>JAEOAD010000463.1:2805000-5361250 GCA_036365145.1 Orientallactaga sibirica | reverse complement strand
TGTGTAAATATATGTTCATGCAATTCTTTCTATATGTTATTTAACATATAGAATATGTATGTGTAGAGTCGATGTATGTGGTGACGGGGTGTGTGTAGATGCATGGTCCCATGCCTGTGGAAGCTAGACAGAACCTCTGTCCTCCTCTTATCACTGGTCTGAGTATTTCCTGGAAACTGGCTCTCTTCCTCAATCCCATGCTGCTGTAGCTCAGCGAGCTCCAGCGATTCTCCAGTCTCTGCCACATCCCACTAAGGTTACAGGTATGTGTGGTCACACCCAGCTTCTGATATGGGTTCTGGGGAGTCCAACTTGGCAGGCTCCAGCCCACGAGGTCTTTGTGCTTATGCAGCAGGTACTCATAACTGCTGAGCCATCTCTCCAGCCCAGAAAGAATATGTTTTAAAAGTACCTTGGCAACTGCGTGTCACAGAATGATTTCATATCGGCACCCTGTTTCTTCCAAAATTCCTAAAAAGGAACAAAAAGTTTGGTTAAATAATCTACGCTTATTCTTTTCTAGAAAAGAAAAAAAAAAAACAAAAAAAACGAACCACCTCTTAGATCCCAGAGACTACCACAGACAAAACGAACATACCCAAGCATCCTCCTCAAGGTGCTGGAGAGCCTGCATATCAACCACAAGGTTCCTCCACTCTTGAAGAACAGAAGTGTGAAACTGCTCTAGTTTGTTCAGTCTGCAGAACATAACGGCAACACACCTCAAGCTGGACACATGACTCCGTCTTCAGGGCATGCACTTGCCAGCAAAGTCTAATGACCAGAGTTCAATTCCCCAGTACCCACATAAAGCCAGGTGCACAAGGTGGTCATGCATCTTGAGTTTGTTTGCAGCAGCTAGAGGCCCTGGTGTGCCCATTTTCTTCCCCTCTCCTTTCTGCTGGGTGTGGTGGTGCACGCCTTTCATCCTAGCACTGGGGAGGCAGAGGTAGGAGGATCTGAGTTTGAGGCCAGCCTGAGACTACAGAGTAAATTCCACAGCATCCTGGGCTAGAGCGAGAAGCTACCTCAAAAAGTCAAAACTCAGTGGGACAGAAGACGCTCTTCATTAACCTTGTTCAACATTTCTTGTCTGAGAACGTGCTGGTGCCTCCCTCTCCTCGATGCCAAGTGACCTCCAGCTCAGAAACACATCACATCAACTCTCACGCAGGCCCCTGCTGTGGCCTGGAGGAAGTGGACTTCCCATCCTTACTCTTGCAGGTGGCTCCAGCAGGAGGAGATGGACCCTCCCCCGCCTTCCTTCCTTGCACCTTTTACATGCCCCCCATCTCCAGCTGGCATTACACTGGCTGTGAATGCTATGCTCAGGAATGGGCTCATACCTTTTCCCAGCTTTGTGTTTTTGTTCTTTTATTTTTATTTGAGAGCAACAAAGAGGGAGAGAGAGAATGGGCACACCAGGGTCTCCAGCCACTGCAAACAAACTCCAGATGCATGTGCTACCTTGTGCATCTGGCTTATGTGGGTACTGGGGAATCGAGCCTCGAACCAGGGTCCTTGGGCTTCAAAGCAAGTCCTTAACCATCTCTCTAGCTCCTAAATTTTTTTTTAAACATCTAGCATTTTAAAAAAATTATTTGAGAGAAAGAGGCAGAGAGAAAGCATGCGAGTGAGAGAAAGAATGGGCACGCCAGGGCCTCCAACCACTGCAAATGAACTCCAGATGCATGCACTCCCTATCTGGCTTATGTGGGTCCTGGAGAGTTGAACCAGGGTCCTTTGGCTTTGCAGACAAACGCCTTAACCACTAAGCCATCTCTCCAGCCCATGTTCTAATTTTTTTAACAAATATTTTTATTTACAGCAGAGTAAGATAGGAAGGGAGGAAGAAAATGGGTGCACCAGGGGCTCAGCCACTGCTGAACTCCAGACACTTGCGCCACTTTGGGCATCTGGCTTTACATAGGTACTGGGGAACTGAACACGAGTTGGTAGGCTTTGCAGGAAAGCACCTTAACTGCTGAGCCATCTCTCCAGCCCCCTGAATTTTTGAGGTAGGGTCTTGCTCTAGCCCAGGCTGACCTGGAATTCACTATGTAGTCTCAGACCAGCCTCAGACATCAATCCTCCTACCTCAGCCTCTCGAGTGCTGGGATTAAAGGCGTGCGCCACCATACCTGGCAGGAACTATTTACGTTACTGCTTTTTGAAATTTGTTTTGCTTGTATATGTGTGTGCTGTGTATGCAGAAAAAGATATGCACACCAGGGCCTCTATCCACTACAAATGAACTCCACACACATGTACCATCTTGTGCATCTGGCTTTATGGGGGCACTGAGTAATCAAACTCGGGTTGTAAGGCTTTACAGGCAAGTGCCTTTACCACTTAGCCATATCTCCAGCCCTGTCCTGAAATGTCTAACAGCTTCCGTCCTGTGTTTAAAGTACCGTATCTATAAACAGCTTATCTAATAGCTATTGTGTCTCCTCTCCACAGGCTGCTCCTCTAGGCTGGAGTGAGCCTCTACCTCCAAAAAACAAGTTTAAAAAAGAAAGCGGGGCGTGGTGGTGCACACCTTTAATCCCAGCACTTGGGAGGCAGAGGAAGGAGGATCGCCATGAGTTCGAGGCCACCCTGAGACCATACCTCAAAAAAAAAAAAAAAAAAAAAAAAAAAAAAGACTCAACGACCACAAGCTCCTATTGTCGCTGCTGTATTGGGTGCTGAATGGTCAAGTTTTGGCCCTCAGGATGGGACTACTAAGCGGTAACAGAACCCTTGAGAGGTGTCGCTTAGTGGGAGGTCCTTAAATCATTAGAGGTGCTATTTTATTTTATTAATTTTATTTTATTTGAGAATGACAGACAGACCGAGAGAGAAAGAAGTAGATACAGAGAGAATGGGTGTACCAGGGCCTCCAGCCACTGCAAACAAACTCCAGATGCATGCACCACCTTGTGCATCTGGCTAACGTGGGTCCTGGGGAATTGAGCCTCGAACCGGGATCCTTAGGCTTCACAAGCAAGTGCTTAACCTCTCTCCAGCCCCATTAGAGGTACTTCTTAAAGGGGGTTCTGGGATTTCTTCCAGGCTATGAGGTGAGCAGTTTTCTCTGCCACACTTTCTTGCATTGATATCCTGCCTGCCACAGAGCCCAAAGCGAGGGGACTAGTTTTTCAGGAAGAAAATACCCACAAACGAGTCAACGTGTACACGTGTGTATGGTTGGTTGGTTGGTGACCGGGTCCCACTCTCCTGAGTGTTGGCATTACAGGCATGAGCCGGCATGCCTGGCTGCCTCGGGCATTTGTAAATCATCAGCAAGTGGACCACCAACTTGCTCTCCCACGCTGAGCATGGAGCCGAGTATCTGGTATTGCTGTGTGAGTGAGCAGAACAGATATGGGCGCAGGATCCCTGAAATGCAACAGGTACTCTGCAAATCCAGAGTCCCGGGTGGCTATGTTTGGGCGCTGCATATGTACAAGAGTTTGAAAAAATTACACATTTTTAGGGCTGGGGAAATGGTTTAATGGTTAAGGCTCTTGCCTGCAAAGCCAAAGGACCCAGATTCAATTCCCCAGGACCCACATAAGCCAGATGCACAAGGGGGCGCATGCATCTGG
This sequence comes from Orientallactaga sibirica, assembly GCA_036365145.1. Classification (NCBI taxonomy): domain Eukaryota; kingdom Metazoa; phylum Chordata; class Mammalia; order Rodentia; family Dipodidae; genus Orientallactaga; species Orientallactaga sibirica. The sequence goes on along the minus strand of JAEOAD010000463.1, from coordinate 5,357,657 downwards.
AGTTCATTTGCAGTGTTCATTTGCATGCCCATTCTCTCTCCCCCCCCCCGCCTATCTCTCTCAAATAAATAAAAATAAAATATTAAAAAAATAAAGATAAATTATACGTTTTTATTTAAATAATGGATGCTACCCAGAGAAACTCTACTTCAGCTAAGTAAACTGGCTCAACATGCTTTTCCTTGCTTCATTTCAGGCCATTTTCTACAACATGGATAACTGCTATACATATAGATGAGAGAGAGAGAATTGGCACACCAGGGTCTCCAGCCACTGCAGTCAAACTCCAGATGCATGTGCCATCTTGTGTGCATGTGCCACCTTGCGTGATTGTGTCACCTTGTGTGTCTGGCTTATATGGCCCCTGGGGAGTCGAACATGGGTCCTTAGGTTTTGCAGGCAAGCACCTTAACTGCTAAGCCATCACTCGAGCCTGCTAACTGCTATAATTGTCTTCCTTATACCACTCAAATCTGCTTCCCAAGCCTCACACGGGGAGCTTTCACCGTAATGGCTCTCAATTAGCTGTCATTACTACAGAAACACATCTGCCCACTCGCCTTTCCCTCACCACATGCCTCTGACATTTAGTCACTTTGGTACATCCCACAACCATAATCACAAGGGCATGTGTGTGTGTAATCTTTTCTTACTGTGGTATCACATAAAACTTATCCTTGTAAATTTTTTTTGTTTTGTTTTGCAAAGTAGGGTCTTGCTCTACCCAGGCTGACCCAGAATTCACTGTCATCTCAGGATGGCCTTGAACTCACAGCAGTCCTCTTTCCTCTGCCTCCCAAGTGCTGAGATTAATGGTGTGCACCACCACGCCCTGCCCCTTGTAATCATTCTTACGTGTGCAACTCGGTGGCACTAAGCACATTCGCAATATTCTGCCACCATCCTTGTAGCAGACAGCTTCAGGGTCGCTGAGATGAACTTCCAGACCAGGCACAGTGATGGAGGAAGGGATAGTCATTGAAGCTTACAGACCCAGGGGAAGTTCCATAATGGCAGAAGCAGCTGGCCTGCTTTCACAGACCCAAGCAGAGGGAGAGAAGCCACAGCCAAGCCAAAAGCTACACAGCACAGCACACTTCAGGATCTCCAGGTGGAACTAAGCACTTTGCATATCTTTAGATTGGAATTTCAAACCCACCACCACACCTTAAGATCCACCCAGTGACACCTCGTCCAACCAGGTGGCTGCAAACTACAAACTATAAAAACCCTGACTATATTGGAGGCCATCGATTCAAACTAACCACAGTTACTATTCACTGACTACAAAGCTTTTCCATTATACAAAACAGAAATGTTAAACACCCCCCCACCTTTTTTGAAGGGTCAGTAGATGCCTCATTCTCTCTCAACCCTCAAACTATATTTCCCCCTCCTCCTGAGTTTTTTTTTTTTTTTTTTGGGTCTAGCTCTAGCCAGGCTGACATGGAACTCATTCTGTAGTCTCAGGGTGGCCTCAAACTCATGGTGATCCTTTTACCCCTGCCTCCCGAGTGCTGGCATCAAAGGCATGTGCCCCCACGCCCAGTATCCTACTGTGTTTTCTGTCTCTATAAATTTCTATCTCCTCACCCCACTATGTGCCTCCCTCCACTAAGTGAGCTCATGGTACTTTTCCTCTTGGGCCCGGCTGCCTTCTTTGAAGTAACGTTTTAAAGATCCATTCATCTTTAGCAAGTGCCAAAATTCTATTTCTTTTCAAAGTTGAGCAACCCCAGTGGCGTGGACATAGCACACTTTGTGTATGCAGCACATTTACACATCACCTCCATGTTTGCCCTCCCTGCACAAACAGACTGTCATTTTTAAGAATACTTTAAGCCAGGCGTGGTGGTACATGCCTTTCATCCCAGCACTTGGGAGGCAGAAGTAGGAAGAGCGCCAAGAGTTCGAGGCCACCCTGAAACTATATAGTGAATTCCAGGTCAGCCTGAGCTAGAGTGAGACCCTGCCTCAAAAAACAAAACAAAATAAAAGAATACTTTAGGACTGCATAATGGTAGACCTTGATGAGGCTTAAGGAAGACAGCGAATGCAACATCTACTGAGACCTCCTCCGGTCTCAGCACAGTGGTCATGAGACAAACCTTTTCCTTGGTGACTTTGGTTTGCAACCTAATATTTACCTGCACAGGTGTATCTGGTCCCAAAGTTTTATTAAGCAATCGGGTGCTTTCTTTGCTTTTTCTGAATGAGGTGGGCTCTTTTCCTGTGGAGGCAAAAATAACCCAAAAACAAGTGATCACCACTGGGACAAGCATGAGTGTGTGAATTGAGTGGGTGCTTTGTTTTAAAGCCATGGCACCAGCACACAGTTCTATTTGCAGCAAATATTCCCACTAAACCACCTTCCAGATAGCGTCTCTAATCTGACACTATAACAAACGAGACAAGTTCAAGATCACGGGGTGAGAGCCCTTGCCACATAAGCAGGAAAGCCTGAGGGGGCCTGATTTGCTGAGTTCAAATCCCCAGCGCCCACATGAAAAGCTGGGTGTGGCAACGAAACCTGTAAAACCCCAGTCCTGTAGGTAGCGGAGAATGGAGAATTGCTGGGGCTTGCTGGTCAGCCAGTCTGACCAAAAATATCAATTCCAGGTTCAGTGAGAGACAGCATTTCAAGAAACTAGAGCAGAGGACTGCTAGAGGAAGACCCCAACCTTCTCTCTGGCCTCCCCGTGTGAATACCCCAGGCATATGTACCTGCATACACACATGCGCACTCCGCACCTCGCAAGCTACAGACACATGCAAAGAAAAGTAATGAGACAATTCAGAGAACCTACAGCCATGCTATTGATACACATCTTGAACACTGTGGATATGTGTCAATTATAAATTGACATTGCAGAAAATAAGGGCTCTGGAGGTGTCCCAAGCTCTTTACATGGGAGGCTAGACATGACATTGTAAGTGACAGTGACCTCAATGACGCTAACAGTTGTCACCTCACATAATGACTTTTGTGGGTGCTTGGTGAGAACACGGAAGGTCTAATCTGTGTACAGTTCAGGTATGCATCATTATAAGGGTGTCACCATGCTGCAAATGAGGTATAAATAAAAGTTTGCATGCACTGACCAACATCTCTTCATGCACCTCCTCACGGCCCCCCATAACTACCCTTCCACTCTGCTTCTGGCCCCCAACTTTGGTGAGGTCCACATGTGAGTGAGATCATGCGGCATTTGCCTGGCTGATTCTACTTCACGTAACACCCTCTGCTTTCACGATGGGCGACGTATTCATCTTAGTGGACTGTTTGTTACCTGGCATTTTCTCTTGAGTTCCTTTGTGAAGTTCTCAAAGGCTGTCCCTAAAGCAGACCCACAAAAGTTCTCTGTTATGTCTTCTAGAGATGGAGCAGAAACGTCTGAAACAAAAGGCAAAATGTGAAGGGCAGCCAAAAAAAAAAAAAAATGCTCAAAATAGTCACACTCCCTCGGTGTGGTCAGAGGTGGAACTGTCAGAAACACAAGGATGGACCACAGATAGCCCAGTTTGGGGATCTGACCCACACAATGCGTGACCTGGCCATGACCACACAACACAGGTCAGCCCACACTGAGCTAATGAGGCAGGCCACTCATACTGTCCCTTACAAACCTCACTCTCTAGCAAAGCGCCCATTTAACCCAAAGCTGCCCAGCACTTTCAAGGGGGCACCTGATACTATGCCTAAGAAGGCTGAGGTGTTACAAGAGATACAGGTTAAAGAACACATGATGGTTTGAGCCTGTCCGAGGACAAGCTGGCATAGCAGCTTCTGGCTGCCTGTGTGACGAGGGCTCGTGAGAGGTCCAGCACTAAAGGATTTGTATGCCTCAACTGAACCACTCCTCACGAAAACCCTATGAAGTAGGTGTTGCCGGGATCCAGGTGGAACTCGAAGAGCACCGGACTTTTCTAAGTTCACATTGAGGAATGGAGCCTAAACCATAACAAACCACTGTCTTGTCACGCCTCTGGACTCCTGAGTAAGTCTTTTTGGAGACCTTTGTTTGAAGGTATATGGTATTCATTCAGAAAGCCAGCCTCATGCATGTAATCCTTCCAGATTCTTCTCCTTAATGAGGTATAGATTATCTATGCACAAAATTCCTCTAGTAACTACACCAGTTCAGGAGAAACCTATACATCTAGCAGCTCTCAGTCCCCAAAGATTTCAATAAACAGTGAAAGAAAACCAGGTGTGGTGGCGCACGCCTTTAATCCCAGCAACTCAGGGAGGCAGAGGTAGGAGGATCACATTGAGTTCAAGGCCACCCTGAGACTACATAGTTAATTCCAGGTCAGCCGGGGCTAGAGTGAGACCCTACCTCAAAAAAAAAAAAAAAAAAAAAAAAAAAAAAAAAAAGAGTGAAGGAAATCAAAAACCTGGGGGGGTGCATGCTTTATCTAAAACTGTGCAATAGGTCTGGAGAGATGGCTTAGCAGTTAAGTCATTTGCCTGCCAAGACTAACAAAGCAGGCTCGATTCTCCAGGTCCTACATAAGCCAGATGCACATAGTGGCACATGCGTCTGGAGTTCGTTTGCAGTGGCTAGTGGCCCTGTGTGCCCATTCATTCTCTCTCTCCCCTTCCTTTTTCCTCCCCCTCTTTGTCTTTAATAAGTAAAAACTATATTAAAATTTGTGCAATAATTTGCTCTTCTCTGAAAGAACAAAATGCTTTGTAGGATAATCTTAAACTGTAATTCTCTTGTAATTCACATAGGCCCATTGCATATAAGCACATTTATCACACTCCTATGTCAGCCACTGGCTGAGTGCGTGGAGTTACCTGCCAAGACAGGGGATCCTGAAGCACCCTCTTCTGCCTTTGACCGCTTTGGGGCAGCAAAATTCCCATCCGGTGTCTCTGTAGGCAAACGGAGCACAAGGATGAACTGCAGTGCTGTAGTTACCTCTCGTTGCTGGCACAAAACACCAGACCACAAGCAGCTGGTGGGGAGAAAGGTTTCATTTTGACTTACAGCCTTGAGGGGACACTTCATGATGGCAGGAAATAGATGGTAGAGCAGAGGCTGGACGCCACCACCGGCTAGCAGATGGTGAACAGCAACAAGAGGGTGAGCCAAGCTTGGGCAAGGAGAAGCTGGCAGAACTCCCCAAAGCTGACCCCTAGTAAAGTGCACACCTGCTGCAGCAAGAGCTCACCTTCCTTCCACACTGCCACCAGCCAGGCACCAAGCATTCAACACGCATGAGTTTATGTTTATTCATGTTTCCCAGTGCACCTTGTCTTGCCACTTATTCAACCTTGACACATGTGAAGCTCATCACCATCCAGACACCCATTACTTCTTTTTAAAAAATATTTGAGAGAAGAAAAAAAAAAAGTGAGCAAGCATGAGAAAGAATACGGACACACCAGGTCCTCCTGCTGCTACAAATGAACTCCAGACTTTGTGCATCTGGCTTTATATGAGTACTGGGGAACTGAACTCCGGGCTGTCAGGCTTTGCAAGCAAGTGGCTTTGACCACTGAGTTATCTCTCCAGCCCCACTAATTACTATTTGGCTGAATGCTGCCCAAGTATCAATGTACTTGTCCCCCTGAAGACTGACAGGGACCCAGCAACAGGCATCTCTTGGTTGAGTGCAGACCCATGTAAGAAAGCTGAACTTCACAAAGCACAGACACACTTGCTAAATAAAGCTGCTAGGCATCTTCTCATGGGCACTGGGGATTAAACTTAGGTCCTCATGCTTACAAGAGATAAGGTCATGTGTTCTCTGCCTGGCCTACCTAGAACTCGCTATGTAAAAAAAAGGACAGGGGAGCTGGAGAGAGATCTTAGCAGTTAAGGCATCTGCCTGCTAAGCCTAAAAACGCCTGTTCAATCTCCAGGTCCCAGGTTTAGCCAGATGCAGAGACCCGAGGGTGCAATGCGGCACTTGCCCACAAGGGGGCGCATGCATCTGGAGTTCATTCACAGCAACTGAGGGGCCGCTGGCACCCCCATTCTCTCTCTCTCAAATAAAAAGAGAAAAAGGACAAAGGCGGCACAGGTCTCGTCCTGCCTAGAACAGCCTCTCACTGCTCTTCCACCACCTCTAAGACTTCCTGGAGAGACTGGGCACAAAGATGGGCCAAAAATGAGCTTTGTTCTCCTCTCTTACTATCCCCTGGCAGCTCACCAAAAGGTGGCCAAGAATTCAGCCTGTCTGACTACATGCCTACGGCATTAGCGGGGTTTGAACGTGCTCTGGCTTTTAACTATTTAAAGGCAAAGCATGTTATTTGGGTCACTGGAAAACTTATTCCTGTGTGCTTGAAGTGAATGAAAGGCCACTTTTAAAGGGAGTAAGGAATATGAGATGCATAAGTAATTCTTATAAATTTAAATATTTGAACCGGACATGGTGGCACACCCCTTTAATCCCAGACTCTAATAGCACTCATGCCTACAAAGTGCCTGACACACATTAGACACTCAGCACATATCTGCTGAGTGAATAAACAGTGATTGAGCAAATGCTACAGAGTACCCCAAGCTCCTAAGAACACGACCCTCAGTGTGCCCACAGAGGAGCTTGGTCAAGTTTGTTTTAGATAAGTAAGTCTTCCAGTGGCTGGAGAGATGACTTGTCAGTTAAAGCTGCTTGCTTACAAAGCCTGCTGGCTTGGGTTCAAGTCCCCGGCATGCACATAAAACTAGATGCATGAAGTGCCACAGTTGTCTAGAGTCTGTTTGCAAAAGACAAGAGGGCCTAGTGCAGCTTACTCACTCATTTTCTCTCCCCCTGCCTCATTATTTTTTAAAAAATAAATTCTTCTAACTCTTTTACTAGTGGTAAAAGTAAAGGAAGCCAGTTTATAGACTCAAAGTTTATAGACTCAAAGTGGTCCCTCGGTATCTGCTGAGGACCCTCATGAGTGTCACAATCCATAGACGCTCAGTTCTCCTGTAAGATGGTGCTGTGTTTGCATATACAAGAGAGCATGCTCTTGTATACTTTCTATCACGAGATTCCTTTTATCTAATGTAATGCAAACCCCATGTTAGATAGCTGCTTCTTTACTGCTTGTTTTTACTTTGCTTTATTGTTGTGCTCATTCCTATTTTCATGAATCCATAAATGCAGGACCCCGGGGACTGTCAGTGCCCACTATGAAAAAAAGAAATTAATAGAGTTAGAATTGTAAGGGCTCTGGAGGGTGAGCCGTCAATCTTCTGACTTAGCAACAGCGTCACAGGAAGAAAGTCACATACTTGAAGGTGACAAAGGAGAACAAAGAACTCTGCTGTTAAAAATTTTATCACTGAAGTAGACTTAAAACACACCCAGGGCTGGAAAGATGACTTAGTGGTTAAGGCGCCTGCCTGTGAAGCCTAAGGACCCCGGTTCAATTCTCCAGATCCCATGTAAGCCAGATGTACATGGTGGCTCATGAGTCTGGAGTTCCTTTGCAGTGGCTAAAGGCCTTGGCATGCCCATTCTCTGTCTCTCTGTCTCAAATAAATAAATTAATTAATTAAAAAAAAAAACACCCAACACAGCTCAGGGAATTTTGTAGAAGAGGTGGCAGAAAGACTGTAAAAGCCACAGGTTGGGACTTCATGCCCAGCGACATTGACTCCCACCAACTACTACCTGCTGCCCCCACAATGCGTAGCCCACAACCCCACGCATCCTCACAGACTGGAGAAGTGACAGGACTATCTGGACCCCGAGGCAAGGCTCACTCCTCCCCAGGCGTAAGATTCTGGTTCCTGAGTGGAACCCTGGCTTGCTCTCTCCACATTCACAGATGTTTGGAGCTGGCGGGGCAGCTTGCCCTGCTGACGCTGCGGCCTGGTGAGGGCACTATGTGAAGTGAGATGTGGCTGGTGTGATCTAAGAAAATGGTCCGGATTAATTTTCCTGTATTCTAAAAAAAACCTTGTTGATTCTCTTACCTCTGTCTTCCAGATTTTGCAGCTCATGTTGGACACTGTTGTCCATGGATGGTTCTTGGGTCACAATCTAAAACACAAGCAGCATATATGTATAACATTATATATGTGTGTGTGTGTGTGTGTATATATATATATATATAATTGTAGGATGAAAGGTGGTGATATATTATCATCACTTACTAAAGGACAAAGATGCAAATACAATTTTAATCTTTTTTTTAAGATTTATTTTTATTTACGAGAGAGGGAGAGAATGAGCAGGCCAGGGCCTGTAACCACTGCAAATGAACTTCAGGTGTCAGAACCGGAAGAACATGAGGTCCTATTTCAATCAAGAATGGAAGGCCGTGGTTTTCATAGAACACAGTCCACAACTGCCACACCACATTTACGTTGCACAGGTAGCAGAAGCATCACATGGAGAAGCTTCATAGAAATACAACTTCTCAAGTGCCACCTACAATCTACCCAGTCAGAAATTCGGGACAGGAAGTGGCATGTTTTGCCAAACCATCGTAGTCAGCATTTCATTGCCCGCTGAAGTTTGCGAAACATTGCTCCAAAGCAGAGGTTGGCAGGCCTGCCACCTGTTCTTATAAAGGTTTCACTGGAGCACTGTGCACCCTTTACTTCCACACAGTCTCTGGCAGGCAGCAAGGGCAGAGTTGACACAGTGCCGCAGAGACTGCATGGTTCACAAAGAGTATAGTATTTATTATCGGGCCACTTTCAGGAAAACTTTGCCTTAGATGATTTTGGGGTCTGTTGTTGTTTTGAGGTAGTGGCTCACTCTAGCCCAGGCTGACTTGGAACTCACTCTGTAGCTTTGGGATGGCCTCAGGCTCACAGTGATCCTTCTACCTCTGCCTCCTGAGCACTGGGATTCAAGGTGTGCGAGAGCCGCCACACTCGGTAGTAAATGACTTCTGCACACTCCGATACAGAGAATGGAGAGGCAGAAATGCTTCATTGAACACTCACATAGACTTCTTGCTGGTTGCATAGCTTCAGAATATGGATTCGTTAACCCATAATATTGCTTTGGTGCTTATTTTAAACCAAAGTGGTGCTTATATCATCTGTTCTTTTGGCCTGTTTGTAACTGACAACTCACTACTCAACAAATAGTAAAGGACGGTCGGTATCCGTGTCTATGGGTTCCCCATCTACACATTTAACCAACTACGAAACAAAAATATTCAGGAAAAACATTGTAACTCTACTGACCATAAACTTTGTATGAGCCGGAGAGATGACTTAGTGGTTAAAGCACTTGCCTGTGAAGCCAAAGGACCCAGGTTCCATTCTCCAGGACCCACATAAGCCAGATACACAAGGTGGCACATGTGTCTGGAGTTCATTTGCAGGGGCTGGAGGCCTTGGCATACCTTTTTTTTTGGTTTTTCGAGGTAGGGTCTCATTCTGGTCCAGGCTGACCTGGAATTAACTATGTAGTCTCAGGGTGGCCTCGAACTCTCGGTGATCCTCCTACCTCTGCCTCCCAAGTGCTGGGATTAAAGGCGTGCGCCACCACGCCCAGCATTGGCATACCTATTTTTATCTCTCTTTTTCTCTCTCTCAAATAAATATTTTTTAAAAACCTTGTTTTGGTCCTTACTCCCTAAACAGTAAGGTATAACAAGTATTTATACAGCATTTACATTGCATTCGTATTTTAAGTATACAGGAGGGTTTATAGGGGTTATACACAAACACTAGGCCACTTTATTAGGGACTTGGTCATCCAGAGGTTTGGGTATCCGAGCAGGATCCTGAAGCTAACTGCCTATGAATACAAAGGATGTCTGTAGTTGCCCTGGGCTCTCTGTCCAGCCCCTGGCTGAGGAACAAAATAGATGCAGCTGAGAATGGGGTACTAATTACCTTGTATTGCTGCTCAGGCAGGCAGGGTACCCCATAATCACAGCAGCTGCCCTTATGAATGAGGTGTAGAGTGCGTGCATCATTTGAAAGAAAACACAAAAATATGATGGCTAAGAGAAGGACTTCATTCAGCTAGCAGACAAAGGCTAGCTAAGTTAGTCTGGAGGACACTGGCTTCCATATTCCTTCTTTGATACAGAGCAAGGGTAAGGGAGTGGAAATCACACTCTGAAAGCATATTCAGTATTGAGCGAGCCTGAAGGTATTCCATGCTGAAATCACAAAAAGCAGGCCAACAGATGGAAAACGAAGAAAGAATCAAACCAACAGGTTGACTTTAAAGTGCAAATTCAAAAGCATGCATTTGTGGGAAATCAAGATCACTAAGGGGTTTAGACATCCTTTGTGAAGATCCTTTAGCAACATTTGAGAAAAGTCATTTTTAAAAATGCTAAATCTTTATCTAGATTTATACCGAATGTTTGGATGATCCTGATTGGCAGACTGACACGTCAGCAAGCCTCTGCTCTGCTGCTGGAAGATTTTTTTTTTATTTTTTAGAAAAGATAATAATGGCCAGGCGTGGTGGCATACACCTTTAATCCCAGCACTTGGGAGGCAGAGGTAGGAGGATCACTGTAAGTTCAATGCCACCCTGAGACTACATAGTGAGTTCCAAGTCATTCTGGACTAGAGCAAAACCCTACCTTGACAGAGAGGAGGGAGTGGGAAGACAGTAATGCATATGAGCCCCAAAGGCCCCAAATCAACACAGTAAGATGTACTTACTTGGTCTGTCTTGGGACTGAAACTACTGACAGGCGACAGAGGCAAGACTGGAAGATAGAAGTGAGCGTGAGCACACATGGCATGTGCCCTTGTGAGACAGGAGAACGCTCCTAATCTCCCTCCCCCCTCCCCACCCCCCCCACCCCCTGCTTCCTGGAGTGGCTCGCTCCAGGGTCAATATCTGGGATCCCTTTCTAACCACGCAGCCTCGTTCCTCAGCCCATTTTGTGCAGGATCATTTTGGCTCTCCAGGCAGTACAGAGGAGGAAGACCCGTGCACATACACTTCTCCCCCATCACACACTGGAAAGTGAACTCCTGTGGACTTAGCTGAGAAGGGAGCCCAAAGACGAGGGGCAGCCGGCTTACTTTTGAGCGAAGGGACTTTCAACTTTCTCCTCCTGGAGTACGACCTGAGAGATTTCCTTTTATGGGTCGTCAGCCAAGATTGCTCACTGGTACTGGAACTTGAATCTTGATCACTCCCAGAGAAGAAATGCTTCCCAGAATTAAACTTTCACCAAACAGATGATAAATAATGAGAACATTTCAAGGAGGCGAAGGTGTTAGGGCCATGAATGTACAATTAAGCACATTACTACATACACATTTATGTACAACTGAACATATTACTACACACATGTCAGACATTATGATTAGGCCCAAGAGAAGCACCTCATCGACAAGAGTGGACTCTCTTCTGTAATAAAATGCACATGCACGGATGAGGGAAGAGACAAAGAAGGGAAAGATTATCCCCTTAGTCCATTCCCAGCCAGCCTGCTTGTAAATCAGGCATTTGCAACTGAAGAGACTTTAGATCTCTGTTCAAAAGCTGCTGCACCAAACTGGGCTCATGCATGCACGCCTTTACTCCCAGCACTGGGGCAGAGGTGGGAGGATCCCTGTGAGTTCCAGGCCACCCTGAGACTACAGAATGAATTCCAGGTCAGCCTGGGCTAGAGTGAGACCCTACCTTGAAAAACAAAACAAAAAAAAGCTGCTGCACCAACACCAGCCCAGGCTGGCCTTGAACTCATGGCAGTCCTCCAGCTTCAGCCTCCCAAGTGCTGGAATTACAGGCATGAACCAGCACACCTGGCCCATTTCGATTCTTCAACAGGTCTAAGTCCTCTCAAGGTGAGCCTCAATTATGTAACACATCTACTTAGTCCTTTATTTTTTTTTTCTTCCTCTTTTTAAATTTTTTTAAATTATTTTATTTATTTTTGGAGAGAGAGACAGAGACAGAGAGGAAGAGGAAGACAGAGAGATGGGCGCGTCAGCAGTCTCTCAGCTGCTGTGAACAAAATCCAGATGTGTGCACCCCCTTGTGGCCAAGTGCAGCATTGCACCCTTGTGTTACTGCATCTGGCTAAACGTGGGAACTGGAGATTGGAACCAGGTTCTTACGCTTAGCAGGCAGGCGCCTTAACCACTAAGCCATCTCTCCAGCACCCCCCCTTTTTTTTAACACAGCAAGAAAAGATTCATTTAGACTCCAAACTCCATCTAACTTTCTGTAAAAAGAAAGAAAGAAATTTTAAAAAGCCAGGCGTGGTGGTGCATGCCTTTAATCCCAGCACTAGGGAGGCAGAGGTAGGAGGACTGCCGTGAGTTCGAGGCCACACTGAGACTACATAGTGAATTCCAGGTCAGCCTGGGCTAGAGTGAAACCCTACCTCGAAAAACCAAAAAAAAAAAAAAAAAGTTTACAGTGGAGCCCCAAGCCTGCATTTTTTTTTATTTTTTATTTATTTGGAGAGAGAGACACAGAGATAGAGAGGGAGAGGAAGACAGATAGAGATGGGCACGCCAGCAGTGTCTCAGCTGCTGTGAACGAAATCCAGATGTGTGGGCCCCCTTGTGGGCAAGTGCGGCATTGCGCCCTTGCGTCACTTTGCATCTGGCTAAATGTGGGACCTGGAGATTGGAACCGCTGGGACATTGGAACCAGCATTCTTAGGCTTAGCAGGCAGGCGCCTTAGCCGCTAAGCCATTTCTCCAGCCCAAGCCTGCATTTTTGATAGATCTCTTTGGCTGTGTGTTTAACTGCTAGTTACCATGGCAATTCCCATTCTCATCCAATGGGCCTTTGGGGTACAGTTACAGAGAGAACCTGTCATTTTGTCCTCTACCAGGAGGCTCTTCTTGATGGCAAATGAACATCTGTTGCTGTTCGGAAGCACTGACTAAAGGTCTGGCTTTAATATCCCCTCAGCTTTGGCCAACCAGTAGAATTTAAAATGGACGCCCTCTTCCTTCTGGTTTTGTGGACTGATGTCAACCATCAGCGATAGAATGATGCACATAGGCAGGCAAGGTAACAGCTCATAAGCCCACTGAACATTGCAATCAGAACCAGGATAGGGGCCGGAGAGATGGCTCATCAGTTAACGTACTTGCCCGCAAAGCCTAACAATCGGGGTTCAACTCCCCAGTTCCCACAAAAAGCCAGATGCACAAGGTGGCACATGCATCTGGAGTTCATTTTCAGTGGCTGGAGGTCCTGGTGTGCCCATTCTCTCTTTCTCTCTGCTTGCAAATAAACAAACTATTTAAAAAAAAAAAAACTAGAATAGCCAAGCGCGGTGGTACCTTTAATTCCATCACTCAGGAGGCAGAGGTAGGAGGATCACTGGGAGTTCAAGACCAGGGTGGGACTACATAGAGAATTTCAGGTCAGCCTGGGCTAGAGCAAGACCCTACCTCATAAAAAAATAGTATTTATCAAGTAAATGTGTAAATCAATTGCTATCTTTCTTTTCCATTGTTATTTACTTGGGGTTTACCCACTGTTTATTAGAAATAATATTGATTTTTCCATTTGAAATTCATTCCATTGAAAGTCAGTGTCAAGTAAATATAAGAAAATCATAGATAACAAGGGGTACAGTGTGCCCCATTTTGAAAATGGCATACAAATAGCAGGAAAGTAGGAGGTACTGCTTTAAAATAACAGAAGGGGGGCTGGAGTTATGGCTCAGAGGTTAAAGGCGCTTTCTTGCAAAGCCTAATGGCCGAGGTTTGATTTCCCAGTACCATGTAAAGCCAGATGCACAAAGTGGTGCAATGCATCTGGACTTCATTTGTAGTGGCAGGAGGCCTTGCACACCCATACTCTCTCTGTGTGTCTGCCTTTCTGTCTCTAGCTCTCTGTTTTAAAAAGAGAACAGAAGTTACATTACCAGCGTCCTTCTTTCTCCTTTTCTGTTACCCTCGAAAGCAGACTTGTTCCTGAAATAAAACACATCAGATTAGAGGAACAGATCTAGCCACCACCTCTCCCCAGTTCCCTTCAAAGGTCTAACTGCTTTGTCCTTCCTGTGTCCTTGCCTTGATCCCAGCTCCATGCGTGGTAGATAACCCTTTCTGCAGACGCACTTATCTGTTTCTCTACAAAGTCTGGTAGGAGAAGGCTGCTTATTCAACAGAAAATAAAGCTCTGTTGAGCTCTTGGTCCATCCGACCCACAAAGGCAAGGAAGGCAGGGTGAGAGCCGCAAGCAGCCCGCCAGCAAACGGTGCTTAAAATTCCTCTCACACACACTTGACCCTACCTTGGCCTGATCTGAAGTGCTGTGAACAGAAGCATTCTTATCAAATGTATGTTCCAATATTATAAAAAAATTGCATGTTACAGAATATTTGGGTCAAGCCTAACCTTATGAGTGGGAATAAGGGGGTAGCATCCAAGGAGAACAGCAAGGCAGCACCTCAGAATTTTTTAAGGTTAAAAAAGTTAGGGCTGGAGGGCTGGAGAGATGGCTTACCAGTTAAGGCACATGCCTAGGAGGGCTAAGGATCCTGGTTCAATTCTCCAGGTCCCAAGTAAGCCAGATGCACATGGTGGTGCATGTATCTGGAGTTCATTTGTAGTGGCTGGAAGCCCTGGCATGCCCATTCTCACTCTCTCTGTCTCAAATAAATAAAAATAAATCTTTTTTTAAAAAAATTAGGGCTGGAGAGATGACTTGTCAGTTAAGTCTCTTGCCTATGAAGTCTAAGGACCCATGTTCTACTCTCCAGATCCCATGTAAGCCAGACACAGAAAGGTGAGGCAAGCGCAAGGTCACACATGCCCACTAGGTGACACAAGTGTCTGGAGTTTAATTACAGTGGCTGTGGCCCTGACACACCAATTCTCTCCCTCCATTTTGCTCTCTCTAAAATAAAAACTTAAATTTTAAAAAAAGATTGAAAAAATTAAAGATGTGAATAAGCAACCCCACTTTTAGATACATATCTAAGGAAACTGAAATCAAGATGTCCGTATCCGTTAGCCGTTCTGAGGTAGGCAAGCAGAAGGGGTACGCACACAATTCTCTTAAACAAGGCACCCAGCAGCCTGTTGAGCACCTAGGGTGCCCAACCACACCCAGATGCAGGTACCACACCCCAAACAATGACTAGTTTTCTCCTCAGAAGGCTGAGGCAGGAGGATTGTGGGTTTAAGGCCCATCTAGGCTACGGAATGCATTCAAGAAACAGACTGGGGAATGTAATAAGACCTTGTCTCAAAAGATAGAGCAAATGATGTGTTGGGGACGAATGCAGCTCGGAGGTAGAAGTAGAGCACTTGCTTAGCACGACCTCAGACCTTAGGAAGTGGGGGAAAGAGGGAGGGAGGGAAGGAAGGAAGGGAGGGAGGGAAGGAGGGAGGGAAGGAAGGGGGGGAGGGGAAGGAAGAAGGAAGGGGAGGAAGGAGGGAGGGAAGGGGAGGGAGAGGGAGGGAGGGAGGGAAGAGGAAGGGGAGGAAGGAAGGAGGGAGGAGGGAGGGAAGGAACAAAGGAAGAGGAGAGGGAGGGAAGGAGAGAGGGAAGGAGAGAGGGATGAATGAGGGACAAGCTACCAGTAGGGCATGAGTTTTATTGGCACCAAGTTCTCACCAGCATGGTATGGACAGACATCTATTTATATCAAACACCATTATTTGATCATTACACAAGAGGTACATAAATAGAAATACCACCTTAATTCTCATAAGTATAAGCAAAAACTACATCAATTAAGAAAGGAAATAAGGGCTAGAAAGATGTCTTAGTTAAGGTGCTTGCCTGTGAAGCCTATGGACCCAGGTTCTATTCCCCAAAGCCCATGTAAGCCAGCTGCACAAGGTGGCACATGCATCTGGAGTTCATTTGCAGTGGCTGGAAGCCCTGGCATGCCCATTCTCCACCCCCTCCAATAAATAAAGTATTTTAAGAAGAAAGGAAATAGCACTGGGGAGATGACTTAGTGGTTAAGGCACTTGCCTGCAAAGCCTAAGGACCCAGGTTCAATTCCCCAGTACCCACGTAAGCCAAATACACAAGGTGGTGCATGTATCTGGAGTTCATTTGCAGTGGCTAGAGGCCCTGGTGTGCCCATTCTCTCCCCCCCCATAAATATTTTTTAAAAAGAAAATAAATTTTTTTTGAAAAAGTTGATTACTTACTTTGATGTGTCTTCCAATTTAGAAAACTGACTTTGAACTGGTTCCTGTACACCTGAAGAACACACACATTTTTAAAGTGACTTTTAATGATAAGAAATTAAAACAAATAAATGGCAAGTCTTTGGAGCAGATATTTCAGCAGCCCACCCAGAAGCATGAAGCATAGCAAACCTTGCTGTGCACTGTCCACTTCCCGTGCTCCCGAACCCTCTGTGGCATCTGTCGTCTGCAAGAAAACCATCACCATGGTGTCAGTGAAGCCTCAGTCTTCAAAGTCTCGGGGGTGTGAGTGTGGTATATACATGTATGTACACACCCTGTGCACATGTGTGCAGTGGCCACAGGAAGACACCAGGCATCTTCTATCTCTCCTTCACCTGATTTCCCTGAGACAAAGAATCTCATGGGACCAGAAGTTCCCTATTTTGTGGGTAGGCTGGCAGACCAGGGAGACTCGGCATCCTCCTGCCTCCACTCCCTCAGTGCTGGCTCACAGGCATGCGTGGCCATGCCTGGCTTTGGGGACTGACCTCAGGTCCTCATGTTTGTAAGGCAAACACTCCGGTCCGCCTCTTGAGCCCCCTGATCGCCCTTGAACTTCTTCACACCACTAACGTCAAGTGTCTCAACTGAACACAACTCGGCTTTGGAGGGCTCAGATGTTCCAAAACTTCCAGATCCAGACTGCAAGCCAGGATGTGTCACCACCAAAGATGAGCAGAGTGTCACCGAGGAGGACCACACAGGACGACTCACATCTCTCTGGCAGCAACAGTACCACTGGGTACGTGAATGACTCCAGGGTTGACTACTGAAAAGACCTCAGTTTCCCTCGGAGGACTCACCTCTGAACATGAAAAATGGAAAGCCTGGGGGGGGGGGGGGCGGGGATTTATCCAGTGGAAGAGCGTTTGTCTAGCAACTGCTAAGGCCTAGGTTTGCCCCCCACCAAGCACCAGTTTATAAAAGTCCCAAATTCTGGGTGTGCTAGCACACGCTGGAGCACCCACACAGGAAGTCCTGAATTCTGGGTGTGCTAGCACGCACGCTGGAGCACCCACACAGGAAGTTTTCTGGGTGTGCTATAGAGCACCCACACAGGAAGTCCTGAATTCTGGGTGTGCTAGCACGCACGCTGGAGCACCCACACAGGAAGTCCTAAATTCTGGGTGTGCTAGCACGCACGCTGGAGCACCCACACAGGAAGTCCTAAATTCTGGGTGTGCTAGCACGCACGCTGGAGCACCCACACAGGAAGTCCTGAATTCTGGGTGTCTAGCACGCACGCTGGAGCACCCACACAGGAAGTCCTGAATTCTGGGTGTGCTAGCACGCTCACTGGAGCACCCACACAGGAAGTCCTGAATTCTGGGTGTGCTAGCACGCGCACTGGAGCACCCACACAGGAAGAGGTGGGGCTTGCTGCCTTTCTAGCCTCTTCGAGTTGGTGAGCCCCAGGTTCAACAAGAGACCCTGTCTCAAAGAATAGTGGACAATGGCTGAGAAAAACCATCATGTCAACCTCTGACTTCCACAGGCATGCACACGTGTGCCCCCACACACACATAAGCACGTATTTACACATGCAGAAATGTAAAAATTTTACATTAAAAATTTAAAAACCTACATTATCACATTCCTATATGACAGTCATATAAGGAAATGAAGGGAATAAACACCTAAATATGCTAATTCGGTTCTCCTGCACATTTATTTATTTAAAAGAGAGAGAGAATGGACGCAGCAGAACCTTTTGCCAATGCAACCAGACTCCAGACGCATGGGCCACTTTATGGAACCTGGGCCATCAGGCTTTACATTCAAACACCTTTAACCACTGAGCCATCTCTCCTAACTTTTAAGTTTTTTTTAATTCCTACAATGAAAACTGGGCATATTTGTGTTGTACCATCTACAGTCTTGAGATATATGTGTACAAACATGTATATAGTCACAAACTTAAGTCAGATTAAACATATGATCTCCTCAAACACTTCTGTATGGTGTGGGGGGGAGAAACATACAAGATCCTTTTTTTGGGGGGGGGGGTGGAATCAAGTTCTTGCTATAGCCTAGGCAGACCTGGAAATTAACTATGTAGTCTCAGGGTGGCCTTGAACTCATGGCAATCCTCCTACCTCTGCCTCCAGAGTGCTAGGATTAAAGGTGTGCGCCACCACGCCCAGCTTGGGTTTTTCTTTTCTTTTTATTTATTTATTTGAGAGAGAGAGAGATACATAGAGTGTCAAAATGGGCACATTGGGGCCTACCACCACTGCAAATGAACACAAGTGCCACCTTGTGCATCTGGCTTCCGTGGGGAATGGAACTTGGGTCCTTTGGCTTTGCAGGCAAGCGCCTTAACCACTAAGCAGTCCTTCCAGCCCCAAGATCCTGCTTTTTCTAGACTTTTGAGATGTACATTATTGTCATCCACAGTCATCTTACCATGGAACAGCACACGGGAAGGTCTTCAGTTCTGGGAATGGCCACATTTCTGACACATGGTTGGCCAGGAGAAAATAGGCTCCAAGTCAGGAGAGGCAGCACCTGCGTGTCCCCATCCCGCAGGCCACAGAGCTTAACCTTGGCGCCAACTTCCCTGTACTCACAGGCGGCTCACGGAGGTCATTCAAGGGCAGAGTTAGGAGGCAGCGGTCATCTTCAGCACCCAGGAACCGCGCCGCCGGGGTGGTGGTGGATTCTTCCGCCTTTCCTGTGCGCATGAGGAAGAGAACAGTGACAAGGATGTCCTTGCACACTGCGGGTGCCCGTCCAAGACAAGGCAGGCCAGGCAGGCCTCCGCAACATGGCCATCTCGTGGCGAGAGCTGGTAGTGAGGCCGCGGTTCGCATCTCCCCACCCTGGCTTTGGGAGTAGGGGCAGGACCCTCCCTAGCCAGCCCCTCTCTTTTTTGGCGTCCTTTGTCATTTCCAGCTGGCCCACAAGAGGGCTTTAGATGGAGAGCGAGCCTCTTGGCTATGCTCAGCGTGTATGTCATTCAGTTCTTAGAACTGAGATCCCCCAGGTTTTGAGCGACCTGTTTCAAGACCTCAGCCACATTCTTCTATGGGATTTTTCAGCCAGAATTTTGCCTTTTCCCGGGATACCTGTGGGTCTCTCCGGGCTGCTGGCAGTCTCGCTGTGTTCCTTCTCAAATGTCCTAGCGAGCTGGGGGGAGATTTTCATCTGCTCACGCAGTATCTGAAATGAAAGCCAAAAGCTTTGTGACTTTCCAAGGCAGTAGCCTTGTTGGGGTGGGGGCGGGGGGCACTAAGGAAAATTTAAAGCTTAGAACACAGCACACCGGGAAGTCGGGGTAACCAGTCTACGCTTGTCTTCTCTTATTTTGCTGTTTCTGGCTCAGAATGCCCTCCCCCTCCCTAGGACCAGCTCTGACTGCCTGTCACTCCTTTTTTGTTTTTTTGTTTTTGTTTTTTTGTTGTTGTTGTTTTTTTTGTTTTTAGGTTTTTTTTTTTTTTTTTTTTTGAGGTAGGTTCTTGCTGTAGTCTAAGCTGACCTGGAATTCACTCTGTAGTCTCAGGATGGCCTTGAACGCACAGCAATCCTCCTACCTCTGCCTCCCAAGTGCTGGGATTAAAGGTGTGCACCACCACGCCCAGCTAATCACCCCCATTCTTTTTCTAAAACATTTATTTTTATTTTATTTTATTTATTTGAGAGCGACAGACAGAGACAGGGAGAGAGAGAGAATGGGTGCACCAGAGCCTCCAGCCACTGTAAATGAACTCCAGACACATGCGCCACCATGTGCATCTGGCTTACATGGGTACTGGGGAATTGAACCTGAATCCTTTGGCTTTGCTGGCAAATGCCTTAACCACTAAGCCCTCTCTCCAGCCCAGAGGACATGTTAGTCATTATCTCATTGGTTCTCCTTCATCTCTTACCCCATCCTCCTCCATGAAGTGGCTTTTCCACGTGGTGCGTCTTTGGGAACTACATATTTTTAGAGCCCTGTATTACATATGAAATACCTTACAACTCAAACCAAAAGGAAGTCAGCCTAAACTTTCTCCCTCGCTTCTTGTAACTTCTTCATTCCATCCTCGACTGGCTGTTACTACATTTTCTTGTCACAAATTTCTTTGCCTTGTGTGTATCTATGATGCAGGAAGGCTCATGCTGTGCATGCACAGGAAGCAGTAGGGCTAGACAGACCATGGCATTGTGGAACAGATGTAAAATGATTCCACAAGACTGGCTAAGAAGGCATCTTTCCCAGTGATGCCTCCCAGGGCTGGGAGGAGCTGAGAGGACAGGAAGCACAAAGAAGCCCCACGGGTTTCCTCAGGTCCCATTCCTAGAAGGAATGGTGGGGAGCTGCTATTAGCCCAGACAAGCCTTAAAGTCTTCACAATAAATGTAGGGCTGGAGACATGGTTTAGCAGTTAAAGCACTTGCTTGCAAAGCCCAAGGACCCAGGTTCAATTCCTCAGCACCCATGTAAAGGGAGATGCACAAGGTGGCGCATGCATCTGGAGTTCATTTGCAGTGGCTGGAGGCTCTGGTGTTCCCATTCTCTCTCTGCCTCTCCCTCTTGCTTTCTCTCTCATATAATAAAGAATTTCAAGGCATGAAGAAATTTTGTCTCACATAAATTATGACAATGACATATGAAAGGAGAGTTGGAATTAGAACCCAGAACCTAGAGAGCACTGCCGGCTCTGTTTTCATGATGTATTAAAGAACACATCTCCTGTTGACCAATGAGGTCACCTATACCCAACCCGGAGACCGAAGAAACAAAATCACAACATTTTCAATCCACCAAAAGGAATGAGAAACGCACCTGCTTGTCTCTTCCCAAAGCTCCAACAGAAGCTAGGAACACGTTGAGGCTCAAGTCAAAATGGAACTCCACTCTCCTCGCTTCTCTCTTGTTGATGGCAACAGGCTGCTCCAGGTAAACGCTGAGGGTCTTCAGCCTCTCACTTTCTAACAGAACATGTGCCGTACACATCAGGATAGTGAAAGCTTTGGGGGTGATAATCTTATGAGTCTCAGTAACTGCTGGGATACTTCCCAACTGCTCAGACTTTTAGGCTTTAAGATGTTAAAAAGAAGGGCTGAGGGCTGGTGGCTCAGTGGTTAAAGGCACTTGCTTGCAAAGCCTGCTGGCCCAGGTTCAACTCCCCAGTAACATGCAAAGCCAGATACACAACATGATGCATGCATCTAGGCAGCTGGAGGTCCTAACATGCTCATTCATATTAATTTTCTCACTAATAAGTATTCTGTATTTTATTTATTTGCAAGTAGAGAGAGGGGTAGAAAAAGAGAGAGTTCAAAAATGAACTCCAGATGCACATTCTACTGTGTGCTTCTGACTTTACGTGGGTTCTGGGGAAATCAAACCCCAGTTGTTAGGCTTTGCAAGCAAACACTTTAACCACTGGGCCATCTTTCCAGCCCTCAAATATGTATCTTTTTTGTTTGTTTGTTTTTGTTTTTCAAGGTAGGGTTTCACTGTAGCCCAGGCTGACCTGAAATTCACTATGTAGTCTCAGGGTGGCTTCAAACTCTCGGCTATCCTCCTACCTCTGCCTCCCAAGTGCTGGGATTAAAGGCATGCGTCACTACACCCAGCTCCCTCAAATATTTTTAAAGAAGTTTAAAAGAAGCCATAATAGGCTGGAGAGATGGCTCAGTGGTTAAACACTTGCCTGTGAAGCCTAAAGATCCCGGTTCGAGGCTCGATTCTTCAGGACCCACGTCAGCCAGATGCATAAGGGGGTGCATGCATCTGGAGTTCGTTTACAGTGGCTGGAGGCCCTAGCGCACCCATTCTTTCTCTACCTGCCTATTTCTGTATCTCTCTCTCTCTCTCAAATTAATAAATAAATACAAATAAAATATTTTTTTAAAAGAAGCCATAATAAACAAAATTATTTCGAAATTCTTATTTATGCACATATATAATACTAAGATGTTGGTCATCCAAAGACATGAAAGTATATTGTTTGGTCATCAAAGAAATGGACTTAGTTTTATAATTCAATTTTTCTATCAGATCATTTTGTTTACAAACAGGTACTCCAGGTTCATAGATACTAAGCACAATTCTTTCACCCAACCCCTCCACATTCCTTAAATACAAAATAAACTTCACTAGCCAGAGTGTGAGGAGAGATGGCTCAGTGTGTAAAGACACGAGGACCTGAGCTCAGATCCCCAGCACCCATGTAAAATGTCAGGCACGGCAGTGTGCGCATGTAATCCTGGGCTGGGGAGGCAGGAGGACCATCTCCAGGGCCTGCTGGAGCTGGGCTACCTGAATCACCGACTGCAAGAGTCTCAGCAAGAGACCGTCAAAAAATAAAGTGGAGAAGCTGGGCGTGGTGGCGCACACCGTTAATCCCAGCACTCAGGAGGCAGAGGTAGGAGGATGCCTGAGTTCAAGGCCACCCTGAGACTACATAGTGAATTCCAGGTCAGCCTGAGCTAGAGTGAGACCCTGCCTCGAAAAACCAGAAAAACAATGTGGAGAGTGATTGAGGACACTCAGGGTCAACCTCTTGCCTCCACAAGTGCTCACACGCACCCACGTGCATAAATGCACACACAGGACAAACAAACCCCCCTCTCAGCTCCTTGGGAGCCGCTAGTGGTGGTTGAGGTTAGGAAGGGTCTGCGCTCCTGAGGGGTCTATAACAAGAACCGCATTACAAGTCACGTTTCACTTTTCACTCTGGCTCTTAGGGAGCGAAGCACCAAACGTGAATCTCCCTGGTTACCGTTTTACATTGCCCTTCACATGTGGGATTTTCTTTTCCTGGTCTGTGGTTCCAATTCCCCATTCCTATTATTTTGCTATCAAGTGTGTAAATTGGGTGGAAACTCTTCATAGAAAGAAATATAATAGACCCACAATTATATAAAACTTAATTTTAACTCCTTAGTAAACCCAGTTACTTAAAAATGTGTATGAATTACTTTCAAAAAAATGCTATGTTTTAAAGACTTAAGTGGGGAATGGTGGCTGAGTGTGATCACTATGGAGTGTGCTCACCCACTCTCCCCCGTGCTTCCTACCACGCTGAACTCATGGGTGGGATTGTACAGGATTTGACTTCTGGAGACTGGCCTCTGTGTGATTTAGCATGTTTTTAAAAATATTTATTTATTTGGGAGACAGACAGACAGTATGGGCACCCCAGAGCCTTTTGCCACTGCAAATGAACTCCAGACACAAGGGGCATTTCAAGCATCTGGCTTTACGTGGGTACTAGGAAATTGAACCGAGGCCGTCAGGCTTTGCAAGCAAGTGCCTTTTACCACGGAGCCAGCTCTGCAGCCTGACTTGGCGTGTGTTGGAACTAGGTAGGCAAGAGGTGGCTCTGCGGTAGCCAAGGAAACCTGTGTCTGACTGTATCTTGGATGCTGGGTCTCCTCTAACGATGGGAACACCCTTCTGTGGCGAAACATCTTCCCAGTTGCAGTTTGAGTCCCCATTAGATCAGAAACTAACGCACCAAGGGCATTTCCCACACATGGGCACTAACAAAGTGTCTGCGACAGTAGGAGACCTGAGCTTCGTTATCATCCCATTTACATTGATGTTTTCACCTTCTCCACTGTGGTCTTTTCAAGAGAATCATGGGAAGATATACTTTCAAAAGGAGACCCATCCAGTGGGTGAACAAGGGTCATCTTACCTCAACAAATATGCCACCCACCTCATAAATACTCAAAGACTTCTCAAAACTCCAGGACACACTTCTCCCCACTCCAATCTTCCCTGAAGTGCTTTCATTAAATAATAATAATTATTATTATTATTATTATTATTATCATTATTATTATTTGGTTTTTCGAGGTGGGGTCTCACTCTGGCCCAGGCTGACCTGGAATTAACTATGTAGTCTCAGGGTGGCCTCAAACTCACGGCGATCCGACTACCTCGGCCTCCCAGTGATCCTCCTATCTCTGCCTCCCGAGTGCTGGGATTAAAGGTGTGTGCCACCACGCCCGGCCTAAATTAACTTTTGTTTAAACTCTGTCTCTTGGCTCAGTTCTTTCCTTTGAGAAGACAAGAACTTAGGGAAATCGTTCCAGATAACATTCTTAAGGTTCATCTATGTTGTAGCATGTGTCAGAACTCCCTTCCCTTTTAATGCTAAATAGTATCCCACTATATGTATATACTATGATTTATTTATGAATTCTTCCATCCATGGATACGTGGATTATTTCCTGTTAGTTCCTATAAATAAAGGTGCTAGGAACATAGGTGTACAAACATCTCATGTCACCCTGCGTATCAGTAGTAACTTTAGTCATTACTGTGTCAAAATAGTTGCCATAAAAAACATAAGGGAAGGACAGACTTATTTCAGCTCAAAGTTGGAGAAGAGTCCATCTATCGTGGTGGAGAGGGCATGATGGAGCAGAGAACATCACATCATGATGGCCAGCAAACAAAAGAAATGCAGAAAGGAACGAGGGACCTTGCATTGAACACAGACTTCCTCCCATCTCCAAGCAAGATCGAAAATCTGCCCTCGAGGCAACAAAGCACACGCTTCAGACATAACCAGGACTGCTCAGAGCCTCGTGCGAGGTCGTTTAATTTCATCTTACCTGTTATGCTGAAATTAACCACGGCTTCCTTCCAGAGTTTTACTGGCTCCCACAGATCAGTCTTGGGAAAGAAAACGGATAAAATTCAAACATGCATTTACACAAAGAACTTTTTAAGTGATTACGTATACTCAGAAATTAATCCTTATTACCTCAGCATTCTCTATATAAAACGTTATACTACAGCTTCCTAGGTTGAAATCAATCCAAAATTCCTCTAATTTTTCATCTGCTGGTTTTCTTATCTGCAAAAGACATTTCAGCATAAATTATACTCACAAAAACCATGACAAAGCATCCAATGTATGTGAGCATTAAGAACAGGTCTTTTAGGCTGGTACTCTGGGAACAGCACTATCCCAAGATCCTCCTTGCATGACCTCAGTCACTTATGCAAAGCAGCAAGGGGACCTCAATTTTATGTGACCAAACTACTTCTAGTAAGAACCTACTGTCCTTAGACATTTAAATGTGCTAGATGACTCCACCCACACGGTTTTTCCGCCCGTGTCAATCACAGGGAGGAAATCCACAGTTCTATGTTAGAGCAGTAATAATCCACTCTGTGCACAAATGGAACCAGGTAGAAAGGAAAATATAGTGATCAAACATAAAGGAAATTTGTTGTCCACCTTACCATAGATTAGAAAACAGAGAAGGCTTGAAGAGTTTGAATTACTTTTGCTTTAATTATTAAAAAATGTATTCTTACAGTAAAGACAAAGAAGAAAAAGATTCAAATAATGTGATGTGACAGACTTTTTGTTTTTGTTTTTGTTTTTGGAGGCAGGGTCTTGCTCTCATTCAGGCAGACCTGGAATTCACTATATAGACTCAGGGTGGCCTTGAACTCATGGTGATCCTCCTACCTCTGCCTCCAAGTGCTGGGATTAAAGGCGTGCACCACCGTGCCCAGCCTGACAGACCTTGTGATAGGCACCACTAACAATGCCTTTGTTCCTCCCGGGGGTTTTCTGGATACACATCAGCCTGACAGGCCGAGCACCCTTATCTGAAATACTGCGGGAGGGGCTGGGGGAGCAGGGGTGTTTCAGATTGTTTCGATTTGGGGGTGTCTGTACTTATACGACAACTTATAGTCGAGATGAGTCCCAATTCTCAACACAAAATTCATCTACAATCACAAGAGCCTTGTACTCATGCCTGCAATGATTTTTACACAGTATTTTAAGTCACTTGGGTTTCAGTCATGCTATATATGAAGCCAGATACAGGGTTTTCCATTTTGGTAGCACGTTTAAGACTCAGTAAGTTTTAGATTTTAGAGCATTTTGAATTTGTGGATTAAGGATAAACAACCTATCTTCATAAAGTTCTTATTCCCCTAACAATGTAGCAAATGTCAGACTTCTACTTTACAACTAACTTATTTTTAAAATATTTTCTATTTTTTATTTATCCATGTATTGAGACAAAGACAAAATGAGAATGGGTGTGCCAGGGTCCCTAGGCACTGCAAACAAATTCCAGATGCATGGTCCACCTTGTGCATCTGGCTTACGTGGGTTATGCAGCATTGAACCAGGGTCCTTAGGCTTTGCAAGTAAGCACTAAACCCACTAAACCATCTTTCTAGCCCAAAACTTGTTTTTCTAATGAATATTTCTGCTTGGACATCTTTCCTTTTTATCATACAAACCTATTTCAGTAGCTACAGAGAGGAACACAAAGTTTTTATCCACAACGCATGCCACTAAAAACCAGCGTGAGGGGCAAGAGAGAGAGCCCTGAACGCAGCTTGTGGAAACTTGGAAGCCCTAAAGAAAAACCAAGTAGAGAATATAATTCTAAGAAGACTGGGGGAACAACAGATGAACTTCAAATACAAGCACTGATCTATCAAAATTAGCTCTAGGCCAGGCGTGGTGGCGCTCACCTTTGATCCCAGCACTTGGGAGGCAGAAGTAGGAGGATCTTCATGAGTTCCAGGCCACCCTGAGAATACGTAGTGAATTCCAGGTCAACCTGGACTAGAGCGAGACCCTACCTCAAAAAAAAAAAAAAAAAAAAATAAAAGCACAACAGGAGCGGGTGGTATATCATGAAGGCAGCTTGAAGAGCTGAAGAGGCTCCAAATCCCCATCAAACAGTTAGTGAAACATTCCGGAAATCTCACCCATGCCAAGGTTGTGAGATTCATCTGGAAATTTTACCCAGAAACAGCAATGCTAAGGTTGGAACCCTTTAACACAAAGGACCGTGTCCTTCTAGAATCTGAAGAGAAACTGGTCAGCCCTGGACATCGTAGTCCAAGGTAGAGTGACAGAGCACACACGTCCTTCGTGTGCCACAGCAGCTTGTGCCGATACACCTTGCTCTACACAGACAAGCAGAGGAGGAACAGTGGCCGCACTTGAGGAGGAAAGAGGAGAAGGAAAGAGTCCCCCTTCCCTGCAGTCTCAACACGAATAAGACAAGGATTCCAGGCCAGTGTGGACTCCAAAATCCCTTTGTCCCTTTGTAAACAGACCCTGAAACGTAGCGGGAATGTATCCCGATTATGGCACGGCCTGACCAGTTTGAAAGTTGAGGTCACTAGAAGGAGAAGTCAGTGTCCTTTGTAAAAGGCTTCTTTGAGTAATGAGGTCAGGGTCACACCTTAAGTAGGTAACCCTAAGTGGGCACCTGCTCCATACCACCCTCATGACCAAGGGAAACATACCTCGTGTGCCTCAGCAAATGCAGCAACACAGGGAAGCGAGTAGACCCTGAAAAACACCATAAACATGATTTCAAAATTTTAAAACCATAAATAATTTAAAAACCATAAATAATTTAAAAACATAAAAAAGTCTAGAGAGGTGGCTTAATGGTTAAGGCGTTTGCCTGTGAAGCCTAAGGACCCAGGTTCAATTCTCCAGGACCCACATAAGCCAGATGCACAAGATGGTGCATGCATCTGGAGTTCGTTTTTACAGTGGCTGGATGCCCTGGTGCGTTGGTTCTCTCTCTCCATACACGCGCGCACACACACACACGTATATATGTTCATATATATAGATAGAGCTGCCTCTTTCTCAAATAAAGATAAATATTTTTTAAAGAACATAAAACAGAAAGACCCCAAACATGACCTGTGGTTATCCTGTGGTGAGCTTTGGTAAGTAGGGCCCGTCTGTAAGTGTCTCCGGCACAGTAAGCTAGAGGCCTTCAACACTGCAAATGAAAGCCTACTCTGGGTAGACTCCACATCTCCAGGGGGCAGTTCCTAAGCCAGGTTACTAGTGATATATTTCAGACAAGTTAACAGACACCATTCCTAAAGAACAGAGTGAATTTAGCAAAGATTGCGTCAGCAAGGATGTTACTGTCCATAACATGCCTATTCCTAGAGGCCTCAAGTCTTTACAAAATTACTCTTCATAAAAATCTCTTTAAAGGACATAGTAGCAAAAAGATCCAAAGTCATAGATTAACATGCTAAAGACTAAACATTTAAACTCACTCGAGCCACTAGGAAGACAGGGTCTGGCGTTTTTGGGGTTCTTTGACTCAGACTTGCTATGATGCCCAAGCTGGCCTTGAACTCACAAACTACTTGCTTCAGCCTCCCAAGTACTGCATGCCAGGCATTAGCCACCACACCAGGCTCTCCCTCGGTTTTTAAACAATGAGCCATTTAGCTTTACTCGATGAGAGGTAGATGACATACTCTCCCGAGATGAAAAAGCTTGCAGTTGCTCCTTCAAAACCCTCAGCCTCCTCAGAACATGGAGTCAGTAAACCAGCACCCAGAGAAAGAGTTACCTTCTTTGCTCACCAAGTCTCTTGTTCAGGAGGTTGAGAAATTTCCGACAGTCCTTCAAGGGAAGGAATGAAAAAGTTCACTTATAAAAATTCGCACATTGTCTGGCTAAATGCTTATATTACGTCAACAAACTGCCCAGTAAGCACTTCTCCTAATGTGCACACCCATATATGAATGCTACTCCCACTTTTGGTTAGAGAAGCTTCTCTTTTCAGATGGTGGTGACCTTGGGATGACTCAGAAGGCACCAAGGTGCTGAGAAGTGACAGAGGAGTGCTCAGCACTGAAATGTCTTTATCACACCTTCCAAGGTTCAGGGTCCATTGCGGAAGAGGGGGGGCGGAAAGAATGTAAGGGCCAAAGGAAGGGCGGGACTCCTTACAATGTGCTCCTCCAGATACAAAATGGCCTGGATATCCATGACCTCACAGTACCTGACACAAGACCATCATAATAGGAGGAAAAGATGATGACATCAAAATAAAAGACTGACAGAGGGGGAGGGGATATGATGGAAAGAGGAGTTGTAAAGGAGAAAGTGAGGGGGCGGGAATTATGGAAGTTGTCAATAATAAAAAGTAAAACTAAAAATAAAATTAACACATTGACTAGTGCCCTAGCCATCCTGTACAGAGGCTGGCATTTGCTTTTGTGTGTGCAGGATGTAGTGACATCCCGGAGCTTCACCAAGATTCACTACTTTATATTAATACTACTTTGTGCCACCAAGAGACGGCTTCAGGCATGTTTCTGAAAGGACCCAAACCCCTTAGAAGCATTAACTGTTTTAATGAAGAGCCCTTAGGTCCCCAAACATTATGTGTATTCTTGTGTCGCTTGCACAGGACAGTAAGCAATAAATGTCATCTCCCTTCTGAAGGCGACACCAGCATTTGTCTGACCTACCCAGCACTCCACGACTACATAGCCAGGTGACATACCAACTCTGAGCTTCTGTGGATGGCTATAGTTCGCACTGTCAATTTTCCTTCCAGGGAGTTCTCTATGCCACTTTTTTGGTGGCGCTTCTCTCCTGGCATATATTCTAAAAACAGATTATGTGGGGAGTTCTCCTGAACCAAAAGACAAAGAGACACAGGCCCAGACTTGTTTGCACTGCGGCCATGTGCACACCGTGTCTATACCCAACCCCAAATAGACACGAGTAGAGTGAGCCTTCCACTGAAAAGCAGCTCAGTGAAGAAGTAGATGGCTGGGGCAGGGGACGGGAATGGGAACAAGATAATTATTCCTGTTTTTGTGAGGTTCCCCTGCAGATAACAGAGCCAGAGAGGAGAAAGGCACCTGACCTCTGAGTGCCCGCGATATTCTCTCCTCCCCCAGGCACTCTGCTTCTCTCATTCAATTCGCATCACCTGAAGGAGGGATTTATTCCCACCTTGCAGATGAGACACTCAGATCTGTCAATAAGCTCATTGACATGCAAACATCACCTAAGACAGGGAGGTGGAGCTCTAACTTGAGACAGAACTCAAACTCAAGTTGGCCCCAAATCCCCGAATTCATGAGCTTTCCATTTAGAGTTCATACGGAACCCTGGCTAAACCTCTTCTATGCCCATGACAACAGCTGACAGCCTTACTCGCATGAGTAATATAAAGGCTCAAATTTAATAAACTCTGACCCACGTGATAATACTGGTCACACAACAGTTTTGATCAGAAGGTCTTAATACAGACATTCTGAAAATGCCTAGCATTTTGAAAGAACATGTAGCATCTTTTCCTTTTTAGTGGCGAGTATAGCATCTGTTTTACTGAGCCCACCTTAGTGGTTGATTAGAACTGCAACAAAAGTCTAGTGCGATGGCTCACACCTGTAACTCCAACACGGGAGGCTGCGCCTACCCTTGATTTAAAAGAGATGGCTTAGTGGTTAAGGCTCATGCCTGTGAAGCCTAAGGACCCCGGTTCGAATCTCCGGGTCCCACATAAGCCAGATGCACATGGCGGTGCATCTGTCTGGAGTTTGTTTGCAGTGGCTGGAGAATACAATCATAGAATATTCAGCCTGGGCCAGGCGTGGTGATGCACAACCTGCAATCCCAGCTCTCAAGGAGGCTGAAGAAGGACCTGTGAGTTTGAGGCCACTCAGACTACATAGAAAGCTCCAGGTCATCCTGGGCTACAGCAGGGTCCTACCTTAAAAAAAAAAAAAAGAAGAAGAAGAAAGTCCAGCTTGTACAAAAAGACACTGCAAGGCTACATTGTGTGGTTTGGACGGCTTCTGTCATAACTGCCCAAGATGCTTCTCACCACCAGAACACGCAGCCAGTGTCAGCCACCTTCCCTCGCCACAGCTGCTCTCCACAAAGCTCTAATGTCCTTCCTTTTCTACCCCAATGTGACCCCTGGGGTCACTCAAGATTGCTACCCTCTCTAACATAGACTTTCCTTGGCCAGATATACCAAAATCACATAGATCTGTCTCCAATCCTCATTGCCTATCTGGAGCCACCCATCTGTGATGGTTACTTTTGGTTGTCAACTTGACAAGACTTAGGTCATCATGGAAACAAATTTGGTTGTGCCTGTGAGGAATTTTCTAGATTAGGTTGAAGTGGGATGGTGCCAAGGGCTGGGGCCCTGAGCTGTATAGAAGGGAGAGCACAAGCTGAGCAGCACCATTGCTGACTGTGCTGGACAGATGCACCCTCCTCACCATAGTAGACTGTATGCCCACAGACTGTAAACCAAAGCAAACCCTTCCTCCTGACATTGCTTGTGCCGGGCATTTTGTCACAGCAACTGGAGAAGTCACACAAACATTCTGATCATATAACCTCTGAATTGCTTCACTGATAAGGGGAAATAGATTTAAAATGGCAATGCAACCACATTTAAGAACACGAATTCTTTGCCTCAGCCACAAACTCAGGAAATCACTGAAGGGAACCCTTTAATAAATACTGGCCACACTGATAAGCTCAGGGCCAGGAATCTCACCGTCTCAAATTCCCGATTCTTAATTTTTCTAAAAGCTTCAGCGAGGACCTCATCCTCAAACCACTGATGAACAAGTCCATCCTTCGTTGTTCGAGTAGTCATTCTACACAGCGCCTCCGAGGTAGCCGTCTGGAAGTTATAATCTAGAGAGTGAAAACCCAGCGCACACACACATCATCCCAGGCAAAAGCATGAGAAACGTATTCCAAAGTCAGCACTTGCTTTAAGAAATCCCACCTTGGAGATTAGCATTATTGTCATTCAGTGAGAAGTGACAAGAGGTACCTTAGAACACTTAAACAGCATATGAACTCTTTTTTTCTCTTGAAGCAGGGTCTCACTGTAGCCCATGCTGACCTGGAACTCACAATGATCCTACCTCAGCCCCCAGTTCCTCCTCCTATATGCACCGTGCCTGGCCAAAGTTTTAGAAAATACTTAATTTGGAAAACTGGGGAAATAGTTCAGTGGTAGGGTGCTTGCCAAGTATACAGAAGGTCCTGTGCTTGAGCCATAGTACTGAGAGGGGAAAAAAATAAATGATATACATAACTGGGTTTTATATTTTAGATCTATTAAAATAGCAATCAAATCAGATCTAACGTTAAAATATTTCTACCGTAAAATAAAATCCCATTAAGGTATAGTATTTTCACAGCAGAGAAACTAAACTGAAATTTCATGCATCAATATGTTTAAATCTCAACTCTTTTGAGTCGCATGTAGCACAGGCTAGCCTCCAGTTTGCTTTGTAGTCAAGTGTAAGCATAAACACCTGATCCTCCTGCCTCAAACTCCCACGTGCTAGGAGTACAGATGTATGCCATGCCACCACACCTGGTTTATGCAGTATGGGGGATTGAACCCAGGACTTCGTGTGTGCTAGGCAAGCACTCTAACAACTTAGCCACACCCCAGCCCTAATCTCGTAATTCTAAGGGCAAAAAAAGAGTTGCAATCAGATAAGACCATCTATAATGTTTTTTTATAACCATAAAATAATAGTGTATGAAATTTATGAACACAAAGCAGAAAAAAATGTTTGGGAATGAAAAACATCAAATCAATGAGGGGGTGGAAATGGGACACGGACACGGGACTTCACCTGTGACCCTGTGTGCTTTTATTTAAGACACCTTTACTTGAAACAAATTTAGCAAAATAACTCAAATGTGACCAAACTGGCCAATGAGTCTTTGATTGTCAGCAGACCAAAGTTTCTCAAAATAATTTTTAAAAACTCCTATTTTCTACTTGAGCCTTCTTTGTTCCAACATGCTCAGGAATATCAACATTTGAAATGTGTCCAACATTTAAAATTTTAGTTAAAATTTAAATATTTTAAAATTAAAATTTTTTATTTTAATTATTTAAATTTATTTTAAAATTCTAAATAGTTCTTACCACCCACAGTCAAAATTGTCCTTGCAAATTCTTTCCTGAAACATTTAGACAAATTACATTTTACTAAGATGAACACCAAAAGGTTAATTTTGCTAAAGTAGCATTAAATTTTAAAACCAAATATATATTTCAAATTCAGCATCAGAATCTCCACAATGGCCATAACAAGTTTTAATGAACAATCTCAAGTTTACACATTAATGATCAACATTTTTGCATGTGTAGATGCACATCATGTGTATGGGCACATGTGTTTGTGCTAGCACACCTAAGTGTGTGGGAGTGCATGTGGAGATCAGAGGACGGCCTGGGACATTCTCTGGACCACTATCCATCTCTTTTGGAAACAGTCTCTCATTGATCTGGAGTTGACTAGGCCAGACTTACTGGTCAGTGAGCACCAGAAATCGGTCGTCTCCCCAGCGTTGGGATTACAGGCGTGCACTACCACCACTGGCATTCAACGTGGGTTTAGGGGGTTGAATTCCAAGTCCTCACGCTTGGGAGGCAAGAACTTTTTGACTGAGCTCGTTCTCTAGCCCTCAATGTGTATTCTAAAAAATATTTTATTTGAAAGCAGAGAGAGAGAGTAGAGACAGAAAACGGGCATTCCAGGGGCTCCAGCCACTGCAAATGAACTCCAGATACGTGTGCCTCTTTGTGCATCTGGCTTTGTGTGGGTACTGGGGAAAATCGAATTCATGGCATTAGACTTTACAGGCAAGTGCCTTAATTGTTGAGCCATCTCTCCAGCCCTCAATATGTAATTTTTGTAATATGATTTGCTTGCATACATACATACATACATATTTTTTTTTTTTTTTTTTTTGGTTTTTCGAGGTAGGGTCTCACTCTAACTCAGGCTGACCTGGAATTCACTCTATATTCTCAGGGTGGCCTTGAACTTATGGTGATCCTACCTCTGCCTCCCTGGTGCTGGGATTAAAGGCGTGAGCCACCACGCCCGGCTGATTTGTATATATTTTTATACTGAAATTGTTTAGGTGACTGTGAGTAGGAGAAAAGAGACATTAAAATATTAAAATACTGAACATACTTGTTTTTTAATATTTTATTTGAGAGAAAGAGGCAGAGGGGGAGAGAATGGGTGCACCAGGGCCTTCAGCCACCTTAAAGGAACTCCAGACATATGCGTCACTTTGTGCATTTGGCTTACGTGGGTCCTTTGGCTTCACAGGCAAACACACACTTAACCTCTACACCATCTCTCCAGCCCCTGATTATACTCTTATCTGTTGTGTTTTCTTTACTATTTTTTTTTATTTGCAAGCAGAGAGATACAGACAGAAAAAGAATGGGTACCTCAGGACCTCCAGCCACTGCAAATGAACTCCAGATAAATGGACCACTTCGTGCATCTGGCGTAAGTGGGTATTGGGGAAATTGAACTCAAGTCATTGGGCTTTGTAGGTAAGTACCTTAAGCGCTGAGCAATCTCTCCAAACCTCCCCTTTTTCAAATGTTACTCTGAGGACTTTTTTGACAACTTCTTTAATTGTAGACAATAGCCCGTGGTAATTCCCTCTCTCCCCACACTTTCCCCTTTGAAACTACACTCTCCATCATATCCCCCCCCTCTCAATCCATCTCTTCAGTTTGATGTCATGATCTTTTCCTCCTGTTATGATGGTCTTGTGTAGGGAGTGTCAGGCACTGTGAGGTCACTCTGAGGACTTTTATTGGTAACCAGCTAGCTGTTCTACATTTTTGGTTCCCTTTTGTTTCTTTCATAAAGCGAATTCAGCTGTATGTTCAATGGGAGCCCATCTAATGAATGCTACAGTTCTCAGGTTTGAGGGATTTGATTAGTTTGATAAGTGTTTTAATTGTTCTGAGACAGGCTCTCACACTGCAGGTCTAGCTAGCCTTAAACTCACAGCACTCCTACTACCTCAACACCGCAAGTGAGCCACTAAACCCAGGTGTTCTAGAATTTTATAACCTATGACCACGTGGGTCCTTCTGCATAGCTTGACACCTGAGAGAAATGAGAGTTGACCCTGTGACCTCTATAACATGGGTGAGCTGATTTTAAACTGATCCATTTAACTTAGAGGCATATGGGGTGAAACTATTTTATTGCCCATTTCTTTTGGATTTTCTTAGTCTGTCTGAAAATCTTCTCATGTGCATGCTGGGTAAATGTTCTCTATCTCCAGCCCTTGTCACTTCGAGAGACTTCCACACTCTCCAGCCTAGGCTGGCCTTGAACTGATTATCCTCCTGCTTCCGTTTCCAGAGAAGCGAGTGTTACAGGTGTGCCCATCGTGCTTGGCAAATTTTCCCGTTTTGAAGAATAGATTTGTTGGGGGCTGGGGAGATGGCTCAGTGATGAAAGGCACTTGATTGTAAAGCCTGATGGCCCAGGTGTGGTTCCCCAGTGCCCATATAAGGCTAGATCACAAAGCAGGGCATGTGTCTGGAGTTCATTTGCACTGGCAGGGGCCTTGGCGCACCCTACACATGCATACATGTGTATACACACAGACTCTCCCTATGTGTATGTGTGTATCTTTTATGACTATCTCCCAAATAAATAAAATTTTTAAAAGAATGGATTTTTAAGAAACCCCGCATTCAGTTTCTCATATCAAGCGCATTGATCTGACAGGGTCAAATGTCAAAACAGTGCCACTCAGAGCCCCAATTCTTCTCATGTTCAGCAAGAAGTCGAGAACATTCCAGACTTCCTGGACACAAGGTGACATGACCACAGGATTTGTCTGAGAACTTGGGGGAAAGCCTCAGATCTGCTGCTTTCCACATCAGAACACACCAGAGAGCAGTGATCTCACAAGTGTGTTCAAGAACTTTCCTCAGGGATGATGCCATGAACAACCTGCCTCCTGCAAAGACGAGTGGAATGGACAAGAGGTGGACAAAGAGCCCACGCTCGGTCACCTCTTCGGGGCTCTCCTATGTTCACATGGCTGTGTGGCACCTGAGCGACGACAGGCATGGTGTCCTTCTTCCTGCCTGGCGGTCTACGTAGATGTTTAGGTTCAAATTTCAAAATTTAGCACTGCTTTTGCTCTTTGTCATAATACATTAAAAGCTTACTTACCTCCAAATTTCATTCTGAAATCTATGTAGCCACAAGTGTGCCATCAAAACTGCAGAGCCTAAGGACCCAGGTTTGATTCCCCAATACCCAAGTAAAGCCAGACGCACGAGGTGGCGCACACATCCAGAGTTTGTCTGCAGTGGTTAGATGGCCTGGCATGCCCAGTCCCTCTGTCATATAAAAAATTAAAGGGCTGGAGAGATGACTTAGCAGTTAAGGTGTTTGCCTGCAAAGCCAAAGGATCCTGGTTCGATTCTCCAGGACCCATGTAAGCCAAATGCATAAGGGGATACATGCATCTGGAGTTTGTCTGCAGTGGCTGGATGTCCTGGCATGCCCATTCTCTCCCTCTCTCTGCCTCTTTCTCTCAAATAAATAAAATTGTTTTAAGTTTTTAAAAAATTTAAATTTAAAAAATTTTAAAGTTCAAAAAACAAAAAATCTGGGGCTGGAGAAATGGCTTAGTGGTTAAGGCACTTGCCTGCAAAGCCAAAGGACCCAGGTTCAATTCCCCAGGACCCACGTAAGCCAGATGCACAAGGGAGTTCATTTGCAGCAACTAGAGGTCCTGGGGTGCCCTTTCTCTCTGGCCTGCCACCGCCACGGACTCTTTCTCAAATGAAGAAAAAAAAAATTCAATCTGTCACTTGAAAAGTAGTATAAATTTTATGCATTCTGGGTTTTGCTGGCAACCTTGGCACATTTGCTCTCCACCACGGAATGTGCTAACCACTTTAAGTGGATTACCTGAATTGACAATAACCAGCAAGTCAGTTTTACTTCTCACTCCATCTTCCAGGCAGACGAACAGCTCCAATGAAACAGAGACCAAGTTCATGCACAAGGGGTATAAGAAGCAAAACCAGGATTTGAAACCAAGCTGTCTGACCCTGGCCTCTGTCCTCAGACACTCTTCCACTGGTCACCAGTGGCACTCACATTCACAGTAAAAAATCTAGCTGCTAAGAAGGCATTTTGCCATACAAATTTAATTCAAAAGACAAATACAAAACCCATCCCTATAACTATTAAAAGAAAAGAACCTAGCAAAGCCTGTCCTTTTTTAGAAAGTATTTTTATTTGGGGGGGGGGAGAGAAAGTGTGTCTGTGTGCACGCGCACGCCAAAGCCTCTTGCCACTACGAATGAACTCCAGATGCATGCATCACTACGTGCCTCCAGCTTTATATCAGTACTGAGGAATTAAACCCAGGCCAGCAAGCTTTATGAGCAAGTGCATTTAACCACTGATTCATCTTCCCAGCCCGAGTCTGCCCTTTTATCTTCAGTCTTCTCAACCTAGCACGTGAGAGTACACAAAGCAAGTGTACAAAGAAATAGACTACCACCCAGATTTTGCCCTTGTATCATCATACAATAGAGTGCAAGCTTACTCACATAAGGTGCTGGGTACCTTCTGCCAAAGACAGCTTTTCTCTCACATCCCAAGGTGTAACATCCAAAATACAGTTCAAAGTACTCAGAGCCTTTTCGGAATTGAAAGAAAGATTGGTTCGTGGAGAGAAAAAGAAATGAAATGAAAATGCATGTCTGACCTCTCTGAGGTCTCTGGAGCACTGTTGAGGTTGAGTCCAGACTCACCTCCTGTCGGATCAAGTGGCTCACAGTGTCTTCTGTCACCACAAATCCCAAGCTAAACATCAAGGAATCCAACATCTGAATGGTCCCTGAAAGCACAATTGTAAGAGTGCATAGTGACTCCACCGCGCAGGAAGAGGCTCACCCTGGGAGCCGTAGAAGCCATACCCGGGGCAAGGAGGACAGTGTGGGCAAGGGACAGGCTACAGCCGGCTTCGCGTTTCAGAGCCCAGCCCAGGAGGGACTGGTTCTACGTTGATGCCACCAAGGAGACTGATAGTAGGACACCCAATGTGACTTCACGGTGCCCACCATGACTCGAGGTAAAGCTACCTTTCTGTCCAGAGTGAGCCATGTACAAAGGGCAGGGCAGGCCCCAGCTCCCTGTGTTTCTATGTGCTATGTGTCTGCTTTGTAAAAATACTGCGGGGTTTCTAACGTTTGTTTTCAATCACACAATCAAAGAAATTGTAACCGTTACTTAGATGTTAGAAACTAGAGTAGGTGATGATATTCTATGATTAAGGCTACTTTTAAAAATATTTTATTTGGGAGAGAAAGAGAACAGGCGTGTGAGGGCCTATAGCTTCCGCAAATGAACTCCAGATGCATGTGCCACCTTGTGCATCTGGCTCAAGTGGGTTCTGGGGAATTGAACCTGGGTCCTTAGGCTTCACAGGCAAGCGTCTTAACTACTAAGCCATCTCTCCAGCCCTAAATAGGCTACTTTTTACAGTTACATTTATATATTCATGTTAAGATATAAAGTGGGGTCCAGAGAGATGGCTCAGCAGTTAAGGCTCTTGCCTAACTCCCCAAGTTTGATTCTCCAGTCCCCACATAAAGCCAGATGCACAAAGTGACCCATGCATCTAGAATTTGTAGTGGTAAGAGGCCCGGGCATATCTATATTCATTCTCTCTCCCCCTCTCTCCCCCCCCCTTCAACTCTTCTCTGTGTCTGTCTCTGTTGTCTCTTTCTCTGCATGCAAGTATTTTTTAAAAAAATATAAAATGAGCCAGGCGTGGTGGTGCACGCCTTTAATCCCAGCACTTGGGAGGCAGAGGTAGGAGGATCACTGAGTTCGAGGCCACCCTCAGACTACATAGTGAATTCCAGGTCAGCCTGAGCTAGAGTGAGACCCTACCTCAAAAAAAAAAAAAAAAACAAACAAAAAAAAAGATGAAGGGCTGGGGAGATGGTTCAGCAGTTGGCCACCCTAGGGAGCCTGGGAACCTGGGGTGCAAACTATGGAACCCATCAAGCCCTAGAGCTTGATTCCACTGGTGTGGAATGTCAGAACAGCTTCCCATTGCCTGAGCAGAGGAAGGAGGTTAGCCGTACAGTGATAAGGGCAGCGACATAAAACGTATCAGGAACCCTGGACCCTCGCTATGACAGAATGCACTTCAGCATTGGGACATTCATGCCTGCTTGACTCTTGCATGCCACGTAAGCATTGTTCTATGAACAAGAAATTAACAGCCAATTAGTAACCATTAATAGACTTACCTTCACTACTACTCCTGGAGATGATCTAGTAACAAGAAAAACCACACTGTGTTAGTTTAAAACAGCATCACACACTAGCATTAGTGCAAACACTAGTGTTCTCTAGTAGACAGGGGTTGACTAAAGAGAAACCTTCTCTTTACAGATGGCAGCGAGTCAAAAATCACAAGTAGAGGAACACCAGTGGTTAGTCATTTCCATCATAGAGATGCAAGGGGAGGGAGAGAGGGGGGAAGGAAAGAGAGAAGGGGGGAATCTTCGAGAAAGCCTGCTCAAGTTTCCATCACTTTATTAAAATGAGCATATAGGGGTTGGAGAGATGGTTTAGCAGTTAAGGCACATGCCTCCAAAGCCTAAGGACCCAAGTTCGATTCTCCAGGTCCCATGTAAGCCAGATGCACATGGTGGTGCATGCATCTGGAGTTTGTTTGCAGTGGCTAGAGGCCATGGTGCATCCACTCTATCTCCCTTGCTGTCTTTAATAATTTTTTTAAAATGAGCATATTGCCTGCCATCAGGTGAATAATATGTTGGAATGTAAAAAAAATGACCTTAAAAACCAGGTGTGGTTGGTGCATGCCTTTAGCCCCAAGCACTCAGGAGTCTGAGGTAAGAGGGATTACTGTGAGTTTCAGGCTAGCCTGAGGTTATGGACTAGAATGGGACTTTGCCTTTAAAAAAGTTAAATTAAGCCTGAGGTTAATCCCAGCACTAGGCAGAGGTAGGAGGATCTTTGGGAGTTCGAGGCCACCCTGAGACTTAGTTAAAGGTCAGCCTGGACCAGAGTGAGACCCTACCTCGCAAAACCAAAAAAAAAAAAAAAAAAAAAAAAAAGTTAAATTAATAAATGACTTCTAGTGTCCTATACCATTAGTAATATATATTAAAGTCTCATATAATATTCTAAGCATGATATGTGAGAGTTTTTTTAAAACAACGTCACATGTTATAAAAAGTCAAGTTTTTAAAATATTTTATTTTTTTTCTTTCCAAGGAGAGAAATAAAGAATGGGTACACCAGGGCTTCTAGCCAATGCAAATGAAGAAGTTCAGATGCATGTGCCACTTTGTGTATCTGATTATGTGGGCACTGCGGGTATCAAACCTAGGTTGTTAGGCTTTGCAGGCAAGCACCTTAACCACTGAACCATCTCTCCAGCCCCAAAAGTCAAATTTTTAAAAAGTGAAATAACCTGGGGATGGAGAGATGGCTTAGCACTTAAGGCCTGCAAAGCCAAAGGACCCAGGTTCAATTCCCCAGGACCCACGTAAGCCAGATGCACAAGGGGCCAGATGCACAAGGGGGCACATGCATCTGGAGTTTGCAGTTACTGGAGGCCCTGGCATGCCCATTTCCCATCTTTCTCCCTCCTCCCCCTTTCTCCCTCCTCCCCTTTCTCCCTCCTCCCCCTTTCTCCCTCCTCCCCCTTTCTCCCTCCTCCCCCTTTCTCCCTCCTCCCCCTTTCTCCCTCCTCCCCCTTTCTCCCTCCTCCCCCTTTCTCTCTCTGCTTGAAAAAAAGAGTAAAATATATTTAAAAAAAATAAAATAATGAAATAACCTAAAGCAAAAGTGAATTTGAAGCCAGGTGTGGTGGCACACACCTTTAATCCCAGCACTTGGGAGGTAGAGGTAGAAGATCACCATGAGTTCAAGGCCACCCTGAGACTACAGAGTGAATTCCAGGTCAACCTGAGCTAGAGTGAGACCCTACCTCAAAAAACAAAACAAAAAAAAAAAAAAAAGTGAATTTGTACAGATTATGTGAAGATTCCTGCCCCTAACCAATGGCACCTAACTCCTCTCCCGCAGAGTGCCTCCACCCTTACCAGCACAGAGTCAAACAAGTCCTCTATGGCACTGGTCAGCAGCGTGTCTGAGGTAAGGTCTCTTGTGGTCAGAAATTCCATCATTCTTTCAAACCAGGAAACTATGTACACAGAAGAGGCAATGCAGATGGTACCATGCGGGACTGAGTACTGCCTACTCAGTGAGATTTACCAGAGGAAAAACACCCTACAAACCTTTTTCCATTGTGCACTATTCCAGTTAGGCCTGCTGTGAGGCCTCCTCCACTGAAGACACTCAGGGGGCAGGCACAGTGCCACAGCATTACAGTGAGTGAGTCTCATATGTCAGTAAGAATGGGAGACCGCGGCCAGAATTAGTGCCACAAAGCTACATGAAGAGGACAAGGAGGAACGTTTAAGCGTGAGTGAAACTGCCCAGCACAGGGGACATTGTGCGCCTGAGAAACAAGCTGTAGGCAACACACGGGAGGAGTGAAGCAGCAGGATTGCTGAAGGCTGCAGGCCGGCCTAAGCTACATAGTGAGCTCCAGGCCAGATAGTACTCCACAGTGAAATGTCCTCTCAAAAAAGAAAAAAAAAAAAAAAGAAACACGGCTCAGCAGTGAAGGCACTTATTTGCAAAGCCTGATGGCCTGGATTTGATTCCCCAGTACCCGTGTGGGGGGGGGAAAAAAGCCAGGTGTACCACGTGGCACGTGTGTCTGGAGTTCATTCACATTGGGCAGGAAGCCCCGGCACACTGCCCATTCTCTCGCTCCTTGCAAATAAATAAATTAAAATCTTTCTGGACTGGAGAGATGGCTTAGTGGTTAAGGCATTTGCCTACAAAGCCAAAGGATCCAGGTTAGATTCCCCAGGACCCACGTAAAGCAGAAGCACAAGGCCTGGCATGCCCATTCTCTAACTGCCTCTTTCTCTCTGTCACTCTCAAGTAAATAAATAAGTAGACTAAGAACAGAAGGACGGACAAGCTGGACAGTGCCCCAGCAGCTCGGGTGGTTAAAGGAAATCTGCTTCCGGCCTGCCTTTCTTTTGTCGAAAGCTTCCAGCTAATTAGAGATTTTTTTCCTATGGAAAACATATCCAACTTCTTATGCTGCTGCTGCTAATATTGGTATGATTTGAAATATATTTCTGTAGCACCTTTGGAAATAGATTTACTAACTAATGCAAAGGCCATCTTTGGGTCATTTTTGTTGAGGCTGGGGAGGTAGCTTAGTGGTACAGCACCTACCTAGCATGCACAAGGCCCTGGGTTCAATCCCCAGTATGAAAAGAAAGAAAAAGAGGGAGGGGAGAAGGGCAAGAGGGAGAATGGGGAAGGGAAGGGATGGGAAGAGGGGCAGGGGGGAACCCTGTAAGCAGTTCCCTGTGCAGCAGTAGAATCTGAAAGCATGAACTTTGACAGACAACTCTTACAGGAGTGAGTTTTCAAACCTTTGTGCAATTTAAGAAGAATACAGACAAAACAAAAACTCTGCATTTTGAGCTGGGGATATAGCTCCGAGAGTGCTTGCCTAGCATGCAGGCCCTAAATTCAATCCCCAGTACCTTGTGGAAAAAAAAAAAAAATTCTAGGCATGGTGGTTGGTACCTATACTCCCAGCACTCTGGCAGAGACAGATCCACTGCCAGTCTGACACCAACACGACTATGTAGTAAGTTCAAGGCCAGCTTGGGAGGCATAGCAAAATCTTGTTTTGAATAAGAACTTGGTGCAATCTGAAGCCAAAACCTCGAACCCAAGGGATCCCAGCTGAAAAACAAGGTGAGCCAAATAACTCTCAGCTGGTCAGCTCTCCCTCCGGTCTGGAATCCATCTTCCATCCAGGCAATCTAAGGGCTAAAGCCCTTGACTGTGAAGATTAAGGACCCAAATCTGATTCCCCAAAACCCACTTAAGCCAGAGGGCCAAGGTGGTGCGTGTGTCTGCAGTTCCTTTGGAGTGGCTGGTGCCCCCACCCCCAGACCCTCACATAGGCCTCCACTTAGGGAAGTGCTCTACCACTGGCCAATACACTCTCTCCCTCCCTCCCCCTCTTTCTCTCAGTTACCCAAAGCCTTATAAGTTAGCACATGACACTTATCTTCTGGATCAGACCCTGCTGGATCAGCAAGGGCTCCTCTTCTTCCAGATCCTCCTCAAAGAATATCTGCACACACCTCAGCAGCACTGAAACATTCTGGAACCTACCGCCATCCAGTTCCTAGGTATCAGAGCACACTCACTTCAGACGGGCACAGGTAAGCATGCATTCGTGCTTTTGTCCCCAAACAAACCCCCTCACTTGCCTTGTTTATTGATCCATCAAGGTCGGGTAGCAGGTGACGATTGTATTTTTGGGGCAAGTGGTCCGCTCTCTGCTGAAGATACTCTTCTATCATTTGCACTCCTTTACCGTGGAATGCCTGGGCAATGAGTGACTGGAGCTGGAAACGCGATGGTTTGTGAATTTCTCATTTTCCCCAAGCACATTTGCTTTATAGTAACATGTCATGATAATTGTGTGTGAGCTG
Organism: Orientallactaga sibirica; assembly: GCA_036365145.1. Lineage (NCBI taxonomy): Eukaryota > Metazoa > Chordata > Mammalia > Rodentia > Dipodidae > Orientallactaga > Orientallactaga sibirica. The sequence continues at coordinate 5,314,356 of JAEOAD010000463.1, read as the reverse complement.
CTGGAGATATAGCTCAGTGGCAGAGCGTTTACCTAGCATGGGTAAGATCCTGGGTTCAATTCCCAGTACCACCAAACCAGAATTCTAATTTTTGAGCTCATGATATAGCTCAGGAATGCTTGCCTAGCGTGGGTAAGGTCCTGGGTTCAACTCCATCACTACAAATAGTAACAGTAACAGCAGCAATACAGGGGCTGGAGAGATGGTTCAATGGTTAAAGCCACTTGCTAGCAAAGCCTGCTGACCCCAGTTCAATTCCCCAGTACCCACATAAAGCCGGTAGCCCAATGTGGGACATGCATCTGGAGTGTACTTGCACTGGGAAAACACCCTAGTGTACCCATTCCCTCTCCATTTTCTCTCTCTGCTTACAAATAAAAATATATTTTAAAAAATACAGGGCTGGAGAGGGTTCAATGGTTAAGGCACTTGCCTACAAAGCCAAAGGACCCAGGTTCAACTCCCTAGGACCCATGAAAGCCAGATGCATGTGGAGTTTGTTTGCAGTGGCTAGAGGCCCTAGTGTGACCATTCTCATTCTGCCTCCCTCTCTCTCTCAAATACAAAATATTGAGTAATAATAATATAGCATGGAACAATATTCAGCAAGACAGCTGTCTCACACCACCAAATATCAAATTAGTCAACAGAAATGATTGCCATGTCCATTGGCTTCAGGTAGGAGCTCTTGCCTGTGACTAGGGGTCACTGCAGTCATGGTGTTGTGTGGGGCCTGTGAAGTTTGGGAGCCACTGACTCAAAGACAACTGTACTTCCATTATAAACGGGTGGAGCTGCCCCGTAATGGTCTAACTACTAAACCAACCATATTCAAGCCTGGGACCACTCATTACGGGACATGAATGAATAATTATACGCAATAGAGGTTGATAAGTGTGCAAATTGACCATAGTGATTGTAACTAATCTTTGCTCCTTGAACATTAACCCAGACATATTTGTGAGTTTGTTTGGATAGACATTTCCTTAACTACCTATACTATAGTCTTTAAAAAAATTTTTTATTTTATTTGCGAGAGAGAGAAAGGATGGGTATGCCAGGGCCTGCAGCCACTGAAAATGCCTTAACCACAATGCCATCTCTCCAGCCCTAAAGTCTGGAGTTCATCTGCAGTGGGCAGAGGCCCTGGTGCCCCATTCTCTCCCTCTCCCTCCCCCATTCCCACTGTGTGTGTGTGTGTCAAATAATTTTTAAAAACAGAGGCAGGGGCTGGAGAGATGGCTTAGCAGTTAAGGCACTTAACTGCAAAAGCCTAAGGACCCAGGTTCAATTCCACAGAACCCACATAAGCCAGATGAACATGGTGGTACATTCATCTGGAGTTCATTTGCAGAGGCTGGAAGCCTTGGTGTGCCCATTCTCATTCTCTCCCTCCCTCCCATTCCCTCTCTCTCTCTTTCTCTGCCTTATATAAAATAAATATTTTTTAAATGGCTGGAGAGATGGCTTAGCAGTTAAGGCATTTGCCTGCAAAGCCTAAGGACCCAGGTTTTATTCCCCAGGACCCATGTAAGCCAGATGCACAAGGGGCACATGTGTCTGGAGTTAGTTTGCAATGGCTGAGGCCCTGGCATGCCCATTCTTCTTTCTCCCTCTGCTTGCAAATAAATAAAATCAAAAAATAAAAATAAAAACAGAGGCAGATAGTGAGCAAGAATGGGTGCATCAGAGCATGTGCTTTACTGGGGACTTGAACCTGATTCCTTTGGCTCTGCAGGCAAGAACCTTAACCGCTAAGCCATCTGTCCAGCCCTAAAAAGCGTTTTCAAAAACCGAGTTCAATCCTATAGGCTAAATGATATTGCATAATGCTACTTTTGTAAGAAGGTATTTCACTGTATACAGCTCAAAACTCCCATGTAGTATGCATTACTGATGTAAGTGGGGAAGCAGCACTTGAAATTACTCCGTTAAACAGAATGTGTTTTTTGTTTTTGTGTTTTCAGCCACCACAGAATACGCTCTTTAGTTCCAAGTGTGTCGAAAGTCCTGCAGGTGTTCCCATTTTACCCTCACCACCACCCTGAGGCCTTGGCTGAGTATCTGAGAAGGATTACAAACTTTCACTCAGGTGGGATTCACACTCGGATATTCTAAAACTCAAAACTCATGCTTCTGCCTGGTTATAACTCTGCCTGGGCCTCCCTTCACCCCTCTAGTCTGCAAGGCTCTGCGGAGACCTAATGAGTTCTAGAATAAGTCAAGGTCTTTGTCTCGGGATCTTTGCACTGGTAGCTGTACGTCTACACTGTGGCTCTTACCACTGTGCGTGGCTGGCTCCCCTCACGTCTCAGCTTATGCATCACCTTTTCAGGGGGTTCTTCCAGAAGCACATTATCGAGAGTAGGCCAAGTGCATCTGCAGTACAAATGCCCTGTCCTTTTTTTAAAAAAATTATTTATTATTTATTTGACAGAGAAAGAAGGAGAGAGAGAGAGAGAGGGAGGGAGGGAAGGAGGGAAGGAAGGAAATGGGCACACCAGGGCCTCCAGCCACGATAAATGAACTCCAGACATGTGTGCCCCCTTGTGCATCTGGTGTATGTGGGTCCTGGGGAATCGAGCCTCAAACCGGGGTCTTTAGGCTTCACAGACAAGCGCTTAACTGCTAAGCCATCTTTAGTGGCACTTGCCTATGAAGCCTAAGAACCCTGGTTCAAAGCTCGATTCCCCAGTACCCACATAAGCCAGATGCACAAGGTGCCCTGTCCTTTTCTACCCTGCTCTCTGTAAGCTCCAGGAGCGCAAACATTACATCTGCTATTGCTCAGTGCCTTCTGCTTCCACTGAAACGATGCTGGCCAGGAGATCACTCATGCTAGCACCCAGGCGAGATTAGGTGGCAATAAAGTGGAATGGACATGGTAAGCGGGTCTGGGGGGGTCAGTGAGGAAGAAGCAAAGATTTCTCTGCTCTGGGTTTGAGCTACAACAGATACCAAACCATCTAGAACTCAGAGCTACAAACAACAGAATAGAAAGCGAACGCGATTATTACCAGGAAAGCATCTTGGCCCTTCACATCATCTTCCTGAAGAGACGGCAAAGGACTTGCATTTTTCTGTGTGCAATGAAAACATGTTTTTGAAATCATGCTCAAAAACAGGACGACGTTAAATTCTATAGCAGAAGAAAGGCTTTGAATAAGAACTTGTACAATTAAGTTTTAAATGTCCTTGCTGGGCGTGGTGGCGCACACCTTTAATCCCTGCATTCTGGAGGCAGAGGTAGGAGAATCACAAAGAGTTCAAGGCCACCCTGAGAGTACATAATGAATTCCAGGTCACCCTGAGTTAGAGTGAGACCCTACCTCAAGAAACCAAGAGTTAATGTGCTTCTATTTGTGACATGTAAACTTTAAGCATTACTCTCAGGCTTATATACGAAACTTCCAAAGACACAACACCAACAGCCACAACAAGGGGCGCAAACGGTGGGTCGTTATGTTTTGCTTCCAGCCTTCCCCGGCCCACCACCACTCCGGTTTTACGAACATTATGTCACGTTCCGTTCAACAATAGTGTCTCATTTCCTGCCTTCCTCCCCGTGAGGAACTCCAGGCTAGCCTGAGCTACATGAGACGCGGTCTCCAAACAAAAACATTTACTTTAGGTCAATAATCCTAATCCTCTTAATTTAATCAAAGCTGCAAATGCCAGTGCGCTTTGCAATGTTATTTTACTAGAAACAAGGTGAGGTCACACAGCCAACGTCTAGATTTGCTTAAATGTTTTTCCGTGGGCAGAGTCGTCCTAGTGGCTAAACAAGAGCTGGAGAGAAGGAACTCACCGGGTCCCAAGAGCCCAGGCTATTTTGGGGAACGTTGCAGTTAGCTGGGTTTGCAGGACCGGGGAGAGGGGCTGGGGAGCCGTGCAGAGCATTTGAAGCCATCCAGACTCCCAGCACGGAGTCCGGTTTCCTTTGCCCGCGTACGGACCAGATTTCTATTGCGTCTCTTTGGCTTCCAAGACAACCCCGGAGTTTAAAGCGTTCGACCCGCCCCCGAGGGCTCGTCGGGGTCCCCAAGTGAAAGGCTGTCCCCCGGGCTGGGCCACGACACTCTTTGAACGCCTAGGACAGCGCGCTCCCGTCCGCCCCCCGAGCATCGCGGAGAGGACCCGGCCCGCCGCGCGCTCTCGGCAGGTGTCACTCACCTGCTGCGTCCCCAGGGTCCTCGGTCCCCGGCGCCCAGCTCCACCGCCCCACATCTCCGCCCGAGGCCCAGAAGGAAGACCGGTCGCCGGGTCTCTGGCAGCTCTTGGATTTAAATGTTCTCCAGGAGCTGCAATTGGATGAACCTGCGCCTGAAATCGATTCGAGAAGCCCATGATTGAAACTCACGACACCTGTGCAAGTGACTAGCGCGAGGGGCAGGCCACGTGGACGCGCACCCGTGCCTGGGGGAAGGGCACACCTGAGGTGCATACACCTGGAGGGTGCAACCATGGCTTTTAGAAACGAAGTTCTCTGAGTTGGTAGAAGGGCGGATGATGAAGTGCACGAAATCGGCTTTCCACCAGAAACAGATCAAATTGCCATCTGGATCACTTGCTATGTTTTCGTGTTTTCTGAGGTTTTGGTTGTTATTGTTTGGGGTTTTCAGCTTCCTTATATGCTTGTATGTGATTTTTTAAAAATTTACTTGCAAGGAGATACTCCAGACATTTGCACCACTTTGTGCATCTGGCTTTATGTGGGTACTGGGAAATTGAATCCATGCAATGAAACTTTGCAAGCAAACACCTTTATCCACTGTCCCAGCTCTCCAGCCCTTGTACATACTTTGTTTATTGTGTGTGCGCTAGTTTTTGTTTTGGGCTTTTAATTGGTTGTGTTGGTATTTTTTCTAAGACAGGGTGATTACTCTAACTCAGGCTGACCTGGAACTCACTCTGTAGCCCAGGCTAGCCTCCAACTCTACGTGTTTCTTCTATCTCAGCCCCCTGACAGGCCTGAGCCACCATGCCAGGCTCCTAGCAGTTTTGACCATGCAAAAACACTCCAGGAAGGGGAAAGCAGAGAATGCATGTTCAGAAAGCAATGCCATCATTCTAGACTCTCCCACAGGCACCAGACCTGGCCCAAAATTACCAATACAATCCTGATACCAAGCAAGTTGTTATTTGATACTTTGGAAGGAGGGAGACATTTTGTTTGTTTTTCAAGGAAGGGTCTCTAGTCCAGGCTGACCTGCAATTCACTATGTAGTCTCAGGGTGGCCTCGAACTCACAGCGATCCTCCCACCTCTGCTGGGATTAAAGATGTGTGCCATCATGCCTGGCCTGGAAAGAGACTTCTTTTTCCTTTTTCTTACTATGTAGCCCAAGCTGATCCCAAATTTGAGCAATTCTTAAACTATCAAGCATGAGCCACCAGGAAGAGTGATTAAAAAAAAAAAATCAGCCAGGCGTGGTGGCGCATGCCTTTAATCCCAGCACTCTGGAGGCAGAGGTAGAAGGATCGCCGTGAGTTCGAGGCCACCCTGAGAGTACAGAGTGAATTCCAGGTCAGCCTGAGCTAGAGTGAGACCCTACCTTGAAAACAAAAAAAAAAAAAAAAAAAAAAAAAAAAAAAAAAAAAAATCAGAGGCTTAGCCTGGTGTGGTGGCACATACCTGGGCTAGAGTGAGACTCTACCTCTAAATAAATAAATAAATAAATAAATAAATAAATAAATAAATAAATAAATAAATAAATAAATATCAGAGGCTTGATTTCTTCCTACTTCCTTTCACCTAGACCTGTTAGGTGAACCAGTGACAAAAAGAAGTTGAACTGGTGATGCCAAGCAAATATTCCTTATGTAAAACTTGTGCTGGGTGCAGCGGGCTCACACTTAGAATCCCAGCACTGAGATAGGTTGATTGCTGGGAGTTCAAGGCCAGCCTACATAGTGAGTTCCAGGTTAGCCTGGCTAGAGTGAGACCCTGACTCAAAAACAAAGTAATGAGGTGAGGGGTGGCTTGTATCACAACTACTTTCTGGTTTTGTTTTTGGTTTTTTTTGGGGGGGGTTGTCAAGGTAGTGTCTCGCTCTAGCCCAGGGTGACCTGGAATTCACTATGCAGTCACAGGCTGGCCTCACAGCCATCCTCCTACCTCTGCCTCATTTTTTTCTTAACATTTTATTTATTTGCAATGAGAGGGAGGGAGGGAGAATGGATTCACCAGGGCCTCTAGTCACTGTAAACAAATTTCAAATGCATGCACCACTTTGTGCATCTGGCTTTATGTGGCTACTGGGGAAATCAAACTCTGGCCCTTAGGCATTGCAGGCAAGCACCTTAATTCTGAGCCATCTCTCCTAGGTGCTGGTTTTCTATCACTATGTTTACTGGAGAAATGTGCCTAGTCAGTACAAAGCAGAAGGCATGCAAGGAGAGCCCTGGTTAGTCAGCTTGAGTCTACATGCATGAGCAGTCCATGGAGACAAGACTGATAGAAATCACATGTGAGAGCTGGAGAGATGGCTTAGCGGTTAAGGCGCCTGCCTCCTAAGCCTAAGAACGCCGGTTCCAATCTCCAGGTCCCACGTTTAGCCAGATGCAAAGTGAAGCAAGGGCGCAATGCCACACTTGACCACAAGGGGGCGCACACATCTGGATTTCGTTCTCAGCAGCTGAGACACTGCTGGCACACCCATCTCTGTCTTCCTCTCCCTCTCTCTCTCTCTGTCTCTGTGTCTCTCTCCAAAAAAATAATTAAAAAATTAAAAAAAAAAAAAGAAATCACATGTGAATAGACTGTCATTTATCCACCTGTTTTAACCAAGGCTTGCTCCTTTCTTTTCAAACTAATAGAAACACACAGTATTAAACTAGTAATGAAGGCAGGGACAGACATAAATATAAAATATTGTGCAAATATATGACAGGAAAAGATCAAATCTTAATTAAAAGCAATGATCAAAATATAGTTTAGCCAGGTGTGGTGGTGCATGCCTTTAGTCCCAGCATTCGGGAGACAGAGGTAGGAGGATCACTGTGAGTTCGAGGCCACCCTGAGACTTCCAGGTCAGCCTGAGCTAGAGTGAGACCCTACCTTGAAAAACTAATATATATCTTAAATGAATTTTTCTTAACAGAATAGAAATGAATAGTTTTTTAAATATTAGAGATGAAATTTCATACTTATTTTCAGAATTTGGGTGAAAATATATCCTTTCAAACCCCATAATGACAATGCATTCAAATTTCCAGAACCTTGGTCTGGAAAACTAGCTCAGTGGTTAAAGGCACCTGCTTGCAAAGCCTGATGGCCTGGGTTCAATTCCCAGGTTCCCATGTAAAGCCAGATGCACAAAATGGTGCATGTGTCTGGAGTTTGTTCTGGTGTTCCCCCCTCTCTTTCTCACCCCTCACAAATAAATAAATTGTTAGAAAGCAAATTTTCAAAACCTATTTAAAAACAATACCATTGATTTTATTTTTACTTTGATCAGTTTCTGTTTTTATTAATATATTTTACTCAGACCAACTGAAATATATGTTCTAATTCTTCACAAACTAAATTCTACACACATACACTTTTAAAAATGTTTATTTATTTATTTATTTACAAGCATAGATAGAGAGGAGACACACACACAAAGAGAGAGAGAGAGAAGAGGGAGAGAAAATGGGTGTGCCAGAGCCTCTAGCCCCTGCAAAGGAACTCCAGACACCTTTTTTGAGATAGGGTCTCATGTAGTCCAGGGTGATACTTCTGCCTCTACTTCTTTAGGGTCTCACTCTGGTCCAGGCTGGAATTAACTATGTATTCTCAGGGTGGCCTCGAACTCTCGGGGATCCTCCTACCTCTGCCTCCCGAGTGCTGGGATTAAAGGCATGCGCCACCACGCCAGGCTTCTGCCTCTACTTCTCAAGTCACCATGCCTAACTAAATGTCATTGTTTTCTTTTCTTTCTTCCTTTGATATTCAGAATCCATTTAGAATTTCCCTTTAACATTTACAGTTACACTTGTTTATATTTTCGAAGTTCAAGTCTAGGATCATCTCAAAAACACAAAGACAAGAAATATCCCAGGAATGTTTCCAATGAGGTCAGAAATACATGTTCAGAGCTCGTGCTAAATGGCTATTTTTGAAGTTATTTCAAACGCTTAAAAATATAAATTGTCACCTACCTCAAATAACCAAAAAAAATTGCCTTAAGCGAACACATTTAACAAGATATAAATTAGCTCTAAAATGATCAATAATTTTAATTTAATTTTGATAGACAAGCGACCCTCAAAGCATGCGAAGGACAGAAATTTTCCGGACTGTTGTAGCCAAACAGATGCCCGGCTGTGGGCGAAGTAGAGACACATCCTTCCTTTTGATCTAGATGTTAGTGTGAGCTGATTTTAGTCAGAAACCCTTTTAGGAGAAAACTTAAACCTAGAGGTTCTGGAGATTGACAGATCACGTGCTTCTGCCAGGACCTAGAGGGATGGCAGCGGGCTGGGGCGCCCTTGACTGGGAGGTGGGGGATCCATCGCTTACTGAGATTGTCTCCTACAGGTTTGGGGCTTAAATTGAGTTTTTGCACCCGGAGCACCCCGGACCAGCGCCCTGGGAATCGACCAGGGTCCCGGGAGCACTCCAGACCAGCGTCCCCGGAGCACTTCCCACCAGCACCCCTGGAGCCCTCCGACCAACGCCCTAGGAGCACTTCCCACCAGCACCCGGGGTGCACTCCCGTGGCCCCATCCGAGCCGCCAGCAGCAGGGACCGGGCCTGGAGCCTCCTCTCCTCCTCTAACAAGCTGCCAAGTGAGAAACCGTAAACCCATCTTCCCCAGCAGTCCAGGATCCCGCTCTGGCTTGGGGACAAAGAGTGTCATGGGTGAACCCCCACTTCTTTCCCTATAGTGGGCGCCCCGGGGCTCAGAGAAGCAGAAGGCTGCACCTGTGTCCTAGGGAACCCACATCCTTTCCTGCAGGGCTCTGTGGACCCCCTAAAGCCTTCCAAGGCGCTTCTGGGCGTAAAGATGGTCGCGTCGAGTATTCCACGACGGTAGCCTGCGTATAGGATTTGTTCGCGTGGGTGGCAACTAAGAGCTCGCGGGAGCCCCGGCTCGTACTTGACAAGAAAGGACGCGGAGGGAGGTGGGGAGGGCCGGGCCGGAGGAAGGGAGGGGTCCTGTGGGTTTCCGAGTCCCTGTCTCCCTCGGTCTCCGCGACCCCGCCTCCTCCGGACTCGCAGCGCGCGGAGTTGGGGACCGCGACAGCCGAGGTGCGCAGGGAGTCGGGGGCTCTGCGGGCTCCGGGGGTCCCGCGCTCCCGTGGCATGGAAGATTCAGGACACTCTGCTGAAAATATATATATGCTTTTCAGACGTTCCAGCCCCAACTTCTTAGCTTCAGCTGCCCTTCACTTTGGGGCTCAGGTTAAGTGCCCCCCGGGGGCCCTGGCAGTGGGGTGACCCGCGGGCTGCTGGGGCGTGGGCGCTGGGGAGAGGACGACAACGCGGGGTTCAGGACGCGACCACCACCCACCAGGGTCCGCGCTTTCCTAACCCCGCTCTCCTCCCCTCCCTCCCTCCCTCTCTTTCTCATTTTCTCCCTTTCCTTTTTCCTTAGAAAGGAGAACCCACCTTGCGCATCCCCCCCCGTGTCTCTTTTCTTCTTTCGGGCCCAGAGCTCTCAGGGGACCGTCGCCGATGCCCGCGGACGCCGCCGCCGCGCAGGACCTGGACCCGGCGATTTCTTACGGGATGAAGCTCACCTGGGACATCAACGACCCGCAAATGCCTCAGGTGAGGGCGACCCTCTATCCAAACACGGTAGAGCAAGCAGCGTGCGCACGCACGCACACACACACACACACACACACCTGTTCGTGGGTTTAAGAATGTCATCCTGTAGTGGGTTGTGGACTGTGGAGCCCAGCACGTGTGTCTCGCGGCCGCTGACTTTCCCATATAAATCTTCATAGGAAACCATCTAATTTTACCTTTTTGAAAGAGAATCACATTCAAACAATGCAGTAAGGGCTCACCACCCCTCTCCCCGCATCCTGTCAATTTTCCTATAAATAAGTTATTTTTCCTTTGGGGGAGACTGGTTCTTATCAGGGGTAAGTGTAATATCTCAGAAGAAACGCTGAGACATAAAAAACAAACAACAAGATCCTCGAGCAGACAAGCAAACCCATAGAAATTCCTGCTCTGGCTGACTGGATGAGAGGGAAACTGGCTGTGTGACCTTGAGAGTCCTTGCATTTGTGTTAGCCTCAGACTGACCTGTCATCAAGTGATGGAACTAGATGATGACCTCAAATTTCCTTAAGATCACGACCTCTCCCCTGTGTTAACACATTTGAGCAAGAGAAATCCTACAGTTTGGGCCTGCGATCCCATCACTTGGAAACTGAGTCAGGAGGACCGAGAGTTTGAGGCCAGCTAGTGTTACATAGGTGCCCTGTCTCAAAAAATAAGGAAAAAAAAAAGAATTAAAAGGACATGGAGGGGGAAGAATGGAAAGAAAAGGGAAAAAAAAAAAAAAAAAAAAAAGAAGGGAAAAGGGGCAGGGAAGGGGAAGGGAAGGGGGCAAGAAGGGTAAAGGAAAGAAAAGAAACAGTCTTTAATCCCAGTATTTAGAAGGCAGAGATAGGTGAATGGCTGTGAATTCCAGGCCAGCCTGAGACCTACACGGTGAATTCCAGGAGAACCTGGGCTAGAAAGAAAGAAAGAAAGAAAGAAAGAAAGAAAGAAAAAAAAAAAAAAAAAAAAAAAAGAAAAAAAGAAAAAAGGAAGGAAGGAAGAAAAGAAAAGGAAGAACAAGAAGGAAGGAAGGAAACAGAAAAAAAGTTTCTGAGGCTTCACAGCAAGCACCTCAAGAGCTGGGGGAAGCATGGAAGGGCTAGTTTGCCCCCTTAAGGGGGAGTCCTAAAGGATTATCTCTTCTGGGTAATTGAATTCTTAATCCTTAAATTAAAATGTTCACATTTAAAACAGATATTTGCTTTTAACACAAAGTTAGAGTTGATAATAATACATCTGTTTCATTTGTGACCTTAAATCTAATGTATCAAATAAAAAATAAATTATGCCTGATGGTAAAGATGATTTCAACAGATTTATCAGTAGTTTTGGAAGTAAACTTACATCTTTAGGTTAGAACTGTTTAAATGGGAACTGCTGATAAAGTCCACAGATGAAATGGCCCCACTGAGAACACTTGGGCTCTGCAAATGTTCAATCTAATTTTCCTGGGGCCCAGGAGGGGGGACAGATACAAGGACTTCCCAGAATGCTCTTCTGCCCTTCACCTTAGCAAAGCACGTGGCTGCTATAGAGTTTCCGCCTTTTGTTTTGTTTGGGTTTGGTTTTTTTTTGGGGGGGGGGTTGCAAGGTAGGGTCTCACTCTGGTCCAGGCTGACCTGGAATTAACTTGTTTCAGGGTTTTGTCCTCCTACCTCTGCCTCCTGAGTGCTGGGATTAAAGGCATGGGTTTGGTTTTTTGTTTGTTTTTGTTGTTGTTGTTATCTGTGGGGTGGTATGGGCATGGCCAAGGCCTCCTGCCACTGAAAATGAACTTCAGACTCATGTGCTACTTTGTGCATCTGGCTTTATGTGGGTACTGGAGACTTGAATCCAGGCTAGCAGGCTTTGTGAGCAGGTACCCTTAACCACTAAACCATCACCCCAGCTCTTGCTCTGCCAACTGTGCCACTATGGCAGCTTATCAAAATTCCTCTTCCTTATCTGTTGGGTGCACTTGTGATGGTTAGGTCACTGCCAACTTGATTTAGAGTCAGGGAGACAGAGGCACAACCCTGGTGAGGTCTGTGGAGGTGGAGGCAGAGGCAGGGGGACAGGATCCCCAGAGAGCACTAACACTGAGGACAAAGAGGCATCGTGAATGTGACACACCACCTCACAGGCTGGGAGCTTGGGGAACATAAAAGCGGGAGAAGCAGAAAGCTGGGGGAGTGTTTGGGTAAGACATAGATTAAATATAGTTTTCCCATAAACAGATACTTATTTGCGTTAAAAATACCTCTATACTTGTTTTATATGATTTCTGTACAGTGTGGTGATATTAATGCTGCATTGTAAAATTCAGGTATTAAAATGGGACTCTGTAGTTTTTTTTTTTTTTTTAAGCTAGGCCTATTTAGACACACGTGTAATCCCAGCACTAGAAGGTAGTCACAAGGATCATCGCCCAGCTACATAGTGAGTTAGAGGTTAGCTTTGGTTTCATGAGACCCTATCTAAAACAACAACCTAACAAACAAGAAGGCCTGCTCAATAAGGGCTAATTTATATTGAAATCATATAAAAACACTTGTACTGCAGTTCGTATAAGGCATGAGGGCTGGGGAGATGCTCCGTGGTTAAAGGTGCTTGTTTGTGCAAAGCCTGTCAGTGCAGGTTCGATTCTCCAGTACTCACATGAAGCCCGATGCACAACGCGGTGCACTTATCTGGATTTTGCAGTGTCAAAAGGCCCTGGTGTGTCCATTCTCTCTCTCTCTCTCTCTGGGGGATGTCTTTTTCTGATTGCAATAAATAAATAATCAATATTTAAAAATAAACAAAGTGGGCTGGAGAGATGGCTTAGGGGTTAAGGCGCCTGCCTCCTAAGCCTAAGAACGCTGGTTCCAATCTCCAGTGGTTCCAATCTCCAGGTCCCACGTTTAGCCAGATGCAAAGTGACCCAAGAGCACAATGCCGCACTTGACCACAAGGGGGTGCACACATCTGGATTTCGTTTGCAGCAGCTGAGACACTGCTGGCGCGCCCATCTCTATCTGTTCTCCTCTCTCTCTCTCTCTCTCTCTCTCTCTCTCTCTCTCTCTCTCTCTCTCTGTCCCTCTCTCTCTCTCTGTGTCTCTCTCTCTCTCTGTGTCTCTCTCTCCGACAAAATAATAAAACATTTAAAAATAAGTAAATAAACAAAGTACGAGACAAAGGCCACCACACATGAGAGCTAGATAGACCCTATTATTTCGGGCTGTGGCTTTTTGTTGAAGAAAATGACAATCCCGTATGGCTAGGGAGAGGGGCAGGCATTCCAGTGCCAGATACACTCATCACTTCCTCAAAGCTCAAAATGTCTCAAGATGGTTACCACCAGAGTGCCTTTAAGGCTAGTGGAGGCTGTTACTGCCTTTCTGACATGGCTCTGGGTGTCACCGTGGATGTGAGTGACAGGTTTGGGATAGAGAGCCAAGAGCTTTCACAGGAAATCACTGGCTTGGAGATATTGACAAATTAAAATGCATTTCAGTGAGAAAGTATTAGAATGACTTTCAACTCTACACTTTTAAAAAAATTTATTTATTTATTAGAGACAGAGAGAGAGAGAGAGAGAGAGAGAGAGGGAGGAGAATGGGAGCTCCAGGGCCTCTAGCCACTGCAAACAAACTCCAGATGCATGTGCCACCTTGTGCATCGGGCTTAAGTGGGACCTGGAGAATGGAACCGGGATCCTTAGGCTTCCCAGGGAAATGCCTTAACCACTAAGCCAATCTCTCCAGCCCTCAACTCTACACTTTTGATACTTAATTTGAAAATGTGCTCAGCATTTAAACACAGCAAGAAGTAGAATGTCAGTGTTTTAAGGAGCCCAGGTCCTGAAATCAGGCTGCCTGACCAAACATCCTATAGCCAGATCCTGCTGTCTATGTGAACTTGAACAAGTCAGCTGACCTCTCAGTCCTTCGTGCCCTGTTCTGTAAAATGCAACTGTTCCTACTGCTTACACGTGGTGTGAAGACAAGAAGAACTGATACGCACACACCGTTTAGATGCTAAAGAGGATGCATGTGTAATAGAGTGCTAACAGGAACCAGAAAATCATTTAAAGCACGGTAACGGCGCATACCTTATAAACAACAACAAAATGCATTTGTGCACTGTGGTGCTGGGTGCTAAATAATAACGTGCTTTGGGGGTTAACATTTCTGAGTTTAAAAAGAACTTTTTTAAAAAAAAAGACTATTTTTATTTGAGAGATAATGTGTTTGTGTATGTGTGGGTGAAGGGGGTGCACGAGGACCTCCTGCCACTGCAAACACACTATATGTATGCGCCACTTGGTGCATCTGCCCTTCCGTGATTACTGGGGAATCCAACTCACGGCCTCCCCGCCCCCTCCAAAAAGACCCCATTCTTGTTCTCGAGTGCTTGCAGAAAGTGAAAAGCACGATGAGATCCGGGTGTGGTGGGGGAGACCGAGGTAGGAGGACCGCCACGAGTTCGAGGCCGCGCTCACGCCCTGTCTTTCGCGGGGACCCTTCCCAGGAGCCGGCCCACTTCGACCACTTCCGAGAGTGGCCGGACGGCTACGTGCGCTTCATCTACAGCGTCCGGGAGAAGAAGGCGCAGCGGCACCTGAGCGGCTGGGCCATGCGCAACACCAACAACCACAACGGCCACATCCTCAAGAAGTCCTGCCTGGGCGTGGTGGTGTGCGCGCGGGCCTGCGCCCTGCGGGGCGGCTCGCGCCTGCTGCTGCGGCCCGCCATCTGCGACAAGGCCCGGCTCAAGCAGCAGAGTGAGCGCGGCGCGGCCCGGAGGGGGCGCCGTGGAGCTGGGGCCGCCGCTCCCCTCCCCTCCCCTCCGCTCCCCCGACTTACCCTCCCCTCCACTACCCTTCCCCTCCCCTCCCTTCTCTCTCCCCTCCCCTCCCTCCTCCCCTCCTCCTCCTCCTCCCCCCCCTCCCCTCCCCTCCCTCCCTTCCCCTCCCCCTCCCCCCCCCCTCCCCTCCCCTCCACCCCCCCCTCCTCCCCTCCCCTCCCCTCCCCTCCCTTCTCCCTTCTTTCTCCCCCCCCCTCCCCTCCCTCCTCCCTCCCTTCTCTCTCCCTTACCCCCTCCCCTCACCTCCCCTGCCTTACCCCCTCCCCTCCCTTCTCTCCTTTACCCTCTCCCTTCTCTCTCCCTTACCCCTCCCCTCACCTCCCCCCCCCCTCCCCTCCCCCTTCCCCTCCCTTCCCCCCCCCCTCCTCTCTCCCTTCCCCCCTCCCTCCCCCCCTTACCCCTCCCTCCTCCTCCTTCTCCTCCCCCTCCCCTCCCCTCCCCTCCCTTCCTTCCTCCCCTCCCCTCCCCCTCTCCCTCCCTTCTCTCTCCCTTACCCCTCCCCTCACCTCCCCTGCCTTACCCCTCCCCTCCCTTCTCTCCTTTACCTCTCCCCTCCCTTCTCTCTCCCTTGCCCCTCCCTCTCCTCCCCATTCCCCTCCCCTACCCCCAGCGCAGGGCAGTGACCAACACCTCTCCCCCTGGGCTTTGCAGAGAAAGCCTGTCCCAACTGCCATGCTGCTCTGGAGTTGATTCCTTGCCGAGGCCACAGCGGGTACCCTGTCACCAATTTCTGGCGGCTGGATGGCAACGCCATATTTTTTCAGGTAGGAGGAGTCAAAACAACCTGGGGGGAGGGCTGGAGAGATAGCTTAACTGTTAAGGCGCTTGCCTGAGGCCAAAGGACCCAGGTTTGATTCCCCAGAACCCACATAAGCCAGCTGCACAAGGTGGTGCATGCGTCTGGAGTTCGTTTGCTGTAGCTAGAGAGCTCCAGTAAATAAATAAAAAGATTTAAGTTTGATTTTATAAATTAATGTTTTAAATTAAAAAAAAAAAACTTTGGATAAGCATTTCCATCACATCACAGGGATCAAAGGGCCGGGCACCTGGTCACCTGTCCCTGAGCCTCCACCAGCTGTAGATTCCCAGGGACTAGCTGAGGCACTGTTGCTTGGGTTTTGCTGTTTCACAAACATGCTCTTTCCCGGAACTTGGCTTTGTAGCCCAGACTGGCTTGGGATTCACAGTCTTCCTGCCTCAGCCTTTGTGGCACTGGTCTGAGCATTTATCCAGTCCATGGTTCTAGAAACCTCTGATGACAGGTGTAAGCCACCCCACATGGCTCAAAGTGCTCTTTGGCAGATGAACCAAGTCACAGCCACTTAATATGATGAAAGGATTCCAAGTCATCTTAAAGATGTCTGTTATTATTATTATTATTATTTATTGGATTTTTTTTTTCTGAGACAGGATCTTGCTGTATAGACCAGGCTGTCCAGGGTCTTTTGTGACCCACTCACTCCAGCTTCCAATGGCTAAGACACCTGCTACTGATGCAATTTTATCTTTGACTATATCTTTCTGTGTCACTTTGAAAAAAACAAAACAGAAAACCTTGGGATTTGGGGAAAGACATGATCCGTTTGTGCCCAGCTTCCAACAGAGCCAGCCTCCTTTATAGGCACAAATGGATGATTCATGTCTTCATTAACACAGGCCAAGGGGGTTCATGACCACCCAAGACCAGAGAGTAAATCGGAGACAGAAGCTAGAAGAAGTACACTCAAGAGACAGATGGCCTCTTTTCATCATCCTCCAAAAAAGAGAGGTCGGGATCCAGAGGTAATGTGGAGGGCATGTTGCATTGATATCTGTGTTCATTTTCTTCCCAAGATACTCTGTTGTATATACCAACAATGGTGTATACAACAGTGGTGGCAGGGTGTTCTTGAAAGGGTATTTTACATATGTACCAGTCAGTTATTTGTTACTGTAACAAAGCACCTGAGGTAGTAAAATTATAAGGAGGGAAGGTTTGTTTTGACTCACAGTTTTAGAGGTTCCAGCCCATGGGCCATTGACTTACTGCTTTTGATCCTGTGAGGAACCAGTGCATCCTGGTGAGAAGTGAACAGTGTAAGAAGTTCTCACCTCACAGCCAGAAACAAAAGAGCGAGAGAGGAGAGGTCAAGTTCCCAACGTCTCCTCTGAGCACATCCCTCCCCTTGTAATCTAAAACCTCCCACTAGGCCCCTCTCACAGATTCCACACTTCTTATTAGTGCTGCTCCTGAGACCAAGCCTCAACCACATGACCCTCTGAAGGACATTAAAGATCTACACCATAGCAACATTATTTACACAGCGATCAAAACATTTCTTTGGACAACTTGGTCTGTCTGCCTTTTCACCAAAGCATGCCAAGCAGGCAGAGAATGAGCACAGGGACAGCAAAAGGGGACACTGGCCACCTCCATGAGCCAGGCACTGGACTGAGCATTTATCCAGTCCACAGTTCTAGAAACCCTCTGATGAGGTAGCTATCATTAATTAAGCCCGTGTTTGAAATGAGGCATCTAAGGCCCAGAGAGTCTAAGATACTTGGGGTTTGGGGGGGGGGCTTTGGAGGGACAGAGGCAGGATTTTAAGCCTGCTCTGAGTGGCTCCTGATCCTCAGTATTAGGGACACATCTGTGGGGGAACAGGACCAACAGCCACTCAGACACATCTTCTCTGATACCAGGATCCCTCCTCATAAGTGTCTTCATCAGGGGACCCCAGGCCCAAACCATACACCTTAGTAGGGCAAGGTTCACTACACTGAGAGACCAAATGGAAGTTGGGTGGGTTTTTTTGTTTGTTTGTTTTTCAAGGTAGGATCTCACTTTTCCCCAGGCTGACCTAGCATTCACTATGTAGTCTCAGGGTAGCCTCGAACTCATGGTGATTCTCCTACCTCTGCCTCCCAAGTGATGGGATTCAATGAGTGCATCACCACGCCTGGCTTGGAAGTTTGTTTTTGTTTCCATGGCTGGCTGTCACTGTGGGTGAAGATGTCTACACGAGTCAGTTACATACCCATATTTGCCTCCTTCTTCAGGCAGGAACCATTCAGGACAACGTCAACAACACACCACTCCTGGAGCCCATGGAACTGTGGCACGTGACTGCTGATACCAGCTGTCCTATTGCAGGGGAGCCGTGTCTGTCCTTCCCAAACTCCGGTGCTTGCAAAGCTACCTGTGACACGGCTGCCTTTCAAGGTGACATGGTCCCTTCCTTTCAGAAATACCCAAACTCAAGGATCTATGTGCCTCTGAACAGGTCACCTTGCAGCTACGAGTTTGCAGGCCCTGGACTGGCAGCTTCAAGCTCATATCCCACCCTGTATAAAGATCCCTCCAGTACCCTCAGTGATGCCGACTGGGCCCATCTGAACACATTACAATATAACGTCACTTCCTACGGCAGCTACGAGAGAAGCTTGGACGTCACGGGGAAGCAGCAAGGCTGGAGGCCTGCTCTTGGGAAACCTGGCCTTGGAGCGAGGGCTGACCATGAGCAGTGCCAGGCCACATGCCCCCATTATACCCCAGAGCTGCCCTGCAGGTACCTGGTGACACCGCCAGCAGGTACCCCAGCTGTGCAGACAGTGATCACCACCACAGTGTCATATCAAGCCTACCAGCACCCTGCTCTGAGCCATGGCGGCAAGGTGCAGGAGGTCAGCAGCCTCGCTAGTTGTAACTATGCTTCTGGAAGCTTCCCAATGTCTGTCTATCCAGAAGCCTTGGACCCTCCAGCTGCCGCCACCAGCCAGGCCATCAGGCCCACCCTGTCTTTGCCACCTGTGACAGCTCCCTCCATGATGGACGGAGGAGATGAGTGGGATGTGTGCCAGTCTGGGGTAGGCTCTGCAGTCAGCTACTTGGATAGACCAGGGCAGCTCTTTGACTTTGACAATGAGGACTTTTAAAGGGCATTCCCACCAGGCATAGTGGTGCACACATTTAATCCCAGCACTTGGGAGGCAAAGGTAAGAGGATCACTGTGAATTTGAGGCCAGCCTGAGACTACATAGTGAATTCCAGGTCAGCCTGGACTAAAGTGAGACCCTACAATGAAAAACAAAACAAAACAAACAAACAAAGGCATTTCTGAGTGCTCTGAGTGTGTTGAGTGCAAATATAGATAGCAGTAATGATTGGCGGAGGATGTTGTCATTTGGAATGTTGGACAGTATCGGGAAATCTTCCGTAGTACTTTGAACCCTGCTCACTACACAGGAAAGAATCAGGAAGGTGTGAGTTTCCCACATGAGCCAATAAGCAATGTGGAAGAGACCTGGAAAGTATAAATGTCTTGTCTTCCCTTAGCTGATTGGCTACAATTCCTAGTTCTCATTCTAAGAGTATGAGGGAATTTCACACATCCCTCAGTAGTCCCGGAAGCTGTCTGAACAGACTCAGATGTCTTCACAACTTCATCCTGAATCATCTCATAAGTGCGGGGTGGGGGGCGGGCAGTCAAGGCAGGGTCTCACAATATAATCCTGACTGGCCTCTGCTCCAGTCCCCACCTCAGCCTCCCCAGTGCTGGGATTACAGGCATTTGTTCAGGATTTAGAAACTGTTCAACTGGCCTCAAGAAGTGACTTTAATAATATTATCTCTAGATATAGCTTAAAAAAATCTTCACCAATTATAAAATATAATTATTTTAACAAGATTATTTTCATAATTTTAACTATAGGAAGGACTTCACAAGAGACAGCCTAACAATGATTATGGGTAGTTACTGGATTTTATGGTTTTTTTCTGATTATATTTTAAAATTAGAATTGAGATGCTTTGTTCAAACATAATTTCTTTGTTCCTTTCTTATTCTTCATAAGTATAATTGATAATGTTCAATTCAGTATAATAAAGTTTAAACTAACGTAGTTGACGCAGATTACTTCAAAACAGAAAAAGCAAGAAATGTTACTTGCACTACTACCTGGGAAAAAATATGAAAACAGTTCAACAGTTTTAGAGTTTCCTTTAGAAATGCCTATTGTTGCCAGGTGTGGTGACGCACGCCTTTAATCCTAACACTTGGGAGGCAGAGGTACAAGAATTGCTGTGAGTTCAAGGCCACCCTGAGACTACATAGTGAGTTTCAGGTCAGCCTGGGCTAGAGTGAGACCCTACATTGAAAAACAAAAAACAAACAACAACAACAAAAAGAAATACCTATTGCTGTGCTGTGGTGCTCTGTTATAACAGAAAACCTCTTCAGAACTTTTGGAGGAGGACCTGGAGGTGTAGCTCAGTGGCAGAGGGCTCACTTAGCATGCCCAAGGCCCTTGGTCCAATCCTTAAACTGTGCACATGGCGTACACACATGCACACACCTAGAACAGGATTGGAAAGATGGCTCAGTGGTTAAATGTGCTTCCTGCACAAGCATGAGGGCCTGAGCGGACCTGAGTTCAAATCTCCAGAACCCACATCAACAGCTGGGCATGGCCACGTGTGCCTGTAACCCCAGCTCCACAAAGGAGAACAGAGACCAAGGAATCACCTGGGCTCACAAATAACAGCAAGCTCCTGAATCAATAAGAGACTCCGGTTCAAATAAAGAGCAGAAAGACTGGTGGAGCAGGGACACTCGACTCTGCTCAGACCACTGCAGGTGAGCGACCCCTCTGTGAGAACAGAAAGAGTGATGGAGCCACACACGCCTTTAGAAAAAGAAAAGACAGGTGATGAGACTTAAAATTGGAGCTGAGCTGGGTGTGGTGGTGCACCCCTTTAATCCCAGCACTCAGGAGGCAGAAATAGGAGGATCACTGTGAGTTCGAGGCCACCCTGAGACTACAGAGTGAATGCCAAGTCAGCCTGAGCTAGAGTGAAACCCTACCTCAAAAAAAAAAAAAAAAAAAAGTGATGGAGCAGGGACACTTGACATTCTGCTCAGGCCACTGCAGGTGAACGACCCTGTGTGCACGAGTGGGTGCATAGGTGCCACAGGTACATACATGTGCATATACCACATACACTACATTACATGCACACAGAGGAGAATGTGCATCTGGAATTCCTTTGCAGTGGCCAGAGGCCCTGGCACACCCATATTCACTCTCTCTCTCTCTATCTATCTCTATCTCTGCTTGCAAATAAATAAATAAAATATTCAAAAAAGAAAGAAAGTGAGAGGAGAAGGAGGGCAGGGCAGCAAAGAGGGAGGGTGGCAGAGGGAGAAAGGGAGGGAGAAAATGAAATGAAATAGAGGCCACATTTCTCTCTTCATGACACAGTCTTAAAAAAAGATGGGCTAGAGGGATGGCTTAGCAGTTAAGGCGTTTTCCTGCAAAGCCAAAGGACCCATGTTCAATTCCCCATGACCCATGTTAGCCAGATGCACAAGGGGGCACATGCAGCTGGAGTTCGCTTGCAGTGGCTAGAGACCCTGGCGCACCCATTCTCTCTCCCTCTTTCTCTCTCTCAAATAAATAAATAATTTTTTTAAAAGATATACTTTGCCACAACGTCCCTCAAAGCATAGAACCTGACCACTCACAGTTTCCCTGAGGAGTTTGTCAGAAATGCTAATGACTGCTTCCTGTAAGTTAAGGATCTTATAGAGTAATATTATCCAATATCATTAGGGTGTCCACCAAGAAAATGACTGACAACAAGATTTGAGAAATGGTCCCTGTGTCCATGTCCTTCCTTCCTCTAGGGCATAGTCTTGGCTAAGCATTACAGTGACTGAAAAATCCCATTACCCAGGATGCATCAGACTCTCTGGGGGTGAGAGGCAGCCATCATTAAAACATAAAGGCCCCAGTCATTTCAAAGCCCCAGCCAGGCTGAATGCTATGTCACTAGTTTGTCAGGTCAGGACTGGAGTCCTGCAAAGTACTGTCAGTTGTCTAGGGCTGACAGTATTCCACAGCATGTGTGCAGGCCATATGCAAATACTACCTGTTAACAGGGGAGACCTGAGTGTCTGTGGAGGTAGCTGGAGGGACGGGTTCTCAGATACAGAGACATGACTGCATTACCCAGCCTATGAGCTATGCGTCAGAGATTCCATTTCAGATGTTCCGTGAGCAGCTATGAAGTGAGTACTCATGATAAAGCAGTGATGTGGGATGGTAATATTTTTTATGTTATTTATTTTATTTATTTGAGAACAAGAAAAGGAGGTAGAGAGAGAGAATGGGTGTGCTGGGGCCTTCGACCACTGCAAACGAACTCCAAATGCATGCACTACCTTGTGCATCTGGCTTACGTGGGTCCTGGGAAATCAAACCTGGGTCCTTTGGCTTTGCAGGCACACGCCTTAATCACTAAGCCATCTCTGCAGCCAGGAGTATTAATATGTACAGGTGAGTCAAGTAGAAGTCTCTGCTCCTGGGGTTTATAGACTGGTGGGCTGCCCAGGCAGTGAGGAGCCTACAAGCAAACTGAAAATTACAGATGACAAAACTACAAATGCTTTAAAATGATGCTGAGACAGGGAATAAGCAAAGGAGTGAACCTGTTTGTATAAAGTAGCTAGAGTGAGCTCCTTGCCAAATTAAGAATTAAAAACTGGGGCTGGAGTGATGGCTCAGTGGTTTAGCCACTTGCTTGCAAAGTCTAATGACCCAGGTTCGATTCCCCAACACCCATGTAAAGCCAGATATGCGAACTAGTGCATGCATCTGGAGTTCATTTGCAGTGGCTAAAGGCCCTGGCATACCCTTCCTTCTTTCCTTCCTTCCTTTTTTTTCTTTCTTTCTCTCTCTCTCTACTTGGAAATAAATAAATTAAATTTAAAAAAGAACTAAAAACTAAAAGATAGCCAGGTGTGGTGGTGCAGACCTTTAATCCCAGCACTCAGGAGGCAGAGATGAGAGGATTGCTGTGAGTTTGAGGCCACCCTGAGACTACATAGTAAATTCCAGCCTGGGCTAGTGTGAGAAAAAAACAAAAAAAAAAAAAAGAGAGAGAGAGGGAGGGAGGGAGGGAGGGAAGAAGGAAGGAAGGAAGGAAGGAAGGAAGGAAGGAAGGAAGGAAGGAAGGAAGGAAGGAAAGAAAGAAGGAAAGAAGGAAAGAAGGAAAGAAGGAAAGAAGGAAGACGAGCTAAAAGATAAGAAAAGTCCAGCCCATAGACAAGATCACAGACCAAGGAAACAGCATGTGCTGAGGCGGCGAACAAATCAGGCCCCTGAAGGGGACGAGCACAACGTCCAAAGAAATACTGTTTAAGATGAGCTGGACTGCATATCAGGTCCCAGAGCCTCCCAGTCCAAGGCATTTACAATTTATGGAGATTTTAATCAAAGCAAAGCCAAACCACTGACGAATGTAAGCAGACATGGGACCTGATCTGTGTAAGTTTCAAGAGGAATGAGTGATGCTGAAGGGTGGGGACGGATCACAAGTAGTCCATGCAGGAAGTGATGCTGGTAACAGAGGGAGGCCGGTGGAAGTGGGGAGGTTCAAACTGTAATTTGGACATTCGTCAGCCAGTCGAAGGGAAAAGTGGCAAGCTCCAGATTTAGGAAGACACCCTGTATCAAGGAAATATGGGTGAAAAGCTAGAGTGGTAGATTCCCAACTTCGTCCTCTGGCCTCGGCACACGGGAGCACAGGTGAACACAGCTGCATACTTATGTGCATACCCAGCAGCCGTGCACGTGTGCACACACACATGCATGCTATGGAGTTAAACGTGAGCCGTTTTGAGTACAAGTATACCCCAGATAATGTATGGACCTAACAAAATTTATTCATCACTTACATCAATCAAACTTAACTGGTTATCGCATTTTATCTGGCACTCTTAGTTGGGATGTTATAAGTTCATTCTCATCCAAAAATATAGTAAATAATACTGGATAAACTAACAGGCTGAGTGTGTCTGTAAAAGAATTTGGTTGCTATATATGAAATAATGTTTAGTTTACTGTATATGCTACTCAGTAGGGGAAATCTTTCAGCCTCTAATAAAATTTACATCATAAACAAATTTGATATAAGGTTTTTAAATAGCCAAATGTTGGGCTGACGAAGATGGCTTAGCGGTTAAGGCATTTGCCTGCAAAGCCAAAGGACCCTGGTTTGGTTCCCCAGGACCCATGTAAGCCAGATGCACAAGGTGGCGCATGCATGTGGAGTTCGTTTTCAGTGGCTGGAGGTCCTGACAACCTATTCTCTCATTCTTTCTATCTCTATCTGCCTCTCTCTCTCTTTCTCAAATAAATAAATAATAAATTCTTTTTAAAAAGGCATTGCTGGGCTGGAGAGATGAATTAGGAGTTAAGGTGCGTGCCTATGATGACTAAGGACACAGGTTCGATTCTCCAGGTCCCACGTAAGCCAGATGTACATGATGGCATATGCGTCTAGAGTGAGTTTGCAGTGGCTAGAGGCCCTGGCGTGCCCATTATCACTCTCTCTCTCTCCCTCTCTCTATCCCTCTCTGTGTCTCAAATAAATGAATAAATAATCTACCAAAAAAGGCATTGCTGAGGAAAAATGCCAGCCCTGGGCAGGGAGCAGAAGGGGGATGGAAGAGGATAATGGGGGTGAATATAATCACAAGTTGTATACATGTGAAAATTTTTGAAAAATTTAAAAAGAAAAGAGAAAAGAAGGAAGGAAGGAAGGCAGGGCACTGAAGAGATGGCTTAGTGGTTAAGGCTCTTGCCTGGGAAGCCTAAGGACCCAAGTTCAATTCCCCAATACCCATGTAAGCAAGCTGCACAAAGTGGTGCATGCATCGGGAACTCACAGTGACTGGAGGCCCTAGTGTGCCCATCCTCTCAATCTCTCTATATATCAAATAAATAAAAAATTAAAAGTTGGACTGGAGAGATAGCTTAGCAGTTAAGGTGCCTGCCTGCTAAGCCTAAGAACGCCGGTTCCAATCTCCAGGTCCCACGTTTAGCCAGATGCAGTGACGCAAGGGACACAATGCCGCACTTGACCACAAGGGGCGCACATCTGGATCGTTCGCAGCAGCTGAGAGGCTGCTGGCGCGCCCATCTCTATCTTCCTCTCCCTCCTTCTCTGTCTCTCTGTGTCTCTCTCCAAAAAAAAAAAAAATTAAAAGTTAATGAAATGATTTTTAAGAAAAGAAATGAAGGAAGGGAACGGAGCCCTCCAAATGTAGTCTCAGTATGTCAGTGATGGGACAGCGACACTTCAAAGATCAACTTCCCTCATCGAGCTTATGTGACCCTCAGAACAAACCTTACCTCAGCATAGATCACTTATAAACCACCGCTCACTGTACGAACATTGTGAAGTGTCACTAACACTTTGAACCTACTTAGACAAAATGTAACCACGATGGTCTAAGACTAGCCAAGTTTTTACCTTGACTAAATGAAATCTAGTGTTTGTGAAGAAAAGAGAACTAATATGCAGAGTTAATACATATAGGACCTTGTGTTTAGTGAGCATGTGACAGGTTGAGTCGTTCATACTCTTACGAGTTATTAAGTGGATGCCCATACCCCTGCTATGCCTGGGAGACCCTGGAGATTCAGTTCTCCCGTGAGGACAAGTGGCCTTGAGTCTCTGAAATGCTATACCAGACACTTGCTGAGTTGGAGGGAACAGCAAGTGGTGACAGGATGACAAATGCTATCAGTGACCTGGATCAGCTGTGCGAATGCCAGGAAAATCATTTCAAGGTGAATTCTCAGGAATCCATAATAGAGCATAAATCAAAAATGGTTGCTAGATGCTAACACCTTTCCCGGGGAATCTGACTGCCTCAAGTATTGCTTGGACTGGAAGTATAAATTACAACTTGTTCTCAAAATGATAAATATGTTGTGGTGATTTGATTCAAGTGTCCCCATAAACTTAGGTGTTCTGAATGCTAGGTTTCCAGCTGATGGAGATTTGGGAATTACTGCCTCTTGGAGGCAGTGTATTGTTGGGGGCGGGCTTATGGGCATTATAGCCAGTTTCCCCTTGCCAGTGTTTGGCACACTCTCCTGTCACCGTTGTCCACCTGATGTTGGCCACAGGGTGATATCCACCCTCAGCTCAGCTTGATCTCCAAGGCTGACATGGCCTACCAGCTGCCAGTTCATCCACATGTACTCACCTTCTGTCTGCCCATTTGTTCATCTGGACACAGTCCTTCCCTTTCCTCTGGGAAAATTTTTGAAAAATTTAAAAGAAAAAGAGAAAAGAAGGAAGGAAGGAAGGCAGGGCACTGAAGAGATGGCTTAGTGGTTAAGGCTCTTGCCTGGGAAGCCTAAGGACCCAAGTTCAATTCCCCAATACCCATGTAAGCAAGCTGCACAAAGTGGTGCATGCATCGGGAACTCACAGTGACTGGAGGCCCTAGTGTGCCCATCCTCTCAATCTCTCTATATATCAAATAAATAAAAAATTAAAAGTTGGACTGGAGAGATAGCTTAGCAGTTAAGGTGCCTGCCTGCTAAGCCTAAGAACACCGGTTCCAATCTCCAGGTCCCACGTTTAGCCAGATGCAGTGACGCAAGGACACAATGCCGCACTTGACCACAAGGGGGCGCACACATCTGGATCGTTCGCAGCAGCTGAGAGGCTGCTGGCGCGCCCATCTCTATCTTCCTCTCCCTCCCTCTCTGTCTCTCTGTGTCTCTCTCCAAAAAAAAAAAAAAATTAAAAGTTAATGAAATGATTTTTAAGAAAAGAAATGAAGGAAGGGAACGGAGCCCTCCAAATGTAGTCTCAGTATGTCAGTGGAAGATTCAAGATGGGACAGCGACACTTCAAAGATCAACTTCCCTCATCGAGCTTATGTGACCCTCAGAACAAACCTTACCTCAGCATAGATCACTTATAAACCACAGCTCACTATACGAACATTGTGAAGTGTCACTAACACTTTGAACCTACTTAGACAAAATGTAACCACGATGGTCTAAGACTAGCCAAGTTTTTACCTTGACTAAATGAAATCTAGTGTTTGTGAAGAAAAGAGAACTAATATGCAGAGTTAATACATATAGGACCTTGTGTTTAGTGAGCATGTGACAGATTGAGTCGTTCATACTCTTACGAGTTATTAAGTGGATGCCCATACCCCTGCTGTGGCTGGGAGACCCTGGAGATTCAGTTCTCCCATGAGGACAAGTGGCCTTGAGTCTCTGAAATGCTATACCAGACACTTGCTGAGTTGGAGGGAATAGCAAGTGGTGACAGGATGACAAATGCTATCAGTGACCTGGATCAGCTGTGCGAATGCCAGGAAAATCATTTCAAGGTGAATTCTCAGGAATCCGTAATAGATCATAAATCAAAAATGGTTGCTAGATGCTAACACCTTTCCCGGGGAATCTGACTGCCTCAAGTATTGCTTGGACTGGAAGTATAAATTACAACTTGTTCTCAAAATGATAAATATGTTGTGGTGATTTGATTCAAGTGTCCCCATAAACTTAGGTGTTCTGAATGCTAGGTTTCCAGCTGATGGAGATTTGGGAATTACTGCCTCTTGGAGGCAGTGTATTGTTGGGGGCGGGCTTATGGGCATTATAGCCAGTTTCCCCTTGCCAGTGTTTGGCACACTCTCCTGTCACCGTTGTCCACCTGATGTTGGCCACAGGGTGATATCCACCCTCAGCTCAGCTTGATCTCCAAGGCTGACATGGCCTACCAGCTGCCAGTTCATCCACATGTACTCACCTTCTGTCTGCCCATTTGTTCATCTGGACACAGTCCTTCCCTTTCCTCTGGGCAACCCTCAACTCCACAGTTCTCCTTGAACCTGTGACCCAACTCGCAACACCCAACTCACAGTAGCTTCTCCAGCAGGACTCTCCCCACAATACAGACTCTGTGTGCATCTTATCAGCTTCCTCTCAAGCTCTGCTCTCTAACCCTTCATAGCATCCTGAAACCTACAAGTATGCATATATGTATATATATTATATTTTTAAAAATAGATTTATTTATTTATTTATTTATTTGAGATGAGTAAAAGAGAGAGAGAATGAGAGTGCCAGGGCTTCCAGCCACTGCAAACAAATTCCAGATGCATTCACCACCATGTGCATCTGGTTTACATGGGCCCTAGGGAGTCGAACCTGTGTCCTTTGGCTTTGCAGGCAAGTGCCTTAACCACTAAGCCATCTCCCCAGCCATACACACACACACACACACACACACACACACACACACACACACACTGTATGATATGTAATGTGTGATCTGAGAGTTTATATTAGTGCTGAAGGCCATGGTGTACCCATTCTCTCTCTCCCTCTCATAAATAAAAAAGAAGAGATTAGGCCAAATGAACCTGTGTTTTCCTAGGTCAGGGCTATCAAGAAAAGCAAGAGTATCTGGCAAATGCTGCCATCAAAACCATGAATTTATAGTTAGTCAATAAACTCTAATGTAGAAAATCACAGGGTCCTTTCTTTCTTTCCCTCGTTCTTTCTCTCTCCTTCTTTCTTTCTTTTAGAAATCATCCAACCCAAATAACAAAGGACTTTCAGAATTTATTAAAAGTCTCAGTAATCTCTGGGGAAAGATCAATAACTTGACATCGTTTATTTTTTTTAAAGCATGCACCACCTGCCCATCTTGGCAGATTTAAAAAATATATTTATTTATTTATTTACTTATTTGCGAGAGAGAAGACAGAAATAGGCAGGTGAGAGAGAGAGAATAGGCACACCAGGACTTGGTCCAGCCACTGCAAATGAATTCCAGATGCATGTGCCCCATTGTGTGTCTGGCTTACATGGGACCTGGGGAATCAAACCTGGGTCCTTTGGCTTTGCAGACAAGCGCCTTAACCACAAAGCCATCTCTCCAGCCCAACATCATTTATTGATACCACTACTTTGGAAACTGCCAGATATTTAAAAATTGCTATAAACCCATTATGACCCAGAAACTTCACTCCTAGTATTTACTACCCTTCTATACCATATTTCCACAAAATATGTACAAGAATTATAACAGAATTATACTAACCAAATTTGAAATGGCAGGAGGATGACTGAACAAATTATGGTAAAATCAGACAATGGAGTCCTAGGCAGGAATTTCAAGATTGGACCACAGAATTCACCAATACAAAGGAATTTCAGAATCTCAGAGTGAGCCATACAAAAGCGCCTGCTCTGTAAGTCTGTTTTTGCTCAGCGACAATGGTCGACAATGATGACACTTGCCGTGGGGAGATGGGAGGGAGGGAGAGTGGATGGGGACACGCTGCACTGCGGGCCATGGAGAGTCCTGAGCAGGGTGTGGTGACACGGGTGCATGTTGTAGAATCAGATTGAGTTCTGCACTTAAGACTCAGCATCTCATTGCAACTTTTACTTCAAAATCTTTAAAAAGTGGATTCTTTGGATTTTACAGAATAAAATAAGAGCCTTTGTTGAATATTCCTCTAGAAATGGAATGAACTGAGATGGCAGTGAGTATGATCCGACTGAAAACATTTTGCTGAGAAATTCTGATCTTCTAGAATTGTTTTTAATTTATATACAACTGGACAATTTAGCAGAGTAAACTTTGTGTTCATAAAAGACTATAACTCTGCTTAAATAAAACTAAACATTAATGTCTAAAATCACAACATAGTACCATATAAAAGCTACACTAATCAAAGACTAAATTTTTTTCCCTTGTGTGCTTAGAAAAAAAGAATATGTAGATTTTGTTTAAAATATATTTTATTTATTTATTTATTTGAGAGGGAGAAAGAGGCAGAGAGAGAGATAGAGAATGAGCATTCCAGGGCCTCCAGCCACTGCATGTGCCCCCTTATGCAGCTGGCTTACGTGGGTCCTGGAGAATTGAACCAGGGTCCTTTGGCTTTGCAGGCAAACGCCTTAACTGCTAAGCCATCTCTCCAGCCCCTGGTTGTTTTTTTTTTTTTTTTTTTTTTTTAATAGAGTATCTCCAAGTGTCCCATTGTGACCCAAATCAACAATGGTACATGTTAAGAAATCAAAGTGGCTAGGAATGAGAATTGGAATTTTATTAGCCACTCACCCTTATTTCCCTGTAGTAGATTTTCAATCTTATTTTGGAGCTTTGGGGATTTATTTGGGGCAGAAACTGCCTGAGATATCATGTTACTGTCAGCCTTCTACGCCAGTGACTAGAACACGTAAACAAAGTTGCTGGTCGTGGAACATATTGATAAAGATCAGTTCCCCAGAGTCGTTTTGACAGAAGCGAACAGACTTGAGCTGGTATAATTGATTACTTCCTCCCCAGCAGATGTCTCAGGGAAAGGAATGAAATGGCCGACACCCCACGACACACCAGCTTACTGGTGGGCAGTCAGCTGGTTCTCAGGTTCCCAGCCTTGGCCAGGGCCCTCCGAAGGGCAGTAGGTGAGGGTGACCGGACCCCTGAAGGTAAAAAGGGCAGGAAAGTTTTTCTTCTCTCTTCTTGCCTAGTCCCAAAGAAAGGTTTTTCCACAGCCAGGAACCCTCCTGGGAGGGAGGTGTTTCATAGGATTTAAACACTGTGGTTGGTCAAGTTCAGCCTCTAGCCCTAATCAAAAGACAGCCCAAGACCCTAGGGTGATAAACACCTTTGCAAGGGGAGGCAGGCTCTCCAGCTCTCTGATCACTTGGGAACTTCCAGCTGTGGGTGAGGTTCCCCACACCTAGCCAAGCTGGGAGGGCCCCCCAGACCTTACTTTCTGCATGGGTTCTTTTTAAAATATATATATTTTACTTACTTACTTATTTATTTATTCATTTATTTATTTAAGAGAGAGAAAGAGGCAGAGAGAGATAGAGGGAGAATGGGTGTGCCAGGGCCTCCAGCCACTGCAAACGAACTCCAGATGCATGCACCACCTTGTGTACCTGGCTTACATGGGTCCTGGAGAGTCGAACCAGGATCCTTTGGCTTTGCAGGCAAACGCCTTAACTGCTAAGCCGTCTCTCCAGCCCCCTGCATGGGTTCTTTATCCCCTCCAGCTCCCCACATGGCAGGAGCTCCTTGAACTTTCTTTCCATGCTTTTTCCCTGTCTGGTCACATGGACTCCTGCTCTCCATGTGGTATACTTCTCTTCTCCCCACTTTGTTTCCCCTTACCTCCCAGCCTTCTCTTTTCACACTCCTTTGTAAAATCTGAATAAAATGTGGTATTTTAAAAATCATTCTCTTAGCCAGGTGTGGGAATGCATGCCTTTAATCCCAGCATTTGGGAGGCAAAGGTAGGAGGATCACCATGAGTTCGAGGCCACCCTGAGACTACATAGTGAATTCCAGGTCAGCCTGGGCACAAAGAAACCCTAACCCTACCTTGGAAAACCAAAACAAACAAACAAAAAATTCTCTTGAATCTGAATCTGGGATTGCCAATTCTTTGGTTAGTTTGCAAATATGAACTCAAGGTTTGGGGTTCCAGGAAGCATGCCAGAACCCCAATTTCCCCATTACACTCCAAGACCCCAGGAATCCACCATGGATACTCTGTGACTGATGTTCTGGGTTCACTGTCTTTTTTTTAAAAATTATTTATTTATTTATTTGCAAGCAGAGAGAGAGAGAGAGAAGAGAGGCAGACAGAGAGAGAATGGGCACACCAGGGCCTCTAGCCACTGCAAACGAACTCCAGATGCATGTGCCCCTCACACATCTGGCTTATGTGGGTCCTGGAGAATCGAACCGGGATCGTTTGGCTTTGCAGGCAAATGCCTTAACCACTAAGCCATTTCTCCAGCCCCTGGGTTCACTGTCTTTTGATCTTCTAGATATGGACTCGCTGTGACCTTTGCCCCAGGGTTTTGGGGATTCCCAGTAGGTGTGGAGAGTCCCAGTTCTGTCATGCCACTTAGCTGAGATCCTGTTGAATGTCACTGAGTGGGAGTGACATTCTCACTCTTGTAAAAAGCAACGAGCCACGGACGGACACTAAAAATCAGCGTGTCCAGGCAGTTCTTCGCTTCAGTGAAAACTCTGCTTACAGGGAGAGCCGAGGTGATTTGTTTCAAACAGCTCACTGGAACAGCTCCCCATTTATCTCTCCCCTCCATCCTGGCAATCCCACTCCACTTCCTGTTTCTATGAGGCTATTTCACCAAATGGAATCCTACAGCATTTGTTCTCCTATGATTCACTTATTTCATTTAGCCAGTGTCCTCCAGGTTCAACCATGTTGTGGTATATATCTGGGGTTTTCTCCTTTTTTATTATTTATTTTCAAGAGAGAGAGGGAGAGAGAGAGAGAGAGGGAGAGAATGGACATGCCAGGGCTTCTGTCACTGAGAATTCCATACACATGCTCCCCCTTGTGTACATGTGCAACATTGTGTGTTTGCATCACTGTGCATCTGGCTACGTGGTACCTGGAGATTTGAACTTGCATTCTCAGGCTTCACAGATGTATTAGTCAGGGTTCTGTAGAGGAACAGAACCACTAGAATGAATTATATTAAACAGGGAATTTATTGGATTAGCTTACGGTAGTCCAACAGCAGGTTGTAGGCCTGAGAATCAGGGAACCCAGTAGCTGCTCAGTCCATGAGACTGGATGCCTCAGCAGTCCCGATCCAGTACTGAAGGCCTGAGTCTTCCTGAGGAGCTGATGGGTTTCAATCCATGCAGGTCTTCAGTCCACGCTGGTCTTCAGTCCACGCTGGAAGTCAGCAAGCAACTCTGGCAGCCAAGTGGAAGGAAGGGGCTCTTTCCACCCTGAGCTTCCTTATATAAAGTCCCCCTCTGAGAGGGGCTGCCAGCTCTGGGGGAAGGACTTCCTCCTTCAGTTAATCCTTCCTGGAAACAACCTCAGAGACCCACCCGAAAGGGATTTCTGTGGATTACTAAACAGATCAAGTTAACAACGCCTTAACCATCACAACAGGCAAGCGCCTTAACAGCTAAGCCATCTCTCCAGCCCATTTTCTCCTTTTTTAAAGCTGAAAAAATATTTCACTACAGTGTATACACCACATTTCCGTTAGGCTGTTTTACTATTTGGTGTTGTGAATAATGCTGCAATGAACATGGCTGTGTAGCGATGACTGCGATCCTGATGTCAAATGCTTCGAACGTTTACAAAGAATAGGGTTACTAGACCAAGAGCTAGCTCTACCATAAAGCTTTTGAGGAAGCTCCATAAATAAGAATTAAATGCAATGTGATATTCTGGATGCGATCCTGGACCAGAAAAAGCACAAGAGCGCACTAAGAAAATCGGAGGTTTAGTTAATGGCGATGTATCCATATTAATCAGTGGAGACAAATGTGCTGTAGAAATGTTAAGATGTTGACAATAAATGCCCAGGGGAGGCCTCTGTCCCATCTGCTCCATGTTTCCATAAATATTCTACTCTAAAATTTGAAGTTTTCTTAATTTATTTAAATGAGACTTTTTTTTTTTTTTGGCCCAGGCTGACCTGGAATTAACTATGTAGTCTCAGGGTGGCCTCGAACTCTCAGCAATCCTCCTACCTCTGCCTCCCGAGTGCTGGGATTAAAGGAGTGTGCCACCATGCCCGGCCTCTTGTTTATTTTTATTTTATTTTTCCGTTTTTTTTTCAAGGTAGAGTCTCACTCTAGCCCAGGCTGACCTGGAATTCACTATGTAGTCTCAGGGTGGCCTTAAACTCACGGTGATCCTCCTGCCTCTGCCTCCTGAGTGCTGGGATTAA
This sequence comes from Orientallactaga sibirica, assembly GCA_036365145.1. Lineage (NCBI taxonomy): Eukaryota > Metazoa > Chordata > Mammalia > Rodentia > Dipodidae > Orientallactaga > Orientallactaga sibirica. The sequence goes on along the minus strand of JAEOAD010000463.1, from coordinate 5,281,203 downwards.
AGGCATGTGCCCAGCTATCTTTTTTTTATGAGAGAGAGAGAGAGAGAGAGAGAGAGAGAGAGAGAGAATTGACTAACAAGGGCCTCTAACCATTGCAATAGAACTCCAGATACTTTCGTCACCCTGTGCACATGTGCAACCTTGCATATGTGTCATCTTATGCATCTGGCTTACATGGGATCTGCGGAGTTGAACATGGGTCCTTAGCCTTCGCAGGCAAGTGCCTCAACCCCTAAGCCATCTCTCCAACCCCTACCATTCTGTTTTTATATTTACTTACCAAGTGAAATAAAATGGATCAATAAAGAAAACAATCGCCTATATGCTTTTATGTGTTTACCACTACTTAACTAGTCCGTGCTAAAATCGCTCACAAGTTATTAAGCATCAGTAAAAATTTAAGTGCAATTCATTCCTAATCAGAGAAATCACAAATTCTTAAAATGCTGGTTTTCTTTAGACAGACAGGCAATTGTGAATGGTTTTCAGCATTAAATATCATGGAACACTGACCTCGTGTGGTTACTCTTGACAAGGCAGGGAAATAAAAATGACCCGGCTCTCGTTCACTTTCCTCAACATTGACATTTCCTAATAATTCAGATAAATACATTTAGCTGGAACAAAAAAACACAACGAAAGAGAAATAACTCTGGCTTCTCTGCACAATGGCCAAGAGTGCAAGCACGCTCCTCAGGTCAGAGTGTGTGGAGGCACACTTAAATTACGCCCATGTGCTATAATTTGCGTCTTGACTGTCCACAGGCACAAACCTGTGGCACTGTTGAGGGGGCAGTAGAAACTTCAGGAGCTAGTGTTTAGCTGTGGACGTTAGATCACTGGGGCGTGTCCTGGAAGGGGATATAGAAGCCCCAGGCTCTTCCTGTCGCTCCTGGCTTCCTGGCTGCCAGGGATTACGCTGCACTTCTGCAGCAGGCTCTCACAGTGACGTGCTGTGTGTGTGCCACCACGTCCAGAGGCAATGGGACTATTTGGTCATAGACTAAAACCTCGATATCAGTGGGGTCAATATAAACCTTTCCTCTTTCTGCGTTGATTTATCTCAGGTATTATTTACAGCAACACACCTATAAATATTGTTTAAGATTAAAATTTGAATTGATATAGTTGATAGACCTCTTTCTTTGGGCAGATAAAGAGGAGGGGAGGTTCTCTTACTGCTGTAATTGAGCACCTATCCAGTTTTATGTGGGTGGCTGGGGAACTGAACCTGGACTGGCAGACTTGACATGTAAAGCACCTTTTTCAAAAACATTTTTGTTGTTGTTTCTTTTTCTTTTTTTTTTTTTTTTGACAACTTCTATACATACAGACAATAAACCATGATACTTTCCTCCCCTCCCCCACCTTCCCCTTCAGAACTCCATTCTCCATCAAATCCCCTCCCTCTCTCCATTAGTCTCTCTTTTAATTTGATGTCATCATCTTTTTCTTCTATTATGAGGGTCTTGCGAAGGTATTGCTAGGCACTGCAAGGTCATGGATATCGAGGCCAATTTCTGTGTGGACAGTTGCATTGTAAGGAGTCATACCCTTCCTTTGGCTCTTACATTCTTTCTGCCCCCTCTTCCACAATGGACTCTGAGCCTTGGAGGGTGTGATAGAGATGTTTCAGTGCTGGGCACTCCTCCGTCCCTTCTTCTCAGCACTATGTTGCCTTTTGGGTCATCCCAGTGGTCATCGCCATCTGAAAAGAGAAGCTTCTCTAACCAGAAGTGAGAGTAGCATTAATATGTGAATATGAACATTAAGTGTAGTGCTTTCAGGGCAGGTTGGTGGGAATAATATATACATTTAACCAGACAAGAGGAGGTTTTATACCCCTAAGGCTCATGACCTCCCCTGCCATAGTCTTGATAAGGTTTTTCGGTACCAGGCATGTGTTCCCTCACATAGAGCGGACTTCAGTTCAATTAGAGAGCAGTTGGTTTCCCCAGAGCAGACATGCCTCTATTGCACTCATTCGGTCATTTGGCCTGTCTGGCCAAACTTGAATATTCAGTGTCCACTGTTTCACCGCTGATGACTTCTGTCTCCCATAGGGCTGCATGCAGTGCAGCTTTTTCCAGCTTTCAGTTGGCTGGTCTACAGAGAGAAGGTTTTCTGCTCAGTACCAGTTTGCTTTCTCAGTGACCTTGCTGTACAGGCAAGTGAGGTCTTCAGCAATAGAGTCTTACCATCTTTTTCTCAAGGGAAACCAAGGGCCTTGACAATACCCTGTAATGTTTTGGAGGCAACAGGGACCTCCCTGGCCAACAACTCACTGGAAGGTATCCCATCTCTGGTGCTGAAAATTTTCTAGTAACAATCTGTAGCTTCTGGATGTGCCATTATTCAAAAAAGTACATAAATCTTGTTCAGAATATCTTGAATTTTGATTGACATTCCCCTTCACCCTTCTTTTACATACTCTCTTCTGCTGGCCTCGCTTAAACCTTTCTCCTTCCTGTAATCTGTTCTTCTACTTTCATATATACAATACCATCCCCTTAAGTCCTTCCCTCTCCTCCCTCCCTTATAACCTTTTTCTAGTTTACTGGCCTCTGCTACCAATTTTTGGTTCCAGCTCACACACAAGTGTATACATTTGTAACTAGGATCCACGTATGAGAGAGAACCTACGACATTTGGCTTTCTGAGCCTGGGTTACCTCACTTAGTATAATCCTTTCCAGATCCATCCATTTCCCAGAAATTTTCATAATTTCATTATCCTTTACTACTAAGCAGAACTCCATTGTGTAAATGTACCACATCTTTATTATCCGTTCATCTATGGAGGGACATCTACACTGGTTCCATTTCCTAGCTATTGTGAATAGAGCAAAGAGACAACCTACAGAATGGGAGAAAATCTTTGCCAACTATACATCTGACAGAGGATTAATATCCAGAATATACAAAGAACTCAAAAAACAGAATAAGGAATCAAACAAAAAATGGGCTATGGAACTAAACAGAGTTCTCAGAAGAAGAAACACAGATGGCAGATAAACATCTAAAAAACTTCTACATCCTTAGCCATCAGGGAAATCCAGATTAAAACCACTTTGAGATTCCATTTCACTCCTGTCAGAATGGCTACCATCAAGAAAACACATGACAATAAGTGTTGGCGAGGATACGGAAAAAGAGGAACACTTCTACACTGTTGCTGGGAATGTAACCTGGTCCAGCCATTGTGGAAATCCGTGTGGAGGTTCTCAAGACAGCTAAAGATAGATTTACCATATGACCCAGCTATAGCACTCCTAGTCATATATCCTTATGACTCTTCTCACTGCCTTAGAGATACTTGCACAACCATGTTTATTGCTGCTCTATTCACAATAGCTAGGAAATGGAACCAGCCTAGATGTCCTTCAACAGGTGAATGGATAATAAAGCACCTTTAAGCGAACCATGCAAGCAGAGTCTCCTTTTCATATTAGGATCCCGAGGAGACAAGGAGAACCCCTTTCCTGGTAGCTTGGAATCCCATCTATGTTTCCAACTCTTGGAGATATAGGTGGTTCACGTCCACACCCTGGCAGCTGGACCACACAAGACAAACAGGTCAGAGATGCTGCCCAGAGGAAAATGGAGGACAGCCCGTTTCAAGTGACCAGACAAAGTAGGTGCTGAACAGCCGAAGCAAAGAGTTTCATCACAGATCCTAACAACTACAAGTTACAGACACAGTCAAGAACTCTGCAAAGTGACCTGGGGTGATGGCTTAGCAGTTAAAGCACTTGATTACAAAGCCAAAAGACCCAGGTTCGATTCCCCAGGACCCATGTAAGCCAGATGCACATGGTGGTACATGCATCTGGTTCATTTGTGCACCCATCCTTTCTCTCTCTGCCTCTTCCCCCCTCCAACTAAAGAAATAAATAAAAATAAAATATTTTAAGCCGGGCGTGGTGCACATGCCTTTAATCCCAGCACTTGGGAGGGAGAGGTAGGAGGATCGCCATAAGTTTGAGGCCACCCTGAGACTACATAGTGAATTCCTGGTCAGCCTGGACCAGAGTGAAACCCTACCTCGAAAAACCAATAAATAAATAAATAAATAAAATATTTAAAAATAAATAAATATTTATACATAAAAAAAAGAACTCTGCAAAGTGATGTGCTGCCATTCATAAAAGGAAGACGTTACCATGCAGAGCTATCCCAAGTTGGGACTGGAGAAGGTAGAAGATGTGTTCTAGGAGGTTTGAGGAAAGCCCTGTCTGCCTAAGGTTTTCATCCACCAGGCAGATGTACCTCAAGACTGATTGTCCGTCTCTGCTGCAGCTGAAGCTGGGGAGAGAGTCGAGCAGAGATGGGAGGCTGGGTTGACTGAAAGGAAGACCTTTCACCCCACAGTTGTAGGGTGTCAGGAAAAGGTGTGGAGACACTCCTTAAACGCTGGGAGGATTAAGATGTTCATCCACTGCAAATACCCCCAGCTCAGCCCCTGCCGCCTCTCCACATCTTAGCTGTTGATAGCGCTCCAGGCCGACTGGTCTACACTGAGCTCCATGAGTCCGTCTAGCCAACTTTGGAATCTGGCGGTGACCTTGTGAGCCGCTAAACACCATCTGCACTTTCTGTTGTGTTTAATCCTTACACAAATGACAGCAAGCTGGATGTGGTGGTGGGCACCTATAAACCCTACATGCAGAGGCTGAAGCAGGAGGATCAGAAGTTCAAGGCCAGCCGGGGCTAAACCAAACCCTATCTGAAGAAAACAATGCAAGAAAACTTTCAGCGCTGGGATGGGATACCTTCCAACAAGTTGTTGGCCAGGGAGGCCCCCGATGCCCCCAAAATGTTACAGGCTATTGCCAAGGCTCTTGGTTGTCCCCCAGAGCTAGATGGTAAGACCCTCCTACTGTTGAAGCTTGGGCTGCAGGTCACTGAAACTCAAGCTGGAGCTGGGCTGGAACCCTCCTCCCTGCTGACTAGCTGTCGGGATGCTGGAAAGAGTTAAGCAGCATGTCGGGGGAGAATGTTATGTTATGTTGTGGTGTTAACCAGCAGCGGACCCTGCAAGCTCTACGACTGGCCAGCCAGGCCAAGTGTACCAGCTGGTGCTAAGTTGCTGCTGTCCTGGAAGAGACCTACGGGCTTGGAAGGAGCAGCTGCCCCTCCGTGGAGAGAGGACAGACTCTCCCGGGGTTTCTCTCGCCCCCACACACCTGTCACCCCTGCTTGGCAAACAATGACATCAATGATGAATGAGGCCCTAGGCATTGAGGTGGACCCAAACACAGGGTCAAGGGGAGGCTCTCCTCTGAATAGGTCCCGGTTTCAGTGGACTTTGCTAGGGGTCCCAAGGCCTCGTGGCCACTAGAGAGGTGACAGAGACTGTTCAAGTCCTAAGAGAGAAGCACTTGCAGAAGCTCAGAATTCTAAACGCTTGGAAGGGGCCATAGACAACTTTTGACTTTTAGGGCGAGGATGTCCTGGCCAAAGGATCCTGCATGGTCAGGACAGAACGGGACAAGCCAGCTCGTCACATGACCCTTCCTGAATCCTACCCTCAGCTTGCTTGTGAAGCCCCAGTCAGTCAGTTCTGGGTAGTCTCGTGTTTAATCCTAACATTTCTTTTGTTGTTTTTTTGTTGTTTTGTTTTGTTGTTTTTGGTTTTTTGAGATAGGGTTTCACTCTAGCCCAGGCTGACCTGGAATTCACTATGTAGTCTCAGGGTGGCCTCAAACTCATGGCGATCCTCTTATCTCTGCTTCCCAAGTGCTAGGATTAAAGATGTGTGCCAGCAGGCCTGGCTCATCTGCAGCTGCTAAAGCCTTTGAGAGGTGGAGCCTTACTGGATGAGATGTCTGGAGGGTTATTAGTCCAGCCCCACGATGTATTCATTGGCTCACTCTGTGCACTATTCACCCGCTGCTGTGGAGATGTGACGGCCTGCTGTGTGTTCCTGCTATGCTTTTCCTGCCATCATGGAACTCCCTCTAGAAACTGTAAACTGGATAGAAACCCTTTCCTTTCACAAAAAAAAAAAAAAAAAAAAAGAAGAAGGAGGGAGGAGGAGGAGGAGAAGAAAAGAAAAACAAACAAGAATAAGGAAACATATTGTGGTGGAGATTTCAATCAAACTAAAGCCCCCTTTCTATGCTGAGCAGTGTTTTGCAAATACCTTAGATTCTAAACTGAAAAGAATGTAAACAACCTTGTCTTATTCTTATCACAACCCACTATAATTGTGTCACTGAGTTCTATCCTGGGTCAGTCAGATACCTTACAAGATCAAACCATAGGTTTAAAAAAAATTAATAAATAAAGCCTAAACAAATAGCTTTCTGTTCTACGTCTTAAAACCTAAACAGCTTTCTGTTCTACATATGTACTTTCTTATCACTGACTGACTGCTAAGGAATTTTCTGTTTGTGCCCCCAAATCATGTAACCTTATAAACTTGTAACCCACCAATAGCGTAAAGAATTCAAGGTGATGTCAGACTGCCTGCCACACTGTCTATAAAATCTCGGAGCCATCAGAGCTCAGGACTCAGGCTTTGGGAGTTATTCCCCTGAGTCCACATTGACATGAATACATTTTCTGATTCTCTGTCTCTGGTGTCATCTCTGTGTGACTCAGTTTCCTGTAACAACCCTATAGACAGCCTTGTGCAACTCTCCTTTCACTCAGTCTTATGTTTCTAAGGTAAATCTTGGTGGTCATTGTCATGACTGTCCTATTCCTGTCTGTGGCCTCCACAACTGATGTAGCTGTTCTCCTGAAGTGACACTTGCATAGTACTATATTTATGGAAGTTGTCAACTAAAAAAAATTAAAAATAAGAAATAGTTTTATTCATCTGCAAGCAGAGAGAGAGAGAGAATGCACACACCAGAGAGTGGGTATGCAGGGCCTTTAGCCACTGCAAATGAACTCCAGACACAAGTGCCAATTTGTACATCTGGCTTTATGTGGGTACTGGGGAAGGCAACTTGGGTGGTTAGGTTCTGCAGGTAATGCTTTAGCCACTGAGCAATCTCTCCAGCCTGGATTTCTGTAGATTTTCTGCTAGTTCCTAACTTCTTTATTTGTTGTTTTGTTTTGTTTTGTTTTGTTTGCTGGGGTTAAAACCAAGGACTTTGCATATACTTGGTAAATGTTCTATCTTTGAGCTACATCCCCATACCTTAGTTTTTTGGGACAGGGACTTGCTATATAGCCCAGAGTAACTTCAAACTCAGCTCCTCCTACTTCAGTCTCCCACATGGTGGGATCACAGACGTGCACTACCATACCCTGCTCAATTCCTAAATTCTTTTGTAGTTCTAACTCATTATTTAAGACATAGATAGACAGAGAGAATGAGGCAGATACAAAGTGACTGAGTATGGGTGTGCCAGGGCTTCCTGCCACTTTGTGCAGCTGGCTTTACAAGAATTCTGAAGAATTGAACCCAGTCTATTGGGCTTTGCAAGCAAGTGCCTTTAACCACTGAACCATCTCTCCAGCATAGATTAATTCTTTTTAAATCAACTTGTATGCATTTTTATTTTTTAAGATATTTTATTTTTATTTATTTATTTAAGAGAGAGAAAAAAAGAAGCAGAGAGAGGGGCAGATAGAAAAAGAATGGGCACACCAGGGCCTCTAACCACTGCAAATGAACTCCAGACTTGTGTGCCACCTTCTGCATCTAGCTTATATAGGTTCTAAGGAATCAAGCCTAGGTCCTTTGGCTTTGCAGGGAAGCACCTTAACCAACCCCACTTTTATTTCTTTATTAATTTCTTTATGCATTCTGCATATGTTATATCCAGGTTGATATTATTAATTTCTAGAAACCTTGAAAGATTGACCACATTGTCATTTTTCTGCTGATTCTCACTTAAGAAAGTTCATTCTTTATGTGGTCATGACCTTATATTTTGCAGAAAACTTTGAGTCCTACACTGAAAATGCATTTTTCAAAATCCGGGTGTGGTGACGCACGCCTTTAATCCCAGCACTTGGGAAGCAGAGATAGAAGAATTGCCATGAGTTCAAGGCCACCCTGAGACTACATAGTGAATTCCAGGTCAGCCTAGGCTAGAGCAAGACTCTACTTTAAAAAAAACAAAAAGCAGAAAATTCATTCTTCAGAGCAGGACTTTGCCTCTGGGCCACCTTGGCCTTGGTTGGATGCATGTCCACTGCTCCAGGTACCTTCTAGAAGAGTTTGTAAGTGCTTAGAGACTTTTTGTCATTCCTGTCACATGTGAATGTAGTCATGTATATGTGTATGTAGTCATGTGTATTATGCTCTGGCTGTTTTAAACAGGAGACCTCTTCCAAGGATCTAGTCTGTCATCCATCCTCATTCTGTTTCCATCCTTCCTTTATCTTCTGGAAATCTACCTTTCTTCAATCTGAAATAACCCATTCTTCAGGCACATACTACTCTAACTTTTCCAGTGTTTCCCTTCATACATCTACCATATATACATACATACATACATACATGCATACATACATGTGTATGAAATGTATTTGCAAGCAGAGAGAGAGAAAGAGAAAGAGAGAAAGGGCACGCCAGTGCCTCTAGCCACTGCAAACAAACTCCAGACACATGGGCCACCTTGTGTATCTGGCTTTACAATACTAGGGAATTGAACCTGGGTTGTTGGACTTGGCAGGTGAGCACCTTAACTACTGAGCAATCTCTCCAGCCCTTCTGAATGTTTATGCAGTGACACAAGAGTGTCATCTTCTCACAACTTATGACAAGTCACAATTTGCTCATTTATCCACACATTCATTCATTCATGTTGGCATCCACTATCTAACTTTGTAGCTGGTTCTGAGTAGGTTCTGTGAATGAATAAATGAAAACTTAAGATGTGTCAGGGAGAAAACACACAGGGGACCTGACCAATAAGAGGCTGCAATGCAGAAGCATCAATAAGTAAAAGCGCCTGGCAAATGTATGGGCTGTGCTTACGCTGCTCAGTCTGGGAACCAAGTATGATGATGAATCAAGACTTTATAGAATGAATCAGAACAAAACCAAAATAAAGGGCAAGTGAACCACATTCTGACAAAGTGACAGAAAAGGTGCTTAAGACTTCTTTTAAAGCCAAACTGGGCTACAAAGTGAGATCCCGGCCAGCCTGGGCTAGGGTGAGACTCCACCTCAAAAACGAAAGAAAGGGGGCTGGAGAGATGGCTTAGTGGTTAAAGCACTTGCCCAAGGACACAGGTTCGATTCTCCATGTCCCACGTGAGCCAGATGCACAAGGTGGCACATGCATCTGGAGTTTGTTTGCAGTGGCTGGAGGCTCGGGTGTACCCATTGTCTCTGTCTCTTTCAATCTCTCTCCCTCTGTCCTCCCTCTCTCTGTCTGTAATAAATAAATAAAAATAAATTTAAAAAAAACTCAGCAACTGGGTTGGAGAGATGTTTCACCAGTTAAAGGTGCCTGCTTACACCCAGGGTTCAATTCCCCAGCACCCACTGAAAGCCAGATGCACAAAGTATCTGGAGTTCCTTTGCAGTGGCTAGAGGCCCTGTTGTGCCCATTCTCTTTCCCTCTTTCTTTCTCTCTCCCTGTCAAATAACTTGAAATATTTTTAGAAACAAAACAAGGTCTGCAGAGATGGCTTAGTGGTTTGAGGCGTTTCCCTGCAAAGCCAAAGGACCCAGGTTCAATTCCCCAGGACACATGTAAGCCAGATGCGAAAGGTGGCCCATGCATCTGGAGTTCCTTTGCAGTGGCTAGACCTGCCCATTTTCTCCCTCTGTATTTGCCTCTTTCTCTCTTCCTCTCTATCTCTCTGTAATAAATAAATAAGAAAGAAAATAGAGTTTTTTTTTTTTAAAAAGGAAGAAAAAGAAACCAAACAAAACTCAAACAGCAAAGCCCAGGTCAAACACACTGTCTGAGTGTTCTCTATGGCTGGCCCTTCTTGGAGGCGGCGCTTGCAGCTGCAGGGAGGCCGGGCCACGCCCTCCGCGGGCGGGCGGGTGTGAGCGCGGGGCGGGCGGGTGTGAGCGCGGGGCGGGCGGGTGTGAACGCGCGCCGCCGCGCCCTCGCCGTCTCCTAGGCGACGACACACACAAGCCGCGGGAGCTTCCCCTGCGAGCGAGCGAACGAGCGAGGTAAACGGCCGGCCGGCGCCGCGGACAGGTAATCCCGAGCGGGTGCCGGGCCACCCCCCGCGCCCCACCCCGGCCCAGCCTGTCCTTCGAGGCCGGCCCGGCATGTCTCGGCGCCCAGTCCGCCCAGGGCCACTCTCCTCCGAGAGACGGGACCTGGACACCGGTAGGGCACCGAGCGGGGCCGGGGAGGAAGGATGCTCTCGAGATGCGTGCGTCCCGGAGGGAGCGGGGTGCACAGACGCCCCCTGCCCGGACCGGTGCCCCACGGCCCCCCGCACACCCTCGGGCTCCTTCGCTGCCCCGCAGGCTGGCATGCAGGGAGGAGGATGGGGCTGGCGAGCAGGAGTCGTGTTCAGAGTTACCGACTCCAATAGAGGGAGGAACTGGGCACACATCCTCATTGGGGCACCCCAAGAGTCCCAAGGACCGTGGGGCGACCCAGCGTGTCCTCGCAGAGCGTCGTCCCCCCACACCAGGGCCAGACTCCAGGGTCCCTGCCTGCGCCTGCCTGACACCGACCCTGGAGTCCTTTAAGGGCCCTGGTGGACTGGAGCCCAGGGCGTGTGACAAAAGTTAACCCTTTTCTGAAAATCAAGTAAGCCATTTATTAGTTTAGGGACAGATGTGGTCCCCAAGGAAACTGCGTTCCGAGCAGTCATTGGTTCTATTGATAGCAATCTTGATATTGGTAACAATATTAATATCTGAAAGTTATCAGTAACTAACTGTAATCAGAAAAGAGCTAAAAAAACAGCAAAAATCGTGATGGGAACAGAAAGTTACTTTCAGCCTTTGGACAGTGATGGGGGAGGGAGAAACTTGCGCCTGTCCAGGGAGACTTCCTACTCCCTAGGTAAAGCTGGCCTTGGGCAGGATGTTAGAACTCTTTCTTCCTGTGAGTTTGTTGTTGTTTATCAACTGTAATTAATTTGTCAATGTTAGTATAGTGCGAACGTTTACTTTTGGAAACAGAATCTTTCTTTGCCCAGCCTGGTGTGCTGGTACGCACCTGTAATCTCAACCGTTTAGGAGGCAGAGGCAGGACGAACAGTTCAAAGTCATTCTCAGCTGCTTAGTGAGTTTCAAGGTCAGCCCGGGCTACATGAGACCCTGCCTAGAAAAAAGGAAAAAAGAAAAGAAAGCAATGACCTATTTTCCCCTGTTATAATAAACCTTCTTTGAATTTTTGAAAGCATGTCATATGATTAATGCGAAATCTTTTTTGTTTTCTTTTTAACTAATGCAGTAATTCTTAAAAACATAACTCACAGTTTTGTTGTTCAAACATTAATGCCATTCTGGGAGTGTTGTCATAATAACATGATCTACTAAGACACAGCCATACCTGATCTGTTCGGTGATTGGCAGAGACAAGTGCTAACCTCCATCTGGCCACCTTGCTAATCTTGAATCCCATCTAATCCCGTATTAGTTAACCTAAGATGTTGAGAATAAAGCTCAAGTTTGCGGTAATGGTGCATTTACGCAGTAACTGTGAACTTGGCTAGATGAAAATTAGAATGAGAGGAATGTATAACCGAGGCTTTTAAAGTTAGCATATGTTTGTTTAACTTACAGAAGGTCAGTGAGTATATTGTAGCTTGCTTGGAGAGAATTCTGAGTTCCTAACGATTGATTGTGTTGTGTTCATTGACGATGGCAATTACATCACACTTGCTTGGGTTTTGTTTGATTTTTTTTCTCACGTTCATGTATATATTACCATAATACATTCTTATTTTGCAGAACTAGTTTTTCATAGGTCAAAAAATGGTTGTAACTTGTGGAGAAGTGTTACAGTGTATGACTTAGAAACCCTTAGGCAGGCTGTATGTACTTTTTTAAAAAAAAAAAAAGTCACATATGATGTTTTGTGATCAGTTTAGGACCTTGCTGTGTTACACTGATTAAAAGTAAGTGATGGGCTGGAGAGCTAGCTCAGTGATTAAAGTGGCTTGTTTGTAAAGCCTGACAGCTCTGGTTTGATTCCTTGGGACCCGTGTAAAGCCAGAATGCACAAAGTGGTACATGCATCTGTAGCTGGTTTGCAGTGGTAAGAGGCCCTGGCCTGCTCACCCTTCCACCCAATGCTTACAAATATGAATGAATAAAATTTTTATTTAGAAAAGTAGGTGCTGGGCTGGAGAGATGTCTTTGCAGTTAAGACACTTGCCAGCAAAGCCAAAGGACCCAGATTCAATTCAGTTCCCCAGTACCCAGGTAAAGCCAGATGCACAAGGTGATGCATGCATCTGGAATTCGTTTACACACACTTTCTGTGTGTGTGTGTGTGTGTGTGTGTATGTCAAATAAGTAAATAAAATATTTAAGAAAGTAGGTGTCACTGTGCAAGTAGTGAGTAGATCCATGGGAATATTGACTTTCTTAAAAAAAAAAAAAAAAAAAGAACTACCTTCCGCTGTGTGCTTTTTCCATCGGAATATTGCCTCTGTAATTTCTGGGGTCGAAGGAACGGGTGAAATGGTCACCACCCATCCCTGATTAACTGTTGATTTTATGACTAGCATGTCTCAAAAGAAGCCTTTCCCAATGTTTAAAAGCACAGAATAGCCAGGCGTGGTGGCACATGCCTTTAATCCCAGCACTCGGGAGGCAGAGGTAGGAGGATCACTGAGAGTTCAAGGCCACCCTGAGAATACAGAGTGAATTCCAGGTCAGCCTGAGCCAGAGTGAAACCCTACCTCAAAAAACAAAAACAAAAAAAAAAAAAAAAAAAAAAAAAGGGAATAGAAACATATTTTGTTTAAAGATTAGGAAAGGTGTGAGTTGGACAGATTCTCAGAGAGTCACAAATCTGACCTATTTATTTGTTTCTTTATGAGTGTGCATGTGTTGATGTGTGATGAGTGTGACACCGGTGTGGCAGTCAGAGGACAACTTCACCTGTCTGTCCTCGCCTTCCAACTTCTGGGGTAGGAGAGGATCCCTTGTTCACCGTCATGAATGCCAGGGAAGCTGGCTTGTGAGCTTCTGGGCAGTAAGGTGTCGTCAGGATGGCACCATGGTGGTGGCTGATGGTCTCAACACTGGGAGAGCAAGGGGCATAGCTCCCTGTTTAGACTGTTGAGTGAATGTAACTTTTTTTTGACTTGCACAAGGTAGTTCTTACTGATTGATTGCTCTTGCCTTCTGGTTCCCCTGCCTGGATACCCCCCCCCCACCAGCGTTCCCTCCTCCCTTCCCTTGTGCAGCAGTGTATCCTTTTCCAGAATTGCCTCCATGACTTCTTACCTCCCATACTCCCCATGCTTGTCCTCCACTGGGAGTTAACATGAAATAATTTAGCTGAAATGGGAGGCATTGCATTTCTGAATTAATTTATTTTTTTTAATATTTTATTTATTTGAGAGAGAAAGAAAGGGGCAGATAGATAGAGATAGAGAGAATGGGCACACCAGGGCCTCCAGCCACTGCAAACGAACACCAGATGCATGCGCCACCTTGTGCATCTGGCTTACATGGGTGCTGGGGAATTAAACCTGGGTCCTTAGGCTTCACAGGCAAGCATCTTAGCCTCTAAGCCATCTCTCCAGCCCTGAATTAATTAATTTTTTTTTTTTGGTTTTGCGAGGTAGGGTCTCACTCTGGTCCAGGCTGACCTGGAATTCACTATGTAGTCTCAGGGTGGCCTTGAACTCTCGGCGATCCTCCTACCTCTGCCTCCCGAGTGCTGGGATTAAAGGCATGCACCACCACGCCCGGCTCAATTAATTTGTTTTTATGATGGACATTCCATGTGGACTCCTACTTCCACTTCTGAGGCCTCGCAGTTTCTCTCCCTTCAGTTTTGAAGATTTTTCAGTGTCTTTCTAGAAATCTGGATGGTCTTTTGAGCCCTGGGCTTCAGGGTGGGAGTGGCAGGGAGTACACACCCTTGCCCACTGCTGGCTGGTATGCCAGGGGAGGAACCGGATTAGGGATCCTAAAGTCGAGTGGTAGGTCTGAGCCTTTGCGGTTCTGGAGAAAAGGGGGATATTCCTTCATGTGGTTATACAAGCAGGGACAGTGTGGTAAGAATGGGGTTTGTAAATTGGAGATGACTGAGAAACCAAACTGCTTCAAGCCTGAGCAAGTGTTTGACTGCATCCTCGATTCTCTGATCATAAAGGGTTCATCGAATCCTCCTACAGTTCGGTGTATGCTCTTCCTGACAAGAACATGATGGTCTTTTGCAAAAATGTATTCTCTAGAGCTGGAGAGATGGCTTAGCAGTTAAGGTGCTCGTCTGCAAAGCCCAAGGACCTATGTTTGACTCTCCAGATCCCATGTAAGCCAGATGCACAAAGGTGAGACAAGTGCAAGGTGGTGCGTGCCCCCTACGTGATGGAAGTGTCTGGGCTGGAATTCAGCTCTTCCCCTAGTGACACACCTCCCTGTAGCAGGAGTCTGCCAGCTTGAGGCTGAAGCTGCAAACTCAGTTTGAATGTATGGCTCCATAGACTTGGGTGTTTTAGTAAAAGCAATGATCCTTGATTGCTTATTGGTCAGCATTGCTTTAGTAATAAATGATACAACCACAAGTTTTTATTTCTTCGGGAGCTAGGAATATAGTTTAGTTGATAAAATGCTTATCTTGCAAAAATGTGGACCTGAGTTCAATCCCCAGAATCCACATTAAAACAAGTAAAAATTTAAAAACCTTTATTTCTTGCTCCCGTAACCACCTCGCTGCACTTGGCTAGGGCACTGTCCCGTTGTGGATGTCTTTCTTCTTTTTCCCAGTCCCCAAGCTGAGCATCCTGTTTTGGAACATGCCACACTCCTGGAGAAGGAAGACCCAGGCAGGATCTCAGAACAGCTGCTATGGCTTCTGCTCAGTTGTGGCATGGGTTGCCTCTGTTCATGCTTCATGAGCAAGTCACATGACCAAGCGAAGGGTGCACATTCCTTTACCACACCAGGCATGTGTACAGACCTGTACAGATGGAGAGAAAGTAATTGAGCAGAAGAATAGAATCTCCCATGTTTATTCCATTTTACTCTAAAAGTACATATCATGCTGGGCATGGTGGTGCACGCTTTAATTCCCAGCACTCGGGAGGCAGAGGTAGGAGGATCGCCGTGAGTTTGCGGCCACTCTGAGACTACAGAGTGAATTCCAGGTCAGCCTGAGCTAGCGTGAGACCCTACCTTGAAACACCAAAAAATAAAAATAAAAAAAGTACATGTCATATTAGTTTTGGTAAGCGTAGCTAACCATTCAGAGGAAAGCATTTGCCATCCTTTCACAAAGACCTCTTAGCTTTATTGCTGTTTGGAATTCCTGGATGATTGCACTACTTCCAGTAACCGAGCTCCTTTCCTAAAAGGTTCCTGGATTTTTGTTGTACAGAGAAGTCAGCAGGGATTTCTCTTGGCTGTTTCTAACGCGGGGCACTGTATTAATGGTGCACCAGAGCTGGCTCCTGAGGAAGAGTGCTGGACCCTGCCATCCACGGCCAAGCACATCCCATTGTCGCCAGTCAGGTGAGGCCCGGGGAGCCTCAAGAGACACCACAGGACACGATGATGACGCAGTCACTCTTACCCAGCCTGGGAATCCAAGTGCCAGTCACAACAGATATTGTGGGCATGAAGAAATTGTAAGAAAATAGCAAGTTACACAGCTTTTCATCTTGGCTGGTGCTTTTTTGTTTTTTAAATTATATTTTATTTATTTTTTTATTTGAGACAGAGAGAGAGAATGGGAATGCCAGGGCTTCCAGCCACTGCAAACGACTCCAGATGCAAACGCCCTCTTGTGCATCTTGCTTACATGGGTCCTAGAGAAACAAACGGGATTCTTTGGCTTTGCAGGCAAATGCCTTAACTGCTAAGCCATCTCTCCAGCCCCGTTGGCTGGTATTTTTGCCCTACTTTCATGTGTATTCGTGTCTTTTCTTGGGTCATAATTGCAAAGCTCTGTGAGTGGAAGAGAAGTTCAAAGTGTTTGAGGCTGGAAGTGTAACTGAGTAATAAAGCACTTGCCTGGCACGTGCAAGGCACTGGGTTTGATCCCAGTCCAATAAATAAATAATTTTAAAAGATTCATGGCCTCATGGGACTTGATAACCAGAATGTTCTTGTTTTAAAATTATGCAAATTGTTCTGGAAAGATGGCTCTTGCTTGAAAATCCTGGAGCCTGCTTTTGATTCCCCAGTACCCACATAAAACCAGATAAAAAAGTGGCACATGCATCTGGAGTTTGCAGAAGCCAGGACCCTGTTGTGCCCATTCTCTCCCCCTCTCTCCCTGAAAATAAATAAAATATTTTAATGAAATTATGTAAATTGAGGTCAGTTAATTGAAAATTTTTCCCATTATTCAGTAAATAGGAAACTGGGTGAAGTCAGGCTTTTTTTTTTTTTTTTCTTTTCTGAGGTAGGGTCTCACTCTAGTCCAGGCTGACCTGGAATTCACTATGTAGTCTTAGGGTGGCCTCGAACTTATGTTGGTCCTCCTACCTCTGCCTCCCGAGTGCTGGGATTAAAGATGTGCACCACCACACCTGGTTTAGACTTCTTTTTTTCTGAGGCAACCCCAACAGACTGGCCTTATTTTTATGTGAGAGAGTGAGAGCAAGAGAAGTGGTGTGCCAGAGCCTCCAGCCACTGTAATCGAATTCTAGACGGGTGTGCCACCTTGCACACTTGTGTCACCTTGTGTGTCTGGCTTACATGGGCTCTGGAGAGTGGAACATGAGTCCTTAGGCTTCACAGGCAAGTGCCTTAACTGCTAAGCCATCTCTCCAGCCCCAGGCTTCATTTTTTGTTCTGTAATCTCAACTCTTAAAAAGTAATTATATGCAGCTTTCCAAGAGTTTGCACTCCTGTCTCTGGAGCTCCATTACAATTAATCACACATATTCCCAAGTACACGGGTATTGGGGTTTGAGTATGAAATGTCCTCCATAACCTCATGTGCTTGAACGCTTGTCTGCCCCTCAGCTGGTGGCCTGTTTGGGAAGGTTGTGGAACCTTTAGGGGTGGGACCTTACTGGAGGCAGTGGATCCATGAGGGGTAAGCCTTGAGATCTTATAGCCTGACCTCACTTCCCATTCTTTCTTTGCCTCCTCCTTGTGGATGCAGTATGACCAGGAGGCTTCCGGCTCCTGCTGTCCCACATCCCCCCTCCTGTCATGATGGAATGCATCCTCCTGAAACCATATGCCAGAATAAACTCTTTCTTTCCCTAAGTTGCTTCTAGTCAAGGATTTGATCACAGCAATAAGAAAGTAACTAATACAGAAAAATGGGTACTAAAAAGTGGGGCTGTTGCTGTGATAATCTGACTGTGTGGCTCTGCACTGGACTGTGGAAGAGCTTAGAACTTTGGGCTAGAGGATCCCGAGAATTCTGGAAGCAGTGCTTAAGGAGCATTCTGGTGACTTTTAGACAATCAGAATGCTGAGAGCACAGATAGTGGAGGCCCAGCTCATGAAGTTTCAGAGGGAAACAAGGACTCTATTAGGTACTGAGCTACAGGAAGTTTATGTCATGTTATGGCTATATTCTTCCTGTGTCCTGAAAGTTTGAGTGAGGCTGAGTTTAAAGGTAATGAACTAATTGTTTAGTGGAGGAAATTTCAAGGGAAATAACACTGAGTCTGTGGCCTGGTCTTGTCAACTCCTCTTGTTCAGATCTGCAGTGAGAGAGGGCAACAAGTGGAGCAAGAAGGTATGAAACATGTGAAGTTGGGCAAGGAAAGAATTGTGAGCAACTTTAAAGTTCCAGACAAGGAGTCTGCAGTCCACAAAGGGGCTGTAATTATTAAAGATGTTAGCACCATTAAACAGAAGCTTACTGCTCTGTGCTGGGACAATAAGAAAGATGTCCTGAGGGCAAAACTCCACCCATGTAAAGCTCTAGCTTGTAAGAATGCAAATTCTCCTGAAAGGCCTGATTGGAAATGCTACAGAAAGGGTTCCCTGCTCAAAACAGCTACCTAGGAGGAGTGTTCAGCACTGAAACATCTCTATCACACCTTCCAAGGCTCAGGGTCCATTGCAGAAGAGGTGGAGGAAAGAATGTAAGAGCCAAGGGAAGGGTAGAATTCCTTACAATGAACTCTTCCAGACACAAAATGGCTTTGATATCCATGACCTTGCAGTGCCTGACACTACCTACACAAGACCATCATAATAGGAGGAAAAGAAGATGACATCAAAATAAAAGGGCTGGAGAGATGGTTTAGCAGTAAAGGTGCTGTCTGCAAAGCCAAAGGATTACAGTTTGATTCTCCAGGACCCACATAAGCCAGAGGCACAAGGGGATTCATGCATCTGGAGTTCATTTACAGTGGCTGGAGGCCCTGGTGCACCCATTCTCTCTCAATCTCTCTCTTTCTCTCTCCCTCTCCCTCCCTCCCTCCCCTCCCTCCCTCTTTTTCTCTCTCAAAAAAATAGATAAATAAATAAAATATATATTAAAAAAAGAGAGACTGATTGAGGGGGGAAGGGGTATGATGGAGAGTGGAGTTTCAAAGGGGAAAGTGGGGCAGGAGGGATTGTCTATAATTATGGAAGTTGTCAATAAAAATATATATAATAAGATAAAATAAATCCAACAACAAAACAACCAGCTGCCTAAGAACTAGTTTTCACAGACTCAACAACCAAGGCATGCAGAGGCCATTATGGCTGAGGTCCCAGGAGACTGGACTCCCTTCCAAGCTGGCAGCAAAACTTGACAGTGTCATCCATGTGGTGGTGCTTTTACAGTTATTAAAAAGTGACTATTGAGGGAGTCAGGGAATATTGCTCCATGGTTCCAGAGAGCCACTGAGGCCAAACAAAGCAGGACAGTGAGAATCCCTTCAAGAAAGCCCAAATGTCCACTGTGTGAAGCTGTGAAGGTGAACCCTAAGTTGCAGTAGAGCCCCCAGGATGTTGGAGATGACATGACCATGGGAGGTCTGCCAAGGACAGCTATCAGCTCAGAGTGTAGTAGGCCCTATGAGAAGCTATTTGTACTCCAGGCAGCACAGCTGGAGGAGCAAAAGCTACTCAAGTATTTGGAGCCCAGATGATTTCATCATGAGCCCCTGGACGTGGAGCTATAGGATTTACTGTTTTCCCTGTTGGTTTTTTGGCTCTACTTTGGTCCAGTCTTGACTTGTTATACGTCCATTCCTCTCTTTAGAATGTTTACTCTGTGTAATTACATATCATAAGTATATAGTTGTTGGTTGTTTCTTTTAGATTTACAGGGAAGTCACAGTTAAGAGATTGCATTGAATCTTAGAAGAAATTTTGTCCTTTTAAACAGTGTTGGATCTGTTAAAACTGTGGGGACTTTTTTTTTTTTTTTTTTTTTGGAGAGAGACAGAGAGAGAGGGAGAGGAAGACAGATAGAGATGGGCGTGCCAGCAGCCTCTCAGTTGCTACAAACAAAATCCAGATGTTTGCGCCCCCTTGTGGTCAAGTGCGGCATTGCACCCTTGAGTCACTTTGCATCTGGCTAAAAGTGGGACCTGGAGACTGGAACCGCTGGAGATTGGAACCAGCGTTCTTTGGCTTAGGAGGCAGACACCTTAACCGCTAAGCCATCTCTCCAGCCCCTGTGGGGACTTTTGAAGTTAGACTGAATGCATTCTGCATTATGAGATGCTCATGAGCATATAGGGCCGGGGTGGACTGCTGTACTGAAAGTGAAGTGCCCTCCACACTCTCACTGGTGGACACCTGGCTCCAGCTGGCGGTGCTGCCCGGTGACTTGCTGAAAATGGCATTCGTGTTACCTGTGCAGGTCGTCAGTAAATGCTTTGCTGAGACTCCTGAATGAAAAATGTTTAATGTTGTTTTCTGCAGTGTTCGTAAGGATGGAAGCAGTATTTCTTTGCAAGATTCCTTCTTGCTGAATCTCATGCGTCTACATGATCTTGAGGAAGCGCCTGCATTTAGTGATGACAAACATGTCTCCTGCATAGCAACAAGAGGACAAGTGAACAAACATAAAGACGCAAGGAAATTGCCATTCACCGGAGAAGGCACCTCAAGATGAACCGCTACACGACCGTGAGGCGGCTGGGGGACGGCACATATGGGAGTGTGCTAATGGGCAGGAGCAATGAGTCAGGGGAGCTGGTGGCTATCAAGAGGTACGGGCTGTGTGTGTGTGTGTGTGTGTGTGTGTGTGTGTGTGTCCCTATTTCTCTATCAAATAAATAAAAATAAAATATTAAAATATATATATGAATCTAAAACATATATGGAAACACCGAGACCCAAAAGTTTCCACACAGCCCTATCCAGCAGACTTCTGGCTGCTTCTCATCCTCTAAAACTGCTTTACATGGCATCCCTAGCTACAAGGAAGGCTGAGAAACCACGAGCTAAGCTGGATGTTCTCTATCCTGTGGAGAAGTTGAGTTGTGCTGTAAAGAGGAAGAGATGGCAGGTTTGTACTGATGGTCAGCCTGACAGGACCTAGAGTCACTTGTGAAGGATCTGGAACTGTCCGCTTACACAAGCACTTCTGCTCTTCAACTGATTTGTGTCAGGTATTGTGTCCCAGCAACAAGAAGTCAACTAACATAAAGGGCTTTTGGATTTTTTACATATTTTGAAATGTTATTCATTTATTTATTTGAGAGCGGGAAAGGCAGAGAGAATGGGTGGGCCTCCCTGATGACCAGCCCCCATGGGGAGGCCGCCTTCCACTGGCAGTGGGATTTTCACCTCTGGCTTTTGAGAGCAGCTTTTCCCATCCATACAGGGCATTTCTTTGCAAATTCTTTTTTAATTTTATTTTTTATTAGTTTACCAAATACACATTTTTCAAATATTTTATTTACTTATTTATTTGAGAGGGGGAAAGAGAGAGAGAGAATGGGTGTGCCAGGGCTTCTAGCCGATGCAAATGAACTCCAGGTGCATGTGCCACCTTGCACATCTGGCTTATATGGGTACTGGGAAATCAAGCCTGGGTCTTTAAGTTTCACAGGCAAGTGCCTTAACTGCTAAGCCATCTCTCCAGCCCCAAAATATAAATTTTTCTTGTAGTTTTTCATCCATCCATCATTAGTTTTAGTGGACCCCACTCTTTCCCCTTCTCTCCGCTTTGTCATTTTTATTCAGTCTGCAACCTCAGCTCATTGGATGATGCTACCCACATCCAGGGTGGGTCTTCCCTCCTCAGTTAAACCTATCTGGAAACATCATCACAGAATGCTCAGCGGTATGTTTCCATGGTGACTCTAGATCCAGCCAAGTTGACAATGAAGACTAATGATCACTATTTCATATGTCAACTAAAAATTCCATTCATGATGGGTGGTGGTGGCGAACCGAGGCCACCTGGAGACTACATAGTGAATTCCAGGTCAGCCTGGGCTAGAGTGACACTGTACCTCAAAAAGCCAAAATAATAATAATAATAATCCATTCATATAAAAACACACTATCTATTGTACACCTGGTAGAGTTAATTTATTACTCTGAACATAGTCCTGGTATCTCTAATAATGACCTGCACTGGGATGGAAGAGATAGAATAAAGAACAAAATTCAAGGGCTAGACATATGCTTAGCAGTTAAGGCATTTGCCTTCAAAGCCTAACAACTTGAGTTCGATTCCCCAGTACCCATGTAAGCCAGATACACAAAGTGATCACACAAAACTCTTTCTCTCTCTGTGTATCTCTCTGATTACAAATAAATATTTTTTTTAATTTCTTATTGGCAACTTCCATGATAATTCCCTCCCTATCCCTACTACTCCCTTAAAAGTCCACCCGCTAACATAACCCCTCCCCCTCTCAATTAGTCTCTCTTTCATTTTATTATATTAAATATTTCATTTATTTATTTGAGAGAGAGAGGCAGATAGAGAGAACGTGCATGCTAGGGCTCCCAGCTGCTGCAAATGAACTCCAGACACATGTGCTACTTTGTGCATCTGGTTTATGTGGGTCCTAGGGAATTGAACATGGGTCCTTTGGCCTTGCAGGCAAGCACCTTACCCACTAAGCCATCTCTCCAGTCCCTCTCTCTTATTTTAATGTCACATCTTTTTCTTCTATTATGAGGGTCTTGTGTAGGTAGTATCAGGCACTGCAAGGTCATGGATATCAAGGCCATTTTGTGTCTGGAAGAGTGCATTGTAAAGCATCCTACCCTTTCTTTGGCTCTTACATTCTTTCTGCCACGTCTTCCGCAATGGACCCTGAGCCTTAGAAGGTGTGATAGAGATGTCTTAGTGCTGAGCACTCTCTGTCCCTTCTTCTCAGCACTGTGGTGACTTTTGAGTGGTCACATCCATCTGAAAAGCGAAGCTTCTCCAACCGAGTGCAGCATCAATATATAGTATAAAAGTGCTTACAAGGTAGCTTGGTGGGCATAATCTGTGACCTTAGCCGGACACCAGCAGGTGCTACTACACTAGGGCTACGGCCTCCCTTCCAATAGTCTTTTCACTAGGTTCTCAGTAGCAGGCCTGTATTCCCTCCTGTTGAGTGGGCCTCCAGTCCACTTTAGAGAAGTTGGTTCTCCCCACTAAGACACATGACACTATTGCACCAGTTGGCACATTTGGCCTGGCTGGCCAGTCTTAAGGCTTGAAATGTCCACTGATGTTTACCACCACTGATGACTTCTCTCCCCCACAGGGCTGCACACAGTGTAGCTTTTTCCAGCTTTCTGTCAAGCTGGTCTATGGGGAGGAGGTTTTCAGCTCAGATCCAGCTTGATTTCTCAGTGACCTGCAACCCAAGCATGTGGAGTCAGCAATACATTCTGACCATCTAGTTCTGGTGGGAAACCAAGAGCCTTGGCACTAGCCTGTCATGTTTTAGGGGCATCAGGGACCTCTTGCCAACAACTCACTGGAAAGTATCCCATCCCTGGCACTGAAATTTTTCTAGTAACAATCTGTGGCTTCTGGGTGTATTGCTATATAAATAAGTAGGTTTACATATGGCTTATTCATAACTTCTTAAATTTTGAATAACCCTCCCCCTACCCTTCCTTTAATAACTCCCTTCTCTGTCTCACTTAGGCCATTGCACCCCCAGTAACCAGTTCATCAACTTACACATATACAATACCCTCCCCTTAAGTCCTCCCTTCTCCCTCCCTATTTTTATGGCCCCTTTCTAGCTCACTGGCCTCTACTACTGACTTGTACCTCAACTCACAAATCTAAGCATTTGTAACTAGGAATCTACATATAAGAGAGAATATGCGGTGTTTGGCTTTCTGGACCTGGGTTAGGGTTACCTCGCTTAGTGTAATTCTTTCCAGGACCATTCATTTCCATGCTAATTTTATAATTTCATTTTTCTTTACCTCTGAATAGAATTCCATTGTGTAAATGTGCCACATCTTCATTATCCACTCATCATTTGAGGGACATCTAGGCTGGTTCCATTTCCTAGTTATTGTGAATAGAGCGGCAATAAACATGGTTAAGCAAGTATCTCTAAGGTAGTGATAACAGTCCTGAGGATATATACCAAGGATTAGTATAGCTGAGTCACATGGTAGATCTATTTTTAGCAGCCTCAGGAACCTCCACACTGATTTCCACAATGGCTGTACCAGATTACATTCTCACCAACAGTGTAGAAGGATTCCTGTTTTTCTGCATCCTCACCAGCATTTATTGTCATTTGTTTTCTTGATGGTAGCCATTCTGACAGAAGTGAGAGGGAATCTTAAAGTAGGTTTAATTTGAATTTCCCTGATAGCTAAGGATGTAGAACATGTTTTTGGATGTTTATAGGCTCTCTGTATTTTCATCTTCTGAGAACTCTCTGTTTAGTTCCATAGCCCATTTTTGATTGGATTGTTTGATTTCTTCTGATTTGCTTTTTTCAGTTCTTTGAATATCCTGGATATTAATCCTCTGTCAGATGTGTAGCTGGCAAAGATTTTCTCCCATTCTGTGGGTTGCCTGTTTGCTCTATTCACCATTTCCTTTGCTGTCCAAAAGCTTTGTAATTTCATGAGGTCCCACTGGTTTGATTAGTGGCTTTATTCCCTAAGCAAGTAGGGTTATGTTCAGAAAGTCGTGGCCTATGCCAGTATGTTAAAGTGTTTCCCCTACTTTTTCGTCCAGCATTTTCAGAGTCTCAGGTCTGTTATTAAAGTCTTTGATCCATTTGGACTTGATTCTTTTGCATAGAGAGAGATAGGACCTATTTTCGTCTTTCTACATAGAGATATCCTGTTTTCCCAGCACAATTTGTTAAAGAGGCCATCTTTTCTCCAATGAATATTTTTGCCATTTTTGTCAAAAATCAGATGGCTGTAGATGCCTGGACTTACATCAGGGTCCTCTATTCTGTTCCATTGATCTACATGTCTGTCTTTGTGCCAGTGCCATGCTGTTTTTGTTACTATGGCTCTGTAATATATCTTAAAATCAGATATGATGATACTGCCAGTCTTATTTTTGTTGCTAAGAATTGTTTTGTCTATTCAAGTTTTTTTTTTTGCATTTCCAACTGAACTTTAGGAATTTTTTTCTATTTCTGTGAAGAATGCCATTAGAATTTTGATGAGGATTGCATTAAATGTGTAGATTGCTCTTGGTAAGATTGACATTTTCACAGTATTGATTCTTCCAATCCAAAAAGATGGAATGTCTTTCCATTTGCTAGTATCTTCTGAAATTTCTTTCTTGAGTGTTTTAAAGTTCTCACTGTAGACATCCTTCACTTCCTTGATTAGACTTATTCCGAGGTTCTTTATTTTTTTGGAGGCAATTGTGAATGGGAGTGTTTCCTTGATTTCATCCTCAGCATGTTTGTTGTTAGTATATAGGAAGGCTACTGATTTCTTTGTGTTAATTTTGTATCCTGCTACATTGCTAAAAGTGTTTATCAGCTCTAACAGTTTGCTGGTAGAGTCTTAAGGGTCCCTTATGTGTAGAATCATATCATCTGCAAAAAAATGGTGATTTGATCCTTTCCATTCTAATTGGATCCCTTTTATTTGTGTCGCTTGCATTATTGCTATAGCTAAGACTTCCGTTACTATATTTCATAAAAGGGAGGACAGTGGATGCACTTATCTTGTTTCTGGTTTTAGTGGAAATGCTTCGAGTTTTTTCCCAGTTAGTATAATGTTGGCTGTAAATTTGTCATACATAGCCACTATTATGTTAAGATATGTTCCTTCTAATCCCCAGTTTTTTTTAGGACTTTTACCTTGAAGAGATGCTGGATTTTGTCAAATGTCTTTTGTACATCTATTGAGATGATCATGTGATATTTTTGTCCTTTATTCCATTTATATAGTGTATTACATTTAGCAATTTGTGTATGATGAACCAACCCTGTATCTCTGGGATAAAACCTACCTGGTCAGGTGAATGATTTTCTTTTTTTGTTTGTTTGTTTTTCAAGGTAGGGTCTCACTCTGGCCCAGGCTGACCTGGAATTAACTATGTAGTCTCAGGGTGGCCTCAAACTCATGGCAATCCTCCTACTTCTGCCTCCCAAGTGCTGGGATTAAAGGCATGCGCCACCACGCCCAGCTTGAATGATCTTTTTGACATATTTTTTTTTTTTTTTTTTGATCTTTGGTTCTTCACGTTAGAGTTTCAGTCTAGCCCAGGCTAACCTGGAATTCACTGTGTAGTCTCAGGCTGGCCTCAATCTCAGGCAATCCTCCCACCTCTGCTTCCCAAGTGCTAGGATTAAAGGCATGCATCAAAATGCCCAGCTTCTTTTTGACATATTCCATATCTTATATTCTGTTTTCCAGTATTTTGTTGAGAATTTTTGCATCTGTGTTCGTGAATGAGATTGGTCTGTAATTTCTTTTTTGTTATGTCTTTTATCTGGTTTTAGAATCAGGGTGATGCTGCTTTCATTGAATGGGTTTGGTAGGATTCCTTCCTTTTCTATTTTATGGAAATTTTGAGAAGCATTGGTGTTAGTTCTTCCATGAAGATCTGATAGAATTCACCAGTGAATCCATCTGGGCCTGCACTTTTTGGGAGATTTTTACTTATTTATTTAAGAGAGAGCGATAGAGAGAGAATGGGTGTACTAGGGCCTCCAGCCACTGCATACAAACTCCAAACACATGTGCCATCTTGTGCATCTGGCTTATGTGAGTCCTGGAGAATTGAACCTGGGTCCTTTGGCTTTGCAGGCAAGTGCCTTAACTGCTAAGCCATTCCTCCATCCTTGGGAGATTTTTTTATATAAATGCTTTGATCTCAGTGCTTGTTCTAAGTGTGTTTAAATGGTTTATCTCATCTTGATTTAATTTTGGTAGGTCATATATATCTAGGAAATCATCTATTTCTTTTAGATTTTCAAACTTAGTGGAGTATATGTCCTTAAAGTATGTCCTTATGATTTTCTGAATTTCATTGGTGTCTGTTGTAATGGTGCCTTTTTTATCTCTAATTTCATTAATTTGTGTCTCTTCTCTCTTTTTTTGGTCAGATTTGTTTATCCTTTCAAAGAACCAACTGTTTGTTTCATTGATTCTTTGTATTTTATTTTTTTGGTTTCTATTTCATTAATTTGTGCCCTGATCTTTATTATTTCTTTCCATCTACTGATTTTCAGTTTGCCCTGTTCTTCTTTTTCCAAGGCCTTAAGGTGAAGCATTAAGTTGTTTACTTGTGATCCTTCTAATTTTTTAATTTAAGGCACTTAAAGCAATAAATTTCCCTCTCAGCATTACCTTTATTGCATCCCAAAGGTTTCGGTATGTTGTGTTTTCATTATCATTTGATTCTATGAATTTTTTAATTTCATTCTTGATTTCTTCAATGACCTATTCGTCATTCAGTAGTGTACTATTTAGTTTCCATGATTTTGTGTATGCTCTATAGTTTTTCTTGCTGTTGATTGGTAGTTTAATACTATTGTGGTCAGAGTACAAGGAATTATTTCAGTTTTCCTATATATGTTAAAATTTGCTTTGTGTCCTAATATATGGTCTCTTTTAGAGAATGTTCCGTGTGCTGCTGAAAACTGTGTATTCGGCAGCATTTGGATGGAATGTTCTGTAGATATCTGTTAGGTCCATTTGTTCTATGATGTCATTTAATCCAGATGCTTGTCTGTTTATTTTGTGCTAGGATGACCTGTCAGTTGATGAGAGTGGGGTATTGAAGTCACCCACTAGAGTTGTGCTTGGTGTTGTCTGTGACCTAATAGTGCGTGTTTGAAATTGGATGCACCCATGTTAGGTGCATGTACGTTTAGGATTGTGATGTCCTCCTGTTGAATTGTTTCCTTAATCAATATAAAGTGACCTTCTTTATCTTTCCTAACTAATGTTGGTTTGAAGTCTATCATGTCAGATACTAGGATGGCAATGCCTGCTTGTTTCCTAGGCCAACTTCCTTGAAATGTCATTTTCCATCCTTTCACCCTAAGATAGTAGTATCTGCTTTTATGGCGCGATGAGCTCTTGGAGGCAACAAACAGAAGGATCCTGCTTTTCAATCCAGTCTGCAAGCCTGTGTCTTTTAGTTGGGGCAGTGAGGCTGTTGATATGAAGAATTATCATTGAGGGCTTAGCACTAGCCTGCAAAGCCAAAGGACCAAGGTCCGATTCCCCAGGACCCACATAAGCCAGTTGCAGAGAGTGGCGTAAGATTTGGAGTTCGTTTGCAGCAGCGGAAGGTCCTCGCATGCCCATTCCCTTTCTCTTTCCGTCTGCCTCTTGCTCTCTCTCCCTCAAATAAATAAATAATAAAGAGTTATTATTGAAAGGTGTGTGCTCATTCTTGCCATTCTTCTTGTTTTGTAGTACTTCCTGTTTTTTATTTACTCTCATATTAACTAAGGGTGTGTGTTGACTCATACCCTTAATCTTGTTTACTGAGTAACTGAGATTCCTGGTCTATAATGGGTTCCAAGTCAGCTTGGGTCTGAGTGAGACCCTGCCTCTAAGAAAGACGGGGGAAAAAAAGACAAAAAGACACTGTAAGTCAGATAATATCAAAAGCAACAAAAGTCAACCCAAAACACAGCTTATTTAAGAAAGTGCTCAAATCTAACACATCACCTGCCCTGTCCTGGAATGTGCAATTAGAACTTGCTTTGGGGCTGGTGTTGACCCAGTGTAAGTAGGCCCTGTTCCCTTTGGGATGGCCTCCATTATAACTTATGCTGAGTGCCAGCCCGGGTCCCTCCTTGTTGTGCTGTGGGCTCTGCTAGGCTGGCTGGTCTAGGATCTGCCATGCTGGATGCTGTGTGGCTGAGGGCTGGCTGGGATCCCTTGGGATCCTGAGTTCTCCAGTGCCTCTTAGAGCTGGTGGTTGGGGGAGGGAAGGCTGCAGAGAGTGCCTGAAGTTGTTCTGGGGCTGCTCAGCTGGTCCCTGCTGTCGTCTCCTTCCAGTTTTTGACTTTGTGAGGCTGGTGTGAGTGGAGAGTCCCTTCAATGTGATTCTGCCCCTACCTGATCCTTCTCTGCAGAACCCCGAGCATGCGCGTAGCTCTTCCCAGTGGACCACCGGAGCTGGGGCTGGAGCCGATTCTGGCTGCTTGTTTGGTTATTGGAAGCTCTGGGTCTTTCCTGCTTCTCTGCTTGGGTTAATAATTTTTACACACATTCACTTTTTGGTAGATGAGTGTGTTGTGTTGCTTTTCTTCCTCCCCTCTCCACGGCTGCTTTGGTGTGGATACTACACTGCCATCTTAACCAGAAGACTAAATAAAATATTCTTTTAAATTAAAAAAAATATTTTATCAGGCTGGAGGGATGGCTTAGCGGTTAATGCATTTGCCTGAAAACCTAAAGGACCCAGGTTCAGTTCACTAGGACCCATGTTAGCCAGATGCACAAAGGGGCGAATGTGTCTGAAGTTCGTTTGCAGTGGCTGGAGACCCTGGTGCACCCATTCTCTCCCTCTCTCTCTCTCTTTCTCCCTCCCTCCCTCTCTCCCTCCCCCCTCCCTTCCTCTTTCTCTCTGTCAAATAAATAAATAAAATATTTTATCAATTTATTTTATTTGAGAGAGAGAGAGGCAGACAGAGAGAGAATGAATGGGCACATCAGGGCCTCCAGCCCCTGCAAATAAACTCTAGATTCATGTGCTACCTTCTGCATCTGGCTTATGTGGGTACTGGGGAATCGAGCCTGGGTCTTTAGGCTTTACAAGCAAGTGCCTTTCTGAGCCATCTCTCCAGCCCCTTTAAAATTTTTTTTAAAGCAAGCTGGAGAGACGGCTTAGCAGTTAAGGCATTTGCCTGAATAGTCAAAGGACCCAGGTTTGATTCCCCAAGACCCACGTAAGCCAGATGCACAAGGTGGCATATGCATCTGGAGTTCATTTGCAGTGGCTAGAGGCCCTGGCATACCCATTCTTTCTCTTTCTCTCTCTATTTCTCTCTCTCTCTCTGCCTGTCTCTCTCAAATAAAGAAATAAAAATATAAATATTAAAAAATTTTAAATTCAGAAAGAAGTCAGGCATGTTGGCACACGCCTTTAATCCCAGCACTCAGGAGGCAGGGGTAGGAGGATCGCTGTGAGTTTGAGGCCACCCTGAGACTACATAGTGAATTACAGGTCAGCCTGAGCTAGAGTGAGACCCGACTTCAGAAAAGCAAATATATATATCCAGAAAGGCTATGGAGTCAATTTCCTGCTCCCTCAAAAAAAGAAATGAATTCTATTTCTAAAGCTTGATCATGTCTCTCTCTCTTTTTTTTTTTTTTTTTTTGCTGAATTAAACAATTTCATGGGTCCCTTGTCCAAAGCTGAAGTATTGATATAAAAGTTGCCAGATCGAGGGCTGGAGAGATGGCTTAGTGGTTAAGGTGCCTGCCTGCTAAGCCTAAGAACCCGGTTCCAATCTCCAGGTCCCATGTTTAGCCAGATGCAAAGTGACGCAAGGGCGCAATGCTGCACTTGCCCACAAGGGGGCGAACGCATCTGGATTTCGTTCACAGCAGCTGAGAGACTGCTGGCGCGCCCATCTCTATCTGTCTCCCTCTCCCTCTCTCTCTGTCTGTCTCTCTCCAAAAAAAAAAAAAATTTTAAAAAGTTGTCAGATCAAATCCTTAATTAAATTGACAACCAAAATGTGTGATTTTTTTTCCTTACTCCATCATGCACTGTAGTGCTTTATATTAATCTGAGATCCAGAAAGAAGAGAAAAGGGCTCTTTGAAAGTAAAATCACAATTAAGCTATTAAAAAAGGGGGGGTTAGAGGGCTGTAGAGATTTCTCTGTGGTTAAGGCACTTTCCTACAAAGCCTAAGAACCAGAGTTTGACCCTGAGACTACATAGTGAATTACAGGTCAGCCTGAGCTAGAGTGAGACCCGACTTCAGAAAAGCAAATATATATATATCCAGAAAGGCTATGGAGTCAATTTCCTGCTCCTCAAAAAAAGAAATGAATTCTATTTCTAAAGCTTGATCATGTCTCTCTCTCTTTTTTTTTTTTTTTTTTTTTTTTGCTGAATTAAACAATTTCATGGGTCCCTTGTCCAAAGCTGAAGTATTGATATAAAAGTTGTCAGATCAAGGGCTGGAGAGATGGCTTAGTGGTTAAGGTGCCTGCCTGCTAAGCCTAAGAACCCGGTTCCAATCTCCAGGTCCCACATTTAGCCAGATGCAAAGTGACGCAAGGGTGCAATGCTGCACTTGCCCACAAGGGGGCGAATGCATCTGGATTTCATTCACAGCAGCTGAGAGACTGCTGGCGCGCCCATCTCTATCTGTCTCCCTCTCCCTCTCTCTCTGTCTGTCTCTCTCCAAAAAAATTAAAAAAAATTTTTTTAAAGTTGTCAGATTGAATCCTTAATTAAATTGACAACCAAAATGTGTGATTTTTTTCCTTACTCCATCATGCACTGTAGTGTTTTATATTAATCTGAGATCCAGAAAGAAGAGAAAAGGGCTCTTTGAAAGTAAAATCACAATTAAGCTATTAAAAAAAAAAAAAGGGTTAGAAGGCTGTAGAGATTTCTCTGTGGTTAAGGCACTTGCCTACAAAGCCTAAGAACCAGAGTTTGATTCCCCAGTACCCACGTGAAGCCTGATGCACAAGGTGCTGCACACATCTGGAGTTCATTTGCAGTGGCTAGAGGCCCTAGTGTGCCTATTCTTTCTCTCCTCTGTCTTTCTCTGCCAGGTATGGTGGCACATACCTTTAATCCCAGCACTCTGGAGGCAGAGGTAGGAGGATCTCTGTGAGTTCCAGGTTAGCCTAAACTAGAGCAAGACTCTACCTCAAGCCCCATTCCACCCCCCAATAAAGGTGATAATTGCACCCAGAAAGGAAGCTTAACAGCCGTCACCTTTGTATAAAAGCAGAAAGTCAGAGGGGACACTGGCAGGTGGGAGCCTTTGCCTAAAGCAGTGAGATGGAGAAGGGGGTGAGGGTCATGACTTGCCCAAAAAGGACCAGTAAGAAAGCAAGAAATGCAGTGGTGTCATTTGAACCTTGGATTTCTTTCTTCTTCATATTTTAAAAAATATTTTGTTTGTTTGTTTATTTATTTATTTATTTATTTGAGACAGAGAGAGAGAGAGAGGGTGAGTGAGAATGGGCACGCCAGGGTCTCTAGTCACTGCAAACAAACTCCAGACACATGCGCCACCATGTGCATCTGGCTTACATGGGACCTGGAGAATCGAACCAGAGTCCTTAGGCTTTGCAGGCATGTGCCTTTACTGCTAAGCCATCTCTCCAGCCCTGAACCTTGAACTTCTTGATCCTGACCAGTTCCTCATTTATTTCAGGATGAAGAGGAAATTCTATTCTTGGGATGAATGTATGAACTTGAGAGAAGTTAAGGTATGTAAAGTCTTAAAGGTGAAAAGGAATTCAATCACTAAGGAGGTGATTCTCGTCTCTCCGGGAGTCACCCCACAGATAACTCTGTGTTTTCCCTTTACCTTTCTACAGTCAGTTTCTTTTTTTCTTGCTCTGATGTTAACAGAGAACAAAAATAACTAGGCCTTTGAGTTTGTAAGGTCAAACGTTTAAAAAGTACCTTAAACTCATATTATCAAAGAAATGACAACTTTTTTAATGACCATATATCATTTCCTTACATTTGCATGACTTGGGTAAATTTTGGACATATTATATGGAATCTAACATGAAATCAGAAAAAAAAAAAAAAAGTTAGGCCTATTTCTGTGGACCAAAGGCAAAAAGCAGCACAGTTAAACTGTCAGGTAGCACGAGTGACACAAGCATGAGGGCCTGAGACAGAATTGACTCCTCAACATGTAAAGTAAGTAGCTGGGCGTGTCCACGCAGTCATGACCCCAGTCAGCAGCGGGTGGGGGGGGGAGATGAGGGAATGGAGGATCCCTGGGGCTCACTGACCACTGGCAGCTTTGGGTTGGAGAGTCTGTCTCAAAGAAACACATACATGGGTAAGATAGGACACCCAAGGATACTCTGGTCTCCATACATGCACACGGCCCACGCAGCTGCACACGCACCTGTATACACTACCCATACACACATCACATCACCTCCAACACCACATATGCTCTAAACACACACGTCAAAAAAAGTTGGGCTAGAAAAATGGCTTAGTGGTTAAGGCGCTTGCCTGCCAAGCTAAAGGACCAGGATTGGATTCTCCAGGATCCGTGTAAGCCAGATGTACAAATGGTGCACGCATCTGGAGTTTGTTTGCAGCGGCTGGAGGCCCTGGCACACCCATTATCTCACCCCCCCTTCTCTCAAATAAATAAATAAAAATAAAATTTTTAAATGTCAGGTATCTACTGTTCAGTTGGGTCATTTTGTGCTTAATTTAATTTTTGTACTTAAATTAATGTTTTGAGATGTTTTAAAATTATAGAGATACTAAAACGTAATTAATGAATGCAGAAGGAATGGAAAATTACCTAAGGTAATAATGAGATTTTTCCAATTTCCTTAAATTTGTTTTAAGAATTTAAATGTGTGTTGTTTTGTAGTCTCTGAAGAAACTTAATCATGCAAATGTGATTAAACTTAAAGAAGTTATCAGAGAAAATGACCATCTTTATTTTATATTCGAGTATATGAAGGAAAACCTCTATCAATTAATGAAAGACAGGTATGTCTATATTTTATGAAAACTGTATTTTTCCTGTAATTTCTTCCATGAGTTCTTTGGAGCCTCTCATTATGTCACATTTTATGATATATAAATTTGTCACTCAAGCAGCAGATTTGAATTACTTGGTTCTTTTTCTTTTTGGTCAAATGTTTGCATTTCTCAGTGAGGAGCCAGCAATGACATAGCCTCCACTTTCTGTTGTAATTGCTTAACAACCAAGGTAAAGAATTCATGGATTTACCAGCCATTTTTACTATTTTTTGGGGGGGTATGTGCATGTGTAAGGTGTGACATGGTGTCTGTGTGTGGTGTTTGCATGTGTGTGCAGATGCACTGCCCATGCATGAACACAGAGGCCAAGGGAGGAGAGCACTGGGTGTCCCTCCGTTGTTCACGTGGTTGTTCAGAGGAGAGCACTGGGTGTCCCTCCGTTGTTCACGTGGTTGTTCACAGGAGAGCACTGGGTGTCCCTCCGTTGTTCACGTGCTTGTTCACAGGAGAGCACTGGGTGTCCCTCCGTTGTTCACGTGCTTGTTCACAGGAGAGCACTGGGTGTCCCTCCGTTGTTCACGTGGTTGTTCACAGGAGAGCACTGGGTGTCCCTCCGTTGTTCACGTGCTTGTTCACAGGAGAGCACTGGGTGTCCCTCCGTTGTTCACATGGTTGTTCACAGGCGAGCACTGGGTGTCCCTCCGTTGTTCACGTGGTTGTTTACAGGAGAGCACTGGGCTTACAAACACGTGTGACCACTCTCTGCTTTCTACATGGGTTCTGGGTACTTGAACTCAGTGGTTTCAGGCCCTGCGCACACGCTTGTACTTGGTGCAGGAAGTACTCTTAACACTGCGCCATCTCTCCAGACCAAGCGTCTACTTTTCTGAATAGAAGTATGGTTAGTCTCATACTCAACAGTAAATCGGGCTTAAGGCAAAAGTGAGGACGTTACCTTCCTTGTCCTCAAGCGCCTGTGGAAGGTTAAATGCATGAGGAGAGGGCTAAAGTAACTGTCAAGGGAGAACCTCCTCGTCATTCATTAGAGATGGAGTGAGAAGAGCTCACATGTCACCCCAGGAAGTGCTCATTGTAATTTTTAAACCTGATTATGAGTCTGACGTTCCAAAGATGTTGGCAATCACTTTATTTGGTGACCTGATGGAAATTAACTCTTTGCACCCTTTGTTTAGTCCCTGTTAGGACTTGTTATGTACACATTATCTACATGTAATACAATAGCCACCAGTCCTATGTGGCTTTTGAGCTTTTTTAAAAAATATATTTATTGTTAATACTCTGGATTTTCTTCAGATCGCATAGATCTTTTGCCTTTTAAATATTTATTATTTGTTTGCAAACAGAGAGAATGAGGAGGGAGGGAGAAAGTGAGACACAGGTAGACAGAGAGAATGGGCACATCAGAGCTTCTAGCCACTGCAAAGGAACTCCAGATGCATGTGCCACTTTGTGCATCTGGCTTTACATAGGTACTGTTGAATCAAACCCAGGCCATCGGGCTTTGCAAGCAAGCACCTTTAATGACTGAGCCATCTCTCCAGCCCTACTTTTGAGCTCTTAAAATGAACTATGCTGTAAATGCCACATAAAGTAAACACCAGGTTTTGAGAAAGAATATGATATAAAATTTATTAATAATTGTTGGGCTGGGTAGATGGCATAGCAGGTAAAGGTTGCTTTACTTTGCAAAGCCTGGAAGCCTGGGTTTAATTCTCCAGTACCCAGGTAAAACCAGATATTCAATGTGGTGCATCCATCTGGAGTTCATTTGCAGCAGAAAGAGGCCCTGGCATGCTCATATTCTCCTCTCTCTGCAAATAAATAATGTATTTTAAAAGAAAACATAATAATTTTATATAGATTACATTTGAAATATTTATGTCAATTTAAATATAATATATTGTTAAAACTTAAGTGAGGGCTGGAGAGATTGCTTAGTGGTTAAGACAATAACCTGCAAAGCCTAACAACTGGTGTTTGATTCCCCAGGACCCATGTAAGGCCAGATGCACAGGGTGGCTCATGCATCTGGAGTTCATTCGCACTGGCTGTAGACCCTGATGTGCCCGTATTCATTCAGTCTCTCCACCTCTCTCTCTCTCTCTCTCCCCCTTGCAAATAAATAAATAAATAAATAATAAAACTTTTTTAAAAACTTAAGTGAGTGCTGGAGAGATTGCTCAGTGGTTAAAAGTGCTTGTTTGCAGCCGGGTGTGGTGGCGCACGCCTTTAATCCCAGCACTCGGGAGGCAGAGATAGGAGGATTGCCGAGAGTTCGAGGCCACCCTGAGACTTTAGTTAATTCAGGTCAGCCTGGACCAGATGAGACCCTTAAAATCAAAAAAAAAAAAAAAAAGTGCTTGTTTGCAGGCTGAAGAGATGGCTTAGTGGTTAAGGTGTTTGCCTGCAAAGCCAAAGGATCCCAGCTCAATTCTCCAGGACCCACATAAGCCAGATGCACAAGGGGATGCATGCATCTGGAGTTCGTTTGCAGTGGCTGGAGGTCCTGGCGCACCCATTCTCTCTCTCTCTCTTTCTTTTTCTCTCCATCAAATAAATAAATAAATAAACAAAGTATATTTTTTTAAAAGTGCTTGTTTGCAAAGCCTGATGACCTGGGTTTTATTTCCCAGTATCCATGCAAAGCCCAGCAGAGTGATGCGTGTGTCTGGCATGTGTTTGCAGCAGGCAGCAGCCTGGTGGGCCCATTCTCCCTCTCTCTTCTCTGTCTCCCTCATTGAGAAAGTTAAGTAAGAGCCGGCTGTGGAGGATCGCTGTGAGTTTGAGGCCAGCCTGGGCCTACATAATGAATTCCAGATCAGCATGGGCTAAAGTGAGACCCTACCAAGAAAAAAAAAGTTAAGTAAGGAAAAAGAAGTTGGAAAAGGCTGATCAGTGTTCTGAGGAGTAAAAAGTTCTGGTGACTGTAGAGAACAGTTACAGCTGTGAATTTCAGAATGCTAGAAGAAAGGGTATTCAGTGTTTTCAACATGAAGAAGGATAAATGCTTGAAAAATAAATACAGTTAGCCTGAGTTAAACATTACACGATGTATATGTATATGAAAATGTTACCTATTAATAATTTGGTTCTTAATTTTTGTTAAAATAAAGTCAAAATTTTAACTTTACCTGTTTTGCTGATTTTTTAAAATGAATTTACTAGAAGAATGCCTATGGAAATGGCTTTCATACATGGCTCTTACTATATATAGATTTATTTTGTTTTGTTTTTCAAGGTAGGGTCTTGCTCTAACTCAGGCTGACCTGCAATTCACTATGTAGCCTCAGGGTGGCCTTGAACTCATGGCAGTCCTCCTACGTCTGCCTCCTGAGTTCTGAGATTAAAGTCATGCACCACCATACCCGGCTCTTACTATATTTTTAATGAATGGTGCCAATATGCAATTTAACACTGAAACACGATGGAATTTGGTGGTGCACACCTGTAATCCCAGCAGAGGGAGACTGAGTCGGGGGATTATGAGTTCAAAACCAGCTTGGGCCATTTCAGCAAGACCCTCTTTCATAAAAATAAGTAAATAAGTAAATAAAGAAAAGCCTAAAGATGCATGCCTTTTTGCATGTGTATGTGAATGGGTGTGTGTGCATGTTTGTATGTGTGTGTGCACATGTGTGAAAGTTCTTGTCCACATGTATGCATGTCTGGAGGCCAGAAGTTGATGTTGGGTATCTTCCTCAATGGCTGAGCACCTTATTTTTAAAATTTCATTCATTTATTTATCTATTTATTTGTTTGTGTGTGTGTGTGTGTGTGTGTGCGTGTTGTGCACACCATGGCACATGCATGCAGTGTTGAGGTGTCTGTACTCTTGTTCCATCTTTGTGTGTGAGTGTGGTTATATGTGTGTATAGTATTGTGGTGCATGTGTATTGTCTATGAGTATGTAGATGCATTCACAAGAGCCCAGAGGTCAGAGAAAGTCCTGTGTCCTTTCTCTGTCACTCATCCATGTATTTCCTTGAGATGGAGTCCTCTCTGAGTGCAAAATTGTGGTTTTAGTAAGCTCCACTGATTCTCCAGTCTCTGATTCCCACAGCACTGGGGTTACAGACATTCGTGGCCATTCCTGTATTATATGTAGATCCTCGGGCCCCAGGCTTGCAGCAAGTACTCACCCATTGAGCCATCTCCCCAATCCTCCATCTTATTTTTTTATTATTTATTTTTTTTATTTTTATTTGATTTTTTTTTGGTTTTTTGAGGTAGAGTCTCACTCTGGTCCAGGCTGACCTAAAATTAACTATGTAGTCTCAGGGTGGCCTCAAACTCATGGTGATCCTCCTACCTCTGCCTCCCAAGTGCTGGGATTAAAGAAAGGAGTGCGCCACCATGCCTGGCTCCTCCATTTTATTTTTGAGTCAGACTTTTCGTGGATCTCAGATCTCACCGATTGAACTAGTCTAGCCAGCCAGCAAGTCCTAGGCGTCCTCTGTCTCTGCCTCCCATGCGCTGGGGTAGGAGGTGTGCATTGCCATGCCTACTATTGACACAGCTGCTGGGGATCCCAGTCCAAACCCTCACGCTTGCAGAGCACTTTACCAGCCCTCGTGCCCTGGTCCTCAAAGCCTGCAGAGCATAGCTGCTTGCTTAGCGATACCATGTGAGTTTCTCATTCACTTTCCTCCTGTTGGGACAGTGGAGAATTAACTCTTGAATATTTCTAGAATACCTTTACCATTGGATTTGAGTTTTTCCAAAACATTAAAATACTCCGTTCTTACATGTTAGACTTACGACCGCTGGCACTGTAGGTCTGGGTGTGGTATCGTCAGCCAGCATCCTGTCACTGGCAGAGCACCGGGGCAAGAGGAGCGTGTGTGGTCTTGGTTAACAGACTTCATGGCCGCTCATTCATTTCTTCCAGAAACAAATTGTTCCCTGAGTCAGTCATCAGAAACATTATGTACCAGATACTGCAAGGGCTGGCGTTTATCCACAAACATGGTAAGTTCAAGTGTCACTTCCCTGTCTCTATGACAGCATTGTCAAGTTCACGCACAGAAGTTAGTACATAGGCTGCTCAGTCATGTTTTGTTGGGTAAATATAAGTTTGGGGTATGTGTTGAAGCACATTAACCTTTTCATCTAAAAATGTATAATTTTATAGTTGTACATAAAGGAGGACAGCTATTAACGAAATCCCTGTATAGCAGATGTTTTCAGTAGTTTGGTCTTCAGTCTATAGTTTTAGTACTCTAACTCCATCATGAAAATGTAAAAATGTGAAAAGTCCCTTTATGGTGGGGGTTTTGGTGGGCTGGGGAAAGAATTTGCCCTTTAGAATAAAGTAGACAGAAAATAGGTTGATTTCTTTTCACACAGGAAGACAAACTGAGATAGCAGAATAGAACAAGTGCCCACACACGGCTGGCTGCCAGGGTCCTCATGCTGGGGTCTCTGTTTTGGAGGGGTTCTTGTTGGGGGACACTTTGGATGCAATTCCATTCCAGCCATGCAAATGAGCACAGTCCTGATTGGTCAGTGTCCAGCCTGGATTGTGGTGAGCCACCATGTAAATGAGGGCAGGGCGGCTCAGTGAGGCCAGGTCTGCGCTAGCTTTTTTGCTCACACCATCCCGCTGTCCCATTGTTGCATAGAACAGAGAGCTGCCGGGTTTTTGGTTTGGGGGATGCCCTCTGGACCAGGCTTGCCCTAGGGACCCTTCCCCTCTGTGGGCTCTCAATAATGGCCACTTGTTTTGGCCGGGGGAGTGGCAATTTTTTTTTTTTTTAGTTTTTCAAGGTAGGATCTCACTCTAGCCCAGGCTGACCTGAAATTCACTATGTAGTCTCAGGGTGGCTTCAAACTCATGGCAAACCTGCTACCTCTGCCTCCCAAGTGCCAAGTGCTGGGATTAAAGGCGTGCGCCACCATGACATCTAAAAGTATTTTTTATTTTTATTTATTTATTTGAGAGCATGAAAGAGGCAGAGAGAGAGGGAGGGAGAGGGAGGGAGAGGGAGGGAGAGGGAGAGAATGGGCATGCCAGGGCTTCAGCCACTGCAAATGAACTCCACATGCATATTCCACCTTGTACATCTGGCTTACATGGGTCCTGGGGAATCAAACTGAGGTCCTTTGGCTTTGCAGGCAAGAGCCTTAACCACTAAGCCATCTGTCCAGCCCTGAAAGTGGTAATTTTTTGAAGGTTTTTTGGGGGGTTTTTAAAAATATTTTATTTTTACTTATTTATTTATTTGACAGAGAGAGAAGGAGAGAGAGAAGAGAGAGAGAGAATGGCCATGCCAGTGGCCTCCAGCCACTGCAAACAAACTCCAGACGTGTGTGCCCCCTTGTGCATCTGGCTAACAGGGGTCCTGGGGAATCAAACCTGGGTCCTTTGGATTTGCAGGCAAATGCCTTAACCACTAAGCCATCCCTCCAGCCCCAAAGTGGCAATTTTTAATGGAGCCTGACCATTGATTTCAATAGTGTGCAGCCCCTGTGGTGGTGGGCTAGAGAGTTGTCCTTTAGTATTTACACCTAGTGGGTCCTGTTCCCTGAGTGAGAAGGTGAGAAGAAAGCTGGTGTTTGTTATTCTCTCCTGACCTGGAATTCACTATGTAGTCTCAGGATGGCCTTGAACTCACGGCAGTCCTCCTACCTCTGCCTCCCAAGTACTGGGATTAAAGGCGTGCGCCACCATGTCCAGCTGAAATTACTTTTAATTTCTGTAATTTTTTGCATATCTATTAAATCAAAGTAACTATTAGTCCTAAAAGCTAATATGCTTACTTTTTAATTTTTTAAATATTTTTTATTTTTATTTATTTATTTGAGAGAGAAAAAGAAGCAAAGAGAGAGAGAGAGAAAGAATGGGTGCACCAGGGTCTCTAGCCACTGCAAACAAACTCCGAATGCATATACCACCTTGTGCATCTGGATTATGAAGGTCATGGGGAAATGAACCTGGGTCCTTTGGCTTCATAGGCAAGTGCCTTAACCATTAAGCCATCCCTCCAGCCCTAATATGCTTACTTTGAATAAGCGTCTGTTTAGAATCTCTGAGTGTTCAGATGTGAGGTTAAAAAGGCTTGTCATAGCTGCTGCCATCCCAGACAGGCCGCCAGTGGCGCCATCCCGGCTTCCCTCCGCAGCCCGCCCTGCACTGCACGTTAGCTCTTCTCTGTGCTCCTCCAACTGGCAGAGAAAATGACTTGTCTTCCAAAAATACAATGTACAATTCCAGACAAGCATGTAAGAATGTTTCAGAATCCCCAGCTTTTCTTTTTTTCTGCATGTGTAGGTATGTGTAGTATGTGTATGTGTGTGTGATGTCATGTATGCCCATGCACACCCCGTGCACATGCATGTGGAGGCCGTGTTTCCTCAAGATAGAATCTCACTGAACCTGGAGCATATTTTGTTTTTAAGGCAGGGTTCCCTCTAGCCCAGCTGACCTAGAACTTGCTATGTAGCCCAGGCTAGCCTTGAACTTATGGTACTTCTCTTACCTCAGTCTCCTGAGCACTGAGATGAAAGGCAGACACCACCATACCAGGCCAGAGCTGTTGTTTTTGGTCAGGTTGGCTGACCATCAAGCCCTAACAATTCTCTGGTCTCTGCTACCCACAGGACTGGGGACATAGGCATGTGTGGCTGCATCCCGCCTTTCACATTTGTGGTAGAGAATCAAACTCAGGGTGACTGAATCCTTACCCGGCACTCGTGCTCACACAGCAAGCACTCTTATCTACGGAGCCACCTCCATGCCCCTTAGTTTTTTTTAGTTCAGGTAACAAAAAAACTATTGGGGATTAAGTATTGAAAGTTTTTAAAAGTCCAAAACCCATAATTATATTCTTCTTGACCACTGGTAAAAGTCAGCAGTTTATAAATTAGATAGAGGGTCTGGAGAGATGGCTTAGCAATTAAGGCACATGCCTGCAAAGCTGAAGACCCCTGGTTCAATTCCCCAGGACCCACGTAAGCCAGATACACAAGGTGGCACATTAGTCTGAAATTCATTTGCAGTGTCTGGAGGCCCTGGTGTGCCCATTCTCTCCCCCCCCGTCTCTCTCTCAAATAAATAAAACACTAAAGTAGAGAAAAACACAGGCTAAGTGCTATTTATCTGTCCGTAATGATGCGGCGGCCCTCAGCCTTGCACTGTGCTCAGCATGCTCCTCTTGTGTTTGCCTGGGTGGGTTTTGCTCCCATCAACTTCCGGAGCATCAGGAAGAAGCTTCGTTTAGGATAAACGAAATAAAGCACAAGCCAGGCATTAACACAGCTGCTGATACAGGCATCCCTGGGCCTGTGCCTCTCTCTACTACCCA
This sequence comes from Orientallactaga sibirica, assembly GCA_036365145.1. Lineage (NCBI taxonomy): Eukaryota > Metazoa > Chordata > Mammalia > Rodentia > Dipodidae > Orientallactaga > Orientallactaga sibirica. The sequence continues at coordinate 5,239,793 of JAEOAD010000463.1, read as the reverse complement.
GTAGTGAAGACAATGTTTCCACCTTCCTTAAGGTTGTGGAGAGAGTCACAATGTACGAGGATCTGTCCCTTCTCTGGAATGACAAATAAAACACATGGGTGATTATTTTAGTGATCTTATATCATGTGTGAACTTTCTCCGGAGTGACAAATAAAACACATGGGTGATTATTTTAGTGATCTTTCTTTCTCTGGAATGACAAATAAAACACATGGGTGATTATTTTAGTGATCTTATATCATGTGTGAACTTTCTCCGGAATGACAAATAAAACACATGGGTGATTATTTTAGTGATTTTATATCATGTGTGAACTTTCTCCGGAATGACAAATAAAACACATGGGTGATTATTTTAATGATTTTATATCATGTGTGAACTTTCTCTGGAGTGACAAATAAAACACATGGGTAATTATTTTAGTGATCTTATATCATGTGTGAACTTTCTTGCCAAATTATTATGTTGAAAACAGAGTTCCATATCTCTTTACTTCTTTTTGTTTGTTTTTTTAAAATGTTTTTGTTTTTGTTTTTTGAGGTAGGGTGTCGCTCTAGACCAGGCTGACCTAGAATTCACTATGTAGTCTCAGACTGGCCTCATACTCACAGTGATCCTCTTACCTCTGACTCCTGAGTGCTAGGATTAAAGGCATGCACCACTATGCCCTGCAGGGAGAGAGAAAGAATGGGTGCACCAGGGCCTGTAGCCACTGCAAACAGACGTCAGATGCATGTGCCACTTTGTGCATCTGGCTTTACATGGGTATTGGGGATTCAAACTAAGGTCGTTAGGCTTTACAGGCAAGCGCCTTAACTGTTGAGCCATCTCTCCAACCCTCTCTTCACTTCTTAAACAACCTATTTCTATCCTAACATCATGTTATAGTTCATTTATAACCAAATAGGAAGCTGGAGAGATGGCTCAGTGACTAAAGGTGCTTGCTTACAAAGCCTGACAGCCCAGGTTTGATTCCCCCATAACCACATAAAACCAGATGCACAAAGTGGCATATGTGTCTGGAGTTCATTTGCAGTGGCAGGGGGCCCTGGCGTGCCCATACACACTCTATCAAATAAATACAAATATTTTTAAATATATGACCACAAATGAAATAAAACTACATTTGAACATAATGATTTATTATGTTTTTCATCCCTCTCTTGCCCAGGATTTTTCCACAGGGACATGAAACCAGAAAACTTGCTCTGTATGGGCCCAGAACTTGTGAAAATTGCTGATTTTGGACTTGCAAGAGAGTTAAGGTCACAGCCTCCATATACTGATTATGTGTCTACCAGATGGTAAGAGTGCGCAGCTCTCCCGAGGCATGTGTTTCGGCTGCGGTTTCCCTCTAATGAATAGTTAGCCATCTTTCCTTAAGGTTCTATATTAGATATGGAAAACAAAATACAGAAATTAATTTTGTGTCCTTTAGAAAAAGGGAAGTATCATTTTTGGCTGTTCTGATTAATGAAATGAGAAGAAAAGAGATCTGTCCTTTCACTCAACAAGTAGTATCAGTCAGTACTGTGTCAGCTATTCCTTCAGAGTCTGGGAACACAGCAGTGAGCAGAACAGAAAAGAGCAATGTCTGCCTCCTGCTGTTCACACTGTGGCTGGCGTGTTTGTGGTATAAGGTGCGATGGGATGTGTGAACCCTACTTTCAACTTAATTTGGAAAGTTTACGTAGTATGTGCTGAGAATCTTCAGTCATCAACGGGGCACATACAAGCTCACCGAAAGCCATGTGACAGGACCAATTGCACACTGCAAACGTGCCCATCCACAGTGGCGTAAAGCAGCCACTCCAGGGGAGCAAGCAGCCTGTAGCTCCGGTCAGCGCTGTGGCTGAACTCACAGAGGTAATGTGGGAGCAGTGCGCCGCGCAGAAAAGAGCTTCTCTGTAAAGCCGCCGTGCAAAGTGCGAAGATAGAGAAACAGCACTTAAAGTCGGATAGTGATTGTGCGTAGGAGGAGACTTAGTGGCTGGGTGAGGGGCCTTTGCAATAGTGAGGACATGCATTTGTTGACCTAGAAAACTCATCAGGCTGTACTTGTAAATTCAAAGGCATATATTACCTAGCAATGGACTGTTATGAAGAAAATACGTAGAGGGGGCAGGGAGTTGGGGAACTGATGCTGAGAAAGAATGCTGCTGTTTTAATTGAGGGTCTCACTGAGAACAGCCCTGGAGGTGATGCTGAAGTGGAGGAAGGAGCTGGCGTAGAGAGCGAAGGCCTCGAGACAGGAGCGTGGCCGTTAGGAGGCAACAAGGGCAGAGTAAATAAGGAGGTGGCAGCGAGGGCACTCAGAGCATTGCAGGGGGGGTCAAAGCACACGAGGATTTCTGTAGGTCACTATAAGAACTAGTTTTGGGGACTGGAGAGATGGCTTAGCAGTTAAGGCACTTGCCTGTGAAGCCTAAGGACCATGTTTGACTCTCCAGATCCCACATAAGCCAGATGCACAAAGGTGAGGCAAGTGCAAGGTCACACTTGCCCACTAGGTGGCACAAGCATCTGGAGTTCGATTGCAGTGGTGAGAAGCCCTGTCACACCAATTCTCTCTCTCCTCTCTCTGTCTCTCACTCTTTGAAAAACAAAAGTACTGGCTTTGGAACCTGTGAACCCAGAGGGCAGTATAGAGAAGTGTGGTGTGACTGGATAAGTTTTATAGATATCACTGTCAGCTGCCATGAAAGTAAATTTTAGGGGCTCAAGAGCAGAAGTAAGGAGACCAGAATTAGGCAGAAAATGATACTGAATTGGAGGTGATGAAGTGTGGGGATTCTGTGTCTGCTTCCTAATGAATCAGATGTTGAGGTAGAGGTTGGTGGTGAGAAAAAGGCATCAGAGACTAAAAAGGTTTTGTCCTGAATGGCTGGAATGATAAATCAAGCCACCATTAAAAACTGAGGTAAGCTGGGTGTGGTGGCACACACCTTTAATCCCAGCATTTGGGAGGCAGAGGTAGTAGGATCACTGTGAGTTCAAGGCCACCCTGAGAATACAGAGTGAATTCCAGGTCAGCCTGGCTAGAACAAGACCCTGTCTCGAAAAAAAAACTGAGATAAAACAGGCATGGTGGCACATGCCATTAATCCCAGCACTCAGGAGGCAGAGGTAGGAGGATCACCATGGGTCCAAGGTCACCCTGACACTACATAGTGAATTCCAGGTCAGCCTGGACTTGAAAACCAAAAAAAAAAAAAAAAAAAAACTGAAATCAACTGAGATGAGGGGTTGGAGAGATAGCTTACCAGTTAAGGTGCTTGCCAGAAAAACCAAAGGTTCAATTCCTCAGTGCCCACGTAAAGCCAGATACACAAAGTGGTGCGTGTGTCTGGAGCTCATTTGCCGTTGCCAGGGGCCCTGGTCCATGCATTCTCTATGTGTGTCTCTGCTTGAAGATAAATAAATATTTAAAAACAAAAAGTGGAGACAAGAATGCTAGTGAACTTTGAGTGGAAAGGCACACTTCAGTTTAGTGAGATGTGTGAGACAGCTAACGAGAAGTGTGGTGTGTGGCCCAGAGCTCAGGGGAGAGGCCTGGGCTGGAGACATGGACTTGTAAACCCTCAGCACTAGACTAAGATTGAGTGAGAGCACAGGGGCTTGAGCACCGCTGGAGAAGAGAGGTCTAAGGACGGAGCCTAGAGTGGCTGTGTGTCCCTGTTTCCCGTCGGTCTCAGCCACTGCCCTTCCTAACAGCTTCATGGAAGTAAGCCAGGGTGGGTCTCATGTGCCTCTGCCGTGTGTGCCCCTCTTCCTGGAATGTTAGAGACACGTGAGCATGGACCAGATGTTTACCTTGACACATGACCGAATAAGAAAGACACTGTCTGTTCAGCCTTCCCCAAAGGAGTGTGACAACGTACATGAGACGGGAGTTTAGTGTTTCAGAATAAAATAAGGTGTAGGGCAATTGAGGAAAACACCTGACATTGACCTCTGGCCTCTTCAGGCATGTGCACACATGTCCAGTCACACCATAAAACACATGTGCCCAAACACATATGAACATGCATACACACATGCATGTGAATATACTGCCTACAGAGATAACTGCACAGTATAAATTCACAGCTATTTTGTTATTTGGCAAGATAGGCTGAAGTATGTTCCTCTAAAGCTGAAGCCCTAACCTTGTGCAGGTGACCTTGACGTTATCAAGTTAAGGTGAGGTCATACTGGGGTAGGGTGGATGTGAATCCAGCAAGACTGCTTTTCTCATAAGGAGAGAGGTGCAGAGATGGGCAGCACGGGGGAGACTCGTGAAGACATCCAGGAAGGGTCATGTGCTGACCAAAGCAGAGATGAGGCTATACTCATAGTGAAAGACACCAGCAGCTGCAACAGCCTGGAACCAACTTGCCAACAGAACTTCAGAGATCATAGCCATGCCACATGCTGATAATAGCAGACTGCTAGCCCCATGACCACTGGAAGAACAAAGTTGTGCTGTTTTTAAATCCTTTTTTATTTATTTACTTGAGAGAGAGGGAGACCGAGAAAGAGAGAAAAAATGGGCCTGCCAGGGCCTTCAGCTGCTGCAAGCAGTCCCCAGACACATGCACCACCTTGTGCATCTGGCTTACATGGGTCCTGGGGAATCAAACCTGGGTCCTTTGGCTTTGCAGGCAAGTGTCTTAAGTGCTAAACCATCTCTCCAGCCCAACTTCTTTTGTAATTGTTGTTATTGTTGGGTTTTTTTTTTTTTTTTTGTTTTTTGAGGTAGGGTCTCACTCTAGCCCAGGCTAGCCTGGAATTCACTATGTAATCTCACTGTAATCTCAGGGTGGCCTTGAACTCATGGCAATCCTCCTACCACTGCCTCCTGAGTGCTAGGATTAAAGGCATGTGTCACCATGCCCGGCAATAATGTTGTTGTTTTTTTCTTTTTTTCTTTTTCTTTTTTTTTTTTTTTTTTTTTTTTTGGTTTTTCGAGGTAGGGTCTCGCTCTAGTCCAGGTTGACCTGGAATTCACTATGTAGTCTCAGGATGGCCTTGAGCTCATGGTGATCCTCCTACCTCTGCCTCCCAAGTGCTGGGATTAAAGGCGTGCACCACCACACCCGGCTTCTTCTGTTGTTTTAAGCCAACTAGACTGTGGTACTTTGATACAGTGGCCCTGAGGTCAGTAATACTTTTGATATTGCTCTCTCAAAAAATTATTTTTGGGCCTGGAGAGATGGCTTAGTGGTTAAGGCACTTGCCTGCAAAACCAAAGGACCCAGGTTCGACTCCCCAGGACCCACGTAAGCCAGATGCACAAGGGGGAACATGTATCTGGAGTTCATTTGCAGTGGCTGGAGGTCCTGGCACGTCCATTCTCTCTCTCTCTCTCTCTCTCTCTCTCTCTCCTATTTCTGTATCTCTCTCAAATAAATAAAAATAAAATATTTTTAAAAAATTATTTTGGGGGGGGTGCTAGAGAGATGGCTTAACAGTTAAGTGCTAGCCCGTTAAGCCTAAGGACTCTGGTTTGAGGCTCGATTCTCCAGGACCCACGTAAGCCAGATGCACAAGGTGGCGTATCTGGAGTTCATTTGCAGTGGCTGGAGGCCCTGATGTGCCCATTCTCTCTCTCTCTCTGCCTCTTTCTCTCTCTGTCACTCTCAAATAAATAAAAAAATAAAATAAAATAAACAAAACAGTCATTTTGGGGTTAGGGATGTAGTTTAGTGGTAGAGTGCTTGCCTAGTATACATGAAGCCTTGGCTTTGGTCCTCAGGACCATGTAAACTGGATGTGGTGGGTACATGCCTATAGTGTAATGCTCTTACCAGGTAGGAGGCTGAGGGATCAGAAGTCCAAGGTTCCTCAGCTCCATTGTAAGTTCAAGGCCACCTTGGGCTGCAGGAGACCCTGTCTCAAAAGAAATACAGTGTCAAGAAATTATTTTACAAGGAACTCCTTCATTAAGAATAGTCTAGCCGGTAGCCGGACTTGGTAGTGCACACCTTCAATCCCAGCACTTGAGAGGCAGAAGTAGGAGGATCACCATGAGTTCAAGGCCATCCTGAGGCTACATAGTGAATTCCAGGTCAGCCTGAGCTAGAGTGACACCCTGTCCCAAAAAAAAAAAAAAAAAAAATAGTCTAAAAACCAAAGGTGCATATTTAGTGAAAGTTGGTATTTTTCTGTTTCTCAAGAGAAACTGCTGATGAACTTGTACAAAACATCCCTTGAAGGCTGGGGAGGTGGCTCTGTGCTCAAAGATGCTTGCTTGCAAAGCCTGACGACCTGGGCTCAATTTCCCAACACCCACGCAAAGCCAAATGCAAAGTGACTGGAGTTCGTTTGCAGAGGCAAGAGATTCTGGCATGTAAATACACACACATGCACACATGCAAATAAAAGTAAAACTTTTTTGTTTGGTTTTTTGAGATAGGGTCTCACTCTAGCTCAGGCTGACCTGGAATTTACTATGTAATCTCAGGGTGGCCTCGAACTCATGGCGATCCTCCTACCTCTGCCTCCCGAGTGCTGAGATTAAAGGCACATGTCACCATGCCCAGCTCTTAAATATATTTTATTTATTTATTTAAGGGAGAGAATGGTCATGCCAGGACCTCCAGCCACTGCAAACGAACTCCAGATGCATGTGCCCATTTGTGTATCTGACTTACGTGGGTCCTGGAGAGTTGAACCGGGATCCTTTGGCTTTGTAGGCAAACGCCTTAACCACTACGCCATCTCTCTAGCCAAAAGTAAAAATTTTAAAGAATCATTTATTGCATTTGTCATTCACAAGGGCCATTGCCACTGACCTGGCACAAACCAGAAATCAGCAGTCTCCCCAGGTAGTGTCAGCATTTGAAAAGTTAATGGCAATTTTATAAAGCTGTGCAGAGCCAAGCTATCCAACTAGTGTAGTTCCCCTTCGATGAAGAAAGTGTGGTGTGTATGTGTGTATAATGGAGATTTATTCAGCTGTAAAAAAAGAATAAAGCTATGTAATGTGCAGGAAAATGGATGGATCTGGAGATCATGATGTTAAGTGAAATAAACCAGACTCAGAAAGATGCATATCACATGTTTTCTCTTGTACACAAAATCAAGATTTCAATATATAGATGTTTAGATGTCATGAAATTAGAAAGGGAATTACGATGGGTGAAAGAGGTGCAAAGCAAAGGGAGAGGGAACCGGAGAGAATAAGGAGGAAGAGGGGAAGAAAGACACAACATTCATGTTTTCTCTCATATACAGCCTAGACTTTTAACTGTAAATGTGCAGACCTATGTGACATGAAAGCAGAACGGTTACTCAAAGAGGAGAAAGGAGGCCACCGAGGTGGGGAAGAATAAGATGAGGGTTTACCAGATATTTTAGCTCTTGTAAATATTATTCTCAATTTGAAATATTAGGTCTTGGGCTAGAGAGATGGCTTAGCAGTTAAGGTGCTTACCTGCAAAGACAAAAGACCCAGATTCGATTCCCCAGGACCCACGTAAGCCAGATGTACATGGTGACACATGCATCTGGAGTTCGTTTGCAGTGGCTGAAGGCCCTGGTGCACTCATTCTCTCTCCCTCTCTCTATTTCTCCCTCTCTCTCTCTTTCTCTCTCTCAAATAAATAAATATTATGTCTGTGGGCTGGAGAGGTGGCTTAGCACTTAAGGTGCATGCCTGCAAAGCCTAAGGACCCAGGTTTGATTCTCCAGGTCCCACATAAGCCAGATGCACATGGTGGTGCATGTGTCTGGAGTTAGTTTGCAGTGGCTAGAGGCCCTGGTATGCCCATTCTCTCTCTCTCTCTCTCTCCCCTCAATCTGTCTCTAATAAATAAATAAAATTAAAATTAAAAAAATATTAGTCTATACAGGGAAATGGGTTGAAAGGGACATGGGTTGCTAGTATGAATACCAATGAAGAGAAGCAAAAACTCCGTTACTTGGGGATAACCATTCCTTTTCCATCCCTGTGAATAGGCGCTATGTACATGTTTGTTTCAAGTATACAAGAGAGGCCTTCCTTCCCGGTTCATCATGAAAGGCCTACCTCGGGCTACATGGACATTGCCACTGACTCTGGTCAGGAGCAGAGTCACGTGCAGAGTGCCAGAAACACAGAAGGCACTTTGCACCTGACTGAAGCATGTTACCAAACAGAGCGGTCTTACTGCCTACCCATGTGCAAAATTACTCACAGTGTCCTTCCTCCTCCTTGGCTCTCTCCCCAGGTACCGTGCCCCCGAGGTCTTACTAAGATCGTCAGTGTACAGCTCTCCCATTGACGTGTGGGCTGTGGGGAGCATCATGGCAGAGCTGTACACACTAAGACCGCTGTTCCCAGGGACAAGTGAGGTGGATGAAATCTTTAAGATTTGCCAGGTTCTGGGGACTCCTAAGAAAGTAAGTGCTCTCGTCCTTGACTCTTCATAACCTGTTAGCCCAGCGGTCTTGACAGTTTTGTTTTCAAACGACTTTATACTTTATAGCTTTCTTATGATCATTGTTTTTTCAGGTTTTTTTTTTTTTTTTTTGAGGCAGTCCCAACTGACTGTCTTTTTTTTTTTTTTTTTTTTATCGAAACTAAGAGAGTAAGAGAGAGAAAATTTGGTGCACCAGGGCCTCCAGCCACTGCAATCAAACCCCAGATGCATATGCTACCTTGTGTGCATATGTGACCTTGCATGCTTATGTCACTTTGTGCATCTGGCTTACATGGAGCTGGAGAGTTGAACATGAATCTTTAGGCTTCACAGGCAAGCACCTTAACTGCTAAGCCATCTCTCCAGCCCCCCCTTTTTTTTTAGCTTTTTAAGGTTTGTTTTATTTAATTTTTATTTCAAATTTTATATTTATTTATTTATTTTTAGACAGGAATTCTTGTCTCACACTACCCTTGAACACGCTATCTGAGGATGCCCTCCCAAGTGCTAGGATTACAGGCATGTGCCAACACACCCACTTATCCAGTGCTGGGATCAGAGCCAGGGCTTTGTGCATGCTAGGCAAGCACTCGTAACAACTGAGCTGCATCCTCAGCCCATTTATCACGTTATTCTTTTATGGGTCAGGTTAAGGATGACAGGGAGCCAGAATCCCGCCAGTCTGAAGAAAAGACGTGCTTGTCTTTCCTGTAGAGCTCAAGAGAATGTCTGTGGAGAGTGGCTGTGGGTTGGCAGCAGGCTGGTGACTGCAGGGTAGCCTTGACTCTGCCCTGGAAACTCCCAGTGCCATCAGCTCAGTAGCCCCAGGACCATACGTCTTATTTTCCCCAAGCCTCTCTGGTGCCCACTTACAGCTCTACTATTGTTATTTGACGTCTTGAACTCTGGGTACCTTTCTGTTAATATTACATTCTGAGGTTAATAAGTATGTATGTACAGCCTGATTTAAACCAGCAAGGGGTCTTGTAGGCGGCAAGCAAATGTAGCTATTCAGGTCTGAACATAGCTATCATTGATTTCCAAGCTACTTATAACTCTTAACATTGGATTAGTGTATAATAGAAAATGAGGGTCTTTGTAATAATCACTTGTCCATATCCAATCAAAGTTACCAAGGTTGTCATCAAGATCCAAACATAGAAAGTTTAGTATTTTGATGTTTATAAACATGATTTCTCATCTTTTCCTTTCAGTTCAATATTCTTTCTTTTTTTTTTTTTTTTTTTTTTTTTTTCAAGGTAGGGTCTCACTGTAGCCCAGGCTGACAGGGAATTCACTACGTAATTTCAGGGTGGCCTCGAACTCATGGTGATCCTCCTACATCTGCCTCCTGAGTGTTGGGATTAAAAGCGTGCACCACCACGTCCAGCCTCAGTTCAATATTCTATATTGCATATATAGAACCTGCTATTTCATTTAAATATTTATTTATAGGACTCAACATTAAAGTTTTACCACCCGAATGATCTCTGTATTATTGTGTTTTTAAATTGACTACTGAAACAAATTTCTTCCTGTCCCTGCCTACACACATCCTTAAACAGAGTGACTGGCCGGAAGGGTACCAGCTCGCATCCTCTATGAATTTCCGCTTCCCCCAGTGTGTTCCCATGAACTTGAAAACTCTTATTCCCAATGCCAGTAATGAAGCCATTCATCTTATGTTGGAAATGTTGAGTTGGGATCCAAAGAAGCGACCAACAGCAAGCCAGGTATGACGAATTTCGCGAGCACAACTTATGAAAATGTTAAGGCTTTAGAATTTTAGGGCGATCTCACTGACAAGTCTGTTGTCAAGCAGAATCTTGCCAAGAGGACGAAGCCCTGACCTCAGGCACCTGCCCTGTGCAGTGAACCCATGTCTGGACACAGGAGATCTTTGAGTAGCCAGGGCAGTGACTGCGCGGTGGTTCAAGGGGGTTGAAAGGAATCGACCTCTGATGATGACTCCGCCATGTGACAGGCTAACTGGGAGGACACTGTGTGTGGGTGGCTCACAGTGGACTTCTGGCTCCCCTTCAGCTGAGGGCTGGGAGTCACCATGCACGTCAGGAAATGCCCCCGCTCCTCCCATAGGAGTAACCGAGGCCAGCCTCTGCTTTCCACAAGAGGGCAGCATCGAGGCACCCAACCTTTGTGACTAGGGCAAGTTTCTGTCAAAGGCTGAACTAAAAACAGGCTATTTTGTTTTCACCTGAATAAAAATTCCAGGTGAAAATTACCAAAATAAATAAATAAATAAATAAATAAATAAATAAATAAATAAATAAAAACTGCTTTTTTATTAAATTTAACTTAGAAAAGTGTTGCAAAAAGCCATCTAGAAAAACAGGGAAGATGAATCAGACCCATAGAACATTAGGGAGCAGTGATGGGGTGGACAGCCTGCCCTGCTGGACGGTGAAGTGACCTGTGAAGCGATGACAGTGACAGCAGCGGGAGCACTGGTGTAAAAATGAGGGAGTCAAATATGCATTTGCATTTTCAAAATATTCTATTTGTTTATTTGAGAGAGAAAGAGGGAGGGGAGAGAGAGAGAATGGGTGCGACAGTGTCTCTAGTCACTGCAAATGAATTCCAGACACATACACCACCTTGTGTATCTGGCTTACATGGGTACTGGGTCCCTTGGCTTTGCCAGCAAGCACCTCAATCACTTAGCCATCTCTCTATCCCCTACATACGTATTTTATTTACTTATTTATTTTAGTTTTTCAAGGTAGGGTTTTACTCTGGCCCAGGCTGACCTGGAATTCACTATGTAGTTTCAGGGTGGCCTCGTACTCACAGCAATCATCCTACCTCTGCCTCCCGAGTGCTGGGATTAAAGGTGTGCACCACCACGCCTGGCTGCATATGTATTTTAAAAAGACTGGAGAGATGGTTTACCAGTTAAGGCATTTACCTGTGAAGCCAAAGGACCCAGATTTGATTCCCCAGGACCCACATAAGCCAGATAAGCCAGATGCCCAAGGAGGCACATGTGTCTGGAGTTGGTTTACAGCAGCTGAAGGCCCTGGTGCACTCATCTCTCTTCTTTCTCTCTCTCTGTCTCTCTCTCTCTTCTATCTCTCTCTCAAATAAATAAAATAATTTTTAAAAAATTAGGGACTGGGCTGGAGAGATGGCTTAGCAGGTAAGGCATTTGGCTGCAAAGCCAAAGGACCCTGGTTTGATTCTCCAGGGCACACATAGGGGCACATGCATCTGGAGTTCGTTTGCAGTGGCTGGAGGCCCTGGCGTGCCTGTTCTTTTTCTCTGCTTCTCTCTCTCTCTCTCTCTCTCTCTCTCTCTCTCTCTCTCTCTCAAAATAAATAAATAAATATATTTTTAAAAATTAGGGGCTGGAGAGATGGCTAAGCAGTTAAGGTGCTTGCCTGTGAAGCCTAAGGACTCTGGTTTGATTCCCCAGTACCCACATAAGCCAGATGCACAAGGTGTCACATGCATCTGGAGTTCATTTGCAGTGGCTGGAGCCCTGGCACACCCATATTTTCCTTCTCTCTCTCTCTGTCTCTCTCTCTTTCTCTCCATCTGTCTCAAATAAATAAAAATAAAATATAAAAGAATTAAAGAAAAACCATTAAGCATTGTAAATGTCTGATTCCTCTTATGAAAAAACATGATTGTGAAAGCAGTAAAAGAAACAATAAAGGAAGAACTCAGAAGATCTGGGGATTTCCCATGCAGTCTCAGGAGTGGAGAGTGTAGTTGTTGGTGGTAGTTGCTGTGGTCTCCAGGCATGAAGGTTGGTCTGAGTGGTTGCCTGCATAGGAGAAACAGACTGCCACAGGATGTGGGGAGAAGAAAAAAAAGGATAAGAGAGGAGGAAAAGGAGGAGGGAAAGAGAGAAAACATTTCTTTAAACTTGACTGGAGAGAAATTCTCAGCGTCTTCACTTTGCATATAACGGTACAACAATTGATCAAGTTAGCGAGAAAAGATGTGATGAAGCCAGGAAGCTTACACGTGGTGACTGCGCGTGCGCCCAGTTATGGTCCTGGGAATAGTCCTCCTCCACGGAGATGAGTTGGTCTTCTGGTCTCAGAGATGTGGGGTGGCCCAACCTGGTATTTCCTGCAGGGATCCAACTTCTAAGCCATGTGTGAGACCCTAGGTTCAATACCCCCTTGAACTTTTGTTTTTAAAATATTTTATTTAGCCAGGCGTGGTGGCGCATACCTTTAATACCAGCACTCAGGAAGCAGAGGTAGGAGGATCGCTTTGAGTTCAAGGCTGCCCTGAGATGGCATAGTGAATTCCAGGTCAGCCTGAGCTAGAATGAGACCCTACCTTGAAAAACCAAATATGTATGTATATATGTATATATGTGTGTATGTATGTATATATATGTATGTATATGTATATAATTTAAAGCCAGGCATGGTGGCACACATCTTTAATCCCAGTACTCTGGAAGCAGAGGTAGGAATGCACTATGTAGTCTCAGGGTGGCTTTGAACTCATGACGATCCTCCTACCTCTGCCTCCCAAGTGCTGGGATTAAAGGTGTGTGCCACCACACCCAGCTATTTCCTTTAATTTTTTTGTTGTTGGGACAAAATAACTGACAAAAATCAATCTATAGGAGGAAGGGTTTATTTGAGCTTACAGTCCATCACTGCAGGGAAGGAGGCATGGCAGCAGGAGCTTGTTGCTGCTGGTCACATTTCGTCCAAAGTCAGGAAGCCAAGAGCAATGAATGCTGGTGTTCACCTTGTTCTCTTCTTCTTCAAAAAAATATTTTATTTTTATTTATTTATTGGAGAAAAAAAGAGAGAGGCGGATATAGAAAGAGAATAGGCACACCAGGGCCTCCAGCCACTGTAGATGAACTTCAGATACATGTGCCACTTTGTGCATCTGCCTTATGTGGGTACTGGGGACTTGAACCTGAGTCCTTCAGCTTTGCAGGCAAGTGCCTTAACCACTGAGCCATCTCTCCATCCCTCACTTTCCTTTTTATTGAGCCCAGGATCACATTCCATGTAAAAGCCTTGCCTACAGTAGGGTGGGGTTTTTCCCACCTCAATTTACCTGATCTGTGGTGTCTAAACCTTGTGCAGTTGACAACCGGAGATGAACCATCACACTCACATAGGGAAATCATTGTTAGTGGTGGGCAGCATACCCCAAATTACAAATGCACATGACTTAAATTTGGAAATGTGCAGATGAGCTAAATGTGAGTCTAATGCATTGCTTCCATGTTTTCACAGGCACTGAAGCACCCATATTTTCAGGTGGGCCAGGTACTGGGCCCTTCCGCCCACCATCTGGAATCAAAACAGACTTTAAGTAAGCAGCTGCAGCCCTTAGAATCCAAGCCACCTTTAGATGAACCTGACCCAAAGCCTCTGCCAGGCATACTGGACCAGACTGGTGGACAGACCCCACTGCAACACAGCCACCAGCCGCTGCAGAGCATCCAGCCGCCACAGAACACAGGGGTGCAGCCACCTCCAAAGCAACAGGCTCACCAGGAACCGCAGCAAACAGTGTTTCCGAGTATCCTCAAAACTGTGCCAACTGTGAGTAGCCAATAATGAGCCTCGGGTGACACAGGCAGAGTGGTGCAGTTGGGGTTCAGTCTGAGCCATTCCATAACATTGGGGAAGATATGAAGAGATAGCTGCACTTACCTGTGAAGCCTAAGGACCCAGGTTCAATTCTCCAGGTCCCACATAAGCCAGATGCACATGGTGGCGCATGTGTCTGGAGTTTGTTTGCAGTGGTTAGAGACCCTGGCATGCCCATTCTCTCCCCCCTTATCTCTAATAAATAAATAAAAATAAATAAATAAGTAAAAGAATTCAAAGACAGCCAGGTGTGGTGGTGCACTCCTTTAATTCCAGCACTTGGGAGGCAGAGGTAGGAGGATCACAGTGAATTTGAGACCACCCTGAGACTACATAGTGAATTCCAGGTCAGCCTGGGCTAGTGTGAGACCCTACCTCACAAAACAAACAAACAAACAAACAAATAAATAAATAAATAACAGGGACCAGAGAGACATAGCTCAGACATTAAGGCACTTGCCTAACAGCTCGGGTTCAATTCCCCAGTACCCACATAGAACAGATGCCACAAAGTGGTGCATGCATTTGGAGTTTGTTTGCAGAGGCTAGAGACCCTGGGGCACCCGTTCTGTCTGTCTCTCTTCTCTGTATATTTCTTTGCTTGCAAATAAATAAAAATATTTTTTTAAATAGGGCTAGAGAGATGGCTTAGTGGTTTCCTGCAAAGCCTAACAACCCAGGTTTGATTCCCCAGTTTCCTGAGACACCTTCAGGTTCGCTGAGATGAACTTCCAGACCAGGCACAGTTATGGAGGACCTATGTTTGACTCTCCAGGTCTCAAGAGAAGTGGCCTGCTCTCCAAGCCAGACACAAAAGAGTAAAACAAAAAGTGCAACTTCAGTTGCACATGTGCACAAATGGAATGGCAAACCATCACCACATCTGGAGACCTTGCGTTTGCAGTGACTTGAATATATTGGGGGACATATATTCAAACTGCCTGGCATGCCAATTTTATAACTCTTGTAAATTGTACTCTTATTCTCACTTGATCAACTTAAGATAGTGAGTCCTATAAAATCAAACAAGTTAAATACTTTCACATTAAAAAAAAAAGGAGAGACTAGTCTGTTGGGTCATTGTTCAAGTTCAAAAAATAGGACTGGAGAGATGGCCAACACTGCACTAGCAGTTGAGGCCATCTTGCCTGCAAAGCTAAAAGACCTGGGTTTGATTCCCCCAGTACCAGGTGTGCAGGACATAGCCATATTCTTAATCCAGGGACAAAATAAACCAAGCCTTGAAAAGCCAGCTGAGTTTGCATTTTTAACAGTCTTTCCTCAGGCATCCTCCATTGTTTTAATGTAAATCAAGTCACATGCATCTGGAGTTCATTTGTAGTGGTAATGGCTGGAGCCATTACAAATGGTTTGCCCATTCTGTCTCTCTGTACTGCCTCTCTCTCTCTCTCTCTCTCTCTCATAAATAAATACAAATAAATAAATTTTAAAAATTTTAAAATAAAAATAAAAAATAGGGCTGGAGAGATGACTCAGTGGTTAAGGTGCTTCTCCACAGGACCAAGCAGAGAGAGAGAAAGCCAACCAGCCAAAGCCTAACAAACTACCGCCAAAAGGTCACCAGGTTTGATTCCCAGTATGCATATCACATAAAGCCAGATGCACAAAGTAGTGCATGCATCTGGAGTTCATTTGCAATGACTAGAGACTCTGGTGTCCCCATTCTCTCCTCCCTCCCCCTCCCTCTCTTTCTCTTCTGTGTATGTGTGTGTGTCTTATCTCTCTGTGCTTGAAAATAAATAATTTAAATTTAAAAATTCATAGAAAGAATTGGATACTCAAGAGTACCCATCCTAAATCTTGAGGATTTTGATAAGATTTTTGCCTGATTGTAAGGGTAATAAACATGAATAGACTAGGTATTTATTTATTTATTTGAGAGAGGGGGAGAAAGAGAGAATGGGCACACCAGAGCCTCTAGCCACTGCAAATGAACTCCAGATGCATGAACACCTTGTGTATCTGGCTTATGTGGGTACTGGAGAATTGAACCTGGGTTTTTAGGCTTCGCAGGCAAGTGCCTTAACTGCTAAGCCGTCTCCTTCATCCCCAGACTGGGTTTTTAAGTGTTAGTATAAAGTTTTGGGCACTGAGGAGATGGCTCAGTGGTTAAAGGGGCTTACTTAGAAGCCTGTTGGCCTGGGTTGTAAAGAGACTATGGTGCACCTGTGTGTGCACACATGTGCTCACACACATACAAATAGAAATAAAAATTGTTAAAACCCTTCCTCTCGGTGTGGGGAGATGGCTTAGTGGTTAAAGGTGCTTGTTTGCAAAGACTAATGGCCTGGGTTCAATTCTCCAGTACCCATGTAAAGCCAGATGCACAAAGTGGCACATGTGTCCAGAGTTAATTTACAGTGGCAGGAGGCTGTAGCGAGCCCGTACTCACACTTTCTCTGTCTGTCTCTTTCTCTCTGTCTCAAATAAATAACTAAAATTAAAAATAAAACAGCAACAACAACAACAACAAAAAAAAACCTTCATCTTTCTCCACCTTTATTCAATTCTGGAAGCTCATGGTTTCATGACATTAGCTGTCCTGTCAGGCGTACAGGTATGTTTGCTTTATGGCATTGTAAGACTGAAGGAAATCTTTAAAGACACAGTGTTGAATTCCTGATCAACCCTCCATCCCCCACCCGCACTATGTTAGCATAA
Source organism: Orientallactaga sibirica (assembly GCA_036365145.1). NCBI lineage: Eukaryota > Metazoa > Chordata > Mammalia > Rodentia > Dipodidae > Orientallactaga > Orientallactaga sibirica. The sequence goes on along the minus strand of JAEOAD010000463.1, from coordinate 5,223,127 downwards.
ATGAGCCTTCCTCTCACTAGAGCACTGAGTACTTCCCAGCAGACTGTTGATCACTCTCTGTAAGTTGATCGGTTATCATCTGGCCCTGTCTACCACCACAGGTTCTATGGAAATGCTCGTGTGTTTTGTCCATCATTACAGCCCCAGAATCTAGAATCAGTACTGACCTAGAATATATTTAATACAAATCTGCCGCATGAACGAATAATGATTGTATCTCTGGCCTTGGGGAGCCCACTTCATCTTTGGGTCTGTTCTGGCTATTATAAAATTCTCTGTGCACCGAGATAGAATTTGGCTTCCAAGAGGTAGGAGGATCGCCTTGAGTTCAAGGCCAGCCTGAGACTACATAGTGAATTCCAGGTCAGCCCGGGCTAGAGCGAGACCCTACCTCAAAAACTCAAAAACTCAAAAAAAAAAAAAAAAGAATTTGGCTTCCAGCAGTGTTTAATAGAAGCTTTTTGCTCTTCTAGACAGACAGCCATGTAGGCATTTGAGAATAGCCCTTTCTGTAGGTGGCACATGCCTACAGGCTCTGCAAGTGACATTGTTCACTGGCATGCCTCTAAATCCTCTCACCATCCTGCCTCTCACTAACTGAAAGCAGATCGTGTCAACAAGAAGTATGAAACAGGCTGTCACTTCCAGAAAACAAAGGTCCGCACATGTCACTAAGGGTTACATCAACTACCCCCAACACACAGTCACACACACACTTTGAAGGAGCATACATCAAGTGCTCATGCTCGTTGAGTCATATGGACTGAGTAGCTCCCAAAAGCTTTGTATTGGTCTGAACCCCTAGGTATATTCAGTACCTAATAATCTAGCCCTAAAGTTTTATATGACTAATACGTACTAGAACTGGGATTGAGAATTCTGTCAACAAAAAATGTCTGATTCTGTTTTTTTTAATTTTATTTATTTAAGAGAGAGAAAGAGAGGCAGAAAGAGAGAGAATGGGCGCACCAGGGCCTCCAGCCACTGAAAATGTGCATCTGGCTTATGTGGGTCCTGGGGAGTTGAACCTGGGTCCTTTGGCTTTGCCGGCAAGTGCCTTAGCTGCTAAGCCATCCCTCCAGCCCTGATCCTGGGTTTTTTTTTTTTTAAATATATTTTATTATTTATTTGAGAGAGAGAGAGATACAGAAATAGGCAGGTAGAGAGAGAGCGAATGGGCGTGCCAGAGCCTTCAGCCACTGCAAACGAACTCCAGATGCATGCACCCCCTTGTGCATCTGGCTTACGTGGGTCCTGGAGAATTGAGCCTTGAACCGGGGTCCTTAGGCTTCACAGGCAAGCGTTTAACCGCTAAACCAGTTTCCAGCCCGATCCTGGGGTTTTTTAATAAATGTTTCTGCAAGATATATATTTTTTTTTACTTCAACTTACATATGCAATCTCCAGGATTCAAAAAGTTATAAGACTCACTCTTACTTCCCAAATCCAAGTTATACTTGAACCCAGATTTTCTCTCATTCTGCCCAGCTGGTTGTCATCCATGGGTTTATTTAGCTGTCTGTTGCTTGTCCTATGTCTTCCTGATGAATGAATAGAAAAGCACGGAGCTCTTGGGCAGGCAAATAGAACTTTCTAGATGGATACCACTCCTCTAAACTGTTAAGTTACTAAACTACATACTGACCCACATTCATTGCCCTGGGGTCATTATGTCATTGGGAAGGGTCTCATGAGAACTGTGACACCGCTGACACAGCACAGCTGACAGGAGGCGCACATCTGGATCTTCCGATCTCTTCATTCTGTTTGGTTCGGACAGAGGTTGTTCCCCCTGACAAAGAAAGTAACAGCATGGAGGTTAACACATCACCTCTCATTGTCACCCCGAGCCACTTTTAGGCCTGCAACACCATTCATACTGAGGGTCCTGAACAGACACTCTATTTTTTTCTCTGTCACACTATTTTTCTTTTTCTTTTACTTTTTGTGGAAGGTGAGGTGGTGCTGGGATGGATCCAGGTCCTTGCATGTGCTAAGCATACACTCTACTGCAGGCCTTACTTCTGCCCCAGTCCCTTTACTGTACCTTGTCTACCTGTAAATCGGTTCAGATGTCTAAGCAGCCAGCAGTTACCCACAGTGCCTGGATCTGTCACGTGTGGCACAGGTTTGGCACCTGTAAGTAGCAGTACACAATCTAGCCATGTGTAAGCCTTCTAGGATTGTGTCAATATGTCCTGTGATGTGCACACATGACAGAATCACCTGGGCATGCATTTCCAGAACATGTCCTGTCATTGACCTGTGACTGTATGACGGCCCCTTGAGGAAGGGACCGTTGTGTGTGACATAATTGCTTGTGCACAGAAGGTGTCCAGCGATGACTAAAGACGGTGGTGCTCGGTTCTTCCCCACAGAAGGCAGTTGGCACGCTGGGTCATAAAGGCTGTAGGAGACGTTGGGGTCAGACTGTGTTCAAGTCCAGAGACAGCGGGGAAGATGTGGACGACTGTGACTTCGGAGCCTCCCGTTCCAAGAAGACAAGCATGAGTGTCGTGAAGGAAAAGAAGAGAGACTCTCCATTTCGGTAAGAGTTGACAGTCCTTGGGCAAAGGTATTGTACCGCACATCAACTTTATTTCAGTCACTAGATGAAATGGACGAAGACCTTAAAAGACAAATTTGGCTTAAAATAACGTTCTATAAGACCCCAAATCTTTTTTTCTATTTTTTTATTATTGACAACTTCCATAATTAAAGGCAATAAACCATGATAATTCCCTCCCTCTTCACTTTTCCCTTTACAACTAACTCCCCATCATATCCCCTCCTCCTCTCAGTCTCTTTTTTATTTTGATGCCATCAACTTTTCCTCCTATTAAGATTGTCTTGTGTAGGTAGTGTCAGGTAATGTGAGGTCATGGATATCCAGGCCATTTTGTGTCTGGAAGACTGCACTGTAAGGAGTCCAAACCTTCCTTTGGCTCTTACATTCCTCCCGCCACCTCTTCCACAATGGACCCTGAGCCTTGGAAGGTGTGAGAGATAGATGGTCTCAGTGCCAAACACTCCTGTCGCTTCTTCTCAGCACTATAGAGCCTTTTGAGTCATCCCGAGGTCACTGCCATCTGAAAAGAGAAGCTCCTCTAACCAAAAGTGAGAGTAGCATTAATACATGAGTATGAACATTAAGAGAAGTGCTTACAGGGCAATTTGGTGAGCATAATATATGCATTTATCCAGACACCAGCAGACATTACACCCCTAGGGCTCATAACTTTCCCATCATAGGTTTTCAGTACCAGGCATGTATTCCTTCCCATGGAGTGGGCCTCCAGTGCCATTAGAAAGCAGTTGGTTTCCCCCATAACAGGTATGCCTCTATTGTACCTGTTGGTTCATTGGGCCTGACTGGCCAAACTTAAGGCTTGCAGTGTCCACTGTTGTTTATCTCCACTGATGACTTCTCTCTCTCCCATGGAACTGCATGCAACAAGGCTTTTTCCAGTTTTCTGTCAGCTGAAGACCCAAAACTCTATTCATCCAGGCATAGTGGTGCACACCTTTCATCCCTACACTTGGGAGGCTAAGGTAGGAAGATTGCCATGAGTTTGAGGGCCATCCTGGAGCTAGAGTGAGTTCCAGGTCAGTTCCTGGGTTGGAGTGAGACCCTGCCTCAAAAAAACAAACCAAAAATTTCTTCATTCATGCCTTTGAAAAGATAAGATTCTTAACTTCTCACAGTAATGGATCACCAGTGGTCATTGTGTGCAGGGAATTCTGCCTGACTATAAATCACTCTGTGTCCACTTCCTTGGTCACATGTGGTCTTCCCACATTACGAACCCTCTCCTGCAACAATGCCAGGAAGTTTTAGGAAAGACAGCACATGGTGCACACAGGCAGGCTGCTCTGTTATAGTCAGTATCAGAAATGATCTCTGCGCTGGCAAATCCTTGGGAGAAGCTGTCACTGGGCATTCTGTCAGCAAAGGGGCTCGGATGAGTTGTCACTGGCTCATTTGAAAGGCTAGATTGGCCAGGTGGAGTGACACACACATTTAATCCCAGCACTCAAGAGACAGACGTAGGAGGATTGTTGAGTTTGAGGCTAGCCTAAGACTACAAAGGAAGTTCCAGATCAGCCGGGCCACAGTGGAACCCTACCTTGAAAACAGAACTGCAAATGCATGAAAGGCTGGAGAGGGTTAGGAGAACACACACTCATGCCATGATCACTTTCTTGTATGGAACTGCAAACGCATGAAAGGCTGGAGAGGGTTAGGAGAACACGCACGCATGAAAGGCTGGAGAGGGTTAGGAGAACACGCACTCATGAAAGGCTGGAGAGGGATAGGAGAACACGCACTCATGAAAGGCTGGAGAGGGTTAGGAGAACACGCACTCATGAAAGGCTGGAGAGGGTTAGGAGAACACGCACTCATGCCATGATCACTTTCTTGTATGGAACTGCAAAGAACACACATGAAAGGCTGGAGAGGGTAGGAGAGAACACACACTCATGAAAGGCTGGAGAGAGGGGTTAGAAACACGGCTGGAGAGGGTTAGGAGAACACTGGAGAGGGTTAGGAGAACACGCACTCATGAAAGGCTGGAGAGGGATAGGAGAACACGCACGAAAGGCTGGAGAGGGTTAGGAGAACACACAAAAGGCTGGAGAGGGTTAGGAGAACACGCACTCATGAAAGGCTGGAGAGGGTTAGGAGAACACACACTCATGAAAGGCTGGAGAGGGTTAGGAGAACACGCACTCATGAAAGGCTGGAGAGGGTTAGGAGAACACACACTCATGAAAGGCTGGAGAGGGTTAGGAGAACACGGACACTCATGAAAGGCTGGAGAGGGTTAGGAGAACACACACTCATGAAAGGCTGGAGAGGGTTAGGAGAGACACGCACTCATGAAAGGCTGGAGAGGGTTAGGAGAACACACACTCATGAAAGGCTGGAGAGGGTTAGGAGAACACACACTCATGAAAGGCTGGAGAGGGTTAGGAGAACACGCACTCATGAAAGGCTGGAGAGGGTTAGAGAACACGAGGGTTAGAACACGAGAACACTCATGAAAGGCTGGAGAGGGATAGGAGAACACGCACTCATGAAAGGCTGGAGAGGGTTAGAGAACACGCACTCATGAAAGGCTGGGCTGGAGAGGGTTAGGAGAACACGCACTCAGAGGGTTAGGAGAACACACGCACTCATGAAAGGCTGGAGAGGGTTAGGAGAGCACGCACGCATGAAAGGCTGGAGAGGGTTAGGAGAGCACGCACTCATGAAAGGCTGGAGAGGGTTAGGAGAACACGCACGCATGAAAGGCTGGAGAGGGTTAGGAGAACACACACTCATGAAAGGCTGGAGAGGGTTAGGAGAACACGCACTCATGAAAGGCTGGAGAGGGTTAGGAGAACACGCATGCATGAAAGGCTGGAGAGGGTTAGGAGAACACGCACTCATGAAAGGCTGGAGAGGGTTAGGAGAACACGCATGCATGAAAGGCTGGAGAGGGTTAGGAGAGCACGCACTCATGAAAGGCTGGAGAGGGTTAGGAGAACACGCATGCATGAAAGGCTGGAGAGGGTTAGGAGAACACGCACTCATGAAAGGCTGGAGAGGGATAGGAGAACACACACTCATGAAAGGCTGGAGAGGGTTAGGAGAACACGCACTCATGAAAGGCTGGAGAGGGTTAGGAGAACACGCACTCATGAAAGGCTGGAGAGGGTTAGGAGACTGGACTGGAAAGGCTGGAGAGGGTTAGGAGAACACGCACTCATGAAAGGCTGGAGAGGGTTAGGAGAACACGCACTCATGAAAAGGCTGGAGAGGGTTAGGAGAACACGCACTCATGAAAGGCTGGAGAGGGTTAGGAGAACACGCACTCATGAAAGGCTGGAGAGGGTTAGGAGAACACACACTCATGAAAGGCTGGAGAGGGTTAGGAGAACACGCACTCATGAAAGGCTGGAGAGGGTTAGGAGAACACGCACGCATGAAAGGCTGGAGAGGGATAGGAGAACACGCACGCATGAAAGGCTGGAGAGGGATAGGAGAACACGCACGCATGAAAGGCTGGAGAGGGTTAGGAGAACACGCACTCATGAAAGGCTGGAGAGGGATAGGAGAACACGCACTCATGAAAGGCTGGAGAGGGTTAGGAGAGCACGCACTCATGAAAGGCTGGAGAGGGTTAGGAGAGCACGCACTCATGAAAGGCTGGAGAGGGTTAGGAGAACACGCATGCATGAAAGGCTGGAGAGGGTTAGGAGAACACACACTCATGAAAGGCTGGAGAGGGTTAGGAGAACACGCACTCATGAAAGGCTGGAGAGGGTTAGGAGAACACGCATGCATGAAAGGCTGGAGAGGGTTAGGAGAGCACGCACTCATGAAAGGCTGGAGAGGGTTAGGAGAACACGCATGCATGAAAGGCTGGAGAGGGTTAGGAGAGCACGCACTCATGAAAGGCTGGAGAGGGTTAGGAGAACACGCATGCATGAAAGGCTGGAGAGGGTTAGGAGAACACGCACTCATGAAAGGCTGGAGAGGGATAGGAGAACACACACTCATGAAAGGCTGGAGAGGGTTAGGAGAGCACGCACTCATGAAAGGCTGGAGAGGGTTAGGAGAACACGCACTCATGAAAGGCTGGAGAGGGTTAGGAGAACACGCACTCATGAAAGGCTGGAGAGGGTTAGGAGAGCACGCACTCATGAAAGGCTGGAGAGGGTTAGGAGAGCACGCACTCATGAAAGGCTGGAGAGGGTTAGGAGAACACGCATGCATGAAAGGCTGGAGAGGGTTAGGAGAACACACACATGAAAGGCTGGAGAGGGTTAGGAGAACACGCACTCATGAAAGGCTGGAGAGGGTTAGGAGAACACGCACTCATGAAAGGCTGGAGAGGGTTAGGAGAACACGCACGCATGAAAGGCTGGAGAGGGATAGGAGAACACGCACGCATGAAAGGCTGGAGAGGGATAGGAGAACACGCACGGGTTGAAAGGCTGGAGAGGGTTAGGAGAACACGCACTCATGAAAGGCTGGAGAGGGATAGGAGAACACGCACTCATGAAAGGCTGGAGAGGGTTAGGAGAACACACACTCATGAAAGGCTGGAGAGGGTTAGGAGGCTGGAGAGGGTTAGGAGAACACACACTCATGAAAGGCTGGAGAGGGTTAGGAGAGCACGCACTCATGAAAGGCTGGAGAGGGTTAGGAGAACACGCACTCATGAAAGGCTGGAGAGGGTTAGGAGAACACACACTCATGAAAGGCTGGAGAGGGTTAGGAGAACACGCACTCATGAAAGGCTGGAGAGGGTTAGGAGAACACGCACTCATGAAAGGCTGGAGAGGGTTAGGAGAACACACACTCATGAAAGGCTGGAGAGGGTTAGGAGAGCACGCATGCATGAAAGGCTGGAGAAGGTTAGGGAACACGCACTCATGAAAGGCTGGAGAGGGTTAGGAGAACACGCATGCATGAAAGGCTGGAGAGGGTTAGGAGAGCACGCACGCATGAAAGGCTGGAGAGGGATAGGAGAGCACGCATGCATGAAAGGCTGGAGAAGGTTAGGAGAACACGCACTCATGAAAGGCTGGAGAGGGTTAGGAGAACACGCACTCATGGAAGGCTGGAGAGGGTTAGGAGAACACGCACTCATGCCGTGACCACTTTCTTGTGTGACTTTCTAGGCTTCCAGAGTCAGGAACGGCAACCCCAGGTTCCAAACACCCCACTGGGGAAAACAGGAGCTTGCATGCTACTGTTCCCCAAAAGTCTGATACCGACTTCCCAGCCTCTTCAGTGGCTAAACAGTACTACTTGAAACAGTCAAGATACCTTCCAGGTAAGTAAGGGAAGTATAGTCGTTTCTTAATCATAGCACTTGAGACGCAGAGGCAGGAGGATCCAGGAGTTCAAGGTCACCCTGGGATACATGTGGCCCTGCCCCTCAAAAAGGTAAAGAAAAACAAACAAAAAAAATTTCCATGGGGGAGGGAAATATCATGGTTTCTTGTCTGTAAGTATAGAAGTTGTCAATTTTTAAAAAATGAAAAAGAGAAAAAAATGAGCCAGTTGTGGTGGTGCATGCCTTTAATCCCAGCACTTGGGAGGCAGAGGTAGGAGGACTGTGGTAAATTTGAGGCCACCCTGAGACTCCATATTGAATTCCAGGTCAGCCTGAGCAAGAGTGAAACCCTACCTCAAAAAAAAAAAAAAAAAAAAAAAAAAAAACAGGGCTGAAGGGATGGCTTAGCGGTTAAGGCAATTCCCTGCTAAGCCTAAGGACCCAGGTTCAATTCCCTAGGATCCACATTAGCCAGATGCACAAGGGGCACATGTGTCTGGATTTGTTTGCAGTGGCTAGAGGTCCTGGTGTGCCCATTCTCTCTCTATCTCTTTTTCCCTCTTTCTCTGTCAAATAAATAAATAAATAAAAACATTATTTATAAAAAAAAAAACAAACAGAAAAAAATGTATTTCCAACTAACTAGACTATATAGAGTATAGACAGACCTGACAGGTGGCTTGGAATAGCTTTTTAAAAAGGGCACCAGGGCTGGAGAGATGTCTTAGTGGTTAAGGTGCTTGTCTGCAAAGCCTAAGGACCCAGGTTCAAGTCCCCAGAACCCACATAAACCAGACGCCCAAGGTGACAAATGCATCTGGAGTTTGATTGTAGTGGCTAGAGGCCCTGGCGTGCCAATTCTCTCTCTCTCTCTCTCTCTCTCTCTCTCTCTCTCTCTCTCCTGATTGCTCTCTCTCACAATAAAATAAAATAAAAGCTGGATGTGGTGGCACACACCTTTAATCCCAGCACGTGGGAGGCAGAGGTAGGAGGATCGCAGTGAGTTTAAGGCCACCCTGAGACTACATAGTGAATTACAGGTCAGCCTGAACTAGAGTGAGACCCTACCTCAAAAAGCCAAAATAAATAAATAAAATAAAAATTATAATCCCAGGGTTCTTCGGTGGCTGTGGCTGTGCCTGTTGTAAGGGACTGCTTGGGCCTCTGATCAGTGAGCTCTGTTTGAAAGAACAAACTGCGGCTCAGGGGTAGAGCTTGCCTAGCAAGCACAGGCCTAGGTTCTAACCCCAGCTCTACCAAAAGAAAAATACATAGAGACAAGCAGAAAGGAAAAAGTCAGAGTAGGCAAAATGATAAATATGCCCTCTCTGACAACCACATTCCCCCATCAAGCTATGCACTTAGCAAATGCTGGGTTTTATTAAAGCAACCCAGTGCCCATTGCAAATTCTTGCAATGTGTAAAATTTTAGATACTTTTTCCTACATGGTGTGACGTGTTAAAAACTCACTCTGGCTGCCGAGTAGAGCATGGGAGAGGCCCAAAGCAGGGAGGATCCTGGCCAAGAGGCCATTGCTCATGTCCAGACAGGATAGCGTGTCACACGGAGACAGAAGTAGGTATAGTCTAGACATGGTTTGGTGCTGGGACCAACAGGATTTGCTGGCAGATGAGCTGGCATGATGTCACAAAATGGAAAGAAGTTGTTGGCTTCTGAGTGTCTGCCTTGGCAGAAAGCTGGGTTTGATGTTAGCTGAGAATAGGGTGGTATGGGTGGTCGGGAATGAGGAGCTGGGGCAGCACACTCAACATCTGTGTAATTCTTTTTTGTTTTTTTGTTTATTTACTACAGAGAGAGGCAAGGGAGGGAGGGAGGGAAAGATGGGTGTGGCAGGGCCTCTAGCCAGTGCAAATGAACTCCAGACACATGCACCACCATGTGCAGCTGGCTTACATGGGTCCTGGGGAATTGAACCTGGGTCCTTAGGCTTCACAGGCAAGTGCTTTAATGGCTAAGCCATCTCTCCAGCCCCCTCAACATCTGATTTGTTGTTGTTTTTTTTTTTTTACTGTTTCTTTTTTCTTTTTTTTAAATTATTGTTTTTTATTGACTTTTATACTTACATACAAAAAAAACCACCTGATATTTCCCTCCCCTCCCCCCATTCCACTTTAGAACTCCAATCTCCACCATATCCCCTCCCTCTCTCCATTAGTCTCTTTTTTAATTTGATGACATCATCTTTTTCTTCTATTTTGAGGGTCTTGCGGAGTATTGCTAGGCACTGCAAGGTCATGGATATCGAGGCCAATTTCTGTCTGGGCAGTTGCATTGTAAGAGGTCATACCCTTCCTTTGGCTCTTCCATTCTATCTGCCCCCTCTTCCGCAATGGTCCCTGAGTCAATATCTGATTTGATCTGTCTAGTAGGAAATGGGGTGTGTGTGTCCAGAGTGTGGGGAAAGGTCCACACAGTCAGGGGGAGCTTATGGCAGCATTCTGTTGTCTAGTTCCATGTAAAAAGAAAAAAGTTCAATTTCATTTCATCTAAAAGGGAACCAATTTTTGAGCTGGGCATGTGGCACATGCCTTTAATCCCAGCACTCGGGAGGCAGAAGTAGGAGGCTCACCGTGAGTTCGAGGCTACCCTGAGAGTACACAGTGAATTCCAGGTCAGTGTGGACTAGAGTAAAACCTTACCTCAAAAAGCCAAAAATAAATAAATTAAATAAATAAATAAATAATAATAATAATAAAAAGCGAACCAATTTTTAAAACCTCATCTATGTCCATGATCTATCCAGTGCAGTGAGGCAAGGAGGTGAAAGTTTCCTGTATGTGTTTGTGGCCGTGGTCACTTAAGCTTCTTCAATGTGGTGGGAAGGTGAGTGGGTTCCCCCATCTTCTGAAGTGAAAGCCACCACCCATCCTTTCTCCATCTTTTGGCCAAGGTCAAGTGGAAAAGATGATGACCTTTCCTTCCGGAGCTTGTTGGGAAAGGAAGAGTAAGGCAGAGGAGAGAGGAGATTGAGACCTGATTGTCAGCTATATATAACTTTTCATATTTCTGGTATACCGTTTGGGCATCCACATGTAGTTCAGTTCCAGGCATCTGATGGAACCCCAAGCATGCTACTAGTAAAGTCGCTGGGAAAGAAAAACTGAAGCTGAGGAAAGGGTTCAGAGATGAAGGGATAGCAGATGAGTGCTGCCCTCACCTGTGGACAGAGAAACTTCTTTCTGCAGATAGCGATGATCCATGGAGACTCTCAAAACTCGTCAAAGAGCCGAGTGAGTGACCGTTGAGTCCTCAGCACTAAATCAGATATCTATCTATCCCATCCCACCCAAGGCTCAGGGAGCACTATGGAAGAGGGGATGGAAAGAATGCAAGAGCAGAGGATGGCGAGGAGTGCCATGGAACGCTGCCTTCCAGACACGGCATGGCCGTTGTTAATGCACAAGACTGCAGAGTGCCGGGGCCATCAACATTCCACCATGGAGGAGGGAGGAGGAAAAAGACACCAAAATAGGAGAGGGACTAGCTGGAAAGCGGGGTGCTCAGTGAAAGGGAGCTAGGGAGGGAACAAGAGCAGGTAATGGGAGGGGATTATGATCAAACACATATATACGTATGAAAATTGTCAATACAAGTGGTATTTAAAAAAGAAATGAAGCCAGGCATGGTGGTACACGCCTTTAATTCCAGCACTCAGGAGGCAGAGGTAGGAGGATCGCTGTGAGTTCAAGGTCAGTCTGAGAATACAGAGTGAATTCCAGGTCAGCCTGTGCTAGAGTGAGACCCTACCTCAAAAAAAAAAGAAAGAAAGAAAGAAAGAAAGAAAGAAAGAAAGAAAGAAAGAAAGAAAGAAAGAAAGGAAGGAAAAAAGGAAGGAAGGAAGGAAGGAAGAAAGAAATGAGGGGGCTGGAGAGATGGATTTGCAGTTAAGTTGCTTGCCTGCAAAGCCAATGGACCCAGGTTCGATTCCCCAGGACCTATGTAAGCCAGATGCACAAGGTGATGTGTATGTGTCTGGAGTTCCTTTGCAGAGGCTGGAGGCCCTGGCTTGCTCATTCTATCTATCTTATCTATCTATTTATCTATCTATCTCAAATAAAAATGGGGTATAGGAGCCACACAGTCGTGGTTCTGTTATCGCCTTTAATCCCAGCACTAGGGAGGCAGAGGTAGGAGGATGTCGCGACACCTTTAATCCCAGCACTCGAGTTCGAGGCCACCCTGAGACTACCCTGATAGTTAATTCCAGGTCAGCCTGGACCAGAGTGAGACCCTACTTCGCAACCCCCCCCCAATATATATATAAAATATTGGTTAAAGGTGCTTGCTTACACAGCCTGATTGCCTAGGTTTGATTTTCCACTGTCCCATGTAAAGCCAGATGCACAAAGTAGAACATGTCTTGAGTTCATTTGGGTCAAAAAAAGTCTCTGGCATATTCTCTCTCTCTCATAAATATATTTATTGGAAAAATAAGTGAGGGACTAGGAAGATGGTTCAGCAGTAAAAGACACTTGTTTGCAAAGCCTGCCAGCCAGGTTCAACTTCCAAGCCAGATGCAAGAAAGTGGTGCAGGCATCTGGCATTGTTTGCAGCAGCAACAGATCCTGGTGTATCCATACACACACACTGAAGAAAATCTTAAAAAATGAATGGGGGCTGGAGAGATGGCTTAGCAGTTAAGGTGCCTGCCTGCTAAGCCTAAGAGAGTCAGTTCCAATTTCCAGGTCCCACATTTAGCCAGACGCAAAAGTGACGCAAGTGCACAATGCCACACTTGCCCACAAGGGGGCGCTTGTGTCTGGAGTTCATTCACAGCAGCTGAGAGGCCGCTGGTATGCCCATTTTCTCACTCTCTCTGCCTCTTCCTCTCTGTCTCTGTGTGTGTGTGTGTGTGTGTGTGTGTGTGTGTGTGTGTCTCAAATAATAAAAAAAAAATTTTTAATGAATGGGATACACAATAGGAGGTAGCCAGGCATGGTGGTGCATACCTTTAATCCCAACACTCAGGAGGCAGAGGGAAGAGGATTGCTGTGAGTTCAAGGACAGCCTGAGACTATGTAGTGAATTCCAGGTCAGCCTGGCTAGAATGAGACTACCTTGAAAAACCAAAAAAAATCCAAAAGCACAAAGACCATAGTAGGTATGATAGGTGTGCAGGGGTAACCATGGTGTTGTGGAAAGTGAAATAAACAGAGGAAATCAAGGCTTCTGGGTGGCACTGCTGTGCTAGTAAGGAGGACGTTAGCAGTGTACATATGAGAAGCTGATGACGTTGGCGTGATGTTATCAGGGCAAAGCAAAATCCTTGTAAGCCTGGCTGCTGGGAGACCCAAGTAGGTTATTGCTGCTGGTGGTGGTGGTGAGTCTTTTAAGCAAAGTCAAACGTTAAAGGTCGACATTTAGGGTTGTAGGAGCTCTGGAATTATGCCATGTAATTGCACGGTGTGACAAATCTCTGACGTTGGCCTTCAGGGAAAGAGACAGGAATGTCCTTGTCATGAACTGCTTACTGCGACTGTGCACTTGGAACAAGACCTTGAGGCTCTGTTTTCTGTCCCGCACAATGAGACTACAGTCATCGGTCATGTAAACATTAGTCACTCAGTTACTGACTGATGGTTGCAAATAGAGCATCTCTCCGTGGCACCCCTGCTGCTAGAACTAGAGCCCCCAAGCAGGAACCAGGGTTACCCTCCTGGCCAGCAGAGCCCCTCACTTCACAGCTCCTATGAAACCCTGGTTGGTCGAATTGCTCTCTCCCCACTCATCACTGACTTCCTCCCTTCCACCGTGACTGTTCTGTGACCTTGTGTTTGTCTCTCCTACTCCATTTTCAATTTATTAGCATAACACACGAAGTCCTGCACAACTGGACCCTGCTCCCCCCTCACAGTCCAGTTCCTGCTGCACCCATGCTGAGCACCTCAGGCCCTCTACTGCAACTGTCACTTCACCCAGGAACACAGCACTGCACCCCTGGTGGTGGCCGCAGATCAGCTCCTTTCCCTTTGTGAAAGATTCAGTTCTTCCTGTTACTTGCCTCCTCCTCCTGATCGCTCTCACCTGTTTGCACACTGCTGCTAACGACACCTACACTTGTCGCCTTCTCCTTCTCAGCTTGGAAGAAACAAAGGAGTGGACACTGGCTCACTGTGTTCACCACTTTTCTTCAGCGCCTTGTACACCGCCCAACAGGATGTAAATACTTGCTAAGTGATTTTTTTGGGGGGAGGGGAGGCAGGGGATTTCAAGGCAGGTTCACTCTGGCCCAGGCTGACCTGGATTCTCTCTGTAGTCTCAGGCTGGCCTCAGACTCAAAGCGATCCTCCTACCTCTGCCTTCCAAGTGCTGGGATTAAAGGCGTAAACCACCATGCCCAGCAGAAAGAGAGATTGGATGTGTCAGGGCCTCTAGCTGCTGCAAAGGAACTCCAGATAAGTGTTTCTTTGTGCATCTGGCTTTATGTGAATACTGGGGAACTGAACTCCAGCTCTTACAGGCAAGTGCCTCAACCACTGAACCATCCCTCCGACCCACTAAGTGATTTTTTTTAGTCATCTTTGTGGCAAGAAATGATCTTTCATGTAACGATATGCATCATTATAATGTCAAAGGATATTCCTGCCTCTTCCTGTTTGGTATATGGAAGATGTCCAGTAAAAGCTCATACACTAATAATGTACAATGCTCGGGCACATCTACATCTAACGAGATTGGAGTCATTGCACTAACACCTGAATGAGAACTACTGTGGTCGCCAGTGGATGTATGTACTTACTAGAAGCCCATCTGTTCATGTTCTTGCCTTGGCTGAATTCACAAGATCATTTATTCACAGTCCACTTTGTTGCACTGCATTTATGAATACTGTGTTCACCTTAAGAGACTTTTATCCCCCCCACACTACCTTATCCTTCCTTTTTGAGTGGTGTGTGTGTGTGTGTGTGTGTGTGTGTGTGTGTGTGATTGTATGTGCGATGTGTGCCTGGTGTAGTGTGTGTAGCATATGCATATATATGTGCTGGTGTGGAACCTCACATGCTTGCCTGTGGCAGCTGGAAGAAAACATCACGTGTCCCCTACATCGCGCACCCACCCACTCTTCCTTGCTGCGCTGAGTCTCTTGCTGGTTCCAGAGCTCACCGCTCATGAGCCGCAGCACTTCTGAAGTCTCCACTCCCCACAAGACCGGGCTCACAGACAGACATGCATGGCCACGCCCAGTAGTTGATGTGAGTTTTGGAGACTGGGGCAGTCGAAGGCCCTAACCACTGATCCACCTCTCCAGCATGCGTGAAGACTCTTTAGTATGACTAATTATAACCCACTTCATTTTTATTATCATTAATTTTTAATTTTTGACAATTCGCACATGGTTATAATGTATTCGATCACGTTCATCCCATGACCATCTCCTGTTTCCTTTTTGCTCTCATTGAAGTCTCATCTTCCCAGCTCCTCCTCCTGCTTTCATGTCTTTCGTTTTGCTTACATGGGTGTGGGTTAGGGATTATTTTCCAGAGCATGGGATACACCACTAAAGCAAGTGTCTCCTCTCCTCTAACAACCATTGACTGCCATCAGCTCCCCAGGGAGGGCTAGAGCTTCGTCAACCCCTTTCCGTGCGTAAGGGAATGCGAAGGCCCTGGTGCTGTGCAGGTCTTGTGCAGGGAGCCACAGCCGTCCTCCTCGTGGGTGAAGCTAGCATTCTACAACACGCCTCTGGCTCTTACCTCCACACCTTAGTCCACCACGTCCCCTGAGCTTTGGAGGGGTGATAAAGATGTCCAGTGTAGGGCTGAGCACTCACGTTCACTTATTCTGAGCACTTTAACCAGTTATGAACCGGTATGGTAGCCAGCAGTGACTGACCAAAGCTGGGCGCAGCACTACAGGCATAAACACGAACATTTAAAGGGCAACTTGGGGCTGGAGAGATGGTTAGCGGTGAAGGCACCTGCCTGCGAAGCCTAAGAACACTTGTTCAAATCTCCAGGTCCCATGTTTAGCCAGACGCAAAAGTGACACAAGTGCACAATGTCACACATGCGCACAAGGGGGCGCATGCGTCTGCAGTTCGTTCTCAGCAGCTGAGAAGCCCTGGCGTGCCCATTCTCTCTCTCTCTCTCTCTCTCTCTCCCTCTCTCTCTGCCTATTTCTCCTTCTCTCTGTCTCTCTTTCAAAAAATAAAAATAAAATATTTATAAAGGGCCACTTGATGGGCACATGTCCACTTAGCAAAACAACACTAGTGCCTTCCACACTAGGGCCTATGACCTGCCCCGACTCAGCCACCAAAGCCACAGGCTTCAAACAGGTTCATAGTACCTGTCAGGCATGAGTTCCTCCTTGTGGACAAGCACCAAACCCATTCAGAAAGAGTTGTTACTCTGATGCTTCATATTCCTTTTCAACTTGTCAGAGCCTAGCATCACCTAGGAAACACGCCTGACTTTCCAGTGCTGGGTGACTATATTCCGTTAGCCTCGGGGCATGTCTATGCGGAATGATCTTGGGTAGATTAAGGGAAGTGGGTGCCACCATTCCATGGGCCTGGGGTCCTGGACTGGATAAAAAGTGGAAATCGAGCTGAACTCTCTGCTCTGTCACTGTGGACTAAATGTGACCAGCTGCCTCAAGCTCCTGCCTCCATGCCTTCCCCCTGATCCTGATGGACTGTGCCCTGGAACTGTAAGCTGAAATAAACCCTTCCTCCCTCGCACTGGTTTGTCAGGTTGGGTTCAGCAATGAAGACAACAGTACAGTCCTAACAGTCATGCCACTCTTCCTTCAGGGGCACTTCTTGCCTGGCAGGTTAGTTATGTGACGCACAGGGCTTAACCATCACTTTTCAGTTTGCAAAATAATGGGTTTCATCAGGACCGTTTCATTATGCTATCCTATTGCATTGTGCTCCTGGTCCTCGTGAGCCTTCCTCCTTCATCTTCCACCCTTAATGCCCCTTTCAGCATCACGTGTTGCATCCCCTTTCTTCTCCAGATCATGCCCATTATACATAGTTTCATTTGTATGTGTTTGATTAGATGCCAAATCCATGAGGAGTTAGACCTATAAGAAGAAGAGGTTTGGGCATGGTGGCACACGCCTTTAATCCCAACATTTGGGGGGCAGAGGTAGGAGGATGGCTGTGAGTTGGAGGCCAACCTGGGCTATAGTGAGACCCTACCTTGAAAAACAAAACAAAACAAAAAGGCCAAGAAGAAGTTAGTTAGCCAGTGGCGTGCTTCCTCAGAGAACCAGTGAGGAGTGCCTTTTGAAGCTCAACAGTTCATGTTTCAAAAGAAACAGTATTATGAGACATCTCATATACGTGAAGCCTTCCTAAGGAACTGCCTGTGTGAAAAGAGAAAGCCCAAACTGCCCGGTGACAGTTCTGACTTCCTCAGTGACGTGTCGACAGTAGTTAGGGAGACCACTAGTGACACCAGAGGATTCCAAGGTGTGAGTCTAGCAGCTCACAGGTTCACAGGTGAATTATCAGTCAAAACCAGACAAACTCAAAAAATATTCAGATTTTCTTTTGTTATTGTGAGGTAGCGTCTCACTTTAGCCTAAGCTGATCTGGCACTCACAGTGATCTGTACTCCCAAGTGCTGGGATGAAAAGTGTGTGCCACCATGCCTGGCTTGGTATTCAGATCTTTGAAAACAAGTTAAAAGCACACTGTGGTGGTTTGAATGCATGTCCCCCATGAACTCGGGTGTTTTATTTAAGCTTGTAACTTGGATCTCTAGCTGCGGGTTGGGGCTAGATCCTGGGGTGGAGCCCTAAGGTGTGTTTGGGGCAGATCTGTGTTTCAGCCCAAAAGTGGGGAGAGCAGTCTGAGCTCTGGGGGCCCCTGCTGCTTGCTGCAGGCTTGTGCTGCTGATTCTGGCTTTTTCTGGCTATTCGGTTGTTTCTCTCTGCTTAGATGTACGGAATCAGCTTCTCCCATCATTGATGGAACTCTCCCCAGATCTGTGAACTTGAAATAAATCCCTCCCATAAAGTGTGCCTAGTCTGGATGTTCATCGCAGCAATGTGAAAGCTGTCTGCAACACACAGCTTTAATTTTAAAAGTATTTTTTGGGGCTGGAGAGATGGCTTAGCAGTTAAGGCACTTGCCTGCAAAGCCAAAAGACCTCAGTTCTATTCCCCAGGACTCATGTAAGCCAGATGCACAAGGTGGCACATGCATCTGGAGTTAGTTTGCAGTGGCGAGAGGCCCTGGCACACCCATTCTCACTCTCTCTCTGCTTCTATCTGTCTCTAATAAATAAATTAATTAAATTAATCAGAAAAAAATATTTAATTTTTATTTATTTAATTGAGAAAGAGAGAGAATGGGTATTCCAGGGCCTCCTGCCATTGAAAACATACTCCAGATGCATGCACCACATTGTGCATCTGGCTTACGTGGGTCCTGGGGAATGAAACCTAAGTCCTTTGGCTTTGCAGGCAAGTGCTTTAACTGCTAAGCCATCTCTCCAGCCCCAGAACTTCTTGAGTATCCTGAATCACAGGTCACATGTCTACCCAACTATGCCAACTGCTCACCACGGTTTGAAGTAAACAAATGTCAAGTGTTTATTGTTATTATAGGAACTGAGTGTGGTCAGTGTTCCAGGTTTATGCTGGGGGAGCTTGGGATTGTGTTAGAGCTCATTTTTAAAAATATTTTTATTTATTTATTTGCAAGCAGAGGGAGAGAATGAATGGACATGCCAAGGCCTCTTGCCACCGCAAATGAATTCCAGATGCATGCGCCACTTTGTGCATCTGGTTTTATATGGGTTCTGGGGAATCAAACCCAGGCTGGCAGGCTTTGCGTGCAAGTGCCTTAAGTACTGAGCGTCTCTCCAGCCCCAGAGTTCATTTAAAAAACGTTTCTATATTTTAATCTAAATTTATTTCTGGACTCTTATTCATAGAATTGTAGTCATTGAAATGTGTATTTTTCCTTTAAGTTTCTGATCACATTCTAACTTTTGAAATGGCTGCTTTGTTCTAAGGTGTAAACCCCAAGAACGTGTCCTTCGTAACCCCTGGAAAGGACATCAACTCATACGCTTGGAATAATAAGTTATTTCCTAAGCCACTGGGATCCATGGGGACAGAAGTTGCTTTCAAAAGGAATAATGCAGGTAACACCAGAATCCATGTAAAATAGAAGAGTGTGAGTGGTTGTCATCTACCTGGTGCAGATGCATGCTTTAAATATGCCACCACTACCATCCTCCAGGGAGATCTGCTTAGTGCAGAGGGAAATACACAAGTGAGCTAATTTTCTTGAACCCTGGTAGCACTAAGTTTGTCAGCATCTCACCTGGCAGCCAGGTCCTTTCCTGAATGGATTTGCTTCAGTAGCAAGAGGTCAGAGGTCTCTTAGGAGCAAGTGGAGATGGTGTGTCTCTGCTTTTCTCCAAATGTAAATATGTTGGGGTGTCAATCAAAGGACAGTTGGGTATGTTGAAGTCAGTGTAGAGAAGGGAGGTGACCCTTATGACTGGGGAGCAAATCCTTTTTCTTTTTCATTTGAGAGAGAGAAAATGAGAGAGAGAATTGGCATACCAGGGCCTTAGCCACTGCAAACAAACTCCAGACACTTGTGCCACCTTTTGTGCATGCATCACTTTGTACATCTGGCTGGTGTGAGTTCTGGGGAGTTGAACCTGGGTCCATAGGCTTCACAGGCAACGTCTTAACCACTAAGCCATCTCTCCCACCCCAAGCAAATCCTTTTTAAAGTCAGGTGGTCCAGTCCTTGAGAAGCTGCCAGGAGTGTGGCAACTCTGAGGCCAGGCTGAGCTACCTGGAGAGGTCCTGCCTCCCCTCCAAAAATAGGTATTTTTCAGTCTTAAACTTTTAGAAAATTGAAGCAGGACTAATTGAACTGTTTGTTATAGGTAATTAAAAACTATTTATTATAAATAAATAAATGGTATTCACAGACCCAGCCAGTGACACAGTCAGTCCAGCTGACAGCAGGGCAGCCTTGAGTCCTGGAAATAAACAATTGACTTCCGATGAAAGCCTTTCTAACACATGGAGACCCTTGCTCAGTAGAAGAGGTCTTCCTGCATCTTCATTAACCATCTGACTCATTTTTTCTCTGCTTTCCTGTAACATTCGACTTGCTATTCGTTCTTTCCTCCTTCTTCTCTTCAGAAGAAAGCATAATTAAACCAATTGAAAAACTCTCATGCAATGAAAACTTCCCTGGAAAATTAGAGGAGTCACAAGGTAATTTCAGGTCATTATGAAATGACCTGTGCTCTCACTCTCGGGTAGTTTTCCTCACCCTTCACCCCAGACCCTCTCATGGAAGATCAAGGTCACGGTGCCGTGGAAAACCTCTTCTCGTGAGTTCTGAGAGGGACGGGCTCTCCTCCAGCTCTTTGCTTGTCATCTTAAATTAATTTTGGCAATTTATGGAGATTGGGGAGATACTGTCTTGAAAATCATTTAAAGAATATTTTCCAAGTTTGTGATCAGTATTCCCAGCATATTTTTTAATTCTAATTCTGAAACTCATTTCTTAAGCATTAATGATCACTTTTTAAAAAAGAAAAAACTAACAGGTTAACAAAGGCAGTGGATTTCCTAGGGGTTGGAAATCACTGGTTTCCATAGTGCCGACCACAAACTTCTGCAGCCCATGGCCACTTCAGATAACTGCCAAAGTAATGTAAGAAGAGGTAGCTGCCTACCCGTTTTCTTCCATGTAGCATGCTTCTGCAGTAAGAGGGGTTACGTAACTGCATGGCGCATGGCTTGCAGTATCTGCATGTCCCCGTTCTGTTAACTCTCTTCTGCAACTTTCTTAAGCCAATTTCTCCATCTAGATAGAAGATGGAAGAAATTATATTTCCTGTCTAACCATGCCTAGGACCTTTGTCGTACACTAAGTATGTAATGCATTTGCTGTGGTGAGTGGGATGTGAGCAAGAGATGCACAGACAGTACTGTTGGATGTGACAGTGGCTTTGACACTTGTCCCCAGAGCAAACATTGGAGCCGGGCTGCTGGAGAAACAACCTCACGGACAGCAGGCTTCCTTCATAAGCGCCCGGACTCTCACTCCAGCTAACAAGCCTGTTTCCGTCTGTGCTAGACGAGGCTGACTGAGCTCACCACGGTGTGTCTCTCACATGTCTTCTCTTGCTGCTGTGTCCTGCGGCTGTCCTGGCAGCCACACTCCGGGCAGTGCTGAGCGCAGCCAGCCTCTGCACCTCATTTGCCATCCCTTTTCTGCTGCACGGGCATGGCCCCTCTTCCACCATCCACCGCTGTGTCCTCCGCTCAGAGGGTGTACTGCGCTCCTTCCTGCACGTCAGTGTGGGTTCCTCCCAGTCTGCCTGAGTCTCTGCACGTTCTGCTGTCCCTCAGGCCTGGCTTCTCCAAGCCACAGCTGCAGAACCACCAGGCCCTGAATAGCACACATCTGTCTCCACGACTTGAAAATCCTCATCACCTGCCTTCCTCCAAACCCGATTCTGTTCCCAAATTGCTGCTTAAAGCTCCCCAGCTACCCAAACTACAGCCACGGTGTGGGGGCACATTCCCGTCTTTTCCTGCTGCCCCACACTGTAGCCCATTCAGCTCTTTCCACCACCCCTCTCTGCCTGCCTGCTTCTGCATTCCCCCCTCCCCATAGCACTGACCTCTTGACCGGGCCTTCTGCTTTTAGATTCCCCTCTAACCCATCCTGTGCGTCACTTTGGTCCTGCTGGTGGTGACAGTGATGATGATAGTAACTGATATGTATCAAATGCGAGTCTATGCTTTGCCTTCATCTTGTTCCGTACCTGCAAAAGCCCTGGGAGAATAAAGCCCACTTAGAACAGCCTCACAGAGGGAGAAGCGACACAGAGAACACTTAGATAGAAGGGCTTCCTGAAGGAAGCCTCTCTCTCCACACATGCTAAGAACTGGTGTTGTCAAAAGCCTATTGTGCCAGGCGTGGTGGCACACGCCTTTAATCCCAGCACTCCGGAGGCAGAGGTAGGAGGATTGCTATGAGTTCGAGGCCACCCTGAGACTACATAGTAAATTCCAGGTTAGCCTGGGCTAGAGTGAGACCCTACCTCAAAAAATCAAAAATAAAAAAGCCTATTGTGAGCCAGGCATGGTGGCGCACGTCTTTTATCCCAGCACTCGGGAGACAGAGATAGGAGGATTGCTGTGAGTTTGAGGCCAGCCTGAGACTACACAGTAAATTCCAGGTCAGCCTGGGCTAGAGCAAGACGCTATCTCAAAAAAAAAAACATTGTGTTCAGGGTGCCCTGAACAGAGTTTGGCCTTGAATTCGGATCCTGGCTCAGCTCTTTGGTAACTGAGAGAACTCAGGCAAGATGCTTACAGTCACAGAAGCACAGGCGCACATGGCAGTGGTGTGTCTGAGAGGGTTGTTCTAGTCTGGAGAAGAGGATCTGTAACAAATGTAGCATGGTAGGCTGCTCAAACAGGAGCCCTTAGCAGTAAGCAGAGTAGCGTTCAGAGACGTCCTATGGCACCTTACAACCCCTCTGACTGTAACTTTATGACATGTCACTAGGCAATCTTGGAAGCTATGTGCCTTACAACCAGACAGGACACATGCCTTCCCTTCTCAAAAAAAAAGTGGGCTCGGCTGGCCAGAGGATCCAGTTGGCGCCTCTTGGTGCAACGACTTCAGGTAAGAACAGCCTCTGAGGCTGGCTTTAAGGTTTCTTTGCAGAAAGGAGCTTTTTTCCCCTTTCTGTGTATATAAAGTCACTTTTCCTGAATGAAGACTTTTAAATAAGCCTCGCCTTATTTACAGAGTTTTAAATGTTTTTGTCAAAACAAACTGGTTGTCATCCAAAAATACAATATGTTAGGGTATGATTAAAGAAAGAGCTTGCTGTCCGCAGCACTGGAGGCTTGGTAGGATTGTCCATCGCTCCTGACGCTGGACAGTCCTTCACTGATGAGGACATTGACACCACGTAGCTTACGTAAGGCCACACAGGTAGTGGAGCCAGGCAGACACTGGGCTTGTCCACCTCCAAAGTCAGCCTTCCTGTGCTGGGAGATGCGAGAAGAGGTGCTTCTGGGAGTCTTGTGTCCAGCAGTTGACAGAGCGAGGAAGCACCCTAAATGTGAGCACCTGGCTTACGTGTAAGTTAACCTGCACCCATTTCTAAACAGCTCCCTTAGCCGGGACAGTTTCCCATCTGGCTTTAGTTGTGAAACAGGAAGTGGAGATGCAAAGGTGACCCCTCCCACTCTCCCAGGTCCGTGTAGTTGGGATCAAGGCCACAGCTAGTTAGGGTGAGGTAAGCTTGCTCTCCAGTACAGTATAACGTACACCACAGCATGCAGAGGTGTCCCAGCACGTGAGAGGCCAAGAATAGTGAGCTCAGGGCCAGCTTGGTGTGTGTAGGAAGGTACTTTGAAAGAGAAGGAAGGAGGGAGGGAGGGAAGAAGATGAAGGTGAGAATCTATACCTGAGCCTCTCCGAACTAATTTAAAGTAGATATAGCCATATTGTCACACCTCAGCTAAGCATTAAGATAATAAAAAGGTTGGTAGTGATAACTTTACTTAATTTACATTCGCACCACCGACCTAACCAGGATCTTACACTGAATGACTGATGACAGTTGCCCTTCTCCTGAGGTCTGCACTGCTGTAGCTCCAGATGTAAAAGGCTCTGGGCAAATGCCATTTCTTACTTCTTACCACAATAAAGTGCGTAAATGGTGCTCCTCTGCTTTATCAACAAAAAGGAAAGCTCCATTATCCTTCCGCTACAACAAAATTTGTCTCTAAGTCGGCTTGTTTGATTTTTAGGAAGCCTCAAAGGCTCCAGGCCAGCCTTCAATGTGTCGTTCCCATAGTTTAGCAGTGATTTTTTTAATATAAAAGCAAAACATCAGGATTGGAACTACTTTATCTGGGTACCACTCTTAGAAATTAAGAGTGGGTCTTTTGGGAAAACAGTTTATGAAATGCTGAAGGCATTTATATAGTAATTGTTCTGCCACGTTAGCATGTATATTCCTGGTTTCACTTTTAAGTATATGCTTTCTCATGTGTCATCTCTTCATTTACTCTGATTATCAGATTTTCCTACAGACGGTGATAGGAGGAAAGGTAAAAAAAAGAAGTAAACTTTACTCACTCTCCAGTGGTACACGCAGTCATTAGGAAAACACTGTTCTTAAGAGACGTGGCTTCCAGTTTTCCACAAGCCATGAAACCAGGTCATTATCATATTTATTCAAGTATTCCCTCTCCTCTCCCTCTATTCTCCTTCCTCATGAAACAGATGCCTTCATCTCTTCCCATGGAATCTCTCCTTGCAAAGTCCCTAGCCCTGCCCTATTCCCTGCTGTAAATGTAACAAGACCGGGTGGAGTGAGTTCTGTGCACCCACAGAAGCTGCAGGGCCACCATTGTATGACTTGTCTTGGGGAGTCTGTTGCTAATCCCCCTCCCCAGACAGGGAGGGCAATGGCAGACCAAAGAAATGGTTCCACCCAAGTCCAGCTTGGTGAACCAGTGAGTTTGCGGGGGTTACTTACGGGAGCCTGGGTGACTCCGGAAGCTGCACCGTCCAGAAACCCACACTGCACGGTGACAAGGGGTAAGAGCTGCATCCCTGAGTCCTCTACAGGCAGGGGTGTTGCTGACGACTCTCTTTCCAATCCCTGGCGCTTGTTTATGTAGTCAAGGTCAAGGTGAAGCCTGCGAGCTGAGTCTCCCAAGCCTCCAGTCACGCACGTGCAGTGTGTTTCTAGAGCCCCTTGGCCTTCCTCCCCCTTCCCCCAGGATGGGACTGTCTCAGTTGGAGGAACAGCCACCAGCCGCTCAAAGACGCGCCCGTGCCCTCCGTCTCACAGAGGCTTGGATCCCGCTAGACAGCCAGTGCTTCTCCTGTTCCACGTGTTCTCTACAAGAAGTTTAAAAACTGCCAAGTCCAGGTTTTTAAATGAGCCACAGCAGGCGGTTCAGGCCTCAGGGCCCTCTCCTGGGAGACTGGTGGCTGCCAGGTATGGTCCAGCCAAGGCACAAAGGTGCTTCTGCCAGGAGTCCTAGACAGTGCTGTCCGCTACTGGGTTATTTATCAAAGGTGCACCCTAAAGTAATACTGTTTTCAAGAAAGGAGCCCTGGCTCTCAGCCCGACCAGCTTCTCCCTCTTCTAAGAAGTGCTGAAATATAGTGGCCTGGACCGCGTCGCGAACGACCTGGAAACGAACCTCCTTTGTTGCTCCCAACTCCTTCCTTTCCCCACACTCCTCACCCAGTGTCCCTTCCCTGAATCACCTGGGCTTGGCTCCCCACTGTCCCTCACGGACTTCCTGCTCCCACCAGTGACCTGAGAGCTGCTGTGTGGACTTGCTAACAGAGTGGAACGGTGATGCTTTTGTATTAGAGCAGTAGCGGCTGAAAGGCCGTCCCTTCTAGACCACCGCCCCTACCTCTGCTAAGTAGCTTTTTCACAGTGGCTCCAACTCTGAGAACTTTAAGGCCAGTAACAGTACCGTGAAGTGACTTAGCAGACCACTGAAGGGACAGCATCTGGCCTCCCAGCCCCAAGCACACTACACAGCACTGTGGGTGATGTCTGGTGCTCGGCTTTGTCCACATAAGCTGAGGTTAATGTCACTGACAGGAACACAGGCTCATCTCATGCGGTTCCATCTTGCACTCTCAATGTCGCAGTGTAAGAAAGCCGGGAAACCAGGCTAGCAAACATGGTGTGACCGAAATGGCCAGACACACTCAGCACTGGTGCTTAACGAGGTTACTCCAGTGTGAAAAGACACACACAACCCAATGGAAAGATCAGCATCCCCCCTTGGGATACTTGGCATTTAATGGAAGTGAGGAGGGACTGAGGACATTAAAGTTCCCTGCAAAGTGATTGATTCTTTTGTCATTTAAGATGTTTAAGCAATTTTAGCTTGCTAATTGTTCAGATAACAAATATTTAACCAATTTTAAGTCTCATAAATTTTTTTAAAAGTTAAATATATGAATAAAACAAACCTTGTGATTAAAGGGTTGAGATCCTTGGAGCAAATTATTTTACAAGGAGCTGTAGCAGACAGCTTCAGGTTCACCAAGATGAACTTTCAGACCAGGCACAGTTATGGAGAAAGGGATATTTATTGAGGCTCACAGATCCAGGTGAAGTTCCATAATGGCAGAAGAAGCTGGCCTGCCTTCACAGGTCCAAGCAGAGAGAGAGAAGCACAAGCCAACAGCCACGCAGCACAGGAACTCCAGCCAGGCACACTTTGTATATCTTTAGATTAGAATCTCAAACCCACCAGCACTCCTTAGGTCTGGACCCTGAAATCTACCCAGTGACACCACCTCCAGCCAGGTGGCTGCAGATCCAAACGAAAGCTAATAAAGCACTGAATATATTTGGGGCCTTTGATTCAAACTACCACAGGGGCTGTGATTGTCACCCATGATTTTTCCCAATTAAAAAAATGAGATTTCTGAAGCTGGGTATGTGGTTCACTGGTCGAGTGCTTGCCTAGCATGTACAGCACCTAGCTTCTATTCTTAGCACTAAAACAAAAGAGAGAAATCTAAATTCTAAAAAGAACATCTTTTGATATTTAAAAAAATAGACTTGGGTTGGAGAGATGGCTTAGCAGTTAAGGCACTTGCCTGCAAAGCCTAAGGACCCAGGTTCGATTCCCCAGTACCCACATAAGCCAGAGCCACAAGGGAGTGCATGTGTCTGGAGTTCGTTTACAGTGGCTAGTGGCCCAGGTGTGCCCATTTTCTCCCCCCCACCACCACTGTCATAAATAAATAAATTATATATTTGTTTTTCCAGGTAGGGTCTCGCTCTAGCTCAGGCTGACCTGGAATTCACTATGTAGTCTCAGGGTGGCCTTGAACTCATGGCGATCCTCCTACCTCTGCCTCCCCACTGCTGGGATTAAAGGCGTGCGCCACCATGCCCAGCATAATTTTTTTTTTTAATAGACTAAGCTGGGATGGTGGTACACGCCTTTAATCCTAGCACTTGGGAGGCAGGCAGAGGTGGGAAAATCACTGTGAGTTCAAGGCCAGACTGGGACTATCAAGTAAGACTCAGGTCAGGCCTGAGCTAGAGCAAGACCCTACCTCAAAAAACTAAAAAACAAACAAACAAAAATACCACAGGACTGCCCATGTGCAGCTCTGTGAAGCCAGAGTTGTACACAGTTTATAATCCCAAGCACATTTTATTTGTTTTTGTTTTTCAAGGTAGGGTTTCACTCTAGTCCATACTGACTTGGAATTCACTATGTAGTCTCAGGGTGGCCTTGAACTCACAGTGATCCTCCTACCTCTGCCTCCCAGAGTGCTGGGATTAAAGGCATGTGCCACCATGCCTGGCTCCCAAACACATTTTTGAGACAGGCCCAACAGTCTGGTCCTTTTTTGTTTGCTTTTTTAGTATCACAGCCTCCAGCCACTGCAATGGAACACTAAACGCGTGCACCCCCTTGTGTGCATGTGTGACATTGCATGCTTGTGTCACTACCAACCACATTTTTCATAGTGTGATTGAGATGCAACCACACTGTGAGATTAAACTGTGAGTGTAGCTGACTGTTTTTTTGTTGTGGTGGTGGTGTTTTTTTGTTTGTTTGTTTGTTTTGTTTTGTTTTGTTTTGTTTTGTTTTTCGAGGTAGGGTCTCACTCTGGCCCAGGCTGACCTGTGTCATCTCAGGGTGGCCTTGAACTCATGGTGATCCTCCTACCTCTGCCTCCTGAGTGCTGGGATTAAAGGCGTGCGCCACCACGCCCAGCCTTTAGTTGACTGGATTTTGAAACAAGGATGTCTCTAAGTTATTGTGCTCCATAAAATCTTTCTGAATAAGTAGTGCTGGAAACAGCAACATCAGAATGGTAAACCAGAAAGATGGATTCCTCTGAAAAACCTAGTTGGTGTCAACATGAAACTAGAATTTTTGCTTCAGCCTGGAGACTTGAACTTAGGACTACTCTAGTTAAACCTGGCATTCTACAGACTGGATATTAGTGTGTGTTCCTTTAAAAAAAAAAGTACATTTTTTGCAAGCAGAGAGACACAACACAGAGAGAGAGAGAGAACGAATGAGAATGGGCACACTAGGGCCTCTAGCCACTGAAAACCGATTCCAGACACATGTGCTCCCTTGTGTATCTGGCTTTATGTGGGTACTGGGTAATCAAACCCAGTTCCTTTGGCTTTGCAGGCAAGTTGCCTTAACCACTAAGCCATCTCTCTAGCCTCTGAGTGTTCCTGTTAAAGAATGCTAATGCAGCCAGGTGTGGTGATGCACGTCTTTAATCCCAGAATTTGGGAGGCAGAGGTAGGATTGCCATGAGTTCGAGGCCACCCTGAGACTACATAGTGAAACTCAGGTCAGCCTGGACTAGAGTGAGACCCTACCTGGTGGAAGGGGGGGGGTGCTAATGCTGCCAGGCGCAGGTGGCCTAATCCCAGCACTGGGGAGACTGAGGTAGAAGGATCACCATGAGTTCAATGAACTCCAAGTCAGCCTGGACTAGGGGGTGACCCTACCTTGAAAAAGCAAAAGAAAAGAAAAAAAAAGAGTGTTAATTGTGTTTACTGCTGAGATTTTGGTGTGTTCATCATTCAAGCATGCTGGTGTACACCTGTAATCAGTACAGGAAAGAAGGTAGACAGGAGGGTCCTGAGTTCAAGGCCAGCCTGGACTATATGGTTAAATAAAAGCCTCATAGCCAGACATGGTGGCGCATGCCTTTAATCCCAGCACTCGGGAGGCAGAGGTAGGAGGATCGCCATGAGTTCAAGGCAACCCTGAGACTACATAGTGAGTTCCAGGTCAGCCTGGGTTAGAGTGAGACCCTACCTTGAGAACAAAACAAAACAAAAAAAAAAAAAGCCTTATAAACTATATCTAAGCCATCATATTTGCTCCACAGCTTTTAAAGATAAATTCAAACTTTCTCCACACAATGCAGGTGAATTGCTTTTTTTCAGTTTGATAATCAAATGAAAACAATTCTGATTTCTGATTCTGATTTCTTTCAGAATATACCTGGAACACAAAAACTGGTCGGGGCCAGTTTTCAGGACCTACTTATAATCCTACCGCAAAAAACCTAAATATTATGAGCCGTGCACAGCCAGTCCCCTCTGTGCATGGGAGGACAGACTGGATGGCTAAGTACGGAGGCCAGCGGTAGCCCCCAGGTGGACGCCCCGCAGCATTGCTCAACAGGACATGTCAGTCCCTGACCCAGGGAAATAAATGTCTACAGACGTCTTTTTCTACTGAGTTCTGGAAGAAAGGCAAAAATGCAATAGTGGGCACTGGAAAGAGCAAAACTCATCTCTTTTATTTCTTGTCTAGAAATGAAATACATTGTCTTAGCATCATTGCCCACGGTGCTAATATATGGTGGGATTCTACAAAGTATTGAATAAACTATTTGCCAAAGTATCAAGTATTTGATCTATAAATTCATAGATAAGTACATGAGCTTTTTTAAAAGGAAAGAAAAGACTCCAGGAAGGAAGTGTGTAGAGTTTGCTGTCATTGGTTGCATGTTGGCCAAAGAGCCCATCACTCTGCCTTGACAAGTTTGCTCCCCATAGCAGTGAGGTGAGCACCCTGGGCTGTGGGTTACAAGGCGGTCTGCTCTCCCACCTTGGTGATGGCAGAAGGATTTTAATCATCTTATGGTTTTCTACTTTGAAACTGTGTGATCAGTGGTATTGCCAATCTTGAGCAGAATGTCTGTGTTAGAAATGAACCTCTCTTCCACATCTAGGGGAAAATCTCAGCATTATGCCCCCTGATTTTAGTGCAGCGTCTGTGGTTTGAGGGGGACCATGCTGTGAAGTAATGGTGACTGTCAACTCTGTAGCTTGATAACTTCCATATTAACCACATCAGGGTTCTCTTGCCACCTCATCATTAAGAATGTTCTTGAAGCCACATTTGATGCTTTTTCATCTGACTACAAGACACAGGAATGATGTGTGCCCGCTGGTTCCCCAAGCAAACTCTTGCTACTGGGAATCGGACTTGGCTCTGACATTGACACTTATGCCCCAGAGCACATGCATTCAGTTGCCATAGCACAGCACGCTTTTCTTCTTAGTTTTACTTCTCAATTGATTTTGAAAATAGACTTGAACTCAGGACTGCTCTGTTCAAACCTGCCATCCTATGGACTGGACATTAGTACTGTATGTTCTTGTTAAAAGAATGATGTCATAGCCAGGCACGACGGCACACGCCTTTAATCCCAGCACTGGGGAGGTAGAGGTAGGAGGATCACTGAGAGTTCAAGGCCACCCTGAGACTACATAGTGAATTCCAGGTCAGCCTGGACCAGAGGGAGGCCCTACCTTGGGAAAAAAAAAAAAGAATGATGTTATTATCTGATATTTTTAATGTATTGATGACTTTGTAACAAACGATACTATAATTGTTATCATCTTGTGGACATTATCTGAAGGCACATTAGAAATAATCATATATTTTTGTATAGAAGATTCAGCTGTTCAAATTTCTCATGTTGAAAATGTTAAGCTCTGGCTGGGAGATGGCTCCGTGGCTAAAGCTTTGGCTGCTCAAGTTGGAGTACCTACGTGAGACGCCCCTCCCCCGAACCCATGTAAAAAGCTGAAAGCCATGGCAGGCTTCTGTGATCCCAGCACACGGATTCTGCCGGTCAAATGGGAGTGGAGACCATTTCCCCGAAGCTTGTGGTGAGCCCAGCAAAGAACAGCAGGCGAGACTCCAGAGCGAGAAACCCTGCATCACGTGAAGTGGGCAGGCCAAGGACTGACCCCCAAGCTGACCTGTGACCTCCACAAATGCATCATAGCACATGCATGCTGCACACACGCTACACACACATGCACACACACACATGCTGTACACACATACACGGACATGCACAAATGAGCATGCTGCACACACATACACATATGAACATGCTACATACACATATGAACATGCACACATAAGCATGCTGCACACACATACACAAACACACATGAGCATACACAAACATGCATAATACACATACACATGAGCATGTTGCACACACATACACAAATATGCTGCACACATATACACAAATGCACATACACGTGAACATGCACACACACAAAATTTTAAAATTAATTTAGAAGATAAAGAAGCCGGGTGTGGTAGTGCACACCTTTAATCCCAGCATTCAGGAGGCAGAGGTAGGAGGATCGCCATGAGTTCAAGGCCAACTTAAGACTATAGAGTGAATGCCAGGTCATCCTGAGCTAGAGTGAGACCCTACCATGAAAAAAAAAAAAAAAAAAAGATTAGCCAGGCATGGTGGCACACGCCTTTAATCCCAGTGCTTGGGAGGCAGAGGTAGGAGGATCACCGTGAGTTCAAGGACAACCTGAGACTACATAGTGAATTCCAGGTCAGCCTGAGCTGGAGTGAGACCCTACCTCAGAAAACCAAAAACAAAACAAAACAAAAAAGATTAAACAGGAAATGTTAAACCCCATCAAGTAATTTATCCTAGGTCCATAATTGCAGTTTTAATTTCTCAAAGTTAATAAAAATTCCTTGATGTTTCTGAAAAACTTGGGCTCTGAATAGATATTTAAAGAACTATGGTTAAACCGGGCATGGTGGGGCACGCCTTTAATCCCAGCACTCAGGAGGCAGAAGTAGGAGGAACACCATGAGTTTGAGGCTGCCACCCTGAGACTACACAGAAAATTCCAGGTCAGCCTGGATTAGAGTGAAACCCTACCTCAAAAAACCAAATATTAAAAAAAAAAAAAAAGAAGTATGGCTAATTTCTAGTGTGTTTCTTTATATTTTTAACTTTATACTCTGGTATCTCTGGGTTTTTGTTTGTTTGGTTTGGTTTGGTTTTTTTTCCAAAATGGGGTCTCACTCTGGCCCAGGCTGAGCTGGAATTAACTATGTAGTCTCAGGGTGGCCTCAAACTCATGGTGATCCTCCTACCTCTGCCTCCCTAGTGCTGGGATTAAAGGTGTGTGCCACCACGCCCAGCTGTATCTGTGTTTTTTCTGTTGTTGTTCTAAGCTTTTTGTGGCAGTTCTGTTTACAGAAAGTACAGTTCCTATATACCCTCTTATTCTCCCTCCATTTTCTTTTTTTAAAAAATATTTTTAAATAGTTTTATTATTTTTTATTTATTTGCAAACAGAGATGGAATGGGTGAACCAGGGCCTCTAGCCTCTGCAAACAAACTCCAGAGGCAAGTGCCACTTTGTGCACCTGGCTTTACATGGGTATGGGAGAATCAATCCTGGGTTGTTAGGCTTTGCAGGCCACTGAGCCATCTCTCCAGCCCTTCCTTGATTTTTTTTATCATTTTATCTTTTATCATTTATCTTCCATGTTATGCCTCCTTTCTCTATCCTCTTGCTTTCTTCCCCTCCAGCTTCCCTCCCCCTCTCATGCTGGAGAGAGAACCCAGGGCCTGGCACACGTTAAGCACTGCACCATTCAGTTACAGCCCAGTTCCTAGAGTCCATATTCTTTTAGTATCTTTATTTATTTGCAAGCAGAGAGAGGGGTGGAGAAAATGGGCACGCCAGGGCCTCCAGCCACTGCAAACAAACTCCACATGCACATGCCACTTTGTACATCTGGCTTTACGTGGGTTCTGGGGAATCGAACCTGGGTGGTTAAGCTTTGCAGGCAAGCTCCTTAACTGCAGAGCCATCTCTCCAGCCCCTAGATTTCATATTTTGCATTGGTATTTCCTTATCATGTTAATACATACTCTAATTATTCTAGTTCTAGAATGTTCTTAGAACCACAGATTGGCTGCTTTCACTTAGCAGTGTGTTTAACTTCCTACACATCTTAGCTTAATAGCTCATTGGCGTTTATCACTCAATAATTATTTGCTGTATAGATCTACCAGTTTTCTCTTTTACCTGCTAACTGACATCTTGGTTGATTCCAGATGTTGGCAGGGTTTTTGTATGGTCATCTGGGTGAGGGAAAACGTGGCACGAGCAGAAGCTGGACATCACCTCTGCCATAGCCAGTGGAAAACAGCAGAAGAGTGAGCCAAACTGCCACTGGCAAGGTAGGAGCTAGTCATCCTCAAAGTCCACCTCCTCATGACACACCTTCTCCTGCAAGGCCCCACTGCCCAAATCGCCATCAGCTGGGGAGCAAGTCTTCAAAACCCATGAGTTTATGGGGGGCCCTCCGGCTCAAAGCAGCATGGATTGTTATCCTAGAAACTACTGTTGTTGTTGTGTTGTTTTTCGAGGTAGGGTCTCACTCTAGCCCAGGCTGACCTGGAATTCACGTTGTAGTCTCAGGGTGGCCTTGAACCCATGGTGATCCTCCTACCTCTGCCTTCCGAGTGCTGGGATTAAAGGTGTGCGCCACCATGCCTGGCCCCTAGCAGCTATCCTGATTATAGTGTGCAGAAGCGTTGAAGCGGGAGTGCGGCCCTCCAGCTCTCTCCCCCGCAGTATTCCGCTATTAGGAGTCTTCTAGCTCCATGTGAACGCACGAATCAGTTTGTCAGTGTCCACAAAGTACACTGAGGGGCTGACTGGGATTGCACTGACTCTAGATCAAGTTGGGAAAAGTAAGCTCTTGACACATCTCCCCATCTCCATGAATGGAAAACCAGCCTCTCCTTTCATTTAGCTCATTTGACTTCATTAGTTTTACTCATGTAGATCCTGTGCATACTGTGTTGGATTTATATCTAAGTGTATGAGGAGTTCTTTTTGTTTCTCTTAGTGCTAATGTAAATGATACTGCGTTTTTATTTCAAATTCTAATAATTGGTATAAAATATTGTACCTATTAATCAGTCTAATAATTGCCATAGTTACTGATTTCATGTGTGTGTTCATTTTTCAAGACTTTCTTCAGACATTACATAATCTATAAACAAGTTTCCAATCAGTCTATGCTTATTTCCCCTTCTGTGTTTCTTTTTGTTTTTTTTTGTTTGTTTTTCAAGGCAGGGTCTTACTCTAGCCCAGGCTGACCTGAAACTCACTCTGTAGTCCCAGGCTGGCATCGAACTCACATCAGTCCTCCTACCTCTGCCTCCCAAGTGCTAGGACTAAGGCGTGCGCCACCACGCCCGGCTCCTTTTCTTATTGCATTAGCTAGGATGTGCAACACAGTAAGAGCAGGGAGAGTGGCCATCCTTGCCTTATTCTTGCCTTTAGCTGCAAAGCACCTGGTTTTTTCCCATTGTGTGAGATATTGGCTATAGGGTTCTTGTAGAAAGGTGTGCTTTACCAAATCACGGTCTCCTCCACTCGTACTTAGTCGGGCATTTTGTTATGAATGGCTGTTGGACTTTTGTCAGCTCCTTCTCTTGTGTCTGTGACCATGTGATTTTTCTTCTTAAGCCTGTGGATGTGTTGAACTATATAAATTAATTTTCAAATGCTGAACCAGTGTGTGCACCACTTAAGTCTTCCTGTACAATTCATTTTATACATTATTGGACTTAATTTAGTTATTGGAACTTTTCAGTAGAATTGAAATGTTAAAATGTGCCAGGCATGGTGGCACATGCTTTTAATCCAGCATGCTGAAGGCAGAGGTAAGAGGATTGCTGTGAGTTTGATACCAGCCTGAGACTACATAGTGAATTCCAGGTCAGCCTCGGCTAGAGTGAGACCCTACCTTGAAAAACAAAAGCAAATATTTAAAGCAAAATTTATAAATACAGGAACTGTAAAATCATAATCAGAAACTTTATAAACAGATCTAAAATAAACAGGCCTAAAATCAGCTTATGAACTATTGAACAATAGTAAACAAAATTTATCCAACTATACAGCACTTGGGACTTTGTGAACAGATAGGCAAGTGTTCATATTCTCTGATACAGCCGGGCGTGGTGGCGCACGCCTTTAATCCCAGCACTCAGGAGGCAGAGGTAGAAGAATCACTCTGAGTTCAAGGGCACCCTGAGACTACATAGTGAATTCCAGGTCAGCCTGGACTAGAGCGAGACCCTACCTCAAAAAAAAAAAAAAAAAAAAAAAAAAAAAAAACTACAATGATGACCACAGGAAGGAGCCAACTTAAAGGACTCCCAGTGGCCAATAGGCTACAATTAAATTTGAGGAGGAAATCTGAAGGCAGCTGGAGAGATGGCTTAGCAGTTAAGGCATTTGCCTGCAAAGCCAAAGGACCCAGATGCAATTCACCAGGACCCATGTTAGCCAGATGCACAAGGGGGCGCATATATCTGGAGTTCGTTTGCAGTGGCTGGAATGGTGCACCCATTCTCTCGCTCTTCCTCTTTCTGTCAAATAAATATATTAAAAAAAAAAAAAAAGAGGCCAGCTGGACTAGAGACCCTGCCTTAAAAACTTTGCAAGCATGTTGACCACTGAGCCATCTTTCCAGCTCCACACAGGCCAGTTTTAAGTCAAGCTTCCAGTGTACACTCAAATGACCTTCCCTAGTCCTCAAACTTCCTGAGAACACCACTAACAAATCCGCCCAGTTCCCCATGTCCCTGCTCTCCTTGGCTCACTTTAGGATTTCAGGTTCCAGATGCTTCAGGCAAAGACACCAAAGAGTCTTATTTATAGTACATTTTATTTTCACTGGTATTTCATTTAATACAATTTCATAGTAGGGATGCGCCCTCAGATGAGCCAAGACATACATCCTAAGACATACATCACCAAGAGATTTTTTTTCACACTGTTCTTCTGGGCAGGATGTGAGGCTTTTAGAGCCCCCAAGGTGGTCATCTGCAATCTTACCCCGGTACAGCAGGGGGTAGACAACCTCATCATACAAGAATCCAACATTAGCTCTTACGTCAGATGCTCACCACCTCTCAAAGTTGTAATTGTAATGGCTCATTTTCCCCCCACCAAGTTCAGTGTCATTTTTTGTTTTGCTTTTTTAAGTACAGCGTGTAAATATGTCAACGCCACCCATCTTTCTCTTCATACAGTGAAAATAGCAAAAGCCTGGAGATTTTTACTTCTTCTTGGGTTCAAGTTGGCACATGACTCTTACGGATGCGGTGTGCTCAGTAAACTAATTCCAAGCTTGCCAACCATGAGCAGACTGTTCAAAAGAAACAAAAACCATTAGGAGGGTTGGAGAGATAGCTCAGCAGTTAAGGTACTTGCCTGCATAGCCTAAGGACCCATGTTCGATCCCCAAGTATCCACATAAAGCCAGATGCACAAGGTGGTGCATGTGTATATGCAGTTAGTTTGCAGTAGCTAGAGGCCCTGGCACACCCATTCTCATTCTCTCTCTCTCAAAAAAATAAAATATTTTTTTAAAGCCACCAGGAATAGGACCCAACAAGCAACCACGTAGGGGACTCATGAATGCATGGGAAGAGAGGTATCAAGACAAAGCTCAGAAATAAAGGCAGTCCCTGAGGAGCCGTAGAAAACCATGCCAGGGCAGGGCAGTCTTGCACTGACGTCTTGGCACATGGGTGCGCCTAACCCAACTACTACTAACTTGGAGGAGGTGCGGAAGAGAGACCAAGGCCTCTCAGGCCACAGAGCTGCGTCGTCCTAGTTCACAGCTCATGCCCTTGGCCTGCAATGGCTGTTTTGTTTCCACCATGAAAGATGACAACAGCACAAACAAGACCAAAGACAAGCAGGTCATCTTTGTTCTGAGACACTTTTTCATCTTTGTGTACATGTACGTATGTACATACGTACGTACATGCGTGTGTGTCTGCGTATGTGAATGCAGGTACATACGTGCCATGGGGTGCCTATGGAGGTCAGAGGCCAGCCTCAGGCCCTGTCTCTTGCCTTCTCCCTTGTTTGAAGCAGGCTGTCTTACTGTTCATTAGTGAGGACATCAGGCAGGCTGGCCCGTGAGCTTCTGCTTCCAGGATTCTCCTGTCTGAATTCAACTACTCATGCTTGCACAGGAAACACTTTTATTCACTGAACCATCTCCCCAGCCCAGATTTTAATAAATATATATTCCCTGCTTCTAGGATATGTTTATTATATTTAAAGATTAGTCAGTTCAAAATTAGAGAGCAGGAGCTGGAGAGATGGCTCAGGAGTTAAGGCACTTGCCAGGAAAGCAAAAGGACCCATATAAGCCAGATGCACAAGGTGGCGCATGCGTCTCGAGTTCATTTGCTCTTGCAGCCTTTCCTCCTTGTGTCTGAATGAGCTAGGTCAGGTGATATCTGGGATCAAGTATTCAGAAGCAGAAATTTTGTAGTGTATGAATTATTTTGAGCAATAAATTAAACTGTATCTTGATACTGGGAGGAACAGCATGGAAAGTACCTGGCGCCTGCGATCAAACCTGCAGGCATAAATTTTCCAGAGTTGTAGAACCGCATTCCCATAATGCCAGCCAAGGTCCCAGATGTGGCTGAGGAAGATAAAGGTCACAGAAGTCATTCATTTGTACATGTGGGGAGACAGATGTGAAACGTCCCAGCTACCGTTTAAGACCCACACTCTGTGCTATACTCAGTGGGTTTCTCTTCCATCGCTGCCTAGGGCCCGTGGTCTAAGGGCAAAAGCTGGTGCAATATGGGCCTTCAGGCTGAGCTATGGCTTGAGCCTCGATGTCTCCCAGTCAAGCCCCCAGGTGGTTGAGCTACTTTAGGACTCTAGGGGAGGGGCTTTGAAGGTTGAACCCACCCCTGGCTCCCAACTAGCTGTTTCCTGGTCCACCACCATGATGTGAACAAACATCTGCCGAGGACTGGGCAGCTCCCACCACCATGCAGTCCTTCCCTACCATGACGGACTGGAATCTCTGAAACCATGAGCCCAAATCAACCATTTCTTGCTTAGGTTGTATCTGCCAGGTCATGAGTCACAGCAGACACAAAAGCAATAAACCCTTGATCCCAGCCCCACCATGTCTGTCTATCCTCATCTTTTATCACTTTATCTGCAGAAACCAGCTTTCAGCCATCAACGTTCACATTTTCTCCAAAATCATCCCGCACGCTCTCCTGCTTCTGCTGGCTAGCTAGTGCTCGACGCCAGACCCTGACTGCGTCTGTGCTAAAGAACTTTATGTGACCCTTCTGCCTCCTGCTGTGAAGAACCGGCCCACTCTCCCTGTGCTAGACAGGCCCTTGATTCTTAGAGCAGGAGGCA
Organism: Orientallactaga sibirica; assembly: GCA_036365145.1. Classification (NCBI taxonomy): domain Eukaryota; kingdom Metazoa; phylum Chordata; class Mammalia; order Rodentia; family Dipodidae; genus Orientallactaga; species Orientallactaga sibirica. The sequence continues at coordinate 5,185,190 of JAEOAD010000463.1, read as the reverse complement.
GATCTGTGAACAGGTCAAACCAATAAAGCCAGGGTTTACACTGCAAAAAAAAAAAAAAAAACCCTGACTACGAGATGCTGCGTGCTGCACTGGGGCGGGAGCATCGCACTGTACTGGACACCATCTCTCAGTGCTTCACTGACCAGTTCAAAGAATCGCACAGAAAGTATAATTTGTGCTATCAGCACAATTACTACTATCCAACTATATAACAGCAGTCAATCTATCCAGGGTCACTACAAAGACAGAACCACGATCTGAAACCAGACCAGAGGTTAACGGCTGACAAAAACTCAGGCTGGGGAAGAGCACATGCAAAGGCCCTGATGTGAGCAGAGTGAGGTACGATCAAGCAGCTAACAGGGCAGGTAGCGATGGTGCGTGCCTAGAATCCCAGCACTCGGGAGGCTGAGGATGATCATAAGGTCAAAGTCATCCTAGGCAACTTAGTGATTTCAAAATTTAAAAAAAATAAAGACATAGATTTTAGAGGTACAGCTTGGTGGCAGAGAACTGGGACTAGCAGGGAGGACATGGAGATGAAGAACGGATGCGTTAGGGTGTGTGCTGCAGGCAGTGTCACCAGGAGCTGGTGCTGAGTCAGTGACAATGGCTGAGGGATGAGAGCAGTGATGAAGAGGACTGATAGGTGTGAGAGCACGTGCTCAGGCAGATGCCGTGAGACACCCGAAGAGTTCAAGGGCATATGTGAGAGTGAACTTGCAGGACAGAAAACTGAGTCACCTGTGTACTGATGTGTAATTTATGGAATGACCTTCAGTAACACTCTCAAGTGAGACGAAGAGCCAAGTCTTAAATGGGAAGGAAGATGGGATGGTAAAAAAAGGATGAGAAGACAAAAAGGAAAACCAGGAAGACAGAGAAGACAGAGAATCACTGGTCCGCTGTGCTGAGAACAGGCATCAAGCCCTGTAAAATAAGAAGTGAAAACATACACTGGGTTTTATCCATGTACAGGTCACTGTGAGACTCAGGGAGAAATATTTCCATGCCCAAGGGGACAGAAATGGAGACTAAAAAGTGGTTCAATGATGTGGGAGAAAGGAAGAAATAAGATGGAGTCTGGATGGGTTTCTAGAAGTTTCTGAAAAAAAAAAAAGAAAAAGCAAGAACTGAGGAAGGAAGCAGGTTATGAGAGATGTTTTGTTCTTTTCAATCTCTGTGTGTGCATGCGCACGCGTGTGTACAGACGCAGTGCCCCACGCAGAGGCCAGAGGAGAATGTCAAATGTCCCCCTCCATCACTCGTCTGCTGATTTGATTCCAGAGCTTGCTGCTTTCATGAGGCCTGGCTACTCTCCGGTCTCTGCTCTCCACAAGACTGGGGTTACAAGTGTGCTTGGCATTGCCCAGCTGTTCATGTGGATGCTGGGAAATATACCTAGGCCTGTTCAGGCCTGCATGCCTGTGTGTGGGAAGGACACTTAGCCACTGAGCCATTTCTCTCTTGTTTAAATGAGTCAGAGCTGGCCCATCAAGGACAGTCCTTCTATGGATAGTGCCCAGCTCGGGAGATGGTGGAGGAGAAGAGACCCAAAACTCTGGTACAAAAACTGTCTTGGAAAGGGGAGAAATGGGGAAAAGGATGGCTTGGGGACTGATGGTTATAAGGGAGGCAATAGCTGATGGCTGCTGTGTTTTTTTCAGGTAAGTAGATATGATGTCATTTGCAGACAGCAGGTGGTGGGATTCAGAGATGGAGAAAAATGGTCTGCAAGTCATTCTACAGTACGAAAGAAGTTAGTAGGAACAACTGAGAGATGGGCGTGGTGGCGCACGCCTTCAAGCCCAGCACTGGAGAGGCAGAGGTAGGAGGATCACTGAGTTCGAGGCCACCCTGAGACTACATAGTAGATTCCAGGTCAGCCTGGGCTAGAGCGAGACCCGACCTCAAAAAACCAACCAACAAACAAAAAAGAGCTGAAAGCCAGGCATGTCCTTGAGTAGCTGAGCCCGCGCGGCCATGGCTGGCCTCCTCCCCATACCCACGGCTGTTGAGTAGACACACTCTGTGACTCCTCGGATTTCCCTGGCACCCTTGGAAGGGCCAGAGGTGCATCTGTTCTCACACTGTGGATGTGTAAGGCACCAAGGTGCCAAGGCCAAGGCAAGGTCTGATGGAGCCCAACAGAAACATGTCAAAAGTCACCTGGTAAGAAGTCACCTTCCCTTGGCTGGCACTCACGGGACACTTGACAGCTCACAGAGTGCAGGTGTACATTGCCTGACTTCATGGGTAGTTTCCAAGCTTCCCAAACACAAGGACCGTGCCTTACACAAGCAGCTGTCAACTGCGATCTCCACGTGAGAAAACATCCTATGGACACAGACCTAACCAGATGTGCAGTACTTCTGTCAGAGTCAAACAGACTGTCTTTACTATGAAACCTCAATGGCAGCACATACAAGCTTGCCCTGTCAAGTTTAAAACTGAGCTCACCAGGAAGATGTCAATTCATGAAGTACAAAACCCTTTCTGTATACTGTGCATGTCAAACAGTGAACGGGAGCCTGCACTTTCCCCTCCGTGAGGCTCCCGTGTCCTGGCAGAAGCACTGCAATATGTCAGTGAGGCCCTGCCACACCCCCGCCACCACAGCCTGGTGGAAAGCAGCTTACAGGCGCAGCACCACCCAAGCACACGCTGAAACACACATACCTAGGAAAACCCACACGTTCCTGGGATCCTGAGACAGCTGGTAAGCACCCAGGCCTGCTAAGCTCCCAAACAAGAGTCCAGCAGCCAGGGATGGCACACTACCTGGGGGAGAAGCAAACAGATACACACCTGTATTATAATGTCATTCATTTACAGGATCCATCAGATGCCACCCCCTCGACCCTTCCCTGCAGAGGAAAACAGAAGAGAGCTTCCCTTCACACAGCTCCTAACCACAGCATTCCCAAGTAGGAAAGCCATTTGCTCTCGGACTGTGCTGTGCCACTGTTTCTCCTTTAAGGGGTTAGGGCACTTCCTTTCAAGAAAGGAACTTGGATGGAACTGTGGTCAGCCTTTCCCTTAACTAGTCCTGACCAACCCATCAAGGGCTGGAACTATGAACCGGCAGGATTCCACACAAATCCAAGAGGATGTCTGGACATGGAGCTCAACTGGTAGTGTTTGCCTGGCATGCACCAAGCCCTGGGTTTCATCACCAGCACCACACGTAACGGGTGTGGGGCATATGCCTGCAATCTTGGCACCTAGGAGTAGAGGCTAGAGGGTCACAGAAGGTCAAGGTCTGTCTTGACTACATATTGAATTTGAACCTAGCTTAAGATCCTGTCTCAAAAAAAAACTCACAAAAAGAAAAAAATAAAGTTAGTGTGTTTTTTTTGTTGTTGTTAAGTAATTTGTAGAATAAAAATCCCAGGGCTGGAGAGATGGCTTAGTAGTTAAGGCGCTTGCCTGGTTCAATTCCCTAGTACCCACATAAGCCAGATGCACAAAGTGGCACACGCATCTGGAGTTCATTTGCAGTGACTGGAGGCCCTGACCTGTCCATTCTCTCTATCTGATTCATCCTCCCTCCCCCTCCCTCTGTCTCTCTTAAGTAAATAAGGAAATATATTTTTAAAAATTCTAGCATGGCCGGGCGTGGTGGCGCACGCCTTTAATCCCAGCACTCGGGAGGCAGAGGTAGGAGGATCGCCGAGAGTTCGAGGCCACCCTGAGACTACATAGTTAATTCCAGGTCAGCCTGAGCTAGAGTGAAACCCTACCTCGCAAAACCAAAAAAAAAAAAAAAAAATTCTAGCATGAGGGGCTAGAGAGATGGCTTAGCAGTTAAGGCGCTTGCCTGCAAAGCCAAAGGACCCAGGTTCAATTCCCCAGTATCTACATAAGCCAGATGCACAAAGTGGCACATGCATCTGGAGTTCATTTGCACTGCCTGGATGCCCTGGCATGCCCATTCTCTCTTTCTCTCTCCCTCTCATCATCCCTTTCTCTCTTCCTCTTTCTCTCTCTCAAATAAATAAATAAAAATAAAAACATTTAAAATTTTCAGCATGAGCCAGGCGTGGTGGCTCACACCTTTAATCCCAGCACTTGAGAGGTAAGAGGATCGCCATGAGTTCAAGGCCAGCCTGAGACTACATAGTGAGTTCCAGGTTAGCCTGGGCTAGAGTGAGACCCTACCTAAAAAAAAAACCAAAAAAAAAAAAAAAAAAAAAAAAAAAAAAAATGCAGCATGTTTATATGGGATGCAGACAAAGGGTGGGAACAAGTAGGTTTTCTGATATCCCACATCCAGACTACTAAGAAGACTTCAAAAATGAGTATGGGGGACTGGAGAAATGTCACAGTGGTTAAAGATGCTTGCTTGCAAAGCCTGCTGGCCTAGGTTCAATTCCCCAACCACCCACATACAAACACACTCATTTGCAAATAAATGCATTTAAAAAAATTCTTGAGTCAGGCGTGGTGGCACACGCCTTTAATCCCAGCACTCAGGAGGCCAGAGATGGGAGGATCACCATGAGTTCGAGGCCTCCCTTGAGAGTACATAGTGAATTCCAGGTCAGCCTGGGCTAGACCAAGACTCTACCCCCGCCCCCCCAAAAATCTTACTTATTTGCAAGCAGGGAGAAAGAGAGAATGAGCATGCCAGGACCTCCAGCTGCTGCAAACATACTCCAGATAAATGAGCTAATTTGTGCATCTTGCTTTACCTGGGTCCTGGGGAATTGGACGCAGGCTATCAGGCTTTGCAAGCAAGCACCTTTAACTGCTAAGCCATCTCCTCAGCCCATAAATGAATATTTTTTTGAATGCGTGTGGGAAGGGCTGAGAGTATGGCTCAGTGGTACATCACTTGCCTAGCCTGCATATGGCCCTGGCTTGAGCACCAGGGTTAAATAAACAACTACGGCGTAAGTGAGACTAAGGGTTTTTTCTGCTTGAAAAAGTCAGAGATGGTGCCTTGGGGCTGCTGTATGGCAGTGCATGATAACACCCTGCTACCACCCCTGACTACCTTAGATAAAGAGGCAAAAAACAAGAAGCCTGGCTGAGCTCAGGCCAGATAACCAAATCAAGTGCACGAGCCAGGAAACTGACACCACCAACTTGGGGCCCAAGGCAAACTCAGTCAGGCAAAACTGAACCTGAAGGATCCCAGAAACTCACTCTTCACTGAAAGAAAGTAAAGATTTGAAGAATCTAAGTAAATGCAAATTACCTGCTTTTGCATAGCCAATGATCCCTCCAGTAGCCACCAGAGCTGCATAGCCAAAGCCAAAATAATGTAAAGGCACTCTGAAATGACAACAGGGAGAAATGAGTGCCAACCATGTTAAAAAAAAAAAAAAAAAGACATAATCACGGGACAGGATGACAAGGCCATCATCCCAGACAGCAACAACTAATCAGTTGGAAATAAAGCCCCCAGAGAAGGTGGGTGGCACACGTAGTCACACTAGTCAGTGACAGCTAGACTCAAATCCAGGTCCCAGGATACACATCCAGGGATCCTCCCACCCCAGGCTGCCCCAGGCAGGCCAGTCTTGGGCCTGTGGTTTAATAAACCCTAGGCAATGCCATCCCCACTGGCCACTTACAGGGGGCTGGTGTCTTTCGGCATTGTTCTGTCCGTCGAGGTAGGAGCCCACACCAGGCCTGCACCTGTGGAGGAAAAGCTGGGTCAGGCAATTAAGAGTAATTGTAGCCGTCCGAAAAAATATAGGTTACAAGTCTAGGTATTGGCAGCTAGCAATGGGCCCCTGGGTTATCCAGCCACTGGAAGCCTCCGGCGAGTGCAATGCATCATAAAGATAACAAAGGTTCAAATTTCCTGCGGTGTTGTGTACATTCAACGGGCTGGGAAGCCTTAGGACAAAGTAAACTCTGAACAGACATTGGAACACAGGAAGGCGACAAGCGTCATGATCCGTCCTGGACTTGCACCAACTCACCGTTTCATCAGTGAGCGGTTTAGTTATTACGAAATCAGAAAGCAAATACGCTGCACCTTCAAGTTTTAATGTCTCGCTGGGGGCGGAACGAATGCTGGTTTCTCTGTCCTAAGCATCACAGGTCCTCAAAATTTCAAGCGGGTAAAACTTTAGAAACCCTTGAATCCAACTCCAGCTCTTTTAAGACTTGGTGGAGTGTGGGGAGGATAAGACACAGCAGAACCGAGTGCTGTTTTCACGGACTGTGCACCCCAAGAAACCTACGTGCACTGTCGGTCCCCTGGGAGCCTAACGAGACTGAAGCAGGGCACAGGCGGCCGCGCTGAGTTTCGGGGCTTTTCTAAAGAAACGGAGAACGAAGTCTCCAGGTCAGCGATCAAGAGTGCGCGGGTGGCACGCGCGCGGGGCCCGGGGCTGCAGGGCTCCCGGGAAGCGGGAAGCGGCCCTGAAGCCCCCGCCCGGCCGAGCCGCGAGGCCCTGAGGTCCCGGCACAGCGGCTCGCGACCCACGCGGAAGCAACGCGTAACTGACACCCCCCGGTCCCCGAGGCTGACCCGCCGAGCCCGCACGCCGGCGCCAGGAAGCCGAGTCTGCAGCCGCGCGGACGTCACGGCCTCGGCGCGCGCGGCGTCCCGGGCGGGGCAGGGCCCTGGGTGTGGCTTGACGCGGGCGGGACTGCGCATGTCCAGAGCGGGGGGCGTGGCACGGGCGGAGTTTGACGCGGGCGGGACTGCGCATGTCCAGAGCGGGGGCGTGGCAAGAGCGGAGTTTGACGCCGGGCGGGACTGCGCATGTCCCGAGCAGGGGCGTGGAGTGGGCGGTGTTTGAGGCCGGGCGGGACTGCGCATGTCCCGAGCAGGGGGCGTGGCATGGGCGGAGTTTGACGCCGGGCGGGACTGCGCATGTCCCGAGCAGGGGCGTGGCGAGGGCGGAGCTTGGCGCTGGAGTGGGCTCTCCTGGTTCCGCTGCCAGGTGAGGCTGGTTTGGCCGCCGGGTCTTGAGCTCACGTGCTCCGTAGCAGAACGTGGCGTCTCCTCAGCTCCCTTCTTCCATCGCAGGCACGCGCCGCAGCTATAGGATGGGGTGGGAGGAGGAACTGAGGGGATCCTGGCAACCACTGGTCCCCAAAAGCTTGTGCGCCGGCCATGGAGCACACAGCAGTGAATATCCAGGTCGACCAGCCTGGAGATCATCCCAGGTCTTCCTGTGGCCTTCCACACGTGCGCGTTGAGAACAAGCATGTATGCACACCCCCTTGCATGCACACAGCATGTAAAAATCCTAGCTTGATTTCTAAAAATTAAAACAAGCTTATTTTAAAGTTTCTACAGAAATGAAATATAAAATAATTTTAATTGACAGGAATCACATTTTTAAATCCCACTATGGACTTCCACAGATAAAGGAATGAAGCTAACCCCTTTCTCATACCATGTCCTACAATTGACTCAAAATGAATTGATTACAAGGGGAAATTTTTTAAGTTAACAAAAAATGAGCTGGAAAGATGGTTTAGCGATTAAAACGTTTGCCTGCAAAGCCTAAGGACCAGGTTCGATTCCCCAGAACCCATGTAAGCCATATGGTGGCCCATGTGTCTGGAGTTCATTTGCAGTGGCTAGAGGCCTTGGGGCGCCCATTTTCTTTCTCCCTCTCTCTAACAAAATATTTGTTTTAAAAAAAAAATGTTAAAGGGAAAATATGGATTGCAGAGCTAAATGCAACAGCTCAAACTTTAACAGCGTGGCAACCTGGGGTAAACCTTCATGATGCTGGCAGCAACAGCAGTGATAAGACCAACCACACAAGTGCTTCTGTGTCTACCGTGAACAACAAAAGACAAGTGCAGAATGCAAGAAATGTGCAAGTCACGTATCTGGGACTTATATCTAGCATTTATAAAGATCTCCTACAACTGTAAATAAACAACCCAATTTAAAAATGGTTAATATATATGAATAGACACTTCTGAGTGGGAGGTATACAAATTGCTGGTTGTACCACTCAGAATACATTGTTTTAGGGCTGAAGGGATTTTATGGTTGGGGTGCTTGCCTCCAAAGCCAAAGGACCCATGTTCAATTCCCCAGGAACCACGAAAGCCAGGTACTGAAGGTGGCACATGGACCTGGAGTTTGTTTGCAGTGGCTGGAGGCTCTGGCATACCCACTGTCTCCCTCTCAAATAAATAAAATACAAAATATTTGAGATAGAGACAGATACAGAGAGAATGGGCTGGGCCTCTAGCCACTGCAAACTCTGAGCCACCTTGCACCTGGTTTACATGGGTACTGGGAATCAAACCTGATACATGTGCAACCTTAACTGCTAAGCCATCTCTCCACCCCTGAATAGATTTTTTTTTTTTTTTTTTTGTTTTGCGAAACCTTGTCTCAGGGTGGCAATTATCCTCCTATCTTTGCTGGGATTAAAGCTTGACCTATGATTGGCTTTTCCTTGACCTATGATTGGCTTGATAGTAATGATGTATGAATTTAAATCTCAAAATGCTACATACAGCCAGGCATGGTGGCACACGCCTTTGATCCCAGCACTAGGGAGGCAGAAGTAACAGGATCGCCGTTAGAGGCCATCTTGAGACAACATAGTAAATTCCAGGTCTAGCCTGGGCTAGTGTGAGACCCTACCTCGAAAAATCAAAAAAAAAAAAAAGTTACATACAAATAAATTGTAGAGGCTGGGATGTGGCTCAGGGTGTACCTCGCATGCTTAAGTTTGGCTCCATCCCCAGCACCCCAACATATGTAAATAGGGAGGTGCAGTTACGTTACAGCTCATTCCTTCAGTGATCCAAGTTCTCCTCTCAAGAGCCTAAAGAACAAGGAAGACCCAAAGCAATGCGGCAGTGCTGCAAAGAAACACGAGCAGAAGCCAAGGAAGCACAGAGCTGGGTCCTTGAAAAGATCAATAAAAAGACAAGAAACAAATGCACAGCAGTGAAACAAGCTGTCAGCTCAGCCAGTCCACACACACACTCACAACTCATGAAACTGATTCATTCCACAAAACACAAAACTTATCCAACAGGATATAGTAAGAAAACTGAATTTGTAATTTTAAAACTTCCAAAAAGTGAGCGGGAGTGGTGGCGCACGCCTTTAACCTCAGCACTTGGGAGGCAGAGAAGTAGGAGGATTGCCGTGAGTTCGAGGCCACCCTGAGACTATATAGTTAATTCCAGGTCAGCCTGAGGTACAGTGAGACCCTACCTCGAAAACCAAAAAAAAAAAAAACCTTCCAAAAAGACATCTCAATGCTCACTGGAGATTACTACATTTAAAGGCTTAATAGAAATTCTGTATAATCTCTCCAGAAAACAAAATGAAAATAGTAACACAAGATAGTGGAAATGATGTGGAGACCGGGTCTCTCAATTATTGCCAGAGATATAAAATCACACTATTTTGGAAAACTGGTTTTTTTTTCTTTTATTATAAACACATTTACAAAATGTGCTTCCCATTTCTACACATAAACACATAGTGTCATGCCCACTCCCTTCTGCCCTATCCCATGGATGCAATTTCTTTTAAAGCATGAGGTACCATGACCCAGCAGTAAACTCAAAGCACTTGTCCCAGAGAAATGAAGACAACGTCCACACAGCCTGCTCACAGGTGTTTGTCAGCCTGGCTCATGCCTGATGTCCTTCACAGAGAGTCACTAGCTGCCACCAGCGAGAGCTCTTAGCCTGTGACGAAGGTAACAACGCCCATCACTGGCCAGAGGGTTCTGCTGAGTGAAAGCAGCTCATCTCAAAGGCCGAGCTGCCAAACTGGTAATTGGTGGACACTACAGAACTCAAGGACAGATCATTAGTTGCCAGGGAGATTTATTAGCTCTGTACAACAGGAAGATTGTGGTACAATTAATATATACCATCATGATATATAATAAAATAGCATGTACCAAAAATAATTTTACCATTGTTTTAAAAACAAAAACACCATGTAAAAGTGGTTTTCTTTGAAGTTGCACATTTTCTCCAAAAGAAGAAATTTCTTGCTGTTACTCTGATAGAAAAGAAACAAACCGGACATGATGGCACACGCCTTTAATCCCAGCACTTGGGAGGCAGAGATAGGAGCATCGCGGTTGAGTTCGAGGCTGCCCTGAAACTACATAGTGAATTCCAGGTCAGCCTGGGCTAGAGCGAGACCCTACCTCGAAAAACCAGAGAGAGAGAAGGAAACAAGTTTGGTAAAATATTTTAAAAGGAAAATTCTTCCAAAAAGTAGTTTCTTTGGGTAGGAGAAACCCAGGATTCACTATACTTTTTACATTTTCTTTTTTCTCTTCTTCTTTTCTAACATTACTGACATTTTTCTCTTCTTGGTTGACAAGCTACTTCCTTTTGTCAGCTTCGTACTGTCACCAGTTAAAGCAGACTTCTTTGTGTCTGGCTTTGATGTTTCTTCTCCACATTCCTCCTCCTTCATTTTCAGCTTCTCTGCATTCACTATAACACAAGAGACGGCATATGCACATTAAAGACAGCGTGCCCTTCCCTCTGATCAAATACCCAGAGGCTGGCAAGGAAGTTAGCTGGACATTCAAGAGGGAACCCGAGGCTCAAGTCTTCTAAATAGTTGACTTAACTTACCAGGGGAGGGCTCTGCTGCTGGAGGAAGACTGTCTTTTGTGTCTGTCACTCTGTCTAACCACACTGCAAGGCATGTCAGCCTGGCACCAGTATTTACTTCACAGAGCAAAGATGGAGGAACTTTCTAAACAGAAGGAAAAAAAAAAAAAAATCAAAAGAAAAACTGATGACATACTTCACTAAGAAATTTTGGATAACTGCTTTTCTTGTTCTATACCGAGCTGTCTTATTGAAATTTATTATACAGGGCTGGGGAAACTGCTCAGTGGTTAAGGCACTTGCTTGCAAATCCTATTGACCTTGGTGTGATTCCCCAGTACCCACATAAAGCCAGATGCAGCCGGGCATGGTGGCACTTGGGAGGAAGAAGTAGGAGGATTGTCATGAGTTCGAGGCCACCCTGAGACTACATACTGAATTCCAGGTCAGCCTGGACTAGAACAAGACCCTACCTTGAAAAAAAAAAAAAAAAGGAAATGAAGTTTGGACCCTAGTAAGCCCATGCCTGCTCTCTTTCCCTCTGGCCAGAAATCAAACAAATTTTTTAAAATGAGAGACTTTATTATACAGCCACACAAAACCCTGTTTCCATCACATGCAGTGCTATGTGTTGGTCTACACAGAATTATGCTAGTGCACTGGAAACCACCCAGCAACACATTTGCAAGGACGCAACCCCTGTCCAGAAATGCATGCTTGTACGTTCTTGAGCACAGAGGCACCCATGCATGCAACCGTGTTTCAACTCAATGGGTTAGGGGAGTGGGCATGATAAGGAGGAATGGGAAGAAGGGTGCTGATGGGAGGGGACAACAGAGGGTGACTGGGAGAGGTAAGATTTTGAGACATGTCAAAAAGGGGAAAATAAGTCAAAATTAAAAGAACAAAGGTGGGCTAGAGATGGCTTGGCAGTTAAGGCACTAGCCTGCGAAGCCCAAGGATCAAGGTTCAATTTCCCAGTACCCACATACCCTGGGTAGAGTAAGACCCTACCTTGAAAAACCAAAAACAAAGGTATCCAGAAATTATAAGTTGCAAGGAGTCAGGCTGTCTTATCCTTTCTCGGGTTTAACAGAGAAGCCTGCACAAAGGAGACTGGCAACAAGCCATGTTCACAGAACGAGGTTCTTAGAACAGATAAAGCTGAAACCACACAACTAATGCTTAATTATGTGGTCTAAGACTATTGATGCTTGTTACGACAACTGAAATTCCAGCTGTTTTTAGTATGTAACAGCAATCTTTTTATCTAACATCTTACAGAGGACCCAGATAACAAGCAAGCAAGTCGTTTTTGTCACGAGAAGAGCAGTGGATCAGCTCAGACTCATGACTTCCCAGGGCAGCTCGGCTCTGTGGGATCCCTAACGTTCCCTCACCCATTTATTCTTCTCCTGTAAGGCATTCAGGCTTACAATTTAGTCTGTAAGACTCAGCACACACTGTTACAGGCGGAGGACCTTTTCTGCAGTACTGTGCTCTTCTCCCCTTTTCCTTGAGTGCACACGTATGTGTGTGTGTGTGTGTGTGTGTGTGTGTGTGTGTCAACAGTGGCGGCAGCGGCTAGATTGACATAGGGCATCTTCCTCACTTGCTCTCCACTTCACTTACTGAGGCAGGGTTTCTCATGGACTGGGGCTCCCCATTCAGCTACTCTCATTAGCCAGCTTGCCCAGGGGAACCCTGTCCAGACCTCCGGAGCGCTGAAGTCAAGGTGGGCCACAATGCCTACTCTGCATTTATGTGGATGCCGAGGAACTGAACTCCAGTCCTCATGCTGGCATAGCAAAAGCTTATCCATGGAGCCAGGTCCCCAGCCTGAGAACCCAGACTGGGTATGGTGGTGCATGCCTTTAATCCCAGCACTCGGGAGGCAGAGGTAGGAGGATCTCTGAGAGTTCAAGGCCACCCTAAGACTACACAGTGAATTCCAGGACAGCCTGAGCTAGAGTGAGACCCTACATCAAAAAACAAAAAACAAAAAAAAATTCTGCCTCTTGTAACTTATAAATAATAGTGGCACAAAACATGCATTAAAGAACACTGGGGGCTGGAGAGATGGCTTAGCAGTTAAGGCACTTGCCTGCAAAGCCTAAAGACCCCAGTTTGATTCTCCAGGTCCCACGTAAGCCAGATGCACAAGGGGGCACAAACGTCTGGAGTTCGTTTGCAGTGGCTGAAGGCCCAGGCGCACCCATTCTTTCTCTTTCCCCCTCTCTATCTATCTCAAATAAATAAATTTAAAAATATATATATATATATATATATATATATATATATATATATATATATATATATAAAGAACAACACTACTGGCCCTGGGTGGAGACACTCACCTTATCCTGCTTGAGCTTCCACATTTTGATGAAACCATCATTCGATGCTGTCACGAGAACATGATGCTCTGGAATTTGAAAACTGAACAGGTCTTTTACCCTAAAAGAAATGAAATGCCATAAAAGACCCTTCCTTCCAGAGAGTGAGGTATTTTAACTCCATGTGCAATCCTAGCTTGTTTCAGTGCTTCGAGAATTTCCACACTGATCAGTGAGCACTGCCTTAAGACGGCAGGAACACGCCCCATTCCCGCTGGGCGGTGGCAGGCCACTGACAAGGCAAAGCACTGCGTGAAACTGAACCAAACCTGAAATGATCATCATACATCCTTAGGCTTTTAAAAGGGAAGTAAAGATTTGTAAGACAAAGCCTGTTACCAGCAAACCAACTCCAAGTTCAGAAAAAAGAAAGAAAAAAAATAGAAGATGTGCCTGGAGTTCATTTGCCGTGGCTAGAGGCCCTGGCATGTTCATACTCTCTCTTTCTCTGCTTGCAAATTAGTTAAAGAACTGATAAATCAAAGACGACGAAGGAAACAGACTCCCTCACCTCGAGGGCCACCACTTCTAGTCTGAGCTGTTTATATTCCTCCATGATCACTAATTGGCTTTTCTGCTTCCATTTCACATGCCGCAGGTCTAAGCAGAAGTAAAATCATGTCGTCCCTAGGCTTAACACCCTCAAATCTGGAATCGGCTTTACAATAACATGGGAGGAGGAGTGGCTGGAGAGGCAGATGAGCATGACTGTCCCTGAAGAGACAAATGCTGAAGATGGTGGCACGATATGGAGAGGGCTCCTGCAGCTGGCCCACCTGCCTCTCAAGTCTTCTATGACAAGTAAACAAAGCAGGGGGCTGGAAAGGCAGCTCAGTGGTGGAGTCACCCAGCACCTGCCCTTTGCCTCACTACAAGTAAGAGCTGTGAGGGCATAAGCACTGGTCTCTGCCATCATGAAACACCCGGTGAACACTGTTGGAGTGAAGAACAAATGGACTAGCACTGTTCGAATGCAGTGGGCATGGTCTTCCTGAAGCGGGCTTACTGCCGACATGGGGAAAGGCCTGTGTGTGGCTGCAGGAGCATTGAGCCACAGAACCACATGGAATATAATTTGTATGGTACTGCCTTTTTCAAAATTATAGAAGGGACTGAAAACATGGCTCAGTGGATAAAGTACTAGTATTCAACTCTGGAATTCCAATCCAACTCAGTTCCTATCCCTAGACTTTAAGTACAAGTCTGAAGCGGTGGCACACTTCTGTGATCCGTGTGTGCCTGCAATGGAGTGGGGACCAGGAGACCCCTACCTGAAAGGAGGCGGAAGTGAGGACTGACCTGAAACTTGTCCTCTGAACTCCACACATGAGCCACTCACCACTCATAGACACACACTAAATAAATATTTATTTTTTAAAGTTACAGTAGAAAAAGTAGGGACATAAGAGTCAAGGGGTCTGGGTTTGGACAGCGCCATTACTTAAGAGTAGAGCAATCTAGCTGGGTGTGGTAGCGCACACCTTTAATTCCAGCACTGGGAGGCAGAGGCAGGAGGATCGACATGAGTTAGAGGCCACCCTGAGACATAGTAAATTCTAGGTCAGCCTGAGCTAGAATGAAACTCTACCTTGGGGTGAGGGGGGCCAAACAAATAAAGACAAACAGTGGAGCAATCCTGCCCAAGCCAATGAGCCACTTGCTCAGACTCAGGGTCTAGTTTATATACACTGTAACATTGGGAGGTGGAGCTCAATAGCATTATTTCTCTTTCCTACATGGAAAGTGAAGTGGCAATGGATTTAAAAGGTCAGGAGTGGTTAAGGACAAAGCTCAATCCTCTTTAGTTTTGTTTTTAAAATTTTTTTATTTATTTATTTATTTGAGAGAGCAAGAGAGAAAGGGGGAAAGAGAGAGAATGGGTGTGCCAGGGCCTCCGGTCACTGCAAACTAGACGCAAGTGCTACTTTGTGCATGTGGTTTACGTGGGTTCTGGGGAATCAAACCAAGGTCCTTTGGCATTGTAGGCAAACGTCTTAACCGCTAAGCCATCTTTTGAGACTGACCTGGAATTCAGTCTATATTCTCAGGGTGGCCTCGAACTCACGGCGATCCTCGCACCTCTGCCTCCCGAGTACTAGGATTAAAGGCGTGCACCACCACACCGGCTTCCGCTCTAGTTTTTGATTTGATCAAATGTGCTGGCCATCAAGTTCCGAGTCTAACAAACGTGCTTCAGGAGGAGTGCAATGGCCGGATCTCAGGCTAGACTTGACCCCTTCTGCATTACAAGTGCACAAGATGACATCTTCCACCAGGTCCTTACACGACAGGCACCACACTCATGTGGCACACCTGACTATTCACACTGTTGTTCACAAACACACACACTCTGATTCATGTAACTATTGCATGCAGAACATCTAAGACAACATAGAAACACAGACTGGTTAAAAAAATACCTGTTTTCATGAGCTTTAAATTCACAGAGGCACACTAGTGAATCACAGTCAAAAAACCTCACAGCTTCTTCATCTCCAGCCACTGCCAGGACAGCATCCTAGGAGAAAGGAAAAAATAATACCAGAATGTCCTCAGGAGCTCTGACCATCTCCATGAACCCACATCACTGCTTCTAGACAACTTACTGAGAGAAATGTGACAGAAGAAATCCTCTTGTTATTTGTGATGGTACCGCTGACAGATGCATTGTCAAGCTGATAGACATCAATTTTATTCAATAGGACGACTATGTATTTCTCCCCACTTGGGGACCATTCTACTATGTGAGCATCTGTTAAAGAAATCAAATTATCCCATTTAAAAAAAAAATGCTGAAGAGATGGCTTAGCTTAGCAGTTAAGGCCCCTGGTGCCAAGCCTAAGAACACCCGTTCGATCTCTAGGTCCCACGTTTAGCCAGAAGTAAAGTGGGCAAGCGGCATTGCACACTTGCCCACAAGGGGGCACGCATCTGGAATTCATTCACAGCGCTGAGAGGCCGCAGGCGTGCCCATTCTCTCTCTGCCTCTATTTCTCTCTGTGTGTCTCTCTCAAATAATAATAATTTAAAACAAAAAAATCATACCAGGCATGCAGGCACACACCTTTAATCCCAGCACTCAGGAGGCAAAGGAAGGAGGATCGCAGTGAGTTCGTGGCCACCCTGAGACTACATAGTGAATTCCAGGTTAGCCTGAGCTAGAGTGAGATCCTACCTTGAAAATACAAAAAAGAAAAAAGTCAGAATAAAAATGGCCAATTTATATATTTGCATTTATACTACACTTTTTTTTTTTTTTGCTCAAGATAGGGTCCACTGCAGCCCAGATTGACCTGGAACTCACTCTGTAGTCTCAGGGTGGCCTCGAACTCACAACAGTCCTCCTACCTCTGCCTCCTGAGTGCTGGGATTAAAGGTGTGCGCCACCACACCCAGCTCAATACTACACATTTTTAATTATTTAATTTATTTTTGACAAAGAGACAGAGAGAGAGAGAAGGCTGTACCAGGGCTTTAAGCCACTGCAAACAAACCCCAGAAGCAAGAGCTCACCTTGTGCATTTGGCTTACGTGGGTCCTGGAATATTGAACCTGGGTCCTTAGGCTTCGCAGGCAAGCGCCTTAACTGCTAAACCATCTCTCCAGCCCTACTACGCATTTTTCTATCAATTTTTCTATTTGTTCTTCACAATTAACTTGTGGTATCCATTTCATACATTAAATTTTAGATGAATGGAGTTCAAATAATTACTGAAAGTAATAACAAAGCTGGTGTGTGGCAAGCTGTAAGAACCCAAATCAAAATGGAAAGAGAGGGCTGGAGAGGTGGCTTAGCGGTTAAACGCTTGCCTGTAAGACCGAAGGACCCTGGTTCGAGGCTCGATTCTCCAGGACCCACATAAGCCAGATGCACAACGGGGTGCATGCATCTGGAGTTCGTTTGCAGTGGCTGGAGGTCCTGGAGCACCCATTCTCTCCCCCTCCCTCTCTCTCTCTCTCTCTCCCTGCCTATTTCTGTATCTTCTCTCTCTCAAATAAATAAATAAATAATAAAATATAAAAAAAAAATGGAAAGAGAAAGTAACGTGAAACATCAGCTCTCAGAGGAAATGTGTGCACCCATGTGCAAAAGAATGTGTGTCCATGCATGCATATCCCAGTTGCTGTAAAATACTGTTCAAACTAAAATACTCACTCTGTTTTATATTTTTTATGAAGGCTGATCTTCCCTCCACAAGATTCCATGTTCTATAAAACAAGAGGCTTGTTAGTGGCGTGATCACTGATTGACTAAGTGGACAAGCACATGAGTCTATGGACACAATGACCTCACTATGCATAGGTTCTTAACGCTCACCCCATTCCCACACCCTCTGAACGCGTTGTAGCCACTGCATTTTCAAAAGTTTTCATCTACGAACGCATTTTTCTTTGGGTCCACCTCCTCTCCACATCGGCTTAGGACAGGCGAGTGAATGTTTGTTTCAAACAGATCATTTGCATCCTGTTAGAAATGTTCACTGGCTGTGGTGGTTTGAATGTGAATGTATGCCCCATAGACTTAGTTGTTTCATTAAGCTTGTAACTTGGGTCTCCAGCTGCCTGGCTGGAGAAGGTGTCAGGGGCGCGGATCCTGGGGTCCAGCCCCAAGGTGCTGAAAAGAGCAGAATGAACTCCGTCGAGTACGTGTGCGCCGGTTTTGGCGTTTTCTGGGTGGTGGTGATATCTCTCTCTGCTTGGATCTGTGAAAATGAGCCAGCTGCTTCGGCCATTGATGGAACTTCCCCTGGATCTGTAAGCTTGAAATAAACCCCTTCCTCCATAAACTGTCTAAGTGGATGCTCATCCCAGCATTGTGGGGCTGACTACGACACTAGCTTTCTACCTTTCTCTTGTATCATAGTAACTTTTAAAAGTTGAAAACCTCTGAGCCAGAGTGAGACCCTACCTCGAAAAACCAAAAATAAATAAATAAATAAATATTAAAAAAATAAAAGTTGAAAACCAAGATAACTCATTTAAAGTGCTCTTGAGAATTAATGACTTACCTTAATGTCTTATCTGTACCGACAGACAGAGCCAACTTGCCAGACGGGTGAATAGAAAGGAAAGTCACCTGTCCTCTAAGACGAAATAACAGTTAGCCACAGCCTGAGAAGTACGTCAAGGACGTCACAGAGAGTAAGCCCACGGACTCACTTGTGAGCTCTGATGGACTTCAGACACTCCCATTTCTTTGCATCCCAGACGCAGATGAGCCCGTCTTCCGCTCCACTGATTAAGTGTCTGCTGCCAAAGAATTTCAGGCAAGTTACTGTGCCTGGGGGAAGGAGACAGGCACAATCATATAAACTTGGAAGGCTATGCCACAGCCAGCAAAGCACAGCAACAGAAAGTGGTTTTGTAGCAGCTCTCCCTAGCAAGTGCCAACACCCCAGAACAATGCAACACAAGAGCAGAGCAAAGCACACAATGTCTTAGCATCATGCAAAATAACTCAGTGTCTTACGGAAATTAAGCTTTCCATAAGATAAAGCAGCCTTTGTGCATGTGGTTGGTGCAAGATACTTGTCATAGAAACCAAGAACTGATGAGAAGGTGAGCGTGCACCACTACAATCTTACTCCCCAAACCAATGCTCAGCTCAGCCTCTAAAATACATCAAAGACATGTGGGTAGGAAAAGGGCGCCTATCTTATCTGCCTTTCCCTGCAGCAAACCAACCTCCTTAGCAGAGTTTCCTCAAACTAAGTACATGTCATATTAATTCTAGTATATTGAGTTTGCCTTCGCCTCTGCCCTCTTACCTATATTCTAAGTTCTTCCTTGGAAAATACAATGAAAACAGTACTGAGGGGAAAATTACCTACTCACTTTTTTTTTTTTTTTTTTTGAGGTCGGGTCTCACTCTATCCCAGGCTTTTCTGGAATTCACTATATAGTCTCAGGCTAGCCTTGAACTCACAGAGATCCTCCTACCTCTGCCTCCCAAGGGCTAGGATTTAAAGTGTGTGCCACGGCGCCTGACCTGTTCAGTCTATCCCTTGATTCTACCACTGTCCTAGACAACTTCACACCAGTGTAGGAGAACCAACCACGAGTAGGCAGTTACTGCTCCGAGACCTCTTCAACCCCGGGGACCTTCCTTCTCCATGTCTTAGTCGGACACACCCACATTTTCTAAGTAATCAAGCCAGGCTATAGATGTATGGGGCTAAATACAGAGAAAACTTAGCCCACCACAGGACTGTGAGAGCCGTTTAAAGGCAAGAATCCTTAATTTTAAAAAAAATTTTTAATTTCTGTATCTCCTAGCACAAAATCTGCTACATAACTGACATGAAATGAACAACTAACTGAAGTCAAAGTAGAAGTGTCCACCCATTATCCACACATCAGCGTATTTCAGGGATACAACCTCTTACCGTTGTGATGTACCAGAGCCCCATGCTCTATCTTCTTTTTCAGGTCATAAATGTGAATCGTTTCATCTTTGCTCCCAGTGACGGCAAAGCGACTGCTGACAGCCACGGCCGACAGGGAGGCGGTGTGGGCATGGTGAGTGAAGTCAGCCACAGCAGTCCATTTCTGCAGAGGAGTAAACACACCACAGCCCCATGACAATCCTGGAAAGAAACAGTCCTCAACCCATAAACCTGCCAGTGGAGCCAGAAGTGGAGAAAACCTCCACCATGACCGCACGGTCAAGGAAAGCAAAGCGCAGAACTTCCGGGGAATGCAGAGGGGAAGGCGGCTACGGAGGAGACTGGAGACTTCCACTCATTCATTCAGACTCAAATCCTGAATGCCTACGTGCAAGTGTGGCAGCAGAGACATGGCAGTGAACAAGAGCTCTGTTCAATAGACCTTCTGCTTCCCTCCTCCACCCCTCAGGGAGACAGAACACAAAGGAACAGCATTTCATGAAGACGAGTATAACGACCAGTCCAAGAAAGAGGAAAAGGTGTGCATGTACTCCGTTAATGCCAGCATCAGATCTAGAGGATCATCAATAATGAGGCATCAGGAACACTATCCTTCTGCCATGTGACTTCTAGCTTGGAAAATGTGATTGGATGGGTATACGGTGAACACACACACTTAAGATTGAAGGAGTGATATGAAAACGTAGCGGGGAGGGGGGGCTGGAGAAACAGCTTAACGGTTAAGGCGCTTGCCTGTGAAGCCAAAGGACCCAGGTTCGATTCCCCAGAACCCATGTAAGCCAGATGCACAAAGTGGCACATGCTTCTGGAGTTTGTTTGCAGTGGCTGGAAGTCCTGGCATGCCCATTCACTCTCTCTTGGTCTATTTCTCTATCTCTCTCAAATAAATAATAAATAAAATAAAAATTATTTTAAAAAAAAGAAAGAAAGAAAGCTTCCCTTTGCTCAGCTAGAGAATGAGACTAGCTGTAATCTGTGTCAGACTGCTGTGAGGATGACTGGGTATCCTACGGGTGAAACACACTCATGAAGCACTCGACGAAATGTGTTTCCAGGAGACCCCTGGTATTGCTTCAGATGTAGAACTTAGGAAATCAGATTTCTAGTCTTACCTGTTTGACTACTATACTGGCAATGAACCCTCTTATTCCCATTGTCTACTAAAAATAACTTTCACCTCAGGAGGCAGAGGTAGGAGGATCACTGAGTTTGAGGCCACCCTGAGACTACTTAGTAAATCCCAGGTCAGCTTGGGCTAAAGACAGACCCTACCTCCAAAAACCCAAATTAAATAAATAAATAATAACGTTCATATTGTGCTATTTCTCTTCACAAACTTCTCCTTGTCCCCCACCCTTCTATCAGGAAGGTCATCACAGCAAGTTCCACACCTCTGGCATCTGTTTATCCTCTCCACCTACCCATGTGACATCCTCAATAAAAAGATTGGACTTATGTCACTGTTTTGATCCCAGCCCAGCTGTAACATTTTGTGAAATATCAGGACAGAAACTCAATGAGATGTCAATTTAATCTCTGGACCCTGAGTATTGAAACTAATGGCCAGGTTAAATCTACACCTCATTTTTCCATGTTCAGAAATGGCAGCTTCCTGGGGCTGGGCACATGGCTCAGCGATTAAAGGCAATGGCTTGAGAAGCCTGCCCACTTGGGTGAAAATCCTCAGGACCCACACAAGCAGATGCACAAGGTGGTGCACGTGTCTAAAGTTCATGGAGCAGCTGGAGGCGCTGGTGCGCTCGTTCTACCTGCCGCCCCCTCAAATAAATAAATATTTTTTAAAATCTTATTTTGAAACATACAAAGCATAGTTATCCTACTAAGCCAAAAAAAAAAAAAAAAAAACACTCACAAACCGTGGGGACTCGCTCACCACCCTCTCTCCATACTCTTCCCCTCCCTGCCTCTGGTAAGCACTTTCCGACTGACCACTAGCAGGTCCACTTCTCTCTCCTCTCCTCCTACAGACATTTCACGCCGTGCTTCCTTCTGCAAAAGCTCTCAGCTCGCTGACAAGGGTCAGCTTCCTCCCTCGACATCCCCACCCCCACCCACTCATCCACCCTTCCATCCACCCACCCACTCATGCAGCCATCCACCCACCCACCGACCCACTCATCCACCCACCCACTCATGCAGCCATCCATCCATCCACCCTCCCAGCCATCCATCCATCCACACATCCACCCACTCATCCACCTTTCCATCCATCCATCCACCCACACACACACCAATCCTTCCATCCATCTACCCACACACCCACCCACCCGTCCGTCCGTCCATCCACCCACCCACCCATTCATCCGTCCGTCCGCCCGCGTCGCCGTCCTCGCAGCCAGCCCTGCCGGCGGGCGTCTCACCTGGTGGCCGGACTCCGGGTGCACCGCGAACCCAAAGAGGACCTGCTCGTAGCTGCCCGCGACCAGCTCCATCCCGCTGCGCGCGCGACCCGGCCGCCGGGGAACGGAGGCCGAAGAGGGTCCTTCCCGGCCGGCGCGACCGCACGTCATCACCCGCCGGGGTGCCCTCGCCGGCGCCTGCCCCGCTCCAGCCGCTGTCCGCGCGGGACCTTCCCGCGGAGACCAAGGAATCCCGCCGCGGAGGGAGCAGCTCAATTAGAGGGAAAAAGTTGTGGGGTCCAGCCGGCAGGCCGATCCTGGACAGCCGTCGGCGTGGGCGGGACTTCCTGCGCGGTAAGGCCTCACTTCCGGCTCTCCTAGGGCAGAGGCGGGGCCGCCTTCTGCTTTAAGTAGGTGGTCCTGCGCCCGTGGTTCCTGCGCTCTGGTGGGGGAGAGGCGGTTAGGAGTTAGGTTTATAGTTTATTTATTTGTTTTTATTTGCAAGAGATAGAATGGGCCCGCCTAGCCATTGCAGACGAACTCGCACGCGCCACTTTACATCTGGCTTTACGTGGGTCCTGGGGATTTGAACCCGGCCCTGCAGCCTTTGCAAGGAAGTGCTTTCAGCCACTGAGCCATCTCCCCAGCCCCAACTTTTTGGGTTTGTTTGTTTGTCTGTTTTGTCGTTTTTCTAGGTAGGGTCTCACTCTAGCCCTGGCTGACCTGGAATTCACTATGCAATCTCATGGTGGCCTCGAACTGACAGCGATCCTCCTATCTCTGCCTCCCGAGTGCTGGGATTAAAGGCGTGCACCCGGATTTTTTTTTTTTTTTTTGAGGCAAGGTCTTTGTGGTGGTTTGAATATTAATGCCCCCCCCCCAGTACACTCACGTTTTATTAAATCTTGTAACTTGGACTTCCCGCTTCTTGGATGGAAGAAGTGTGTTTGGGGGCGGATCTGATTCCAGCCTAGAGCTATTCGGAGAGCTTTCTGAGCTCTGTTTAGCTCGGGCTGGCCTGGAACTCGGGGCAATCCTGCCGCTGTCTTCAGAGTGCTGGGATTACAGGCCAAGGTCCAGGAAGCAGTGGGAGGAATCTTCAGACCGTCCCACGCCACTCTCCTTCCTTTCCCTGATCGATTAACGTGCTTTAACTCTGGGGACAGGTTTGGCCAGTCAAGGGGCATGCGGGGGAGGTGGACAGTCCTGCCCTGGGAAGTGTCAAGAGTCCCAGAGCTCACTCCCGCCTCTTACCTCACCGTGCTTTCTGGAACTGCCTTCTGATTGAGGAGACTTCTCCCATCCCCTAACCTCAACACTGCACCCAACCTCCCACTCAGGACCGTTTCCCTCCTCTTCCCATGAAGCCTGGACTCCGCCTTTCCTGATCCGTGGCGTGCTCTGGCCCTCTCATTCTGTCACTTTTCTCTTGTTCCCTCTTGTCCTCTTTTTGGTGTGCGTGCCCCACTTCTATTCTCTGTTCCTTCTCTGTCTCTTCCTTTCCCTCCATCCCCACACCTGGTTACAGTAAAGTTTTCTTTTAAATATTTATGTGAGAGAGAGAAAGAGAGAATGGGTGCACCAGGACCTCCTGTTGCAGATGAATTTAGGACGCATGCGCCACTGTGCATCTGGCTTTACATGGGTATTGGAGAATCAAACCCTGGCTTTCAGACTTTGATAAAGTGCCTTTAACCACTGAGCCATCTCTCCAGCCCTTTTAAAACGTTATTATTTATTTATTTAGCAATAAAGGCTTAAATCCAGAAAAACTATCTTGTTACCTTTGACTCCAAAATCTGAAGACAGACGAGAGGGGAGTTATCCGTGCTGTGTTTTCTAGAAGGAAGACCGTTATTCCAGTATATTCTACCTACCTCTGAGGGTAAAAATCAAATGTGTCGGGCTGGAGAGATGGCTTAGTGGTTAAGGCGTTTGCCTGCAAAGCCTAAAGATCCCGGTTTGATTCTCCAGTACCTATGTAAGCCAGATGCACAAGGGGGCATATGCATCTGGAGTTCATTCACAATGGCTGGAGGCCCTGCCATGCCCATTCATTCTCTCTCTCTTTCTCTCTTTCTCAAATAAATAATATATATTTGGTTTTTCAAGGTAGGGTCTCACTCTAGCTCAGGCTGACCTGGAATTCACTCTGTAGTCTCAGGGTGGCCTCGAACTCTCAGCAATCCTCCTACCTCTGCCTCCCAAGTGCTGGGATTAAAGGCCTGTGCCACCACACCTGGCTCAAAATATATTTTAAAAAAAAGTTAATTCCAGGTCAGCCTGGGCCAGAGTGACCTCTACCTCAAAAACAAAAAACAAATGTCAATGAAAGTAATTATAATCTTGTATATTGAGGCTTTCCTGAGCTTTGAAGGGGCTCAGGAACGTTTTAGAAATGAGTTTTCTCAGGAACTATGAATACAGTAAATGAGATGGTCTGGCTGTCTGAAATATTACAGGTCTATTTGACAAGTAGGAGTTGGCACATACCTCCACTTCCAGTCTCTCCCCCACCACCACACACACACACTTAACTATAATAAAATCCATCAGCACTTCCTTCTCCAGTGCTGTGTGTTGTCCTACACGGTGAACTCGGTTCTGCTGTCACTGGTATGGGAACAACTTCACTTGGGATGTATTCACTGATGGTCCTTCAGTTTGGGGAAGGCCTGCCTATGTCCTTCCAGGTGTGGGTACATAACAGGACATGCATGTAAGCATTCCTGTTACAGCACTTCCATGCTATAGTCATTGTCTAGGGAGAGCCAGTGGTGCTGGAGAGATGGCTCAGTGATTAAAGGCACTTGCTTGCAAAGTCTGACAGCCTGGGTCAGTACTCACGTGGAGCCAGATGCACAAAATGGCACGTGTGTCTGGAGCTCTTCAGAACTTGGGGCCCTGATGCCTCTCTCCTTGCAAATAATAAAGTATTTTTTTAAAAAAGAAAATGAAGGTCTGATGGGCCCAGCATGGGTGTCAGTCCAAATTCACACACACAGATTTACCACTATGTTCAGCATCTGGTACCAGATCATCACACTTGTCTGCTTTCTTATTTGTTAGGGTTGGGAGAAGAGCTTTTGGGCTCGGAATCTTAAAAATATGATTGCTTCTAGAATGGAAATCATCAGTGCCGGCACCATAAAGTGACTTTTTTGCAGAAAAAAACAGACATCTTAGAAATTAGTGAAACCACCCAGTGTGGTAGCACATGCCTTTAATCCCAGCACTTGGGAAGCAGAGGTAGAGGATCGCTGTGAGTCTGGGGCCACCCTAAGACTACATAGTGAATTCCAGGTCAGCCTGGGCTAGGCTGAGATCCTACCTCGAAAAATCAAAAAAAAAAAAAAAAAAAAAAGAGAGAGAGAGAGTGAGAAATGAGTGAAACCAATCCTAGAGCTGAGAAGACTTAGAAATAAGTAGGCCAGAATAAAATACAGGGATGAGGACTCGTGGATTAATTTCAGTAGTTCCAATTCCCTGAAATCATGTGGAAAATTGTGAATTTAAGATTTTAGAGGAGAGCTTTAATGTAATTTAACTACATTTTAAAAGGAAGGCATTAATCTCTTGGGTAAATAAATCCCAGGGTAAAATACCTTAACTTGGGCTTAGGTTATAAATGCTGAAACGTGCCCAGAAAAGTGCCATTTCCACGTAGTGCCAAGACCACGTAGCTCAGTGACAGAGGTAACACTGCGGCTCCTGTCCTTGGACGCCCTTGGTCAGACGACAAAGCCACCGCACTCCACTTCACCTGCGGTCCTGGCATAACTGTCGCAGGTATTCATTGTCTGAACAAAAGCACTCCTCCATTGTGTACTTGTTCAACTGGATTCAAACTGGGCGTGCTTCCTCTAAAACCTCTTTAGACACAGGCAGTGAGAAGTCACTTAACCTCAGGATGGCAGCCAGAGTCACAGGAGCAGTCTCGGTTCAACAGCAACACGAAGCATGACAAAATTGTTTTTGTTTTGCTTTTCAATCACTGCTAAGCCATCTCTCCAACCCGGATTCAGGAGTTTTATTCAAGCAGTGGCTTGAGGCCCTGGTGTGCCCATTCTTTCCATCTGCATCTCTCTCTCAAATAATAAGTAAAAATAAAAAACTTAAAAAACACAAAGGGGACCAACATCGTCTGTGAGTACAGCTAGATGTGGCCCTGCAGTCTTAGATCTTTGCAGAGTTGCTACTTCTCACGTTGACAAAGAGGATCGTTGAGTGGAAATATTCAACTCTTGTGACTAACAGGACTGAGTCTTCTCATTTTGCTTACAACCACTGCTCAGAAAACAGGGTGTTTCTTCTTTGGCAAACCAAACAGCACCAGGCACTTTGGGCATGTTTGTGGGTGAGTGAATGAATCAAAACATAGCTCAAGTACAGAAAGCTTTTCAATCAGTGATTTTTTTAAAATTTTTACTTATTTGTTTATTAAAGAGAGAAAGGGCATGTCAGGGCCCCTAGCAACTGCAAACAAACTCCAGATGCATGTGCCACCTTGTACATCTGGCTTACATGGATACTGGGCAATCAAACATGGGTCCATAGGCTTCACAGGCAAGCTCCTTAACAGCTATGCCATCTCTCCAGCCCTGATTTGATTTCTTTTTGTTTGTTTGTTTGTTTGTTTTGTTTTTTGAATTAGGGTCTCACCTTGACCTAAACTCAGTCTCAGGTGGCCTTGAACTCATGGATCCTCTTACTCTGCCTCCCAAGTGCAAAAGGCATCAAACATTCATTTTTTTTTTTTTTTACAAGCCCAATGGACTGGCCTTTAAAATTTTTTTTTTATTTTTATGTATTTATTTGAGACAGAGAGGGGGAGAGAGAGTGAGAATGGGCACACCAGAGCCTCTAGCTACTGCAAACAAACTTCAGATACATGTGCCATCATGTACATCTGGCTTACGTGGGACTGGAAAATCAAACCTCTCTCCAGCCATCTCTCCAGCCCTGTCCCTTTTTTTTTAAATGTGAGAGAATGAGAGTGTGAGTAAGAGAAAATATTGGCATGCCAGGGCCTCCAGCCACTGTAATCAAGCTCCAGATGTGTGCGTCACCTTGTGCACATGTGCACCACCTTGTGCACATGTGGGACCTGGAGAGTCAAACATGGGTCCTGAGGCTTCACAAGCGCCTTAACCACTAAGTCACCTCTCCAGCCCTCGTCTTCATTTTTGTACCTGTATGAATAACATGGTTGTTTCATGTGTAAGTCCATTTTATTTTGTTTTTCCCAGAAGACAGCTTCTCTTCAGTCTTCAGTCGGTAGGAATCCAGCTCTTGACGTGGGCTTTGGTGGAGGTCTAAAGCAGGGTGGAAGTGTTCGCTCCTTCTGGCCTTTGGGGGATGGATTCCTGACCATCTCCATGTGATTGCACAACACACGGTAACTTAGCTTCATATAGAGCTCGGGAGAACATGAGCTATAAAGACACATGCTTTGGAAATGTCCCTGGTGGCAGAGGCATCTACGAATGATGAACCTAATGTCCTTGGGCAGGCATAGACAGTGAGTGCGACGCATAGGCTACTCATGACACGGCCTTTTTTCACGTGACTATTGTTCCTTTGTGTTTTTGTACCTAGCCCATCTCTCCCCATGGTGCCAGCTCTTGAGGCCACACATTGGAAATTTTATTATTTTCACCTTCCTTCCACCCAGGAGCTGGCACTCACCCAAGAAGCTGTATTTTTACCTTTAAAAAAAAAAAA
Organism: Orientallactaga sibirica; assembly: GCA_036365145.1. Classification (NCBI taxonomy): domain Eukaryota; kingdom Metazoa; phylum Chordata; class Mammalia; order Rodentia; family Dipodidae; genus Orientallactaga; species Orientallactaga sibirica. The sequence goes on along the minus strand of JAEOAD010000463.1, from coordinate 5,157,764 downwards.
TCTAAGCCAGGCGTGGTGGTGCATGCCTTTAATCCCAGCACTCAGGAGGCAGAGGTAGGAGGATCATCACTGTGTGTTCAAGGCCACCCTGAGACTACATAGTGAATTCCAGGTCAGCCTGAGCTAGAGTGAGACCCTACCTCAAAAAGCCAAAAAAAAAAAAAAAAAAAAATTAAAATTAAAACCAGAAATGGAGAAATGGCTTAGTGGTTAAGGCACTTGCCTGCAAAGCCAAGGGACCCAGATTCTATTCCTCAGGACCCACGTAAGCCAGATGTACAAGGTGGTGCATGCATCTGGAGTTTGTTGGCAGTGGCTGGAGGCCCTGGTGCGCCTTCTTCTCTCTCTCTCTGTCTCTGTCTCTCTCTCTCTCTCTCTGTGTGTGTGTGTGTCTCTTCCCTGTCCCTCTCTTTCACCTGTCATAAATAAATAAATAAATAAATAAATAAATAAATAAATAAATAAATAAATAAATAAGTATTTAAACTAATGATTTTTAATTTGGGAAAGCAGATTGGCAGATCTCTGGGGCTTGATGGCTAGCCAGTCCATTATGACTGGTTAGCAGTGAGAGACCCTGTCCCAAGGTTACTTAAAGTCAGATACACAAGTTGGCACACAGGTCTGGCATTTGTTTGTAGTAGCTGGAGTCCCTAGCATGCTCATTTTCTCTCTATATATCTGCTTCTCTCTCTCTCTCTTACAAATGATAAATAAATAAATAAATAAATAAATAAATAAAATATTTTTTAAAAATCTGGACCAATGCGGTGGTGCACACCTATAATCCCAGTAGATGTTGGAGGCAGAGGCAGGAGGATCTCAGTGAGTTTGGGGACAGCCGAGGCTGACCTGTAACTCGCTCTCTTGTCCCAGGCTGTGTATCTGACTTTGTTTGCGTACTGGGGAATTTACCTCAGGTTCTTAGGCTTTGCAAGCACATACCTTAACCGCTGAGCCATCTTTCCAGCCCCAGTCTTTTCTTAAAATTATTATTTGTTTAATTATTTATATGAGAATGAGAGAGAGAAAGAGAGAGAGAGAGAATTGGCGCACCAGGGTCTCCAGCCACTGCAAACAAATTCCAGATGCATGCACCAACTTGTGCATCTGGCTTACGTGGGTCCTGGGGAATCGAGCCTGGCACCAGGGTCTTAGGCTTCATAGCCAAACGCTTATCCGCTGAGCCATCATTCCCACCCCAGATGTCCTTTTGAACCCATTGCCTTTGTGAACCAAAGTTCCCAAGAAGCAGCCACACCTACACTTCTGAGGATAGAACTTCTGATTGTGGAGAGATAGGATGGGCAGATTCAAAGCCGAACTGTCTAAAATGAATCCCTTAATCCCTGCATCGTCCACCTCTGTGTCTGACCTAGCATCCTCTTGACTGTCAGGTGATTTTTTTAAAACCATTTTATTTATTTATTTACTTGAGAGAGAGGGAGAGAGAGAAAGAGGCAGAGAGAAAGAGAAAATGAGCACAGCAGGACCTCCAGCCACTGCAAAAACACCCCAGACACATGTGCCCCCTTGTGCATCTGGCTTACATGGGAACTGGGGAATTGAACCAGGGTTCTTAGGCTTTGCAGGCAAACACCTTAACTGCTTTCTAGAACTTTCTGGAAGGTTCTAACACATCCATGACAGCAGGGGAGAGCTTGGGTCAGAACCAGAGGTGGGTCCTACTTTCCAAGTCCCCTTCTCCATCTTCCTCCAGCTAGGTCACAGTGCCAAAGGTTCCAAACCGCCCAAAACAGCGCCATTTAGAGTAGGTCTTGCTCTGTATCCCAGGATGGTCTTAAACACTCTTCCCGCCTCAGCCTCCGGAATAATTGGATTACAAGTGTGTGCCAACACACACAGTTTAACCATACATCTGAAGATAACATTACAGAACATCTGAAAACCAAAGTAGATAGTGACTAAATGCCTTTTAATTATCTCTCTATATACTTGTCTCTCAAATAAATAAACAAAAATAAAATAACTTAAAAAAAAAGCTGGAGTGCCAGCCATGTTGGTGTACACCTTAAATCCCAGCACTCAGGAGGCAGAAGTTGGAGGATTGCCATGAGTTCGAGGCCACACTGAGACTACATAGTGAATTCCAGGTCAGCCTGAGCTAGAGTGAGACCCTACCTTGAAAACCAAAAACGAAAAACCAAGAAAAAAAAAAAAAAAAACCAGAGATGGAGATGGCTTAGTGGTTAAGGCACTTGCCTGCAAAGCCAAGGACCCAGATGCTATTCCCCAGGACCCACTTAAGCCAGATGTACAAGGTGGTGCATGCATCTGGAGTTTATTTGCAGTGGCTGGAGACCCTTGGTGCCCCCTCTCTCTCTCTCTCTGTCTCTGTCTCTGTGTGTGTGTGTGTCTTTCCCTGTCCCTCTCTTTCACCTCTCTCAAAAAAATAAATGAATGAATAAATAAAATATTTAAAATAATAATTTTTAATTTGGGAAAGCACAGATTGGCAGATGTCTTGGGGCTTGATGTCTAGCCAGCCCATTTATGATTGGTTACCAGTGAGAGACCCTGTCTCAAAGAGGTGAACAGTGTTCCTGTGGATAGACTCACCAAAAACTGATGCCCTTTAGCCTCCACATGCACCTACCTCTGAGAGAGAAAGAAAGAGATATATATATACTCTTATTTTTTTCACAGTAAGGTCTCCCTCTAGCCCAGCTTGATCTGGACTTCTGTAGGTAGTCTCAGGCTGGCATTGAACTCATGCTGATCCTGCTTCCACTGTCTCCCAATCCATGGTGACTCCATTTTGGAAGCCTGTCTGGACCTAACAGTAATCTTAGCCTTCATTGGGCCTTGTAACTTGGAATTTTTATGTTGCAACCCAATATTATCCTAACATGAAGGTGAAAAAAGGGGACTGAAATGGACAAAACCCACTACAGTGGCTCTAAATCTAAAATCCCTGTGCCCTCTGTCATACACAACCATATTCATCAATGGAGACTATGCTGGAGTGCCTGCTTTTTCCTGGCACAGAGGCAACGAGATACAAGAACAACAAAAATGGAAGAACAATTCACTCACTGCCAGCAGTCTTTGGACTCAGGTGATTCTCCAAGCTCTGCCTTATAACATCTCCTTAGCTGGGCTGTGCTACTTCGTAGGAAATCACACCCTTCATGTCCTGTTCACTCAGATTTCACAAGTCCCCATTACAGTAGCCTTGAAATTTCTAAGTGATGAAATGAAGTCTAAGATCTTGCTCCATTTCAAAAAATGATTCCTTCTACCACTTGTTCACTGACGCAGCAGTCTATGTTCAGTTGATCAATCTGACAATTTCTTTGGAAAGAGCAGATTCTCTAACCTAGGGTGATAGTTTAAGCTCTTAAGACCTGCTGATTGAATTTCTAAATGCCCACGAAGATCTAGGACATGAAGCAGAAATTTGTGTCTCCCAAGGCCACTAGATTCCACAAGGAACAAAAGAAAGCTAACCCAAGTACACACAGTCTAGTCGATCTGAAGTTACCAGTTAGGTAAATGACTTTTCTTCTGAGACACGTAAGGGAAGGGACTGAGTCCCCTTCTCCTGAACGAACATACAAGGTCCAGGGAAGAAATTTTCTTTCCAGTTTCTGTTGCATCTTGTTTTGTGACAATGTTTTTCTATATAGCCCAGGCTGGCCTTGAACTTGCTGTTTAGCCCAGGCTAGTGTGGAACTCCTGATTCTTTCTGCCTCAGGCTCTGAGTGCTGGGATCACTGGCATGGATTACCATGTCCAGCTCAAAAAAATATGTGTTTTTCATCTCTATCACATCTTCCAAGGCTCAGGGTCCATTGTGGAAGAGGTGGCAGAAAGAATGTAATAGCCAAAGGAAGGGCAGGACTCCTTACAACGTGCTCCTCCAGACACAAAATGGCCTGGATACCCATGACTTTGCAGGGCCTGACACTACCTACACAAGACCATCATAATAGGAGGAAAAGATGATGACATCAAAATAAAAGAGAGACTGATTGAGAGGGGGAGGGAATATGATGGAGAGTTTCAAAGGGGAAAGTGGGGAGAAGGAGGGAATTACCATGGGTTATTGTCTACAATTATGGAAGTTGTCAATAAAAATAAATTAATTAAAATTATATATATGTTTTTGACATACACAGTGTTTAGAACATTTACAATGACATGATTTTAGGTAACATAGGTGCACGGCATTACATAATATCAAATCACAACATAAGCACAACATATGCAGTTACACATATTCTCTAGGGTTTTGTTTGTTTGTTTGTTTGTTTGTTTGTTTGTTTGTTTGTTTTCCAGGTTTCACAGGCTGACCTAGAACTCACTCTATAGCCCCAGGCTGGTCTCCAGCTGCCTATTTTAGCCTCCTGAGTGCTGGGATTCAAGGCATGCACCACCACCTCCTGCTTCTATTATTCTTTTAATTCTTCTTTAACAGGTGTGAGTTTCCTTTCTTAATTATGAAGAAGCTGAACTCTTGAGTCAAAGCTTTTTAATTTTAATTTTTATTTTATTTTATTTATTTTTGGAGAGAGACACAGAGAGAGGGGGAGAGGGAGACAGATAAGAGATGGGCACGCCAGCAGTCTCTCAGCTGCTGTGAACGAAATCCAGATGTGTGTGCCCCCTTGTGGTCAAATGCAGCATTGCACCTTTGCGTCACTTTGCATCTGGCTAAACGTGGGACCTGGAGATTGGAACCGCTGGAGATTGGAACCAACGTTCTTAGGCTTAGGAGGCAGGTGCCTTAACTGCTAAGCCATCTCTCCAGCCCGAGTCAAAGCTTTTTGAAGTAACTAAGTTGTAAAAAAAAAAAAAAACTAATTGTAAAATACTTACTGTTCCTGACTATATTATTTTTAGTTATTGGGGCTGAAGAGATGGGTCAGTGGTTAAAGGCACTTGCAAACTATGATGGCCCAAGGTTTGATTCCCCAGCACCCACGTAAAGCAAATGTGTCTGGAGTTCATTTACAGTGGCAAATGGCCCTGGTGCGTCTATCTCTCTTGCACTCCTCTCTCTCTCTCTCTCTCTCTCTCTCTCTCTCTCTCTCTCTCTCTCCTTGCAAATGGATAAAGAAAAAGTGATAAAAATTATTTTTAGTTGCCTGTGATAGCATAGCAAATTATGGTAATATTTGCAGCTCAGACATGGGTGTTAGGTTTCCTTCCGAGAGGGATCTTTGTGAGGCACTTAGCGTGACTGGGCCCCAGAAAATAAAGGCTGGGGTGTCTGGCCTCGCAGTCTGCACTGGCTAGAGATCCAAGGATGATCTGACTTTTTTTTTTTTTTTTTTTGGTTTTTCGAGGTAGGGTCTCACTTTAGCTCAGGCTGACCTGGAATTCACTATGTAGTCTCGGGGTGTCTTTGAACTCACTGTGATCCTCCTTCCTCTGCCTCCCAGGTTGCGGGATTAAAGATATGTGCCACCACACCTGGCTTGGAATTTTGATTTGATTTTTTTTATTTAAATACTTTATTTTCTTTATTTACTTATGAGAGAGAGTGAGCAACCAGGGCCTCCTGCTACTGCAAACAAACTCCAGACACCTATGCTACCTTGTGTATCTGGATTTATGTGGGTACTGGGTTATCAACCTGGGACCTTTGGCTTTGTAGGCAAATGCCTTAATCATCAAGCCATCTCTCCAGCCTGGAATTTTCAGTTTTAAGTTTCATCTCTATTCCTGAAAACAGCTGAGTAATAGCACCTAACCCTAAGTGTCCTCATGGCTCTATCTTCTCTCCTGGATGCTCAACCTTCACTGCCAGCCAACCCCAAGAATCCCATTACCATCCCATGCTCCAGTCCTGGCTGGTTTTTCTCCCTCACCTCGCCATTGTTTTGGAGCATTTACTGAGTGAATAATAGTCTAATGAGGTAGGTAGGTACAAGCTAGAGCTCCGTCACACTTTGTTTTGTTTTGTTTTGTTTTCCAAGGTAGGGTCTTACTTTAGCCCAGGCTGACCTGGAATTCACTCTGTAGTCTCAGGGTGGCCTTGAACTCATGGCAATCCTCCTACCTCTGCCTCCTGAGTGCTGGGATTAAAGGCATGCGCTACCACACCCAGCTCTCTGTCACTCTTTTTTAAAATTATTTATTTATTTTTATTTATTTATTAGCATCAGACAGAGAGAGAAAGAGGGAGAGAGAGAGAGAGAATGGGCACACCAAGGCCTCCAGCCACTGCAAACGAATTCCAGATGCATGTGCCACCTTGTGCCTCTGGCTTACGTGGGTCCTGGGGAATCGAGCCTTGAACTGGGGTCCTTAGGCTTCATAAGCAAGTGCTTAACTGCTAAGCCATCTCTCCAGCCCTCTGTCACTCTTTTTGAGAGCTTGTTTGCATGTTCTAGCAGGGGAGCGCAGCTACTTGTATACCGGTCCTCCTCCATTCAAGAAAGGGCGTCCTCTTCGACCAAGCATGCAGCTTCAGAAGGGACACACATGGTGCGGTGAGGGAGGAAGGGGACACCCACCTAGCCAGCCAGATAGCCGAATCAACCCGATGATCAATGGGGTGACAGATGTCACAGCCAGATGGCCCTCACATCCTCTATCACTCTTTTTGGATAATATCTCACTAAGCTGAGCTTGGTGGTTCACACCTTTAACCTCACCTCTCAGGCAGCTGAGGTAAGAGGATTGCTGTGAGTTCAGGTCAGCCAAGCTAGGGTGAGACTCTAGGGCTGGAGAGATTGCTTAACAGTCAAGGCATTTGCCTGTGACGCCTAAGAACCTACATTCCATTCCCCAGTACCCACTAAAGCCAGATGCCACAAGGTGGCACATGCGTCTGGAGTTCGTTTGCAGTGGTTAGAGGCCCTGGCACACCCACGCTCCCCCACTCTGTCTCTCTACCTGCCTCTTTCTCTCAAATAAATAAAGTGAGGATGTGAGGGTGATCTGGCTGTGACATCTGGCACCCCAGGATTGATTCAGCTGATCTGGCTGGCTAGGTGGGTGTCCCCTTCCTCCCTCACCACACCATGTACATCCTCTCAAAGCTGCATGCACAGTCAAAGAGGACCACCTTCCCCGAATAGGGGAGGACCAGTCTTCTGTCAAGGGTATGCGAGAAGCTGTGCTCCCCTGCTAGAACCTCCAAACAAGTTCTCAAATAAATAAAAATGAGATTATGCCTCAAAAAAATCCAAGAAGCCAGGCATGGTGGCACACGCCTTTAATCCCAGCACTCAGGGAGGCAGAGGTAGAGGATCGCCAAAAAATAAAAACCAGAGATGGAGATGGCTTCGTGGTTAAGGCACTTGCCTGCAAAGCCAGGGACCCAGGTTCTATTCCTATTCTAAGCCAGATGTACAAGGTGGTGCATGCATCTGGAGTTCATTTGCAGTGGCTGGAGGCCCTGGTGCACCCATTCTCTCTCTGTCTCTCTCTCTCTCCCCTCCGTGTATGTGTGTGTCTTCCCTGTCCCTCTCTTTCACCTCTCTCAAAAAATAAATAAACAAATAAAATATTTAAAATAATAATTTTTAATTTGGGAAAGCACAGATTGGTAGATCTCTTGGGCTTGATGTCTAGCCAGCCCATTATGATTGGTTACCAGTGAGAGACCCTGTCTCAAAGAGGTGGGCAGTGTTCCTGTGGATAAGACTCAGAAACTGACTGATGCCCTTTAGCCTCCACATGCACCTACCTCTTTCTTTTCTTTTCTTTTCTTTTTATGTAAAATGTGGGCTAGAGCTAGAGATTGAGAGAGAAAGAAAGAGATATATATATACTCTTATTTTTTCACAGTAAGGTCTCCCTCTAGCCCAGCTTGATCTGGACTTCTGTAGGTAGTCTCAGGCTGGCATTGAACTCATGCTGATCCTGCTTCCACTGTCTCCCAATCCATGGTGACTCCATTTTGGAAGCCTGTCTGGACCTAACAGTAATCTTAGCCTTCATTGGGCCTTGTAACTTGGAATTTTTATGTTGCAACCCAATATTATCCTAACATGAAGGTGAAAAAAAGGGGACTGAAATGGACAAAACCCACTACAGTGGCTCTAAATCTAAAATCCCCGTGCCCTCTGTCATACACAACCATATTCATCAATGGAGACTATGCTTGAGTGCCTGCTTTTTCCTGGCACAGAGGCAACGAGATACAAGAACAACAAAAATGGAAGAACAATTCACTCACTGCCAGCAGTCTTTGGACTCCGGGTGATTCTCCAAGCTCTGCCTTATAACATCTCCTTAGCTGGGCTGTGCTATTCGTAGGAAATCACACCCTTCATGTCCTGTTCACTCAGATTTCACAAGTCCCCATTACAGTAGCCTTGAAATTTCTAAGTGATGAAATGAAGTCTAAGATCTTGCTCCATTTCAAAAAATGATTCCTTCTACCACTTGTTCACTGACGCAGCAGTCTATGTTCAGTTGATCAATCTGACAATTTCTCTGGAAAGAGCAGATTCTCTAACCTAGGGTGATAGTTTAAGCTCTTAAGACCTGCTGATTGAATTTCTAAATGCCCACGAAGATCTAGGACATGAAGCAGAAATGTGTGTCTCCCAAGGCCACTAGATTCCACAAGGAACAAAAGAAAGCTGACCCAAGTACACACAGTCTATTCGATCTGAAGTTACCAGTTAGGTAAATGACTTTTCTTCTGAGACACGTAAGGGAAGGGACTGAGTCCCCTTCTCCTGAACGAACATACAAGGTCCAGGGAAGAAATTTTCTTTCCAGTTTCTGTTGCATCTTGTTTTGTGACAGTGTTTTTCTATATAGCCCAGGCTGGCCTTGAACTTGCTGTGTAGCCCAGGCTAGTGTGGAACTCCTGATTCTTTCTGCCTCAGGCTCTGAGTGCTGGGATCACTGGCATGGATTACCATGTCCAGCTCAAAAAAATATGTGTTTTTCATCTCTATCACATCTTCCAAGGCTCAGGGTCCATTGTGGAAGAGGTGGCAGAAAGAATGTAATAGCCAAAGGAAGGGCAGGACTCCTTACAACGTGCTCCTCCAGACACAAAATGGCCTGGATACCCATGACTTTGCAGGGCCTGACACTACCTACACAAGACCATCATAATAGGAGGAAAAGATGATGACATCAAAATAAAAGAGAGACTGATTGAGAGGGGAGGGATATGATGGAGAGTGGAGTTTCAAAGAGGAAAGTGGGGGGAGGGAGAGAATTACCATGGGTTATTGTCTACAATTATGGAAGTTGTCAATAAAAATTATATATATATATGTTTTTGACATATGCAGTGTTTAGAACATTTACAATGACATGATTTTAGGTAATATAAGTGCACGGCATTACATAATATCAAATCACAACATAAGAAAAATGCAGTTACACATATTCTCTAGGGTGTTTTTTTGTTTGTTTGTTTTCCAGGTTTCACAGGCTGACTTAGAACTCACTCTATAGCCCCAGGCTGGCCTCCAGCTGCCTATTTTAGCCTCCTGAGTGCTGGGATTAAAGGCATGCACCACCACCTCCTGCTTCTATTATTCTTTTAATTCTTCTTTAACAGGTGTGAGTTTCCTTTCTTAATTTTGAAGAGGCTGAACTCTTGAGTCAAAACTTTTAAATTTTAATTTAATTTAATTTATTTTTGGAGACAGACACAGAGACAGAGGGATAGGAAGACCGATAGAGAATGGGCGCGCCATCAGTCTCTCAGCTGCCATGAACGAAATCCAGATGCGTGCGCCCCCTTGTGGTCAAGTGCAGCATTGTGCCCTTGTGTCACTTTGCATCTGGCTAAACGTGGGACCTGGAGATTGGAACCAGCGTTCTTAGGCTTAGGAGGCAGGCGCCTTAACCGCTAAACCATCTCTCCAGCCCGAGTCAAAGCTTTTTGAAGTAGCTAAGTTGTAAAAAAAAAAAAAAAAAAAAAAAAAAAAAAAACTAATTGTAAAATACTTACTGTTCCTGACTATATTATTTTTAGTTATTGGAGCTGGAGAGATGGGTCAGTGGTTAAAGGCACTTGCAAACTATGATGGCCCAAGGTTTGATTCCCCAGCACCCACGTAAAGCAAATGTGTCTGGAGTTCATTTACAGTGGCAAATGGCCCTGGTGCGTCTATCTCTCTTGCACTCCTCTCTCTCTCTCTCTCTCTTTCTCTCCTTGCAAATGGATAAAGAAAAAGTGATAAAAATTATTTTTAGTTGCCTGTGATAGCATAGCAAATTATGGTAATATTTGCAGCTCAGACATGGGTGTTGGGTGTTAGGTTTCCTTCCGAGAGGGAGCTTTGTGAGGCACTTAGCGTGACTGGGCCCCAGAAAATAAAGGCTGGGGTGTCTGGCCTCGCAGTCTGCACTGGCTAGAGATCCAAGGATGATCTGACTTTTTTTTTTTTTTTTTTTTTTTTGGTTTTTCGAGGTAGGGTCTCACTTAGCCCAGGCTGACCTGGAATTCACTCTGTAGTCTCAGGGTAGCCTTGAACTCATGGCGATCCTCCTACCTCTGCCTCCCGAGTGCTGGGATTAAAGGTGTGTGCTACCACACCCAGCTCTCTATCACTCTTTTATTTTAATTTTTTTTGTTTTTTGTTTTTTGTTTGTTTGTTTGTTTTTCGAGGTAGGGTCTCACTCTAGCTCAGGCTGACCTGGAATTCACTATGTATTCTCAGGGTGGCCTCGAACTCACAGCAATCCTCCTACCTCTGCCTCCCAAGTGCTGGGATTAAAGGCATGCGCCACCACACCTGGCAAATTTTTATTTATTTATTAGCAACAGACAGAGAGAGAAAGAGGGAGAGAGAGAATGGGCACACCAAGGCCTCCAGCCACTGCAAATAAATTCCAGATGGCATGTGCCACCTTGTGCATCTGGCTTACGTGGGTCCTGGGGAATCGAGCCTTGAACTGGGGTCCTTAGGCTTCATAAGCAAGCGCTTAACCGCTAAGCCATCTCTCCAGCCCTCTGTCACTCTTTTTGAGAGCTTGTTTGCATGTTCTAGCAGGGGAGCGCAGCTACTTGTATACCGGTCTTCCTCCATTCAGGAAAGGTCGTTCTCTTCGACCAAGCATGCAGCTTCAGAAGGGACACACATGGTGCGGTGAGGGAGGAAGGGGACACCCGCCTAGCCAGCCAGATAGCCGAATCAACCCGATGATCAGTGGGGTGACAGATGTCGCGGCCAGATGGCCCTCACATCCTCTATCACTCTTTTTGGATAATATCTCACTAAGCTGAGCTTGGTGGTTCACACCTTTAACTTCACGTCTCAGGCAGCTGAGGTAAGAGGATTGCTGTGAGTTCAGGTCAGCCAAGCTAGGGTGAGACTCTAGGGCTGGAGAGATTGCTTAACAGTCAAGGCATTTGCCTGTGAAGCCTAAGAACCTACATTCCATTCCCCAGTACCCACATAAAGCCAGATGCCACAAGGTGGCACATGCGTCTGGAGTTCGTTTGCAGTGGTTAGAGGCCCTGGCACACCCATGCTCCCCCACTCTGTCTCTCTCTCTCTCTCTACCTGCCTCTTTCTCTCAAATAAATAAAGTGAGGATGTGAGGGTGATCTGGCTGTGACATCTGGCACCCCAGGATTGATTCAGCTGATCTGGCTGGCTAGGTGGGTGTCCCCTTCCCCCTCACCACACCATGTACATCCTCTCAAAGCTGCATGCACAGTCAAAGAGGACCACCTTCCCCGAATAGGGGAGGACCAGTCTTCTGTCAAGGGTATGCGAGAAGCTGTGCTCCCCTGCTAGAACCTCCAAACAAGTTCTCAAATAAATAAAAATGAGATTATGCCTCAAAAAAAAAATCCAAGAAGCCAGGCATGGTGGCACACGCCTTTAATCCCAGCACTCGGGAGGCAGAGGTAGAGGATCGCCATGAGTTCAAGGCCACCCTGAGACTACAGAGTGAATTCCAGGTCAGCCTGGACTAGAGTGAAACCCTACCTCGAAAAACCAAAAAAAAAAAAAAAAAAAAAAATCCAAGAATATGCCGGGCATGGTGGCTCATGTCTTTAATCCCAGCACTCTGGAGGCAGAGGTAGGAGGATCTTTGTGAGTTCAAGACCACCCTGAGACTACATAGTGAATTCCAATTCAGCCTTGGCTAGAGTAAGACCCTACCTCAAACACCACCCCCAAATATTAATTAAGTCACTAAAACGCTGTCTTGTGCTCCCTGTGAAACTCTCAGAGGTCACTGTGGACACCTTAGCTGGTAGGGGGCACTAAGAACACAAGCATGATTGCCAAGGCTCGTGGTTCCCCACCAGGAGTAGATGGTATGACCCTATTGCTGAAGACTCCACATACTTGTACTGTAAGATCACTGAGAAATCCTGCAGGAGCTGAGCTGAAAACCTCCGTGTAAACCAGCTGACAGAAAGCTAGAAAAGGCTACACTGTGTGCAGTTCCATGGGAGAGAGAGAAAACACCAGTGGAGATAAATAACAGTGGACACTGCAAGCCTTAAATTTGGCCAGCCAGGCCAAATGAGCCAACAGGTGCAATAGTGGCATGTCTGTTATGGGGGAAACCAAATGCTCTATTATTTATTAGAGAGAGAAGCAGATAGAAAGAGAGGGAATGGGTGCACCAGGGCCTCTAGCCCCTGCAAACAAACTCCAGATGTAAGAATTACCTTGTGTGTCTGGCTTACATATGTCCTGGGGAATCAAGCCTGGGTTCTTTGGCTTTGCAGGCAAGGGCCTTAATTGCCAAGCCATTTCTCCAACCCAAATTAAAAGGAAGGAAGGGAGGGAGGGAGGGAAGAAAGAGAGCCAGGTGTGGTGGTGCAAGCCTTTAATCCCAGCACTCTGGGAGGCAGAGGTAGGAGGATCACCGTGAGTTTAAGGTCACTCTGAAACTACATAGTAAATTCCAGGTCACCCTGGACCAGAGTGAGACCCTACCTCAAAAAAACAAAAAAAAAAAAAGAAAGAAAGAAAGAAAGAAAGAGAGAGAGAGAGGAGAGTAGGAAGAGGAGGAGAAAGAGGTGCTGAGGAGATGGCTCAGTGGTTAAAGATGTTTGCTTGCAAAGCCTGCCAGTCTGGGTTTGATTGCTCAGTATCTATGTAAAATCAGACACACAAAGTGGCACATGTCTAGAGTATGTTTGCATCCATTCTCTCTTTCTCTCACTCTCTCTGCTTGCAAATAAAAAAATATTGAAAAAGAAAAGAAGGAAGAAGCAGGCCAGTGGCAGGGGCCTGTTATTGCACCTCCTCAGGCTGAGGAAGAAGGATTGTAAATGTCAGGCCTGTCTGGTCCAGAGTATATTCAAGGCCAGCCTGGGCAATTTAGCAAAAAAAAAAAAAAAAAATGAAAATTGGTCTAAGGATGCAGGTCAGTGTACGGGGCTTGCCTAACATTTGCCGAGCATGGGTTCAATCCCCAGAAATGCAAAAGGAAAGGAAGAAAAGAGGGAGGGAACAAGAAAGGGACGTGGGAACGACTCCACGCAGGGCCACTACGTGGCAGCACTTCCTCTTGCTACTGTGGTCAGGCATGAGGCAGGGCTATAAATTTAGCCTCCACTAGAGGGGCAACAGGACCTTAAGGAGACTGCAGTGCACATAGGAACTAGCCTTCTAGACTATTTTCCATGCGCTGGAATTAAGTGCATTCCACTTATCAACAATTGGATTCACAAAACAGCCTGGTTCTTTTATCTTATTTGGTTCTAGCATTCACCAGGAAACCTAGAAAATAAAGCACAGGGTAAGATGGTACCAAATTTCCAGCAGTATCCTGCCACAATGAAAACTTCTAGAATGCAGACATTGGGATGTTGAGGAGGGGTCAGCAAGCCTTTTCTGGTAAGGGGCTATGGCTGACTTCCAATAGCACTGATTTATGGACACTGAAACTGAAATGTTTTGTGATTTTTCAATCACAAAATACTTTAGCTGGGGGCTAGAGAGATGGCTTAGAGGTTAAGGCGCTTGCCTGTGAAGCTAAGGACCCAAGTTTTGATCCTCCAGGTCCCACGTAAGCCAGATGCCACATGGAGCTTGTTTGCAGTGGCTAGAGGACCTGGCATGCCCATTCTCACACACTCTCCCCCTCTCGGTCTCTAATAAATAAATAAAAATAAATCTTAAAAAAATACTTTAGGAAGCCGGGCGTGGTGGCGCATGCTTTAATCCCAGCACTCGGGAGGCAGAGGTAGGAGGATCGCCATGAGTTGAAGGTCACCCTGAGATTATAGAGTGAATTCCAGGTCCGCCTGGGCTAGAGTGAATCCCTACCTCAAAAACACAAGAAAAAAGGAAAAGAAAAAAAAAAAAGAAAGGATGAAAGGGCTGGAGAGATGGCTTAGCTAGTTAATGATCTTGCCTATGACGCTTAAGGGCCCCTCCAGGTTTGATTCCCCAGGACCCATGGTGGTGCGTGCATCTGGAGTTCATTTGTGGTGGCTGGAGGTCCTAGTGCACCCATTCTTTCTCTCTCTGTCTCTCTCTCTCTCATAAATAAAAATAAAATATTTTGAAGGAGAAGATGAAGGAGGACTGTGTAGTCAGAGAAGTCAGGTTTCAGAGGGAGGAAGGGAGAGGGACAGAGGGAGGGAGAAGTGAAAAGATGCAGGTTTAGGACATCACAGCTTTGGGTTTCAGCTTCTTCATGTGCCAAGCATGTTGGTGCTTGCCTCCCAGGTTGTTAGTGAGATAATAGAGACAGAACTGTTTAGACTATTAGCTGTAGTTCCCTGCCATTATGCCCATTTGTAAGTTGAATGAGTGGGTATGACTAATCTGTAAATTCCCTCCAGCCTTGACATGTATGAGTTTCTGGTCTTTATTTTTAGATCAAATTAGAGCAGTTGTGGTTGAGAGATTCTGTGTGCTGTCCACGTGGGTGAGACCTATCTCAGAAAAACTGTAATTGCCCAATTGGCATTCACAGATGCCATCTGTGTGACTGTGGGTCTCTCCAGGGAGTCACCCATGCCACCCGCACCTCTCCTGGGATGCCCTCCCTGAGTCTGCAAGCTGTGGCCACTTTAGTGGGGTCTTCATGTAGCCTTGACCTAGACAGAAGTGTCCCCTGTGCTCAGCCCTCAATGCATCAGTGGGTCCCAGCGTGTCACATTCTGAATCATTCAATTCCTTCCTTAACTGAGAAGAGCCACAGAGCTGTGGTTGGTCTGTCTTCTCAGAAGTGAATTTCTTTTTTTCCTTTTCAGTGTGTGTGTGTGCACATGTGTTTTATCGAGTAAGGTCTTGCTCTAGCCCAGGCTGACCTGGATTTCACTATATAATCTCAAGTTGGCCTCAAACTCAGCGATTCTACCTCTGCCTCCAGAGTGCTGAGATTAAAGGCATGTGCCACCATGCCCAGCTGAGAGAGAGAGAGAGAATGGGTGCACCAGTGCTTCCAGCCGTTGCAAATGAACTCCAGACACATGTGCCTCCTTGTGTATCTGGCTTTACATGGGCATTAGGGAATCGAACTCGGGTGATGAGATTTGCAGCCAAGCACCCTAACTGCTGAGCCATCTCTCCAGCCCCAAAGTGAATTTCTTGCTGAACTTTCCTCCTGGCTAAAAACAAGAAGTTGGAACAGATCTTCCCAGTCTGTGCATGGGCTGGCATACTGATGGCATGAAGTTAGACCCATGACAAATCAAGAAAAGATGACAGAAAAAAAAAATGAAGCAGGGCTGGAAAGATGGCTTAGTGGTTAAGGCGTTTGCCTGCAAAGCCAAAGGATCCCAGTTCGATTCTCCAGAACCCACACTAGCCAGATGCACAAGGGGGCGCATGCATCTGGAGTTCGTCTGCAGTGGCTGGAGGCCCTGGCTCGCCCATTCTCTCCCTTTCTCTCTCTCAAATAAATAAATAAAATAATAAAATATATTTTAAAAAATGAAGCAGAAGGTTTTGGGCTTGTCACAGGGCTCACAGTGGTCTCAATAACACTTTTATTCCCGAATGCCTATAATTTTGTACCATGAAAACACCTTCAAGTGGGAGAAGTCTCGAATGCTCCAGTCCTCACAGAAGTCTGTGACACGACTGTGACAGAAGAATGACGTAGGTGAAAGTATACCAGTCACACCACTGAGAAATACAAGGTGCCAAAAAGACTTTCTACAAAATCACTACATACTGAAGCCTCTGTGAGAGACAAAGCTGCGTTCTCTCTGGCATAGGGGCACTGGATCACAAAGGCATGGAAAGCCTGCTTGGGGCTGTGAATATGCCCCACACGATCTCCTGTGTGCGTGATGAGAAAGCCGCCACTGCTGCACAGACGCACCAAGGAAGCTACTGAGCTGCCTCCCAAATGCCTTCTTGGCCTCCAAGAGAGAGAACGTGGGACCTGAACTGCATTGAGGAGCGGGTGGCCTCCAAGGTCCCCTGGAAGCATGTCTCCAACCCCTGCCGGCAGGATTTCCCCCTGAAAACCAACCAGGAAATAGTTCAGCATCTGAAAGGGCTTAAGGGGAAGAACATTACCCCCCCCGCCCCCGCAGTCCCCGCCACCGGGGTGCTGCCCCCAGCTCATGTTATCACAAGGACCAAGTACTGAGGTCCACTGGGAGCAGAGGCACCTGGTGTTCCCTTCCTTCACGATGTGGATGTGGGTGCAAAGACACCACCCTCATGATCTCGCCATTTTCTTTAGCTCGGCCTATGTGGCTTCTTACCAGGGAGTTTGTTAATTTAGTCCTTGAAGACCAGGGGTCCTTGTCTGACGTAAGTGGTCAAAGGACACCCATTCTCCTGATGAACAGTGTCTGCGTGATGTTAAGTCGAATGCCAGTTACATGGCTAATTTCTTTTATTGGGGGGGGGGGTGAGGTAGGGTCTTGTTCTAGTACAGGCTGACCTGGAATTCACTATGTAGTAGTCTTAGGCTGGCTTTGAACTCACGGTAATCCTCCTATTTCTGCCTCCTGAATGCTGAGACTAAAGATGTGTGCCACCATGTCCGGCATGTGGATAATTTCTATTCTACATGAAGTCAACACGGTGTGTGTGTGTAACAGCATTCTGTATATTCAACTGTATTTCCAGACTTTCTGAACATCCTATAGATTCAATGGAGGCACACAAAATAAATCATACTTCTTTTTTTAAAGTTTTTTTTTGTTTATTTTTTATTTATTTGAGAGCGACAGACAGAGAAAGAAGCAGATAGATAGAGAGAGAATGGGCACACCAGGGCCTCCAGCCGCTGTAAACAAACTTCAGTTGCATGCGCCACCTTGTGCATCTGGCTTATGTAGGTCCTGGGGAATCGAGCCTCAAACTGGGGTCCTTAGGCTTCACAGGCAATAGTTTAACCACTAAGCCATCTCTCCAGGCCCTCATACTTCTTATATATCACTCAACATAGTGTTTACTATAGAACATGTTTGTTCACTTTCTCCTGGCATGTGTCCCAAAGCTTTGCTATAATTCTTTTAAATTGTTGGTTTTAGAAGCCGGGCATAGTGGCGTACGCCTTTAATCCCAGCACTTGGGAGATAGAGGTAGGAAGATCACTGTGAGTCCAAGGCCACTCTGAGAATACAGAGTGAATTCTAGGTCAGCCTGCGATAGAGCAAGATCCTACCTCAAAAAAAAAAGTTGGTTTTTATTTATTTGTTATTTATGAATGAGAGAGAGAGTGTGTGTGTGTGTATACCAGGGCAAATGAACTCCAGATGGCAAGCACCACTATGTAAATCTGGCTTTATGTGTGTACTAGGGAATTGAACCAGCCATCAGGCTTTACAAGCAAGTGCTTTTGTTGTTGTCTAGGTAGAGTCTCAAAAAGAAAGAAAGAAAGAAAGAAAGAAAGAAAGAAAGAAAGAAAGAAAGAAAGAAAGAAAGAAAGAAAGAAAGAAAGAAAGGAAGGAAGGAAAGAAGAGGGAGGGAGGGAGGGAGGGAGGGAGGGAGGGAGGGAGGGAGGGAAAGAAAGAAATTCAATAGAACAAATGTTTTTAAGGAAAGAACAGGAAAAATACTACCAATACTTAACACAGCTGCGTTACCTGACCTTCACAGAACCGTGCTGGGGGACACTGTTGGAGTTTGAATATGAAATGTCCCCCTAGGCTCCGTGTCTCAACACTTGCTCTGTAGCTAGCTGTGGGGCTATTTAGGAGGCTGGGAAACTTTTAGGAAGTGGAGCCTTGCTACAGGAAGTGGATAACTGAGGGTGGACTTTGAAGGTTTATAGCCCAGGCCCTCTTCCTGTCTACTCTCCCCTTCCTGTCTCCTGGGCTATAGTGAGATTGTACCTCGAAAAACCAAGAAACATATATAAATATATATATGTCAGCTTGATGGTAAACACCCTTAATCCTAGCACTCAAGAGGTGATGGTATGAGAATCACTGTGAGTTCAAGGCCAGACTAGTGAGTTCCATCCAGGTCAGCCTGGGCTAGAGTGAGACCCTGCCTGGACAAAACCAAAAATAATAATAAAAAAATTAATGAATTCAGAGCAGGGGATTTAACTCAGTGGTAGAACAGAATGCTTGCCAATGAGGCCCAGGATCCATCCGTAACACCATTCAGGTGAAGGGACTACTTGCATAGGTAGGGCCACTTGGTGACCTCAGTTTTATTGGAGAATGTTAACCCCTGTAGCCAGGCTTACATAAATCTCCAAGGTCCCATCCTCAGGTAAAAATTTAAAATCCGGGCTGGAGAGATGGCTTAGTGGTTAAGGTGTTTGCCTGCAAAGCCAAAGGACCTCAGTTTGATTCCCCAGAACCCATGTAAGCCAGATGCACAAGGTGGCACATGTGTCTGGAGTTCATTTGTAGTGGCTGGATGCCCTGGCATGCCCATTCTCTCTCTCTTTCTCTCTCTGCCTCTTTCTCTCTTGTTCTCTCAAATAAATAAATAATTTTTTAAAAAATCAAAACCCTGAACTAGTTATAAATGAGCAGAAAAAATGCTTTCTTATAAAATTCAATTTTGTTCCAAAAAATCTGAGGAAATATAAATAAGAACGTAAAACATAAACAAAAAAGTAAAAACTACAAATTAGCCGGAGATGAAATTGCTATTAATATAATTAATTATATTAATATAATTAATATAATATAATTGCATTGCTTTATTCATTTTTTTCTCTCTCTCCTCTCTTTCTTTTATTATGATTATTGTTATTATTTTCCCAGTACTGGGGGTTGAAGACTTGTACATGTGAAGCGAGCACTCTCCCACTACCATCCCTTCTTCAGTTCTTCGTTGTTTTTTGAAGTCTGGTCATGGTGATTACGTACTCATGTATCCTGCCCCTTTCATTTAGCAAGATGGCATCCTAACCTTGGGGTACTGAGGGTGAGGAGTGCCCACATTCCTTTTCAAAGTGGGGATGGCCCACACTTTGGTCAGTTTCTCAGTGGCTGAACAACCTTCCTGGTTTGGTTTGAGTTTTTAGTATTTTTAGTTAGCCTACAAAATAATGAATTACATTATAACATTGTTATTCACATGTATATTTTACTTTTTTATTTTTTAACGTTTTTTTTTCCTTTTTTTATTTGAGAGAGACAGAAAGAGGCAGATGGGAAGAGAGTGAGTAGGGATACCCCAGGGCCTCCTGCCACTGCAAATGAACTCCAGACACCTGTGCCACTTTGTGCATGTAGCTTTACGTGGGTCCTGGGGAACTGAACCCAGGCTGACGGGCTTTGCAAGCAAGCACCTCTAACCACTGGGCTTCTCCCCGGCCCCCATTCCACTTTATGCAGATTTCTCCCTCCTCCCTTCCTGGTCTTCTTTCCTCCTGCTGGTTCCCTTCTCCCCCCACCCTCCCCCAAATACTTCCTCTTCTGCTTCTTGTCATGTACATATAATGTTTATGTAGGAAGTGAGATATCCAGTCCGCGTGTGAGAGAAAACATGGTATCTGGCTTCTTCCCCACCCCTATCATCCTCGTTTCTTCCCCCTCTCCCCCAGTCCTCCTTAGGCCTCCATTTCCTCCTTTTGGTGTTTTCTTTTGTTTTGTTTTCTTTTGTTTCTGTGTAAAATGTCATTAATGCTGGCTCATGTCTAAGTAAGCAACATCTGTGCACACTAAGCTCACAGCGCAGTAAGCATTATTTCTCTCGAACTGCAACTTACTGCACTGGAAGACAGGAACACTTCAATAAGGTCTTGACTGTATGGCCAAAGTGCTTTTCGATAGTTCGTCCACCACTGCACAAGATGGCTTATTTTAATGCATTGCTGCCAGCTGTGGGTATTGTGGTATATTTCTTCTTTCAAGCTGCTTGAATTCAATAGAGAAAGAACTGCATTCCTGTTTCCATTTATGACTCACTGAGTTTTTTAAATTTTATTTATTTTATGAGAAAGAAAGAATTGGTGCACCAGGGCCTCTAGCCACTGCAATTGAACTCTGGACACGTGCACCACCTTGTGCGCATGCGTGACCTTGTGTGGATATGTGACCTTGTGCATCTGGCTTACATAGGTTCTGGGAAGTTGAACCTGGATCCTTAGGCTTTGCAGGCAAGCGCCTTAACCACTAAGCCATCTGTCCACCCTCACTGAATATTTTTAGATGTGGGTTAGTTGCTGTTGTTGCTTCTCTGTGGGTTGTCAGTTTTCTGTGTGGTCAAGGGGTTGAAATGTGAAGCCCCACAGTGAGTGATGGAGCAGGGCCATTGGGTTAGCTGATAGAAAGGGTAAAAGTACTGAAAGAAAAGCTTGGAGCCGGGCATGGTGGTGCTCCTTTAATCTCAGCACTCGGGAGGCAGAGGTAAGAGGATCACCGTGAGTTCAAGGCCACCCTGAGACTACCTAGTGAATTCCAGGTCAGCCTGGACTAGAGTGAGACCCTACCTCGAAAAACCAAAAAAAAAAAAAAAAAAAAAAAAAAAAAAAAAAAAAAAGAAAAAAAAAAAAAGAAAAGGCTTGAAGCCTGGAGGAAGCTGGGAAGCCCAGAGATCAAAGCTTGGGGTAGACAGAGTTCAGTGGGAGACTATTTGTCTCGCATGTCTGAGTCTCTGGGTTCAATCCCAGTGTCACCCAAAACAAGAACTGAGCCCGTCCCAGTGGGCATGGTGGGATGGTAAGACCGTGAGGTAACTGCCCCCTGGAAACCAGGCCCAGCTCAGAGGATCTGACCTCCTTGGCTCCTTCACGATGTGCCTGTGAACTTGGGCTGGGGGATGGCTCCGAGTTACAACGTGTGGGCTCAGTCCTCGCCTCAGAGTAGCCGCCCTCTGGACTCTCAGGACTGCTAACTGCTTTTGTTCTTTTGTTGGGAAGAGATGCAGACGAGGACGAAGCCCCTCATTTATGTCTAGGAGAATTTTCGGACTCCAGACTGGTGTCTGTCTGGTCCTTAGAGTCTCGCCAAAGGTGTTCGGAATGCCTGGCCATGAAGAAACCACAAGTCACGTGCTAATGAGGAAGCTGAATTGTGTATCTGTGCCTGGCACATGCTTATCAGCGTATGATGAGGGAGAAGATAATTTCAGGCAAGAGCATGAAACCCGTTCTCTAATGAGAAACAATTTGTGACGATGTTAAGAACAAAAATAGAAAGTAGAACAAGTGGAAGAAAAGTAAATTTTCTTAATAATATCAACCGTCAGAGGAAAACTGTTAAAACGGTTGGGCTTTTTTTTGTATTTTTTTTTCCAAGGACTGGGCCATTTAAAACATTGATTTGACATCTCTTCAACTTTATCTTGGCCCTTGACACCACACTTGCAAAACAGATACTACACTTGATCTTAGCCAAAAAGCCGAGAAGCGATTACACTTGCAAAACAGTAAACTAAAATAGCCCCCGCTGAATTTTATAAGCTGCTTCAAGCTTCATACTACTTAGGAGAACAGAGGGACATAGATATAAATTCACAGTTGCACATATTTCCTGGGACATGAATCATTTTATTCCTAGAAAGGTATATAAAAACTCTGCTTGCCTTGCCTAGAAAGAACCTATTGTTAGAGACAGGTATATAAACAGCCTCCTGACTCCCAGCCCAGAACACCTCCTACCAATTCCTGCTGGTACCACAGGAGTCCTCTTTTCCAGCAGGGCCACGTTTGAGAGTTCCACTGAGACACACATCACAGCTAGCGGCCATTGTGGTTCTAAGGCCCTAAGATTTCCTCCCAGGAGCATTTGAGCAGGGTATCCCAAATTTTTCTCTCTGGAAAAGGAAATCTCTCAGTGGGAAAGTGGAAGAGAGTCCCAGGAGAGAGGAGCAGAGAACAGCCTGAGCCTCTAGTGGAGTGGCGATTCACTTACATCCACGAGTAATTTCGAAATTCCTCCTGGGAACACTTCTGAAGTTGGATGCTCTCCAGCATGCTGCGGGGAAGATGCTGGGTCACACCTGGACAACAGTAGCTGGAGGAACCTCCACCGCAGGCCTGCTGGATGAGAGGTGGGGCCGGAGGCAAACAGGCCTTTGCACTTCTGAATTCCTGCTTTTGTTGTTATACTCACAAACACCGCAGTTGAGCTGCTTTCGCCTCAAAGAGGTTGGAGTGTTGCTGTGGAATGCTTCCAGGCAATTTTATCCCTCTGGGAACTGAGAGAGCTCTGTAGGGGCTGACTGGAAAAGTACAAGAGGGGAGGAAGTTGGAATGAGACAGTCTTCCCCATTGCTGTTTAATCCCCTACAGCCTCTAAGACCCAGGTAGCCTGTAATCATTTGGATACACCTAAGTTTTACATTTCCAGAGCCTAGCCCAGGAGCTGGCAAAAAGTAAGTGCATAAGAAACACTGACTAGGGCTGGAAAAACAGCTTAGTGGTTAAGGCACTTGCCTATGAAACCTAAGGACCCAGGTTCAAGTCCCCAGGACCCATGTAAGCCAGATGCACAAGGTGGTACATATGTCTGAAGTATGTCAGGAAACCCTGGTATGCCCATTCATATTTCCTCCCTCTTTCTCTCTCCAATAAATTTTTAAAAAGTTAAAGAAAACATTGGCTGAATGACTGAGTCACTGGGTAGCACGTGAAATAATTTCTGTTTCTAAAGATTGTTTAAAGATTAGCACACATATATGCTGTTCTATTCTGTGAATGCTTAGAGGGCATTAGTTCTTATCTGTCTTGTTAAAGTGTTAGTATCATAACAATGTCCTCAAACAACATTTCACCTTTTTATGAAGGGCAAGGTTTATTCCTACCCTTGGGGCTTATAGTCTATTCCCCAGTTCCCTAATGGAAAGTCTTCTCAAATCTAGTAGGATATTGGGCACTGCTTAGACTTTAAAACATACGTTATTAACTAATCACTCCCGTAACATTCCTGAGAAGTATAAAGTTCACTGGGTAACAACAACAACAACAGAAAAAGATAGGCTGGAGAGATGGCTTAGCAGTTAAGGCACTTGCCTGCAGAGCCAAAAGACCCAGATTCAATTCCCCAGTAGCCACATAAGCCAGATGCATAAGCCACCCCACTTAGCAGGTTTTCTTTTTTTATTTTATTTATCTTTTATTTGAAAGCAGACAGGGTGGTAGGGAAAGAGAGAAAGGCAGAGATCATCTGCAGTGGCTGGAGGCCTTGGCATACCCATTCTCTTACTATCTGCCTCTTGTTCTCTCTCAGTTTCTCAAATAAATTTTAAAAGAAGAAGAAAAAAAAAACCTTAAAAAAAGGAAAGAAAATGAAACTTGAGACCACGTAGAATAGTGAAAGAGACTCAGAAGAAGTTAGTCTCTTTTAGGCAGTTTCAGTTAGGGACTCAAAGACAGAACCAGAAGGTGCCGCTCCACCTGGGCAGGAATGGAACTCTGATCTGGTTTCCATCCGCAAGCAACTGCAGCGCCCCCTGCTGCCTCAAGTCTAGCACACCACCTAGGTGGGCTGGCCTTTGGGGTCAGCCCCCTGACTCTGCAAACCAGTCAGCTCTGCCCCTTACACACGTGAAAGAATCCATTTCCAATCAACTACAAAGGCGTGTCCATGCTGTTCCCACCTCTCTCTGCCCTGTGATCTCTGTCTGGACACATTGAAGTCTGGTTTTCTCCCACCCAGCCACGCTGGGCAGGGAAGAGCACTGTTTCTTGGCCTGGAGAGTTTTCTGCTTGCCTCTGCTTTATGCTTTGGAGTAACTCCCTATTTATTTTATTTTATTATTTTATTTTATTTATTTTATTTATTCTATTCTGTTTTATTTTATTTTATTTATTTTATTCTATTCTATTTTATTTTATTTTATTTTATTTTAGAGGTAGGGTCTCACTCTAGCCCAAGCTAACCTGTCATTCACTATGTAGTCTCATACTCACGCCGATCCTCCCACCTCTGCCTCCCCAAACGCTGGGATTAAAGGTGTGCGCCACCATGCCCAGCACTTCTCGCTTTTATTACATCTATGATCTTTCTCTGAATCTACTACGTGTGTACCTCCTTTACAATCTAGATTTACCACGTGGGTATTTCCTCTACACTCTGGGCCTGGTACCTGTGTAATGTCTCTAAACTCGGAGTCACCATGAATGTAACTCTTTTTACTACCCAGTTCTCATCTGAATTTCCTGTTCTCTGCCTTGGTACTTTCCCTCTGCTGTTCTTCCTTAAACCATCACCACTTAAAGACAGAACTTTCTTCCCTGGAGAGACTCAGGGTGAATGCCAGATCGTCCATACAAGGCAGGTTCCTTCTAAATCGCCCTCCATAAGCTCCTTGATCTTCTAAATCTCTCTACATAAGATCTACATAGATCTACATAGATCTTCTCAATCTCTCTCCATAGCTCCTTGATCCTATCTGCCATGTGCTTGTGACTGCTCCAGCCTTTTCTTAGACCTCAATTTCGCTTATATAAACCCTACAATTTGTGATTTTTTTCTCCATAAACTCAATTATTCATAATTTGTCCTTTTTGAGTTCATTTTTAAAATAAGTCAAGAACCCAAAATTGAGGTTCATAAATTAGGGAGACCACTCTCGGATCCAAAAATCCTGCATCAGTAGGAATGTTGCAATTCCATAAAGAACTAACTACCTTCTGGAATTAGAGATTTACTAAGCAAATTCAGGTTTTGCCAAGCTCACAGCTAGTTTTCTTCCCTCTTTTAAAAAAATTTTTGTTTAGCAGCAGGGTGCGGTGGCGCAGACCTTTAATCCCAGCACTCTGGAGGCAGAGATAGAAGGATTGCAATGAGTTCAAGGCCACCCTGAGACTACATAGTGAATTCCAGATCAGCCTGGGTTAGAGAAAGACCCTACCTCAAAAACCAAAAAAAAAAAAAAAAAAAAAGTTTATTTTTGTCTTACTATGCAGCCTTGAACTTGAACTATTTTAGCCAGACTAGCCTTGAACTCCTGATCCTCCTGTCTCTGCCTCTGGAGTGCTGAGATTACACACGTATGCCACCCCACTTGACAGGTAGGGAAAAAAAGGCAGAGAGAGAAAAAAAAAAAGAGACAGAGAGAGAATGGACATGCCAGGACCTCTTGTCACTGCAAACTCCAGACACATGCACCACGTTGGGCATCTATTCTATTTTACTGGGGATTTGAACCCAGGCCATCAGGCTTTGCAAGTAAGTGCCTTAACTGCTGAGGCATCTCTCCAGCCCCTCGCGATTTTTTTTTTTTGCAGTAAAAAATTGGATTGGAATTTTTAGGAAAATTGCCTGAGAAGTTTTCCTCTTTTTTTTTTTTTTTTTTTTTGAGAGAGAGAGAGAGGGAGACAGATAGAGATGGGCGCGCCAACAGCCTCTCAGCAGCTGTGAACGAAATCCAGATGTGTGCACCCCCTTGTGGGCAAGTGGGGCATTGTGCCCTTGCATCACTGCATCTGGCTAAAAATGGGACCTGGAGATTGGAAACGCTGGAGATTGGAACCAGCATTCTTAGGCTTAGGAGGCAGGCGCCTTAACCACTAAGCCATCTCTCCAGCCCTGTTTCCCTATTTTTAAATTTGGGATGTTGTGGAAACGTATTGGAGAGGACCCTTCCCCAGCTAGTGATAATGCTGGCTGGACAGTAAGCACTAGCAGGACCCTTCCCCAGCTAGTGATAATGCTGGCCGGACAGTAAGCACTAGCAGGACTTTCCCCAGCTAGTGATAATGCTGGCCAGACAGTAGCACTTGCAGCTCCTTGTAGACTGGTGGGTCTGGGGACTGCACAGCAGAGCGGTCTGTTTCTTTAGTCTGTGGTCAGTGCACAGTGTATCTTCTTTTTTTAAATTTATTTATTTGAGAGAGAGAGAATGGGTGTGCCAGGGCCTCCAGCCACTGCAAACAAACTCCAGATGCATGCGCCCCCTTGTGCATCTAGCTTACGTGGGTCCTGGGGAGTCGAACCTGGGTCCTTTCGCTTTGCAGGTGAGTGCCTTAACCACTAAGCCATCTCTCCAGGCCCCTTTTCTCCATTCCTCTTAGTTATCAGATGCTCAACATTAAGCCTGTTGCCAAACAGCCTATAGCAATGACCTTCTGTTCCTGTCACTCTACTAGCACATCGAGGACTTGCTTGCTGAAGAATAGAGAGGAAGGAGAGAGCAGAAATGATCACAACAAGCTGGCATTGAGATTTGGGCACTTGAGGGTTCTGCCTTCTATCCGTAGTACCCAAAATACTCCCAACCTAAAAACTACACCCAAGCTAAACATCTATACATGCACCCTTTAACAACACACCCAAAGCAAAGTTGACATTTTGCAACAAAGTCAGGCTGTTAAAGTTCCTGAGGTTTGGGGGCTCAGCCTCCTCCCCTAGCACTTGGCATGTGAAGTCTTGGGTGGTCAGAGACCCGTCAGTGTTGGAACAGCTCTAAAGGGCCGTTGGGCAGGCCTCCTACAGTCAGAAGTGCCGCTTGTCTTCAGCATCAGCCTCAATCTCACATCGCCACAGTCAAAATGAATTGGCTGAAGCTGGGCGTGGTGGCGCACGCCTTTAATCCCAGCATTTGGGAGGCAGAGGTAGGAGGATCGCCGTGAGTTTGAAGCCACCCTGAGACTGGAGTGAATTCCAGGTCAGCCTGGACCAGAGTGAGACCCTGCCTCAAAAAAAAAAAAAAAAAAAAAAAAAATGAATTGGCTGAGCTTGAAAAAAAAAAAACAGTTTTCTCTTTTCCTTCTCTAATGCCCTGTTTCCAGCTATTTTTAAGTTAAACTATGCAACCCCATCGTTTTTCTTCCACATGGCTTGCTCTCAAGGTCTGAAATTAGCTCTGACATCACTGGCCAGCTGTAGGTACCTTACCTCTGCAATCTTCCCAGCAGTTCCAGGACACCAAGGAGGTCTTGTTTTGGAGTTAAACCTGAAATTCCAAGGGGTAGGTAACCCAGCTAGAAAGGGAAGCCAAAATTGGGAGGTTAATTAACCAGAATCTCTTCCAGCCTGTGAGGGCCAAGGGAGGTTGTCTTCTCAAATTCTGCCTGGACTGATCTGGCAGCGTGAGATCAGCTGACTGTTGAGGGGCTCAAAGCCTGTCTAGGTTCACCCAGATCTAACACACAATCCAGGGAACTCTCTCACTTCCTGGCTATTTTAAACGCTGTTGCTTTAGGCCATTTCCTGTGGCTGTAAACACCCAGGACAGCAAAACAGGGTTTGACTTTAACAAAAGTAGAAAGCTGAGTGAGTCCCGAAAGAGGAAAGAAGAAAGAACAGGAAAGGGACTCAAGGGTGGAGAAGGACAAAACCAGCACACTTCCGTTAAAGCTCCAATTTCACTCACTCTCTCCCTTCCTCTCCCCTCCCCCCTTCACTTTGCCAAGCTGTTTTAGGCTTACTTGGCTTCTACCGTGGGTTTAGAAGTGATGCCATGATAAAGTGAATACAGGAAAAGTACCTTGGGCAACGTAAGGCAAGCCTGACAAAGCCCTTTTCTAAAGGAACCAGTTGAAATTCAACTCCAAGTGTAGTTATCTCAGTGTAATAAAAATGGAAGCCAGGCACGGTGGTACACGCCTTGAATCCCAACTCTTGGAAGGCAGAGGTAGAAGGATTATCGTGAGCTCAAGGCCACCCTGAGACTACAGAGTGAATTCCAGGTCAGCCTGGGCTAGAGCAAGACCCTACCTTGAAAAAAAAAAATGAGCATGCCCTAAGGAGATTTAAAATTTTAGATTGACCTCTGAAACATAAATACACACCCCAAGATTTATTAAATGACCAGCCTGCTTGTCTACACTGGTTCCTAGTTTGCAGAACTCTATCCTCCTGATCTGAATGTGGGGCATTCATTTGACCTAATGTTCAAACTGGGATGAAGTAACTTGATTCTTTTGGGTCACTCATTACCGCGCCCTTCTGTTGTAAGAGCTCAGAGTTCAAGATCATGAGAATTACCCGTGGTAAAAAAGCTAAGCGGTGCTGGGCGTGGTGGCGCGCGCCTTTAATCCCAGCGCTCGGGAAGCAGGGGTAGGAGGATCGCCGTGAGTGCCAGGCTAGCTTGGATGTACAGAAACAGTTCTAGGTTCAGCCTGGGCTAGAGTGAAACCTTACCTGGGGGGAAAAAGCAGCTGGGAGGGGTCTGCGATGATGGCTCGGGGGTCAGATGTGCTTCTTGCACTGAAAGGAATGCTTCAAATTCCAGAATTGGCTCTCTGCCAGCAAATAGGTAGAAGATCACCCTTCTTGCTGGTTCAGAGCCTGCTTCCTGCATGAACCTAAATAAAAAGAACAGGCTTTTGGGTACGTGACTCTGGCCTAATGAGATAACAAAAAATGAACTAACTAACTGCTTATCTGGCTTCTGTGAACTGCTTGCACCATAAAAGGAAAGATTGTAATGTAAAAGTATATAGATAGAGGTGTAGGACAATAAGAGAATGTAAACAAAAAAGAAAAGCAAGAACTAAAATAACGCCATGACAGGCTCTAGGAATATTCACAGGCCTGAGTTTCTATTTCCGGGCTGAACTGACACAGCATTTTTGCAGTTACTGAAAAAACCCCAGACTGCCCAGTACCCAAAATAATCCTTGAAATGAGCCATACTTGTGATCCTCAAGTTATAGATAAGATGGCTTAAAATGCCATAGTAACCACATAACCAATGAGCATACTACATGTACGTTATTTTTAATTGTTAACCAATCATGTTATAAATTCTCTTCTCCTTTGTTTGAATCCAATAAAAACTGCCCTGATTCTACCCTCGGGGTCTCCAGTCCTCTACCCCTGCGTGGCGTATGACTGGGGACCCCAGCGCGCTGAAATAAAAATCCCTCTTGCTATTTGCATCAAGATCGTTTCTTGGGGTGATTTGGGGTGTCGCCTTTCCTGAGACAGAGCCCAGGGAGTTCCCGACTTGGTCTTACAGCACAAGCATGAGGGCCCAAGTTCAAGTCTCCGGATCCCACATAAAATGGCAGGGCATGGCCATGCACATCTGTAACCCCAGTCTCACAGGGGAGCAGAGACCCACGAATTGATGAATTCCCCCAAAGCAAGGCCCAGAAACAGCAAAAAGAGACTCTGGACCAAAAACAAGACTGGGCAGAAGAGCAACTTTCCACTCTGGCCACTGCTGCAGGAGAATGACGCCCACCACAGGCCAGTGTGTGTGCATACACCACACACACACACACACTCTAAATAAGAAGCTGGGAATTCAAGAGAATTGACCCATTTTCCCAGCCTGAAAATAAATTTATGTTCCTTATTATTATTTTTTTTTTTCAAGATAGGGTCTCACTCTAGCCCAGCCTGACTTGGAATTCACTATGTAGTCTCAGGCTGGCCTCGAACTCAGCAATCCTCCTACCTCTGCCTCCCAAGTGCTGGGGTTAAAGGCATGTGCCACCATGCATGGCTTCATTCTTTAAATAAAAAAAAGGGGGGGGGCTGGGGAGATGTCTCAGTGGATAAAAGTACTTGCTTACAAACTGGGCATGGTGGTGCACGCCTTTAATCCCAGCACTGGGGAGGCAGAGGTAGGAGGATTGCCGTGAGTTCGAGGCCACCCTGAGAATACAGTGTGAATTCCAGGTCAGCTTGGGTTAGAGTGAAGACCATACCTCAAAAAAATAAAACAAACAAACAAACAAACAAACAAAGTACTTGCTTAGAAAGCCCACTGGCCTGCATTCGATTCCCCAGAACCCACTTAGAGCCAGATGCACAAAGTGGCACATGCATTGAAGTTTGTTTGCAGTGGCAAAAGGCTCTGGTGTGCCCATGTTCACTCTTTTCTCCTTCTCTCTCTCTCTCAAATAAATAAAATATTTGAAAATAGGGCTGGAAAGCTGGGCATGGTGGCACATGCTTTTAATCCCAGCACTCAGGAGGCAGAGGTAGGAGGATTATGGTGAGTTTAAGGCCACCCTGAGACTACATAGTGAGTTCCAGGTCAGCCTGAGCTAGAGTGAGACCCTACCTCAAAAAAAAAAAAAATCAGCCGGGCGTGGTGGCGCACGCCTTTAATCCCAGCACTCGGGAGGCAGAGGTAGGAGGATCGCCGAGAGTTCAAGGCCACCCTGAGACTACATAGTTAATTCCAGGTCAGCCTGGACCAGAGTGAGACCCTACCTCGCAAAAACCAAAAAAAAAAAAAAAAAAAAAAAAAAAAATCAAAAGTAGGGGCTGGAGAGATGGCTTATCGGTTAAGCGCTTGCCTGTGAAACCTAAGGACCCTAGTTCCAGGCTCAATTCCCCGGGACCCATATAAGCCACATGCACAAGGTGGGGCACACATCTGGAGTTCACTTGCAGTGGCTGGAGGCCCTGGCGTGCCCATTCTCTCTCTCTCTGCCTCTTTCTCTGTCACTCTCAAATA
This sequence comes from Orientallactaga sibirica, assembly GCA_036365145.1. Taxonomy (NCBI): domain Eukaryota; kingdom Metazoa; phylum Chordata; class Mammalia; order Rodentia; family Dipodidae; genus Orientallactaga; species Orientallactaga sibirica. The sequence continues at coordinate 5,127,147 of JAEOAD010000463.1, read as the reverse complement.
AATAAAATAAGCAAAAAAAAAGTTAAAAAAAAAAATCAAGCCAGGTGTGGTGGCGCACGCCTTTAATCGCAGCATTCGGGATTTAATCGGGAGGCAAAGGTAGGAGGATCGCCATGAGTTTAAGGCCACCCTGAGATTACATAGTGAATTCCAGGTCAGCCTGGGCTAGAGTGAGACCCTACCTTGAAAAACTGAAAAATGAAAAAAAAAACAAAAAAAAATCAAAAGTAAGGGGATGGAGATGTGGCTTAGCAGTTAAGGCGTTTGCCTGCAAAGCCAAAGGACCCAGGTTCGATTCCCTAGGACCCACGACAGCCAGATGCACAAGGTGGTGCATGCATCTGGAGTTTGTTTGCAGTGACTGGAGGCCCTGGTGCGCCCATTCTCTCTCTCTTTCTCTCTCTCTCTGCCTCTTTCTTTCTTGTTCTGTCAAATAAATAAATAAATAAAATATAAAATAAAATAAAAATTGATAGCATTAGCAAAGATACCTCTGTAAATAATTGCAAGTATTTCCAGAGCTCAGATCAGAGGCTTCTCACAGCATTTCAGGTGAGGCACAAATAAGACGGTCCTGTAGCCGAGCAAATCAACGTGGCCATTCATGGCCCTGTAGCCAAACTCAGTGAGCTGTCAAGTCAAAGAGTAGAGAGATGATTCAAGACGCCTGCAGTGTCTGGACAGACAGAACTGGGCCAAGGCCGAGGGGAGAGCCAAATAGAGGGAGAGGTGATGTCACCATCTGGGTAAATTAGGAGACAGGACTATAAAAATGATTGGACCAGCTCAGACAAGCATAATTAGGCACTGATGTCTTCATTTAATCATTCCCAAAGTCAATTTCATTTGAGGTGAACAATGTCTACCTGGAGGGATATTAAAAATTAAATACTGGGGCTGGAGAAATGGCTTAGCGGTTAAGCACTTGCCGGCAAAGCCAAAGGACCTCGGTTCAATTCCCCAGGATGCATCTAAAGCCAGGTGCACAAGGTGGAGCATGTGTCTGGAGTTCATTTGCAGTGGCTGGAGACCCTGACATGTCCATTCTCTCTGTCTGGCTCTTTCTTTCTCTCTCATAAATAAATACATAAATAAATAAATAAATACAGGACTGGCATGGTGGTGCATGCCTTTAATCCCAGCATAGTGAATTCCAGATCAGCCTGGGCTAGAGAGAGACCCTACCTCAAAAAAATAAAATAAATCAAATAAATACAAATTAAAGAAATTTTAGCTATCTCAGAAAAAAAGCTGCTTTTGAACTGAAGAAGTGGTTTGTTCAGTAGCATTCCAGATGGACACGTGACAGCAGTGGAGGAAAGGGCTGTCTGGGTTGACTGGCTGCATGCTGGGGTCATGTAGACAAGTCTGCATGTCATTCCTGAAACACCAAGACCGATGGACTTCCACAGAACTTTCCCAGGGTCCTTTCCTGTCATTTCCTGTGCTCCTGGGGCATGGGAAACGGACTTGGCAGCCATCTCACCAATGTATTCGGTTTCAGCTGGGATGGGGGCGTCCAGCCCATCACTGACCCAGCCTTCTGAAGACCAAGCACTGGCTATCATCTCCAGTTTCAAAAGCAGGATGTAGGGTCTGCAGAGAGCTCAATGGGTGAGGTATGCGAGGACTTGAGTCTGGTCCCCAGCACCCACATAAAAGCTGAACCGAGGGCTGGACAGATGGCTTAGCACTGAAGGCACTTGCCTGCAAAGCCAGAGGACTCAGCTTAACTCCCCAGTACCCACGTGAAGCCTGATGCACAAAGTGGCACATAAGTCCGGAGTTCATTTGCAGTGACTGGAGGCTCTGGTGTGCCCATTCTTTCTCTCTCTTTCTGTCTCTCCCTCTCTGTGTCTCAAATAAATAAAATATTTTTTAAAAAGCTGGGTACATTGGCACACACCTGTATCTCAGCTCTGGCAGGCAGAGCCAATAGGATCCCTGGGGCTTCCTGGCTAGCTGGTCTAGGGGAGTCAGTGCTCTCAATGAGAGACCCCGTCTCAAAAGATAAGGTGGAGCGTGACTGAGGAAGACCCCCAACGCTGACCTCTGGCCTTAACATGCATGCCTGCATACAAATATGCATACACATGTACAAGCACACCTCATACACATAAAAAACAAAACGTATATGTCTATGGCAAAAGGGTAGATGAGCTTACAAGATGCAAAAGGTGCTTGCAAGCCATTACACTATCTCTAAAAATGAAGATATAACCAGGTGTGGTGGCATACTCGTTTAATCCCACCTGGGAGGCTGAGGATTGCTATCAGTTCGAGACCAGCCTGAGACTACATGTAAATTCCAGGTCAGCCTAGGCTAGAGCAAGACCCTACCTCAAAAAAAAAAAACTGGGCTGGAGAGATGGGTTAAGGCGCATGCCTGCGAAGCCTAAGGACCCCAGTTTGATTCTCCAAGTCCCACGTAAGCCAGATGTACATGGCGCATGAGTCTGGAGTTTGTTTGCAGTGGCTAGAGGCCCTGGCATGCCCATTGTCACTCACTCTGTCTCCCTCTCTCTGTCTCTAATAAATAAAATAAAATAAAATAAAATAAAATAAAATAAAATAAAATAAAATAAAATAAAATAAAATCTTCTTTAAAAATTAAGAGGATATATTGGAAAAACAGATGCAGTGACTATGACGTATTTGTAAATACAAATATCCTCTCTTACCAATCCTTATTGCCCGAATTTATCCCTGATGCGCCCAGGGAAACTGGGAAATGAGTGCCTGAGCACTCACCCAGTAAATACCTGACTGTGTATTATGTACACGCAAAGGGAGAAGATAGAAAAGACAGGACACAGGAGCTCAGGGCCATGTGAATGCTCCTTCATGCCCCATGCCACGGGCTAGAAATGACACAGAGCTCATCAGTGGATTCCGAAGTGTAATCTACTTAGAATGGACTCACAGAGGAAGAATAAGAAGATTTCAAATGAGAGGCGCTCAGAAGATTGGGAGGGGGGCTGGAGAGATGGCTTAGCAGTTAAGGTACTTGCTTGCTAAGCCAAAGAACCCAGGTTCGATTCTCCAGGTCCTATGCAAGCCAGATGCACAAGGTGGCACATGCACCTGGAGTTTGTTTGCAGTGGCTGGAGACCCTGGGGAGTCCATTCTCTCCCCGCCCTCTCTTTTTTTCCCTCTCTGTTTCAAATTAAATAATTAATTAATTAATTTTTAGAAAAGAAAATTGGGAGGGGTATGCATATATGCACAAATAGGCCTCTCTTTTTTATACTTTATTTTTTTATTTATTAGAGAAAGACAGAGAGAGAATGGGCATGTTAGGACCCTAGCCCCTGAAAACAAACGCCAGATGCATGTGCCACCATGTGCATCTGGCTTACATGGGCACTGGGGAATCGAACCTGGGTCCCTAGACTTCACAGGCAATCACCTTAACCACTATAGGCTTCTTTAAAAAAAAATAGTTTTATTTGTTTGCAAATAAAGAGGAGAGAGAGAGAGGGAGGGAGAGTATGGGCACACCAAGGCCTCCGGCCACTGCAAATGAACCCCAGGTGCATGTGCCACTTTGTGCATCTGGTTTTACATGGGTACTGGGGAATTGAACCAGGGTTCTTAGGCTTTGCAGGCAAGCACCTTAACCACTGAACCATCTCTCCAGCCCACAAAGAGGCTCCTTGTTTCTTCTTTTGCAATTACATTTCTTATATCTCAACCTCATCTATTGCTGAACGTGGAAGTGTGGGGATGAACTATAAGAGTATACTATGAGCTGAGCATGGTAACACACACCTTTAATCCCAGCACTCAAGAGGCTGAAGTATAAGGATCACTCTGGGTTCAAGGTCAGCCTGGGACTACATAGTGAATTCCAGATCAGCCTGGGCTAGAGAGGAATCCTACCTCAAAACAACAGAAAAATAAGTAAATAAGCTGTGGGAATGAACTATGACAAAGAACTGTGGGAATATTTCCTATGGATTTACAAATAATTTTTTTGACATTATTGCTCTGAGATGCTAAATTTCTTATTTATAACTTGCCCTATGGTTAATTTATGTAAACTATGTAATCTACCTGCTGAAAGCAATGTGACTAATTTCCTCTGGAATTCTTTTTTTTTTTTTTTTTTTTTTTTTAAAGGTGGGGTCTTGCTCTAGCCCAGGCTGACCTGGAATTCACTATGTCATCTCAGGCTGGCCTCAAACTCATGGTGCTCCTCTTATCTCTGCATCCCAGAGTGCTGAGATTAAAGGTCTTCCCCAACACGCCCAGCTTGGAATTCTTTTATGTGTTATCTCAGGTTCAGTCTCTTGATTGCCTTGTAGTGGTAAATTTATTCTCCATTATAATACATAATTATACATGCCTTCTAGTCAGGTGTGGTGGCACATACTTTTAATCCTAGCACTCTGGAGGCAGAGGTAAGAGGATCACTGTGAGTTCAAGGCCAGCTTGGGACTACATAGTGAATTCTAGGACAGCCTGGGCTAGAGTGAGACCCTACCTCAAAAAACTAAGAAAGAAAAAAAAATGCTTAATTCTGCATACCTTTTAAAGCATTTCTAAATCTAAGCTAGATATGGTGACACACCATAGCTCCAGCTACTGGGGAGACTGAGGCAGGAGGATCAATCGAGCCTGCAAGTACAAGTCCATGACATAGTAAGACCTTGTCGGTAAAAATAAATAAGCAAATGAATACATAAATAGTGCTTCTGGCTGGGCGTGGTGGCGCACGCCTTCAATCCCAGCACTTGGGAGGCAGAGGTAGGAGGACTGCCGTGAGTTAGAGGCCACTCTGAGACTACAGAGTGAATTCCAGGTCAGCCTGGGCTAGAGTGAGACCCTACCTCAAAAAAACAAACAAAAAAATAGTACTTCTGAATCCGAATGCTCTAGAACATTTAAACACATGCTGGCTCCCCTCCCTGCCTCTCTAAGCATCAGGGTACTGTGTCTGTATCTATTTGGGTAAGGGCAAAATGAATGTGACATTCACTAACTTTAGCCTCCCCTCAATTCTGGATGATGGCCAGTGAGCTGGTTCTTTTAGTTTGGGGTTTCCCCCGCCCCTTAAACAAACTAGTCTTTCTTCATCAGACTGCTATAGTCACTTCAAATACAAAGTTAGGTACTAAGGTCAGCTTACTAATTAAGAGGGCTTTTTAAGGACTTTCCCTAGCAGCAGAGAAAATTAAGCCCTGGAAAGAATTTGGCCCGGCAGCAGTCATATGCCATCCTTGAAAGCACACCCAGTGAGTGTGGAGGGGGCGGGGCGGAGGCGTGCGTGGAAAAAGACAGGGTTAAGCAACTTACCGTCCAGCACGACATTTTATATTGACAGAGTCTCTCGGCAGTGTTCACATGCTCGGAATTGGAGCCTGTAACTTGGCAGTGCTGTTTAAGCAAACAAACGGGGTCAGTTGAATGCAATGATTAACAGGAAGCCGAGGAGCGGACACAGCACCAGCCTCTGGCTGGGAGAAGAGAAGACGCTGGGTTTGAAGTCCGGGAACCAAGATGACTTGCCTGATGGTCACCTCATCTCTCAGTGATTTCTCCTGGGGGACAGACAGGCTCTGTGCCACCCCGACCTCCCTGAGGTGGTGTGGTTTTCTAGCGATGGGTTGTGAGTTACTGGAAGACTGGACAATGACGCTGTTCCAGAAATGTGTCAGAGAAGAGTGAGATTCAACAACAGCGAAGTAAGAGGGGAAGAGCCCGAGAACCGCTGGCCATGGACCAGACCTGCATCTACCGGGGATGATGTTGCAGCCCCGAGAAAATGTAAGTTAAACTGCCGATCCATGCCCCCTGCCCCTGTCAGATCGCAAAAGACACTGGGCACATTTCCTGCTTCTGAACGATGGGCTCGGGGAAGTATTGTCTTTTTAGCTTGTCTCTCATCACTGCGCTGACCTTGGTCTTTATTTACAACGGCAAGTTGTGGGAGAGTAAGCATTTTCTGAGAGCTGCTCCACTCAACGCCTCGCTGTTAGCTGAAGTCTGTCTTCAGGTGCTTAACGGGGAGGGCTTCTACTCAGCAGAGAATGTTCTGAAACCCAGCCTGGACGGGTCTACGTGTCACCAGTACAGAGTTCAAAGCCACTACATCACAGAGACCCTCTCTGAGGAAGAGGCTCGCTTCCCTCTGGCGTTCACGCTGACCATCCACAAAGACTTTGCCACTTTCGAAAGACTCTTCAGGGCAATTTACATGCCCCAGAATGTCTACTGCGTGCACGTGGACAAGAAGGCGACCAGGGCATTCAAGGATGCGGTGGGACAATTGCTGAACTGCTTCCCCAACGCCTTCCTGGCTTCCAAGATGGAACCAGTTGTCTATGGTGGGTTCTCACGGCTCCAGGCTGACCTGAACTGCATGGAGGACCTGGTGGCCTCTAAGGTCCCCTGGAAGTATGTGCTCAACACCTGCGGGCAGGATTTCCCCCTGAAAACCAACAAGGAAATAGTTCAGCATCTGAAAGGATATATGGGGAAGAACCTCACCCCCGGGGTGCTGCCCCCAGCTCACGCCATCGGCCGGACCAAGTACGTCCACCGGGAATTATTGGATCGAAAACACTCCTATGTGCATCAAACGACAACATTGAAAACCCCTCCTCCTCACAATATGACCATTTACTTTGGCACTGCCTACGTGGCCCTCACACGAGAATTTGCTAAGTTTGTCCTCAAAGACCAGCAGGCAATGGATTTACTCTCCTGGTCCAAGGACACCTACAGCCCCGATGAACACTTCTGGGTGACACTCAATAGGATTCCTGGTATGTGCTCTCGCTCTCGGTTTCTCTCTCCGTCTCTCATTGGGTTTTTTTGCTGTTGTTTGTTTGTTTGTTTGTTTGTTTTTTATTTTATTTTATTTTATTTTTTGGTTTTTTGAGATAGGGTCTCACTCTGGTCCAGGCTGACCTGGAATTAACGATGTAGTCTCAGGGTGGCCTCGAACTCTCAGCGATCCTCCCAGGCTGGTCTTGACCTCTTTGGCCTCCTGGGTAGCTGGGATTACTGGGATGCCTAAATTAATAAATATGATGTAGTCAATAGTGCATAAATTGCCCATAAGGCGGTAAAAGAATTTTAGCACTCCAAAATATATTTACATTTGCAATGTCAATGTTTTTATTCACAAATAATCTCACTCTGGTCCAGGCTGACCTGGAATTACATTGACTCAGGGACAATGTGATCCTCCTATTTTTTAAAGGCATTATTAACTTAGTTTTTATTCAAAAATAGGGTCTCAGGGACAATGTGAGCCCAGGCTAACCTGGTACTCACTCGGTTGCCACAGGCTGGCCTTGAACTCATGGTGATCCTCCTACCTCAGCCTCCTGAGTGCTGGGATAAAAGGCGTGCATTACCATGCCCGACTTCAATGTGGTAATGTTTTGATACTTTTAAACAATGTGTAGTGACTAAGTCAAACTACTCAACATATTCATGACTTTGCTTTCTTATTATTTTTATGGGAAGGCATTTAAAATTATAGTGTAATAATAAAATTATAGTAAAATATACAAAATATCCCCATTGGCTCCAGACATCCAGCTGAGCAGTGGGTCTCAGAACCTACTCCTCTAAGATTCTGCATCCTTGGATTTCCAAGTGTCTACTCCATCCCCACAACAGCCGCTCTATTCCCTGCTTCTATGTGTTCAATTCTTTTAGATTATGCAAATATTGCAACAATAAGGTCTTTTGTATTTCTGCGCCTAGCTTCATTCAGTTTTCATAATGTCCTCCAGAGTGGTAGGCCAGGCACGATGGCACACGCCTTTAATCCCAGCACTTGAGAGGCAAAGGTAGATGGATCACTGTGAGTTAAAGGCCAGCCTGAAACTACATAGTGAATTCCAGATCAGCCCAGGCTAGAGTGAGACTCTATCTCAAACATGAAAAAACTGGGCTGGAGAGATGGCTCAGCAGTTAAGGTACTTGCCTGCAAAAACTAATGATCTGGGTTTGATTCCCCAGTACCCATGTAAATCCAGATGCCCAAAGTGGCACATGAATCTGGAGTTCTTTTGCAGTGGTTAGAGGCCCTGGTATACTCATTCTCTCTCTGTCTGTCTCTCTCCTCTTTGTCTTTCACTGTGGGCAAATAAATTAAAAAATATATTTTTAAAAAACAAAAAAATTATCATGGTTTATTGTCTATAATTATGGAAGTTGGCAATAAAAAATTTAAAAATAAGAAAAAGAAAAATAGAAAAAATTAAGTCCAGATTGCCTATAAATGCAATGGTATTTGAAACAAGAGCTAAATATTGTAAATAAAATGAGTGACAATTTTAACATTTTAATATTTTTGCCTCTTCATAGCTTCCATAGCTAAATCCTCATCCTTTCAAGAGGAAGCAGACACTAGTGCACACCTGTCATCCAGTACGTGGGGGGGGGGAGTGGCAGGAGGGTGTGGAGTTCAAGGTCATCCTAAGCTACAGGAAATCCTGTGTCCAAATTCACATAAATAAATAAATAAATGGGAGGGAGATACAGCCTTAATTTTTTTCATTATCAAGTTCTTTCCTAGAATTTTTTTTAATATTTATTTTTTGAGGCAGGGTCTCTATATCTGGTCTTGAACTCCTGATCCTCCCATTTCCACACCCTCCTAGTACTAGCGGATACAGGCGTGTTCACTTGGTGGTGTTTTGTTTTGTTTCCAGGTAGGGTCTCACTCTAGCTCAGGCTGACCTGGAATTCACTGTGTAATCTCAGGGTGGCCTCGAACCCATGGTGATCTTCCTACCTCTGACTCCTGAGTGCTGGGATTAAAGACATGCGCCACCACACCTGACTCTTTCCTAGAATTGAATCAAAAATTAAGCTGATTGTGGTGGTGTCTTTGCAGGACCCAAGTTCGATTCTCCAGGTCCCACGTAAGCCAGATGCACAAGGGGGCACATGCATCTGGAGTTTGTTTGCAGTGCCTGGGGACCCTGGCATGTCCTCTCTCTCTCTCTTTCTTTCCTGCTGTACCTCTTTCTCTTAAATAAATAAATAAATAAATAAATAAATTAATAAAATAAGCATGGTGGTGCACATCTTTAATTCCAGCACTTGGGAGGCAGAGGTAGGAGGATCGCCATGAGTTCAAGGCCACCCTGAGATTACAGAATGAATTCCAGGTCAGCCTGAGCTAGAGTGAGACCCTACCTCGAAAAAAAAAAAAAATACAAAAGAAAAAGAGATAGAAAACAAACACATTGATTCTTGCATTTCAAAATCTTACAAGCACCGGGCGTGGTGGCACACGCCTTTAATTCCAGCACTCGGGAGGCATAGGTAGGAGGATCACTGTGAGTTTGAGGCCACCCTGAGACTATATAGTGAATTCCAGGTCAACCTGAGGCTAGAGAAAAACCCTACGTCGAAAACCAAAAATAAATAAATAAATATAAATAAATAATAAATAGATAAATAAAAATTAAAAAAATCTTACAAGAGGTAGCTTCTGAAGTTGTTTTTCAGTTACATGGGTGGAGGTTCCTTCCTTGCTGAAGAGTCTGGACCAATCCTGTCAATCTTTTCCAGCTGGGCCAGGCCTGTGTATAGGGCTGGGACACAAGGCCCAGAAGGCGCTGAACAGCTACTGGCAGTCTGGTATAACTGGCAGTCTGCCCGTGCGGGACTTCGGGCTCTTCCAGGGATGTGTGTGTCTTTAGGCAGAGGGATTCCTAGCTTCTAGCTGATTATTGTAATTGGAGGTCAATGGTGTGATTTTCAAAGAAGTGACAGGACAGGAGAGGGAAAACAAAAACTCTCTACTAAAAAGGCAGGTAAACAAAAAAATACATTCAATCTGAGAAAGAGGTGAAAAGTCTTAATTTCAGGATTTGTTATCTTGGAAGGTGGAGGCAAGAAGATCAGGAGTTCAAGGCCAGCCTTTTTGCTTAGGACATTTCAGGACTATGTGAGACCTTGTCTCCAGACAAATAAACAAGTCAATAGAAAATAAAAAATAAGGGCTGGGGCTGGAGAGATGGCTTAGCTGTTAAGGCGCCTGCCTGCTAAACCTAAGAATGCTGGTTCCAATCTCCAGGTCCCACGTTTAGCCAGATGCAAAGTGAGGCAAGGGCGCAATGCCGCACTTGACCACAAGAGGCGCAAACATCTGGATTTCGTTATCAGCAGCTGAGAGACTGCTGGAGCGCCAATCTCTGTCTCCCTCTCCCTCTCTGTCTGTCTGTCTCTCTCTCTGTGTCTCTCTCCAAAAATAAATAAAATAATAAATAATAATAACAGCTGGAACCCTACCTTGAAAAACCAAAATAAATAAATAATTCCTAGCCATGTGTGGTGATGCATGCCTTTAATCCCAACACTTGGGAGGCAGAAGTAGGAAGATCTTTGTGAGTTTGCTGTGAGTTAGAGGTCAGTCTAGGCTAGAGTGAGACTCTACCTTGAAAAACAACAACAAAAAAATTAAATTTAATTTAAGTTAAATACACACACACCCCAACACACCATCTTGAGCCTGAGGAGATAGCTCAGTAGTTAAAAGTGCTCGCTTTTTTAAAAAAAATATTTTTTAACTTTTTATTTATTTATTTATTTATTTGCAAGCAGAGAGAGAGAGAATGGGCATGCCAGGGCCTCTAGCCACTGCAAAGGAACTCCAGATGCATGTGCCCCTCACGCATCTGGCTTATGTGGGTCCTGGAGAATCAAACTTGGATCCTTTGGCTTTGCAGGCAAATGCCTTAACCACTAAGCCATTTCTCCAGCCCAAAGTGCTTGCTTTCAAAACCTGCAAGCCCAGACTCAATTCTCCAGCCACCCGTATAATGCCAGACACACATTCAATTGCAGCAGCAAGGGACCCTGGTGCATCTGTACACACATATACACACACATATGCAAATAAATAAGGGCTGGAGGGATAGCTTAGTAGTTAAGGCACTTGCCTGTAAAGCCTAAGGACCCAGATTTGATTCCCTAGGACTCATGCTCAAGGTGGCATGTGTGTCTGGAGTTTGTTTTCAGTGCCTAGAGGCCATGACACACCCATTCTCTTTTACTCTCTCTCTCTCCCTCTTTCTCTCTCTCAAACAAATAAATTTTTTTTAAAAAAATGTTTTAATATATTTTATTTATTTATTTGAGGGAGAGAGAGATACAGAAATAGGCAGGTAGAGAGAGAGAGAATGGGCGCACCAGGGCCTCCAGCCACTGCAGACGAACTCCAGACGCATGCGCCACCTTGTGCATCTGGCTTACGTGGGTTCTGGAGAATCAAGCCTCGAACCGGGGTCCTTAGGCTTCACAGGCAAGCGTTTAACCACTGAGCTGTGTCTCCCAGCCCCTTAACATTTTTTAAAATTTTTTTAAATTTATTTTTGGAGAGAGAGACAGAGAGAGATTGACAGAGAGGGAGAGGGAGACAGATAGAGATGGGCACACCAGCAGTCTCTCAGATGCTGTGAGTGAAAGAAATCCAGATGCGTGCGCCCCCTTGTGGGCAAGTGTGGCATTGCGCCCTTGTCTCACTTTGCATCTGGTTAAACATGGGACCTGGAGATTGGAAGCGCTGGACATTGGAACCAGCATTCTTAGGCTTAGCAGGCAGGCGCCTTAGCCGCTAAGCCATCTCTCCAGCCCAAACAAATAAATTTTTAAAAAAAAAAGCTTTTTTAAGGGCTGGAGAGATGGCTCAGTGGTTAAGGCGCTTGCCGACAAAAACTAACAACTTGAGCTCGATTCCCCAGCACCATGTAAAGCCAGATGCACAAAGTGGCACTTGCATCTGGAGTTCATTTGCAGCGGCTGGGCCCTGGCACTCCCATGCCCTCTCTCTTTCTCCCTCTCCCATCCCACATATCTCTCTGCTTGCAAATAAATAAAATATTTTAAAAATTATAATATTATTTTAAAAAAACCACTTCTCCATGTGGCCAATGACTGCTGTCGTTGACAGGGTGTGCGCTGTCTTTCCTCTGGGCCATGTTGGTGAGACTTCAGTCTCAGTGGGTCCATCTTTGTTTATTTTGCTTTGCATACTTCTTTCTCCTTCCTTGAATTTTTTGCCTTTGCTCCAGAGCCTCCACTTGTTTATAGGATAACTATGGCTCCTACTTTCTCCATCTTCCCCTGCTGTGCACCTGGTTTTGCGCCACTCTGTCCACAGCGCTTCCCCTCTAAGTGTCACGCACACGTTCCCAGGGGATCTTGCTCTGGATCATGTGCTGCTCTGCAGCAGAGCCTTGTTCTCATTCCACACCGCCTCACAGGCTAATGTCAGCCTCCTTGCAGACAGCTCTCATGAACAGGACAGAAACAAGCAGATAGGCTGGCTGGGGAGACGGCTCAGCGTTTAAAGGCATTTGATTGCAAAGCCTGACCACCTGGGTTCAGTTCCCTAGTATCCATGTAAAGCCAGATGCACCAAGTGGCACATGCATCTGGAGCATCTTTGCAGTAGCATTGATGCATTCTCTCTTTCTCTTTCTCTGTCTGCTTACAAATAAATAACAGATACACTATGTTTGAAAAAAGAAGTAAACAGGCCAGTGTGGTGGCACGTGCCTTTAATCCCAGCACTCTAGAGACTGAGTTAGGATGATCAAGGTAAGTTCAAGGCCAGCCTGGGCTAGACTACCTCAGAAGAAAAAGAAAGGAAGAAAGAAAGAGAGAAGGAGGAGGGAGGGAAGGAAGGAAGGAAGAAGAAAGGAAGGAAGGAAGGAAGGAAGGAAGGAAGGAAGGAAGGAAGGAAGGAAGGAAGGAAGGAAGGAGACAAGGGTTAGGGAAATGGCTCTGGGGTTAAGGGACTTACCTGCAAAGCTTAAGGAACAGGTTTGACTCCAAAGTCCCCGTGCAAAGCGAGATGCTCAAGGTGGCATCTCTCTCTCCTCTGCTCTCTTCTCCTCTCCCCCCCTCAAATAAATAAAAAGAAAAGAAAATATATAGGCAAGTGACCCTGTGATATTTGACTTAAACTCTTTTGAATATACACTCAGGAATGGTATAGCTATTTTTAATTGCATTTTTAAGATTTATTTTTATTTATTTATTTGTTAGAGATAGAGAGAGAGAAAGAGAGTGAGAATGGGTGCACCAGGGCCTCTAGCCACTGCAAACGAACTCCAGATGCATGGGCCACCATGTACATCTGGCTTACATGGGGCCTGGAGAATTGAACCTGGGTCCTTAGGCTTTGCAGGCATGCACCTTAACCGCTAAGCCATCTCTCAGTCCCTTAGTTTCATTTTTTTATTATTCATTTTATTCATTAGAGAGAGAATGGATGTGCCAGGGCCTCCTGCCATTGCAAGGGAACTCCAGACACATACACCACCATGTGCCTCTGGCTTACATGGGTTCTGAGGCATCAATCCTGGGTCCTTGGGTTTTGCAGGCAAGTGCCTTAACCGCTAAACCATCTCTCCAGCCCTTATTTTTTAGTTTCTTGAGGAACCTTTATACTGATTTCCATAGTGGTGGCCCCAGTTTACATTCCCTCCATTTGTTTTCTTTTGGTTTTGCTTTTGAAGCAGGGTCTCTAGCCCAGGCTGACCTAAAACTCACTCTTTATAGCCTAGGCTCCCCTCAAACTTATGGCGGTCCTCCTACCTAGGCCTCCTGAGTACTGGACCTTTTACAAGGACAAGGGAGGCTTGTTGCATTTTGTTCCCAGAAGAGCCCATTTGGTATCCTTTCAGGCTCTTCCTGTGCACAGTGACAGGGTGCCAGGTGCTGAGATGGTGAGCCATGTCACTGGGGGAACAGGAAAAGCAGATCTGAACCGACGTGGTCTTCAGAATACAACCCTGGCCCTGTGGTATTTCGAATGCAACGTGTGGCCCAGTGTTGTGCCTGGAATCTTACGTCCAGAAGGAACCAATCTGGCTCACAAGGTTTCTGAGACCAATGGGTGTGTGGACATGTCTGTAGGGCAAACAATTTGAGGGATCAGTCTTTACCATTGTCTGGGCTTGGACAATCATTTCCTACCACCTCGGAAAGGAAACCAGGCAGTTGGGACATCTGTGAACTCTTTTCAAGGAAATGGTCTTTTTGCAAGATGGCAAAGGCCCTGCAGGCATCATCTTGTCCAGGTAGATTGTCTAGGAAATGGTGGCAGGAGTTGAATAGCCTCTGTAGCATTATGGGAAGGGGTTGGCTCTCCTGATTACCTTGCTGGACCTCGGCTCTCCGGGTCTTCCATGGCTTCTACTCATCCTTTCTTTCTTTTTTCTCCTTTCACAAGTAAGTCAGTGGATCTTTTCTGATTCTTTTCTTGCAAGAGAAAAACTCACACCTATGATAGGGCTCAGGGCGCCAAGAAACTCAGTCTCTGTTTAAGTTATGTTGTAGCCGACTTAGTTGCTTAAAGTTATAAAATTATAGAGAGTGACTGCACAGAGCTGGGGAGATGGCTCAGAGGTTAAAGGCACTTGTTTGCAAAGTCCGCAGGGCAGGGTTCAGTTCCCTATTTCCCATGTAAAGCCAGATGCACATAGTGGAGCATGCATTTGGAGTTCATTTGGAGTGGCAAGAGGCCCTGATACATCCATTCTCTCTCTTCTCTTCTCTTCTCTTCTCTTCTCTTCTCTTCTCTTCTCTTCTCTTCTCTTCTCTTCTCTTCTCTTCTCTTCTCTTCTCTCCTCTCTCCTCTCCTCTCCTCTCCTCTCCTCTCCTCTCCTCTCCTCTCCTCTCCTCTCCTCTCTCCTTCCTTCCCCTCTCCCCTCCCCCTCCTCTCCTCTTCTCTCCCCTTCACTCCCCTCCCCTCTCCTGTTCTCTCCTCTCCTCTCTCCTTTCCTTGCAAATAAATATATTTTTTAAAAAAAGAAAAGAAAATAACTGTAGTACTGAGGACTGCTCGAGCTGAAGCTGTAAAAAGATTAGAAGTTACTCAAATAAGAAATTGAGGGCTGGAGAGATTGCTTAGCAGTTAAGGCACTTGCCTGTGAAGCCTAAGGACGACCCAGGTTCAATTCCCCAGTGCCTTACATAAGCCAGATTCACAAGGTGGCACATTCATCTGGAGTTTGTTTGCAGTGGCTAGAGGCTCTGGCATGCCCATTCTCTCTCTCTATCTGCCTCTTTCTCTCTCTCTCCAATAAATAAATGAAAAAATTTTTAAATCAGAAATTGCCTTAGAACTCAGTTGAATGCACCTTTTTTTTTTTTTTTTTTTTGGTAGGGTCTCTCTCTAACCCAGGCTGACCTGGAATTCACTATGTAGTCCTAGGCTGGCCTTGAACTCACAGCAATCCTCCTACCTCTGTCTCCCAAATGCTGGGATTAAAGGCATGCGCCACCACACCTGGCTTTGAAAGGGCGTTTATCCGTTTTACAGATCCACAGATACTTCCATGAGAAACAGGTGGGGTAATACTGGTGACGTGTACTTCTGCCTTGTTGATTACATCATCTTCCAGGACCTCAGAGGATCAACCAGAGACAGAAAAAAATAAATGTTTTTAATTTGTTTGTTTCTTTATTAATTTATTTATACTTGTAAACAGAGAAAGAGAGAAAAGAGACAGAGAGAATGAGTGTGCCAGGACCACTAGGTACTGCAAAGAAACTCCAGATGCCCACTTTCTATTGCTCTGACTGAATGCCACAGACTGGTAGGTATATTTAACCTTTAAAATTTTTATTTTATTTGCACAAGAGAGACAGAGAGAAATAGAGAGAAACAGCATGGCATGCCAGGACCTCCCATGTATGGTTTTTTTTTTGAGGTAGGGTCTCACTCTAGCACAGGCTGACCTGGAATTCACTCTGTATTCTCAGGGTGGCCTTGAACTCAAGGCGATCCTATCTTTCCCGAGGGCTGGGATTAAAGGCGTATGCCTGTCTTGGTTTTTCTTTTCACAGAGAAGTAATAATCTGGGGGTAATTAGAAGCCCCTCCTAAGAGCATTACATTGCTTGCTCTAAAGACAAATGGGCTGCATACTTTTGTTCTGGAATGTTCTTTACCTTTATTGTTCTTGTTAATCAGTCCTTGAGCTCTGTCTGAAATGTCATGGCTCACTGCCTTTCTCCGCCCACAGAACCAGCCACCACCTACTTGTTACTGCCTCTTAGCGGGTGTGTGGAGCTCAGACTTGAGAAAGTGAGCTGAATGGCTGCAGCCACGTGCTAAGCTTTTTCCTAACAGCATCATCTAGATAGATCCCCATATCATGTGCAGTGAAGAACAAATGAACAGGAGGGCAGGGATCAGTCAGGCCTCTGGGCAGGGCTGGTTCTGCATGCAAACATGCAGCCAGCCTAGGATGGGCATGTCTGGGAAGAAAGTCACCTCAGTGCCTAGCACGGACCAGCACTCTTCTTGCCACCATCCCTTAGCAGCGCCGTAGAATAGCTACTGACATAATATTTACTCTGGATTAGGTACCAAAAGTCATTTAGAGATGCCTTTCTTTTATTTTGATTTTTAAAATATTTAATTACCTGAGACTACAGAGTGAATTCCAGGTCAGCCTGAGCTAGAGTGAGACCTTACCTCGAAAAACAAAAATAATAATAAATTATTTTTTTTTTTTTTTTTTTTTTTTTTTTTTGAGGTAGAGTCTCACTCTAGCTCAGGCTGACCTAAAATTCACTCTGTAGACTCAGAGAGGCCTTGAACTCACAGTGATCCTCCTACCTCTGCATCCCGAGTGCTGGGATTAAACACATGCACCACCATGCCCGGCTAAATATTTAATTAATTATTTATCTGTTTGCAAACACAGAGAGACAGAGAGAGAATGGGCACGCCAGCACCTGTTGCCACTGCAAATGGGCTCCAGATGCATGCACTACTATGTGCATCTGGCTCTATGTGGGTACAGGGAAATTGAACCCCAGGTCGTCCAGGCATTGCAAGCAAGTGCCTTAACCCCTCAGCCATCTCCTCAACCCCTTGTTTTGCTCTGAATCAGGTTCTCACGCTAGTCCAGGCGGACCTGGACTTCACGCTGTAGCCCAGACCAGCCTCAAACTTATAGCAAAAGTTACTGAAAGGGTTGGGGCACCACTCCCAGCTTACATGTGCTGGAGTTTGTTGTTGTTGTTTTGTTTTGTTTTAGTGGCCTTTCGGCCACTGTGAATGAATGTGTATGTCCCCTTGTACACGTTTGACATTGCACACTTGTGTCTTTTTTTTTTTTTTTTTTGTTTTTCGAGGTAGGGTCTCACTCTAGTCCAGGGTGACCTGGAATTAACTACGTAGTCTCAGGGTGGCCTCGAACTCTTGGCGATCCTCCTACCTCTGCCTCCCGAGTGCTGGGATTAAAGGCGTGCGCCACCACGCCCGGCTTACTTGTGTCATTTTTGTATCTGGCTATATGGGACTTGGAGATGTGACCATGCATTCTTGGGCTTCACAAGCAAGCACCTTAACTGCTAAGCCATCTCTCCAGCCCTCTTATATGCCTTTAAAAGTCTACAGAAGAGGGCTGGAGAGATGGCTTAGCAGTTAAGGCACTTGCCTGCAAAGCCAAAGGACCCAGGTTTGATTTCCCAGTTCCCATGTAAAGCCAGATGCTCAAGGCAGCCCATGTGTCTGGAGTTCATTTGCAGTGGTTAAGACCCTGGCATGCCCATTCCCCTCTAGCTGCCTCTTTTTCTCTCTAAAAATAGATAATTTTTTTTTTAAGTCTACAGGAGAGGTCTGGAGAGATGGCTTAGCAGTTAAATCATTTGCCTGCAAAGCCAAAGGACCCCAGTTTGATTCCCCAGGACCCACATAAGCCAGATGCAAAAGGGGGTGCATGTGTCTGGAGTTCATTTGCAATGGCTGGAGGCCCTGGCGTGCCCATTCTCTCTTTCCCTCTTTCTCTCTCAAATAAATAAATTAAATTTTTTTTTAAAGTCTACAGGAGAATGGATTGTTGTGAGTTCAAAGCCAGTCTGGTACTACAGAGTAAGTGCCAGGTCAGCCTGAGCTAGAGTGAGAACCTACCTCAAAAAAAAAAAAGTGTAGGGGCTGGAGAGATGGCTTAGCAGTTAAGGTGCTTGCCTGCTAAGCCTAAGGACTCAGGTTCAATTCCCCAGGACTCACATAAGCCAAATGCACAAGGTGGCACATGCGTGTGGAGTTCATTTGCAGTGGCTGGAGGCCCTGGTGTGCCCATTTTCTCTATCTGCCTCTTTTTCTTTCTGAAATAAATAAAACAAATTTTTTCGTTTGTTTTTGTTTTTCAAAATAGGGTCTCGCTCTAGCCCAGGCTGACCTGGAATTCACTATGTAGTCTCAGGGTGGTCTTGAACTCACAGTGATCCTCCTACCTCTGCCTCCCAAGGGCTGGGATTAAAGACATGCGCCTCCACGCCCGACAAAATATATTTTTAAAAAAAGTGTACAGGAGGGTGACTGTGGGCTTTCTTGCAGACACTATGCTGTTTTATAAACAGGGCAGGAGGACCTGCAGAGTTTGGTATCCATGGGGGTGTCCTGGAACCAATCCCCATGGAAAATATTTTCTACAAATAATGTTTTTCCTTCCAATTTGCAGAAAGTTTATTTTATGATTCTTTAATTCTGGCTCAAGTTTTTAAGCAATCCACTAGGCAGGAGTCCTAACCTCTTCTGTGCCCACCCCAAGCAAACACTTGGGCATTTGGATGAACTGTGGGAATCATTAGTCACAGGCTGCTCTGGCGTATAAATGACCTTCTGGATACATTTTGAGAATTGAAGTTGTATGTTTTTGTTCAGGTCTAGAAGAGTGAAACCAGGCATTTGTGGAAATTTGCCAGGGTAATTTTGGCCTTGACAGGCTTTGATTTAAGATATCCAGAAAAGGGGGGAAAAAAAAAACAAAAACATTTTATGGGCTGGAAGGATGGCTTTGCAGTTATTTGCCTACAAAGCCAAAGGACTCAGGTTTGATTCCCTAGGACCCAAGTTAACCAGATTCCCAAGGGGACGCACACGTGTGGAATTCGTTTGCAGTGGCTGGAGGTCCTAATGCGCTCATTGTCTCTCTCTGTGTCTCCCTCTTTCTCTGTCAAATAAATAAAAATTTTAAAAAATTAAAAAAGATATCCAGGAAATGTAAAGTGAAATTTCCCTGTAATTGATATACCCTCCGCCCCCGCCGCCATAGACCTTTTTGTCCTTAGTCACAGGCCAGAAGAGGAAGCCCGAAGTCCAGTGTCCTACTCTATCTCTCTCTTTTCCTTAATTTCTTGAAACGAAGTCTTTCAGCGAGCCTGGAGCTGGTGACGTTTTTCAGTTGGACTGGTTGACTAAGAGCTCCTTCTGCTCTGCCCGCTCCAGTGCTGGGTATAGGGAGTGTGGCCACACGCAGCTTTCGAGTGGGTGACAGCATTGAACTTGTTCTCACACTTGCATCCTTACCCACTGAGTCATCTTTATTAACCTCGACTGGTACAGAGTTTGGTTGAACTTAGCTAGCATTAAGTAAATGTGATGCTTCACAGCCCCTGGGGCTGGGGCCCGGTGGAAGGACTTGTGCTAGCATGCTGAAAGCGCTGGGGTCGATTTCCAGAAGCACACTTGATGCGGGAGTTACAGTCCTGGGAGGGATTTGAGCTCCATGCAGGAGACATCCAAGCCCGTGAACCCCAACTTGCTCGTCGTTACCCAAGTTCTCAGAGAATGGAAAACGCAGACTCAGAGAAGGGTAAATTAGGACTTGTAAGCTTCTTTTAGGGAGCGTTAGGATCAAGAGGGAAGTCTAATAAGAAAGCTCAAGTCAATGGAAATCTCCCACTTCCCATTCAAGCCTACTGGGCAATGGGGAGGGGAGACCAAGAAAACCTCCCACTCGTCTCTGCGAAGAGCTGTCACACCGGTGCAAGACAAAGCAGGAGGGACCGAGCCAGAAGAGCCCCTTGCATAGGGGTGAGAGAGGACCGAGGCAGAGTAAAAAGACAGAGTAAGGGGCTCGGAGCTTGAAGAGAGCTCAGGTAGCAGGAAAGCGCCCCAAGCCAAAGGCAACAAGAGGCCAATTAGTGCGGCTCAAACAACCAACCAGGATGCGCCTCCTCACCGCACTCTGGTGCGCAAGATGCCTCATTGGTCGGTGGGTTCAAGAGGCTCCTCTGGGACAGGAGAGCTGGTGCAGCAGTTGAAGACGCTTGCCTGCAAAGCCTAACAAAGCCAGATGCACAAAGCATCTGGACTGCATTTGCAGTGGCAGGAGGCCCTGGTGCACCCAGACTCATTCATTCATTCATTCTCTCCCTCTCTCTCTTTCTCTCCTTGCCAATATATATATATATATTTTTGAGAGACTAGGTGGGTATGGTGACATAAGCATACTCTTTTAATCCCAACTTTCGGGAGGCAGAGGTACGAGGGTCACTGTGAGTTTGAGGCCACCCTGAGACTACATAGTGAATTCTAGGTCAGCCTGGTCTAGAGCAAGACCCTACCTAAAAGAGAGAAAGAGAGAGAGAGAGAGAGAGAGAGAGAGAGAGAAACTGACTCAGACGCGGGTTCTAATCCTGCCAGGGCAGACAAGGTGGCATCCATGTTCCTGTGGGTCAGTCCCTAGCTACCTTCCTACTGTAAAATAAAAGCCACGTTGCTCCTAGTCTGTATCACGATCACAAAAAGGACAAAAATACCATTCAACCAATCCACAGAGCCAGAGCTGATTTTCAAGCCCAATTTTAGGGTATAAAGCCTTCCTAGAACACATGGATATCATCATAATAAATCGTTTTTATTTATTTATTATTTTTATTTATTAATTTGAGAGAGGGAAAGAGGCAGAGTGAGATAGAGAGAATGGGTATTCCAGGGCTTCCTGCCACTGCAAATGAACTCCAGATGTATGCGTCACCTTGTGCATCCGGCTTACGTGGGTCCTGGGGAATCAAGCCAAGGTCCTTTGGCTTTGTAGGCAAGCGCCTTAACCATTAAGCAATCTCTATAGCCCATCATAATAAATCTTTACAGTGGCAGCCTAAGGGCATTTGGCTGCACTCAAATCATATATCTTAAGTTATATTGGGCTATAATTTACTTACCATAAATGTAATGAGATAAAATTCACATGTTATAAAATTTGCTTATGTAAGGATCATGACTCCATTCTGATTTACAATATTCTTATCATGTCTAAAAGAATCTTCTTGAGCCTGGGAGCACTTGCCCATGATCCCAGCACTTGAGAGGCTAAAATAGACAGATTTGAAGACATTTGATGCCAGCCTGGCCTACAAAGTGAGTTTCAGACCTGCTAGGACTACAGAGTGAAAGGCCATTTAAAAACAACCCCTCCCCCATACTCCTAAACAGGTGTGGGTGTCTACAGCCTGTAACCACAGCCCCTGAGAAGCAGGCACAGGAGAGGCACTGAAGGTGCAAGGCTAGTTTTGTCCATATAGTGAATTGTTCTGGACAGCCAGGGCTAGTGATATCGTGTTCAGAGAAAGAGAAAAAGGAGAGAAAGAAAAGAGAAGAAAAGGGCTGGAGAGATGGCTTAGTGGTTAAGGTGTTTGCCTGCAAAGCCAAAGGATCCCAGTTCAACTCTCCAGGACCCACATAAGCCAGATACACAAGGGGGTGCACGTGTCTGGAGTTTGTTTGCAGTGGCTGGAGGCCCTGGCACACCCATTCTCTCTTTCCCTCTCTCTCTCTCTCAAATGAATAAATAAATAAAATATATTTTAAAAAGAGAGAGAAGAAAAGAGAGAGCTAGAGAGATGGCTGGCTTAGTTATTAAGATGCTTGCCAGGGAAGCCTAAGTACCAGGGTTCAATTCCCCAGAACCCATATAAGCCAGATGCACAAGGTAGGCATGCGTCTGGAGTTTCTTTGCAGTGGCTTAGAGGCCCTGGTGTGCCCATTCTCTCTTTGTATCTGCCTCATTTTCTCTCTCTCAAATAAATAAAACATTTGCTTAAAAAGGAAAAGAAAAAAAAAAAGAGAGAGAGAGAAACCTCACACCCACCCTTACTTTTCTCTTTGTACTTAAATTTACACTTTGTGTAAGTCAAGTCACACAACACAGGCTCTCTCCTGTGGAGACCCTTCACCTAGCATGATTCTGAGGTCTCGGCACCTCGCAGGGAAGAACTGTGGCGTTATGCAGACACAGTGCATTTGCTTATCCATTCATCCACTGGGGGTAACTGGGCTGTTTACACTTTCTGTCCAAGATAAATAATGTTTCTATGGGGCATTGCTGGGAAAGTCGTTGTGAGGTGCATGTTTTCATAGCTCCTTGTGGATACAAGTGGAATTGCCAGTTCCTGTGGTAGCTTTCTTGGGTCCTTAGGCTTTGCAGGCAAGTGCCTTAACCTCTAAATCATCTCTCCAGCCCTATAATATAGTATTTTGATTGTTTTTCAGGGTAGAGTCTCACTTGAGCTCAGGCTGACACAGGCTGGTCTCAACCTCACAGCAATTTTACCGCTGCCTCCCAAGTGCTGCGATTAAAGGTGTGCCACCATGCCCAGCTCTATTTAACGTTTTTTCCTTTGTCATGCTGGGGATGGAACGCAGGGCCTTGACCTAGTAGATTGTTCTAAGGCTGTACCACTTAGCTATACACCAGACCCCCAAAATAGTAATTTTACAGGGTCAAATGATTACATTTGTATTAAAAATGGGGCCCATGATTGCCAGGCGTGGTGGTGCACTCTTTTAATCCCAGCATTTGGGGAGGCAGAAGTAGGAGGATCGCAGTGAGTTCAAGGCAACCAGGAGACTACATAGTTAATTCCAGGTCAGCTTAGGCCAGAGTGAGATCCTATCTCCAAAAACAAAAAAAAGGGGCCAGGGGAGGGGGCCATGATAGGGACTTGAGAGATGGCTCAGGGGTTAAAGGTGGTTGCTTATAAAGCCTGAGCTAAGGGGACTGGAGGGATGGCTTAGCGGTTAAGGTGTATGCCTGCGAAGCCTAAGGACCCCGGTTCGATACTCCAGGTCCCATGTAAGCCAGATGCACATGGTGGCACATGCATCTGGAGTTCGTTTGCAGTGGCTAGAGGCCCTGGAGTGCCCATTCTCACTCTCTTTCTCTCCCTCTCTCTGTCTCAAATAAATAAATAAAATATATATTTTTTAAAGCCTGAGCTAAAGTGAGACCCTACCTCAAAAAAACAATGGGGATGGGGGCCATGAAAAGATGGGTTGTCACATTGGGTGTTGTGGTACATGCTTGTCGTCCCAGCCATTCAGGAGGCTGAAGCACAGGGACAAAGGGCTCAGGGCCAGCATGGGCACAGAGCCAGGCCTTGTCTCAGAGAGGGAGGGAAGGAGAAAGAAAGACAAAGACAATTATCCAACATTGAAGTATGTGCTCAAAATGTTAATTCAAGTTTCTACCTAATGAAGCAATTAAGTAAAAATAAATTAACAAAATTGGGGGGCTCGAGAGATGGCTTGGCAGTTAAAAGTACTTGCTTGCAAAGCCTGACAACCTGAGCCAGGATTGGTGGCGCAAGCCTTTAATACCAGCACTTGGGAGGCAGAGGTAGGAGGATCTCTGTGAATTTGAGGCCATCCTGAGAGTACATAATGAATTCCTGGTCAGCCTGGACTAGAGTGAGACTCTACCTCGAAAGACCAACATAATAATAATTTGTAAAAGCAGTGCATTTACTCCTAATACAGCCGGTGGTTATTGTGACTGCAGTGTTACAGGAACCAAGGGGCCGCTCCCTCCCTCCTCCAAGGTCTTGTCTCCTCCCTGCAGCTTGTGTCCCTTCCCTCCCTGCAGCTTGTGTCCCTTCCCTCCCAGCTCTTGAGCAGTGAGCTCAGCTTGTCCTGGAATCCAGGCCGTGTGTTTGCGGCTTTTATGGTTTGGTTTCTTTCATTTCACAAGGTTTGTCCCTAGGCTGTAACCTTCCTTTTCCTGTTTGTTTGTGACCTGCTGAGGCCAGCCTCCATTCCTGGCCCTCCCGGGCTAGCTCCAAGTGCTGGGTTTCAGGTGTGCTCCCGCGCCTGCCTCTGCTTGCTTCTGGAAGAGTTAATTCTCATGGTTAGCGAGCTTCTCAAATTGAGAGCCTCAGTCACAAATGTGCTGTTTGCTGCTTTCTCCTTATTAGGAACGATTTCAACTTGAAATTCCTACAGCAGTTCCAGTTGTAACTTCCTCCTAGCTTTGGTGAAAAAAGATCATAACAGTTTTTATAGCGGCCAAGCTATATTCTTGTAGAATTTTCCACTCAAATCCACAGCAGAGCACAGCTGTGTTCAGTTGTTCCTGTGACTGGGCATCACAGGCCTGCTCTGTGAGACCAGGGTCTCCATTCTCCCCAGTCAGATAAAATCAGAGAGAGGGGTGTGTAGAAATTTCCTTGGGCTACCATAGCAATGTCAGGGAAGGTTAAGACACAGGTGGAAATGAAATGAAGGAAAAGTCGGGGCTCGGGCTAGAGAGATGACTTAGTGGTTAAGGAACATACCTGCGGAGACTAAGGACCCAGGTTCAATTCTCAGGTCCCACATAAGCCAGATGCACATGGTGGGGCACTTGTCTGGAGTTCGTTTTCAGTGGCTAGAGGCCCTGGTATGCCCATTCTCACTCTCTCACTCTCTCTCTCTCTCTCTCTGTGTCTCTAATAAATGAATAAATAAAAATTTTAAAAATCATTTAAAGCCGGGCGTAGTGGCGCATGCCTTTAATCCCAGCACTCGGGAGGCAGAGGTAGGAGGATCGCCAAGAGTTCGAGGCCACCCTGAGACTACATAGTGAATTCCAGGTCAGCCTGGACCAGAGTGAGACCCTACCTCGAAAAAACAAAAAAACAAACAAATAAAAATCATTTAAAAAACAAAAAATATGTATATATTTTTTTAAAAAGTCGGTCAGGCTGGAGAAATGGCATAGTGGTTAAGGCACCTACCTGCAAAGCCAAAGGATCCAGGTTCAATTCCCCAGGACCCACGTAAAGCCAGATAGATGCACATGGTGGCGCAGGCATCTGGAGTTCATTTGCAGAGGCTGGTGACTCTGGCATGCCCATTCTCTTTCTATCTGCCTCTCTCTCTCTTTCAAATAAATAAATAAAAATGTTTTAAAAATGTTAAAAATACTATATATAAAAAAAGTCGGAGCTCAATGGTTATCACAGGTCCCTGTTAACTGGATGAGGGGCCTGAGGAAGGAGACCTGGCACTGTGGGGTCCAGCACAGCCTACGTCTGAAAGTGGCTACGAACAGTTCTATGTTTTTGTGGCGCGTGTGGTGTGTTGTAAGTTTGTTCTGCAACTTTCCTAGAATGGAAGCTTTGTCCTTTATAGTACGGCATGCATCAGTGTTGGGCCTCCTCTGCGATGCCAACATGTGCACAGTGCCTGCAGTCTGGCCACATTGACCACAGCACCATGCATGGCAGACAAAGCCGGGACAATTGGAGCCCCTTGGAGGCTCTATATGAGAACGCCTTTGTCATTTTTTTTTGCGGGGGGAGTGTCTTTTTCAGGCAGGATCTCACTCTAGCCCAGGCTGACCTGGAACTCACTCTGCAGCCCAGGCTGGCTTCAACTCATTGTGACCCTCCAACCTCAGCCTGCTGAGTGCTGGGAATTAAAGGCATGTGCCACCATGTCTGGCTAAGTTTTGACCATTTTAAAAGACATGCCAGATAAAAATTGTTTTCAATATGTATCACGATATGAAAAAAACATCAAAACCCACTTCCCTAGCAACCATCCCAAGACAAAAGTAGACTTGAAAATCTTGGAGGTTTTGATAGTTCTGAGGGTTCACAGAAGGGAGGGCAGAGCTGAATGTGGACTAGCGTGGCATCTGTAATGGATAGTGTTAATTCTACATTTCTCCAGCTTTATGAGTGTTATCAGTTTTTTTTTTTCCAAACAAGAAATTCAATAGAACAGCTGGGTGTGGTGGCACACGCCTTTAATCCCAGCACTGGGGAGGCAGAGGTAGAAGGATCATTGTGAGACTGAGGCCACCCTGAGACTACATAGTAAATTCCAGGTCAGCCTGGGCTAGAGCGAGACCCTACCTCAAAAAAAAAAAAAAAAAAAAAAAAGAACAACAAGAAAAGAAAAGAAAAGGAAAAAAAATTCAACAGAGCAAACTTTTTTTTGTTTTTTTTTTTTTGAGATAGGGTCTCACTCTGGCTCCGGCTGACCTGGAATTCACTATGTAGTCTCAGGGTGGCCTTGAACTCACGGTGATCCTCCTACTTCTGTCTCCTGAGTGCTGGGATTAAAGGCGTGCGCCACCACACCCGGCAGAACATTTTTAAGGCAAGAACAGGAAGACTACTGATAGTTACCTGACCTTCACAGAACCGTGCTGGGGGACACTGTTGGAGTTCGAATATGAAATGTCCCCCTAGGCTCCGTGTCTCAACACTTGCTCTGTAGCTAGCTGTGGGGCTATTTAGGAGGCTGGGAAACTTTTAGGAAGTGGAGCCTTGCTACAGGAAGTGGATAACTGAGGGTGGACTTTGAAGGTTTATAGCCCAGGCCCTCTTCCTGTCTACTCTCCCCTTCCTGTTCAGCCAAGAAGTGAGGAGGACCCAGCAGCACAGTCTTGCCGCAGTGGAGACTCCCAACCGTTATGACCTTCCCTCCTGGATCTCCTCACACCAGAAGCCAAAGTAAACGCTTTTATTGCTTCTTCCCAGACACTTGGTCACAGCAACAAGAAGAGTCACTTATCCACCAATGATTATTACTGGCTTCTTAAAAAAATTTTAATTAATTAATTTGCATGCCTGTGTGTGTGCACACATGCCAGAGTCTCTTTTCACTGCAAATATTAGGCTTTGCTAGCAAGCACTTTTAACTACTGAGCTATCGTACCAGCTTGGCATTTTAAATTTTAAGAAGTGGTAATTGTGATACTTTGCCCTTCCTGTACCTATCACTAGTTTTTTACTTGTCAAATTTTATTTTTTATTTTTATTTTTTATTTTTGGAGAGACACAGAGGAAGAAGACAGAGATGGGCGCGCCAGCAGTCTCTCAGCTGCTGTGAACGAAATCCAGATGTGTGCGCCCCCTTGTGGTCAAGTGCTGCATTGCGCCCTTGCATCACTTTGCATCTGGCTAAACGTGGGACCTGGAGATTGGAACCGGGTTCTTAGGCTTAGCAGGCAGGCGCCTTAACTGCTAAACCATCTCTCCAGCCCTCACTTGTCAAATTAATGTGCTGACTGACAGGGATGCAAGAGATTGAGTCTGAAGTTGATTTTCAAGGAAAAGATAGAGCAAGCTTCTATCTACAGATCTGCTGGTTGGAGAAATTATCTAGGGATAATTCTCTGCCAAGCATGAGAATCTTCACCTGTTATCCCCCAAAGCCCTCATATATATGGTATTTATTTATTTATTTATTTGCAAGCCGAGAGAGAAACAGGCAGACAGACAGACAGACAGACAATGGACACACCAGGGACTGCTGCAAACAAACTCCAGACGCATGGGCCACTTTGTGCATCTGGCTTTATGTGGGTACTGGGAATCGAACCCAGGTAATTAGACTTTGCAGGCAAGTCACTTAAATACTGAGCCCTACTGGCCCTTTTTGAAAAATAGGGACTTCATTTTTGTTTGTTTATTTTTGGTGGTAAGAGTCTCACTCTAGCCCATGCTGACCTGAAACTTACTGTGTAGTCCTCAAACTTACAGTGACCCTCCTACCTCTGCCTCCTGAGCACTGGGATTAAAGGTGTGCACCACCACATCGGGCTCTTTTTTTTCTTCTTTCTTTTTTGTTCTTTTGTTTTTAGGGACTTAATTTTTTGAGACAGACAGTTTTTACCCAATTTTCCCAAGTCTAGACTTCAGTAAAACTACCTCTTCTTCTCACTTGTGTTCCCTGGCTTGTTTAGACAGGGGTGGCAGTTAGTGGATCTCTAGGTGCCAGAAACTGTGTGCTGCAATCAGTTTTTAAAAATATTTTATTTATTTATTTAAGAGAGAGTGGGGGAAAGAGGTAGATAGAGAAAAAGAGAGAGAGCCAGGTGTGGTGCGCACGCCTTTAATCCCAACACTTGGGAGGCAGAGGTAGGAGGATCGTGAGTTTGAGGCCACCCTGAGAATACAGAGTGAATTCCAGGTCAGCCTGGGCTATAGTGAGACCCTACCTCAAAAAACCAAAAAAAAAAAAAAAAAAAAAAGAAAGAAAGAAAGAAAGAAAGAAAGAGAGAGAGAAAGAGAGAGAAAGAACGAAAGAAAGAAAGAAAGAAAGAAAGAAAGAAAGAAAGAAAGAAGAGAGAGAGAGAGAAGAGAGATAAAATGGGCCAGGGCCTCTAGCCACTGCAAAAACAAAAAAACAAACAACCACAAACAAAAAAAAAACTCCAGATACATACACCTTGTGCACTGGCTTTACATGGGTACTACTGGGGAATTAAACCCCGGTTCTTAGGCCTTTGCAGGCAAGCGCCTTGACCACTGAGCCATCTCTCAAGCCCAGTTTTTGGTTTTTGTCACAAGCGTACTATAACAGAAACCTAGACCGACATGTTTACATCTTTCCACAAGGTCAGAATTGATTGAAATGCAATAAATTCACAAAGTACATCAGTTTTGTTGGCTGCAATGTACCCAAGTAGTTTCAATTTAGCTGGCTGTTGGGAAACATATTCTTTTTCTAAAATATTATTATTTGTTTGCAAGGAGAGAGAGAGAGAAAGAGAATGGGCATGCCAGGGCCTCTTGCTACTGCAAATAAACTCCAGGTGCACATGCCATTTTGGACATCTGGCTTTATGTGGGTACTGGGGAAGTCAACTCAGGCCATCAAGTGTAAAGAAGTGCCTTTAACTGCTGAGCTATCTCTCCAGCCCAAACATAGATTTTTTTTTTATTCCAGTATTAATTCTCAGATCACATGACACATCACAAAGTCATTTTTTTTCTTTTTGGTTTTTCGAGGTAGGGTCTCACTCTGGTCCAGGCTAACCTGGAATTCACTATGTAGTCTCAGGGTGGCCTCGAACTCACGGCAATCCTCCTACCTCTGCCTCCCGAGTGCTGGGATTAAAGGCGTGCGCCACCACGCCCGGCTCACATAGTCATTTTATCTTACGAACATACGTAGGTTACAGAATGGCTAGAAAAGGGTTAAAGCAGCCGCAGAAGAGTTTAAGGGATTCAAAAAGGCCTCATGGAATACCGAGGCAGAGAGCTGATACAGTTGTAACAAGAGTCACTGCAGGTGGTGAAATAGGATATTTTAGATTTATTTATTTATTTTTAATTTATTTGCACATGCATGCATGTGCCAAGGTCCTGTGTATTTGCCAAGGTTTCTTCAAATAAAGACCATATGCCCTGTACCACTTTGTGTCTGGCTTTACGTGGGTACCGAGGAATTGAACCTGGGCCAGCAGGCTTTGCAAACAAGTGCCTTTAACCACTGAGTCATCTCCTCAGCCCCCAAGACAGGATATTAATAAACCCCGTTGAAAAGCTGCTGGAGGCCTGCAGATCTGAGCTGCAGGGTTGCAGGTCCAGCCGCCACAGGATCCAGCTGCAAGGTGCATGGGGGCCACAGTGACAAGGCCGAGGACTGACTCAGGATGGACACAGGTGAACAGACAGATGGCAATTCGATCAGGTCACATCAGCAACAGAGACTGAGCTGGGCTGACACTCTGGGGACAGTCGTGAGTTCTCTGTCTGCCGGTCCCTGGATGTACACGCTAGATGGTCAGCCGCTGGTTCGCAGTGGCTGTCTTCCTCTCTGTCTGGGGTCTAGGTGAGGGTGCTGCACACTTCTTGCAAGCACAGTGTGCTGTATTTGTTAAGTTCTTGGGCCTGTTTTTTTTCTGATAAGGGTTTTTTTTTTAAACAAATAATTTTTTTGTTTATTTTTATTTAGTTATTTGATAGTGACAGACAGAGAGAGAGAAAGAGAGAGAATGGGCACACCAGGGCCTCCAGCCACTGCAAATAAACTCCAGATGCATGTGACACCTTGTGCATCTGACTTATGTGGGTATTGGGGAATCAAGCCTCGAACCAGGGTCCTTAGGCTTCAAAGGCAAGCACTTAACCACTAAGCCATCTCTCCAGCCCCTGATAAAGTTTTTAAAATATATATATTTTATTTATTTATGTGTAAGCAGACAGACAGAAGAGAGAGAGAAAGACTGGCACATCAGAGCCTCTAGCCACTGCAAACAAACTCCAGATGCATTGGTTTTACGTGGGTCCAGAGGAATCAAACTCGGGTCATTAGGCTTTGTAGGCAAGTGCCTTAACCACTAAGCCATCTCTTCAGCCCCTGATAAGGTTTTTTTTTTTTTTAAATTATTGTTTTTTATTGACTTTTATATTTACATACAAAAAACCCCACCTGATCCTGATAAGGTTTTTAAAACAATATTTCTTTCTCTCTCTCTCTTTCTCTCTCTCTCTCTCTGTGTGATTTCTGTGTGTGTGTGTGTGTGTGTGTGTTTATGTGCGTGTGTGCCACAAGTGCCACTTTTTGTGTCCAGCTTTATGTGGACACTAAGAAATTGAACCCAAAGCAAGCACTAACCACTGAGCCATCTCCCCAGCTCCCGCGATGTGGTTTTCACGTGTCCATGTGCTCATACAGTCTAGTTTTGTTTTGTTTTGTTTTTTGAGGTAGAGTCTCATGCTAGCCCAGGCTGACCTGGAATTCACTATGTAGTCTCAGGGTGGCCTTGAACTGACAGTGATCCTCCTACCTCCTGAGTGCTGGGATTAAAGGCATGCACACAACACCTGGCCCAGCTAAGATTTTGTTTTTGGGTTTTGTTTGTTTGTTTGATTTTGGAGGTAGGGTCTCATTCTAGCTCAGGCTGATCTGGAATTCACTCTTTAGTCTCAGGGTGGCCTCGAACTCATGGCAATCCCCCTACCTCTGCCTCCCGAGTGCTGGGATTAAAGGCATACACCACCACACCCGGCTCCAGCTAAATTTTAACTCCTGCTTTCTCGTGCCTCTTATTCTGCCTGACTGCTGCCCACTGATAGAGAAATAATTATAGAATGGTAGAAAGTGGCTGGTGTCAGCAGAATCGAGGTGAAAATCCCCTGAGTAGTCATTGCTTCAGGAAGGTGTCCCGGCCTGGAGAGGTAGCTCAAAAGTTAAAGGCGCTTGCTTGCAAAGCCTGAAGGCCTGGGTTTGACTCCTCAGTAGCCACGTAAAGCCACATGCACAAGTGGCACATGCATCTGGAGTTCCTTTGCAGTGGCAAGAGGCCGTGGCACACCCATTCCTTCTCTTATTCTCTCTCTTTCTACTTGGAAATATTTTTTTTAAAGAAGCAATCCCTAAGGAGGGGGCCTCCAGGATGTAATGCTGCAGGAGGACTGGACTAGAAGTGGTATCTGTAAGGTCCCACTCACCTCGTAAACCTGGAAAAGTTTTTCTGGAAGGACTGTTACCAGAGTTTCAGGGTAGAAGTCTGGGCTCTGGCAGCCCCAGTAGGCTAGACCCAGATATGCATCCCCAATATACTGTGGACACAAAGCACAGAGCCCTCACTGCAAAGGGAATAAGAGGCAGTTTATTCTGGAGCCAAATATGAGTGAGCAAGGCCGGGAACACAGATTCAGGTTACTCCCAGTTCCATGTTCTAACGTAGTAACAATTCCATGGAGGTTTTACAGTTACAGAGCAAAAGAAATTCATAAACCAAAGCACGTTTCAAATCCACTGGTGGAGACATCAGGTAGGTGGGTCATAGCACAGCAGGGAAGTCTCCACCACGGGCTTCAGATGTTATCTGATGACTTGCTTAGCCTTTGCGTAGGTGGAGGCTGGTAGTATGTCAGTACATTACAAAAAGGTTTCCCCTGATCACCTGATAGTTACAAGGAGGGTAGGTCAAACAGAGGCAAGCAATAAATGGCTATTAAGAGGGCTAAAGATGGCCCAAGATAATTTGGCTTTTTAAAATATATTTTTTAATTTTAAAAAAATATTATTTATTTATTTATTTGAGAGAGTGAGAGAATGGGTATGCCAGAGCATCCAGCCATTGCAAACGAACTCCAGATGCATGTACCTGGGTCCTGGGAACTTGAACCTGGGTCCTTTGGCTTTGCAGGCAAGTGCCTTAACCACTAGGCCATCTCTGCAGCCCTTTTTAAAAATATATATATTTAATTAATTAATTTATTTGAGAGAAAGAGGCAGAGAGAGAGAGAGAGGGAGGGAGAGAATATGATCACCCTAGGGCCTCTAGCCACTGCAAACAAACTCCAGATGCATGTGCCCCCTGTGCATCTGGCTGGCGTGGGTCCTGGAGAATCGAACCCAGATCCTTTGGCTTTGCAGGCAAATGCCTTAACCACTAAGCCATCCCTCCAGCCCAGGTGTCTGGTTTTATTTATTTATTTATTTATTTATTTATTTATTTATTTGAGAGAGAGAGATACAGAAATAGGCAGAGAGAGAGAGAGAGAGAGAGAATGGGTGCCAGAGCCTCCAGCCACTGCAAACAAACTCCAGATGCATGCGCCCCCTTGTGCATCTGGCTTATGTGGGTCCTGGAGAATAGAGCCTTGAACCGGGATCCTTAGGCTTCACAGGCAAGTGTTTAACCACTAAGCCATCTCTCCAGCCCAAGGTGTCTGGTTTTTATCCTGCTCTTGTTACCTTTGAGACCCGCAGGAGGAGTCAGAGCTTGTTGGTAAAGCACCTTTGGCAGCATGCCTGTTCAGAGCCATGACTCAACCTTCATTCATTTTTTGTAAAATTGTATACGCTATGGAAAAGCACATACAGCAAACATGTTCAGCTTGGTGCACGTTCATAAACCATATACTCTCATGACCTGCAATACTTTTTTTTCTGGAAAAAAAAATTATTGGGCTGGGGAGATGGCCCAGCGGTGTGGTGGCGCATGCCTTTAATTCCAGCACTAGGGAAGCAGAGGTAGGAGGATCACCTTGAGTTCAAGGTCACGCTGACACTACATAGTGAATTCCAGGTCAGCCTGGGCTAGAGTGAGACTCTACCTTGAAAAACCAAAAAAATAAAAATAAAGGTGCTTTCCTGCAAAGCCTGAGGGCCCTGGTTTGATTCCCCAGTACCCATATAAAAGACAGACACACACACTTGGGAGGCAGAGGTAGGAGGATCTCTGTGAGTTCAAGGCCACCCTGAGACTACATAGTGAATTCCAGGTCAGCCTGGGCTAGAGTGAGACTCTTCTTGGAAAAACAAAACAAATAAAAATGATTATAGGGCTGGAGAGATGGCTTAGCGGTTAAGGCGTCTGCCTGCTAAGCCTAAGAACCCAGTTCCAATCTCTAGGTCCCACGTTTAGCCAGATGTAAAGTGATGCAAGGGCGCAATGCCGCACTTGACCACAAGGGGGCGCACACATCTGGATTTCGTTCACAGCAG
Source organism: Orientallactaga sibirica (assembly GCA_036365145.1). NCBI lineage: Eukaryota > Metazoa > Chordata > Mammalia > Rodentia > Dipodidae > Orientallactaga > Orientallactaga sibirica. The sequence goes on along the minus strand of JAEOAD010000463.1, from coordinate 5,093,901 downwards.
CTGAGAGACTGCTGGCGTGCCCATTCTCTATCTGTCTCCCTCTCCCTCTCTGTCTGTCTCTCTCCAAAAATAAATAAAATAATAATAATTTTAAAAAATTTTTTAAATGATTATAGGCATTTGTATTTTATCCAGTACTTCTCGTTACTGTATTAGAGAGAAAGAGCAATATCCGGAGACATTTTTGCTTGTCACAGCTGGCGGTGAGGGTTGGGGAAAGGAGGCCTTATGTGGGAACTGGGGAATCAAAGCCCCGCTTTGAAAACAAGCACCTTGAAGCACTGAGCCATCTCTTCAGAGCAGCATTATTTTTTCTCTAGTTTGTTGCTTGGGTTTAGAAAAGCAGATAGAGCGGGGAGGGGAGAATCAAGGAATGTTGGTTTCTGGCCTTTGGATTCTCAAACTTTACTCTGCCTGGGGATTCACTCTCAGCACCAACGAGGACCAAAACACAAACCACCACACTTGTGGGTTACCCGCTGAACTCTGGAGGTGGAGGCCCTGCGCCTGCGCCTTGCATCTTCACAGCCCTCCCCATGGTGTAGATGTTAAGCTAAAGTTTAGCAGAACACTGGTTTGGGTAACCCTCCTCCCCAGGCTCTCTTACACACCCAACTTGGCTGAACACGTGCTTTGGTAGCACAATTAATGAGTCAGTTCCCCTAAACAATTCCTTTCATAAGTAAATTCAGTGGTGAGTTTCAACTTGAAATGTGAATTGGAAGCAGGTAGTGGGGCATGCCTGCAATCTTGGCACAGGGTAGGGGTTGGGGGGGCATAAGACCTGAGTGTTACCGAACCAGACTGGACTCCATAGTGAGTTCCAGGCCAGCTTGAGTTATAGACTGAGCTCCTGTCGAGGGGGGGGGGGGCGGGAGGAGAGAGAGAGAGAGGAGGAAGGGAGAATGGGTATGCTAGGGCCTTTTGCTGAATTCCAGACACATGTGCCACTATGTACATCTGGTTTTACATGGGTACTCGGGAATCGAACCGGGACAAGCTTTGCAAACAAATGCCTTTAACAGCTGAGCCGTCTTCCCACCCCATGGACTGGTAACTTCTTTCTCATTTGTCGAGCACTCTCCACATGTCCAGATCTTCCCCCTTCTAAGGGCTGCATGTGCAGTACTGGAAGGTTGCCACTGCCTGCTTCGGTATTTGCCTGTTAGGGTGCTCTGTGTACTGTGTTTTGCAAGTATTTGCATACAATTATCCAGCATTCCAGAAAATGTTTCCATGGTAACCTTTGCTGCATCAGAATCGGGTGCAGCACACTCCTGCTCAAAGTGTGATGACATGGGCAGGTGATCTACTGGACTTGTCACTTGGGACTTTAAAATTCTGCATGTACGGCTGAAGAGATGGCTTAGCAGTTAAGGTGTTTGCCTGCAAAGCCAAATGATCCCGGTCCAATTCCCCAGGACCCACGTTAGCCAGATGCCCAAGGTGGCACATGCATCTGGAGTTCGTTTGCAGTGGCTGGAGGCCCTGGTGCGCCTGTTATCTCCCCCCCACCCCCGCCTCTTTCTCTCTCTCAATTAAATAAATAACTAAAATATATTTTTTAAAATTGTGCATTTAGTGAGGACTGGGGATAAAGTGCTTGAGGTACGAGTGTGATGACTGTGGTCCGGATCCCCAGCACACACATAAATAAGGTAGAAAGAAGACACCGCGTGTCAACCTCTGACTTCTGCATGCACGTGTGCCCCACATGCGCAGAAACATGCGCACACACATGCATGCACACCACACACCCGCACACCAAAACACTCGCCATATTGGATTCCCACCCCCGTCCCTCTGAGATGAGCGTTTGAATTTGCTTTGGTTCTGCAGTTCGTACAACAACTTCTGCTGCTAATTAGGTAAAAGGTAGAAATGATTGGGCCCAGGAGGCGGGATTTCCCCAGTGAATTAGTTGTTTTAGCTAAAGATGCACTTAAAAAAAAATGCCTTCTTCCTTCTTCTCTTCAGCACCACAATCACCATTGAAAATAAAATAATAATGAAGGCACTTTTATAGACCATCAGAATGGTCTAAAATGGAGATATTGATTATCCAAAGGAAATGGGAATGTCAATATCCTGTCCTTTCCCACCTGTTACTTAGTTCAAAGGGAAAAGCAAGTCCCTATATTTCTTTTTATTTTTATTTTGTATTTTTTTTTTATTGTAGGGTCTCACTTGAGCCTAGGCTGACCTTGAACTTACTCTGTATTCCCAGAGTGGCCTTGAACTCACAGCGATCCTGCTACCTCTGCCTCCCAGCGTGCTGGGATCAAAGGCGAGCACCCTATATTTCATACTTTAAAATGAATCCCTGAGTTATTGACTCGTTTCAATACCAAAGCAAGCTGCCGAGCAAGGCGTGGTGGCGCCTGCCTGGGAAAACAACACTCAGACTTGAAATCAAGTTCCCTGCTAGCCTGGTTACCCAGTGAGGTCCAGACTGGCTTAGGTTATTCATGCAGACACTATTCCCAAAACAAAGCAAACAGCTGCACAACCCCAAAGCAAACTGCACCCAAATACCCTTCCAAAGCTGGTACGAGCTCACCTCCCTTTTCTAGCCTTTTCTGCCAAGATAACTTAGTCCCCCAATGCAACTTTAAGAGCTTTATCACAGCCAGTCTGCCTGTGCCCTTTGCTGTTATTTAGCTTTTACAATCCTGGTGGTTCTGTGTGAACCTGTGTCTCAAGCTCTACCAAGTAAAGAATAACAATGAGTTGGGAATGGAAAAACAAGTCCCAGAACAATTATGGAAACATAACGAAGCGTGCAACAGCGCACAGCTAAGCAGAAGATGGAAGCAGAAGAAAGACGTGTGAAAAGCATGACCAGGAATCTTCCACCAGTGGCCACGCCTGCCTGAGGTTCCAGCCCTCGGTCTTTGGTGTGTTTGCATTGTCTTTGCACAACACTCAAAGTCTGTCCTGCCTCCTTGTAGCTAATTTAGCCAGGCAAAGAGCAACTTGGTTACAGACTTCCCTCTTTTTTATTTTATTTATTTGAGAAAGAGGAGAAGAGAGAAAATATGGGCGCAGCAAGTCCTCTTACCACTGCCAGGGAACTTCAGACACGTGCGTCTCACTTTCCATGGGCACTGGGGGATCAAACCTGGGACCGCAGGCTTTGCAAGCAAGTGCCTTTAACACTGTACAGTCTCCCCAGCCCACCTCCCTGTGTTTTTTTTCTGGGTTTTGCAGGGTCACATGAGTGCTATCTTGCCCATGCATGATGCAAATCTAAGAGATGCTGAGTACATAAAAGCCTATTTTGCTTCCCTTTCTTATTTGCTGTGCTAGGGAATGAACCTAGGGCCTCATGCATTGTGTGTGTTGAACCCAGGGCCTCATGCATTGTGCATGCTGGACAAGTGCTCCCACATCGAGATACATCCCCCCCAGCCCCATTTAAAAAATTACGGGGCTGGAGAGATGGCTTAGCAGTTAAGGTGTTTGCCTGCAAAGCCAAAGGACCCCGGTTCAATTCTCCAGGACCCACGTAAAATATATTTTTAAAAAATTATGTTGAAGCCGGGTGTGGTGGCTCACGCCTTTCATCCCAGCGCTTGGGAGGCAGAGGTAGGAGTATCACCATGAGTTCAAGGCCACCCTGAGACTACATAGTGAATTCCAGGTCAGCCTGGGCTAAAGTGAGACCCTACCTTGAAAAACTAAAACAAACAAAGAAACAATAATAAATTATGTTGAATCAAGGTCTCACTAAATTCCCCGGGCTGGCCCTGGTGATCACTCTGTAAGGCAGGCAAGACGAGCTTTCAGTCCTCCTGCAAAGTACAGAGCTCACAGGCTGTGCCATGAGGCCTGCCTTGAGATTTACTCCTGAGATTGAGGTCTTCTGTCATTTAAAAAAAAAATTTAAAATTATTTTATTTATTGTTGGAGAGAGACACAGAGGGAGACAGAGATGGGCCCGCCAGCAGTCTCTCAGCTGCTGTGAACGAAATCCAGATGCGTGCGCCCACTTGTGGGCAAGTGTGGCATTGCGCCCTTGCGTCACTTTGCATCTGGATAAACGTGGGACCTGGAGATTGGAGCCGCTGGACATTGGAACCAGTGTCCTTAGGCTTAGGAGGCAGGCGCCTTAACCGCTAAGCCATCTCTCCAGCCCTCTTCTGTCATTTTAAAATTTATTTATTTATTTATTTAGTTGAGAGAGAGAGAGAATGGGTGTGCCAGGGCCTCCAGCCATTACAGATGTATTCCAGCCTCATGCACCACCTTGTGTATGTGGGTACTGGGGAATTGAACCTGAGTTCTTAGGCTTCACAGGCAAGCACCTTAAACACTAAGTCATCTCTCCAGACCTCTTCTGTTTTTGTTTGTTTGTTTTGTTTTTTCAAGATAGGTTCTTGCTCTAGCCCAAACTGACCTGGAATTCACTATGTAGCCTCAGGGTGGCCTCCAATTTACAGCAGTCCTCCTACTTCTGCTGCCTCCCGAGTGCTGGGGTTAAAGGTGTGTGCCACCCAGCCCGGCTCTTCTGTCATTTTGAATGAAGGATCCTGTCTTCATTTTGGAGCTGTATTCTACCTAGCTTTATAACTGGGGGGGGGGGGGAGGGGGGACTGGAGTTTTGTACATTGTTGGACCCAAAGGCTTCTGGAGGTAACAGAGAGAAAGTCTTGAAGATGGCCCGAGGGAAGGCTGGGCGTCTAGCCTGATTAATTGGCTAGTTCAGGAGTAATTACTTCCAAAAGGAGGGCTCAGGGCATGGTTGCTAAGCCAGCAATCATCACCTCTGTCCTTGACTGTGGGAAAGGCAGGTAGAAAAGGTGGAGACTTCCTGTGTCCCCAGCTAAAAGCTCACCTGTCCATTCTTGGATAAACAGCAGGGCAGCCTGTCAGCAAGGAGAGGTGACATATAACAGACCAATATGATTAGCATTTTGTAAAATGTTCTCTTATAAGGATTTTAAAAAATATTTTTTCTTTGGTTTTTATGAGAGAGAGAGCAAGAGAGCGAGCGAGAGAGAACTGGCGCACCAGGGTCTCTAGTCACTGCACTCCAACTCCAGACATGTTCACCTCCTTTTGTGTCTGGCTTACGTAGGGTTCTGGGGAGTCAAACTTGGGTCCTTAGGCTTCGCAGGCAAGCACCTTACCTGCTAAGCCATCTCTCCAGCCCTAAAAATATTTTTTCATTCATTTATTTGCAAGGAGAGAAAGAGAGAGAGAATGGGTATACCAGGGCTTCCATTTGTTGCAGAGGAAGCCCAGATGCATTTTGGGCATCTGGCTTTATGTGGGCACTAGGAAAAATCAAGCCAGAGTTGTTAGGCCTTAACCATTGAACCATCTCTCTAGCCCATATAAGGATTATTTATTTATTTATTTATTTATTTATTTATTTATTTATTTATTTATTTTGGGGGGGTTCGAGGTAGGGTCTTACTCTAGCCCAGGCTGACCTGGAATTTACTGTGTAGTCTCAGGGTGGCCTCAAACTCACTGCAATCCTCCTACCTCTGCTTCCCGAGTGCTGGGATTAAAGGTGTCTGCCACCAGGCCTGGCTCCATATAAGGATTTCTTTTTTTTTTTTTTTTTTTGGTTTTTCGAGGTAGGGTCTCACTCTAGCCTAGGCTGACCTGGAATTCATTATGTACTTTCAGGGCAGCCTTGAACTAACTCACAGTGCTCCTCCTACCTCTGCCTCCCGAGTGCTGGGATTAAAGGCAAGTGCCATCACACCCGACTCATAAGAATTAAAAAAATTTTTTTAATTCATTTATTCGAGAAAGAAAGTATGGGCATGCAGGGCCTCCTGCTACTGCAAGCCCCAGAATCACATGCCATTTTGTGTGTCTGGCTTACATGGGTACTAGGGAACCCAACCTGGGTCATCAGGCTTAGCAATTAAGCACCTTTAACCACTGACCTATATCTCCAGCCCCATCCTGAAGGAATGTTTTTACATTCATTTTTATTTATTTCTGAGTGAGATAGTGAGAGAGAGAGAGAGAGAGAGAGAGAGTGAGAGAATGGATACACCAGGGCCTCTAGCCACTGCACATGAACTACAGATACATGCATCACTTTGTGCATCTCATTTTATGTGGGTACTTGAGAACCGACCCCAGGTTGATAGGCATTGCAGGCAAGTGCCTTAACCACTGAACAATCTCTCCAGCCCAGGGATTTATTATTATTTTTTTAAATTTAAGTAGGGGAAACTGGTCCAAGGGGAGACAAAATATGGAGGAGAAACTAGATACATTTTTCACTGTGTAAATGATGTCATTGGAAGTCCTGGGTTGAAGACAGAAGTCTTATGAAAGGTTCAATTTTTGCCAGTGTCTGTACTTCTTAATATAGTACCATTATTAATGCTTATCTCGTAAACCAGCATAAATCAGAACCCGAGGTTATTGGTCAGTTGCAAAAAAAATAACATAAAAGATTCTCTTGTACTAATGAAGCCGTGTATCTGAATGTTCTATCAAACTGTAAATATCTCATGATTCTTGCTAAACCACCAGGCTTTGTCAAAATGAAATCTCTGATATTGAAATGACTCCATTGTTTAGAAATAGCAGATGTGATAATCTAGTGTATGTAACAGTATTACAAAAAAAAGAGAATTTAAGATTGAGTTGCCCTCTGCTCTAACCACATGACATTCAAAATGAGACTATTGAGGGCTTGGGGATTTAGCTCAGTGGATGAGCTCTTGCCCAAGAAGCTCAAGGCCCTGGGTTCGATCCTCAGCACCCGAAAAAAAAAAAACTTGGTCTAAAGACCCAGGGGTCAGTTACATAGAGTTTATTTCAGGTGGGTACAGGAAGCATTTAGGACAGTAGAAAGAAAAAAAATATATATATATATATAGATGGAAGAAATAAACCATGTAAAGAACGAAAGCTAGCAGTTTGAAAAGTACATGAAGCTCAACAGGGAGTCAGTGGGTCCTGCAGTCAGTTGTTGGGTGTCCTGTGTTTTAAGTTATGCTCTATACCCCAAACGCACTGGGCCCCCACATGTGGCAAGTGCTCCGTATGCTGTCCATTCCGTTAGTAGCAAGGTAGATACTTTGAAACAGAAGAGGAATCTACTTGAGGGACGTTCTTTCTTCACAGGCTGTGGTGGGAACTCAGTTTCTGCCACAAGTGAATGCTGTGGGGGGCAGACTCTATGTTGTTAAGTTCAAGCAAAAAGTGAGAAAAAGTAACATCAGTTAAGAGGATGTTTAAAACTACATTAGTCTATTTTTCATTAAAATTAAGTCATGAAAACCAGGCGTGACGGCAGGTCCTATCATTGCAGCACTTGGGAAGGGGAGCTAGGCAGATCAGAAGTTCAGTTACAAGTTCAAGGCCAGCCTGGGCTACTTGAGACCCTGTGGTAAACAGAACAAAAAGCACAGATCATGGGAAAATGCAAGGTTTCAAGATGACAAACTTCTAAATAAAAGATCTTGGTACTCCTGAACCCAGCTCAGCTGTTTACAAATACTTTCTACATTCACGTCTCGCTTGAAGCACTTTTCCGAGCCCTGGGTCGTGCTGGCTCGGTGGTTAAATTCCCGGTGCCGTTTAGATGACAGCCTTGGGGTTTCTCTGCAGCTCAGCACCGACTCTACAGTCCCCAACACCCTAGGAGAAACACCCGGGGACGCTGGAAGTGAGAGGAGAGGGGTTCTTCATTTCAAGGTTGCTTTCCCACCCCCACTCCCCGCCCCCCAACCCCCTGCAGGGCCAGATCCCCTGGGACCGGAACTCCTCCTCCTCCTCCTCCTCCTCCTCCTGGGAGCTCTTGTTTTGGAAACGGGTGGGGTGGGGCCAGAAAACATTACAATGGAGCCAGGATGGGCGGTTTGCTTTTATTTCACATGTTTTGACTTGGGTCCCGTGAAACAGTATCTTTGCAGAACCGAGGCTGGGTGGCCCCCTTCCCGCACACCGCCGCCCGGGGGCTGGCCTGGCGCAGGCTGGAGGTCAGGATCTTGGGGACTGCAGGGGGACAGCCCGGGGACGAGCCGGGAGCCCAGACCCAGGCGACCCAGTCTGCAGGGGGTGGAGGAGGGACCGGGGCTGGGAAGGGGGTGGGCGGGCAGGTGGCAACGGGGAGGCCCGGGGAGGCGGAGGAAGCCTGAGCCCCCAGCAACCTGCCGCGCTGCTGGGATGCAGACAAAGGAGGCTCGAGGGAGGCGGGGCCAGTGCAGAACGTGCTCGGTCCAGCCTCCCGCGAGGACACAGGCCAAACCCACCGCGCCTGGACTATGAACCGCAGCAGGAGCTCGGAGGAAGAAGTGAGTCTGGGCCAGAAAGCCGAGATTTGGACGGCCTCGACCCCTCGCCCTTCTCTGAGGCATGCCTGCGTCCATGCGCTGCCTCTTCGTAGCTTCGGTCTCCACCGTGGTCGCCTTTATCGTGCTCTATGTCCTAAGTTTTGGGGGAGAGCAGAGCTTCCCGAAGCTGAACGTCTCCGACGCGCTGATGCTGAGCCGAGTCTGCGCATCCTTTATGAACGGGAAAACCCCGTTCCTGTGGAGAAACAAGCTAATGATCTACGAGAAGTCTTCCTGCCGGGAGTACTTGACCCAAAGTCACTATATCACGGCCCCTTTATCTCAAGAGGAGCTTGAATTTCCTTTGGCCTATGTCATGGTCATCCATCACGATTTTGACACCTTCGTAAGACTCTTCAGGGCTATTTTCATGCCCCAGAACATATACTGTGTCCACGTGGATGAAAAGGCCCCGGTTGAGTTTAAAGATGCGGTGGGACAATTGCTGACCTGCTTCCCCAACGCCTTCCTGGCTTCCAAGATGGAACCAGTCGTGTACGGTGGGATCTCCCGGCTCCAGGCTGACCTGAACTGCATCAGAGACCTGGCCGCCTCGGAGGTCCCCTGGAAGTACGCCATCAACACCTGTGGCCAAGACTTCCCCCTGAAAACCAACCGGGAAATAGTTCAGTATCTCAAAGGGCAGAAGGGAAAGAACCTCACGCCAGGAGTGCTGCCCCCAGCTCACGCCGTGGGCAGGACCAAGTACGTCCACCGCGAGCACCTGAGCCAGGACCTTTCCTACGTGATCCGGACCGCGGCGCTGAAGCCCCCGCCTCCCCACAACCTCACCATCTACTTCGGCTCTGCCTACGTGGCTCTATCCAGAGACTTTGTCCACTTTGTTCTCCACGACCCACGGGCTGTGGATTTGCTCCAGTGGTCCAAAGACACTTTCAGTCCTGACGAGCATTTCTGGGTGACGCTCAATAGAATTCCAGGTAAGTGAGATTTCACGATTCGCGCCAAGGATGTAAGAGCCCCTCTTCACCCACAGATTCCACATCCATGGGTTCAACCAACCTTGGATGGGGAATTGTTGAGAACAAACAAACAAACAAACAAACAAACAAACAAACAAACAAACAAAACCCCACTGTGTCCCAATGGAATATGTACAGGGTTTTTCTTGTTAGGAATCCCTAAACAACGACACGTGACAGTTATTTGCATGGCATTTACGGTGTACTAGGCAGTACAAGTAATCAAGAGATGATATGAGGTGTGTGGGAAGATATGCAAAAATTATATGCAAACACTACACCTGTGTATAAAGGGGACCTGATCATCTGCAAATCTGTATCAGCCAAGGCCCGGGCGTGAGTTCAAGGCCACCCTGAGACTACATAGTGAATTCCAGGTCAGCTTGAGCTAGAGTGAGACCCTACCTCGAAAAACAACAAACAAACAAACAAACAAACAAACAAACAAATCTCTATCAGCCAAAGGGAACACTGGAACCTATCCCAATCCCCCAGGAATGTTGAGGGATGAGTATTTGAAAGGGTGTTGGAAGATTTTACCTCTTGTTTTGTTTTAATTAGCAAGCAGAAGATACCCACTGAAGATACCTTGCACTTGAAGGGTTTTTCTTCTTCTGTTCTCTTGCTCTAGTTCCTTTCCTTTCCTTTTTCCTTTCTTTTCCTCTCCTTTTTCCTTTGCTTTCCTCTTTCTTTTCCTTTCCTTTTTCCTTTCCTTTCCTTTTTCCTTTCCTTTCCTTTCCTTTCCTTTCCTTTCCTTTCCTTTCCTTTCCTTTCCTTTCCTTTCCCCTTTCCCTTTTCTCTTTTCCCTTCCCTTCCCTTCCCTTCCCTTCCCTTCCCTTCCCTTCCCTTCCCCCTTCCCTTCCCTTTTTCCAGTTCCCTTCCCTCCCTTCCCTTTCCTCTAGTTTTCAGGCTGACCTGGGCTGACCTGGAACTATGTAGTCTCAGGGTGGCCTCAAATTTAGGGTGATCCTCCTACCTCTGCCTCCGAAGTACTGGGATTAAAGGTGCATGGGTCACCATCCCTGGCATCTTTCTCCCCTTCCTTCCTTCCTTCCTTCCTTCCTTCCTTCCTTCCTTCCTTCCTTCCTTCTTTCTTTCTTTCTTTCTTTCTTTCTTTCTTTCTTTCTTTCTTTCTTTCTTTCTTTTGGTTTTTCGAGGTAGGGTCTCACTCTAGCTCAGGCTGACCTGGAATTCACTATGTAGTCTCAGGGTGGCCTTGAACTCATGGCAATCCTCCTTACCTCTGCCTCCCTACCGGCCTTTGCTAATATTGTATTTATTTATTTATTTGCAAGGATTGGCGGGGGAGAGAAAGGGTGTAAATGGGGACACCCCGGTCTCTTGCCATTGCAAGCGAGCTCCATGTGCAAAAGCACAACTTTGTGGACCTGGCGTCACTTGAGTATTGGGGGAACGGGACCCAGGCCTGCAGGCTTTACAAACAAGTGCCTTTAATCCCTGAACCATCTCCTCAGCCCATCTTTCTTTCTTTCTTTTTTTTTTTTTTCCTGTTTGTTTGGTTGGTTTTGGGTTTTCAAGGTAGGGTCTCTTTTCTTTCTTTCTGTGTTTTCCAGGTGGAGTCTCACTCGAGCTCAGGCTGACCTGGAATTCACTATATAGTCTCAGGGTGGCCTCGAACTCTCCATACTCCCTTTGCCTCCCGAGTGCCAGGATTAAAGGCGTGCGCCACCACGCCCGGCTCCAGCCTGTCTGTTCTAAATGCAGGTGATTGAAGCATTCTGGCACTACCAAACACTTCCGCTCGAGGTTTCACCCTGAAGTTTATCCTGTGCCGCCCCACTCGTCATCCTATTGTCTTCACAACACTGGTACTGCTTTCAGCCCACACTGGGCTGTTTCTTGCCCCAAATTTCCCAGACTTCCGCTTAGCCCAAAGTACTTGCGGGGGCTCCTCCTGCCTAGCCCTACAGCCCAGCGGCAACCTCCCACCTGTCAGTCTCAGCTCTGACTGCCCCGCCCTTGTGCCCGCATCCCCGACTCCCCACCCCCGTTTTCCCCGCCAGAAGCCACCTTCCCTAATGATGGCATCTTCTGATTTGCATGGCTTTGTTCTGCAAGAGCCCTATGAAGCTGTCTTGTTGACTGCTGTGTCCCGAGCGCATGGGGCACATAGTAAACATTTGGGAAGTTTATGTTAGATTGCACGAGCAAGTGAGTGAGTGAGTGAATGAAGACATGCAAAAACCTGAGGCATTATCACAGTACTCGGGCTGACTCCCAAAACCCAGTGAGATGAGAAATACTCATGCATATGTCATAAGTATGTTTCTCTCTTTAAAAAAACATTTATTGTACTTAAGGTAAATAGTGAGATTACAGGAGAAACTCATTTCCTTCTCATCAAAATATTTCTACCTTTACTAATTTATCAGATTAAAAAAATTTTGCTTCTCCAATGTAGGGTTTCACTTTAGTCCAGGCTGACCTGGAATTCACTATGTAGTCTCAGGGTGGTCTTGAACTCTTGGCGATCCTCCTACCTCTGCCTCCCAAGTGCTGGCATTAAAGGTGTGTGCCACCATGCCCGGCTTTTTTTTTTTTTTTTTTTTAGAGGTAGGGTCTCACTATAGCCCAGGCTGACCTGGAATTCATTATGTATTTTCCGAGTGACCTCTAACTCACAGCGATCTTCCTACTTCTGCTTCGCGAGTGCTGACATTAAAGGTGTGCACCACCACATTTGAATTTTTTTTTAATATACGGAACATGATAGCATTTCTTTGGAAGGAGACAGAGTGCTGTGGACTCAATGCAAAAGACAAAGTGGATCTCTAATGAACTAGGCAGCATAATTATAGCGAGAGAAAAGCAATCATTGTTCTGAGGTTGGGAGAATGCCAAGTTGGAAATGCTGGTAAGTGCTCTGGGGCGGTCGGGCAGGGCTTGCTGGGTGATAAACATGCCCACGTTCTGGAAAATACCAGGGGTTTGGTCTCTGGATTCCACAGTGACTTGCTGGGCGAGCCATCTTTCAGTGGCACAGCACATTCTCTCTTCTTCCACTTCTCAGCCTTCCTCTTTTCACCCTTGATCTGTCGTTTCCATAACGGCATGTAATTCGGGAACATTAGGTACTCAGGGCTGATTTTCACATTTAAATATTTATTATCTTTGTATTTCTAGTGTCCCCTTAAAATTCATCAGTGTTTGATCCTAGCCATGTGCTGTCTTAGTATGGGACTGAAATGAAGGTATTATGTGACTCAGTAAAGGTCAGGCCTGCTACTTTCCTTGGGAAAAAAAAAAAAAAAAGGAAAGGCAGAGGGCCAGGCGTAGTGGCACATGACTTTAATCCCAGCACTCAGGAGGCAGAGGTAGGAGGATCACCATCAGGTCAAGGCCACCCTGAGACAACTTAGTGATCCTCCTGCATCAGCCTCCTGAGTGCTTAAAGATGTGTGCCACCACACCCAGTTTCTTCTTCTTTCGTTAGCTTTGAGACAGTCTTGATACAGTTTAGGCTGTCTTTGAACTCACAATCCTCTGGCTAAGTCTCCTGAGTAATGGGCTTCCAGGCGTGCCCTACCACACCTGGCCTTGTCGTTATTCTTCCTCCTCCTCCTCTTTCTCACTCTAGTCCAGGCTGACCAGGAATTCACTATGTAGTCTCAGGGTGGCCTCGACCTGATGGTGATCCCTCTACCTTTGCCTCCCCAGTGCTGGGATTAAAGGAGTGCGACCATGCCCAGCTTTTTTTTTTTTTTTTTTTTTTAAATTGGTTTGGAAAGATGGCTCAGTGGTTAAGACACTTACCTGCAAAGCCTAACAACCCAGGTTTGATTCCCCAGTACCCACATAATGCCAGATGCACAAAGTGGCACTTGCACCTGGAATTGATTTACAGTGGCTGGAGGCCCTGGCATGCCCATTCTCTCTCTATGTATGCAATTAAATAAATATTTTTTTAAATTTTAAAAACTTTTTTTTACTGGGGCTGGAGAGATGGCTTTGCAGTTAAGGAGCTTGCCTGCGAAGCCTAAGCACCCAGGTTCTATTCCCTAGTACCCACATAAGCCAGATGCATAAGGTGGTATATGCATCTGGAGTTCTTTTGCAGTGGCTAGAGACCCTGGTGTGCCTGTTCTCTCTCCCTTTCCCTCCCTCTCCCTCCCTCTTTCTCTCTCTTTCAAATGAATATATAAATAAAATATTTAAAAAACTTTTTATTGACAACTTCCATAAATATAAACAGTATTCCATGATCATAATCCCCTCCCAGCACCCTCTCACTTCCACCTCCCAAATCTTCCCTCCACTAAATCTCTTCTTTCCAACTAGTCTCACTTCTATTCTGATGTCATCATTTTTTTCTCCCATTCTTCAGGTCTTGTGCAGGTAGTAGCTTCAGCCACTTTGAAATCATGAATACCGTGTCTGGAAGACAATGTGGTTAGCACTCCTCCCCTTCCTTTGATTCTTACAGTCTTTCAGCTACCTTTTCAGCAATGGTCCCTGAGCCTTGGAGGGTGTGTTAGAGATGTCTCATTCAGTACTGAACACTTCACTGTCATTTCTCAGCACTTTGGTGAGTTCGGAATCACCCCAATGGTCACCGCCACTTGAGGAGAGAAAATTCTCTAAGCAAAAGTGAGAGTTACAATATATGGACATACACATAATTATTTAGAGAACACTTTGGTTGGCAGAATATATCCATTTAGCCAGATAACAGAAGTAGTTTTCCCCCTAGGACTTAGAACCTCTCTTGCCACAGGCTTTTGAATAGATTTCAGTGCCAGGCATGCATTCCCTCCCCTAGAATGGGCCTCAAGTTCAACCACAGTGCAGTTGGTTCCCTCCATAACAGACATGCCACTAGTTGTTACACTTGGCCTGGGTAGAGCCATAGACTTTGCAGTGTCCATTGCTGGTTAACAGCATTGATGGATCTGCCCCCCGCACCCCCAACAGGCTGCATAGCTCTTTGCAGCATTCTAATAGCGACACAACAGGGAGGAGGCTTCCAGCTCAGCTCCAGCTTGACTTCCCAGTGACCTGCAGCACAAGCATGTGGAGTCTTCAGCAATAGGGTCTTACTGTCTACTTCTGGCGGACAACCAAATGCCTTGGCAATGGCCTCTCTTTCTCTTTTTTTTTCCCTCCCAAGGTAGGGTCTCACTCTAGCTCAGGCAGACCTGGAATTCACTATGTAGTCTCAGAGTGGCCTCAAACTCCTACCTCTGCCTCCTGAGTATTGGGATTAAGGCGTGTGCCACCATGCCCAACCAAAAAAAATTTTTAATGAGAGACAGAGAGAGAGTATGAGGTTAAGGTGCATGCCTGCGAAGCCTAAGGACCCTGGTTAGATTCTCCAGATCCCACGTAAGCCAGATGCACATGGTGGTGCATGCGTCTGCAGTTCGTCTGCAGTGGCTAGAGGCCCTGGCGTGCCCATTCTCACTCTCTCTGTGTCTCTAATAAAATAACAAAACAAAACAAAAATCTTTAAAAAAAAAAAACAAAACAAAAAAACAAAACCTAACGACCTCAGTTCAATTCCCCATGACCCACATAAAGCCAGATGCACAAAGTGGCTCATGTATCTTGAGTTCCTTTGCAGAGGCTAGGGGCCCTTGGTGTGCCCATACTATCTCTCTCTCTCTGCTTATAAATAAATAAATAAATAAATAAAAATATTTTAATCGTTTTTTTTTTTTAGAAAGTGTGCACGAAAAGAGAGAGACACACACACACACACATATGCAAAGGGAGAGAGAGAATTGGCGCACCAGGGCCTCAGCCACTGCAGCCAAACTCCAGACACTTGCGCCACCTAGTGGGCATGTGCGACCTTGTGCTTGCCTTGCCTATGTGTGTTTGGCTTATGTGGGATCTGGAGAGAGATCACATAGGTCCTTAGGCTTTTCAGGCAAGTGCCCTAACCACTAGGCCATCTCTCCAGCCCCCCAATTTTTTTTTTAAAGGAGATGGTCAGGTGATGAGCTGCACTGTAGAACTAGATGGTGTCAGCAAGGAGGGCATGATTAATAGGCTGAGGAGAAAAGCTGACCCTAGAGGTAGCTCTGAGTCATGTAGCACATCTCACTGCTCTTACTTTCTTTTTCGTGTTTTTCTGACTATGGGGAGAATGACTTGTTACTTAGTTTTTATTTATTTATTTATTTATTTATTTATTTATTTATTTATTTATTTTTTATTGACAGCTTCTTTAATTGTAGACAATATTCCATGGTACTTCCCTCCCTCCCTCCCCCCAATTTCCCCTTTGAAACTTCACTCTCCATCATACCCCCCCTCAATCAGTCTCTCTTTTCAGTTTGATGTCATGATCTTTTCCTCCTATTATGATGGTCTTATGTAGGTAGTGTCAGGCACTGTGAGGTCATGGATATCTAGGCCATTTTGTGTCTGGAGGAGCATGTTGTAAGAGTCCTACCCTTCCTTTGGCTGTTTCTTAGTTTTTAACAGTGCATTATAAATGGTGATTGGGTGGGGATGTGGCTCATTGGACCATTTCTTACCTACCATGTGAAATACCTTATGTTCCAACCCCAGCATTGGGGGGGAAGGCAAAACAATGCAAGGGGGTTCCACAAAGTTAGCTGTACTCTATGAACTCATCCTTCTAAAACTTGGGTGAACCTTGCTGGATGTGGTGGCACACATCTTTAATCCCAACCCTTGGGAGGCTGAAGTAGAAGGATCACTGAGTGCAAGGGCAACCTGGACTTCAGAGTGTGTTAGAGGTCAACCTTGGCTAGAGTGAAACTCAGCTTTAAAACAACAATAGCACAAAATAATGAGAGAACCCAGATTTGCCTAAAAATAAGCAATGGAAAAGTATGTCAATTAGTGGCGGCCACGCCTTTAATCCCAGCACTCAGGAGGCAAAGGTTGGAGAATCACTGTGAGTTCAAGGCCACCCTGAGACTACAAAGTGAAATCCAGGTCAGCCTGGGCTAGAGAGAGACCCTACTTTGTAAAACAACAATAACAACAAAAAATAGAATTGGAGAGATGACTTAGCGATTAAGGCGCTTGTCTGCAAAGCCCAAGAACCCAGGTTCAAATCCCCAGTACCCATGTAAGGCCAGGTGCACAAAGTGGTGTATGCATCTGGAGTTCATTTGCAGCAGCTAGAGGCCCTGGCATGCCTTGCTCTCCTTCCCCCTCTCTGCTTGCAAATAAATAAATTGAAAAACCATATATATATATATATAAATTCCCAAACAAAAGTACTATAAGAAAGGCTAGAGAGATGGCTCAGCATTTAAGGCACTTACTTGCAAAGCCTAAGGGGCCTGGTTCAATTCCCTAGTACCCACTCTCTTTTTGCCTCTCTCTAATAAATAAATAAATAAATAACATATTTAAAAAAAGAGGGCTGGAGAGATGGCTTAGCAGTTAAGGCGCTTGCCTGTGAAGCCTGCGGACCCAGTTTCAATTCCCCAGTACCCATGTAAGCCAGATGTACAAGGTGGTACATGCATCTGGAGTTCATTTGCAGAAGCTAGAGGCCCTGGAACACCCATTCTCTCTCTATCTGCCTTTTCTCTTTCTCAAATAAATAAAGAAAATATTAAGAGAAAGGCTCAAAATGGAAGGAAAAATGTGAGGGGCAAATGCTGGGCATGGCAGTGCACATGTGTCATCCCAGTGCTGGGGAGGCAGAGACAGGCAGATCCCTGGGGCTCGCTGACCCGCTGAGTCCACAGGCTCTGGATTCTGTGAGAAACTGTCTCAGTAAATAAAGTGGAGAGCAACTGAGGAAGACGCTCTACATAGATCTCTGACCTTCACACATGCGTGCATCTACACAAGTACAGGCATGAATACAAACACATGCACACACACATACCACACACACACACAAACACACACGTAAAAAAGTCCACCTTGGGCTGGAGAGATGGCTTAGTGGTTAAGGCACCTGCCTGCCAAGTCTAAGAACGCCCATTCGATTCTCTGGGTCCCACGTTTAGCCAGATGCAAAGTGACGCAAGGGCGCAATGCCACACTTGCCCACAAGGGGGCGCAGGCGTCTGGAATTCATTCACAGTGGCTGAGAGGCTGCTGGCACACCCATTCTCTCTCTCTCTGCCTCTTCCTGTCTCTGTCTCTCTCAAATAATAATAATTAAAAAAATAATAAAAAGTCCATTTTGAGATGCTACTTTGAGAGGGCTGGGGGTGCATAGCTTAATGGCAGAGCACTTACGGAGCATGTGCAAGACCTGGAGACAGGGAGAGGAAAAGAAAAACTGCCCAGACAGGTGGAGGAGGTAAAAAGGAGAAGGAGGAAGAAGATATGTTCGAGAGGGCTGGAGAGATGGCTCAGCGGTGAACGTCACTTCCTTGCAAAACCTGATGGCCCAGGTTTGATTCTATAGATGCACACAAAGTGGTGCATGTGTGTGGGCATCTTTGCAGTTGCAAGAGGCCCTGGTGCTTGCATTGGTCCATTCTGCGCGCGCTCTCTCTCTCTCTCTTTCTCTCTCTCAAAATTCCATAGTGCAGCCTGGCGTGGTGGCGCATGCCTTTAATCTCAGCACTCGGGAGGCAGAGGTAGGAGGATTGTCATGAGTTCAAGGTCACCCTGAAAATCCATACTGAATTCCAGGTGAGCCTGGGCTAGTGTGAGACCTTACCTTGAAAAAAACAAAAAAAAAAATGAAACAAACAAACAAAAATTCCTTGCCGGGTGTGGTGGCACATACCTTTAGTCCCAGCACTTGGGAGGCAGATGTAGGAGGATCGCAGTGAATTCGAGGCCACCCTGAGACTACATAGTGAATTCCAGGTCAGCCTGAGCTACAGTGAGACCCTACCTCAAAAAACCAAAATAAATAAATAAATAAATAAATTCCATAGCGCAATTCATTTCTTCGTATGCTAACCAAACATTAATTTTAAAAATATACACGACTTGCCCCCAAACAAACATTAATAAGAATAAGAGTAAACAGAAACACTGCGTGGTGGGGAGAAGTAACACATAGTATGCATGCACTTTGATGAGTGTTGCATTAATCCTTTATTTAATTGTTGTAACTACAAGAGTTCAGAGACAAAAGAGCAAATTCATGTTTTATTAAGCCGAGAAATGGTTATTTACTTGGGCCCACCCAATAGTGTTTTCCTTTTCTCCTAAAGGCCCATTTTCCTAGAAATCTTGGCCTTTTTAAAATATATTTTATTTTTATTTATTTATATGAGAGAGGGAGAGAGAGGATGGGCAGGCCAGGACCTCCAGCAGCTGCAAACTGTAGACACATGCCATCTTGTGCATCTGGCTATGTGTGTCTTGGGGAATTGAACCTGGATCCTTTGGCTTTGCAGACAAGCACCTTAACCGCAAAGCCATCTCTCCAGCCCCAGCCTTTTCTTTTTAAATTATTGTTCTATGTTTGTTTGTATGTGTGTACGTATGTATTTGTGTATATGTATGATATGTGCATGGCCGCCCTACCGCGGCACACAGGTGGATGTTAAGAGTACAACCTTGGGGTGTTTATTTTCTCCTGGTTCTGCCTCACATTGCCATAGGCACATTGGGAATACAGGTGTAGCAGACAGCTTCAGGTTCACTGAGATCAACTTCCAGACCAGGCCTTTTATGGAGGAAGGGATTTATTGAAGCTTACAGATCCAGGGGGAGTTCCATAATGGCAGAAGAAGCTGGCCTGCTTTCACAGGACCAAACACCCAGAGAAAAGCCATGTCAGGAACTCCAGCTAGGCATACTTTGCATATCTTTAGATTGAAATCTCAAACTCACCACCACACCTTAAGATCCGCCCAGTGACATTTCCTCCAACCAGGTGGCTGCATATGCAAACTATAAACTAATAAAACACTGAATATATTGGGAGCCATCTAGTCAAACTACCACATTAGACATGTGTACTACTTTGCATCTGGCTTCATGTAGGTGTGGGTGCTGAGGAAAAGCAAACTCAGGTGGGCTGGCTTGCAAGCAAGCATCCATTGAGCCACTCCCAAGCCCCAATCTTGACTTAAAAATAAATATATGTGTGTGTGTGTGTTTGTCTGTGTATGTATGGCTGGAGAGATGGTTTAGTGGTTAAGGCATTTGCCTACAAAGCCAAAGGATCCTGGTTCAACTCTTCAGGACCCATGTAAGCCAGATGCACAAGGGGGCACATACTTCTGGAGTTCGTTTGCAGTGGCTGGAGGCTCTAGCATGCCCATTCTCTCTGCCTTTTTCTCAAATAAACAAATAAAATACATTAAATATGTGTATATATATTATTTATTTATTTGCAAGCAAAGAGGCAGAGAAAGATAATGGATACACCAGGACCTCCAGATGCTGCAAACAAACTTCCCAGATGCACTGTGCATCTGGCTCTGTGCCACCTCCCTAGCCCCAGCTTTAGCTTGTTTATGTGAGCAAAGGTCCAAGAAAGGAACGGAGTGCATGTGTACGGAACCTGGATCTGGGGGCCTGGACTACCTCCATGGAATCCTCACAAGAATCCTGTTGGGTGGGTACTTGCATCTGCATTTTGCATATGTGAAGATGCATTCGGGGTTGCTGAGGAACACTCTGTGGTCTAAAAGCACAAAGCGGACAGTGCACACTGCAAGCGCCTCACACTGAACAAGCTCATGCTGAACTCATAGGCTTCCACAGACATGCCACTATTGCACCTGTTGGCTCATTTGGCCTGGCTGGCCAAATTTAAGGCTTGCAGTGTCCACTGTTGAGTATCTTCACTGGTGATTTTTCTCTCTCCCACTGAACTGCATGCAGTGTAGCTTTTTCCAGCTTTCTGTCAGCTGGTCCACATGGAGGAGGCTTTCAGCTCAGCTCCAGCAGGTTTTCTCAGTGACCTTGCAGCCCAAGTATGTGGAGTCTTCAGCAATAGGGTCTTACCATCTATTCCTGGTGGAAACCAAGGGCCTCCGCAATGGCTTGTAATGTTTTGAGGGTATCTGTGACCTCCCTGGCCAACAACTCACTGGAAGGTATCCCATCCCTGGCACTGAAAATTTTCTAGTAACGATCTATGGCTTCTGAGTGTTCCATTGTATTATTATTATTTCTGAGGCATAGCTATATAGACCACACTGGCCTCAAACTTACAGTCTTCCTGACTCAGACTTCCAAGTGTGTGTGTGTGTGTGTGTGTGTGTGTGTGTGTGTGTGTGACCCCAGTCACCATTTATGCAGTTTAAATGGCGTAGGTCATCTCAGCTTGGCCACCATTCCACTCCGTGAGTCTGGGATACAGCTCCATGGCTGACTGGCATGTATAGGGCATAGTACAGGCGTCACCTAGTTCTGCAGTGCCAGCCAGCTTCTCCATTGATCGTATACTAGAAGCAACAGCTATGAGTAAAGAAAACTTTGGGTGCCTTGGAATGATAGAGAGAACGCATGTCATCTTAGCAGGACACATTCCCAAGAGATTTTCCCAGAGGAATTATGGCTGTTATGTGATTTCCCTGCAGTCCTCTCACTTGTGTGAGGACGTGTCAGTTGCAGTAAAGATTCACTGACTTTACTGAGCAGCCACTATTGCCAGTACTAGGGTACAGGTTCACGTCTTCATGCGTTCCATCCTGCGCTCTGTTCGTTGTCCACAAGATGTGTAAAATCACTTTTTTCTAAGGGTTTGTTGCTGTTCTTTGTTTTCTAAAATTTTGGGTTTTTTTGTTGTTGTTGTTGTTGTTTGTTTTGTTTTGGATTTTCGAGGTAGGGTCTTGCTCTAGCCCAGGCTGACCTGGAATTCACTCTGTATTCTCCGGGTGACCTCGAACTCATAGCGATTCTCCTACCTCTGCCTCCCGAGTGCTGGGATTAAAGGCGTGCGCCACCATGCCTGGCTAAAAGTTGTTGTTTTTGTTTTTAATATTTACTTTTATTTTTATTTATTTATTTATTTATATTGCAGAGAAGGAGGGAGAGAGAAACAGAATGGGCACGCCAGGGCCTCCAGCCATTGCAAATGAACTCTAGGTGCGTGCACCCCCTTGTGAATCTGGCTAACATGGGTCCTGGGGAATCGAGCCTGAGTCCTTTGGCTTTGCAGGCAAATGCCTTAACCCATAAGCCATCCCTCCAGCCCTAAAAGTTGTTTTTACTATGAAGTGAATTCCACGTGAGCCCGGGCTAGAGTGAGGCTCTACCTCCAAAAAAAAAAAAAAAAAAAGAAAAAGTTGTTGTTACTTAAAAGGCAAATGGGATAAAAATGCTAGAGAGAGATAGGTACTGAAGACCGAAGCCAGTAGTCTTTGCATTACAAATTATCATGGAATTTTTAGCTACAAGTTCAAGCTTATGAAAAAGCTGTCAAAGTTCATTGTTCATTGCTGTACGAATCCCTTGCGGGGAGTTTGCAGTGAAATGGATAATTCTGTCCATTTACTTATTATATATTTTGTTGTTAATTTGATACAGGGTCTCACTCTACCCCAGGCTAACCTCGATCTTACTCTAGTCCAGCCTGGTTGTTCTGCCCTTTACATCTTTTATATACACTTTGGTTTTTTTTGGAGAGCGACACAGAGAGAGAGGGAGAGGGAGACAGATAGAGATGGACACACCAGCAGCCTCTCAGCAGCTGTGAACGAAATCCAGATGTGTGTGCCCCCTTGTGGGCAAGTGCGGCATTGCGCCCTTGCCTCACTTTGCATCTGGCTAAACGTGGGACCTGGAGATTGGAACCAGTGTTCTTAGGCTTAGGAGGCAGGTGCCTTAACCCCTAAGCCATCTCTCCAGCCCTACTCCGTTGTCTAAATGTGCCATGGATGGCCTTTCTCCTGTTCTGGACATTTCTTTCGCCATATCCTTCCTGAGCCCCAGTCCTCACATGACTCCTCCTTCATGGACAATCTGTCTTTCTGTCCTCTAAGTCTCGTTACTTTAGGCTCTTGGAGGTCTGTAGAAGGAAAACTTTGGCCTTGGACTCCAGATCTTCTCTGATGTTCTATGTGAAAACTGCCCTCCCCAGATCCTACAGTCCCAGGAGAGAGCCAACATCTTCCTGCCCAGCTTCTCTTCTCCCCCATTGGTGCTTGAGCTAACCGCCCTGTACCCCACTTCCCGGCCTTCTTGGGTTATCACTGTGCTGTTATTCTGCAACGTTTTAGACTTCCTCTGGCAATTATTCAATCTAAACCAAGCCTCCTGTTACAACTTTCCTGTAAAAACAGCCTCCTCTTTGTGCTGAATAGAGGATAATTATAGCATTTCAAGCCAAAAGAGGCAGCAGAGAGCACCTTGCTCTAATCCTAATGTTGTACAAATTCGGAAATTGAGAGGCCGGAGAGATCAAATGACTGGTTGATTGTCCTGCTCTGTAGAGTGACTTCTGGCCTCGTATATCTTAGAATGAGCCCTTCCATTTATTAGATCCCATTTCTTCATTAATCCCACACCATACAGGAAGACCTCCCAAATTACGTGTGTGTGTGTGTGTGTGTGTGTGTGTGTGTGTGTGTGTGAGAGAGAGAGAGAGAGAGAGAGAGGGGGTGGATTTCAGATACATTATTAACCCTTTAGGTTTTCCCATCTTTACTTATGCTGTGACTAAAAGTATCGACTACAGTCCTCAGGGTGTGTGTGTGTGTGTGTGTGTGTGTGTGTATGTGTGTTTTCATGATTTAAAGGTCTGTTAATGTTAATTATTTAATAACTTTTTTTTTGCCAGGTAGGGTCTCACTTTAGTCCAGGCTGCCTGGAATTCACTGTGTAGTATCAGGGCGGCCTTGAACACACAGCGATCTCTTACCTCTACTTCTCTCAAGTGCTGGGACTAAAGGTGTGAGCCACCATACCTGGCCTGATAAGATTTTTGTTGTTGTTGTTTTGTTTTTTGGTTTTTCAAAGTAGGGTCTCGCTGTAGTCCAGGCTTACCTGGAATTAACTATGTAGTCTCAGGGTGGCCTCGAACTCACGGCGATCCTCCTACCTCTGCCTCCCAAGTTCTGGGATTAAAGGCATGCGCCACCACGCCCGGCTCTGATAAGATTTTTTAAACTTAAGCTTTATCCTGATAAAAATCAGATTTTTCTGGGCTGGGGAGATAGCTCAGTGGTAAAGTGCTTACACTACATAAGGAGCAGGTCTATTGATGCATCTGTAATCCCAGTGCTGTGGAGTCAGGGGACGCCTGAGGCTCGCTGGTTCAGGGAGAGACCCTATGGTATTTTGGTTTTGCGATTTTTTTTTTTTTTGGTTTTGCGAGGTAGGGTCTCACTCTGGTCCAGGCTGACCTGGAATTAACTATGTAGTCTCAGGGTGGCCTCGAACTCTCGGCGATCCTCCTACCTCTGCCTCCCGAGTGCTGGGATTAAAGGCGTGCGCCACCACGCCCGGCTCCCCTATGGTATTTTGAATGGGAAATATCCCCCATAGCCTCGTGTGTTCGTGATTAAGCCTCTACACTCAATCCTAGGCTAGTGGAGCTTTGGGAGGTGTATCCCTGGGGATAGAACTTAAGGTCTGGCACTACTGGGTGTTTATTAGTTAGCTTACTCTTGTTGCTATGTCCCCCTATGTGACGAGATGTGGTTCCCCAGCCTCTGCTCTTCCAGGATGAAGCTTTCCCTGAAAAATGCAAACTGAAATAAATGCTTTGCTCCCATAAGCTGCTTCTGGTTGTTTTGTCCTAGTAATGAGACAGTAACTGCAACAGACCCTGTCTCAAAAACTCTTAAAACACGAGGGGCTGGCAGCATTGGCTCAGGGACCCGGTGTGCATGGAGAGGGAGCAGCTTGCTTTGAGAAGCTGGGCTTGAAGTTTCTCTTTCCCCTTAGTCCACGTCCTTGTCCTCCCCTGGTGCCCACAGCGCTGTGGCCAGGTGTCCACCCATCTCCAAAGAGATGGTTTAGCGGTTAAGGCGCATGCCTGCAAAGCCTAAGGACCCAGGTTCAATTTTCCAGGTCCCATGTAAGCCAGATGCACATGGTGGTGCATGCGTCTGGAGTTCGTTTGCAGTGGCTAGAGGCCCTGGCACACCCATTCTCTCTCTCTCTCTCTCTCTTTCTGTGTCTCTAATAAATAAATAAATAAAAATAAATCTTTTTTTAAAAAGACCAAGATGGTGAGGACTGAGGAAGACTCCTGGTGCAGACCTCTGGCCTCCACACATCCAAGCGTGCACACACACATGCACATTGCACATAGATATAATATACACATGGATAAAATGTCTGATTTTTCTCTCTTGTCTTAAAACATGAGGGGCTGGCAGCATTGGCTCAGGGACCCGGTGTGCATGGAGAGGGAGCAGCTTGCTTTGAGAAGCTGGGCTTGAAGTTTCTCTTTCCCCTTAGTCCACGTCCTTGTCCTCCCCTGGTGCCCACAGCGCTGTGGCCAGGTGTCCACCCATCTCCAAGCTCACTGCCTTGCTCCCAGGCCTCACCATTTTCATTCTCCCACTTCCCCTTACCCTCCTGCGTACTTGGCAGCAGGTGAGTTCTGCCCACCACGGGCAAGCATTGTTTAGGTTGCTGGCAGATGTTCTTACTGTCTGTGTCTTGTTTGTGGCCAGAGAATTGGAGGTCAATGGACGGAGTCACATGATGCCTTCCGCGCACAGAGGGAAGGATGCCATGGTCTGGCTGGAGCCAGGAGGACTCAGAAGCATTGGTTGCTGGGGCATGGTGGCACACGCCTTTAATCCCAGCATTTGAGAGGCTGGGTTGGAGGATTGCTGTGAGTTTGAGGCCACCCTGAGAATATATCATGAATTCCAGGTCAGCCTCGGCTAGACTGAGACCCTTCCTTGATAAACAAGCAAAAGAAAAAAAAAAAAAAAAAGCAGGCGGGGGGAGGGAGCTGGAGAGATGGCTTATCGGTTAAGCACTTGCTTGTGAAGCCTAAGGACCCCTGTTTGAGGCTCGATTCCCCAGTACCCATGTAAGCCAGATGCACAAAGTGGCACATGTATCTGGAGTTCGTTTGCAGTGGCTGGGGGCCCTGGTGTGCCCATTCTCTCTCTCTCTCTCTGCCTCTTTCTCTCTCTGTCACTCTCAAATAAATAAATAAAAATAAAACAAATTTAAAGCCGGGCGTGGTGGCGCACGCCTTTAATCCCAGCACTCGGGAGGCAGAGGTAGGAGGATCGCCATGAGTTCAAGGCCACCCTGGGATTGCATAGTTAATTCCAGGTCAGCCTGGGCCAGAATGAGACCCTACCTCGAAAAACCGAGAAAAAAAATAATAAATTTTAAAAAGCATTTGCTTTCAAAACTCACACACGTGAGCAAGAGAGAGCCTGCATGGCTTCATGTCTCTGTGCCTGGCTAGAGGCAGGAAGTGGTGCTGGCATAGGTCAACATGATTGAAAACTGCTAATTCAAAATAAGCAGCTGAGGAGAGGTGGAGGGCTCCCAGTACCCAGCAATGATGGTAACTGAGCAGATGGTGTCCTGTCAAACCTTTTCCTGGAGAAACAGCAACGCATCTATTCACCCCAGATTGAGCGCTGACCACCAACAAAAGCATGCTTGCACCAAAACTAGTTGTGGTGAACCTGTGAGTTACTGGAGTTTCTTAGAGAGCAGGGAGGGGGTGGTCACAGGAGCGTGGATGACTCAAAGGCAGCAGCAGCTTCACTAAAAGCTCACCCAGCAGATGTGCCGACTCACGGAAGCTGCATCTCAGCACACTGCTCCACTTACAGGTAGGAGAGAGCCCCCCTCCCCCCAGCAGCTGTTTACCATTTTCACATTCTTCTTAAAAATATTTTTAATTATTTACCTATTTGCAAGCCGAGAGAAAGAGAGAGAAGAGAGAATGGGC
The DNA here is from genome assembly GCA_036365145.1 of Orientallactaga sibirica. Classification (NCBI taxonomy): domain Eukaryota; kingdom Metazoa; phylum Chordata; class Mammalia; order Rodentia; family Dipodidae; genus Orientallactaga; species Orientallactaga sibirica. The sequence continues at coordinate 5,067,844 of JAEOAD010000463.1, read as the reverse complement.
ACACCAGAGCCTCCAGTCACCTCAAACAAACTCCACTGGCATGCGCCAGTTTGTGTATGTGTCTTTACGTGGGCACTGCGGAATGGAACCCAGAATGACAGTCTTTGTTAGCTCCCCCAGTCCCCCTTTTCCATTCTTAGGGTTGGGGGTCTTGCAACCTTTTAAGTTTCTTCTCTCCCAAATTTGACCTCCTGAGTCTCCTGAGCCCCCTTCAGGAAGGACTAGTTCAATTCGGAGGAGAGTGCCATACAACAGATGAGATTGTGAAACATCCCAATTTGATGATTACATCACAGACATGGATTGAATGACAATATTATGTCCCATAAATGTGTGCAAATGTTTTTTTTTCTTAATTTTTATTTTTCTGGTTTTTCGAGGTGAGGGTCTCTGGCCCAGGTTGACCTGGAATTCACTATGTAGTCTCAGGGTGGCCTTGAACTCTTGGCGATCCTCCTACTTCTGCCTCCCAGATTAAAGGCGTGTGCCACCACTCCTGGCCAGCAAATATTATTAATAAATAGATAAACAAACACTGCCTTGATTCAGTAGCCAAGAATTATGCCCAGAGGCCCAGTCCTGTCCCTTAGGCTAACAAGGGTAGAATAGAGGCTGAGTTTCTGCAAGGTCAATGAGAATGTAAGTCATTGCTGGGGGGAAGATCCTGCCAAGGCTCAAAATGTTCTCCAAGCCTGGAGTGGTGGCACATGCCTTTAATCCCAGCACCCGGGAGGCAGAGGTAGGAGGATTGCTGAGAGTTCGAGGCCACCCTGAGACTACATAGTGAATTCCAGGTCACCCTGGGCTAGAGTGAGACCCTACCTCAAAAACAAAACAATACAAGACAAAACAAAACAAACAAAAGAAGAAAAAGAAAAAGAAAAATGTTCTCCAGACAAGATATGCCAGCTCTTTGTCTCAGTGTTTGAGCTAGGGTGATAGTGCTGTCAGCTGGGTCCTTTGCTATGACTCTCTCTCTTCTGTAACCCATAAAGGTTATTCTTGGGTACAGAGAGGCAGGGTAGGAAATGTCCACTGGAGGACGGTTTTCAATATGTTAAGTTCAACTGGAGTGCACGGAGCAGAAATAATGTCCCAACAGCTGAGCTCTCCCGGTCATTTGCTGGGAGAAAATGCCCGCTTAGTTACCACAGAGACCGGGCGAGGCAAACCTGCGACTTGGGGTAGGCAACGGAAAGGCAGTCAGGGCCTTCTCTGCTCATCTAAACTACTGCAAGCCAGTCAGGGCAGACTTGGGAAGTGTTTTCTGTTTGGTTGTGGTTATTATTATTTTTGGTTACTGCTCTGTGGCAATTGCCCTCTGCACAGTCTGCTCAGACTGAATCCTGATGGAAGAGTTCTTGAGCCGGCTTCATACTTGTATTCTCTAGAGCTGGCACTGGAGGGCCAGGGATGGGGCAGAGAGAAGGGGAAGAGCAGAACAAGACTGAAGTGTGGGAAGAGAAACATACTGGAGGGTATCTGTTGCCTTCCTCCATCCAGCCCTGCCAAGGATGCATTTGGCAGAAAGTGAAATGAAGGCATCAGAATGTTCTGTTCGGGTGTTGCTACATTTCATGTGTGTGTCCTGTTTCTCGACCATCCAGGGGAGCAGTAAGCAATAATAGAAAAGAAAAAGAAGAGGATTTTTTTATTTTTCAGGAAGCGGTTTTTGTTCATTTCTTGGATTTTTAGAGACAGTGTCTCACTAGGTAGCTAAGGCTGGCCTAGAAATTAGAATTTGCCATCATCCCGTCTAAACCTCCCCCATGCTGAAATTACAGGGAGATACCACCAAAACCAAATACGAATAGTGCTTTGGGCTGGAGAGATGGCCCAGCGGTTAAGGTGCTTGCCTGCAAAGAACGTGGGTTCGATTCCCCAGTACTCATGTAAAGCCAGATGCACAGGGTGGCACATGCGTCTGGAGTTCATTTGCAGTGGCTAGAGGCCCCAGTGCTCCCATTCTCTCTCTTTCTTTGCAAATAAATTAAAAAAATTTTTAAAAATAGTGTCTCAGGGGGCTGGAAAGATGGTTCAGTGATTAAAGGTGCTTGCTTGTAAAGCCTGATGGCCTAGGCTCGATTCCGCAGTACCCACATAAAGCCAGAGGCACAAAGTGGCACATGCATCTGCAGTTTGTTTGCAGTGGTAGGAGGCTCTGGTATGCCCATTCTCTCTCCCCCTCTCTGTCCTTGCAAATAAACAAATAAATCTGTTGGAAAAAAAAGAATAGAGTTTCATCTCTGGGAATAAATCAGCCCATTTAAAAGCCTTAAGATAAGGCTGGAGAAATAGCTTAATGGTTAAGATACTTGCCTGTGAAGCCAAAGGACCCAGGTTCAATTCCCCAGGACCCACATAAGCCAGATGCACAAGGGGGTGCAGGCATCTGGAGTTTGTTTGTAGTGGCTAGAGGCCCTGGCGCCCTCTTTCTCTGTCTGTCACCTCTCTGTCTTTCTCTCTGCTTGCAAATAAAGTAAAATAATTTTTTTCTGTTTTTTCGAGGTAGGGTCTCACTCTAGCTCAGGCTGACCTGGAATTCACTCTGTAGTCTCAGGGTGGCCTCCAATTCAAGATGATTCTCCTACCTCTGTCTCCTGAGTGCTGGGATTAAAGGCGTGCGCCACCATGCCCGGCTAAATAATTTTTTTTTTAAAGCGTTAAGATAAACGCTTTATTTTTTTCACCACTAAGAACAGAAATCAGAACATCAGTTTCATGGCAGGGTGGTGACAAACCCCTTTAATCCCAGTACTCAGAAGGCTGAGGTAGGAGGATCACTGAGTGTTGAGGCCAGCCTGGAGCTACAGAGTGAGTTCCAGGTCAGCCGGGGTTAGAGAGAAACCCAGCCAGGAAAAAACCAACACCCAGCCAAACAAACATGGGTTCTTTAACAAGATCAGAAATGTTAAGTATTTTTTCTCAAAGAGAAACAGCATTCATAGGCGTGGAGGGTCAAATCTCTATCTGGTGCCCCCATTCCTGCTAGGCCAGAGACTAGACTGGTGTCATTCAGCCAGATTAAATTAATAACCCCTGAAAAAACGGGTGCAGCGGGGATATGGTAGCCATTTCAGCGATGGGGACCCAGAGGTTAGGAACTTTACCAGGATCAGCGACACCGACAGAAGTTCGCCAAGGAGACCGGCTACAGCATCCAGACCTGGAGCTGACTCTAGCCTGTGGAATGACTTCAGGAAGGATATTTCTCTTGGCCTCCATTTTCTTCTCCACAAAACAGAGGGACTGTGCTTGGTGGTCACCAAGGTGCTGCCAACTGTTTGGCCGCTCTCCAAAATCAATATCTGTCTCTTTCCATTCCACTGTGGTCATTCACTCGTCCAGCCCATTGTGGAAAGTGGAGACGGTGAGGGACAGAGAGGTCACTGCGTTAGGGACCCAGTATTTTCCTATCGGTTGTCACCTGAAAAGAGCTTACTTTGAATACGTTCCTTGTCACGGTCACAGTTGATCTTTTAGTGGGTCCAACTATTTTCCCCCGAGAAATGTTCTTAATATGGACATCAGTTCCCAAAGCACTCCGAGGTCGGTGAGGTGCGGGGGCTGACTGGCCACCCCAACACAGGTCAGCAATACGATCCAACCTGCTCTTCCGGGTTCCCCTGAATCACAATGACAGATACTTCCAGGAATTTCACAGCAGCCCAGAAGCATTTGTTCTTTCTTCAGACTCCAGGAAGTGGGAGAGGAGGGTGGGTGGCATGCAGACTGGAGAATCCTTTGAGATTCATAAAATGCCCTCCAGTGTGATGACATTCCTCTGCTGAGACCCAGCAGCCAGGTGCCCACACAGTGTAGCTCATACTGTGTCAGCAGCTCGAGTCACCCGAAGCTCTGTGAAATGGGAACCACCGTGCGCTCTCTGGGACTGGCGATCGCATTTCTCTGTCTGCAGCGGGCGTGTGAAGGTGTGTTTACTTCGCTAAACGACACCCGCACCATCCCTTGAAGGTGAAAAGTCACCCGCATCCCACTGTGCCTGAGTCACTCCTGCATAATCCGGCTGATTCCGTGCAGCATGCCTCACCAGTAAAGATTGTCTCTTTCTGCTGATAACCTACTCAGGCATGTTGCTAGGCCATTTCCCTTATCTGTGTCTCTATATGCCCAAAGGCAGAGAGAGATAACTCAGGTAGGGAGACCAGAGAAACCAGAAAGGAGCAAATGTCCCGAGTGAGGTGGTTCCAAAGGTCGGCTAGCAAGGCCTTGGCCTCAGCCAGAAAACCTAGAGCCTCTTATTCTAAGGAGACTAGGGCGCGTGAGCAGAGAGAACCGTAGATGAGCTACGAGTCTATTGGATGGATGGAGGAGAGGTGGGTGGGGGTAAAGCAGGAGAAACTCGGCTCCCTCCTTCCAGCAGGCGATTTGCTCTGGAGCACCACTTGTGTTTCTTATGCAAACAATCAGGCTTCCCAGAGGCTGGGCGAGGCGGGGTTGGGCTGGAGCCCCAGGGATTCCGCAGACCCGATCCGGTCCGGCAGCCGGCCAGCATCCCGGTAGGAAGGAAGGCATCGGGTCTCCTGCGTGTGTGTGCCGAGGGGATGGACCAGACCCTGTAGCTGAGTAGAAGGAAGGATTAAAGAACTGGGGGGTGGGGGGGACTAGCCAGCAACTCCCGGGAAGCCGCGGAATTTCCAGACTCTGCAGACTGTCCATTCAGTGACTTCAGGAACTGCGACCATCTCTTCAGTCTCTGGATTGCTGTCCCGGGGAGGTGGAATAATGAACTTTTGGAATTACTTTTTTGCTTTCACTGCGTTCAGTGTGCTTATTTTTGTGATCATTTACCACAACCAGCTAAGCTTGCCCAAAAGTTTGCAGAGGCCGAACAGCTCCACTGCAAGGACATCTATGGTCACTTGCGATTTGGCCTTGGAAACGAAGCCCACCTTTGGGTGGAGGAGGACAATGCCATCCCTCGTGGGGACAGTCCCTTGCCAAGACTACCTGAGCCAGAGTCACTACATCACGAGCCCCCTGTCAGCAGAAGAGGCCGCCTTCCCTCTGGCATATGTCATGGTGATCCACAAAGACTTCGACACTTTCGAAAGACTCTTCAGGGCTATCTACATGCCCCAGAATGTCTACTGCGTGCACGTGGATGGAAAGGTCTCGGCGGAGTTTAAGAAGTCTGTGTGGCAGTTACTCAGCTGCTTCTCAAACGCCTTCTTGGCCTCCAAGAGAGAGAATGTGGTCTACGCAGGGTTCTCGCGCCTCCAGGCTGACCTGAACTGCATGGAGGAGCTGGTGGCCTCTAAGGTGCCCTGGAAGTATGTGCTCAACACCTGCGGGCAGGATTTCCCCCTGAAAACCAACAAGGAAATCGTTCAGCATCTGAAAGGATTTAAGGGAAAGAACCTCACCCCCGGGGTGCTGCCCCCAGCTCACGCTGTTCCACGTACTAAGTATGTACACCAAGAATATATAGGCAAACGCGGGTCTTTTGTGAAAAGAACAAATACTTTGAAAACATCACCTCCGCATCAGCTCACCATCTACTTTGGCACGGCCTATGTGGCCCTCACCAGAGACTTTGTCAACTTTGTCCTGAATGACAAGCGAGCCACTGATCTCTTGCTGTGGTCAAAAGACACCTATAGTCCTGATGAACATTTTTGGGTGACACTTAATAGGATTCCAGGTCAGTACCAATTTACATTCCCGTCTCTCTTTCTTTTTTTTTTTAAATCTATTTTTTTTTATTGACAACTTCCTTAATTGTAGACAATATCCCATTCCGTCTCTTTTTCTTGAGTTTGCAGATTGTAATTAACATTCTGTTCTGGAGAACTGATTGACATGAAAACTTGGGTTTGACTCTGCACTCAGGTCAAAAGCCAGGCTTGGGCTAGGGAGAAAGCTCAGTGGTTAAAGACGCTTGCTTGCAAAGCCTGCCAGCCTGGGTTTGGTTCTCCAGTACCCACATAAAGCTAGATGCCCAAAGTAGTGCATGCATCTGGAGTTTGTTTGTAGTGGGGCAAAAGGCCCTGGCATGCCCTCATTCTGTCTCTTTTTCTATTGCTTAAATAAATAAATAATTTTTTTTAAAAGCCAGGCTTAGACAGGAGTGGTAGTGCACACCTTTAATCCCAGCACTTGGGAGGGAGAGGTAGAAGGATCACCTCGAGTGTGAAGCTACTCTGAGATGACATAGTAAATTTCAGGTCAGCCTGAACTAAAGTGAGACCTTACCTCAAAAAACTAAAAAAAAAAAAATAATAAAAAGCCAGGCTTGGAGCCCAGCATGGTGGCACACGCCTTTAATCCCAGCACTCGGGAGGCAGAGGTAGGAGGATCTCCATGAGTTTGAGGCCACCCTGCGACTACGTGGTAAATTTCAGGTCAGCCTGGGCTAGAGGGAGACCCTACCAAAAAAAAAAAAAAAAAGTGCCCCCCCAGGGCATTCCGTGTTTATGTCTATAGGTAATTTAGGTGGAAGATAGAGAGCACCTGAAGTCATCCTCCTGCCTCCATAGTGTGTGTGTGTGTGTGTGTGTGTGTGTGTGTGTGTGTGTGTTTGGGAGGAAGGAATTTATTGAAGCTGATAGATCCAGGGGAAGTTCAATAATGGTAGAGGAAACTGGCCCCCTTTCGCGTGTGTGTTTTTGTACATGCATCCACACATGTACACACACCACATACACCACCACACAGACACTAGAAAAGATTTCAGTACTTGGTGATGACTCTGGATTGCCTTTATTGATCATTTTGTGCTAGCTCTGTGGCCTTTTAAATATACACGATACAGTGATTTAAGAAGCTACGGAGGTAACTTAATTGCCCTTTGTGTGCTGCAAAGGTGTTAACTTTTTTTTTTTTTTTTTGAGGTAGGTTTTCACTCTGGTCCAGGCTGACCTGGAATTCACTATGTAGTCTTAGGGTGGCCTTGAATTTAGGGCAATCCTCCTACCTCTGCCTCCTGAATGCTGGGATTAAAGGCGTGGGCCACCTCACCTGGCTTAAAGGTGTTGACTTTTAAAAAACTATTTTGTTTGTTTATTTATTTAAAAGGGAGAAAGAAGAAAGAAAGGATGGGAGGAAGAAAGGGCTGGAGAGATGGCTTAGTGGTTAAGGCACTTGCCTACAAAGCCAAAGAACCCAGGTTCAGTTCCCACGTAAGCCAGCTGTACAAGATGGCACATGTGTTATGAATTCGTTTGCAGTGGCTGGAGGCCCTGTCACACCCATTCTCTCTCTCCCCTTCCATCTTTCTGCCTCTCTCACAAATAAATAAATAAATAATTTTTAAAAAAAGAAAAAAGGAAAGAAAAAAGAGGCAGAGAGGGAGAGAGAGTGTGTACAGACACACCAGGGCCTCCAACCACTGAAAACTCCAGACATATGTGCCACTTTGTGCATTTGGCTGTATGTGGTATTCGGGAATTGAACCTTTGCAAGCAAGTACCTTTAACTGCTGAGTCATTTTTCTAGCCCTGACTTTAAAAAAATATATTTTATTTATTTGCATGCAGAGAGAGAGAGAGAAGAGAGAGAGAACCAGCCTGCCAGGGCTCCTGGCAACTGTAAACGAACTCTAGACGCATGCAAACTTGAGATGTTTGGGGCACTTTGTGCATTTGGCTTTACATAGGCACTGGGGAATTGAACCCAGGTCGTTAGATTTGCAGGCAGGTAACCACGGAACCATCTCGCCAGTCCTGCCCTGACTTTTGGATTAATGCTTTTCATCGTCCTTGTTGAGCACAGCTGTCTCAACACCTTGAAACTGACTTTAAACTGCGCATCCTGGAGCACGTGAGGTGAAAGAGGGGCCATGTGTGAGTGACGTGAGGCGCTGACTGCGCTGATGCAGCCAGCCATTGTGCAAGGTTCCCGGAACTGTTGTGAGTGGGAGCCATTTATAGAATCTTGGAAACCTGTTTGGATGTTCACAAATGATCACCCTGGCTTAAATGTCTTTGTTCCAGGATTTGAATGGGTGCTCAGGGCTCAACATAACTTCAGTAAATCTAGCCTGGTAACATTTTTTTTTTTTAATTTTTATTTTTTTGGTTTTTTGAGGAAGGATCTCACTCTAGCTCAGGCTGACCTGGATTTAATTATGTAGTCTCAGGGTGGCCTCGAACTCCTACCTCTGCCTCCCGAGTGCTGGGATTAAAGGCATGTGCCACCACGCCCAGCTACATTTTTTTTTTTTAATCTAGAAGAGTGTAGACATACAGAGAGAGGTCCAAATTCGAAGAGAATTCTCAACTTTTAAGTTACAGTTTTTTGTGTTTGTTTGTTTGTTTGTTTATTTTTTTTTGCCAGCAGGGTCTCATGTAGCTCCCAGGCTTGGCCTCTGTAGCTGTATGGTCAACCTCTTGCCTCCACCTGCTGGGGTTACAGTGTGCACCACTGCAGCAGGTTTAATGCAGTGCTGGGGTTCAAACCCACGGCTTCATGCATGACATCTGAGCTACATCGCCAGCCCTAGGTTACAGATTTTATAATGAGAAATTCCTGTTTACAGCCTCCTGTTTGCACATCAGCTCTTTTTGATGTTTTTTGATGACGTGGAAATGGGGCCAAGGTATTCCAGGCAGCCGCTGGGAGAAGACAGTAACCAACCTTGCTCTGATTCACACGTGGGCTTCTGTTCAAAATTCTGTTTCCCCTAGGCAGGGTGTGAGCGGAAATACCTCTTTCTGGGGATGTCTCAATACACTGGTTTCCAGTATTGCTCCTGTTGGGTTGTGGTGTCGGTTCTGGGTGAGGGTGGCCCTGTGCCTGCCATTTTCGAAATAACTCCTGGCTCTTACGTGTGACAGACAGCCATATCGTATTGTTGGCACACTCGTGACTGCTGTTGGAAGCCTCCCTCATATCTGACCCTGGCCTCAAGGCAGTAGGACATATTTAGGTCTCTTAGATAACTCAGCATTCCTGGGAGTTTAAGTAGAGAAGTAGTTAAAAGAAGTCTATTAAAGGGCAGAAAGTGGACAGGCAGAATGGCTGGAGATGGGCACATAGGCTGTCCCATGGGCGCTATGTTCAGAGATGTTAAATTGTCAGGTCACAACGATTTGTAGGTTGGAGAGTGAGCTATCATTTTTCATGGTACACTAGAAACTCCATTGTTCACAACTTCCTATTATATATGTAAATATATAATATATATAAAATATATATAAAACACACACACACACACACACACATATATGTATTTTCCAAGGTAGGGACTCACTCTGCCCAGGCTGACCTGGAATTCACTCTGTAGTCCCAGACTGGTCTCGAACCCAAAGCAGTCCTCAGACATCTGTCTCCCAAATACTGGGATTAAAGGCGTGCGCCACCATGCCCAGCTCCTATTATACTTTTACTAGTTTATTTGAAAGAGAAAGGGAGTGAGAGTATCGATGCCCCATGGCCTCCTGCCACTGCAAATAAACTCTTGATGCATGTACCACTTTATGCATCTGGCTTTCTGTGGATACTGGGGAATTGAACCACCACACCCGGCTTATTTGTTATTTTTATTTATTTGAGAGAAAGATGGAAGAAAAAAGCAGATAGAATGGGCATGCTGAAAACAAACTCCAGAAGCATGCATCACCTTCTGCATCTGGCTTATGTGGGTCCTGGGGAATTGAGCCTGGGTCCTTTGGCTTTGCAGGCAAGCACCTTAACTGCTAAGCCATCTTTCCAGCCTCTGCCAGGGTTAATAAGCAGGTGCCTTTAGCCACCAAGCCATCCCTTCAATCCACCTTCCTGTCTTAAACATATGTAAGTATTCTGCACATAGCTTCTGGCGTTGTTATTTTTTTTTAAAAATATTAAATTTAATTAATTAATTTATTTATTTATTGGAGAGGGACCAGGAGAGAAGAGAGAGAGAGGGAAGGAGGCAGATAGAATGGGCATGGCAGGGCCTCCAGCCACTGTAAACGAACTCCAGATGCATGTGCCACCTTATGCATCTGGCTTATGTGGGACTGGAGAATTGAGCCTGAGTCCTTTGGCTTTGCAGGCAAGTGCCTCACACACAAAGCCATCTCTCCAGCCCCGGGCGTTTTTGTTGGCGTAGTTCGTGATAGATGCTGTAATCTACATCATCCTGGTGGTTTATTTTTTAAGAATTTTAAATTTTAATTTAATTTATTTATTTGCAAGCAGAGAGAAAGAGTTAGAGAGGAGACAGACAGAGAGATAATGGGCATGCCAGGGCCTCTAGCCACTGCAAAAGAACTCTGGATGCATGTGCCCTCTTGTGCATCTGGTTTATGTGGGTACTGGGGAATTGAACCTGCGTCCTTTGGCTTCACAGGCAAGCACCTTAACCATTAAGCCATTTCTCCAGCCCCATCCTGGTTATCCTGACATGCTGGGAAGAAAATGAAGTAGTACACTTAAGATTGAAGTAGTACACTTGAGTTGGTCACACAGCCCGTCCCAGGCCAAGGTGGGATCTGATCGTGGATTTGAGCGATGACATTTGAGCTGCTCTCTGGCTTCGTTCCTGATATCAGAAGTAACTTTCATATTAGAAAGGAGAAAGGACGCTGGGGTGTACTGGCCCACGTCTTCAATCCCAGCACTCTGCAGGCATAGGTAGGAGGGTTACTGTACTAACCAGGGTCACAAGGTGTCTTTTTTGGAACTCAGTGTCAAAAGAAAAACAAAGCATGTTCTTCAGCTGGCTTCCCTCCCTCCTTTTTCTTTTCTTTTTCTTTTTCTTTTTTGAGATAGGATCTCACTCTAGCTCAGGCTGACCTGGAATTCACTATGTAGTCTCAGGGTGGCCTTGAACTCACAGCAATCCTACTACCTCTGCCTCCCGAGTGCTGGGATTAAAGGCTTGCACCACCATGCCCGGTTTTTTTTTTTTTTTTAAAGTTTAGAGCGATTTTATTAGATTAAGAGAAGGAAAGAAGAGAGAGATTATGAAGAGCTCCTGCCTATGAGAAGGCAGGAAGTAAAAGCCCCCTCCCTCCTTTTCTCAACCTTTGTTTTGAGTGCATGTGACAGTGTTCTCCAAGTCTTCCCCCCCATAGGTTCTCTCTTTATCCCCAGCTGACCTGGAATTTGCCATGTAGTTTCAGGGTAGCCTCGAGCTCACGTTGATTTTCCTGCCTCAGCCTCCCGAGTGCTGGGATTAAAGGCGTGCACTACCACGCCCGGCTCTCTCCAAGTCTCTCATAAGACTTTTAGGGTTGATCATTGTGGTTTAAGGTTGATCATATTTATATTTATATTTATATTTATATTTATGTTTATGTTTATAGTTTACATCTGTAGCCACCTGGCTGGAGGCAGTGTCACTGGGCGCATCTTAAGGTGTGGTGGTGGGTTTAAGATTTCAATCTAAAGACATGCAGTGTGCCTAGCTGGAGTTCCTGAGGTGTGCTTCGCTTGTGGCTTCTCTCTCTGTGTTTGGTCCTGTGGCAGGCCAGCTTCTTCTGCATTATGGAACTTCCCCTGGATCTGTAAACTTCAATAAATATCCCTTCCTCCATAACTGTGCCTGGTCTGGAAGTTCATCTCAGCGAACCTGAAGCTGTCAAGAAACAAAAGAAAAATTGTCCTATTCCTCTCTTCCACTTCCTCTCTCCTTCCCTCCCTCATCCACCCTGAGCTACACCCCAGACTCCCCAGTATATTAGATGAAAATGTAGTGAAATCCATTCCAACTCCAAGAGGACATACTGGAGGAGAGCAAGAGGGATCTATAGGGACTTGCCAATGGCGTGTTGTGCAGATGTATGTGGTGACTAGGTCACTGTCATCTTACCCATATCAAGCTGACAGTGTCCCTGCCTTCTAGACAGTGGGGCACTCCTTGGGCACATGTTTCTCTGCTCCACACTAGTAGGTTGGTTTGGTAATAAACATGGCAGACATGACTTCATGATATCTAAGTTTTGGGATTTGATTATGATTGTTTTAATTAGAGTGGTGCTAATTTCATCCCACTGCAACCCTTCAAAAAAGTTTTTCCCCTGGATCTCTATTTCTATTTAAAAAATAATTCCAAAGTTACCTTGAAAAAAAATAAGAGGGGGACTGGAGAGAGATGGCTCAGTGGTTAAAGGTACTCACTTTGCAAAGCCTATGGACTCAGGTTCAATTCCCCAGTACCCATGTAAAACCAGCTGCACAAGGTGGCACATACCCCTGGAGTTTCTTTGTGGTGGTAGGAGGCCCTGGCATGCTCATACTCGCTCTTTCTGTCTGCCTCTTTCCATCTCTTAAGTAAATTTTTAAAAAAATTAAATAAAAAATTATTTTTTCAAGCGGGAATGGTGGTGTATGCCTTTAATCCCAGCACTCGGGAGGCAGAGGTAAGAGGATCACCATGAGTTCGAGGCCACCTTGAGACAACATAGTGAATTCCAGGCCAACCTGAGCTAGAGTGAGACCCTACTTTGAAAAACGAAGGGATATATATATATATTCCCCGCCCCCCGAGGCTGGCTCTCATTCTAGCCCAGGCTGACTGAACTCACTGTGTAGTCCCAGGCTGGCCTTGAACTCACAGTGATCCTCCTACTTCTGCAAGTTCTGGGACTAAAGACGTGCGCTACAAGCCCAGATCGAGACTTGTTTTTATTTACATAGGTGGTAGGCAGATATGTAAGAAACTGTTTTAATTCAAAAGCTAGCTTTTTTTTTTAAAAAAAAAAATCATTATTATGTATTTGCAAGCAGAGAGAGATAGATGCTCTAGCTCTCCCAAATAATCTAGATTCAAGGAATTTTGTGAGGGCTGGTTACCAAGGGACTTTCATGCCACAGTATCGGGGGATGGGGGGTGGTGAAGATACAGAACTGTCAGGCAGGTGGGCCAACACCTTTGATCCCATTTCCTCTGTTTGAAGCTTCCAGATGGCTCGTCATTATTTCCAGGGTCATGGCTATTCGGTGTGGCCAGACCTCCATTACCCGAGCCCCACCCAGCTCCCTAGCCTCATCTCTTTATAGGATGACTCTAAATCTTTGTGCTCCAGGCAGGACTTGACCCTGCACACACCTGCAATTTACACTTTTCTATTGAATGCTTTTACTATATCCTCTCATTAAAGGGTGCCTCCCCTACCATTGCAGTCTAACCCCTGTTCATGCTGTGACTCACACTGGATGGCATAACCTTCTTTGCCATTTCTGATGACACCCCTCTCCTCCCAGACAGCTGGCATTCCACCTCTGGTCCTGCTGGTCTGCCAATTACCTGTTCATATCTCCTCTCCCCTACACCCCCAGATTTGAGCCCTAAGAACAAGAAAGGTAGCATCCATCTTTTTGTTTGTTTGTTTGTTTGTTTGTTTTCTGAAGTAGAGTCTTACTCTATGTAAGGAAAGTGTAAGAGAAAAGCAAAAGAGAACAAAAGAATCTTTGATCTCTATAGATAAGACTGTTTATTAAAGAAAAACAGCGAGGGACCTCAGCTTTCCCACGGGATGAAGGCTGAAGCACTGGGCCAGGCTGGGGTGCAAGCTTATAAGGGGGATCCTAAGAAAAACAGGCTGTACCAGCTGCTGGTCCAAGGAAAGTAGATAAGGAACTGTAGTTCTTTGTGTCTTTGCTCAGAATAAGCATTTTTAGCTAAATTGTCTAGGGAAAATAACCCATTAGACAGTTTCTGATCCTTCAAGGTCTTCTGAGCTAAGGGAAATTTCGTTTATCATTCAGGAGTAGACAGGCCTGTCAAGGCCATGCTTCTGAAGTTTTATGGCTTGTTGGTCTTAGTCATTAACTCTTTAGTTCCCTCTAGTTTTCAGGCAAGTCTATTAACCCTTCACTCTAGCCCAGGATGACCTGGAATTCACTATGTAGTCTCAGGGTAGCCTGGAACTCAGGGCAATCCTCTGACCTCTGCCTCCCGAGTGCTGGGAATAAAGGCATCTTTTTAAACATTTTATTTATTTATTTATTTATTTATTTATTTATTTATTTATTTGAGAACGACAGGCATACAGAGAGAGAAAAGAAGCAGAGTGAGAGGGAGAGAATGGCGCGCACTAGGGCTTCCAGCCACTGCAAACAAACTCCAGATGCATGTGCCACCTTGTGCATCTGGTTTACGTGGGTCCTGGGGAATCGAGCCTCAAACCAGAGTCCTTAGGCTTCACAAGCAAGCACTTAACTGCTAAGCCATCTCTACAGCTCACATTCATCTTTTTTTGTGTTGCTGTTTGTTTTGTTTTTCGAGGTAGGGTCTTGCTGTAACTCAGGCTGGCCTGGAATACACTATATAGTCTCAGGTTGGCCTTGAACTCATGGTGATCCTCCTACCTTTGCCTCCCAAGTGCTGAGATTAAAGGCATATGCCACCACACCCAGCTAAATTTTTTTAATATATTTTCTTTACTTATTTGAGAAAGAGAGAGAGAATGGGCATGCCAGGGCCTCTAGCCATAGCAAACCAACTGCCAGCTTATGTGGCTCCTGAGGAATCAAATCTGGATCTTTTGGCTTTGCAGGCAAGTGCCTTAACTGCTAAGCCATCTTTCCAGCCCCCCATCTTTAAAAAAATATTTATTTATTTGTAAGCAGAGAGAGAGAGAGAGAGAGAGAGAGAGAGAGAGAGAGAGAAGAATGGGCATGCTAGGGCCTCTGCCACTGCAAACAAACTCCAGACATATATGTCACTTTGTTCATCTGGCTTTACATGGGTACCAGGGAACTGCACCTGGTTCATTAGGCTTATGCAGGCAAGCAGCTTTACTGCTGAGCCATCTGTCTAGCTCCTTTAGCCTCCATCTTCATATTTCTTGGTTTTTCAAGGCAGGGTCTCACCCTAGTCCAGGCTGACTTGGAACTCACTTTGTAGCCCCAGGCTGGCTCTGGGCTCCCTTCTATCCTCCTACTTCAGCTTCCCAAGTGCTGGGACTAAAGGTGTGCATGACCACACCCTGCTCAGGATGGAATGTCAATGGGAACCGAGTTCTTTCTTGGCTCCAGATGGATCTGCATCCGTCCAAGCACCAGCCAAGCACAGGTCTTCTGTGGGTTTCTACCTTCCATGCACTTGGGTTGAGTTTCTCCTGCATTTGGCAGCCAGTCAGCCCTCCTGTTGATAACATTCTTCCCCAGACCTGCTCATGGTTATACACTGGGTGCTCCTGACTTCATGGACTTGCAAGTACAGCTTAATTAGGGCTGAGGAAAGGAAAGTGAGAGTTTAAGAATATGAAAGCTTAAGAAGAAACAATAGAAAGAAACTTAAAACATCCCTCCAGGTGTAGCTCTGCACAGGTGTAAACACGGAGCTATTTAGAAGGTCTTTGTTCTCTACAGGAAGGTTACGAGGGCCATAAACCTGGAGGAGGCTGGATCAGTCCAGCTTTTTGTTTTTTTCCAGAGTGTACATTTTGTTCTCTGTACATCAGTCCAAAACTTAGAGTTCAGTTTCTAGAACCACAAAGGATGTATTCATTCCTGTCCATTGCACTCCTGGCTGAGAATTATAAACGCCAAAGGGCTGGTGAGCCATATCTTAACAACATCTTCAGAATATTCTGGACTATTTGTGGCTACAGGACAAGCCACAGTGGCCATTGTTTTGTCCATATGGAAATCAATTCATAAGACATGCTTCTATGAGTTTTTGTCTATTTGAACAGTTTAGTTTTTTAACTATTTTATTTATTGATTTGAGAGAGAGAATGAAAGAGGCAGGGAGAGCAGGTTGGAGAGATGGCTTAGTGGTTAAGGTGCATGCCTGTGAAGCCCAAGGACCCCGATTGATTCTCCACTTCCCACGTAAGCCAGATGCACATGGTGGCGCATGCATCTGGAGTTTGTTTGCAGTGGCTAGAGGCCCTAGCTTGTCCATTCTTTCTCTCTCTGTGTCTCAAATAAATAAAAATAAAAATAAAATAAAATATTAAAAAGAAAGAGGCAAGGGAGAGAGAGAGAGAGAGAGAGAGAGAGAGAGAAAGGAAGGACACGCCAGGGCCTTCAGCCACTGCAAAAAAACTCCAGATACATTCATACGCCACCTTGTGTATCTGGCTTTACATGAGTACTGGAATCCAGGTCATTAGGCCCTGCAGACAAGCACCTTAACCGATATCTCTCCAGTGCACACTCCCCACCCCTTTTGTTTGTTTGCTTTTTGTTTTTCAAGGTAGGGTCTGGCTGTAGCCCATACTGATCAAGAATTCACAATGTAGTCTCAGGATGGCCTCAAATTCACAGCAATGCTCTAACTTCAGCTGCCCAAGTGCTGGGATTAAAGACATGTGCCGCCACTCCCCTGGCCATTTGAACATAATTTATTATGATGATTATTTTATTATTTGGTTTTTCAAGGGAAGGTCTCGCTTTAGCCCAGGCTGACCTGGAATTCACTATGTAGACCCAGGGTGGCCTTGAACTCACAGTGATCCCCCTACCTCTGATTCCCAAGTGCTGGAATTAAAAGTGTGTGCCTGAATAGAGTTTTTTTAAAATATTTTTATTTTTATTGTTTTGACAGAGAGAGAAAGAGAGAGAGAGAGAGAGAGAGAGAGAGAATGGGCTCACCAGGGCTTCCACCCGCTGCAAACAAACTCCAGACGCATGCGCCATCTTGTGCATCTGGCTCATGTGGGTCCTGGGGAATTGAACCTGGTTCCTTTGGCTTTGCAGGCAAGCTCCTTAACTGCTAAACCATTCCTCCAGCCCCTGAACAGAGGGTTTTTTTTTTTTGGTTTTTCAAGGTAGGGTCTCAATCTGGCCCAGGCTGACCTGGAATTTACTGTGTGTTCTCAGGGTGGCCTCGAACTCATGACAGTCCTCCTACCTCTGCCTTGTGAGTGCTGGGATTAAAGGTGTGTACCACCATGCCTGGCTGCTGAACAGTGCTATTTTTGTTGGAAATCAGATAATATTTTTTCACAGGCTGGACCAGAGCATAGCTAGTATGGGTGTGAGTGTGGGAGAGAGGCGATAACCTCTGTGCTGCCCAGCCATTGGCTTTTGCCTCAACGCTGCTGCTGAGTCCTCGTGTGTATGACTTATGGCAAACCATGTCATCTCTTACCCTCCATTTCTTTATTTGCAAATTGGAAATGATCACGGCCCTCGCTTCGACTGCACACACTCAGTGTCTAGAAGGTGCTACTGTCTAGTATTGGTTTTGTTTCCTTTTGGGTTTTTGGAGGTAGGGTCTCATGCTAGCCCAGGCTGACCTGGAATTCACTAGACTCAGGGTCGCCTCGAACTTACTCCAATCCTCCCACCTCTGCCTCTTGAGTGCTGGGATTAAAGGCGTGCGCCACCATCCTGGGACCTAGTATTAGTTTTTGTTTACCCAGTTTTCCTCATTAAGGGCATTTGGTGAGGAACAGGGAACTGGAAAATTGCACATGCTTCAGAGTTACTGTAAAGTATCAGGGGAGATGTTCTAGAACATTCTTAGCGTCATCTGGAATCCCTCCCTTGGTCAGCTCTCCTCATCACTAGGGCTCATCCTAAGTGGGCCAGTGAGTGGGGCAGAGTGACTGGAGTATTGCCTTGGCTGTCCCATTGAGCCACGTGCAGTGTTGTAGAGTCAGATGTTGAAAGATCAGGAAACCCGGGGCCAGCAGCAATCTTATGTCAGGATGATGTCAGCTCCGGTGGGTGGGGAGGGGGGGTACAATGCCTACAATTCACAAATAACCCCAACTTCCTCTTTCTCTCTGTGTATGGAGGGGGTCGGGGGAGTGCTCAGCAGTATTGTTTCTAGCCAAATGAGGGGACACCTGACCCAGAACAAAACAAGCCATCTCAAAGGAGGCATCCCCCACCCCCACTCACCCCATCAGCCTCCTTCCTGGTTTTCCAACAGGAGTAAACACAGGGAGAGGTGTGTCAAATGAATCAGACACGGTCATGTTTACCCTCAGGCCTTCTGTGGTCCATGAGGAATTGAGACCCAGGGAAGGGGCTGGAGAGATGGATTAGTGGTTAAGGCCCTTGCCTGAGACCTGGGGCAGACTGGGGAAGATGGATCCCCCGCCATCACAGAGTGAGGGCCTGAATGAATCATGGCTGTTTCTAAGTTTGGTTTCCTCAGCCAAGGAATGATGAATGCTGGTCTCATGAAGAGGTACAGGCAGGAAAGAGGGCATGTGTGTGAGAAAATGAATATTAATGTATGACTAATAACCTGTACTTCTGAAGCTAATGCCACTGGGCTTGGCACACAGAAGGTGTCCCCGAGTGTGGCTGTGGTGAGGGCTTTTATTTAAGTAGAAGAGACAGAAAAGGGAGAAAGTGAGGGGCTAACTTAAGATAACAAAATGACTTCGTGAAGTGGAATAGGTAATTTCGTGCTGAAGTTAGAGGAACAGTCTCGTGGGTGAAGAGTGAGGAAAGCAAGCCTGGGGAGAGAAAATCATTGGTGCATATCACATGACTTAGCAACTGAACTGAGACTTACGAGGCACAATACGGTGTTTATTTATTTGAGACAGAGAGAGAGAGAGAGGGAGAGAGAGAGAGAGGGAGAGAGAGAGAGAGAGAGAGAGAGAGAGAGAGAGAGAGAGGGGAGAGAGAGAGAGAGAGAGAGAGAGAGAGGTACACGAGGACCTCTAGCCCCCACAAACGAACTCCAGATGCATGTGCCACCTTGTGCATCTGGCTTATATGGGTCCTGGGGAATCAAACCTGGGTTCTATGGTTTCAAAGGCAAGTACCTTAACTGCTAAGCCATTTCTCCTGCCCTGTTATATATAGAGCTTAACCCCCTTTAAAAAAAAAAAAAAAGTCTTAGATATGGGAGCAAAGAGCAGAAAGAATACTGTTATTGACATTGTCTCGTACTGAGTGACAGGTTCTGATGGCAGCGTTCTGGACAGTGTTTAGATGTTTGTGTTAGCACTTCTCAAATGAACAATTTTAGAATTCAGAGTTTCTAACCTGTAGAAAAACTGTTACCTAAGTGAAAACACAGCCTTCAGGTGCTTACAGGTGAAAAAACATCAGTGTCTGAAACGAGGCACTTCTGGCTGGTACCCAGGCCTTCAAACGTCCCTGTGCAGAGGAGGAAGGGACAATGGTGAGGAAATGAACAAGCATTTCTGTGAAGGCGTGGGATTCAGTTATGTAATTATATATGTAAATATTGCATTCCTAGCCACTCTAGCTCATTCTTCAGTTTCATATTAAAACATAATATTACAGGGCTCTAGAGATGGCTTAGTGATTAAGGCACTTGCCTGCAAAGCCAAAGGACCCAAGTTCACTTCCCCAGGACCCACGTAAGCCAGATGCACAAGGTGACACATGTATCTGGAGTTCGTTTGCAGTTGCTGAAGGCCCTGACACACCCATTCTTTCTCTATCTTCCTCTTTCTCTCTCTCACTCTCTTTTAGATAAATAAATATATTTCAAAAATAATATTACATACAGAAATTATGTATATTAGAATTGAACAGATCAGTAAACTTTCTGAGAGGGGTATTGTTTTGTTTTGTTTTTGAGATAGGGTCTCATATAGTTCAGGCTGCTCTCCAACTCACTATGCAGCTATGACCTGGAACTGATTCTCTTGCCTCCACCTCTCAAATTCTGGGATAACAGGCATGTACCACCAACCCCTGTTTTATGTGGTCCCAGGGAGGGGGGGATAGAACTCAGTGCTTCATACAGGCTAGGCAAGCACTCTACCAAATGAGCTATATTCCAAGCCCCAGATTTTACTGAATTTTCAAATTGCTCTTAAACCTGCCCAGGCAGCATGAGAAACTATGTCCTCTGCCCTCTTGGAACCCCTGAGGGCTCCCTTCCAGTCACTCTTATCCCACACATCAGATGTCTGGTTTGGGGTTGTGGCATCACTTCTAACTGAAGCTCAGTACTTTTCATGCAAACATCCAAGTTAAACCTATGATTTGGGGAGAAGTGTGCAGACTTAGATTGCCACAGTGCTGCATGCACCCTGAGAACCGGGTGTAACTGGGGTGTGAGGACGGGTACCCTCATATCCCAGGCACAGGGAGAGCCTTCTCCCGTTTCTTTCCTTTTAAAGTAAACTTGGATATTTTTCCATATTTACAGAACATTGCAAACAGAACTGTACTGCTGTTCTGTGGGAAAGATTAGACTTGTTATAGATACTTACTTCCCAGAGTCAACAACGGGAGCTCATCACTGACCTTCAATAGCTTTTGACCTGTCTTGGGCTGCAAATTGGCCAAGTGAGCCTGAGTTTTATTTGACTGCTGGCTTGTGGAATTGGGAGGAAAGTTTTGTAAAACGCAGATGAATTCTTGAATTGCAGCCAACTGGGTGTAGCCTGGTGCCTTGTTTTAAAGGTGAGGACAGCACTGAGTGCCAGAACAGGATGAAAATTTGTCTAATGGAGTTGTCAATGACTCTTCCCCAGGCAGCAGCACACCAGGGCCTCCAGCCACTACAAACAAACTCCAGATGAATGCTCCCCCTTGTGCATCTGGCTTACATGGGTCCTGGAGAATTGAACCTGGGTCCTTTGGCTTTGCAGGCAAACGCCTTAACCGCTAAGCCGTCTCTCTCTCTCTCTCTTTTTTTTTTACAAACTGTAGAAAAGTCACTTGAAGAGGGGAAAATTAAAGATTCCCAAGGTAACTGTGTCAGTCTAGAAGATAAAGTTATCTTCTGCTTTGAACTTCACTTTGAAAATCCTTGCACGGTAAAAACAGAGAATGCTCCCATTGTTTGATGACACAATTGTCTCTCCTTACTGAGCCTCAGTACCACATCTTGTGGGAACGTGGGATGATGATAGCACAGGGTATCTGCCTTGTGACAGGACGGTTGGGAGGAGACGTCTGGGAAGACCTGGGACCCAGCTGGGCTCATGCCCCTAATCCAGCCGTCCAGAGGCTAAAGCAGGAGGATCCCTGGGGCTTTGAGGCTAGCCTGGGTTATATAATGAGTTCCAGGTTAGCCTGGACTACAGAATGGCAGCGTGACTCAACACCTGGTTGGGGATTTTGCTCAGTGTTAGAGCACTAACCAGACCTTGGCTCCTATCTTCAGCACTATGCAAAAGAGACCAAAAATTCTGATTTCCATCCATGCTACACCTTGTGATCATGCAAGCACTTAACAAAAATGTTTTGGCAAGCTGGGTGTGGTGGCGCATGCCTTTAATCCCAGTACTCGGAGGCAGAGGTAGGAGGATCGCCGAGAGTTCGAGGCCACCCTGAGACTACATAGTGAATTCCAGGTCAGCCTGGACCAGAGTGAGACCCTACCTCACAAAACCAAAAAAAAAAAAAACTAAAAAAATGTTTTGGCAGTTAATGGTTGCTAGGGGAGTGGGAGACATTTTCTGCAGTGGTGTACCTGCTGGGAGGTCGCACACAAATGCACTCCAGATGCATGCACTGATTTATGCGTTGGCACTGGGGAATTGAACCTGGGCCACTAGGCTTTGCAAGCAAGCACCTGTAACTGCTGAGCCATCTCTCCAGTCCTATTTTAGAGGTTTTTTAAAAGAAAAGTTGGGGTGGGGTGGCTGGAGGGATGGCTTAGCAGTTAAGGCATTTGCCTGCAACAAGGGGGTGCATGTGTCTTGAGTTCGTTTGCAGTGGCTGGAGGCCTTGGTGTGCCCATTCTTCTCTCTCTCCCCCTTTCTCTGTCAAAAAATAAATAAACAATTTTTTTGAGAGAAAGGGGAAGGAACAGAGAGAATGGGCGTGCCAGGGCCTTTCAGCCTCTGTGAACTAATTCCAAACATGCACACCCGCTTGTGCGTGGGTGTGACGTTGCACCTTTGCATCACTGTGCGTCTGGCTACATGGGAGCTGGAGATTCAAACATGCATTCTTAGGCTTCGCAGGCAAGTGCCTTAACTGCTAAGCCATCTCTCCAGCCCATATTTCAGAGGTTTGTAAAAATATTTTTGCCGGCGTGGTGGTGCATGCCTTTAATCTCAGGAGGCAGAGGTAGGAGGATATGGGCACACCAGGACCTCCAGCTGTTGCAAACCAACTCCAGATGCATGTGCCACCTTGTGCATCTGGCTTACATGGTTCCTGGGAATCAAACCTGGGTCCTTCAGCTTTGCAGGCAAATGCCTTAACTGCTTAAGTCATCTACCTCTCCAGCCCCATGGTTTTTTTTTTTTTTTTTTTTTTTTTTTTTGAGGTTTTTTTTTTTTTTTTTTTTCCTCCTACCTCTACCTCCCGAGTGCTGGGATTAAAGGGTCTCACTCTGTTTTCAGGCATTTGACCTGGAAAGCTAGAGAACAGGGCTATGGTTCAGTCTCAAGGATGGCCTTCCATTCCCAATCCATCACAAGTGACACATCCTCTGGACCTCTGCCCTGGTGCACGCCTCATTGCTGGGATTAAAAAAGAAAGAAAGGAAGCGATGGCACACCACAACAAAATATACTTACATACAAAAGGTGCATGTTTTCTTATTCCCTTGGGCATTTGCCCCTAAGTCAATTTGATGAATCTTTTAGAAAGCTCAGAGAGCATGGCTGGGAAGAAGGTCATGGTTCAGTCTGGGCAGTTGCATTAAGTCGCTTGTTTTGCCTTCCATTCTAGCCTGATGGCTGTTTCAGTGCTGGGCACTTCCATTCCCAGCAGTATCCATGTAAAAAAGAGAAGCAACAGTGACACATGCATCTGGAATTGAGCATTAAGTGTAGTGCCAAGTGTCCATTTAGACAAGTGCTTTATACCCCTGCTCTCATTCTTTGCTATGTTTGTAAATAAAAATTTCTTTAAAAATGGAGAAAGAAGACATGCCAAGCCCCTGGTCTTTGCATGATGGCACACACCTTTAATCCCAGCGCTCGGGAGGCAGAGGTAGGAGGATGGCCGAGAGTTCGAGGCCATCCTGAGACTACATAGTTAATTCCAGGTCAGCCCTGGGCCAGAGTGAGACCCTACCTCGGAAAAAAAAAAAAAAAAAAGAAAGAAAGAAGGAAGAAAGAAAGGAAGGAAAGAAAGAAGGAAGGAAGGGGAAAAAGAAAGCTCCAAGAATACACCAGCTGGGTGTGGTGGCACATGCCTTTAATCCCAGTATTTGGGAGGCTGAGGTAGGAGTATCACTGTGAGTTCTAGGCCAGCCTGAGACTATATAGTGAATTCCAGGTCAGCCTGGGCTAGAGTGAGACTCTACATAGAAATCCCACCCCCAGCCCCCACTGCAAAAATAAAAATAAAAAGAGAATAGACCAATTTAGGAAAGTCCAGATGAGTGTCCTGAGAGCTGCGTGTGTACCGGGTGATGAACGATACATTAGACTGTGTTGGAAGGTGAATCCAGGGCCTATTGGCTCTGACCCGCCAAGGGGGTGGGTGACTCTTGGTGTGGGCCAGGAAGGCAGGGCAGCACTTGGTTACTGCACAGCCCTGGGCATTATTGTCTAGAGACTCTTGAGTCTAGATTTCCACAGGAAATCTGTTTATTCAACTCAATCCCACCCTCCCCCATGGGATTCAAACCAAAAAGGCTTCCCGACCAGCTTCTGGTCTGCTGACTGTAGTCCAGGAGCCAGGCTGTAAAGAGCCTTGGGGGTTGTGGTCAGTGTGTTGACGTGTTGCTGGACTATGAAGCAGAACAGCAGTGATGGCGTGAATCTAATCACAGTTAGGGTTCTGCGAAGCTGGCTGGGGCAGGCTACTTGCTTAGAGATGTTGGAAGCAAAAGAAAATGACAGTTCAGAGGAAGTGTTTGTTGTTTTCAAATATATTTTATTTATTTGATAAAGAGAAAGAGGCAGAGAGAGAGAATGGGCGCCTCAGGGCCTCCAGCCACTGCAAAGGAACTCCAGATGCATGTGCCCTCTTGTGCATCTGGCTTACATGGGTCCTGGAGAATCAAACTGGGATCCTTTGACTTTGCAGGCAAACACATTAACCACTAAGCCATCTTTCCAGCCCTGTTGTTGTTTTTTGAGGTAGGGTCTAGAACTCACTCTGTAGCACGAGGCTGGCCTTGAACTCACAGCGATTCTCCTACCTTAGCCTTCTGAGTGCAAAGGAAGCTTTTAAGGGAGGAAAGAAGTAAATGAAGGGGGAAGGAAGACAGAAATATGTAAGGAGGGGCTGGAGAGATGGCTTAGTGGTTAAGGCATTTGCTTGAGAAGCCAGTGGACCCAGGATCAATTCCACAGTACCCACGTAAGCCAGATGAGCAAGGTGGTGCACGCATCTGTAGTTTGTTGGCTAGAGACCCCGGCCTGCAAATTCTCTCTCTCTATCTGCCTCTTTCTTTCTCTCTCTCTGTCTCTCGATAAATAAATCACATCTATGAAATGAGAAATAGAGTGAATGATCAGAATTCTTATCTGAGATGCACCGACAGGAGAGGTCTGGGTGGTGGCAAGTTTTCTGTTTTCATTTGTCAGAAGGCGCGTGGTTGGTTGGCTTAAAGAGACAGAGAAACCCACACTCCCTAAATTAGGACCAACCCTGATGATAGGAAGAACTGCCCCATGGGTGTGAGCAACAAAGTGGATGACAGCAGGCTTTAAAAACCACTGTGGTCAAAGGTGTCGAGCTGCAGAGGGCAGGTGTGTGAGCAGTGCTGTTACAATCCATGGTAGTCATTGTCCCACCACAAAGTTCAACCATCAGAGCTACAAGGGATGAACTAGTGACCTCGAGGTGCTCCGAGAGGGAAGGATTGGGGAGCCTGGCATGGCCTAGAACAGAAGAGCAGGCTGCCTGCCCGGCTGGGAGTCTAGGAATCAGAAACTGAAAGGCCAAGTGGCAGGAACATTTACCTAATTAAAGAAATATTTAGCCGGGCGTGGTGGCGCACACCTTTAATCCCAGCATTCGGGAGGCAAAGGTAGGAAGATCGCCATGCGTTCGAGGCTACCCTGAGAATACATAGTGAATTCCAGGTCAGCCTGGGCTAGAGTGAGACCTTACCTTGAAAAACCGAAAAATGAAAAAACAAAACAAAACAAAAAAGAGAGAAATATTTAGAGCTGGACATGGTGGAGCATGCCTTTAATCTCAACTCTTAGGAGGCGGAGGGAGATCAGGTAGGAAGATCGTTGTGAGTTCGGGGACAGCTTGGGGCTACAGAGTGAGTTCCAGGTTACTGTGGGTTAGAGTGTTACCTTGTCTTGGGAAAAAAAAAAAAACAAAACAACTGGTTTTAAAAAAAGGAACATTTATTTGATAAGCATTAAAGTTGATCTTAACAGCCAGCGATAAGCAGGCAGGCAGCCAGGGATCAAGGTCAGCCCGTAGGTCGGGATTGTAAACAGTGGAAATCTGAACTGCCCTCAGCCTGTGTCTGCAGATGTTCCTCTCATCTTCCCTGTCTTCGCCAGAGGGCTGTCCAAGCACATGTTTAGGCTGCTACTAAAAATATGTATATGGAGCTGGGCGTGGGGGTGCACACCTCCCAGCACTTGAGAGGCAGCAGTAGGAGGATTGCTGGGAGTTCAAGGCCAGCCTGGCACTACAGAGTGGGTAACACAATTCCTGCTATCCAGCGGGCATAGCTCAGTAGTAGGACCCTGGATTGCCTAGCATGGCCCTAAATTCAAGTGCAGAGCCCCAGAACCCATGTAAAGTGTACCTACAGCGAGATGGGAGGCAGAGACAGTGAAGATCTGGGAAGCTTGTGGGCCAGCTAACCTGGCCCTGAGGCTGTCCTCTGACCTCCACATATGCACCAGGGTACACTACACTTGCACCCAAACACACACACACACACCAATGAGTCAAAAGTGAAAAGGATATTAAATGGCCTAAATGAATAATTAGAAATCAAGCTGCAAGTTGCTAGATACTACATGATCCTATTGACATTCAACTTTTTTTTTTCTCAAGGTAGAGTCTTGCTCTAGTCCAGGCTGACTGGAATTCACTATGTAGTCTCAGGGTGGCCTTGAACTCATGGCGATTCCTACTTCTGCCTCCCGAGTGCTGGGATGAAAGGCGTGCTCCACCACACTCAGCTTAAATATTTTTTTCAATTTTTTATTATTAAAAATAATTAGCAATGAACATTTTGGGTATTTCTTCCTTTGCTGAATTATTAGCGTATCCAGAAGCACAATTACTACATCAGTGAAATAAATATGACAGGTGTATGTCAGTAAAAATATAAAAGCAGTCTGTAAAAGTCTTTTTTGTTTGTTTGTTTGTTTTTTCAAGTTAGGGTCTCACTCTAGCTGAGGCTAACCTGGAATTCACTATGTAGTCTCAGAGTAGTCTCAAACTCATGGCAATCCTACGACTTCTGCTTCCCAAGTGCTGGGATTAAGGGTGTGCACCACCACACCCAGCTTTTTAAAGTTTTTTTTTTTAATATTTTATTATTTATTTGAGAGAGAGAGATACAGAAATAGACAGATAGAGAGAGAGAGAACGGGCACGCCAGGGTCTCCAGCCACTGCAAACGAACTCCAGATGCATGTGCCCCCTTGTGCTTCTGGATAACGTGGGTCCTGGAGAATCGAGCCTCGAACTGGGGTCCTTAGGCTTCACAGGCAAGCGCTTAACCGCTAAGCCATCTTTCCAGCCCTAAAGTATTTTTTTTAAGATATTTATTTACTTTATTAGAGACAGAGAAAGGGAGAGAGAGAGAGAATGGGCGCGCCAGGGCCTCTAGCCACTGCAAACAAACTCCAGATGCATGCGCCACCATGTGCATCTGGCTTACGTGGGCACTGGGGAATCGAGCCTCGAACTGGGGTCCTTAGGCTTCACAGGCAAGCGCTTAACTACTAAGCCATCTCTCCACCCCTAAAGTATTTTTTTAATATTTTATTTTTCTTTATTTATTTGAGAGAGAGACAGAGATAATGGGCATGCCAGCGCCTGCAATCACTGCTAACAAACTCCAGATGCGTGCACTCCCTTGTGCATCTGACATGGGTACTGGGGAGTCAAACCTGCTCCTGCTAAAGTCTTTAAAAAACCTTTTATTGGGCTGGAGAGATGGCTCAGTGGTTAAGGTGCCTGCCTGTAAAGCCTAAGAATGCTTGTTTGAATCTCCAGGTCCCAAGTTCAGCCAGACACAAAAGTGACACAAGCGTGCAATGTCACACGTGTGCACAAGGGGGCACATGCGTCTGGAGTTCATTCATAGTGGCTGAAAAGGCCCTGGCATGCCCATTCTCTCTCTGTCTCTCTCTCTCTCTCAAAAAAAACCCTTTTATTGACAATTTACATATGTATGGACAATATTCGTGGTCTTAGGCCCCTCCCGCTGTGTCCTTCTGCACTCACATTTAATATGCAAGTGTAATTTGTGCATGGTTCAATATTTCCTTTCTTTCTCTCCCTGTTATTCTCAACCAGGAGTGGTCTTGTACCTCATGGGACAATTGGCAATATGCAGAGATTTTTTTAGGGTTGCGAGTGGGAAATGCTCAATGATGTTAAATGTCGGGTGATCTGTAGGACTTTCTGCAGTAAGGATGGCTCAGCTACCAATCTTGTCAAAGTTGAGAAATCTGGTAACTTATTTTATTTTATTTATTTGTAAGCAGATGGGGGGGGTGGAGAATGGGCACTGCAAGGCCTCCAGCCACTGCAAACAAACTCCAGATGCATCATGCACCACTTTGTGCATCTGGCTTTATGTGGGTACTAGGGAATCAAACCTAGGCCATCGGGGTTTACAAGCAAATGCCTTTTCAAAAATATATTTTTTAGTTTATTTATGAGAGAAAGAGAGGCAGACAGAGACACAGAGAGAGAATGGGTGCACCAGGACCTCCAGCACTGAAGACTCACTCTAGATGCATGTGCCACCTTGCGCATCTGGCTTACATGAGTCCTGAAGACTAAACCTGGGTCCTTTGGCTTTGTAGGCAAGCACCTTAACTGCTGAGCCACCTCGCTAGCCCAACTTTGCTTTTAGGTACCCCCCCTCTCCACCCCCAAGGTAGGGTTTGACTCCAACCCAAGCTGATCTGAAACTCACTCTGTAGCTGGCCTGAAATTCACATTGCTCCTCTTACCTCAGTTTCCCAAGTGCTTGGATTAAAGGCAGCCAGCTTAAGAAATGTGGTTTCGATTATATTAAATGGTCTGTTGCTTCCACAGTCACAGACGCACGGCCCCATACCTGTAGTAGAGGGTCATGTTTTCAATCACGTACTGCCTAGTTAGTCAGTTGCTGTGCACAGCTCATGTGTATGTCTGTTAATAGTCAGCCCTCTATCGCCATTGTTTCCATGTCTGCAAACCCAACCCATGAAAGACCAAAAATATTAGGAACAAAATCATTACATCTGGAGCTGGAGAGATGGCTCAGTGGTGAAGGCCCTTGCCTGTGAAGCCTAAGAACCCAGGTTCACTTTCCAGTACCTTCATAAGCCAGATGCATAAGGTGGCACATCTGTTTGGAGTTTGTTTGCAGTGGCTAGAGGCCCTAGCACACCCATTCTTTCTCAAATAAATAAATAAAATATTTTCTTTCTTTTTTTTTTAGTTTTTCGAGGTAGGATCTCACTCTAGCTCAGGCTGACCTGGAATTCACTTTGTAGTCTCTGGGTGGCCTTGAACTTGGCGATCCTCCTACCTCTGCCACCCAAGTGCTTGGGATTAAAGGCGTGCTCCACCATGCCCGGCATAAAATACTTTCTTTAAAAAAATCATCACATCTGTGTGGAACCTGCACATTCTCTGATAATCATTCTCTAAGCCACACAGGATAAGAACTACTGACATAAGCCAGGCGTGGTAGAGCACGCTTTTAATCCCAGCACTCGGGAGGCAGAGGTAGGAGGATCACTGAGAGTTCTAGGCCAGTCTGAGACTACATAGAAAGTGAAATCCAGGTCAGCCTGGGCTAGAGCAAGATCCTAACTTGAAAAAACAAAAAGAAAGGAAGGAAGGAAGGAAAGAAGGGAGGGAGGGAAGGAAGAAGGAAGGAAGGAAGGAAGGAAGGAAGGAAGGAAGGAAGGAAGGAAGGAGGGGAAAAAGAAAAGAAAAGAAAAGAAAGTTACTGACACGGTTATAAGTAGTCTGAAGAGCATTTATGGCACATGGAAAAGGCGCATCAGTCACATGCAGATATCATTTCATACAGGGACTTGAGCAACCTTGGAATTTGGTACCCAGACAGGTAGGGAGAGAAAGATCCAGGATCTAGTCCCCCAAGGATATCAAAGGATGGCTGTGCTGGTCAAATCTCGAGGTGACTTGTTTCTCCACGACTTCAGGTGTTTATGTGGTAAAGTCACACCACCAGTGACCACGGAGGCGGACAGGAAGCCCTGTGTGTGGCTACCTGTGCTCAGTCGGGGTGGGCTGTGATGTCAGGGCGAACAGTCTTGTAAGCAGATTTCTGTGTTTCACAACGTCCCTCCTTGCCTTATTTGGAAGGCTTGGTTTGAAGGGAGCAAAGGAGAAATAATCATGGTGGTTTCCTGCATGTTAAGCAAGCTGATTTTGTAGACTTGTCTCAGTTTGAAGCACCACCAGCACTGCTCTGTGAGAAGTACACTACGGAAACAAGATTCATCAGCGTGTGGTGGCGCATCCTGTTGGTTCCAGCACTCGGGAGGCTGAGGTAGGAGGAGTCCCCGAGTTCAAGGCCAGCCTGAGGCTATAGACTGAGTCCTGGGTCAGCCTGGGCTAGAGTGAGACCCTACCTGGAAACAGCCAATGAATAAATAAATAAATTAATTAAATAAATAAATTAATTAATTAATTTAGGGTCTGGGGAGATGGCTCAGTGGATAAAGTGCTTGGTTCACAACTCTGAGTACTTAAGTTTGGATCCCCAGACCCTACATTTAAACTTTTTTTTAAAGTCTGGAAGCTGTGATGGGCTTCTGAAATTTCAGTGCACCTACTGTGAGAAGAGAAGCAGAGGTAGAATTCTCCAGAAACCTGTGAAAGGATTGGTGAACAATAAAAGAGCCTGCTTTAAATGGTATGCAACGCCGGGCGTGGTGGCGCACGCCTTTAATCCCAGCACTCGGGAGGCAGAGGTAGGAGGATTGCCGTGAGTTCAAGGCCACCCTGAGACTACATAGTTAATTCCAGGTCAGCCTGGGCCAGAGTGAGACCCTACCTCGAAAAACCAAAAAAAAAAAAAAAAATGGTATGCAAGGTGAGGAAAGAACAAAAAGTTGACCTCTGACCTCCACACAGGTGCCATACATAGTATGCACATGCCTGTGAACACACACCAAAATAATAAATAATTAAAAATGAAAAACCAAGTTTAGGGACACGGCTCTGTGATCAAGCACTTAACCTAGTATGTGTTAGGCCATAGGTTCAACGCCCAGCCCCACAAACTAAAAACAATAAAATAAAATAAATAAAAATGAAATTCCTTGCTTATCTGACAAGAGAAAGATTCTGAGCTTGAATCAGTTGCTGGAACTTGGTTACCACATTTTTGCCTCCGAGGAAGCCGTGGTGAGAACACTGAAGAGAAATCAAGTCACTATAAATAAAGCTTGCATTTCAACGAATCCTCGTCATTTGTTTAACCAACCCAATATTTGACCAATACAGGCTGAGACCCAAGAAAAACATCCCAGCTTACTCTACAAACTTTATCTCAAGTGTGTTTACATAGCCTATGAGGAGCAATGAGAGAACTGGATCTT
This sequence comes from Orientallactaga sibirica, assembly GCA_036365145.1. Taxonomy (NCBI): domain Eukaryota; kingdom Metazoa; phylum Chordata; class Mammalia; order Rodentia; family Dipodidae; genus Orientallactaga; species Orientallactaga sibirica. Next base: position 5,037,359 of record JAEOAD010000463.1, on the reverse strand, counting down.
TTTTTTTTTTCTGTTTGGTGAAAACGTTTTCTCTGATAACACTGTTCTTTTTGCCTCATTCTAGAAATAAGGAAAACTAGTCCTTTCTTGGGTTTCTTGTGACATGAACACAGGCTCGTGCCCACACGCCCTGTGACTTCTGTGCTAGCATCCTAACAGTTAAGGATGGTAGTAGCAGTCATGCCGTAGAACTGAATCCAGAATTTCTATTTATTTGTTCATTTGATTTTTTTTTTTTTTTGAGGTAGGGTCTCGCTCTAGCTCAGGCTGACCTAGAATCCACTTTGTAGTGTCAGGGTGGCCTCGAACTCACAGCGATCCTCCTACCTCTGTCTCCCAAGTACTGGGATTAAAGGTGTGTGCCTTTATTTATTTGAGAGAGATTGGCAGATAGAGAGAATGGGAGTGCCAGGACCTCTTGGCCACTGCAAACTCCAGATGCTTGTGCCACCTTGTGCATCTGGCTTTACGTAGAGGTACTAGGGCATTGAGCCTGGCTCGTCTGGCTTTTTAATGTAGGGTCTCGCTGTAGCCCAGGCTGACCTGGAATTCACTATGTAGTCTTGGGGTGGCCTTGAACTCATGGTGATCCTCCTACCTCTGCCTCCTGAGTGCTGGGATTAAAGATGTGCGCCACCATGCCCTGCAACCAGAACTTTTAAAATGTAACTAGACAACATCATAAAATAAGCACCTTGATGTAATAAATCTAAATATTGTTTTGTGAAACTTCAGTTTGCTTTATATGAACGTGGAAGAGACAGATGATGTAATTTTTTCCTCTGTGGATTGCAGTGTAACGTAAAAACCAGTGATCTCATTTAACCACTTTGGAGGTAGGTCTGAGACATTAAATGCCCAAGGATAGCCAGCCAGTTAATGACCAAGTTAGGAGAAGAGTTCTCGAATCCCTAAGGCCAATATCTATTTCACTGTATGAGTCTCAGAAAAGTAGGAAGCAGAGTTAGGCTTAGAAGAGGATTTTAGGGGCTGGCGAGATGGCTTAGCAGTTAAGATGCTTGCCTGCAAAGCCAAAGGACCCAGGTTCGATTCCCCAGGACCCACTTAAAACCAGATGCACAAGGTGGCATCCATCTGGAGTTCATTTGCAGTGGCTAGAGGCCCTGGCATGCCCATTTTATATATCTGCCTCTTTTTCTCCTTTCTCTCTCTCTCTCTATAAATAAATAAGTAAACAAACAAGCAACGAAATAAAAAGAAGAGTATTTTAGGAAGTAGAAGAAGCAATTGGGTGTTGGCACCCAGGATGGAGTCTACAGCTTTGGAGTATCCACATGTCTGTTAACTCAAACCATATGAAATTATTTACTAAACCATGTGTATGTTGTATTTTTGTATCATTCAATCTTTTGCTTGCCATTATCTCCCCAAAGTAATGATGATGCTTACAAAGTATGCAGATTGAGCTGTCCCCACCAGTCTTTTGTTGCAGTCGGCGGTGGTAGGAATTGAACCAGGACCTTGTGCTAGTTAGGCAAGTGCTGATACTGGGCTAGAAGCCTTGTTGACTGCTATAGCTCCTTTCTATGCCACCTGTACCCGGCGGGACCAATGTGGAAAGCAGACAGTTGACGGTCACTGAGGCAGCCACTGTAGGGCAGATTGCAATGTGTTAGCTCTTCCTTGTTTTCCTTTTCTTTTCTTTTTTGGTTTTTTGAGGTAGGGTCTCACTCTAGCCCAGAATTCACTGTGGACTCTCAGGGTGGCCTCGAACTCACGGTGATCCTCCTACCTCTGCCTCCCGAGTGCTGGGATGAAAAGTGTGCCTGGCTTGTTTTCTTTTTCAAAGTAGGGTCTCACTGTAGCTCAGGCTGATCTGGAACTCACGCTGCAGTGGTAAGAGGCCTTGGTATGCCCATTCTCCCTCCCTCCCTCCCTCTCTCTCTCTCTAATAAATAATAAAAACATTTTTAAGGGCCGGAGAGATGGCGTAGTGGTTAAGGCACACGCCTATGAAGCCTATGGACCTAGGTTCAATTCTCCAGGCCCCACATAAGCCAGATGCACATAGTGGCCCATGCATCTCGTTTGCAGTGGCTAGAGGCCCTGGCATGCCCATTTCTCTGTCTCTCTCTCCCCCCTTTCTCTGTCTTTAATACATAAATTAAAATAAAATCTTTTTTAAAAAGTTTTTAATACAAACCTCAGGGCTGGGCATGTAGCTTCGTGGCTGCGCACTCACTTTGTACGTAGGTACATGGCCCTGAGTTTCATTCCCAACATTGCAACAAGAAAAAGTGTGCATATGTTCCCAGCAGTGGAAAGAAGGGAGTTAATTATAATTAAATAGGGTTAGGGTTACCAGATTTGATCATAGGAGCAGATTCTGAGAAAGAGAGGGGGAGGCTAGAACCCTGGGGAAGGAAGGGTACCACGGCGGGGAGAGGAAAGGTGCTGTCTTTGCTCAGGGCCCTGTGGCCTCTCCAGCATTGCTGACAGACTCTCACACTTAGACTGCTTGTCCCCCCCTCCCCTTATGTGAGTCAATGTAACACTTGACGCACAAACACGGGACATGGGTAATATGGTCATATTGGAATGCAGACACGTTCGAGAACTGTCATCAAGCAAAAGGTTTGACATTGAAGTTGAGGTTTGGAATTTCATCAGCCGGATGGAGGTTGATGGCTAACGGTTAATGGTTAATGGTTAATGGGTGCCTCTGGAAGATAGTGGGTTATTGATGATACGTGTCATTGTCTTATCTCTGGAATAATAGAATGTGTTTCCATGACAGTAAAAGAGAAATGCCTTCTCAAATGTCATCCCTTGGAGGTTCTGAGCTGCTGTCGTGGGGATCTTTGATTTACACACTTTTCTGATGCAGTTATTTAGTCTAGATAGATTCATAAATATCACACACGTCAACAAGACTGTCTCAACCTTAGTAAAATAAGCTGAGGTCTGTTTGTTTCCAAATTCCCTGCTCCCGTTCCCCAATGTAACCAAGGCAACTTAAAAAAAATTATTTATTTATTTGAGGGAGAGAGAGAGAGAGAATGGGCATGCCAGGGCTTCCAGCTACTGCAAATGAATTCCAGATGCATGTGCCCCCATGTACATCTGGCTTATATGGGTCCTGGGGACTGAAACCTGGGTCCTTTGGCTTTGCAGACAAGTGCCTTCACTGCTAAGCCATCTCTCTAGCCCTACTGAAGTCTTTGTTGAGTAATTTTCTTGAATGCTTTCAAGTTTGGTCAGAAAATTAAAAAAAGAAAAGCAAACAAACAAACAAAAAACCCAACACCCTTAGGATTAAAGATCCATGCTATTTATAGGAAAGAATGACAACATTTAGTTGGGGAGACATGGGTACGCTTCTAAAATTAGATCATCATGTTATTATCGTGTGACCACTGGGCAAAAGGGCAGCTGCTTTTCTTCTGAAATGTGTGCTTTGAAAGATGAAAAGTTACTTTAAGAGCCCACTTCTGTTACTTTTCTTTCAAACTTTGGGCCTTATCTTAATTTTTTTTAATTAAAAAGTTACCCAGGGTTGATTCCCCAGTACTCATGTAAAGCCAGATGCACAATGTGGCACATGTATGTTCAAGTTCAATATAACCAGAATTTATTTACAGTGGCTAGAGGCCCCCATCCAACACTGCACTCCATGGTGCCCATTCTCCTGGTATATCCAAAACATCTCTCTCCATCTCTCTCTCTCTCTCCTCCTTCCACCCACTGCATTTGTTAAATTCCCATTTTCTTTTATTTTTATTTTTTGGTTTTTCAAGGTAGGGTCTCATTCTAGCTCAGGCTGACCTGGAATTCACTCTGTATTCTCAGGGTGGCCTCGAACTCATGATGATCCTCTTACCTCTGCCTCTTGAGCACTGGGATTAAAGGCGTGCACCACCACTCCGGCTTAAAATCCCATTTTCTAAAGCAACTTTTTCTCCTTAGAGAAACAGCTCTCCATTAGTTGCTGTAATAAATTACTGTAAGTATTCTGGGAGAAGAGAAGATCCTCTAGAGAGATACTTGTATCCCTTCCCCTTCAGCTCTCAGAACATTCAGACAGTGAACCCCAGTTCCCCAGGAACCCCATGCTGGAGAAGGGAACAGCCAAGGATCTGGTGCCAGCCAGAGGGTGACCTTGTCTTCCAGAATCCCAAGAAGAGATGTCACACAGTGCCGATAACTTGTTCAGTCACCTTGCAAGGACAGACTACAGCAAGGACTGTGAGGCGTCCCCATGGGGGTGGGCACCTTGTCTGAGAATGCGGTCAGGCATAGCTCTTGCCTTCTATCTAAACCTGCACCCCTGTCAGTACCCTGAAGATGGACTTGGGGGTCACTAGACCCCTTTATTGATTCATTCTTGTAATCTTCCTCTTCACATATATGGACTAATCTCTCTCTCTCTCTCTTTTTGGTTTTCCAAGGTAGGGTCTTGCTCTAGCCCAGGCTGACCTGGAATTCACTCTGTAGTCTCAGGGTGTCCTTGAACTCACGGCGATCCCCCTACCTCTGCCGTTGGGATCCTCTGGGATCACCACACCCAGCAGACTAATCTCGTTCCTCTGCTTTTTACTATAACTTGTCTCTTTAATTAGCATATTGAAGACAGGTGGCTGAGCCTACTTGTTGGCCGCCAGGGCCCAGGCTCTGAGCCTAAAAACTCCAGTGACAGAATGAAGGGCTTACACAGCACCTGTGTATCGGCTTGCAGTTCTGAGCTGAGGCGTGTAAGACAGGTCTTTCCAGTCTGCGATCTAGGCATTACCTGTCCATGTTCCTTCTGTTGGTTCTTGGTGAGACCCATTTTCTTGCCTCTCAGCTGCTGGAGGCCTCCCCCGTTCCTCACCAGGGTGCTTCTCCTACCTTCAAACTCCAGTGGCTGACCACCTTCCTCCTCCGCTTGCCTCCTGTTAGATACTGTGACAGATGCTCAGAAAGTGAGTCTGTCACAACGCATCTGAAAGCTGGAAACAGGCCTGGACTCTTTGCCTTACCTTTTTTTTTTTTTTTTTTTTTTTTTTTTTTTTTTTTTTCGAGGTAGGGTTTCACTCTGGTCTAGGCTGACCTGGAATTAACTATGTAGTCTCAGGGTGGCCTTGAACTCTCGGCGATCCTCCTACCTCTGCCTCCCGAGTGCTGGGATTAAAGGCGTGCGTCACCACGCCTGGCTCTCTGCCTTATCTTGTGCCTGCTCAATCACCCGCTAACCTCTGCACACAGGCATGCGAATCACTTAAGGGGTGTCTGTCCAACACTAGTGATAACTAAACTATGTCATCCCCCTTCAAGGCCAAAGGCGGCTTTTACCACACCGTGTCGGACATCCCCCAAAGACGGCCCGGAGGCTCCAGCGGCTGTCCTAACTCAGCAGTTGCTTTGGGTTCTAGGAACTGCAGAGCCTTCCAGAGCCGTGATGAGCTCAGTCCCACCCCAAAGCAGGAGCAGTCGTCTCCAGGAGCTGCCTGGCAGAGCCGGGATGGAAAGCTGCTTCATTCTGCACACCTCTCTTCTGCTAAATCTAAAGTTCATGCCAGTGTGTCAAAGATGAGGATGAACTTGGGGTTCCTGAATCCCTCCTCTGTACTTCCCTACATGGCCACATTTATTAAATCTCTTCCTCTGCCTTTCACCACTACCCTTGTCTTTTTGGTTTTTCGAGGTAGGGTCTCACTCTAGCTCAGGCTGACCTGGAATTCACTCTGTAGTCTCAGGGTGGCCTTGAACTCAGGGCGATCCTCCTACTTCTGCCTCCCGAGTGCTGGGATTAAAGGTGTGCACCACCACACCAGGCTTGCTTTTTTTTTTTTTTTAACCTTTGTCTTTAATGGGTATACTGAGAGGACTTTCAGAGTCAGGACTCTGGCCCTAGAACACTAGTAATTTCTGCCCTGGAAAACTAGTAATTTTACTGACTATTACCATTAAATTGGACTCAACCAGATAACCCAGAACAATCTTCCTGTTTCGGGTTCGACTGAAGCAACCCTTTGCTATGCAATACAAGCATACTCTTGGATTGCAGGGAGTAGAACTAGGGTATCTTCATGTGCCTCAGTATCTTGGGCACTTAAACTTCTCTGTCGTATTCAAAGAGTATTGAGCTGGATGGAGAGTGTTGAGATGGCTTAGCACTGGGGAGGTGATTTTCCTCTCCCAGGGGACACAAGACAGTGTCTAAAGATACCTGTGGTTATCACATTTAGGAGTAGAGTGCTCTTGCTATCTGGTGGGTAGAGCCCTGGGAGTACATTCTGCAGTACACAGGTCAGCCACACCATGAACAATGATCCAACCCCAAACCTGATTCCAAGGTAGAGAGACTCTGGCTTGGAAAGTTGGTTGTAGCAGTTTGAATGTATGTCCCCCATAGGCTCAGGTGTTGGGTTTTTAAAAAATACTTTGAGAGAGAAAAAGTCGGAGGGAGAGAGAGGGACTGGCCTCCAGCCATTGCAAACAAACTCCAGATGCATGTGCCACCTTGTGCATCTGCCTTAGTTAGTGGGGCCTGGGGAATTGAACCTGGATCCTTTAGCTTTGCAGGCAAGCGCCTTGACCACTTAGCCATCTCTCCAGCCCTCAGGTGTTTCATTAAGCTTGAAACTTGGATCTGCAGACCAAATGTGTGTCTCTCTTGTTTTTTTTTTTTCTGTTTGTTTGTTTGCTTGTTTTTGTCTTTGTTTTTTTGTTTTTCGAGGTAGGGTTTCACTCTAGTCCAGGCTGACCTGGAATTCGCTACGTAGTCTAAGGTGGCCTTGAACTCATGGCGATCCTCCTACCTCTGCCTCCCGAGTGCTGGGATTAAAGGCGTGAGCCACCACACCAGGCCTGCCTCTCTTGTTTTTGAGGATAACTCTTCACATTTCAAAGAATTAGCCATGATATTCAAATCTAATTAGTGATTTGATATTAGTATGCTGAATCATATATTGGCTGAGTAACAACTTAAAAGATTGTGTGGGGCTGGAGAGATGGCTTAGCATTTAAGGCACTTGCCTGTGAAGCCCAAGGACCAAGATTTGACTCTCCAGGTCCCACGTAAGCCAGATGCACAAGGTGGCACGTGTGTCTGGAGTTTGTTTGCAATGGCTAGAAGCCCTGGTGTGATTCTCTCTCTCCCTCCAAAAAGTAAATAAAAACAATTTTAAAAAGAGCAGTTGGTGCCGGGTGTGGTGGCGCATGCCTTTAATCCCAGCAATCGGGAGGCAGAGGTACGAGGATCGCCAAGAGTTTGAGGCCACCCTGAGACTACATAGTTAATTCCAAGTCAGCCTGGACCAGAGTGAGACCCTACCTTGCAAAAAAAAAAAAAAAAAAAAAAAAAAAGAGATGGCTTAGCAGTTGGGGCTGGAGTGGATGGACCCCAGTTAAGGCGCTCCCAGTTCCCATGTGTAGATGCACAGGGTGGACCCCTGGAGTCCATTTGCAGTGGCTGGAGGCCCTGGCATGCCCATTCTCTCCCTGTCTCTTTTCTATCTGTCTCTGCTTACAAATAAAGAAATAAATAAAAATATTTTTGAAAAATAAAATCTGGTGTCCATTTAATCCCAGCACTGGGCAGGCCCTGGGATGCCCATTCTCTCCTGTCTCTTTTAATTCCATCTGTCTGGGCCAGAGTGAGACCCTACAAAAAAGAAAAAAAAAAAAAAAAATTTTTGAAAAATAAAAAAAAAATGAAATAAAAAAATTTTTAAATCCCAAAAATAAAAAGCTTTCACTGGAGCCAGGCATGGTAGTGCACACCTTTAATCCCAGCACTTGGGAGGCAGAGGTAGGAGGATCGCCATGAGTTCGAGGCCACCCTGAGACTACATAGTGAATGAGAATTCCAGGTCAGACTGGACTAGAATGAGACCCTACTTCAAAAAACAAAAACAAGTAAATAAATAAATAAATAAATAATAAATAATAAAAAGATCTCAGTGGGATTTCCCATGACGCCACAACTTTTGCATTCTATATGATATCAAGGCATTTTGCCTATTTAAAAAACATCAGTTGCGAGGAGCAAGCCCGATGTGGGGGACCAGCTCCACAATCTAAATGAAACATGAGAGGCAAGCACTTGAAAGGCTATGAGCAGGACTAGGCTTCTGGATGATGGAAACCGCCCTGTCTTATTTTTGTTCTCTGTCTACATTGCAGGAGTCCCTGGCTCCATGCCCAATGCATCGTGGACTGGCAACCTGAGAGCCGTGAAGTGGGTTGACATGGAAGATAAGCACGGAGGCTGCCACGGTGAGTGGCCCGTGTCCCGCGAGCAGTTGTGGAGTGAAGAGAGAGCGTTCTTGTGGAGGAGAAACCGGCTATTTAGACCGGTCTGCTGCTGGTTATTAGAGATGTCCGAGGTCTCATGTAGCCCAGGCTGGCCCCAAACTCCCTGTGAGGCTGCAGATGACCTTGAACTTTTATCATCCTCCTTCCACCTCCCAAGTGCTGGGACCACACCTGTGTGCCACCACATCCGGCTAGCTACTGCCATTTCTGTGGAGTTTAAGAAGGATGTTCATCAGCCCTGGCAATAGTTCCATTCAGAACACTGCCTGCCTCATAGTGGGCAGGTATATTTGGCCTGCAAAGCCTAACCACCTGGGTTTGATTCCCAGGATCCACATAAAGACAGATGCACAAGCATGCTTACGCATCTTTGCAGTGGCAAGGGGCCTTGGCACGCCCATTCTCTCTGTCTCTCTCTGCTTGCAAATTAATTAATTAATATTTTAAAATATATTTTAAAAATATTTTTATTCATTTATTTGAGAGAGAGAGAGAGAGAGAAAGAGAGAGAGAGAGAGAGAGAGAATGGCGTGCCAGGGCCTCCAGCCACTGCAAATGAACTCCAGATGCATGCGCCACCTTGTGCATCTGGCTTATGTGGATCCTGGGGAATTGAGCCTAGAACCAGGGTCCTTAGGTTTCACATGCAAGCGCTTAAGTGATAAGCCATCTCTCCAGACCCCTCTGTTACTTCTTCAGCACCATGGTGCCTTTTGAGTCATCCCAGAGGTCACCATCATTATTTATATGTGCCCCCTTATGCATCTGGCTAATGTGGGTCCTGGGGAATCAAACCTGGGTCCTTTGGCTTTTCAGGCCAACACCTTAACCACTAAGCCATCCCTCCAGCCCCAGCCCTTTAAAAAAAATATTTATTTACAAGCAGAGAGTCAAAGAGAAAGAATGGATGCACCAGGGCTACCAGATGCACGCACCTTAACCACTGAGCCATCTTCTCCAGCCTCCATGACCTCTTTAAAGACATGGCCTCTGCCTCTACTCTGAGGTCCCCGGCTTAGGGTTCAGCACAATTTAGCCTATAATTGCATACAATAAACATTCACTGCTTAGTGGATACATGAATGAGAATCTGGAGGTTTTGTAACGAGGCTTGGTGTTGCCATCTTTCTATTCAGTCTGGGTGCCACACATCAGTCTACAACTCCTCATTACACCCACCCTCTTCTCGTAACTGTCTGGGGCTAGTTCCGTTCCACTGGGATGCCTTGATGTCACTGTTCAGAGACACCCACCTCTTCTCACATGTGGGGTCGTTGGTCACCGACGTCCTGGGCGCAGGAAGAGTTGGGGGGAAGCAGGGTCCTGGAGCAGTGGGTGGAGTGCGATGGGCAATGAACACCTGGGAGGCAATCTGATGGATACCACGTTCTTGTTTATTCAACAGGGGAGTGGGTTTATAAACACTTGAGAAAGGTTGAGAAGGCACATACAGACTATATGGTGATTAGATACATATTTTATGGATTGCTATATAATTGGTTGAAAGGCAGAAGTGTAAGGGAGATAGTGGTGGGAAAAGCTACGTGACTTCAGAGTTGTGAGGGAGGAGCTGGAAGGGAGATAACAGAAGTGGCGGGAAAAGCTACATGATTCCAGCCACATAAGGGTCTCTTGGGCAGCTAGCCACAAGGTCAGGAACTGTGAGGGGCAAAGCCTGACTATGGAATGGTCAGATGCTTTTGGGATCAAGGGGGGAGGGCCTTGCCAGTTCTGCCCACTCTGGGCAATGACAGGGCGCACTACAAGCTTACCCGAGGGCAGGGAGGGCCAGTCACTGTCACCAGGGTGCATTCCTGAAGATAAGACCACCTGCAACCCCCACAGCCCAATGTCTCCAGCCATGTCCAACAGCCCAGGCCAGCTTCCTCACAATCCCAGCCCTTGTTTAGCAATGCCCGACACTCACACATGCTCACATCTTTACATTCATCCCTCATATTTCCCCCAGCGGTTGGGGACCTGTTATCCGCCTCCCCTCTCCCCATGGCCTGTCCTCTGCATGGAAGGGAAGGGTGGAGCTTGGCTCTTTTCTCTCTTGAGAAAACTGACCAGCAGCAGCAGCAGCAGCAGCCAGGTTCCCAGTGTCAGCAGTGTGAACCTTCTCCACATCCTCACACCAGCCACTGTCTTATCTCACTCTGAGTTTCCTGCAGTCCCCTCTGAACTCCTCCAGCTAGAACCCAGGAGGTCTCTAATTTACAGCTGTCACCCAAGTGGCATCATGACTGTTGCAGTCAGGTTCGCACTGCTGGCAGAAATCACTCAACCAAGAGCAGCTGGTGGGGAAAAAGGGGACTTTATTTGGCTTACAGACTCAAGGGGAAGCTCCATGATAGCAGAAGAAAACAATGGCATGAGCAGAGGGTGGACAGCACCCCCTGGCCAACATGAGGTGGACAATAGCAACAGGAGAGTGTGCCAAACACTGGAAAGGGGACACTGGCTATGACACCCATAAGCCCCCCCAACAAGACACTGCCTCCAGGAGGCATTAGTTCCCAAATCTCCATCAGCTCAGAACCTAGCATTCAGAATATGGGGGACACCTGAATCAAACCACCACAATCCACCCCTGGCCCCCATAAACTAATATCCATCCATGATATAAAATACAATGCATTCAGTCCAACTTTAAAAGTCCCCATAGTTTTTATCAATCCCAATGATGTTCAAACATCCCCATAATCCAAGGTTTTTAACTGAGCCATAATATCAAAAAAATCCCCCCAAAACCCATAATGGCACAGAATAAACATTCACACTGCAAAAGATGGCATTGGGCAGAGCAAAGAAATATTCAGCCAATACAAGATTTAAAACAACCAGGGCAAACATCAAACTCTGTAATTCCAAGTCCAACAACTCTAGTCAGTGACAAATCTCCAAGTCTGATAATTCTAACCAGCAACAAGTCTCTGGAGTTCCAATTCCACCCATCCAGCTAGGCTACTCACAGTCCTGGAAAACTTCATCCGAGGCTGGCAGCTTTCCTTAGCAGCCATCTTGTGGTCCCGGGCATCTCCACTGGGTCTCCACTGCAACCCATGGTCCATCCTCATGGCTCCATCGCGTCTCTATGCAGGCAGTCCAGCAAACCTGCTTCACACTGCCCATAGCCATTTCCAAAACACAAGACTGTGTTGCAAACTCAATGACCCTCTCTTTCCTGCATTTTTTATACTCCACAGTACCAGGTGGGGTGCCAATTTGTTAATCCAGGGGGAATAAAGCAGACTTTGAAGAACAAGACACTCCTTGAGCACTCAGGCCCCTTCAAAAAGGAGTCTATATTCTTCCTGTTGCTCCAGTGCAGGTCAGCTAGTAATCTCTCAATTGCAGCTGAACGGGCATCAGTTCACCCAAAGATTTCATTTTTTAGGTGCCCTATCCCTCTGCTCACACCAGTTCATTTCTACACAAAGCAACCCTGCACAACTTCTCAGGACACGGGCATAACAGCAAGCCTCTCACACAAACTGCTAGCCCAGTCCAAGTAAAGCTCTTTCTTATTCTCATAAGCCAAACCTCACAGTCCATAGTTCTTACTGCATTCAAGTCTTACATCTCTGACCAGAATAGTCCATCAAGCTGTACTTACAGCACTGCAAGGCATCTCTTAGGCCAGGGTTTCAAATCCTTCCACATTCCTCTTGAAAATCAGCTCCAAAAAGCCAAAGCCACACAGTCAGGATTCAAGCAGCAATGACCCCACTCTTGGTACCAACATTAATGTTGCAGTCAGGTTCGCATTGCTGGCAGAAATCACTCAACCAAGAGCAGCTTTTGGGAAAAAAGAGTTTATTTTTGGCTTACAGACTCAAGAGGAAGTTCCACAATGGCAGGGGAAAACGATGGCATGAACAGAGGGTGGACATCACCCCTTGCAAACATCAGGTGGACAATAGCAACTGGAGAGTGTGTCAAACACTGGTAATGGGACACTGGCTATAACACCCATAAGCCCGTACCCCAAAATCCACCGCCTCCAGGAAGCTTTAATTTCGAATTTACATCAGCTGGGGAGCATATCATTCAGAAGACCTAAGTTTATGGGGGACGCCTGAATCAAAGCACCGCAATGACCTTGAAGCTGTTTCCTCCACCGTCCACACTACTATCTCACCAGAGAGTTACCGCAGTCTCTCTGTGTCCACGTGCTCCCCGAGTGGAGAAAGTACAAGCTGGTCAGCCTTGCATTTTCATAAGGATCTTTACTGATCACAGGATAGACTATGTCTATGAGAACTAGCCAGGAAACAAGCTAAAAAGTTTGGTTAGCCCAAGACCATCTCGGATGATGATCTCAAGTTTCTTTTAGTACGTGTTATGCCAATAAACAGCTGAAAGCTTTATGCAGGTAAGGCCATAAAGATTGGCATCCACACCAGGATATAGAGAAAAGACAAAGCTGAGTCCAGAGGAGGGAGAGTGTGGCGTGGCGTGGCGTGGCATGCCGGGACTCAGCAATCCTCTGTCCACGGCCTCCCTTGCCTGGGGAGCTGGGTTAGGTCGCCACTACGGTCTCTTAGTTTCTGATGCACCCTGAAAACTGCTGCCCAGCACATCTTGTTAAAATCACTTTTGTGGGGATGGAGAGATGGTTCAGTGGTAATACTCGATGCACAGTGACCGAAGCTTCTGGAGTCCATCTGCAGTAGCAAGAGGCCCTGGCATGAGGTAAATAAATAAAGAAAGATTTTTTTTTTTTTTTTTTTTTTTTTTCGAGGTAGGATCCACTCTCTAGCTCAGGCTGACCTGGAAGTCACTATGCTCAGGGTGGCCTTGAACTCTCTCCTCCTACCTCTGTCCTTGCTGGGATAAAGAAAGAAAGAAATTTTGCTGGGTGTGGTTGTGCACACTTTGAATCCCACCACTTGGGAGACAGAGATAGGAGGATCCCTGTGAGTTCAAGACCAGCCTGAGACTATGTAGTGAATTCCAGATCAACTTGGGATAGAGTAAGACCCTACCTCGAACCGCCCCCCCCCCCAGCGTGCTATACACACATACACACATAAATAAATAAATAAAATTTAAAAAGAAAAGGTTATGGCTGGGCATGGTGGTGCATGCCTTTAATCCCAGCCCTTGGGAGGCAGAGGTTAAGTCACTTTTGTCATTTGACTCTTTCCTATTCAAAAAGTTTCAAGGATGGGCTGAAGAGATGGCTTAGTGGTTAAGGCACTTGCCAGCAAAGCCAAAGGACCCAAGTTCAATTCCCCAATACTCATGTAAATCCAGATGCACAAGGTGGCACATGCATATAGAGTTCATTTGTAGTGGCTAGGAGGCCCTGATGCGTCCCTTCTCTCTCTCTTGCTCTCTCCCTCTCAAATAAATAAATAAATAAAAAAATATTTATTTAAAAAAATTCAGCCAGGCGTGATTGTGCAGGCCTTTAATCCCAGCACTTGGGAGGCAGAGGTAGGAGGATCGCCATGAGTTCGAGGCCACCCTGAGACTACATAGTGAATTCCAGGTCAGCCTGGGCTAGAATGAGACCCTACCTCAAAAAAAAATTTTTTTTCAAGGATTCTCCATAAATAATAGGGTAGGCTCTGGAAGTAGTTCTGATTTCTTACCATTCTTCCTTCTCACCCATCCCCTTCTTGGCAGTGATTGTGCACGAGTGTGTGTGTGTGTGTGTGTGTGTGTGTGTGTGTGTGTGTTGGTCTTTGGAGGTAAGGTAAGCTCTTGCTGGAATTCACTATGTAGTCTCAGGATGGCCTTGAACTCACGGCGATCCTACTTCTGCCTCCCCAGTGCCCTAGTCGTACACCACCATGCCTAGTGATAAATATAAATATATGGCATTTATATGTAAACTGATATACCATATATAAATATATCATTTATATACAACTATATACCTATTATAATTTTGTGTATGTATATAATACATAATTATGTATAAATGATGTATTATATATAAAACATATTTAAGATATGACATATGCACATGTCTGTGTTATACATCTGTCAGTGAGTAACAAATGCCCAGATACAAATGACTAAAGGAGAGTTGGTCAGAGAAGGCCTCACTGAGAAAGAAAGCAACTCAGAAGCAGAGACCGAGGTGATGCTGTGCGTCTGTGGTGGGGGAGGATGGTGGAGTCAGGGGAGGAAGGGCGCATGGGGATTCTAAGTGAGCAGGCTGGCTCTGCTTGGGACTGGCAGGAGGCGGTTTGTCCCAAGGTTAGAGTGGGTAGAGGTGAGTCCAGGAAAGCAAGGAGTGACCAGTCCACAGTCTTAAATGCCAGTGGAAGAGCTGTGAGTCAGAAACATGTTCGACTTATAATTTAAAAGAATCTCTCTAGCCATTTTGCTGAACATGGACAAACAGGGCCAAGGTGTAGCTAGGAGAATCACTCTTTTATTCAACTCAAACAGGAAGCTAAAAGCTGCTTGGACCAAAGTGACAGTGGTGGATGTGACAACAGTGTGTTAAGTCTGTTGTTATTTCAGACTGGGGATGTAGCTTAGGTGATAGAGAGCTTGCCTATTATACATGAAGCCCTGGGCTTAATCCCCATCACTGCCTAACAGAAAAAAAAAAAAAAAAATGCTGGAGAGATGGCTTAGCTTGCTTGCCTGCAAAGCCTAAGGACCCAGGTTTAATTCCCCTGTACCCATGTAAGCCAGATGCACAAAGTGGTGCATGCATCTGGAATGCATTTGCAGTGGCTAGAGGCCCTGGTATGCCCATTCTCTCTATCTGCCTCTCTCTCCCCCCCACCTCTCTCAAGAAAAAATAAATTTTAGGACTGGAGAGATGGCTTAGTGGTTAAGCACTTGCCTGTGAGGCAAACAAATTCTGATGAATGCACCACCTTGTACATCTGGCTTACATGGGACCTGGAGAACTGAACCTGGATCCTTAGGCTAAGCCATCTCTCCAGCCCCTGGCATAGACTTTTAATCTAAGCATTGAGGTGGTAGATGCAGAAGGATCAGAAGTTCAAGGCCATTTCCAGCTACATAGTGAGTTCACAGCCAGCCTATCTCAAAACAAACAGTAGATTTTATATAATAAGTACTTTGAAGGTCAAGCAGAATTCCTAATAGGTTAGATGTGGGCTGCAAAGCAGCCAGGCACTGAAGAATAGAATTAGCTTAGACTGTGATGGGGAGATTCAGAGGGGAAGACTTTTAGAGGCAGTGGTGCACACCCTTCATCCTAGAACTCAGGAGGCTGAGGCAGGAGGATTGCAAGTTCAAGGCCAGCTTGAGTCTCAAAAATCAGAGCCTTGTCTCAAAAATCAGTTAAGCTAGGTATGGTGCTGCACACCTTTAATCCCAGCACTCAGGAGGCAGAAGTAGGAGGATCACTGTGAGTTCAAGGCCTCTGAGGGCTGGAATGAGACCCTACCTTGGGAAAAAAAAATCAATTAGAAGTTCAGTGCTGACTCCCAGTTTCCCTCTCACTGCTGATAAAACATTTGACCGAAAGCAGCTGATGGGAGGAAGGGTTTTATTGATTGATTGATTGATTGTTGGGGGGGTTCGAGGTAGGGTCTTACCCTGGCCCACGCTGACCTGGAATTAACTATGTAGTCTCAGGGTGGCCTCGAACTCATGGCCATCCTCCTACTTCTGCCTCCTGAGTGCTGGGATTAAAGGCATGTGCCACCACGCCCAGCTGGGAGGAAGGTTTTGATATTGGCTTATTGTCTCAAGGGGAAGCTCCACAGTGGCAGGGAAAGCCTGGCCTGAGCAGAGGCTGGACAACAGCAGCAGGAGAGACAGCCCGACTCTGACAAGGGGGGCTGGCTAAAACACCCCTAAACCTGCACCCAATAATACACCTTCAGTAGCAAGGTTCCACCTCCCAAACTGCCACTAGCTGGGGACCGAGCATTCAGAACACATGAGTTGGGCTGGAGAGATGGCTTAGAGGTTAAGTGCTTGCTCGTAAAGCCTAAGGACCCCGGTTCGAGGCTCAATTCCCCACTACCCACGTAAGCCAGATGCACATGGTGGCGCATGCGTCTGGAGTTCATTTACAGTGGCTGGAGGCCCTGGCGCACCCATTCTCTCTCTCTCTCTCTGTCCCTAATAAGTAAGTAAATAAAAATTTTAAAAAACGTTTAACAAATAGAACACAGGAGTTTATGGGGGACATCTGGTTCAAACTACCACATGGACATAGCACATTGGTGAGATCTAAGACACATTTACGTGGAGCTGTGGAGTCAGCACTTGCAGAAGACGTAGCCCAAGATCTTTCCCAAGTGTACACGTCCAGAACTTCTCGTCTGTAAACTCCCTTCACTAAGGTGCAGATGGCCTTGAGACACCTGTTATGCTCTATCCTTGTATTCAAATGTGTGCTTGTCTTCCTGTGTAGTGTGCTGGGAGAGCCCAGCCTAGTGTAGTCCATCTAATCTCGTAATACTTGGTATACTGTTAAGATATTCAGATTCACCTTGACACTGGGACCTGTTGTGACTGTGTTTGTTGTTCTCCTTTGCAGGTCATTATGTACATGGCATTTGTATCTATGGAAATGGAGATTTGAAATGGCTAATTAATTCACCAAGCCTGTTTGCTAACAAGTTTGAACTGAACACATACCCTCTAACTGTGGAATGCCTAGAACTGAGGCTTCGAGAAAGAGCCCTTAATCAGAGTGAAACTGCCATACAGCCCAGCTGGTATTTCTGATGACTCACTGCAGCTCATGCCTCAAGGGAAGAAGAGAAGGGCCGTGCTTTCCTTCCAAGAGACATTACCTGGGTGATGCCGAAGGCTCCAGGATGCCGGCGATGGCTCCAGAACGAGGCTACATAATCATACCTAAAATAACCACTGGACATTGTGATACACTGACAGGGTGGTGGAGGGGAGCAAGCCTGGCATTTAGGCCAGTCTGGCCATTTCTCCTCCCTCCCCTTTCTTCCTACCTTCTTTCCTTCTTTCCTCTCTCTCTCTCTCTCTCTTTTCTTTTTGGTTTTACGAGGTAGGGTCTCACTGTACCCCAGGTTGATGTGGAATTCACTACGTAGTCTCAGGGTGGCCTCGAACTCACGGCAATCCTCCTACCTCTGCCTCCCAGGTGCTGGGATTAAAGGCATGCGCCACCACGCCCGGCTTGTTTTGTTTATTTTTGAGACAGGGTTTTGCCATGTAGCCCTGGCTGCCTGGATACTCAGTATGTAGCCTAGAGTGGCCTTGAACTTGCAGCAAGCCTCCTGCCTCAGACTCCTAAGTGCTGGAGTTACAAGTGCACACCCCCACACCTGGTTATGAAGTCAATACTCACCTCTGTGTTTGCTAGCTACCGCTGTGATCAGAGAAACATTTAAACGCCATCAGCTATACAACCAGACCCTCGTCATAGCCGCATGTCCTCTTAGAAGGGCGAATATAGAACAGAACTGGGTTTCTTTGAAAAGGAATCTCTTAACGTATTTCTAGTCACTGCTCTGTTCAACCCCACACCGGCATGTAAACAGCTTTCTGGGAACTCACCAGCTCCCTTTAAACAGGAACAGGCTCAAAGGACCGAGGATCTCAGTTCATGTGAGAGCGCACTTGTCTGCCATCCATGCCGTCTTGAGTTCCATCTGCAGCACCAGAAAAAACAAGCAAATTCCCATAAAAGAATAGCAGGTGTAGTGAATTTCAGGTAAGCCTGGGCTAGTGCGAGATCCTACCTTGAGAAACCAAAAAAAAAAAAAAAAATTATATGTACACACACATATACCAGGTGGTGGTGGTCTCCGTTTCTGCATTAGTGTTGTCAGTTTACTTGTGTGTGAAGTTCTGAACATAACACGAAGCCACTAGTGAGAGACGAGAGCCCAGGACAGGGACCATTGTTTATGCTGTGGGAAAGAGTCTCCAGGGACACCAGAAAGTTCTGTCACATACCAGCATGTTGTGTGAGCGCTCTTCCTTGTTTTCCACAAGAACATGGAAACACCCTCACAAGAAGGAAGGAAGGAATTCTTGCCCACAGGAAAGGTGACATTGCATGAATCTAGTCTCAGGTCTGGAACCTCTGAATGAATGAATGAATGAATGAATGAATGAATGAATGAATGGATTCTTCTGGGGCTCTCTCACCTCTCCCCCAACCCTGTGATATCCTCCTTGCAAAGTAGAGACAGTTCTATGTGGCACACCTTTTTTTTTTTTAGAGAGAGATTGAGAGAGAGAGAGAGAGAGAGAGAGAGAGAATGGGTGCACCAGGACTTCAGCTGCTGCAAACGAACTCCAGACCCATGTGCCTCCTTGTGTGCATGTGCAACATTTGCATGCTTGCGTCTGGCTACGTAGGACCTAGAAATTCGAATATGAGTTCTTAGGCTTCACAAGTAAGCACCATCTCTAAGCCATCTCTCCAGCCCCTTGCACAGCTTTTTCTTTTTCTTTCTCTCTCTCTCTTTCTTTCTTTCTTTGGTTTTTTGAGGTAGGGTCTCACTCTGGCCCAGGCTGATCTGGAATTAACTATGTAGTCTCAGGGTGGCCTAGAATTCACGGCAATCCTCTTACCTCTGCCTCCTGAGTGCTGGGATTAAAGGCGTGCGCCACCACACCTGGCATTGCACAGCTTTTAATGATACCATGACCTTCTTTGAGCAATTTGACAGTGTGTGGTACTGACAGGAATGCCTGGATTCTCAAGAGATTTTGACTGGACACCTGTGTCACGCATCCCTCATTCACTCATTTATTCATTCAGCTTGTATTCAACAAAAACCTCTTGAGCTAGGTATGATGGTGCATGCCTTTAATCCCAGCACTTAGGAGGCAGAGGTAGGATCACTGTGAGTTCGAGGCCAGCCTGAGACTACATAGTGAATTCTAGGTTAGCGTGGCCTAGAGTGAGACCCTACCTCAAAATAAAAATAAACAAATAAAAAGCCTTTTGAGTGTCTATAACCCCCTAGACATATGCTAGGACAAGAGGAAAAATGTGACGGACTTTCTCACTGTAAAACTGCTGGGAATGACTGCACCATTGGGGAGGCTGCTCTGAGAGTCTTACACAGTGGCCACACTTCACGCTTTCCTAGGCATGGTGGACATTGTGGTATCAGGCCACAGGCCACAGAGACCGGTCACTACATTAACAATGAAGTCAGACATTACTCACAAAACGGGGAGAAGCAGACAGAACACAGGGGTTGGTACGCGTTCTGCCAGCTCCTCCTCGGCCGACGTCATTCAACCCTTGCAATGTTCTTTTGAAGTTATTTTGTTGAAGAAGGGGCAAGTCTTGAAAATGTTCGTGACCGTTCAGAAACGTTTCCCTGGGACCTCGGGCTTCTCTTACTGGGCTTCCCAGCCTGTTTCCTCAGGTGGGTTACTTGAGAGAAGACAAAAGAAAGGCATAATTAGCACCCTAGAGAGGGCAGACTTAGGAACGGCTCAGGTAGTGCTGAGAGAAGTCTTGTCGCTCTCAGAAAAATGAGGACTGTAACCCCCTGCATTCCTAAGTGTTTATTCTAATGAAAGAAACAATTACTACACGTGACTTAATTAACACAATTAATACATTTGCTATAATTGCACCTGCTGAATGTTAATCATCTTTAAAGGGAATGACTTTGATGTAAACTTCCTTGTTCCTGCTACTGAGAAAAACAAATGGAATTGTCTTGGATAATAAGGCCAAAGCCAGGGGTGGTGGCGCATGCCCTTAATCCCAGCACTTGGGAGGCAGGGGTAGGAGGATCACCAAGAGTTCAAGGCCAGCCTAGGTGAGTGCCTGGTCAGCCTGAGCTAGAGTGAGACCATACTTCAAAAGAGCCAAAATAAATAAGATAGCCAAGGCTGAAGTCTAAACCTGATTTCATTTCAGTTTGTTGTTTAAGTGGCGGCCTATGAGAAGCAGAAATGTTTTACACTGGATCTTTCTCATGTAGAATGAGAAATTTCTCTGGAATAGAAGATGTTTACATGTCCACTACTGGTCATCTCTTCTACATCTTAAATACTTTAATATTGGAAATGTGTCATGTTTGAGCTAGTGGGTGTCTGCTGGCTTGTGGGCATGCCCTCAAACTACTGTACCCATCTTGTTTTTGATGATGTTTTGTGTTTTTTGTCCTCTTGGAAATAAATTAATATATTGTTTTCCACCTTTGGTATTATGTGGACTGATTCAATGGCTCATTAATATCCACCATGAATGTTCAACTCAGCAATTCTCCCAGCACTGAAAAAAAGAAGAAGCCGGCGTGGTGGCGCATACCTTTAATCCCAGCACTCGAGAGGCAGAGGTAGGAGAATCACTGTGAGTTTGAGGCTACCCTGAGACTACATAGTAAATTCCAGGTCAGCCTGGGCTAAAGTGAGACCCTACATTGAAAAACCAAAAAGAAAGAAAGAAAAAGAAGAAAGAAGTATATTCCTATGCATGCACCTGTCTAAAAAAACCATCCCATCAGCTGGGCGTGGTGGTGCACGCCTTTAATCCCAGCACTCGGGAGGCAGAGGTAGGAGGATCGCCAAGAGTTGAGGCCACCCTGAGGCTACATAGTGAATTCTAGGTCAGCCTGAACTACAGTGAGACCCTACCTTGAAAAACCAAAAAGAAAGAAAGAAAAAGAAGAAAGAAGTATATTCCTATACATGCACCTGTCTAAAAAAATCATCCCATCAGCTGGGCGTGGTGGCACATGCCTTTAATCCCAGCACTCGGGAGGCAGAGGTAGGAGGATCGCCAAGAGTTGAGGCCACCCTGAGGCTACATAAAAGGTCAGCCTGAAAAGTGAGACCCTAAAAAACCAAAAATAAAATAATAATAATAATAATAATAGTAATTGAAGTTTCCATTTTGGGGTGTCAGGGAGTCCTTGAGAGTGACAGAGGCTGAAATGGAAGACCAGTTTTATTTGGTTACAGCTATTTTAAAATTTGGAGCAGGAGTCAGTCGTCTTCTTGCATGAGTCAGGTTTTGGTGCTTCTGTCTGTATCTGAATACCCAAGGAAGGCTACTTGCAGGAGGATTTGTTCTGCCTCAGTGTCAGAAGCATCAGTCAATCAAGGCAAGAAAGGTGTGGCCCAGAGGAACAGCTCACGCCCTGGCTGCCGGGACGCAGAGAAAAGGGGAGACAGGAAACAGGGCAAGATACCAAGGACATAGCCCCCAGCAACCTACTAGGCTCTGTCCCCCACTTTTCACCTATTAATTTCATAAAATTCTATTTATTTATTTGTTTTATTTTTTAAACAGTAGGGTCTCAGGCTGGCCTTGAACTCACGGTGATCCTCCTACCTCTCCGCTCTAGTGCTGGGACTAAAGACATGCACCACCATGCCCAGCTAAGTTCATCACTTTCTTATCTATTGATGTATTAATCCACTAAGTTCATCAGAGTCTTATGATCTGATTGTTCTAAAAATACCCTTCCAGACATAGGGTGTGCCTTGCTAATGTTGGTGTTTCTGACAAGATAAACCATCACATCAGTCTTGGGGTTTTTTTTTTTTTTTTTTTTTTTGGTTTTTTGAGGTAGGGTCTCGCTTTATCCCAGGCTGACCTGGAATTAACTATGTAGTCTCAGGGTGGCCTCGAACTCATGGCGATCCTCCTACCTCTGCCTCCCGAGTGCTGGGATTAAAGGCGTGCGCCACCACGCCCAGCTTTCAAGTGTTCTTTTGTTTTTAGTAACATTCAGTAAAATATGCAGGCATCCTGTAACATGCTGCTCCACTGACTCTGTATTTTAAATATTGTATTTATATTTATTTGCAAAGAGTGAAGGAGAGTGAGAATGGACACATCAGGGTCTCTTGCTGCTGCAAAGGAACTGCAGACTCATGTACCACTTTGTGCATCTGGTTTTATGTGAGTACTGGGGAATCGACCTCAGGCCATTGGGCTTTGCAAGCAAGAAGTTTAACTGCTGTGCCATCTGTAGCCCTGTTTAACACTTAAGCATTCACACCATCTGGGCTTATTTTGCCATTTAATTAATTCCTTCCCCCCTCCTCCTCCTCCTCCTCCTCCTCCTCCTCTTCTTCTTCTTCTTCTTCTTCTTCTTTTTTTTGGTTTTTTGAGGTAGGGTCTCGCTCTATCCCAGGCTGACCTGGAATTCACTATGTATTCTCAGGGTGGCCTCGAACTCATGGCGATCCTCCTACCTCTGCCTCCCGAGTGCTGGGATTAAAGGCGTGCGCCACCACGCCCGGCTTCTTCTTCTTTTTGAGATAGTATTTCATGGAATCCAGGTTGGTCTTGAACTTGCTGTTTGGCCAAGGGTGGCCTTGAACGTCTGGTCTTCCTGTCTCTACTTTCTACAGATGTGTGCCACTACATCAGGTGTTATGAGGCACTGGGGACAGAGCCTAGGGCTTTGCTGCATGGATGTTAGACAAGCATTCCACCAATTGAGCTACACTCCTTGCCCCAGGATCTAACTTCTTTTTCCACTAGGGAAAGCCAATTGTCCCAGCACCCATGCCCTTTGCCTTGATTTGGAAGTGCCAGGACACTCACGCACTAAATATTCACATAATTATAGGCCTCTTTGAACTCTTCTCTGTTCCACTAATCTTTTGATTTATTCATAGGTTAATACCATTGTTTTAAAAATTACTGCAGAGTTATGATACGGTGCAAGATAGTAAAAATCGGGCCTGGAGAGATGGCTTAGCGGTTAAGGCACATACATGCCTGCAAAGCCTAAGGACACAGGTTCGATTCTCCAGATCCCACATAAAACAGATGCTCGAGGGGACACATGTGTCTGGAGTTTGTTTGTAGCTAGAGGCCCTGGTGCGCCCATTCTCACTCTCCCTCTCTCTTACCCTCTCTCGGTCTCAAATAAATAAATAAAATCTTAAAAAAAAAAAAAAAAATAGTAAAATTCTCTGCCCAGTGCAGTGGCTCATGCCTGGGAAGTAGAAACTTAAGGACTGGCAGTTCAAGGCCATCATCAGGTATATAGTGAGGTGAGGCCGACCGGGGCCATGCTAGAGCCTGTGTTAAGAAAACCAAAACCACCACCAGCCACAACAAACAGATTTTTAAGGGCTGGAGGGCTGGCTTAACAGTTAAGGGGCTTGCCTGCAAAGCCAAAGGACCCAGGTATGATTCCCCAGGACCCATGTAAGCCAGATGCACAAGTTGGCGCATGTATCTGGAGCTCATTTGCTGCAGCTGAAGGCCCCAATGCACCCATTCTCTCTCTACCTCTTCATCTCTCTCAAATAAATAAATTAAAAGATTTTTTAAAATCTCTTATTGTTCTTCCTTAGCATTTTCTTTCCTATTTGTGTTGATTTACTTTTAGACACATTTTGTTCCTCTGAGGATTTTGATGGAATCTGTGCAGAATTGGTACTGATTCATTTTGGGTACTTACACATGACAATATCAACTTGTCAATGTGTCCATGTATTCAGGTGAATATATACATTTACACACATAGGAGGGTTTTTTCCTTGCATAGGTCTTGCTTGTGCCATGTTATATTTACTAACCTCCATTAAAAAAATTTTTTTTTTGCAAGCAGAGAGAGCGATAGAAGAGAGGCACACAGAGAGAGAATGGGCACGCCAGGGCCTCTAGCCACTGCAAACGAACTCCAGATGCATGTGCCCCTTGTGCATCTGGCTTACATGGGTACTAGGGAATCAAACCAAGGTCCTTTGGCTATGCAGGCAAACGCCTTAACCGCTAAGCCATGTCTCACCAGCCTTCTTTAATAAACAGTGACAAAATAGAGGTTAGGGGCTGGAGGGATGGCTTAGCGGTTAAGGCGTTTGCCTGCAAAGCCAAAGGATCCCGGTTCGATTCTCCAGGACCCACGTAAGCCAGATGCACAAGGGGCACATGCATCTGGAGTTCGTTTGCAGAGGCTAGAAGCCCTGGTGTGCCCATTCGTGCTCTCTCTCTCTGCCTCTTTCTGTCTCTCAAATAAAGAATAAAATAAATAACATATATATTTAAAAAAAAAAAAAAAAGAAGAAGGCTGGTGAGGGCTTCCGAGGTGGTTTAGTGGATAAGGCATATGCCTACGAAGCCTAAGGACCCAGGTTTGATTCTCCAAGTCACACGTAAGCCAGATGCACAAAGTGGCACAGGCATCTGGATTTCGTTTGCAGTGGTAGAGGCCCTCATGTACCCCTTCTACTCTCTCGCCCCAACTCTAATAATAAATAAATAATAAATAAATCTTAAAAAATAAAAATAAAAGAAGGCTGGTGATATGGTTTAGTGGTTAAGGCACTTCTTGCAAAGCCTGCTAACCTGGGTTCAACTCCCCAGTATCCAAGTAAAGCCACAAAATAACATATATTGGCATTTGTAGTTACAAGAGGCCTTAGCACACATATTTCTCTCTCCCTTTCTCTCTCTTTCTCTCCCTCCTTGCAAATAAATAATAAATAAAGTTTTTAAAAGGAGTCAGTTCATGAAGAAATGAATTTCATCCAGGTGTGGGGGTGCGTGCCTTTAAGCTCAGCAATCAGGAGGCAGAGGTAAGATGACTGATGTGAGTTCGAGGCCACCCTGAGACTACACAGTGAATTCCAGGTCAGCCTGGGCTGGAGTGAGACCCTACCTCAAAAAAAAAAAAAAAGAAAGAAAGAAAGAAAGCAAGAAATGAATTTCAACTGTCTTAAAATTCTCCTGAAGATATATAATCTACCCATGAAGAAAATAGCATGAAAATATATGATTAATCAACATTATTGATATTTATGAGTAATACATCTGTTAAACCTTAGTCTTCAATCCTTTCTATTCCACAGTAGCTTAAGTGACGTTCTGACTCCAGAATCCACAGATCATGTGGAGAGTTTGTCTCCAGAGCACTCGGGACATTTCAAAACCAAATGAATGATGGAAAAAAGTCATAACCATTCAATTATTCATGACAAGAATGTGCTGAGTGCCTAAAGGGGCCCGAAACTATGCCAAGCTCATTAGATAGAAACCCTTATGACCTAGCCCTGCCTAATGGGGTACTCTAATTTGAAAACAGAAGTGGGAAGGTCCTTCCCACTTAAAGGGTGGGATGACAAGTCAGATGGGAAATGACTGGAATGTTTCCCGACAGGCAGAGTCAGCAAGAAGTTAGTTCCCAAAGGAGGGGAGGCCACAGAGAGGTGTGGAACTGCTCGCAAGGTTGACTACTGAATGAGCTGACTCCACAGTAGAAACTGGAAATGAGAACTCACCCCGTCAGTCCTCAGTCTGAGAGCAGCAGAAGGTAGAAGAGGAGGAGACATCCCAGGTTGTCCTTTGACCTACACATGTGCGCTGTGGCATGTGTGTGTCCCTACACACACAAACAAATAAAAATTACTAAAATAGGGCTGAGGAGATAACTTCGAGGTTAAGGCGCTTGCCTGTGAAGCCTAAGGACCAATGTTCGACTCTCCAGATCCCAAGTTAGCCAGATGCCCAAGGCTGAGGCAAGCACAAGGTTGCATATACCCACCAGGTGGCGCAAGTGTCTGGAGTTTGATTTTAGAGGCTGAGGCCCTGGTGTGCCAATTCTCTCTTTCTGTTTCTCTGTCTTTCTCTCCCTCTAAGGAAATTAATACAATAATAAATAATAAGTGTTAAGTAAATTAAATACTTACTAAGTAAATAATAAGTCTTAATAAATATTAAGTCTTATTAATAATTACTAATATTAATAAGTCAAGACTTCAGGCAGCGTGCTTGGGAGCCTGCTTTGGAGAGTTGGGACACCTGAACATGTTGTGACTCAATGAGCGCTGTAAAGTCTCAGCTGTCTTCGTTAGCAACACCAGCATGTCACACACACAACATGGAACTATGTCCTGGGGCTTCAGACATGTTTCTCTATCATTAGCTCCATTTTCTCTCTTCAGTTCCATGTGTATATTTCCCCTGATATAGCCTATTTTAGTGTTTTTCTCTAGCTCAGGCTGACCTGGAATTCATTATGTAGTCCCAGGCTGGCCTCAAACTCCTACCTCTGCCTCCCAAGTGCTGGGATTAAAGGCATGTGCTGTTATGGTCAGCTATTACAAGTTTTAATACAAACTGTCCAAAAATCCTTTTAAAATAGAATACAGTACCTGGCATGGTGATGCACGCCTTTAATCCCAGCACTTGGGAGGCAGAGGTAGGAGGATCGCTGTGAGCTCGAGGCCACCCTGAGACTACAGAGTGAGTTCCAGGTCAGCCTGGGCTGGAGTGAGATCCTACCTTGAAAATAAATAAATAGAATAGAATAGAATAGAATAGAATAGAATAGAATAGAATAGAATAGAATAGAATACAGTGAACTCTTGTAACCCCATCAAGCAATTCACCATTGACCATCTGATGCTATACTTAATTATCACCTCTATTTGAAAAACAAAAAACTAGCCAGGCATGGTGGCACATGGCTTTAATCCCAGCACTGGGGAGGCACAGGTAGGAGGATCATGTGCTTGAGGCCACCCTTAGACTACATAGTGAATTCTAGCACTTGGAAGGCAGAGGTAGATCTCTTCAGCCCTAAATATTTTATTTACTTATTTGAGAGAGAGATACAGAGAGAGAATGGACATGCCAGGGCCTCCAGTCACTACAAACAAACTCCAGACATATGTACCATCTCGTGCATCTGGCTTGACATGAGTTCTGGGAAATTCAACCTGGGTCCTTGGGTTTCGCAGGCAAGCACCTTAACCACAAAGCCATCTCTCCAGCCCTAAAATTGACATTTAAAACAGACTATTTGACATGCAGCAATTTCTTCTGTCCCCATTTCATGATCAGATGGTAAAAATTGCCATTTTGAAGATAGTCTGACATGTCTAGAATAGGGATGTTATGCTGAAGGAAACATTCACAGCTCTCACCTGGCCTTCACCCAGTGCAATCTATCTATCTTCAATCTACCCACTTCCTCTTTTCCCTGCAGTTTGCCTAGCTAACTACCTCACCACCCTAACTTACCTGTTTCACTCCCTGTAATTTCTCCTTCTTTCTCTTATGTCTTTCTCCATTCAATTTCCTCATCATGCAGGTTAGGGTGATATAGTTTCTTTTCTCAACCTCATAAACTCATAGTTTGGTGAAATTCCTGTTAACAAAAGATAGAGTAACCAAGAAAAAAAATAGCTTTTTTTTTTTTTTTTTTTTTTTAGAAAGGAAAAATGGTGTGGAGAGATGGCTCAGCAGTTAAGGCACTTGCCTGGAAAGCAGACCCAGATTCTATTCCCCAGTACCCACATAAAGACAGATGCACAAGGTGGCACATACATCTGGAGTTTGTTTGTAGTGGTTAGAGGCCCTGGTGTGCCCATTCTTTTTCTCTCTCTCTCTCTCTTTCTCTCTCTCTCTCTCTCTCTCACTCAAGTAAATAAATAAATTAAATATTTTTAAAAACAGCCATTTTAACACACATGCAGTGCCCAACCCAAACAAGTGAATATCAAGAAAATTACTCACTCCAAGCAGTGACTTGGAATTCTTTTGTAAATAGTATTTTAACAGCGCAATAAATGTCAGAATGACCACAAGACAAAAAAGTAAGCAGGAGCTGGAGAGATGGCTCAGCGGTTAAGGCACTTGCCTGCAAAACCTAATGATCAGGGTTCAATTCCCTAGTTCCCACATAAAGCCAAATGCACCAAGTGCAGATGAATCTGGGAATCCATTTGCATGGCTGGAGGCCCTGGCTCATTCATTCATTCTCTCTATCTCTCTTCTCTCTTTATCTGCTTGGAAAGGAAGGAAGGGGACTGGAGAGATGGCTTAGTGGTTAAACACTTGCCTGAGAAGCCCAAGGCCCCCAGTTCAAGGCTCGATTCCCCAGTACCCACGTAAGCCAGATGCACAAGGTGGCGCGTGCATCTGGAGTTCGTTTGCAGTGGTTGGAGGCCCTGGTTCACCCGTTCTCTCCCTCTCTTTCTCTGTTGTTCTCAAATAAATAAGTAAATTTAAAAAGAAAGCAGGCAAGGAAGCAGCTTTGGGCTTCCCAATTCAGGAAACCCAAAAAATATGCTTTCAGATATTCCTGTTGGCACCATCTTTGAGCTGATGACAGCCCAGCCCTATCGGTCTCCAGGTCTCCTGCAAAGAGAGAATTTGCACTGAATCTCAGGCAGGAGTTAGGAGGGAGGGGAGGAAGACCCTTTGTCTTTGTAATTTACTGTCCCACCATCAGGCAGAGGACCAGGCCTGATTCCTTATTGTCCTCAGTACATAAAGGACAAATTTAAGACAATTACTTATTTGCAAGGGGAGAAAGAGAGAGAGAGAGCACATGCCAGGGGCTCCTGCCACTGCATATGAAGTCCAGATGCTTGTGCCACTCTGATGCATGCGCAACTCTGCATCTAGTTTTACATGGGTACTGAGGAATCAAACCTGGGCCTTTAGGCTTTGCAAGCAAGCACCTTAACCTCTGAGCCATCACTCCAGTGTGGGAAAAATGTTTTCATGGCCTTCTTATGACTCCTATTGGTTACATCTCCCATCTTAGCAGCAAGAGGCTGGGGAAGGGCCCAGTACTCACCATCTCCAATCCGCCCTTGGCACGGTTGCAAGCGTGACACCACCAGGTCAAGCACGATCACTGTCCATCTGTGGCCCAGCGGCACCTGCCTCAGTGTCACACGGGCCTTGTGCTGTGGGTGATCTCGTGGCCAGCACCTTTCCACTGCCTGCAAGGACTTCTCCAGACCCTCTCAGGTGCCACCTTCCCTGCCAACCTCACTTTGAACATGATCTGGCTTCTGAATTCACAGAGTAACAAAAGCAAACAGGTGGAAACTTCTCCAGCTCTTGCCAACAGCTGGACGTGCTCTTTTGCCCTAGGCGGCTGGAAAAGAACCTTTCCCATCTGAGGCCAAAATATAATCATGTACCATGTAACAGTGCTTGGGTAACAACAGAGCCGGGTGTGGGGGTTCACACTTGCAATCCCAACACTGGGAGGCTAAGGGAAAATTGGCAAGGCTTGAAGGCTAGCCTGAGGTAGTAAAGTGAGTTTCAGGCTAACCTGGGCTACAGGGTAAGACTCTTCAACAAAACATTATTGGGCAGAACATACATCAGGGACCTCATAAGATTGTGACTAAGTTGAGAATTTTCTATTGTTCAGTGACATCAATAGCCTTCATGGTGTTTTGGTGCCAGACATTCCTCATGTTTGTGGTGAAGTGGTGTAAACGCACCTCCTGCACTGCCAGCTGTGCAAAAATGCAACACACACCATGGTGGACAGTACACGATGCTCTCACTCATCTAAGTGCTGACTATTCTATCTTTTGTGTTAATTAATTAATTTAGCTATCCTACTACCTCTGCCTTCCTGGGATTAAAGGCGTGCACCACCATGCCCAGCTGTTTTATGTATTTATTTATTTGCAAGCAGAGAGAGAGAGAAGGAGGGAGGGAGAGGGAAGGAGGGAGGGAGAAAGAGAGAATGGGTGTGCCAGGGCCTCTAGCTATTGCAAACAAACTCCAGATATGCGCCACTTTGTGCATCTGGCTTTACTTGGGTACTGGGGAATCTAACATGGGCCATTAGGTTTTGCAAGCAAGTGCCTTTAACCACTGAGCCATCTCCCCAGCCCTGTTTTTTTTGTTGCTGTTGTTGTTTTTTGTTTTGTTTTATTTTGTTTTGTAAGGCAGGGTCTCACTCTAGCCCAGGCTGACCTGGAATTCACTATGTAGTCTTGGCTGGCCTCGAACTCATGGTGATCCTCTACCTCTGCCTCGCGAGTGCTGGGATCAAAGGTGTGCTACCATGCTTGGCCTGTGTTGTTATTTAGACTGTACACCGTCAATTTTCGAAAGAAAAGAGTCCCGGACCACAGTAAAGTAGGCCGTGTCAGAGGTCAGCAGCCTTGCACATCTCATGGTTTTCATACCTTGAGGCCAGGTGGGCTGACTGACCCAGGCCCTCTAGGTTAAGTAAGTCACTGTATGGCATTTGCACAGTGACAAAACTGCTTGATGACTCATCTTCACGAAGCTGCCAGTGAGTGTACTTCTCCAGCTCTCTGGTGCTCTTCCTTAACAGCTTCAGTACAGGGGTGGTCTAGATTAAGAGAGGTAGGCTGAGCCCAACCACAGAGGAAATGACACTGCAGAAATGACAAGAGCACAGACAGGCAAAGGGGAAGTTGGGCCAGAGAAACAAGGGTGAGGTGGGGGTTGGTTTAAAACTGTAGGCTGAAGCCGGGCGTGGTGGCGCCCACCTTTAATCCCAGCACTGGGGAGGCAGAGGTAGGAGGATTGCCTTGAGTTCAAGGCCACCCTTGAGAATACAGAGTGAATTCCAGGTTACCCTGGGTTAGAGTGAGACCCTACCTCTAAAAACCAAAAAAATAAATAATAAAACAATAAAACTGTAGGCTGGCCAGGTATGGTGGCACAAGCCTTATTTTTTTAAATTATTTATTTATTTGAGAGCAACAGACAAAGAAAGAGGCAGAGAGAGAGAGAGAGAGAGAGACAGACAGACAGAGAGAATGGGCTCACCAGGGCCTCTAGCCACTACAAATGAACTGCAGATGGCATGCGCCACGTTGTGCATCTGGCTTACGTGGGTACTGGGGAACCAAGCCTCGAACCAGAATCCTTAGGCTTCACAGGCAAGCGCTTAACCGCTAAACCATCTCTCCAGCCCATAGCGCACACCTCTAATCCCAGCACTCAAGAGGCAGGGGTAGGAGGATCACTGTGAGTTCAAGACCATTCTGAGACTACATAGTGAATTCCAGGTCAGCCTGGGCTAGAGTGAGACCCTACCTCGGAAAAGCCAAAAAAAAAAAGAAAGAAAGAAAGAAAGAAAACAGTGGAGGCTGACCAGCCACAGTGGTGATGCCTATGGCCTATATATAATCCCAACAGGCAGAAGGATCACAGTGAATTTGAGGTCAGCCTGGACTAAAGCGTGACGAGACTCGATCTCAAAAATTCTCACACGCACGCACCTGCCTGAGATGCCCTCAGGCATGAAATCCCCCACAGAAATCCCGAAGCTTCCACCATACTCTTTTCTTTTTCTCTTTCTCTTTCTTTCTTAAAATATTTTATTTATTTGCGAGAAAAAGACAGAGAGAGAGAATGGATGTGCCAGGGCCTCTAGCCACTGCAAAGGAACTCCAGACACATCTGCCTCCTTGTGCATCTGGCTTATGTGGGTCCTGGGGAATCAAACCTGGGTCCTTAGGCTTCACAGGCAAGTGCCTTAACCATTAAGCTATCTCTCCAGCTTCCTTCCTGCCTTCTTTTTTCTGTTTTTTTTTTTTTTTTTTTTGTGAGATAGGCTCTCACTCTAGTCCAAGCTGACCTGGAATTCACTCTATAATCTTAGGCTGGCCTCGAACTCACAGTGATCCTCTTACCTCTGCCTCCCAATGAAATTTTTCTTGTCAACGCGATTAAAGGCGTGTGCTACCATGCAGGCTAACGTGCTCTTTCTTGACTCTTAATCTGTGGGATAAACAAACCCCTCTCTTCTTCACCGTCCTTCCTCCCTCCCTGCTTTCCTCTCGGACTTCCTCCCTTCTTCCTCCCTCCCACTCTCCCTTCTTTCCTCTTCCTCTATCAGTGTTGAAGTTTGAACTAGGGTCTCGCGCATGCTCTATTACTGAGCTATGCCTCCAACGCAAACGTCTTGTCCTATAAATTGTCTAGCCTGGGTATTTTGTTAGACCACTGAGAGATGGACCAATATTTCAATGTTAGCTTGTGGGTTGTTTAGAAACACTTCATTGGCCCCCCAAGGGAAGGATTTTTTTTTAAGTGAGAACTTGTCATTAGTTTATTAACTGCCATTCAAACCCTTGACCAGTTAACATCTCTGAGAACTTTTTTTTTTTTTTTTTTTGTCTGTTTTTTTGGATTTTTGTGGTAAGGTCCCGCTCTAGCCCGGGTTGACCTGAAATTCACTTGGTATTCCCAGGAGGCCTCAAACTCACTGCGATCCTCCTACCTCTGCCTCCCAAGTGCTGGGATTACAGGTGTGCGCCACCACGTCCGGTTCAGAGTTTTTGTTTGTTATTTAGGTGAGTTCCTTACCATTACCACGCCACACGGAAATCCCTCAATTCAAATCTGCAGCCCCAACTTTTTGTGTGTGTGTGAACCAATGAGTTTACTGGGGTTACTTAGAGAGCAGGATGGGGGGCTGTGCAGCCACACCATGAGAAGTCTCTCTCCATCCTGGATCATGACCTCCCACTCAAAGGCAGCTGTGTCACCAGAGAGCTCACCTCAACACAGGCGATAACTCTCAGAAGCTGTGTCTCTGGAGCACACTGCACCACTCACAGGCAGCTCCACTGGAGAGTCTCTCTAGCACACCTTATCCCTGGCACCAAGCATATTTTTGAAGTTTCAAACACATATTTCTTTTTTTGATTTTTTTTTTTGTATTTACTTATTTGAGAGAGAGAAAGATGTAGGTAGGTAGGTAGGTAGGTAGGTAGACAGACAGGGAGAGAGTGAATGGGTGTGCCAGGGCCTCCAGCTGCTGTGAACAAACTCCAGACACATGCATTACCTTTGTGGTCTGGTTTACATGGATCTTGGGGAATCGAACCTGGGTCCTTTGGCTTTGCAGGCAAGTGCCTTAACAGCTAAGCCATCTCTCCAGCCCTCAAACACATATTTCTAACTGGTTACACAACATTTCTTGGCTGACTCGTTGGGACCTTAAAAATCAGCACATTCCAAGATGACCCAGCTGGTTTCTTGGCCCACACATCTGGTCAAGCTCTGTTGAGCCTGTGTCCTGCTCATCTCCTAAAGCTACCCTCTTCCCACCATTCTCTCTGGAATCATCATCTGCCCTCCTGTAGCCACCATGAAATGGGCTCCTAAGACTTCCTTTTGTCCCTTGGAAATCCTTTTTTTTTTTTTTGGTTTTTCGAGGTAGGGTCTCACTCTGGCTCAGGCTGACCTGGAATTCACTATGTAGTCTCAGGGTGACCTTGAACTCTAGGCCATCCTCCTACCTCTGCCTCCTGAGTGCTGGGATTAAAGGCGTGCGCCACCATGCCCAGCTGGAAATCCATTTTATAGGTATTATAATACTGAAAAACACAAATCTAAACAGAATACTTTCCTTGTCACTTTATCTGAAGTCTTGAATTCACATGAAAGCCTGCAGGTCACCATCGGATCTGGTCAGAGTCTTGCTCCCTCTTTTCCTTACTCCAATCCTACTGTTCTATACTGGTATATACATTTTAAGTCTTCTTTAAGAAATCCTTCTCTCAAGGGGTTGGAGAGATGGACCCAATCAACCCCCCAACACCCACATGAAAGCCAGCTATGGGCCCAGGGAGCTGGCTCGGCAGTTAAAGGCACTTGCTTGCAAAGCCTGCAAATCAGGGTTCAATTACCTAGTACCCATGTCAAGCTAGATACACAAAGTATCATGTATCATGTAAGAAGTCCTGGCATGGCCATTCATATTCTCTCTCTCTCTCTTTCTGTCATAAAAATATATATTTTATAGGCTGGGCATGGTGGTGCATGCCTTTAATCCCAGCACTTGGGAAGCAGAGGTAGGAGGATCACTGTGAGTTCAAGGCCACCTTGAGACTACAGAGTGAATTCCAGGTCAGCCTGGGCCAGAGTGAGACCTTACCTTGAAAAACAAAAACAAAACAAAACTATATATATATTTAAAGCCAAGCATGGCCACACATATAACTCTAGTGCTGGGAGGCAGAAACAGGAGAGTTGGTGGGTTGTCTGGTCAGCCAGTCTGGCTAGAAAGCAGCAGTTCCCGTTTCAGTGAGAAGCTCCATTTCAAGGAAATAAAGTGGAAGAGTGACAGAGAGAACACCTAACATTCTCCCCTTCATACATGTGCCCAGGGCACGTCCATCTGCACACACACACACCCAAACCAAAAAGCAAACTTTCTCTACCTGAAGATCATAAAGGTGTCTGCTCAGATTGTGTGTGAACAGCTGTACTGTTTTTCATTTTCATATTTACCATTTACAGATCTGGAAATAGCTGATCATCACGTAGCAATAAGTCAGATATTATCTTTATCCATTTGGACAGCTCACGTTTCCAACCACTCTTAGAGTCTGACTTTTAGTGCTAGTTCTTTCCCGTTCTCAACTCCCTTTCAGTCTGTAAGTGATGCTTTTCCAGTTGTCTATCTTTAATAGCAGCACCGTCATTTCAGCTATGAAGTTCAGAGTGTCCTTGGTTATTTTTGATCCTTTCTTACACTTGCAAATTAGTACACAATTGCAAATTAGTAATGCCCAAAAGCCACAAGGAGAAGGAGAACTAGAAACGCTTTCTCCAACATGAAGGGACATCCTCAGAAAAACGTTTTGACCAAACACAACATGAAGGGACATCCTCAGAAAGTACCAAACACACACACTTGACTTGACACCAGTGATGTCAGGATGTCTGCTTGACCTGGCTATCAGAATGCCTCTGGCTCTTGCTTGGATCCAAAGAAACAGAGGAAAAGAAGGGTTAATGAGGACACTCATAAAAGCAGACGTGGTCACTGTAAAATGTCTCCTGCAAAACAATATTCTGAAAGGTGGAATCTCAGAAATCAAGAATAAGGATACCCATTATCACTCTTATATTTAATATATAAAAGGTGTTATAAGAATTCCAGCTCAGCCTCGGTTGAGTTCAAGGCCAGCCTGAGACTATGCAGTGAATTCCAGGTCAGTCTGAGCTAGAGTGAGATCCTATCTTGTGTGCATATGTGTCTGGAGACCAGAGTTTGATGTCAAGTGTCCACTTTATTTATTTTTTTATTTTGCTTTTTTTGGTTTTTCAAGGTAGTGTTTCACTCTAGTGCAGGCTGACCTGGAATTCACTATGTAGTCTCAGGGTGGCCTTGAACTCACAGTGATCCTCCTATCTCTGCCTCCCAAGTGCCCAGCAAGGGTTCATTTCTGAATTAGTCATTCTTTCCCACTGACCCATGCAATGGCACTTTTATGTCAGGATTCTCACACTGTCTTGATTACTTAAGGTGTATAATCTGTCTTAAAATCAAGAAATGTGGGCTGGAGAGATGGCTTAGCAGTTAAGGTGCTTGCCTGTGTAGCCGAAGGACCCATGTTCAACTTTCTAGATCCCCCTTGGCCAGATGCACAAAGGTGAGGAAGTGCAAGGTTGCACGTGCCCGCTAGGTGGTGCAAGCATCTGGAGTTCAACTTAATTGGCTGAGGATCTGGTTTGCCAGTTCTCTCTCACTGTCTCCTTTTCTCTAAAATATATGAAGAAAGAAAGAAAGAAAGAAAGAAAGAAAGAAAGAAAGAAAGAAAGAAACGTGAATCCCCTAATTTTGGTGTGTAATCTGCCTTAAAAATCAAGAAATGTGAGTTCCTCAATTTTGGTCATTTTTTAAATTTTTTATTATTTATTATTTATTATTTTTTTTTTTGAGGCAGGGTGTCACTCTAGCCCAGGATGATCTGGAATTCACTATGTAGTCTTAGGGTGGCCTCAAACTCATGGTGATCCTCCTACCTCTGCCTCCCAAGTGCTGGGATTAAAGACGTGCTCCACCACGCCTGGCCTGTTTTTTATTATTTATTTGCAAGCAGAGAGAGTGGGGGGAGGGGTAGATAGAGAATGGGTACACCTGGGCCTCCAGCAGCTGCAAATGAGCTCCAGATGCACACCACACCACTTGGTACATCTGGCTTGATGTGGGTACTTGGGAATTGAACCAGGTGGGTAGGCTTTGCAGGCAAGTGCCTTAATTGCTGAGTCATTTCTCTGGCCCTGATCTGCTTTTTTTGTTGTTGTTGTTTCTTTGTTTTTCGAGGTAGGGTTTCACTCTAGCTCAGGCTGACCTGGAACTCACCATGGAGTCTCAGGGTGGCCTTGAACTCACAGTATTCCTCCTACCTCTGCCTCCCGAAGTGCTGGGATTAAAGACGTGTGCCACCATGCCTGGCTCCTGTTCTGCTTTTTAAAGAGTGGTTATTTTAGAGTCATGTTTTGTGGTTTTCTTCTGTTACCTTTATGTAGCTCTCCATCCCCACTGAACAGAAGCAGCCCTTTCTGTTTTATCTTTGACTTTCCATAAGCCTGAGTTCACTGAGGAGCTTGTTTGCTTCCTGATGTGTACATAGGTTTGTGCTATTCATTTCCATTTGGTTGCCCTTCTGCAGCTGTCATTTCAGAACTGAGGTTAGACAGAGCCCCTGACTGACGTACTGTGAGCTACTTATGGTTTCCTTCCCCAT
Organism: Orientallactaga sibirica; assembly: GCA_036365145.1. Taxonomy (NCBI): domain Eukaryota; kingdom Metazoa; phylum Chordata; class Mammalia; order Rodentia; family Dipodidae; genus Orientallactaga; species Orientallactaga sibirica. Next base: position 5,000,936 of record JAEOAD010000463.1, on the reverse strand, counting down.
TCATGACCATATTATCTATCATCATCCTGTGGGCCCTCCCGTTACACTTCAACCATCTGTCCTACATGCATGCCCTGCGTTCCTTAGCTTCCTTGTTATGGGCAATTAGTTGTTAAAGGCCTCTTGGCTCCGCTTCTGCTACAGGAGAGGTGCCAGGATGGCAGGCTTCCAGGAAGCTTACACTCTCTCCCATGACCTGTGACCCAACCAGGAGACACAGTGTGATCAGTTGCAAAACCCAGGTTACACAACTTTGGCTCGTCCATTCTGATCATGTGAGCAACAAGCCCTAAGAGATGCCAATAAGAAGTGAATTGTATTTTCCCAAACCTAAATCTAGTCTAGTCTGGCTTCCCAGACACCAGAATTCATTCACAGATAGTGGTATCATGCTGGGACTAAAATTAGAATGAATCTGGGAGTCTTTAACATGAGCCAACTATGGAGACATACCAGAAATTCTCTTTTTCTTTTTCTTTTTGAAATTCTCTTTTTCTGATGCTCAGGTGCGGGCATTGAACACAGGGCCCCCTACATGCTAAGTACATGCTCTACCAGTGAGTTACATCCTTAGCCAGAAAATTAGGATGAAAATTCCCCTGCCTTCAAGTCCTTTCTCTTGTACTTGAAGACTCTATTTTGTTGTTCTTTTCAAAGTCCTTGGCTGACCAAACAGTTGTAGGACATGTCCTAGGTTGAAAAGACTGGCCACTCCGATTTACCTACAACCCAAGCAATCATTTCTTCCCCTTATGTGACTTTTTAAATAATTGGACAGAAAAGCCGGGCATAGAGGCACACGCCTTCATTCCCAGCACTCAGGAGGCAGAGGTAGGAGGATCGCTGTGAGTTCAAGGCCACCCTGAGATGACATAGTGAATTTCATGTCAGCCTGGTCTAGAGCGAGACCCCACCTCAAAACAACAACAGGTTGTTCATTAGTATCTCTCACTAGGCTAAGTTAATCATTTTAGAATTAACCAGCGAGTTTGTGAAATTGTCCAAATGCAAACGAAACTGTAAGAAACTTAGCTGGGTGTGGTGGCACACATGTTTAGTTCCAGCACTCAGGAGGTAGGAGAATTGCTGTGCGTTGGAGGCCAGCCTTGGCTACGGAGTGAGTCCCAAGTTAGCCTGGGCTAGAGTGAGACCTCACCTTGAGAAAATCAAACCAAATCAAACAATACCTTTCAGTAATCACCAAGAAACAGAAAGAACCCGCTGTCACGAAGCACGTAAAATCCCCTGAAGGACAAATGCTCCAGACAAAAGAAAGATGGGGAAGAACGAGTTTCAGCATTTGAAACTAATATTTAAGTCTTTAAAAAATCAGATATGGACACATTTAGGATGTAAACAACACGTGTTGGTACCATTCTTTCCCACCCCCCTGCCCTTTTCTGAAGAGGCCTTCTTTGTTGGGGATGCAGGTCAACCCCATGGGGATTGTGGGTCATGCATTGTGTGGGGGGAGAGGCAATGTCTCTAACAATCTTTCCACCTCCTCTGCCGCAAAATATTCTGAGCCATGCTGGGAGCATTTTAAGTCTACTTCAGTGTTGGGCACTGTAGCAGACAGCTTCAGGTTCGCTGAGATGAACTTCCAGACCAGGCACAGTTATGGAGGAAGGGATTTATTGACGCTTACAGATCCAGGGGAAGTTCCATAATGGTAGAAGAAGCTGGTCTGCTTTCACAGGACCAAATACAGAGAGCGAAAAGCCACAAGCTAAAAGCCACACAGCACAGCACACTTCAGGAAGTCCAACTAAGCACACTTTGCATATCTTTAGATTGAAATCCTAAACCCACCACCACACTTTAAGATCCTCCCAGTGACACTGCCTCCAGCCAAGTGGTTGCAGATGCAAACTACAAACTAATAAAACATTGAATATATTGGGGGCCATCTATTCAAACTACCACAGGCACTCTGGATCTCTGCTTTGGTAGGTGTTGAGTCCTCAGTGTCTGTCTCCTTCACCCTTGTGCTGATATCAGATTCACTAAGAAAGCAGCACTCTTGCTCATTTCCCCAATTCCTCTGTGGTTTCAGCTGAGGCCAGGGTGAAGTGCACTGGGTCGTTTATCTCCTCAGGTCCAGCTCCCATCTGAAAAAGAGAAGCAGATTTCCAGATTGACACGCCCGCCTGCACACTGTCCGCGCTGGCAACCTCTTAAATCTTTTCTTTTTTTTTTTTTTTAATATAAAGAAGGCAGCAATTAAATCAATGAGAGGCCAGGCCACACTACACAGTTGCTACCAAGAGACACCCCCCTACCCCTCGCCTTGGGAAAGGGACTCCCCAGGGGAGGAAGGAGATGGTGAGGAGGGTTAGTATGAAGCTTGGCCACTTTTACATCCTGTGGCCTTGCAAAGCCTCAGGTGGCAGCGGCAGCGGTGGCAGCAGCAGGGGCGCCCTCTAGCGTTACAGCTCTCATGTGTGCTTGGTAACTGGATGGGGAGCTCTTGGGCAGGCCAAAGACATTGCGATTGCTTAGGGCTTGGTAGCAGTGAGAGTTGCAGCACCTGGGATAGGCCTAGGCATTGAGTTTCCCTGGAGTGCCCAGTTGCTCCTGGGCCTGGGGTGTCTGAGACCTTTCGTCCTAAAGGCTTGGAGCTCTTTCATTGACCACCAGGTCTCCATCTTCTCTCTGCTTTTGCCGGTTCTGTCCTGGTCGCTTTCTCAAAATGGCTCTGCTGCTTCCTTTGTCTGACTGTCAAGCTGCTGGGGGCCTCGCTTCCTTTCAAGCTTGGCCTGCTGATTGCTCAGCTGTCCTGGCTACTGTCTCTGCTGCTGCTTTCTTCACGTGACCAGCTCAGCCCACACTAGTTACAGCAGCCAAGGAAAGAACGCTGGAGACAAACCTTTCCTTGGGCCTAACATTGTAATGCCAGAGAAGGGGGAGGCAGTACAAGAGTGTCTCCCAATCAGCTTATCAACTGAGCAGAACTTTGTATTTATGGAACCGGAGCAGGGGGTATTTGCACCAATCACAGCATTGTCCCTTTAACCACTGCAGTCCCATGGAAAGTGTCCCTGCCCCTGGCCTCGTTGAATGTGCTTGCAGTGTCACCTAGTGTCACTGGTGCTTTACAGCAGGAGCCAAGCAGAGGAGCACTTTGATGGCTCCATGTATTTTTTTTTCTTTTTTTAAAATCTTTATTTTTTTTGTTTCTTTTTTTTTTTTTTTTTTTTTGAGAGAGACACAGAGAGAGAGACAGAGGAAGACAGATAGAGATGGGTGCTCCAGCAGCCTCTCAGCCACTGAGAACAAAATCCAGATGCGTGTGCTCCTTTGTGGTCAAGTGTGGCATTGCGCCCTTGCGTCACTTTGCATCTGGCTAAACGTGGGACCTGGAGATTGGAACCGCTGGAGATTGGAACCAGCGTTCTTAGGCTTAGGAGGCAGGCGCCTTAACTGCTAAGCCATCTCTCCAGCCCAAGCCATCTCTCCAGCCCAGCTCCATGTATTTTTAAGGCATTCAAAGCATCCGCTATCGGCACAAGGAGCTTCTAGTTGACTGGTTAACTGAAGATTCAGCAGAGATAGAGCGAAGAGAGACACAGAGAGACAATGGGCACGCTAGGGTCTCTAGCCACTGCAAACGAACTCCAGATGCATGCGCCCCTTGTGCAGCTGGCTTACGTGGGACCTGGGGAATTGAACTTGGGTCCTTTGGCTTTGCAGGTAAATGCCTTCACCGCTGAGCCATCTCTCCAGCCCCTGAAAATTCTTTTTGCTCACGGCAGCCAGAGAAGCTAACTGCCACTTAGGGAGTCATAGTGGCCCATGATGTGACGTCTTTAGTTATCTATAGGAACATGACTATCAGCAGGAATATTTATAGCATGAACTTAGAGAGTCTGGACACGTAGCTCAGTTGGTAGAGTGCTTGCCTAACATACATGACACCCTGTGGTTCAGTCCCCAGTACTGCACACTTCAGGCATGGTGGCATACACCTGTAATCCCAGCCCTTTGGAGGTGGAGGCAAGAGGCTCAGGAGTTCAAGGCCAGCCTGGGCTACATCAAACCCTGCATTCTCCACATGTGTGTGCAAGGAGGGTGTACATACACACATACATGTACCACATATACTCTACATACACAGGCCAAAAAATGTCCATTCTAATACAAAAAAAAGTCAATTTCATGCTGGGCGTGGTGGTGCACTCCTTTAATCCCAGCACTCGGGAGGCAGAGGTGGGTGGATTGCCAGGAGTTTGAGGCCACCCTGAGACTACAGAGTGAATTCCAGATCAGCCTGGACTAGAGTGAGACCCTACCTCTAAAAGCCAAAAAAAAAAAAAAAAAAAAAAAGTCAATTTCCCAACATTTTTGGAGGCTGAAGCCAGTCTGGGAAATATGGTGAGATCCTGTCTCAAAAAGAAAAAGAAGCCAGGCATGGTGGCGCATGCCTTTAATCCCAGCACTGCGGAGGCTGAGGTGGAGGATCACCGTGAGTTTGAGGCCACCCTGAGAAGACAGAGTGAATTCCAGGTCAGCCTGGGCTAGAGGGAGATCCTACCTCGAGTCCCCCTCCCCCCGCCAAAAAAAGTCATAGTGTCATATTTTCCTTATTTTCACACAAGATTGATGTAAGTAAAGTAGATTGGCTGTTTCTTTAAAAAAAATGTAAAAGAAGAAAAAAAAAACTCATGGATTTGTGGTCATTTCTTTAACAAAGAATTGTGTCAAATTCAAATGTTTGCCCTGCTGATTTGCTTCTTTTATTTTACTGCCAAATTGTAGTGCAACCTCCTGAGCCTGTCTAACCAAGACTTCCAGCAGACTGACAGAGCCCGAGCCTGAAAAACCGCTGTCCCGCCCTAGACACGCGGGGGCATTTTCGGCAATGTCTGGAGATAGTTTGGTGTTCACACTGGGGCATAAGAGGACTACTGCGTCTTGTGCTACAGAAGTGTCTGGGTCCAAATTTGGAATGCGATGAGGCTGGGAAGCCCTTGCCCCCTTGCCCCAAAGAAGTTCCTTTCTACCAGCCGCAGCCCGTCAGGCTCTCCGGGGTTAGTGGGCTTCCCCAAGGAGGCTTTCCTCAGTGGTGGTGGGGGGAAGTTGGATCAAAGACCTTATCAGTGTAAGGATTAGCACGTGCTAAGCACCCTCAGAGTGCTGTCAGATCTTTGCCTGCAGTCTGATCAACTCTCCCTGGAAGCTAATGGCTTTGGATTTCAAGTCCATAGCGTAGCCCCAGGAATCCCCCCAAGTATCCATTCAGAGCAAAGCAATAAAGCAGGCTGTTCAGCTTTAGGACAAAAAATATATTTCACCAACAGTCAAAATATACATCAAAGCTTTAGAACTAGCTTATATAAAGTTCTAATTCCTCTGTCCTTAAAAAAAAAATTAGGGTCAGCCTAGACTAGAGTGACACCCTACCTCGAAAAACAAAACAAAAAATTAGGGCTGGGGAAATGGCTTAGAGGTTAAGGCATTTGCCTGCGAAGCCTAAGAACCCACGTAAGCCAGATGCACAAGGTGGCACATGCGTCTGAAGTTCATTTGCAGTGGCAGTTTGGATAAGGCACGCTTTGCCCATGCTTGGACTCTTTCTGTTCGAGTGAGTCTTCACTGTCTTATTCTGTTCTCCCAGTTTTTCTGCAGAGCACCGAGGGTCAGTGGACACTGGCCTCATGGACATTTTCCAGACAAGATACTAGAAATGGGATGATCCCTCTGTTCAGTGCAGGTGTTTACCTTTACCTAAGGAATGGGATGATCCCTCTGTGCAATGCTTGTGTTTACTGTCACCTAAGGAATGGGATAATCCCTCTGTTCAATGTACCATGACCTTGCTGTATTTCCTTGTTTCTAAATACCTTTGTGATTACAAAGCATAGAATGTTTCTTGCCTCAGTTCCGCCTGGATGACTTATATAACCTGTGTCTTCTTATAATCACCCCCCCTTGTTTAACAATATGTAACTTTGTGGTTTAACTCCCATCCTGTTTTTACTATAAACATCATGTGGTTATTTCCAATAAAAGCAGACACTCCGAACAGTTCACGGCTGTATCCTGAGATCCGGAACGCTGGGTGTAGCCCTGCACCAGCTTTTCTTCTTTTTCTTTTCTTTCTTTTTTACCCAATAAAACTTTGCCTCACATTCCGTGAGTCGATGGCCTTACTTGTATGACACCGGACCCCGTAACAATACAAGTGAGGAACTTTGCCTCTGTGCGTCTAATTTCTCCCCACGACAGTGTAAGGGAAGTAATGTTACAGAAAGTCAGCAAAACAGAGCAGCTGAAGCTGCCATGGCAGGAAGCCAAGCCCATCATCTACCGACCCTATTTCCCAATGTTGACTAGCATGGTTCTATCACAACAGGCCTGTGAGCTCTTTGGGCATACTGCCAATGACAGACATCATGTTCCAGTGACCCAATCACATCTAAGTCCTGGAAGTTTGTATTTGCATACAGAATCCCAGGGCTGGGGACACAGCTCAGAGGGAGGGTGTTTACACAGCATGTGCAAGGACCTGGGTTCAATTTCCAGTACCACAAAAAAATTAAAATTAAAATTAAAAAAAACCCAAAATTTAAGGCCAGGCATGGTGGCACACACCAGGTCAGCCTGAGCTAGAGTGAGACCTGACCTGAAAAAACAAAACAAAAACAAAAACAAACAAAAAAGAAACCATGTGTGGTAGTGCACACCTTTAATCCCAGCACTCAGGAAGCAGAGGTAGGAGGATCACCATGAGTTTGAGGCCAACCTAAATTAGTGAATTCCAGGTCAGCCTGGGCTAGAATGAGACCCTACTGGAAAAACCAAAACCAAAACCAAAACCAAAACCAAAACCAAAAACAAAACAAAAAAAAAAAAAAACCTTGTGGTAGTTTGAATATATGTCCCCCAATATATTCAGTGTTTTACTAGTTATAGTTTGCATCTGCAATCACCTTGCTAGAGGCAATGTCACTGGGGGCCGGTCTTAAGGTGTTAATGGTGTGGGTTTGAGATTCCATTGTAAAGATATGCAAATGTGCCTAGCAGGAGTTCCTGAAGTGTGCTGTGTGACCTTTTGGCTGTAGTTTTGCTCTGTGTGCTGTGGTGGCTGGTTGGTTTTTGCTCTCTCTGCCTGGCCTTGTGAGAGCAGGCCGCTTCTCCTGTCATTATGGAACTTCCCCTGGATCTGTAAGCTTCAATAAATAATATCCCTTCCTCCATAACTGTGCCTGGTCTGGAAGTTCATCTCAGCGAACCTGAAGTTGTCTGCTACAAACCTACTCAAAAAACTCCAAAAACCTAAATTTAAAAAAAGTATATACAGCATCTTTTTTTTTTAGTTCAAGGTTGGGTCTTGCTCTAGCCCAGACTAACTTGGAATTCACCATGTAGTCTCAGGGTGGCCTGGAACTCACAGTGATCCTCCCAAGTGCTGGGATTAAAGGTGTGTGCCACCATGCCCAGCTCCATTTTTATTTTATTTTATGTATTTCAGAGAGAGAGGGAGAGAATGGGCACTCCAGGGCCTGTAGCCAGTGTCAATGAACTCCAGATGCATGTGCCTCCTTGTGCATCTGGCTTTACGTGGGAAATGGGGAATTGAATTGAACCTGGGTCTTTTGGCTTTCTTGGCAAGCACCTTAACCACTAAGCAATCTCTCCAGCCCCATTGCGTTTCTCGAAGAATGTTTTTCTTCAAAGGCAAAACAAGATACAGTTAACTTGAAAGTTGGGAGGCTTGGTGAACACCGTGCTTCACTTTGGGTTCTCTTCCGGAATGTTCGAGTACACCGTGTCCAGAGGCTGCCAGTGGCAGCTCATGAGGGAATCGTACACTTCTTCACTCTTTGCCATAAACTCCTTGTTTAATTCCTCGATGTCCAAATGGAGATTTGGATCTGCAGAAGCCAATCAGGGACACAAGAAAAATAGTTTTACAGAACACATGCTAGTAAGTATTGCAGACAATAAAGATTAAAAATTTTGGCTGTGGGCTGGAGAGATGGCTTAGCGGTTAAGGCAGCTGCCTGCTAAGCCTAAGAACCGGTTCCAATCTCCAGGTCCCACGTTTAGCCAGATGCAGTGATGCAAGGGCGCAATGCTGCACTTGACCACAAGGGGGCACACACATCTGGATTTCATTCACCGCAGCTGAGAGACTGCTGGCACGCCCATCTCTATCTGTCTCCCTCTCCTTCTCTGTCTGTCTCTCTCTGTGTCTCTCTCCAAAAAAAAAAAATAATAATTTGGCTGTAAGCCGGGCATAGTGGCACACGCCTTTAATCCCAGCACTTGGGAGGCAAGAGGTAGGAGGATTGCTGAGAGTTCGAGGCCAGCCTGAAACTACATAGTTAATTCCAGGTCAGCCTGGACCAGAGTGAGACCCTACCTTGAAAAACAACAACAACAAAAAAATTTTGGCTGGGTGTGGTGGCACACGTACCAGCACTCGGGAGGCAGAGGTAGGGAGATTGCCATGAGTTCAAGGCCACCCTGAGACTACATAGTGAATTCCAGGTCAGCCTGGGCTAGAGTGAGACCCTACCTCGGGAAAAAAAGTTTAATTTGCCAGCTGGGCATGGTGGCACACACCTTTAATCCCAGCACTTGGGAGGATCACTGTGAGTTAGAGGCCACTCTGAGACTACATGGTGAATTCCAGGTCAGTCTGGGCTAGAATGAGACCCTACCTCAAAAAAAAAAAAAAAAATTTTTTTTTTTAATTTGCTACCCATATATGAATGCTACTTTCACTTTTGGTTAGAAAAGCTTCTCTTTTCAGATGTCACTGACCTCTAGGATGACTCAAAAGGCACCAGAGTGCTGAAAAGTGACAGAGGAGTATTCAGCACTGAAACATCTCTATCCCACCCTTCAAGGCTCAGGGTCCATTGCGGAAGAGGTGGTAGAAAGAATGTAGGAACCAAAGAAGGGTACAACTCCTTACAATGTACTTTTCCAGACACAATTTGGCCTCGATATCCATGATCTCACAGTGCCTGGTACTACCTACACAAGACCCTCATAATAGGAGGAAAAGATGATGACATCAAAACAAGAGAGATAGGGCTGGAGAGACGGCTTCGCGGTTAAGTGCTTGCCTAGGAAGCCTAAGGACCCTGGTTCAAGGCTCCATTCCCCAGTACCCACGTAATCCAGATGCATAAGGTGGCAAATGCATCTGAAGTTTGTTTGCAGTGGCTGGAGGCCCTGGTGTGACCGTTCTCTCTCTCTCTGCCTCTTTCTCTGTGTGTCTGTTGCTCTCAAATAAATAAATAAAATAAATAAAGTTAAAAAAACCAAGAGAGATAATTGAGAAGGGGGTATTATGGAGGGTGAATTTGTGAAAGGGAAAGTGGGGGAGGGGAAGGAATTATCGTGGCTTATTGTCTATAATTATGGAAGTTGTTAGTAAAAAAGTTTTTAAAATTTTTAAATTTGAGAATTATGCTCCATGTACAAGAGGACCCGACCACTCATCTCTGAAGCCCAGAACCCCCATTTGGTAATGTTATCACGAAAGCATCACATCTGGGTCTTTACTCTAAATTGCAGTCCAGAGGTTTCCAAGGGTTCAAAGTCACTGATTTATTTTTATTTATTTGAGGGAGAACGAAGGAGAGAATGGGAGCACCAGGGCCTTTAGCCATTGCAAACGGACTCCAGAGGCATGTGCCACTTTGTGCATCTGGCTTATGTGTGTCCTGGGGAATTGAACCCTGGTCATTAGGCTTTGCAGGCAGATGCCTTAACCGCTGAGCCATCTCTCTAGCCCCTGAGTTTTATTTATTTATTTATTTATTTTTTGAGGTAGGGTCTCACTCTAGCTCAGGCTGACCTGGAACTCTATGTATTCTCGGGTGGCATTGAACGCATGGCAATCTTCCTACTTCTGCCTCCCGAGTGCTGGGATTAAAGGCGTGTGCCACCATGCCCGGCTCTGAGTTTTTTTAAAACATAATCTGCTTTCTTTCTCCATGTACTGAATATAACTGAAGAAGCCATTTCTGTTTGTCTTTGTAAGTTTTGCAAGCCTAAGTGCATTCAGGGCCATAATTTGCTTTCTAGTACAATAACAGATTCATGTTAATTTTATGACTCTCAGAGACCAAAGGCTCATGTTCTTCCTCCCCCTGTAATTTCACATCTTAAATTATTAACCTTTAACCATGGTGGTGCATGCCTTTAATTCCAGCACTTGGGAAGCAGAGGTAGGAGGGTAGCTGTAAACTCAAGGCCAGCCTGGAACTACAGAGTGAGTTCCAGGTCAGCCTGGGCTACAATGAGGCCCTACCTCAATAAAATAAAATAAATTCTTAATCCTCAATATGAGAGAATTTGGAGCTGGGGTGTTGGGTGTTATCAACATTAGAGATGGTCATAGAGGTGGGATCCTGATCTGATGAGACTAATGCCCTTACAGAAAAAGGCATCAGAGACAGGACTGGGAGATGGCTCAGCAGTTAAAGGTGCTTGCTTACAATACTGACAGCCTGGGTTTGATTCCCCTGTGCCAATGTAAAGCCAAATGCACAGTGTGGCACATGCTGATGGGGTTCATTTGCAGTAGCAGGAGGCCCTGGCATGCCCCCCCCCATCTGTTTGCAAATAAGTTTAAAAAATTGTTTTTAAAAAGACTGCAGAAGCCGGGCGTGGTGACGCACGCCTTTAATCCCAGCACTCGGGAGGCAGAAGTAGGAGGATCACGTGAGTTCAAGGCCACCCTGAAACTACATAGTTAATTCCAGGTCAGCCTGGGCCAGAGTGAGACCCTACCTCAAAAAAACAAAAAAACAAAAAAACAAAAAAAAAAGACTGCAGAGAGTTTGTACTCTAACATGAATGCCAAAGAGGTCATGAAAGGAATGCCATCTACATGCCAGAAAAAGAGCCCCCACTAGTCTGGGGACTTAAATAAGAGAAGGTGTCCTGCCACAGTTCTAGGGGATGGAAGTGCCAGAGCGAAGTCTCTCGCTTTCTGGCGAGGGCAGAGGCCATGAAGGGAGAGCTGAGAACTTGCCCATTGTCAGGAATTCACTCTGACAGCAACTACACGGACCCATCCCTCAACATCGATCTGCTCATCTCTTCTTGGCCCCGCCTCTCAGCACTGTGACACTGGGGATTAAGTTTCCAAGGTGGGACCTTCAGGAGAGTCACAGACACCACAGCAAATATGAGCCAGAATTTACGGAGGAAACAGATTTTGACAGTGACGTAGCAGTCTCTTGCCACCTGGGAATGTCCCTGTTTCGTGATCTCTGGAGGAGCCCATAGTGATGGCTCCACTGACATCAATGCCATAGAAACAGTCTGCCACGCAGGGCAAATTACTGAGAAGAGCTTGAGCAACCCAGGTGGGAACTTTCCAGTTGGGTCTCTCAGTCTCCAGCAGCTTGGCTGAATGAGGCACCTAGAGATGGGGTCAAGTATTTATTTATTTATTTATTTTTGTTATTGTTGCTTTGGCTATTGAGGTAGGGTCTCCCTCTAGCCCAGCTGACCTGGAATTCACTATGTACTCTCAGGCTGGCCTTGAACTCACAGAAATCCTTCTACCTCTGCCTCCCAAGTGCTGGGATTAAAGGTGTGCGCCACCACGCCCAGCCAGTCAAGTTTTGTTCTGAACCTCTTTCTTACCTCCTAGTGTATCTTCATCATGGTCTTCAGTTGGAGCTGTGGTTTCTTCAAAGAAAGCCAGAATCTTAAAGGAGCAAAATTTAAATTTTGAATTAATATTTGCTTCCTTGGGAAGTAAAACCTAGCTCTATAAAATATCTAAAACACAAAACTCTTGCTAAGTAAATTTATTTTGAATTTCAATTAGAAGAATCTTTTAAAACAATTTTTAAACTTTTTACTTTATTATTTTTTTGGAGAGAGACAGAGAGACAGAGAGAGAGGGAGAGGGAGAGGAGGACAGAGATGGGCGTGCCAGCAGTGTCTCAGCTGCTGTAAACGAAATTGAGATGTGTGTGCCCCCTTGTGGTTAAGTGCAGCATTGCACCCTTGCGTCACTTTGCATCTGGCTAAAGGTGGGACCTGGAGATTGGAACCAGCATTCTTAGGCTTAGGAGGCAGGCATCTTAACCACTAAGCCATCTCTCCAGCCTCTTTTAAAATTTTTAATTAATTTGTTTGTGAGCAGAGAGTGAGTGAGAATGAGTGTGAGTGAGCACGGACACACCAGAGCCTCTTGCTATTGCAAACGAACTCCAGGCATGTACCACTTTGTGTATCCGGCCTTACTTGGGTACAGGGGGATGAAACCCAGGCCTGGAAGGCTTTGTAAGCAAGTGCCTTTAACCACTGAGCAGATCCTCAGCCCTTGCTGAATCTTTAGATAATAAAATACTATCATTATGAGATAGAGGAACTGAACTAAAATAGAAGTCAGAAAAGCAAGACTGACAGGCTCTTGGGAGCTAATGGGACTATCAGGGCTGGGCTGGGACCAGACATCAGAGATTCTAATATCCAGTGGCTTACTGAACTATGTAGTTCAGGCTGACCTTGCACTCCCTATCTGCCTGCCTCAGTTTCCCCAGTGCTGGGGTTATAGTGTGTGTCACCATGCTGACCGTACTCCATTTTTTCCCCCTTTTTTGGTTTTCCAAGGTAGGGTCTGGCTGTAACCCATGCTGACCTGGAATTCATTACGTACTCTCAGGGTGGCCTCGAACTCACAGTGCTCTTCCTACCTCTGCCTTGTGAGTGCCACCATGCCCAGCTTGCTGTTAATTTTTTAAATGTTCTCATGAGCCAGGTGTGGTGGTGCATGCCTTTAATCCCAGCACTCAGGAGGCAGAGATAGGAGGATCGCTGTAAGTTTGAGGCCAACCTGGGACTACAGAATGAGTTCCAGGTCAGTCTGGGCTAAAGTGAGTCCCTACCCTGACAAACCAAACAAACAAACAAAAAAGTTCTGAATGGAAAGAAAAGTACATTAATTACTGAAGTGAATTATATTCATTTCTCTCTATTTAGAGATGTAAATGTAAGACTGGGCATGGTGGCACACACCTTTAATCCTAGCCTTGGGAGGCAGAGGTAGGAGGATCACCAGGAGTTCGAGACCACCGTGAGACTACACAGTGAATTCCAGGTCAGCGTGCGCTACAGTGAGACCCTAACTTGAAGCTCCCCACCATCCAAAAAATATAAAGGTCACCACTAAATACAGGTGGAAAGGGGGGTGGTGAAAAGGAAAAGGAGGGTTGGAGAGATGGCTTAGTGGTTAAGACACTTGCCTGCAAAGTCAAAGGACCCAAATTCAATTCCCCAGGACCCATGTAAGCCAGATGCACAAGGGGGCACATGTGCCTGGAGTTCATTTGCAGTGGCTGCAGGCCCTGGCGCACCCATTAAAAAAAAAAAAAAAGGGAAAAGAAAATGTACCAAGACCCCAGGGAAAAGTTTACTAAAAGCCTCAATACCTAGAAGTTGCTAACGAGAAACCTCCAAGCTGAGCTAAAGGAAGAAATGTGACTTCTAACAGGACATTTTATATGAAGGGCCCACATAAAAGGCCGAGGTAGGAGGATGCCTCTGAGTTCAAGGCCAGCCTGATTGTGTAGTGAATTCCAGGTCATCCTGGGCTACAGCAAGACCCTACCTCGAAAAAACAAGAAAAAAATGTCTTTTTAAAGAGTGTTCATGTCCCTAGTTAGAGCCAAACAAACCCCAAACTTTTTTTTCTTTTCTTTTTTCCCAAGTAGGGTCTCACTCTAGCCCAGGATGACCTGGAACTCACTATGTAGTCCTAGGTTAGCCTTGAACTCCCAGTGATCTTCCTTCCTCTGCCTCCTGAGTGCCAGGGTTAAAAGGCGTGCGCCACCACGTCCAGTCCCAAAAATTCTTTCTTTGTTTGCCTAGGTTAAGTGTTAGTAAAATCTATTTTCCAATAATGAAAATTTAATAGCAAAAGTTTAGGCCAGGCCAAGATTTCATGAGTCTGCAACTTTGCTTTCAGGAGTGGGGGAGGGGAAGAGCTGACGTCATTTGCCATCTCAAAGGAAAGGGCAGGAAGATGCTCACATTACTGAGCACAGGACTGACTCGTCCAAGCAAGGGTTACCTCTGGCATGACCCACGGTCCAGATTGGGGCTCGTGGGGCTCGTGGGGCTCGTGGGTCTCATGCATAGAAGGGAGGCTGGGTCCGTTCCCATCGGCCGTGTAGGCATAGCTGTAGCAGGGAAGCGAGAAAGAGCTTTGCGGTTGCTCGTACCAGCTGTCATGGTGGTAACCCGAAGGGCTGGCCTGGACCTCCAGATCCTCTCTAGTGACAGAGAAGAGGGCAGCAGTGACAATCACCACCAGCCAGGGCAGACCCCCTCCCCACCTCCACGCCCCACCTTCCCAAGAAGTTTTAAGTAAGGTTAATTCTGCTTCATTGGTTTAGAAACACCTATGTTCAAAGCCCTAGCCTGGAAGTTGCCAAAGGCATTGGATTAGAACACTAATGGCTCTTCATTATTATTATTATTATTTTTATTGGTTTCTTGAGGTAGAGTCTCGCTCTAGTGCAGGCTGACCTGGAATTCACTATGTAGTCTCAGGCTGGCCTCAAACTCACAGCCATCCACCTACCTCTGCCTACCAAGTACTGGGATTAAAGGTGTGTACCACCATGCCTGGCTGGCTTTTCTTTCTTTCTTTCTTAGAAAAAAATTATTTATTTTAAATTAAGGGATCCTACCTAAATTTATTTTGGTATCAAACAAGGGCAATTGGTAATGGGAGCAAAAGCATCTATAATTGTGAGTAGGTTGTAATTTGTTTACAAAAAGTATACAAAATTAGTTTAATTCAAACATCAACTTATCAAAGTTTCTTAAAGTCAATTTTGCTTTTGGAAAGGTATCAAAAGTCCTCATATCCAGAATAACCTTTATATTGTGATTTATGAAATTATAGCACATCAGATCTTCAAGCAACATCATCAGATTGGCTTTTCATTTTTAAAGTAGAAAAAATTAAAATAAAACCTCACTCACCTTGGCCAGTAACAATAAAAGTTATCTTGTGGAACGATGTCAAAGCCTGCAAAATTCTCCCATCTGGCCATTTCTGCAGAAACTTTACAAATGAAACGGAATCCACAGTTTCTATTCCTGGGCTAAGAATTCTAGCTGATGAGCCAATCCTTACAAAGATCTCCATGAAACGAGGTCATTATATTTAATGGCAATTCCTGCTAGGAAAATAATTGCTTGTTGTTCCCGACAATGGGGTGAAGGTGTGGGTGGCAGCAGGAATGTACTGGGATCACCTGGGAAACTCGGCCAACTTTCTTTGGCTTCTAGTTACCAGCATCTCCCCAAATATCCAAAGTGAGGAGCCCTCAGAATTGTGTGTGTGGGGGGGTTGACAAAGCCAGACCTCTCCACTCTCCACCCCTGCTGCCATGACAGGTAAAAATGACACTTTTAATAAGTAAGACCTCAAATATCTCAATCTGATGTTTCCCTCCCCAGAGATCTGCTAAGAATGTCTATTGGAACCAACACCCCGTGGCTTTCGCTTTAATCAGCTGCAAAGCTGTCAGGAAAGTATACCACACACACGTACACTAATGCAGATACAAGGAAATGATTTATAGAAATGCTTTGGTCTTTATTTATTTAGGATTTTTGAAGTACGGCCTTGTTCTAGCTCAGGCTGACCTGTTTAATTCACTGTGTATTCTCAAGATGGCCTTGAACTCACAACTATCCTCCTACCTCAGCCTCCTGGATGCTGGGCTTAAAGGTGTGTGCTACCTGTTTTTTTGTTTGTTGTTTTTACACTGGATCTCACTGTGTCATCACGCTGGCCTCAAACTCACTGTACTCCGACAGCCTCCAAAGCGCTGAGTTACCTGGGCGTGCTGTTTAATGCCCACTCTAATTCATGTGATATGGAGTCGAACCTCAGATTCTTCAGTTCTTACTTCCTCACCCTCCCAAGCTGCAAAGCCCCACAGTGTCAGTGTTTAAAAGGGAACACAGGAAACCCAGGGCTGTGCTTATTAATAACTAGTCCACTGTTCAATACTAGTGCATTCTACATTTACCTGTAAACATGGAAAATACTATCGTGAGGAGAATCTGGGCATGCTGGGTGCACACCTTTAATCCCAGCATTTGAGAGGCAGAGGTAGGAGGGTCACTGTGACTCCAAAGTCATCTGGAACTACAGAGTGAGTTTTAGGCTAGAGTGAGACCCTGTTTTGAAAAAAACAACGATAAATAAATAAAATAAACGTGATGAATTTGGGTGGTTCGACTATTTACCAATTATTTCCTAAACCAGCACACAAAACAGTATTGCTTGATGGGGGCATCAAGGGAGGTTTTATTAATAGCAGCTATGGTAGATACTGCCAGGTGTAACTAACATTGGTTTCACCTTTTTTAAAAAAAATTAATTTGCAAGCAGAGAAAGAAGAGAGATAACAGGCACACCAGGGCTTCTAGCTGCTGCAAACAAACTCCAGCCACATGTGCCACTTTGTGCATCTGGCTCTATTGGGGAGCTGAACCCTGGTCTTTAGACTTTGCAGGTAAGTGCCTTAACCACTGAGCCATCTCTCCAGCTCCTGGGTTCCTTTTTTTTTTTCTTTTCTCCCCCTCCTCCTCCTCCTTCTTTTTTGGTTTCCTTTCTTTCTTAGTGACAGAACCCTGATTGTACTAGAGATAACAACAGGCCCAAGAAAAAGACGATTATTTCCAGTTTTTGCTGTAGCTGGATGTGGCCAGCTTGGCTAATAAGATGTAAACAGGATTCTAAGAAGGGATTGAGGAAGGCTGTGTGGACAAAGGATTTTGGTTGGATGGAAGGAGACCAACTCATCTTCCTCCCTCTCTCTAGGCCTGGGACAGAGCTACGGCTGGGATACCGAAGCCAGAACAACTCCAGCTGTACTATGACATGTGACATGGTGGGCAGAGCAATGGCAGCTGACTGAATCTGTATTTGACCAAAGTTTTTTTTCCTAACATTTATTTATTTGCAAACACAGGAGATAGAGAGAGAATGGGTGCACCAGGGCCTCTGCACTGCAAACAAACTGCAGCTGCATGCGCCCCTTCGTGCAACTGGCTTTACGTGGGTACTTGGGAATTGAACCCTGGTCATTAGACATTGCAAGTGAGTGCCTTAACTGTTAAGCCATCTCCTCAGCTCAATGCTTGGCACTACTTCAGTTTTTTTGTGAATCTTCTCCTGACCCCATCTTTGTTCTTTCTTATTCAGTTTATTTATTTTTATTTTTATTTATTTATTTATTTATTTATTTGGTTTTGCGAGGTAGGGTCTCACTCTGGTCCAGGCTGATCTGGAATTAACTATGTAGTCTCAGGTTGGCCTCGAACTCTCGGCGATCCTCCTACCTCTGCCTCCCGAGTGCTGGGATTAAAGGTGTGCGCCACCATGCCTGGCCTCAGTTTATTTTTTTTTAATGATTTATTTGCAAAGAAAGAGATACAGAGACAGAGAGAAAGTAGTATGGGTGCACCAGGGCTCTGGAGTTCAGTTTTATTCAGTTTTGACAAAAGAAACTCACTAAGTCAGTTTAGCCAAGACATCTCATTCTGGATATGTAACTGACCAGTAACTGACCAGCTTCCTGTCCCGCCAGTATCACCCAGGTAGCATCTGATCCCCCCAGACTGTCTTCAGCAAGAATGTTTTTAGGGGCTTAGTAGTTAAGGTGCTTGCCTATGAAGTCAAAGGGCCCAGGTTCAATTCCTCAGTACCCACGTAAGCCAGATACACAGGGTGGCATGTGCATCTGGAGTTCATTTTCAGTGGCTAGAGGCCTTGGTGGGCCCATTCTCTCTATCTTCCCCTTTCTTTCTCTCTCAAATAAATAAATAAAATATTTTTAAAAAAGAATGCTATTGGGTTGGTTCCATCAGAAGCTCCTGACCCTCTGATGCTTTCTCTTGTGATTTTCTACCCATTCCCCCCATAGGGAGTGGAACATGGATCCTTAGGCTTCACAGGCAAGCACTTTAATTGCTAATCCATCTCTCCAGCCCTCTTATGACTTTTTTTCTTTTTAATGTAGGGTCTCGCTGTAGCCCAGGCTGACCTGGAATTCTCTATGTAGTCTCAGGCTGGCCTTGAGCTCATGGTGATCCTCCTACCTCTGCCTCCTGAGTGCTGGGATTAAAGATGTGCGCCACCACTCCCAACTTTATGAGCCTCTTTATTCTTGCAAACTCTTCTCAAATTTCAATTGTGGCTGGACGTGGTGGTGCACCCCTTTAATCCCAGCACTTGTGAGGCAGAGGTAGGAGGATCACCATGAGTTCGAGGCCACGTTGAGACTACATAGTGAATTCCAGGTCAGCCTGAGCTACAGTGAGACCCTACCTCAAGAAAACAAAACAAAACAAAAAAAAACACCCCAAAAAAATTCAGTTGTGTATGTCAGCATTATGTGATACATTTCTGAAATAACCAGGTTCAAAGAGCAAAGGTATGTTATCCTTTATAACCAAGTGCTACTGCATTGAATTTCTGCACCACTTTTTCCTCCCTCCCTTTCTTCCTTCCTTCCTTCCTTCCTCCTTCCCTCCCTCCCTTTCTTCCTCCCTCCCTTCCTTTCTCTTTCTTTCTTTTCTTTTTTAATTTGAGAGCGACAGACAAACAGAGAGAAAGAGACAGAGACAGAGAGACAGAATGGGTGCACCAGGGCCTCCAACCACTGCAAATGAACTCCAGATGCATGTGCCCCCTTGTGCATCTGGCTTACATGGGTTTTGGGGAATCGAGCCTCAAACTGGGGTTTTTAGGCTTCACAGGGAAGCACTAAGCCATCTCTCCAGCCCCACACCACCACTTTTTCTTTTACCCACTCATCTGTTGGTGGGACCTAGGTTGGTTCCACATCTTGGCAATTATGAAGCATGCTCATGAAACCTGAGTGTGCAGGTATCCTTGTGATACACTGACTTTAGTGGGCTAGCGGAATCGAACTTCCCACTGATTTCCACAGTGCTTTCCAACACACTCGGCAGGGTCGAACTTGGTTCACATCATTAGTGGTGGGTTGTTGGGTGGGGGATATTTGCTAGCTCAGGGTTGTCACAAACCCTTATTTCCCACCCCCAAGGCTTCTGGAAGGAACACTTTCATGAATTTTGTGAGTCATAAGGTCAAACATTTTATGATAGAAAAATAAAAACATAACTGGCTGGAGTGATGGCTGAGCAGTTAAAGCACTGGCTGGCGAAGCCAAAAGACCCTGGTTTGATTCCCCAGGATCCACGTAAGCCAGATACACAAGGTGGTGCATGCACCTGGAGTTCATTTGCAGTGGCTGAAGGCCCTGGCGTGCCCATTCTCTCTTTCTCTCTGCAACTTTCTCGCTCTCAAGTAAATAAAAGTAAAATAAAAAAAAATAACCTAACTCCAAAGAAAAACTACAATTTGTTTCCAGCAGAGAGAGCTCCATCTTTACCTCCCTGTCACATCTTATATGTGTCAAATTTAGAATGGATCCTGGAAACAGGAAAAGACCAAATGTGTCATACTATTCTAGAGGCTTTGCGCACTTATTAGAGTATTTATTGTAGGATTAAATTGGAAGGTATCTCCCCTAACTTTACATGGGGACACAGCTCGCTCTGCGCTGCGCTGCGGTGCTGCCCCCCAGAGGCAAGGGCCGGTGCGGCAGCAGCGAAGAGGTGGCGGTGCGTCCGCAGCACCGCCCCGGGCTTACCTGCCCCAGAGCCAACGTGTCCGCACGGCCAGGTTCCCAGCTCCCGGGTCTTCTGCAGCCACCGGCGGCCTCCCCGAGGGCACTGCTCAGGTCCTGTGGTCCCCCAGGTGCCCCAAGAGCAGGATCCGCTGCGTCCTGCCCCCTCCGCAGCATCCTCGGCAGTGTGGGCAGCGGGGCGCCAGGCTGGCAAGTGCCGGGCTGTGCGCATGCGCGGACTTTGTGTGTGTGTGTGTGTGTGTGTGTGTGTGTGTGTGTCTGTCTGTCTGTCTGTCTGTCTGTCTGTCTGTCTGTCTCCCCCCCCCCTTCCAAGTGCCCACCCTCCAACTGCCTCCTGAACTCGCCCACTGCTCTGCCCACGGTCCTGAAAGCCACTCACGTGTATCCTTGGGCCTCACTGGGCAACTTGTCTAACCTGGTGGCAAACTCCAAGGCCATGAGAGACTTTGTCTCAAAATGGTGACAATCTGCTTAGGCTGGGAGTGGTGGCGCATGCCTTTAATCGCGGCTCTCGGGTGGCACAAATAGGAGGACCACTGTGAGTTCGAGGCCAGCCTGAGACTACCTAGTGAATTCCAGGTCAGCTTGGACTAGATAGAGTAAAACCCTACCTTAAAAAAAAAGTTGCACCTGGGCCTGGAGAGATGGCTTAGCGGTTAAGCGATTGCTAGTGAAGCCTAAGGACCCTGGTTCCAGGTTCGATTCCTCAGGACCCATGTAAGCCAGATGCCCAAGGTGGCTCATGCATCTGGAGTTCGTTTGCAGTGGCTGGAGGCCTTGGTGCGCCCATTCTCTCTCTCTCCCTCCCTCTTTCTCTGTCT
The DNA here is from genome assembly GCA_036365145.1 of Orientallactaga sibirica. Classification (NCBI taxonomy): domain Eukaryota; kingdom Metazoa; phylum Chordata; class Mammalia; order Rodentia; family Dipodidae; genus Orientallactaga; species Orientallactaga sibirica. The sequence goes on along the minus strand of JAEOAD010000463.1, from coordinate 4,980,427 downwards.
GCCTTGTCGCTCTCAAAATAAGGAAAAATAAACAAAAAAAATTAAAAATTGCACCTGTGCTGGTTCAGCAGTTAAGGTGCTTGCCTGCACAGCCTAATGACCCAAGTTCGACTCCCAAATACCTACTTTGTGCCAGATGTACAAGGTGGCACATGTGTCTGGAGTTTCTTTGCAGTAGCCGGAGGCCCTAGAGTGCCCATTCTATCTGTCTCTTTCTCTCTCAAATAAATAATAAATATTACATATTATAAAAACTGCACCCTAAGTTGTCTTTTGTCCTCCACAGGCATTCACGTGTGTGTGCATGTGCGCGCGCACACGCACGCACACACACACAAATACACATTGCAGCTTAGAAACTCTGAGAATGCCTTAATCCATATCATCTCCCAGCTGACTTCAAGCTCCTTGCAGGGAGAGGACATTTCTTACACTTTGCCCTCAGCCACAGGGACCCCAGCGGGTGGGAGACACACGAACTCCACACTGGCCTGTTGGCACAGAAGAATGACAGAGCCCACCTAGGGCAGCACTAGGTGACCCCGCGAGAACAAGTGCCCCCACTGCTTTCTCATCAGTTTTCCATCAGCAGAGCTGATGCATCCTCTCTGACCAGCTCTCTAAGCTCTCACGTGTCCCCAACACTCTGTGAGAGCAAGAGACAGCCTCCGACAGTGACTTGAAAACATGTCACAGCCAGGCTGCCCAGCATGGACCACCTGCTTCCCGGAGGGTGGTGAGGAGGGTCACCTGGCCTCTCAGCTCTGAGGCTAAGTTGGGGTTGAACTCCAGGAGTTAACAGCACACGTGAGTCATCTGAGCGCTCAGATCCGAGTCTGCGTGGAGCAGGGTCCAGCTCCGAGGTCACAGCACCCAGCAGAGTGACAGCTCCTGCTCACTTCCTCGCTGAACCTGTCCAACAGCTCCTCTGCTGCTGCATTAAGACCCAGTCCTGGATGGGCTGGGGCCTTCAGTAGCTCTGAAGGCCACAGACCTGGGCGCTGTCCACGGTTCTGGATTTGGATTGCAAACCTGAAAGTCCTTCTAAATAGCCAAGTCCAGAGGAGGACCCGGCCAGCAGGTGGGAAAAGGAGAAGCTGAGCGTGCTGAGCCTCAGATCCCGCTGCTTACTGTGCCTCCTGGGCAGGCCACTGTGCCTTTATTCCCATTGTAAGGAAGTAACATGCCCGAAGGGTTTTGCAGGGAGGAAAGGGAAGGACTCCATAGTTACTGCAAGGCCAGGTGACTCCAGTTGTCAGCTGAGTGACCAGTAGTGACAGAAACTGCCCTGGGTCCCAGAGCAAGGGCCAGAGGAGAAGGCAGAAGGACAAGTGGGAGCAAGGGGAGCCACACGAAGGGCTCTTTGGACAGAAAGCTCTCCGAAAGCAGCTGTTTTGAATGGATTTACTCCGTGTCAGATTCTGAACCCAATCCCATGAGACAAGTCTCATGCAGACTCCCCTAATGCCTCTCCTGTGAAGAACATCACTGTCAAACCCACTTTAATACCTGAACTTAGGGTCCATTTGTCATCCAGGGCCCATGAGGGCCAGAAATGTGCTGTACTGCTTCCAATACAGGATGCAATTGGCCTGCCCCGAACAACACACCTCCCTCCATCAAGGTTCCACCTCCCAAATTGGATCAGCTGTGAACCAAATATTCAAAACACATGAGTTTATAGGGGACACCTAATTCAAACCACCACCCATACCCTGTCTTGGTCATTACATAAACTTGTAGTAAATCTTTGTATCTCCTGCATAATCTTTTCATCTTTCTTTCCTCCACTTCTTCCTCTTGGTCTTTAGCATTTCATTATTTTTTGAATCATCTTATTATATTACTATAAAAGATAAAAATGAGAAAGCTGGCTGGGTAGCATTGAGATCTATTGAATTTATTGAGTTCCGTGACGCCAGTTTCTTTATCTGCATGGCTGCCTCTTGGTTCACCTCTTCTTGTGGCATGGCGGTGATTAGCAACGTAACAAGTGGAGTGTGTGCTGGAGGACCTGGCCCTACCATCCCTGGGCCTAGACGTCGGGTCTCTCACTTCCATGTGAACACCCAGTCATGACTGAGGCACAACACGGGATGTCTTCAGGGCAGACATGGCCCTGATCAGCGTCACACCTGGGTGATACCAGCCTTCCCCACTCTGTCCCTAAATATGAAGAGCTTTCTCTCTGCTCCTCCCTGAGGTGGGGCTACCACAGGCATGTCCTTGAGAAAGACGCATCCTGGAGGGTCATCTCTAAGCAGGAGGCACCACTGTTAGGTGGCCCTGGGCCAGGCTGCAGTCCAGTGCCCAAGTCAGCAGGCTGTGGGCCTCCTTGTCTCTGAGCACGACACCTTCAATGCCATGGCTGTGAAATAGGATAAGTGTCAGTTTTCTTGGCCAAGCAAAGAGAGACAGAAAGAGAAAGGAGCCCAAGGTAATGGCCAAGGGGACAGTGACTCCACCTCCTCCTGCTTCCTGCCCCGGGCAGAAGGGAGCTGGCAGACTTCCTTGGCGGCTGGCTTGATGAGCTTCCAGAAACCAGCACAGCACTGTATTCGCCATCAACCAACAACCAGGTAGTGCCTCTCTCCTTCACTAGAACCCACCAGTCATGCACTTGGACCTGGTGGACTTTCCCATTGAATACATTCAAAGTTCAATTCCCACGGAAACTGTGGGGTTCATCCAACATGCAAAGCCCCTCCATACTGAGGAGTCTGCTCTCTTTGGCTTTCTTCCTGTCTCCCTCTGAAAGAAACTTCAGGCAGACACAGTGCAGGTGCCCGGGTCCTCCTCAGGGCAGACAGGACCAGGGCCAGCATCTCCCCCATCTGCACTGAGGGTCTGGGTTCCACAGCGACTCCTCAAGAGGCCAGTCCATGAGGAAGTACTGGATGTGAGGAGGGCCCAGGGTGAGCGTTGGGTGCAGCCCACCCTGGGTGCTGAGGAACTGGCCAATCAGGAAGGTTGTCCGGCAGGTGGCTGTGAGAGATGCCGAAGCAACAGGACCTGAGGGAGGCAAATAAAGGGAGGTAGAAGGAGTCCCAGTCACCACTGCCCCAGCCTCCTTCCCCTGCCTCAGCGAACCTTGCCTGGGTGACCACACACCTGACACTGGCCCTGAGGTGGACGACATGGCAGTGAATGAACAAGCCAAGCTCGGCCTTGTCAACAGAGTTGTGGGTAATAGATAAAGAGACAAACTACACCATATTTCCGGAAACAAAGGAGGACTGTGGAGAGGCTGAGGAAGCTTTTGAAGCAGAGAAGCAGCCAAACAGATGAGTGGGGGACGCTGATGGGAACTCAGACCACAACGGCCACAGGAGCCACTTGGCTGGGGGCAAAGGCTGTGCCCTCTACAGACCACTGATGCTGAGAATGGGAGGGGTGGTGGCCAGCAGGCTGGAGGGGTAGGGCCTCCTGGAAATGAGGCAGCCCGTGCTCCAGAATCTTCACACCTTTCCCTGCCTTCCAGCCAGAACCAGCCCTCCTGGGGCCTCATCCAGGCACTGCTCACCACTCCTCCGTAGCCATCACTGCTCTGGAACTGGGTGCTCAAGCCTCACCTACACTGGGAGACCCAAGACATTCTCCAGACTCTGCAACCACACTGAGCACCCCGTGCTTGGAGCTGCCTCACCATGGTGGGGCATGTCACCCTGCAGGCAGGTCTGCTGCTGTCTATGGCAGGGCCCAGGGCGATGCCTGGTCCAGGCCCCACTGATACCGAGTAGAGCAAAGTAACTTTTTTATGTATATATACACAGTCATCCAGAGACAGAGGACTATGGAGATGCCAAAGTGCCTGCACTGGCAGGACTAGAAGCCTCATCCAAGATGGCTGCCAGCAGCTCCTCAGCAGCAGTTTGTTTATTTCCTGCTTCTTCAATCTTCCTGGTCTTGGCACACCCTGGCGGGGCTGCTCCCTCCTGAGTCAGCCTCTGAGTCCACCAAGCAGTGAGGTCTCTCCCTCTGTGATGTGGCTCATCCTAACTGCATGTCTGACCCATGTAAATCATAACACATGCATGTGAATCCCTCTCATGTTTCTGGTCCCTGACTCTCCTGGTCCTTGCTTGCGGGTCCCAGTTGGCAAGCTCTCCCCCTTCCTAGCCAGGATGGGAAGGAGGAGGAGGACTTCTTTTTTGCCTATGCAATTTCCTGCTTTCTTTCTACCTGTGTTTTACTTTTGGATACTTTCCTGTTTTGCCACAGGGTGATCTTTTTTTTTTCAAGGTAGGGTCTCACTCTGGTCCAGGCTGACCTGAAATTCACTATGTAGTCTCAGGGTGGCCTTGAACTCATGGCGATCCTCCCACCTCTGCCTCCTGAGTGTTGGGATTAAAGGCGTGCGTCACCATGCCGGGCGAGTTTTGCTTTTTTATTTTTATTTATTTATTTATTAGAGACAGAGAGAAGGAGAGAGAGAGAGAGAAAGAGTGAGAGAGAAAGAGAGAGGCATGCCAGGGCCTCAAGCTACTGCAAACGAACTCCAGACACATGCGTTACCATGTGCATCTGTGGCTTACATGGGACCTGGAGAATCGAACCGGGGTCTTTAGGCTTTGCAGCAGGCATGCGTCTTAACTTTTAAGCCATCTCTCCAGCCCAGGGGATCTCTTTTTAAGTTCTGAGACACCTGCTGTCTCTTAGTCTTTTCTGACCCCTTGTGTGAGGGGGATCTGTGGCTTGGGCTCTTCTATTAAGGGAGAGAACTTCTGGCATGGTCTTCCCTGCTAGCCTTCCCATGGATCCTAACTCTCCCCAAAATAAATCTCATAACTCATAATTTAAGCTGCTCTGAATCTACATTTTTACTTTTTTAAAATTTATGTGAGTGAGAAAGAGAAAAAGGCAGAGAGAGAGAGAGAGAGAGAGGGAGAATGGGTGTGCCAGGACCTTCAGCCACTGCAAACAAATTCCAGACGTGTGCACACCCTTGTGTTCATGTGTGACATTGCATGCTTGTGTAACTCTGCATCGGGCTTACATGGGACCTGGAGATTTGAACATAAGTTCTTAGGCTTCGCAGGCAAACGCCTTAACCACTAAGCCATCTCTCCAGCCTGAGTCTGCATTTGTAATTCCTTGCTGATTGGACAAGGATGTAGAAGTTGGGGTCCGTGACTCTGAGATCTCCACCATGTTTATGGAATTTAATCCCTCCTGGAACCCAAATCTTGCATCACTTTTGGCACCCAACATAATAGGGTTTATGAAAAGGGATAAGTTAGGAATTACTTTCTGTGGTCATATGGCCCAAAATTGTACTTTAAGGCTAGGGACAGGCAAACCCAACCCTGAGCTTAGGGTTGGAGAGATGGCTCCAAGGTTTAGGCTCTTGCTTGCAAAGGCCCAAGGCCCAGATTCAATTCTCCAGTACCCACCTAAAGCCAGGGGCACAGAGTGGCCCATATATCTGGAGTTTGTTTGCAATGGCAGGAACCCTTGGCATGCCACTTTTCTCCTCCTCCCTCACCAATATCTATCTCTGACTGAAGATAAGTGTAGTTTAAAAATATATTTAAGGGCTGGAGATATGGCTTAGTAGTTAAGGCCCTTGCTTGTAAAAGCCAGGAACCCATGCTTGGTTCCTCAGTGGCCCATGTAAATGAGATGCACAGAGTGGTGCATGTGTCTGGAGTTCCTTTGCAATGGCTAGGGGCCCTGAAATACCCATTCACTCTCTCTCTCTCTTCCAAATAAACAAATAAAATATTTAAAAAATAAATACGTAAGTAGGGTGTGGTGGCACACGCCTTTAATCCCAGCACTTGGGAGGCAGAGGTGGGAGGATCACTGTGAGTTCGAGGCCACCTTGAGACTACAGAGTGAATTCCAGGTCAGCCTGGACTAGAATGAAACCCTACCTCAAAAAACCAAAAAAAAAAAAAAAAAAAAAAAAAAAAAAAAAGAAAGAAAGAAAGAAAGAAAGAATATTACAAAAGAACAACCACCTGAGCTCAGGCTGTCTTGAAAAGCTAACTTGGGGATGGCTTAGCAGTTAACAGGCTTAGGTTAGCCTGTGAAGCCCAAGGACCCCAGTTCGAGGCTCGATTCCCCAGGACCCACTTAAGCTAGATGCACAAGGTGGCACATGCATCTGGAGTTCATTTGCAGTGGCTGCAGGCCCTGGCATGCCCATTCTCTATCTATCTGCCGCTTTCTCTCTGTCTGTCACTCATAAATAAATAAATAAATAAATAAATAAATAAATAAATAAATAGCTGGGTGTGGTGGTGCACACCTTTAATCCCAGCACTCGGGAGGCAGAGGTAGAAAGATTTCTGAGAGTTCAAGGCCACCCTGAGACTACATAGTGACTTCCAGGTCAGCCTGAGCTACAGTGAGACCCTACCTCGAAAAAACAAACAAACAAAAATTTTTTCAAAAAGAAAAGAAAAGCTAACTCAGGCAGGCCTGCATCACCATGATGAGCACCAATTGCTGAAGGAATGAGGACACTGGTCCCCAGGGACTCTCTTCTGTCCCCCCGATACAGTCTGCACACCCATGTGACCCAACAGGTTACCCTTACTCTTTTGAAATTTCCTGAGGAACACTGGCTAGTGGGGGTCTGCTCATGAAAATACCCCAATCCTAAAGTCCCCATCTCCTGAGGTTCTGGCCCATCACAGGTTCTGAGAGGCACTGACTTGACAGGGTCCAATGGTGACTGACTGCAGAGCATGGGGTGGAGGGGACTCCTGACAGAGCATTGACCACAGTCTCTATGTGGGAGGTTGTGATGCACCGGGGTGGAGGACAGAGGAGGAACTGACCCAGCAGATCCAAGGCTTGGGGAGAAGCAGCAGGAAGCACATCCTCCATGGGTGCCCTCCTGCGCCTTAAAGATCTTGTTGCACTCAGGCAGCTTCATGGATTCCTGAGCACGAATCTGGAATGAGAAGAGTAGCAGACAGTGAGCCCGCCTCACTGCTCCCCGCCCCAGCTCTAAGTCCCTCTCATTCTCAAGCTTATATATACTTTCCCAGCTCTGCACCCCATTAGAACGCACTCACTCAGGTCCTCACTCCCCGATGCACCCCTCTCAACCTCTCTGAGGCCAGCTCCATGGCCACTTTGCTGAGGTGCTATGACAGGGACATAGAGGAGGGCAGGAATTGGTTGCTGTCCCAGGAGTACAGGAGGAAAGTAGCCCCTGTAGGGCCAGGACACTGCTCCTTGTTGGTCAAGGGGGTTGTGGCCCTAGGAGAAGGAGAGGAGGAGGAAATGAAGCACACCTGCCCTCACTTGACTCACCAAGAATCACTACAAACCACCCAAGCGTGAGGGCTGGGGCCCACGATGCAGAGCACACAGCACAGTTGATGTCCTTGTCCTGGACCACAGCTCTGCCATGGCACAGCCCACAGTCCTGTGCATCCAGAGTCAAAGCAGCTGAGGTCTTCACCATGGGATGTTGGACCCACCTTCCAACTCCTACACCTCAGGGCCAAGGCCCCGAGGTTTCACATCCAGATATGTGAAAAGAATTCCAAACAAAGTTCTCGGCTCTACTTCCTGAGCAACCACCGACAGATCCATGACTTCAGAGCTTCCTGTCGGACACACAGCTCCTCTTCCATGTTCTGTGTAAGAACGGAAAATATCCAAATCTCAGGTCCTTGGACACCAGAAACCATCTGCCACCTCCCAGAAAAGGTTGAGGCAGCACATGCCAGCATGGACAGTCCACATGGGGAGCCCCAGACCACCTCACCAAACCCAGAAGCTCCCCTCCTGGCACAACCCCTTTTATTACTGCCCCCTATCCCCCTCAAAACTGTCATGGTGAGGAACACCAGCCCCAACCTGCTCAGACTGCTCCGACCAGGAGAGACTTCCCAGAGCACGTGGCTTGCTGGTGTCTGTAAGAGGTGACTTTCATCTGGAGAGAAGACGTGGCCCAGGCCGCAGTCAGCTATATGGAGCTGCCTGAGACACTGATGATGAGCAGATTGGCAAGCTTCAGGTCTTGGGTGCGCACAGGGCAGCCCTGGTCCCCGTGTATGTCCCCAGGGCAGGGGGAGCAGACAGCCCAGCCCCATGTCTCCTCCTCCACGAACTAGCTGTTCACCCAGAAGGCCCTGACCCACTCCAGTGAGCCTCATCAAGGGCTGGCCTACTGCAGCCTGCATGAGGATGGACCCCATGCATGGCGTTGGCATGGCAGAAGGCATGGCCTGGAGCAGCATCTGCAGGTCACACTTGACTTTTGCCAGGGCCAGCAACCTCTGAACATGGCTTATCATCTCTGCCAGGTCAGACAACATGAACTGGCCTTAACCGCCCAAGGGAAGATCTGCCCCAGTCTCACCTGGAAAGAGCTCATCTTGTGCCCCAAGACCCGTAGCCCAGGCCTTGACAAAGGACCAGAGGGCGGAGAAAGCAATGGAGGGTTTGAGTTCAGAGCCAGGAAGCGGGTGCTTGTCCAGACCAAGGCAGCCCAATAAGGTCAGAAGAGGGGCACTGAGTGGGCAGCACCCAGCCCAGCCAGCCACCCGAAGACCATGTTGAGACACACCCAAGAACTTCCCACGTCCTCGGAGACCATTAAATCCCAGTGTCTTGGGGAAAGTGCCAGGAACCACTTCTTCCCCAGTGCCGGGACAGGTTGACACCCATCACACTCATGTCAGGGGCCCAGGCTGCACGGGGTAGTGAGCTGGGACGTGTGGACTCACAGCAGCTCACAGCACAGGAGACAAATACCCAGCAAGCGAGTAAGCGGGCCAAAGGAGCAGTTTAGACGTGGAGGCTAGAGGAGAAGATGTGTGAGGGTGGTGTGATTTGTAAGGTGGGGAAAGAGATGCTTGGTCTACAAGGGTCAGGGGATTGTGTTTAGGGAGCAGCTCTAAGCAGGACAAGCAGCAAATTAAAGGTCTTGAGGCTGGCAGACAAAACTAGAGGAACACGAGAAAGGTGGGAATCCCGGAAGCAGATAAAAAGAAGAGAAAACAGTGAAGGAGGGGGAGACGTTGATGGCTCAGAACTTACTTCCAGCTCACCCACCATCTCCCTGCCCCACTCACACACTGAACACCGTCGACCTCCTGCAGGGCCTTGATCTCCCAGGGCCTGATCGGAGGTGTCATCCTTCAGTGGATTCAGGGCCACCTTCTTGAGGGGAGGAATCTGGCCAGTCTGCAGGAGAAAGCTAACACAGCGCCAGTCAACCTCGGCTTGGAGGAACATTGAAGAGAGAGAGAGAGAGAGAGAGAGAGAGAGAGAGAGAGAAGGAGGGACAGGTATGCCCCTCAGTCGGGAAAGGCCTAGACCCTCCTGACCCACGTGCTACCCTGCAGTCCTGCCATTGCAGCCACAGTGGCTGATAGACCCAAGGCTTCAGGGAGTGGCAGATTCAGAAGTGTTCAGGGCTGTAGCTCAGGCCACTGGGAGAGGACGACTCCTCCCCCTGATGCACATTAGGAGGAAAAGAAGCTTTTTCCTGACAGGTAGTTAGCTAGGGACTGGCAACAGATATATGGACACACCTTGCCTGCCCTGGTAGGAATAGAACTTGCATCCAATCTAGTCCCCTTCAAGATGGCTGCAAACATCAGCCTCATAATCCCCACTCAACATCAGGAACAGCTCCCTGTTTCTTCCTCGTTATTTTTTGTGGCTTCACCCCTGTGACTGGGCCCTTTCTAAGTCAGTGTTTCTCCAGCACCCACCAGCCTATCAGCTCCCTCGCTTCACACCTGAGCCTGGCGCTGGGGCCCATTCGAACTGGATGCCCTGTTCATAACAATGGCCCTGAACCACGAGTCTAAGTCCCTTGATCCTGGCTTCACCAGGATTGTCCAAGGAACATGAGGGCATAACTGCTAATAATAACAACCACCACAAAATTCCTCACAATCAAGCAAATGCAAAATAAATTCCTTGGGACAGCCTTGGCTCCCATCCACTCCCTTTCCTCTTCCTCGTGGTTGTCTCTCATCCCTCTCCCCCTCGTCCCTCTACTTCTTCCCGTCTTCCCCCTACTCTTCTCCCTTTCTCTCACCCCAGCCTCTCCTCTTCCTCATTTCCCTTCCCTTCAGATGCTCCTCTACCATCTCCTCTTCCCCTCCTCTTCCTCTCCTCAACCATGACACTTCCGCTCTGCGTCTCCACCCTTTCATCCCCTCCCTTATCTTCATTATTTTCCTCCTCCCTCCCTCTCCTTCTTCATCCTCTTCCTTATCTTTCTGCATGTACCCCCCTCTCCCAATCATTGTTTGCCTCTTCCTCTTCTTCTCCCTTTTTCCACACCCTCCTCCCCAGCTGAGATTTCCCCAAGCTTTGTTCTGGGTTGCGACTCAGGACCCAAATATCCTGAGAGAATTCGACTTCGGTCCACAAGGCTGTCTGGGGGCTGTGTTCTCAATCTTGCTAACCCTTCTTGGAACACGAAGGTTAGTCTGACCAGTAATGGTCTCTCTGGTAAGAACTCCTCTTCAGCTTTTCTGGACCCAAAACATGAAGGTAAGGGCAGAGGAGAAGGGCAGAAGGCATGTTGTTGCAACAGTCTAGATGGTTCCCACTATAGGAGGCCACAGGGGCTTCTCACTCCAGACAGCTTGTCCGTTTAGATGAGCCCCGAAGGCAGTGAGGATGGCAGGTCAGGGGATGTCCTTGACCTGTGTGGGGAGGATGTAGGGCATTCCATTTTGCTGATTGTTAATGTCAGAAGGGGTCAATGGCTTCGCATCTGAAACTCACCCGAGGAAGAGAATCTGTGCCTCATTCTAATCTTAATAGCAAAGGGAAGGGATTAACCCTTCCCAGAAAACCTGACCACAAACACGTGACATCAGGACTGGACAGACTAGTCCCACTGCCCATCCAGGGCCTCACATGAAAGACCTCATCCTGGGTCTTAGGGAGGGCTTTTCCACTTCTGGAAATGCCCTCTTGCCTCCTTGGGCAAGAGCTCTGCCTTCTTCTGTATCCTCAAGACTACTAAATAAATACTACTAAAATCTCTCTGAATCTTACCCTCTGCTCTGTGGATTTCAGTTCTTTGAATTCCTAAGACAGGAATGTGGAGGTTCCTAACTCAGTGAAAGTTTTGTTTGACCATGACAGTCTGAGAAATTAACTCCTGAATTACTGAATTACCACTCAAAAGTGTAGGAAAGACCCCAACACTCTCAAACACATGCCAAGGTGTCTCATTAATGCAGTAGGTAGCAGTTTAATCTCAAAGACACCCCCAAATTTCCCATAGTACCTCCACTCTGAGGAGGAGGCTGCAGGTGGCCAGTGACAGCCAGAGATCCTCTGACTGACATTTCCCGTGAAAAAGCCTGAGGGAGTTTCCATACCTCCTTCTCCTGTGCTGGACCAGGCTGTCTGGGCCAGGTGTGTGGTCACATTGCTGCCTGGACGTCAGTTCTTGTTGGTACTTTCTGAAGAATCCAGGCTGACCCTCACCCCATGGCTCCAGACCACAGGGCCTCATCCCTGAAGCAAGAAGACACAGAAGGACTCACAGTGACCTTCAAATATAGAGGACTAACTCTTGGCTGTGTGCACCCTACTGTGCCAGAGCTCCCATCCACGGCCCTCCCTCTGAAACCTTTCTCCCTCCCCCATCTCCTTCCCTCCATCCCCAGCCTCTAGGAATGCCGTCCTGTGATGTCTAATTCTAGCTCAACTGTCTCAGCTTCCACATAAGGACGATGCTGGAGGCTGGTCCTTCCTGGGTGGTAGATACAGTAAGTTTCATCTCTCATAAATAAGTACAATCATTTGCCAATTGCGAAAGATTTTTTTAAAGCATCGACAGCATAAAATGCAGAAGTGTATCGTGATCGCCCCACCTACCTGGCTTTCTGTGGCTCCATTCTCCTCCCCGTTGACAGGAGCCACTTGATTTCTAGATGGTGTTGATGTTTTGTTCACACAGCAGCAGAGTCTTCTAAAACATTTTCTAATTCTTACATTTAGTCTCCTATAGCCCTTGTAGATGTTACGGATAAATGCTCTGCCTGCAGCCTGGGGTGGTGGATGATGGGGGGATGCACTCTGGTGTTCTTGTGCATCTCTGGTGGTCTCCCCCTCAAGCGAGTCTCTGGGACTCGTGTGTGGTTTGGTTTGAGGGGAAAAGCTGATCTCGGTGGTACTCACTCCCTCTTTGGACAGCACAGAGGCCTTTTCAGCTGATGTCGTTGCTTGACGGGAGCCACTGCTTTCGGGCGTGGTTGGAGACTGGTTTGTCATACTGTCACGCTCTTTGTAGGAGGGGTCAGTGTTGCTCTCTGGGTAGCATGACACACTGGAGGAAATCTGAGATGATCTGTTCATTGATGGTGTGGAGCTTCTATAAAAGCTGTTGCTGAAGTCACCAGAACTGCCTACTTCCACAGCAGCAGGGTTAGGCTCTGGGGCACAGACGTCAGGGCAGCTGGCAAATGCAGGGAGGGCACCCTTGTTGATTAGTCTTTCTAAACTGCCAGGGGAGGCAGGGGCACCAACCAGGGGCATGGCCACAGTGCTGGGGAAACTGAGTTCAGCCTGCTCGTCAGCACTGTCTCCCCAGCGACTTTCATGCTTTAAGATCAGGTATGTGGCCATCAGCCTGTTATAGGTTTTGTTGCGTAAAGCTTCTGTGAGGTCGTTAACATTGTAGCCCAGCTTGCACATCAGCATGGTTATCCTGTGGTGCGTGTCGTCCGGAAGCGTGTCTATGCTGGGAGGCTGGGCAGGTTTTACACCAGACTTCACCCAAGGGTGGATCTTGATTTCTTCAATTGTGGGCCTCGACCTGGGGTTAATGGTCAACAGTTTGTTGATTAAATTTAGTATGTTGCTTGACAGTGTTGACGGGAGGCCAAGACGTTTTCTTTTAGATGAAGCCAAGATATCTTCTCTCAGTTCCGAGCGGGTTGCACCTTTAAATGGGAGGTGTTCGCTGATTGCGAAATAAAGCACCAATCCCATGCTCCAGATATCTTGTTTGTTCGGATCATACCCTTTACCACCTAACATTTCTGGAGCGCAGTAAAGTTTGGTGCCACAGAACCTCTTTAGAATCTTGCCAGGGGCGGCTTGAATAGACAGCCCAAAATCACATAACTTCACGTTCTTATTTTTATCTAACAGGATGTTGTCGGGTTTGATGTCCCGATGGGCAAAGCCCTTGGCATGGCAATGCCCCACAGCTGACACCAGCTGTGTAAATAATCTTTGCGCCTCCACCTCTGACAGCGCGCCTCCTTGGAACACGCGGTGGAATAAGGTTCCTCCTGGAGCGTTCTCCATCACAAGAAATGTAAATTCTCTGGTGTTGATGATGCTGTACAGTCTGATGATGTTGGGATGATCCATGTTTCTCAGAGCAAGTACTTCATTGTCTATTACAGAACCGTTGCCCTTTTTCAACTTTTTAATAGCCACACAAATGTTTGTTCGCAGGTGACATGCGAGACTGACCTCAGCAAAACTGCCCTGGCCCAATTTATGTAATATCTGATAATCAGTGGTGATGTCCTCCTCTTCCTCAGGGGAGCTGGCCTTCTGCTCCTCCTCCATCCTCCCTCTGGAATTCTGAGCGCAAGCTGTCCACTCACCACCTCAGGTCTAGGAGGCAAATGTTTAGTGATGAATTCTTACATCAAAACCCAGAGATCTGCGGTTGGCTTAGCAGTCAAGGCACTTGCAAGCAAAGCCAAAGGAGCCAAGTTTGGCTCTTCAGTACATACATAAAAACCAGATGCACAGGGTGGCGCATGTATCTGGAGTTTGTTTGCAGTGGCTGGAGACCCTGGTGTGCCACATTCTCTCTCTGTCTCTCTCTTTCTCTCTCTCCTGCTTTCTCTAATAAATAAATAAGTAGAATATTAAAAAAAAAAAAAAAAAAACCTGAGCTCTAACCAGGTGTGGTGGCGCACGCCTTTAATCCCAGCACTCGGGAGGCAGAGGTAGGAGGATCTTTGCGAGTTCAAGGCCACCCTGAGACTACATAGTGAATTCCAGGTCAGCCTGAGCTAGAGTGAGACCCTACCTCAAAAAAACAAAAAACAACAACAACAACATAAAAAAAAAAATCCAAGAAACAAAGTGTTGGTTATTTTGAAGGACAAACAAAGCTGACAGACCCTTATCAAACTAACTGAGAGAAAAGATGGAAATAATGAAATCAGAAACAAGGACTAGATGGATGGCTTAGTGATTAAGGTACTTGCCCACAAAGCCAAAGGACTCAGGTTTGATTCCCCAGGACCACATAAGACAGATGCACAAGGTGGCGCATGTGTCTGGCATCCGTTTGCAGTGGCTGGAGGCCCTGGTGTGCCCATTCTCTGTCTTTTTCTATCTCAAATAAATAAGTAAATAAATAAGTACAAATTAAAAAAAATAAAATCGAAACAAAAGAAAGTGATTATAACGCAGGCACCACTGAGATCTGGAGATTCACCAGAAAATCCGAATGTGTGGTCAAGTAATTCCGCAGGGGACTGAAAACATCTCAAGAGAGAAACTTCTAGATGCATATGACCTACATATAAAACAGGTGAACCACGCAATAAGAAGTAACAACGTTGGTCAGGCGTGGTGGCGCACACCCTCAATCTCAGCACTCGGGAGGCAGAGGGAGGAGGAGTGAGTGCTGTGAGTGTGAGGCCAGCCTGGAACTGCAGAGTGAGTTCTAGGCCAGCCTAGCATAGAGTGAGACCCTACCTTGAAACACAAAAACAAAAATAAACAAAAGGGCCATGATCAAGGTGGGTTTACCGAGGAGCACGAGGACGGCTCCACATCCCCAACTGCTACCAACACAGCACACAGATGAAATCAAAGGAAAGAATCACATACACAACCTCCAGGGAGAATGAAATTTTATCATTTTTAGGAACATAGATGGAGGGAAGATGATTGTGTTATGTGTGGCACAAGTCAGTCCTACAAATATCTCCTGTTTCCTACAAATATCTCCTGTTTCCTCTCATGCAGAATCTGGGGGGAGTATAAAGAGGCATGCTGTGGGGTATGGAAAAGGAAAGGAGAAGGGAGAAAGTGTAATAGAGCAGATGAATGTGAATAAAAATTATTCATTTATTTGACAGAGAAAGAGGGGGAGAGAGAAAGAGAGAGAGAATGGGCATGCCAGGGCCTCCAGCCACTGCAAACAAACTCCAGACGTGTGCGCCCCCTTTGTGCATCTGGCTAACGTGGGTCCTGGGGAATCAAACCTGGGTCCTTTGGCTTTGCAGGCAAATGCCTTAACCGCTAAGCCATTCCTCCAGCCCAAAAGTTTTAAAACTAGAAAAAATACACCAAAATTAAAAATAACAAAGGAAAATAAAGATTCAAAAAGAAAAATATAGGGCTGGAGAGATGGCTTAGCGGTTAAGGCGCCTGCCTGTGAACCAAGAACGACTGTTCGATTCTTCAGGTCCCACTTTTAGCCAGATGCAAAAGCGCACAATGTCGCAGATGGGCACAAGGGGGCACACGCGTCTGGAGTTCATTCACGGCTGCTGAGAGGCCACTGGCACGCCCATTCTCTCTCTCTTAAATGAAAAAAAAAAAAAGAAAGAAAAATATAGATGATAATGAAAAACTAACCAAAAATCACAATAAATAACCAGAATGAATGAATAATTAATGAATAAATAAAAACAACAAAACCAAAACCCACAACCCAGCAAGCAAACTCACTATACTGCAGTCCAACAGACAACAAGTGTCAGTTCCAAATATTCACCAGGTGGAAGTCTCTCGGAAGTCCGAGTCCTTGCGCCTTCCAACTTTCTCTGCAATATAAGGAAAAATCAGCCCCAGACAGTGGTTTGTGTGGTCATGTGACTTTAATGCCTCACAATGGGTCCTTGATGAGGTGAGAGCAGCCTACAGGCCAATCAGAGCTAAGCACAACCACCAGTGGTTTCTCTTTTTATTCCCAAGACTCTGCTCATCTCTGTGATCAAATCCCTAAAAAGAGAGACCCTAAGGGAGGCAGGAGCTGTTTTGGTTCATGCTTTGAGGGAACAGAAAATGCATGGTAACGGGAGCAGTGGGGCTTTGAGGGGGCTGCTGAGGCTGCATTGTACCCCCCATACGTCTCTGTAACACAAATGTTCCAGCTTGACCTCACCTCCCAAGCATTCTACAAATTCCCCGGATCTCCTGGGAATCAAGTATTCAAACATATAAGCCTGTGTTCAGAAACTTTTAACATCTAAACCATGGCAGACTTTGTCCACTTAATAATAGTAAAGCCACGGTAGCAATGAACGTGAAGGCTCAGGGAGCTTGATGCTCCACCGGGCCGTGGACACTGAGGGTGCTAGCAGGAAAGTGAATTACAGGGTGCTGCAATGGCCTTTCACTTGGACCCTAAAATTCTATTAACTTTCAGCTTTTCGGGACTCACCATGTCTGCACTCAAGGTACTCAGTTTCCTTTTCTTTAAACTCAGATGGGTTGGTGTCAAGTGGATGGTGGTCCCCACTGACATTGTGATGCTGTAACAAAATGCTCTACTTGCCGGGCGTGGTGGCGCACGCCTTTAATCCCAGCACTTGGGAGGCAGAGGTAGGAGGATTGCCGAGAGTTCGAGGCCACCCTGAGACTACATAGTTAATTCCAGGTCAGCCTGGACCAGAGTGAGACCCTACCTGGCCAAACCAAAAAAAAAAAAAAAAAAAAAAAAAGCTCTGCTCCCCAAACCCCCTAGGGTCATGTGATGAACAGCTGGGGGACAGGAAGAGAATGTATCATAACTTTCCTGTGAGACCCACATCCGACTGCTCATCAGAAGCCCAGGATCTCAAGAGAGAGTGGCTGATGTGAGCAGCAAAAAAGCTTCCAGCCCAGAAGGGCTGTCAGTCCTGAGCAGGACAACTCCCCTGGGAAACTTGTCTGTTCTGGAGACCATGGAAAAGAGTACACAGCCCACCTCCACATGTCAGTCAGGAAGGGGTCTCTCCTCCACAAGGGTCCCCTTGACTGCTGCTCGCTGGGACCCTCAACAGATCCTCGTGTATTTTTTTTTTTTTTTGAGAGGTAGGGTCTCACTCTGGTCCAGGCTGACATGGAATTCACTATGTAGTCTCAGGGTGGCCTTGAACTCATGGTGATCCTTGTACCTCTGCCCCTCTGCCTCCTGAGTGCTGGGATTAAAGGCTTGCGCGTCACCACACCCGGCGAGCCTCATATTCTGTAATAACCTCTGCCTGCCTAACATGCTGCACTGTGCTTCTCATCTGAGTTCATCTTGGGGGAGGGCAGAGCAAGAAGCTGCACCACACTCCTCCCAGTGGGTAGGACTGACAGAAGATAAAGGGAGGAGAATGGAGCACTTGGGCCACTGGAGCTCCAGCCAGCAGGAGCCTCAGTGGGAAGGGGGACGATTCCAATATGGAGAGAAAAGAAGGAGAGAAAGTGGAACAGAGCAGGGGAATGAGGTCAAAGGGCACTGCAGTGAGTATGGAGACAAAATGCATTTTCTTTTTTCTTTTTGGTTTTTCAAGGTAGGTTCTCACTCCAGGCCAGGATTCACTATGTCGTCTAGGCTGGCTTCTAACTCACAGTGCTCCACCTACCTCTGCCTCCCCAGTGCTAGGATTTAAGGTGTGCGCCACCATGCCCGGCTTGATGAATTTTCTTAGTTTGTCCAGTTAATGTATACTAACAAAAGTGTTTAAATAAGCAATTACCAAAAATTTTTTAAAGTGACAAAGAAAATTGAAAAGTAGAATAAAGAAATGGGAGATAATAAAATGAAAAAATAAAACCTCAAACCACCTATAAATAAATAAACCTGAAAGCCAGAGCCACATACTCTGTTTCACAACCTTAATCCCAGCTCCCGGGAGACTGAGGTAGGTTGCTGTGGGTTCAAGGCCAGCCTTGGCTACAGAGTGAGCTGCACATCAGCCTGGGCCAAACTAAGACCCTGCCTAAAAAAACAAACCCAAGAAATAAAACAAAGAAACAAACAAAAAAACAACCTCCAAACCAGGAAACCAAAACCAAAACAGCAAACTGGGTGACAAACTCACGTTGTCAAAATCCGGGAGCTGGTCAGTTGGCTCACCTGTGGGCATGGGAGGGGTCACCTGACTTTGATTCTCCAGCACTCACATAAGGAGCTGGGCTTGCACACAGGTCTACAACCCTAGTCCTGTGAGCACTAGACAGGAGATCATTGGGGCTTTGAAAACCCAAGCTCTGGAATCAGTGACAGACTATGTCTCAAGGAAATGAATGAATGAGCAGTTTAGGGGGACAACCTGATGTTCTACTCTGGGCTCTGCACAGTACACCCCAACACACACACACACACACACACACACATGGCCAATGTCTCACTCCAGTGGATCACCAGGTAGAAAGAAGTCTCTCACCTCTCTAAGGCTGAGTCCTTGCACTCTCCTCCAACCAACCAGTAAAAGGACAAAAGTCAGCCCCAGTCAGGGGCTTAAGTAGGCACAGGCCTTGGATTCCTCACAATGGCCGTGAGGTCATAGCCAGAGTTGGTCCAGTCCTAGCCAGGCACATCCCAGGGTTTCGTCTCACTATCTGTCTCTAAGGTCTGTGTTAGTTACTCTTGTCAACCATGTGAGCAACTGTCTGCCTCAAGCACGGAATGATAACAGTCCTGAGACAGAAATTCAAATTCCATCAGTAGCCCATGAGGCCTGGGCAGTGTGGCCTGTGCACATCTCCGGGTGCTCACATTTCAGTGTGCTGATGCCTTGTATCTCAGCCACACACTTGCCAGACGAGCTCTCACACAGCCAGGTACACAACAAAAGCACCCCGAGAACTGCCACCCCCTCTGTGGGGGACCTGTCCCTAGCTGGTGGTTTCCCCACTTCCGTTTAGGCTTCGCCCCTTAGAGATGGGAGGAGAGGAAGGCCACTGTAGGCCAGGGGAGAAGGCTTACCATCAGGCTGTGGGGCAGAGAAGGCTTGTGTTTGTCACGCTCTGCACTGAGAGCTTTTAGTTTTAACTTTTGTTTTATAAAAGGTTTAACTCAGCCGGGTGTGGTGGTACATACCTTCAGCACTCGGGAAGCAAAGGTAGGAGGATCGCCAGGAGCTCAAGGCCACTCTGAGATTGCATAGTGAATTCCATGTTAGCCTGAGCTAGAGTGAAACCATACCTTGAAAAACAAAAATCTCCAGATCACTTCAACCCCACCCTCAAGGCCCATCTCTGAACTCCCGCTCCTCTTCCCCTTAGGGTCTCCTCCACAGTGGGGTTGTTGGTGTTCACTGCAGGTCATGACGCCTCCTGTGTGGAGTCCTGGGCCTCAGGGTAATTCTATGCACTCTGCGGCTCTTAAAATCCTTCCTCCCCCTCTTTTGCAATGTTGCCTGAGCCATAGTGGACCTGTTAGCAGTCTGATTTCATGTTGGGTTTTCTGTGGCTTCTGGGTTTCAGCTTTGATGGTTTTGTCCTTTAAAAAAATTTTTTTTTGTTGTTTATTTTTACTTATTTGAGAGTGACAGACAGACAGAGAAAGAGGCAGAGAGAGAGAGTGAGAGAGAGAGAATGGGTGCACCAGGGCCCTCAGCCACTGCAAACAAACTCCAGGTGCATGCACCACTTTGTACATCTGGCTTATGTGGGTACTGGGGAATCAAGCATCGAACTGGGGTCCTTAGTCTTCACAGGCAAGTACTTAACCACTAAGCCATCTCTCTATCCACCCCTTTTAAAAAATTATTGACAACTTCCATAATTATACACAATAAGCCATGATAATCCCCCCTCCCACTTTCCCCTTCACAACTCCACTCTCCATCATATCCCCTCCCTCTCTCAATCAGTCTCTCTTTTATTTTGATGTCATCATCTTTTCCTACTATTATGAAGGTCTTGTGTAGGTAGTGTCAGGCACTGCGAGGTCATGGATACCCAGGCCATTTTGTGTCTGGAACATTGTAAGGAGTCTTACCCTTCCTTTGACTCTTACATTCTTCCCAGCACCTCTTCCGCAATGGACCCTGAGCCTTGGAAGGTGTGTTAGCTATGTTTCAGTGCTGAGCACTCCTCTGTCACTTCTCAGCACCATGGTGCCTTTTGAGTCATCCCAGAGGTCACCACCATCTGAAAAGAGAAGCTTCTCTATCCAAAAGTGAGAGTAGCGTTAATATTTGGGTGTGGACATTAAGAAAAGTGCTTACCAAGCAGTTTGGTGATCATAATATATATGTTTGGCCAGACACCAGCAGGCGTTACACCTCTAAGGCTCATGACTTCCCCCGTCATAGGTTTTCAGTATCAGACATGTTTTCCCTCCCAGGAAGCAGGCCTCCAGTCCAATTAGAGAGCATTTGTTTTCCCCTATAACAGACATGCCACTATTGTACCTAATGGCTCATTTGGCCTGGCTGGCCCAACTTAAGGCTTGCAGTGTCCACTGTTGTTTATCTCCACTGATTTCTTCTCTCTCTCCTGTGGAGCTGCATGTAGTGTAGCTTTTTCCAGCTTTCTGTCAGCTGGTCTATAGGGGCAGGTTTTCAGCTCAGTGCCGGAAGATTTCTCAGTGACTTTGCAGCCCATCCACGTGGCGTCTTCAGCAGTGTTTTCTGGGTTGTGATTGGTCGTGTTCTCTGTTTCCATCTTCCTGGTGCTGGTTGGTGAGCCAGACACGAGCGCCACATTTCTATTTCCTCTGCAGTGTCTTCAGGGCCCCGAGTGGTGTGTTAGATGTGGGATGTCTTGTGCTGGGCAGTCAGCTATCTTTTCTTGTTGTGTTGCTGGATCTTGTATCTCCTCGGACTTCTCTGCCATCTGTAATATAGACCAGACTTCCTAAACAAGAGTGAGAGCGGCTTGTATTAGAGGGGATATGCATAGTCATTTGAGAGACTTTCTGGTGTGTATGCTCACTTTTGTTATCCAGGGAGCTGTGATAGCTTTACTGTGGAGTGCCTTTACTCTGGACCTGGCTTTGAACTCACAGTGATCCTCCTGTCTCTGCCTCCAGAGTACTGGGAATAAAGGCATGTGCCACCATGTCCAGGCACTTAAAATTCTTAAGTGAAGCAATGCATTCTATCTGTAATGATTTGAGTGCCGAATAGAATAAAACTTGCAGTATTACCAATAACAATTGTTTTAAGAGAGGGAAGGGTTAGTAGGATGAGGAAGGAGACAATGAATGGGCATGCTAGGGTCTCTAGCTGCTGCAAGCCCACTCCAGATGCATCTTTGTTCATTTGCAGTGGCTGCAGGCCCTGGCATGCCCATTTAAAGATAAATAAATAAAGGAAAAGAAAATGTACCAGACTTCAGGGAAAAGTTTACAAAAAGCCTCAATACCTAGAAGCTGCTAACGAGAAAACCCCAAGCTGAGCTAAAGGAAAAGAAAAGATGTGACTCCTAATTTACATGAAGGGCCCACATAAAAGACTTAAAAACATGAAAAAAGTTTAGGCATAAAAAGAAATCTAGGGTTGGAGAGATGGCTTAGCGGTTAAGGCGCCTGCTTCCTAAACCTAAGAATAGGGTTCCAATCTCCAGGTCCCATGTTTAGCCAGATGCAAAGTGACACAAGGGCGCAATGCCGCACTTGACCACAAGGGGGCGCACGTGTCTGGATTTCGATCGCAGCAGCTGAGAGGCTGCTGGTGCGCCCATCTCTATCTGTCTCCCTCTCCCTCTCTCTGTGTCTCTCTCCAAGAAAGAAAGAAAGAAAGAAAGAAAGAAAGAAAGAAAGAAAGAAAGAAAGAAAGAAAGGAAGGAAGGAAGGAAAGAAGGAAGGAAGGAAAAAAGAAATATCTAGCTAGTTTGTAAGTTTTAGGAACCAGGTCTAGATATAAATTCAAAGTCTGTCACACAAAGATGCTCACTGTGGGCATTAGGAAACAGCCTGGGAGAGGGCATTCGTAACCTTTGAACTGCAAAGGACCAATTCCCTACTACCTGACGCCACCCAAAAGGGCAGCCACAAAGTCACGGTGCGCAGACACAACAAGCTGTCCCTTAGTTGTTGAGACAGGGTCTTCCTATGTAGCCAGGCTAACGTCAGCTCCTGATACTTCTGCCTCAGCCTCCTATGTGCTGGGACTGCAAATGTGTGTGCCACCACGCAAAGGTCGCTGGGTTTTGTTTGATTGGTGGGTTTGGTTTGGGTACTGGGCTGTGTGATGTCACAAATTGGTTCCACCACCCCTGCTCCTTTTTTTTTAAAAAATTATTTTATTTTTATTTATTAATTTATTAGAGACAGACAGAGAGAGAGAGAGAGAGAGAGGGAGAGTGAGAATGGGCATGCCAGGACCTCCAGCTACTGCAAACAAACTCCAGACGCATGCACCCCCTTGTGCATCTGGCTTACATGGGACCTGGAGAATCGAGAATCCTTAGGCTTCACAGGCAAACGCCTGAACCACTAAGCCATCTCTCCAGCCCCTTCCCCATTCGTCTTTCACCTCTAAGTAAATGTAAGAAACAGAACAGAAAGAAAGTTCAATGATACCGTTAGCGAAAGTAGGACAAAGGCGAGGAAGACACCAGTCTACCCGAAGGTGCTTTCTTCCCAGGGGGAGGGAATGAAGGTGGCTTTCTCTTCTGTCCACATGCTTTAAAAAAAAAAATTAAGATACCATCAAATGTGGGCTAGAAGAGAGACTACCCATATAAAATTCCCTCCAAGCTATCTACGGCCATCCCATATATCTAGTACTAACTTCTCTCTTTTTTCCAGATGGACAACGAACCTGAAGGGAGGATCAGCCAATCACACCTCACCAGGGCTCCAGCTGAAACCACTGAGTAATGTGGAGGAAGGGCAAGAGCTTAGCGCTCTTGGGGATCACGACACCAGAAAAAGGTTGAAGGAGATAAACACAGAGAATATCTAACTCCCACTAAGCCAGATATCCAGAGACACAGAGGCTCCCAAAACCTCATCACTGAAGTAGAACTAAAATGACCCCAATGTGGCTCAGGGAAATTTGCGGAAGAGGGGGCGGAAAGAATGTTAGAGCCACAAGTTGGGGCATTATGCACAGAGACTTGGCCTATCCCCCATAATTCTTGATTACCCCCACAATACTTGAACCACATTCCCCATTGATGAGGGTCCCTATGGAAGAGGGAGAACAGGGAGGAGGATAATGGAGTCACCACTATGAATGTAAAATCAGAATAATATACATAAGAATAAATAAAATTAAAAAACATGTCAATAAAAAAAGAAAAAAAATAATTATTTATTTATTTGAGAAAGAGAGGGAGAGGAAGAGGAAGGAGCAGAGGGAAGGGGTGCGCTAGGGCCTCTAGCCACTGCAAATGAACTCCAGACGCCCCACCTTGTGCATCTGGCTTACATGGGTACTTGGGAATTGAACCTGGATCCTTAGGCTTTGCAGGCAAGTGCCTTAATCACTAAGCAATCTCTCCAGCCCTGTCCACATGCTTTTTAATTTTTTTAATATTTCATTTATTTGTAAGCAGAGACATAGAGAGAGAGAATGGGCATGCCGGGGCTTCCAGCCACTTAAAACTTCAGACACATGCACCATTTTGTGCATCTGGCTTTGTATGGGTATTAGGGAATTGAACCCGGTCCTTAAGCATTGCAGGCAAGCACCTTAACCGCTGAGACATCTCTGCAGGCCCATTGCTTATGTACCTTTGTGTGGTTTAGAAATAGTACTTTAGCCAGGCATGGTAGCACATGCCTTTAATCCGAGTACTCAGGAGGCCGAGGTAGGAGAATGCCTCTGAGTTTGAGGCCAGCCTGATTGTATAATGAATTCCAGATCATCCTGGGCTAGAGCAAGACCCTACCTCGAAAAACCAAGAAAAAAATGTCTTTTTAAAGAGTATTCATGTCCCCAGTTAGAGCCAAACAAACCCCAAAATTCTTTTTTTTTTCTTTTCTTTTTTCCCAAGTAGGGTCTCACTCTAGCCTCTGATGACCTGGAACTCACTATGTAGTCCTAGGTTAGCCTTGAACTCCCAGTGATCTTCCTTCCTCTGCCTCCTGAGTGCCAGGGTTAAAAGGCGTGCGCCACCACGTCCAGTCCCCAAAATTCTTTCTTTGTTAGCCTAGTTTAAGTGTTAGTAAAATCTATTTTTCAATAATGAAAATTTAATGGCAAAAGTTTAGGCCAGGCCAAGATTTCATGAGTCGAAAACTTTGCTTTTAGGAGTGGGGGGGGGGGGGGGGGGAGAGCTGACGTCATTTACCAATCTCATTTGCGCATGTGTCTGGAGTTCATTTGCAGCAGCTGAAGGCCCTGGAGTGCTGATTATCTCTCTCTAAGTAAATAAAAATAATTAAAAATTAAAAAAATTAACCTAACTCCAAATAAAAACTCCAATTTGTTTCCAGCAGAGAGAGCTGCACCTTTCCTCCTGGGTCCCATCGTACAATGTGTCACATTTAGAATGGATCCTGGAAAAAGGAAAAGACCAAATGTGTCATACTATTCTAGAGTCCTTGTGCACTTATTAGAGAATTTATTGTAGGATTAAATTGGAAGCTACATCATCTAACTTTATCTGTACTAGAAAGAGAAAAATAATTATAGCAGTTGAGAAATTAATAACAGCAATAAATGAGCTTTGAAAAACTTCCAGCAGGTGGCAGTATTGGCTAAGTTTTCTTAAATAGTTAAGCCCTTTGAAGCTGGCAATTAGATTTGGTTAGACATTAAATAAACATGTCTCTAAATTTTTGAATGGAAATTGTATGTGTATTTTGTTATAGGGTATGCTCTAGGTTATAAAACTAATCAAAACCATGAAGGGATAAACTAAAACCAATATCGGTATCACTAAGAGATGAATGAGTTATTTTGAGCACTAAGTGCTGGGAGCTGTTCAGAGTTGTGAGTTCTCCCTAGATTCACAGGTGGAAGACCAAGCTCCTCTGTTCCTCCCTCCTTCCACGCATACTTACCAAGGCCATTTGAGGACATACCCAGAAAGTAGCTGTCCAGCTGTGCATCACAGTACACATCTGTAATCCCAGAATTAAAGAGGCTGAGGCAGGAAGATCCTTAGTTCAAGGCCAGGCTGGGCTACATAGTATGATTCTGTCTTTAAATCACAAAAGATAAAGAAATAAAAGAATTTAAAAAGTAGTTGCCTTGGGCTGGAGAGATGGCTTAGCGGTTAAGGCGCCTTCCTGCGAAGCCTAAGAACGCTTGTTCCAATCTCCAGGTCCCATGTTTAGCCAGATGCAAAAGTGAAGCAAGCGCACAATGTCACACATGCCACAGGGGGCGCACACATCTGGAGTTTGTCCACAGTGGCTGAGAGGCCCTGGCGCACCCATTCTCTCTCTGCCTCTTCCTCTCTCTCACGCTCTGTCTCTCACTCAAAAAAAAGAAAAAAAAAAAAGTAGCTGCCTTTAACCCAGGAAGAAAGGTTTCATTAGAAATCAACCCAGCACCAGCAGTGTGAACAAGCAGGGGATCCTACAAGCTACAAAATCAACCAGCCAGGCAGGATATACACACTGGGGTAATAGTGGCACACAGGCTCTGGGGATTTCAACTGCTGTTTGACTGAATATGAGACCTACTCCATGGGAGTGTACTGGGAACCAAGTCAGAAGCCCATGGCTTGGATGGCCATAGACCCTAGAAGGAAGTTTCCATTGTTCTTTGGCTAAAAGGAGGGGTTATGCCCATCAAAAAATCTTCTATGGCGAGACCCTACCTTAAAAAACACCAACAACAAAAATCTAGGGCTGGAGGGATGGTTTAGTGGTTAAGGCACTTGGCTGCAAAGCCATAGGACCTAGGTTTGATTCACCAGGATCCACATAAGGCCAGATGTACAAGTAGCACATGCATCTGGAGTTTGTTTGCAGTGGCCAGGGGCCCTGGTATACCCATTTTCTCTCTCTTACTCTATCTGCCTTAAATAAATAAATAAATAAAATTTGTCTTTGTTGATCCCCATTGACCCATGCTGCTCTCACTCTTAGAGAAACTGCTTTCGTTCAGATGGTGGTGAAGACAAAGGAGATCCAAGACCCACCAGTGTGACAAAAAGAAAGCCCACTGCCTCACATGAGAGGAGTTGTCTCTATCGCATCTTCCAGGGCTCAGCAAACCTCCCTGGGGAAAGAGTGCACTAAATACAAGGGCTGCTCTCACTGCTAACTTAAGAGTTTCCTCCAGAAGCTGGGTGTGGTGACACGCGCCTTTAATCCCAGCACTCGGGAGGCAGAAGTAGGTGGATCGTCATGAGTTCAAGGCCACTCTAAGACTACATAGTTAATTCCAGGTCAACCTCAGCTAAAATGAGACCTTACCTCGAAAAACTTAAAAAAAAAAATTGTTTCCTCCAGAGGGATGGCACTGACGGAACTCAAAAACTCATCAAAGCAGAAAACCAGAGGCTGCTGAGAGGCCAGCACCAAAGGAGACTTATAACAAGCCCTTCACGGCCAGGAAACATTGCAGAGGCTGGGGTGGAAAGAATGTAAGAGCTATAGGGTGGGAAGGTGTACTCTGAGATATTGTCCCCACACCACAGGAACCAACTGAAACCAATTGAAAAACAAAAACAATCCAAACCCAATAGTACCAGACATCAGGAAATAATCAAGATCAGAGCAGAAATTAATGAACTGGAAATCAAGAAAAGAATTTTTAAAATTGATAAAACAAAAAGCTGGTTCTTTGAAAAAATAAACAAGATTGATAACCCCCTAGCCAATTTGATCAAAAGGAAAAAGGAGAAGGCTGAAATCAACAAGATCAGAAATGGAAAGGGAGATGTTACCACAGAACCCTAATGAAATAGGGAGACGTATTTCAAAGATCTATACTCCACAAAACCGGAAAACCTTGAAGAAATACATGAATTTTTAAACTCATATCACCTACCAAGACTAAACCCAGATGAGATGAATCACCTGAATAGAGATATAACATCAATGAAATTGAAACTGTAGAGGAAGGGGGCGGGGTGGGAATATACAAAACTAACGGCAACATGGACAAACTCCATAAAACATTCCTCCTGGTCACCATTGTGTGAGCCATTACCTTAACAAGGGGGAGGGCAGGACTGCACAGAAAAGCTCCATGGAAGGTTGGAGAAATTGTAACCCTACAACCATGGGCTCTGGCCAGTAAATCCCAGAGTCAGATTTGGGTTTCTCCACACAGGGAGTTGTTGGTCAGGGAAACACACAAGGTCCCCATAATAATACAGGCCATTGCCAAAACACTTGGTTACCTGCACGAGCTAAAAGGCAAGTCCCTATTGTTGAAGACACCCCAACCTTCAGCCATAGGATATCAAATGACCATGCTGGAACTGAGAGGGAATCCAATTCCCTCCAGGCTAGCCCTCACGGTACTGGAAAATGTTATGAGAGCTGCTGGAGAACCATGATTGCACCAGAGTGAATGAGCAGGCGATCCTGCCAGGTACAGAATCAACCAGCCAAGCAAGAAGTACACACTGGTGCATTAGTGGCACACAGCCAATATAAGCAACCAACTGCTCAGGGATTGGACATGAGACCCGCTCAATGGGGGAGAAGTCATAACTGGCTCTGGAAACCAAGCCAGATTCCCTAGGACAGGAAATCAATAGGATCCACAGAGAACCTCCGCTGCCCTTTAAGAAGAGTGGACATTTACATCAGCAAGTCTCTCAAATAACTAGGCTTAGCTCCTTTAATTCAAACTGCTCTCACTTTCGGTTGAAGAATCTGTTCTATCTTACAGATGGTGGAGCATACTGGGGAGAACCAGGACACATCAATACATCAAAAATGGCCAACTATCTACCGTGAGACGGGTCACCTCCACCTCATCTGCCTGGACCCAGAAGCCATTGTCGAGAACATGGTGACACGAGTACCACTCTCATGGTGAACCTGCAAATCAGTTCGATGGAGATGATGACAGACCCCGTGGACACTCAAACCTCATCAAAACAGTGACCCAGAGGCTACAGAGAACTCAGCACTAAATCAGATCTCCAACATGTCTGCCAAGGTTCAGGGAGCATAGCGGAAGAGGGAGCATGAAGATTGTAAGAGCCTCAGGATGAGTGGGAATAGCCCGAGGCACTGTCTTCTCCCCCCACCCCACCCCAAGCCCCAGTACCACACAGACGGAGGCTGCTTGGTCCCCACAGTGAACACCAATAACCCCGTTGAATAAGACTCTCAGCAGAACTGGGGCAGGGGAGTGGGGATATAAGAGTACAACCTTTTTATTTACAAAGCAGTTTAAAAAAATAAAGAAAACACTTTCCTAAATCAACAATGGTAGTTCTGTGCGGAGGGGGACACTCTCTTCAGTGGTATAGCAACTGTTAAATTGCAGTTCTCTGGTAAATAATCCCTCACCCATGCCCGTGGAAGCAACCCTAATTAAATACACTGAGGAGAGAGAGAGCGGGTGGAAGGGGGGAGGAAGGGAGGGAAAGAAAAGAAGAATGAAAGAATGAAAGAGTTTAGAGGGTGAGAGACAAGAAAAAGTAATGATGGTGAATATGATCAAAATACATACATGTATAAAATTGTCAACCATAAATAACATGGTAGACTTTATGATTGACTCATCTACATGCTATGTTATTTACCTGAGTTCCACTGGAAAGTGACAGAATGCATTCCATGGTGTCTTCTAGTCTCATATATTTTTAATTTTTTAAAATATTATTTTATTTTATTTTATTTTTGGAGAGAGACACAGAGATAGACAGACAGAGAGGGAGAGGCTTGTCAGATAGAGATGGGCACGCCAACAGTCTCTCAGCTGCTGTGAACGAAATCCAGATGCGTGCGCCACCTTGTGGTCAAGTGCAGCATTGCGCCCTTGCGTCACTTTGCATCTGGTTAAACGTGGGACCTGGAGATTGGAACGGGGTTCTTTGGCTTAGCAGGCAGGCGCTTAAAGTCTAAGCCATCTCTCCAGCCCAAGTCTCATATATTTTTTAAAGATATTTATTTATTTATGTATTTATTTATTTATTTATTTATTTAGAGATAGAGAGAGAGAGAGATAGAGAAAGAGTGAAAATAGGCTTGCCAGGGCCTCTAGCCACTGCAAACAAACTCCAGACTCATGTGCCACCTTGTGCATCTGGCTTACATGGGACCTGGAGAATCGAACCTGGATCCTTAGGTTTTGCAGACATGTGCCTAAACCACTAAGCCATCTCTTCAGCCCCAGTCTTATATTTTTCAGGACCACTGTTTCTAGGCTGTGTTGCTAGGGGATTTCTGCCAACAGCTCTATAGGTCTGACTTGAGGGGCCCCTTAACTGTCTGGAAAGGGCTCAGAAATAGCTAGGACACACAATCTTGCATTCCTAGCCAGGAAATGTGACCCAGGGACAAGAAGAAACTTGCGCAAGACATCCAGCCAGCCCATGGCTAGCTTGTATGGCACAATATAGGCCTGGTCCTAGCCAGACCGCATGGCAGAAGAAAACAGGAAGTGGCTTCTGTAAAAATGGCGTTCTACGCAGGCTTGATGTGACAACAGTTACAGTCCCATGCTCGCGAGAAGTCTGGTATGAGATGTCCTGTCCAGAGACAGGCTGTCATTGGTCACAAAAAGGGGACCACCCCGTACAAGGATTAGCCAGCCAAGCCCCTCAAAACCCATGTGCACTTCCTGAATAAACGAATTTGTGGATTCTGGCTTCCGCTTTCACCCAACTCCCGGAGTTTGTGTCGTGACTCCGCGCTGCTCACCCCAATTCGGTAGAGA
The DNA here is from genome assembly GCA_036365145.1 of Orientallactaga sibirica. Taxonomy (NCBI): domain Eukaryota; kingdom Metazoa; phylum Chordata; class Mammalia; order Rodentia; family Dipodidae; genus Orientallactaga; species Orientallactaga sibirica. The sequence continues at coordinate 4,950,761 of JAEOAD010000463.1, read as the reverse complement.
CCCTATCGTCCCTCCTGAGCTGGCCTTGGGGGGGACCCCAACACTAGCTGATGTTAGAATCCAGTTCTTCTGATTCCCATCGCATGCTGCTTGGGAGAACTGCCAACACTGTAAACATTGAGCAAACCCATTGTGTGAGTTTGGGAAAGAATAGGAGACCCCGGGAGTAGGGGTTGGAATTTGGGGATCATTGTCAAAGTGACAAAACCACAGTAACTGTGGGAATGAAGAACGGGATGGGAAGCAAACACTCCTGGCACCTCGTTCTTCCACCAAACAATGTCCTCATGCCTGTCACTCTGCAGCTTGTTCCAAGGACACATCACTGCGTGTCATTGACACCAGGTACTGCCAGCTATTGTTGGTATGATGTCCACCAAATGCCACTGATTTCTTGGTATTGAGAAAAAAGGGCCAATATTTAGATAAGGGTATATGACTTTTTTTTTTTTTTTTTTTGAGGTAGGGTGTTGCTCCAGCCCAGGCTGACCTGGAATTCACTCGGTAGTCTCAGGGTGGCCTTGAACTCATGGTGATCTTCCTACCTCTGCCTCCCAAATGCTGGGATTAAAGGCGTGCGCTACCATGCCTGGCTGTGATTTTTTTTTTACATTATAAATCTGTTTTGTATTTAACTAACTATTAGACTATCTGGCATGAAGAAACTGAAAATCTGAGTTAGCCTGAAATGTTGTGCTTCCTGCCTTTGGGGCTCAGAATTTCTAACTTTTATAGTCTGGAATTGATGGTGATCAGTGTGAAAGTAGTAGCTCTCTTACATTTGGACACATCTGGGTTTGTATACATGTAATTCATGGAACAAGACCCATCCATATCTTATTAACATGTTTGCATGTTCAGGAAACACAAGAATGCTAAGCTGTGGGATGGAGAGATGGCTTAGTGGTTAAGGTGTTTGCCTGCAAAGCCAAAGGACCCAGGTTTGATTCCCCAGGACCCATGTAAGCTGGATGTACAAGGTGGCACATGCATTTGGGGTTCGTTTGCAGTAGCTTGATTCCCTGGCATGCCAGCTCTCTCTTTTTCTCCCTCTTTCCCGCTAAGATAGATAGATAGATAGATAAATGAATAAATAAATAAATGAATAAATAAATAAATAAATAAATAAATAAATAAATAAATAAAAGAATGCCAAATGGGAGTCAGGTTTCTCCAGCAAATGAGGGTATTGATTTGTCAGGCATTGTGATTAATATCTGCACAACCTGCCACTGCCCTGTGATATGTGACGCAGGCTTCATAAATATGACCAAAGTTTGGAATCCTTTAATTAGATGCCTATTATTCATATTTCATTCCCAGATTCCTCCCTCTTCCCTCCTTTCTACCTTCCTTCCTTCCTTCCTTCTTTGTTTCTCTTTCTGTCTTTTTAAAAATATGTATTTATTTATTTGAGAGACAGAAAGAGAGAGTGGGCATTCCAGGGTCTCCAGCCCCGCTGTAGATGAACTCCAGACACATGCATCACCTTGTGTATCTGGATCATGTGGGTCCTGGGGAATCGAACCTGGGTACTTTGGCTTTGCAGGTAAGCGCCTTAACCACTAAACCATCTCTCCAGCCCTTTCTTTCTTTTCTCTCTCTTTTTTAAAACTTTCCATCCCGGCTCTCTTTTCTTGAGACAGGGTCCCACTTTTTAGGCTGGCCTATACTTGAGACAATCCTCCTGCCTCAGCCCCTCAATGTCTTAGATTACAGATGTGCACCACCATATCTGGTGAGATGCATCCGTATTCTACAAGTACCAGGAACAAGGCACAAAAGGCAAAAATTAAAGGTTTTGCTGCCCTCTAAAATCTTACAGCTAGCCAGGCGTGGTGGCGCACGCCTTTAATCCCAGCACTCGGGAGGCAGAGGTAGGAGGATCGCTGAGAGTTCAAGGCCACCTTGAGACTACATAGTTAATTCCAGGTCAGCCTGGACCAGAGTGAGACCCTACCTCGAAAAACAAAAAAACAAACAAACAAAAAAATCTTACAGCTTTTCCCATATATTAATGTTACTCTCTCTATCTCTTTTGTTTTTTGTTTGTTTGTTTTGGTTTTTTGAGGTAGGGTCTCACTCTGGCCCAGGCTGACCTGGAATTCACTATGTAGTCTCAGGGTGGCCTCGATCTCACGGCGATCCTCCTACCTCTGCCTCCCGAGTGCTGGGATTAAAGGCGTGTGCCACCACGCCCGGCATGTTACTCTCTTTTCAGATGATGCTGACCACTGACCGCTAAAGAGACTTAAAACTCACCAGTGCTGAGAAGAAGTGACAATGGGACGTTCAGTACTGAGGCTGTTCTTTCACATCCTCCAAGGCTCAGGGACCATTGCAGAAGAGGTGACAGAAAGAATGTAGGAGCCAAAGGAAGGGAAGAGAGCTGACAATATTGTCTTCCAGACACAAAGTAACTGTGACATTTATGACCTCACAGTGACTGATGCTACCTATCGAAGACCTGCATAATAGGAGAAAAAATGACGACTTCAAAACAGAAGAGAGACTAGTTGGAAAGAAGAGGGGAGTCAGTGGAGGGGTGTAGGAAAGGGGGAACAGAAGAGAGAGTTGGCAGGGGTTATGATCATGGTACAGTGTGCGTATGTATGGAGATTGCCAATAGAAATTTAAAGAAAGCATTAAAGGTTTTGACAATATATCAGCTGACAATGCATTCATGAGGCCATGACAACAAATGCTAAAAGTGTGAAAGAAGGCCCAAAGCTCTCCATCAAATGAAAAAAATGTTTGAACAAAGCTCTCTAGCCAGGTGTGGTGGCACACGCCTTTAATCCCAGCATGAGGGGGAAGGGTCGCTGTGAGTTCAAGGTCAGCCTGGGCTAGAGTGAGACTCTACCTTGAAAACAAAACAAAAACAAAGAAAAAGAAAAAGTTCTCCAGTCAGGAGGAAATAAAGACATGGCTCTGTGCTAGAGTGCTGGCTTGGCCTGTAAGGGATGCTATAAAATTATATAAAAATTACATAAAAATTATGTGTGTCTATTCTTTAAAACCATGAATGGGTTTCAATTGTGTATTTTTTTAAAAAAATTATTTATTTATTTGAGAGAGTGAGACAAAAAGCAGAGAGAGAGAGAGAGAGAGAGAGAATGAGTGCACCAGGACCTCCTGCCACTGCAAACAACTCCAGATGCACGCGTCACTTTGTGCTTCTGGCTTTTTGTGGGTCCTGGGGAATCGAACCTGGGCTGTCAGGCTTTGCAAGCAAGAGCCTTTAACTGCTGAGCCATCTCTCCAGCCTCAATTGTGTATTTTTTAGTCACACACCCATATACCAAGTCCTGAGAGGCAGGAGGTTTAAAATGTTGGCGAGTTCAGTGACTTAATAAAATCATAAAAAGCCCCAGAATTCTTTCCTTCTTTTTATTCTGCTATTGCGAGATCTTCCTTTGAGTTACGTCCCAAAGTGGCAGTGGCAGCTCCAGGCATCACATCTCTTCCCATGGGCACAACCAAACCTGGAAGACAAAGTAGAGAAATAACATTATTTTTGTTTATGAAGAGAACTACTTTACATTTATTTATTTATTTATTTATTTATTTATTTATTTATCTATCTATCTTTTGGTTTTCCAAGATAAGATCTCCCTCTAGCCCAGGCTGACCTGGAATTCACTCTGTAGTCTCAGGGTGGACTTGAACTCTCAGCAATCCTACCTCTGCCTCCCGAGTGCTGGGATTAAAGGTGTGTGCCACCACACCGGGCAGAACTACTTTTCTTTTAGTTGGATTTCCCCCCTCTATTTCATTCGCTCAAAACTGTATTGTGTCTTCCTTCCTGAACCAATCCCCAAAAGGAGAGACAGAAGGATCCTCCTTGGCTTAAGTAAGTTACTTACCACCTATGTTGTTCACTCCCACCATTTGGAGTTTTCAAAAACTGTCAAACCCTGCAACTGAACCAGACTCTCTGGAAGTGGATCCAGGTGTCAGCCCTCTTATGAAGCTCCTCAGCAGAACCGGAATAGTGGTCAATGGGGCTGGAAACCACTGAATTAGTAATTCTGCTTTTTTTTTTTTTTTTTAGGTAGGGTTTCACTCTAGCTCAGGCTGACCTGGAATTCATTATGTAAGTCTCAGGGTGGCCTTGAACTCCCAGCGATCCTCCTACCTCTGCCTTCCAAGTGCTGGGATAAAAGGTGTGTGCCACCACGCCTGGCCTGGCTTATAATTCTTAAACCAAGATTCATTTCTTTGGGCAAAGGAGGGTCCCAGCCTCTCTTGAGATCATATGGTTGTCTGATAACAGAACAGAGAGATAAGGTTCTGTTGGCAATGGAGTAGGGAGAGATAGCGCCTTCCTGATACCCACGGTGACCACTTCGAAGTCCCAACTGCCCACAGCACAGTCATTGGACATCAAAGAAAAGGATTCTTCTTGTCCTCCTAGGTTTAGAGGCATTCAGACACTGAGAAGCAGGTTTGCCAAGGTGGCAGAGAACTGAGGTCATGGATTTCAGTGACGAACAAAAAATTCATTCTTTTGACACCCCGACCTCCAGCTTGATGTCTTGGCCAGAAATAGGATAACTGGATTTTTTTTTTCTGCCGTTCATTATTATCCTCTATGAGAATGACCAAACTTTAGATTTAGATGGGACCTTAGAGAAAATCTAGCTCATTCTACTGACACCTGTTTAAAGATGAAGAGCTTGGGACACAGAGAGGTTGTGAAATTACTGAAGATTGTTCCAGAAGTCTGTGGCAAAAGCCAGGTCCTTTCTTCATCTTTGCACACCAGGTCTCTGGTGTAGTTTCTATGATAAGTGGATGGCTACAATGGTTTTCTAAGTGTACCTGCCAGGATGTTTTCTAGGATGACAAAATGAACCAAAATCTCACACTGCATTTTCTAATGGGACACATGGGGGCAGCAAACGTTCAGGAAAAGCTTCCAGCTCTAACCTCAAGTACATAGATGCCTGGCAATGTGTTTGAAAGGGAGCTGTTTGCTTTGTGTGTGTGTGTGTGTGTGTGTGTGTGTGTGTTTTCTGTTTTTTGATGACCTGAGTGTATTTGTAATGCATCTCCTTCAACATGGGGTTGGCCTTCAGAGAAGCAAAACTCTCTTAGGAACAGGCAATGTCTTCTTTTGAATGTAATTTGGAATCACAGCTTCTTTGTAGGAATTATGAGATATGGTGGGACTGGGTGTGGGCTCAAACTCACCAAATTTGATGAAGATTTCTTCTTGCTGCTACGACAATCACTTTTTTTGTCTGCATTGATTCTTAGGGAATCAAGCATTCACTTTTGATGGCTATAGCTTTATGTCCTCAATCATTAATGGTTTCATTCTTATTGTAAGGTTATTTACTCCCTAATAACTCCCAGTCAAACAGGGCCTCTTGAGATATCATTTTTGCTATTGATTCAAAAAGGCAGAACAATGGCCTGATACAGTATTGTGTGCCTGCAGGCTTAGCTACTCAGAAGGCTGAGGCAGTAGCATTGTGTGTTGGGGGGAGGGGAGAGAGAAAGAGAGAGAGATGGCAAGAGAAAAGGGAGAGAGAGAAAGGAAGAGAGAAGTGGAGTCCTTGGGCTGCAACTTTAGTGTCATAAAATATTCATCTTGTGTCTAAGACACATTAATTAAATAATTAAAATATTCACTGCACGTCAACCCATTAAGAAGACAGAGGTGTGTGCACAGTCAGGCTGACATTTACATTTTCTGGTTTCCCAGAGGGTGAGCTCATTCCTGAGAAGCGGCCGCTAAGGGCATGTTCGTGTTCGAATGAGGAGACATGACTCAGTGGGGTCCAGAAAGAAGTCTTTGCAGGTGAAGTCTCTCAGCACCGCATATTTCCTGCCTGAAGTTAACAAGGTCGTAGCTCATGCCACCCCTTCAAAGCAGATGGGATGCTTAGTCCTACAAATTTTCATTAGTAAGGAAAATATTTTAGAGCTGGAGGGATGGCTTAGTGGTTAAGGCGCTGGCCTAAGGACCCAGGTTTGATTCCCCAGTACCCACATAAACCAGATGCACAAGGGCGGCAAGCACGTGTCTAGGTTCATTTGTACTGGCTAGAGGACCTAGTGAGCCCATTCTCTCTCTTTCTTTTTTTTTTAATTTTTTAAAAATTATTTTTATTATTTATTTTTGGAGAGAGTCACAGAGAGACAGACAGACAGACAGACAGAGAGGGAGGGAGAGGGAGACAGAGATGGGCGCGCCAGCAGTCTCTCAGCTGCTGTGAACGAAATCCAGATGCGTGCGCCCTCTTGTGGTCAAGTGCGGCCTTGCGCCCTTGCGTCACTTTGCATCTGGCTAAACGTGGGACCTGGAGATTGGAACCGCTGGAGACTGGAACCAGCGTTCTTAGGCTTAGCAGGCAGGCGCCTTAACCACTAAGCCATCTCTCCAGCCCTCTCTCTCTTTCTTGAAATAAGTAAACAAAAAAATCTTTTTTAAAAAAATGTATTTTAGCTAGACATGGTGGTGCATGCCTTTAATCCCAGAACTTGGGAGGCAGAAGTAGGAGGATTGCTGTGAGTTCAAGGTCAAGGCCACCCTGAGACTGCAAAGTGAATTCCAGGTCAGCTTGGGCTACAGTGAGATCTGACCTCAAAACCAAAAAAAAAAAAAAAAAAAAAAAAAAAAAAAAAAAAAAAAAAAGGATTTTAATCAAGTCTTTAATCCAGGACACCAACTGCAAATCTAATTCTGACCACTTCCATCACCAACAAAGTTGCTTGGGCTCAGTGTACACACTGGTGCTGGGTTCAGCATACATACAGGAACACGGCTCAGTATACACATACTTACAATGAAGGCATTATGATGAGAGCTCTAAGGCTCTAAAATCCTGTGATCCATTTTGGTCGTTTCTTCCTCTGAATAAAGTGGTACAAAAGGTACTGAGTTCTGTCTCTTTGGGAAGTTGAGCCAATCTACTATTTCATCTCAAACATCACAAGTCAGATTCTTCCTGTCTGGTGTTGGCATGGGAACACACCAGAACTGGCCAAAGTTATGGACAGCCCATAATAGTCGGAAGAGATTTTGTTTTGTTAGCTCCTCTTTCTAATAGTAAAATGAAAAAAAAAAACCTGTTGAAAATCATGTCAATGTCATAGAATCTTTCTCTAATATTTGAACAAAATAAAAATATGTAATTGGATATGTATTTTTATGTGTTTTTTAACTTCAACTGAATTTCATATAATGGTGCTTGAGTGCTGTCAATAATAAAAGAAGAAATTTGGTATCTATAAAATTTTAAGTGCACATGCTTTACTTAGTACACATGAGTTTCACTCAAGCTCTTGTTTGAAATTTTTAAAAGCCAAACTGGAAGCCAAATGCAGTCAGACGCTGTTGGGGAGTTCTTGTTCAACTAAGTCTCTTTGGCAACTGTGCCTTCAGAAGGTCCTGGAGCAAATGAAAACCAGTTTTCCAGAATCAGAAATAAAATCTTTAGGTTGAAGTCTACAGTTATCCCAGTATCCTATGATGCTGGCTACATAGCAATGCTCAAGGGCTCAGCCAGTCAGAAAAGGAATTGTGGGTATGTATTGCCAGGTTGGGGTGTTTATTTTCAGTCACTTGCAGAGAGAAAACTTCCTTTTCATTCTTCTGAGCACCACACTTCAGAGGGAAATGGAATAATTCTCACAATCAGAGCACTGTGGTTGGCATTATCTAATTAGAGAGGTTGCACAATTCACATCCCAAGCATGAGACCCAGCACAGTTCAAGGTTGGAAATGCATGGCAGGGTGGGTGCTCTGTCAGGTCCCCCCCAAACCCTCAAATACTTGATCTGACATTGCTAAACTGTCCAATTAAATTGTGACTAAAACTTGCCATGTTGAAATAAATAGAGAAAAACAATGTCATTTGAACCAAATCTCCCCAGGGCACCAGAGCAGGGTTTTAAATATTGTTTTATTTGGGACGAAAACTTAAGTGACTTTAAAACAACAACAACAAAAACCCTCTCCAGGCTGGGAAAAATGAGATTCATCCTTGAAATCTGAGATGGGAAATGCAGAGAAAGTTAGCTTGCCCATGATCTTCTATAATCTTGTACTGGCACCTTAGAGCTGTCCTTGTCAGCGCATGTGCAGAAACAAGCAAGGAAGGAAGGAAGAAGTGTGGAAGAAGGGAGGAAAGGAAGGGAGGGAGAGAGGGAGGAAGGAAGGAAGGGAGGGAGGGAAGAAGAAGGGAGAGAAAAAAGGAAGGGAGGGAGGGAAGAAGGAAGAAAGGAAGGGAGGGAGGAAGAAGGAAGAAAGGAAGGGAGGGAGGAAGAAGGGAGAGAAAAAAGGAAGGGAGGGAGGAAGAAGGGAGAGAAAAAAGGAAGGGAGGGAGGGAGGAAGGGAGGGAGGGAACAAACAAAGGAGGAGGAAAATGACCAAAGTCCTAAACCTGGGCTGCCGGTTTCAAGCCCACCAAGGCTCACATCTTCTAGTCTGTGGCCTTCTGAGGTCCTACTCAGGTCCACAGAGAACTAGTTAACTCATCACAGCCGAAGGTCTCCCTCAGGAAGGCTGGAAAAGCAAAGCTAGCCTCTCCATGTTAATAAAGTATTTTATTTACATTTATTTATTAGAGAGAGAGAGAGAGAGAGAGAGAGAGAGAGAGAGAGAGAGAGAGAATGGGTGCACCAGGGCTTCTAGCCACTGTAAATGAACTCCACATGCATGCATCTGGCTTAGATGGGTCCTAGGGAATTGAACCTGGGTCCTTTGGCTTTTCAGGCAAGCGCCTTAATTGCTAAGGCATCCCTCCAGCCCGAGTCTCCACTTTTAAAATAAAGCCCAACCTCATATTTCTAGAATAAAGTGACTAGTTTTTGAGCAGGTCTCCGACCACGCCTTGCAGCGGGGTCCGGCATCAGTCAACTGAATTCCAGAAAGGTTCAGACTCTCGGTCCGCCTCCACGCCGAGCCCGGCTAGCCCCCTGGTCAGAGGGAAAACCATTGTAAAGAGACCCGGGGCCCGAGCCCTGGCGACAGTGTGGGTTTTGCATGGCAAAACAACAACAACAAAAAGTTTTGAGGACCCCTGCTCAGACTTTCAGGAGACTTGTTTCAATGTAGGAGACTCTCTGTCTCCGGCAAACTGCATGAGAAGGAGCCGCGGGAGCTCCCGCCCCCTGGCCCGGCGGGATTTGGCGCCACCGAGCGCAGCGGGAACCTTCCATCCCCAGGGGACGTCCTCGGACCAGCCCCAGAGCCACCCGAGTGCCCTTCCCGCCGCCGTCAGGAAGCGACCCCCCCCCCACCTGTTGGCTCACGTAGGGTGCCTTCCAGGCCCGACCCCGGGAACGAGGGCCCGACCCTCCCGAGATGTGGCAGAGCCACCTGGGCGCACAGCCTCCAGCAGAGAGGTGACAGCCCCCTGGCTGGGAGCTGCACGCCAAGCTGGTTCCAGTCGCCTGGAGGTTGGTGCATAAAATTTGCAACTGCCCCGGTGCCCGGTCACAGGAAGAGGCTTCGGAGCTTCTCCTGGAGGCCACCCAGGAGCCTTTTCGTACCCACGGAGAAAACTTGCCCCCAGGGGGGTGGAGGGGTGGCCGGGGAATGCCCGAAAGGGAGCTGCGACGGGGCGCGCAAGTGATCAGGAAATTTATCCCAGTGAATTTGAAGCCGAGATTGAGTGGAATGGGAAAAATTTCTCTCCCCCTAATGTAGCAGAGATTAGGCTGGAAGATTCGGTGTACTTTCGGGTTGCAGAATCCGAGCCCACTGGCTGAGCAAGAGACACTAACACGCCAAAGTGCTCAGGAGTTGGGAATGGTGGACAGAAAAGGCAAGGAAGGAGATTATGGAAGAAAAGGTAGTCCAGAAGTGGAGGGAAAGTTACATCTGATCCCCAAGAAACTTCATCATTCCAAAACGTCTGACACTATTTCTTAGATGTGGACGCCCTGTGGATGGTTCTAAACCTCCATCCCGCCCCTCCCCCGCCGAGGTCACCTAGAGTGGCCCCGAAGTGGTTGTCTGCTCTGTGACTGCACAGCTGGGTCTGCTCTTCGTTTGAGGGGAGGACAGTTTGCTGGCGAGGCTTGTGGCCCACACCTCGGATAGAGACACACCGGTTCCCTCGGGGGAAAGGAGAAAGCTGCGGCCTCTGGTTTATCCCAAGGTCAGAGTGTAGCTCCTGGTTTTAAAAGTTATCACGCAGCTCTACATGGGGCAGAAGCTCGCACTTCCCTAAGTGGCAGTCAACTTTGAGGGTGCCAGCAGGGCAAGTTCAAACGCCAACTGCTGGGCCCCAGCCCCAGCATTTCTACTACAACTATGTAATGTGGCCCCTGAGGCTTTGCCTATCTAACAAGTTCCCTGGAGATGCTGGCCTTGCTGATCCCAGCAGCAAATTTTGAAAGCCACTGGTTCTTAGTTTACATTCTGCTATCACTTTTGCCTTTTCTTTCTTTCTTTCTTTCTTTTCTTTCTTTCTTTCTTTCTTTCTTTCTCTCTTCTTTTTCTCCTTCTTCTTCTCTCTCTCTCTCTCTCTTTCTGTGCTAAGACTCAAACCAAAGGCTTCCCACATGCTGGTCAGGTGCTTTGCTACTGACCAGTCTCCTCTTAAAAGTATCTATGCTTAGGGCTGGAGAGATGGCTTAGCGGTTAAGGTGTTTGCCTGAGAAGCCAAAGGACCCAGGTTCGGTTCCCCAGGACCTACATAAGCCAGATGCACAAAGGGCACGTGCATCTGGAGTTCATTTGCAGTGGCCGGAGGCCCTGGCATGCCCGTTCTCTCTCTGTGTGTGTCTCTCTTCTCTCTATCTCTCTCTTGGTGCTTACAAATAAATAAATTAAATTAAAAATAGATATATCTATGCTTAGATCCTGCTCCCAGAAATTCGCATTTGATTCACTCAGAAAGCTGCTTGAGCATCAAAACTTTAAACTCTTCCTGTGAATGTTGTATGCAGCAGAGCTTGAAAGTCCTTCTCTAAATCATCCCTTGCTCCCCAGATAGCCTTTTGGCTGGAGAAGAGGCAGGAGTCACCTCTCACTGGGCTCTCGAAGACTGCAGTCATCCAGCCGACTTCTTCACTAAAGCACACTGTCACGCTGCACAGAGATTTTCCACAGTGATGCAAATATAGCGTTGGTCCTCTGGAATCACGAGCTCTATAGGAATTATAAAAGGTGAAGCAATGGCTCCCAGACCTTCAATGAGTGTAAATGGTAATTTAGCACTGAGAACTCTGCCTGCTAGACCGCAGCCGAATTTGTGGCTCCCTCACTGTCCTGGGCTCAGGTTAGTTCATTAGGAGTTCATGCGATTTATCAAGGTCACTGACCACGCACTTTTCAGACCTGGGTTATGGAGACTTAAGAATCTCAAATCAGCCGGGCGTGGTGGTGCACGCCTTTAATTCCAGCGCTTGGAAGGCAGAGGTAGGAGGATCACTGTGAGTTCGAGGCCACCCTGAGACTACAGAGTGAATTCCAGGTCAGCCTGGGCTAGAGTGAGTCTCAAATCCATGTGACTGATGTGCACAGAGTCCGATCAGGACAAAGGTGGGTGTGTCACTTCGTGGCTGGCCTGGGGACAGAATTGGGTATCCGGGATGGGTACAAAAGCAAGTGCTATCTATATTAAGTTGTAAATAACTGATACCAAGACAGCAAAGACAGTCACTTCAAAGTGGCCACCTGAAAGGGCAGGGGCCTTCACTTGGCATTGCTGGGAAAGCTACTGGACAGGCACAGCAGGCAGAGCTTCCCCGGGAGGAAACTCCGGGCTGGGGACATAAAATGTTTCTTCCCTCGTTCTAGACCAGGCAGGATGAGGAAAGGAGACCATCTCAGGCTGACTGGTTGAAGTCAGGGATTGCTAATAATTTCTTAGGCTGTCTGTCTTTCCATTTCCACACCCTTCCCTTGTCATTTAGTGGGAACCACCTGACTCTTAATAACCCTCACCACTCCGGGAGCAAGAGGACGGAGTGGGCAGGAGGAGAGCCTTGGGTGTCCACAGCAAAGTCTTCTGCTATGGGTTAGGAACTTCCTGACCACCCCTGTGGCCAAGGACATGAAAAAAGAGACCCATCAGTTCTCAAGAAGAATTTTTTATGCACCTCCTCCCCCCATCCAACACACATATACAAACACACCTTTTGGGTCTGTGACAAAGGAAGGGTCTTGGGGAGCATCTAAAGGTGCTAGGAAAGTTATCAAGAGTGTGTGTGTGTGTGTGTGTGTGTGTGTGTGAGAGAGAGAGAGAGAGAGAGAGAGAGATTGCAGGTGACCTCAGTCCAAAGATCCAAGAGACCAGTTCAGCATCTTATTCAGTTGGATGCTCCAACTAGGCTTTCTTATCACCCTTCCCTCAAGCCCCAGGTATCCTTGTCTTTCCCGTCCTGTTGGGACATGATGGGACAAGACTCCGGCAAGCAATTTACTCTGCAGGAAGGTAAGGAGAGTCCCCATTTCTTCTGTCCCCTGTCCCTCCCCCACCCCTACTGCACAGGTTTTGCTCCTGGGCAGATGACTTTATGACAGGGGTGTGATAAGTGGTGATTTTATTCCTCTTTTGAAGGTAGGATTGCTTTGTAAACAGAAGCGCAAACTCGTTCTGATAGTGGTTCCGCACCAGTGCGCCTTGGCTGCCCTGGCACTGCAGGCGGCTGGGACAGCCCCTTGCACCTGTCGCCTAGGGCTGAGAGGGCCTGGAGGCCCCCTGTGGAAGGAGGTGACATTCTCCAGAGGCCTCCGGGGCATTCCTGGCATCTGGGCCTTGCTTCCCCCTGATTACATACCTACAACCTTCTGTACCCACTTGCTCTCTGCTGGCACTGGAGACAGCCACAGTGGAGCAGCCCAGGTGCATGCCCAAGTCCAAGGTCCTCCTTTTTGTATCTTCTCCCTGGGCACTTCTGCAAAGAGGGTCAGAGTCTTTCTCCTGTGGTTACAGCATTATCCTTTTCTTTGCCTTAATCCTGCAAGAAAGTCAAGAAGGCTTTGGGGCCTTGGAATCATTGCTCCAGCAAAGGCCTCAGGTCCCACAGTGACAAAGCACCTCCCAACTCCAGTCCCCCCTTTCCTTGTAGAAGGTCAGCTTCCTACTTTCTTGACTCTATCCTATTCCTACTTGCAGAGGGCCAAGAAGGACCCAAAGTTGAGTCAAACTCTCTCTAATTCAAGGGCCAGGGGATTAGGGTACAGAAAACCTGTCCTACCATGCTGGCTCATCCCCAAAGTGAAAAGTGAACCTGTTAACTCACTGTTCAGACTTGGGTTTAGAATTTCGATTGCTTTGAAGGAGCCAAATGGGAGTTGAGAACTAGTCATGGGGGCCCCAGGGTAGACACAAATGAGGTGCAAGCAGAGACTGATCTGGCAAGCGTATTCCTGGTGCCATTTGGGAATGGGTGCCGCTGGGAGGAGAGCTTGGAAGAAGATAGACCAGGCCTCAGAAAGTCAGCACTTTACCTGCAGCTGATTATCCTTCCCTTTCTTGCAGCCCAGGCCCAAACAGAGAAGTCTGAGATCTGGTGGGCCTTTAGTGGTGGAGATCTCTCTCTCTCTCTCTCTCTCTCTCTCTCTCACTCTCCATATATATATATATATCCTTCCTCCCCATCCTGGGGATGGGATGAAAATCATAGATCTCTCATTTGAAGGAAGCCCAAGATCTCATTTTTCAAGAGGCCACTGTGGACTCAGTTAGTGGCCCCGGGCCTACCCAGAGACCACTGGCTTCTGATTCTCTAGGAGGGCTGGCCAGAGCTTAGGCGCAGAATGAAGGCCCCTAAGGCCAACTTGCATTCCAGCTCATCAAGTCTGTTTCGCTCTGGGGGTGGCTGAGTTCTGCTGAGGGGGGGAGGGAGCTGGGAGAAGGTCCAGGTGTGTAAAGTTACTGTGAAGCTGGAAGCCGATGTCTGGGAGAGAAGGCATAAATCTGGTTGAACCAGGGTTGGGGAGGGAGTACTGGCCAGCAGGCTCATTTGACCAGTTTTCGTGGTCTGAGGAAAGGAAAGTGGACTGACATCATTGGCGAAATGAACCAGATTTGAGCACTATAAACGCACGGCCAGTGTTGCGGTGGGAGGGTAGACCTTACTTGACCTGACTCAGCAGCCTGGAGCTCTGGCTCTCCCGCAGGTGTCCTCAGCGATCCGTTCACATTCTCCCACTGGCTTCTCACCAGTTCTCCACTTAACAGACAAGGAAAGTAATGTTCAGACAAGCTCAGCCATGGACCCAACATCACACAGCATCCCAGTATAAAAGACAGAACTGAGTGTGCATTGCGGTCTAACTGCAAAGCCAAATTCCAACTTCTTTCTCCTTTCACCTCTTCTTCCTCCTTCCACTCCACACCTAACAGATTTGGGGGTGGGGTGCTTTCCGTCCACACTCAGTCAGGTGCACAACCTGCTCACCCAAGCTTTTTATGAAATCACACCGGCAGCAGCATTGCTGGTCTCTTCTGTGCATGCCTCCTGGCCCTCCAACAAAAAGTGTCCACGGTGGAGATAGTAGTACTCCTTTGGTCCCTGGCACACGCATGCCCACGGGCCTGGTTTGGGATGGTCTAGCTGCCTTGTGAGAGGGGCTGACCTGACCTGAAAGCACCGGTCACTTTTAAGAGCACGGCGCCTCCCGTGGGAATCCCAGGGAGCTGCAGGCACTGGATCCACGAGCGTCTTGGACTCTTTCAAAAGGTAAGTTTCAACAATAGTATTTCAAAAGTCAGTGAAAAGCCGGGGAGTTCAGATGTTCGTGAGTTTACAACACCATTTCATCATTAATTCTCACCAAAACAAAAGAAGGAAAAGCAAACCCCCAAACCCCACCTACAAACAAACTCCAAACTTGTTCGGCAAGGTTCTAAGACAGGTCCAAGATAGACTTCCAATCAGGTAGAAAATCGGCAGTGAGATGAACGTCCCGCAGAAGGAGGGACGATTAAAATGCTGAATCGACCCCGAGGATTCCCAGGAAGAGTCCCCCACCTCAAACCTGAGGACTCAGCGGGGTGTACTTTCTGAGCAAGTCCCCCAGGATTGGAAGGGGAAGTTTTGGAGTGGAGACGCCTTCCCCACTCTGCCTGCAAAGCTGACCTTTTACACCTATTTGCTGACATGTCAAAGAAGATGATATGAAACCGGTTCTTTGTTCCTCTCAAAGTCCCCGTGGTGGTAGGCCGGGGAGGGTAACTGAGTCTGTCCGAAGGAGTGCAGGCCGCAGTTAAGGACAATCTGAGACCTGGTGGCGGTGGGGAAGGGGCTGCCACCGGCGCTGTGGGAGCCAGGCCCCAGGGGGATCTCCTCCCCTCGTCGGCTGGGGCCAGGTGTGATTCCCCACGGATATGAGTTCTGCGGGAGCCCCAAATCCTGTGGCTTCCTTTAAAGCTCCTCTAATTAGAAGTTGCAGTGAAATCACTTGAGTGATTTTATCTGCCATGGGAAAGCGAACCCCAACTCCAAATCTGGGCTGCCCATCCTAGAGCCACCAACGCCCCATAATCCCTTTAAAAAGTTTCTTCTGGAAAAGATAAGGAGCTGTGGGGGGGAAAGGCGGGGAAGTGTGCCCCAGCAGGGGGTGGTGGGCTTTAGTTAAGGTGCAAAATATAGGAGTGCGTGCCGAGGAATGTTTGTAATTCATTCTCTCTCTCTCTCTTCCCCTCTTGCAAGGTGGGAGGAGACTAAATCCAGAAATAATGAAGCACAGTCACCAGCGTCCTCACCTATTGGGCAACATTTGATTTGGAATTCACCGCGCAGGCGGCCCTGGGGGTGGCAGATCCGTTAAGGCGGGCATGCCCTGAGCCTCGTGGGCGGGGACCCTGTCCCACGTGTGTCCAGGTGCACCAGGCCTCTAGATCGGACCCCTTCTCCGCGTCTTGCCCATCCCCCGAACCCCCCACCCTTAGCCCTAAAAGTTGTGAGGACCAGAGAGCCGTGGAATGAGCGTACGGCCATCCCAGTACACCCGAATACGAAAACACTCGTTCGCACCCGCGTGGGGCTCGGCAACCCCCCCAGCGGTGAGTGCCTGGCTTCGGTTCCCTGGCCAGGGACTGACCGGGAAAGCGGGTTGGGGCTGTTGGGAAAAAGCTGGAGCTGATGGCGAGATTGCCAGGGTTATAAATCCATCACTTCCCAGGTCAGCTCGAAGAGGTGCTGGGACTGGGGCTGTCGGAGTGAATTCCTGGGCCAGCGCGCATGCGTCGGCAGGTAGCAACCCAGTTCTTTATGACCAGGTGAGATGTTGGTGAGCAGGTAAAAAAAAAAAAAAAAAAAAAAAAAAAAAAGGCGGATTTGCCTAAGCGATTCCAGGGAGCCGGCCAGGCCGAGCCCTCCAGCCCATGCCCGGCGGGGACCCGTCGCCAGGAGCGCCGAGCCGTGATGTCCATACTTGCCAAAATGGGGGACTGGCAGGTACGGGGGTTCGCCTTGGCTGGGGCCGAGGTGGGCGGGGGTGGAGCGGAGGAGGGGGCCAAAGTGGGGAGGAGGAGGAGAAGCGCCGTGGCCCAGAATAGGAGAGGCACGCCTGGCCTGGCAGTGCCCAAGAATGCCCCTGGGAGAGAGAAGACGGAGAGAAAACGAGCGCGCAAGCGACAGCCCAGTCCCTCCCGGCCTGGGTGGGGGAAATGTCCGGCTCAGGCCTCACAGGTGCCCCCCACCCCGTGTCATTTGTGGTTTGAGTTACAAGCGTTTTCTTCACTGTCCCACCCCCACCCCACATAGAAACTTGGGTGGATGACTAAGGCAGGTTTGGGGGTGCGGTGCTGCGGATTCATTGCTCGCGGTGCCTGGGCTTCGCCCCGAGTCCCTGGGCTGTGCGTCGCGGTGGGGTTCGGACACACCTGTCTGCATAATCTGGAGCTCTGCGGACCTAGGGTGTGAGCAAAATGAAAGGAGTCTAGGCTAGGTAGCAGGGGTTGTGATGAGGGGCGTGTTCTTGGACACTTAAGAGTTTACCTAAAGTTTAGCTGTTCACTTAGTCGGCTTCCTCAAGTGGGCTGTCGCTTCTTGGACTACACATTGTGGGTGATGAAGAAAGGAGTCCCAAATTTGCACAATCAGAGCCTGACAAAGGTGACTCTGCTAGGCCGCGGTAACCCACCCTGAGTAGTCTCCAGGTCCCATCTGGCCGACCTGGACCTCCACCGCAGGAGCAATTGTCCATTGCTTTCCTTTTAACTTCCAGACTTTCCCCCGCCTCTCTGGCAAACAAGGGCGGCTAGGGTAGGGTTGTGGTAGCCTGCTGCCTTTCCCCTGTGGCCGATTTCATCATCGGAACCGCAGGGCCCTGTTTTGCTTCAGCCAACTGAGGCCTGGTTAGAGTGAGGTTCTGTATACCACAAGCCTGGGGGGTAATTCAAACCAAAGGCTTCAAAAACCTTCCCAAAGAAACAAGGAACAAGGTTTCTAGAGTGGACTCGGGTCTTTCTTTTTTCTTTCTTCTTTCCTTCCTTTTTTTTTTTTTTTTTCCTTTCTGTTTCAGACTCAGCCCTTCAAGTGGTGTTATCTTCACTTTCTTCCCTGGAGCTGGAGAAAGGAGGGTGTTTCACATTTATTTATTTATTTATTTATTTATTTATTTTCTTGCATTTATCACTTTTATTTATTGAGTACTTTTACAACCCTCCCCCAGCCCAACCGACTAAGTACAGCTCTCCAAAGTTAGACTGACCGTTGTGATTTGAGGACTGCAAGTTCCACACTGAACACAGGTCCTGGAATCCACCTCTCTTCCTTCCCACCCCTATGGGCCAAGGCCTTCTTTCTTCTCTTCTTTAGGAACTGGAGATTTCTGGAGTTCTTTAATTTTTACATTCCCAAGAGCTTTGAGGTGGTGAGAAGTGCTCCATGGAAAAACTGGGACTGGGCCTCCAGGGAGTTCTGCTGAGGCTTGGAAGGCTGGAGATTGTGAAAAGGAGGGAGCAGGGAGACCAGGGCCTGCTCCTGAGACCTCACAGAGTGGCAAGTGATCAGAGGACTGGATCTAGAGTGCAAGTAGGACCAGTGGCTTTGGGCCACTGGTGGCCCAAATCCTCTAGGCTTCACCACTTGGGCGCATGATTTGCACTGAAGGTTTCTAGCCAGAGAACCCAGGGTCATTCTGGTGTGTGTGTGTGTGTGTGTGTGTGTGTGTGTGTGTACAGTTTCTCTCTGTGTCTGTATGTCACACTGATATCAGCTCTTGTTCAGTGAGTATTCTATACCCCCCGGGTCAGACCTAACACCCCAGCACTAATCCCAGGCTTGGCGCTGCTCTCCTGGGACACAGGGTCCCTGCCCAGCTGGAGCACGGACTTGCAACTTGCAATGAAGTCAACTGTGATAGTGAAGCTCACACAGGCGGCTATGCCTGCTCTAGGGGCTAGCAACTGCTCTTTCACTAGCACCCACCCTACAGGCACCGCCCAGAGCTGGCTAGCTGAAATCTTCACCTCAAAGGCGCCCTTGGTGGGAATATAACAACAGTTTAGCAGTCCTGGAGCCTTTGGAGCCAGAGATCTGCGGGGTTGAAAGTACTAAATCTTTAAGCGTCTTCTCTAGCTCACAATGGAAGGAAAAGAAAGCGAAACTTAGAGTTCCCTTAAACACCCCCCAATGAGCCTGCGGTGTGTAAAAACTCACGCTCGCAGGCCTAGGATGAGGCCTACTAGTCACCGGGCTGTGGCAGCTGCTGGGAAGGTAGTGGAAGTGGACTTCCCTAGGCCCAGCTCCTGACTTCAAGCCACTGGGCTGGGCCAACCTTAGGGCAGCTTGGCAGGGTCTTGCCTGGAAGTTGCCCATTTTTCTGAGCAGAATGGGTGCCAAGTCTCCAGACCTGTCAGCCAGGCGTGGAAAGCAAGCCTCAAGGAGTGTCCAAGGCCTCTGGCACTGAATTCCCTTGTCAGGGCTAGCTTTATATCTAGCTTTGGGGAGGGGGCTCGAGTTAAGCAGAAGTCTCTTGCGGGGATAGCTGCTTCTCTTCAACTTTGAATGGGGTGGAGGTGGGTCTCTTCCCTCCTCGTGTCTCCTTTCCACCTGTTGGGAACCTTTTGGATTTGCACGTTCCTCCACCCCCTCATGGCATGGCACTAGGCATTCTCAGAGGCCTAAGGATTTTCCAGAAACCCACCCAGATGAATCAGAGGTCTGTGAGGAAAGACCTACTGTGGTCACGGAGTTTGTCACATTTGTCACAGGAGAAAGACTGGTGGCCTGATTTTTCGAGGGCCCCTGGAAAAGCAACCGGAGAAAATGTGTTCTTTCAAAGGATCCCATTAGGTCCTTTAAAAAAAAAAAAAAACACTTTAGAAAATATTCCTGAAAGAGAAAGGGGGAAAAAGTCCCCGTGGAGTGAGTAAGGCCCTGTGTGGAGCTCAAGAACCTACTACAGTGGTCATTTTGGACAAGGAAGATGGCTCTTCTGCCTCCAGGTTCCTCTTAGCCGGCCACTGCATCCCCTGCGCCCGCGTTAGTAACATCAAATCATAAAAGAACTCTCCTTTCTTTAATTAAAAAGGGGAATCTTGGGAAAACTGGAACAGATTAGCACAGAGAAGAGTTGGTTCCCAGTGATTTATTGTGATGCACGTCTGACAGGTTCAGAGCTTTCCAGGAGCTCGCGGGTCTGTATGTGGACTTCCTCCAGAATGGACTGCACTCCTTAGTCCCGGGTCCTTTTGCGCGCTTGTACCTGGGAAACATTACAGCCGGAACTCCTAGCTGGATTATCCGTTGACCCCAGCTTCATACCAACGGGAAGGAAGAAGATCCTTTAACCCCTGGAGCTGTCGAGTAACCTCTTCAGGGTACAACTTTTATTTTACATGCAGCAATTAAGGATCGCAAACCCCAGCCCAGCCACCCCTACCGTTTGGCAGAGTCTCCAACGGAGGCGTGGGGGGATGTTAAGGAAAGCACAAA
The DNA here is from genome assembly GCA_036365145.1 of Orientallactaga sibirica. Taxonomy (NCBI): domain Eukaryota; kingdom Metazoa; phylum Chordata; class Mammalia; order Rodentia; family Dipodidae; genus Orientallactaga; species Orientallactaga sibirica. The sequence goes on along the minus strand of JAEOAD010000463.1, from coordinate 4,930,900 downwards.
GCTAATAAAACTCCCTAGGCGCTGGGCCCGAGGGGTTAGCCGCCGCCAGCGGAGGCGATCTCCTGCTGGGCGAAATCCTGGAGTGACTTCGCTGGTCTTGGGTTAGTGGTTAGGTTTCGTTGCGAAAGGGATAATGGTTTCTAATAAAATCGCTCTGGGCCGAAAAGGCAGATCGAATGGTGCTGGCAGTCACCGGAGTAGGGATGGGAGGTAGTTAGAAGTCGGTCCCAAGGCGCAGCCAACACGGACCCCATAGTCCCGAGCCTTACAGAAGACACCTCCAGCCAGGAGGGAGCCAAGAGAGGGGAAGGGATGGAACTGAGCTGGACTGAGGGCTTCTGGGGCCAGGGAGTAGCAAGGTGGAGCCCTGGAGGTCTTGCAGCCTCGCCGGCCGGCTGGCTGGAGTACGGGCTCGCGCTTCTGGGAGGCCTTTATACCTGGGTCGGAGCGGCCCACGGCAGAACGTGGTACTGGCGAGCAATTGGACTATTGTTGATATGCTAATGAGGCGATTAGGCTTGTTGGGAAAGAGCTGGAAAAGGGAAAAGTTTCTACCATTAGAGGGAGATCTCTGAGCGCACACAGGAGCTCTGTACCCTTCTCTCCTCCTCCTCCTCCTTCTCCTCCTCGCCCTTCTCCTCCTGGCCCTCCTCCTCCTCCTCCTCGCCCTCCTCCTCCTCCTGCTCCTCTCCCTCCTCCTCCTCCCGAGCTCACCGCCGGCAGCCGGCACTTTGCGCTTACCCAGTGAGTGGCTCCACTAGGGTGTGAGGTGCAGAGGGGCAAATTTGTTCACGGCGATCCATGAAAATGCTTTGGAAACTGACGGATAATATCAAGTACGAAGATTGCGAGGTAAGCGTGGCGCGGACTCCGCGGTGGTCGCGGTCCTGGGGATCGACCCTCCCTCTCCTCCTATCCTCCTCCTCTCCGCGCAGCCGGCGGAGAATCGCGGGTGGGACAAACTTTCACCAGCTCAGCGCCCGCCCCTCCGATTCGCCCCGAGAACGCGGGGGAGACGCTGCAGAGGAGGACGCGATCTCTTCCTTCTTTCCTCGCTCCTTCCAGCCTGTGTCTCACTTCCCTCCCTTTTTTCCCCCTCCCTGACCATTTTTGGTTTGTGCCCGAGTATGGGACTAAACACTACCGTGGCTTTTGTTTTGTTTTGTTTTTGTAGAGAGAATTACTGGCGAGTGGGCACGTGCTTGTGCGCTCCGCATGTCTCTTAAGCTAGATTCTGGGGGCCCAGGTTAGCAGGAAGAAACACACACACACACACACACACACACACACACACACACGAAAATCCTTTCCCCCTTTAACCTCCTCTGATATGTAATACTACTTCTTTTCCTTCTTCTGTTCGAAAGAGGTTCACTTCTGGTGTTTGGAGAAGCCCCCTCCCCCACGCACACACACACTTTTCTCTCATCTGGGTTGCACATCCCTGGAAGCGGGTTCAGCTTGGGAGCCAGCTCTGCTCCCGGCTGCTCGCCTCACTCCTGAGCCTCTAGGTTTCCAGAAGTTCCAAGCAGCTGAGCTCGCGGAACTGGGCGGGCGGACACACCCCGTGTTGGTGGTGGGGCGCATACGCCCCGCCTGGCTTCTCTGGGTCTGGGGGAACTCGCCCTGCTACACGCCAGCTCTCAGCTACCTGACCCGAAGAGTCTTGGCCCCCGCTGCCGACCGCCCCCGGGGGTAGCGAGTCAGTCGGGTCCACCCGAGAGAGTCCCTTTGGGACTTGTTTTAAAGCCCAGAGCCTCAGAGCTTGACTTCTCTGACCAGCAAGGGAGGCGGTTCAAGTCTTTCAGCCTCCCGCAGGAGGCGGCCTCAACTTCCCTTTTGCAAACCCTGTTGAAAAGAGCTGCTGATCCGAAGGACAGGGTGGAGGTGGGAGATTGAGTTTTTTTTTTTCTTTTTTCCCTAAATAAATGTATAGCAGCTCTAACTGTTGCCGTTCTGTCTTCCTAATTTCTTTTCCTTTTTGGAATTTGGAGCTGGGAGTTCAGGCAGAAACGTCTGTGTGTGGGCGCAGCGGCAAGTCGTGTCTTTACTTGAAATCAGAAACTAGGTTTATGTGAACGACGTGTCTGTCACTCCCTCCCTCCTCCCTTTTGCTTTCTGAATACTGTTCTATGTCTTTTCCCATTCAGGCTCCCCCCATTTTTGTCTCCCCTACCTCCAACGCGGTCTGGGAGCTACTCTAAGGGGGCTTATGTCAACGCGTGAGGTGGGGGCGCAGGGACCCCACAGAGGACCAGTCGCTTTGTTTTCGAGGCTAGGAGGGCCCTTTGCGGGTAGGTCAGGATGTCTCTGAGCCCCTCAGTGTCCTCTTAGGACAACTGCCTTTGGAGGGGTCTGGACTCGCGTCCCAGGCTTGCAGCGTTTGAACCACCTTCTTGGTGCCAGAAACTCAGCTCTAAGGTGCGGGCCCCCTGGGCCGGCAGGTTCCGAACCTCGGTGCCTCGACCCGTGGGAGGGGGTGAGCAGGAGATGAACCTGCATCCCCACACACACCCGGAGAGGCTCCGTGGGGGGGGTGTGAGAGTGAGGGGGCGGGATGCTGAGAAATGTAGACGGAGAGAATTAAACTCGAGGCTGTTTCGACAACTTTGGTGACGGCGGCCAGCGGCGAAGCGGGGAAGTGCTGTTTCTGAACTACTAGCTCGGAGCTGTCTGCTTCGGCCGGGGCTCTGCAGGAACACGCAGGAGGCGAGGTGCCGCGTGTTGTGACAACTAGGCGGGCGGACTGGCAGCGGCGGCGCGCGCCCAGAGCTAGAGCCCTGTCATCTGGTGTGTGGGGGGGTGGAGGTGTCGGGCAGGAGTGGCCCGGCCAGTCCGACGGGTTTGCGCCGGGAGTCGGGAGCCTGGGCCAGCGGCGCCCGGGCAGGGCCGCTTCGCGTCTGTGCGCTCCCGGGGCAGCGTCCCGGCTGCTCCGCTCCCCAAGCCCGGTCCGGAGACAACCGAAAGTCGACCGGCTGCGGTCGCGGAGCGCAGGGCTCCGGGGCCCGAGGGAAGGAAAGTCGCCGAGGAGAGAGAGGGGGAGAGAGAGAGAGAAAGAAAGAGAGTCGGTGAGGCGGGCGGGTCCAGGCGGGGACCCTGGGCTATGGAAGAACCGCAAGGCCGCGGGCATCCGACTCTGGAGCCCCGGGCCCGGCAGCGTAGCCGAGAATCCCGCGGCCGGAAAGGACTGGGATCCACCTCCCCGGCCGCCCAGAGCCCGATGGCCAGCCGGACGCGGGTTCAGGCAGCTCCCGCCGGCTCCCCCGGACCCCTGCAGCATGCCGAGGTCTGCCCCAGCCTTTTAGGTCTGATTGTCAGCCCCGGCTTCCCCTCCCCTCCCCCTCCCCTCCCCCGCGGGCTCCCCCCTTCCGCAGCTCCGGCTCAGCCCCCTCCCCCCGTCCCTCCCTCCTTCTCTCACTCCCTACCTCTCCCCTCCTCTCCCACACTTTCTTTCTCACACACACACACTCACACACACACGCGCGCACGCACGCACGCAGACGCGCTCTCAGGGTCCGCGCTCCGGCCCTCTCTCTCTCTCTCTCTCCCTCTCCCTCGCTCGCTCTCTCTTTCTCTTTCACTTTTGCATGCCCCGCATCCTTTTAACATGCGGCCCCCGCGCTGTGATTCGCCAGTGTCGGCGCCGCGGCCCCCCGCGCGCTCGCCCGCTCCCTCTGCAGCCCGCTTTTTGTCTCTGGCGCTCGGGGTCCCCACCTCCGCTCTGCTGCGCTGAGGCTCCGGCCCGCCGCCGCCCCGAGAGCCGGCTCCGCTTCACGCTCCATTTCCAGGCATTCTTCCCCGATTAAGTGTTCGTGTCATATTAATAGTCATGAATATCTGCTATTAGGAGGCTCCGGGGACGCCGGCCGGCGCGGTCCTTAGGAGCTCACGTGAAGCCGCCGCTAAGAAAAGAGGGGGCACCCGGACCCAGGGACACGCGCACACACACTCACACACACTTTTGCCTTTCTTTTTTTTCTCTCTCTCTCTTTCTTTATTTTTTAAAAATTAAAAAAAAATTTAGAAAAAGAACTTTGGATCCTAAGCGATCGCGCGGCAGGATCAGAGATCGTGGGTCGGAGCAGCTGAAGGCGCCGCGCGAACCGGCGGCACGAGTTCGAATGGACCCGAGCGGGGCCCGGGCGCCCGCGGGAGCGTCCGCGCGCTGACTTGGAGCCCCCGGGTGGCGCGGGGCTCGCGGCGCCTTTTGTGTGGGGCGCACTCGGGCTGCTCCCCGGCGCGCTCGCTTTGGTTTTTATTTTTATTTTTTTTTCCACCCTGACTCGTTACCCCAGAATCTTCGCAGATGTTAGTTCACAGTTTTTCAGCTATGGTGAGTCCCGCTCCCCAACCCCAACTCCCTGTTTTCTAGTCTGGAAACCCGGTGCTGAGAAGCGATCGGAGACTTCCCCTCTCCGGGGCTCCTCGGCCAAGGTTCCTTCAAGACATTCCCCCTTTCCATTTGCATCTCTTTCCTTTTCTGGCTCTCTACCGCTCTTTTCCATCCCTAAACCCGACCCATTATCACCTCCCTCGTCCCCCGCTGCCCCTCTCCGCGCCTCGCGAACCTACCCCGAGGTGGCTTCCCCCAGCGAGTTCTCCGACACCTTATCTCTCCCACACCCCCACCCTTGCGTCTTCACTAGTTCGGGTGATGCTCTCAATATTTGTGATGTAGGAAGAGCGCACCCCGGTGTGCCCTTCTATCCCCTGGGCCCGGAGGTTGGACCTCCGAGGTCCGCACTCCCGGAACCCACTCTTTGCTTGTTTTGCGAGTAAATAGCACTGGAAGAACGTGATGTCCGGCGTTTCTTTTGCCCTTTGGGGCTGAGGTGGAAGGGGGCTCTGCCCCGGGGTGCACATCTCTCTTATAAGGGAACCCAGCGAGGCTGGCTCTTTCTGGTTCTGCTTCCCACTCATAAAACGACTTCGTCGAGTAAAAAAACCTCCTTACCGAGGAAGCGGAAAAGACAGACAACCCCCCTCCAACCCTGCAGTTAAAACCTTCCTTAACTGGTCATTTATACGTGTGTTTTCTTACAGCCCCTGTGTAAAAGCATGTTTCTATTTAAGTAGTCACGAAGTGGTAACGGTCTTTGAAGGTTTAGAGTCCCCCTCCAAAGTAGTGGAAGAGAGAAAACCGTAAGTCAGTGGCAGACAGGTTGGAATCCCGAAGCGAAGCTAAGGCCGCTTTCTCTGTGTAATATTTCGTGGCAGTTTTAATTCTGCTCTACGGAGGTTTCCTGCTGCGATGTAACGAGTGTATCCCGGAGACCACTTTTGGTCTTCTCCCCGCCTTTGAAAGCAACACCCAGGGAGGGTCTCCGGTGCCCCCGTATTTACACAATCTAATTCCTTGGCGTTGGTGGAGGCGCCCGGTTCACTTCTGGGGGGGCGGTGTTCCGAAATGAACACCGTAGAGCTGACTTTGTCCCCGCGGCCTGCGGCGGGGACCCGGAGATTTCCCACCCTGGCTGGCCGAGTGGCTGGAATGGGGACAGCTGTGACCCAACGCCTCATTTCTTGTTCTCTCCTCTTCCTTCGGCTCTCTTCCAGGACCGTCACGACGGCACCAGCAACGGGACGGCACGGTTGCCCCAGCTGGGCACTGTAGGTCAATCTCCCTACACCAGCGCCCCGCCGCTGTCCCACACCCCCAATGCTGACTTCCAGCCCCCCTACTTCCCCCCGCCCTACCAGCCTATCTACCCCCAGTCGCAAGATCCTTACTCCCACGTCAACGACCCCTACAGCCTGAACCCCCTACATGCCCAGCCACAGCCGCAGCACCCGGGCTGGCCCGGCCAGAGGCAGAGCCAGGAGTCTGGGCTCCTGCACACGCACCGGGGGCTGCCCCACCAGTTGTCGGGCCTGGATCCTCGCAGGGACTACCGGCGACACGAGGACCTTTTGCACGGCCCACACGGGCTCGGCTCCGGACTCGGAGACCTCCCTATCCACTCCTTACCTCACGCCATCGAAGACGTCCCGGTAAGGGAACGTTGCCCGACTCACCTGCCCGGGGGAGGGGGTTGTGGGGGGAGATTTCCCGAGCAGGGGGCCCCTGGGGCCTTATACAATGATGGCTGGGGGAGGGGCGAGGACCCACATAAACAATTGAATTAAAAATTTAAAAGTAATTGAGAACAATGCGTCCTAGAGCCCCCTCAACAATACCTCCGTCACCACTTCCACCAACACAGAAATAAAGCAGGAGACGGTCTCCATTCACAGTGGCGCCCCATCTGCAGGACTGGAACCTGTGTCTATCCGGGAGAATCTAATTCCCCCGCTGAGTCTGGCGTGGGGATTTCTCCCTGTCCAGGGAAAGATGTTAAATTTAACCGAGAGAGCGCCTCAAATGCTCCCACAGTGTAAAAGAAAATGTGAGAGACACACAAGGAAGCTCATTGAACCGGATGCTATCAGCAGTAGTAGAGAAACCCAAAATTGAAGGCTACACTCCCCTGGTTAAAGTCAGGAGTAGATCCAGGCCGAGGGACATTAAAATGTAGCCTTCTTCTCTTCCTAGGGGTGCTAAGTGGTGACCTCATAAATCATTAGCTAGGTTCCCAACGCCGACCAGAACCTGCTACACTCTGTATTCAATGAATTGGGTAATAGTTATTTGAGTTCAATAAATGCAGTTGAACATGATTTCTAAGTAAGCTTGGCATTAGCACATATAGTATTTACAATGCAAACCAGGCTATTGATAATTCGAAAATACTTTCTAAAATTAAATTGAAACCGCCATCTCAGGTTCAGGTCTAGATATTTATGGTTTCCTCACAACCTTCCTGAAATGGTATTAGAGCAAGCCAATAATTTTATTAAAGCTGTAAAGGCTTCTGTTGAAGCTGCTTTACTTTGGAAAGGAAATGTATCTGGATGTGATTTTTTGCTAAAATGCTATTCCAAATTACTGCATCAAATACAGCAGCAGTATGTCCGCTGACAGTTTAATGATCACTGCGTTAGATTGTAAGGAAAATGGTCACATGAACTTACCTGCCTGCTTGGCGGATTTAAAACATTATTGAAGTTCTATAGGAAAACGGAAAATTTATTACTGCTCTCATTTGGCCCAGTTAATCACTGAAATTTGTTGGTTATGCTTAACAGCCTTGCATGGAAAACCGAGAAGCAGGCACGTGATCCAGTGTTAGGCTTAGTAAGCATTGTGTGCTCATATTTACATGTTTTTAAAAACTGATACTTAGTGCATTGTGGGGGTGGGTGGGTAGAAAATGAGAGTGGCAATAATGCATAAAGGAGCAGTTTTTTAAAAAACTAGGAGCTATGATAATTTTAGTTTCCTTTTGAGTCTTTGAATCCTTTCACTTGCTTGTTTGGAGATATTTGAATTGCAAAGCAATATGCATTCGAATTGCTCTACTTTTGCAAGAATTTCTTATTACTTATTCTTATTACTAATGTGGTCACTCTTTGAGGTGACATTGGTCAGTAGGAGAAATTAACCAAAAGATTAAATAAAAGCAAAGAAACTCGGTGCCTGCTCTTCCCTCTCCCTCCCCCACCTTTTAAGAAAAAAAAATTCTTTCAAAGGAATTTGGGTCAGGAAAGGGGTTGTTTTAAATTTTCTCATTGCTGCAACAGTTAACCTTTAATGAGGATGACTGCTAAATATTTAAGAAAATCAAATCAATGGTGAAAATTATTTAATCATTAATATCTCAGTGGGGTTTTAAACTTAAAACAGTCTTCCCTGTATGGACAAGGTCTAGCTAGAAATAACACAAATAAAAGTATTATGCCACACTACATTTACTTTATGGGTTTAGGGTGCATGCATAAAGGGATCATATTTCCCCATATAGTTAAAACACAAGAACTGTGGCAGTAGTCATTTCTGAACATTTCTCAATTTAATTATACTTAAATCCAGAAGCACTTTAGGCAAGTTACAAATGAGAGCATTGAGTATAATAAAACCTGTAATAAAGCAACTTAGTACCATCCACCCGGAATCATTGAGATCAGGCACAATTAACAGGAGCATAAATCCAAGACAGAATGGAAAATGTTTGAATCAGTATTATTGTTGGACAAAGACTAGAGAAGGAAGTAATAGTTTTTTAAATGGTAATGCCTGTGTTTGGTAACGATTGCGAAATCTTCTATCTCAGCAGCCCTGGTGCTAATTTGTAAACACAGCCAGACATTATATTGCCTGTCAGTTTCTGCATTAGAAAACATGATTTCATTTTACTTTCTAATCACGTTTTGACTCTAGCACACACACATATACCCATCCATCTGTAAAAAAGAAGAGGGAGGGGGAAAACACCACACGGCTGCTGGACAACAGGAAAGCAAGCTCAAAGGATTTTTGTTTTATCATTTCCACATTCCTGCCATACCTAATGAGGGCAGTAGTCTTGAGAAAATTATTTGTAGCTTTTCTTAAGTGAAGGTGTGTGTGAATATGCGCTTTATGGCATTACCTACATGGTTTCCAACACTCTGCTGGTACTCCCGCCCCTGTCATTTCCATTGTGTTTCCCTGGCTTTAGCTGCCTCCACAGCAAGGTCCGAAGCTGCCGAGGCGCCACGTTAAAGCTGGGTGCATTTCTAAGGGTTGAACTGACTGTGAGAAAGATTAGGTACTCCAAAACTTCATTTAATTTCCAGAGAAAGTTTTATTCCCCACCCCACCCTCTTCAAGGTGGGATATTCGCTGTGGGAGGAGAAACTGGCTATGGGGTTCAGTGAAACCTCTTGAGTTGCAAAGCTTCAAATTCCAATAAGCCAAGATAGATGTTTATATATAAATGTTCTGGGGGAGGGGGTTTCGATTCTTTCTCATCCCCTCCCCCACCTTGCAGGGAATATTCATTTCCTTTTGTTTTGATTATACACTTACATCCATGTGTATCCTTTTGTTGCAGCATGTAGAAGACCCGGGTATTAACATCCCAGATCAAACTGTAATTAAGAAAGGTAAGCCACTTCCTTCTGCATTCCAAGCATGTCCTTACAGGCAGAGTGCTATTTAAGAGAGTTTGCAGAGCTGTATTTATTTTTTTTTTAAAGCAGGATTTCCTAAAGGCTCAGAATTAGCAAATAGATAGGAATAGAAGAGCGATGCTTAAATCATCGGCTTTCAGGATCTTGGTAATGGCAACAGGCTAGCTTTGTTCTGATTCATGATTTGAGCATTTAATTTAGCTTAATGATATTTGGACAAACACATGAACATGATTTGGAAGTGGCATTTCAATTTGGAAATGGTTTAATAGTTAATTCATTGTGTGGAGTTAAGGCCATGAGGGTTGAAGTGTATCATGCTGAAACAGTATAAATAACGTTAATGAAGGACAAATGCAAAATAAATAAATAAATAAATAAATAAATAAAAGGCACTCCTTGTCACAGGGAGAAATAACTTTCATGTTATTCGATTTAGTTTTCTGTTGGCTGTTTGAGTTTACTGGCTTTAAAACTTTGTGAACTGGGTTAACAACAGTTTCACTTTTGCTCATTATTAGCAATATTTGTTCAGAACAGAAATTGTTAGAAGTGTTAAGTGAGTTGAATATTTATAGTTTATGTTGTGTTTAGTGAGTAGAAATAAACTTTCCTGGATTAAGTGCTATTCATCCTCAGTAGATTTTTTTTTGTTGTGGCAGTAATGTCACACTTCAAGATCCTAGGCTCCACCAGAGGACGATGCTATATAAAACTGTTCTCATTTTTAACCCCAATCACTATATTGTTAGCTAGCTTAAAGTTTCATTTTTGCATCTGTGAAATCTTTGTCATGTCAAATTAGATGTGCAAAGGATAAATCTTAAGAGATGCTCTTTCCAAGTCGATCTGATAATTGGCTCTTTTATTAGTAATCTCTCAAGAGTTCGTTTAACTCCTATTGTCTCTATTAGCCTCCCCAGAGCTATTAACGTCACAAGTGATCTATCCCAAACCATGAGTCCCCCACCTCCCCATACGGCTAGAATATCCCCATTAAAGAACCCACGAGGAGCACTGGGAAGGGACTGTGTGCATGTTACTGTTTGTTTCTATGTGGAATTTTAAGAAACAAATGTCCTGTTCTTAAATGCTTACGGATGCATCTGAATTCCCTTGGTGTTGAAAAGTGGAATTCATGAAGTACACTCTTTTGCTGGTCTTGAATTTGTTTTCTAACAATGGTAGGTCCGACAATGAACAGCTTATGGTTTTAACTGGGAAGCTGATGATACATCCTTCCCCTCCCCCCCTTAAGCGGTCAGGGGCCATTTCGAATCTGCCCCACAAAAGGACACATTGCTAGTGTCCTACTGTAGTTCTGTTCTTGACTCCTGACCCCATCTCCCAGTTCAAAACTTGGCTTGGAAAGGATCGCTTGAGTCTATTTCGAAATGGAACATAAGAAAGGGTCTATTGATCAAAAGGACCGGACGTGTGGTGTGCGACAACGGAATCCACCGCTTCCCAGCTTGGTGCCTTAACTGAAATGCTCATTTACTGGCTGCTGGAGCCATCTAAACCTGTGGGCTGGTTTTAATAACAGCAATTTCTGTCCAGCAGTAAGCCCTTCGGCCTGCAAAAGCCCCACTGCATATATACCTCAGGCCTTGCCCCTTGTCTTTGCAAATGACACGCGCGCCCTGTCCCCTCCCTCCCTGCGGGCTCGTGCACCAGGTGAGACTCCTCTCGCTGGCACCACCCATCTCGGCAGCATCCTTTCGGGGCTGGGCTAGGGAGGGACGTGGGCACATGGGGGACAGGCGTCAGGATGTCTCAGGGGGACGGAGGGACCAGACGGGCCGTCCGGGGCTCCCGACCCCACAGCGGCCTCCCGTCTGTGTCCGCAGGCCCCGTGTCCCTGTCCAAGTCCAACAGCAACGCCGTCTCCGCCATCCCCATCAACAAGGACAACCTCTTCGGCGGCGTGGTGAACCCCAACGAAGTCTTCTGTTCAGTTCCGGGTCGCCTCTCGCTGCTCAGCTCCACCTCGAAGTACAAGGTCACGGTGGCGGAAGTGCAGCGGCGCCTCTCGCCGCCCGAGTGTCTCAACGCGTCGCTGCTGGGCGGAGTGCTCCGGAGGTGAGGCCCCGCCCCGCGCGCCCCGCGGCCCCGCCCCCCGGCCGCGGACACACTGCGCCTGCGCCGGGACCACGACTGCGGCCGCGCTTTCGGGCTGCGCGCCACGGCCCCTCCCTACGCGGGCAGAGAAAGGGGCGGGGGGGGGGAAGAACGCAGAGCCCGGGGGCGGGGCCAGGGCTCCGCGCCTGCGCTCTGCTCTCCGCCGTGCGCCGCCGCGCGCTCGCCCTGAGTCCGGGTCCCAGCGCGCACGCGCAGCTCGCTGGGCCTCGGGCTCATTCCCCGCGGTGGCAGCCGCGGGGCGCCGTGCGGCCGTGTTTTTCCTCTGTGCGCCCACCTTGCAAAACCGGGAAGACTTCTAGGGTGCTTTGCTTTGCCCTACCGCCCGTCTGAATAGGGAGTTAATAGAAAGGCTTTTAACCAGAACAAGAGAAGGGCATCCTCCCTACGGTGTGGGCCTGTTGCCCCCGTCCCAGGGGCGGTCATCCTCCCGCCCCCCCCACCAAAGGCGACCCCCGGTGCCCGAGGCGCTGGCTTTGCAGGGTGCCAGGCAGCGTGTGAGGCTGTAGTCGCTCCCAAGGAATGCATCTGTGAATGCACGTGGCCAGGGAGGCCGAGATTCATTTCCTAGATAAGATTTCTTCTGGGCCAGGAGATTAAAAGCAGCAGCACCCTCCCTCTGAGCCTGCTGTGGCCTTCCTCCTAGCATTGTGATCTGGGCCTTGTGTTGAATCCAGCCCAACAATTTGTTTGTTAAGCCTCTTCCTCCTAAAGAAGGCCCAGAACTTCTATGCGTTATGCATTGATCTCTGTAGTTTTGACTCGCCCGTGGGCCTGGTTGGGTATGGCCCAGACAAATCCTATAAAACTGTGTGGGGAAAGTTGACATCAGCGGTCCTTGTCTTTCTTCCTTCACAGCCAAGTGGCTTTCCCATAGTAATCTGTCATTCTCTGCCCTCTGCTTTCCCTCCCCTTCTCCCATCCCCAGTATTGGAGACTGTTTACCTAGGGGAGCATAATCTAATCCACACAATTAAAGAACCACTTGAGTAGGGAATAAAATCTGAAATTAATTAATTTGCTGTTTTATTTAAACAATTTATCTTAATCGCTTTCTGATTATGGGAGTTTGCCTAGACATCTACTTAGAGTTACCCCCATTGTCTCTGAGATCACTGAAATTTTTGAAGGCTGATATCAGCCTTGTGACATTTCCAGTTACAATGGTGACATGACATGTAAACAATTGGTGAAATGCGTTTCCCTCTGGGGCCAAAGCCAGAGCAGGAAATGAGAGAGTGATGATAACTTTGGTTACTGGGAACAACCTAACAGCAGATCTTGCAGAGACAATTTAAAGACTCCATTGGGATTTACGTGATTGAAATAACAGGGAAAATATACAGTAATCAGTCGCATCATGAGTGCCTCCAACTCTAGAGACTGGGGCTGTTTGTTCGTGGCTCTTGTTGAGAAATCAGAAGTTCCCAACCTGCCTGGGTTGCGGTCTAGCTGAACACAGGGGTGCTTTGCTGTTTATCAAGCATTTATCTGATCTTTGTGTACCATTCCTTCTTAGGGTCTCACCTCTCTGAATGTCTTGGGGGCCATGCTTCTCATTTTTTAAAAATACATTTGAGGAAGCTTTCAAAATAACTTTCATGCTACTCAGAGCAACCCAATGTTTTCTAAATCCCTGTCTCACATATGTTTATGAAACAGGGCGAAGTCTAAAAATGGAGGAAGATCTTTAAGAGAAAAACTGGACAAAATAGGATTAAATCTGCCAGCAGGGAGGCGTAAAGCTGCCAACGTCACCCTGCTCACATCACTAGTGGAGGGTAAGCAAATCCACTTGCTAACTAGCAGGGGCTGTCTTCTGGGAAAATGGATAATATTTAGTGGCTAGATGTTTGGGTACATTTTGTGTCAGATTGGATAGTTTCACGTTTTCACAGAATACAGGTGGCAGTGAACAGAATTCTTGAATGTCCCTGAACCTTATTTCCATAGAGACCTATGCATCTGTTTCCTTCTTCCCCCTTCTACCACAAAATTATACCTTCCCAGCACAAAACTGACCTAAACAATGCACAAATTTAAGAATGGCACATTCTCCAAGTTCCTGTCTCCTTTAAAGAACTCAGCAGTAAATCACTTAAGTTATTCTGACATCTGCATTTGAGAAATGCGTGACCATTACTTCCTGAATTAATTTGGGAATCTTTGACCTGCATCCTGATTTAAGACCCGTCCTGAAAGCTCAGGGTTGTATGCTTGTGTAGGTTTGTTTTTCAAACCTATGCTCCCTACCTCTTGTTTAATTGTGCTTCTCTTCTGCAGGGGAAGAAAGTAGTTTTAGACTTTAATGCAGAAAGAAACAGGAAACATGCATTGTGAAAAGTTTCTCAAAGCAGGTTTTGACACACACACACACACACACACACACACCCTTCCAAATTTCTCAAAACAAAATGCCAACCCTGTCCTGCTGTAGATCAACTATCACCAGCATCCATTAATACTCCTACCTCTTCTATATCTTGAACTTTTTCTGCTATTAAATTGGCTTAAGTTTGAGATTAAATGTTGGAATGAATGCATAGCTTGCTGAGTTTTTCTTTATGTCTTCTTATGTCTCATGCTAATAAAAAAACAAAAACGGTACTGTGAGTTTATTACCAGGCCGATTTAAAACTAGTATTCATATATCAAGGAGGCATTTCCCCCCTATCTTATTTTGTGTCTTGTATATGATAATTGAAGTCAAGCTCTAACTTTGTAAGTTAGTAAAAATGAAACAATGTGTTTTTTTTTTGAAGAGGAATTCTATGATTTCCATGTGTTAAATGGTATCTGAGATGAAAAATGCTAAAGAAAAAACGCAGCAGTTGTCCAGGGCCAGAAATTCAAATACAGTAACATTAATAAGTAATGACACCATGTATAGAGCCCACTGCTCATGTCCCTATACACCATGAAGATGATGGTGGCGGAGGGTGGAGCGGGAGGGTTGGTCCTGGCATGGAGAGGCGGTGTCTGGAGCACTGTTACTGTTTGTGACCCGCTCCATTTTATGGAAACAAGCTCTGTGCAGAGAGCTTTGATGCTCTAATTGGCGCATGCGTTCTTCCGGAGCTGGAGCTAATGGCAGGAAGCCCTGCAGTAAAAACCAACTGGTTCAGGAAATTAAAACCAAAGATTCGAAAATCAACAACACAGACTGGCTCAGTGGAGTGACCCTCAAATCCTCTTGGTTAATCGGTTTGGATGAACAGATAATTATATGTGATCAAGTTAAAATGTAAACCCTCCGTTGTTCCCTTGCAGCAAAGCTCAAGGAGTAATTATGAATATCATTGATGAATGTGTTGATAGGTGTGAGGTTGGAAGACAAGAACCATTTTCAAACAGAAGTTGGGGAAATGTCAGCGATGGGGGTGGGGTGAGGAGGTGGAATTGACATCTTCAAGTCACCTTGGTCTTGTAGGACAGGTTGTCATTTTTTTTTCCTGGTGAGTGCATCCACCAGTTTTTCTAGAGAAGGAAATAAAATGCCTAGAGTGAGAAAACAAGGAGTTTGTGTTTCTTCCAACTTCTGGGTGAAGAATATAAGAGAGTTGTGGAGAGGAAGCTGTGATCCCCAATTTTCTTCATTCTCTGGCCCTTGCCTCTCCCCCTCCCCCACGTCTTTCCAGGAGAAGCCGTCCACCTAGCCAGGGACTTTGGGTATGTGTGCGAAACTGAGTTTCCTGCCAAAGCGGTAGCAGAATTTCTCAACCGACAGCATTCCGATCCCAACGAGCAAGTGACAAGAAAAAACATGCTTCTGGCTACAAAGTAAGGCGTTGACCTCTGCGGGTCGGCTGCTCTCTCTGACAGACAAAAATGGTTCTGTGCTTTCTCCTCTTTTGCTTCTGCACTCACCAGCTTTGTTGTAGACACCCATGAGAGCACCCACACTTCCAGGCCACTGTCTGTGCTCAGGGGAGACACAGGTTGGAAAGTTAAGGTGATCCCATACTTGCCCCCCTCACTTTCTCATTGGTTAAAAGTTTAAATGAATGTGCATGGGGGTGTAGGGGATGGTCAGAAGAGGTTTCATGTAAGCTGAATGTGGATTTGTGATATGTTTAAAAACAAAACAACAACAGAAAAACCAGATTCAACTCCTCGACAGGGTCTGCTTGGCCCTCTCTCCGAGTTGACCAAAGGCCAAGAGCAAGCAGGGGCCTACAAAATGTGCCAGACAGAAACTGTCTTAGTTTTGGCCCTGATCCTTGACTTCCTTCTCTGCCAGCCTCTAAAGTGCGCCCCCACCGCTGCAAGTTTTAGCCTACAGGCGAGATGTCAAATGGGTTTCAAAATGGCTCAAGTTATATTCCCATAGGTGCCCGGGCTGAATAGGCTTCTCCAGGTGGTGTGTGAAAAGAAAATGACTGTTTTGATATGTTTTCTGGAAATTAAAAGGCTTGTTTGGAAGCCCTTAATTATCAAAAGTCAGTGTCGTAGGAGGGCAGGGTAGCAGAGGGTAGAAGTGGAGACCCTGGGTGGCACATTGTTGTTTCTGGCCTGGGGACATCAGCTGGCCTTGGTGATGCTGCTCCTTTCTCCTGCTTCCCCTCACCCCAGGAGGCTGTAGCCACCTTAGGAAGACCCCAGTAATCTTGGCTTCCAGGGTCTGGACAGAGCTTCCTGGGAGATGGTGTGTCTTGCCTGTATTTCTGACTTTCAAAGACTCTTACTATGTGGGAATTGGACTGGGGACTGCAGGCTTTGTAACTAGCACCTTTAGCTAGGCACATGCCTTCTTTAATCCCAGCACTCAGGAGGCAGAGGTAGGAGGATCACCATGAGTTCAAGGCCAACCTGAAAGAGACTACATAGTGAATTCCAGGTTAGCCTGGGTTAGAGCAAGACCCTACCTCCAAGAAAAAAAAAAAAAAAAAAAAAAAAAAAAAAAAAGAAAGAAAAGCACCTTTATCTGCTTAGCCATCTCACAGGCCATGAAGACTTTCAAAAATGCCAACTTTTCTTAGGTTCCAAAACACCCTATATTCACAGTTCCCTAAAGAATTTTTACTTTGGGCTATGTGTTAAATGAAGGAAATGGGAAATTGAAATATTTATTTCTCCCCCACCCCAACATGTTGAATTAATTAATTCCTATTAAGATTTTTGGGGGAAGTGACTTAAAAAAAAACAACATTTATTTATTTATTTTCAAGGAGAGAGAGAGAGAGAGGGAGAGGGAGAGGGAGAGAGAGAGAGAGAATATGGGTATGCAAGGGCCTCCTGCTGCTGCAAACAAAGTCCAAATGAATTTGTTACTTTTTGCACCTGGCTTTAAGTGGATACTGAAAAATCAGACCTGGGCCAGCAGGCTTTGCAAGCAAGTGCCCCAACTGCTGAGCCATCTCTCCAGCCCATGATTATTATTATTTTTTTTTGTTTTTGTTGTTTGGTTTTTCAAAGTGGGTTCTCACTCTAGCCCAGGCTGACCTGCAAATCACTATGTAGTGTCAGGGTGCCCTCCAACTCACAGAGATCCTCCTACCTCTGTCTCCCAAGTGCAGGGATTAAAGGTGTGTGCCACCATGCCTAGCTTTTTATTATTTATTTATTTGCTAGGAGAGGGAGAGAGAGAAAGACAGACAGACAGACAGACAGACAATGGGTGAGCCAGGGCCTCTGCAAAGAAACTCTAGATGCATGTTCCACTCTGTGCTTCTGGCTTTACATGGGTACTGCAGAACTGAACCCGAGTTGTTAGGCTTTGCAAACAAGTGCCTTAACTGGCTGAGCCATCTCTCCAGCCCGTGATAGGTGTGTGTGTGTGTGTGTGTGTGTGTGTGTGTGTTTTAGGCAAAATAATCTCAGTTTTGCCTTTCAGATCAAATGCAAACCTTGTTTGGTTTGAAGTTGTTTATGTTTTTTTTCTTTTTTAATTTGAGAGTGACACAGAGAGAGGTGGATAGATAGAGAATGAGCACACCAGGGCCTCCAGCCATTGTAAATGAACTCTAGATGCATGAGCCACCTTGTGCATCTGGCTTACTTGGGTCTTGGGGAATCAAGCCTTGAACCGGGGTCCTTAGGCTTCACAGGCAAGCGCTTAACTGCTAAGCCATCTCTCCAGGCCCTGGTTTGAAGTTGAATGAGGGGAGACTTCATTTCACAACTGTTGCTGAGTGCTGAGATCTGTGTAAGAGGAGCAGGAAGTGCCCCCAGGTGATATGTGGAAAGAAAGGCTGATGGTTACAGCATCCTGGAGGGAGATGCACTTGTATTTCTGCCCTCTGGTCTAACTTTTCTTACTTACCTCATGTAGCATGAATGTTTTCCTGTGCCTGGAATGCTTGTTGGAAAGAAAGGTGGGGGGTAGAACTTTGTTGTGTCCTGTGGGAGGAGGGTAGTTTTTTTTTTTTTTTTTGAGACTGGAAGAGTTTGACTATGCATTCAGGTGAGCAGAAATGCATTAGCGTGTGCTGTGGCCTGCGGTCCCGTGGGGGAGGGCTGGCTAGGCAGAGATGGCAACAACGGGGAGAAAGGCTCCCCCCTCACCTCTCTCCTTCTGCTCGGCTGCAGACAGATCTGCAAAGAGTTCACCGACCTGTTGGCTCAGGACCGATCTCCGCTGGGGAACTCGCGGCCCAACCCCATCCTGGAGCCGGGCATCCAGAGCTGTCTGACCCACTTCAACCTCATCTCGCACGGCTTCGGCAGCCCGGCCGTGTGCGCCGCGGTCACCGCCCTGCAGAACTATCTCACCGAGGCCCTCAAGGCCATGGACAAAATGTACCTCAGCAACAATCCCAACAGCCACACGGACAACAGCGCCAAAAGCAGTGACAAAGAAGAGAAACACAGAAAGTGAGGCTCTCCTCCCTCCCGCCCCGCCCCCCGGCCCGGCCCGGCCCCACCGGCAGGTGAAGACAGCACCCGTCTTCCTCGAATCCTCCTCTTTCTTCCTCCGCATCCTCCGCATCCTGCACCCTCCGCTGCTGCTGCTGCTGCTGCTGCTGCGCCGCCGAGCGCCCTGGTCCCCCGCGGGAAGGACTGCTCTCCCCACTGCCGACTCAGCGTCCTGCCTCAACTTACCCCTCGCCCTCATGTGGAGCCTAAGAGAACAGAACAGGCTGTGACGCCAGCAAAGAAAAGTTCTGTTGAGTTTATGAACCTTTTTCCCCCTCCTGTTTTTTTTTAAATCAAACTAACAACAGCAACAACAACAACAACAACAACAAAAAACATTAAAACTTTTTTTCTAAAAAAAATGATCTTAAAAAATTAAAAAAAAATTCATATGAGCTTCATGGGACTGACTCATCACTCTCTCTTGCTACTTCAGTTCAGATTGTAGCCATACTTAAAAAACACAAAAAGTCAAAGAGGATAATGACATTTTTTATCAGTATTGTGAATAAACTTGAACACAAATACACGAAGTTCCATGTCCTGTCTTCAGTTGTAGGAGGTTTCCCTCTGCAAGGTAAAGCCACCCACTTGAACTTCCTCTGGCAACACGATTCACAGCTCTATAAGGGAATCAGTGTTCATGTCTCTGTATATATTTATTTATGTGTAATTTAATGGGATTTGTAAATACGGTGAGTCTGTTTTAAGCCTTTTTTATTTATCTGGTGATCTCGTTTACCTCTTGTTTAGTGGGGTTTGAATCTCCCTGTTAGTTTTTCATGTGTTTCTACTTATTTAGAGATCCAAGGTCTGAGCGACCCCCACCCCAAAATTCCTGAACTCACCCGGCTGGAGCATGTTAAAGACCACGATGAAACAGCTGAATAAATTTTCTAAGAAGTAAAATAAAATTATATATATATATATATATAATTAGTATGACATTTAGCTTTTCATTGAACTGAAAGGAAAAAAATGTGATACTGAACCCTGGAGAGATTTTTTTTTTTTAATTTGAATGGTTTGATAACCTTCTATGTATTGTGGGGAGAAAAAAAAGTTTATTTTATCCCACTGTCCTCTCTTAAAAACATCATTTGAGCAATAAATGAATATTGTCTTTAAACCAAGGGTTAGGGATTTTCTTCTCCCTCCCTCCCTCCCTCCCTCCCTCCCTCCCTCCCTCCCTCTCTCTCTTTTTGTTCAAAGAGCATCAAGCATCTGGGGCCACCTGGTTTTCTGTCTTTGCCCTGGCCATGTTGGAAGCAAACCTTGTGCTGTGTTGAGTCGTGCGGCAGTAGTCTGTCTCCATGCCTGTCAATGTATCATAGGCCTTTGTTGCCCAGATAAATAAATATTTGATACGCTTTATGTCGATTTTTTTTTATTCAGTGGCTGTCTTTACCCAGGCGTATTTTTGTTCTTGGCAGTATTTTTTATTCAGTATGGTTACAGTAATTGAGTTTAACTCTCCCTTGGCAATTGCTCCTTGCAATAAGCAGCTGAACCCATTGTTTCCCTCAAGTATAATAAAAACTTACTTTCAACTTGGAGTTCAGAGCAGGGTATCACTTAGATATCCCACTGAGTCTGTACTCAGACAAATGACACAATAAAACCCAATGTATTCTTTGGATGAAAGATTGTACTGCTAAACGGATGACATACTATCCTTTCCTTATCAGACGCATTAATTTTTATCATTAAAAAAATAAAGTTTTATTTTATTTATGTTGATCCCTTAGGGTTTCATTTGCATTTTGGAAAACATAATATGAAACCCTCAGATCCAAGCCTTAAGAGTGACAAGAATGGTGGAGCACGAAGAACGGAAGAACCTCTCCCTCCCCCAACTACATTGGAATCCGTCTGCGAAGACAACTGAAATTCAAATTATTAGTGCATTAGCATAAAGGAAATACCCACTGTAGCCTTCACTTGTTTGCTTAGACTTCTCTGGCTGAAACTGGCTCTACTTTTCTGGGAGGAATAAAGGAATAGTGGTAGAAATATACATGGAACACATAGAGGGCAAACCATCCCTCATTTACTTTACTATTTCATCTAGCTATGTATTCACTCTGGTGATACTCCTCAGTAGCTCCTGAGCCAGCAGGAGGGAGCGGGAAATCAGGTGTTTGTCCCCTAAATGCAGAGCCACCCATTTCTGTCATCACTGGCTTCCTCCTCGGACCTTTCAGAAACACAAAACTGTCCTGGGGTGGAGTGTGGGGGGGTGGGCTGTGATGTCCAGGACTGCACACCTCTCCGGTCTCTCACACCCCAATAACAGGTCTGGGTGCCTGCTCTGAGTAAAGTGAGCACTTTCTGCACATAAAGATGGCGGATTCAGGGCTTTAGTAAACTGATGTGGAATTTTTCTTTTGGAAGTGAAAAGGGTTTTTAAACAAGAAAATGGAGGTTGGCTAAGTAGAAAAGGTGTGTAGGTGGTCATACAAGGTGTGTGTGTGTGGGGGGTAATATTTGTTTACATGCTTTGACGTTTGGAAGTACTGAGGAAGCAAATTCTTGGAGTGTCCATTTTGCAGCTGTTTGCTTTCTAATCTCCTAATGGAAGACACTGTAAAATCAGTCTCTACAAACCAACAAGAATTGGTGGGGATCTAAATTCTATTTTCTAAAAACAGAGAATTCATAACAATGGTGAGTTCTTTTTAAAAAAATTCAAATAGAAAGTGTATTCTCAGAACGCAAGGCGGCAATTGTTTTTTAAAGCGGTTATTTATTATTTCCTAGAGAGACTGGTTAACTGTAATGTAGATGTAACAAAATAATGAGGTGAATGAACCCTAACTGTACATACTCTTGACAGAAATGAAATGCACACAGCATCGTAGCAGGTGAAGTGAAGCATTGTCTATCAGGACTGTTTTTCTTGGCTGCATCTCAGATTGTGTGAGGATCCTAACCTCAGGCACAATAGCATTCATAAACAGCTATACATTGCTGCTCTTTCTCCAACGACACATAAATACTCATTTTGAAACGAAAACAATCTTATTAAATACCATCCATTCATATCTGGATTTACAGATGCTTGTTATGTTGGAAAACCCGAACCCAATATAATCCTTGCATCCTGAGAAAGACCAAAAGGAAACAGTGGTTAGAACATTACAAGGTCATAATAAACAATGGTTTCCAAACGCAGGGGATTATTTTTATTCTGTAGTTGGGCATTTTTGAAGAGCATGATACTAACACTCTTTTTTTAAATAAAAAAAAATAACAGGAGTTCTATGTGTTTAAGGGATGAGGATTGTGGGAGATTATTATAAAAAAAAATTGGACTCACTAACCAAAGCCTTTGTGAATTTTGGTTTTGTTGTGACCAATGTATACTTCCCCAAACATGTGGGTTGACACGTCAGGTGTTTATATGCTAACAGTAGTGATTCTCTTTGGATTAAACCAAATTGGAACATAGCTGAATGATAATGATGCTTACTAGGCTATGCTAATCACCACACCCAATTTTTATGGAAATACAAAGCTCTTTCTAGGTTGGCAGACATCATTGCCCACTATTCTCCAACACCCTTTAAAAAATCGCAATCCAGCCCAGTCCTCCCCAAAATCGAATATTAATATAATTTGCGTCCTTGATGGAGCTACCATCAGGACTGCAATGCCCCGCAGCTGAAATAATATTTAAAATAGAAGGGATTTGACATTTGAGAAGTCAGTGGCTTGAAATACCCAGTTGTACTTAGCTAATTCAGTCCTTAACCTCTGGTTTCAAATAAATCAATTACAGTCGATTCCACTTCAGTTCAGAAGTGCACAGGGTTTTAGTTAATTGAATACATTTTATTCACTTGCTAGGAATATTCATTTATCAAAATTCCAAATTTAATGTACATTTCCTTACAACTCAGGTTATGTTGGACTGTTCAATCAGATCCAGTATGCCCTATTTTCCCAAAATCCTAATTTTACCCACTGTACAAAACACTATTTCTCTATTACTCTTTCAACTAAAAGTAGATTCACAATAATTTTATGTCAGGCTAGACAGCTGAGTCTTCCTCATAAAGAAGCAATCATATGTGGTTATCAGCCTTGTGCTACGTTTAAATAGGTTAAGAACAAAGCCGGATTAATTTAATTTTTTAAGAAAAAGTATAAACCCGAATTTTTCTTTTTCAAAGCAGAAACACCCTGTATGGTTTCTATTAGAGTTTAACTGTGTTTGAGCTGACAGGTACGAAGAAGGCATTCCTGGTCTTCAAGCCACAGGCTCCTTTTCTTAACCCTCCGTCTCCCTCCACCTCCCACCCTCTGGCTCTTGGAGAAGAGCATGAATAAATAGGAATTGTTAAGCAAAGCAGGACCATCCAGGGTGCCCCAATGAAGTTGTGCTTTAAACAGATATTGATGTATGCAGTGTTTTATATTTATTGTTCGCAGCTCCTGCTGGCAGCAGTGTACTCTTTGGAAAGGAAAGGGGTTAATTAGCGTCATTATCAATCACTAAAGCTTGCCTAACGTGTCCAAAGAATAATCAAGTTAGAGGAGGGAATGAAGCCAACAGCTGCTTCATCCAGTTACAGAGCTCCTAAGCCACTCAGTAATGGGGTGGAGGGAGGCAGAGACGGGGAAGAACCTTCATGGCTTGGGTAAAAGGGCTATAAAACCCGGGTCAACTCACTAGAGATGTAAGAGGAGATCACACCTCATAAATAACAGGCATTTTCATGCTCTGAGTTACAGGTGCAGAGATGGAAGGCAAGAACATTGAAGTTTACTTTTTTTTTTTTGAGGTGGGGGTCTCACTGTAGCCCTAGAATTCACTATGTAGTCTCAGGGTGGCCTTGAACTCAGGGCAATCATCCTACCTCTGCCTCCCAAGTGCTGGGAATAAAGGCATGCTCCACTTACTCTTTTTTTTTTTTTTTTTTTTTTTTTTTTGAGGTAGGGTCTCGCTCTAGTCCAGGCTGACCCTGATTCACTATGTAGTCTCAGGGGCCTTGAACTCACTTATCTCTGCCTCCTGAGTACTGGGATTAAAGGTGTGCACCACCACGCCCGGTCACTTAATTTTTAAAGTTATTTGATTATCTAAGTTGGAGATTTCAAAAGCAACATAACCATGTTTCCCTATTGGTTACTGCTAGGTGGTGGGGAGCAAAGGATGGAGGGAGGGACTTGGAGGGAGAATCTCTGCTCTCTACAGACAAACCCAAGTCAACTCTCAACATTACTGAATCACGGCATCCCGGAAGAATGGAGCCACGGAACACAGCAGGTTCTCACACCTCTGCATCCGGCCTTAGGATACTTTGGAATATCATTCCTTGTGAGTTTCAATGAGCAATGAAACCTGGCTTAAGACTCAAGATGCCCGAGTATGTCATCTCAGCTTCCTAGTGTTCTTAATGGCATTGTCCTCCCTGTGACCTGCCTGGGATGAGAAACCGAAAAAGTGTGACCCTCTTAGACATTCCTTCTAGAAGAAGCTCCTCTTTAATAACACTCTTGGCCAAGTTAACCATGAGTCAGAGCTAAAGATGTCATGAGGGATCAGAGACTTGTTAACTGCCCCTCCGGTGGAAGGGATGAACTAGATGGACAATTTATAAACAGTGGGAGGCTGTGTGCCTGCTCTTCACCAAAGAAGTTACTGGTGTTTTCCATGACAGAGACAGCATGCTTCCCACCAGAGTGGGGAGAGGAAAAGGTTTTGGGAATAGGAAACTATTTAATTCAGACATATGTTTAAAAATAATAGTCTACTATGAACCAAAAGAGGGGAGAAAAGAGATTATAGGCTATATTGGGGGGCTCTAAATCTAAAGCTTCATGTGTTATTCATGTGTAAAGTGAGACTGTACTTTCACCTCATGTTTGATGACTGAAGAGTGACAGAACCAATGCAACTTTCTCAGAGAGGGTTACTTCTGAACAAAACAACAATGCCAGCATCATTTGCTGAACGCAGGCAGAAAGCCTTGGGAGATGGAATTTCCAGAACACTTCTAGCAGGCTTCCCCCTCTCTCCCTCTTCCTCCCTTCTTCACGCTAACAGTGAGTCTGACGGTACTGGAGGAAGCTTCGCTTTCCATACTAACATCTGCTTAGAAGTGGGAATATTTTCAACTGTGGTAAAGGATGTTTTATTTATGGAAATAAAGATCATGTCCTGAAGCTGAGGATGTAGCTCAGTGGTAGAGCACTTACCTAGCTGGGTCCACACCCCCAGCCACTGTGAAGACAAAACCAACCAAACTACACCCCACTCCATCGTTTGAATTTCAACAGCAATTCTAAACACTAGCCATCCCTGAAATAGCGGTCAGGACTGTGAGGGAACCTTCAGAGGCCTGAAGTTCAGACTATACCCTGATTCTCAACTTTTATCAGCCTGCAGCCCAAGCCTTTGTTTTGGTCTGGGAAGAAATCTTTAAGATCTCTCTCGAGTTGCTCTCGCTCATCACCCTTGTAAAATCTAACTTATCCTGGGGATATGGGATATATTTTTGGTCAAACTAAATTTAGCTAATATAGCTTAAAATAATTTTTCTTCCTGAGGCGCTGAGTTAATGCTAGGATCAAATTTCCGTTTGCTTTGTCAGCTACCAAATCCCACTTTAGGATGTCTCTTGCCTTTTTTTTTTTTTTTTTTTTTTTTTGAGCCCCACGTCTGGGCTGCGATTTTGTCCCCAGTGTGGAATAGGTCCCCAGCTCCAAATCTCTGCTCTCTGCCCTGGGAGGAGGTGGCCTGTGAGGAAAGTTTTTATCCAATCCACCAGGACCTGCCTCCGTGCAACACACACACACACACACACACACACCACACACACACACCCTCTGCTATGAGCAATTCTCAACTTGATTTTGATGGCCTGGCGGTGGAGGTGAAATGCAGGAAGCGGCAGGCTCGAGCCCTACCTGGGGTTGGGTTGAACTGGGGTCCCTGAGGGTCCCCAGGGTGAGGTCTGTGAAGCCTGACTGGAGCCTGGGGCCGCTTAACTCCACGTTAGACACAGTTACACTGCGAAGCCCTGGGGAAAAGATTTGGGACCTGCCTTCTCCTCTCGTCGCGTGCTCGCGGGTGCAGTGAGAGCCGGGGGTGGGGTGGGGGCGTCGAGTCAGGGTTTAGAAGGCCATTTTAATTGGGATAGCGCTTTAGTTAATGACTAAAGGCCTGATATGGGGAAGTTCCTGGTTCCAGGAATCCCTGACAGGGCGAAGTTTCAGCATCCTCAGACCCGTGGCTCCAAGCCCATAGAGCTGCGTGGGGCTCCGAGTCACCCCGTGTCCACCCCTTTCTCTCCCATCCATCTTTCAGAGTTGTCCATTCTCTGCCCATTTCACGCCAGGCCGGTCCCACACCCCTCCCGAGGTCTTCCTCCTTCCCCTCCATCCACACACCCAAGGGCGTCGCCCGGCTCCAGCCCCATCCAAGCACCAGCAGGTCCATTGGCCCCAGGAATTTTGCAAAGTCATTGCAAGGACCTTGTTTTGTTGCAGCGATTTGGTTCTGCTTCCGACACTAGTTTGGGCGAACACCCTTCCCTTGAATTACCACAGCAGTGTGGAAATTCCATACTGGAGCGTCTATCGGACCCGGGCTGTGTCCCCACCCCCGAGCCAGGGAGTTCCATCCGGGGAGCCCAAAGGACAGGCTTGGGTGGTGCCCGGGGCCATCCGGGGCCCATTTGCACCTCGGAGCCCCTCCTTCCCCGCCTCCCTCCCCACCCCCAGCCGTGGTCTTGGGGCGGGGGCGGGGAGCCAGGCTGGGGGGCTTCGCAGATCGTTGATATTCCGGGTCCAGCCGCTCTCCGCGCTCCCATTCTCTAAGCTCAGCCGGGGGGAAGTGTCGCCCCGGGCCAAACACATGCTTCTTTCCAGCGTGCTAATCCACCTTCAGCGTGGAGGCATAATTGCTCGAGTGTCCATGGATTCTCTGTGCTTTGTCCCTCGCTGGCTCCCATCAGCCCTGGCACACGCCATTTCAATCAAATCTTTTCAGAAAACTGTCTCCTTTTATCAAGTCCCAGCCCCTGCGAACGAAGACCGCAGCATTTAACAAAAACACCCAGCCTGTTCCACAGGCCTCCGCAGGCCCTGAGCGGGAGCTCAGATGATTGCTGCAACTTTTCAGAGTTCAGTTCTGAGAAGGGAGAGAGGGGAGAATGGAAGGCAGGAGAGGGAGGGAGGGAGGGAGAGAGAGAAGAGACTGAGTGTGTGAGCAGACAGAAATAGGTTTTTTCTAAGCCCCTGGTGTCAGGTGTATTGGAAAGGAAGGTCAAAGGTGAGCCTCAAAGCAAAAACATGTTTCATCTCAGTTATTTATTTATATTTTCGTTGACATCTCAGAAATCCACTGCTTCTGCGGAGTGTTTGGGCAGCTCAGTAACCCAGAATACAGACAGAAGCAAGCTCTGGGACAGCGTGAAGGAACAGGCCCTAACTGAAAAGCCTGGCTGGTGGGCTGTGCCTCTGAAAGTGGAGACAGCATAAATAACAACAACAACAATAACAAACAATAATAATAATAATCCCCAGGCAGATTCTCTCATACACATTGCATGTCTCTTGTTGCTGGTGACCAAAAGTGGCATGTGACAATCTCTATCTATGGCACTTCCCTACATAAGTCTCATACACTCCTGATTTAATGTTCTGAGTTCTGAAATTCAGGAGAAAAGAAAAGGTGAGATGGCAGAGTGAAAAGAACTTTAGGAAACACCTTAGAAGTAGATGGAAAACATACTTTTGATGCTAGAGAAAAATAAACAAACAGGAAGGCCAATGTAAAAGGAAGCGTGGGGTTTGATTTTGTGTAGCAATTATTATGCAAATACACACAGACAGAAGAGATTGCAGTTCTATTATGAGAACACAGTTTTGTTGCTTGTTTATAAAACGAGAAAGCCAGGGAAATGAACATTTTTTTTCAAGTCTCAAGTTGTCCCATATTGAGACTGATTTCAGCGAGTTGGGTAGTTTTCTTTCTGCAACTACTTATTTCATGTGACTGGACCTGTCCTTTGTCCAGCAGTCCTAGGATACAGCAGGTCCTGATGGTATGAAGCTGCCTGGAGCTTTCTGATGATTTGCCTTCAGCTCACACAGCTGGGGCTCTTAGACAGAAGTACTTGAACTCAGAAATACTCTTCACAATTGCATGGTTCTTCAATGTCAGCCCCACTGCCCCCAGTCCATTTCCAGAGTCAGAGAAAGTAACTGAGTTCTCTCTGGGATGGACCAAGTGGAGGGGTTGAGGTCATGGTTATTCTTAATGTCTAGGTCTGTATGTTAAGGCAAACTTCATGATGGGTTTTAGCATGGAATTTGGAAACGTGCTTCCTTAAAGCCTCAAAGATGTTTAGGCTCTGAGATGGCAAGTGACAACATTTTGGAGAAAGGGCTGTCCTTACTCCTCCTGGGAATCTGGAAAATGGGAGATGTCGTTTGCTCAGTGGCTTCACCTCTTTGGACCGAGAACACTGCCTTGCTAATGGTTGTAGGAAAGTAAAGAATGGATAAGATTCTGGGATCTCGAGGATTGCCTCGTCTATCCATTTGCCTATATGATGATAGTTTTATAAATGCAGGACAAAAGACTCAGTAACAGCAAGGCCTTCAGCCTTTAATTTGAAGTTACACGGAAACTAGTATGGCTGGAAAGAAACAATCATCTCACTAAGAGGAGCTTAGCACCAACCATCAGGATGGAAAGGGCTATGAGAACCCCCTCCCCAAACTCCTACTGAAACTATTTCTCACTCTGTCTTCCACAGACAGTTCAATGAAAGAATTCAAGATGATGGATCACAGAAGGGAAGGAAACTGTTTCCTTGGCATATCAGGAAGCTTGGGAATGATGTGTTCTGAAACCCAGGGTGTTTCTCCAGAGCTCAAATGGCCTTGAACAGTCCCAGAATATTCAGAGGCTGGGAAACTCCACCAGTTTCTTGTCATTTTGTATCCTGAGGTAGATCCAATTTCTTGGATCATCTTTCCCAGGATTACACTGGTGAAAGTTTTAGGAATGAGAGGAGAGAGGAAAATTTAGAGGAGGAAAACCCCGAATGAAACTAACCTCTAAACAAGATGGTTCTTAGGACAGTTCCACTTTTTATCCACTCAACATCCATCTATCTCTGTATTTTCTTCCCCCCAACTGTCTGTTTCAAGACCAAGGAGTCTGCTGCTGGCTTGGTCCTGGGAAGCCAAGGAGAGTCAACAGCCTGCCTGGGAGTGGTGTTCTACAAACTTCACAGACTCCCTTGCTTCCTAGTGATGTAACTTAGAAAAGGGAGAAGCCACTTGCTCATTTCTCAGGGGCTAACTAAAAGAAGCCTGTGGAAGCTCATTATCAAGGTATTGTGGGAAATCTTGGGCCTGAAAAAAATCCTTCTATACCCTCTGTGCAAATCCCTGCCTTTCCAAATTAAGAGAATCAAGTCACTGGCAATTTTGAGATGTTACTTCAGACAACCATGTCAAGAGGTATTAGTAAGTTTGAGAAAAGTCTCTTAAAGGGAGGAATTTAGAAAGAAACAAGAGAGTTCAGAGAACTCTCTCAAATATCCCTCCCACCCATAATCTTCCCTCTCCCCTGCCTAGTGTTTGGACTGAACTTATGTTTCCTTGTGTTTCCCTCCTTTGCTGAGAAAACCTTAAGAACCTTCCACTAGGCTTAGGTTTAACCACAACCTTTACTGAATCTGGCTTATGAAAACCAGACTTCTCTAAGAGTCGGGTCTTCTGGCAGCAATTAGTCTGACTTTTCTTTAACAAAATTCTTTGTAATGCCATTCAGAAAACCAGTCAGTAGGAGTTTGTGGCAGGGTGCGTGTCTGTGTGTGGGTGGGTATGGGAGGGGAGGTAAGTGGAGTGAAGTGGGGGATGGTGTTATAGAAGGCCAATTTGTATGATTTGGTGGAAAAAATTCTCAGTGTTAGCACATTAACTCAGGAAACTGTGAAATATTTAATTAGTGCACTGGTTGGAATCCTATTAAAATAGGCTCTATTTTGGAAAATTCGGCATGTCCCTTATCTATGTGTATGGGACAGCATAGTCCTGCCACTGATAGGACAAATTACCAAACTAATTTAAGAGCAAGGTTCTGTGTGTGGAGAGGAGGAAAGGGACCCAGCACCTGGGGTGGGGACGATGGTCTGTCATCCATTCAGCAGTAGCTTCTGGGTCTCTGATGTGTGGGACATTAACATAGCCCCTAAATACCCTTCCCCCTACCTGTATTGAAAAAGCCAACACAACAACAACAACAACAACACACACACACGAACCATTCATTGAGTCCTGCAAAGCCACCTTCTTTTCGTGGTTATGCAAATACTAAATTGAATCAAGTGGCTAGAATGTTCAGCCCATTGCTGAAATATGATAGAAAAAAATAAGCTGGGTATTCCAGGGAAATTGATTCCAACAGTGTATTTTCGGCGTGTCTGAAGGTGGAGACATAAATACATCATGTTGGGGGTGAGACTGCCATTCGGAAAAGCAGCCTGCCGTTTTAGATCACCCTCTGCCCTTGCTCCTGGGGAGATTCAAGTTCAAGCCATTTCAGAAGCAAACTCGGGTTTACTCATCCCTCGGCAGAGGACTTTCCTCTGAACTTCTTTCTCGGTGTGCTTTCGCAGTCCACAGGACAAGGTCTGAAGGGCCAATTTAATTGAAAGCCCACCGCAGGCGGGGACAGCAGCCAGCTCCATCCTTCAATCCTGCCCCCAGGTGGGGAAGGATTTGTGGAGATGCCAGCAAGCCCTCTGGGAACACACACACTCTCCCTTCCCCTTCCTTCAGACGTGGGACACAGGGACTTTAGGCTCTGCCTGGGGCAGTCTTGTTCCAGTGACATTCTTCTCTCTAGGTCTCCAGAAACGAATTTCTTAAACTTAGGGACAATCTGGTCTGCAGTGACTCAGTTTCCCTAATTCAGAAACCAAGGGGATTTTTCCTGGGGGAGGGGCATGTTTCTTGAGCCATCAAAGTGCAGGCTGTCGGGAGGTGGCACGTCTGTCCAAGTCCCACAGGGGGACCAGAGCTCCAGTCACCAAACCATAGCCCAGAGCAAGCCGGCTCTAGTGGTTCCCCACCTTTCCCACTCTATATACATTGTCCAAGAAAAGAAAAGAAAAGAAAAGAAAAGAAAGGAAAAGAAAAGAAAAGAGAAGAAGAAGAAAAGAATCCAATCTTTCTGCAACCCAATACATCATTCCAGGAAGAAAGACTTCACTTTAATAAAGATTTAATACGTTAAATCTGTCTCTGCCGCTGATTGATGTTTCTTTGTCTTGAAAACGATTTGGGTTTTACTGAGCAAGAATTCCGAGGGAAATGCTGTAATTCAGAGTCAGGGGTCGTTAGGACTGTTTGCTAACACTTGAACGAGGGGATGACACCCCCGCGTGCGTAGTGCCACGCACACGCGCTCCCGCGCTCCAGGGCCGCTTGGCCTGCAGCCTTTTTTTCTCGCAGGGTGCTCCAGCCCGGGAATCCAGAAAGCTCGGGAACTGCCGGGGACATGGTGCTCGGGTGGGGTGGATGGGTGGGAGGGAAACAGGGGGCCCGGGTGGGGAGGGGTGGGATGCCCAGCGCCGCGTCTGTCGGAGCCTCATTCGCCCTGAATCACAAATTTTCACGGCTTAGAAAGCAAAAGGTAGAGCTGATGTCTGGCTCAATTAATAAACATGGTAATTTCACACCCGGAGAAGGACATAATTTCATCCGAGCGCTATCGGCGCCATCACAAAGGGTCAGGGCGCAGCTGCGGCGAAGCCGGGTCATTACCGAGCGGCTCGCGCGCCCCGGCCCAGCGCGCGCCTCGGGGCGACGGATGGCTGCGGGCGAGGCCCGGGCTTCCCCCGATAAAGGACTTACCCACCGGGCGCGACGCGGAGCGGCTCGGCCGGCTCCGCTAGCTCGGCTCGGCTCGGCTCGGCTCGCAGAGCGCAGTAATCAGCTCGCAGCCCGGGCACCCGCCACCCGCTCCCCTCCTCCCCCTTCTCCGTGGACTTTTCAAACAGAAAAGATGAGACCAGCCAAGAGCCTCTCCCCACCCGCTCCGTCCTTTTCGCGACAGAACCACCGCGGCCAGCACCGTGCACACACGCACACATACACACACGCACACACACACACACCCTCCTCTGCACACCCGGCTTTAGTTCTTAGAGGGTCTCTTGGATTCGCTGTCCGCAGAATCCCATTGTATCTGTGAATTTCAGGACAGTTGTAGTTGATAAATTTCTGATGTCAAGATTTGGGGCCAGGAGCTGGGGAGGCAAGATATTAGCTTCAATCTCATAATCTCTTAATCACATTACACTTTAAGTGAGCACGTGTGATTTCACCCATCCATGATTTATTTAAGCGTTTGGAGCACAATTACTCGTCTCGGGACACAAATACTGACTGGAGCATTGTTGGCCAGGAAGAAACTGAGATTTAGGAAACAGAATCTATCTTTTCTGTCGCATACGTGCCCCACCTCAGAATCAAAACATTTATCTGGAGCCGAGACCCACAGGGCCCGGGCTCCTCAAAGCAAGGTGCCCCAAAGGCAAATCCATCGGAAGCACAAGAGGAGCGCCTTTCCCCTCCCCCTTTCTGGGTTTAGATTTTTCAACAGATCTTCCAAGCTGGAATAAATACCCATTGAATAGCCGTATGCAAATAGGACAGAGCCAGGCGGCTAAACACACAAAGCCCATCTCACATAAAACAAAAGCATGATTGAGGTTTATGTGTTTGAAAAAAATTATTCATGTCCAATCTCTCAGGTGTCTAAATTATTGAAGAGCGACGTGCATATTTCTAAGGGAGAAGGTGGCCAAGGTTAGGGAGTGGCCGCACGAAAGCCACAGTATGGTGTCTTTGGATTGCCAAGACAATTTTAAAACATTCTCTGAGGCGCAGAGGAGGCAGTGCTAACCCTGACAGCTCTGGGGCAAATAGTTAGGGAAAATGGATTGGTTTCTGGGCCCGGGAACCTCTCCTTTTCAACCCGGGGCGGTGGGTCCCTCTAAGGCTGACCATTAAGGTCCGGCATCCTGCCCAGGCAGGGATGGGCCAGGGCGGGGCAGCAGCTGAGTGCGGATCTTACAGGTATAGCATAGCCTTGAGCTACTTCCTGTGGCCTTTTGGGGACCTGGTGGGGTTTGTTGCCAGTGGGCCCAGACTGCTGGATTCTTGCGTGAAACCCCCACCCCCTTCTCCTCTTTGTTCAGGAATTTTCAGGCCCTCAAAGTGAGGCCACTGTGGGGTCACCCTGTGGTGGGAATGGAAGGAGGCATGTTTGGGGTGACCAGGGGTGCAACTGTACTTGCTCTGAGGGTTGGCTAAAGCAGGGAGAGGTAAATCAAGTGGAAATGAGTGTAAGTGACAGCCGTCTCTTCCCCCTTTGTGTCAATATGCTGGAGAGATTCAGAAAGGAAGCAAACAAGAAAAGAAGGAATTGCCCGTGTAGCCCCGCAGGTGGTAGAGCAGGCATAGTCTGGGGTTCAGATCCCATCTCAGCCTCAACCTGACATGGTGGCCAGAAATCTCAGCGCCTGGGAAGTGGGTCAACCTCCCTACATAGCGAGTTCTAAGTCCGTCTGGAAACTATGTGTTTTCAAAGAAAAAAAAATCCACAGGAGTTTCTGCTCATAACCACTCGGAGAGTGTGGAGTGTGGGGGGGTTCAGGCTTAAGTGAGGGGACCTCACAGGACCCTCTTTTCTTGGTGAGCGGGGCTTGTGGAATAGACCCCAGGTTCTCAGCACGGGGAGAAGCCATGCCGGTGTTTCCATGCATCGAATGTCAACCTCAAACTTGAATCCGTCTGGTTGTTACAGTGAAGGTCGGTGAATTCATAATAGCGGCGAGGAAGAGTAATTACATATTAGAAAACAAAACGATTATCACCTACCAAGTCCACACAGCAGCCAGCCAAGCACAGTGGTTGGGGCTGGAAGCTGGAAAGCAGGGGGGGGGGGAGGGAGGAGGGGGGGCTGACTCAGCAGATCCGAAAGCCCTTAGATCCGGTGGAACCTCCCCTCCCAGGATGGAAAGCCCACACGCTGTCCCAGTCACCTGCTAACAGGCCTCAGCGGTCTGGCTTCATATGATCTGATTGGGAGCAGTATGTCCCAAGTACCACATAACTGGTTTCTTGGCGGGCTGACTTGGTTTCTCACCAAGGGGCATGCACAGCTTGAACCACCATGTGACATTAACAATAGAGAACATGGGTCTTTAAATGCGAATTTCCCTCAGCTTACTTTATCGTGTCTCGGGCCATGCTGCCTGGGGGTAGGGGGTGGGTTCTGCTTTGTTCCACTTGGTGTTAAGGTGGATGAGACCCCTTTGCTTCCTGGTGGGGAACCTGGAGGTGGGTGACAGCTTGGGGACAGATCATGAGACTAGCGGGTCCCTAACCAAGGTCCCCGACAGTGGCTGCCCCACCTCCAATCCCCTTGGACTAGCAGCGGGGACCTCACTGTCTCCCTTCTTCATGGGCTCAGAGATGCTCCGGTCCATCTAGGGCCCGGGTCTGGGAGGTCGATGCCGGGTGGGGAGACAGCTGCAGAGTGAAGGCGTCTCTTGCATTCGGGGCGAGATCTGCCACCTCGTTGGGCTCCTTCGGGTGAAGGTAAACAATGGGCCGGGAGGCCTCGACCAGAACAGGCAACTTAGTCCTCCAAAGACAGAGCCCAGGCGTCTCTCCTCCAGTCGCCAGTGTGCGGCAGCCTGGCTTCCCCCAGGTTGGAGGTGGCTAGGGTGGGGCTTGCCAACCTGCTTGGGCCAGATAGGTGACCAAGAAAGAGCTGGAGCTTTCAGCTCTAGAAAGGTTTGAGAAAGTTGCATATCCTCTATCCAAGAAAAAACAAACAAACAAAAAACAAAACCTTGCAGATTCCAAGCGTGTTATAGTCACACCCAGGTACAGCAGCCTGCTGTCCTTAGTCACCACTTGCGGTTAAAGAGATTGGGCCAAGGAGGGAAAAGCGTTACCTGGGCTTTGGGGAGCTGGAAAAAGGCCTCAGGTAAGTCCCGGAGGCCTGGGGAATGCTCCTCTGTCTAGCGCCCTCTACAGGGCGATGAGCCCCAGCTGTAGGTGGACCACTTCGCATCCCTTAGGGCTTGGGTAAGGACAAAGGACCTATTAAAAAAAAATCCAACAACAACAACAACAACAAAAAAATATCAGCTTGACCCCCAAAAGAACACTGTTTAATGAGGTGGAAAATTCTTCCACACAAATTGCTTTTTCTACTACTTTATGAGAGTTCATAAATGTTAATGAAATCCAGTTACCAAAAAGTAACATACATCATTGCCACTGAAGGGAGGCAGAGGAAGGAAGGTGGTGCTTAACGTGCAATCATAATTAAAACAACTGCCGCGCCAGCACCGGTGGCTGATGGGCTGGAGGCCCGGGGTCGTATCCCATCTGGGTTGGCCACTGGGCTCTTCACTGGACAGGAACAATGACAGCCTAAGGCTCTTCACTGGACAGTGGCAGCAACAACTCAAGCAAAAACGTCAAAGTGCAGAAGGCAGGTGGTCAGAGGGACAAAGAGTCGATGGATGCCCCCGTTTCTTTCCCCTGTAACTCACAACGCCCATGACCCACTTAACCTTTCTTTAGAAGGTAGCACGTGGAGAAAGGAGCCCAGGGCAGTGCCCCCGGAAAGAGGAGGGAACGTTCTCTGTCCACCTTGCCTCAGGTTCCTTGGCTTTTCCCTCTGCACATCAAAATAAGAACTTATCTGACATTTCCTTCCTTCTTTTTCCTTCCCTCCCTCCCTCCTTCCCTTTCTCTTTGGATTGAACCCAGGGCCCATTACATGCTAGCTAAGCACCTGGGGTACCACTCAATGAGTTACAGCCCAGGCCTTATTCTGACGTTTTTACTCCCAGCTTAATGCTTAGCACGCAGTGGGCGCTGGTAGGTGTGTGTTGGCAAAAGCTTAAGGTACACTCTACTTGCTAACATTCAAAGATGAGATTGTGAAACTCAGGCACTCAATTTTCAACAATATTTTTGTTTGTTTTGCTGGTTGTTTATTAATTTTGTTTTTTTGAGGTAGGTTCTTACTCTAGCCCAGGTGAACCTGGAATTCACTATGTAGTCTCAGGGTGGCCTTGAACTCATTTCAATTCTCCTACCTCTGCCTCCCAAGTGCTGGGATTAAAGGTGTGTGCCACAACACCCAGCTTTAGCTTGCTTCTTTTAAAAATATTTTTATTTATTTATTTGAGAGAGACAGAGTCACACAGAGGGAGAGAGAAGGAGAGAGTGAGAGAGAATGGGCACACCAGGGCATCCAGCCACTGCAAATGAACTCCAGACGCATGTGTCATCTTGTGCATCTGCCTTACATGGGTCCTGGGGAATTGAACCTGGGTCTGTTGGCTTTTCAGGCAAGTGCCTTAACCCCTAAGCCATCTCTTCAGCCCTAGCTTGCTTCTTTTTGAGGTAGGGTCTTGCTATAACCCAGGCTGGCCTGAAATTCATAGTGATCCTTCTACCTCAGTTTCTGAGTGTCAGTAACAGGTGTGAGACACCATGACTGACTCTCAAATTTCTTTTTTTTTTTTTTTTGGTTTTTTGAGGTAGGATCTCACTCTGGCTCAGGCTGACCTGGAATTCACTATGTAGTTTCAGGGTGGCCTCGAACTCACGGTGATCCTCCTGCCTCTGCCTCCCGAGTGTTGGGATTAAAGGCGTGCACCACCACACCCTGCTTCACTCAAATGTTTTTTGATCATGGGGATACAGTAAACAAAAACAGAACAAAACAATTAAAATCCTATCCCCCACCCCTTTTTGAGACAACATCTCACGTAGCCCAGGCTGACCTCAAAATTGATTTGAAGCTGGGGATGACCTTGAACTCCTGCTCCTGTTTCTTTCGCCTCCCAAGTGCTGCACAGGCACAGGCCCAGGCACCAGACTGTCTTCCCACCCCTCTCTTACAAAGCTTTTGATTTGGTATGTTTTGATAATCGTGTTTTTGCTTACACAGCCAATCATGATTTCCAGTCCAACATTTTTTGGGAAAATATTTCAGTTTTACCATCTCGATCATTCCTTTTTAAATGGAGCTTCAAAATCACTCAGAAATAAGATATTTGCAAGGATATTTGCCTTCTATTTCTTTAATGGGCTAATTTTGTCTATGGCGTTATTGAAGAGGGAAGAAAAAAATTTGTTTATTTTTTGTAGACATTGAAGACAATTTTAAATTTTTCTTGGGGCTGGAGAGATGGCTTAGTAGTTGAGGTGCTTGCCTGCAAAGCCTGAGGACTCGGGTTTGATTCCACAGTACCCTTATAAAGCCAGATACACAAGGTAACACATGTGTCTGGAGTTCATTTGCAGTGGCAGGAGGCCCTGGTGTGCCCATTCTCTCTTTCATAAATAAATAAATAAATAAATAAATAAATAAATAAATAAATAAATAAAAAAATTTCCTATTCCCCCCCCCCTTTTTTTTTTTTGGCTTTTTGAGGTAGGGTCTCACTCTGGTCCAGGCTGACCTGGAATTAACTATGTAGTCTCAGGGTGGCCTTGAACTCACGGTGATCCTTCTACCTCTGCCTCCCAAGTGCTGGGATTAAAGGCATGTGCCACCATGCCCCTGAGCCAGGTTCTTATGTAGCCCAGACTGGCCTTGAATTCCTGATCCTCCTGTTGCCACCTCCCAAGTGTTCAGATTATAGGTTTGTGCAACTATGCCCATTGCCTTTTGAGAAATAAAAAAAAAAAACAAGTCATTTTGGCTTTGTGCATTTTACTTAATATTTCATGCCATCCAAATATAAGTACTAATGCTAATAACTTTATTTTATTGCATTTAATTTCAGCAACATGATGGCATTTTCACACATATGTGCCATTATGTTTTGCTTTCATTCCTCCCCTCTCCCACTGCCCCCCCCATTCCCTTGCTTCCTTGTTGCTGGTCCCCTATCTTTTCCCAAAGAGTCCTCTGTTCTGTCACAGTATTCCACTACCTTCTCTTTCTCTCATTTTAAATTTTTTAAATTTTTATTTACTTATTTTTAAAAATTAAATTAAATTTAGTTATTTGAGAGAGAGAGAAAGAGAGAAAGAGAATGGACATGTCAGGGACTCCAGCCATTGCAAATGAAGTCCAGATACATGCACCCCTTGTGTGTCTGGCTTACATGGGTCCCGAGGAATCAAACCAGGATCCTTTGGCTTTGCAGGCAAATGCCTTAGCCGCAAAGCCATCTCTCCAGCTGTCATTTTTTATTTTTATCTCCTCCCCTCTTCCCACTTATACAGTTTAAAAATGTTTTATTTATTTATTTATTTATTTGAGAGGGAGGGAGACAGAGAGCAAAAAGAGAGAGAAAGAAAAAAAAAGAAAGGAGGAAGAGAAGATGGAGGAGGAGGGAGGGATGAAAGGAGGGAGAGAGGAAAGGAAGGAGAGAAAATGGGAGCATCAGGAATTCCTGCCAGTGCAAAGGAACTCCAGACCCATGCACCATTTTATGTGTGACTTTATGTGGATATTGGGGAATTGAACTCTGCCTTTAATCACTGGGCTATCTCTCCAGCCCTTTATTCTAACTTTGTAAATATATATATATATATAAATAAATTTTGTTGTTGTTGCTGTTTTTTTCAAGGTAGGGTCTCACTCTAGCCCAGGCTGAATTCACTATGTAGTCTCAGGGTGGCCATCAGTCTTTTCAAGCAAGCACCTTTAACTGCTGAGCCATCTCCCCAACTCTGTATATTGTTTATTTATTTTAATTTTATTTATTTATTTGAGAGAGTGAGAGAAAGAATGGGCATACCAGGGCCTCTAGCCACGGCAAACAAACTCCAGAGGTATGGGTCACTTTGTGCATCTGGCTTATATGGGTACTGGGGAATCGAACCTGGGTCCTTAGGCTTCACAGGCAAGTGCCTTAACTGCTTAGCCATCTCTACAGCCCATTTGGTTTTCTGATGTAGGGTCTCACTCTAGCTCAGGCTGACCTGGAA
This sequence comes from Orientallactaga sibirica, assembly GCA_036365145.1. Lineage (NCBI taxonomy): Eukaryota > Metazoa > Chordata > Mammalia > Rodentia > Dipodidae > Orientallactaga > Orientallactaga sibirica. The sequence continues at coordinate 4,892,902 of JAEOAD010000463.1, read as the reverse complement.
TTCACTATGTAGTCTCAAACTATGACGATCCTCGTACCTCTGCCTCCTGAGTGCTGGGATGAAAGGCATGCACCACCACGCCCTGCTCCCTGTATATTTCTTTAAATGAGAGAACTGAAGCTAAGTAAAAGCAAGACCAGTACTTTAGGCTATCAGTGGGTGACTGAAAGCACCTAATCTAGAACTTAGGTCACTGTGACACCAGTCCATTGTCATAGAGTTTCAGCTACAGTGACCAAAGCTTCCCTAGTTATATTGTACACGGTGTGATGAAGATGAAATCCAATCCATGTCTGAACTACTTTATAAATGCTAACCTGCTCTGTGAATACATGGCTCTGAAAATAACATTCCTTTTTCTTTAATATGAAAGAGAGAGGGGAGAGAGAGAGTGAGAATGGCATGCCAGGGCCTCTAGCCACTGCATACGAACTCCAGAAGCATATACCACCTTGTACAGCTGGTTTATGTGGGTCCTGGGGAATTGAACCTGGGTCCTTTGGCTTTGCAGGCAAGTGCCTTAACTACTAAGCCATCTCTCTGGCTAGAAAAGAACTTATTCATGCACACTCCTCTGTGTCTGTGACTGCGTTGTTAGCCCTTCCCACAATCCACCCTGTAGCAGCCGGGGCTGAAGTTGAACTTTGGCTGAGGGACTGCTTTGAGGCTCAGGTGGTCATGGGTCCGATGAGAAAGAAACGGGAAGACGGTGCTGGCAAGATGGAGGGAAGATGAGTCTTTCTGCGTCTTGTGGGGTCTCAGTTCTGGCACCCCCACAGTCTTTGCTTGAGGTTGTCCTCCTTTCTAATTGTAGGGTGCTCTGTTCTGCCTTGCCCGGGCCATTAGCCCTGCTGTGGGTTGCACTCTTAGCAACCAGTCCAGGCACAGCAGTGAGAAAGGTTAAGTGTTCATTTTTGTCAGTGAATTTGCAATGCTGCTTTGAGACAACATAATTGCTACTTCCCACACCCGACTGTGTCTATAGAGGAATAGACACAAAGACATCAAACAAACATCAAGTCTCTGTCACCGCCTCCTGCACCTGTCATCCTTCAAAAAGTGGGCAAGACCTGTGGATTTGAACACCTCTCAGGCCTCCACACACTCGTTACTTGTCTGGGGTAACACCTGGAGATGCCTTTCATGTTTGCAACTCCCATCAGTTAGTTAGTTAAGGAATAAAGAAGCCCCTGGCTTCTAAGGTGTTACAGTAATCACCCTTTGCATTTCATTTCCTCATCTGTTCACACATTTGTTCAAACTTTTGAATGTCATTGTTCAAGAATCCCAAAGAAGCCAGGCATAGTGAGGCACGCTTTTCATCCCAGCACTTGGGAGGCAGAGGTAGGAGGATTGCTGTGTGTTCGAGGCCAGCCTGGGATTACATAGTGAATTGCAGGTCAGCCTGTGCTAGAGCGAGACCCTACCTCAACAAAACAAAACAAAACAAAACAAAACAAAACAAAACAAAACAAAACAAAACAAAACAAAAAAATAGAAAGAAAAGAAAAGAAAAAAGAAAAAAAATAAAAGAAACAATCCCAGTGAGAACTTCCAGGCTTTGGGGGTGGTAGTGGTGTGACTATATAAATATCGAACAGAAAGATAAATTCCTACAAAGATTTATATAGAGAACAGCACTGGATCACTTAGCCATTTTGATATATGGAATTAGGCTGGGGTATACATTCCCAATTGGGATGATATTACCCTCAAAGGGGCAAAAATTTTGCTTTTAAGGGACAAAATAATCTCAGTTACTGCAATGACTTGTGGTCCTCCCTATGAACCCCCCAAACAACTTATTCCTTTGAATTTAATTCCTCTTGTTGTACTTTAAATTGAATTTTTTTTTTTTTCTCCTTAGAGGACATGATAATGAGAGAAAAAGTTGATACCTCCTAGGCTAGGTAGAAGAACGTAGCCCACCAATGCAGGCCGGGTCTGTTTAATAGCACCAGGTTGGGTAAAGGCACTGGTAGAGTACTTGCATGGAAAGTGTGAAGCCCTGGCTTCAGTTCCCACACTAAAAGAAAAAAAAAATCAAAATTATTACTTAAAAAGTAGCAATGCCGATAGCTGATGTCTCCCAAAATTTGTTTTTATTTTGCTGATAAAAATAGCCCTGGCTGGAAGGCTGTAGCCTAATAGTAGAATGTGTGCTTAGCATACAAAAAGGTGCTGAGTTCAATCCTCAGTACCCCCAAATACCTCAGATGCACTGCTTGATATAGAGAGACCCCCAGCTCATAAAACAAACTAAGTGAATTTTCAAATATTTTTCTAGTTTCCTCAGAAATAGGCAAATTCAGGATGGGGAGATGGCTCAGCAGTTAAAGGCATTTGCTTGCAAAGCCTGCTGGTCTGAGGCTCAATTCCTGGATATACATGTGAAGCCATATGCACAAAGTGACACATGCATCTGGAATTCATTTGCAACAACAAGAGCCTCTGGAACACCCTACTTGCTTATTCTCTCTCTCCTTGCAAATACACAAATAAATAAAATATTAAAAAATTAGAGTATCTCTGGAGAAGCATGGAAAGTCTGGTTTTGCCTCAGTTTCCCCATGCAAAACAATCCTTCAAGAGAGAGCATTGAAATGTGTGGATGTCAGGGTTCTATGCAAATGAATTCTCAGGCATTCTACCAAACAGACGATTGTTAAAGTGCAAATATGTCTCCTTCCATTCATGCACAGGTTAGGAAAACAGTTCTTTGTAAGGTCTCACTCTAGCCCAGGCTGACCTGAAACCTTGGAGCTGCAGGCTGGCTTTGAACTCCTACTTCTGCCTCCTAAGTGCTGGGATTAAAAATATGCTACCACTCCAGGTTTACTTGGCTTAAGAGAATTTATTTTATTTTAATTTTTAAAAACTGTATTTATTTATTTATTTGAGAGAGAGAAAGAGGCAGATAGAGAGAAAGAGAGAATGGAAGTGCCAGGGCCTCTAGCCACTGCACAGGAACTCCAGCTATATGTGTGTCCCTTGTGCATCTGGCTTACATGGGTCCTGGGGAGTCAAACTGGGGTCCTTAGGCTTTGCAGGCAAGTGCCTTAACTGCTAAGCCCATTTCCCCAGCCCAAGAGAATTAAAAATTTTTTTCATTTATTTATTTGCAAGCTGAGAGAGAGAGAGAAAGAGAGAGAGAGAGAGAGAGAGAGAGAGAGAGAGAGAGAGAGAGGCATCGAGACGCATGCCACTTTGTGCATCTGGCTTTATGTAGGTCTGGAAACAGAACCCAGGTCATTAGGCTTTGAGGGCAAACACCTTAGCAACGGAGTCATCTCTGCAGCCCAAGAGAACAGTTTTTGACATGTAGAGAAAGTAACAAGCTTCTTCGCATGCCTGTATGCAATTTATTCTTTTGCTTTATAACTTTCATCCTTGCTCATGGTTTAACTTAAGAAATTTGGGATTTTTGGAGACAGTTTGAAAGGAATTTTTCTGTTACTATATGAAGACTTTTAAATAGCAGAACAGAAGACCAATTTGGAAACTGTGCTAATAACAATCAAGAAAGCAGAAATAATGATACTTGCCGAGTGATGGGAGAGAAGTGGCCCGAGGGAGAGAGAGGGAATACGGGGAGAGAGGGGGATACGGACTGATAGGTGGCCACAGAATCACCTTCCTTGAAGTGGCCGCATTTCCCAAGAATCATAGCTTCCTCTTTCACCAATGCCTAAAAATAAAAAGGCCTACCACCCACAAAGACATCCCGAGTAATCCAGGAGGCCGTGAACATGGCAGGCTGTGTGAACAGAAAACCCGATTTAGGATTCATTGTCCACAAAGGACAAAGCCAGCTGGAGTTAGAGGCTTCCCAGACAAGGGCCACAGGGGAGCCCAGCCCACAGTGCTTCCCTCCAGAATAGCATTTCAGTCCATCTGGGTCAGAAGGCTTCAGCCAGGGCCATGGGTAGATATAAACCTTTATATAAAAAGCCTCCTCGTGTGAAGTGACTGCTTGTTCATTACATACCATAGTCACACAGACAGGGACACAAAAGCCATTTGTTAATGCTACAGACAAGGCTGTAGGGGAGGCATGAGAAGGGTGACCCACATTCCTAAGCTAATGTAACAAACAATTCTTCCCATTCACACCATAGCAGTATTGACTGCTTTATTGTAGTCATGTTATTGTGGCTGGGACTCCTTTAATGACACCATTTCAAAAGTTGGAAAGTTGACATTTGTTTCACTCCAAGTCTCGCATTTAGTGTTCTCTCTCTCTCTCTCTGTGTGTCTCTGTCTCTCTTTCTGTATGTGTGTATGTATGTATGAGCAGAATTATTTTAAAGGAAGCTAGTTTAAAATTTTTTATTTTATTTTTGACAATTCCATACATATATGTACATAATTATTTTGATCATATCCACCCCTCCTTTACTCACTCTTACCCCTTCCCACTTCTGCTAAAACCCTTATTCAGGAAGCTAGTTTTTGTTGTTGTTGTTATTTTTGGAGATTGGGTCTCACTCTAGCCCAGGCTGATCTGAAATTCACTAGGTAGTCTCAGGTGGCTTCAAACTCATGGTGATCCTCCTATCTCTGCCTCCTAAGTGCTGGGATTAAAGGCATGCACCACCACGCCTGGCAGGAAGCTAGTTTTTACTTTTTATTATTTTAAGGCAGGACCTCACTCTAGCCCAGGGTTATCTGAAGCTCACTCTATAGCCCAGGCTGGCTTTGAATTCATAGCAATCTTCCTACCTCAGCTTCCTTGGTGAGGAAGGTACGAGTCACTACACTTGGTTTAGAAAGCTAGGGTTTGTGAAAAAAAATTTATTTATGAGGGAGGAAGGGAGAAAGAGAGAGAGAAAGAGAGAGGGGGGAATGAATGAGAGAGAATGGACATGCCATGCCAAGGCCCTTTGTCACTGCAAAGGAACTCCAGACACATATGCTACATTTGTGCACCTGGCTTTACGTAGGTTCTGAACCTGGGCCAGTAGGCTTTGCAAGCAAGCACCATTAACTGCTGAGCCACCTCCCCAGCCCAGGAAGCTAGTTTTTAAATTTCCAAATAGTTCAGTCTTTTTGACTATAACCCGTGATACCTTTGAGTAAATAGTTCTCTATGTGAATAAAGATGGGTCTACTTGCAATTAACTGAGGTTTAGTGAATAGATGAGTGGATGTGGAGGGCGGGGAACTGGCAGTTTTAGCTGTGGGCAAACCACTCTTTTGGATGTGCTTCTACTTTTCCTTCTGTAAAATGGGCGTAGTTATATACAATGTACTATGTAGTCACAGAGATGTTGGGTGGTTTGAGGATTAGCTAATGCATCAAGACTTCCCTTGGACATCTGCACCCCCAGTTTTTCCTACCCCAGTCCCTGCTGGGCTCACGTGGGATGTTTTACTGTGGCCTACAGTTAGCTACAGTCCTGAACACAGACTCAGTTTATCAAGTGCTTTCTCACTTCAACAGCTCTTTCCTTCCAGACTTCTTAGTCTGGCAGGAGAGGTTGTCTCAAATTCCATCCTAAACTAATTTTTCTGCATGTTTGGTCCATGAAATGCCTCCAAACACCCCATGCTGGGAGAGGGGTGGGGATGCCAATCTCCCTGCCTTATTTTGGATATTACAGGAACTTATCTGTGGTACCGCTGGTCTCCCGGTGTTTCCAGGTTCTTGGTGTCTTTGTCAGAGAAAGGTGCGCACAGTGGGGAACCAGCAAGCCTCTTGATTAAGAGGAAAACCGTGGTAAAGGTTTGAATTTAGCACCGCCATGGCCAGAGTACTTGAGGGCCCCAGGAAGTGGTCTTTTTGTTTCATTTTTAGGGCAGGATGGATGAGATGCTAGGGGTTCAGTTTGTGTGGTCCTCTGGTTTGATTGACAAAGGTTTGGGTTTGTAGCTGACAGCTTCAGGTTCGCTGAGATGAACTTCCAGACCAGGCACAGTTATGGAGGAAGGGATATTATTTATTGAAGCTTACAGATCCAGGGGAAGTTCCATAATGGCAGAAGAAGCTGGCCTGCTTTCACAGGGCCAAGCAAGAGAGAAAAACCAACCAGGCACACAGCTCACAGAGCAAAAACTACAGCCCCCACAACCACAACACACTTCAGGAACTCCTGCTAGGCACACTTTGGATATCTTTACAATGGAATCTCAAACCCACCACCACACCTTAAGACTGGCCCCCAGTGACATTGCCTCTAGCAAGGTGATTGCAGATGCAAACTATAACTAATAAAATACTGAATATATTGGGGGACATATATTCAAACTACCACAGGGTTATATAATGTTTTCCTCTATGGCACATGTTCCTTCCTATGACACATCTGATTTTAATCATTTGTACCCCTAGTTCTACATAGGCATAAGACGGTCAATAGGGGTTTCGCCGTAAAAGTTCACATGGGGGCACAGCTTACCTTACAGCGCATGCACTGGAAACCAGTCCTGGCTGAATAACCCCCTGCTGTTTTGAATCTGGGCTCTATCTAAGAACACATTTGAATGGGTGCTGATCGTGAAGATTGGTCACTAAGGGGAGGAGACGAGTTCCTTGAGTGGAACCGGGAGTACATGCAGGTGGGTACAGGTACATGCAGGTACAGGTGAGGGTCGGAGCTTCGCTACAGGCTGCCGGGTGGCTTGTTTAGGAAGCGTTTCCTGCTCACGCGCAGCACGGCGGTGGCTAAACCATTCCTCAGGCCTGCCTGCTTCTACTGGGCTCACTGTAGCCTTGGCACAGCCTAGAATTCCATTCTTCCTGTGAGAGAGTGGTCAAAACATCATAGGTGTGAAATCCACCCCACCTACCATATGACTTACTTGTTTTGCAGTGCTGGGAAGGAAACCCAAGTCCTCACGGAGACCTGCTGGTAAGAAAGAGCCCTTTAGTCTTCCTGCCAAGAACAAGTCTCTTCTACTTTCAAAAATATTCATTTATTAGAGAGAGAGAGAAAGAGAGAGATAGAGAATGGGCACGCCAGGGCCTCCAGCCACTGCAAACAAACTCCAGATGTGTGGGCCACCTTGTGCATCTGGCTTAGGTGACACCTGGACAGTGGAATCTGGGTCCTTAAGCTTTGCAGGCATGTGCCTTAATGGTTAAGCCATCTCTCCAGCGTCTCCTAGGTTTCACTCTAGTCTAGGCTGACCTGGAATTCACTCTGTAGTCTCAGGCTGGCCTCGAACTCATGGTGATCCTCCTACCTCTGCCTCCCGTGAGCTGGGATTAAAGGTGTGCGCCACCATACCCGGCTCTATCCCACCCCGCTTTTTTTGAGACATTGTCACTCTACCCAAGGCTAACCTTGAACTCACTCTGTAGCCTAGGCTGGGCTTAAGATCAACTTATTTTCTTACCTCAGTCTCTTGAGTGCTGGGTTAAAAGTATGAACCACTATGCCCGACTTGACTTTTTATGGCTTATGTCTATTCAACCTTGTTTTAAATTTTTAAAAATATTTATTTATTTATTTATTTATCTATTTATTTGAGAGAGAGAAATAGGCAGGGAGAGAGAGAGGGAGAGAGAGAGAGAATATGGGTTTGCCAGGGCCTCCAGCCACTGCAAATGAACTCCAGATGAGTGCGCATCTGGCCTTGTGCATCTGGCTTACGTGGGTCCTGGAGAATTGACCCTCGAACTGGGGTCCTTAGGCTTCCCAGGCAAGTGTTTAACCGCTAAGCCATCTCTCCAGCCCTGTTTTAATTCTTTTTAAAACTTCCTGCCATGGTGGCTGGGGAGATGGCTCAGTGGTTAAAGGTGCTTGCTTGCAAAACCTGCCAGCCTGGGTTCGAGTTGGCATTACCTACGAGAAGGCAGATACACAAAGTGGCACATGTGTTTGGGTTTTACAGTGGCAAGAGGCTCTGGTGTGCCCTCACCTTCTCCCTTTCTCTCCCCATATGAAGTCAGACGCACAGAGTGGTGCACACATCTGGAGTTCGTTTGCCGTGGCTGGAGGCCCTGGCACACTCACTTTCTCTATCCATCTCTCTTCTCTCTCTCTGCTTGCAAATAAGTAATAATTAAAAAAAAAATTAAAAGTATTGGCTTCCAAGCCACAGGCTTGATGCGAACTCCTCTTATGGGCTGGTGATTAGGCCGGCATTCTAAAGGTCTCTGTATTTCAGATTGTTTAAAAAGTGAAGATTATCATCAGGAGCCCAAGTGATCATTAGCTTGTGTGTTAATGCTCTGTCTGGCGTGAAACGTTAAAATGGTGATGAGAGTGCTGGGGTGTGGCTCAGTGGTGGAGGGCTTGCCTGGCATGCACAAGCCCTCAGTTCAATTCCCATCTGGAATGGGGAGGGAAAGGAGAAGAAGATGGGAATAAGTAGAGGACAGTGAGACTGGAGCTATTGGATCTGATATGGTGAAAATTTAGGCTTAGCCTGGGCCAAGGAGTTTTGTTCTGTTTTGTTTTGGTGGTGAGGATATAACTGGGGGGCCTTGGTAGTGCTAAGCATGCACTCTTGGTGAGCTAATCCCCAGCCCCCCCTTTCCCTTCTCTGAATGGCTTAGTCTGACCTTGTTCAACAAAGGCTGGAGGGAACTGAGGGTGCGTATGGTGAAAATACGTGTGCCAAGGGGAATTTCTTGTTCATTTTGACCTCAATTAACTTATAAAACATATAAGAAATTATATGCAAATAAGTACCAATTATTTTCTGTCCAGATCTTGTGCTGTGTTTGTAGTCTTGACTTCTAAATTCTCCTGGGTCATTTGATCTTTGATGCCCTCCATTGACCCATCGCCTTCAGTTTATTTGGAGGCACGGAGCTCTACTGTCAGAGTGGCCTACTGGAGAGCAACCGTCTTCATATGCATTCAGCGTGCAGATCCTGCTGCCCGTGGACACTTCCTCCTTGCCTAGAGTCAGTGACAACAGCACCTCATAGATTAATAAATATGTTGCCTTTGGACATCACTTGAGCAAAAGGACCAGCGAGCTATGAAATTCACAATGTGCATTCTTAGCGATTTCAACATGTCTCTTAAGGATTTCATGAACAACCCTTATTAGAGCTGTATGTGACTGGAGTTACAGCCTGCAAAAATCCTTATATCAAAGTTCTCCTTGGATCTCTTAGGGCAAGGGTCTTGTGAATTTAGATACTGGGAAAAGTCAAGCTAGGCAAAGAACTACAAAAGCCCAAGTGCTGTACTAATTTATGTCCTAATTTAACTGTTCAGCTATGCACCTAACATGTTTCTTAGCAATGACAGCTGTATGCGAGAAAGTACTGGAATCTCTGTTAGATATGGTTTATCTCAGTAATATGTTATTGAAATAAGAATGCCCATACATAACAATGTTTCACACCATCAATGTCATATACTTCTATCTCATTACAGAGTCATGTTTATCAACATTTTTGGTCTTAAGGCTTAGAGTAATAAAGGCATTTTGATGTCAAGTTTATGCCAGGAAGTGGGAGTACCTACAAATAATATAGCAGAAATGGTAGGGACAAAAGTTGAGCCACACAAGCCTCCTTGTTCACGTTGAAAGAACCTGGGGTAGTGGCATCTGCCTGCAATCCTAGCATTTGGGAGGTTGAGGCAGGAGGATTGGGAATTGGAGACCAGCCTGGGTTACAAAGCCAGACTATTGTCATTGTCTCATAATAAAGAAAGAGAAGGAAGGGAAAAGGTGTTAGCCTATAGCTGGGCGTTGTGGTGCACGCTTTTTAAAAAATTATTATTTTTTATTGACTTTTATACTTACATACAAAAAAAAACCCACCTGATATTTCTCTCCCCTCCCCCCATTCCACTTTAGAACTCCATTCTCCATCATATCCCCTCCCTCTCTCCATTAGTCTCTCTTTTAATTTGATGACATCATCTTTTTCTTCTATTTTGAGGGTCTTGCGAAGGTATTGCTAGGCACTGCAAGGTCATGGATATCGAGGCCAATTTCTGTCTGGGCAGTTGGGTTGTAAGAGGTCATATCCTTCCTTTGGCTCTTTCATTCTATCCGCCCCCTCTTCTGCAATGGTCCCTGAGCCTTGGAGGGTGGGTGCACACTTTTAATCCCAGCACTCAGGAGGCAGAGGTAGGAGGATTGCCGTGAGTTCAAGGCCACCCTGAGACTACATGGTAGTGAGTTCCAGGTCAGCCTGGGCTAGAGTGAGACCCTACCTCGAAAAACAAACAAACAAACAAACAAACAAACAAACAAACAAACAAACAAACAAACAAAAAAGTTAGCCCTTCTATGGACAATAATGTGGGTGTGTTATTTGCATCCAGTTAATTGAGGTCCAAATCAACATGAAATTCCCCTTGGCACATGTAATTTCATTGTGTACATCCTTAGCTCCCTCTACTCTCTGCTGAATTAGGTCAGGCCGATCCATGCAGAGAGTAAAATAAAAGTGGGGCTGAGGTCTAGCTCAGCAAGAGCGCCCAGGACCCTCAGTTTGATCCCCAGCACCAAAATGTACATCGCTAAGGTAGGAGTGTGGCTTAGGGGCCCAGCTTATTTTTATATGACTGAGACCCTGCGTTGGATCCCACACACTTGGGCAAGCATGTGTGCGGATATGCTTGGGTGCACACACGTACACACACACACACACACACGCACGCACGCACACACACGCACACATAGATTCAGGTAACTCAGCAGCCCTCAGACAACCGGTTGGGACTGGGGAGCCCTCATTCACATCTAAGGGCATCTGTCCACTGGAAATAAGTGCTCTTGGGTAAGGTGTTGTCTGAACATAGATGTTCTCTAGAACTCTATAGTCACCTACTTGACGTGTCTTCATCAACACCTCAAGGGCAAAAGAACCCTGATGAAAACCTTTACAAATGTCTGTCTACTCCTGTTGAAAGTGTCCTCTTGTGAATGCTCCTTGTGAATCCTTGTTAACTTTTGGTTCTGTTTTCTGTGTCCACAAGGTATTTTTTTTAAAAAAATTATTGTTTTTTATTGACTTTTATACTTACATACAAAAAAAAACCCACCTGATATTTCCCTCCCCTGCCCCCATTCCCCTTTAGAACTCCACTCTCCATCATATCCCCTCCCTCTCTCCATTAGTCTCTCTTTTAATTTGATGTCATCATCTTTTTCTTCTATTTTGAGGGTCTTGCGATGGTATTGCTAGGCACTGCAAGGTCATGGATATCGAGGCCAATTTCTGTCTGGGCAGTTGCATTGTAAGAGGTCATACCCTGCCTTTGGCTCTTCCATTCTATTCGCCCCCTCTTCCGCAATGGTCCCTGAGCCTTCCACAAGGTATTTTTCCTGTGTTCATTCTTCTTAGAATGTCATCAGTGAATGTCAAATTCATGGATCTAAACTTCCAGGAGTTCATAGTCATCTTTGCATTGTTATGACAGATATTACAGCGATTACCCAGTGTATAAAGAAGACACGTTTATTTTGCCCACAGTCTTGGAAGCTGCGCTCCATGATTATGACTGGAGCCTGTGCTGGCACACCAATGTGCAGTTCACGCTTGAGTAAAACTGCTCACCGCTGACCAGGAAGTGAGGGATGGAGGCGTGAGCTGGAGTCTCATTGTTCCCTTCAAGGGCACACTCCCATGACCTTGGCCCACTTGTTAAAGTGTCCGCTGTCTCTCAACGGCACACCTTTAGCAAATGGGCCTTCGGGGAATACTTGAAACCCAAACTATGTTTATCTTTTTTTTTTCTTCCTTGCTATTTAGCCCAGTCTGGCCTTGAACTCATGATCTTCAGTCTCCTCAGTGCTGGGATTATAGGCATGCATCACCATGCCCAGTTTAACTGTCAGCATTTGTAAAACCTCATACTACCTTTAAATTTTTTATTATTTTATTTTAAATTATTAAAAATATGTTTATTTATTTGGAAGCAGTGATAAATAGATTGATAGATTGATAGGTAGTTAGGTGATAGAGTCTATGGTCATATCAGGGCCCCTTGCCTCTGCAAATGAATTCTGGATGTATGTATCACCTTGTGCATCTGGCTTTATGTGAGTACTAAAGAATTAAACTCAGACTAGCAGATGTTGCAAGCAAGCCTTTAACTGTTGCGCCATCTCCCCAGCCCATTTTTTTTTTTTTTTTTTTTTGGAGGTAGGGTTTCACTCTGGTCCAGGCTGACCTGGAATTCACTATGTAGTCTCAGGCTGGTCTTGAACTCATGGCAATCCTCCTACCTCTGCCCCCTGAGTGCTGGGATTAAAGGTGTGTGCCACCATGCCCGGCCCTAATTCACAATTTTTGAGGCCAGCAGCCTTGATATAAAAATCACTAAAAAAAAATGGGGTCGAGGACCCAGTAAACAAATCAGATTAATTTCATACGAACTGCTGAGACATCAGGAATTCTCTGTCTTTGTCTTTTTATGTACTGAAAGATGCAGTCTTTGGTATGCTAAGAGTGAAAGAAAGTTGAGACTCCAGATCAGAACTGTCACGGAAGACTTTATCCTGCCCTTGATCTTCCCTGTCACGGAAGACTTTTCCTGCCTTGCTCTTCAGAAGGAAACTTCTCCGTCTCTTGCAGGCTCTGGGAGAAAAAGCAGACTATCCCATGAGACTCAGACGTGATGTTGGAGGAGGTTACCCCTCACGCCCTGTTGGAGGAGGTGGTTGAACTATTCAGAGCCTTGGGAAACAGGTAGGTGATGAGCCCCCTGCACTGCCTCAGGCTGGGGGCCCGTGGGTTGTTTCTACTGGAACTGGTGGTGGGGGTTTGTCTCCCCTCCTCATCCCTTCTCCTGCCAGGGGTTGCAAGTACCATCAGCGCCTTTAGCTGCCAGGTTACATGGGGGCTTTGGCTACACCATGCCTAGACAGGAACGTGGTAGTGCCTTCTGCTTGAAGGGTTCTTTCCTTTAGTCTCTGCTGGTTACCTGCAAGAGCTAAAAGGTAAGTCCCTATTGCTGAAAATACTACAGCCTGCAGCCACAGTACATCAAGTGACCATGCTGGAACTGAGAGGGAATCCAGTTCCCTCCTGACTAACCCTCACGGTGCTGGAAAGGGCCATGAGAGCCACTGGAGAATAACAGCTGCCAACTGACTGATTAAGCAGGAGATCCTGCCAGTTACGAAATCAAGCAGCTTAGTAAGAAGTATACACTTGTGTAGACTAGAGAGATGGCTTAGTGGTTAAGGTGCTTGCCTGTGAAGCCTAAGGAGGCAGGTTTGATTCTCCAGGTCCTACGTAAGCTGAATGCACATGGTGGCACATGCGTCTGGAGTGCCCTTGTAATGGCTAGAGGCCCTGGGGTGCTCATTCTCACTCTCTCTGTCTCTCTCTCTCTCTCTAATAAATAAATAAATAGATAAAAAATAAAAAAAATTAAAAAGGGGGGCTGGAAAGATGGCTTAGCATTTAAGGTGTTTGTCTGCCAAGCCAAAGGATCCCAGTTCTATTCTCCAGGACCCATGTAAGCCAGATGCACAAGGGGACGCACGCATCTGGAGTTTGTTTGCAGTGGCTGGAAGCCCTGGTGTGCTCATTCTCGCTCTCTTTCTGTCTCTCAAACAAATAATAAAATAAATAAAAGAAGTACACACTTGTGCAATAGTGGCACACAGCTGATGTAGGTAACCAACTACTCACAGATTGGGCATGAGACTGGCTCAGTGGGGGGTGAGCTCATATCTGGCTCAAGGAACCAAGACAGATTCCCTAGAACAGGAAACCAATACACTCCAGAGAGAACCTGCACTGCTGTCTAACTAAGAGGAATGAATATATCCATCTTTCTATGTTTCTAATGACTAGGCTTATCTCCTTTTATTCAAACTGTTCTCATTTTTGATTGGAAAATCTGTTCTATTTTACAGATGGAAGAGAATACAGGGAGACCAAGGATACATCAGTGCATCAAGAAGAGAGACCTAACAGCCTAGACTCAGAGTGAATTCCAGGTCAGCCTGGACCAGAGTGAGACCCTACCTCAAAACCAAAAAAAAAAAAAAAAAAAAAAAAAGAAGAAGAGAGAACTAACTCTCTCCACCTCACCTCTCTGGGCCCAGAAGTCATTATAGGCAAAGTGGTAACATGAATGCTGTGCTTATGGCTAGCCTGAAAACCAGTTTCAGGGAAATGGTGACAGACTCTGTGGTCACTCAAACCTCATAAAAACAGAGATCCAGGGCTGGAGAGATGGCTTAGTTGTTAAGGCACTTGCCTGCAAAGCCAAAGGACCCAGGTTCAATTCCCCAGGACCCACATAAGCCAAATGCACAAGGTGGCACATGCGCCTGGAGTTTGTTTGCAGTGGCAGGATGCCCTGATGTGCCCGTTCTCTCTCTCTCTCTCTCTCTCTCCTCCCTCTCTCTACCTCTTTCTCTTTCAAATAAATAAAAACTCTTAAAAATTTAAAAAAATTAAAAAATTAAAAAAATTAAAAAACAAACAAACACACACAGAGATCCAGAGTCTACAGAGAAAGCAACACTAAATCAGATCTCTATCTTGACCATCAAGGCTCAGGGAGCATCGAGGAAGAGGGGGTGGAAAGATTGCAAGAGCCCCAGCGTGGGTGGGAATTGCCAGAGACACCATGTTTTCCTGATCTGTGCAGAGACTGACTGAGGCCTCTTGGTTCCCACAGTGAATGCCAATAATCCCACCAAAGACCCTTGGCAAAATTGGGGTGGGGGAAAGGGGTCTACATGTTCAACCCTTTTATAAAAAATCAGTAACTTAGAGCTGGATATGGTGGCGCATGCCTTTAATCCCAGCATTCGGGAGGCAAAGGCAGGAGGATTGCTGTGAGGTTGAGGCCACCTTGAAACTACATAGTGAATTCCAAGTCAGCCTGAGCTAGAGCAAGACCCTACCTCAAAAAACAAACAAAAAACCCCCCCCAAAAAAACCCCAAAACAACAACAACAAAAAAACCCCAAAACCAAATCAAAACAAAACAAAACAAAATTTCCTATACTGGGGACTGAACCCAAGGCCTCATACGTGATAGGCAAGAACCCTACCAATAAGCTACATCCAGTCCTTCCTTAACCCCTACTTTTTATTTTGGGATAAGGTCTTGCTAAGCTGGCTTGGAACTCACTTTGTAACCCAAGCAGGACTTGAACTTTCAATCCTCCTGCATCAGCATCCTGTGTAGCTGGGATTACCGACTGTGCCACCAGGTCCAGTCCATACAGTCCTCTTTATCAAGGGGTTGATGGCAGAACAACTTCTAAGCCAGTTGCGATGGCCAACGCTCTTCCACACGAGTCCAGCATACTGGTCCTTGTTCTCCTAGAACATATTGTGCTTGACCATCATCTGTCAAGGTCAGCTCCCAGCAAGAAAAGCTTGAGGTCTGCTCTCTTTTTCCTTTTCTTTTTAAAAATAATTTATTTATTTATTTATTTGAGAGTGAGAAAGAGGCAGAGAGAAAGAGAGAGAGGGAGAGAGAATGGACACACCAGGGCCTCCAGCCACTACAAACGAACTCCAGATGCATGTGCCACCTTGTGTATCTGGCTTACGTGGGTCCTGGGGAACTGAACTGAGGTCCTTTGGCTTTGCAGGCAAGCGCCTTAACCACTAAGCCATCTCTCCAGCCTGAGGTCTGCTCTCTTGAGAGACCGATCCTTCGTTGGCTCCACGCATGCTCAGTTAGCAGCACACATATTTTCAGGTGTTTTTGGAATGTGGTTGGTTCCTTTGCTGAACTGGTTTTGCTTATGAGCAATGGCTCGTGAGTGTTGAGCGTGCCAGAGTGTGGGTCTAAAGTTGTATGAGCAACTAAATGAGACCCCCAGTGCCTCAGCTGAAATTGTGACCTATATATGCTGGCATCTATATAAAGGAGAGACTGCCAACAGCCATATGAGAGAAGGAGGAAGGGGTTTGGTAAGCATTGCCTTGTTCCAGGACTCTCAGGTTTACCTGGCTGTGGAGGTAGACAGGTGTACAGTTACTTATTTTATTTTATTTATTTGAGAGAGAGAGAAAGAGGCAGATAGAGAGAGAGTGGATGGGCACATCAGGGCCTCCAGCTACTGCAAACAAACTCCAGATGCATACGTCACCTTGTGTATCTGGCTTACATGGGTACTGGGGAATCAAGCCAAGAACCTTAGGCTTTACAGGCAAGCACTAAACCACTAAGCCATCTCTCCAGCTCTACAGTTACTTTTTATAATGGTTTTTAAAACAATTTTTATTTATTTATTTGAAAGTGACAGACACAGAGAAAGAGGCAGATAGATACAAAGAGAATGGGTGTGCCAGGGCCTCCAGCCACTGCAAATGAATTCCAGATGCATGCACCACCTTGTGCATCTGGCTTACGTGGGTCCTGGGGAATCGAGCCTCAAACTGGGGTCCTTAGGTTTCACAGACAGGTGCTTAACCACTAAGCTACCTCTCCAGGCCCGGGTTTTTAATTCAGTATAAGCCACAATCATTGGGAAGTGAAAGATATTCTAAAAATAATTCTTCTTCTTCTTTCTTTGTTTTTGTTCTTGTTTTTTCGAGGTAGGGTCTCACTCTAGCCCAGGCTGACCTGGAATTCACTATGTAGTCTCAGGCTGTACTTGAACTCACGCTTCCCCTACCTCCCTATGTTTTCTGAGTGCTGGGAGTGAACTGAACAATAAAAGCAAACTGGGGCTACCTCAGAAAGAATTTCAAAAGCTTTGAACTTCCTTTAAAGCAAACTATTTGTATTTTCTCAAACAATCATGCACATAAACTTAGGCGTTTCTTAGCAATCTTGTAGTCGCTATTTTTAAAATTCAGTCTGGAACCCCAGCTCATGGGGTGGTCCCACTTATCTTCAGGGTGGGTTTTCCCCCTCAGTTGATTGTCTCTGGAAACACCCTTTCAGATGTATCCAAAGGGATGCCTAATAGTGTTAGAGGCATTTGTTAATCACACCAAGTTGACAGTCAAAATTGACCATCACAGATCTCCTAAGGCCAGTCTGAGAACTCCCCTGGATTGCACAGAGGCACCCAATCCTAAAGTGTTTTTAGGTGTGATGGCACATGCCTTTAATCCCAGCACTCGGGAGGGAGGCAGAGGTAGAAGGATCACCATGTAAGTTCGAGGCCACCTTGAGACTCTATAGTGAATTCAAGGTCAGCCTGGACTAGAGTGAGACCCTGCCTCAAAAAGCGCCCCCCAAAATGTTTTAGAAATATTTATTTATTTGAGAGAAAGAAACAAAGAGGCCAACAGAGAGAGTAGGTATGGGTGCGTCAGGGCCTTCTGCCACTGCAAACCAACTCCAGGCCCATGCGCTACTTCGTGCATCTGGCTTTACATGGGTACTGGGCAAATGAACCCAGGCCATCCAGTTTTACAAACAAGAGCCTTTAACTGTTCAGCCATCTCTCCAGCCCAAGACTAAAAATCTTGATTTGAAAAATCCTTAACTTGTGGAGAAATCCTGCCACACTTAGAATGGATTCATTCTTGCCAGCTTGTTTGTTTTCATTCTTAAAAAATATTTTAACTTATTTTGAGCCGGGCGTGGTGGCGCACGCCTTTAATCCCAGCACTCGGGAGGCAGAGGTAGGAGGATCGCCGAGAGTTCGAGGCCACCCTGAGACTACATAGTGAATTCCGCCTGTACTAGAGTGAAACCCTACCTCGAAAAACCAAAAAAAAAAAAAAAATTTTTTTTTAAACTTATTTATTTGCAAGGATAGAAGAGAGAGAAAGAGAGAGAGGGAGAATGGATATGCCAGGTCCTCTTGCTGCTGTAAAGGAACTCCAGATGCGTGCACCACTTTGTGCATCTGGCTTTACTTGGATACTGGGGAATCAAACCCAGGTTATTAGGCTTTGCAGGCAAATACCTTAACTATTGAGCCATCTTCTCTAGCACTTTTTTTTTTTTTTTTTGGTGTTTCTAGGTAGGGTCTCACTCTAGCTCAGGCTGACCTGGAATTCACTATGTAGTCTCAGGGTGGCCTCGAACTCACGGCGATCCTCCTACCTCTGCCTCCCGAGTGCTGGGATTAAAGGCTTGCGCCACCACGCCCGGCTCCATCACTTTCTTTTTCTTTAAGTATTTTTATTCATTAATTGAAAGAGAGACAGACAGAGAGACAATGTAGGGGTTCATCAGGACTTTCTGCCACTGCAAACAAACTCCAGATACATGCACCACATTGTGCATCTGGCTTTAACTTGGTAATCAAAGTCGGGCCATCAGGCTTTGCAAGCAAGCACCTTTAAGCACTGAGACGTCTCTCCAGCCCAAGATAAGCAATTTCTAAGGAGGAAAGGTTTGTTGTAGCTCACCATGTCAGAGAGTTCAGCCTGTAGTTGGTTGGTTCTGCAGCTTTTGGCCTGCGATGAGGAAGAGCGTCATGGTGGGAGTGAGTGACAGAGGAAGCTGCATGGATTGTGGCAACTGGGAAGTGAAAGAAAGAGCAAAGAAGATGCTGGGGTATCAATATCCCTTCCCACAAGGACCTAACTCTTAGGTCTAACGGTGTCATAGAACTAGGCTGAGGACCAGACCTTTAAGACATGGACCTTTAGGGGACATTGAGCATTCCAGCTATAGCACGTGACCTGCATTTATTGACCCCGTGCTACTTCAGGCGTCTCCTCAGATCATCGCGGTCTTTTCCTGGGTACTGTTTAGTTTGAGAGGCTGGGTAATGGCCATGCGTTACTAGATGGAGTAGTTAGTGCTGTCAGGGCCCAAGGAGGAACTTCCTGCTTTAACTCCATTTATGGATTCTCTTTTTGAACCTTGTCTTGCTACTGAGTATAGCAAGAAGCAATCGAGTTTTGAAAGTTTAGATGCAAGGCAGGTGTGGTGGTGCATGCCTTTAATTCCAGCAGTGGAGAAACTGAGGTAGGGGGATCACTATGAATTCAAGGTCAGTCTGGGCTACAGAATGAGTTTCAGGTCAGCATGGGCTGGAATGAGACCCTATCTTGAAAAAGAAAGAAAGTTTGGCTGGAGAAATGGCTTAGCGGTTAAGACACTTGCCTGCAAAGCCAAAGGACCACAGTTCAATTCTCCAGGACCCACATAAGCCAGATGTACAAGGTGGCACATGCATCTGGAGTTCGTTTGCAGCAGCTGGAGGCCCTGGGTTGCCCATTTTCTCTCTCTCTCTCAAATAAATAAATAAAAATAAAATATTTTTTAAAAAATCCAACTTTTGTGAAATGATCAATCCTTTAAAAAATATATTTTAATTAATTAATGAATTTATTTGAGAGAGAGAAAGAGAGAGAGAAAGAGAGAGAGAGAGAGAGAGAGAGAGGGCGAATGGGCACACCAGGGCCTCCAGCTATTGCAAATGAGCTCCAGACGCATGCTCCACCTTGTATATCTGGCTTGTGTGGGTCCTGAGGAATTGAACCTAGGCCCTTTGGCTTTGCAGGCAAAAACCTTAACTGCTAAGCCATCTTTCCAGCCCCAAAATGATCAATCTTTTGCATGTATTCCACACCAGAAGAGAACTTGCACAAGCTTGGAAACCAACACCACTGTACATGGCTTGAGAATGCAGTTAATGAATTGACTAGCTGGATTTTTTTTTTTTTTTTTAAATAAGCTTTGTGTGTGTGTGTCTGTCTGTCTGGGGATGCAACTCAGGGCTTTGGGTGCCACAGGGCAAGTGTTCTGTCACTGAGCACTATCTATACTCACAAAACTTAACTTTTAAAATGTTTGAAAGAGTAAAGTTACTAATATTTTAATTATGTCTATGTATGGGGCACAGTGAGACAATTTGGACCATGAATGCAATGTGCGATGGTCAAATCCGGCTGGCTAGCATTTCCATCCCCTTAAATATGAAGAACTTTTGTGTATTGTGTTGGGGATTGAATTCAAGGCTTTGAACATGCTCAGGCAGGGTTCTACTACTAAGCAGCATCCCCACTCCACAATTCTTTTTAGCCCAGGCTGACCTGGAACTTTGGAGTCCTAGGCTGGCCTTGAACTCATAGTGATCCTCCTACCTCAGCCTCCTCAGTGTTGGGATTAAAGGCACGTGTCCTAGTCCACAAATTTTTATTAATTAATTATTTTATTTGAGAGAGAGAGAGAGAGAGAAAGAGAGAGAATGGGCACACAAGGGCTTCCAGCCACTGCAAACAAATGGGCTGGGTGCCACCTTGTGCATCTGGCTTACATGGGTCCTGGGGAGTTGAACCGGGATCCTTTGGCTTCACAGGCAAATGCCTTAACCACTAAGCCATCTCTCCAGCCCCTAGTCCACAAATTTTTGATTCTCATATAATGATTGTATATATTTATAGGGTTCAGTGTACTATTTCAATTTGTAATATTAGTTTTAAGTGTCAGCCTGGCCAGACGTTAAGTCCCAGTTATGCAATCAAACACTCTCCTGGATGTCGCAATGAAGGTGTTTTGTAGATGTGCAGAGATTCTGTAATCAGTGGACTGTTAGTAATGGTGGGAAGGCCTCATCCAGTCCCCAGAAGATCTTCAGAGCAAGCCCCGAGGTTTCCTGGGGAGAGGAATGTCCCTTGCATGGCTGTAGCTGAAACTTCTGTCTGGTTCCCCAGCCTGCCAGCCTACCTTACCGAGGCTAGACTGCTCAGCTCCCACAACAGGGAGACTCTCCCTGAAAACACATCGACGAAGCTGGGCATGGTGGCTCAAGCCTATCATCCTATCACTCGGTAGGTTGAAGCGGGAGGATTGCCATGAGTTCAAGGTCAACCTGGGCTACAGAGTGAGTTGCTGGAGTTAGACCTTGCCTCAACCTTCAAACACACACACACACACACACACACACACACACACACACACACACACGATCTCCCAACAAACAAAAAACCCAAAATCTTTGCCTAAATCTAGGAATATTTATTTCTTATTGACTTTTTTTTTTTTCTGTGAAGAACCCTGGCTGACACATTCGGGTTGAGGCCCACGTTGGAATCCCAGCTCTAACTCTTGATTTCTGTAATTCCTACCTGCATGTCTTTAGAGAAATCACCCTGCCAAATCTCAGTGTCTCCCTTGTGAAGTGAGGAGATAATGGCCAAGCGCCCCCAGAATCGCTGAAGGGAGGAAACCAACTAGGATGTTGAGAGCACTTTGCAAACACCTCATGTGGGCTCAGGAGAAATGGCCGGGCTCATATTATTTCTAGGCAAGTCTTTGTGTGTGTGTGTGTGTGTGTGGGGCTCGGTGGGTTTGAGGCCTGGAGGTCGCGGGAAATTGTGTGTCATGCCAACCTGAGCTTTTCTGGGGCAAAGTATCATGTCTGTCTCTAGAGGTGCTTTGACCCTGCACTTTCTAGCAACTCCTCCAAACAATCAGAGGATTGTTCTGCAGCCACTAGCCAGCCAGTGAAGAGGGTCACCCCCAAATGGGACAACGTTTCTAGGAACAGTGGGGACATAGGAAGCTGCAGATAGGTTGTTGCAGTGACTCAGGGCTCAGGGTACCTTGGGTTTCTGCTTAAACAAAAGCACCGTGTGTCAACCACGAGCAAGGGGCCGAACCCTGAACAGCATCCCTCTCGGAGTGCACCAGGGGGCCTCACCATCCATGGCCCTTGGCTAAAGGGGTCTGCTTTACAGAGGGGCCCATGGAGGAATAGGTGCTGTGTAAGCCACTCAGTGTTTCAGCTGGGGATCTTGCTGTGTGTGTTTGTGTATCTGCCTGGAATGTCCAGAGGGGCCTGTATGGCATAAATTAGCTGAATGAAAAAGGCCAGTGTCCAGCCCCATACCCTGTACTATGATGTGTCATGGAGGGACCCTTGGCCCCAGGGCCAACTGAGGGGCAGGCCTCCAGTGTGCGTTTGCGCAGGGTACAGTAACTGCATTGGAATGGAGCTGTCCCCTGGGGGGAGGGGGGAGGGGGGTGGCTGTGATGGTAGTGACACACGTTTGAGGTTGCTTGACTATAGATTGGCAAAGCTGTGAAGCAGTTTTCAGTTGGTGAAGGATGCTTTTATATAATGGGAATTAGCTTGGTAAAAATGGGAAGTGTAGGGCTGGAGAAATGGCTCGCTTGCAAAGCCTGACTGCCAAGGTTCAATTCCCCAGTATCCAGATGCACAAAGTAGTGCATGTGCCCCAAGTTTCTTTGCAGTTGAGAGCTGGAGAGATGGCTCAGCGGTTAAGGTGCTTGCTGCAAAGCCTAAGGACCCAGGTTCAACAACCCATATCCATCTAAAGCAGATGGAGCACGCATCTGGAGTTTGTTTGCAGTGGCCAGTGGCCCCCTCTCTAATAAATAAGTAAAATCTCAAAAAATATAATAGGAAATTATTAAAATAAAAAAGAGGGCTCACTTTGACAGCACATATACTAAAACTGGAATGATAGAGAAGATTAGCATGGCCCCTGTGCAAGGATGATATGAAATTTGTGAAGTATTCCATATTTTTTATTTAAACATATTATTTTTATTTATCAGGATGAGACACACAGAGAGAGAATCAGCGCTCCAGCCACTGCAAAAGAACTCCAGATGCATGTGCCACCATGTGCATCTGTCTTACCTAGGTCCTGGGGCATTGAGCCTGGGGCCTTTGGCTTTGCAGGCAAAAGCCTTAAGCAGTAAGCCATCTCTTCAGCCATATATATATAATTTCTTATGGTTTTTCGAGGTAGGGTCTCACTCTAGCCCAGGCTGACCTGGAATTAACTATGTAGTCTTAGGGTGGCCTTGAACTCACGGCAATCCTCCTACCTCTGCCTCCCAAGGGCTGGGATTAAAGGTGTGCACCACCACGCCCGGCTAGCCCAATATGTTTAAGAAAAAAAGAAATTAAAAAAAAAAGAAGAGCAGTTGGTTACCCCCATAATTGTCCTGTGAGTATCCATCAGTGGGTGCCTCTTGCCTGACTGGTCAGTTGTGTAACAAGCAGGGAGTATCTTCTGTTGGGTAACACTGTTCACGACTCTTGTCCCTTAGTAAGAAAATAAAGTGATTCAAAGTTGTTAGTGATCAAAGTAGCCCCTTAGAGTCAGTTATTCAAATCTTCAGTCTCACCACGAAAGCAATCAGATGCTATAGACACAAGTAAGCAATTTAACTAGGGCTGAACAGCTTGCAAGTAGGTTGGTAGCAGAGGCAAGATTAGAACTCAGAAGCCTTTGTAAGAGGCAAAAGTTTCTGTGCAATCAAGATCTCTCTGTTCTCTCTCTTCTCTCGTGCACACCAGTGCTGGGAATACAGGCGCTGTGCACCACTACACTCATCTCTTTCTAGCACAAATATCGTGTAAGCTTCATAGCTGCATAAAGAAGTAGAAGGAAGTGGTGAAATTAAATTCACTAATATTGCCTTTATGTATTTAAGTATATAAAAAAGTGTTATAGTCAGCTGGTGCGGTGGCACACACTTTTAATTCCAGTACTCAGAAGGCAGAGATAGGAGGATCACTGTGAGTTCGAGGCCGGCCTGAGACAACATAGTGAATTCCAGGTCAGCCTGGGCTAGAAAGAGACCTTACTTCAAAAAAAATCCCCCCCCCACAAATATTATACTAAAACATCTAATTACTCTATTTTTTTTGTTCTTTATTTATTGAAGAGAGAGAGAGAAAGAGAGAGAGGAGAAGGAGCTTGCCTGGGCCTCTGCTACTGCGCCATCAAGCTTTACGTGGGTACTGGGGAATTGAACTGGAGCTGGCAGTAGTTGTAAGCAAACTTCTTTAACTGATAAGCTATCTCTCCAGCCCAATATAAAATTATTAATGATGGGCTGGGGAGATTGCTTAGTGGTTAAGGCACTTTCCTGCAAAGCCAAAGGCCCAGATTCAATTCCCCAGGACCCATGTAAGCCAGATGCACAAGGTGGCACATGCATCTGGAGTTCATTTCCAGTGGCTGAAGGTCCTGGCATGTCCATTCTGTCTCTATCTGCCTCTTTCTCTCTCAAATAAATAACAATAAGATATTTAAAAAAAAAGAAGTTAATATGTTGGGCCTGATGGTGCACGCCTTTAATTCCAGCACTCGGGAGGCAGAGGTAGGAGGATCGCCGCGAGTTTGAGGCCACCCTGAGACTACAGAGTGAATTCCAGGGCAGCCTGGGCTAGAGTGAGACCCTTCCTTGAAAAAAAAGAAAGTTAAAAAATTATCAATGATCTAATATTTTATGCTTCCACACTGCACTTGAAAATTGTCATATGTGAGCATCAAGAACAGCTATGCTTCAGGGCTGGAGAGATGGCTTAGTGGTTAAGGCGTTTGCCTGCAAAGCCAAAGGATCCCGGTTCGATTCTTCAGGACCCACGTAAGCCAGATGCAGAAGGGGGTGCATGCACCTGGAATTTTTTGAAGTGGCTGGAGGCCCTGGTATGCCCACTCTCTCATCTTTCTCTCTCTCAAATAAATAAATAAAATGTTTTTAAAGAACAGCTATTCTTCAAGAGTTTTGAATGTCTCTGTATTGGGCAGCACAACTCTCAATTCTCAGAGGGCTGGGAGTTTCAGCTCAGTTCTCTTTGTTAAATATACTTTTGCATGACACCGAGTAACATATTTCTCAGTTTCTTCGTCTGAGATACCATAATACTGGCCCCCAGGTACTTCATCTGACTGTGGAGGCAATTAATGAGATAATGTCTGGGATGGGGGGGGGAGGTCTTATCTGTCCAAGTTCAAGGTGCTGTTCTCTTTCATGTTTGTGGGGGAAGTCCCATTAGCACCCATGGGAACTATGTCTGTTGCAGTGGTGTGAAGGCAGGCATTTCTCACCTGGCAGGACTAACACCAGGTTAACTACAGGGGCGTGCTCTCCCACGTGGGTGGGGACTTTCTGTGGCGGACCACAGAAATGCAAAGACTGGTTGCACTGCCAGAGGTGAAGGTCAAGTTCTTGGCAGGCTTCTGGGTAAGGAAGGTGGGAAAGGAAACTCCATGGAATATAAAGGCTATTGTATTCATAGCACACCTGTGACCACAGTCCTCATGATGGGGCACTTGAACAGGACAGGCAGAACGTGGCTTTCTGTCGACAGAATGGTTAGTTCAAGTTTACCTTTTACATTGCTGGGACACAGAAATGCCAAATGTTCGGTGATGCAACTTGAGTCCTTGGCTGACTGTGCATTCTTGAGCTCCACAGCCTACCAGTTCTGCCAGTGGCACAAAATAGTTGAATGTCTCTGTATTGGGCAGCACAACTCTCAATTCTCAGAGGGCTGGGAGTTTCAGCTCAGTTCTCTTTGTTAAATATACTTTTGCATGACACCGAGTAACATATTTCTCAGTTTCTTCGTCTGAGATACCATAATACTGGCCCCCAGGTACTTCATCTGACTGTGGAGGCAATTAATGAGATAATGTCTGGGATGGGGGGGGGAGGTCTTATCTGTCCAAGTTCAAGGTGCTGTTCTCTTTCATGTTTGTGGGGGAAGTCCCATTAGCACCCATGGGAACTATGTCTGTTGCAGTGGTGTGAAGGCAGGCATTTCTCACCTGGCAGGACTAACACCAGGTTAACTACAGGGGCGTGCTCTCCCACGTGGGTGGGGACTTTCTGTGGACCACAGAAATGCAAAGACTGGTTGCACTGCCAGAGGTGAAGGTCAAGTTCTTGGCAGGCTTCTGGGTAAGGAAGGTGGGAAAGGAAACTCCATGGAATATAAAGGCTATTGTATTCATAGCACACCTGTGACCACAGTCCTCATGATGGGGCACTTGAACAGGACAGGCAGAACGTGGCTTTCTGTCGACAGAATGGTTAGTTCAAGTTTACCTTTTACATTGCTGGGACACAGAAATGCCAAATGTTCGGTGATGCAACTTGAGTCCTTGGCTGACTGTGCATTCTTGAGCTCCACAGCCTACCAGTTCTGCCAGTGGCACAAAATAGTTGTATATGAAACAGCCTGGAGCAGTGAACATTAAATGTGGATGATTTGGTAACTTAAAAATATGTCTATGTTGTCTATATTGGACTGGAGAGATGGCTTAGTGGTTAAGGGGCTTGCCTGAGAAGCCTAAGGACCCAGGTTCGATTCCCCAGTACCCACGTAAGCCAGATGCAAAAGTGGCGCAGGCATCTGGAATACATCTGTGTGGCTTGAGGCCTTAGCATGCCCGGTCTCTCTCTCTTTCTTTCTCTCTCTGCCTCTCTCTCCAATAAATCAATAAATAAGTAAAAATATTTTTAAAAATATGTCTATATTATAACTGAAAACACTTTGCTGTAAGTCTGAGGTTGAAACTGTATTTCCATCTGATATGTTTAAGAAATAATGAATTAGTGTGAAATAGTTTTTTCCCCCGGGCACTTGCCAGCCACTAAACCTAGCTTTTTTTCTTTTTTGAAAATAAAATAATTTATTTATTCATTTATTTGAGACAGAGGGAGAGAGAAAAGGAGAGAGAGAAAGAGAATGGGTGTGTGTCAGAGCCTTTTACCACTGCAAATGAACTCCAAACACATGAGCCACTTTGTGCTTTGTAAGCAAGCACCTTTAACCACTGAGCCATCTCTCCAGCCTTTTCTCTCTCTCTCTCTCTTAAATGTAGGTTCTGGAGATCCAACTCAAGTTCTCATGCTTGTAACACAAGCACTTTACTGACTAAGCCATCTCCTCAGCCCAGTGCTTGGTATTTATTTATTTATTTATTTGCAAAGAGAGAGAGAGAGAGAGAGAGAGAATGAGAATGGGTATTCCAGGGCATCTTGCCATTGCAAACCAACTCCAGACACATGTGCTGCTCTGTGCATCTGGCTTTATGTGGCTACTGGGGAATCAAACCCGGCTGCCAGGTTTTACAAGCAAGCACCTTAACCACTGATCCATTTCTCCAGCCCCCAGCAGCTGGCTTCGTTTTTAAAGCCAGACAATATCTTTGTAGGAGTGAATTGAGCCACTTCTTGCCACCAAACAACCCCTGTTCAGCTTTTCAGTTTTGGCTTACTAGGGTTGGGGATATAGCTCAAGGTAGAGCACTTGCTAGCATGTATAAGGCCTTGGGTTCCATTCCCAGCCTCATTATGAAACAAAACCAAACATCACAAGCTAAGTGAAAAAAAAATTCTCTTGTTGGAGAAGGTTACCCTCCCCCCCCACACTCTCCAGTCTTAGAGAATATGTAAGACATGGAAAGCAGGCTGAGAAAGCAAGATGGAGCAAAGTCTGATTGCATATGATGTCTGCTCCCAATAGCTAAGTTTTAAAATTTGACACTTTTGGGCCTGGAGAGATGGCTTATCTGTTAAGCGCTTGCCTGTGAAGCCTAAGGACCCTGGTTCGAGGCTTGATTCCCCAGGAACTACGTAAGCCAGATGCGCAAGGTGGCGCATGCGTCTGGAGTTCGTTTGCAGTGGCTGGAGGCCCTGGTGCGCCCATTCTCTCTCTATCTACTTCTTTCTCTCTCTGTCTGACTGTCACTCTCAAATAAATAAATAAAAATAAACAAAAAAATGTTGACATTTTCTCTGTACAAGATACTTAGTATGCACTATTATTTTTCTTCTGCACAACAGCCCTTACAGGTCCCACTAATGTAGTCCAGGCTAGCATTGAGCTCATGATCTTCCTGCCTCAGACTCCCAAGCACTAGGGTTACAAGTGTGTACCACCCAGCCTGGCTTCCCCCATGTTTTTATTGAGCCAAGGAATACATGACTGCTAGGAAGAGAGAGTCGTGCAGCTGTTCACTCCTCTCTTCTGTTCATTTTTATTTATTTATTTGCAAGTAGAGAGAAGAGAAAGTGTGGGGAGAAAGTATGGATATGATAGGGCCTCTTGCCACTGCAAATGAACTCCAGATGAATGTGCCACTTTAGTTGTCTGGCTTTACATGGGTACTAGGAAATTGAACCCAGGCCAGCAGGCGTTATAAGCAAGCACCATTAATGTCCGAACCATTTCTTCAGTCCTGTTTGCTCTTTTCTTTCTTTTTCTTTTCTTTTCTTTTCTTTTCTTTTCTTTTCTTTTCTTTGCTTTGCTTTGCTTTTCTTTGCCTTGCTTTGCCTTGCCTTCTCCTCACTTCTCTTCCCTTCTCTTCTCTTCTCTTCTCTTCTCTTCTCTTCTCTTCTCTTCTCTTCTCTTCTCTTCTCTCCTCTCCTCTCCTCTCCTCTCCTCTCCTCTCCTCTCTTTTCTTTCCTTTCTCTTCTTTCTTTCTTTCTTTCTTTCTTTCTTTCTTTCTTTCTTTCTTTCTTTCTTTCTTTCTTCTCTCTCTTTCTTTCTCACTCTTTTTTTTCCTAGGTGGGGTCTCACTCTGGCCCAGGCTGACCTGGAATTCACTGTGTAGTCTCAGGGTGGCCTAGAACTCATGGAGATCCTCCTATCTCTATCTCCCCAGTGCTAGGACTGGAGGTGTGCGCCACCGCGCCCGGTTTGGCCACCCTTTCTTATTCATCTCTCCCCTGGTCCTTGTTCCAGTGCGTAGAGCAGATATCTGTGGAACTCATTTATGCCCTTTGCTTGTTCCAATAACTTCTTCCATATGTTGGCTTCTTTTAGTGTGGAAAGATTTGGCTAACGCTTTCTTTTTTTATTTATAGTTTCCTGAGGTTTTGGTCCTGTCTCTGCTTGATTATTCTCCTTTCTTCACACACGCCCGCCTGGGAGGGCAAAGCAGCTGAGTTCAGAGCTACAACCTCCAAGCACAGGTTCTCCAAGGGGTGGCCGTTACTTTCAGACAGGATCCCAGGTGGCTGTCCCCAGGCCAGGGAGGAAACAGGTGAGCCTGTCGCCAGGCCCTTCACTTTGGAGACGCTTGGAGCTGCTGTCTCTCTGACCCCATGCTCTGCCCCTCCTCAGGTGAGCACAGCCCATATGGTGGGTGAGTGAAGTGGGAACAGACCCGCTGCACACCCTCCAGGGGTTGCAGCTAGTTGACAGAAAGCCAAGCTTGGAAGGGTATGGTGAGTCAGCCTACCCGGCCTGGAGGAAAACCAGAGAGATTAGCGATCTCACCTCATTAATAGGCGACGAGGAAGCCATTTCCGGAGCTATCCAGTACTTGCAGAGCAAATTGTGCCTTCCTCCTGCAGAACTGGGCTTCAGCGGGCAAACTATTCTGAATCTCAACAAATGTATAGCTCTTTGAACATTTTCTTTTTAAAACTTTTTTGTCTTTATTTTAATTTATTTATTTGAGAGCTACAGACAGACACAGAGAGAAAGAGGCAGAAAGAGAGCGAGAGCGAGCGAGCGAGAGAGAGAGAGAGAGAGAGAGAGAGAATGGGTGCGCCAAGGCCTCCAGCCACTGCTAACGAACTCCAGATGCATGCACCATCTTGTGCATCTGGTTTATGTGGGTCCTGGGGAATTGAAACTCGAACCAGGGTCCTTAGGCTTCACAGACAAGCACTCAACCACTAAGCCATCTCTCCAGTCCCTGAACATTTTCTGATTTGACATTAGAGTGCCCCCAGGGTCAGGCATGGCCAGTGGCCTTCTTATGGGAGGGGGCTTAAGGCAGAAAAGTGATCTATGGCTTCAGGGAGTCAGAACCTACCTAAGAGCCAAGGGACCCTTTCCAGGACCCCAGGAGGCTCAGTCAGCCCAGAGCTAGACTTGTGTTTTCTTTTCCTTATTTGGTGGAGGATAGAGCCCTTCTCTTGCTTGTCGAGGGGATGACGTACACATGCTGGGAGAGGGCTGAGGCTTGGCACCTTTAAGGTTGCATTTCTCCTGGCTTCCCCAAGGAAGGCAGGGTCATCACTAGGTTTTGTTCCATTTAGAGCTGTGCAGAATGGAACCAGTTACCTGTCAAGTCCCCGACTATTCAAACTACACAAGGATGCTTTTTCTAGGGA
Source organism: Orientallactaga sibirica (assembly GCA_036365145.1). Classification (NCBI taxonomy): domain Eukaryota; kingdom Metazoa; phylum Chordata; class Mammalia; order Rodentia; family Dipodidae; genus Orientallactaga; species Orientallactaga sibirica. The sequence continues at coordinate 4,863,239 of JAEOAD010000463.1, read as the reverse complement.
GAAGGCTGAGGGTTTTCCTACGTGAGTTCTCTTATTAGAAGGCAGAATGGTGTGTGAATAAAAAGCAGAGGCTGGGCTGTGGAGATGGCTCAGTGGTTCAAGGCATTTGCTTGCAATGCCTGCTGGCCCAGGTTCAACTCTCCAGTTCCCCAGATGCATAAAGCGCCACATGAGTTTGGAATTCCTTTGTAGTGGCAAGAGTTTCTGACATGCCCATTTTCTTTCTCACTCTGTCTGCTGCAAGTAAATTAAAAAAATAATAGTTTTGAGGGATGGAGAGATGGCTTAGCAGTTGAGCCACTTGCCTGCAAAGCCTAAGGACCCAGGTTTGATTCCTCAGCACCCATGTAAGCCAGATGCACAAGGTGATACATGTATCTGGAGTTCATTTGCAGTGGCTGGAGGCCCTGGCATGCCCACTTTCTCTATCTGCCTCTTCCTCTCTCAAACAAATAAAAAAAAATATTTTAAAAACAGTTTAAAAAAGCAGAGGCCAAAGCCAGGCCTTCTGGATTTGCACTCTGCTGCTTACACTCTTTATGATGTCACCTTGGGCCTCAGTTTTCTCATCTGTAAAACAGGCCGGATGATAGCAGGATCTGTTTCATGGGAGCTATGCCGCCACATCTCATGGAGTGTGTTGTAAGAAATGAGTGTGTTAATACTTGTAGAGTACCTGGTTCAGGGTCTGAGATACCCAATGTCAACTGTTATTAAGGGTTCAAAGCCACAACAGGAAAAAGGCTGTAAAGTCACTCTCTTTGCAATAATCAGTATGGTACTTACTTTCTTCCCTTTTTCCTGATAGTCATGTCTCATCTTTGATGGGAACTGGGCAGGGCAGTGGCAAGTGGTTGCAAGAAGGTGTGATCAGCTCAGTCCCAGCTGTTGCCACCATCCTGACCACAGCGTGGAAGGAGGAGGGAGCAGCAAGATGCTAAGTAGGCAGGGCCTCCATCCACCACCAGTCTGGCTGTCGCCTCAAAGATGGTCAGTGATGAAGCAAGAGTCTAACAATGTTCTCTGGACTCATGGACGCTCCCACCCCTTGCTGGGTGCAGCCGCTCTTGCAGACCAGCTGGAGTCTTGCCTCGCAGAGTACGTGTCAGGGGATGCTGGTCCCTCCAGGGATCTCATCTCCTACCAGCTTGGAATCGACTTTGGGTTCCTTTCCCTACTCCTGGGGTCCCATTCCAAACTCTTTCCACCTCCCTGAGCCTGTTCTTCTCACTCCTTACCAACCAAGGGCACAGGGACCCTCAGCTGACCACTCAGTGTCCCTGCTCTCCTGTCTGGCTTATGCATGTTGTTTTACCTACCAGTCTGTCTCTCTCACCTCTTGAGAAATGGCATGTCTTCTCCCTGCAGTTATCTCTTGGCATTCCATGCTTCCTTCATTCCCTCTTTCCCGGTGATGGCAGTCTTCCAGTGGCAACACTCATTCCTGAAACTTGTATGTATATTGTTTGGAATTCTGTATACGTGTGTGTGTGTGTGTGTGTGTGCGTGTGCGTGTGTGTGTGTTAGAGGTTGATGTCACATGTCTTCCTTGCTCTCCGCGTTGTTCTTTGAGACAAGGTCTCTGAACCTGGAGCTCACTCATTGAGCTCCTCACACACTGGATCTGCTTGTCTCCACCTAGTCCGTGTCGGGATTACAGGCTTGTGCCACCATGCCCTGCATTTCGTGTAGGTTCCAGGGGTCCAAGCTCAGGGCCTCATGCTTGCATAGAAAGCATTTGACCCATTAGCCACCTCCCCAGCTCTTTCCTGAACATTCTATCTTACTACTCAAGGTCTGCTGCTACACCTCAGATCCTTCTCTTAGCCAATGAGCATGTGCATGTCTTATTAAACCTAAAATATTAATTATTAATAATTTATTTAATAATAAAATAACAATTTAACAATAATTTATTATTAATTATTAAACCTAAAATTCTTCCCCCCAGTGTCCTACCTGAAGGTACTATATGTTTTATTTACTTTCTTTTTCTTTTCTTTTTTCTTTTTTAAAATTAATTAATTTTTAAATTTTTATTGACAACTTCTTTTATTGTAGACAATATCCCATGTTATTTCCCTCTCTCCCCCCACTTTGCCCTTTGAAACTTCACTCTCCATCATATCCCCTCCCCCTTTCTTTTAAAAAATATATTGTATTTATTTGAGAGAGAGAGAGAGAGAGGAGAATGGGTGCACAAGGGCCTCCAGCCATTGCAAACAAACTCCAGATGCATGTGCCCCCTTGTGCATCTGGCTTACATGGGTCCTGGAGAATCGCACCGGGATCCTTTGGCTTTGCAGGCAAAGGCCTTAACCGCTAAGCCATCTCTCCAGCCCTGTTTTATCTACTTTCTGCTCTGCTATCGTGGAGACTGTCTCTTCTTGCTCTGCACTTCTCTGATGACCTCGTCCTTTTGCATGGCACAGGCACTTCTTTTTGTCATCTGCTTCCAAGGTTTCACTGACACTTCCGGTTTCATGTATTCCCAACCCAAGTGCACTGGGTCCCTCCCTGAACCAGCTGGTCTCCCTCCTGCCCCCTCTTCCCTGCTGAATGCTGCTGTCACCGCCTGTGCAGTCTCTCTGGCCAGAAACTTCGGCGTCATCCTTATTCATCCTCCGCCCGCCCTCAGCCTCCGCGTCTGTCTAATGAATCACTGAAAGATTTCCCTGGCAGATAACTCTGCTCGTGTGCTGGTTCCTCATCACTCAACGGACACTCTCCATAGTTCCTCACCCTTCACCTCATCTCCTGCTCTCCTCCAGGTGGTCATTCCTTCCACAACCTTTCCCCTTGCCATGATCTGATTGCTTGGGTCCTCCACACCAGCTCATAGGACGAGTTCTAACCCCCCATGTGATGGTGTCAGGAAGTGGAGCCTTTGGCAGGTCACGAGGATTCCTATAAGGCATTAGGGTTTAAAGAGGTCAGAGTTTGTCCACCAGGCAAAGACTTTGCAAGGAGACGCCATCTATAAATCAGGCCATAGATGGCAGCGCACAGTAAACTTGCTGGGATCTTCACCATAGACCGTCCAGCATCCAGGACTGTGACAGATGCGTTTCTGTTCCTTCCCCTTCCCCCTGATCTGGAGCTGAGGACTGAACCGAGGGCTTTGTACTTTGTAAGGCAAGTGCTCTTCACCTGAGCTAAGTCCTCAGCCCTGCCTCCTTCCTGTTCTTTACATCATCCAAGGTAAGGTATTTCGATGGCATTTCAATATACCCACTTGGGTGACTGAGACAAGTCCATTCTCCAAAGTGTTGCCAAGGCAATTTATTTAAAATTGTAATTACTCACATCTCCATGGGTTCTCAAATGTTCTATCTGATGCTCTGCAGTGTCCAGATTCCTTAAATTACTTTTCAAAAAAAGTATATGTATATATATATATATAAAATTTGTTTTTTGAGGCAAACTCTCACTAGGTATCCCAGGCTGGTCTCAGGCTCTCTTTTTGAAAAATTAAAATTTTATTTTTTTTGGTCTCAAACTCTTAATCCTCCCACCTCATCCTTGTAAGTGCTGAGATTACAGATGTGCCAGCCCATGCCCAGTTCTTAATAGAGTACAGAAAGTTTTTATGTTTCCCCCCCACTGACTCACTGTGAAACAACTCTGCAGAGTGGCCTGTGGAAGTTCCAGAACAAGCAAGTTGTGTTTCTGGCTCTCTCCCATTATGTCACATCTCCTCTTTCTAGTTCTTCCAGCTCCAACTCCTTCTCTCAACACTCCTCTTGAGAGTCTTTTTTAAAAATATTTTTATTTATTTATTTGAGAGAGAGAGGTAGACAGATAGACAGAAAGAGAGAGAGAGAGAGAGAGAGATGGGAATGCCAGGGACTGCAGCCACTGCAAATGAACTCCAGATGCATGCGCCACCTTTTGCATCTGGCTTACAAGGGTCCTGGAGAATTGAACCGAGGTCCTTTGGCTTTGCAGGCAAATGCCTTAACTGCTAAGCCATCTCTCCAGTCCTTGAGAGTCTTAAAAAAATGAAAAAAGCAGGTGGGGTTGGGTATGCTCCATTGCTGAGTGCATCCATTAGAATATGCAAGGTCCTGGATTCAATTCCCAGCAATGTGATAAGGAAAAATATGTATTTAAAATTAGGCATAATTTTTAGCATTTACTTTTCTGTTATATACATGCTATAATATCTTGCAGTGTGTTTGTGTATGTGTGTGCAAGAGATGGTTTGTGTGGTGTGGTATGTAATGTGATGTGTGCATAGTGTGTACATGTGTGTGTGCAGGTGTGCATGCCCTGTGCACACATGTGCAGAGGCCAGAGGAGAATGTTGGTTTGTCCTCTTGTGCTCATCCTTGAGACAGAGTCTCTCACTCAACCCATTTTAGTCACATTTTCGGTCAGCAAGTCCCAGCTATTCCCTGGTCACCACCTGGCTTCCCAGGACTGGGGCAACAGACATGTGTAGCCATACCCAGCTATTTACATGGGTGCTGGGGAATTGAACTGGGGTGGTTTCAGGTCCTCATGCTTGTTCAGCAAGTGCTCTTGACCACTGAGCCATCTCTCTAGCCTCCCAAATGCTATAATATAATTTAAGCAAAACCAAAGAAAATATGGCTAAGAAAGAGTGGCTATTAGTAATATTTGACAGCAGTTGGACTAAACAAATAATATGTAGGAGAACAAAATAATTATTTTCCTATCCGCTGATAAAATAGTTTAATTCTTCTAACTCTCTGGACATTAATTTCTTTTTGTAAATACATTTTTACTAGGCGGGCATGATCACGCAGGCCTTTAATCCCAGCGCTTGGGAGGCATAGGTAGGAGGATCACCGTGAGTTATAGCTTTGATCAGCAGTAGCTGTGGGTAACTAGTTACTGGCCAGCTGGGTTGATACCATCTCTAATGCAAGTTTTAAGTGTTTGGTTATATTAAATGCAAGTGCAAACAGTTTCCTTTGGCTGGGGAGATGGCTCAGCTGTCAAAGGCTCTTGCTTACAATACCTGCCTAGGTTCAATTCCCCAGTACCTATGTAAGGCCAGATGCACAAAGTGGTGCACATGCTGGAGTTAGCTCCCTTCCCCTGCTCTCTCAAATAAATAAATAAATAAATAAATAAATAAATAAATAAATAAATAAAAAGCTTACTTGTCATAGTATCTTGATATGTAGCTAAAGATGCCCTAGAACTTTCTATGTAGCAGGTGGCCTCCAGCTCACGATCCTCCTGCCTCTGCCTCCTGAGTGCTGCCACTATAGGCATAGGTATCTACACCCAGCGTGTCCAAGTGAAATGTCTCTCAATAATGAGGAAATTAGTCACCATGAAAGTGACATCCTTCAATTTCTGCTTTCTAAGCAAACAAGTTAATTAGAAAAAAGCACAACTCTATTGTATTTGAGGTCCTTTGGGGATGCCGGGAGACATGCGAGTCTTATCTAGTCTGTCACATTGAAAGACCCATGTGGTAGGCAGGGTCAGCACCCACGCAGGTCTGGCTGAGGACCCAGGTGACATGGTGCCTCCTGACCCTGGGCCTGCAGGAGGCCAGGAGACAACTGAGGCCTGCGTAGACGTGGATGACCATCAGTTTTAATAATTATGAAAGTAAAATAATATCCAGAATAATTGATGAGACAACGCTGGGGCAGAGATGGAGGAGGGGCTTTGAAGCCTTATTATGGTCTGTATCTTCCCTCCTCACTGATACATTGAAACAATCTGGAATATGGTGGGAAGTATGTGGCTTTGCAGAGGTGATAGGGTCATGAGGACTCTGCTGCATGCCTGTGATTAGTGTGTTTTAAAATTTTAATTTATTCATTTCAGAAAGAAAGAAAGAAGGAAAGAGAGAAAGAGAGAAAAAGAGAGAGAGAGCTTCATGCCTCTGCAAATGCCTTCCAGACACATGTGCCACTTTGTGCATCCAGCTTTACGTGGATGCTGGGGAGTTAAAGTCAGGCCAGCAGGCTTTGCAAGCAAGCGTCTTTAACCACTGAACAATCTGATCAGCCCCTAATATGTTAGTTAAAGAGGCTGAGGGAACTGGTGACCTCCTCTGCTGTGAGGACCCAGGAGCTTTCAGGGACAGAAGCTCACCAGCACTTCTAGCAACTTCATCTTAGAATTTTCTGGAGTCTTTTTTTTTTTTTTTTCATGGTAGGGTTTCGCTCCAGCCTAGGTTGACCTGGAATTGACTATGTAGTCTCAGGCTGGCCTCAAACTCACAGTGATCCTCCTGTCCTGCTGGAGTTTTTTAAAAAATTTTTTATAATTAAAAAAATACTGTGTGTGTGTGTGTGTGTGTGTGTGTGTGTAGCAGCACAAAGCGACTAAGGCAGAGGGACAAACTTGAGGAATTGAGGACCAGTTTAAAGCAGAGGGGCAGATGCTTTCTGTAAAGAACCATCAGGATAGCCCCTGTCTAAGGGGTATGGGGCAGGGTGTCAGAGAGGCGACAGAGAAAGCTAGTCATCGCATCGGGACCTGAGGACCCCTCTCACTGACTATGTGAAGCAGTGGGATGGCATAGGAAAAGCTGTGAACCAGGGGCTGTGATATGTCCAGTTATCCCTTCTTTGCAACTTTATGGTTCTGTTGCTAAAGATCAAAGGCAGGGCCTGGAGCCTGCTCAGCAGTCTGACCATTGCACCACTGAGCTACATCCTCACCCTCCAGGATCTCCTCCAGCGGAGTGTGCTTTAACGTCTTCAGGCACGGTGTTTTCAGGGCACTCCACCAGCTGTGCACCGAGGGTCTCATAAACGGGGGACAACTTACTTCATCTGCACTTGACGTTTCTTCTGCAGGTAATGATGGGCGGGGCTCTGACCTCCAGCAGTTCACATTCTGAAGTGCTCCAGGCAGGCCACTACGCCGTCCCAGTAGTGTATCTGTTCTGTAAGGCAGATGCCTGGATCAGTAGAAGAATGCACCCGGAAATGGAAATCCATGTTGGCAGTCACATGGTGTAATTTCAAGAGAGCCAAGTCAGTTGTGTGCCTCACTGGGGCAGGACGGGACCCCCTGACTCTGGATCTTCCCAGCTGCCTTGCACAGCTGCGGCCATGAAGGTGTTTCTTCTCTTCACTTGGAAACTTGGTTTTCATGGATTGTGAGGAATGATGCCATCCTAAAAACAAGCCCTCTCCTCTTTTACTTCCTCCTTCCTCTTCTCTCACTTGTTTTGTATTATTATTATTAGTTTTGGTTTTTCGAGGTAGGGTCTCTAGCCCAGGCTGACCTGGAATACACTATGTAGTCTCAGGGTGGTCTTGAACTCATGGCGATCCTCCTACCTCTGCCTCCCGAGTGCTGGGATTAAAGGCGTGCGCCACCACACCTGGCTTTATTTATTTATTTTAGGTTTTTGGAGGTAGGGTCTCACTCTAGCCAGGCTGACCTGGAATTCACTATGTAGTCTCAGGGTGGCCTCGAACTCATGATGATCCTCCTACCTCTGCCCCCTGAGTGCTGGGATTAAAGGTGTGCACCACCAAGCCCGGCTTTGTATTATTATTATTATTGCTTTTATTTTTGTTTTGTTTCTGAGACATGGTCTCACATTGTAGCCCAGGCTGGCCTAGAATTCACTATGTAACCAGAGCTGGCCTTGAACTCATGGTGACCCTCCTGCCTCAACCTCTCACATGTTGAAGTACAGGTAGGAACCGCCACTCTCAACTTCTTTGCAGCATTTCAAAAATGCCTCATGTTTGGTTTGGCGCCACAGTGAAAAAGAGGCCAAGAAAGGTTTCCTTTCTGAATGAAACATACTAATGATACATCAACAAGTTGATAAATAATATAGTTTTATAAAGTGATGAGTGCTGGGTTGTAGCTTCGTAGCAGAGCACTTGCCCGGCTTAGTTGGGGCCCTGGGCTTGATCCCCAGCACAGCACTCCAGGGCCTCCAGCCATTGCAAACGAGCCCCAGATGCACGGGCCACCATGTGCATCTGGCTGACGTGGGTCCTGGGAATTGAACCTGGGTCCTTAGGCTTCGCAGGCATGCACCTGAATCACTAAGTCATCTGTCCAGCCTACAAGATGTAATTCTGAAGAGAATTCAAGTGTGATGACAGTCTTCTTACCCGGACGACGAGTCCCCAAGAGGCAGCGGCTCTTCCACAGCAGCCGCAGGGCTTGCCCAGTGCTCCCTCTTCCGATGTGTCACCTTCCAAGGTCGGAAGAGAAAGCTAGGGAGAAGGCAAGGGGACATTTTCTCAGAAGTTACGGGTCTGAATATGTTGTACCTACCAGTTTTGGGGAAACTTGGAATAGTAATGAACTGAGGGTGTTGAAGAAGCCTCCTTACTTCTTCAGATGATCATCCTATCTGGTTGGTCCACGGTGTGTTGAGACCACTTGAGCTGGTGTTCTAGTCTGTGTCCTGAATGTTTGTTTGTTTGTTTGTTTGTTTATTTATTTATTTTGGTTTTTCGAGGTAGGGTCTCACTCTAGCCCAGGCTGACCTGGAATTCACTGTGTAGTCTCAGGGTGGCCTTGAACTCATGGCAATCCTCCTACCTCTGCCTCCCAAGTGCTGGGATTAAAGGCGTGCACCACCATGCCCGGCGTCTTCCCGTATTTAAATGAATTACCTGGGAAGGTGTGACAGTCAGATGGAGGTAGGAGGAAGCATGAGGCTCTCAGCATTGTGGTTACTGCAGATGGCTGGGACAGCCTGTTTCTACAGCAGTTACTGGGCAGTGGCCATCTGTTCAAACCAAACACAGCCTTCTCACCAGTTGCACACACTTATCAGGGGCAATTTGTTGGTGCTAATTATTCAAGGGGGCCCTGAACAGCACATGTGTACCCTCTTTAAGGAAAGCCCATGCTTATAATACACATTTATACTTACTTACAGACATAACAGTCAGAAGAGTTAATTGTCCTACATGAAACTTCTGTTAGTAACAACATGTAGTTTAAGACAGCAGGCAATGCATGAGATTTGAATTTAAGCCCAGCATTTTGGTTGTGGGGAATTATGAAGGAGAGAGACACGGTGGAAACAAGTGGCAGCATTCAAAGGCCCTTCTATCTATTCTATCCTGGGAGATCTTTCGCATCCGTTTATTTATTTAGTCATTCGGGAACCAAACCCAGGACTTCATGTGTGTCAGGCAAGAGTTCTGACCCTTGAGCCACATCTGCTGTCAAATCCAGCAGCTTCCTAAATTGGTTGTTCGTGACTATTTCTCCACATAGCCTGGGAAAGCAAACACTAGTGCCATTCTTATACATCTATTAGGACTAAATGACACGGGAAAGGAAAGGAGGAATTTTAAAGACACAGTGTGTGTGTGTGTGTGTGTGTGTGTGTGTGTGTGTGTGTGTGTTCTTCTTGGGACAAAACACCCTACCAAAAGCAGCTGATGGGTGGAAAGGGTTTCTTTTGGCTTACAGTTGATTTTGGCTTCATGATGGCAGGGGAAAGCATGGCATGGGCAGAGGCTGGACATCACCACAGCAAGTGGTAGGAGAGTGAGCTGGGCTCCAGCAAGGGGAAGCTGGCTGTAACCCCCCAAAGCCTTCCCCCAACAACACACATCCTTCAACAAGTCTCCACCTCTAAAGCACTGGCCCAGAGAAGTGGAGTGAAGAAAAGCAGATACTCATTAAAGCACAGTGCGTACTCTCCACATTGGAACTCATTTCGCTCTTCGACTCACGTTGTGCAGCGGGTCACTATGATTCTTGTTTAGCAGATGAGTCAGTGGGTCTGAGGACAATCAGGCAGTGAGGGGCAAAGCAGGGCTCTCTCTCTACCTGTGGTGTCTGACTTCATCCCCCAGGCAGTTTTGTTCCTGTCCTGAGTGGATGCCATGAAGGAAGATGAATGACGGCAGATACAGACCATGTCTGACGGAATGTCACACATCAGTTCAGTATTACTCATTTTATTATGTTACAGTAAAGATGCCATAGTGTCATTACTGTAACTCCACATGATGCTGCTGAGAATCTCTGCGAGGAACATCTTCTGACCAGTACAAGTGCCACGAGTGACTCCATCTTGGTAATCGTCTTGCTTTTTCCTCCTGCTGGGTTTTGGAGCACTCTGCCCTCACTGCCTCCCCTGTCATCTCTCACACACCTCATCATGAAGTTGGCTAGGTCAGAGTTCAGCAGACATCTCTCATTCACCTTCACAGTCCCACCCAATTCCACTCGTATCTCTACAGGATTCCCATGTTGACCCACACCCCTCTGACAACTCCTACTTTTCTCTACCAGATCTCATTCCTGACCTCCTCCTCCATTGATCTTTTGAACAACCCTTTCTGTTTGATAAATTTGGCTTGAGCAGCCAATGAATAAGTGCTTGTCAGGTACGGCTCTTCAAAGTCCTTATAGACACACAGCATAACGATTTTACCAGAAGATTACCCATACATGACACCATCATCTTCAGCTTCTCTGACCCTGTGTCACTTTCTTTTTTTTTGTTTGTTTTTTTTGTCTTTTGAGGTACTGTCTCACTCTAGCCCAGGCTGAGCTGGAATTCACTCTGCTTTCTCAGGGTGGCCTTGAACTCATGGCGATCCTCCTACCTCTGCCTCCCAAGTGCTGGGATTAAAGGCATGCGCCACCACGCCCAGTGTACCCTGTGTCAATTTCATCTGGACTATTAGCACTTTTAGATTTTTAAAAAAATGTAATTTGGATCCTATTAATATTCTCTTTGTTTATTTATCAACTTCATAACATAATATTTTATAATATAGTTTTTGGTATTTTCATAGGTTTTCCACATAATTATATATTTAGTCAGACCATTATATATGTATGTATGTATATATACATATGACATATTGTTTCCCTTTTTAACTATAAATTGCCCCTATTTGTGGCTAAATCATAGTGCCTTTCTTTGGTTTCTTTAAAAAATTTTATTTACTTATTTGCACGTGTGTGTGTGTGTGTGTGTGTGTGTGTGTGCTGCTTGTGTGGACTCACCAGGGTCTCTTGCTGCTCATAACAATTACCATTTGCTTCTTTGCTTTGCTTTTCTTCCTCCTCCTCCTCTTCTTCTTCTTCTTTTACCTCTGGCTTTATGTGAATACTGGGGAATTGAACCTGGGCCAGCAGACATTGTAAGCAAGCACCTTTGACAGCTGAGCCATTTCTCCAGTCCAGTTACTTTTTTAAAAAATAGAGAAGCACACACACACACACACACACACACACATACACACACTTATAACACGCCTTAGGCATAGGAGTATCAGATTCCTTTCTGCTTACATTTTCCCTTCCTAATGCTGCGGATTGAACCCAGGGTCTCATGCATGGTGGGTATTCTACCACTGAGCCACACTCCCAGCCCTCTAATCACTTTCTTATGGAAAATTCCTAGACACGGAATCTCTGGGTCAAATTATATGCATATACATATACTTGAGGCTATTTAAAAGATTGCCCAAATCACTTTCAGAAAGCTTATCTCAGTTTACTGGCCCAGCAGAAATGTGGGAAAGATTCCAGCTAATAACTCCAAACAAGGTGTCAGCCTAACTGTGTGATCTTTGGGAAATCATGTAAACTTCATTACTCTGCTAATTTCTTTGTAACATCAAGGCGATGGCTTGGCACTTTGAGGGCTTCTCCCACTACCAGCGGGGTATATGGCTTTCACATTGTCGGCATTGTGACGCTTCTAAATATTCTCTGGGACTCTCAGGAGGAAACGTGTCATGGAGCCTTCAAACAGATAAGTGGCTGAAACCAAGAAGGGAGTGTCAAGAAAGAAGACAAGATTTACCAGTTTTCACTTTTACTTTGCTTCTTCAGAGGTTCTTGGTGGTACTAAATGCTCAACAAAGTCACCTTTAGTCTTGCCCTCATCTCAGTGTGAGGTATCAGGCCCGTATCTTATCATCATTCCCATTTTGCAGGTAACGAAATCGAGGATGCAGAAGACCGGCCCCTTGCTCAACATCCCAGTGAGTCAGTGGTTTGGAAGGAATGTGTGCAAGGCCTAGCGACACGTATGCTAGTCCTGGGACCCCAGAATATTCTGCTTTAGGACATTCTTTTGGTTCTATTCATGGAGGTCACTAGCAGGTTAAAGTCCTTCAAAACGTGCTTTTTCCAGCTGGGTGTGGTGGCGCACGCCTTTAATCCCAGCCTTCGGGAGGCAGAGGTAGGAGGATCGCCATGAATTTAAGGCCAGCCTGAGACTACAGAGTGAATTCCAGGTCAGCCTGGGCTAGAGCGAGACCTTACCTCAAAAAAACAAAAACAAAAACAAATAAACAAAAAACCCACTCTTTTCCAATAGGTCCTTGATGCCATTAGCAGCTGGCTACTTTCCCCAGATCATAGGATCATTCTTTCTCTCCTTTACATACCTCTGGCATTTGGTTCCTAGGGCTATCTTTGCTGAGACTTGATGCTTGACAAATGCCCGGACAGGCTAAGATATGGGCTGCTAAAAAGATAACTTGAAAGCAATGATGAAAAAGCACTGCCAAGGGCAGCAATAAAAGCAACCTTCCTCGGTGGACAGCACAGGAGGGTGCAGGGTGGTCCATGGGGGTTGGCTGATGCAAGCTTTCTAGGAACCAAGATGAATAATGGTCCTTCCCTCAAGCAGCTTCCAGTGCAGCAGAAGAGATAGGAAAAAAAGACAAAAACAAATGCACAAGAGTCACACATAGGAACTTAGTCACATTCCAGAGATGTGTATGGAAGTGCCATCAAAATGGTACCATAGAAGTTAGATCAAAATGGTACCATAGAAGTTAGATCAAAATGGTGCCAGAGAAGTGCCATCAAAATGGTACCATAGAAGTTAGATCAAAATGGTATCATAGAAGTTAGATCAAAATGGTACCATAGAAGTTAGATCAAAATGGTGCCAGAGAAGTTAGATCAAAATGGTGCCAGAGAAGTTAGATCAAAATGGTGCCAGAGAAGTTAGATCAAAATGGTACCAGAACAAAATGTCCAAGTCTGCAGTTTCTGATAGATTGCGTGAGCAAGTTCCCATTTCTTCTTTTCTTTCTTCTTTTCTTTTCTTCTTTCTCTTTTCCTCCTGTTTTCTCCCCTCTGTCTTTTTTTTTTTTTTTTTTTTTTGTTTTTGAGACAGGTTCTCACTTGTATGTCGGGTTCCTCTGGGACTCACTACGCAGCCCAAGCTGGCCTTGACACCTCAGCAGTTCTCCTGCTTCAGCCTCCTGAAGGCTATGACTACTGTGTGAGTCACCAGGCCTGGCTGCCAGTTTCTTTTAAAACATATAGGCTATGCCAAGGTAGGCCTGATAGTGCACACCTCTAAATCTAACACTTGCAATGTGAAGGCAGAAGATGAGGAACCCAAGGTCATCTTTGACTACACAGTAAGTTTGAGGTCAGTCTGGGCTACATAAGACCTTGCCTCAAAAAACAAGAACTGAAACAAAACAGGAAAAAAAAATCACATTAGATAATTCTGAACATAAAATTATCTTAAAAATGTGATCCATTTTCTTTCTTAGCAAAAAAGAACAGTTTCTTCACTAAATATTGCGCTGAAAAGTCATTTGTTTTAGCACACTGACACTTGGTTATTTTGTGTTGGGAGCAAATGTCCTCCCCTTTCTGTGAGTCAGCTTGTTGTACAGAACCACAGGGAGGCACTGTCTTAGAATGGGTGAGCTTCTCTGGACTGGAGAAAGATGCAGCTAGAGTGAAGAGGTTGAGTCTAATGTTTCAGTAGATGAAGTGGGGGCTGGCGGAAGTTCCCTGAGCCTATGACTAAAGAGGCTTCAAGATTCTGTCAGAGCAGTTTTGGGGTAGTGTGTGAGGCTTTCCAGTTCCCACTCCTGTGACGGTGAATTTCAGTGCATCACATTTCCATTAGAAGATGTGGATCTCTTCCCAACCAAATCGACTTCCCAACCATTTCTCAACTGCCTGGAAATCCAGACCCAACTAATCCATAGGGGAGACAAGTATTACATAATGTCAGTTGTCTCAAGGGCTCTCTGTGGAGAAAGACATGAGAAATCAAGGGCTGAGAACAACACAGTTCTGTGTATTTAAATGTCAAGAGCTACTACGCTGAGAGCCAGGAAGGGTGGTTTCTGCCTGTAATCCCAGAACTCAGAAGGCTGAGGAAGGATTGCCATGAGTTCAAGGCCAGCCTGGAGCTAGATTGCAAGACCCTGTCTGGAGAAGAAGAGAAAAAGAGTGAAAGGGTGTGGAGAAGTTGACAGGTAAGGTTTGCATGTGGAATGTGAAAAGAACTCTATAATAGTGTGATTTTATTTAGCTTAATAAAGTTTTAAGTATTGCAAGAGTTGTTATGGTGGAATTATGTGTGGTGGAACAAAGAGGAGTAAGGGGGGGGTCAAGGTAAGAAATGAGCTGGTGTGGTGAATATAATCAAAGCACACAATATACTTCTCTTCCTGAAACCCAGCACTCTATACAATGAAAATTCATGTAGAAAAGAGTTGCTCATTCCGTTAGAGTATGCCGAATGGAGGAATTAATTTAGTAACCATTGAAATGTTCTTTACAGAAATGCTGTTATTACCAAACTACTAGTTGTAAGAGTTGGAAAAGTGGGTTTAAAAGGAATGAGTAATACATTTAGAAATAAATGTATAAGAATGACTGATGGATGTCTTCAATTAGAACCATTTAAAAATATTTTACTTTTATTTGTTTGAGAGAGAGAGAGAAAGAGAGAAATAGGTAGGGAGAGAGAGAGAGAGGGAGAGAATGGGCATGCCAGGGCCTCTGGCTACTGCAAACAAACTCCAGATGTGTGCACCCCTTTGTGCATCTGGCTTACATGGATACTGGGGAATCAAACCTGGGTCCTTTGGCTTTGCAGGCAAGTGCAATAACTGCTAAACCATCTCTCCAGCTCCTAAAACCATTTTGTTCTTTTTTTGGAGAGAGACAGAGAGAAAGGTAGAGGGAGACAGATAGAGATGGGCACGCCAGCAGCCTCTCAGCTGCTGCGAATGAAATCCAGATGCGTGCGCCCCTTGTGGTCAAGTGCGGCATTGCACCCTTGTGTCACTTTGCATCTGGCTAAACATAGGACCTGGAGATTGGAACCACTGGAGATTGGAACCGGGTTCTTAGGCTTAGGAGGCAGGTGCCTTAACCACTAAGCCATCTCTCCAGCCCCCTAAAACCATTTTTAAAAAACAGAATGAAGAAAGAATGAAGTGTTCTGGAAGACCAATCCAAGCCATTATCCTGCACAACAGTGGACATGATTGCTTTTGTTCCCCATGCCATGAAGCTGGTGGGAACCTCGCAGTGGGTTTGGTGAAAGTCTCCTTTATTCACTCCTTATTGAATTGGGGGACTGGAGAGGAAGTGACTCATCTGGAGTCACAAAACGTGATTAAGACACAGGAAGGAAAATGGAATGTTCTGGAACTTTCCCTCACTGAGGAATAAATGACCCTACTCCCTTACACAGTTAACACTATCTGAATTTTTTCACTTTCCTTTATTAATTTAATTTTTATTTATTTGAGAGAGCAAGAGAAAGAGAGAGAGAGAGAGAGAGAGAGAGAAAGAAAGAGAGAGAAAGAGAGAATGAATGGGCAAGCTAGGGCCTCCAGCCACTGCAAGTGAACTCCAGACACATGTGTCACCTTGTGCATCTGGCTTATGAGAGTCCTGGGGGAATGACCTGTGGTCCTTTGACTTTGTAGGCAAATGCCTTAACTGCTAATCCATCTCTCCAGCCCTTCTTTTTTAAAAAATATTTTTATTTATTTATTTGAGAGAGAGAGAAAGAGAGAGAGAGAAAGAAAAAAATGAGCACCTCAGGGCCTCTAGCCACTGCAGATAAACTCCAGATGCATGCGCCACCATGTGCCTGTGGCTTATGTGGGGTGGTGGTTTGATTCAGGTGTTCCCCCCCCCATAAACTTAGGAGTGCTGAATGCTAGGTTCCCAGCTGATGGAGAATTGGGAATTATCGCCTCCTGGAGGCAGTGTATTGTTGAGGGCAGGCTTATGGGAGTTATAGCCAGTTTCCCCTTGCCAGTATTTTGCACACTCTCCTGTTGCTGTTGTCCATCTGATATTGCCCAGGAGGTGATGTCCATCTTCTGCTCATGCCATTGTTTCCCCTGCCATCATGGAGCTTCCCCCTTGAGTGTGTAAGCTAAAATAACACCTTTTCCCTACAAGCTGCTCTTGGTCAGGTGATTTCTGCCAGCAATGTGAAACTGACTGCAACATGTGGGTACTGGGGAATCGAACCTGGGTCCTTAGACTTTGCAGGCAAGTGCTTTAACTGCCAAGCCATCTCTCTAGCCTATCACTTTCTTTTTAAAAAATTAATTATGAGCTGGGCATGGTGGCGCACGCCTTTAATCCCAGCACTCGGGAGGCAGAGGTAGGAGGATCGCCATGAGTTTGAGGCTACCCTGAGACTACACCAGGTTAGCCTGGACCAGAGTGAGACCCTACCTTGCAAAACCAAAAAAAAATTAATTATGAACTTTATTGTATGAACATATCACGTGTTGGTCATATTCCCATTCAGTTAAACTCTTATATCCCCTCTCCATCTCTCCCATTTCACTGAGGGGTTAATGGTGTTTACTGTGGGGTCCTGAGTGCATAGTTCTATTCTTGTGGGGGGAGGGCAATTCCTTAGGGTACTCCTTCCCTCCCTATGGCTCTTCCACAGGTTTTCCTGAGCCTCAGTAGGTGTGTTACCCTATCTGATTTTTTTCCTATAGTTTTGTTATTCAAGAAAAAACTGCAGATGATAGAATTTAGTTTCTAATGTTTCCAAGGCAATGCTATAGAAAAACAATACCGGTTATTTACCGTTTTCATATATAGTTCACCCCTGTATCCACAGGTCCCGCATCTACGGATTTAACCAACTGCAGAACAAAATATACAAGAAAAACAATCAAATCTGTATTGAACACGTGCAGACATTTTCCCTGTCACTATCCCCTAAATAATAGATTATAAACCTGGTGTAGAGGGGACTGAGGTAGGAGGACTGAGCTCTAAGAATGAGTTTCAGGTCAGCCTGAGCTACAGCGAGACCCTGCCTCAGAAGGAAATGATAGAGTGTGACAAATATTTACATGGTGCTTAAGTGTGTTATATCTAGAGGTGATTCAAAGTGTGTGGAAAGAGGAGCCAAGGTCTGAGGCGTGCCTGTACAGCTGTGTAAAGGGGCTCAGGCATCTACAGATTTTGGTGTCTGCAGGGACAGCTGGAACAGCCCCTTCTGGATGCTGAGGGATGACTGCACTTCCTGTTTTTTAAAAAAATCACACACACACACACACACACACACACACACACACACACACACGCACGCACGCACGCACGCACGCATGCAAACAGAGAAGGACAGAGAGAAAGAGAGAAAAAGAAAGAAAATGGGTGCTCCAGAGCCTCTAGCCACTGCAAACGAATTTCAGATGCATGTGCCACTTTGAGCAT
This sequence comes from Orientallactaga sibirica, assembly GCA_036365145.1. Lineage (NCBI taxonomy): Eukaryota > Metazoa > Chordata > Mammalia > Rodentia > Dipodidae > Orientallactaga > Orientallactaga sibirica. The sequence continues at coordinate 4,845,809 of JAEOAD010000463.1, read as the reverse complement.
CTGTCTTTACATGGGTTCTGGGGAATTGAACTCAGGTCATTAGGCTTTGTAGGTAAGCGCCTTAAATGCTGAACATTCTCTGAACCTTTCAGTGTGTGTGTGTGTGTGTGTGTGTGTGTGTGTGCGCGCGCGCAGAGGTCATAAATTAATATCAGGTGGCTTTCTAAATTACTTTTCACTTTATTCATTGAAGCTGGGTTTCTCACTTGAACCCAGAACAAACCAGCTTGGCCCAGAGATCTCCTGTATCTGCCACTCATGTGCTGGGGTTACAGGTCAGAGGCCACAGTGATCCAGCATCTTACATGGGTTCTGGGGATCCAAACTATGGTCCTCATGGTTGAAAAGCAAGCTTTTAGCCTCTTAGCCGTCTCCCCACCCTCCCTTTACATTTTTTTCCCCTCTTTACATTTTTACTTGGATTGCAAAAAGGGTTTGAGACAGTGTCTGTCAGGTCCAGGAAGTTAAAGGGTGATTGGCTGCTCTGGCTGGGACTTGAGCAGACTATAAAAGCCCATGACAATGTAAGCTCTGGATGAATAAAGGGTGTCTGGCCATTTCTCAGCAAGTATCTAATGAGCATTTACAACACTTGTGGAAACCCATGGACTAAGTATTTGTGGGCAGGGACCGCATCTGTCTCCCTGCTGTATCCCCAAGGTGTGAGGCAGGGATTGGTGCCTAAATTCCTATTAAAGAAAAACATGAGCTGTAGAGATGGCTCAGCAGTTAAGGCGTTTGCCTGCGAGGCCTAAGGACCCAGGCTCAATTCTCTAGTACCCATGTAAGTCAGACACCACTTGGCACATGAGTCTGGAGACCCTGGTGCATCCATTCCCCCCACTCTCTTTTTGTTTTTCTCATTCTCAAATAAATAAAATAAAATAAAATAAAAATAAAGAAAGCCATGTGTGCAGGAAGGAGGGGATGATTGTCCCGGTGGATCTGCCTGCATGGCCTGTCAGGCTTTGTAACCCCAGCACCGAGTACAAGCCAATTTCTGGTCCAGGTGCTCAGTGGACGCTCTGTGACAGGAGCTAATCCACGTGCTCAAGGAGACATTTAGAAGCCCAAGCATTCTGTTGACGACTTGCGACCCTTGAAGTTTTTCAAATAGGACTGTTATACTTCATCAATGGGATCAGTTATTATTTGAAACTTCACTGTTGTCATCTTTCTGTAGCTGAGGACTACAGAGAGCCCGCTGTTGGTGACAAGGTTGTCCTCCGCATATTCCTTCATGGCCCACTTGTTAGGGTGGCATGCTTCTAGATGGATCTAGAGAGAGGTTACATGGGCATTACACTCCACCACAAGAGCAGCCACCAGGTGAAGATGTCACTAAGGTGACTCAGGTCACAGTGCATTTGGAGAGGAGGTCTGGCCAGCCCATGTATTTATCTCCTCAGATCAAAGTTCTCCTGCCTACAACTTATTTCTTCTCTGATCGTAAACAGCCTGGGAGGCACAGAAGTCACAACCTGTCCCTGAACCCCAAATGCAGCGCTAAAGTGAATGCTAATGGAGGGGAGAAGGTGTAGAGTAATTTCTATTGATGAGCTAATTTAATGTTTACAGAAACTTGTGATCTTGGTCTCATTAATCATTCCCATTGTGGAGAAACTGACATCCAGAGACCTGAAGTAGATTTCCCAAGATGAAACGGCTATCGGGTGACAGAACAAAGATCAAACTCAGTGTCCGATTTAAAACACCATATTATGTGAATTTACATAGCCCCCTCTCTTTAGCTGGAAAATTTTCATTTACTAAATTTGGAACAAGGCAATGATTTGTTTTAATAGAATGTTTCATTTTGGACTTTTAAGAAAGAATTTACGACCTTGCCTATGACACACACCCCACAGTACAGGACTTTTAGAGACCATTGAGCCAGTGTCTAGTTTAAGAATATGCCCAACAGCTATTTATTTATTCATTGAGATTCAAAAATCTAATTGACACACAATGACTGTTCATGTTTATGGGGGCAGTGTTACAACTTGGTACATGTATATATTGAGTAATTATCATTGCCATTTCCATCTCCTTAAACATATCATTTCTTTGCATTGGGAATGCTCAAACTTTTCTAGTCGTGTGTGTGTGTGTGTGTGTGTGTGTGTGTGTGTACATAGTTTGCAGTGGTACAGATCAAACCCAAGACCTTGTGCATGCCTGGCAAGTACTTTACCACTGAGCCACATCCCAAGCCTCTTCCAGTTCTTAAAAATATGTATAGTACATTATTTAAAGCTGTGGAGTGGAACAGCCAGTTCTCCTCGAGTACCTGTTTTCTGGCCTCTATCTCCTCTCTCCCTCCCTTCCCCAGGTCTAGTGAGCACTGTTCACTCACTTGTGAATTGTTTTGCAGTGTTTTTTAAAAAGTATTTTATTTTAAGCTGGGCATGGTGGTGCATGCCTTTAATCCCAGCACTTGGAAGGCAGAGGTAGGAGGATCATAGTGGGTCTGAGGCCACCCTGAGAATACAGAGTGAATTCTAGGTTAGCCTGGACTACAGCAAGACCTTACCTCAAAAAACAAAAACAAGGGGCTGGAGAGATGGCTTAGCAGTTAAACTCTTGCCTATGAAGCCTAAGGACCCCGGTTCGAGGCTTGATTCTCCAGGACCCACGTAAGCCAGATGCATAACGGGGTGCATGTATCTGGAGTTCGTTTGCAGTGGCTGGAGGCCCTGGTGCACCCATTCTCTCTCTCTCTCTCTCTCTCTCCTCTACCTGCCTATTTCTGTATCTCTCTCTTTATTTATTATAAATAAATATATTAAAAAAACCAAAAACAAACAAACCAAATGTGTGTGTGTGTGTGTGTGTGTGTGTGTGTGTGTGATTTATTTGAGAGAAAGAGGCAGATATATATAGAGAGAATGGGTATGCCAGGGCCTCTAGCCACCGCAAACTAACTCCAGACACATGAGCCACCTTGTCCATCTGGCTTTATGTGGGACAGGGGATTCAAACCTGGATCCTTAGGCTTCACAGACAAGTGTCTTAACCACTATGCCATCTCTCCAGCCCTGTTTTGCAGTGTTTTAAAGGATGTGCTCTGGCCTGAGAGCATCAGATCACCTTCCACGAGGGTCTTGCACACCCTGGCGCCCCTTGCCCTTAATCTCTTGGGACTGGACAGTTGAGAAGTGTTGAGTGGATGACTTTGCCAGGACAGTGGGCATTCCAGAGCCCTGGGTGGCTTCTCTAGGGCACTGCTATTTTTAATTTTAATTTTTTTTTTTTGGTTTTGCAAGGTAGGGTCTCACTCTGGTCCAGGCTGACCTGGAATTAACTATGTAGTCTCAGGGTGGGCTCAAACTCTCGGCAATCCTCCTACTTCTGCCTCCCGAGTGCTGGGATTAAAGGCGTGCACCACCACGCCCGGCTTATTTTTAATTTTTTAAATTTTTATTTACTTATTTATTTGACAGAGAAAGAGGGAGAAAGAGAGAGAGACAGAGAGAGAATGGGCATGCCAGAGCCTCCAGCCACTGCAAAGGAACTCCATATGCATGTGCCTCCTTGTGCATCTGGCTAACTTGGATCCTGGGGAATCAAACTGAGGTCCTTTGGCTTTTCAGGCAGATGCCTTAACTGCTAAGCCATCCCTCCAGCCCGACTGTTTTGTTTTGTTTTTGTTCTTTTTTTTTTAAGTGCCTCATCCCTTGGAGAATAGTTGTAGATGGCACACTGTGGTAATGAAAGCAAACCTAGGAACATTCGTTAGCCAGTTCAGAGACTGTGTGCTTCAATCAAATCCTGCCGTTGATGTTGCTGTCTCATACTAGTATGGAGGTGCTTTTACTTTATACTTGAAATGGAGGGCGAGTTAGCGCGCTGGCCTCTTTTACAGTGACTTCTTTGACCATGTTTGGCTTGGCAGTTAAGAAAAAAATCAACAGAAGGATTATGTTTCAATGGCACAACACCTAATCCTCAGGCAAATGATTTGTTCACGCTTAATATAATGCTCTTAGGATGTGTTGTTTGATGTAAACACCGGTTCTCAGAAAACGGTGCCTGAGGTATACTTCTTTACCCTCTAATACCCTATTTGTGTTGGCCTGTGCACGTTGGATATAAAGCCATTATGATAAAATAGATCCTCTTTAGCCTGATAAAAAGGAAACTCAGACTACAGGACCCACACCACGAGAGAGAAGGTGCTATAAAACACGAAGCCCTTAGGATGTGTGTACCAACATCAGCACCAAGCAGACAGGAGGTTCCCATGGCTGGGAATGAGCATCGGCACTCATTTAAGGAACTTTATTTGAATCCAATTGCATGCAGCTGCTCCTTTGCCAGCATGGGGCAGCTGCCTCCACATAGGGGCCTGGGACCCCCAAGGACACAGAATCCTTAGAGAGTGTTGTCTGCTCTTGAATAGAATGTAAGGTTAATAATGACAGCCCAAAAAATGTTGGGCATTTCAACATGGCATTCACCTTCCCATGGCACGAATGCAGGCAGGGGTGGCAGACAGAAAGTGACTTTCAGTATCCTTCCCTGCTGTGCATTCTCTTCCAGCTCCTGTGGAAGGATTGCTGCTCAGCCGGGTATAAGAAAGACGGGGGGCGGTGCCATCTCCCTCATCCGATCTGATGCGATGCTTGAACATCAGCAAGAACTCCACCGCAGTGCACTGCTCTCCATCTTTGAAGAGCACACACTATTAGCTCTAGTCACCGTTCCTCCAGTGACTTCCTGCCGGAACGCCCAGGATTGAGAGCCTCCCCTGTAACGGCCCCTTTTGCAAAGGATGACATGTCGCAGGCTCTGAATGGAAGACTTGACTTTTCAGATTCCTGCCTTATGTGGACTCATCTGCCACGTTTTAAGAGCTGTAGGAGAGGAAAAGCTTTTTAATAACGTGCTAGATTTTTATTTTCATTTGGAATGCAGTCCTAATTTCTCCTTCCCTTCCCTTCCCTCCCCTCCTTCTATTCTCCCTCCCTCCCTCTTTCTCTCCCACCCCTCCCTTCTATTCTTCCTTCTTACCTCTATCCTTCTCACATTCCCCTCCTCCCCTTCCTTCCTTCCTTCCTTCCTTCCTTCCTTCCTTCCTTCCTTCCTTCCTCCCTCCCTCCCTCCCTCCCTCCCTTCCTTCCTTCCTTCCTTCCTTCCTTCCTTCCTTCTTTTTATTTCATTTGTTGAAGATCTAGCCCAGGACCCAAGCACATCAAGCACGTTCCCTACCACTGAGCCACATTTTCAGTCTATAGTCTGAATTTCTATTCTTCCAAGAATAGATTGTTTCACAAACAAACAAACAAACAAACAAAAACAAAAACCCAATTTTTGAAGGATGATGTCTTCAGTTTAAATAATCTTTTCTTAAATGTATAATTTTATTATTGACAATTTCTATACTTACAATGAACCATGATAATTCCCTCCCCTCCCCCACTTTCCTCTTTACAACTCCACTCTCCATCATATCTCCTCCCTCTCTCCATTAGTCTTTCTTTTATTTTGATGTTATTGTCTTTTTCTCCTATTATGAGGGTCTTGTGAAGATATTGCTAGGCACTGCAAGGTCATGGATATTGAGGCCAATTTCTGTCTGGACAGTTGGATTGTAAGGAGTCATACCCTTCCTTTGGCTCTAACATTCTTTTTAAAAATTATTTTATTATTTATTTATTAGAGACAGAGATAGGGAAAGAGAAAGAGGGAGAGTGAGAATGGGCACGCCAGGGCCTCTAGCCATTGCATACGAACTCCAGGCGCATGTGCCCCTTGTGCATCTGGCTTACGTTGGACCTGGAGAATCAAACTGGGGTCCTTAGGCTTCACAGGCATGTGCCTTAACCACTAAACCATCTCTCCAGCCCTGGCTCTTATATTCTTTCCACCACTTCTTCTGCAATGGACCCTGAGCCTTTAATTCCAGCACATGAAAAGCAGAAGTAGGAGAATCGCCAAGAGTTCAAGGCCACCCTGAGACTGAATTCCAGGCCAGCCTGGGCTCGAGCAAGACCCTACCTCAAAATAATAAATAAATAAAATTTAAAAAGCTAGGTATGATGGCACATGCCTTTAATCCCAGTGCTTGGGAGGCACAGGTAGGTGGATCATTGTGAGTTCGAGGTTACTCTGAGACTACATAATGAATTCCAGGTCAGCCTGGGCTAAAGGGATACCCTACCTTGAAGAAATAAACAAAATAATTAATATTCATGCATCACCTCAGACAAAAGTCCAAAGCCAGTTAACCATAGCTCATACTTTTTTTTCCCATTGAAATTGCTTGTTTTATTTTTCCCAATCTCAGCAAGAGCACAGAAGCCCATCATTTCCATCCCAAACTGGATTATCACAAGCTGAGATTATAGGGACCCTTTTCAAAGCTAGTGATGCAGGGCTGGAGAGATTGCTTAGTGGTTAAGGAGCTTGTCTGTGAAGCCTATGGACCGAGGTTCAATTCCTCAGTACCCACATAAGCATGCATCTGGAGTTTGTTTGCAGTTATGTTTTAAAAATGAAGCAGAATAACTTCATTTTTTAAAATACCATTTGCAATGAAGAACATCTTCACGTAAAGGATTCCTAAACTGAATCTACGCCTTCCTTCATTTCACTGAGTATGTACGGAATAAGAAAATTCCAAGTCAGAGGCTGGGGAGTTCAGTGTGATGCATGAGGGTCTGAGAGGGCCCGATTTACCCAGAGTTCAACTCCCCAGCACCCATGTAAACAACTTTGTGTACACACACACACACACACACACACATATACACACACACACACAGAGGCATATAAGTCTAGTCCTGAGGATGGTGGATACAAATCACTGGGGTTTCCTGGTCAGCAAACCTTAATTAAAATAGCAGTTCCCATGCAATGAAATGCCCCAAGGAGACACATGGAGACGCAATATACAGGAAGACACCAACATTCTTCTCTGGCCTGCACATGGGACACGGGACATGCACAGTTGTACACACACACACACGTGCATATATCACACACACACATCTACCACACATGCTACACATCCCCACACACAAACATGCGTGCGCGCGCGCACACACACACAGGGTGCACACACTCATGTACACACAATGAAAAACTCCAAGCGGACAGAAGAACGGCACGGCTTCCCAGAGCCTATTGGAACAATGTTTAAACACCTGCTCACCCCTGCTGCCCACTGAAGTGGGCCGGGCAGGTGACAGAACAGAATCACTTTGACATCATGGCCAGGCATCAGATCAAATATCAGAAATCAAGAAAGAATGGGGCTGGAGAGATGGCTTAGCGATTAAGGCACTTGCCTACAAAGCCAAAATACCCAGGTTCTACTCCCCAGGACCCATGTAAGCCAGATGCACAGGGGCACATGCTTCTGGAGTTTGTTTGCAGTGGCTGGAGGCCCTGGCACACCCACTCTCTGTCTTTCTACCTGCCTGTTTCTGTAGCTCTCTCTCAAAATAAATAAATAAAAATAAAATACATTTTTAAAAATCAAGAAAGAATAGAGAAACAAAGAATAAGGATATTCCACAACAAAAACAGACTAAAGTAACTTATGAAAACTAAGCCAGCTCTACAAGTGGGCAGGAGGGGGGGGATGGGACTTAATTCTGCTGAAGAGTGTTTGGAAGATTGCTTGGGCATCGACTAGACCCAGATAAGGAAGTGGGGTGGGTGCTCCTGCCACTGGGCTGTGGAGAGAAAATTTAGCTCCAACCTTACCATGGAGAGAGGTGGAGATGAACCAGGGCCTGTTCTTAACTGGATCTTAGGACCTTGGCCTCATTTGGGACTCATTTTTCTTAAACTCAGGACTACTGTGTTTCAGACTTGTTGGGGTTTGAGACACTAGATGAAGCTTGAATGTGGAAGAAACAAGTTTTATTTGTTCTCTGGAAGTTCCACTGCTCACTTTTCCTTGGCTTTCTTCAATCCTAATATATATATATATATATATTTAAAGACTTTATTTATTTGAGAGAGAAGAGAGAGAGAGAGAGAGAGAGAGAGAGAGAGAGAGAGAGAGAGAGATGAGAAGAAGAGGCACACCAGGGCTTCTAGCTACTGCAAACAAACTCCAGCCACATGCATCGCCTTGTGCATCTGGCTTACATGGATACTGGGTCCTTAGGCTTCAAAGCCAAGCACCTTAACTGCTGAGCCATCTCTTCTTCCCTAAATAAATACTTTCTTTTGTTTGTGTTTTTGACGTATAGCCTCATTTTAGCCCAGCCTGACCTGAAACTCACTGTAGTCCCAGATGAGCCTCGAACTCACAGCAATCCTCCTGCCTCTGCTTCCAGAGTGCTGGAATTAAAGGCATGAGCCACCATGCCTAACCACACCTAAATATTTCTAAAGCCCACCCACCCCCCTCCATCCTTATGATGGCTCCCAGGAAAGTTCTCTCCATCTCTCCATCCCTCCATCCCTCCCTCCCTCTTTTCTTCATTGTCCTCACTGTAGCAGGAATGCTCTGGAGGCCATAGTAAACAGAGTCTATCACAACTGTTGAAAACTTTATGCTTGCACTTCCCCATTCCTCAGAGGTTTACAAAACGCTCTGCTTGGTGACATCACCAAGTACCAACCTCTGGGAACTGGTCTACCCGTCATTTTCCACACCCAGTTCTGGATGAGAAAGGAGCCAGCCTCAGTCACGCTCTCCAGCCTGGAGCTCTTCTCCTCTGGCCAGCCTCCAAGACGTGGCTTGAGGGGAACTTCCAGCATGGGTCCTACCAGGCACACCACGTGGCACCCTGTCACCATCTCTTTGAGATGCCCATGGGGCCCATCACCCTGAGTAGGTTTGCCTCCCAGGAAGACTATCCAGCTCAATGTGGTTTGCTTATGAATAAGAACATGAATAAAAGCCAGGCGTGGTGGCGCACGCCTTTAATCCCAGCACTCGGGAGGCAGAGGTAGGGGGATCGCCCAGAGTTCGAGGCCACCCTGAGACTACATAGTTAATTCCAGGTCAGCCTGGACCAGAGTGAGACCCTACCTCAAAAAAAATAAAAAATAAATAAATAAATAAAAAATAAATAAATAAAAAGAAAGAAAGAAGAACATGAATAAGGTGAGCGCCTGTGTCTACCTGAAGGTGCTCACTAAAACTTTATGAATTAATGTGGAATCCAAAGGCCTGGGGATCTCAGCTTCTTTGTTCGCTAGGTAGTGTATTAAAGAAAAGCAATATCTTCTTGACTAAAAAAACCAATTTACCTCATAGGACTCCAAGGACTATCTGGAATTCCCCTTCCCCAGTGTTTTTGTAAAGGAGAAAAATAGTATAATTAGATCAAACGAGCAGCTATCCTTTGATGTCCCTCCTCAGCCCACACCCCACCCCATACCTTACATATGCAAATAAGTTTCAGAAGCTGGAGAAGCCCAAACACAAATTCAGGTATGTTAGGATAACCCTAATCAGGAGATAATAACAGCATTCTTTATTTGTGTTGCAATTAGGATTCAGACTGAACCACACACCAACACTGAACTGCTTGTGAGGACTGTGGGGCTGGGCAGAAGACTCAGCTGTGGAGACACAACAGCATGGGCTACCTGTTAGGGGCTGGGTAAGTTAACGCAACCCTCAGATGGTAAGTTAGAGTCCTCCGTCACCCAGACCAAGATCTATCCTAGAGTTCCATCTCTTCTGATCAGACATGCCTAACCCTTTCTGACACATGGAGAAGTGTGCCAAGCAGACAGGAAATTCAGGGACCAGACCCCTTCCTGGGTGTCTGCAAGCCATGCAAGGTGACCAGGCTGCAGAAGGAACGCTAGTAGAGGTGATGTCTCTTGTGACCGGCAGAATTAGCTTTTTTTTTTTTTTTTTTTTTGGTTTTTTGAAGTGGGGTTTCACTCTAGCTCAGGCTGACCTGGAATTCACTGTAGTCTCAGGGTGGCCTCGAACTCACGGCAATCCTCCTACCTCTGCCTCCCAAGTGCTGGGATTAAAGGCGTGCGCCACCACGCCCGGCCAGAATTAGCTTTTATGGGAGCGCAGGAAAGACTACAGAATTCTCCTGAGGGAATAGGGGTGTGCATGGGCAACTGGGGGAGGTCTTCAAGGAGGTGAAACCTAGTTAGAACAAGAAGAGTTGGGAGTGGGACTTGAGAGGACCCACGGGTGTGTACAATGTACCTGTGAATAGTGTCTCACACAAATGCCCAGATCTGGCTCTGCATACACTGTACGTTACAAGAACATATCTAGCCCATGATTCACACAGTTGTCCCTCAGCACCAAGGGGGGCGGCCTCCAGGATGTCCTGCATGGGTAAGATGCTCCTGTGCCTTCCACGAGATGACGGTGTTTGCATAGTTCCCATGCAATTCTCTTGTGTCCTTTCAGTCACTAAAATACCCAGAGCAATGTAAAGGCTGTGTAAGTCTGCTTACCCTAACCTTGCTTAGGGAATAATGCTAAGAAAATACAGTCAGAGTGTCTGGGGGTGTAGCTCAGTGGTAGAACATTTATCTGAGTTCAATCCCCCTGCACCCCAGAATAGAAAGCAAGTCTATTGATGCTCAGCAAGCAGGCTCATATTTTTTTGACTGTTTTTGCTCTGCAGTTGGCTGAATGAAGCCATACATGTGGCTTCCATGGGTGAGTGAGCCGGCTGTACGTACAATTGGCTTCTAGAAGTTGCCAGGCAATTCTAGAGCATCAAAATGATTTTCTGAAGGTTTGGGGTGCTGCTGTCGGGCAGTACGCTGGCTGTCCCCTGAGCTAACTCCATGCCCATGCTGACACCCACAGACATGTAGCATGAGGACAGACTTTCAGATGGAGGGCCCTCACGTGACATTCATCCATGTGGTGCAGGTGATGCAGGGCTGGGCAGTGAAGGACTGCCTCCTTCCCAGGTGACCCTCTGCTCATTTCTATGAGCTGGGCAGTCCGGACTCTGGTCAGCTGTGGTCCTGACCTTCCTCCTCACAATTCTAGAGGCAGGAACCTTCATGTTCTCACCAGCTGACAAACACCCAAGTGCCTTTCAGTGAGACAGACCCACAGCACACTGAGCGCACATTCCACTGCCCAGCCCAGCAGGGTGCGGATTGGTCAGGGTAAAATCCAGAAATCTTGATTTTGCCCTTCTGGTGACATTTTCTGCTGTTCTCTCCACCGAGAGGCACCATGGAAAGGCCCGGAGGATATGAAAAATGGTACCCCGTTCCTATTGGAGATGCTGCCATCTTGAATAATTAGATATAACACCAAGAAGAGGAAGACAGAGGAGAGGAAGAAAAAGACGGCAGAGTGGCAGGGCTCTGAATTCCAGAACCTCCCTGTGCGGTCTGGATCTGATTTGGCCTGAGAATGCAAGCCTGGATAAAAATAAGAAGTGATCGGGTAGAGGACAGACCTGCAGCTTCTCCTTCACCCCTGGGCCGCGCACGCCCAGTGTGCACCTCTTTGGTGGAGAGGCGCTGAGCTGCGTTCCCCAGCAGAAGGCCGGAGTGAGAAGGGGCCTGTGTTTGATGTATGAGCTCTGGCCTGCCATTGTGAGTCACCCCAGAACTAGCTGCAGGCAAAACAAAAATCTTTTGTGATTAATTAGAAAAACTGGACAATTATGAATTGACTGCACACAGTCGGGGTATGGTAATATAAATAGTAATGACTCTGGCGGCCTGATGAACACTCGTGTTTATATGAGATCACTGGAGGAAGGCAAATTCTTACCATGGGATCTGCTCAGATGGGGCAATTTCTAATCTTGGACAATTTGAGGGTCTTGACCAAGATTTCCACGGACACTTTCCAAAGGGGGGGGCTGGTTTTTGACTTTTTGTTTTCACACCCTTCCAAACACTGGTTTCTGTGCCAAGCTGATCTCTTATTTTTATTCTTTAATTCACTCTTAAAAAAATATTGAACCCGAACATCCCTTTCAGCAGCTCTGTGATATCCCTCCTGCCTTTTGTTAACCTCCCTGTCACTGCATGGAGTCCACAGCTGGTGATCTTGTTCTTTAAGTGGGGACATCTGCTTCCACCGTGACATTCTCAAAAGACATGGACACAGTTGTCTTTCTTTCTTTTGTTTTCTTTTTCTTTTTCTTTTCTTTTTTTTTTTTTTTTTTTGGTAGGGTTTCACTCTAGCTCAGGCTGACCTGGAATTCACTCTGTAGTCTCAGGGTGGCCTCAAACTCACAACGATCCTCCTACCTCTGCCTCCTGAGCGCTGGGATTAAAGGCGTGCGCCACCACATCCGGCTCAGTTGTTTTTATTTTTAGGCACCAGCTGGTTTAATCTTCAAGGCACGAGAGAATCCCCACAAGAAAGCAGTTTCAACAGGAAAAGCAAAGAGCAGAACATTACAGCAAGTGACTGAGTGAATGGTTTACTCTGTTTGGGGCAGGGAGGTGTGCTGTGATGCTGAGCAAAACCTTTTATTTTACTTATTTATTTGCAAGAGGGGAAAGACAGAGAGGGGTGGAGGGAAAATGGGTATGTCAGGGTCTTTTGCCACTATAAACAAACTCCAGACCTGTGTGCCACTTCGTGCATATGGCTTTATGTGGGTACTGGGAAATCACACCAGGGTCACTAGGCTTTGCATACAAGCACCTTTAACTGCTGAGCCATTGCCCCAGCCCAATTTAATCTTTTTATTTCTATTTACTTATTTGAGAGAGAGAGAGAGGTAGAGAGAGAGAGAGACACGATTAAAAGTTTTGTTCAGGGGCTAGAAAGATGACTCAGTGATTAAAGGTGTTTGCTTGCAAAGCCCAATGACCTGGGTTCGATTCTCCAGTATCCATGTAAAGCCAGATGCACAAAGTGACACATGTGTCTGGAGTTCATTTGAGATCCTGGCATGCCCATATACTCTCTCTCAAATACATTTTAAAAATATTTTTTAAAAGCTTTAAAAACACTTTTAATGATGCCTGGGCGCATATATATATATATATATATTCATGAATGTATGTATCTACATATATATTTTCATATATATGTGGCATGATTTGATCTTTCTTCTCTTTTCCCATGACCCTCCTCTCCCCCTTGCAGATAGGGAACAAGCGCACCCTCCATTGTGGAAACACGGGACCATTATTTCTTTTTAAGGAAGTTCCTGATGAAAAATAATTAAGCCCTGACAGAGCCTGCAAATGTCAAAATACAAATTTCCTCCAGTGGTCATTTTTTAACCACCAGGATGAGTGCGTTATCCTTTGTCCCCGGGCAGCAATGTGCCAGCTAGCAATGGTCACCAACCCAAGAGTAGCCACAGAAAATGCCATTCCCCTAACCTCCTATCCCACGTGATCTTTGTGAAATTTGGTTTCTGCCAGCCAATTAAGTAGCCTTCACAGTGCATTCTACATCTCCAAGAGCCTTTTCTGGGCCTCTGTTGGCGCTCGCCAGCATCCACATTGTTTTCTATTATTATTCAAGCAGGGCCGCCTCCTCCGTAGTGAACCCACTGACCATTCAATCAGAGCAGGAGCTGCTCTGGATAATTAAAAGTTCCCAACCTCTTGCCCCAAGGCCAGGCTAGAGCCAGTCAGAGAGGAGCCAGGTCTGGCTGCTCAGGGACCCATCGATCAGCTGATTAACCCTTCTTACTGATTGGTCAGAACTGATTGCATCTCGGGTACAGAAATCTGCTCTGGCCCTGGGGCACAAGAGGCAGCTATACATTCAGGGTGGCTGAGCAAGTGGCCCCAGCAGTCACTGTCCTCACACACAAAGTGACAGGAGGCAAAGAGGCCTCCTCATATAATATGCGAAAAGGGTTTTAATTTCCCCACCTCTGTTTATCCATGATGCCACTGCTGCCTCCTGGATTTCTAGGGACAAGAACCTTTGCTTGAGTTTTTTTTGAGCAGAAAAGCTCTCAGCTTGCCAGATGCTGACCGTGCAGTGTCCCCTTGCAAAATAGCCCAGGTCAGAAAGCACCGAAGGCCCACCCTTCATAAAATACATCCCTCTTCTGCAGGTTGCTTCCAGACCACGTGACTGTGGTGGCAGGGTTTGAATTTGATAGCTTGTAAATAATTATCTCCTGGTATAGATAAACAACCTCTCTCTCCTTTGCTTACATTTTGGCACAGTGAGTAACATATACTGTATTGGAAAAAGAGGCATTTAACAAAAATTACTGCCCTGTTGTCTTCGAAGGGAGTAGTTGAGATCCCATCAGGCTGTCAGGCAGGTGTGGCTTGGTCATCCTGACCTCTTAGGTCTCATCTCCCAGGATTTGGAAAGAGAGCTCAGCCCTGAATCCTCTGTAAAAGTATTCGCCTTGCTGGTCACAAGAATATAATTTCTGTCTGTGACAAAGGAAGAAAGCTAAAGATGGCAAGTTGGCTTGGCCAATATTACTTTTGCCAGTGTCTTCAAGAAAAATCAAGCTCTCAGTGATGTCTGAAGCAGCAGGGTATATGCCAGCTTCCTACTGGAAAAGTCAGCTGGCAGCTTGGAAAACAGATGTTTTCCAAAATGCTCCCTCACACACACCCTTATTTTGAGACACTTTAACGGTAAAAACACAAGTGAGGAGACGTTAGAAAGCTGAGCGCTATTCACCTGATGGTGAAATTAATGGCAATGAGGCTGATTTCATAATGAGATGTGGCCTGGTTGTAGTGGCCCAGCTCACCCGAGGACCAGGGACTGCACGCTTCCTGAGCAGTAGCCTATACTACGGCTAAGCAGAGGCTGGACAAGCAGGGGAGAAAGCCATCTTGGCAAAGAATCTTGAGGCATAAAAAGAGGAAGAGGCATAGTAGGGACCCAAAGAAGGGTTTCTTTCTTTCTCTCTCTCTTTCTCTCTCTCTCTTTCTTTCTTTCTTTCTTTCTTTCTTTCTTTCTTTCTTTCTTTCTTTCTTTCTTTCTTTCTCTCTCTCTCCTTCCTTCCTTCCTTCCTTCCTTCCTTCCTTCCTTCCTTCCTTCCTTCCTCCTCCCTCCCTCCCTCCTTCCTTCCTTCTTTTTTTTTTTTCTTTCCTCTTTCTTCTTCATGGCAGGGTCTCACTATCGCCCAGGATGACCTGGAACTCACTCTGTAGCATCAGACTGGCCTCAAACTCACAGCTAACTGTCTATTTTCCTGCCTCAGCCTCCCATGTGCTGGGATGAAAGGCGTTCTGCCACCGCAGCTGGTTCTGGTTTCAAGTCTTAACCAAAGTAACCAACAATTATGAGATCCTGGCCATACTTATGAACTTCTCACTGGCCTTAATTTTCCTGTCTCAAAGAAGGCTGAGCCGGGTATGCACACACACAGATTTTTTTTAATGTGCTTTCTCACAGTTGTTTAATTTATTCTTAAACACATTTATGAAACTGAAGTTGAATTAGAAAAATAATCATGTATAAAACAGGTCTCCATTCCACTGCAAAAGAAGAGACGATGCTGGGCCCCAGGGCGTTAGGAAGTAGCTTGGGTCTTGTTAATGCGATCATCACTAAAGAGGGAATTCACTACACACCATTGCGGAATGTACTGTGTGGACCTAGTGTTGTCCAACTACAGAGGCGTACAGTCTGATTTGTTTTGTGAATGTAGCTGAGTAGATGGCCACAAGGCAGCCTGGAATTTAAAATGTTTTTGGATATTTATCTATGTAAGATTTCTGTGTACATTGAGGAAAAGTAGAAAGTAGATCTTAGGAGAGAAATGAGTACGGGACCATGTCTTAATATTTAATGTCTGGGTAAAATTGGACTGTGTTTGGGAAACGGGGTCATTTATGATACGTAGTGTTACTAAAATTCTGTGGACACTTCTCTTTTCGGTTTTGAGGTAATTGTGTGGAACACACCCCACAGAAGTGCTTGTTGTGAATAATTTTTGAATTATCCGATAATTTCTTTTTCATTACAAAAGGAATAGTATTTATATACTACAAACAAAGTACAAAACCTATGTACAGCCAGGATGGGCGTTAGGCACTCTCTTGTCCTGAGGCGTTAAGTGTAGCAAGCAGGTCTTTCTGCTGACAACTGAGAAGCCGCACTCCAACCAGGTGGCATTCCTGAGAAGGAGGCGAGGTAATTTGAAACCCAGATTAGCCATTTTCTCTGAGGTAAAACAGAGACCACAAAGTATACCTACTCAGTCCCAGTAGCTTCCTTCCAGCCCGTTTGGTTTCCTAAGAGGCCACAGGTGATAGGGAGCATATTAAATGAATGCAACTGACTTTCTTTTAGTGACCTGCTTACGCACCATCGTGGGTGTCACTTAGAGTGTCCTCAAGACCCAAAACACTGGGCACGGTGGTCGAGAAGTGTTGTTGAACATGTGAAACAATGAGAAGTTCATTTTGCCTTCTTTTTTCCCTTCTGAAAGGTTTTCTAAGCGATTCAAGAAATCAGGTAGCAATCAACCCCACCAAATACCAGAGTTCACTTTATATGGAAATTTGTGAACCAAAACAAGTTTAGTTGCTTGTCATTTTCAGTGCCAATTTTATGCTTCGATCAATTAATTCAGAGTAAAAGAAACGCTAGTGGCTGTCAGATTATTAGGAAACGCCTTCACGACGTTCAACCAAACTGTTCAAATAATCTTTATTTTTCTAAGCTCAAGATATGGAACACGATATAGGAGAAGAATATCCTTTGTACAAATTTCCTTTCAGACCGACCAAAACGCTCCATTTAGCTCTTGCTGTCTGTCTGCGTAGGAATTCCTAATGAGTAAACCACAGAGTTTAATAGTAAAATATGCAGGCTACATTTAACAACCGCATATTGATTTTTTTCTTGTAATTTTATTTCCATGACCATTTCTGGCTTCTTAATTAGAAGCCTTTTAGAAAGAGATTTAACATTCTCTCTATCAGAGAACTTGACTTCTGTGTGATAAGGCTTCTTAGGGAAGAGAATTGTATCACAAAGAGGGGACTGCCCATGTTTGTCCCTGGTGGGTCTGAGAGGGGGAGAAACGACAGTGCCTACATGCGCAGATATACACAGACACACACACACTGCCTTCCCACCTCCTTCCTCTGCCAATACAATTAAGATAAAATAGCATTGGCGAACCTGGTGACAAAACTCAACAGTCTCCAATTGCATACGCACCCTATAACGGGAAGGACTGTTTACCCCATGTTCCTTATTAAACTGAAGTATTTTATTTAATGAGCATGAGTCATGCAAGGTGTTCCCATAAATCATCGGCTGGTTTACAAACTCAATAACTAGGCTTCCTGCTCTAACTAGGCTGAGCACACCTTAAATTATTAACACGCCAGGCCCTTAAGGCAGATCTTTGATGAGGATGATATAAACACTGTGAAGACAAGGCGCTCTCTCAGCAAAAGATTATTGACTCTAATTACCATTTACCACAGGAAAAAGAAAAGAAAAGACAATAAAATAGGAGGGAGAATTTAAATCTGAGACTTAATTTTATGAGAGCTTTAAATACCTCACCCCCTCTAACTTTTTCCTTTCTTTCCTTTCCTTTTTTCCTTTTTGTTTTGTGGCTGCCCCACCAACCTATGCATTGCTGATACATAATGTTCACCCGTGGTTGGCTTGTCTTAAAAGGGTGACGGTTGTTAAAGAGGAAAAGAGTGGGGAAGGGATGGAGACACTGGAGACTCTGAAGCTGATATGCACACTTTTTGAAACATGATGGAAATGGCCAGCAGGGAGAGAAAATAATAGTAATACAGTGGTCACTGGTCAAAAAAAAAAAAAAATCCAGGTCTAATTGTTTTCATGTATACGTGTGATAGGGCTAAAGAAGCTAGATCCCCTAGCATTTTTCTTGGTTGTTAACTAAAACCTCAGGTCTTCAGCTATTTAAAAAGAGTCATTTGCTCCTACCATGTGTTTTGGCATCTCCACTACACAGTTGTTGGAAGGATGCAAAGAAGATAAGATGAACGCGCTCTAATGAAAAGACAGCTGGTCAAAACCCAGAAGCCTCACAAGTTGTCACGTGGCGTGTGGATACATGAATGGTGAGCTTCCTTTCTGGCTCTTTGGCAGGTGGATGTGGCAGCTGGGGGAGGAAGTGAGATGGTGGGGAACTCAGCATGGAGTGCTGAGCTTAGAATGGGGAGAAAGACTCAGTTCTGCTTCCTGCTGTCATAGGATTTTGTTCAATATACTTCTGTGGTTTCAGATGGCTCTCATTTAAAAAAATTTTTTATTTATTTGCAAACAGAGAGAGGTAGAGAAGAGAGCCTCCAGCTGCTACAAACAAACTTCAGACGCATGCACTACTTTTGTACATCTGGCTTTACATGGTTGCTGGGGAATCAAACCTGGGTGGTTAGACTTTACAGACAAACACCTTAACTGCTGAGCCATCTCTCCAGCCCCAGATAATTTTCATATTAAGGACTATTAGCTCAGGTCTGTAAGCTGTCTATAAACTAAGTTGACTCCAGTTTCCCTTTCAAAAGAACTCCAAATTGTCATTTACTATTTATGTAGAGAGTCAAACCATGTTGGAGTTGCAAAGAAAGACCTGTCCTTTTGCAGATGTGAAAATTTCATCCCTAAAACATGCAGTGTTTTAGCCAACACCACTTCTCCCAGGACAGAAGGGGTCTGAACAAAGGGACCCAAACCAGAGCTCAGAAGACAATGTTGCCTGGAATTTATCTCAGAATCATAGAAATGTGACAGGTCTCCAAGACAACTGACCAGAATATGGAGGGTGGAAGATCTGTAAGACATACTGACAAGCTGTTTCTTTGAAAAACCTCCCTAGGGTTTTAGGATCTGCAAGATTTTGAATGCTGGTCAGACTCAGGAACATTATTAGGGACCTACTCCTAATTCCTTCATTCTCTAGTACTGCTTGGAGGTCACCATGTAACTCGTCCCAGCCCTCAAGACATTCTTGCACTGCTATTGCACAGTGGAGGGGACAGCCTAGTAGAGTTACCATGCTAGTAGAGTTACCATGCTAGTAGAGTTACCATGTAGTAGAGTTACTGTCCTAGTAGAGTTACCGTGCTAGTAGAGTTACTGTCCTAGTAGAGTTACCATGCTAGTAGAGTTACCATCCTAGTAGAGTTACCATGCTAGTAGAGTTACCATCCTAGTAGAGTTACCATCCTAGTAGAGTTACCATGCTAGTAGAGTTACCATCCTAGTAGAGTTACCATGCTAGTAGAGTTACCATGCTAGTAGAGTTACCGTGCTAGTAGAGTTACTGTCCTAGTAGAGTTACCATGCTAGTAGAGTTACCGTGCTAGTAGAGTTACTGTGCTAGTAGAGTTACCATGCTAGTAGAGTTACCATGCTAGTAGAGTTACTGTGCTAGTAGAGTTACCGTGCTAGTAGAGTTACCATCCTAGTAGAGTTACCATGCTAGTAGAGTTACCGTGCTAGTAGAGTTACCATGCTAGTAGAGTTACCATGCTAGTAGAGTTACCATCCTAGTAGAGTTACCATGTAGTAGAGTTACCATCCTAGTAGAGTTACCATGAGTTACCATGCTAGTATGAGTAGAGTTACCATGCTAGTAGAGTTACCATGCTAGTAGAGTTACCATGCTAGTAGAGTTACCATCCTAGTAGAGTTACCATGCTAGTAGAGTTACCATCCTAGTAGAGTTACCATGTAGTAGAGTTACCATGCTAGTAGAGTTACCATGTAGTAGAGTTACCATGCTAGTAGAGTTACCATCCTAGTAGAGTTACCATGCTAGTAGAGTTACCGTGCTAGTAGAGTTACCATCCTAGTAGAGTTACCATGTAGTAGAGTTACCATGCTAGTAGAGTTACCATGCTAGTAGAGTTACCATCCTAGTAGAGTTACCATCCTAGTAGAGTTACCATGTAGTAGATGTTACCATTACCATGCTAGTAGAGTTACCATCCTAGTAGAGTTACCATGCTAGTAGAGTTACCATGCTAGAGTTACCATAGTAGAGTTACCATAGAGTTACCATGTAGTAGAGTTACCATGCTAGTAGAGTTACCATGCTAGTAGAGTTACCATGTAGTAGAGTTACCATGTAGTAGAGTTACCATGCTAGTAGAGTTACCATGCTAGTAGAGTTACCATGCTAGTAGAGTTACCATGCTAGTAGAGTTACCATGCTAGTAGAGTTACCATGTAGTAGAGTTACCATGCTAGTAGAGTTACCATCCTAGTAGAGTTACCATGTTAGTAGAGTTACCATGCTAGTAGAGTTACCATCCTAGTAGAGTTACCATGCTAGTAGAGTTACCATGCTAGTAGAGTTACCATGCTAGTAGAGTTACCATCCTAGTAGAGTTACCATCCTAGTAGAGTTACCATGCTAGTAGAGTTACCATGCTAGTAGAGTTACCATGCTAGTAGAGTTACCATGCTAGTAGAGTTACCATGCTAGTAGAGTTACCATGCTAGTAGAGTTACCATCCTAGTAGAGTTACCATGCTAGTAGAGTTACCATCCTAGTAGAGTTACCATCCTAGTAGAGTTACCATGCTAGTAGAGTTACCATGCTAGTAGAGTTACCATGCTAGTAGAGTTACCATGCTAGTAGAGTTACCATGCTAGTAGAGTTACCATGCTAGTAGAGTTACCATGCTAGTAGAGTTACCATGTAGTAGAGTTACCATGCTAGTAGAGTTACCATGCTAGTAGAGTTACCATGCTAGTAGAGTTACCATGCTAGTAGAGTTACCATGCTAGTAGAGTTACCATGCTAGTAGAGTTACCATCCTAGTAGAGTTACCATGTAGTAGTTACCATCCCATGCTAGTAGAGTTACCATCCTAGTAGAGTTACCATCCTAGTAGAGTTACCATGCTAGTAGAGTTACCATGCTAGTAGAGTTACCGTGCTAGTAGAGTTACCGTGCTAGTAGAGTTACCATGTGGGTTTAGAGTTACTAGTAGAGTTACCATGCTAGTAGAGTTACCATGCTAGTAGAGTTAGAGAGTTACCATGCTGTAGTAGAGTTACCGTGCTAGTAGAGTTACCATGTAGTAGAGTTACCATGCTAGTAGAGTTACCATCCTAGTAGAGTTACCATGTAGTAGAGTTACCATGTAGTAGAGTTACCATGCTAGTACCATGCTAGTTACTAGTAGAGTTACCATGCTAGTAGAGTTACCATGCTAGTAGAGTTACCATGTAGTTACCATCCTAGAGTTACCATCCTAGTAGAGTTACCATCCTAGTAGAGTTACCATGTAGTAGAGTTACCATGCTAGTAGAGTTACCATGTAGTAGAGTTACCATCCTAGTAGAGTTACCATCCTAGTAGAGTTACCATGTAGTAGAGTTACCATGCTAGTAGAGTTACCATGTAGAGTTACCATCCTAGTAGAGTTACCATCCTAGTAGAGTTACCATCCTAGTAGAGTTACCATCCTAGTAGAGTTACCATGTAGTAGAGTTACCATGCTAGTAGAGTTACCATCCTAGTAGAGTTACCATGTAGTAGAGTTACCATGCTAGTAGAGTTACCATGTAGTAGAGTTACCATCCTAGTAGAGTTACCATCCTAGTAGAGTTACCATGTAGTAGAGTTACCATGCTAGTAGAGTTACCATGTAGTAGAGTTACCATGCTAGTAGAGTTACCATGTAGTAGAGTTACCGTGCTAGTAGAGTTACCATCCTAGTAGAGTTACCATCCTAGTAGAGTTACCATGTAGTAGAGTTACCATGAGTTACCATGCTAGTAGAGTTACCATGCTAGTAGAGTTACCATGCTAGTAGAGTTACCATGTAGTAGAGTTACCATGCTAGTAGAGTTACCATCCTAGTAGAGTTACCATCCTAGTAGAGTTACCATCCTAGTAGAGTTACCATGTAGTAGAGTTACCATGCTAGTAGAGTTACCATGCTAGTAGAGTTACCGTGTTAGAGGAGTTACCGTGCTGGTAGAGTTACCGTGCTGGTGGAGTTACCATCCTAGTAGAGTTACCGTGCTGGTGGAGTTACCGTGCTGGTGGAGTTACCATCCTAGTAGAGTTACCGTGCTGGTGGAGTTACCGTGCTGGTGGAGTTACCATCCTAGTAGAGTTACCGTGCTGGTAGAGTTACCATCCTAGTAGAGTTACCGTGCTGGTGGAGTTACCATCCTAGTAGAGTTACCGTGCTGGTGGAGTTACCATCCTAGTAGAGTTACCGTGCTGGTGGAGTTACCATCCTAGTAGAGTTACCGTGCTGGTGGAGTTACCGTGCTGGTGTAGTTACCGTGCTGGTAGAGTTACTGTGCTAGTAGTTACTTCTATACCTTTTATTTCCCCATCCAGTAAAGGTGTGTGAGGTTTGGCTTTTTAATTATTTTAGTTAAAATTTTTTATTGGGCTGGAGAGATGACTTAGCAGTTAAGGCACTTGCCACCAAAGCCAAAGGACCTAGGTTCGATTCCCCAGTAGCAACGTAAAGGCGTGAGTGTGGGCGAGCCAGGGTCTTCTGTCACTGCAAATGAGCTCTAGGCACATGTGTCACTTTGTGCATCTGGGTTTATATGGGTACTGGGGAATTAAACTCAGGCTTTGCAAGCAAATGCCTTTAACTGCTGAGCCATCTCTCCAGCCTGGGGGCTTGGCTTTTGACCTCCCTTGTGCACCCTTTGTAGCCCAGGTCAGGGTCTCCAGCAGTGCAGCTCTCCGAGGACAAGTGCGGGTTGACTTTCTTTCCCCAGCAACAAAATTGAATCTGTTTAATGAAATCTACATGCAGTACTTGGAAAAATCCTCACACGTTTACCTGTTTACTTTCCGTGCCCAAGCTGGGTGACTCACCTGAAATTTGGAAACAAAGACTGACATTTATGATCCTGCAGGCACACTGGGAGTCTCCAAGGAGCCAGCACACCTTGGTCAACTAGGGCTGTTTTCATAATAATTTTAGGCAAGCCTTTCAGTGAACTTTATTGTATGGTATTATCAGTGGAAATGTAATGTAATCTTTGTCCTTCAGTAAATAATGATTGTAACTTACTTTCTTTGCTCTATGTTATCCATAAATATTGAGAAAAAATATACAATCTTTTATTAAAAAAAAGAAAGCTAGGATTCTTTTTGGAGAGCCACGTGGGAACACATTGTTATTTCATGGGAGACTTTGAAATAAAGAAATACCTAAAATAATGTGTGTACATATACATATGAAGTGTGAGTGCAGCATTCATTGTAAAACACAACATTTACACATCAAGACTGTTTTAATCTCTTAACTCTGGGCTGATTGTGATGCAAACAGCCACAGTGGAGTCTTCTCTGGAGGAGCCCCTTTTCAGGGGCCTGGCTCTGGTGACCTGGGGAGGCTCTTCCCAGCCTCAGCGTCTGGGCTCTTTGCTGAGAGATGGCCTGGGGCAGTGCAGGCTGATGGATCTGACTGGCCTTGCGCTGGGGGGTGGAGTCTGGGCCTAGTATTGGCTCCTTATCAATCTAACCTGGGGAAGGGAAGGAGCGGGAATGTGTGGGCAGGCCACAGGGATCTGCTGTTGCTTCCCACAAGCCTTGGACCCTGCCACCACATTACACTTCCAGGCCACACTGCCCCTTCTACAGTGGCCAGAGTGTTGCACATCAAGATTCATCCTGTCACTTGTCTAATTGTTTTCCTTTTAAAATTCCACTGCCTTCTTCTGGTTTTTATTTATTTATTTTCATTTCCTTTTTGGTGCTGGGTCCAAATGCTACTCCAGGGCCTTGTTCATCAAGCTATGTTCCCAGCCTTGAACTCATGGTGATCCTCCTACCTCTGCCTCACCAGTGCTGGGATTAAAGGTGTGCGCCACCACACCTGGCTACTTTATTTATTTATTTATTTATTTATTTATTTATTTATTTATTTATTTATTTGAGACAGAGAGAGAGAGAGAGAGAGAGAGAGAGAGAGAGAGAGAGAGAGAATGGGCATGCCAGGGCATCCAGCCACTGCAAACAAACTCCAGATGCTTGCACCCTCTTGGGCATCTAGCTTACGTGGGTCCTGAAGAATTGAACCTGGGTACTTTGGCTTTGCAGGAAAGCACCTTAACAGCTAAGCCATCTTTCCAATCCCTTTTTTAAAAATAAATTTTGTGAGAGAAAGGAGAGAGGCATGGAGAGGCAGAATTGGTGCGCTAGGGCCTTTCAGCCAGTGTGAACGAACTCCAGACATGTGCACCCCCTCATGCACATGTGCAACATTGCACGCTTGTATCACTACATCTGGCTATGTGGGATCTGGAGATTCAAACATGCGTTCTTAGGCTTCACAGGCAAGTACCTTCACGGCTAAGCCATCTCTCCAGCTCCCCAATTGCATTTTTATTACAAGGAAATGCATGTCTTTGTGGTACTGTTCTTGTGAAAATAATATGTAGATCATCAGCTAAAAAATATTTGATCTTGTTCTGTAGTCTGGGTTTCCTTTCCCCTCTTTAATTATTCTTTTAAATTAATTATTTAAAAAAATTTTTTTTATGAGGAGGAGAGAGAGAGATAGAGGGAGAGAGAGCAAGAGAGAAAGAATGGGTGTGCTAAGACCTTTAGCCACTATAAACAAACTCCAGACACATGCACCACCATGTTCATCTGGCTTATGTGGGACCTGGAGAATCCAACATGGGCCCTTAGCCTTTGCAGGTAAGTGTCTTGACCATTGAGCCATCTCTCCAGCCCAGTATTTTTTTTTTTTTGATTTATTTATTTGAGAGAGAGAGAGAGAGA
The DNA here is from genome assembly GCA_036365145.1 of Orientallactaga sibirica. Classification (NCBI taxonomy): domain Eukaryota; kingdom Metazoa; phylum Chordata; class Mammalia; order Rodentia; family Dipodidae; genus Orientallactaga; species Orientallactaga sibirica. Next base: position 4,821,210 of record JAEOAD010000463.1, on the reverse strand, counting down.
GAGACACACACACACACACACACACACACACACACACACACACACAGAGGCAGGGAAAAAAGTGAGTATGGACATGCCAAGGACTCCTGCCACTGCTAACAAACTCCAGACACATGTGCCACTTTTGTCTGTCTGGCTTTACATGGGAACTGGGGAAAAGGCCATCGGGCTTTGTAAGCAAACACCTTTAACCTCATACATCTTTTTTGTTTGTTTTGTTTTTGAGTTAGGGTCTAGTAATAGCCTAGGCTGACCTGGAATTCACTATGTAGTCTCAGGGTGACCTTGAACTCACAGTAATCCTCCTACCTCTGACTCCCAAGTGCTAGGATTAAAAGCGTGGGCCACCATGCCAGGCTAACATCTTTAAAAAATTTTTAAATAAATGGAACATTTGAAATATATACTGAAGATTAGTATGCCATCAAACACTTGTGTCTATCACTCAGCATTCATTTTATTTTATTTATTTTTGTTTTTCAAGGTAGGGTTTCACTCTAGCCCAGGCTGACCTGGAATTCACTAAGTAGTCTCAGGGTGGCCTTGAACTCACGGTGATCCTCCTACCTCTGCCTCCTGAGTGAATGCTGGGATTTAAGGCGTGTGCCACCATGCCCCATCCAACACTGAGCTTTAAGTATTTGCAACTCATAGCCAGCTTTATCTCTACCTAATTCGCTTTCTTCTCTCCCTATTGAGATGAATCTCTGTTTTTGAAGAATGGAGATAGAATATTCATTATAAAACATTTGCCATTTTAACCGTGTATCTATTAGTTGTAGACACAGCCCAGGCCCTTGAGCATTCTAAATCATACACACTTCCTCAACCATACCCCCAGCCTCAACCTTAACTATGTTGAAGTTTATAGTTTAGTGGCATTACATATGCTCACACTGTTGTATAACCATTACTGTCTGTCACAGAACTCTTTTTGTTTAAAATATTTAATTTATTTAGTTATTGGAGAAAGAGGCAGAAAGAGAGAAAGAGAGAGAGAGAGAGAAAGAAAGAGAGAGAGAGAGAATGTACACACCAGAGCCTTCAGCCACTGCAAATGAGCTCCAGGCCCATGCGTCACCTTGTACATCTGGCTTACATGGGTACTGGGGAATTGAACCTGGGTCCTTAGGCTTTGCAGGCAAGCGCCTTAACCACTAAGACATCTCTGCAGCCCCTGTCACAGAACGCTTGTGTCTTGCAAAAGTGGAGCTCGGTACCCAATGAACAGTAACTTCCATCTCCCTCCCCCAGGCTCTCAGCCACCAGCGTTCTGTTCTGAGTCTTTAAGTGTGACCATGCCCAGTCATTCCTGGCTGCCTTGTCAGAGTGGAATGATACAGTGTCATCCTTTTCTGCCCAGATTACTTCACTTAGCATTATGTCCTCAAGGCTTACTCTGATATAGGGCGGGTTAGAATTTCCTTTTAAAAAATATTTTATTTATATTTATTTATTTGACAGAGAAAGTGGGTGCACCAGGGCCTCCGGCCACTGAAAACAAACTCCAGATGTGTGCGCCCCCTTGTGCATCTGGCTAACGTGGGTCCTGGGGAATTGAACCTGGGTCCTTTGGTTTTGCAGGCAAATGCCTTAACCACTAAGCCATCCCTCCAGCCCTGGAATTTTCTTTTTATTTCAAGAGCTGTGCATTCTGCTTTCTTTTAAAATACTTATTTATTGAGAGAGAGAAAGAAAAAGAAGAGAGAGAGAATGAGAGAATGGGCCTGCCAGGGCCCTCCTGCCACTGCACACAAACTCCAGATGCATGCACCACTCTGTAGGTCTGGCTTTACCTGTGTACTGGGGAATTGAACCCAGGTCATTAGTCTTTGCAAGCAAGTGCCTTGACCCACTGAGCCACCTCTCCACCCATCCATTCTGTTTTAGAACCTGTTGGCTCGTTTATAGGAAAGCACGGAGGGTATTTTAAATGCTCAGATCTGAAAGCTCCGCTGTGACGGGTCTTTTTTCTTTGACATGCTTATTTGGAAGAATTAAGCAACTGAGTTTTGGAAAGTCTTTTTTTTTTTTTCCTCCTGCCAAAGCCATGGAATATCATGGGAAGGATGTTGGTGAGTTCTGTGCCTTAAATGGAGTAAAGTCACAAACATAGGACATGTATCTTACATAGATTCATTTGCTTTTACATCTGCCTGTTCCTGGCATATATACTTTGGGTTGAGTATATGCCATAAGAAATGCATGTAAGACCAGACGTTTCTGAAATGTAGCTGTTCCTTGCCACCCACGAGGGCTTGGTTCCCAGATCTAACTCTGTAGTAAAGCTCTGGGTGCTCAAGTACCTCATATAAAACAGCATAACCTTCCCACATAACTTACTTATACCCTCCCATGTGCTATAAATCACCTGTAGATTATTTTTATTTATTAGAGAGAGAGAGAGAAAGAGGGAGGCAGATAAATAGAATGGGCCCACCAGGGCCTCTAGCTGCTGCAAGGAACTCCAGATGCATGTACCACCTTGTGCATCTGGCTTTACATGAGTACTGGGGAGTTGAAACTGGTCTTTTGGTTTTGCAGGCAAACACCTTAACTGCTAAGCCGCCTCTCCAGTACCCACCTGTAGATTATTTATAAAACTTAATACAATGTAAATACATAAATAGTTGTTACAGTCTATATTTTATTATGTAGGGACTAATGATGAAGACAAACACCTGTATATTTTTAGTCTCTTTCTTTTCTTTTTTTCCCCTAATTATTTACTTATTAGGAAGGGGAAGAGAGAGAGGATATGGGTGCACCAGGATCTCTTGCCTCCACAAACTCCAGACACATGTGTCACTTTGTGCATCTGGCTTTTCGTGGGAATTTCATAGGGAATTGAGCCTGCAGGAGCCGACTTTGCAAACACGAGCCTTCAGCCACTAAGCCATTTCCCCAGTCCCACTTCCAGTATTTTTCTACTGTAGTATTTTTCTAGTACTTTCAAATAATTAACCAAACTTGCATTGAGTCCACATATTCAGAACTGGCCAATAAGGAAGTATGAAGGGGCCAGTGTGCTTAACTACATTCCCCATGAACAAAAAAGCTAGAGAAGCCGGGCGTGGTGGCGCACGCCTTTAATCCCAGCACTCGGGAGGCAGAGGTAGGAGGATCGCCGTGAGTTCGAGGCCACCCTGAGACTACATAGTTAATTCCAGGTCAGCCTGGACCAGACTGAAACCCTACCTCGAAAAACCAAAAAAAAAAAAAAAAAAAAAGAAAAAGAAAAGCTAGAGAGTGTGAGGGGGTTGCATACACACAGTGATAGAGGATCACACTCTAACCTAGAAGCATCTTTGCCAGGAACACGAATCCTTTGTGCAATCAGCAAATTAGTCCTCAGAATATCTTAGGAGCCTTGTGTAGTTCAAATGAATGAACAGCCAAGACCAGAGAGCAGCAGGCCAGGATCCTTGTGTTCTGCAGTTGCTGCAGGCCTTCCTGCCTGTTCTGGTCTGAGCCATAGTCTCCGCCATTAGCGCTGAGAGAATGATCAAGCCCTGCTTCCCGTGTGCTGATGCAAAACAAGGTGACTTAGTCTAAAGGGTGTGGCAAGGCTCTAGGGGGATGCCTCAGTCGGTAAGGCACTTGCTGCGCAAGCACGAGAACCTGAATCTGGATCCTCAGAACCCTTGTAAATGCCAGCTGAGTGTGCATGTGGGAGGTGGTGAGAGCAGATCCCCGGGGCAAGCTGGCCAGCTGGATTAGCCAAACTGGCAAACTGAAGGTTCATGTGAGAGACTGTCTCAAATAAAGTGGAGAGTGATCTAGGAAGATGACCCATGTCAACCTGTGGCCTCCACACACAGATTTACTCTTGTGCACCTGCATGCACACGTGTAGTTAGACACACACACACACACACACACACCACATACACAGGTGAAAAAAGAAAAAGATGCCGGGTGTGGTGGTGCACACCTTTAATCCCAGTACTAGAGAGGCAGAGGTAAGAGGATTGCTGTGAATTTGAGGCCAGACTCAGTGAATTCCAGGTCAGCCTGGGCTAGAGTGAAACCCTACCTCAAACAACCAGAAGAAAAGAAAAAGATGCTAGGTGTGATGGCCTATGCCTTTAATCCCAGCATTCGGGTGGCAGAGGCAGGAGGATCGCTACGGGTTCAACTACAGAGTCAGTTCCAGGTCAGCCTGGATTAGAGTGAGACCATATTACAAACAAACACGTGCTCACAGAGCATTTGGTGCCTCTCAAGCCCTCTCAGCCACCAGACCTACTGGTCTGTCCTTCTGGTGGGTTGTGTGTGGGCCTGCCGCCACCACCCTAAGAGCAGGGTGCCAGGCTCCAGAGACAAGCAGCAAGGGCAGAAGCCAGTATTGTGTGTCTGCACACACCCTACCCCTGGTTTCCATGCTGTGGCTTGTAGAAACTGGCCTTGGGCTAGACCCTTTCCCCATAGTTGATGCTCTAGGTTAGACCCTTTCCCCACAGCTGATGCTCTAGGCTAGCCCTTTGATCTTTTTTCTGTTTTGGGCTCTGATCACAACATCTTGGTCTTCTTCCTTTTGGGAAAACAAACAAAAATAGGCAGATTTGGGACAAATAAAACTTCACAGAGGGTTGGAGAGATGGCTTAGTGGTTAAGGTGTTTGCCTGCAAAGCCAAAGGATCTGGGTTCGATTCTCCAGGACCCACGTAAGCCAGATGCACAAGGGGGCACATGCATCTGAAGTTCATTCGTAGCGGCCCTGGCATGCCCACTCTTTCTCTCTCTCTGCCTCTTTCTCTCTCTCTCAAATAAAAAAATAAAATATATTAAAAATACTTAACAGATAAACGTTAACAGAGTGCCTCCCTCCTGCATAGGAGTGGCATGTGGGCACAAACGCACACACATGGGTGAGTGTGTGATAATAGTTCTGTCTGTCTCCTGCAGTCCTGCCCACCTCCAAGCCTCCACCATAAAAGCCTCTTGTCTGACCCACTTATTTGTCTCTTAGTCATCTGCCTGTCTGTGACAGTCACAGGCACAGGCACACTTGGTCTTTATTTTAATCTGCTCTGGTTTTTAACTGGTGACTCACTGTGGCTCCTTCCATTGGACGGTCACTTCCTGCAGAACTGGACGGGACCGCAGCTCAGAGTCTGCATCCCTTATTACAGCGTGGGCATTGAGGACATTTGTATGGAATGACAAATGGCTGTTCTTTGAAAGACAGACGGAGGGACAGCGCTTTGCTTATCTCACAGGGTTACAAGAGACAGAGGTGGGGTTAAGAGTGGAAACCAGACCCTTGATTTCCCAGCTACCATGAAGATTGCTGGGCATGGAACATGCTTCATACTGCTTTTTTTGTTTTTTGTTTTGTTTTGTTTTTTGCGGTAATGTCTAGTGCTATTGCAGGCTGACCTGGAATTCACTATGTAGTCTCAGGCTGGCCTCGAACTCACAGTGATCCTCCTACCTCTGCCTCTGAGTGCTGGGATTAAAGGTGTTCACCACCACACCCGGCATCTTTTTCTTTTTCCACCTGTGTATATGGTGTGTGTGTGTGTGTGTGTGTGTGTGTGTGTGTCCAGGTACATGTGTGTGGGCTGGTGAACATGAATGAATTTGTGTGTGGAGGCCACAGTGCTGGGATTAAAGGCGTGTGCCACCACTCCTGGCTTCATTCTAGTTTTGAGATTATCATTAGATGGAGAAGTAATAAAGATCAGTCATGTCCCCAAAAACTTCTTTCCTGCAGTGCCCAAGTGCCCAGCTGCTGACCAGACCACAGTAGGCATTATAATTTGGGGATGCCTGGATTCCGTTTCTTAGTGAAATAGCATTTTCCCCCACTCCCCCTTTTTAGGTGGTCTAGCAAGCTGGGGCCTAGCATGTGTGTAAGCCCTGGGTTCAATTCCTGGCACTGGAAGCAAAACCAAACAAAAAGCCCAAACATGGCTGGAGAGAAGGCTCAGTGGTTAAGGCACTTGCCTAAGAAGCCTAGGAACTCATATGCAAATCTCCAGCCTCACATAGCAAGACATACAGTGACACAAGTGCACGCTATCACACATGTACACAAAGGGGCGCACACATCTGGAGTTTTTCTCAGCACACTGGAGGTCCTGGTATACTCATTCTCTCCCTCTTTTTTTCTTTCTCTCTCTCTCTCAAAATAATTTAAAAAATGCATTTTAAAAAGTCCAAGCAATGCTGTCTATGGGTGTCCAATCTGTTGACACTGAGATATGGCATTGCCAGCTACAAATGTGTTGGGCTGCTTTTATAGATATCCTGGGATGCACGCAGCCATGGGCCACAAGTTGGGTCCACCTGATAGACTTTTTAACTCTGAGCCTTGAACTGAATGAAAAGGGCTTGAGAACACTGGCAGTTCTTGTTTGGAAAGGAAGCTGCATGACACAGTAGCTAAGACATTGTTAAGATCCTCGACAATCTACCGACACTATTGGCTAAATGTCTCTTACCAAACCACGCCAAGTAGGCTGTCAAGCAAACATGATAACTCTTTTTTTAATGTTTTTTAAAAATATATTTATTTATTTGCAAGCAGACAGAGAGAACGAGAAAAAGAGAGAGTGAATATGGGCGTACCAGGGCCTCCAGCCACTGCAAACAGACTGCAGGTGCATGCTCTACTTTGTGTATCTGGCTTACATGGGTACTGGGGAATTGAACTTTGGTTGTTAGGCTTTGCAGGCAAGTGCCTTAACCACTGAGCAATCCCTCCATCCTGTTAACTAATTTTTTTAAAGGTACCACTGTTTGGACTTTTTATTTTTATTTATTTATTTGAGAGTGACAGAGAGAGAAAGAGGCAGAAAGAGAGAATGGGCACACCAGGGCCTCCAGCCACTGCAAATGAACTCCAGATGCATGTGCCACCTTATGCATCTGGCTTACTTGGGTACTGGGGAATTCGAGCCTCGAATCGGGGTCCTTAGGCATCACAGGCAAGGGCTTAACTGCTAAGCCATCTCTCCAGCCCTTAACTAATTTTTTTATATCACCAAAGAAACAATCTAAACTCAGTAATTCATTAAACGTTTCTATAATGAGATATTCAGAACTTAAAATATAATGCTTTTGCAACTCTGGACCTCTTGGGAAAAAAGTAAAATGAGTCACCAAGTCCATGAAAGACACTATGTGCTTCAGCATTCCACACGTCCACCCCACAAGCTTTCCCTCTCTGTCACTCGTCTCCTTTCTGTAGTAGAGCTTGTTATCTAAGTAGTGACAACTACCAACCATACTTCTTCCTACATATTAGTACATAAAAATGGTATTTATGTCTTTGCAATACAGTTGACACACATACATAACTTTTCACTTGGCCGTATGCATAGACTGTCGACCTGCACAGGTTAAAAATTGCTTCTTGCAACTTCTTGTTTACGATTGCCTTAGAAATCAAAGAAGGGCAAACCCCTCTACCTCCCATCCTCCCGTCACTAGGTTACACTTACAGGGGTTAACTACCTTATTCAATGCATTTCTTAAGAATTAAATTAATCATACTGCACTTGGGTTCCCTGAGCATTCTCACGATTAATTTGTGCTATTGAGTTATCAAAGATCCCTTTCTTCTGGGATCACCTCATTTCTGATGTTTTGCACTGGCATCCCATTTTGGACTAAAAAAAAAAACCTTTGGAATCTTATTCCATGGTTTTGTTTTTAATCTCCAAAGGAAATCCTGGGACACTGGCATGAAATGGTACCATGGTGGTTAATTCCTTTAGTAAGGATATCTGGTCATCGAATAATATACATTACTGAAATTAACACCAAAGGAAATGTTCTCTTCTCAGTTGCCTTTTCAATACCAACTATCAAGACAGGCCCTACATGAAATGCTTCACCTCTGGCTCCCTAGAGACCTGCTAAACTCAATTTTGAACAGTTGTATATTTAAATAGTGTGTTCCAGGGGCTGGAGAGATGCCTCAGCAGTTAAGGCACTTACTTGCCTACAAAGCCGAAGGCCCTGGGTTCAATTCTCCAGTAAACACATAAAGCCCATTGCACAAAGGGGCACATGCACCTGGAGTTTGTTCGCAGCAGCTAGAGGCCCTGGCACACCCATTCTCTCTCTCTCTGTCTCTCTCTGCTTGCAAATAGATAAATAAAATTTTAAAAAATGTGCTTCAGATCGCCAGATATCTGAGAAAATACCCTGTCTACAAAATGTCCCAATTTTGTTTTGTAAAAATTTTTTCCATGATGTTACGTAAATTCCTTCCCAAAGTCAGATTTCAGTGTGGTATACAGATGTTTGTGGTATGAAAGGTGACAGGGTTTGTCAGGTAAGGCCAAGGGCACTGTGTGGCAAAGGGCTTTTTATTCCAGGTAGGTAGGTTTTTAATCCTTTTAAAACATTGGGCCTGTGTGTTAAGGACTACAATTCAATATAATGCTAGATAATCTCTTTCCCCACATTTATTTGCTTTAGGTAATCTAGTAAAATCCTCATTTGCTTGTCAAAGTCAGAAGGTAAAATATTAGCACTGTGATGTCATGAGCAGGAAACAAATCACAGCAGATAAAGGATTGCTTTAAAGACCAAATAAATAAATAAACACCCTAAATACATACGTACATACCAAATCCAGGGAGACGCTTCTAATATTTAACCGACAACTTTATGTTATGGGTCAGAGCTGAGAAAATTGGGTTTAGATATTTTGGAATTTATATCACCTGAAATGTAATGACAATTATTATAAAACCAAACTAAATTAAAACATATCAATAAAATATCACCCTGCACGTGGGGATTTTGCATTTATATTATTTCAGAAATTTGTATAAATTTCATATGTATTGGTAAAAATGTATCTAAAATTTTTAAAGGAAGAGTGGCCTTTTCTGATGGCTTGAAAGGTTATTGAATTAAATGAACAGAAAAGAAACATATATATACTTTTTTTAAAAAACTGTGTAGTATTCAAAATGGTGGTATTTTTAAGATGGAGGACTTCATTGTATTGAACGTATTGCATACTGGTCATATTCCCATCCAGTGATCCTCCTAGAGTCCCCTCCCCACCCCCATTCCACTGAGGGCCTCCTCGGTGGAGTCATCAGTGTTCACTGTGAGGTCAGGACTCAGCAGTCAGCCTCTGTGGGGACGACAGTGCCTTCTCAGCACTGGTGGAGGATACTCCCCTCCCCCCCCCCGGCTCTTATAATCTTTCCGATCCCTTTTCCTCAATCTTCCCTGAGCCTTGGAGGCTATGTTAGAAGTCTCCTTCAGTGTTGAGCTCTCAGCACCCTCTGATTTTCTGCTTTGATGAATTTTTTTTTTTTTTTTTTTTTTCGAGGTAGGGTCTCACTCTAGCCCAGGCTGACCTGGAATTCACTCTGTATTCTCAGGGTGGCCTTGAACTCATGGCAATCCTCCTATCTCTGCTTCCCGAGTGCTGGCATTAAAGGTGTGCAGCACCATGCTCAGCTTCATTTGGTTTTTGAGACAGGGTCTTGCTATGTGGCCCAGGCTGTCCTCAAACTCACAGCCATCCTCCTGCCCAGCCTCCCAAGTCCTGGGATCACCAGCACACTGGCTCAGGCTTCAGTTCCATTTTCTTCCTTGTGCTTAGGAAGCAAAAGAAAAAGAATCACTCTAGTTTCCTTGAGTCAGTGGATCAAAACTCAGTTACCTCAAGTCCAAGCAGCTGATAGAAATGTGTGAATCAGTTGGGTGAGACAATTTGAGCCTGCTCGACTTAAAGCCACGCATTGCAAGTTTTCAAAACTGCTGAGGAGGTTAAACTGAAACACGTCTGTGTCTACAGGGTCATGTAACCTGCTAGTGACATTTCTTTGACAGCAAGTTTAGTTTTCAACTTTTATTTTGCACGTGTATGTGTGTGTGTGTTTACGCACGTAGGTGGGTTCATGTGTATGGAGGCCCCGAGGTTGGCATACTTGTCGTCCATCTTATTCTTGGAGATGGGGTCTTTCACGGAACCTGGGGCTCACTTGAGCTAGACTCGCTAGCCTGCAAATGTAGACATTCACTGTCTCCACAGAGATTACAGAACGCATAGCCGTGTCTGGCTTTGATGTGGGTCCTGGGGATCTGAACACAGGTCCTCATGCTAGCAGGTTTTTTAAAAAAAAAAATTTATTATTTATTTATTTATTTGAGAGATATGCAGAAATAGGCAGGTAGGGGGAAAGAGAGAAAGAGAGAGAGAGAGAGAGAGAGAGAGAGAGGGAGAGAATGGGTGCGCCAGGGCCTCCAGCCACTGCAAATGAACTACAGATGCATGCACCCCCTTGTGCATCTGGCTTACATGGGTCCTGGAGAATCGAGCCTTGAACCGGGGTCCTTAGGCTTCATAGGCAAGCGTTTAACCACTAAGCCATCTCTCCAGCCCTAGCAGGTTTTTTTTTTTTTTTTTAAAGGGAGGAGTGTTCCCCCCCCCCAGCAGGTTTTAAAAATATAATTTATTTATTTATTTGAGAAAGAGAGAGATTGGAGGAGAAGATTGGCACACAAATGAACTCCAGATGGATGTGCCACCTTGTACATCTGGCTTACATGGATACTGGAGAACTGAACCTGGGTCTGTAGGCTTTGCAGGCAAGCACTTTAACTACTAAGCCATCTCTCCAGCCCCAACACAAGTTTTTCTGTGAAGTTGAAAGTACATATGAAATAGTCTTAATTTTGTATAACTGGACCTTACAGAAAGCTGCTGTCTTTGACCAGACCTGAGGTCTCATGGGGCCTTTGTGCATTTAGAGAAGGTGCCCTTGTCTGGGTGATCACCGCCCTGAGTCAGTCTGCTCAGCCTGGCATGTGGAGGGCAAGCTGTGTTTCTCTTCCCACTGGGTCTGTGCCAGGGACCCTTGTGCACAGCCTTGTGTTTTGGGGTCAAGGCAGGAACATGACTGAGTTACTTGTGGTTTCCCAGAAATCTGCAACCTGAAATCCTTTCTTTAAAAAAAAAATCATTTATTTAGATATTTATTTACCCGCTTGTGTGCGTGTGTGAACTCCAGACATAAGCGTCACTTTGTGTCTGACTTTACACGTGTGCTGGAGAATCAAACCCTGGGCAGCAGGCTTCCCTAGCAAGTGCCTTTAGCCACTGAGCCATCTTCTCAGCCCATATCCTATTTTTTTTTTTTTTTTGAGGTAGGGTCTCCCTCTAGCCCAGGCTGACCTGAAGTTCACTCTATATTCTCAGGGTGGCCTTGAACTTATGGCGATCCTCCTACCTCTGCCTCCCGAGTGATGGGATTAAAGGCGTGCGCCACCACGCCCGGCTACCACATCCTATCTTTTAAGAGATGGCGCAGGTCTAACAAAACGCAGTTTCTTTCCCTCTTGGCGACAGGTGCGCTTTGCTCTTTGCTTTGGTGGTCTTCTGCTTTGTTGGCTCAGCTTTCTCTTTCTCTTCCTCTCTTTATTTCTATCATCTATCTCTCTCTGAATTGTCTCTCCCATCGTGTGGACTTAGTGATTCCTTCTTGTTGTCTAGAACTGAAACTCCCTGGAAGAGGATTGGGAAGGCTGGCCGGCAAGCTGCTGGTAGAGATTGTGTCCCCAGCAGCTCTGTGAGTCAGGAGCCCATTTCAGAACCAATCAACCCTGTCCAGGACATGGGTGTTGCCAACCCTGGCACAGCACACACCCGTCAAATACCATTGTGAACACTGTCATCTGCAGTGGTAGCATTTTGCTATTGCATCTTGGGCAAAGTGATTTGATTTATAGGGAAATACGTAATAGTGCTTTGGCGGCGTTTTCTTTGGTATCCTGGGAAGGAAACTGAAGCAGTGTCTATGTGCCAGAGGTCAGAGGTCACATGTAAATTGAGCAGAACAGGGATTCAGAGCAGAATGAATGGCCTGTCCACTTACATCTGATACTGGTGTCCTTGGCCACCTCACTTGATGGCAATCCTGCTCCCCAGTTAGTGGTCTTATCTGACTTACTAAATATGAGTGTTTCTGTTTTTTTATTCTTTTAAAAATATTTTTTTATTTATTTGAGAGAGAGAGAGAGAGAGAGAGAGAGAAAGAGGCAGATGGAGAGAAAGAGAGAATGTGCACGCCAGGGTCTCTAGCCACTGCAATCGAACTACAGATGCATGCACCCCCCTGTGCATCTGGCTTACATGGGTCCGGGGGAATTGAACTGGGGTCCTTAGGCTTCACAGGAAAATGCCTTAATGGCTAAGCCATTTCCCCAGCCCTGGCTTTTCATTCTTGCTATCATCTACATGATCTATCATCTGCTGCTGAAATTACCATTGCAATATTCTTACCCGTATCTCAGATGGAACCTTCCTTTCTCTCTAAGCCACCTCTCTGTGGTCACCAGAATGGCTAGTCTGGTCTGTAATCCCATTACACTGATTTATGGTGGGTGTGCTGGGTCATGCAGTTTGCCACTAAGCCACAGCCCAGCCCTACTACTTCACACTTTCCTCGCCCTCTAAGCCTCCCTTTGTGACAGGAAGCACTTCCTCCTTGCCTTTCTTTGGCCAAACCCAGTGACATGAAGGGTGTCACAGTCAGCATCACACTGCTGGGATGAAATTCCAAGCCTGGCACAGTTTATGGGAGGAACGGGATTTATTAAGCTTCCAGATCCAGGGAAGGTTTCATAATGGCAGAAGAAGCTGGCTCCCTTTACAGGTCCACTGGCACAGAGAAAATACCACCACTAGCACCATAAGCAAGCTCACTTTAGGAAGCCCAGGCAGAGATCCAGCACTCTGCATATCTTTTAGACTGGAATTCCAGATCTGCCCCAAGCCCACCTAAGGACTAGACCCTAGGATCTGCCCATGGTGACACCTCCTCCAGCCAGGCTGGAGATCTAAGTGACAAACTTTAATAAACTCCTGAATCTATTGGGGGGTATCCCTTCAAACAACCACAGAGGGGTGAAGTCTGAGGTGTGTTTCTCACTATAGAGTCTATAGAGTGAGGGCCTCTCATCTGGTGCTTTTAGGGTCCTGAGTTTCTGCATTAAAACACAATCAGCCAAGGTGGCCCACAACGCCAGCACCTGGGTGGCCGAGGTAGGAGGATCGCCATGAGTTCAAGGTCAGCTGGATACAGAGTGAGTTCCAGGTCAGCAAGGGCTAGAGTGAGATCCTGCCTCAAAAAACCAAAAATATACAAATGCCACAATGAGCTTGAACTACACGTGGCAGCTCACACCTCTAATGCTGGCAGCTGGAAGAGTGAAACAGGTGAATGAGTTTGAGGTTCACCTGAGCAACACAGTGACATCTTGCACCTCCCAAAACTGAAACAACAAAACAATGAGAAACACACAGCAAGCTGAGTCTTAACTCTTTATTTCCCCATCTATCTCTGAATTGTCTCTCCCAGGTGTGGACTTAGTGAACCTTCTTGACCAGAACTGAAACTCCTGGAAGGGATTGGGATTTATTGAAGCTAAGATGCAGGGGAAGATAATGTCCCCAGCAGCTCTGTGAGTCAGGAGGGCCATTTCAGAGACCAATCAACCAACCAGGACAGCCAGCCACCACAGAGCAAAACTACAGCCAAAACCATTGTGAACACTGTCATCTGCAGTGGTACATTTTGCTATTGCATCTTTGGCAAAGTGATTTGATTTATGGGGAAATACTCAAACCCATTGGCATCACACCTTTGGACTCCTGGGAAGGAAACTGAAGCAGTGTGATTGCCAGATGTCAAACATATAAATTGAGCAAATACTGAATAGATTGAATGGCATGTCCACAAACATCTGATACTGGTGTCCTGGCCCCCCTATATTTAGCAATCCTGCTCCCCAGTTATTTATAACTTATCTGACTTACTAAATATCAGTGTTTCTGTTTTTTTATTTTTTAAAAATATTTTTTATTTATTTGAACATGTAAAGGCACAGAGTAAACATTTTAACTGTATAGAGAGCAAGAGAGAAAGAAACAATGCAAACTCAATCACCAAGCCATCATCAAACTGTGCAGTTCAGGTTCAATCTAACCACTGACAACAGTCTCCATGTTTACTACAGCTGGGCAGAGTCGCCAGGAAAAACTTCCATTCCAGTTCAACACTGCACTCCATGGTAGTCCTTTTGACAGTCCTGGGGTATCCAAAACATCTTCAGGTCTCCAAATGCCCACAGTCCATCTTCCAAAGGCTCTTCCAGCCCCAGCCCTGGCTTTTTCATTCTTGCTATCATCTACATGATCTGTCATCTGCTGTTGGAACCGTGTTGCAATATTCTTACCATTCTCAGATGGAACCTTCCTTTCTCTCTAAAACCACCTCTCTGTGGTCACCAGAATGGCTAGTCTGGTCTGTAATCCCATTACAAAATTTATCAGAGCCTGGGTGTGCTGGGTCATTCTCCAGTCTGCACACTTTCCAAAGCCCAGCCCTACTACTTCACACAGGCATCCTCTCCATTGTTTTAATGTAACAGGAAGTCAGGCCACCTCCTTGCCTTTCTTTGGCCAAACCCAGCTACATGAAGGTTGACAATAGCAGCATCAGTAACTGCTGGGACCAGTCTTGGTGCCTGGCATAATTTATAACTTGAATGGGGTTTTCCAACTTAAAATTTTAAAATCCAGGGAAGGTTTCATTATGCCAGAACATCAGTCCATTCCAAATTTACAGGTTGACTGGCACAGAGAAAATACCACCACTAGCACCATAAGCAAGCTCACCCTTATGCCAGTAGCCCAGTTCAGAGAAAGCACTCTGCATATCTTTTCGACTCCCCTCCAGATCTGCCCCAAGCCCACCTAAGTTCAAGACCCTAGGATCTGCCCATGGTGAAACCTCCTCCAGCCAGGCTGGAAAACTTGGCTGACAAACTTTAATAAACTCCTGAATCTATTGGGGGTATCCAAACAACCACAGAGGGTGAAAACAAAGGTTCCAAAAGACTATAGATCCACATAGGTGAGGTTCTCTCATCTGGTGCTTTTAGGGTCCTGAGTTTCTGCATTAAAACACAATCAGGTTCGGTGGCCCACAACGCCAGACACCTGGGTGGCAGTTAGGAGGAAGGGATGAGTTCAAGGTCAGCTGGATACAGATCCAGGGGAAGTTCCAGGTCAGCAAGGGCTAGAGTGAGATCCTGCCTCAAAAAAGCCAAAAATATACAAATGCCACAATGAGCAAAACTACAGCCAAAAGGCAGCTCAGCACACTCTAATGCTGTCAGCTGGAAGATTTGAAACAGGTGAATGAGTTTGAAACCCATCACCTGAGCAACACAGTGACATCTTGACCTTGCCTCCCAAAACTGAAACAACAAAACAATAAAAACACACAGCAAGCTGAGTAGTAATTCAAACTTGGTCCCATGCCTTCTGATCTGCTTGCTGGCCAGCCTCTTAGGGACAGAGTTCTGAGTGCTAGTCTCTGTGAACCCAGGACCCATAGCCATGCTTACTCTCATGTAGATCCATGTAGTTTTCTTAGCAAAATAATTTTCCATTGAATGGAATGGGATAGATTTTGTTTCTCAAAATTCCTATACAAAAGACACTGAGGTTTTAAAAAAGCTATTTATTTATTTATAAGCAGAGAGGGGTGGAGAGAGAGAGAGAGAGAGAGAGAGAGAGAGAGAGAGAGAGTGTGCCAAGACCTCTGGTCACGACACACAAACTCCAGATTCATGTGCCACTCTGTGCATCTGGGTTTATGTGGGTACTGGGGAATGAAACCTCGGTTGTTAGGCTTTGCAGGCAAATGCCTTAACTGCTGAGCCATCTCTCCAACAGTGACACTGAACTTTTTGAATAAAGTTTACTCTTCTTCCCTCAGCCTGTCTTTTGAGAAAAGCAGATAATATTCCTTCTTCTCTTTTTCTTGTGATTTTCTTTACCATATCTATTCTCAAGGCTTTCCTTTCTGTTGGTTCCAAAATGTGATCTGATGGAAGGACACCTGGAAAGCTGAGTGATTGCCAGCTATTCTTCTGTCTTTCTGGAGAGAGGGAAACCTGGAAAGCTGAGTGATTGCCGGCTATTCTTCTGTCTTTCTGGAGAGAGGTGTCGTCTCTCAAGTCTGCTGAAGTCATGTGTTGGAAAGCAGATGTGTTTTAGCTTTTTGAACTGATGGAAAAAGATTTCATGTTGGGAAGTGCTGTACAGTGTGAGAGGGAAACCTAGATGGCTTTGGGGCCAGGGAGAGGAGTTCCTGGGTGCAGTCTTAAATGGAGGCTTCACACAGATGGCTTTTTCACTCTGATTGTGTCCCCAAGAACGGCCAGTCGCATTGCTGGAAGGGAGTGGCTTCTTTCTCCTCTCATTTGTACATTTTCATTAGGTTTCACATGATAGCAAAACACTAATTTGTCACATGGTTGATTTATCTAAATCTTCTCCACGATCTACCTGCCCCCCAGGTGTAGGCAAATCCTGTCACACAGTACCCCACTCATGGAGTTCTCATATAACTTAGTTCCATGGCCACCTACCACCAGGAGTTGACAATGAGGACTGCTTCTGTCTTTGTCACATGTCCTAAGAAAGCATTCTAACAACGTGTCACCAAGTTAAGATGCTCATTTGTTATTTTACTTTAAGCAGGCCGCACGTTATAATTTAACAACATAATGGAATCCCTATTCTGGTTGACAAACACTGTGGTGCAAATGATTTAATTTACTGGCTTAAGCTGGTCTACACATTACTGTACTGATCCGTCACTGCACACTAAAATCACTCATCCTTAATGTAATGATTTGGTATCCCTACAGAGAATTCCAGTCATCAGAATGTCATTAGATACAGTAAAAAATGAAAATTACTATTACACAGCAGTAAACACTATTAAGTGTTAGTTAAAATAGCATTTAATTTAGCCATGCAAGAGTTTACAAATTTTCACAGTTTACTTGGTCCGCAAATAATTGTCGCTGCAACAGTTAATGACACTTCTGCCAATGAAATGGCAGCCTGAGGAGGGACCAACGACCAAGTGGCTTCTCCTTTAGGAGAGGCCATGTGGTGATGGTGCGCACTGCTTGGCTCTCTGGGGACATTTTACAGGTCTGGAAGGGAAGTACACTTGTGTTTTAGAAACTGAAGCAAGGCAGAAGGGTTCTTCTGCATCTTGTTTCTCTCTGTCTCTCTCTCTCTCTCTTTTTGAGAGAGACAGAGACAGAGAGAGAGAGAGAGAGAGAGAGAGAGAGAGAGAGAGAGAGAGAGAGAGAGAGTATGGCTGTGCCAGGGCCCCTTTGAGGGCAAGCGTGGCACTGCATGCTTGTGTCACTTGCGTCTGGCTAAATGTGGGACCTGGAGATCGAACGTGCGTTCTTAGGCTTGACAGGCAGGCGCCTTAACCGCTAAACCATCTCTCCAGCCCCATCTTGTTTCTCTTTCTCCACAGCTCAGCTTCTTCTTTGGGGTCCCTGAGGTCTGCTGCAAGGCTCTCTCATACACAAGTGTTCTTAAGATCCTCACAAGCATCCCTGCTCGTAGCTCCCATCTTGCTAAGAACCATAGGACAGGGTGGAAAGTGCAAGTATGTCCCACCCCAGGCTCACACACAACGCCAGCTTAATTTGGAAAGCATCTTCAAATGTCTTTCCTGCTACCGCCTGGGCCCCCCAGATAGAAATCAAACCCGCAGCAGCCATGACACTGATAATGCACTCTTGGGCAATGAGTCTAAGCTTTACCTTCACCCGAGATGTCGTGACTCATGTCCTTGTTGGCGCCATCTCTGTGTGATCCTGAATTGCGGTTCTGTGCCTCAAACGTGGAACTCAGACCTGGAAAGCGACACCAGGGACTGCTCATATAGGCAGAAGGCAGTAAAACCCAACGACAGCCTGCTCCACTTTCTGCATCGCCTGTGCCTCTCAGGACAGCTCAACAGGGAAAGGCGAGCTGGCACTCTCTGGCACTGGTGCAGTGATGATACACGGAAGGTGTGCCCAGCATGGAGGGTGTGGATGGGGAGCTGGATCAAAGGGCAATCCTAAATCAGTACCATGTCCATCCAAACTAGGCCCTGAGGGATTGATCGGAAATGGATGCTTCCTTACATGTGGCCTGGCTGGGTGGAGGTGTTTAGCAATAGCAAGCAGCGTGTCAGCAGATATGCGTGCTTCTCCCAGTGATGGACGCGGGCTTAGGTGGGACACGTGTGGTCCTACTATGCCAAAAGTCCACAAATGACACACTGAGTCTTGATTCCGTGGGACCTCAAGTGGCATCAGCCAGAGTCAATAGATTTTTTTGTCCCCCCGCCCCCAAAGAAACTTGAGAGATACAAACGTAAACTTCTGTCCTCTGCGAGAAAGAGAGGAAGAGGTGTGTATTTCTCCCATCCGAGTCAGGGATTATCTATATTTTTCAAGATGCGTATGATCAGATACAGGGATGAAAGGATCCTTGTGTCACTGCTGGGCAGAAAGGCCAGATGCACACGGCCCATCTGAGACATGGCCGGAGTTACTCCAGGGTGACCTCTGGGGTCAGCAGTATTTGGAGGGCAGTGGTTGTGTCTGTGGACACCACCCCAGTGGTTACATGTTGCCTTTCTTCATTTATTGTTGCAGTCAGTAGATATGCTGTCTGAACCCTGAAAGACAGAGCACCCACATAGTGTCCTCCTGAACTCTTCCTCTGCAGCGTCCTTCCCTCCGCTTAGTGAGAAGGTCAGTGACGAGGAGGGTGGAAGGATGAGTTTCAGAATTAAGGCGCCCAATCGCCCAGTGGTTCAAAAGATGTGATTTAGCCGGGCGTGGTGGCGCACGCCTTTAATCCCAGCACTCGGGAGGCAGAGGTAGGAGGATCGTCGTGAGTTCAAGGCCACCGTGAGACTACATGGACCAGAGTGAGACCCTACCTTGAAACCACCCCCCCCAAAAAAAGTCTGATTTCCTACTGCCAGGGAACTAGGGAACTGTCCTCTGTACCCCTGGGTTGCTGGGCCTGGTGGACTTAGCAGGCAGTGACTGGGTCTAGTGGCACAAGTCCATTATGCCAGCACTTGAGAGGCCGAAGTGAGAGGATCTTGAATTTGAGACTAGGCTGGGCTACATAGTAAGATCTCATCACAAAAGCAAAGAAAACAAAGTAGGGCTGGGGGGATGGCTCAGCAGTTAAAGGCACTTGCTGGCAAAGCCTGCTGGCTTAGGTTCCATTCTCTAGGACCCATGCAAAGCCAGGTGCATAAAGTGGTGCATGCATCTAGAGTTCATTTGCAGTGGCAGGAACCCCTGATGTACTTATACTCTCTCTCTCTCTCTTGAAAAATAAAACAATGCACTGTCTCCAACCACAGTTGGTAAAAGGTCCAAGTCTGAATCCCAGCTACACACTAATTTGTTATGTAAACTTGGGCTAATTCATTCTGTGCCTCAGTTTCCTATGTATTAAACATAGATAATAATGCTAATGCTAACAGCTTCATCTGTTGTAAAATTAAATTAGGGAAAACTTATAATAAGTACACAGACTAGAAGTGTTATATAGGTGTGTTAGTTATTATCATAGAAATAGAATTGTGTAATCCTTTGTTTTTGTTTTTGTTTTTGAGACAGGGTGTCACATAGCCCAGGCTGGCCTTGAACTTGTTATGTAGCCAAGGATGACCTTCAACTTCTGGTCCTCCTGTTGTAATCATAGTTTTGCATCACCCACAACCAATTTATGAATCAAACCCAGAGCTTCCTACATGCCAGGCAAGCACTCCAGTAAGCGAAGAACATCTCCAAGCTACAAAGCCCTCATATTAAAAAAAAAAAAATCCATTTATTTATTTGTGAGAGAAACAGAGATGGTTAGAGAGAATGGGTATGCTAGGACTTCTTGCCACTGCAGATAAACTCCAAATGCATGTGCCACTTTGAGCATCTGGCTTTACATGAGTACTGGGAAATGGAACCCTAGTTGGCAGGCTTTGTAGGCAAGCACTCTAAGTGCTGAGCTGTCTCCAGCCTCCCCCTCTTTTTGACCACAGTGGAAACTCACTGAACTCTCCTTTCATATTTGGCTTCATCAGGTGACCATCGTTTCCACATATCATGCAATCGAGGTTTCCTGTGAGGACATCTGTAACAGACTGGGTGATCTGTTCCCATCAAACGTCTTCAACGCTTGGCTTCCAATTGACCCTTGAAGACAGATCTTGGGGTCAGCTTTTGTGATCTCATCAGTGGCCTACCTAGTCAGGTTCCTGGTTGTTTACACCACCAAAGCTACGGAAGTGACTCTTTTATTAGTAGGACAAATGATTAGATTTCAGCTTAGCAGATGCTCAGAGTAAATAAAACTAGACCCATTTTGCTGAAAATATCTGGAGAAGATACTTAGGGAGAAGGGAGTAGGATATCAGTAATCTCCCATTTTTCCCCTCCTTTTTCAGTTTCTCTCTTCTTTCTAACATCCCTTGTTCAATATCATGTTCATGGCTCTGGGATTGCTTCCCTGCCATTCCAAGGACCTTGTTCAATATCATGTTCATGGCCCTGGGATTCCTTCCCTGCCATTCCAAGGACCTTGGTCAATATCATGTTCATGGCTCTGGGATTGCTTCCCTGCCATTCCAAGGACCTTGTTCAATATCATGTTCATGGCTCTGGGATTGCTTCCCTGCCATTCCAAGGACCTTGGTCAATATCATGTTCATGGCCCTGGGATTGCTTCCCTGCCATTCCAAGGACCTTGTTCAATATCATGTTCATGGTTCTGGGATTCCTTCCCTGCCATTCCAAGGACCTTGTTCAATATCATGTTCATGGCTCTGGGATTCCTTCCCTGTCATTCCAAGGACCTTGTTCAATATCATGTTCATGGCTCTGGGATTGCTTCCCTGCCATTCCAAGGACCTTGTTCAATATCATGTTCATGGTTCTGGGATTGCTCCCCTGTCATTCCAAGGACCTTGTTCAATATCATGTTCATGGCTCTGGGATTGCTTCCCTGCCATTCCAAGGACCTTGTTCAATATCATGTTCATGGCTCTGGGATTCCTTCCCTGCCATTCCAAGGACCTTGTTCAATATCATGTTCATGGCTCTGGGATTCCTTCCCTGTCATTCCAAGGACCTTGTTCAATATCATGTTCATGGCTCTGGGATTGCTTCCCTGCCATTCCAAGGACCTTGTTCAATATCATGTTCATGGCTCTGGGATTGCTTCCCTGCCATTCCAAGGACCTTGTTCAATATCATGTTCATGGCTCTGGGATTACTTCCCTGCCATTCCAAGAACCTTGTTCAATATCATGTTCATGACCCTGGGATTGCTTCCCCTGCCATTCCAAGGACCTTGTTCAATATCATGTTCATGGTTCTGGGATTGCTTCCATGGCTCTGCCATTCCAAGGACCTTGTTCAATATCATGTTCATGGCTCTGGGATTGCTTCCCTGGCTCATTCCAATTCCAAGGACCTTGTTCAATCATGTTCATGGCTCTGGGATTGCTCCCCTGCCATTCCAAGGACCTTGTTCAATATCATGTTCATGGCTCTGGGATTGATTCCTTCCAAGGACCTTGTCAATATCATGTTCATGGCTCTGGGATTGCTTCCCTGTGGACCTTGTTCAATATCATGTTCATGGCCCTGGGATTACTTCCCTGCCATGCCATTCCAAGGACCTTGTTCAATATCATGTTCATGGCTCTGGGATTACTTCCCTGCCATTCCATTCCAGGACCTTGTTCAATATCATGTTCATGGCTCTGGGATTACTTCCCATGCCATTCCATTCCAGGACCTTGTTCAATATCATGTTCATGGCTCTGGGATTGCTTCCCTGCCATTCCAAGGACCTTGTTCAATATCATGTTCATGGCTCTGGGATTCTTTCCCTGCCATTCCAAGGACCTTGTTCAATATCATGTTCATGGTTCTGGGATTCCTTCCCTGCCATTCCAAGGACCTTGTTCAATATCATGTTCATGGTTCTGGGATTGCTTCCCTGTCATTCCAAGGACCTTGTTCAATATCATGTTCATGGCTCTGGGATTCCTTCCCTGCCATTCCAAGGACCTTGTTCAATATCATGTTCATGACCCTGGGATTGCTTCCCCTGCCATTCCAAGGACCTTGTTCAATATCATGTTCATGGTTCTGGGATTGCTTCCCTGCCATTCCAAGGACCTTGTTCAATATCATGTTCATGGCTCTGGGATTGCTTCCCTGTCATTCCAAGGACCTTGTTCAATATCATGTTCATGGCTCTGGGATTGCTCCCTGCCATTCCAAGGACCTTGCCATTCCAAGGACCTTGGTTCAATATCATGTTCATGGCTCTGGGATTCCTTCCCTGCCATTCCAAGGACCTTGTTCAATATCATGTTCATGGCTCTGGGATTCCTTCCCTGTCATTCCAAGGACCTTGTTCAATATCATGTTCATGGCTCTGGGATTGCTTCCCTGCCATTCCAAGGACCTTGTTCAATATCATGTTCATGGCTCTGGGATTGCTTCCCTGCCATTCCAAGGACCTTGTTCAATATCATGTTCATGGTTCTGGGATTGCTTCCCTGTCATTCCAAGGACCTTGTTCAATATCATGTTCATGGCTCTGGGATTCCTTCCCTGTCATTCCAAGGACCTTGTTCAATATCATGTTCATGGCTCTGGGATTGCTTCCCTGCCATTCCAAGGACCTTGTTCAATATCATGTTCATGGCTCTGGGATTGCTTCCCTGTCATTCCAAGGACCTTGGTCAATATCATGTTCATGGCTCTGGGATTGCTTCCCTGCCATTCCAAGGACCTTGCCCTTGGTGAGTCTCCCTCGGGCACCATGCAGGTGGAGGACATTGCTGGGGCATCTTTACGTCCTTGCTGTAAGGATACTTTATTATACTGTTTTTGAGCATGGGTTCCAAAGACAGCATTTTAGTGAGTGTATTTAATACCGAATGTTCCAGCAGTTCTCTTGCTTAGTCTACTTTGTATGGGTGTTTGGTTTTCTTTCTGAACCAGGATGAGTTCTGGCTGCTTGACATTTCTTCAGGAACAGATTTTGTTTTTTTGTTTTTTTGAGTTAGGGTCTCACTCTGGCCCAGGCTGACCTGGAATGCACTGTGTAGGCTCAGGCTGGCCTTGAACTCACAGTGATCCACCTACCTCTGCCTCCCAAGTGCTGGGATTAAAGGCATGGGCCACGATGCCTGGTTTAGGAACAGAATTTTTAAAAAAACTATTTTATATATTTATGAGAGAGAGAATGAGAAAATGGGCACATCAGAGCCTCCTGCTTCTTCAGCTAAACTCCAGATATGTGTCCCCTTTGTGCATGGTTTTTATGTGGGTACTGGGGAGTCAACCCCAGACTGCCAGGCTTTGCAAGAGAGTGCCTTTAACCCATAAGCCATCTCTCTTGTCCAGGAACAGTAGTTTTTCAAATTAATAATTTTGAAAAATTTATTTATTTCAGAGAGAGAGACAGAGAGAGACAGAAAGAATGGGCACATCAGGGCCTCCAGCCACTGCAAACAAACTCAGGTGCATGTGCCACTTTGTGCATCTGACTTACTTGGGTCCTGGGGACTCAAACCTGGGTCCTTTGGCTTTGCAGGCAAGCACCTTAACTGCTAAGCCATTCCTCCAGACCAAACTAATTAATTTATTGCACAGATTATACTCTTTTATTCCCTCTCCCCTGTTCCTATTTCCCTGGGGCCCTCCTCTGTGGGGTTATGGGATTTATGGTGGGGTCATGAAGGCCTCAGTCAGTTCCAATGGGCCACCATGCCTCAGGATATTCCCACCCATTCTGTGGCTCTTACAATCTTTCCGCCTCTCTTCCACAATGTTCCCTAAGCTATGCCAGGCCTCTTGGTAGTCTGATTTAGCGTTGAGTTCTTTGTAGCCTCTGGATGTCTGCTTTGACAGGTTGTGCTTGATCACTGTGTCTGCCGCCATCACCCTGGAGCTGGTTGTCAGGTTAGCAGTGAGAGCCGTGTTCATGTTGCTGCTTCCACTGCAAGTTCTCCTTGGCCCTGGCAGATGCGGAAGAGGTGGCGAGTCTCATGGTGGGCAGTTGGTTATCTTCTTGTCTTATCAGTGGATCTTGACTCTCCTCCATTTTCTGTGTCATCTGTAAAATAAAGCAGATTCTTCAACCAAGAGTGAGAGCAGCTTGGGTTAAAGGGGGTGTGCAAAGTTATTTGAGAGTTTTGTGTTGCACAAGACCACTCTTCTTCTCCAGAGAGCAGTGGAGGCTTCTCTCTGGACTATGAGTTTCCTGACTATGGGAATCTGACTTCGTTTCCAGTACTAAGTCTGAGTTCTCTCCCACTGAGTGTGCCCCATGTCCAACCAGAGAACAGCTGGTTACCTGTAGAGACTGTGTGCCACTATTGCACAAGTGTGTACTTCTTGTCCACCTGGTTGATTTTGAAGTCTTCAGGGTCCCCTGCTTACTCATGCTGTTGGTGACCATTGTCCTCCAGTAGCTCCCACAGGGCTGTCCAGCACTACAGGGCTAGCCAGGAGGGAGCTGGTTTCCCTTTTGGTTCCAGCATGGTGTTCTGATGTCCTGTGACCACAGCCTGTGGTGCCTTTAACAGTAGAGATGGGTTTTCTGTTCTATTCCACTGATCTGTATGTCTTGATTAGGCAGATAATCAAGTGTTTTGGCAATGGCCTACATTGTTTTGGGGATCTCATGGGTCTCCCTGGCCAACAGCTCACTGTGGGGGCAACCCAACTCTGGCCTGGGAATTGCTGGCCAGAGTCCATGGTTTTCTTTTATAATATTTTATTTACTTATTTATTTAAGAGAGAGAGAGAGAGAGAGAGAGAGAGAGAGAGAGAGAGAGAGAGAAAAAGAGGCAAAGAGAGAAGAGAGAGAGAGAGAGAGAGAGAGAGAGACAGTGTATGGTGTTTTCAGCAGTAGGGTCTTGCCATTAACCTCTGGTAGGTAACCAAGTGCTCTGACAGAATCTGTCTTGTTTTGGGACATCTAGTAGGTCTCTCTGAGCAACAGCTCATGTGCATGTAAACCACATCCTGGTATAGGGGATTACAGGCCAGCGCCAAGGGAAAAGAAAAAGAGAAGAAAGAGAAGCAGGAGAAGTTTGAGGTTGGGTTTCATCTCACACTCTCCAGGGCCCTTGGATTCATGTGCTCCCCAAAGGTCCTCTTGAGGGTTCCATCTTTTAGTCTGACTTTCAGGATATAAGATTCTATGGACCAGTTCAATTTGCATTCAGTTTTGTGTTTCCACCATCCTTTCCCTTCCGCCGATCTCTACCCTCCTTATTGTCCAAGGCTCAGGATGCTATTCAGCTAGGTTAGCAATTTGGCCTGATCCAGGTTAGGAACTGCAGATGAGTGAGATCATACAATGGCATCTTTTGAGTTACTTATATATAAAATCATGTAATCTGCAAATAGGGCTAGTTTGAATTCTTTCTTCCAAAGTTGTATCCCTTTTATTTGCTTCTCTTGTTTTGTTGCTGAGCTAAAACTTCAAGTACTATGTTGAAAAGCATTGGTGGGAGTGGGCACCCTGGTCTTGTTACAGAACATTAAGGGAACACTTCAAGTTTTTCTCCAGTTAGTGTGCTCTGTGTCTTGGGTGCTTTATAAATGGTCTTGATTATGTTGAGATATGGTCCCTCCATACCAGGTACCCCTAGGAACAGAATTTCTTGATGAGGAGGTAACCTAGGTGAGACATAGAAATAAAGCAGAAAGAATAGACTCCTGTCCTCCTGACCTCCAGCTTAGAGGCAGCTCACAGCACGATGGAGGGCCAGGGCTTGGAGGGACAGGCAGCCATTCTCTGAGCTCACCACTTGGCCAGGGGACCTTGCTTACTTCCTCAATTTAAAAATTTTTATTTATTTATTTGTGCATGCTCTCTCTCTCTCTGTGTACATGTGAGAGTCTCTTGTCACTGCAGAAGAATGCCAAACACATGCACCACTTTTTGCCATGGACTTTTACATGGCTCTGGGGACCTGCACTTCAGTTTGTCACCTTTGCAAGCAAACATCTTCAATGATGAGCCATCTCTCAGCACCGTTCTCCTCACATTTAACTTAAAAAATAAAAGCAAATTGAACATCCTCTGCCTCAAAGGGACACTATGCCGAACTGATTGATTGACAGAAGACCATTGAAGGATGACTGGACTTAAAATTGCCCTTTCAGCAGTCTGCAGTGAAATGTTTTGGCCAGGATTTTTTTTCTTTTCTTTTTCTTTTTATTGATAACTTCTATACTTACAGACAATAAACCATGATATTTCCCTCCCCTCACCTCATTCCCCTTCTGAACTCCATTCTCTATCATATCCCCTCCCTCTCTTCATTAGTCTCTCTTTTAATTTGATGTCATCATCTTTTTCTTCTATTATGAGGGTCTTGTGAAGGTATTGCTAGGCACTGTGAGGTCATGGATATCAAGGCCAATTTCTGTCTGACAGTTGCATTGTAAGGAGTCATACCCTTCCTTTGGCGCTTACATTCTTTCTGTCCCCCTCTTCTGCAATGGACCCTGAGCCTTGGAGAGTGTGACAGAGATGTTTCAGTGCTGAACACTCCTCCGTCCCTTCTTCTCAGCACTATGTTGCCTTTTGGGTCATCCCAGTGGTCACCACCATCTGAAAAGAGAAGCTTCTCTAACCAGAAGTGAGAGTAGCATTAATATGTGAATATGAACATTAAGTGTAGTGCTTTCAGGGCAGCTTGGTGGGAATAATATATACATTTAGCCAGAAAAGAGCAGGCTTTATACCCCTAAGGCTCATGACTTCCCCTGTCATAGACTTTTGATTAGTTTTTTTCAGTACCAGGTATGTATTCCCTCCCCTAGAGCGGGCCTTCAATCCAATTAGGGAGCAGTTGGTTTCCCCAAGAGCAGACATGCCACTATTGCACCCGTTCAGTCATTTGGCCTGTCTGGCCAAACTTGAGGTTTCCAGTGTCCGCTGTTTTCACTGCTGATGACTTCTGTCTCCCATACAGCTGCATGCAGTGCAGCTTTTTCCAGCTTTCAGTTGGCTGGTCTACAGGGAGAAGGTTTTCTGTTCAGCACCAGCTTGATTTCTCAGTGACATCACCACTCAGGCATGTGAAGTCTTCAGCAATAGGGTCTTACCATCTGTTCTCAAGGGAAACCAAAGGCCTTGGCCATAGCCTGTAATGTTTTGGAGGCAAC
Source organism: Orientallactaga sibirica (assembly GCA_036365145.1). Classification (NCBI taxonomy): domain Eukaryota; kingdom Metazoa; phylum Chordata; class Mammalia; order Rodentia; family Dipodidae; genus Orientallactaga; species Orientallactaga sibirica. The sequence goes on along the minus strand of JAEOAD010000463.1, from coordinate 4,794,121 downwards.
AGGGACCTCCCTTTGGCCAGGATTTTTGTTTGTTTGTTTGCTTTGTTGTTCATCCATCTTTCCTCTTCACTCCTCCTACTTGTTTGAATGCTCAGGGACCACTGGCAGCTGAGACAGGAGGATCATGAATTTGAATTCAGCATGGGCTACAAAACCAGACACTGTCTCAAAAATGAAGTAAAGCAAAAAAAAAAAAAAATAGTTGGCTGTCCTTAGTTGTGTGGTGATCCTTTAGTATGCACAAATGTAAATTTACGGGTTACAGCAAGTGGGCACTGTATTACCTGCTGGGGTTGTCGTCATGGAACACTGTACCTGGGTGACTTAAACTTGAGATTCATGAACTTTTTCTTTGAAACCCTCTTGTTTTCTTCCTTCCCTCCCTCCCTCCCTCCCTCCCTCCCTCCCTCCCTCCCTCCCTTCCTTCCTTCCTTCCTTCCTTCCTTCCTTCCTATATATTTTATTTATTTATTTATTTGAGAGAGAGAAAGAGGGAGAAGAGAGAATAGGCACATCAGGGCTTCCAGCCACTGCAAATGAACTCCAGATGCATGCGCCCCCTTGTGCATCTGGCTCATGTGGATCCTGGAAAATTGAACCAGGATCCTTTGGCTTTGCAGGCAAATGCCTTAACTGCTAAGCCATCCCTCCAGTCCCTCTTTCTTTTCTTTTTTTCTTTTGCAACTCCATTTCCCTACAGAAAATTTTACCCAACCCTAAGTATATAGGTATATAAAGTAAGTATATCTATCTAACACTTATTGATAAAAAAACATAAATTTATTTCAAAACATTTTGTTAGTGTACATATTCTTTTGTCATTTCTTTAAAAAATTATTTATTTATTTGCAAGCAGAGAGAGAGAGAGAGAGAGAGAGAGAGAGAGGGAGAGAGAGAGAGGGATAGAAGAGAGGCAGACAGAGAGAATGGGCATGCCAGGGCCTCTAGCCACTGCAAACGAACTCCAGATGCATGTGCCCCTCGTGCATCTGGCTTATGTGGGTCCTGGAGAATCGAACCAGGATCCTTTGGCTTTGCAGGCAAATGCCTTAACCACTAAGCCATTTCTTCAGCCCCTTGCCATTTCTTAAAGACAAAAAAGCAGATTTACATATTAATGTTATGGATATGCTTTAAGTAAGAATTGAATCTTGGCTGAATATTTAATATTGTAGGATGTCAAGTACCATCAATAATTGCCAGAGTGGACTGGTATTTTGATTTTTATAATTGTCAGTGCTGACAACACCACTTTGAATAAATACATACTACAAAATGGCAGAGGTATGTTTAGGATCATTTCATAAATGGTTCAAAAATCTATCCTTATCTCATGTCAAATTTGCCATTAAAAATATTTTTACTTACTTATTTGCAAGGGGAGAGAGAGAGAAAGAAGATGGGCATGCCAGGGCCTCCAGAAAATGAACTCCAGATACATGTGCTACTTTCTGCATCTGGCTTTACATGGGTACTGGGGAATTGAACCCAGGGTCTTGGGCTTTGCAGGCAAGTGCCTTAACTACTGAGCCATCTCTCCATCTCCCTATTTTTTCTTTTTTAAATTTATTTATTTATTTATTTATTTATTTATTTATTTATTTATTTATTTATTTATGACAGAGAGAGGGGGAGAGAGAGAGAGAATGGGCACACCAGGGTCTCTAGCCACTGTAAATGAACTCCCGATGCATACGGCCCCTTATACATCTCACTTATGTGGGTCCTGGGGAATTGAGCCTTGAACCGGGGTCCTTAGGCTTCACAGGCAAACACTTAACCACTAAGCCGTCTCTCCAGGCACCCCCCCCCCTTGTGGCCACTTTTAACCATGATTACTGCCCTGAACAGCCACCATGTTAGGATTTAATATAAATTTAGAGGAAGAGGCACATTTTGGCCTTAACATGTATTTATATATTATAAACTGAAGGCTTTATGTTAGTCAAAAGTAGATTTTAGGAGATGATGGTGATTAACGGTGCTTGCTACCTAGGCCTTTGGACCAGAGTTCAGATCCCCAGCACACCCATGTAGAAGCTAGACATGCAGTGGTGCATGGATCTCTAAATCCAGTGCACTCGTGGCCACGGGAGGTGGAATTGGGAGAATCCCAAAGCTCATGGGCCAGCCAGTCTGACCTTCCCAGCAGCAAACAACAAGACAGAGCCTGTCTCTGGGCAGCAGAGATGGCTTAGCATTTAAGGAGCTTGCCTACAAAGCCAAAGGACTCAGGCTCAGTGGGTCACTACCCACAAAAAGCCAGCTGCACAAGGTGCCTTTGCAGTGGCTGGAAGTCCTGCTGCATCCATTCTCTCTCTCTCAAATAAATAAATAAATAAAATATGAAAGAGAGAGAGAGAGAGAGAGCCTGTATTGAACAAAGTAGAAGGAAAGGATCAATAACCCGAGGTTACCTCCTGGCTTGTGGCGGTTTGAGTCAGGTGTCCCCCATACACTCCTGTGTTCTGAATGCTTGGTCCCTAGCTGATGGCAATTTGGAAGGGTGAGCTTTGCTGGAGGAGGTGTGTTGTTGAGATGTTTTTGGGATCTTATAGCTACTTCCCCCAGAGCCCAGCTCGCTCTCTTGCTGCTGTGGTAGAGGTGATGTCCAGCCCCTGCTCATGCCATCTTTAAAAATTATTTTTATTTATTTGAGAGAGAAGGGAGACTAGACATGCCAGGGTGTGTTCTACAAACTCCAGACACATGTGCCATGTTGTGAACCTTTACTTTCCTATGAATATATAATTTCAATAGCTGCTTTGGTATTTGTTTGCTAATTTTATACCGGGTATCATTTCTGGGTTCATTTTGATTGATTTTTTTTCCCACTTGTGTATCATAGTTTCTTATTTCTCTACATGTCTGGTAATTTTTTACTGTATCATTGACATTGTGAATTTTATCTTATTGGATATTGGATTGATTCAATTTAATAATGTTTTTCTTTGTGGTGCTGGATATCAAACCTAGAACATGCAAAAAAGTACAATGTATGTATTTATGAAAATATCACAGACCTTGTTTATTAAACTATTTGTTGACAATTTCCATAAATACAGCCACTCTACCATGATCACAATCTCCTCTCACCATCTTCTCTTTTCTCCCCTCTAGTACCCCCCACTGAATCCCTTCTTGTTTTTTTCTTTTTTCTTTTTTGGGAGAGAGACACAGAGAGAGACAGAGAGAGAGGGAGAAGAAGACAGATAGAGATGGGCACGCCAGCAGCCTCTCAGCTGCTATGAACGAAATCCAGATGCGTGCCCCCCTTGTGGTCAAGTGCGGCATTGCACTCTTGCATCACTGCATCTGGCTAAATGTGGGACCTGGAGATTGGAACCAGCGTTCTTAGGCTTAGCAGGCAGGCGCCTTAACCGCTAAGCCATCTCTCCAGCCCATCCCTTCTTGTTTTTACTAGTGTCCCTTCTATTTAGGTGTCATCATTTTTTTCTTCTATTATGCAGGTCTTGTGTAGGTAGCTTCGGCCACTGTGAGGTCATGAATATTGAGGCAACTTTGTGTTTGGATGACAGCACTTAAGAAGTCCTCCTTTCCTTTGGCCCTTAACATTCTTTCTACCATCTCTTCTGCAATGGTCCCTGAGCCTTGGAGGGTGTGATGGAGATGTCTCACTTGGTGCTGAACACTCCACTGCCACTGTTTGCACTTTGGTGAGTTTTGAGTCTTCCCAGTGGTAACCTCCATCTGTAAAGAGAAGCTTCTCTAACCAAAAGTGAGAGCAGCCTTGTGTGTGTGTGTGTGTGTGTGTGTGTGTGTGTGTGTGTGAGTTTAGAGGGCATTTTGGTGGGCATGATATATGCATTTAGTCAGACACCAGTAGTCATTATTTCCCTAGAGCCCTGTTTTTTTTTTTTTTGTTGTTGTTTGTTTTTTTTGTTTTTCGAGGTAGGGTCTCACTCTGGCCCAAGCTGACCTGGAATTAACTATGTCGTCTCAGGGTGGCCTTGAACTCTTGGCGATCCTCCTACCTCTGCCTCCCAAGTGCTGGGATTAAAGGCATGTGCCACCATGCCCAGCTCTGTTTTTTTTTTTTTTTCAGATAGTTCCTATGTGGCTTAGGCTGGCCTTGAGCTTGAACCCCCTGCCTCAGCCTCCTGAGTACAGGGATTATAGGTATGCATCACCATATCCAGCTATTCTTTCTAGTGTTTTTGAGTTTTGTGCTGGGATATAGTTAAGATCCTGGGAAACACTTAGGTCCCTTCAAGGTTTGCCTTAAACGTGGTGGGCAGGATCCGTGAGATGTTTGGTCTGGGTTAGCTTTTCCCACTGCAGAGGAATACCTTCCTGGTTTAAAGAAGAGAGATGTATTGTCTCACCAGCTGGAGGCTGGAAGTCTGAGAGCTCAGTGCGGACAGGTTGGGTTTCTGTTGCATTTTCTCTCCTTTATATCTGTGTGCTTCTGGGTCCTATAATTGAATTGAGGCTTTCTGTAATGAGCTCATATTAAATTGGTTACCTTTTAAAAGGTCTTATACCCAATTAGAATCACATTTTGAGGTACCACTGGGAATTAGGACTTGGGCATGTGAAGATACTTATTTATTTATTTTGTGTGTGTGTGTGTGTGTGTGTGTGTGTGTGTGTGTATGTATGTATGTGTGAGAGAGAGAGAGAGAGAGAGAGAGAGAGAGAAGAAACTATTTAGCCCATGACAGTTATTATTAAGTTGAAAAATAACACAGTCTGTTTAGCCCTTCTGACCTTCAACCTGTCCCTGAAACCAACATGATTCCTTTGTACAAAGCTATCTGGTATGCGTACCTGAACTTATGAAGAACTGGTAGCTGGCCCAGGCCATCACAGCCACCTTTGCTGGTCAGTCCAGAGAGAAGTCTGTTGTTCCTCCATGTGAGATGAATCTGTTCCTCCAGGGTCCCAGGCCACACTTCATGGATGAATTCTTCTGGCATATTCAGTGATGGCTCCATGCTTAGAAAGACTTCATTTCCTTCCAAGTCAAGGAGCAGCTTATTTCTGGAAATCTCCTTATATAATGTGGCTGTAGTAGCGCAGTGCTGAGTTGAGAAAGGATTTTGTAGGCAAACTCCAGGGTTCTCCGTTTCCTTCTCTGGCCCTTATTTATGCACGGGATTCAGGATTCAGAAGGAGCAGTGGATAGACCCAAAGGGGTGCAGGATGGCATAGGGGACAGAGATGCTTGCCAGAACTCCTTCCTCAGGAGCAATCTCACTGCTAGGACACCATGAATTGCATCTCTAAGTAGGAGTGCAAGGAAGTCTTTCACAGTGAGCCATCTTGCACAATTACTTGGGAGACCAGAATTATTTTTTTACAGTTTTTGTTTTGGGTGGACTAGGAAGAAAATGAAGTATTGTTTTTTTAAAATTTTTTAATATTTATTTTTATTTTGGAGAGAGACACAGAGAGAGACAGAGAGATAGGGAGAGGAAGGCAGATAGAGATGGGCGCGCTAGCAGCCTCTCAGCCACTGTGAACAAAGTCCAGACACTTGCGCCCCCTTGTGGGCAAGTGTGGCATTGCGCCCTTGCGTCACTTTGCATCTGGCTAAATGTGGGACCTGGAGATTGGAACTGACGTTCTTAGGCTTAGCAGGCAGGCATCTTAACTGCTAAGCCATCTCTCCAGCCCATGAAGTATTGTTTATTTACTGTGGGACAATTTTGTTCTACCTTCAGCCTCTATGAGGGAGATTTTGTTGTGAATCTTTGTATCATTATTTCTGGAGCATATTTAAATCCTTACTTTATTACTCTGAAAAAAATACTGCAGTCTTGATTATTGGTTATGTGTTTATTTAAGCCACATCTACGAATGTGGCTCATAAACATTAGTGGAGATGAATTTACATCTGAAAATCTATTAATCTAACCCTATTCATTATATAAGCAAACCAATAAATAGCCAACAAGTCAAACTATGTGAAACAATAAAATAAATTAACCAGTGCCATTTAAATAATTACCATCACTAAGAGTCATGACAAAACTCAGCAAATTAACACTTTAAAGATGTTCTCTTTTTAACCTCAGCCTTATATTAATAGCAACAGACTTCAAATGGGTTTTGGAAGGCACTAGAGGAAAACAGTGGTTTCCAAGGGTGTGTGGATTGGCCATGAGACTTTCTTCCCACTTCCCATGGGAATTTCAGCCCCTGACCATCACTAAGGCCTCTTTGGCCTCAGTTACTCGCCCTACCCCAGTTTTGAAGAGTTGGATATATCATGGCCAACGTCAGGCAGCTTGGAGGAGGGCCTCTCTATGCTTGGGTTGTGGCCAAACAACACCTCAGGGTGTTACCAGCTCTCTCTCAGGTCAGGAGAGAGAGACAGAGTCCAAGCTATGCGAACTTCTGCAGGTCTCAAAACCTTCATCTGTAAAATTGGGATATTGATGGAGTTTATCTGAGCTGACCCCATGAAATAACTCACATGAAGCTTTTCTTAGCTGTCTACTGAGAGGGCCAGTAAGTGCTCAATGCCATTACCAGTATCACCACCTCTAATTCCCTACAATGCTTGTTTTCATCTTTGTCCTGCCCCATTGTTTTTCTTAAAAATAACTGTTTTTTTGTTTCTAAAAAATTTTTATTGACAACTTCTGTACTTACAATAAACCATGATATTTCCCTCCCCTCTCCCCATTCCCCTTCAGAACTCCACTCTCCATCATATCCCCTCCCTCTCTCCTTTAGTCTCTCTTTTATTTGACGTCATCATCTTTTCCTCCTATTTTGAGATCTTGTGAAGGTATTGCTAGGCACTGCGAGGTCATGGATATCGAGGCCAATTTCTGTCTGGACAGTTGCATTGTAAGGAGTCGTGCCCTTCTTTTGGCTCTGACATTCTTTTCACCCCCTCTTCCGCAATGGTCCCTGAGCCTTGGAGGATGTGATAGAGATGTTTCAGTTCTGGACACTCCTCCATCCCTTCTTCTCAGCACTATGTTGCCTTTTGGGTCATCCCAGTGGTCATCGCCATCTGAAAAGAGAAGCTTCTCTAACCAGAAGTGAGAGTAGCATTAATATGTGAATATGAACATTAAGTGTAGTGCTTTCAGGATAGTTTGGTGGGAATAATATATACATCTGTTTTTAAAAAATACTTTATTTATTTGCAGGCAGAGAGAGATAGAAGAGAGACAGCCAAGAGAGAATGGGTGCACCAGGGCTTCCAGCAACTGCAAACGAACTCAGATGCATGAGCTTCTTTGAGTATCTGGTTTTACTTGGGTACTGGGGAATTGAACCTGGCTCGTTAGGAAATGTCTGAACTACTGAGCCGTCTCTCCAAATAATTATTTTTGACATTCTGCTTTGCTCTGGGATGACAGGGCTGTTGGTGTCGGTGTGTGCTCTCCTGATGATATTCTGATGCAATCCCATCACTGATACCTCAAGAATCAATTCCTTAATTTAACCAATTTCTGGGTTCTTGTTAAGTAACATACTGTACCTATTGAAAGCCTTTCCACTCCCAGCTCCTGCCACTGCTTCCTCCTATATTCTTTCCTTAAGCTTAACAAGTGATTTTACTCATTTTTAATAACATTTTAATATAATTTGCACAGCATAGTGACTGTGGTTAACCATGATTTGTTGTATATTTCAAGAGTACTGGGCTGGAGAGATGGCTTAGTGGTTAAGGCACTTGCCTGCAAAGCCAAAGGACCCAGGTTCAATTCCCCAGGACCCATGTAAGCCAGATGAACAAGGGGGTGCATGCATCTGTAGTTCGTTTGCAGTGTGGAGGCACTGGCGCACCCATTCTCCCTCCCTCCCTCTCTCTCTCTCTGCCTAGTTCTGTATTTCTCTCTCAAATAATAATAATAATAAAGAGTACTAACAGAGTAGATTTTAAATGTGCTCACCATTGGGCTATAAGGTCCTGAGTTCAGATCCCCAGAACCTAAAAGCCAGTTGCAGGAGGCAGACCTCTGCAATTTCAGGGTGCTTTTGGGGGAAGGGAGCCGGCTTGGGGAGTGCTGTTGTAATGAGAGATTTTGATTCAAAGATGGCAGAATGGCCCAGCGTGGTGGTGCAGACCTTTAGTCCCAGCACTCGGGAGGCAGGGGTAGGAGGATCGCTTTGAGTTCCAGGCTACCCTGAGACTACTGAATTCCAGTTAAGCCTGGGCTAGACCAAGACCTCAAAAAAACCAAAAGGAAAAAGAAAAAGAAAAAGAAAAAAAGATGACAGAATGTCCTTTGACCTCTGCACTCACACAGATAAACACACACACCAACAATGAAAAAAGAACGTGCTTACCATAAAGTATATGAGTTGCTTAATATCTAAATTGGTTTAATACTTTCCTAGTATATACATACATGTGTCATAGCATTACATTCTGCCCCATATCCATATAACAATTCTATGTCAATAAAGAGATCATCTGTATCAGTGTTAGATGCCACAAACAATTGGAGCTTAGTTAGAGGTGAAAGTATTTATTATAAAGTATGGAAATGTCGGGGTGGAGAGATGGCTTAGTGGACAAGGCATTTGATGGCAAAGTCTACCGACCTGGTTTTGATTCCCCAGTACCCATGTAAAGCCAGATGCCCCAAGTGGCCCATGCATCTGGAACTGGCTTGAAGTGGCTGAGGCCATGGTGTGCCCATTTTCTCTCCCTGACTGTCTCTCTATGTTAGCAAATAAATAAAAATATTAAAGACGCTATAAAGTATGAAGATGTCATAGTGAAATGCATATTGTGTCTAATTAAAATATACTAATTAAAACATTAGAAAAGTAAAAAAAAAGGCCAAATGAAATAAAATAGAAATGTTTTTGTTGCTTCTCTCTCTACAAACAAAATAAAGACTTTTATTTGTCATCTGCTACACAACAGCCATGGTTCTGATGGTGTGGAAGTTGGATTTTAAACACTAAGGAAAAAAAAATAATAACTGTAGAATCCTATGCAATTGCTAGAAGCTTGCAAAACTATAGTATTGTGTCATTCATGAATACTGACCCTAACACAGACATGATAAATACCCTCTGTCACCAAAATGATCCTTCCTTCCTGGTGACACGCTTTGTTTGTTTGCGCTGGGGTCTGAACCGAGGGCCTCTCACATGCTAAGCACCCTGAGTTACCCCACTGAGCTGCCTTCCCCAGCATAAGATCTTTTTTTTTTTTTTTTTTTTTTTTTTTAATGAGGTAGGGTCTCGCTGTAGCCCAGGCTACCTATATAGAATTCACTATATAGTCTCAGGCTGTCATGGAATTCGTAGCTATCCTCTAACCTCTGCCTCCTGAGTGCTAGGATTAAAGGTGTGTATCACCACGCCCGGCTCATGATGTCTTTTTATAGTTATACCTGTTCTTTCTCATTCTTTCCTCTCACCTTTAGCATTCATTATACTAGCCTTCCTTTGTATAACTTTGCTGAATCATTAATAAGTCAGACCATATACTATATAACCTTTTTTTTTTTTTTTTTTTGGTTTTTTGGTTTTGCAAGGTAGGGTCTCACTCTGGTCCAGGCTGACCTGGAATTAACTATGTATTCTCAGGGTGGCCTCGAACTCTTGGTGATCCTTCTACCTCTGCCTCCCGAGTGCTGGGATTAAAGGCGTGCGCCACCACGCCTGGCTCTATGTAACCTTTTGCACTGTGTTTCCCTCCTCCTGAGGTTATTGAATGCACATACTCATCTTTATGAGTCCTGTTGTGGGCTATGGACTTGCCAGTTTGCTTAATCATACATCTGTTGAGGGACATCTGGGCTGACTCCAGTTTGGGACTGCGATGAATAAAGCGACTGCAGACATTTGCGCACAGCTTTCTCTTCTTCCTTTCTCTAGGAGAATTGCCCAGTAGTGTGGTTGGTATTCGTGCCTTTAAGGAGATTGCCAAACTGCTTTCCTACCAGGCTGTGCCATTTTACATTGCCAGAACCAATGAGTGGCCCAATTCCTCTTCATCCTCGCCAGCATCTGGTGGTGCCACATTTTTTTAAAATAATCTTAGCCATTTTAATAGGTGCATAATGACACCTCATTATGACTTTAAATTGCATTCCCCTGGTTGTTAATGACGGCGAACTTCTCGTGTGCTCACTTGCCATCTGGATGTCTCTTAAGTGAAATGTCTCTGCATGCCCTTTGCCCATTTGCTGAATAGACTGTTAGTGTTTTTTTTTTATTTTAAAATGTTTTATTTATGTGTTAGAGAGAGAGAAAGAGATAAAGAGAGTGAAAGGGAGGGAGAGAGAGGGGAGGTGGAGAGATAGAGCGAATGGGCGTAGCAGGCCTCCAGCCACTGCAAACCAACTGATACCTTGTGCATCTGGCTTACGTGGGACCTGGAGAGTTGAACCTGGGTCCTTAGTCTTCACAGGCAAGCACCTTAACCGCTAAGCCATCTCTCCAGCCCCCTACACTGTTCGTTTTTATGAAATGTTGAGTTTTTAGAGTTCTTTATTATTCTAAATACTCGACCTATGTCAGATATGTGGCTTGCAAATATTTTTCTCCCAGTCTGTAGCTTATCTTTTGATCCTCCTCAACAGGGTCTTTTATGGAGTAAAAGGTTTATTGATGGATTTTTTTTTTTTTTTTTTTTTTTGGCAAGGTGGTCCAGGCTGACCTGGAATTAACTATGGTCTCAGGGTATTGATCCTCCTACCTCTGGATTGATTTTTTTGACACAGAGTTTCAGTGTAGAGCCAAGACTGACCTTGAACTTGAAACTGTTTGCCTCAGCCTCCCAAGAATTAGGATTACAGATTTGCAGCATCGTGACAGCGAAAGTGTTGATGTTGGTGAAGTTCAATTTATTATTTTTTCCCTTTAAGTAGATTGTGTTCTTAGAGTGAACTCTAAAATCTCCTTGCCTAACATAGCTTTTGAAATTTCTTTTTGCCGAAGTTTTACAGTTTCCGATCTTGATCCATTTGGGTCATTTAACTGGAGGATGTGACAGTTGGATTGGGGTCTGGTTGCTTCTCTTTGGATGTCTACTTGCTCCTGTGTTATTTTGTCAGAAAGTTTTCTTTCCTTCACTGAGCTGTTTTTGCACCTTGCCAAAAATCTCTTGGGCATATTTGCCCGAGTCTGATTCTGTTTTGTTGATTCATGTGCGTCTTTCTTCATCAGCACTACACAGTGATGCCATGGAAGTCTTCAAAGCAAACAGAATGAGCTGTGCAACTTCATTGCTATCCCCGACAATTATTTGAACTGTTCTATTACCCTTGTCTTTCCATGTGACAGGAACTGCATTAGCCTTGCAGTGGGTTGAATTGAGTCCACCTACCACCTCAGAATGGTCATTGTAGATATAATTGGCTAACTTAAGGTGAGATATATTGGATTAGAGTGGACTTTAAATTCAGTGAGTGTGTCCTTATAAGAAGAAGAGAAGGCACAGATGTGAACAAAGAAGGTGGCCATGTGACAATGGATGCAGAAACTGGGATTATGCTGTTACAAGCCAAGGCATGCCAAGGACCACTGGCACCCAGCCACCAGAAGCTAGGAAAGCATGAATCAGATTCTCCCTTAGCAACCTAAGAATGAACTAATCCTGTTGGCTTCTTTATTTTGGAATTTTGATCAACAGAACTGAGCGAAGAAATTTTTTTTTTCTGTTTTAAACCACACAGCTCCTGGTAATTTCTTACAGCAGTTCTAGGAAATTAACATAAGCTTACATATTTAGTTGAAGAAAATTGACATCTTTATTATTCATAATAAGCATATGTTTGCATCTATTCATGCCTTCTTTGACTTCTGGCATCATTGTTTTGTAGCTCTTTTGGATACAAGTTGTATACATGTTGCCTTAAGTTTACATGTAAATATTTTAATTTTAGTCCTGAGCAGTTGTAAATGATCTTGCATTTGAAATTCTGATGTTTATGTGTTCATTGCTAGCGTGTAGAAATGCACCCGATTTTACCTGTCTACCTTACATTCTGCATCTTTGTTGACTCATTTATTAGTCTTATGAGTGTTTTTATAGATTAATCAGGAATTTCTTTGCAGACAATCCTGCTTTCTGCAAGATTTATTTATTTATTTATTTATTTATTTAAGAACATACTTTGTATGGAGACATTATGTGTTGGTACCATTTTTTCCTTCCTCCATGCCCCCATTCTGCTGGGGGCCTTCCTCAGTGGGGTTGCTGGTATTCCCCATGGGGTTGTGGGTTATATGTTGTGGGAGCAGCAGTCAGATATTTGGGTGGGAGGGTAATGCCTTTGGGTATGACATCCAACCTGTGACTCTTACAATCTCTCCCCCCCCCATGAAATTCCCTGAGCCATGGTGGGTGTGTTTTAAGTCTGCTTCAGTGATGGGCTCTTAGGAGCCTCTGAATCTGCATTGATAAGTGTTGAGTGTCCTCCGCATCTGTCTCCTCGGTCATCCTGGTGCTGGTTGTCAGGCTCCCCATGGAAGCAACCCTTTTGCTTGTCTCCCCATTTCCTCTGTAGTTTCACCTGAACCTTGGCTGGAATGCCAAGGGTGGTTTATCTCTTCCAGTCTTCCTACCTGTCTATGCATGCACCCTCCAGTGCAGGGGATCAGGGAGTTGGGGACCCAGGGGCTGGTTAAACAGGAAAACAGACCAAAAGGACTGCTTCCACAGTACACAGCCAGGGTCCAGGCCTCCCCATGCCAGCAGCAAGGGTACCAGGGCCAGGGAACTGGGAAGTCCTGCTAGTTTTATTCTGCAATTTTACTTCTTTAAAAAATTTATTTATTTATTCACAAGGAGAGAGAGGGGGAGAGAGAAAGAGAGAAGGAGAATGGGCACACCAGGGCCTTTAAACACTGTAAACGAACTCTAGATGCATGTGCTACTTTGTGCATCTGGCTTTACCTGGGTATTGGGGAATTGAACCCTGGTCCCTGGGCTTTGCAGGCAAATGTCTTAACCACTGTACCATTTTTTCCAGCCCCCCAATATTATTTCTTGCTATAGATATACACGCCTTTATTTCTTTTTCTTGCCTTGTTGTTTTGGCTAGACAGATTAATTTCTGAACCCAAATATCCCATTCTTATATCAATACATGGGAAATTTTTTATAAAAATATATTTTTGTAAGCAGAGAGAGATAGAAGAGAGACAGAGAGAATGGGCGCACCAGGACCTCTAGCTACTGCAAATGAATTCTAGACATATGCGCCACTTTGTCCATCTGGCCTTACATGGGTACTGGGAAAATCAAACCCAGGTCATTAGGCTTTGTAGGCAAGTGCCTTAACCACTGAGCCATCTCTCCAGCCCTGGGAAAATTATTCTTTTTTAAAAATAAATGGTTTTTTGTTTTGTTTTTAATATAATTAATTAATTAATTTATTTATTTAAGAGAGATGGAATGAATGGGTGCGCCAGGGGCCTCCAGCCACTGCAAATGAACTCCAGATGCACACATCCCCTTGTGCATCTGGCTTACGTGGGTCCCAGAGAGTCGAACTGGGATCCTTTGGCTTTGCAGACAAACGCCTTAACCGCTAAGCCATCTCTCCAGCCCAGAAAATTATTCTTAATACTAGTTCAAGAGCAATAAGGCAAATTTTATTCAAGGAGCGCTATTACAATGGGGTTTTGTTGCAGGAGGGAGAGAAGAGCGTTACTTCTGAGTACATCAGCAGGACAAGTGGAGTTTTACAGCTTGAGGGATAGAATGGAGTCAGTAGAGGAAAAAATACTTGAGGGACCTCAAGGGCTTGGAGGGTGTTGGGCTTCTGGCTAAGCTGACTCGACAGGATTATTGTGGAAGACAGGCTGGCCGTGGTGAGAAGATACTGAGGGTGAGGTTTAGGCAGTCTGGTCAGATATCACGACGACTCTCTGGACTCTTGGGTCAGTGGTTACATGGGTTCCTGACCGGTCTCCTTTCTTCCTCCACTCTTCAAACCTTACATGGTTTTATGTCTCTACTGCTCAGCCAGGATCTTCAGTTGCAGGAAGAAGAGGAGCGAGGAAGACTGTCTACTTTTTCATCTTCCCAGAGGAGAAAATGCCAGGTGTCTCCTGGAGTCTAAAGAAGAATGTTGAATTCTTCAAAGCCTCTCTCTCTCCCGCTGGTTCACCGCACGATTCAGTTCAAGCACTTCTCACCTCCTCAACGGCAGAAACTGCACTTCTGATCCTCAGGGTCACAGGCTCCGTAGCGCGTCTCCAGGCTGCCCCATTTCCTCATACACGCTGTGAGGACGCACTTCTTCAACGATCTCTGGATGAACCCCCTCGTTGCGTTTGGGGCACACTTGTCTAAAGAAACTTGACCTTGGACGTGTTGTTTCCTAACATCACCAATGCCAGTCTTCTGGAAGCATCACTGCTTTATGCTCTTCCACCGACCTGCTGCCCCCCTTTCCCCTAGTCCCTTGCACCGAGCTATGGAGACTCCACTCTCTGAGTCCCCTATCTCTTCATGGTGGTCACGTCCACGGGCCCGTTCCCAGCTCACCACTACTTCCACCTCTCAGCAGCACATGGTGGGAGAAATTTCCCTCCTCTTCCTGGATTTCATGGTTCTGAATTGTCCTCTTCCCTCTCTGCCTCCTCCTCCTCCTCCTTCCACACTTGGCCATCCTTCAATGTTCTCGCCTCACTTTTCTCTCTCTTCACTTCAGTGGCTTTAGCCACATGGTTGATTTGAACTCTACGGAGATAATCCATTTCTTTCTTTGACTCCCCCTTCTGACTTCTTCCTTCTTTTTCAGTTGTCCCTTCCAAGTGACTTTCTTTACCACCCAATGTCTAGCCAACCCTTCAAATGGAGGATGAGCTAAAACATCAATCTTCATCTTGTTTCCCATGCGTCTTGTTTCTGGGCTTCCCATTTCTGCACATGAACCAGCCATGGAGCAATGACATTTCAGTGTCCTGGTTGACATGGTATAGCTATCTTTGGCCAGCTTCCACTAGACATTCTCCAGCTTCCTGTTTTCTCTGTCCTGTCATGCGCACAGCCCTTTCTTGGCTCAGGTTGTCATTAACTTATTTCTGGACTGTCCCAGTAGCCTCTTAACTGGTCTCCTCAGTGCCAATCTATGTCCCGTCCAATCGGGTTAACACGCTGTGGGCAGATGAATCTTCCTTTGCAGGCTTCTCTTTCTGGGCCTCATTGTTTTTGGCAGGCACCCCTACCATTCAGTGACATTCCAACAGGATTCCCACAGGAGCCTACTCCTTCAAGATGGGAACACCTATCATCTGTCCTCGCCTGATTCCCTTCCGCTGCAGCATTCAAGATGCAAGTACCTCTTTATCCTTCCTCTCACACCAAACGTGTATCTTAGGGGTCTTATTGACTCGTAAGTTGTATTAGATAAACTAATACACTGGTTGTACTTAATCTAGGCTGTCAGCTTAGGGTTGAATTGTTTCATCACTGACTTCATTCATTCATTCATTCATTCATTCATTCATTCATTCATCAGATTTCTACTGCATGCAAGGCTCTGTGTTAGACATTGGCGTGTGCAGTGGGAAAAGCTTCTCAAAGAGCAGGGAGCCTTGGGGTTCTTATCCTCCCTTTGCTACTGCTAGTACTAGCTAGTACTGCTAGTAGCAAAGGGAGGATAAGAACCCCAAGGCTCCCTGCTCTGACAGCCTAGATTAAGTACAACCAGTGTATTAGTCCCAGACTTGATCTGCTCCACACATTTGAGTCCTCCTGCCTCAGTGAATGAACGAAGCAGGCAGGATATAAGATGATAAGATGACTTTAAGTGACAATGTGAGTTGAGTTTTCACCTTTCTGTTAAAAGAGAAAATTTAAAAAAAATCAAACAAAACAACAACAACCAAGCAGCACAGACAAAATATTAGAAACAAATGCAAATGCAGAAATGTATCATCTGGGTCTTGGGATAAAGGTTATACCACAACAGACGTTTCCAGCCAGTTTTACAAATGAGAACAATATTTAAAGGGCTGATTTTGAAAGATGTCTTTTTTTTTTTTTTTTTGGTCAGGATGAATAAAATGGCTATGGGAACTGTCCATTCCAACTAGCTTTACACACTTAATTTGAGGCTTTTAGCATAATAAGACATTTGTCCTCTTTGTGTTTGAGACAGGGATTTCATTTTGCTTTCTATAAAACTTTCCAGTGTGATTTTTTTTTTTTCTTTTGGTTACAGTTTGTCCCACTTAGAAAGTATGTCTTCTACTCACTGACGTTTCTTTTCCCCCCAGCTTTCTGGGTTGGGCTTCTGAGTTTGAACAAAAGAATTGCTGGGAAAAGGAAACAGCAAACCAGGAGAGTGAATAGCATCTATGAATGCCTGCAGTTTGCTCTCCAGAGTCTGCACAATGCTGGAATGTGAGCCAGGACTCACGACTTGCGCTCTTCCCTCCTCACATCTCGGCAGCGCTGTAACAGAGTCAGGTCTAGCTACGGGCGGTGACAGCATTTCCATGCCCCAAACACCTTATCAGGGGTGCACAAGAACAAAATAAAGTCCCTAGGGGGAAACTACTGCTGTTTAGCTAAATGTATACATTGTGCACATCAAACTGCCCTCTAAATACTTACGTTTATGCCCCTGTAGTAATACCACTCTCTCTTTTGGTTAGAGAAGCTTCTCTTTTCCAATGGCGGTGACCACTGGGGAGACTCAAAGCTCATCAGAGTGCTGAGATGAAGAGATGGCAGAGTGTTCAGCACTGAGACATCTCTATCACACCCCCTCATGGCTCAGGGACCATTGCAAAAGGGGTGGGAAAAAGAATGTAAGAGCCAAAGGAAAGGGAGGAGCGCTTACAGTACCGTCTTCCAGACACAAAGTGGCCTTAGTGTTCATGGCCTCACAGTGGCGGATGCTGCCTACACAAGACCTGCATGATGGGGGGTGGGGCATGATGACATCACAACAGGAGAGACTAGTTGAAAAGAAGAAGGGGTTCACTAGAGAAGGGATAGGGGAGGGGGCACAAAAGAGGTGGTGAGAGGAGATTACAATAACGATATATTGTGTATGTGCATAGAGATTGTCAATAAAAAGGTAAAAAAAGAATAAAATAAAGTCAGCCTGAAGATTAGTAATGCTGTTCCCTCATGCTGATTCCTAAATTCATTCATTCATTCTTTCTTTCTTTCTTTCTTTCTTTCTTTATTTTTTTAAAAATTTTTATTTATTTATTAGCAACAGACAGAGAGAGGAAGAGGGAGAGAGAGAGAAATGGGTACACCAAGGCCTCCAGCCATTGCAAATGAATTCCAGATGCATGTTCCCCCTCGTGCATCTGGCTTACGTGGGTCCTGGGCAATCGAGCCTCGAACCAGGGTCCTTAGGCTTCATAGGCAAGCGCTTAACCGCTTAAGCGCTTAAGCCATCTCTCCAGCCCTAAATTCTTTATTTTTGAAAAAACATTTATTTGCATATATGTATATATGGGGAGAGAGAGAAGAGAGAGAGAGAGAGAGAGGGAAAGAAGAGAGAGAGAATGTGCTCCCCAGGGCCTCTTGCCTCAAACTCCCAGATGCATGCGTCGCTTTGTGCATCTGGCTTTATATTGGTACTGTGGACTGGCAGGCTTTGTGAACAAGTGCCTTTAACCACTGCGCAATCTGCCCAGCCCCATGATTCTTAACTTCTTAAGTAAGTCCCTAGATGTTTTTCCTAAGCCTCTCTCCCCTCACCCTTCCTCTCTCCCTCCCTTCCTCCCCTCTCTCTTTTATCCTTTCTAATTTCTTTATAAAATCTCTTTCAAGCACAAGGAAAGTCTTAAACTCACCAGCTGGATGACTTGTCTCTCAAACAATGCCAAGGACTCTGAAACCTTGCATGAGTTTCCGGCAAGTGGCATCCCAGACCAGACCTTCTGACCTGCAAGAGACATGAGACAGAATGGATAGTCAAAGACTTTTGTTTTGACATAGTGACTCACTATGTAGCCCAGGGTAGCCTAGAACTCACTATGTCATCCAGGCTGGCCTCAAACTTGTAGTGATCCTTCTACCTCAGTACCTTGAGTACTGGAATTACAGGTATGAGCCACTATGCCAGGCTAAAAAAGATAATTTGTTCAGGTTTAAGATTTTTGGGGCGGTTGAGGTAGGGTTTCACTCTAGCTCAGGCTGATCTGGAATCCACTATGTAATCTCAGGGTGGCCTAGAACTCTCAGCCATCCTCCTACCTCTGCCTCTGAGTGCTGGGATTAAAGGCATGCACCACCATGCCTGGCTTAAGAAAATATTTTTAATTAAATTAATTTATTTCCTTGAAAGAGAGAAATAGAGAGGCAGATACACATACAGAGAGAGAGAGAGAGGGAAGGGAAAGGGAGGGGAGGGGAGGGGAGGAGAGGAGAAGAGAGGAGAGGAGAGGAGAGGAGAGAATGGGCACACCAGGGCCTCCAGCTACTGCAAAAGAACTCGAGATGCATGTGTTACCTTGTGCATGCAGCTTATGTGGGTACTGGGGAATTGAACCTGGGTCCTTAGGCTTTGCCCAGTTCTCAATACAGCTCTCTGTATTGAGAACTGAACTTAGGGCTAATTTATTTATTTACATGTATGTATGTATGTATGTATGTATGTATGTATGTATGTATGTATTTGTTCATGCTAGGTAACCCTACCCTCTACCACTGACCTATACCCCAGCCCAAAAGATCTGTGCCTCTTTCTTGGGGAACTGAGGAACTTGCTCTTTCTTCGCACTGGTTTCACCCACAAATTTCGACTTTTTGAGGTGATCCCTGAAGTACCTGTCAGTCAGGTTAGCAAGTACATGCCAGGATAGGCACTTTTCAGTAAGTTATTGGACTTGAACTTGATGGGTCATTATAGAGAGGGAGGCTGTCTACTTCCCTCACTAATCCTTCCCTAAGGAACCAACACTTAGTCCTTAAACTAACCTCGGTGATGCAGGGAGACCCAAGTTTTCTGAGATGATAGATTGAATGATATTAGGGAAATTTTTCCCTTGAGGCTTTTTTTTTTTTCTTTAAAAAAATATGTTTTTAGGGCTGGAGAGATGGCTTAGCAGTTAAGGCGCCTGCCTGCTAAGCCTAAGAACCCGGTTCCAATCTCCAGGTCCCACGTTTAGCCAGATGCAAAGTGACGCAAGGGCGCAATGCTGCATTTGACCACAAGGGGGCGCATGTATCTGGATTTCGTTCACAGCAGCTGAGACACTGCTGGTGCGCCTAGCTCTGTCTTCCTCTCCCTCTCTATCTATCTCTCTCTGTGTCTCTCCAAAAATAAATAAAATAATAATAATAAAAATTAAAAAAATGTTTTTAGTTATTTATTTTGAGAGAGAATGAGGGGGGGGGAATGGCCTCTTGCTACTGTAAATGAACTCCAGATGCATGTGCTTTACATGGGTGCTGGGGAATTGAACCTGGGCTAGCAGGCTTTGCAAGCAAGTGTCTTTAACTGCTGAGCCATCTCCCTAGCCTGTTTGCTTGTTTCTCATAAAGGAATAAGGAAGACAGTTTTTTCTTTGGTAGGAAGAACAGTTTTGCATGTAAACTGTGCATGGTAAATCTGGTGTCAATATTGATTTATATATGTGTATGTAAATATCAACACTATCTAGGGAAACATATACTACGTAGGAGAGGAAAGTGGAACTAACAAGAAGAGAAGGTCTAGAATGGGGACACTGGTAACTGGTCCTGCACAGCAGAGCAACTTTTGTGCAGACCAACCTGGCTGATTCTGGGCTTTGAGGGCAGCCCAAGTGCCAGAAATCAAAACATTCTAGTTAAGCAATTTTTCCCCTCTCTATAGGAACCGGACCTGCCGGCAGCATAAACACTTGCAATCCTGCCCTTCCTAGGATGCATGTGCTATCGAAAAGGGAGGTGTTAATTGCTGTGCTAATTACAACATGATTGCTTTGCACTTGCTTTGCACTTGTAGGTGATTAAATTTTTAACGAAGCATATTACTTGGCACTGTTAACACAGTTAACACATTTCTCTCTCACTCTCTCTCTCTTTTTTATGCCTTGGGAGAAGGCCCATACTGCAGACCTTTCCCTGGCTGTGATGTGCTGTTGTGTTTGGAACGAGCCTCCGTTGATGCTGTCGGTGACAGGACTGCAGCTTCCTGCTTGGGAAAGAGCGGCCGCCTGTTATCGCCATCCCCAGCATGATGGCTCTGGCCAGATGCGAAGGCACAACCCACAAAGGTATTCACGAAAAATTAAGTGGTTGCTGCCAATGTTGGTTTCCAGCCTTCATTTAAAAACCCGACAGCGGACTTCAGCCAGTGAGGCGGTGGTGGGGGGGGAGTGTCAAAGGGTAGAGCAGGAAGGTGTGGAGATGACAGCAAGTTCCACGTGATTTATTCCTGCTTTGCAGCCTTCACATCTGTTCAGTGGGCAGCCGTCTATCTCTGGCCACCCGCGGTGCAGTGGGCTGCAGACCTGGAGGATGGCTTTTGTATCTGTACGTCTGTCTAGGTAAGTTCTCTCTCTCTCTCTCCCTGGGCCTCCTTGTTCACAAGTGCCTGAACAAGCAGCACTGCTTGGAAGGACAGGGCTGGCCAAGGCAGGAGGGTCCCCGCCCTGGCAGGTGGGGTCAGGAACAGTGACATGTAGCTAAACCATTTTTAAAGCAGTTCAAACAGCTCACCTCTAATGCCGGAAAAGTCCAGGATGCAACTTTTGATGACTCAACTCTCATGACACAGCGCTTTTTACAGTAAGGAGTTGAGGAGAGCTGAATGGAAAAAAAAATGAACTGAAGCAGATTGAATGAGAGGCGTCTGCTCGTTATAGACGGTTGCTGCTGGCAACTGCTCTTGGGAGCTCATTAACCAACTGTGGGCTGATGAGGGAAAAAGAGACAAAAGGGACCCTCCAGAGGAACGTAGTTCCAAAGGCCAAGAGTTAAGAATCAGTTTCTGAGCTTGCTATAGCACTCACTTGTAATCTCAGCCCAAGGGAGATGGAGGCAGTGAGTTCAAGGCCCGTGTGGGTTATATAGTGAGACTCCGACTCAGAAAAACAAACAAAACAAAGGATTCGATTTCTGAACGGGGCTCTGTGCAGCTCCAGGACATTTTAGAACCCTTATCAGCCCAAGGGGAAAATGATCCCTACTGTGTATAATTTATGGACACCTGTCAGGGTGCAGCTTGGCAGTGAAAATGCACAAAGGCGCTGGGGAAAAGGCTCAGTGGATAAAGTGCTTGCTGACCGGAGTTCGAATCTCCAGTAACCACTTAAGGAACTTTTTGCTTGTTTTTCAAGATAAGGCCTCACTCTCTAGTCCAGACTGACCTGGAATTCACTAGTCTCAGGGTGACCTTGAACTCACAGCGATCCACCTACCTGTGCCTCCTGAGTACTGGGATTAAAGGCGTGTGCCACCACGCCAGGCTTCCAGTAGCCACTTAAAATGTCAGCAGTGGGAAGGTGGGGACCGGTGGATCCCTAGGGCTTGTGGGGCCAGCTAGTCTAGCTGAATTGGTGAGCTCTAGGGTCAGTGAGAGACTCTGCCTCATAAATAAAATAAAATAAAATAAATAAAATAAAATAAATAAAATAAGGAGGAGAGAAACTGATGAAGACATCTGATGTCCGCCTCTGGTCTCCACACACATGTGCAGGTACTCCCCCCACACATGTGCTGCACCTGCACATGTATACAAACATGCATACACTCAGGTACACATCATAGACACACACCTATGCAAAACAATTAAAAAAGCATAAATCAAGTGTGCAGAGGTAAATAAAGGGACCTGCTGACAAGACTTAGGAGACTGTGTGCTGGGACATGACTGAGCTCCTGAGAACAGCTCCCTTGACTGGGTTATTGTCTCATGATATAAAAATTAATTCCATTTTTAACTGTCAGTTTCATGATATCCTCCCATTAAGAAAAGGCTTTCGTAGTCTAATGAACTATTGGCTGGGTTTCTCTTCCTCTGCTTTTGACTAATGAGTTTAATTACTTCCACTGCAGACTCCACCCTTATCATCAGCTTTACATTTCAGACATGTCTGTCGGCTGCCTGGCTCCCATCAGCTACCCAAGTATGTGGATGGGCAATAGGCTAATGTGACTCTTCCCTGGTATCCAGTCTGTACCCCAAGTGGCGGGGGGGGTGATGGGGGGAAGAAAAGAAAAGAGCGATGGTTGTTAGCAGCTTTAACACACTGCCATAGATGTCTTTTTCTCATGTAGAGGAAAGTAATTTTGGGAGAAGCGGTTGTGAGTGTGTGTGAAATAAAGCCAAATGCACAGAACACACCCACTCGTGATTCATTCAACAATATCTCAGCTTAATATAAAAACATTTCTGAAAAGACCAGTGTGTCCAGCAGTATTTATTTTGAGACGTCAGCATCCATGTCAGCAGAGTTTTTGTTCTCTCATCCTTCCTCCATCGCTGGGGTGGGGCAGGTCAGCTTTACTGTGAATCTTCACTCTTTCTTGGGTGCATTTTCTGTCCTCATTCTTCTTTCTTTCTTTCTCTCTCTCCATTTCTTTTCTTTTCTTTTCTTTTCTTTTCTTTTCTTTTCTTTTCTTTTCTTTTCTTTTCTTTTCTCTTTTCTTCTCTTCTTCTCTTTCTCTTTTCTCTCTCTCTTTCTTTCTTTCTTTCTTTCTTTCTTTCTTTCTTTCTTTCTTTCTTTCTTTCTTTCTTTCTTTCTTTCTTTCTTTTTGGTTTTTCGAGGTAGGGTCTCACTCTGGTCCAGGCTGACCTGGAATTAACTATGCAGTCTCAGGGTGGCCTCGAACTCTCGGCGATCCTCCTACCTCTGCCTCCCGGTGCTGGGATTAAAGGCGTGCACCACCATGCCCGGCCCTCTCTGTCCATTTCTGTCCTCTAGCATATCTCCACACTGCCACCTGCTCAGCTTTCCCTTCTCAGGTTACAGGTGGGCACCCACCTGAGGGGCCCCTACCGGGCTGGACTGGACGGTACACCAAAGAACCCTCTGTTGTTATGAAAAATCCAATGTTCTCCTTTCTTTCTCTTTCTCCCTTTTTCCCCTCTCCTTTCCCTTTCTCTCTCTCTTTTTCAGGTCTGTTAGTTGAAAAGTGTTTTTTTTTTTTTTTAAAGGTATGATGTCTCATGCATGTCATCTCTGTACTCAAAAGACTGAGGTAGGAGGATAGCTGTGGGTTCAGGAGGTGGAGTTTGGAGGTACAGGAGTTTAGGGCTAGCCTAGGCTACATGAAATCCTGTTTCATTCACATCCCCAAAGTTTCTTAGATGTGCAAATGCTAGCTTTGAAACAACTCAAAATTTTTTATTTGGTTTGATTTTTTTCCACTCTTATTATTATTGACAACTTCCATAATTATAGATAATAAACCATGATAACTCCCTCCCCCACTTTCCCCTTCACAGCTCCACTCTCCATCAGATCCCCTCCGCTTCTCAATCAGTCTCTCTTTTATTTTGATGTCATCATCTTTTACTCCTGTGATAATGGTCTTGTGTAGGTAGTGCCAAGCACTCTGAGGTCATGGATATCCAGGCCATTTTGTGTGAGAAAGAGTGCATTGTAAGGAGTCCTACCCTTCCTTTGGCTCTTACATTCTTTCCACCACCTCTTCCCCAATGGACCCTGAGCCTTGGAAGGTGTGATAGAGATGTTTCAGTGCTGAGCACTCCTCTGTCCCTTCTTCTCAGCACCATGGTGCCTTTTGAGTCATCCCAGAGGTCACGGCCATCTGAAAAGAGAAGCTTCTCTAACCAAAAGTGCCAGTAGCATTCATATATGGGTTTGAGTTTGGATAGACATGCTGAGCTCCAAGTTCTCCTTGACCCTTGAGAGAGGAGGGGCATGAGGCTTGACGCCTTTGTTTCTGGAAGGCATGTAAGAACAGAGACAAACATACACACAATTTCCAGAAAATCGTTCCAAGAATGGCTAGATCTGCCACCCATTCTCTGAGAGTATGAATGAGTCAGGATGGTGGTGTCTCGACAGAGCATGCAGGAAACATCTCCAAGGCTCAGCGTTCAGGGATTAAGAAGGCAGAGTGTTGGACACGGGCCTCTGTCATGTGGGTACCACTGCACTACATGGCCACATCCAGCCCTTAAAGTCTTTTCTTAAAGCCTCTTTTAATTTTTGTTCCTTCTGTTCTTCTTGCCTTCCCTTTCTCTTTCCCTCCTTCTCTTCCTCCTTCTTTCTCTCTCCTACCCTCTATCTTTTCTCCTTTCTTTCCTTCAATTCATCCTTCCTCCCTTCCCCTTCCTTCCTCCTCTTTCTCCCTCCCTCTCTCCTTTCCTACTTCCTCTTCCCCCTTACTTTGTAGCTCAGACCAACTTCAAATCCACTAATCTCCTGTTCCAGTTGCTGGGATTCAGGCGTGTACCATAATGTCTGGCACATGTGTTTTGTCTTTGTAAATATTTTCTCTTTCTTTTCTAATCCTAATATTGAACCCTCACTTCTATTTAAGACTTGTTTTCACATGCATGCATGTATGCATGCATGCGCATGTGTGTGTGTGTGATGTGTGTATGCTCTCGTGGGCCTCACTCAGCTGCTGTGGCATGCCCTTGCCTGTATGGTTAGAGTGAATGGTGGGTGTCCAGCTCTGTTGTTCTCTGGTCATTCTTACTTGAGCGGGAGTTGGACTGATCCAGAGCTTGCCTTTTTTTTTTTTTTTTTTTTTGAGGTAGGGTCTCACTGTAGCTCAGGCTGACCTGAAACTCACTATGTAGTCTCAGGGTGGCCTCGAACTCACGGTGATCCTCCTACCTCTGCCTCCTGAGTGCTGGGATTAAAGGCATGTGCCACCACGCCCGGCAACTTGTCATTTTTTTCACAAGCTCCGGCGATTCTTGGGTCTCTGCTCCTCTATGAAACTGGGGTGACAGGCATGTTTGGCCACACCCAGTAATTTATGTGGGTCCTGGGGATCAAGCTCAAGGGATCTCTGAGACCTCTTCAGGCCCTCATACTTACACAGGAGGTTCTCTTAACCACTGAGCCATCTCTCAAGCCTGCCCTTCAAGATTTTGATTGAATATTTTCTTCTATCAAGTCTTGACAGAAGCTGTGTTTTCCACTTTATACGCAATGTTTTGTAGTTATGTTTCAAAAAGGAGACATATTTTATGTAGCTCCTGAAACCTGGAAGGTCCCAAAGTCTGAAACATCGAGCATTGCATGATGCAACAGTGGAAAACGCCAGGCTTGGCCTCTCGTGACTGAAGGCAGTAGAAACAGACGGCTGCTGAGAATAATGTACATTACCTGCAGACTATTTGTGTCTGTGTGTATGCAAATTTTATGTTTAGACATGGGTTACATCTCCCAAATATCTTATTATTTATGTGTGCCTATTCCAAAATCCAAAAAGGCTTAAATCATAAATCATTTTGAACCCAAATCTTTTAGATAAAGATGACCCAACTTGTATATGATCTTAAGCTATTTTAATTTCTTGCATTTCTTTCTTCTCTTTCTCCTTCTCCTTTTCCTCCTTTTCCTTCTTCTCCCTCTTTCTCTCTCTCTCTTGCTGGAGATTGAACCTAGGGCCTTGCACAGGGTATGGAAGCACTCTTATGTCTATCACTCTCTCTCTCTCTCTCTCTCTCTCTCTCTAATGCTCTTCCTACTTTTTATTCTGAGACAGGGTGTTACTAAGTGGCTCAGGCTGCCCTTGAACTTACTCCATAGTCAGGCAGACCTTCAACTTTCAATCTTCCTGCCTCAGCCTCCTAAGGGGCATGTACCATCAGGTCTGACTTTCTAATTTCTTTTCTTTTTTAACATTTTCTTGGTTTATTTATTTTCAAGCTTTTTTTTTTTTTAATCAGAGAGAATGAGAGTGAGAAAGAGAATGGACATTCTAGGATCTTTAACCACTGAGCAATCTCTCTAGCCTGCTGTAATTTCTTAAAACATTTTTTTTGAGAGAGACAGAGAGAGAGAGGGAGAGGAAGACAGATAGAGATGGGCGTGCCAGCAGCCTCTCAGCTGCTGTGAACGAAATCCAGATGCCTGGCCCCCTTGTGGTCAAGTGTGGCATTACGCCCTTGCATCACTTTGCATCTGGCTAAACGTGGGACCTGGAGATTGGAACTGGCATTCTTAGGCTCAGGAGGCAGGCGCCTTAACCGCTAAGCCATCTCTCCAGCCCTTAAAACAATTTTTTACTAAAAACATTCAAGGGCTGGAGAGATGGCTTAGCAGTTAAGGCACTTGCCTGTGAAGCCTAAGAACCCAGGTTTGATTCCCCTAGTACCCACGTAGGCCAGACGTACAAGGTGGCACATGCATCTGGAGTTTGTTTGCAGTGGCTAGAGGCCCTCTCTCTTAAATAAATAAGTAAATAAATAAACAAAATATTTGAAAAATTCAAGCACAAAAAAGTTGAGAGACTAGAATAATGAAAGTAAATTCCAGAAATCTGACTGCTTCTGAGTCGCATGCCCCTCATAAGAGGAGGCAGCAGGGTGATCTTGAGTTCTCAGCACCAGAAGCTGCTGCTGGAGCTCATGTTCCAGCGAGGTCCCTTCCTGCATGGACTGCCTCGTGGACAGACAAGACTCTGCGTTCACTGTCTTTGTAAACAAAAAGCTGTATGTAGTGACAGGTAAGAGATGCTGTACATGAGAAGGATTTGACTCCTATTCTGTGACGTTCCAAGATCCTTATTAGCCTTATTGAGGAGTGGAGGTTCCAGACTCAGACCTGCCACTTATGAAAAAGTCAAACTCTTCATTCCTCATCCTGATAAAATAATGTTAGCCAACTGAAAACGGTTGTCTTCAGGATTAATGTGATTAGCACACAGTACTGGAGTCCATCTACCCTACTTTCCCTTGTTTCTGAGTGACAGCTTACAATGGTGGGTCTGCTCATTGATGGAGTCTTTGATTCCATGAAACACTGTATTAAGGAAAATTAGCAGTCGAGATAATGATGAGGTAGAGTTTCTTTAATTCACTCAAAGCAAAGTTTGCGTTATGAAACTTTACTTTTATTTTTTAAAGTTTAATTTTGCCATGGCAGAACCATGAGATCTTTGCTGGGATCTTATCTTACATTGAATGAAATGATC
Organism: Orientallactaga sibirica; assembly: GCA_036365145.1. NCBI lineage: Eukaryota > Metazoa > Chordata > Mammalia > Rodentia > Dipodidae > Orientallactaga > Orientallactaga sibirica. Next base: position 4,767,132 of record JAEOAD010000463.1, on the reverse strand, counting down.
TCCCTTCCAAGTGCTAATCAGGCCCTGCTTGTCTCTGAGATCAGGCACTTTCAGGACGGTACAGGTATAGACTGAATGAGGTGACCGTTAAGTGTTCTTTCAGTGTTAAAGTCCTAAGATATGATGATGATGATGATGATGATGATGATGATGATTATTTTGCAGGGCAGTGAAGGGAACTTGTGTTAATCACGTGAGACCTTGCACCTCCCTGATCTTGTACCCAGCCTCTAGGACACAAGACAAGTGGCTCTGTCTTCACGAAGCAAGTGACTTCTTGTCCTGCTGCTCGGGCACAGCCACCAGCAGGGATGCAGGAGATGGAAACCCCTGGCTCCTCTTTTGTTCTGCTAAGGTGACTGGGGATATTGGGCTTTAAGCTGATCTACCTGGGTTCCCTCAATCGTTCTCCAAGGTTGAAGAGTCTACAAGGCCTGGGACGCTAAAGACCTCCAGTTTGCCGTGTGCCCCTTAACTCCTGTTTTTATTCTTTCTCCCCAACATTTCCTTCCAGGACTGTCTTCCTGCACTCCATCAATGCACTTTTGGCATCACTCAGTCCCTCAGGAAAAGTTTCCCAACTGTTACAAGATTGGTTGTCATCCCAGTTCCCTAACGGCAGTTAGGGTTACATCTTCAGAGAGGGGATTGAGGCAGTTTAGGGTGACTGGGCCCTGAGACTAAAAATCAGCAATGTCCCTGAGCCTGCCCTTGCACTCTCCACTTTGCCAGAGGTCAGGGCAGGATCTACGTCTTATCTCTTGCCTAAAGGAGTTCCCTAGATCTGGATCTCCCCCCCTCATAAACAGCCTGAGCTAGGCTGGGAAGGGGAATTGAGGTTTAAATCTGATCCTGGCATTCTGGTTGGTTAAACTCAGCCTTAAGACTTGGTGTCATGTGCTCCCTTTGGTAGCACATATACTAAACTGGAACGATTCAGAGAAGATTAACCCCAGTGCAACGGGTGATATGCAAATTCATGACACATTCCATAGTTTTAGATGCGCAAGGTGGCACATGCTTCTGGAGTGTGTTTGCAGTGGCTAGAGGCCCTGGTGCACCCACTCTCTCTCTATCTCTGTCTGCCTCTTTCTCTCAAATCAATCAATAAACAAAATATTTTTTAAAAAAGAAAAAAAATCTTGGTGTTATGACTGGTTTCTTCCTGAGCCAGCTCGCTGGGTCCCCACCCATCAGTTCTCTCTCAGACTCACCTGAGCCTGAGGGCAAAGCCCAGCACAATAAGAGTATAACTAGATTCTTACCAGGTGGGCATAGTCTCTGTTTTGGCTGTTCATCTCTCCTGCATCACCAGGTCCCTGCTTTGGTCAGCCTCCACCTCTCATCTCAGCCTAGCCAGGCTGAGAGCCGGGAACCCTACTCCCATGAGGGCCCCCTTCCCTCTTCGGCCTTCCACATGGCAGGAGCTGTCTGTAGTTTTCTTCTCTTACCTTTTCTTAATTAAAAAAAAAGTCTCCAAGTCTTAAAGAAAAACTGGGTGCTGGAGAGATGGCTTACTGGTGAAAGGCACTTGCTTGCAAAGTCCGACAGTCTGGGGTTCCTTTCCCAAGAACCCACATAAAGCCAGGTGCAGAAAGTAGCACATGCGTCTGGAGTTTGTTTGCAGGGGTAGGAATCCCAGGCATACCCATACCTCTCTCTCTCTGTCTGCCTCTTTATTTCTCACTCTTAAAAAAAATAGAGAAATAGTATTCTAAAAAAAGTGTGCAACTGTGGGGTAGTTGAGATCTTTGTGTGGTTTTGGCACTGAGGTAAAGCTGACCTCACAGAGTGAGTTAGGAAGGCTGGAGGGAGCTAGGATTGGGTAGGCATCTTCCTCTGGGTAGTTTTTTGGGGGGTGGTGGTAAATTTATTTATTTATTTGAGAGCTACAGACAGAGACAGAGAGAGAGGATGGACACATCAGGGCCTCTAGCCACTGCAAACAAACTCCAGATACATGTGCCACCTTGTGCATCTGGCTTACATGGGTACTGGAATTGAGCCTCGAACTGGGGTCCTTAGGCTTCACAGGCAAGCGTTTAACCACTAAGCCACCTCTCCAGCCCCCTCTGGGTAGTTTTGACCCTGCTTTGACTGTAGCAGGGCTGGCTGTAAATGGGTACTCTTGGGAGTCAGGCCTTGTGAAGAACAACACTGGTGAATTTCTTTCTTTTTTTCTTATTGGCAACTTCCATAAATATTGACAGTATACCATGATCATATTCACCTTCCATCACCCTCCTTTTTCCCCCTCCCAAATCTTTCCTTCGCTGAATCCCTTCTTTCTTTCCATATATATTATATATGTTATATTTATATCCATATTTATATATATTATATACACACATAGTTTATAGTCTTGTACATCTTCATTCTGATCCTCATTTCCCTGAGGGCCCTCCTCAGAAGGGTTATTTTTAAATATTTTTTTATTGACAATTTCTATACTTACAGACAATAAACTATGATAATTCCCTCCCCTCTCCCACTTTCCCCTTTACAATTCCACTCTCCATTATATCCCCTCCCTCTCTCCATTAGTTTCTCTTTTATTTTGATGTCATCATCTTTTTCTCCTATTATGATGGTTTTATGAAGGTATTGCTAGGCACTGCAAGATTATGGATATCGAGGCTAATTTCTGTCTGGACAGTTGCATTGTAAGGAGTCGTACCCTTCCTTTGGCTCTTACATTCTTTCCACCCCCTCTTCTGCAATGGACCCTGAGCCTTGGAGGGTGTGATAGACATGTTTCAGTGCTGGACACTCCTCCATCCCTTCTTCTCAGCACTGTGGTGCCTTTTGAGTTATCCCAGAGGTCACCACCATCTGAAAAGAGAAGCTTCTCTAATCAGAAGTGAGAGTAGCGTTAATATATGGGTATGACTGTTAAGTGAAATGCTTACAGGGAACTTTGGTGAACATAGTATATGCATGTAGCCAGACAAGAGCAGGCATTACACTCCTAATGCTATGACCTTCCCCACCATAGGTTTTCGATCAGAATTTCAGTACCAGGCATCTATTCCCTCCCATAGAGCAGGCCTCCAGTCCAATTAGAGAGCAGTTGGTTTCCCCAGAGCAGACATGCCACTATTGCACCTGTTCAGTCATTTGGCCTGTCTGGCCAAACTTGAGGTTTCCAGTGTCCACTGTTTTCACTGCTGATGACTTCTGTCTCCCATACGGCTGCATGCAGTGCCGCTTTTTCCAGCTTTCAGTTGGCTGGTCTACAGGGAGAAGGTTTTCAGCTCAGCCCCAGCTTGATTTCTCAGCGACCTTGCTGCCCAGGCATGCACAGTCTTCAGCAATAGGGTCTTACCATCCGTTTCTGGTAGGAAACCAAGAGCCCTGGCAATAGCCTGTAATATTTAGGGGCAACAAGGACCTCCCTGGCCAACACCTCACAGCAAGGTATCCCATCCCTGTCATTGAAAACTTTTCTAGTAACAATCTATGGCTTCTGGGTGTGTCATTATCCAAAAAAAGTAGGTTTTCATAGGTCTTATTCACAATATATTGAATTTTGATTGACCTTCCCTTCCCCTTCCCCCTTCTTTTACACTTTCTCTTCCCCTGGCCTCACTTAGGCCTTTCCCCTCCCTGTAATCTGTCCTTCTACTTACATATATACAATACATACAATACCCTTCCCTCAAGTCCTCCCCTCTCCTCCCTTCCCTATTGCCCCTTTCTAGCTTACTGGCCTCTGCTACGCAGTAGTGTTCTGGATGTTCACTGTGGGGTAGTTAGGGCCTCTTTTAATCTCTGGCAGAGAGCTGTGCCTCAGGATATTTCTACCCATCCTGTGGCTCTATAACCCTCCCTTGTGCCCCCTCTTCCAGAACCGGCCCTGAACTTGGGTGTGTTAGCAGCTTGTTTTCATGTTGAATTCTCTAGCCCCTGTATTTCTGTTATTATCTGTTTCATCTCCATGTTTGTTGCTATTTCCCTGGAGCAGCTTTAATTAGGGGGATATGCATATAATTTTGACAGACATTTTGGTGAGGATACTCACTCACCTTGTAGCCCTGGTGAATTTCTGTTGGTCCCTGTGGTGGGTTGAATTGGGTACCCCCTATAAACTCATGTGTTCTGAATGCTAGGTTCCCAGCTGATGGAAATTTGGGAATTGGAGCCTGCTGAAGGAGGGCCGTTGTTGGGGGGTGGGCTTATGGGCTTATAACCAGTTTCCCTTTGCCAGTGTTTGGCATACTCTTCTGCTGCTGTTGTCCACCTGATGTTGGCCAGGAGGTGATGTCCAGCCTCCGCTCATGCCATCATTTCCCCTGCCATCATGGAGTTTCCCCTTGAGTCTGTAAGCCAAAACAAACCCTTTCCTCCACAAGCTGTTTCTGGTCAGGTGTTTGTCCAGCGATTGGAAGATGACAACAACAGACAGAGAGACTGTGAGGGGATTTCTCTGAATCCGTGGTGTGGACCTGGTCAGTCACCTGGAGGTCCAATTACAAATGAGCAGGTGTCCCCACCATTCAGCGGTGTTTGGATTAATGTGAAATGAACAGCTTGTGTGAAGTTTCCCCTGTTGTGTTTTAGTCTGATGTCCGCATCCCCCGATGTAGCTTGGTAGCCACGCCCGGGACTTCCTTTCTTCCCACCTTTTCCTGCCCACAGTCTTAGTTCTATTCTGCTGTCTATTGGCCAAGAGTCTAAGGCTTTTCTTCCTTCTGGAGTGTGGGAGCATATGTGCATACATGCACGCACACACACATATGCAACTAAGTGAACAATTCACCAATATATATCTAATCAAGAAGCTTCCGGTGCTGGAGTATCACTTGGTGCTGGGCATGTGCTGGGCATATGTAAGGTGCCGGGTTTAATCATCAACAGCATAGAGGCGAGGAGGGAGAGGAGAGGACAAGCTGAAAGACTTGCTTTTGTCTGCTCCCCATCCACAGATTCTGCCGTGCCTCACCCCAGCATTTGCTGATGTTATTTGAGGGCCTGGCAACTCTGCCTCTAGCCTGTGGTATATCAGCTTCATGAAGGATTGCTTTTCTCGAAGCAGACATGGATGAAATTCCTGTTCTTTTGGGAGAAGAGAACTTTTGCATGGACACGCAGCCGTTCAGGGTTAAATGACCGTGTTCTGAACTAGACTCAGGAGAAAGATTGGAAGGTGTCCTGTTGGGCTCCCTAGGGGAGTGAGGGTGGTGGTTTCTTTCCATTCTTGATAAGGGTTGCGTACAGGGAGATCTAGGAACAAGCTGAGTGCTTCACTGCCCAGTGAGAGGAGAGATACCAGAAACAGGTTCTGCTAGATGCAAGGATGGCTTCTTACACTATTGCTCGAGGCCCCCATAGGGAGACAGCCAGAGGGCCTGCATGAGGGAACCAGCTGGGCACAATTCCTCTTATCAACAAAGCAGTCCCAGTGGCTGTGGTCTTATCACATCAGGGGCAATTGGTTATTTCACCATCTTGCCAACCAGTCCTTCAGCTCCATTTCAAGCATGTCCCTGATGCCTGAACTCAAACCGAGACATTATAATCAAGTCACGTCAGCCAGCTTTATCGCTAAAGGCCTAAGGTTTCAAATACTTTACAGATAGCCTGAAAACCTAAGGGGAAGAAAAGGTTAACTTTCATAGCAGCAGTTAAGTGGCTTTGTGTGCATGGATATAGCAGGGCCCACGAAAGGAGAATGTTTCTACCATAAAACCCTAACCAGGACACTTTGTAGTCATTTCTTATTTGTTTTACCTTCGTGCTGAGTTTTCCTTCTCATTTCTGTCCACTCATTCACTCAACTATCAGTTCTGTCACCTTCCTTGTTCTGAGTCCTGTGAAATAAAACAAGCAGGACTCTTGCCCTCATGGCCTTTATACAAAGCAGTCTGACAGCCAAGCTAGTGAAACCTGCAGACTTTAGATACACAAAGTGCCGGGGAGAAGACAGAACAGGTGAAGAGGTGTGGATTGATTGGAGGGGATATTAATACTCTACCCAGTGGGTAGGAAAGCTGTCACTGTGAGATGGTCAGACAAGAACCCTGAAGCCTTGGGAATTAGCCCTATCTCTGGGAAGGGTATTTGAGCCTAAGGGAAATGAAATGCAAAGGGCCTGGGGTAGGAACGCTGTTACTGGTGCTTGAGAAACAGGAGGCCAGTGTGGTCAGAGGGGAGATGGTGAGACCGAGGGCTCCAGGATGCTCTTCCATCGTCCAGTCATGTGAATTGATCTACGCAGTCCCTTCTATCTGCAAAGCATTGCATGCTAGAGTTTGTGTTTGTCCAATTAGGTTGTTGGAAGTTATCCAGGAAGAAAGACTGTGTGTCAGGCCTGGTGGGTGGGCACAGTAGAGGACGACCTGTTCTGTTGAAAATTCAGAGTTCTGGTGGGCTCTGACACGCTCAGGTGGGGAACCACGCTCTAATCTTTAGGAAACAAACAAAAAAACCCCTTTTAACTAGATTTTGAAAACCTCACTAGGTTCGTTAAATCTGCTCCCATTGGTTGGTTGGTATTTCTCAATGGTTGGAGGAAATGTGGGGCTGTAGGGGCCGTTTTCTGGTAGATACCCCCTCCGTGGACAGATGGATGAGAGGCGTCAGGAGCTTAGGGCTCTTTTCTGAGTTTCCATGTAATTGACAGGAGATGGGCTCTTAAGTCCTTGCTCCTAGGGGCAAGAATGATTTCACAGCACACTGATATTTGAACAAATGACTTCAATTTAAGGCAAGTACTACTTTTATGATTAGGAAAGAAGGAGGTTATGCCGTGAGAGTGAGTTCCAACAACATTCTAACTAGCCCTAGAGTAGGTAGCTCTATGTGCGTTTTCCCCTCACTTTACACACCAGGAAAGCAAGAGTTGTTGTTCGTGAGCCCATCCACCCAGCCTCGGTGGGTGGTAAGATGTCTGCAAGCCCTTGCTTTCTCGGCAGTGCCTCCCTGGTGTGTGGACTCGTCTTATCAAACAGCAGTCAAAAGACAGCTTGAACTTGTTCCAGGAAGTCTCAGCTCACCTGACTTTCCTCACGTGGCTCAGAACTTCAGCTATGTGCCTGGAGTGGAGTGCTATGCAGCTTGCTCACTGGTCTAGCATTTCTGATCTGGCTTCCAGGACTTGAGCCCATCTAGAATTTCTGTCCAGAGGCAGGTAAGGGGGCCAGCCATTACCCAGACCTGATTGGAACTCTACTGCCTGAGTCATGGGACCTTCTTAAACCAACCCCACGTGACGGCCATGCTTATCTCTAGGAGGCTGAAGCATGACCAGGCCACAGGAGATAGTGATTCCAAGGTCCACTCTTGAACCCCAGGCAGTGGCTTCAAATATGAGTTCTAGCACTGTACCCTTCCTTCCTTCCTTCCTTCCTTCCTTCCTTCCTTCCTTCCTTCCTTCCTTCCTTCTTCCTTCCTTCCTTCTTTCTTTCTTTCTTTCTTTCTTTCTTTCTTCTGTTTATTTTTTTATTCTTTCTTTTCTTCCTGCTGAGAATGGAACCTAGGGCCTCACCCTACTACTGAGACACATCCCTAGCCCTGTTTCTTAGGTTTTTAAAAATGACAGTCTAATTATATAATTTGACAATAGTATTATTTCTGTTTTTAATGGCATTCCTAATGCTATTGATATAGAAACTATCTGTAATATGCATGTCTCTATCCCAGCGTACAGCACATATATAAGGAGGCTATCACAATGTCAAGTGTTACAAGAATGCAATTTCTGATGATAGTGTAGCAGTGGACCAGGAGTAGAGAGATGCCCACAAGGACCACTGGGCATAGCACTGATGACTCAGGGCAGCCTGATCTGGCATTTTGGGTTGGAGCTCAGTACAGTTCCCTTCCGGTTTCCCAGACCTCCAGTTGGAAGCCTAGGACACCGGGCTCGCCCTTAGGAGCACTTGTGTCTGATCACCCTTGCGACCTCTGGGATTGCTCCTGGTTTTTTTTTCCAACTCTTCCTACTGACTCACTTTGTCGACAGCGGCAGGTTCTTTGTCCCTGGGCCCCTCTACCTAGGAACCTTTCCTTGTCTTCCTCAACTAGCTTCCCTTGGTCGTAATCCTCCCCGTCACAGCAAGGCTGTCCTGAAGGCCCTTCTCTGTGATTTCCCAGCATGCACCTCTTACCACTATGTCAGAGGATCACAGCTTGACATGGCTCATGTCACGTGCTGTCCTTCCAGAGCAACATGGGGACAAAGGAACATGAGTGTGTCCTGATCCTGTGTTTCTAAATTGGGAAACTGTCTTTCCTGTGTGTCCCAACAGAGCTGTCCTGGTTGTCACCGAATATTTTGTGGTTTGGGTCGTGAGTTTTGGTGTTTCTTCCTGCCCACCTGCACCTACAAGCAAAGCCTTTAACCACCGAGCCATCTCCTCAGCTCAGCTCTTCTCACTTACAGGATACTGATCTTCTGATCTTGGACTTGACTTTCTCTTGGGTCTGACTTCTACTTCTACTTCTCACCTCCAGCAAAAGTCTCTTCTCACCTTTCAGGGCCATGACTGCACTTCCTGTGGGAGTCCCTCATTTTTATCTCAGCATCAACTCATTCTCAGCTTGTTCATCTCAGATTTTGTGGGGAAAAGAAAGAAAGAGGAAAGGAAAAAATAAAAAAAATTAAAAAGACAAACTTGCTGGATCGAAGCCGAAAGCACACACACTGCTATCCACGCTGGAAATCTAGGCGCCCGTGGAAGGCGTGCCAGGTGCAGGGTAGGGTTACGTGTGATGTGGAGGGGAGGACAACAGGTAGACTGCAAGCACAGTGGCTGCGGGGTGTTCAGAGCATTCCAGACCAGCTCAGGCTCGAAGCCCGTCAGAGTGCAACTTGAATGGCATCAGGGAGGCAGGACGACATTCTCCAGCCAGGCTGAGGTCATCCTGTGCCGGCTTCTCTCCACCACATCCAGGCTCATGCCTGCACACAGTCCAGTTCGTGTCGTGAATGCCAGCTCCATCCAAATTTGATGATGCTTTTGGCTTCTGCTAAGAACCATCCGTTTGTCCCACTGTTCTCATCAGTTCTGGCTGAACACTGTATTTTGGGGGGCGACTTTTCACAAAATAAAGCAGTTTACTTCAGGAGTAATGACTTGGGCTCTGGAGTAGACATGGGTTAAAATTCAGCTCCATGGATGGATACCTGGCTGGGTGACCTTGAACATGTTACTCTTTGTGCCTCATTTCTTTTGCCCATTAAAAGAAACACTGCCCATAAAATGCTGAGCATAAACTGCTTGATACAGAGTAAACACTTACCGGTAGCCATTATTTTCGCTATTTCTGAGAATCACTGTGTGAACAACAATTAGTGGAGAACAACATTTATTCCTTTTGAGCGTCCCCTGATGGATGGTTGGATAGAATCAGTTATAGCCCAGTTAATGAATTCCCTTCACATACCTATGGTTAAAATTCATGGCATAGGACAAAAACAAAACAAAACAAAACAAACAAACAAACAAACAAACAAACAAAAAAACACACCCAAACGTCATGTGTTAAACTTCAGGATCATACAAACTGTTTTGAAATTCACATGTCAAATCTGCCGGTGACCAGGACGGACAATTCTTTCTTCTTCTCTGTCCACTGGGAGGAACAGCTGGACACCAGGCAGTGTGTGCTTGTAAACAATTATGAAATTGCCCGTAGACTTGTCTTCTCTCAGCAGAATGAACTCAGTTCTTTTAACCTTTTTCTGAGCATGGTTTTGATTTTCCATCCCTTTAATCATGTCTACGATTCTCTTCTGAACCTTCTCCAAGTTCTCTGCGTCCTTCCTTGTGCACTAAAACACCCAATTGTCCAGAATCCTTGCAGGGAAGTGTTCATAATGTGGACTCTTAGCTATAACGTTTCTAGATGCCCTCCCGTGCAGCAAAGGCACTTTTCAAAGGACTGTCTCGCGTGTCGCTGCCTTTGGTCTTAGCCTGGTCAGGCCTCATTCCTGTGATCACGATAAAGTGGGAGGGAGATACTGTCACTCCTTTCTCAGGGGCGGAGACTTGGGAGATGCGGAAAGACTGCGTCTTGTTCGCAGTGTCTGTTGTGTTAGGCTATGGCTGGTACTGGGGCCAAGGTCACTGGTTCCAGTGTTCTAAGCTCAAGCTTATAAACAATTTGTAAAGCACATGATCATCTAAATAATTTTATGCTCTACTTCCCAAGACCTCCTGCTTTCCACTGTAGTTGGGCTGTTTCATTAATTTCTCTCCTTCTTTTGACTCATGGACCCCTTGGTAGTCTGAGGGCTGGAGGTGGGGATGAGTCACTTGTGTTGAATGTGTTCCATGTGCCTTGGAAGATTGCGTTTGGGTTTCCTGTTATTTCAAAGCTACTGATTTAGAGCTTTACCCCTAAGGTCTGCTGGGTGGTAAGAAGCTCCTTACTCTTGTCATTAAAAAGGATATTTGAGTGTGTACATGTGTGCATGCATGTGTGTGTGCTCACATATGCACACATGTGTTTCAGGAAGGCAGTTACAACCTTTCCCAGGGCATCACTCATGCATACCTGGAACATTTTTTGAGCAAGCATCTCTTCTGTGTATATGACCAAAGCCTGTGGACACCACGGGCAAAGGCCAGGGCCCAGCGCTTTCTGACTGTGCAGTTTGGACTTCCCGTCCTGCAGGAGGGATGGGGAGATTAGCTCACTGATGACCAGGTCCCAGAACTTGTACGGTAGATATTTCAAAAATGAACTCGCTAGCCGGGCATGGTGGCGCATGCCTTTAATCCCAGCACTCGGGAGGCAGAGGTAGGAGGATCACTGTGAGTTCGAGGCCACTCTGAGACTACATAGTGAATTCCAGGTCAGCCTGAGCTAAAGTGAGACCCTCTACCTCGAACCTCCCCCCCCAAAAATTAACTCACTAGATAGCACAGGTTAATTAAAACATTTTAATGCATTCTCACACCCACTGCAACAAGAGTGAAATATTCTGAGGAAGAGCGGGGGACGGGGGAGGATGGAGGGAGTGATAAAGAAACCAATTTCCCCTGCCCCTGCCATTCTGGTTTAATTAATTTGGGGTGGAGCCTGCACTGCCTTTATCTAAAGCTCCTCAGGTCACTTCAAGCCGACCTGGTTGAGATGGAGCGATAAAGATTTGGAAGAGGCTGGAATCTGAGGGCCAGTGCAGGAGAGGGCCTCCCAGGCCTGGCTTTGGTTTGTCCAGCTCAGAGCAGCGAGCTGGGATGTGGAGGAGCCTGAGCTGGCCTGGGCTGGCACTAGGCAGGGGCAGAGGTATGTAGGTGGCTCACTTCAAGTTCACAAGCTTGAATGACTTAGAAGTAAGGTCAGGCTCTCTAGATCTTGTCTTAGCTGACATAGCACCACGTGTCCTCCTGTGATTGACAGCTCAGTGGCCTTAAAGAAGGAATGAGCCAGCACTGAAGTGCTTCTGGATTTCCAGTCCTTTCTAGAGACATGCTATGGTTTGAATATGTCCCCCCACTCCATCTTGAGTGGGACATTTGGTCAGTAAATAGGATATAAGGGGGGGCCCTCACGTCAGGGAGTCGTATCATTATTAAAGGACCCCACTGAGTGTCCCTTCCTCATGCCCCTATGTAAACAGACATGGAGAAGGCAGCAGTTGGGTCCTAGTGAGGGGTTTCCTCATTAGGACTCAACTGTGCTGACAACTCTGACCTTGGACTTCAAGCCTTCAGGACTGTGGAAAATATATTTCTGTGGTTTATAAGCTATCTAGTCTATGACACTTTGTGATAGCATCCAGAAGTAGACTAGGAAATAGTTCCTCAACGACTTTGATCATAAATATCTTCTGGGGTTCTCATGAAAGGTGAACGAATATTCCTAGATCTTCCCTGAGAGATTACAGTTCATGGGCTCTGGGGTGAAGCTCTGCAGTCTGTATGTAAACATGGACTTTTAGCCAGTGTCGTGGTCAGGTAAGTTAGGAAATTTAGAATGCATCTCCTAAGGATGCCCAGCAACAGAGTGAGCAGACCAAGGATGGACTCGGGAGGGAATCTGTCTCCTCCTCCCACCATCTCCTCTGGTGACCATGATGTGGGGCTGGGGGGCGGGTGGTCCTCACACTGGCTTTCAGAACTGCTGCCTCCTGTGGGAGAACTTTTCTTTTGAAGTGTCTATGATGAGTCTGCTCTTGTCTTCTAAGCCTTTGAGGACTCTTACCGGTTATCCACGTCTCTGCCCTCCCAAGCTCCCAGATCCCTATCAGCGTTGGGGACCCGCAGAGCTTATGGCCTAGCCTGCCAATGAATGAGGCTCAGTTCCTGGAGACACATGGGCAAAAGGACCTTGTGCGAGTGGACGTGTCTGCTAGTTGGAGCAGTGATGGCATGTAGACTTCTGCGTGAACTCTGTTCCCCTCTCATGTTTAATTCAAAGAGTAAATCCACATATGGATTCAGGTTTAAAGGGTAACACTAACATGTGTCTTCAAGCTTGTTTTACAGAAGATGCCGAAAATATACACAGTCACCCCTCCGTGTCTATGGGAATTGGTTCCAGAACTCTCTGATGGGTATCAAGGTCTGCAGATGCCCAAGTCCTTCATATGACACGGTGAAGTGATCACAGAGAAGTGCTGTGCATCTTCTCATGGACTTACAGAATCTTTAGATTGTTTTCTTGGTTAACTTCTTGGGTTAACTTCTTTTTTTTTTTTTTTTTTAAAGATAAAAGTAGTGTTTTATATTTCATTTTAAAATTATAATAATTAATGTATACTAACTGTGTTTACTAACAAGTTTTATTATGACCTTTCCATATGTGCATATTATTTAGGTGACTTATAATAAAGATCGCAGGGGCTGGAGTAATGGCTTCGTGGTTAAGGAACTTGCCTGAAAAGCTTAAGGACCCAGGTTTGATTCTCCAGCCCACATAAGCCAGATAGATGCACAAGGTGGCATATATATCTGGAGTTCGTTTGCAGTGGCTTGAGGCCCTGGCATGCCCACGCTTTCTCTCTCTCAAATAAATAAATAAGCAAATAAAATATTTTTTAAATGAATGCAATACAAATGTTATTTAAATAATCGTTCTATATTGTTTATGGAATAATGAGAAGAAAAAAAAAACACCCTGTATATGTTCAGTATAGATGCAGACTTTCTTTGTTTGTTTTTTTGTTTGTTTCTTTGTTTGTTTCTTTGTTTGTTTCTTTGTCTCTTTCTTTGTCTCTTTCTTTGTCTCTTTCTTTGTCTCTTTCTTTGTTTCTTTCTTTGTTTCTTTCTTTGTTTCTTTCTTTGTTTCTTTCTTTCTTTCTTTCTTTCTTTCTTTCTTTCTTTCTTTCTTTCTTTTTGAGAGAGTTGAGTGGCAGATAGAGAGAGAGAGAGGAGACAGAAGAGAAAGAGAGTGATCGAGAGAATAGGTGCACCAAGGCCTCTAGTCACTGTAAACTAACTCCAGACACAGGTGTCATCTTGTGCATCTGGCTTTACTTGGGTACTGAGGAATTGAACCTGGGTCTTAAGACTTCATAGGCAAATGGTATATCATTGGTTGAATCTGGACGTGGAAGCCATGGATCCAGTGAGCAGACTGTATAATGAGGTTTTCCTGTCAACCCTTGAGAGAGGAGGGTGGTGTTGTAGTGTGTCACTGTTACACGCACTGGACCTCACTTGCCCTATGACCCAGTTCTAAATGGGCCAGATGGGATGTGTTGGCTGCAGAAGTGTAAAAGCCTGACATTTCAGGCTGCTTTAGGGATGCTCCGCTCTGCTCCTGACTCAGTTTCCCTGAGATGGCTGGGTGTTGTGTCGACTGCTGGCTGGCATGGTCCTCTGTCTGGGTTCTCTGCAGGCTGTCTATGTGGAACCACAGCTTCTCAGAGGAAGTGAGACTGTGCACACACCTTCTCAGAGGAAGTGAGACGGAGCATTCCTGAGTCACCAGACCCAAGTCCTAGACGTCTATGTAAGGAGCCATCACAGGCAGCACTCTCCTCCCTTGAGACAGTAGTTGGACTGACTGACACAGATCTATCAGGATGGGCCCTGGCGATGGGATTGAGCAATATTCATGATTGACTTTGGATGATGTAAAGAATGCTTGGAGCCGGGCGTGGTGGCGCACGCCTTTAATCCCAGCACTCGGGAGGCAGAGGAAGGAGGATCACTGAGAGTTCGAGGCCACCCTGAGACTACATAGTGAATTCCAGGTCATCCTGAGCCAGAGTGAGACCCTACCTCAAAAAACCAAAACAAACAAACAAAACAATATCTTCTATTTTATTGTAGAAGCAAGATTTTATATTCTAGATGTATCATTTTCTTTTCTATTTTTATTTTTTTTTAATTTTTACTTATTTATTTGAGAGAAAGAGAAAAAGAGAAAGCCTAAGGCAGAGAGAATATGGGTGCACCAGGGCCTTCAACTGCTGTAAATGAACTCCAGATGCATGTAGCACTTTGTGCATCTGATTTACATGGGTTCTGGGGAATCGAACCTGGGTCATTTGGCTTTGCAGGCAAGCACCTTAACCACTAAGACATCTCTCCAGCCCCCCTTTTTTTTGTTTTATGAGGTAGGGTCTCACTGTAGCGCAGAATGACCTGGAATGCAGTATGTAGTCTCAGACTGGTCTCGAACTCACAGCACTCCTCCTACCTCAGCTTCCCAAGTGCTGGGATTAAAGGTTTAGTGCACCACCATGCTCAGCTTGTTTTCTTCTTCTTTTTAAAAATTTTATTTTATTTTAGTTTAGTTTAGTTTTATTTGTTTGTTAGAGACAGAGAGAAGGAAAGAGAGGGAAAGAGGGAGAGGGAGAGGCAGAATGGGTGCGCCAGAGCATCTAGCCATTACAAACAAACTCCAGATGCGTGCATCTGGCTTACATGGGATCTGGAGAATCGAACTGGGGTCCTTAGGCTTCACGGGCATGTGTCTTCACCACTAAACCATCTCTCCAGCCCTTGTTTTTTTCTTTTTAAAAAACTGTCTATTTGAAAGCAAAGTGAGAGAAAATGAGAGAGAGCGAGGGAATGGGTACATCAGGGTCTCTTGCCATGTAAATGAACTCCAGACGCATGTGCCATTTTGTCCACCTGGCTTTTTGTGGGTACTAGGGAATTGAACCTGGACAGTTAGGCTTTGCAAGCAAGTGCCTTTACCTTTATTCACTGACCCATTTCTCCAGCTTTTTTTTTTTTTTCCAAAACAGGGTTTCACTCTAGCCCAGGTTGACCTGGAACTCACTAAGTAGTCTCAGGTTGGCCTTGAACTCATAGTGATCCTCTTACCTCAACTTCGGGTTAAAGGCGTGCACCACCATGCCTGGCTTATATATAATTTTTTTTTTTTTGGTCAGGGGACAGTGCTTAGGATGGGACCCTGGAGATCACACACGCTAAGAACTAGGAACTTATCACTATATCATATCCTCAGACCTGGCTATGTTGTTTTCTGTTTTCTACTTTAATAGAAATTTGTGTAAGATGTATCCAAACAGGCTCAAAATTATCTCCCTAAGCACCCTAAATACTTGAACTAAACATAGTTGGTTGATGTTAAGTTTTTTTTTTTTTTTTTCTTTTCTTTTTTTTTTTTTTTTCAAGGTAGGGTCTCACACTGGCCCAGGCTAACCTAGAATTAACTCTGTAGTCTCAGGGTGGCCTCGAACTCACAGTAATCCTCCTACCTCTGCCTCCCCAGTGCTGGGATTACAGGCATACGCCCCCACGCCCAGCTGGTTTTTTGAGGTAGGGTATTGCTCTAGTCCAGGCTGACCTGGAATTCACTATGTAGTCTCAGGATGGCTTCGAACTCATGGCGTATGCCACCATGCCCAGCAGTGTCAGTTTTTGTGTAAATGTGGTTTTGTGTAAACGCTTGACAGAGCAGAAGGCTACCTAGTTCCACCATAATTCCAACAGAGCTGTGTTAGGCTGTGTGAGCGCTTCTATCTTCAGGACTCTTACCCGCCTAACCATAAGAAGTGCCACCACCAATTATTAATGTTCTGTTAATTATTTTCCCACAATTTATCCTATGGAAGTTTCACAAGGTAGATACACTGACTGAGGGAGTAATTGAGGCTGAGAGAAGTTAAGCAATTTGCCAAAGGTCACACAGCTGACAGGAGTTTAAGCGAGCACAGGCAGGGACCTCTGTGCGCCTGCTCATGAGGAAGAGCAGGCCCGTGTTCTTCCTCATAAGCTTTTCACCTTTTAGGAAGCTGTGCAATAGGATTCAGAAAGAACAATAATCCTGCTGGCCACCCAGTCTAGAATTTCCTTGTCTCTCTGAAACAGTAAAGAGCCGGCTTGATTCTTGTGGTTGCAACCAGTGATGGATATAATTGAACCTTTGCAATTTAAGCAACTTTTGCACCGATACCAAAGACTAAGAGGATCACGCACAGACCCAGTGATAATGTCACTAGGAACCAAAGTCTGGGCCACCAAGCACAGTTCCTCTAGCTAGAGGAGGCATTGGCAGGAGCCCTTTCCACACTGCTTTCAGAAAAAGCTTTCTCCACACAATGCAACTTCTTACTTATTATCAACACAGGGAGCTAGAGCAGAGGCTGTGAAGCAACAGCAGCTGGAGGGCTCTGTACTGGTTACTGCAGCTGCCCACTGTGTGCCCAAGAAGGCTTGGAGCAGAATCCTGCCCCCGCCCCCATTTTTAGCACCAAAGTCCTATGGCCACACAGGCATGAACCATCTTTTGGGGCAACTGGGCCCTCACACTTGATCCCTGTGACTTTCCATTTCCTATAATCTACATTCTAAGCCAGGGTATGTGATGAGAACATTTAGCTATGTGAAACTGCTAATGGGTTGGAAAGCTTAATTCTCATCACTTTTTTTTTTTTTTTTTAAGCAGTGCTGGGGAACCTGGGGCTGTGTGTATGCTGAGCAAGTGTTCTAAACACTGTGAAATATCACAAACTGCCTTATTACCTTTTGAATAGGGTGCCTGCTTTTCGATGATTTAAGAATTAAAAAAAGAGCTGGAGAGACACAAAGTGGCCTGGATATCCATGACCTCACAGTGCCTGACACTACCTACACAAGACCATCATAATAGCAGGAAAAGATCATGACATCAAACGGAAAAGAGAGACTGATTGAGAGGGGGAGGGGATATGATAGAGAGTGAAGTGTCAAAGGGAAGTACCATGGGATATTGTCTTCAATTAAAGAAGTTTTTAATAAAAAAATTTTAAAAAAGAATTAGAAAAGGGCTGGAGAGATGGCTTAGCGGTTAAGGCATTTGCCTGCAAAGCCAAAGGATCCTGGTTCTATTCTCCAGGTCCCATGTAAGCCAGATGCACAAGGGGGCACATGCATTTGGAATTCATTTGCAGTGGCTGGAGGCCCTGGCATGCCCATTCTCTCTCTCAGCCTCTTTCTCTCTCTTAAATAAATAAATAAAATATAAAGAAAGAAAGAAAATCAAATAAACTCCAAACAAACAGAAAGGAAAAAAGGAAGAAAGGAAGGGAGAGATAAAGGAAAAGATGTGGAGAAGAACTTGAGGATTCTGCCTCCTTCCAGTGAGAACTAGACTCCAGTCAGCTGAGTGACTCGTGAGATGGGAAAGGCAAGATTCTTCAATAAGGGAACTATCACACACAATATTTTCTCAGAGACAACAGGACTTACAAAAGAAATCAACCTGTTGTCACCGTGTTGAGACATGGGGCAGCTGAGCATGGGGCAGCTGAGCTTGGGGCAGAGAGCCTACACAAGCTGCTTTCGATGAGCTGGTAGAAAGAGCTAGAATCCTAGGAGCTGTGCTGGTCATGAGTGGAGGACCCTGTCTGGGAGACCCTGTAACCACACTTTCCGATGACTTCCTGTAATATCTGCATTTACTTTTTTAAAGTAAAAGTCATGCCCTTAAAAGTTAAGACAGGTAGGCTTAGCAGGTAATCTTAAGGATTCAGCATTCTTTGAAACTGATGGCAAAGGGCCCAGGGCTTCTTCAGGACATCCAAAAACTCAAAACAAGAACCGCCTTTATTGTACATAGGGTAATACTGGAAGTTTGATCTCAGATGTAGATAGTATAATGTTTTAAAGGAACTGCCAAACTCCAAGCTAATCCCTTGACTCTAATTTTCCATAGGAATCAAAAATCCAGGCTGATCTCCAGAGTTGGGCTGGGCCTGCTCACCACCACACCCCTCTGGTTAGGCCAGAGTCAGCTAGAAAGAAAAGGTGTGACTCAGTGGATGGGTGACTCAAGATGAGGCTGTTCTCTGAGGTGAGGCCTTTGTCCACACCCTGCCTCAGGCTGCAAGGCAGCTTCGTCCTCTCACACAGGCTCTGAGATGGCTTTGCTGTTGTCCATGCCAAAAACAGGCCATTCACAGTTTTGTTTTTGTTTTGTTCTGATACTTAATTTTTTGCCTTGTGGATGGGATATTCACAGTTTTGAAGACTCGGTTTCATTCATTCACAGTCCTTTGGATGTAGAAAGAATGGAATGTACAAGTGCTCTGGTAAAAGTGACTTGAACATACCACTTAGGTTCGAAGACACTCGACTATTGAAAGCTCCTTAGCTGTGTGATCTTAGGCAAGTCACTCAACTTCTGTGTGTGGGGTCGCTCCCTGGGGTATCAAATTAGAGGCTTATACCGGATGGATTTCAACTTCTCTAGCTCTAACAACCCTGCCCCCAAACAAAAAGCCCAACACAGACCTGCCCTTTCCCACCTTAATGGAAGGTCAAGTTTTTCCTCCTTGCAGGAAGGAAAGACTACAAGAGTCAGGGACCCCAGCTTCATTTCCAGAAAACTTGAGGGGTCTGTTAAAAAAGACAGGATCGGGCTGGAGAGATGGCTTAGGGGTTAAGGCGCCTGCCTCCTAAGCCTAAGAACACTGGTTCCAATCTCCAGGTCCCACGTTTAGCCAGATGCAAAGTGACGCAAGGGTGCAATGCTGCACTTGACCACAAGGGGGCGCACGCATCTGGATTTCATTCGCAGCAGCTGAGACACTGCTGGCGTGCCCATCTCTGTCTTCCTCTCCCTCTCCCTCTCTCTCTTCCTTTCTGTCTCTCTCTGTGTCTCTCTCCAAAAAAATAATAAAAAATGAAAAAAAATTAAAAAAAAAGAGACAGGATTTACATACATTGTAATCACTCACTTTTTCCAGGAGCACAGTGCTTTGGACCTATTCTTTACTTTCTCCTACAGGTCAGTAGCCTCATTGTAATCGCTCTCTCTATTAGCCCCGTAGTCTTAAAGACTCATACCTAGAGAGGTTTCTAATGTCAGTTTTTACTGCCTTCATTTTCAAGTTCATCCCCCTCAACCCCCTTTCCTCCTTTTCTGCCCCTTGATCAATATTTTTAATAGAAACTACAGACTTCAGAACACTCCCTTTGTCCACCCCTATGCTCAGGGCCCCCGCTCCCTCGGTGGTTATAGCGTGTCGGTTAGATCTGGATTTAAGTCAGTTAACACCACTTGGGCACTCTCGCCCTCCTGGTTAGTAACCGTTTGCTTTGCATCTGGCCTGTCTTGACTGGTTGCCACCTGAATTACTTCCTTTCCCAGGGGCTTTAGGGAAACCCTGTCTTCCTTACACAAGAAAGGCTTTAGATGCTTTTATACAAACCTGGGCAACAGTATTTGGCAAAATTAGAGACTATCATAGATTTTTTAGTTTCATTTTATTTTTGATATATTTTTGGACAGAAAGAAAGAGAGATTGAGAAAAGGAAAGAGAGAATGGGCACACTAGGACCTCCTGCCTCTGCAGATGAACTCCAGATGCGTGTACCACTTTGTGCATCTGGCTTTACCTGGGTACTGGGGAATCGAACCCAGGCCTACAGGCTTTGCAAGCAAGTACTTTTAACAGATGAGCCATCTCTTCAGCCCACAGACCTTTTCATAAAATTTAAATAGCTTAAAGAAAACTTGAGAACAACATCAGGTCTTGTACAAGGTCCTACGAGTCCCATGGGTGCCAGTGTGGCACAGAGTGGTCCTGGAGTGCCTGTTGTGAATAAGTGTTGCTTCTGAAGGCAAAAATACAGCTTAGCATATATCAAGGCTTTTATGCAGGACACATCATTGCTTAAAGACAGCCTGCTTTGGGCTTCTGATTACATTACAGATGTATAAATATCACACATCACAGAGCTTGTATGTGTTTGCATGAGGTGAACCAGCACAGCTCTTTCCTTTGACCCTTTATTTTTGACAGAAGCCTGTTTAGAAAGCATATTATTTTCTTGCCATCATTTTTGCACAATATATGATCCCCTGGTTTTCGTTATTTGTATAAGCAGCTGGTTTGCTGATCAAATGGAAATTTAAAAACAAACCACTCACCTATCCACACCTTGCTCTGCATGGCTGAAGGCCAGGAATGCTGGTTCCCAAGTGGGCTTCAGGGATGGGGACTAAGTCCAGCACGGGTTCCACTTCACAGTCTGGTAAGTCCTGCTTTAATAATGGAAGCGTTCGGCTCCGCGGCTGGGCTTCAGCATTAAAAAAATATAATGGTTTGCATACTGTGCGGTGATTTGTAAAATGTGAATGCCGACAAAATCCGTGGTTACCCAGCATAACATTATCTTATTTTTAGTTACACAACCAGTAAAACAGCTGGAGGTCTAAAATCATGGCCGAGCGCTAAACGCATTACTACATTTTATCCATTCAGTAAGGGCCTGTCCTTTCCGGCTAGGCAGTGGAAGAAGTGGAGTGATTACTGGCAAATTAGCATTTCCAATTTCAGTAGAGAAGCAAGGTCTATATAGAATCACTGGAATTAGAACCTGGGCCAGTTAGACATGACCCAACAAATAATGTACCAAAACCACGCTGCCAGGAGGCGGGCTTCCCTCATCCATGCACCTGGATTCAGTGTTTCGGAGATGATCTCGACCCAACTTCATTCAATAAGTTACCAGGGAGCCAGGCATGGTGGCGCATGCCTTTCATCCCAGCACTCGGGAGGCAGAGGTAGGAGGATTGTCATGAGTTCGAGGCCACCCTGAGAATACATAGTGAATTCCAGGTCAGTCTGGACCAGAGCGAGACCCTACCTTGAAAAAACAAACAAACAAACAAACAAACAAACAAACAAACAAACAAACAACAAAAAAGAAGTTACCAGGGAAATAAACTGAGTATTTTGCTTCATGGCTTCTTAATGTAGTCAACACAGCCACCTTGGACTTTCCAGCAAAACGTAACTTGTATTTAGCAAGCTGGGCTTGTTTTTGCTGGATAAAAGCACAAAGTGATCTGCACCTCTCATTTCTTTTATTTTGAGAACTGATCTTTTGACCATGGCCAGTAATTTTCATAGCCCAGACCTATGAAATGTTTCAGTCCATCAATGAAGTTATTGACATTGACTTGTTTGATTGCAAAAAGGCAATTTCATGTAGTCTGATACATCAATGCATGTATGCACAGATACAGTCATGTACATACACAGGCATGCACACACAGACATACACACACAGACATGCACACACAGACATACACACACACACACACAGGCATGCACACACAGACATACACACACAGACATACACACACAGACATACATACACAGGCATGCACACACACAGGCATGTGAATGACATACACACACAGACATACATACACAGGCATGCACACACACAGGCATGTGAATGCTTGCAGCGATACATTTTTTAAATTATAAAATTATGAATTTTGTAATAGTTTTAATGTTTTTGTATTCTTTTCAGCTGTTTTTAGGAGTTGCTTGTACAATGAGCTGTGAGTTTAATCTGGAGTGTCCCCAAAGGCCCCCTGTGTTAAAGACCTGGTCTCTAGCCTGATGCTATTGGGAGGGGGGAAAGCTTTAAGAGATGGGCCTAGTGGGGCATTTTATGTCATTGTGGAGTGTCTTTTAAAGGATAATGGGAGCCTGGTTTATTCCTCCTTTTTCTCAACATAAGTTGCCCGGCTTTACTGTACCATACATTTCTCTCATGACACCCCTTTTGTCCACAGTTGCTGCCTGGTATCGAGCATCACAAGCTGAACTGGTGAGTGTTCTCACTTTAGTTTCCTAGGAGACTGGATAAGTGACTAGGGGAAGTTTTCTTGGAAGTCTGATAAAACTTGTCATAAAGCAGTTGTCTGTACGGGAAAATCTAATTCCATCAATAGTTGTAAACTCATTTGGTTTTCTGGCTCTTTTTGGAGTTAGTTGTGGTGAGTTCGATTTCTTTCTGTGCCCTTCTCATTTTGTATAGTATTTGGAAATTTATTGGCTTCTTAGTCGTGGTATGCTATTAGACTTTCAGTTCCTTGTAGCATCTGTCGTCTTGTGACTCCACTCATTCCCAATATTGCTGTTACTTTCCTTTCTTTCCTTTTGATTCATAAGAGGTTGTAAATTTAATTACTTTCCCAAGACCCAATTTTGGTTTTGTGAGTCTCCAATATATTGTTTTCTGTTTTATTGATTTTTACAAATGTTTAAAAAATTTATTTGCAAGCAGAGAGACAGAGAGAGAGAGAGAGAGAGAGAGAGAGAGAGAGAGAGAGACAGAATGGGCATTCCAGGGTCTCCAGCCACTGCAAATAAACTCTAGATGCATGTTCCACTTTGTGCATCTGGCTTGACATGGGTACTGGGGAACTGAACACAGGTCGTTAGGCTAGGCTTTGCAGGCAGGTACCTTAACCACTGAGCCATCTCTCCAGCTCTTGTCATTCTTTTTATATTTATTTATTTGAGAGAGAGAGAAAGAGAGAGAGAGAGAGAGAGAGAGAGAGAGAGAGAGAGAGAGAGAGAGAGAGAGAGAATGGGCATACCAAGGCTTCCAGCCACTGCAAATGAAACTCCAGATGTTTGCACCACTTTGTGCATCTGGCTTACGTGGGTCCTGGGGAATTGAGCCTTGAACCAGGGTCCTTAGGCTCTTTTTCTTCTTAAGCAGCTTAAGGAAGAGTTTATTTGCTTACAGTTCAGGGAGTACAGTCCATCATGGTGCCGAAGGCATGGCAGCAGGAACAAGAAGCTGGCTGAGCACATTGCACCCCGAGTCAGGAAGACAGAGAGCACACAGGAAGTGAGACCAAGCTGTAAAACCTCAGGGCCCACCCCCAGTGACCCATTTCCTACAGCACAACTCCACCTCCTAAAGGTTCCAAACCTTCCCAAATGACATCATCAGCTGGGAGCCAAGTGTTCAGACACATGAGCCCACTTCACATTCAAACCACAAGAGAGGTGCAAACGCCTTAAAATTGAGTATAAGATTTAAATGCTCTCATCTGTGAGGATATTTTTCTTCAATGTGTGCTTTAAGTAAATGATGTATGGTGTCCTTTATCTCCCTTTCTTAAATTTATTTTTATTAGGTGGGGACATAAGCAACACATGTTGGTCCCATCCTTTCCCTCTTCCCTGTCCCTTTTCTGAAGAGGCCCTCCTTGTTGGGGATGCAGGTCAACCCCATGGAGATTGTGGGTTTTGTTTATTTTAAAAATCAATTTCTGTTCTGATCTTTACTTTTGAATTCCTTCTAGTTTGTTTAGTTTGATTTTGTTATTACTTTCGAAAATGGATGCATTGCCCACTTCCAGCTTTTCTCTCTGTAGAAGCACCTAAAGTGAAAACAACAACAAAAATCCTCAAAAAACTTCTGTAATATTTTAGACGCCACCCTATGTTCAGTGTCGATTTTCATTATCTTTCTAGTTTTCTGCCTTCTAATTTCCATATTTTTTGCTCATAAATTATTTGTAAGCATGGCTTAAATTTCCAGCTAACTTTTTATTTGTTTGCTTCTTTTGTCATTCATTTTGTGTGTGTGTGTGTGTGTGGTGTGTGGTATATACACATGTCTGTAGATGTATGCCCAATGCATGTGTGCTTGAAGATCAGAGAAGAACACTGGATGTATTTACATATCACTCACGCACTATTTCCTTGAGATGGGGTCCATTCTGCGACCTGGATCAGCTATCTGTTAGCCCCAGTGAGTCTCTGATATTGCCAAACCCTACAGACTGGGATTACAGATATTTGTGGCCATGCCTGGCATTTTACCTGGGTTCTGGGGAGTCAAACTTGGTGGTCTCTAGCCCAAGAGGCCCTCCTGCACAAGTGCGAGTACTGTTAACCACTGAGCCATCTCTCCAGTTCTTTTTTAAAAAATTTTTAATTTTAATTTTAGTTTTGGAGAGAGACATAGAGAGAGACAGATAGAGAGGGAGACAGACAGAGATGGGCGCATCAGCTGTCTCTCAGCTGCTGTGAATGAAATCCAGATGTGCCCCCTTGTGGGCAAGTGCAGCATTGCGTCCCTGTGTCACTTTGCATCTGGCTAAACGTGGGACCTGGAGATTGGAACTGGGTTCTTAGGCTTAGCAGGCAGGCGCCTTAACCGCTAAGCCATCTCTCCAGCCCCTCTCCAGTTCTTGTTATTAAATTTAGTCTCTCTCAAGTGTTGTGAAAGAGCTCTTCCATATGATATGAACTTTTGAAATGTGATGAGGTTTGATTCATGATGCAGCCATGGTCTATTGAAAACATACTGGTGTTTTCAGAATGAATATATAATCCTCAGTGTTGGGCAATACATAAACCTAAACTTGTTAATTAGGCTGTGATATACCTTATAGTTTTATTATTTTGTTTGCTTAATTTAACAATTATTATAGGGTTGTGTTTTGAAATATTCTACCAAATGGTTGAATTGTAAATTTGTTCGATTTTTTTTCTTCTTTAATATTAACTATAATTTTTGACTTGCCAGTAAGTATGTAAAAATTTAGAATTGTTGGGCTGGAGAAATGGCCTAGCAGTTAAGGTGCTTGCCTGCAAAGCCAAAGGCCCCAGGTTCAATGCCCTAGGACCCATGTAAACCAGACGCACAAAGTGGTGCATGCATCTGGAGTTGGTTTGTAGTAGCTGAAGGGCCTGGCATGCCTTTCTCTCTTTACCTGCCTCTTTCTCTCTTTCTGCTTCTTTCTCTCTCTCTCAAATAAATATATAAAAAATTACAAAAATTAGAATTGTTCTATCTCCTCCCCTTTTTGGTGGTGGCCCATGTGCAGCTCCAGAGCCGGTCTATGGCTTCCTGTGTGACTTGACCCTTTTGTTAATATCGAGTGACCCCATTGCTTTAAGAGTTCAGTTTCCTTAAATTTTTTTGTTGCCATTTAATAAAAAACTAGCTACAACCCTTGTTTTTGGCTAGGATTTTCCTATTTCTTTCAAGTTTCCTATATTCTCAACACTTTAAGTATATCTCTTTAAGTATATTGCTTTAAGTATATATTAAGTAAAATAAGCAATAGTTAGATTTATATATTTAGGCTGTCAACCTTTGAATTTGTTCAGATTTATTTTGTCTTTTTTCTCATTTCCCTTTCCATTTCTTTCTGTGGACTGACTTGTTTTTCTTCATTGTTTCTCTGTCTACTAGGCTGGAAATGATACATTATAATTTTATTCCTAATTACCCTGGGTAGGACATGCCTACTTAATAAGTAAATTAGTGTTTTCATCCCCTTGAAAGCACGGGTAGGTCTCTACTCACACTATTTCTACTAATACATTTTTTTTCCATTTTCAGTGAGATACTTAGTCCTTTTTGTTTTATATGATCAGGATTTATTTTGATGTCACTAAATGGTAGCCATTCTTTTTGCTCAACATTACTTTCTGCTTTTCATCTTTATTCTGGATTTTCTTTTTCCATCTTTTTTTTTTTTTTTGGAGGCTGAAGGAGAATGCTGGGGATTGAACCCAGGCAAGTGCTCCACCACCGAGCCACACCCCAGCTCTCTTTTTCCCCATGTTCTTCTGCAGTGTATGGATTTAGTTTCTTTAATAAGGATCTATTGACGTTAAAATTCCTCATGTTTTTGTTTGCTTGACCATGTTTCTCTTTAGGCTTTTGCAATTGTAGATCAACAACTTTCGATTTTGTTGTTGCTGTTCACAGCATTTTGAAAGACAGTGTTTATTGTCTTCTGATTTTCCTTATACCTGGTCTGAATAATAAAATAATAATAATTAATAAAATTTATTTTTTCAAAATGGGATCTCACTCTAGCACAGGTAGACTTAGAACTCATTTGTACCCCAGACCTGTCTTGAATTCACGGTGATTCCTACCTCAGTCTCCCAGATGCTGGGATTAAAGGCCTGTGCTGCCATGCCTGGCTTGCAAAGTAAGTATTTTTAGCATACACCGTCTTTGTCTCCCGAGATCTTCTCTGCTTTGTTATCTTGTAATTTCCCAGTAGTGGTTAATAAATTTCCATTTATCTACCTGCTTAGAATTAATTTTAATTTAAATTTTTGTCATTGGTTTTGTTTGTTTGTTTTTGATATACTCTCAGCTGGCCTGAACTCACAGTAGCCCTCTTACCCCGCCTCCCAAATACTGGGATGACAGGCCTGCACCACTATGTCATTTTAATTTCTGCATTTAAATCCTATTGGTCAGATTTGGAACATTTTCAGCCACGCTGTCTCCAGATACAATTTCTCTCCAGTTCCTTCACCTAGCAGGATCTCTGCTGAAATGTGTGTTCACATTCTGTACCTTCCTTCCACACCATCATTTCTTCCTCACCCCAAACTCACCCTTCCACGTTGCATTGAGTGATAATGCTGCCTTTAGACCTCAAACTTTCATGCCAATGTTTCTAATCTATTTCATTCACTTACTGTAATTAATTTTTTTATTATTTATTGATTTGCCAGCAGAGAGAGGGAGACAGAGAGAGAGAGAGAGAGAGAGAGAGAGAGAAAGAGAGAGAGAATATGGACACGACAGGGCCTCTAGCAACTGCAGATGAAATCCAGATGCATGTGCCGCATTGTGTATCTGGCTTTACGTGGGTACTGGGGAATCAAACTTGAGTCACCAGGCTTTGCAAGCAAGCACCTTAACTGCTGATCCATCTCCCCAGCCCCCTACTTACTGTAATTTACAAGTCCAACTATTATGTTTTCTTGGTGTAAGCTCTATTTGATGCCTTTTCCAAATTGCTTGGTCATTTTCATAGTCTTTATCCCTTTACTTAGATTTCAATGCCCCTTTTCTTTTCTTTAAACATCTAATAACACATACTCAGGTTATACATATTTTCAAAATGTGTTGGAGATGAAAGTCTTTGCTGGTCTGACTCTGCTGTCCGTTATTTCTGCTAACTTTTGCTCACGGTGCCTTGTACACGGGAGACGATGTACTCGTAATGTTTGACTGTAAGGTTATGCACGATGGAATTTTATCTATGGAAATTCTTTTCAACATGGATGAAATGGGGGAAATTGCATTTTGTTGTTGCTGTTCTTTGGGTCAGGATCTTACTATGTAGTTTAGGCTGCCGTGGAACTCAAGATCCTGTTTCCTCAGCCCCTGGGATTGCAGGCATGCATGCTCCGCCATGCCCAGATCGAAGTCACATTCCTCCAGAAAAGAGTGTGCTTCTGTAAGGAACTCGGGGTCACCACCAAGTAGTGACCTTTGAAAAATAAATTCTTAGTGTCAAGGCTCAGGGATCACTGCAGAAGAGGTGGCAGAAAGAAAGAAAGAGCTACAGGATCAGAAGGGGGACTTTGCGGCACTGTCACCCAGACATGCACTGAATGGTGTGTTCATGACTTCACAGTGGTTGTCGTTAGCCCCACAAGACCTGCACTGTTCTGAGCTCATCGGCATGGTGGCACAGAGGCTGGAGGAGGACAAAAGGAATGAGACATAAAACAGAAGAAGGACTACCTGGAAAGAGGAGGGAGCTCAGGGGAATAGGGGCACGAGGGGGTAATAGGAGGGGTACACCATCAGATTACAGTGTGTATGTTTATGTTTAAAATTCTCTCTAAAATAATAATGGTTATCCATGTATCTTGCACCGACCTCACTCTCCGTTGGAGAATCTGCTTCTCTTTTTCAGACGGACTGCGAACCTGAGGAGAAAACCAGCCCATTGCACCTCACCAGGGTACCAACTGAAGCCATAGACTAGTTGGGGAAATGAGCAAGAGTGCTGCTTTCTCGGTGAACCTGGTACCAGCACAAGGGTGAAGGAGATCGACACGGAGAACACTCAACTCCTACCAAACCAGACATCCAGAGACACAGAGACTCCCGAGACCTCGTCTTGGGAAATTTCCAGAAGAGGGGGCGGAAAGATTGTTAGAGCCATAAGTTGGGTCATTATGCCCAGAGCCATTGCTCTCCCCCATAACTGATGGCTACCCCCACAATGCAAGACCCACAATTCCCAAGGGGGGAGGAGAGGGAGAAGGCTAATGATGGTACCATCATGGCTGTATATACACTATATATATAACTAATAAAAAATGTTAAAAAAACATTCTTGGCTGGAGGGTTCCGTGGACCACTTTTAGGTAGAGGTTTAACCTCCTCAGTCAGGCTGTGTGTCATCCATCACTCCTCACACTTTTTGTGAGTTTCCAAGTTAAACTCAAGTTCATTAATGGACCCACGATTAGTCTCCTGCAGTTGTCACCCATCCAGACCCGTTTGCTCACCACACAGGATGCTAATTGTGAAAATGAGAGGCTTTCATCGGCTTCAAAGCAGCAGGGTGGTCAGAGGCGGGGTGGGGGGCAAGTCTGGGCAACCTAGTAGGAAAAGTGAGCTCAGGTGCACAGGCATGTGCCATCAGAAGCTGGGCTCTTTGTAGGACGCACATTGCAAAGGCAGTGGTGTTACCAGGTTCTGACTGATGTCCAAGGGTCACCCACTGGGCCCTTGGGTGGACCATGCAAGGCAATGATAATGACAGCTGATTTGATCCCCACACGAAGTGACCTCTAAATTCCTGGAAAACAGCTCAGGCCACTGCTGCCATTGAGCCCCACATGTCAGAGGCCTTAACTACAGCCAGGCCCGTGTGTCTCCTAACACACTGCTTAGCTGCACGACCGCCACTGCTGAGGAATGCGGGTGGAGCAGGTCGAGTCCCGGGATTTGTTCACGTTTTTCCTTTGCTTCTTGCTTCTAACATTATCTCTTGATTTTACTTCTACCCCAAACTAGCCTCCACATTCCTTCTCACAATCTAGACCTTTTATCTGTGGAACTCCCTGGCCTCAGTTCTTAGAATTCTCTGTTCTGGATTCAATAGTCCCTCAATGTCTGTGAGGGATCGGTGCAAGGGCTCTTCCGAGGCTGCTCAATCCCTTCCATTAAATGGTGTCTTTGCACGTAGCCTACGCTTCCTCCCATATGTTTTAAATGATGTCTAGATAACCTTTAACAAACACCTTGAGCAGTGTAAACACTGTAAGTAGTTGGTAGACTATATTATTTAGGGAATACTGATTATATACATATATGGATGCATATGTTCAATATAGATGAATCTTTTTTTTTTTTTTGGTTTTGCGAGGTAGGGTCTCACTCTGGTCCAGGCTGACCTGGAATTCACTATGTAGTTTCAGGGTGGCCTCGAACTCTCGGCAATCCTCCTACCTCTGCCTCCCGAGTGCTGGGATTAAAGGCGTGCGCCACCACGCCCGGCTATAGATGAATCTTTAAAAATATTTTATTTATTCATTTGCAAACAGAGAGAGTCAGAAAGGAGAGAAAGAATGAGAGAATAGGTGTGCCAGCTTGTCTAGCCAATGCAAATGAACTCCAGATGCATGTGCCACTTTTGTGCATTTGGCTTTACATGGGTTCTGGGGAATCAAACTCAGGTCGTTAGGCATTGCAGGCAAGGGCTGTAACTGCTAAGCCATCTCTCCAGCCCTAGATGAATCTTTTATTTTGAGACAGAGTCGTATTATGCGGCCTCGGCTGGCCTAGAACTCATCTTCCTGCTTCTGTCTTCTGAGTTCTCATATTATAGGTAGATGCCACCACATCTGGTCAGATGCAGCTTTATAAAAAATGAACTAAGAGTTTTATTATATGAACATATTCATATTACCATTGCTTTATACTCTTATGCTCCCTCTCCTCTGTGCACCCATTCTACTGAGGGCCTTCCTCAGTGGGCTCAGATTGAGTTTTTCTTTATATTTGTTTCTTTATTTTTCTTCCTCCCTTCCTTCTTCCCTACCTCCTTCCCTCTCTCCCTCCCTTCCTTTCTTCCTCCCTCTTTCTTTTTATTCTTTTTTTATGTTGACAACCTCCATACTTATAGACTATAACCCATGGAAATTCCCTCCCCTCTCACTTTCTCCTTCACAACTCTACGCTCCCTCATATCTACTCCCCCTCTCAACTAGACTCCCTTTTATTTTGATGTCATCATCTTTTCTTCCTATTATGATGGTCTTGTGTAGGTAGTGTTAGGCACTGTGAGGTCATGGATACCCAGGCCATTTTGTGTCTGGAGGAGCACATTGTAAGGAGTCCCACCCTTCCTTTGGGTCTTACGTTCTTTCCGCCACCTCTTCTGCAATGGATCCTGAGCCTTGGAAGGTGTGTTAGAGATGTTTCAGTGTTGAGCACTCCTCTGTCACTTCTTCCCAGCACTATGGTGCCTTCTGAGTCATCCCAAGGTCACTGCCATCTGAAAAGAGAAGCTTCTCTAACCAAAAGTGAGAGTAGCATTAATACATGGGTATGAACATTAAGAGAAGTGATTACTGGGCAGTTTGGTGAGCATAGTATATACATTTAGCCAGACACCAGCAGATATTACACTCCTAGGGCTCATGACTACCCCTGTTGTAGGTTTTCAGTATCAGGCATGTGTTCCCTCCCATGGAGCGGGCCTCCATTCCGATTAGAGAGCAGTTGGTTTCCCCCCAAACAGACATGCCACTATTGCACATGTTGGCTCATTTGGCCTGACTTACAGTGTCTACTGTTGAGTATCTCCACTGGTGATTTCTCTCTCTCCCAGTGAACTGCATGCAGCATAGATTTTTCCAGCTTTCTGTCAGCTGGTCCACATGGAGGAGGTTTTCAGTTCAGCTCCAGCAGGATTTCTCAGTGACCTTGTAGACCAAATATGTGCAGTCTTCAGCAATAGGGTCTTACCATCTATTCCTGGTGGGAAACCAAGGGCCTCATCAATAGTCTGTAATGTTTTGGGGGACTTCCTTGGCCAACAACTCACTGGGAGGTATCCCATCCCTGGCACTGAAAATTTTCGAATAACAATCTATGGTTTGTGGTTGTTCCATTGTCCAAAAAAGTTGCTTTCCATATGACTTATTTATACCCTCTTAGATTTTGATTAGCCCTCCCCAACTTTTCCTTTACTCAATCTCTTCCCCTGACCTCACTGAGGTCTTTTCACCCCCATTAATCTGTTCTTCTACTTACATATACAATACCATCCTATTAGGTCCCCCCTCCTTTTCTATTCCCTTTATATCCCCTTTTCTAGCTTACTGGCCTCTGCTACTAGTTTTATTCCAACTCACATAGAAGTCCAATCATTTGTAACTCTTCCGCCCTCTCTTTATTTGGTTTCTTTCTCTTTCTTCCCTTCTTTTTCCTCCTTTCTCATTGCCTGTTCTCTGGCAGATTCCTTGGTGACATTTGGTCACACTTTGGTTTTTCTTTGTGACCCATGCACTTTGAGCTCAACTGCGTCTGAGTCCCTTTTTGGATGCCTGCTTTGGTCAGCCCTCCCTCTTCCTCGCAGATGTAGGAGGACATGGGATAGTGTTCTGAGGCACCTTCACACCCTCTGGGGAGAAGGCGCTGACCTCACCCATCAGCACAGCCCTCCTCAGTTGACTCTCTGTGCTGGCGAAGGGGACTTAGGGCTTTTTCTTTCCCAAGCTTCAGCTAGGGGACCGTCTCTCCAGCCTTTAGATTCCTCCTCCTATCTGGAATGTCTATCAGCTCTCCTCCACCAGCACCTGCCCTCAGGGTTGGACATAGGACCAGGTGTCCAGAACTCACACAGAACTTCTGACTTTACCATTCCCCTTTCCTGGCTCCAATGGAGCTGACAGTTCATTTTCTTTCCAATCTATTGTTATTTCATAAACTTCCTGTGCTCCAGTGGGCCCAGTCTATTGAAACTCAAAGACCTAGCTCTTAAAATTGGAACCTTTGGCGTCCATGGCAATTATCTGTGCTATGAGTCACACAGGTCAGTTCTGAAATTCCAACCGAGCCTGAGTGGACTGCTTGTGCTTGGGTCTGACCCTGGTATTTCAGAACGTTCTGGGTACTGCTGATTTGGTGAGTGTCCAGGAGTGGGGATAGGAAAGCACAGAGGGCAGGGGTGACAAGAAAGCATGGGGACAAAAGTCCTCCCTGGATCACGGTGACTTAGCCACACGGTCCCATACTTTGTTGTAAAAAAAAAAAATACTGTGTTAACAATAGTTTATATTTTCATCTCATTGTCGATGAGACTCTCCATAGCTGTTATCCCTTTTTACATAGCATCAGATATTTCTTTATAGTTATTCTTATTTACTTTTTGAACCTATGTCATAGACTCTTATCTGTATTCATCTATGAATCTTCATGCCAAAGTGTATGTCAATCATCCCAATTTTAGTCAAGCAAATTCCAGATAATTGTAAGGACATGGTGATTATAATCAGTTACCAACTGTGCATATATATATATGTACATATGTATACATATGTATATATGTATATGTATGTATGTATATATATACACAGTTATTTTTAAATTTTTAAAATATTTTATTTTTATTTATGAGAGAGCGAGAGAGCATGCCAGGGCCTCCAACCACTGCAAATGAACTCTAGACACATGTGCCACCTTGTGCATCTGGCTTATGTGGGTCCTGGGGACTTGAACCTGGGTCCTTTGGCTTTGCAGACAAATGATGTAAACACTGAACCATTTCTCCAGCCCAACCAACTGTATATTTCAAACACTGGCAAAAGTCAAAAGGAAAACTCTGTTGCATCTCCCAAGTGCAGAGAAGCAGTGCACAGGTGAACAGGTACCATCTTCTTTTCTTTAGGGGTTGATGGTCTGATGTTCTGTGTACCAGGCACCAACTATGAACTGTGCAACTTTCCAGGCTCAGAGAAAAGTCTGGGATGAAGACTGTTTCTATGCTGAGCTCTGGTTCTCTGATGACTGTCCAGAAGCCACTGAGAAAGAGTCACACTAGCCCCCTGTGGTCACATCAGGCTATCTGTTGACTCAGAATGCTGGTATTTCCCGGGCCATATGAATTTGGAGAGAAGTTCTGACTCCCAACAGGCCTAGCACATAGTAGGGCAGGTTCAAAACCGTCCTCCCAGTAGGCTTCCTGTAGCACCATTCACCGCAGACCTGATTCTGTGAGAAACAGAGTCAAGTAAGCCTTTCTAGCATACAGGTTCCTGGGGGTCCAGGGATGGGTGTGGGCAGGATGGAGGGAGAGAGAGGCAGCAGAGCCCGAAGACAGACTTTCTCCCATGGGAGGTGCAATCGGCCCTTTGTATCTGTGGGTTCTGCATCCTTTCAACCAGCTGTAGATTGAAACCAGCACAAAATATTGTCTATACTGAACACATGCTGGCATTTTTCTTTAAAAAAATTTTTTTTTCGAGGTAGGGTCTCACTCGAGCCCAGGCTGACCTGGAATTCACTATGTAGTCTCAGGGTGGCCTTGAACTCACAGTGATCCTCCTACCTCTGCCTCCCAAGTGGTGGGATTCATTTTCCTTTTTTTTTTTTTTTAAAATATTTTTATTTATTTATTTGAGAGAGAGAGAGAGAGAGAGAGAGAGAGAGATTGATTGTATGGGCATGCCAGGGCCTCTTGCCACTGCAAACACTCTTCAAATGCATGTGCCACTTGGTGTATCTGGCTTTTCATGGGTATTGGGGAGCTGAACCCAGACCAGCAGGCTTTGCAAGCAAGTGCCTTTAACCATCCAGATATTTTTCATTGCCATTGTTCTCTAAACAGTATCACAAGTGTTTACCCAGCATGCGCATTACATTAGGCTCTATGAACCACCTAGAGATGATTTAATGCCTAAGAGGAGATGTGTGTAGATTATGTGTAAATACTACGGCATTTTCTTTTATTTCTTAATTTTGAAAAACGTCATTCTGCCTTTATGATTGTTTGTTGGTGGTGTGTCTGTGTGTGTGAATGGGTGTTGGTGTAGCACAGTGCATGTGTGGAGATTAAGAGGACAACCTCCGGATGTCAGTCCTTGCCTTCCACCTGGTCTGACTGAGACAACGTTTCTCTCATTGTTTTGCCACTGAGAATGCCAGACCAGCTGGCTGGGAAGCTCTGGGATTCTCCTAACTCCACTTCCGTTGCTGCTGGCATGTTGGGATTGCAGATGCATCTGGCTTTATGTGGGGTCTGGGCATCCAGACTTTAGTTGTCAGGCTTGCACAGCAGTGCCTTTAGCCGCTGAACTATCTCCCCAGCCCCACAATGCATTCTCTGTGGGGCTTGGGCTGGTTTCATGTCTGCTTGAAGGGTCCTAGAACTTAACCCTGAGGATTATCAGGAGTGATCATAAATATTTACTCTAGAGATATCAAGCTATTAAAACCCATCCATTCCAAAATGGAGCAAGTCTGAACCCTTCGTTGTTGGATGGAAAATAAACTGTTAACAGGGAACCAATTCTGTAAAGCCAGTGACTTAGGGTACTAAACTCATTTAAAAATCTTTCTTAAAGAAGTCAGGTCTGTCTATGGCCACAACACCCAGAACGTGCCTGATCTCATCTGATCTTGGAAGCTAAGCATGGCTGGGTCTGGTTCGTACTCGGATGAGAGAAGTCAATTCTTCGGAATTCCCTAATCATTACTGTTTTTGTGTTTGATAGTATGGATAAAATGAGGCACATTTTCCTAATGACCAAAAAAAAAAAAAAAGGTCTGACAAATATTGCTTTGGTTTAGACTATTCCAGAAACTGCAAGCTCTGAAGGCCCAACCCAGCCACAGTGACAGCAAAGAAAATTCAGTTTAAATATGGTCATCCTCATTTGCCACTTGCTTTCTCTAATAGCAGAGCATTTATTGGGGCAAACAAAGTAGGATCTGGTGTTTCCAGGGTGGGTAATGTACACAAATCAAATCTCTAGTGTCAGTGTGTAAATGTGTGGTCTCACTGTAACCCCTTAGAGGCCTCAGCAGCTCAAGATAAAAGCTCACGTTTCAGCATCAGTTCAAGCAAATTAAAAATAAAAGATCCTGAAGTCTGTGCAAGTACAAGTGGCCTTTAGTCTGGGATTATAAAGACACTAGCAAGGACACCTGAGGGAGGGAGTGTGCCCTGCACAGGGACGTAGGTCCTGGCTCTTCCCGGTGGCTCCTTCCCCAGCTGTGTGGCCCTCTGTCCTGACATCTGGTTTTGATAGTTCCCAGGCCAGCCAGGAGGAACATTACCACAAGCCAATTGAAGACGATTTGCACATGAGATGGTTGTAGGCAGGAACCGACAGCTCACAGGTGCTCAGTGCAGTCTGTGTGGATGGGGGTTCATTTCCACGAACAATTCCAAGGCTGGGATGCTGCGCTTGAAGCAACTCACGTCTTTGGTGGTTTGTAGAAATGGGTAGTCCATAAAATGTTTCCATTCTAACACACACACACACACACACACACACACACACACACACACACACAGTTTTTTTGAGGTAGAGTCTCACTCTAGCCCAGGCTGACCTGGAATTCACTATGTAGTCTCAGGGTGGCCTTGAACTCACAGGCGATCCTCCTACCTCTGCCTCCCAAGTGCTGGGATTAAAGGTGTGCTCCACCATGCCCCACTTCCATTCTAAGATATTTTCTTTTTCCTTTCCTTTCCTTTCCTTTCCTTTCCTTTCCTTTCCTTTCCTTTCCTTTCCTTTCCTTTCCTTTCCTTTCCTTTTTTTCTTTTCTTTTCTTTTCTTTTCTTTTCTTTTCTTTTCTTTTCTTTTCTTTTCTTTTTTTTTCTTTTGGTTTTCTGAGGTAGGGTCTCACTCTACTCAGGCTGACCTGGAATTCACTATGTAGTCTCAGGGTGGCCTTGAACTCTCAGCGATCCTCCTACCTCTGCCTTCTGAGTGCTGGGATTAAAGGCGTGTGCCACCATGCCAGACTTCTAAGATATTTCTTAACAAAGAATACCATAATAGAAGGTTTTGTTTCTTAACAAAGTAACATTGCCTCCCTGATTATCTCTCAGTCTGTTTCGTGATACTGTACCTGAATATCCAAGGCTGGGTAACTCATAAAGGAAGAAGTTCTGTAGCCTCTTGTGTTGCCTCAATTCAGTAGTAGGAAGCAGAAAGGCTGGAGGCTTATGTGGAAGAAGCAGAACTTGAGGGGTGGTCTACCTTATGACCACTAGCTCTTGTGGGAGTAAGAACTTATCCAACGAAGCAGGTATCAGTCCCTCTTAAGGACCCATCACCTCTTCATGGCCCTACCTCCCAGCACCACCATTGATCAATGTCAGCATGGATTAGGAGGAGACAAACCATATTCAAACCATTGTAGGCAGCCAGGTGGCAAAGGCCACCCACATGCTGTTTCTCAAGTGTTTGCAAGTTGACCCTCTTACTATCACAGGCAGCATCTTAGATGCAGCAATGCCAAGGTGACAGGTCCTTTGGAACACACAGGAGTGATGTGGCCTGGAAGAGGTTCATCTGTAGCTCAGGGTGATTGTGCTGGCTTCTGTGACAGGTATGACCTGTCAGGTGGACGTGGCAAAGGACACAGGCTTTCCAGGATCCCTAGTAAGCCTTCTAGTGGTCATTTCCGTACTTTGTAACAAAACAGCAGGGTTAGGAATAGAGCCAAAGCTAACCCTGAATTAGTCCCTGGTCCAAAGACTTAAATGTAGGAAGGATGAGAATCAAATTCATTAGGCAGGAGAGGACGTCAGCGGTTGCTTTGAAGTATCAATACACGTGGTGCATTCCCTTGCGCTTTCCTTGCAGTTTTTCTTATCTCTGTTTATGGTCTCCATTCTGGGCGTTGTCATCTTCCCAACCTTCTCCCAGAGTATATCAGGACAAGAAAAATTTGGCATCTCCAGTAACCCATCACTGGTTCATTGAAATGGTACTGAACAGAATTTTTCAATGAGTTATGATCCCACGTGATAAAAAAATTAAAGTACAAGAATGCATGCATGCAAAAGTTTTGTCTTCCTACCATTTGCTAGCTGATGAGTTCGTACCTGAGGCAACTCATTAGCTGTTTTAGCTTTCAGAGATGTTCTACACAGAATTCCTTGTACACCTGAATCTTTTCCCTGGCAGAATGAAGAAATACTGAGAAAATCATCTAGATAATTTCTAGGTTTAATCAGTTATTAATACATTTAATGGCATGGAGCAAATATTTTTCAAAAACTTAAAAAGGAAGCCCACCACTGGCTTCAGGGACATGTGTACCCCGACACTCAGCTAGATGACACGCACAATGTGAATGGGTCTTAGTGACCTCGGCACAGCTCACTGTGATTTCTTTCTTTCTAATCAGGAGCATCTTGACAACAGGTTCTCTCTCTACACTTTGGTCCTTGCAGAGTGTCTGACACAGAATAAACAGTCATGGAACGAAGGCTTGGATTGATGAATGAGTGGAGATTAGCCAATGGAGGGAAGCGAAGGGAGGTAGTCAGACCCATGGCCTGGAGTCAGTGGGATCTGTGAGACCATGGAGTCCTGAGCTTTTGGAGCTCTGAGAGTCCCCTTGGGTAGGACACAGGACAGAAGATGAAGAGGAGGGAGGGTGAGACCCCGGGCAGGATGAAACAATTGGGTACTGCAGAAATGCAGGGGTTCTAGCTGGGGCAGCAATCTTCCTTTGAACTTTGTTAAACATTTGGAGGACAGGAAGATGAAGTCAGGAGGGGATTGAACTCTTATCTATTAGGGTGGAGGGACCCCTTATGGAGGGCCATCTGATCAACCAGAAACAATTGCAAAAGTAAAGTTATGGCTGCAGAAATGCAGAGGGTTCTAGCTGTGTGCAGCAATCTTCAAACATTAGGGCCTAGGGACTCTGAGACTTCCTGAGTTCAATTCACCATTTGTTAAACATTTGGTGTGGGGCTTGTGAAAATGGCAAGCTCAAATGGATAAATGATGGAGGGGGCACACCTGACATGTCAGCAGAGGGCATTGAACATCCACCTGCATATACATCTATTATCACATCTACCATATTACACACACACACACACACACACACACACACAAACATGGCATGAGATCACAGGTTTGAGGCCAGCCTGGGCTACATAATGAGACCCTATCTCAAAGACACAAAACCAAAAAAAAAAAAAAAAAAAAAAAATGAAAGGAAGAACATATTATGAGAAATGGACCAAAAATGTATGAAGACCAGTGGATTCAGAGAGGAGGAAAAGGACACGCTGGTCTTCAACCCCAGCTCCTGCACTGACTCAATGCACTTCCAGAACGTGCGTGATGTTTACGGCCCTGTCGCTTTGCCTCTTCCACAGAGCGGATCCATCAGACAGCAATGATTTCCTAGACGAACAAGTATACAAATGTCCTCCTTGAGATATTAGCTAAGAAGAAGCCTTCTCCAAGTGTTAATTGCATTGGTGGCGAAGTCCTACTTATTTGATGTTTTTCACTTATGTATGTTTATGGTGTGTGTGCATATCCATCTTGTTTGAGGCAGGGTCTCTCATTCTCATTGTTATTCACTGCCATGCTTGCCAGCCTAGCTGGTCCATGAGCTCCCGGGAATTTTTCCAGTCTCTTATCTCATCACTGGGGTGCTGAGATGCCCGCCAAGGTTCCTGGCTTTTAGGTGGGGTCTAGGGATCTGAGGATTCAGGATTGAGCTGCAAGTGTTTTGGTCCCTGTTTGATTACTTTTCTTTCTTTTTCAATTTATTTATTTATTTATTTATTTATTTATTTATTTATTTATTTATTTATTTATTTTTAGGGCTGGAGAGGTAGCTTAGTGATTAAGACACTTGCCTGCAAAACCAAAGGACCCAGGTTCAATTCTCCAGGAAGGATCCACGTAAGCCAGATGCATAAGGTGGCTGTATGCATCTGGATGGAGTCCGTTTGCAGTGGCTGGAAGTCCTGGTGTGCCCATTCTCTCTCTCTCTCTCAAATGAATAAATAATAAAATAAAAAAAGAGAAAATATAGTTTTTCAAATTTTTATTTATCTGAGAAAGAGAGAGGGAGAGAGAAAGAGGAGATAAAGAGAATGGGCACACCAGGGCCTCCAGCCACTGCAAACGAACTCCAGAAGCATGTGCCACCGTGTACATCTGGCTTATGTGGTTCCTAAGGAATCTAACCTGAAGGCAAGAACCTTAACTGCTAAGTCATCTCTCCAACCCTGTTTTTTTTTTTTTTTGTTGTTGTTCTGTTTTGTTTTTCGAGGTAGGATTTATCTGTAGCCCAGGCTGACCTGGAATTCATTCTGTAGTCTCAGACTGGCCTCACACTCACAGCGATCCTCCTACCTCTGCCTCCCGAGTGCTGGGATTAAAGGCGTGCGCCACCATGCTCGGCCTGATTTTTCATTTTTTTAAGAGAAAAATCAAATCCTAAAATGCTCCTGTGAGCCAGGTTTGGCTGCAGTCGGGGAATTCTCAAAGATCTACTTTCCAGCCATCTTTCCCTTCATTCCTGGGTTCTGTCCCGTTCACAAGCGCCTCAACCCTGTAACTTTTTCAGTCCCTGGTCAGGACTCTCTGGACTCATTTATTCATAAATCCTGTGCTCTTTTGAGAACCTGTGGTTTGTAAAAGATGGATGACTGTCACACGACTTCCCTCCCCAACCTGCCCTCCGTGGCGTTCATAGTGACATATAACAGTGATGCATCAGAAGCCATGGAGAAATGGGAGGATTTACTTGTTAACAAAGAAATTATAGCTGCCGAGTGCAAATGCCATTCAGAGCCTGGGGAGCAGCCGCTTGGCATTTCTTCTGAGTTCTTCATCAACCATTTCAGTTTTTTTTTTTTTTTTTTTTTGAGTTTGTCGTCGTAGGGAGGGGACGTCAAATAAGTTCTTCTGCAATACCCATTCCTCTCTCCAAGCCTTCTTTAGTCCATCTTAGAACTGCCTCCAAGCACCGTCAATGTGACCTTTTAACATTTGATTGTTCATTAGAAAAAGTGGAAATGGCTCCAGAATGTGTCATACTTAAAAAAAAAAAACAGTTAAAAATTTTTGGTTAAGTTTAAACAAAACCAAGAAAGAAAAAACAGTCCCTGTTAATCAAATCCTTCATTTCCCCTAGAGCAAGCGGTTCTTAATTATATTTAACAGACACAACAATGCACCATAAATTGGTCCAAACAGCTGGGGAAGGCCCTTTGGAGGTGAACTTGGCCTCACTGGCCAATCCCTGTGTTTTCTTGGTTAAGGTGGGACCATTCCTGATATAGGGGTTTCTGGGCCTGTTTGGGCCCAAAACTAAGATGTTTCCTTCCCCTCCACATCTGGTGTTTTTCTTTTGATGTTCTTTGCAAGTAAATATTTTAACCAGCTTTTCAGTGGGGCCTCCAGGACCTGTCATCTATTCAGTCTTCCTAATCGTCCACTGTAGATGGGCTGGCATTTCGGCAAATTCAATCTGTGGTCCAGAGACCTGAGGAATTGGTTTCCAGCTGCTGAACAAGTTTTCTTCTCTGAATCTGTCGTTAACCATGGGTTTGGGAACAGAAAAATCAAAAGCCCCCAATGCTACAGCTTTTCCCACACACCCACCCACCCCCAATTTGCCGTTCTCAATCTAATTACACCTTCTTGTTTCCTTGGCTTTACGTATCTGGTCTTTTATGTTCACAGAATACAAATGCATGGAAAGAAGCAAAGCCATATAAAAATAAATGTTTCTGCCTGTTCCCAAAATCCGTTTCAGTAAGATCGCCCCCCCAAGCCCACTTTTCTATGGAATCTTTATCATTTGAATGCAACCACAGCCAGTGTAGTATGAGAAAAAGGAAACACATTCCTTAATTTGGGTTTATTAAATTTCCTATCATCGGACTTTTATGTTTCTTACAATAGACATTTCATCACCCCCAGGGAACCAAAACATTTTCACATGCAAACATGTATCTAAGTTGTTAAATTCTCTCTCTCTATATATATATTTTTTGGTTTTTCTAGATAGAGCCTCACTCTAGCTCAGACTGACCTGAAATTTACTATGTAGTCTCAGGGTGACCCAGAACTCACGGCGATCCACCTACTTCTGCCTCCCAGGTGCTGGGATTAAAGGTGTGCACCACCACACCTGGCAAATTCTCTATTCTTGTTTCTTTTCCTGTCATTTTATTTTTATTGATTTTTTTCAACTTTTCAATTTGTAAAATTAGAAATCAAGTACATTAGCAATTAAACTTTAAATTACTTGAACCTGTTGTATTCTGTCCATTAGCTGGTAAACTTCTCATACATATATAGCACTTTTTTCCCTTGATCTAATGGTATTTTTACCATCAAGCCATATGCTTTAAGATGGGGTTTTTGTTTGGGTTTGTTTCTGATAGAATTTTCATGACTAAAGCCACCTTCAATAATTGCTTCTAAGATGCTGATTTTTTCTCTCTCATTATTTCGATTGGCTTAACAGGTAGCCAAATATGTTTTCATTTGTTGGTATATTAAAGACCCATTACAAATTAATAATGAGAGTAGCAGCGAATTTTCCTCTAATATTTCCCCAATCTTCCACTGATTTAACACTATTCTGCACATACACCAATTCCATTAAAAAGCTCTTCCCTTCCAATGTAAACAGGGTTCTATTAATAGCAAGGATGTTAAGGCTATGGCTTGTGGCCTTAGGCTCCTATGATATTATTCAATCTAACCATGTCTCATCCTGTATTAGTGAAGGGACATTGGGCAAGATGTTTAACCCTGTCTTGGCTTACTTTGAAAACAGGGAAGGTGTTTGCATGGAGATGTAGCTTGACCTGATGGAGAGGACATTAGAACTGACAATTCAGTTACAAACAACCCAGCTCCACGGGGGTGTCGGGTGGATGTCCTAAACCCTCCATTTGCTGTCTTCCCATAAACTGCTATAACTCATCACGTGAGCCTAGAGAGTCCTGAAT
This sequence comes from Orientallactaga sibirica, assembly GCA_036365145.1. Classification (NCBI taxonomy): domain Eukaryota; kingdom Metazoa; phylum Chordata; class Mammalia; order Rodentia; family Dipodidae; genus Orientallactaga; species Orientallactaga sibirica. The sequence continues at coordinate 4,725,201 of JAEOAD010000463.1, read as the reverse complement.
GTGGCTAGGTGGTCTCACATGTGCTTTGAAAGCCATGGTGCATGAGTAAGTTGTAAAGTTGCTTTGGGTGAGTCCCATGTTCAGTGAGGGTTAAGGAGCCATGCTATGCCCACAAGGGATAAAAATTCTCACACTAGGGCTGGAGAGATTGCTTAATGGTTAAGGTGCTTGCCTTAGGAAAGCCTAAGGAAACCAAGTTCAATTCCTCAGTACTGACATAAAGCCAGATGCACAAGGTGGCACACATGTATGGAGTTTGTTTGCAGAGGCTAGATGCCCGGGCATGCTTGTTCTCTCTCTCTCTCTCTCTTTCTTGAGTCAAAATAAACCTTTCCTGCATACAAGTTGACTGCCTCAGATTTTGTGTCACAGTTATGGAAAACTGACAAGCATAAAAGGTCTTTGAGAATACTGGGTCCAAGCTATCCCTGATGAGGACTGACAAAGCTAAAGAAAAGTAGACTACCTCATGCCTCGCCTTCAGCAGGATTCTGGAAGCCTTCTACTTTTCAGAGCAAGACATCCAAGGAGATGCTCTTCCATTTTGTAGCAAGTGAATTAACTTTTTGTTCTCTTTTTAAAAAAATATTTTATTTTTATTTATTTGACAGAGAAAGAGGGAGAGGGAAAGGGAGAGAGAGAGAGAGAGAGAGAGAGAGGGGAGAGAATGGGTATGCCAGGGACTCCAGCCACAGCAAACGAACTCCAGACCCGTGTGCTTCCCCCCTTCCCCCCTTCCCCAATGCATCTGGCTAATGTGGACCCTGGGGATTTGAACCTGGGTCATTTGGCTTTGCAGGCAAATGCCTTAACCACTAAGCCATCCATCCAGCCCTTACCTTTTGCTCTCTTGTCTTGATTATTGTAGCATTCTTTCTTCCTCCTCCCTGTCTCCCTTCTTCAAGTTCTATACCTTTTTTCCTGATTAAAGCTATCATGATTTCTAACTATTGAAAATACTCACTGGCCCTTTATTGCCATCTCTCCCCCAAATAAAAAATAACCAACTAAGCTGGGTGTGGTGGCACGTGCCTTTAATCCCAGTACTTGGGAGGCAGAGGTAGGAGGATCGTCATGAGTTTGAGGCCACCCTGAGAATATAGAGTGAACTCCAGGTCAGCCTGAACTACAGTGAGACCCTACCTCGAAAAACAAAACAAAACAAAACAAAACAAAACAAAAACCAACCAAAAACCAAATACTAAAAAGCCATCACTGGGGCAGGAGAGATGGTTCAGTGGTTAAAGGCACTTGCCTGCAAAGCTTGATGGCCCAGGCTTGATTCCACAGTACCGATGTAAAGCCAGATGAACTAAGTGGTACATGTGTTTGGAATTAGTTTGCTGTGGCAGGAGACCCATCTCTCTCTATCTCTCTCTTTCTGTGTCAAATAAATAAACAAACAAACATTTTGAAAAAATCAATGATCACTGTTAAGTCCATTTTCTTCCAGTCTTTTACGATGCATAGTTGCTTTTAACTTACTATGCTGAATACAACTTTTAAAATCTTTCCATACTGCAAATGAAATAAACACTTCCTGGAATCATTTCCAACTTCTCAGAAATATTTTCTTTAATGAGATGAGTGAGCATAGTGTACTTACTATGTCTTTATTCCAGTTAGTATATCTCTAAATTTAATGTTTATAACTAATGCTTAATATAAATAAAATCTTTTAAAATTTGGGTCATTAAAGGGCAGAATAGGGGAAATAATACCATTAATTCACAAAGAACTCATATAACTCATGTGTTAAACTTTCTCTTTCTATATATATGTATCTCTCTCCATATATATTTTTTGGTTATTTATTTGCTTTTGTCTTTGAGACAACATCTCATGTAATCCAGGTTGGCCCCAAATCTATGCAGTTGAAGATGACTTTGAACTCTTGATTCTCCTGTCTTCATGTCTCAATTGCTGGGATGATATGAATGTGTCACTACACACAGTTAATTATTTTGGACATAAATAAGCAATTGCACAGCATATAAAATATTGAATATATGACAAATATTTATATCTTGTAATGAACAAAAAATAACTGAAATGGCAACAAAATGGTTTTTTACCTACTCAATTTGAAAGGTTTAAAAAATGATATTGGTAAGATTCAGTATGATGACATTTGTTAGAATATGCTTAAGAAAACAAATTGGGGGCTGGAGAGATGGCTCAGCAGTTAAGGCACATAAAGCCTAAGGGCCCTGGCTAGATTCCCTAGTACTCACGTAAAGCCAGATGCACAAAGAGGTGCATGCATCTGGAGTTTGTTTGTAGTGGCAGGAGGCTCTGGTGCACCCATTCTCTCTGTCTGTCTCTATTCTCTCTCTCTCTGCTTGCAAATAAATAAATTAATGAATTAACTAAAAAAGAAAACAAATTGATGTAATATCTTTTGGAAGACACTTTGAACCTATAAAGTATTGTTAAAAGTGATAAACTTTTAAAGTATTTGTTCTAAAGAACTGAAAGTTTGGTTTCCAAGAGGCTGAAGTTCAGAAAGCAAGTTTTCATAAAGATGTTTAGTATGTCATTGAAGTACACAAGAAGAGGGGTAGGGCTGGAGAGATGGCTCAGGGGATAAAGTGCTTTCTGCTTAAGCATGAGTGCCCGAGTTACATCTCCAGAACCAATGTAAAGCAGGATGCTGTAATGTATCTGTAATCCCACCATGTGTACACCAAGAAGGGAGGTAAAGACAGGAGAATCTGTCAGAAATTTGTGGGCCAGCTAGGCTGGCTAACATAGTAGCTCAAAATAAGAGAAATTCTGTGTCAAAAAAAGGTATAAAGGGCTGGACGGATGGCTTAGCGGTTAAGGAGTTTGCCTGCAAAGCCAGAGGACCCAGGTTCGATTCCCCAGGTCCCACCTTAGCCAGATGCACAACCGGGCCCACGCATCTGGAGTTCGTTTGCAGTGGCTGGAGGCCTTGGCACGCCCATTCTCTCCCTCTCCCTCTCTCCTTCTTTGTCTGTCAAATAAGTAAATAAATAAAATGCAGAAAAAAAAAGGTAGAAAATCCAGGATTCCATGTGACAGTTGTCCTTTAATCTTTACATGTGCACTGTGGCATGCATGCACACACCCTCATGCACACACGAATACATGTGTGCACACACACGTACATGCACATAACTAGAGGCAAACTAGGTGACCATTTATACTCATAAAATATATTATTCAGAATATGAGTCATTTGTGGAAGAGAATGCAAACTTTTCTCAATATTAAACTGAAGAGATGCAGCATGAAATAGAACTGCATACTAGGGTGTCATGTTTGCATAGAAAAATGACTGACAGGAATTGCTGGTTATCTCGGATTATCATGAGCAAATTTAAGCTTTTTGTTACACTTGTGTTTTCTACAATGATGGCATCACATAGTGAAGGAGGGAATGGAGGTTAGTACTTAAGAATCACGGACTGTGTTCTAACTATACAACTGAACACTATATAGCAATTCCGGTGAATGAATTACAGCAATGTGCACTGTTGCATACAAGCTCAAAACACAATGCTCAACAAAAATAGCACACTGAAGAAGGTTACATAAGCTTGATTCCATTTCTATGAAGTACAAATGATCTTATTCATGGAGCCACATGCATGCTGCAAGTGTATAAAGACAGCGCAATAAACACTTGCGTCAGGACAGGAAGGCAATGGGGAGGGTGATCTTGCTGGGTACGTGGGTGTGGGGTATTTTACTGGTAATTCTTTTTACAAAGAGAAATGGGATTGGAAAAAAATAATCACTGATGTTGTTCTAGTTCCACCAGTTACTGGGCAAGTAATTAAAACGCTCTGTTCCTTTCTTTCCTCATCTATAAATTAGTGTAACAATAATATATTCACCTGATGGAATTTCATGAGGATAACTTTTTTTAAAAGGATTTATTTCAGGCTTACAGTTTCATGGAGAAGGTTTTAAAATTTATTTTATTTTATTTTATTTTATTTTATTTTATTTTATTTGAGAGAGGGAGAGAATGGGTGCACCAGAGCCTCTAGCCACTGCAAATGAGCTCCAGACACATGCACCATCATGTGCCTCTGGCTTTCATGGGTACTGGGGAATCAAACCTGGGTCTTTAGGCTTGGCAGGTGAGTGCCTTAACTGCTAAGCCATTTCTCCAGTCCGAGGCTAACTTTTTAATCACACAAACCACATAGATTAAATGCTCCAAAAATGTTAACTACTCTTTAAAAAAAGAACGGAAATATTTTAATCCATATTGTGTGCCATTCTCTTCAGGAATCCTTTGGTAAACTTGTATGTCACTCCCTCCATTTCTAAATTGTTCCCTTAGCCTAGATCTCCATAGCAGAACTCCCAGGTCCCTATTAATATCTGTGAAATTCTGTAAGACCTTTTCATGCCAAAAATATTTAGCATTTCACATTTTGACAAACTCTTGCCATATATTATTAAAAAGAGTAATATGGCTGAAGAGGTGGCTCAGCAATTAAGACACTTGCTTTCCTATGAAGCCCATGGACCCAGGTTCAATTCCCCAGTACCTATGTAAGCCAGACGCACATGGTGGCACATGTGTCTGGAGTTCATTTTAGTGGTAGTGGCTGTGACGTGTCCATTCTCATTTCTCCCTCTCTTTCAAATAAGTATATAAATAAAAATATAAAAGACAGTCATATGACAAAACTAATATTTTTATGTTTCTTTAATAGTGATATTTATATATATGCATTAAAAATATGCTAATATATTACATATATTTGTTTATTTATTTATTTATTTTGTTTTTTTCAAGGTAAGGTCTTGCTCTAGCCAAGGCTGACTTGGAATTCACTCTGTATTCTCAGGGTGGCCTCAAGCTCACGGTGATCCACCTACCTCTGCCTCCTGAGTGCTGGGATTAAAGGCGTGCGCCACCATGCCTGGCTTGTTATTTTTTTTTAAGGCAGTGTTTTACTATGTAGCTACACCCATGGAGCCTGCTATGGTGTGTTTCACTATGTAGCTACATCCATGGAGCCTGCTATGGTATCACACATCTATAGTCCTCACAGTCAGAAGGTGGAAGTAGAAGGGTCACAAGTTCAAGAACATCCTGGGCAGACACTCCTCACAGAAGGCGACCATGACCAAAGTCACCTTGTCCTCTATACCGTCGCTTAGGACACGTGACACACACCTTCCCAGGGTTGGATCAAATGGTCAATCTTGTGGCTCACAAGTGTCTCATGGACACTTATCCCAGGGAAGATGGTCAGGGCCAGCATTCTCAGTAGAAGCCTGCTGACAAGAGGTCAGGCACGTTTAAATGTGCACTAAGTTTTTTGGAGAGGTCAGAAGGTGACCTTAAAGAGCGACAGTTCTTAGCACAAGTGACTCAGAAATGAGTGGCAGGGACTTTGGTTCCTAGCTTGCAATGATCCCTCCAATGCTTTTCTGTGGACTTCAGTCTGCTTTTGTTCCTCAGTTTCTCCATTTGTCATTGCAGTGCCTCTTCCTTTAGCTGTCAGTTTTTTTTTTTTCTGAAGTGTTCCGAGCTTTGGTTGCTAGGTGACAGGGAATATATGTTAAAAATAAGTCCTGGGTTGGAGAGATAACTTAGTGGTTAAAGTGCTTGCTTGTGAAGCCTAAGGAACCAGGTTCAATTCCTCAGGACCCACATAAACCAGATGCACAAGGTGGCGCATGTGTCTGGAATTTGCTTGCAGGAGCTAGTGGCCCTGGCTTGCTTATTTTCTCTCTATCCACCTCTCTCTCTCAAAGTAAATAAATAAATAACATATTAAAAATCAGTCTTTTAGCCCAACGCTCACAAGGAGATGTGCCACCTCTTCCACATCTACCAGGGTCCAGACGAAACCGTGGAGGAAGCAGGTGCTTGAGTATTGCACCCAATGCTAACCCACACCCACACCCCGGAAAATAGCCTCAACCGCTGTGGTAAACAGTAAGACATCTTTACAGAAATACAGAGTCTACAGAGAAGGCAGTCAACAACACCCAATAACACACTTGCCGAGGGTCAGAGACTGTTGAGGAAGAGGGGCAGGAAGGTTGTGAGAGTCTCAAGGTGGGGAGACACATCCTGAGACACAACCACAGCTCCCCAACAGACAGAGGCCTGTCAAAGCGGAGGGGGGGAGGGACATACTATAACCTGTGTTAAAAAAATTAATTGATTAATTAAAAAAAATCATCCTTGCCAGAATAAAAGTTTTCATTACAATAGAAAGTCACGTGCTTTGTCAGCTTCTAAGGTGTGACCACTCACCTGATATTTTAATTGTTCACAATTTTTATTTTTTTGAGGTAGGGTCTAACTCTAGCCCAGGCTGACCTGGAATTCACTCTGTAGTCTCAGGGTGGCCTTGAACTCATGGCGATCCTCCTACCTCTGCTTCCCAAGTGCTGGGATTAAAGGCGTGTGCCACCATGCCCAGCTTATTCACAATTTAAAATTTATTATTATTATCATTGATTTTGTCTGAGACAAAGTCTCTCTGAGTAGTCCAGGATACCTGCAAACTCATGAGCGTCCTGAGTGTTGGATTACAGGTGTGTACCAATATGTCCAGCACACCTAGAATTTTCAAAAAAATTTTTTTTTTTTGCTGGGCATGGTGGTGCATCCCTTTAATCCCAGCACGTGGGAGGCTGGGGAGGGAGGATGGCTGTGAGTAGCATGCCAGCTTAAGACTACATAGTGAATTCTAGGTCAGCCTGGCCTAGAGTGAGTCCCTGCCTCAAAAAAAACCAAAAAAAATTATTGACATTTTCATATTTGTACATTTTATGCGAGAGAGCGAGAGGGAGAGAAAGAGAGAGAGAGAAGGAGAGAAAGGAACAGAGGGAGGGAGAAAGAGAATCGCCACACCAGGGCCTCCAGCCACTGCAATCAAACTCCAGATGTGTGCGCTACCTGGTGGACATGTGCAACCTTGCTCTTGCCTCACCTTTGTGTGTCTGGCTTACGTGGGACCTGGAGAGTCAAACATGGATCCTTAGGCTTTGCAGGCCAGCGCCTTCACTGCTGGGCCATCTCTCCAGCCCTCATTTGATCATAATCTGCTTCCAGTATCTTCTTTAGCCCTCCCTCCACCACTCTCCACTAACCTCCTTTTTCTTTCCAGCTAGTGCCTCTTCTATTTTGATTTCTTCTTCTCTCTTCCTCCCCCTCCTCCTCCTCACCTCCCTTTATCATCCATAAGCAATGCTGATGGGTTCAATATTGTGCAGGCAATGACAGCCACTGTGAGGTCATGGGTGCACTGGCCTCTTTGTGTGTGGAAGACAGCCTGGCAAAATGTTTGCCCCATCCTTGGGCTCTCACACTCTTTCTGCCATCTCATCTACCATGTTCCCCAAGCCTTGGCAGGTGTGATGGAGAAATCTCATTTAGTGCTGAACACCCCACTTCTCAGCACTTTGATGAGTCTTCCTCATATTCACCATGGTCTACAAAAGGAAGCTTCTCTGACCAAAAGTGAGAATAACGCAAATGTATGGGAATAAGCATAAATATTACAGGGCTATTTGATAGGCACAGTATGTCCATTTAGGCAAACAACAGGAGTAACATCCTCTCCTAGGGCTATGGCCTTCCTAGCCACAGGCTTTTGGCTAGATTTTCAGTTTAATGCATGGATTCTCTTCCATGGAGTTGGCCTCAAATCCAGTCAGAGCAGTTGGTTATCCCCATAACAGTCATGCCACTATTGCACCAGTGGGCACATCTTGCCTGGATGGCTGGTTGTGGAGCTCACAGGGTCCTCTGCTGGTTAAGACTGTTGTTGACTTTCCCCCCACCCCCAGCAGCCTGCACAGCACTTTCTAGAACTTGATAGTCAGCCGGCAGGGAGGAGGCTTCCCACTCAGCTCCAGCTTGATGTCTGAGTGTCTTCAGCAATAGTCACCTGGAATTTTAACACAACCGAAGGCACCTCGTTTGGATGTTAATTCTGTAGATAGCTCTGTAGTAGGATGCTTTGTTTATGTAGTCTCTTTTGTAACTATTTACAAAACATTATTAGGTAATTTCTAGGACAACAACAATGTATTGCAAAAGATGGTCTAAAAAAAACATTTATCTTTTGCCTTCAAATATTTCTCTCCTGACAAACACATGCATCTCTTTGGCAGTAGCATTATGGGATGCCATTGACACTGAGCCACTCAGAAGAGAATGGAAGCTGACAACTTGCTTTAACTCAAAGTGCGAAGATTCTTGTCTGGCTATTTGAGTCAAAACCAGAGTTTACATAACCACCTAGCCCGTTCTCTGGTTATGTAAAATGTGACTGGATATCTGAGTCCTGGATCAAAAGCTTCCTCCACATGAATGGTTTCGTTAGGAGGGGGAAAAACCCAAGAGTAAACTGTGCCAGCGAAAGCATGGATCACTTCACATCGTGCTTTGTGAAAGAGCAGAAGTAAAGACACACGAAGAATCTGCACAGCGCGCGCCAGAACATCAGGTCAGTGGAAAAAATCAGCCTGGAGAATGGAAGGGCGAGAAGCCGGCGACTCAAAAGGAGGGTCACGAGGACCTGGCAGGCTGTCAAGAGAATAGTGAGGGGAGAGCGATGCTGACGAGCAGCTCAAAGGCTGTCAGTTCAGTTAAGTCAAAGGCTGGCTGAGCATTTATTAGGCCGGGCACCTTCTGGCCCAAGTTCTAGGTGGGGTTGGGGTGGGCCGGGGCATAAAGAATGATATGCTTTTAGTCTTTGACCTCAAAGTGCTTTTACAGGTTTCAGACCGCAGAGCTTTTGAAGGGGGTACTCCAACACAAGAAAGGGGTCCGATTGAAAACAGCGTATGGGGCAGAGGATGGATTCCAATGGTAGAGCAGTCCACCAGCACGCCTGACCCTTAGCATGGCAGGAACAAGACGAAAGCAAGAAAGCAAAGGGAACCATCCAGGCCCCGTGTGCAGAGTGGTGCAGACACCAAGCTGTATTTTGCAGAGCGCTCAGAGGTAGGAGAGGTGGGTGGATTCTCACTCTGAATGTGAGGTGGGCACTGAAGGAAACAACAAGGGGGATCTGGGAAGATAGAGGGAGGAAACAGGATGGTCCAGGAAAGAGAGCCCCGGGAAAGATGGGAACAAGCATAGCAGGCATGGGTGTGGGTGCAGAGCCAAGAGCCCCGCCTTGTCCGGGGCGGGCGGGAGGGATGTGTCCTGTGGTCCGATAAAGGATGGTGCCGAGTGATGGGATGAAATTCGGCCACGAAACAATTGGCTTGCTTGCTGGATGCTGAAAGTCAAGCTGAAAAGTGGCATACAATGCAGGCCCTGGCTTGAATAAAAATCAGGGAAGGCTGGAGAGATGGCTTAGTGGTTAAAGTGCTTGCCTGCGAAGCCTAAGGACCCAGGTTTGATTCCCCAATACCCAGCCAGATGTACAAGGTGGTACATGCGACTAGAATTCGTTTGCAGCGGCTAGAGGTCCTGGCACACCCATTCTTACTCTCTCTCACCATCTCTCTCATAAATAAATAAATAAATTTAAAAAAACCTGGGAATGCTGGATGAGCCATGAGGTCAGCAGCAAATAATTAACTTCTTTGGTCCTCAGTATTCTCATCTATAAAATGGGGCTAATAGCATAGAATAGAGTTGTTAAGACAATCAACATGGGTTAATACATGAATGTGCTTATAAAGTTTAATGCAAATGCAATTTATTAGGACAGGGCTATGCTAAAATGTGAAAAGCAAGGGCTTTGAAGGGAGATGACCCTGGGCAATGGTTCTTGCTCCTCCATTTATTAACTTCTTTTTTGTTTGGTTTTTCGAGGTAGGGTCTCCCTCTAGCCCAGGTTGACCTGGAATTCACTATGTAATCTCAGGGTGACCTGGAGCTCATGGTGATCCTCCTACCTCTGCCTCCCGAGTGCTGGGATTAAAGGCATGCATCACCAAGCCTGGCTACTTCATTTATTAATTTATTTTTGTTTATTTTTATTTATTTATTTGAGAATGACAGAGAGAGAAAGAGGCAGAGAGAGAGAGAGAAAGAGAGAGAGAGAGAATGGGTGCACCAGGGCCTCCAGGCACTGCAAACAAACTCCAGATATGCCACCTTGTGCATCTGGCTTATGTGGGTACTGGGGAATTGAGCCTCGAACCTGGGTCCTTAGGCTTCACTGCTAAGCCATCTCTCCAGCCCTATTAACCTCTTAAAAAATCTTTTATTTATTTACTTGAGGCTGAGATATATATCACATATATATATCTCATATATGTATATGATGTGTGTGTGTGTGTGTGTGTGTGTGTGTGTATGAGAGAGAGAGAGAGAGAGAGAGAATGGGTGCACCAGGACCTACAACCACTGCAAGTGAACTCCAGACACACGTGCCCACTTGTGCATCTGGGAATCGAACCTGGGTCCTTTGGCTTTGTAAACAAGTACCTTAACCAATAAGCCATCTCTGCAGGCCCATTTATTAACTTTTTATCCTGGGCAGATTATTTAATTCCATTAAGTTTCAGTTTTAACACCTTTTTAAATTTAAATTTAAAAAATTGTAATGTGTGTGTATAGTATGTGTGGTGTGATGTGGTTGTGGAGTTCACATGTATATAGTGTGTGCATGTGTGTGTGTGTGCAGATGCCTAATGTTTAATTAGTCACACAAAATGCTGGATCCTATAAGAAAAAGAAGTATTTGTTGTTTTTCCAGCTAAGTGAAACGATTTTGATTTTCTGTGTTTTTCTGTGATTTTCTTTTCACGTTTGGACCCACAGCAAATGATTTATATAAGTTTCAGGAATTCTGAACAGAAAGTCCAACGTTTGAGACCTTGGCAGGACAGGCTTTATGGGGCTGCAGGTTGAGCAAAGGCTGTGGCCAAGAGCTGACTGCTGGACTCCGGGGACCTCCATAGCCAGGTTGTCCCAGTGGAAACCAAGGTTTGTAGAGGGGAGTTTTACTCCTGGCTCCCAGGAAACCAGTAGCCTGAGGGTTTGGGTTGAAAACTGAAGGAAGCAGAGAGATGTGAAATCCCCAATGGAATACACAATGTCATAGACAAAGCATACATTCTGTGCTCGGTGAAAAAAAAAATCAAAGATAATAGCTCTCTATATTGTGTTTCTGAAATTGTCCTTACAATTTAATACTCAATTAAGTTTTACTTTTATTACACATTAAAAAATGTTTATTTATTTACCTGAGAGAGTGAGAGACAGACCCAGAGAGATTGAATATGGACATGCCAGGGCCTCTTGCCACTGCAAATGAACTCCAGATGCACTGGTCACTTTGTGTATCTGGCTTTACGTGGTTACTGGGGAATAAAACCTGGGCCTTCAGGCTTTGCAAACAACTGCCTTTAACTGCTGAGCCATCTCTCAGCCCTTATTTCACATTTTTCTTGACTAGCACTGTTTTCAAGACTCTGCTTGAAGTACGCTGTGAGACATAAAATATAAACTCAATAGTTGCTGAGACGTGCAGCCCCATTAAGGCTGTCCTCCAAGGTTGGTCCTCCTTGGGAGGTTTCAGACTTTCTGTTCAGAATTCCTGAAATCTGAAAGAGTTCACCATCATGGACCGAGTGTGGTTGTCATCAACGGACTGAATGGAAAACACTGAGTGCTTTGGAATTGGAGAAAAATGAGAGCTGGATACCAATTAGGAGGGTCAGGAAGGCTTTCACATGGAATGTAGTTTGTAAATTAAGCAGTCCAAAGGAGAAAGTTTCTGCTGGAGAAAGGAGAGGAGGGCACTCTGGCCCAGCAGGACAGTTCAATAGTGGGGCAGGGTTTGCTATGCGTGATATTGATGTACATTTCTGGACAAGATGAAGGTTCCTGTTATGGCTCCAGCTTCAGTTAAGGATGGCTGCTTTGCTCACGATGGTGGGTGGCCTTAGGCTGGCGTGTTATAGCATCATGATCCTGTTCTACTGCCCAGGCTGTTTGGATCAGAGACGGGCAGCTGATGGGAAAGCAGTAGATCTACAGGGCTGTGCAGGGGCCCGGGAAATGGTTCAGTAGTTAAGTGTGCTTGTTGCTGAAGCGGGAGGGTCTGAGATGGCCTGAGACAGTCTGAATTTGACTAACCAGAAACCCATGTAAAAAGCTGCGCGTGGTCATACACATCTACAAACAACAATGTGGGCTGGGCGAGGGGAGTTGCAGAGACAGGAGAGTTGCTGGGGGTTCCTGGCAGCTTTGGCTTGAGAGGGAGACCCAGGTTCAAATCCCCAAGGAAGTATGTGCATGAGCCATAGAGCAGGTCATGGGAAAGCACTCCTTGCACATCTGTACACACACGTGCACACATCAAACATACTACACAATAATACCCTACACACACGTGTGCACACACCACACACACTATACTTTAATACTGTACACACACGTGCACACACCACACACAGTACACTATAATACCCTACACACATGTGCACACATCAAACATACTACACATTAATACTATAATACTGTACACACGCACACACCACACACAGTACACATAATACCCTACACACATGTGCATACTCAAAATGCTGTACACACATGCACACACCACACACAGTACACTATAATACTGTACACACATGCACACACATCAAACACTATAATACTACACACATGTAACACATCAAACATACACACACGTACACACACACTCACACACACACACTATACTATAATACTGTACACACATGCACACACCACACACAGTACACTATAATACCCTACACACATGTGCACACATCAAACATACTACACATTAATACCCTACACACACGTGTGCACACACCACACACACTATACTATAATACTGTGTACACACATGCACACACCACACACAGTACACTATAATACCCTACACACATGTGCACACATCAAACATACTACACATTAATACCCTACACACACGTGTGCACACACCACACACACTATACTATAATACTGTATACACACATGCACACACCACACACAGTACACTATAATACCCTACACACATGTGCACACATCAAACATACTGCACACATCATCAAACATACTACACATTAATACCCTACACACACATGTGCACACACCACACACACTATACTATAATACTGTATACACATGTGCACACACCACACACACTGCACAATAATACCCTACACACACATGTGCACACACCACACACAATACACTATAATACCCTACACACACATGTGCACACACCACACACACTATACTATAATACTGTATACACATGTGCACACACCACACACACTGCACAATAATACCCTACACACATGTGCACACACCACACACAATACACTATAATACACTATAATACCCACACACACATGTACTGACACATCAAACATACACTACACATTAATACCCTACACACACATGTGCACACACCACACACACACACTATACTATAATACTGTACACCACACACACTATACATGTACACACGTGCACACACACACACTGCACAATAATACCCTACACACACACGTGCACACACCACACACAATACACTATAATATCCTACACACACATGTGCACACACCACACACACTATACTATAATACTGTGTACACACGTGCACACACCACACACACAATACACCCTATACATGTGCACACATCAAACATACTACACATTAATACCCACACACACGTGCACACACCACACACTATACATAATATAATACCACACGTGCACACACCACACACACTGCACAATACACACACATGTGCACACACCACACACAATACACTATAATACCCTACACAGATGTGCACACACCACACACAAACCACACACACTACACACTATACTATAATACTGTATACACATGTGCACACACCACACACACATAATACCCTACACACACATGCACACACCACACACAATACACTATAATACACACAGATGTGCACACACCACACACAATACACTATAATACCCTACACACACGTGTGCACAAACCACACACACTATACTATAATACTGTGTACACACCACACACAGTACACTATAATACCCTACACACACATGTGCACACACCACACACAATACACTATAATACCCTACACACACGTGTGCACAAACCACACACACTATACTATAATACTGTGTACACACCACACACAGTACACTATAATACCCTACACACACGTGTGCACACACCACACACAATACACTATAATACCCTACACACACGTGTGCACAAACCACACACACTATACTATAATACTGTGTACACACACCCCTACACACATGTGCACACCACACACACTATACTATAATACTGTATACACACACACATGTGTGCACAAACCACACACACTATACTATAATACTGTGTACACACATGCACACACACACACAGTACACTATAATACCCTACACACATGTGCACACATCAAACATACTACACATTAATACACACACACACTAAACACCACACACACTACACACACTGTGTACACACATGTGCACACACCACACACACTATACTATAATACTGTGCACACACCACACACAATACACTATAATACCCTACACACACATGTGCACAAACCACACACACTATACTATAATACTGTGCACACACCACACACACTATACTATAATACTGTATACACATGTGCACACACCACACACACTGCACAATAACTACACACGTGCACACACCACACACAATACACTATAATACCCTACACACAAACACACACACACTATACTATAATACTGTACACACGTGCACACACCACACACACTGCACAATAATACCCTACACACACATGTGCACACACCACACACAATACACTATAATACCCTACACACACGTGTGCACACACCACACACACTATACTATAATACTGTACACACGTGCACACACCACACACACTGCACAATAATACCCTACACACACACGTGCACACACCACACACAATACACTATAATATCCTACACACACATGTGCACACACCACACACACTATACTATAATACTGTGTACACACGTGCACACACCACACACACTGCACAATAATACCCTACACACATGTGCACACATCAAACATACTACACATTAATACCCTACACACACGTGTGCACACACCACACACACTATACTATAATACTGTATACACACGTGCACACACCACACACACT
This sequence comes from Orientallactaga sibirica, assembly GCA_036365145.1. Taxonomy (NCBI): domain Eukaryota; kingdom Metazoa; phylum Chordata; class Mammalia; order Rodentia; family Dipodidae; genus Orientallactaga; species Orientallactaga sibirica. Next base: position 4,710,069 of record JAEOAD010000463.1, on the reverse strand, counting down.
GCACAATAATACCCTACACACACATGTGCACACACCACACACAATACACTATAATATCCTACACACACATGTGCACACACCACACACAATACACTATAATACCCTACACACACGTGTGCACACTCCACACACACTATACTATAATACTGTATACACATGTGCACACACCACACACACTGCACAATAATACCCTACACACACATGTGCACACACCACACACAATACACTATAATATCCTACACAGATGTGCACACACCACACACAATACACTATAATACCCTACACACACATGTGCACAAACCACACACACTATACTATAATACTGTGTACACACCACACACAGTACACTATAATACCCTACACACACATGTGCACACACCACACACAATACACTATAATACCCTACACACACGTGTGCACAAACCACACACACTATACTATAATACTGTGTACACACCACACACAGTACACTATAATACCCTACACACATGTGCACACATCAAACATAATACACTATAATACCCTACACACACGTGTGCACACACCACACACACTATACTATAATACTGTGTACACACATGCACACACCACACACAGTACACTATAATACCCTACACACATGTGCACACACCACACACACTATACTATAATACTGTATACACACGTGCACACACCACACACACTGCACAATAATACCCTACACACACATGTGCACACACCACACACACTATACTATAATACTGTGTACACACATGCACACACCACACACAGTACACTATAATACCCTACACACATGTGCACACATCAAACATACTACACATTAATACCCTACACACACGTGTGCAAACACCACACACACTATACTATAATACTGTGTACACACATGTGCACACACCACACACACTATACTATAATGCTGTATACACACGTGCACACACCACACACACTGCACAATAATACCCTACACACACATGTGCACACACCACACACAATACACTATAATACCCTACACACACGTGTGCACACACCACACACACTATACTATAATACTGTGTACACACCACACACACACACTGCACAATAATACCCTACACACACACGTGTACACACCACACACAATACACTATAATACCCTACACACACGTGTGCACACACCACACACACACTATAATACTGTACACACACCACACACCACACACACTGCACAATAATACCCTACACACACATGTGCACACACCACACACAATACACTATAATACCCTACACACACGTGTGCACACACCACACACACTATACTATAATACTGTACACACACACACACACACACACACTGCACAATACTACCCTACACACACACACACACACCACACACACATACACTATAATACCCTACACACACATGTGCACACACCACACACACTATACTATAATACTGTGTACACACACATGTGCACACACACACACACACACAATACCCCCTACACACATGTGCACACACCACACACACACATGTGCAAACACCACACACACTATACTATAATACTGTACACACACACATGCACACACCACACACACAGTACACTATAATACTATACACACATGTGCACACACCACACACAATACACTATAATATCCTACACAGATGTGCACACACCACACACAATACACTATAATACCCTACACACACGTGTGCACACACCACACACACTATACTATAATACTGTACACACATGTGCACACACCACACACACTGCACAATAATACCCTACACACACATGTGCACACACCACACACAATACACTATAATATCCTACACAGATGTGCACACACCACACACAATACACTATAATACCCTACACACACGTGTGCAAACACCACACACACTATACTATAATACTGTGTACACACATGCACACACCACACACACTGCACAATAATACCCTACACACACATGTGCACACACCACACACAATACACTATAATACCCTACACACATGTGCACACACCACACACACTATACTATAATACTGTGTACACACATGCACACACCACACACAGTACCCTATAATACCCTACACACACATGTGCACACACCAAACACACTACACATTAATACTACACACACTGTGCACACACCACACACACTATACTATAATACTGTGTACACACACATGCACACACACACACACAGTACACTATAATACCCTACACACATGTGCACACACCACACACAGTACACTATAATACCCTATACACACATGTGTGCACACACACACTGCACAATAATACCCTACACACACATGTGCACACACCACACACACTATACTATAATACTGTGTACACACATGCACACACCACACACAGTACACTATAATACCCTACACACATGTGCACACATCAAACATACTACACATTAATACCCTACACACACGTGTGCACACACCACACACACTATACTATAATACTGTGTACACACATGCACACACCACACACAGTACCCTATAATACACACACACGTGCACACACCACACACACTACACTATAATACCCTACACACACATGTGCACACACCACACACACTATACTATAATACTGTATACACACATGCACACACCACACACAGTACACTATAATACCCTACACACATGTGCACACACCACACACACTATACTATAATACTGTATACACACGTGCACACACCACACACACTGCACAATAATACCCTACACACACATGTGCACACACCACACACACTATACTATAATACTGTGTACACACATGCACACACCACACACAGTACACTATAATACCCTACACACATGTGCACACATCAAACATACTACACATTAATACACACACCACACACACACACACACACATAATACTACAATACTGTGTACACACACACACACACACAGTATACTATAATACCCTACACACATGTGCACACACCAAACACACTACACTATAATACCCTACACACACGTGTGCACACACACACACACTATACTATAATACTGTATACACACGTGTGCACACACCACACACACTGCACAATAATACCCTACACACACATGTGCACACACCACACACAATACACTATAATACCCTACACACATGTGCACACATCAAACATACTACACATTAATACCCTACACACACGTGTGCAAACACCACACACACTATACTATAATACTGTATACACACACATGCACAATAATACCCTACACACACATGTGCACACACCACACACAATACACTATAATACCCTACACACATGTGCACACACCAAACACACACTTAATACAATACAATACCACCACACACACTACACTATAATACTGTATACACATGTGCACACACCACACACACTGCACACTATACACACATGTGCACACACACACACAATACACTATACACACCACACACATGTGCACACACTATACTATAATACTGTGTACACACATGCACACACCACACACAGTACACTATAATACCCTACACACACATGTGCACACAAACACACACACTAATACTATAAACACCACACACACTATACTATAATACACACACACGCACACACCACACACACTGCACAATAATACCCTACACACACACACGTGCACACACCACACACACTACACTATAATACCCTACACACACATGTGCACACACCACACACAGTACACTATAATACCCTACACACACGTGTGCACACACCACACACAGTACACTATAATACCCTACACACACATGTGCACAAACCACACACACTATACTATAATACTGTGCACACATGTGCACACAAACATACTATAATACCCTACACACACGTGTGCACACACCACACACACTATACTATAATACTGTATACACATGTGCACACACCACACACAGTACACTATAATACCCTACACACATGTGCACACACCAAACACTACACTATAATACCCTACACACACATGTGCACACACCACACACTATACACTAATACTGTGTACCACATACACACACATGTACACACACCACACACACATGTGCACACATATACATACCCTACACACACATGTGCACAAACCACACACACTATACTATAATACTGTGCACACACCACACACAGTACACTATAATACCCTACACACACATGTGCACACACCACACACACTACACTATAATACACGTGCACACACCACACACACACATGTGCACACACACACACACACACATACTATAATACTGTGCACACACCACACACAATACACTATAATATCCTACACACACGTGTGCACACACCACACACAATACACTATAATACCCTACACACACATGTGCACACACCACACACAATACACTATAATACCCTACACACACATGTGCACAAACCACACACACTATACTATAATACTGTGCACACACCACACACAGTACACTATAATACCCTACACACACATGTGCACACACCACACACACTATACTATAATACCCTACACACACATGTGCACACACCACACACAGTACACTATAATATCCTACACACACGTGTGCACACACCACACACAATACACTATAATACCCTACACACACATGTCACACACACACACACACAATACACTATAATATCACTACACACACATGTAATACACACACACATGTGCACACACTAAACATACTATACTGTACCCTACACACACATGTGCACACACCACACACACTATACTATAATACTGTATACACACGTGCACACACCACACACACTGCACAATAATACCCTACACACACATGTGCACACACCACACACACTGCACAATAATACCCTACACACACATGTGCACACACCACACACAATACACTATAATATCCTACACACACATGTGCACACCACACACAGTACACTATAATACCCTACACACACATGTGCACACACCACACACATACTCTCTCTCTCCCTCCACAAACAAGGACCAGCTAGGTTGATTCTGGGAAATCAGAATTGGTTTTTATTAAGTTCTCCCTCCAAGTGTTTCTGCTCCATAGACTCCAACCCTGGGTCCAACCAACCAGATATTGAAAATATTTAGAAAAAAGGTTGCATTTTACTGAACATACACTCTTTATTTCTTGTCATCCCACTCATAATATAACAACGAGTTATGTAGCTTTTGTATTGTATGAGATGACATAGGCAATCTAGATGTGATTCCAAGTACATGAGAGAGGAAGCGTGTGTGTGTGTGTGTGTGTGTGTGTGTGTGTGTGCCATGAAAATACTGTGTCATTTTCTCGAAGGAACTTGAGCATCCCAGGGTTTTGGTATCTGTGGAAGTCTCCAATGCAGAGGGATGTCTGGAAAGTGAAGCCAAGAGGCTGAAAGAGTCAGGAGAAGCTGCGAGGTGGGGGTGGGGGGGGACTGATGGATTAGAGATGTTATGTGGAGGTTGAAGCTGTGAAGAATGAGACACCATGGAGGAAGAAAAGGAGTAAATAGCAGAGGTCAGGGAGTCAGGCCGTCATGAGAGAGCTATGCCATGCTATCTAGAGAACCTGGAGAAGCTGCGGGTGACTGGGGCCAAGGTCTGGAGACACCTCTGATGTTCAGAGAAGCTCAGAGACTTTCTACCTCCAGTTCTGTATGGCTTGGTAGAGTCACAGTTCCACTCTGATTTTTCAGGAAATGGTGTTTTTTCTTGTTACACCTCCCGTACATACCCTAGAGGCTGAGTATGGATATTGGCTTGAGTACACGCCCGAGGGCCCATCTAAGCTACTTTACAGGATGGAACACAGGAACAATTGGACAGGCACAGAGAGTGGTGGGGAAGTAATTTCATGCCACTTGGTGTGGTCAGGGTTTCCACCGTATCTTGAGTCATGTTGCTGTGTCTTTCTACTGGGCATTTTGCCTTCAAAGATGTGTAAACCAAAGCACCCTATACCTTAGAATTTATGATATAGTAGTAGGGGGTGAGGATATGGACACAGTTGCAGTGTCAGGGGCGAATTGACACAGAATATACTGTACCCGCCTATGACGTAGTCATCCTGTAGTGGGGTTGGGAAAGAGGCTATCTGGGAAGGCTTCCCAGAAGATGTGGCAGTGCAAATGATTTTAGTTATTATTCTGATTCTATGAAAGCAGAAAAACAAAATGATAGATAAAGGTTATAGAAATCTGATTCTGAATCAAGGATCCTTGGACAGTGGAGAGGCTGTTGTTATCAGGGAGGCTAATCTCAGGAGTCAGGAGGATAATTCAGTAGGAAGAAATCAAGGTCATTTCATGTTATAATTGTATGAAACCAGCCCTGGGCTGTGTTCTAATGAAAAGCCATGCGTTAGCTCCTACTTTGGACTTAAGTAACTAAAGGAAAACTCAGTCGGCTGTGAAGGCAAAACAGAGAAACAAGTCTTTCCCACACATGAGATAGGCTGTTACCCCGAGATTCTGGGAAAACTTCCCTCCTGGAACTATCAGCATCTCTTATTTGTCGCAGGAGTCTGAGACCCCTTCACTGGGGACACTTTCCATTCATTTGTGGTTAGCTAGGAAAACAGGACGGTCCCTGGAGTGGGTCTCTGACCAGATGTGTGCAGATGCACCTGCCTCCAGCTCTACTGGCTGTGAGCATTCTAGAAGGCTCTAGCCACACACATGGGCTTAAGAGTGATAGAAGAGGCTGGTGAGGTTCTCTGGTAACTGGTCTCTGTAGGGAACTGGCGTTCTTTGTCACCCCATGTAAACACTGTCACAAACACAAATCTTCTATTTCCCCACACTGCAGGAAACTGGGGGAAATGGTGATATAAAGAGACAATGACTATGAAACAAACCCTGAAAATAAAAACTCAGCGCACTGTTTAACATAAAACCAAACCTCTTGCCAGAATAACATGAGGTGTACACAGAAATGACTCATAAGCAAACATTCCAAGATTAAAAAAAAGTCTTCATTCATGAAAAGTCCCGTCCCAGCTTGCCGAGCAACTGAGACACTGTAGAGAGTTCTCCATTTGTCTGCTCCTGTTGAAATATATTGCTCACAGTTATGTTAACTTTAGGAGCTCACCTGGCCTTGTTCAGCTGAGGCGAGGTTGTGGCACGTGCCCTGGGCAGCTCCAGCCTCTCCCTGCTGTGACTCCAGCTTGCAGGCCCACTACTGGCTGGTCTCCTTGTGTTCACCACCCTGAGGGGCACGAGCACCCATCAAAGTCCTCAGGTACACCTAAACACAAAAATGGAGAACTCTCTTACTCCATAGGTGAGGACAGCGTTCTTCTGAAATGAAGTCTTGTTTCTTGATTTTTTTTTTCCTGGATCAAGGCAGCTAGCTGTCTCAGACAGGTCTCACAAGCTGACTGCTCCTTCAGCTTGGAGTTCAGACTCCAGAAGTGTGAGAAAACCGACTTCAGCTGATTACGTTAACCAGTGTCTGGAATCTTAATTTAGCAGCCCACACAGGTTCACTTCTATTATAAACATATAATGTAAAAACGTGAGCTCACATGTTTATATCAAAACATGTTGGAATATTATTTTAGATGTGTGGCAGAGACTAGTTGGAAGTTCTTGTGATTTCAAAATACAAGTGTATACAACAGGAGAATCCAAATGTGCTGGGGAGAGAGAAATCTCTTAAATTGAAGATGGCAAATGGGCCATCAGACTCTCCAGTGAGCGTTGATTCTACCAAGTCGAGCGGACCAAACTCTTCTGTCAACGTTCATCAGGCTCCTGCAGCACCCTTTGCTGTCCTCCTTACTCATCAGAACTCCACCCCCCCGCGTGTCAGACACTGAACTAGAAGTACAGAGTGTAGTTGGGGAGATGGATGTGGGAACAAATAATTGCATTGTAGCATATAATTATTATAATATAATGTATGGAAAAGATCCTGTGAAAAGAAAAGAGAGCAGAGAACAGACTGCTTGGGACGTGTGGAGATGCTCACAGAGCAGACATTGTGTGCACTCAGTCTACCAAAGGTGGTTGGGCCAGAGTAATCTTCCACAGAGCCCTAAGCACCATGGGAAACAGGAAGATGACCTGTGCATGCTACTTACTCCATTTGGGTAATTGCTACTTACTTCATTTGGACAAGGAATGCAGAGAGGAGGGATTAGATGCAAAGAAAGTAGAAGATACTTAACAGAAAATGAAGTGTGGGTTTTAGATCTTTGCTCTAGAGTCAGGCCTGCTTTTTCGGCCTGTGCAAGCTGGGGTGACAGTGTTCCTACATGTTAAAGGGGAGGTGGAGAAGGAGGACTGATTGTGTCCTTCCTTGTTTTAATCATAATTCAGGGACAGCACTGGATCTCTGCTGAAAATTCAGTTCAGCTGTATCATAGACAAGCATAGGGGGTAACGATATTTATTACTTACATAATGAAGGATTTTGGAGACAGCTGGGTAGGTTCCCAAGCAGGCCTAAAATGGCTTCATGCCAGGGACAGGAGCCTGTTCTGGGTCTTTTTATTGTGGTTCAAAAACAGGGCTAAATAAGCATTGCTGCTAGTGGACAGGGGTTTATGTGATCCAAACCTATCCTGGGTGCCAATAATGAAACGGTCAGGGTTTCTTATCCACTCGTGAGAACGTGGGGTTGAAGAGGAAGAGGGAAGGATAAGGTTTAACATATGTCACCCATCAAACACCAAAGATAGTGTCAGACAATATCCCAATCTTCCTCGTGAGGACTGAGTTGGTGATGGTTGTCGTTTATCGTCAACTTGAAGGGACCTAGAATCACCTGTGAGGGATTATCTAGATTAGGTTTGCCTCTGAGCACGCCTTTGAGGGATTATGTTGATTAGACTAATTGAGCATAGGGAAGAAGCACCTCACCTTTGGGTGGCGCCTGGACTGCATTGCACTCTGCTTCCTGACCATGGGTGTGATGTGACTAGCTCCTTCATGTTCCTGCTGTCATGCCTTCCTGCCCTACCACGATGGGCTGGCACCTCAGTGTAAGCCAAAATAAACTGTTCCTCCCTTAAAATGAATTTTAAAAAATTTATTTATTCATTTGTAAGGAGAGAGAGAGAGAGAAAAAAAAAAGAGTGGAGAGAGGGAGAGAGAGCATGAAGAGAGGGAGAGAGAGAGAGAGGGGAAGACACACAGAGAGAATGGTTGCACCAGGGCCTCTAGCCACTACAAATAAACTTCAGATGCATGTGCCACTTTGTGCATCTGAGTTTATGTGGGTACTGGGGAATCGAACCCTGGTTGTTAGGCTTTGCAGACAAGTGCCTTAAATGCAGAACCATCTCTCCAGCCCCTTAAACTAGTTTTTGTCACATATTTTGCCCCAGCAAATAGAAAGTAACTAATATAGAGTCAAGTATTTTCAGAAAACTATTGAATACAACATAGTCTGACTGGAGCAAACGGCACATCAAGCTTAGGGTGCTCTAGTTCCAGTAGATGTCCTGAAAAGGTCTATGTGCTAAAAGCTTGCTCAGTGGTGGTGCTGTTGGGAGGTACTGCTACATTTAGGAGGTTGGATCTAGTGGAAGAGAGTTAGGTAACTGGGTGGCATGCCCGTGAAAGGGGCACGAGGACCCTTTCTTCTCTTTCTCTCTGCTTCCCAGCTGCTTTGACATGAGCCACGTGCTCCTGTCATGATATGCTTGTACCTCAAAAGATCCAGAGCAACCAATCCAAGTGACCATGGATGGCATTCCCTGAAACCATGAGTCAAAATGAACCTTTCTTCCTTATAAGTTGAGAACCTCAGGTCTTTGGTTACAGTGATGGAAAGCTGACCAACACACAAGGAAATTCTGGTTATGCTAAGGATCTGACCATAGCTAGCACAGTGGCTATATGAGTGATGGAGAGAAGGACTTAGGATGAAAATTTTCACAATCTTGTTGGTACCTCAAAATTCTGATGAGTTCTGATTGTATTTGGAAGTCTAGTTTTCTAGCTTTTTAAGAAAAGCAAATCTGCGTTAGCTATGAATTACTCAATAAAGATGAACCAAGTGCCTAAAATGTTCTAAATGCAATTGTAGGCACTGTGAGGGACAAAGGGTTCCCCATCCTCCCAATGCCTCATCACTCCAAAATACAGGAGAAAAGGAGATCATATAACCATAAAATTCTCAACAGGGTGCACTGTAGGATTTGGGCTCAGTTAGCTTTTGCTTAGATATCATGGCAATGTAACACATGGGCTGGATTTCAGCTCACTGGCTCTACAGCATGACAGGCTGGAAAGAGTAGAAGAAGATGAAGCAGGGCTTCAGCGACATTGTGATGGGAGATGGGTCAAACAGTTGGAAATAAGAACTGAAATGCAGTTGAAGCTGTGTTGTATAAGGTCGTGAATGAAATGCTAATGACGTGGGCTGTGGACAAACAGTCACTGATTGTTTGTGAGCAAGCAGATGACTGGCCAAGCTGCCGTCAGGAAATCGGCTCCAAGGCTGTGTGTTTGGAGGAGCAAAGACTGGGACCACACAGTGGAAGGTCCCAGAAAGACCACCCCGGGAAGCAATGAGAGCTGGATTTAGGCTTTGGTCCTAATAATGGGGGGGAAAAAAAGGGTGAAGCCGTGAGTAACATGGTCAAATGGAATGAATAGAGTTGGCAGGAGGTCAGAGGCAGGTGGGAAGGATTCCATAAAAACCTTGAGTTTTCTTCAAAGTGCTGAGAAGAAGTGGCAGTGGAGTGCTCAAGATTAAGTGAGACATCTCTACCACACCCGTCAAGGCTTAGGGACCATTGTGGAATTGGTGGTGGAAAGATTCTAAGAGCCAAAGGAAGGGGAGAAGTGCTTCACAAGGTGGCTGTGGCACTCTTGACCTCACAGCGGCCAAAGCAACCTACGCAAGACCAGCATCATAGGAGTAAAACATGATGACAGCGTAATAGAGGAGAGTCTAGTTGGAAAGAGGAAGGAATTCAATGGTAGAAGGACTTGAGAGGGGAAAGGGAGGTGTTGGGAGGGGGTTACTATCATTGTTTATTGTCCATATGTATGGAGGTTGTCAATAAAATGTTAAAAACAAACACCTTGAGGGGCTGGAGAGATGGCTCAGCAGTTAAGGCACCTGCCCACACAGCCTAACGACTCAGGTTCAGTTCTCCAATACCCACATTAAGTCAGATGCACAAACTGGCACATGCACCTGGAGTTTGTTTGAAGTGGCTGGAGGTCCTGGTGTGCCCATTCTCTCTCTCTCTCTTTCTGCTTGCAAATAAATAACTAAAATATTAAAAAAAATTGAGTTTTTAATCTGTAGGAGTGCCAGGACCATGACAGTAGCATTGGCAGTGGGTGGGTGAGGAACAGGAGGAGGTTTGGAGGGGGTGCAGATGGATAGGGCAAGGGAGACCGTAGCTTTCTTTTGGTAAACGTTGGACTTGAGATGTTTGGTGATAGATTCTGCAGGCAGTTCAAATATCCAGGGGGCAGGAGATATGGACATGGATTAGCATTGAAGTGGAGCTGAGGTAGAATGTGTTACAAGTCATGAGGAATGCTCTTGCGATGGACATTGTGTGGGGGCCACAGTTTTGTCTCAATGGATGAGTCATAAGCGATTGTAACGCAGTGCAATGAGTGATGTGCTCCAGCACACGTGGGTCATAACTATGCTAACACAAAACTGAAGATGGCTGTCATAGCTGGGAAGAAGCAGCCGCATCTTCAGCACAACATGGTAGAAAGCCAGCATGGTTCTATGCACAGGTAAGAATTGTGTCTTGGTCCTGGGAGGGGGTGGTGGCTGCCATTAGGTTTGCTAGGGGCAGAGGTTTGTATGGAAGACAGGAGAGACGGTGATGCTGTGGAACATCACAGAGGCAGGGAACACGGTGGAGGGACAGGGAGGAAGAAGAGAATGGAAAACCAGTGAGTCATGTGTCTTGAAAGTCACACCCAGGCCAGCTCATCTGGCTAGAGATAGAGCTTACCCCGGCTCGGATGGCTTTCTGCAGTGCCATCGCTTCTCTGTCCCTCACCTGCTCTGTCTTTTCCCGCCTCCACAGTCCTCAGCCCACGGATCCCAAAGCTCTTTCCTGCTCACAGGTTCCCTCTGCTTCTCCAGCTTTGGGGAACTTTCTCTTCTCTTCAGATCTGTGGAATAATTTACTGGGCTAGTCATGAGCATCTACTCAGAAGCCTTGCTACCGGGAAGAGGTGAGGGGTGTCTTGATTTTGGGGCACAGTTCATGCCCTTGGGAGAACTTCCTCCTCGTGTCTTCCTAGGAGACTCCTTCCAGCCGTCAATGGTGTTGACACACACACAAGTATTTATAAAGGTCATGTTGGAAAATACTTTAAAACTATTGAACTGCAAAGCATGTGTTTAGCATTTATGATGTTTGGAATGGATGGGAAAGATACTTTTAATTATCTTTCTCCTTCCTGGAGTTTAACCAGCCCCATCCCCTTTGGTCAACTTTCCCCCAAGAGTGACATATTGATAGCAAGGAACTGCTCTCAAGGGATTTGTGTACCTCTCATGGAGATTTAGGTGAAGGTCCCAGGAATCTTAAATAATCCAAGGCCACAGCAGGAATAAAGCATTGCTGGCAACTGACCTTGCCTACCTCCTCAAGGTCTTGCTGAGCTGGTGATCTGTGCACTGCTGGGATGTGAGCTGTGGCAGATTGTAGGAGCTTCATTGAGACGTATATTTTCAGGGGTAATTACTGCATGTCAGAAAGATGCTGTCAGTCTCCTTGACACCACATGCTCCATTTTACTTCAGTGTCACATGGAAGGAGAGGTCAGTGTGCAAAGGTGTCCTTTCAACACGTACAAGTAGCAAGTAAATGCAGTAATATGCTTAGCGTAAATCCAATGTTATTTGATATTCAAGTTCTTCAGTGTAGAACTGGCTCCACAGGCCTGCTGGGTTCATTGAGCAAACTTATTGCATCTTGCCTTGGCACTTGTGGCATAAGTCAGCGTGTTGTCTCTCTGGATCCTTCCCATATTCATATATTTATCTTTTTTAATGAATTATACTTATTTTAATTTTTAAAATTAATTGTAAACTTTACTCTATGCACAAATCCTGTGTGTCACATTTCCCTCTTTTTATCCTGTTGTATCCCCTGTCTGCTGCCCCCATTCCACTGAGGGCCCTCCTTCAGGGTCAGTGGTATTCACCATGGGGTCATGAACTCATCAGTCCTGGATGGGGTGGGAACAATGCCTCAGGGTACTCCTTCCTACTTTATGGCTCTTACAATCTTTCTACCAACACAAAACTTTAGTGTTGTGCTCTCTGCAACCTCTGGATTTCTGTTTTGATGAGTTTTGAGTGTCTTCAGTGTCTGTCTCCATCTCCCTGGAATTGGTTGTCAGGCTAGCAGTGAGAGCAGCACTCATGTTTAAATCCACACTTCTTCTGTGATGTCTCCTGGGCCTGGCTGATGTGCTAGAGGTGCTTCATCTCATGCTGGGTGGTCAGCTGTCTTTTCTTATTATATTGATGGATCTTGGTTCTTCTTGGGTTTCATTGCCATATGTTAAAAAAAACAACCCACAGATGACATAGTGATTTCCAGGTCGTGCCTGAGCCAGAGTGAGACCCTACCTCGAAAAACCAAAAAAGCCAACAAACAAACAAACAAAAAAACCCAACCCACAAAAAACAGATTCTCCACCCAAGAGTGAGAGCATGAATTAAAGGGGATAAACATAGATATTTAAGAGACATTTTCATGGGCATAGCCCCTCTTCTTGGCCAAAGTCCAGTGTGGTCACTGGAGTGTAGGGCCATCATATCCACAGGACTCTTACTTTAGTGAAGACACACATCTCATTCATTGTGTGTATGTGTGTGTGTGTGTGTGTGTGTGTGTCGAGGGCTTTACATGAACTAATAACTGTCCATGACCTCATCTTCAGAGGCTGTAACATTAGAAGTTAGGATTTCAACATGGGGACAGAAGAGCCACTAACACGAGGCACAAACACCAGAATTGGCAAAAGCTGCCCAGAACAGGCTTCAGCATTTTTGATGTCTAGTCATCCCTTTGTGCCTTTCCTACCACCTAATCAAAACTCAGCTTTATGTCCCATATGTGAGCCACAATTTTATAATGAAACATCGTCTAATGTGTGTTTGGAGCAAGGGTACATGCCTCAGATTACATGCTCATTCTTGGGGATTCACAAAAATTATTAACACATTACAAGGTCTTGGAAAGGCCTGTGGTCTACAAACTGTCTTATATGAGTTGAGCACTTCCAAACAAAATAAAACACAAACATCATTTTTTGACCACATAATCCTTTCTTTTTTCAGTAAGAGCTAGTTAAATCCCAAATGCAGCTCATGTTTAATGGAACACATTTAAGCAATATGGTTTGAGAGCATTAAAATTCCTTCCGAGCGCTGTTGACCGAAGGTGTTAACCTTCCAAGTGTGGGCTTCCTAAGGGACAGAAGAAGTGACCACACAAGGGGACAGCACTAGTGGGGACAGTGTCTCCAGACGCTGGGAAGATGGGCAGAGCTTGTTTTTGCCTGCCTGCCATTAATTTCCCCTTCTGCTCACAGCTTCCTAATTTTCTTAGAGAATTAGACTTGAGACCGAATTGGGTCCCCTCAAAGTTCACATGCTGAATTCCCAACAAACCCTTGGGACCTCATGCGACTGTATTTAAAGACAGATCCGTGGATGTAATTTAGTTAACTGGAGACCATTAGGGTGTGCTCTGGTAGGACTCAGGTCCCCATAGGAAGACATTAGGACACATAAACACAGGGAAGTGTCAGGGAGAAGATAATTATGTATAAAATCCTGGAGAGAACCCTCAGAATACAAGCACATCTTGAGCTCAAACTTAGAGCTTCCGGAATTGTAAGAAATAGTTTTTTTTTTTAACATTTAAAAAAATTATTTATTTTTATTGACAATTTCCTTAATTGTAGACAATATCCCATGGTACTTCCCTCCTCCCCACTTTCCCCTTTGAAACTCCATTCTCCATCATATCCCCTCCCCCTCTCAATCAGTCTTTCTTTTATTTTGATGTCACCATCTTTTTCTCCTATTATGATGGTCTTATGTAGGTAGTGTCAGGCACTGTGAGGTCATGGATATCCAGGCCATTTTGTGTCTGGAGGAGCACATTGTAAGGAGTCCGACCCTTCCTTTGGCTCTTACATTCTTTCCGCCCCTTCTTCCGCAATGGACCCTGAGCCTTGGAAGGTGTGTTAGAGAAGTTTCAGTGTTGAGCACTCCTCTGTTCCTTCTCAGCACTATGGCGCCTTCTGAGTCGTCTCAAGGTCGCCACCAGCTGAAAAGAGAAGCTTCTCTAACCAAAAGTGAGAGTAGCATTAATATATGGGTATGGACATTAAGAGAAGTGCTTACTGGGCAGTTTGGTGAGCATAGTATATACATTGAGCCAGACACCAGCAGACGTTACACCCCTAGGGCTCATGACTACCCCTGTCGTAGGTTTTCAGTATCAGGCATGTATTCTCTCCCATGGAGCGGGCCTCCGGTCCAATTAGGCAGCGGTTGGTTTCCCCCATAACAGAAATGCCAGTATTGTGCCTGTTGGCTCATTTGGCCTGGCTGCATGTGGTGTAGCTTTTCCCAGCTTTCTGTCAGCTGGTCCACATGGAGGAGGCTTTCAGCTCAGCTCCAGTAGGATTTCTCAGAGACCTTGAAGCCTAAGTATGTGGAGTCTTCATTTTTCAAGTCACTTAGTTTGTGATACCTTATATGAGTTTTGACAGCCATTGTAAAAGACCGCATCAGGTGAAAGGAGGGTTCTTCCATGGCATGGGTCCATGGGTAAGTATCTGGCCAATGATAACTAGACATTACAACAACCATAGTGATTGGCTCTAGGCTATTCACATGATCTACAATCAGCCAATGAGATTCGTGTCCTATTTTCTTGACTGCTGTTTGTCCTGATGGTGATGTCAGGCAGAAAGAAGCTAGCTGGCAGCCATCTTGACCAGTAGGTAGGTAGCCTGCCTGGGAACAGATTCAAAACAGAGACAGGTAAGCTGAGAGGTTCCTGATGATGTCATTTGACCACCTGAATCTAGTCATGCCTGAGGTTTTTCAGGGCATTAAAACTTCCAGGACATGCCTGAAGTTTTCAATTATATAAGTCAACATACTGTGGCTGTCCCTTCCCTTCCCTTCTTCCTTCTTCCTCCTTCCTTCTTCCTTCCTCCTTCCTTCTTCCCTTCTCCTTCATCATCCTTTAAAAATATTTTACTTATTTATTTGAGAGAGAGAGAGGAGGAAGAGGCAGAGAGAGCGAGAGAGATAGAGAGACAGACACACAGAGAGAATGAGTGCCAAGACCTCCAGCCACTAAACAAACTCCAGATGCATGCGCCACTTTGTGCATTGGCTCTATGTGGGCACTGGGGAATTGAACCCCTGGGTTGTTAGGCTCTGCAGGCAAGTGCCTCAACTGCTTAGCCAGCTCTCCAGCCCCCTTCATCATCTTTTTTCCAACTATTTTTGGGACTAAGGTATTTGTAGCTATGAAAGAATCATGAACAATGAGACACAAAAATGATTCCATAGCTTTTGTGAAAATGTCCCTTGGTGTGACTGCGTGACCTTGTTTTCCTTGCTATCTTCTTTCCAAACATGTCTTTAGCTGCTCTTGAATGAGATACCATAAATAATTTTCTCATCATGTGCAGGGGGCTCACTAAGGTGAAAGCCTCAGTGAGGCAACTTTGTTGCAATCAGTGCTATGGTGTATGTATTTATTTGTGTTAGTCTGAGATGACCCTGCCAGCTAGCCACCATTTGTAGCCAGGAGATAACTCCATCCATTTGCTTACTTTTTTATTTTATTTTATTTTATTTTATTTTATTTTATTTTATTTTATTTTATTTGAGAGAGAGAGAGAGAGAGAGAGAGTGAATGGACATGCCAGGACCTCTAGCCATTGCAAACGAACTCCAGACACATGTGCCACCTTGTGTATCTGGCTTACATGGGTATTGGGAAAATGAACCTGGGTCCTTAGCGTCACAGGCAAGTGCCTTAACTGCTAAGCCATCTCTCCAGCCTGTTGCTTATTTTTTTTTTTAATTTGTATTTATTTACTTATTTGAGAGAGAGAGAAAGAGGCAGAGAGAGAAAGAGAGAAAGAGAGAGAGAGAAAATGAGAATGGTCATGCCAGGGCCTCCAGCCACTGCAAAAGAACTCCAGATGCATGCACCCCCTTGTGCACCTGGCTTATGTGGGTCCTGGAGAGTCGAACTGGGATCCTCTGGCTTTGCAGGCAAATGCCTTAATGATTAAGCCATCTCTCCAGCCCCCGTTGCTTATTTTTTATAGCAACATTTTTTAAATTTTGTGAATATGCCACAATTAATAAATTGAGTCATCAATAAGAAGTCTTTGGTCATCACCTTTAGGGTTTAGATTCAAGTGTAAACAGTCATTCAGGACTGTATTGTAGGGTCTTTGATGACTGAAGAGATAAATGACTTTAAGCCAAAGACCACATAGGCACAAAGTCAGAGGGCACAGGAAGCTTGTCTAGAATGGAGATCCTGGAGTATGGCACTGAGGAAGCTGTCTGCGTGCCCCATGCCCCCGGCCCGTTCCCCTCACATGCCTGTGCATATACCGCATCCTGCTGGGACTCACTGTTGATATCTCTCAGCACGTGACATGGAAAAACCTCACAAGATGCATTTGGAAAAGTCAAAGAAAACCGGAAATTTAGGCGCACATTTCTGTTGGCATTTTAGCCATTATTCTTAAGTGAACATGAGCCAAAAACTGTGTCAGAACAAGCTTCCTTTTGAAAGAAGTGGTGTTTGCTTTCCTCTTATCAGCCTGGCCGGCTGGCAGGCACCGGCCGCGGTGCGGTGCCCTGGCACGTCCCTATGGCGTGTGGCTGGTGTTCAGAAGTGGTGAGGCAAACATGCCATGTCGCTGTTGGCCACCAGGCCTGAACCAGGGAGGGACACACATGTCCCCTTCCCTGCCACCACCATCGATGGAATCCAGACTGGCCAGGAATGAAGGAGAAAAACATACACATATTTTTTTTCTAATGATTTTGCTTCTTTATCATAGGTCTCTTTTATGAATATTCATATTCTTAATCCTCCTCTGCCCTTGATAGACTTTGGCAGTAGAAGATATGTCACCTAGACTTTTTTATTTTTGCCTTCTTGCTAATAAAAAAATCAGGATTTACGTGATTAGCAAGATCACATATATTATTCTGCTGAAACATACTTCAACAAATATGGATTTTAAAAAATTAATTAATTAATTTTTATTTTTTATTGTCAACTTCTTTAATTGTAGACAATATTCCATGGTACTTCCCTCCCTCCCCCCACTTTCCCCTTTGAAACTTCACTCTCCATCATATCCCCTCCACCTCTCAATCAGTCTCTCTTTTCAGTTTGATGTCATCATCTTTTCCTCCTATTATGATGGTCTTGTGTCAGGCACTCATGGATATCCAGGCCATTTTGTGTCTGGAGGAGCACGTTGTAAGAAGTCCTACCTTTCCATTGGCTCTTACATTCTTTCCACACCCTTTTCCGCAATGGACCCTGAGCCTTGGAAGGTGGGTTTGAGATGTTTCAGTGCTGAGCACTCCTCTGTCCCTTCTTCTCAGCACCATGGTGCCTTCTGAGTCATCCCAAGGTTGTCACCATCTGAAAAGAGAAGCTTCTCTAACCAAAAGTGAGAGTAGCATTAATATATGGGTGTGGACATTAAGAGAAGTGCTTACTGGGCATTTTGGTGAGCAAGGTATATACATTTAGTGTGACACAAGCAGACGTTACACCCCTAGGGCCCATGACTACCCCTGTTGTAGGTTTTCAGCATCAGGGATGTGTTCCCTCCCATGGAATGGGCCTCCAGTCCAAGTAGAGAGTGGTTGGTTTCCCCCATAACAGACATGCCACTATTGCACCCATTGGCTCATTTGGCCTGGCTGGCCAAATTTAAAGCTTGCAGTGTTCACTGTTGAGTACCTTCACTGGTGTTTTCTCTCTCCCATTGAACTTCATGCAGCATAGCTTTTTCCAGCTTTCTGTCAGCTGGTCCACATGGAGGAGGCTTTCAGCTCAGCTCCAGCAGGAGTTCTCAGTGACCTTGCTGCCCAAGTATGTGGGGTCTTCAGCAGTTGGGTCTTACCATCTATTCCTGGTGGGAAACCAAGGGCCTCGGCAATGGCCTGTAATGTTTTGGGGGTATCTGTGACCTCCCTGGCCAACAACTCACTGGAAGGTATCCCATCATTGGCAATGAAAAATTTTTAGTAACAATCTATGGCTTCTGAGTGTTCCATTGTCCAGAAAAGTAGGTTTATCTCACAAACATGGATTTAGACAGAGAAAAAAATGTAGAGTTCATCATTTGCTCTCTTCCTATGTTCTGTTTTCCTTTTTATTTCCAACACAAAGTGATAATAAAGTTCTCACCATCACATGGGGCTACTTTCTTGAAAATAAAAAAGAATCAGTGTGTGTGTGCTTGAATGTTTTATTTATTTATTTGAGAGGAGAGAAGCAGAGAGAGAGAGAGAGAGAGAGAGAGAGAGAGAAAGAGAGAGAGAGAGGGAGAATGGGTGAGCCAGAACCTTTAGCCATTGCAAAAGAACTCCAGACAAATGCTCCACCTTGTGCATCTGGCTCTTATGTGGGTCCTGGGGAATCGAACCCTAGTCCTTTGGCTTTGCCTGCAAGTGCCTTAACTGCTAAGCCATCTCTCCAGTTCTTGTTTGGTTTTGAAGCAGAGTCTCACTTTAGGCTGGCCTGCCACTAACTCTTTAGCCAAAGCTGGACTCAAACTCAGGGTGATCCTCCTACATTAGCTTCCTGAGTGCTGGGATCAAGGGCATGCGCCACCACAACGGCTGGTCCAGTGTGTGAGTGTGAGCTCTGAGACTGGGTAGGCAGGGGTTTAGCTGGGAGGAAGCCGAGGAACCTGCATATGTGTCCTGGTAGCTGAGACTTGGTCTTGTACTTAGGCTCTTCTTGCTATGGCAGAAACTAAGACACCAGGGGACCTTCCTGGTTGTCACACTTGAACACTGACAATGGATCTCCATCCGGCACTGTGCTTCTGACATCCCTCCCCCTCCACCCAATGGGATTTTTGAGAGCCCACAGGAAGGGACCTTATTGCAAGGCTTTTCCTGGGGTAACATGAACAGACGGCTGTTCACCATCGATAGGGCCTAAGTCTAATTTGGTCAGCCAGTGAGTCTCTTGGTGCTACTTGTAGGGCATGGATGAGCGGTTACTTACAGGGGCACGCCTGGCTCCTCCATGCCCCAAGTCCCACTCAGCATGGGTGAAAAGCTGCATCCCTGGAGCTCCCTATGCAGCATGTGGGCAGCTTCACTGCAGAATCTCCTCTCCTCCAGCAATTGTGCAAAGTTTACTGTTTACATAACTGGGGGAAGGGATCTGAGTCTTGTAACTTTCTTTCGTCTCTTATTTTTAAAAATAAATTTATTTATTTATTTGATTAGTTATGCACATAATGTGAATACATTCATGTTGGTGTCATCGTTAGCCTCCTCTCTGTCCTCCGCACTCTGAAGGGACCTCCTCGTTGGGGAATGTGGGGCAGCCATCAGTTATGGGGAAGACGCAATGTCTCTGTGCATAATGACCCAACTTGTGGCTCTAACAATCTTTCTGTCTCTTCTTCTGCAAATTTCCCTGAGCCATGTTGGGTTTGTTTTAGGTCTACTTCAGTGATGAGGTCTTGGGAGCCTCTCTGTCTCTGGATATCTGGTTTAGTAGGGGTTGAGCATTCTCTTTCTACCTCCTTCACCCTTGTGCTGGTATCAGGTTCACCAAGAAAGCAGCACTCTTGTTTATGTCCCCAATTACTCTATGGTTTCAGCTGGGGCCCTGGTGAGGTGCAATGGGCTGATTCTCTCCTCAGGTTTGACATCCATCTGAAAAAGAGAAGCAAATTCTCCAACTGAGAGAGAAGTCAGCTCTGGATAAATGGGATAACAATTATTATTTTAGAGAGACTTTTATAGGTGTAGGCCCTCTTGTAGCCCACGATTGGTGGGAGCTTGATATTGGAGAGCGGGCTCAGTTTTCAGACATGGTTCTGACTTGTTTCCCAGTTCCAGCTATGGGTTCCATTCCACTGAGCAGATCTATTAGCCAATTCAAGAGCAGTTGGTTACCCACCATGGCTGTGTGCCACTATTGCACTTGTGTGAGCATCACGTCAGGTTGTTTGCTGAGTAGCTTAGACCACAAGTTGCTTAGACAGATGTTGGTCATTTTCCCTCAGTTGCTCATGTAGCACCTTCTGGCACTAGACAAGCTAACTGTCTGAGGACTGACTCTCTTCCAGATTCCAGCCAGGTCATTCCATGTTCTATACCAACAGCATATGGTGTCTTTGGCAGTAAGGTCTTACCATTAACTTTTGGTGGGTCATCAAGTTCTCTGACAGAAATCTGTCTTCTTTTGAGAAAACTTGTAGGTCTCACTGATCAACAGCTCATTATGGAAGTTAACTGCATGCTGATACTTTACCCCACCCCCAGGTGAGGCATGTTTAGATGGATGCCATCTTACTGGAAGTCTCTTCTCCTTTTTTAAAAATAGATTTTTATTTCGTTTGTAAGGGAAGGGATTAAGAAAGAATATGGGAGGGAATGGTTGTTTCAGGGCCTCCTGCCACTGCAAATGAACTCCAGATCCATGCAGCATTTTGTGGATCCTGCATCTCAGGACCAGTAACAAGCGTGTCATCTGTTCGCCCCCTGAATCTTAATCAGTGACCTTCTTCAGCCTCGAAGAGGAAATGTTTCAAAGTGGTGGAAACAGCTACATACCACCCCTTAAGAAAGAGAGAGCTAGAGGAAAAGACTCCCACTAACTGATGGCAACTGGAAATTAAACCTTTAAAATCTGGAATGGTGGGAGTGGTGGTGCATTGTTGGGGGTGGGGATTATGGGCCACCTGAGACTTAAAATTCCAAGTCAGCCTGGCCTCCTAACTTGCAAACAAAACAAAACAAAAAACTCCACAATGTGTTTCTTGGCACTCTTTGTAACCTGTTGGTGTCTGTGGTGGTTTGATTCTATTGTCCACCTTGATGGCAATTGGCCATTAAAGGGATGATGTCCATCCTCTGCTCCAGTGTTTGGCCATTTCATTTGCCCACCTTATGTTGGCCAGGGGATGATGTCCATCCTCTGCTCCTGCCATCATTTCCCCGTGTCATCGTGGAGTGTCCCCCGAGTCTGTAAGCCAAAATAACCCTCCTTTGTCCCCCAAAGCTGCTCTTGGTTGGGGTGATTTCTGCCAGCAATGGGAACCTGACTTCCAACAGTATCTCTCAACTGCGTTCTTTCAGGAGGAACCAAGGGGAAACCTCCAGGTGACAGCTCCATGTGTCACGTGCTGTTACCAGAGGGCGGTGATGGCCGTGCGTCCTTGAACTCACAGCTCAGCTCCATTAGCTTTCCCTGCGTGACTTAGGGCAGTGATGTTAACTCCCTGTTCACGTCTCTAAAGTGAGGCTTTGATACTTTGATACATCTGTTAAGACCTAGCTCAGGGGGCTGGAAAGATGGCTGTGCCGTTAATGGTGCTTGTTTCCAAAGCCTGACAGCCTGGGTTCAGTTCTCTAGTACCCACATAAAGCCCAATGCTCAAAGTGGCATATGTATGTGGAATTTGCAGTGGCAGCAGGTGCTGGTGTGCCCACACTCACTCTTGTTCTGCTTGACTCTTTCTCTTTGTCTTTCTCAATAAATGAATGAATGAATGAATAAATAAATAAATAAATAAATAAATAAATAAATAAATAAATGGTCTTTTTTTTCCCAAGGTAGGGTCTTGCTCTAGCCCAGACTCACCTGGAATTCACTATATAGTCTCAGGGTGGCCTTGAACTCATGGTGATCCCTTGTACCTCAGCCTCCTGAATGCTGGAACTAAAAGTGTGTGCCACCACACCCAGCTAAATAAATGTTTTTTTTTTTTTAAAGACCTTAGCTCAAAGTTTTGAATGGGTATCAGTGATAAAAACCTATATATTTTTTTCTAGAATTTATTTTAATTTATTTATGAGAGAGAGAGAGAGAGAGAGAGAGAGAGAGAGAGAAATGGATATACCAGGGCCTTCAGCTGCTGCAAGCAAACTCCAGACACATATGCCACCTTGTGCATCTGGCTTACATGGGTCCTAGGGAATTGAACCTGGTCCTTCAGCTTTGCAAGCAAGTGCCTTAACCACTAAGCCATTGATCCATCTCAACACTTGCTATTCTTACCATTATTATTATGATCTATAGTTCTTTTTTTTGGCAAGGTCTCACTCTAGCCCAGGATGACCTAGAACTCACTGTAAATTCTTGGTACCTTACAGGTGCACCGTAAGTATTTGTTGAGTTCATTTCACTCAGCATTCCTTGTATTGATAGATCCACTTTCTCACAAGCCTGTGAACTTTTCATTTTCATTTAAAAATTTTCCATCCTATTCCAAGCATGCTTTTGTTGCGTGAATTATAAGCCACACAGTGCCCAGTAATCCCACAGAGTTCTAAACAGCAGGTACGTCAGCCAGGTCTGGTGATGCACTGTAAGTTTGTAATCCTGGCACTCAGGAGGCTGAAGCTGGAGTGTTTCCTACTAGTTTGAGGCTGGTCAGAGCTGTATAGCAAGATCTTGTTCTCAAAATGCCCGGATCATACATAGTCAGAAAAACTTCATAAATTTTTAAATAGAATTATCATTATAAAATTTTTTGTGTGTACATGTGCAAGTTTGAGTGTGAATGTGGGCAAGTATGTGGCATGGCACATGTGTGGTGGTCAGAGAACAGCTTTCAGGTCAGTCTTCCCCAGTCCAGCTCCTTTGAGGCCAGGTTTCTCCCTCTGCTGTTCTTGGCTGTGTCCTGAGAACATGAATAAAGTTAAGTTTAAAATTTTAAAGTAATGACTAATGTGCTTGGTGGAGGAAATTTCAAGGCAGAATAACATTGTATTTGTAGTGTGGGTTCTTCTGAGCAAAATTAAGAACATATATATATATATATATATATAGTTTGTCACAGAAAGAACTGTAAGCAAATTTCTAGTCCCCAGCACAGTAATTACAACCATTTCAGATGTAATCATAATTTTAAAATGATTTCTTTATTTATTTTGACAGAGGGAGACAGAAAGAGGTAGAAAGAGGAGACAGAGAGAGAACACGGGCCCACTAGGGCTTCCTGCCACTGTAAATAAACTCTAGACACATGTGCCACTTTGTGCATCTGGTTTTACATGGGTACTAGGGAATTGAACTTGGGTTTTCAGTCTTCAAACAAATGCCTTTGACTGCTGAGCCATCTGCCCAGCCTTCTACTGTAATTATTTAAAAAATTTTTAAAATTTATTTATTAGAGAGAGAGGGGGGGCATACCAGGGTCTCTAGCCACTGCAAACAAACTCCGGATGCAAGAGCCACCTTGTACATCTGGCTTACGTGGGACCTGGAGAATTGAACCTGGGTCCTTTGGCTTTTCAGGCAAATGCCTTAACTACTAATCCATCCCTCCAGCCCCTATTATTTATTTATTTTTTAATTTTTTATTATTTATTTGTAAACGGAGAGAGGAAGGCAAGGAGGGAAGGAGAGAAAGAGAGAGAAAGAGCATGAAAATACCAGTCCCTCTGGCAACTGCAAATGAACTCCAAAGGCTTGCACCACTTTGTGCGTTTGGCTTTAGTGGGCACTGGGCATTTGAACCTGCACCTCAGGCTGTGCAAACCGGTGCCTTTAACCATCCAGTCATCTTTCCAGCTCAAGTTGGCAGGATTTAGAATCACCATGGAAACAAATCTCTTGACATGTCTATTAGGAATTTTGTAGATTAGGACCCATCCTAAGTATAGGTGGCACCGTTTCATGGACTGGGATCTTAGGCTGAACAAAAAGGAGAAAGGTAGCTTGAGCAGCGACACGCATCTCTCTCTGCTTGCTCCCTGCCCATGTGACAATGCCATGTCAGTCTCCTGCTCCTGCCACGCTTCCTCCTCCTTGATGGCCTCTACCCTCTGGAACCACAAGCTGAATTACACTGTTGTCCTTCCATAAGCTGCTTCTGGTTGGGTATTTTGTTCCACACACATGAAAGATCACTTGGTTCTAATGCCCATCCATGTACTGAGCTGTACATAGGAACTTTCAGAATGAAAGTGCTTTCCCAACCCCATAATGGACAGAATTCAGAACATGACCATATTTCATATGTAAAAGTGTTCAGTTTTTTTTTTGTGTGTGTGTGTGTATTGTTCTAATGTGAAGAGAAATAGGGAAGAAAAGGCTGTCAGGGAATAGAATTAAAATTATTTAACTAGTATAGGATGTGGAGAAGGAAGTCTAGGCGAGCCACATCACAGGTTATAGCAGGAGGTGGAAAAATATTGTTGTTCTCTTTACTTCAGCTATTATTATCATCGCTATTATTATTATGTGACAATACTGGGGATTGAGCCTAGAATCTTGTGTCTGCTAGGCAAGCTCTCTACCACTGCTACAGCCATAGTCTGACACCTCTAGCTGTATTTCCCACAAAGCACCTTAGTTGTGATCGCTGTGACTGGAACGCCTACTGAGAATAAGGAATAAGAATCTTTCTTTTTAAAAAAATAATATATATATATAATAACAGGCTATTTACTATTTTTTTACACTTTTTTTTTTTTGGTTTTTCCGAGGTAGGGTCTCACTCTAGCTCAGGCTGACCTGAAATTCACTGTGTAGTTTCAGGATGGCCATTAACTCATGGTGATCCTCCTACCTCTGCCTCCCAAGTGCTGGGATTAAAGCCATGTGCCACCATGCCCAGCATTTTTAAACTTTTTAAAAGCATATTTATTTATTTGAGAGAGAAAGAAAAAGGCAGAGAGAGAGAGAGAGAGAAAGAGCGAGCGCCAGGGCCTCCAGCCACTGCAAATGAACTCCAGATGCATGCGACCCCTTTGCATCTGGCTTACATGGGTCCTGGAGAATTGAACCAGGGTCCTTAGGCTTCTCAGGCAAATGCCTTAACTGCTAAGCCATTTCCCCAGCCCCAGGTTATTTACTATTATCCCCTTGTCCCAATTCTGTTGCCCTTGGGCCCTCCTCAGTGGGGTTATGATAATCACGGTTGGGTCATGAAGGCCTCCGTCATGTGGGGGACAGCGACTGAGCCTCAGGGTATCCCTACCAGATCTGTGTCTTTTACAGTCTTTCTGCCCCTTCTTCCACAATAGTTGCTAAGCACGGCAGGCTTGTCGGCAGTCTGATTTAGTGCGAATTATTTGTAGTCTATGGATTTCTGCTTTCATAGGTTTTGGTTATTTTACATGCCTGTCACCATCAACCTGGGGCTGGTTGTCAGGCTAGCAGTGAGATAATATTCATGAAGTTGCTTCCTCTGCCATTTCTCTTGGGCCTTGGCAGACGTGGCTGAGGTAGAAAGTCTCATGGTGGGCAGTTGGCTATTTTCTTGTGTTGTCGATGGATCTAAGCTGTCCTTTATTTTCTCTGCCACCTGTAAAATAAAATAGATAGTCCCACCAAGCATGAGAGCAATTTGTGTTCAAGGAGATATGAAACATTGTTCAGGAGAATTTTGGTGTGCCAGACAACTCCTTTCTGGCCATGGGATTCTGACTTGGTTTCTAGTACCAGATATGACTTCTCTCCCACTGACTGGGCCTGTGTCCAATCAGTGAACAGCTGGTTACCTGTAGAGGCTGTGGGCCACTATTGCACAAGTGTGTACTTCTTGTCCTGTTGGTTGATTTTGTAGCCTATGAGGTCGCCTGCTTATTCATGCTGTTGGTGACCATTAGGGCTTTTCAGCTCTATGAGGGTTAGCTAGAATCTTCTTCTTCTTCTTCTTTTTTGTTTTTGTTTTTCTGCTTGGTTTTGTTTTTTGAGGTAGGGTTTTACTCTAGTCAGGCTGACCTTGAACTCACAGCGATCCCCCTATCTCAGCTTCCCCAGTGTTAGGATTAAAGGTATATGCCACCACTCTAGGCCTTAGGAAATAAGAATCTTGTGAGCCTGTCTGTCTCCATCCTTCCTGACACCTCTGTGAAGGGTTACTGGCTCATAAATTGCCCGCACTTTTGTGTATAGAACAATCATTGTGGCTAGAGTATTTGAAAGCTGGAGATGCTTTAAAACTTCACATTAAATTCCTGAAATAATCTTTTGAGAGTGACTTCTACAATTTCCAGTTTGGCAGGCACTTAGTTCTAATGCAAAGTACCCTTGGCAGTCTGTCAAAATCTTGAGTTTTTAGATTGTAGGAACTCGTGCTTTTCTGGAATTTAATGATCTTGCTCAGAATATTTCAGTCGATCCGCTTTTATTTATTATCAAAGTAGGCTTTGATCCAAACTCCACGCAACGAAACTACAAACTTCATTTAGATTCAAGCTTAGTTCACGCCCCAGGAGCTGCTGTGTGCACACATCCCACCTGGGGAGGGCCAAGAAATTGGAAGAGCTTAGGTAGACTCTTTAGGAAGGCTGAGCCCATCTTAGTGATCCTTGTTGCTCAAACCTGAAGTGGGACAGTAAGATGGATGGTGCTTGAGCATCTGATGAACCTACTGTATCCTGAGACCATGATCACACAGAGACTCTCCACGGCTGCCTACCAGTCCTATGCGTGGGTGAGACCATCCCATCCCCCCCTCCTGTGCCAAGGCGTATGCGGGCTATGCCCAGCCAGACCACTCCCTGGGGTTTATTAACATTCTCATTCATTCTTCCTGAGATTCCTGGACCAAAGCTTCTTAAACAGTGGCTTGTAGCCTCTTATGTGCCAGTTAGCTGAATGTGGGGGTTCATGAAAAATATGACAACAGCAAAAAGTTTTGTTTTTTGGAGAGAGACACAGAGAGAGACAGAGAGAGAGGGAGAGGAAGACAGATAGAGATGGGTGCGCCAGCAGCCTCTCAGCTGCTGTGAATGAAATCCAGATGTGTGCGCCCCCTTGTGGTCAAGTGTGGCATTGTGCCCTTGTGTCACTTTGCATCTGGCTAAACGTGGGCCCTGGAGATTGGAACTGGCATTCTTAGGCTTAGTAGGCAGGAGCCTTAACCGCTAAGCCATCTCTCCAGCCCAGCAAAAAGTTTTTGAATGTGCAGTGACCAAACATTAATTCAAAAATCAAATGTGTAATGAATGTAAGTTGTTTCTGGTGGCTCTTGTCTGTGATGCATCGTGTGATCTCTCCACATCCTAGTTTCTTTTTATTTTTTATTATTTATTTAAGAGAGAGAGAAAGAGAGAGAGAGCATGCCAGGACCTCTTGTCACTGCAAATGAACTCCAGATGAACGTGCCACTTTATGCATTTGACTTTACCTGTCCTGGGGAATTGAATCCGGGCTGTCAGGCTTTGCAAACAAGTGCCTTTAACCCCAAGCTACCTCCCCAACCCCAGCCTTGGTTCCGGACGCACAGCATGTTCACTTTGCACTGTGCATGTTGTCACACCATGCTCCACCAATGTACATGCAGCAAACACCTTGCTTAGGAGTGACACCGGATGTTCTCCTCTGATCTCTGCATGTGGGCATACAGGGTGAGTGTGTCTGCACGTATGTGTGTCTCTACCACATATACACCACAAAAATGTTCTGAGTTAATGTCTAATACTCAATCCCTTACAGTTCAGATAAATAACGTTTTCTCTGAAATGGAAGGTGATGTTCTCAGGTATTTTGTCCAGCAATGCAAAGCTGACGTAGTCTACTGCCTCTGTCATTTTTACAATCCCTTTCATTTCCGAGGGGTCACTCTGTGCGCACGCACACATGCAGAGATCCAAGGAGAACACTGCGTGTCCTCTGCCTTACTTTCCAGAGACAGAGTCTCTCCCTGACCCTGGAGCATGCTGTTTGTCAGCTCGGCCTCTCCCCACCCTCATCCTCTCCCTCACAGGGTGATTCTTGTTGAGATGAGAGGAGGATCCAAGGCCAGAAGTCTCGGAGGTCAAGGCGGTATGGAAAGGACTGACTGTATGAGTCTGTGCCTATCTGGGGCAGAAGGGCCCCGTGCCTTCCCCAGGACAAGGAGAATCCAGGCCTGGAAACGGTTCTGAGAAAAATCACCCCAAATCTATCCCAGGAGGAGGAAGCAGCTCCTTTATTACAGCCCAACAGCTGTGACAAATGAAGACATATCCAAGCGCAGATAATGAAAGTTTTGAATTATTGCCACTGTTTCTCATATTCCTGGATTCTTGAATTAATATAGCAAACCAAGTCTGCAGATGAAAAGCCAGAAGCTTTATCAAGCACATTATGTCTGACAGGATGTCCACACTGAACTAACTCAAAGTCTCCACATCCTGTTTGGGTTTTGTGTAAGAGGTGGCCTGGATTCTTGGAGGGGCTGTTCATGTGCTTATCTCTTCCTGTGAAGAGAGACTCTTTCTCTCCCCTCCCCTTTCCTCCCCTCCCCTCCCCTTCCCTTCTTTTCCTTCCCCTTCCCTCCCCTCCCCTTCCCTCTCCTCCCCTCCCCTCCCCCTCCCTCCCTCCCTCCCTTCTTCCCTCCCTCCCTCCTTCCTTCCTTAATTTTTAAAAATTTATTTATTTGCAAACCCAGAGAGATGGACTCAGAGAGACAGAGAAACAGAAAGAATGGGCACACCAGGGTCTCTAATGGGTGCAAACAACAAATGATAGATGCATGTGCCAATTTGTACTTCTGGCTTTACATGGGTACTAGGGAATTGAACATGAATCTTTAGGCTTTGCATGTAAGTGCCATAACTACTGAGCCATCTCTCCAGCCCTCTTTCTCTCTCTCTCTTTTCCTTTCCTTCCCTCCCTCCCTCCCTCCTTCCTTCTTTCCTTTCCTGCTCTGGGTTTTGAACCAAGGGCTGTGCACTTACCTGGTGGGCGCCCTACCCCAGCCTCAGAGTATTTTTACGATAGCTCCTGTACTTCTCTATTGTATTTTTATGTATTTCTTTTGAATATCTGCTTTAGCTTAATTTGCTTTCTAGAATAGGGAGGAAGGTCTTCTCTCGAGATCTCAGGAGTACTTATGAGGTGGGGGGGGGAGAAGGAACTTATGAATTCTAATTAACATAAAACCCAGGAAATAGCTTTAAAACACTGATGTGTACAGAAAGCTCAGTTTGTGGAAGAGTTACTTACAAGTTGCCCAGCTTGTAGAACATACACAGATGAAGACACGCTTTAACTTCACCTTTAAATTGTGTTAAGAATGAGTTTTGTTTCTGTTACTGGCTCCAAGCCACTTTCATAAATGACACAGGAATATGAGTGGCTTTTTGCATAGTTTGTGTCCCCAGTAGGGCTGGGCTGCGGCTGTAGCTCAGTTGGGTAGAACGAGAATGTCTAGGATGCATGTAAGCAAGCTCTGGGCCCCATCCCTGGCACCTCATAAACTGGGGCTGGTGGGGCATGCTGCTAATCCTCATACTTGAGAGGTGAGGGCAAGAGGAGCAGAAGTTCAAGTTCACCCTCAGCTATATAGCCAGTTTCAGGCCAGCCTAGGATACATGAAATCTTGTGTTGATAAAATGAAGTGAGATGAAATAAAATAAAATTAACAAATACCCAATGGACTAGAAATTGTCCTGATTTTAAGATATTTCTTTTTTGGGGGGCTATGTTTTTACATACTGATCCATGGAAGGTATAACTATGTCTATATTTTAAATGTCTTCATACTTATATATGCACTTTAATATAAAATAGTTAAATCTAACTTGTTTATAAGTGAATTTATGAAGGTCATGGTTTGACATGCTCCACCCCACGTTTTTTTTTTTCAGACAGTGTCAGGACCTGTAGCCCAGGTTGGCCTGAATTCACAGTGATGCTCCTGCCTCAGCCTCCCGATTGCTGATATTACAGATGTGCACTGCCATGCTCAGCTCCTAGCTTGCTCCTTCTATGAACGCTATTTATTAGCAAAAACCAGAGTATCGGTGTATCAAAACCATGTAATCACTTTATGTGCTGAAAAGAAAGGGAAGACTACACCACGCTTTTCCAGGACTCTGTCTGCTTTAGTGACATTTGCTTTCCTGACACCTAGAAAGGTGGTTATATCGTAGGTCAGCTCCACAAACGTGGGTTTTATGATCTTAAATCCTGAAACTGTCCCAATGCTAATTTCCTCACAAAGATTTCAGAGGTAATCACGTACTAAGATAACACACACACCAGTCCACCCTTTCATAGCTCCTCCTGCGTGACAGTGAACCCAGAGATCTGCACTGCCCATTGCTGCCTACTAGACTAGCAAAATCCACCAAACTAAACCCTCTTCTGACATGGAAGTAAAACTGATATGAAAACGACAACCTTTTTTTCTCATTTCCTTTATTTTTCTCTAAGCTTCCCTTGAAATACCCACCTCCTCTTTTTCAGATAGTCATCCATATAAAAGGTCAGTATTGTACCTTCATTTTAATATTCACCATGTCTCCTAGTCTCATATGGAATGAATAATATATCAGTTCTGAAAGATGATATGATTGCTAGGAGCTCTCTTGTATGTTCCAGATTTCATTATGGTCTTTCTGAGATCTTAGCTGTGAATCTGGGTGTTTAACTCGTAGGCACACACCTCCCAGGAATAAGGCAAGAGTTAAATCACTCCAGCACGAATCTGACTTCTTTTGGCCCTCATGCATTTGTACAGGACTCACCTTTCCATTCTAGACTGTGAGCTCACACACGCGCTAGAATACAAACATTTGCACACAAAGGGGTGTGAAACTTACTGCAAGTTCAGGGAACAGTCGACTTTCTTACCCCAAGGCGTAAAGTTATAGGCCTTCTGCTTTACCAAAGCTGACTGTCCTTACCTCCAGCTCCCAGGCCATTCAGGAAGGAGAAGGCTCCCTCAGGGAGCTGGCACTGCTCTGTAGGCATTAGCTGCAGAGTGGGCACAGCGAACTCTGGAAGCTGGAAACATTACATTACTACTCTACTCAGGGTTACGTAAAGAGTTGCTAACATTCCCTGCAGCTTTTCCTGCCTTCCTGGATGCTCAGGCAGTTTGAAAGAGGCAGGTCTGGACCTGCGAGAACACTTCCCCTTGCGACTTCTGAGCAGGCTGGCTTGCTGTGAAAAGTTATTCTTTTTCCCTTGGGTGTGCAAAACCAGTTTCTCCTGCATGCCAGGCCACCAAGCTGAGGCTCAACCACAAGCAGGGGCTGGGGAGGGGATTGTGGGGAGAGCAGAGCCCAGTCATCTGCTTCAGCATCAGGCCCAGGAGAAGGTGAGGGCAGAGAAGAGGAAAGAACTAGCTTAGGAAGCCCCTCAGCTTGTTGTGGTTGCAAATGATGGGACCACCTTTTCTGTCCACTCAGTGGACATGTTGGCATCGAAGCAGGATGTTCTCATGGCTAGATGTGAAGGTTCTTCATCCTTCTCCTTAGAAAAAAGTCAAGGTTTTCCAAGGAGAGTAAAGGGAATTAAAAAAAAAAATCAACACGTGAAATAATCCCATTTTGATTTTTGATGTGGATTTATTTTTTTAAAAAGAGCACAAAAAGGGCTGGAGAGATGGCTTAGCAGTTAAGGTGCTTGCCTGAAAAACCAAAGGACCCTGGTTCGATTCCCCAGGACCCACGTTAGCCAGATGCATAAGGGGGCACATGTGCCTGGAATTCATTTGCAGTGGCTGGACGCCCTGGCATGCCCATTCTCTCTCTCTCTGCTTCTATCTCTCTCAAATAAATAAGTAAATAAATAAAAGTTTTCTTTAAAAAAAAACAGCACACAAATATCAGTTTTCATTGTGCCATTTTCAAACATACTTTATTGTTTGGATCCTGCCCACTGTAGCCCCTTTTCTTCTTGCGCCTTTCCACGCCTAGAGTCCCTCTTTCCGCTGTCATGTTCTATGTGCTCTGTTATCCTCCCTGTTTCCTCAAAACCCTTTCTCCTCTTGGGTCCTTTTCCCTCTCACATGTTTACATGTGAGTATATTCACCCACTTATAAATCAGAAAGTAGCATCTGCACATGTGACAGGGAACATGTGACATTTGTCTTCTGAGTGAGTCTGGGTCACCTCAGGTAACATAATAGTTTCCAAATCCATTCATTTCCCCTCAAATGTCATTGTTTCATTTGTCTTTACAGCTGAATAAAATTGTCCTGTGTTTATGTAGCATATTGTCATTACCTAGTCATTTGTTGGCGGACGTCTAGCCTCGTTTCATTTCCTTGCTATTGGATTTTTAGATACTGTACAGGAATTAGTCCTTTTCTGTCAATCCAGGCACAAATACCTCTCGTCTTCACAATACATATACATATTATATACTCTTAAGGTTAAAAATTATGGATATCTGTATAAGAATAGAATATATAAAATATCATATAAATGTGTGAAATATTATATGTATGAAATGGGTTGGTGGGGGCAAACCATGAGCCGCTTTTTCAGTGATCCGGTGAGTCCAGGCCCTCACCAGAGTTGCTCTGTCAGCTTGCTCCCACAAATGCAAATGCTGAGACAACTTTTCATAATGTTGTATAAAGGCTCAGCTACGCATTGATCATGAAATGGACTTGCAAATGCCCGTGCTTACTGGCATCAATCAGTGCCACCCAGCATCTGGAGGAGCCAGACCAGAGTGTGCTTGGTGCTTTTCTTGAATTCTTTCTTAATATATCTGTTATTATTTTTTTTTGAAAAAAAATGATTCTCACTGTCAACTGGGATTATTAGGCTGCATAATGATATTTTTTATGTCCAAACATATGAATAAAATTACTTTTTCACTCTGTACATTATGGTTATACATGATTCCTGAACGTAAATTAACATAGAAATAAATCGGTAATGTCAAGACTATGCATTAACCTGTTTGGGCCTTATAAATATGTAAAAATAGCACCTAGCTTTTTGCTTCTCCTTGGCTGGATAATATACTAATCCAGAGCTGGATATTTTGTACATCAGAGTGGACAATTATGTTTCCCAACCCAATTCCACATTTATTATTACTTTAAGTATTGTATATTTGATGTTCTACCTGGCGCTCTAGGGAAAATGATAAAAAGTCTCTAATGTGGTCTTTCCTTCTGAGTCTGATAACCTTGCCTTAGATGTGCCATCCAAGCACTAAGTAAGCCCGGACCTGCTGAGCTTCTGAGAGCAGACGTGACCCAGCCTGCTCAGGGTGGTCTGCCCAGGGCCTAGCAGCTACTGATCTACTGTTGCCCAAGCTCTTACCTCACTTCTGCCTTTGTGGAATCGCTTCCCCACATTTCTTTCTAAAGAACTCCACTCCAGCCTCCTACTTCTGCCTCTGTGTGGGAGGTGGGGGTGGGAGGTCCTCGCGCTCATGACTTGGAGGGCCCAGAGCTCTGGGCGCAGGAATGCTGGTGGTGGTTCTCCTGCGACTTGCTCGGTCTCTGAATGCTTCACAGGGCTGTCCCTCGCCTGGGTGGCCTTGTCATAGCCGATTTGGGCTTTTCAAGAAGAATCCTCCTCACTCCCTGAGGCATTTGCTCACAGGTTATCTGTTTTGTAAAAAAGACCTTCTCTCTGTTCCTTCTGTGCCATCCGCCTTCTAGAAATCTGCGTGTTTTGGGAGCAGCTTTTCTGTGAGTTCAGATCCCCTCCAGTAGCTGCCGAGCTCTTGGCAGGCGGGGTCCTTGTCTTACTGTGGTTCTCTTTGTACCACCATTACGTATAGCATGCTGGGGCAGGCATCCACTAAATGCGTGCAGAATGCATGGTCTCTTTGTCACCTAAAAATGGCTATTAATCACCATTTTATCCGAAAACGGTTTTCTAGGACCACTAAGTAGATCAGCTTCATGTGACTGTGGTGAAATACCCAAGACTATTAACTTGTAAGAGCAAAGGCTTGTGGTTCTAGAGATTGTGGTTCAAGACTGGGCCACCCAATACTTCTTGGGAGCATATCGTGGTTGGAGCATGTGGTGAAGCAAAGTGCTTCCTTAGCCAGGAGGAAGATCAGAGAAGGAAAGGGGTCAGTTCCCACTCTCCGCTTTGAGGGCAGGCTCCTAATGACCTCCTAAAGGTTCCACTACCCCCCTGTAGAGCAGCCCTAAGGGCTAAGCCCTTAACATGGGGCCCATAGGCAAACCATAAAACAAAGGCTGGAAGAGCCCTGCTGAACCCTGTGTTATCTGAACTAGTTCTTTCTCTATTCACAAAGATCCCTCCTCCCCGGCTCTCCCTGCCTTCTTCCCTTTCTTTTACTGATTGCTTTTCATGGAGTAAGAAGGCCCACATACTTAGCCATCACTTTCCCCAGTTGAATGTTTGGAGACAGTGCCCATTGTCCATGGAATCAAACATACACTTTACCTTGGCCTGTGAGGCTGGAGGCAGTCTTGTCCTGCAGACCCCACCCCCCCCAGCTGCATGCACAGCTGACCTGTCTTCTCCCTGTGCTCAGGAACATGGGCTGCATTTGCTCCCTAGAACTTACCAGGCCCTCTTCTGCCTGGAGGCCTGCAGTTCCATCGGCAGGAAGCTCTTCCATCTCTTTACCCCACCACAGGTTCCTTATTGTTCAGATGGCGACCTAAATGCTGCCTTCTCAAAGAGGCCTTTCCTCACCTGCATCTCCTATAGGAATGCATCTTGATTTGTTCTACAAAACAAACCCACAAGTGGCTCTTTTCCTCCCTTCCTCCCTCTTTCCCTCCCTCTCTTTCTTCCTTTTCCCTCCTCTTCCTTCCTTCCTTCCTTCCTTCCTTCCTTCCTTCCTTCCTCCCTCTCTCCCTCCCTCCCTTCCTGTCTCCCTCTTTCTCCATCTCTTCCTTCTTCCTTTCCTCGTTTCTTCTCTCTTTCCTTTCCTCATTCATTCCATTCCTTCTTCTTTCCTCCATTCTTCCTCCTTCCTTTCTTACTTTATTTACTTGTTCATTCATTGTCTCTGTCCTTGGAGACACGGACAATGTCTAGATTTTTCTTTGCTAGGCCCTCTGAGAAGAGCATACCTGGGACACAATCAATGATAACATGTCTTGAATGTCAAACCAACAATTACTCCAAAGTGAACTTATAAAAGTGCTTCCTTATAAACAGATTCTCATGGAATACAGATAAAATGTCCAAAATTACTCTAGGGTTGTGTTGGGTTGGGTGTCTGTGTACTCAAAATCCACAGGTTGGCACCCTACTGGAGGGAGGTAGTGTGAGAATATTAGGAAGTGATAACTTGGGAGACCAAGTTTCAGTGAGAATGTGAAGGCAGAGACACATATGATGGGATTGTGTAAGCAGAGAGAGGGATAACAGAGCTAGGAGAAGAGGAGAGAGAAAGAATGAGACACAGACGGAGACAGGCAGGGGCGAGGTGGAGGAGAGAGAGCTTGCTCCTTCTCTCTGTTCATGAACACGCACCATGCAGAGACCAGAGGACACAGTGCCAGCCAGGGAGCAGCTCCACCAGCCACTGGCCATGTTGGTTCCTTGATCTTGGAGAATCAGTGTTTGCTTTTGAAAACTGGGGAGTTGGTGGTGTAGTTACCTTCTCATTGCTGGGACAAAGCACCTGACCCAAAGCAGCTGACAGGAGGAAAGATTGATTCTGGCTTGTGGTGTCAAGGGGAAGCTTCATGACGGCAGGAGAAAGATGGTAGAGCCGAGCCTGGGCATCAGTGTCTTGCCAAGACAGATAGAAAACAGCCATAGGAGAGTGAGCCAAACCAACACTGGCAAGCTAGGGGTTAATAAACCTCAAGGTCCACCGCCCCAATGACACACCCCCTCCATGACACACCCCCAGCAAGGCTCCACCTCCCAAGTTGCCATCAGCTGGGGCCAAGCATTCAAAACACCTGAGCTTATGGGGGACAGCTGACTAAGGCAGGATATGAAGCTCGAGTTCCGTCTATTCCTTGTTTCTTTAATGACTTTGGTGGTTAACAGACCGCTTCTCTGCTATCTTTCCTTCCTATTTTAAAGTGGTATGCATTCTTCAGTATCTTCTGTTTACGTGTAGATGTGCTCATATTTACACCCTTGTGTCCCCACCCTCACAGGAGTTGCACTCAACCTAAATTCTTTGTTTTTTTGTTTTTTTGTTTTTTGGCTTTTCAAGGTAAGGTCTTGCTCTAGCCTAGGCTGACCTGGAATTCACTATGACTCACAGCATTTCTCCTACCTCTGCCTCCCAAGTGCTGGGATTAAAGGTGTGTGCCACCACGCCTGGACCTTATATATATATTTTTAAATTGCTTATTTATTTGAGAGAGAAAGAGAGAGAAGGGGGAAGAGTCAGATAGGAGAGAGAAAAAAATAGATGCACCAGGCCCTCCAGCCACTGCAAATGAACTCCAAACATATGTGCCACCTTGGGCATCTGTCTTACATGGGTCCTGGGGAATTGAACCAGAGTCCTTTGGCTTTGCAGGCAAGCACCTTAACCACTAAGCAGTCTCTCCAGCCCCCTCATATGTTTTAAATGAGATCTTTCAGTGATATCTTTTTTTAAAATTATATTATTTTGGAGAGAGACACACAGAGAGAGACAGAGAGAGAGAGAGGGAGAGGAAGACAGAGATGGGCGCGCCAGCAGTGTCTCAGCTGCTGCGAACAAAATCCAGATGCGTGCGCCCCCTTGTGGTCAAGTGCAGCATTGCACCCTTGCGTCACTTTGCATCTGGCTAAACGTGGGACCTGGAGATTGGAACCGCTGGAGATTGGAACCAGTGTTCTTAGGCTTAGGAGGCAGGCGCCTTAACCCCTAAGCCATCTCTCCAGCCCTTTCAGTGATATCTTAAAGAGGCACGTTAATGAGTATCGTGAGCTGTGCAGAAGGAATTTCTAGATCTGCTAGTTACAATGACCTTTCCATCTCTCCGGTGAGGGGGTGTGCAGAGCAGACACAAAGCATGGCACTGACAGTGACAAGCCTCCTGCCCTCCAGCTCTGTTGACACACACAGAGCATGACCTCCAGCAGGCACATGCTAAGCCATACACAAATGTGTTTCATTTAACAGACCTGTGCCTTCCGTTTCATTGGCATTGGTTTGTTGGCTTTTGAGACAGTGTCTCGTGTAGCTAGCGTAGGCTGCCCACAGACTTACTATGTGGCTAATGCTGATCCTAAAATCCTTATCCCCCTGGCTCTGCTTTCTGAGTACTGGCTTTATAGGCATGTACCACCACATCTGGCTTATTTTATTTTTATTGCACTCACTAAGTAACTTAATTATAATTTCTTTTTCTTTTTTTGGGAGGGGAGAGTCTTGTGTGGGGTTGACACAGGGTCTTGCTATGTAGCCCAGGCTAGCCTTGAACTTGGGATCCTTCTGCATTGCTGAGGCTCTTGGTTTCCCACCAGGAATAGATGATAAAACTCTGTTGCTGAACACTCCATATACTTGAGCTTCAAGGTCACTGGGAAATACTGCTGGAGCTGAGCTGAAAGCCTCCTCCATGTGGACCAGCTGACAGAAAGCTGGAAAAAGCTACACTGCATGCAGTTCAAGGGGAGAGAGAAAACACCAGTGAAGGTACTCAACAGTGAACACTGCAAGCCTTAAATTTGGCCAGCCAGGCCAAATGAGCCAACGGGTGCAATAGTGGCATGTCTGTTATGGGGGAAACTAAATGCTCTCTAATTGGACTGGAGGCCTGCTCCATGGGAGGGAATACATCCCTGATACTGAAAACTTACAACAGGGGTAGTCATGAACACTAGGGGTGTAACGTCTGCTGGTGTCTCGCTAAATCCATATACTATGCTCACCGAACTGCTCTGTAAGCACTTCTCTTAATGTTCATACCCATATATTAATGCTACTCTCAGTTATGGTTAGAGATGCCTTTCTTTTCAGATGACAGTGACCTTGGGATAACTCAGAACGCACCGTAGTGCTGAGAAGAAGTGACAGAGGAGTGCTCAGAACTGAAACATCTCTAACACATCTTCCAAGACTCAGGGTCCATTGCGGAGGAGGTTGTGGAAAGAATGTAAGAGCCAAAGAAGAGTACAGTGCATTCCTCCAGAGACAAATGGCCTGGATATCCAAGTCCTCACAGTGCTTGACACAAGAACATTATGATAGGAGGAAAAGATGGACATCAAAATAAAAGAGAGACCAATTGAGAGGAGGAAGGGATGTGATGGAGAGTGGAGTTGCAAAGAAAAGGAGGGGAGGGAGGGAGGGAATTACCATGGGTTATTGTCTACAGTTATGGAAGTTGTCAATAAAGGAAATTTAGGAAACATTGAGACTAATTATGAGGATACTTAATCTTGATGGTCGATGGTGTGATCGGATGAAGAAATGCCTAGAGTAGGGCACTGGTGGCTCATCCTTGAGTGCATCTGAAGATGTTTCCAGAGAGAATTTCCCGAGGAGGCAGTCTCTCTCTTTGATGTGGATTGCACTGTGTTGTGAGCTGGGGAACTGGACAGAATACAAAGTAGAAAGGAGAACACTAGCTGAGCGCCGTCCTCCTGCTTCCGGCCTGGTGAGTTGTCAACAAGCAGCCACTCCTTCACACTCCTGTCACCCTGGAGCTGCCTTGTCACTACTCCTTCCCACCACGATGGCCTTTCACTCCTCAAACCGTGACTCGGAATAAACCCCCTTTCAATGAAGTTGTTCATGGCCAGGTATTATGTATGTCACAGCAGAGAAAATGTAAGGCCTGGGGAAACGGGTCAGCAGTTAAAGGTGCTTCCTTGCAAAGCCTGCCAGTACCCACATAGAGCCAGACAGGCAATCCATTGCGGCAGCAAGAGACCCACATGCACCCAACACACACACACACACACACACACACACACACACACACACACACACACACACACTAGTAGTAGAACAGGTGTATGCCACTGTGATAATTAATCTTTATTGCCAAGTTGACTAGATTTAGAGTCACCATGGAAACACACCTCGGGGTGTGTCTTTGAGGGTATTTCAAGAGAGGAAGGAAAAGCCATTGTGAATGTGGGTGGCACCATCCCATGGGCCGGATCCAGGACTAAATA
This sequence comes from Orientallactaga sibirica, assembly GCA_036365145.1. Taxonomy (NCBI): domain Eukaryota; kingdom Metazoa; phylum Chordata; class Mammalia; order Rodentia; family Dipodidae; genus Orientallactaga; species Orientallactaga sibirica. The sequence goes on along the minus strand of JAEOAD010000463.1, from coordinate 4,670,103 downwards.
AAAAGGAGAGAGTGAGCTGACTGAACACCAGCATTCATCTCTCTCTGCCTTCTGACTGCAGATGCAACGTGACCAGTGCCTCATGCATTTGCTGCTGTGGTTGCTCTCCAGTGATGGCTGTACCCTTCAACTGTAAGCCAAAATAAAGCCTGCCCTCTCTCCCTCCTTTTCACCCTCTTTTCCTTCCTTCCCTCCCTCCCTCCTTCCTTCCCTCCCTCCCTCCCTCCCTCCTTCCCTTCCTTCCTTCCTTCCTTCCTTCCTTCCTTCCTTCCTTCCTTCCCTCTCTTCCTCTTCCCTCCCTCCCTCCCTCCCTCCCTGTCTCCTTCCCTTCTTTCCTTCCTTCTTCCTTCCCTTCCTCCTTCCTTCCTTCTTCCTTCCTTCCTGTCCCCTCCCTCCCTCCTTCCCTCCCCTCCCTCCCTCCCCTCCCTCCCCTCCCCCCTCCCTCCCCCCTCCCCTCCCTCCCTCCCTCCCTCCCTCCCTCCCTCCCTCCCTCCCTTCCTTCCTTCCTTCCTTCCTTCCTTCCTTCCTTCCTTCCTGGCTTTGGTCAGATATGAGAAAAGGAACTAATGCAGCTACCACGTCAGGCATATTTAAATCCTTCCTGCCTCTCTCAGGCCATTTATGATTAAGCAAGATTTGGGGTCCCAACAATCTCGTGACCTCTTTTCCTTACAGCCTTTCTTCTTTGAATGGCACTTGGAAAACAACAACGGTTTTGATGCGATTGAGAAATGGTCATGGCACACGAGAAGAAAGCTCACAGGATCCACGCCCTTTCGAAACACATCAGGAGAAATCTCTAGGATCTTGGTGACCAGCGGTGACACGCATTCATCACCTACAAAGTTCACGCTTGAGGAGTGCACAATGGAATTGCACACAAATTCATGTCAATAATGCGTAAGTTTATGGTTCTTGTGTTGGGACACATTCATACAGCTATGTGTGCAGCCTGCATGCAGGTTGGACACGTTGGCTAGTTGCTGAAATAGTCCTAAAGAAACAAGAAAGAAAAAAACCCAAACCAACCAGGTTATGCAACAATGCCCAGTGAACTCAGCTTTGTTTTGCTCCCAAATGACAGCACGTGTCTGTCCACACTGGGGACCAGAACACATTTCCCTATTTGTGGGTGTCCCCGGGTGTAGCTCTCATTGAGGAATAGTGTGTCCCAGAGACGTGGTCTTCTGCCCTTCATCCCATTCCAAATGCCTTTAGCACATGCAGAGTGAAGGCTCTCTGTGGACCACACACCTCTCACCTGTGCTCATTGGCCTCGGGTCTCAACATCTTTGCACTGATAGAGGCAAGCACACACCGAGGGTTATTTGGATTAGAAAGTCTTTCAAGCAGGTGTTGTATATATCAGGCATGCATTGCGAGTGTGACAGTCACTGCAGAGTTAAAGGGAATCCCATGTGGTCCTTGCTCTCCAGAAAACACAGTTTTGCCATAGATAGGCCTTTGGGATGGATTATTTAGGGGAGGAAACAGCCAATGAATGGCATGGATGGCCTTATATGAGTTTTAATAAAAGCACAGGGCTGGAGAAATAACACTTAGTCTTTGTCCAAAACAGAGGCTAGACTCATCAAAATCTCTCTAAATTAACTATGGTAACCACTTAAACCTATGCTGATCTCACTCTCCATTGGAGAATCTGTTTATCTTTTACAGAAGGCAGAGAAAACCAGGGACAATCAAAATTTATTAACAAGACAAGAAAAGATAAACTGACTCTATCAGGAGATGAACCACCCTTCACACATCAGCTAGGGCCTGGGTGAAACCACAGAGGAACTGGTGAGGTGAGCAAGAGTGCTGCTTCCACAGCGAGCCTGACAACCTGCACGAGGCTGATGGAGACAGACACTGAGGAGACTCAAAATGCACCAAAGCAGAAATCCAGAAGCTGCTGAGAGCTCAACACTAAGGGAGACTTAAAACACACCCACCATGGCTCAGAGAATTTTGTGGTACTGCGGGCTGAAAGATTGTAAGAGCCACAGGCTGGGAGGGAATATCCAGAGGCATTGTCCCCCTGCCCCACAATGATAGACTGCTGCTCTCACAACTCATAACCCACAATCCCATGGTGAATACCAGCAATCCCATTAAGGAGGAACCTCGGTGGAATGGGGGCAGGAAGGGGGGAAATGATGGTACAAACACATGATGTGTCCATACAAGATTCTACTTAATTAAAAAAAAAAGGAGTGCTTTCTGTATAAGCATAGAGACTTAGACTGCCCAAGTTTGATTCCCTACACCCCTGTAAACAGCTGGACACGACTAGTTCTGTAACTCCAGTCCTGTGGGTGGCAGAGACTGTAGAACCATTGGGGTTTACAGATGGTCAAACTCCTTGCAAAAATGGTAGCTCTGGGTTGATTGCGAGACTCCATCTCAAGGAAAAAGGTGAATAAGCGTAAAGTGAGGGGACACCCAATGCCCTTCTCTGAACTCTGCCCACGTGTGCACACGGTCCACACATCTGCCCACACATGTGTATACACTGTACGAGCCTGCAGTGTACATACATCACAACTCTCTACACACATATGCTATAAAAGCATACATGATCCACATGGGATCCTGCACACTTGCTCACTTCACATAAGCTAGTGATGGGTTGCGGGTACCACGGGTTCCCTAACATTATCATGGAGCCAAGCAAATCTCACCCCCTAGTAATATGATAGCCTCCTTGAGTGGTGGCAGGGTGAACACTGTGACACATTCCTTGGTCATCTCTGGGGATGCTCCATGAACCTTATAGGCCTGTGAGCATCCCCCAAAGAGCCATATCACCGAAAGTCCCACCTCAGGGTGGACAATAGCTTCCTGTAACTGCATGGGTGGGGTCCTCCCTTTTCTCCCTTGTCCATCCTCTATACCTCGAGTGCTTCCCATGTGCAGATGGGGTAGGATTGCCTAGAGCTGGGAGGGGCTGCAGGAGGGCAGTGAGTGGCTGGAGTCTTAGGTGAGGATTTTCCGAATGTCGCTACCTTCTCCTTCCATGAGAGCAAGTTAACGGGCCTGGTCTTGTTCAGGGTCTCCTGCAGGAACTCAATAGTTCTGACTAAAATGGTGTATGTGTGCATGTAATGTGTGTGTGTCTGTGTGTGTAGGCGCCCTTCCTTAAGTACTTTCTACTTTGTTTTTGAGACAGGATTTCTGAGGTGCACCAATCCAGCTAGACCCCTGGGATCCTCTAGTGTCTGCTTCTCCCAGGGCTGGGACTAAGGCATGTTCTTGGCCTTTTTAGCATAGGAGCTCTGTGCTATAGATAACAACTTTCATAGTTAAAGGGTGTAAAAAGAGGGACAAAGGAGACTGGAGAGATGGCTCAGTGGTTAAGGCATTTACCTGCAAAGCCTAATGACTTGGGTTTGATTCCCTAGTATCAACATAAAGCCAGATACACAAAATGGTACAATACATCTGGAGTTTGTTTCCGTGGCTAGAGGCCCTGGAGCACACATGCCCTCTCTTTGTCTCTCTCTGTCTCTCTCTTTCTCTATCTGTATGTCTCTGCTTGAAAATAAATAAATAAAATATTAAAAATAGGAAGACAAAATTTTCCTTTTTAAAAGTACTCTGCAGGGGGCTGGAGAGATGGCTTAGCGGTTAAGGCACCTGCCTGCTAAGCCTAAGAACGCTGGTTCCAATCTCCAGCAGTTCCAATCTCCAGGTCCCACATTTAGCCAGATGCAGTGACGCAAGGGCGCAATGCCGCACTTGCCCACAAGGGGGCGTACACATCTGGATTTCGTTCACAGCAGCTGAGACACTGCTGGCGAGCCCATCTCTATCTGTCGCCCTCTCCCTCTGTATCGCTTTCTCTCTGTGTCTCTCTCCAAAAATAAATAAAATAATTAATTTTTTTTAAAAAAAGTACTCTGCAGGACTGGAGAGATGGCTTAGCAGTTAAGGCATTTGCCTGCAAAGCCAAAGGATCCCAGTTTGATTCTCCAGGACCCTCATAAGCCAGATGTACAAGGAGGTGCACTTGTCTAGAGTTTGTTTGCAGTGGCTGGAGGCCCTGGCATTCCCATTCTCTCTCTCTCTCTCTCTTTTTCTCTGCCTCTTTCTCTCTCTCAAATAAATAAATAAAATATATTTTTAAAAACTAAGTTTTAAAAAGTTCTTTGCAGTGTAAACACGGTAGCACATGCCTGCAGTCCTAGCAGGGGCAGGAGGATGGTGAGTTTGAGGTCAGTTTAGGGTACCTAGTAAGACCCTGATTCAAAAAACAAATCAAACAACAACAACAACAAAAGTCCCCTGAAAATCACTGGAAAAAAAGTATTTATATTAGATAGAGGCTGTCAATGCCTTGCTCTCTTTACATCCAAGTAGGTTCATTGAGCAGTTTGAGGCTAGCATATAGAATCCAACTTGTGTCTTGTTGCAAGAATTTTATAATCACATATTGGTATCCAAAACTAAACCCAGCTCCTGGAACTTTATTTTCACATATACGGCATTCATTATATTTGGACTGTTTTTAATGACCTACATAGTTTTGTCAAGTTGTGTTTTTCTTAAATTGACCTGAGGACTGAAATATTTTAGGGATGTGTTTGTAATAAATTAGCTCAAGTTCTCCTTATCACTCATGTGTTAGATTAGCAGAGTGACTTTTATTTCTCTTATAGAACAATCATTCTATTACTGATGGTGATTAATGTAAACTGCAAAAATTATTGAATGGTGTAGTTAATAAAACTCCAGTCATGCTTAGAGATTATTTTCTTCTGGGTAGTCTTGCACTGAGATTATTTTGACTGGGATGCAGGACAGTCCTGGTGCGGAGGAGCCTGCAGGCAGAGGGCCAGCTAGTCTTCCACAAGAGAGACAATTAGGAGAGGACGGCGAGAAGCACACAGCCATGCTCCTGAGCATTGACCTTTCAGCTCCGAGCAACTCTGAGAATGGCTTGGTTTTCAAAATTACAAATCCTCCCGGGTTCTGGGGGAGGCACAGATAAGACTCCTCAGATTTTACACTGCAGTGAGACAGAAATATGTAGTTGTGGGGATGTTGCCCTCCTCCTTGGAGACCTGGCTGGGATGCTGGAATCCCATGCGCATCACAAATGCAGGGCACCCTGAGGGATCAGCGAAGTTGCCAGAAGGAAGAGGTGTATGTTTCTGTGCAAAGCTTTGCAGTATTCGGAAGGCAGAGAGTGAGGGCAGGGAAATGGAAACACAGGCCGTCATGAGGCGATAGCCTCGGCTTGTTCTTTTAGTGAAAAGCTTTTTAGGCAGGTTTCCCAATAACTAACACCTTCTAATCAGAAGACAGGTGGAGGAAGATGAGGAGGAGGATGAAGAGGAGGAGGAGAGTTTATAGGGCAATACTGGGGAAGAGGGCACTTACTCAAGACTCATGGCGATGTGGACTCTGCTGGCCATAAAAACTGGAACTGCCTCTATCACACCCTCCCAGGCTGAGGGACCATTGTGAAGGAGGTGGTGGACAGATTATAAGAGCCAAAGGAAGGGGAGGACTGCTTACAGTGCTGTTATCCAGACACAAAGTGGCCTTGATATTCATGACCTCACAATGGCTGATGCGAGATGTGCATGACAGGAGGGAAAAATGATGACATCAAAATAGCAGAGAGACTTGTTGGAAAGCAGATGGTATTCAGCAGAGGGGGGGCTGGGAAGGGAAAAGGGAGATCGTAAGGGGAGGGAATTATGATGATGGTATGTTGTCTATATTTATGGAAGTTGTCAATAAAATGTTTTTAAAAAACAACTGGAACCAGATAAAGAAGAATTTAAAGTGACCCAGAACTCAATTATCCCAATAAGAACTTTTAACAATAACTCTAAGAACAACCTTTCTGCCCTAGAATATCACTAACCCTCCTAAGCATTGAGTCACTTGCAGTCTGAGCCTATGTGTGAGTGTGTCGAAGCAATAACTCAGTCATTTCTCACGCGCACATTATGTTGGGATCAGTTAAGTAGAAATAAATAATGTTTCACATGTAGAACTTCCCCACATGAGCTTCCTTCTCAAAATATTGATTTCCTTTTAGTCTTTCCAAAAGGGAGACCCGGGAGGAGTAGATGGGAGGCGGTGGCGCGTCTTTGTGAATGCTAATAAGGAGATCAAGGGGGATGGTGGTGGCACGTCTAGTTTCTTCTTTCCATTTCCTAGAGGCGCAAACCCTGCGAGCTGTCACCTCCGTGTCTTCAGTGCCTTTAGAAGCACTAGACTCCTCCAGAGAGAATGTCAGCCCCGGCCCTGGGCAGTTTTGACAAACAGAGTATATATTGATGCATGATAAAGTATGCTAGAAATCACCCCAGTGCTAAAGGCTACTATAGTTTTAATATCATCATTTGAATTAACAAGCATTCTGTGGAGAAATAATGAGCTTTCATTATTCAGAGCGTCATCCTTACCCCGGGAACTCAGAAACCATTAGCTCTTGAGAACTTAATGAAAAGATGATAAAGAATGTTTTAGATAAAAGTTTGAACGGGCACACTTGATAACTGAGGTAAAATATTCACGTTTGTTTGGATGATGGATGGGGGCTACGGAGCGAGGCTCCTGGAAGTGATGGATGTTAAGTGTGATGTGGTCACCTCTCCCACACAGCCTGTGGACCACCTGAGGACCGTGTGGGAGGGCAGCCTCTGTGGAGCTGTGCTGCTGATACACAGAGTCCACAGCACAGCCAAGTCCGACCCGGCCGACCACGAGGAGAGAAGCGAGGCAGGAAAACGAGGGGCGTGGAAGATAAAGTACAATCAGCAGGTACCATGGAACCAACACTTCACGTCCCTGCTTTATAGGGTCTAATGTGCAAGATGAAAACAATGCTTGTATTTTTAGGGTGGAAAAATTCGTTTCATTTGTAGCCTGTTCAAAAGATAAGGAAATGTTGAATTCCCATCACAGTTTTTAATGTTAGCTTATCAAAATCACCTTGGAAAGATGTTATGGTGTAAATGTGAAATGTCCCCCATAGGTTCGTGAGACCCAGCTGGTGGTGGTGTCTTGCAAGCTTGTGTAATTTTTAGGAGATGAAACCTCACTGGAGAAAGTGGGCTATTGAGAGAGGATCTTGAGGTCTTTTAGCCCAGCCCCATTTCCTATCTGGTCTCTTGTTTCCTGGGCCCCTGGAAATGTGACGTGTCCCAACATTACATTCCATGAGCTTTGAACTCTGCCAGCCTTCCTTCACCACCATGATGGACTGTACTCTGTCAAACCATGAGGAAAACGAACCTTCCTCTCTTAAGTTGCTTCTTGTCAGGTATTTAATCATACAGGCAAGAAAAGCAAGTGGCACAGATGGGAATGAAATAAAAGAAAGGAAACACAAGCCAAAAAGTGATAACATCTTTTTAAAAAAATTTTTTTTGGTTTTTTTCATTTTTCGGTTTTTCATAGTAGGGTCTCACTCTAGCCCAGGCTGACCTGGAATTCACTATGTAGTCTCAGGGTGGCCTTGAACTCATGGTGATCCTCCTACCTTTGCCTCCTGAATGCTGGGATTAAAGGCGTGCGCCACCACGCCCGGCTTTTAAAAAATTTTAAATATATTTTTTATTACTTATGTATATAGTATATATACAGCCATGATGGCACCATCACTAGCCTTCTCCCTGTCCCCCTACCATGGGTAATGTGGGTCTTGTCTTATGGGGGTAGCCATCAGTTATGCGGGACAGGCAAAGACTCTGTATAATGACCCAAGTCATGGCTCTAACAATCTTTCCGCCCCCTTTTCCGCGAATTTCCCTGAGCCATGTTGGAACATCTTTAAGGCTGGAATACCAGCAAGAGCAAGCCGCCTGTAAACTGACAGATGGAAGTGAGCCACGTGGAGACATGAAATAAATGTCATCTCACCAAGGAATATGTGGAAAATATAAGAAAACAGAAGCCAGTGGACATAGCCTACAGTTCCCTCACCATCTCTCACACCATCTTGTAAAACATTTACTGTCAGCCCTTTGGCGTATATGTGTCACTTATATGGTAGTGATCATACTGGGTGTGCAGGATTATATATGTTACACTTTTAGGTTTTTTTCTGATTATAAAATTTGTATGTGACAGTTTCTTAAGATGAGAAGACCCTGGAGAGAGAAACTGTGATGTCTGTGAGCTCCCCCTGGACAGCTTAGCTTTTGCTGAATCCTGCTGAGTGAAGTGATTAGAAGAAAACTATAGCACTGCCCGGGTTGCAATTACACGTCCGTCACTTTATAGCCAGTGTCCGCAAGCAAATTACTTCACCTCTTCTATTTGTAAATTCATAATAAAATAGTGCACATCTCAGAGCTATGATAAAGGCACAATGTCCTAAAGCCCATGGAATATTGGTTGACAACGTGTGAAGTCACACGTTAGCCTTAACACGATTGTCATTAATACGCCGTAACCTTCAGCTGCACTTAGCACAGACTCTGCAGATATTTCCAAGGGGCCATTGGCACTGAGTTTTTCTACACATCTAAGACTACCGCTGTAATGGTCCTATTGTGACTATGACAGCTTGGTGTCTAATGTTCCTTCCAAGTTTTCCCAGTGTTCATTCCTGTGTTTTTCCCAGAATTCCTATAATCTAAGGTTCTAAGTATGAATTCAAATCCAAAAAGTAGAAAAGTTAGATGTACAGATGTAAGGAAAGTGAACAGGAAGCCAAGGCCTCCTACTACTTGGTTGTTCCAGCAGTGGGGCAGGCTTTTCTTTTTTCTTTTTCCTGGTAATTCTTATTTTTTATTTTTTTATTGACAACTTCCTTAATTGTAGACAATATCCCATGGTACTTTCCTCCCTCCCCCCACTTTCCCCTTTGAAACTCCACTCCCCATCATATCCCCTCCACCTCTCAATCAGTCTCTTTTCAGTTTGATTTCATGATCTTTTCCTCCTATTATGATGGTCTTGTGTAGGTAGTGTCAGGCACTGTGAGGTCATGGATATCCAGGCTATTTTGTGTCTGGAGGAGCACGTTGTAAGGAGTGCGACCCTTCCTTTGGCTCTTACGTTCTTTCTGCCCTCTCTTCCGCAATGGACCCTGAGCCTTGGAAGGTGTGTTAGAGATGTTTCAGTGCTGAGCACTCCTCTGTCACTTCTTTTCAGCACTATGATGGCTTCTGAGTCATTCCAAGGTCACCACCATCTGAAAAGAGAAGCTTCTCTAACCAAAAGTGAGAGTAGCATTAATATATGGGTGTGGACATTAAGAGAAGTGCTTACTGGGTAGTTTGGTGAACATAGTATATACATTTAGCCAGACACCAGCAGACGTAACACCACTAGGGCTCATGACTACCCCTGCTGTAGTATTCAGTATCAGGGATGTATTCCCTCCCATGGAGCAGGCCTCCATTCCAATTAGAGAGTGGTTGGATTCCCCCATAACAGACATGCCACTATTGCACCCGTTGGCTCATTTGGCCTGGCTGGCCAAATTTAAAGCTTGCAGTGTTCACTGTTGAGTATCTTCACTGGTGTTTTCTCTCTCCCACTGAACTGCATGCAGTGTAGCTTTTTTCAGCTTTCTGTCAGCTGATCCACATGGAGTAGGCTTTCAGCTCAGCTCCAGCAGGCTTTCTCAGTGACCTTGCAGCCCAAGTATGTGGAGTCTTCAGCAATAGGGTCTTACCATCTATTCCTGGTGGGAAACCAAGGGCCTTGGCAATGGCTTATAATGTTTTGGGGGTATCTGTGACCTCCCCGGCCAATCACTCACTGGAAAGTATCCCTTCCCTGGCACTGAAAATTTTCTAGTAACAATCTCTGGCTTCTGAGTTACTTGGCTTCTCTGCACTGGCATCAGTGGGAGATGGACAGCACTGAGCCACAGAGTGGGAGTGGCATCTGTTGTAGTTACTTTCTCCCTGTCTTGCTGGCACAAACCTCCACCATAAACACTTATGGGAGAAAAGGGTTTATTTCGGGCTTACGGATTCCATGGGGAGCTTCATCATGGCACAGGAAGCTGGCTGACTCCATCATACATCCACCGCAGAGAGACAAAGACCAATCTAGCCAGCAAGCACGAACTGCCAGAGCTCAAACTGGCTCTGGACACACCTTAATGCTGGACTCCAGATCTACCCCAGTGACATATGTTCTCCAGCAGGGCACTGCCCATTGAAAACTAAGTAGAAAGCTCAATCTTCATAAAAAATACTTGAGTCTTGGGGGCCAATGACATTCAAACCACCACAGCATTCATTTTGTAGGTATAGATCCAGATAACCTCCTTTTTATTTTTATTTTTCAATTTGAGAACTTGATGACATGAGCATATTGCCTAATGGTCATATTACCATTGGATTGTACTCTTATGTTCTCTCTTTTCCACCTCCGTTCCACTGAGGGTCCTCCTCAGTGAGGTTATGGGTATTGACTGTGGGGTCAGGACTGTGCCAGTCTGTGTGTGTGTGGGGGGGGAAGTTGGTGGACAATACCTCAGAGTATACCTTCCTCCAGAAGGGTTCTACCTCCTAAAGTTTCTACAACTTTCACAAACAGTACCACGAGCTGGGGATTAAGTATTCAAACACATGACTTTACGGGGGACATTTTACATTCAAACTACCACAAGGTCCGAATTCCTTAACGCTCATTGTGTAATAGTGTTTGGAAATAGACCTTTAAAAAGTACTGGAGGTTGCATTAGTGCATGGGGGGCACTAACCCGGTAAGAGTGGGGCCCTTATAGGAGAAAGTCTGGAGATATAGAGGGACGATGAGGAAGACCTGGAAGGAGACGGTGTTCTACAAACCAAGGTGGAAGGCCTCAGGAAAAGCAACCCTGCGTACACCTTGACCTTTGACTTCCAGGTTCCCAGACTGTGAAGAATTAGGTTTCTGTTGTTTAGTCCATCTGGTTTGCAGAAAACTACTAACGCCAGCAAACTACTGCCATGGGCATTGTTTCAAATATTGACATTCCATTTGCCATCATTTCTAGATGCTAATGGGAAGTTGGAAGGGAAGTGTTGGGCACTGTGACACAGATAGCATTTTTCATTTTTCAAATTACAGCATGCTCTTTCTTAATATATATTTTTTTATTTTTATTTTTTGTTTTTTCAAAGTAGGGTCTTGCTCTAGCCCAAGTTGACCTAGAATTCACTATGTAGTCTCAGGGTGGCCTTGAACTCACAGCAATCCTCCTACCTTTGCCTCCCTAGTGCTGGGATTAAAGGCATGTGCCACCATGCCTGGCGAGAGAGAGAGAGAGATGGAGGGAGAGAGAGATGGGGGAGAATGGGCCCACCTGGGCCTCCAGCCACTGCAAACGAACTTTAGCAGATGCCTGGGCCACCATGTGCATTTGGCTTTTGTGGGACCTGGGGAATTGAACCTGGGTCTTTCCGCTTTGCAGGCAAGTGCCTTAACCACTAAGCCACCTCTCCAGCCTTACATGTTCTAAACAAAAATTTTATAAAGAATACTGTAAAGAGTGCCAAGATCCCATGTAGTTTAGAAACTACTTCATTATGGGCCAGATAAAAATACAAGTGCTCAGTGCTGTTCCCCCTCCAGCTCACACCTTTGTGTTCCCAAAGCTGGTGTCGATCAGTCCTGTACAGTGTAAAGTTTTTGTAATACATTTGTATTGATATCAGTTCATAGTGTTATTTTTGTATGCATTGAAAATATTTTATTAATTTATTTGCAAGGAGAGAGAGAGAGAGAGAGAGAGTGAAGAACAATGCCAGGGCCTCTAGCCTCTGCAAATGAACTCCAGATTCATCATCACTTTGTGCATTTTTAGCTTTACAAGGGTACTGGGCAATTGCAGCAGGATTGAGGGTTGTTAGGCTTTGCAGGCAAGTGCCTTAACCACTGAGCCATTTCTCCAGCCCTGTATGAGCCATCTCTCCAGCCCTGTATGCATTTAAAAATATTTTTATTTATTTATTTGAGAGAAAGTGACAGAGAGAGAGAGAGAGAGAGAGAGAGAGAGAGAGATAGACAGACAGACAGACATAGAGAGAATGAACTTGGGCACGCCTGGACCTTTTGCCACTGCAAACAAACTCTGGACTCATGCGCCACTTTGTGTATCTGGCTTTATGTGCATACTGGGAAATCAAACCCAGGCATCAGTTTTGGTAAGCAAGCATCTTTAATAGCTGAGCTATCTCTCCAGCCCTTCTTTTGCATGCATTTTAAACTCTCTATACATGTAATTGAATTGTACTTGTTTTTCAGCTTATTTCCTCTCAGCATCATATTCTGGAGATCTAGTTATCTATCCATTTACCTCAATTACCAGCTTTGTGGGACTTAAAATGACCATTGGGCATGCCTGTGATAGAATTTCTAGGTTAGGCACATTGAGGTAAGAAGAGCCACCCTAAAACTGTGGGTGGCAGCATCTCACGGACTGGGGTCCTGGACTGACTGCTGAGGAGAAAGAAAGAACACGGCATCCATTCCTCTGTGCCTCCTGAGAGCAGATGCAATGCGACCAGCTGCCTCCAGCTCTGGTCACTATGCCTTCCCAGATAAAATGGACTCTATCTTTGAACTGTGCACCCAAATGAACCCTTCTCTAAGTTGCTCTTTTCAGGTATTTTGTCACAGTATGAGAAAAGTAACTTATCTATCTATCATCTAATCTATTATTTAACTATGTTATCCTCCATCAATCAGTCAATATATCTATCATTTATCTATATCTACCATCCATCTATCTATCTATCAATGTATGTATGTAATGTATGTATGTATGTATGTATGTATGTATGTATGTATGTATCCATCTATGTATCTATCTATGTATCTATCTATGTATCTATCTATCTATCATCTATCTATCTATCTATCTATCTATCTATCTATCTATCAATCATCTATCTATCATCTATCATTATGTAATCTCTCTTTGTATATAGCCATCCCTCAGCCTCCAAGGATGTTGGTTCCAGGACCTGACAGATACTAAATTCCGGGCATGCTAAAGTCCCGCATATAAAATGGCATAATATTTGCATATCGTCTTGTTTGCTGTAAATCATCTCTAGATGACAAACACCTGCCATAATTTGGATCCTAAATGTCCTCCAAAGTCCCATGAGTTAAAGGTTTGGTTCCTAGCCTCTGGAACTATTGGGAGGTGGTGGAATTTTTCCTGTTTTAAGTCAATTTATCTCATTTTTTTTATAGAAAAGGAGGGCTCACCCACACAATGTCTAAAGCATCGAAATGTGATACAAATAGTTCTACCTTTTTAGGGAATAATGATAAAAGTTTGCATATGCTTATCACACCTGCAAATCTTAAACTCTTCTTTTGACACTTTTAATATTTGTTTGAATGGAACCCCAGATTTGGAATCTGAGGATACAATGGGCTGACTGTGTGTGTGTGTGTGTGTGTACCTACTGTTAGACCATTAGTGGGGTCACTTTATGTATTTAATGATATTAAATGATATTTTAATGAATATATCACAGCTTGCTCATTTACCATATCCTTGACGGAACTTATACCATGCTTTTAGTTTTCCATGTCCTAATGGGGCTGTCACACACTGACTCAAAAGAGTCTCCTTGGGCACATGGACAAGAGTTTCTCCATGTTTGGAATTGGTGAGTCATAGCTTCGGATTCATTTCGGATATGTTTTTTTTCTTTTACTTACATCCACAAATTTTCTCCAAATTGTATGTGACAGTTTTGTCCCCATCAACTACACACACCGTTACAGTGTGCTGTCAGAGCTGGACATTCTGAAGCATCTGCTGGGCTGATTGGATGAAGGCTCACGGTCTGTATTTATTTCTCTACTTATTATGGAGGCTTAACTTTTAGTCACTTGCATTTTCTCTCCCATGAGTTATCCATCCACACACTGCTTTTAGAAGGTATCTCTTTACTGAATTACTTTGTACTGATTTTTCATATGAGTTAGATATATCATGGTTTGTAGTCTTTAGATATACACACACAACTTTTATTTTCCTACTACTATTTAAGCAGGTGTTTAGGGAAATTATTCAAACTATGAGCAACGCTTTTATTTTTGCTCTACAGATTAGTAGTTCCCTTTAAAATAAAGGAGTTTTTAATTGTGGTTGTCTTACAATTTAGATGATTGTGGACAATGACTGTCATAAGCATAATTTATTCAAAAATATTATCTCACTAGTTGTAGGGAGTGCACTTACAGCTTAACCTAAACTAGGGTAATTATCATCAAATTTATTATGTGAAAGGACAATTGTACTTTTTTGTACAATTAATGATGTTTGTTTCCCTCTCTCCCTGAGGGCTGAACCCAGGGCCTTGTGCACGCTTGTCAAGCACTCTTGCACTGAGCCAACTCTCCAGCACAAGGCTTATATATGTTTTCCAGCGGTGACAAGCTCACTTGACTTTCTACATGATTTCAATTCTTACTCATTCATTTGTTTAGCTAATGTCTACTCTGAGAAATGTATGAGATTCACTTAAATCTAAAACATGTTTCAGTTTACAATGATATCTTAGATATGTTCATAATTAATTAATGGATATGTATGAAACAATTATATTTCTTATTAATATTAGATCCAATTCCATATTTAGTACATTTCTTTTTTTAAGTAACTGTTTTCAAGAGCACTTTGAAGTTTACAACCAAATGAAATGTAAGCTACGAATATTCCCCATATGTAGGGCCCCTCATTTTTGTCATCTTCCCACCGTACTCATTTCCCCAACCAGAATAATATATGTGCTATGATTGATGAGGGTATATATCTATATGTTATTATCCAAAGTTTGTAGTTTACATTAAGGTTCATTGGATATTTTTCTTTTTATAGGTTTGGCCAAATGAATAGTGTTTGGTGTGGGTTGAATAGAAAATACACCCCCCCATAGACTCATGTGTTTGAATTTTTAATCCCCAGCTGGTGGTCATGTTTGCTAAAGTTGTGGCACTTTTAGGAGGTGGAGTCTTGCTGGAGGAAGTTGGTCACTGGGGGTGAGCCTTGAGATTTTATAGCAGGGCCTACATGCTCTTCTCTCTCTCCACTTCCTGCTATCGTGATGGTGTAACACCTGCCATACTTTCTCACCATGACCAAATGAAACCTTTCTTTTTCCATAAATTGGTGGGGTATTTTGTCCCAGCAAGGAGAAAGTAACTGATACAGTGATGCCTTTAAACTACTGTTGAGTGACATCTGTTCATCCTGGCTAGAGCAATAGTAGATCAAAGAAATAATTCCACTCAAATCTAGCTTGGTGAGCCAAGGAGCTTGTTGGCGTTAGTTAAAGGAACATGGGTGAGGGGCGACTTAGAAGAACTCAGTGTAGCTTGATGAGCCAATGAGTTTCTTGGAGTTACTTAAAGGAGCATAGGTGAGGGGCTATTTGGAAGAGCATGGGTGACTCATAGCAGCTGTATCCCTGAAGGGTTCACCCCAGCATGCACGACAACTCAGGAAAGCTGCGTCCCTCTGTAGAGCTCATAACACTGCAGGCAGCTTCACTGGAGAAGCTCTACTCTCCCAGGATTATTTATTCCTTATATAACCTGGGGGGAGGAACTCATAAATCTTAAAATTTCTTTTAAAAACTGAAAAAATATTTATTATTAATTTATTTGAGAGGAAGAGAGAGAAAGAGAGTAAAAAGGAAAATGGGTGTCCCAGGGTCTCTACTGCCACTAACTAACTCTACTGCCACTGCCAACTAACTCCAGAAGAATGCACCACCTTCTGTGTCTGGCTTATGGGGGCACTGGGGAATCAAACCTGGGTCCTTAGGCTTTGTAAGCAAGTCCCTTAACTGCTAAGCCATTGCTCTAGCCCAAATCTTGTAACTTTCTGAGATTCTTGTCTTGTAAACTTCATTAGCTTCCCCTCCTTTCAGGATAGCATGCTTCAGTTCCGAAGCAGAAGCTGCACAGCAGCCACGAGAGTATCACACACAGTAGTTTCCCTGCTCTACAAGCCCCCTGTACTCAACTGTGACCCCTCCCTTACCCTAAGCCCTGGCTCCACCTCTCTCTCCTTGTCATCACGTTTTGCTTCGTCCAGAGTATCACACATTTGGAATCATGAAGATTATACTTCCAGGTTAGCTTCTTTCACTAAGTCATACACACTTCAGCTTCCTCTGGGTTTTTCTGGCTCTACAGCTAATTTCTTTTCAGCAGTGGAGCCTATTCCACTGTATGAATGTGCCACAGGTTTTTACTCATCCACCCACTGAAAACTTGTGGTCGCCTCCACATTTGGGCAATTATTAATAAAGCTGTTAGTCATTGCATGTCTGTGAGCCCAGTCCTGGAGAGGTCAGCCTGTGCTACATAGGAAATTCCAAGCCAACCTGAGTTACACAGTGAAATTCTGTCTTAAACCATCGACCCCCTCAAAAAAAAAAAATCAAAGTAGATGTCGTAAATTGGTTTGCTGGTTGTGTGCCAAAAGTTTTGTAGGTTGTTTCTTTAGTCATTTAGCTAAATGAAAAGTGGTGCACATCTCTTTCTCTCTATTTATTTATTTATATTTCTGAGACAGAGAAAGAGGCAGACAGAGAGAGGGGGTGGTATGGGTGCACCAGTGCCTCCTCCTACTGTGAACAACTGCCAGAAGCATGTGTCACTTTACCCATCTGGCTTTATGTGGGTACTGGGGCATCAAACTCAGGCTGCTAGTCTTTGTGAGCAAGTGCCTTTAACCACAGGGCCATCTCCCCAGCCCACATTTTCTCTTTTACTTCATTTTCAGTTACGTTACCCCAGCCGGCTCTTGTCAGATCAACTTGGTGCTGACTGAAATGAAAGTTGATTGCTATATTAATGGGTAGGTGTATAAGATCACTTAGAGAAAATTTGTTTTATTATTTAAAAAACATCCCAAAGTAATATTTAAATTCACAGAGAGTTTGTAAAATTAATTTCATCTTGAAAATTTACTGTGTAACAACAAGAATCACTCCTTATTAATTTTATGGCTTGTAAGGACATAGTCCCTAGAGGAAAGCCACCACTGTTCTGTGGCTAAACGGATGCGCTGAGTCCATCAAATTGCCTGCTGAAAGTATATGTTAATGCCCATTGATTAATGCTGTTCTTACTTTTGGTTAGTTATACAGATGCTGGTGAATACGGGGGAGACCCAAGACTCATCAAAGTGATGAGTGGTGAGAAGGGGAAAGCCCAGGGCTTAGCATGGGATGAGTCATCAGAGTCACCTCGGGGCTCAGGGAACATCACAGAGAAGGTGGTGGGAAGAATCTGAGTGCTCATCTCACTGCTGGCCAGGACAGCTTCTCTATGGAGATGGTGGCAGTCAGAAGAGACTCAAAAATCAAAAAAGCTGGAAACATGTGGCTCTTGAGAGCTCATTACTGAGCGAGACATATCTATCGTATTCTCCATGGCTCTGGGAACATTGCGGAAGAGGGGGAGGAAGGAATGTGAGAGCTGCCTGGCAGAAAGGAGAACTTTGGGGCACTGCCCTCAAAACATGATCTGACTGATGCATTCGTGACCTCACACTGGTTCTTGTTGCCCTCTCTCCACTACACACACCCCTGCACAATTCTGAGCCCATCAACATTTTGACACAGAGGATGGAGGAGCGAAATAGAACAAGACATCAAAACCGAAGGACTAAGTGGAAAGACGAGGGTGCTTTGTGAAACAAATGTGGGGAAGGGGGTCAAAAGAAGAGAATGGGACAGTAATATGATCAAAGTACAGTATGTTCATGTGTTAAAATGTTCAATAAAAATGTTTTTAAAAGGTAGTGTTTTCAAATTCAAAATGTATTTGAAAAGTTATCCCCCATTAAAATTTTTCTGGGCACTGAAGTGTGCAAAATCTTTCTATGTGCAGATGATAATGTATGTAGATACATTGTAGCTTTGTGGGAAAATTTTTAGTATAAAATTGATTTCTTAAATATCCTCTGAGTACATAAATTAATACCATATTTTAATGCATAAATGTTTTAATTTATGCATACCTTGACTTGGGCTAATTTAAAAGTTATTTATTTATTTATTTATTTATTTATTTATTTATTTATTTATGAGAGAGAGAAAATGAATGGGCATGCCAGGACCTTCTGCCACTGCAAATTAATTCCAGATGCATATGTTACCTTGTGCATCTGACTTTTTATGGATACTGAGGAATTGAATCCAGGCCATTGGACTTTGCAAGCAAGTGCCCTTTAACTGCTGAGCCATCTCTCCAGCCCTAATTTTATTTCCTAAAGAGTGTTTATTTTATGTCTATATATGTGATCTGCATGTAAACTTTGTTGAGTGTGATGTTGAAGGTGGTATGAGGCAAGAAAGAAAGGGGACAGAAAAAGAGAGAGAGAGAGAGACTAAACAGATCAGCCTGGACTTAAATGCAGGCAGGCTTGTGATGTTCTGAACAGTGGTAGTCCTCACTCTTAGAAATCCCTGTGTGTCCATAATACAACTCTTGTGTGAACATTGAAGAAAGATACATAAAAGTTTAAATTTTATTGGGTGTAAACTGTCATTGTCAAGAGGGAAACAGTGACTGGGTTGGAATGAGTGGACCCCAGATTGCCCAGTGGAAACCCTGATGGGCCCCAAGCAGCTGGGGCAGAAATTCTCTTGCCTCTTTGCTTACCTCCATGGGGTGGGTTTCACAGATTTCCCCAAAGATGAGGCATACATGGGGTGTGGTTTGAATCCCTCTCTACTGGAAGTGGAAGTGATGGATCACTGGGGAAATAAAGGGAGGAATCTTGCCATCTCCACGCTCATCAGTGCTGTTTGCTAACAGATGCATTTAGGTAAATGCTGTTACCTGGATAAATATTATCTTCTGGGGATCCTTGTCATCATTTTATTTTAAATTCAAACAGCTGTTGTTTAACTAGCACAGACCTCAATTTATCTACTGCTTGGGGCCATAAATTAACTTGAATATACTCTTTTCTTTTCCTCCTTCTGTAGTTGACTTAATTTCCATTCTTCTAACACTCACGCGCACTGTACCATTTTCATATTTCAATGTGTACTTTTGCAGCTCCCTGAAGTACTCAGGTGCTCAAAGTGAAGGGTGAATAGAAACGGAAGCTCCCATG
This sequence comes from Orientallactaga sibirica, assembly GCA_036365145.1. Lineage (NCBI taxonomy): Eukaryota > Metazoa > Chordata > Mammalia > Rodentia > Dipodidae > Orientallactaga > Orientallactaga sibirica. The sequence goes on along the minus strand of JAEOAD010000463.1, from coordinate 4,651,028 downwards.
ACCAAGTGCAAAAGAAGCGAGGAGGCCCACGTTCTACTTCCACGGGAAGTATTCTGAACAGCGACAGCTCCTTGTTTCTCTAGAGTGGTTGGTTTACAGTGACTATAGACAAAACAACAACAACTTTTTTTTTGGCCGTGTAGCTCAGTGTACTTCTCTGAATTGAGCTCTAGGGAAAGACAACTCAATAACTGTGGTTCTTTCCATAACCCAAATGGCTTCTAAAAATAAATATGTATAGTTCTGTCACTCATGGAATTAGAAAACCGAGTTTATAGTCCCAGGCGAAAGAAAACTCTGGGAAGGTAGGAAGAAAAGACAAAGCCACTCTTGGGGAAACACTGAAAAGGGTCCCTTTGGGCTGTTGTGTGGTATTTATCCAAGGCACTTTGTCAGGCTGTGAACTAACCTAGAACTTGAACAGTCACTGGATGGAAAATCAATTTTGGTCAGGGCTAGATGCACTCATGATTTGTTCTTTGGTCTTAAGTACAGCATCTGGAAACTTCCAAGCCCAGTCAGAGGAAGACAAAAGTTTTCCTTTGCTTAGATCTTTGGCGTGGGTTTCACAGATTTCCCCAAAGATGAGGATCCCCAAGCCTCTACCTCCTTCCCACTTTCTGAGATAGCATAGGTTTAACACCTCTTGACGTTCCCTCTCAGGCTGGTCTGTTTGAATTCTTATTTGTAACCCAGTTCTGGAAGGAAGTGAGGTGGGCTTTCTCTGGCAACAGAATAAGCCAGGTTCTGACTCCCAGTAGCCCCCTTACGGAGGGGATGACTGATCAAGGCTAACATTGGTGCAGGGATGATATGACTGCCTTCTCACACATGCGTTCAAATAAACAAAGTACTTGAGAAGTACCTTTACTGGCGAGTTTAACAATAGGAACAAGACAGACATCCGTCCTACATGTGGAACTGAAAAGCCCAATAATAGCATAGGCTTAAATTTTAAGCCACTAAAACCCAGTAGGCAGAAAGCAGAGTCCAAACAGAAACAAAGGAACCTGGAGTTGGAGGAAAGCTTTGAGGGCCTCATTCAGAAATCTGACGTTGCAGATGAAGTCACCGGCAGCACCTTTGGGACAGTGAACGCCCCTTTACCTTCTGATGTGTCTGTTACTCATTCTTCCAGTTGATGCTGGAATTAGAAACAATCAAAAATGGCATTAATAGAACTGGAAAGATGGCTTAGAGGTTAAGGTGCCTGCCTGCCAAGCCTAAGAACGCTGATTCTCCAGGTTCCACGTTAAGCCAGACTCAAAAAGTGACATAAGGGTGCAATGCTGCACTTGCCAACAAGGGGGCACATGCGTCTGGAGTGCGTTCACAGTGGCTGAGAGGCTGCGGGTGCACCCACTCTCTCTCTGTCTCTCTCAAAACAAAACAAAACAAAAAAACAACCAAAAAAAAGGGATTAATGATTTTTTCTGGAGAGTTGCTTGATACCGTAGATTTCATGAGAAACATTGCCCATGGGAGAAGATTTACAAACTGAGGAGCAGGAGAGAAGATACCTGATTCACCACGCTGCCTCTTCCACTGGGATGTCTCCGAGCCTGGAAAATGCTAATTGAAGAAATGTTCCTGTGCTGCTTGGGGTTGCTGCTGGGGAACAAAGCTGATGGCTTCAGGGCTCCCACAAGGGAATGCAAGACAACCCCTGTCTTAGCCTTTCTCCTGAACGACTCTCTCAGGGTCCTGTCTCAGAAAAGAAAGGATGGGGAGAAAAGGTGATCTCTCATAATTTGCATGGGCTGCTACTTTCAGGACCCTATGATTTGGCTGTGGTGACATCTCTCACTCCAAGCTCCAGGAAGGTTGTCAGCAAGGAAGGAAGATCTAGGCCCTATTTTACTTAATTCTGAGCAAATGGAAGCTTGCCTGTAAAGTATAGAATTCAATATTTTGTATCAGGAGGCAGGCACCTATACAGGATAAAGAATTCAGTGTTTACTTTTTTTTTCCTTTTGCATTTGAGACATGCATGGTCTTTCTTTATAGCTGAGGCTGGTTTCTCCTTCACCTCAAGAGTGTGGGATGATAGGGTGTGCAAACATGCCAGGTCTCCTTTTACTCTTAATGTGATTATGTGATTTGTTGCGCATACACACACACACATACACACACACCATCAGATATTGTTGATACCAGTCAGATAAACCATTAACTCATGATTCAAACACTGTTATTGCTATTTTTCTTAATATGCAGAGGATCTTAAGAGCATAAGGAGAGCCTACTAACACGTGGTGTGTATAAGAAAAGAGAGAAAGAGACAGAGAGTGAGAATACGAACTTTTGATGTGCAGAAGATGAACTGTACTGGGCATTAATGAATTAATTTTTAGCAGTATTAGAAATTAATAAAGATCAGGCCACAATTAATTAGGCTGGGGTTATTAGAAAAGCTTTCATGATAGCTGAAATGAATAGACCTGCCATGTCTTCTGGGCTTATTTGAGTAAAAGGAGTGATGCTTTCTTCTCCAGGAACCACATTCAGTTGTTTATTTCCTGATTGTTACTGGATCTATTCTGAATATCTGTTGAGATGGTATACGTGGGGATTTTGTATGTTTCCAATATACATTCATTGTTGTGCTCACATAATACAGATGGAATAGAGTGTACAAAGATGACTAAGTCACGGGCTCAATCAAGAACCCCAAAGGGCTTGTATATAAACTTAATTGTAAAAAAAGTTTACCTGCCATAGTTTCAAAGGTGTTGGCAGGAAACATGAAGCTCGGACACAAAGAATATTGCCAGTTCCAGCATTTTCACTGGTTTCTTGAGCCCCGATTCTCTCAGAGCGTGAAGATGGCAGGTGAACGCCACACATGGGCCATGTTGTGAAGAACCTTAAGCTTCTAGAACCAGACTCTGTTGTTGTTGTTGTTGTTATTACTATTAATTTGCAAGCCGAGGGAGAGAGAGAAAATGAATGGGTGCACCAGGGCCTCTAGCCACCGCAAATGAACTTCATATGCATGTATCACTTTGTGCATCTGGCTTTACGTGGGTACTGGGGAATTGAACCCAGGTCATAAGGCTTTGCAGGTAAGATCCTTAACCACTGGGCCTTCTCTCCAGCCCTAGAACCAGGATCTTAGGAAGAAAACTTTAACCCGGAAAGAGACATCATCTTCTTAGACTGCTCCATAACCTTTGTCACTCTAAAGGGACACACTGTCTTGCAAAGCTGTTTATTGCACAGACATTGTGAAACAGATGGTCAGGTGCAGAAACATCAGAGTCCCATGGAAGGTTATTTTCTAAAAGCATTCACTTATCCTTGATTCCTAAACCTCTGTCTGGGCTTCTGATAAGTTTGGCCATGAATACTCTATTCCATCCACCATGTGCAGCAATCTGACCAACATAGGCTGGGTTTAAAGCCATCCAGTTTATCTCACTCAGCTTTTTTTTTTTTTTTTTAATCATCAATAGCTCCTAAGCTTCAGGGTATGGCTGGCTTGTAGGACTGACTCCACAAGGCGTCAAGTATTCTGGACTCACAAGCTGAGCCAGGAAGGGATGGTCCGCCTCTTTTCCCATTTTTCTAGAGGTGTGACTTTGGGACTCATGGAATTTTAAACGGCCCTTTCTTTGTAGAGATACCATGTCTGGAAGCCAGCATGAATTTCTCCTGTGATTCTGAAAACAAGGTGGCTTGCACTGGGTCAGGAACACAGGGAGGAAGGGAGTCATAAGAAACCTTCAAGTGCTTGATGAAATGCTATAGCCGATCATGTAGCTCTTGGGAGATGGGAGACCTCAGCCTCGATTATTCAGAGGACTCTTCCCAGCTGGCAACTGAGCTGTTTGTTATTTACATGCACCCTGCAGCCGATTATCATTGCACTAACTGACTGGTTAGGCATGGAGGACCAGAGCTGACCTGACTTCAGCTAGTGTGGTCAGCAATAGCACCTTAGCTCAGGAAGCCATTATAGATCAGCAGCAGCTCACTGACCAGGGTCAACATGGGTGCAGAATTGCACCAGGCAGCCTCCTTGCAGGCCGTAGTGAAGTGTGTGTTGTTACTGGTACATCCTGCGGGAGCCATGCCTTGGACCACAGAGAAAAGCCAATGTGGTAACTAAAGGAGAATGCTAGCTGGCTTCCCGTGATGCACCACAGTGACTCAGGGGCTTGCTCTGGTCTCCTCTTATCTCTCTTTTCTTCCCATCTCTCTTCTCGTATCTCCCATTCCACTGCTGCTTAACCTATTTTTTAGAGAGATCAAGAGCGAGAACAAGAGTGAGAGAGCAAGAGAACGAGAGTGTGAGAGAGAATTGGCACGCCAAGGCCTCCGCCACTGAAATCGAACCCCAGACGCTCACGCCACCTAGTGGGCATGTGTGACCTTGAGCTTGCCTCACCTTTATGCATCTGACTTATGTGGGATCTGGAGAGAGATTGAACATGGGTCCTCAGGCTTCTCAGGCAGGTGCCTTCACTGCTGAGCCATCTCTCCAGCCCTCTTCTCAGTTCTTAATTAACCTCCTTCCTCCTTTCATGCCTTTTATTTTTTTATGATCCACTGAGGATCATAAACTTAGGGTTGATTGCATGAGCGTGGGGTGGTGATTATTTTCTGGAGCATGAGGTACGTCACTGAAGACTATGATTCTGCACCCCCTAGTAACCATTAACTGCTCATGACTCCTCAGAGAGGGGTTGGTCCTCACAAGCCTCCATCCATGATGGAGTGTTGACAGACCCAATCTTGTTGGGCGTTCGTGAGTGTGATGGCTGTGTCACATCCAGAAGACAGTGTTCCACAGTTCTCCTCTTCATCCTCTGTCTCATTAATTCTTTTCATTCCCTTTTCTATGAGCTACCATGAGACTTGGAGGGGGTGATATAGTGGAAACATCTTTTCATGAGCTTAATGATCATTCATATGCTTCCCCAGAGCAATGTCTACTGAGATTTTGTCCATTTAAAAAATCAAACTAGGGGCTGGAGAGATGGCTTAGTGGTTAAACGCTTGCCTATGGAGCCTAAGGACCCCGGTTTGAGGCTCGATTCTCCAGGACCCACGTAAGCCAGATGCACAAGGGGGTGCATGCATCTGGAGTTCGTTTGCAGTGGCTGGAGGCCCTGGCGCACCCATTCTCTCTCTCTCTCTCTACCTGCCTATTTCTGTATCTCTCTCTCTCAAATAAATAAATAAATAATAAAATATTTAAAAAAAAAGATGACCTCATTTAAAAAAAAAAAATCAAACTAACAAGCTGGGCATGGTGGTGCATGACTTTAAGCCTAGAACTCAGGAGACAGAAGTAAGAGGGTTGCTTTAAATTCAAGGCCAGCCTGAGACTACATAGTGAATTCCAGGTCAGCCTGGGCTAGAGCAAGACCCTACCTCCAAAAAAACCAACCAACCAACCAAACCACCAAACAACCATATAAATTATTGTGTACAATTAATAAGAGTCTCAAAACCTGCAACAAATGGGGCTGGAGAGATGGCTCAGCAGTTAAGGCACTAGCCTGCAAAGCCTAAGGACTTGAGTTCGATGTCCCAGTACCCACTTAAAGCCAGATGCACAAGGTGGCTTATGTGTCTGGAGTTTGTTTGCAGTGGCTAGTGGCCCTGGTGTTCACATTCTTTCTATCTGCCTCTTTCTCTCACACTCTCTCTCAAATAAATAAATAAAATATTTAAAAAAAACTACAAAACAGGTGACATTCTTTTATTATTGAATTGTAATGTTCCATATGTTCTGAACATGTTCTTTGTCAATAGTTTTCCCATTATGTAGGTTGTATTTTCCAGTTTCTCTAGTGTCCTTTGAAGCATCAAGATGTCAAGTTTTGATGAAGTCTAGTTTATCCTTTCCTTGGTTGGTTGTGATTTTGGTGTCACAGATGAGGCGTCATGGCCAAGTCCAAGGCTGTGAGGATTTAGCCCTGTGCTTTCCTCTTGGAGCACAGTGCTTGCATTGCGCTGTTTGATCCTCTTTCAGTTAATTTTCACACAGTCTGAAGTAAGGTCCAACTTGATTCTTTCACGTGACTGTCCAGTGCTCTCAGCACTTTGGTGAAAGGACTGGTTTTTCTCCATTGGATGGTGTTGTACTCTTTTTTTTTTTTTTTTTTTTTGAGAGAGAGAGATAGAGACAGAGAGTGAGAGAGAGATAGAGAGAGACAGATAGAGAATGGGCATGCCAGTGCCTCTCAGCCACTGTGAAAGAACTCCAGATGCATGCACCCCCTTATGGGCAAGTGTGGCATTGTGCTCTTACATCACTTTTTTGCGTCTGGCTAAACATGGGACCTGGAGAATCGAACCGGAGTTCTTAGGCTTTGTAGGCAGGTACCTTAACAGCTAAGCCATCTCTCCAGCTCTGGTCTTGTACTCTTGTTGAAAATCAGTGGGCCACCCATGTGAGGGTTTCTGTCTGGACTCAATTCTATGCTGCTAACATATAAGCTTATGTCAACACTACACTGTCTTAAGTCCTTGTTGCTTTATAAATTGTACATTTCTCTTTATTTAGATCATTTGTACTATTCTGGGTCCCTGGAAGTTCCATATACATTCCAGAACAAGTTTGTTAATTTCCATTAAGAAATTGGCTGCTGAAAGAGTATGTTGATTTTGCAGATCAACCAGGGTCATGGTGCCAACTTAACAATATTAAGTTTTATAATTCATAATCATGGAAAGTTTCTATATTCCTTGGATCTTTTAAACGTTATTTTGGCAATGTTTTGCCAATTTCAGAGTAGAAACTTCACATTTCCTTCATTGAATTTATTTCTTATGTTTTAATGCTTTCAAAAAAGGAATCACTTTATCAATCTCATTACGGATTAGCCTTTGCAAGTGCACAGCAATAAAGTTAATTTGGATAGATTAGTGTTCTATCCTGAACCTTGCTGAACTTGTTTAAGAAGCTCGAATAAGTTTAACTATGATCCCATAGGATGCCCTATTTGTGAGATGACTTTACCTGTTGTGATAATTTGCATTTAATGTCTATTTAACAGGACCTAGAAGCAACTAGAAAACAAACCTCTGGGTGGGCCTGTGAGGAATTATCTGGACTATACTATACCTATAACTGGGAAGACCCACCTTGACTTAAGACAAATGGAATTTTAATTTAAAGATAATTTGTCATATAGAGTTAGATTATTATTACTAATTACATCATGGCAGAGTAACAATACATGATGGTTAATCTTGTCAGATTGGTGGGATTTAGAATCATTGAAATAAATTTCTGGGCTTATCTGTAAGGGATTTTGTCAATTAGGTGACTTGAGGTGGGAAAACTAGCATTCACTGTGGGCGGTATCAGTCCATGGGCTGGAGTCTTGGACTGGATGAAAAGGAGAGAGCTGGTTAAGAGCCTTCACTGCCTTCTACTTCCTGACTGCAGAAGCAATGGGACCCGCTGTTCCATGCTTCTTCCCTGTCATTATGGACTATAACCTTAAGTTACTAGCCAAAATAAACCCTTCTTCCCTTAAGTTGCTTCTGGTCAGGTATTTTGTCCCAGCAATGAGACAATAACTGATAGAAAGTTGATACTGGTACCAAGTTTGGGGGTCAGTGCTATGTAAAACTGGACCATGTAGTTCATAGGTCCTTGTGGGAAGAATGTGGAAGCGTTTGGAACATTGGGCTAAAAAAGCCATTGAACATAGGCTTGGAAGACAAGAATGCTGAGAGAAATGAGACTGTGGAAAGACAGTTCATGTGGTTTCCAGGAAGCAGTTCATGTTACATGCTTTCAACGCAACTGGTTGCATTCTGCCTCTGTTTTTGAGTAGTTTGAGGGGTTATTAAATTAAGGACATGTACTTGGTCATGGTATATAATTCTTTTCTTTTTTCCTTTTTTTCTTTTTTTTCGAGGTAGGGTCTCACTCTAGCCCAGGCTGACCTAGAACTTACTATGTAGTCTCAGGGTGGCCATATGTTACAAGATTTGATTGTCAATATTTTATTGAGGACTTTGTGTTTATGTTCTTAAGAAATATGGGTCTATGAGTTTCTTGTCCTATGATATCTTCCTTGGTTTGGGTGTTAGGGAAATAACTGAGATCAGAGCATGGAAGAGTTTTCTCTTTTATTTTTATTTTTTGGAAGCATTTATGAAAAGTTTATATTAATTCTTTAAATGTGCAGTTGAATTCAGTGGTGAATCTGGGGGCTTTGGGTTCTTTGCTTACTAGATGTTGCAGTTACTGTCTTGTTGCTGGCACAACGCTCCCTACCAAAAGCACCGATTAGGAGGAAAGGACATACTTTGTCTCACAGTCCTGAGGGGACTCTTCATGATGGCAGGGAGAGCACGGCATGAACAGAGAAGGGACATCACTTCCGTCACAGCAGATGCAAAACAGCGGTAGGAGAGTGAGCTGAGCTCTAGCAAGGGGGAACTGGCTATGAGACTCCCAAGCCCACCCCAAGAATACACCTCCTCCAGCAAGGCTCCACTTCCCAAATTGCCATCAGCATTGAGAACACATGAGTTTATGGTAGACATGTGATTCAAACCATATTTGGTATCCTCAATAACATTTAAAAGTGTTCTTTTTAGAGTTGTTTTCATTTTTTTATAGGTTAAATGTCTACTATTTCTCTGTATTTTAGTTTTAATTTATATTAAATGCTTTTTCCACTCCATTTAATCTTCTAAAAATGGATTGACTTTTGACTCTTTTTGTCACTTTTGTTTTTCAGCAATTTCATGTCATTTCATTTCATCTTTCTTTCTTTCTTTCTTTCTTTCTTTCTTTCTTTCTCTCTTTCTTTCTTTTTTTTTTTTTTGTTTGTTTTGTTTTTTTGTTTTGTTTTGTTTTGTTTTGTTTTTTGAGGTAAGGTCTTGCTCTAGCCCAGGGTGACCTGGACTTCACTGTGTAGTCTCAGGCTGGCCTCAAATTCACAGTGATCCTCCTACCTCTGCCTCCCGAGTGCTAGGATCAAAGGCCCTCAGCTATTTCTTTAATGTTGTTTAGGTAGCTGTCATCTTCAGGTACTGGACGTGGTGAGTATCTCTTGAGTCATGCTGAGGGATGGTGATGATGAAGGTTGTCCTGTCCAGTTGTGTTTCCAGTGAGGCTGGCTCTGCTGTGTTCACATTTAGCAGGATTGCTCTCCTGCTTTTGCAAGGCCTTTTAGATGACATGCAGTGTTTGCATGTTTACCATCTTCTCACATCCTGCAGTTTCAATTTTGATACAAAGTGCTTATAATGTAAGCTTTTCAGATATTTTTATTTTTAAGTGAGTTTTATTTGTACATATGCATGTGTGTTATGTCATGCTGTCTATTCTCATTTTATTTTACTGTCTTGTTTTATCCCTTCCTTTTCTGCTTGCTAGAATCTGTATTCCACAAAAGCCCATGTGTTAAAGGCCTGTTTCCCAGCCCAGAGAGGTACCTGCTGAGAGGTGGTAGAACATTTAGAAGGTGGACCGATTGCCTAAAGAAGGAAGTTGGGTCATGGGGGTGGGGGATTACCCTTTCAGGGGATATTGGGACTTGGGCCACTTTTCTTCCTCTCTCTTTGTCAAGAGGCAAGCGGCCTGCTTCATGGGATGCTCCCTGCCATGCTATGCTGCCTTGCCACAGGCCCAAAAACAATGGGTCAATCAAACTATTAACTGAACTCTCAAAGCAAAACTTTCCTCCTTTTAAGTTAATCTGCATCAAGTATTTTGTTACAGTAACATCTGGCTAACATGATGTGGTTGTCTTTGAACTTGAGTGATAGTCTATCTGGGTATAAGATTCTTCTGGCACATTTTCTACCTTGGTGACTCTTAGGCATTGCTACTTTGCCTTCTGACTTTGATCTTTCTATTACCTAAGGCTTGTTGCTGTGTTTTTTTAAACCTTAATTTCTGACTTAATCATTTGGCTGGGTTATTAAAGTATTCTTTGTCTCTGAGGTTTCATAACTTTTCTGGGTTATCTGAGTGAGGAGAATGTGCTGGTATGTCTATGATAATTTTTTCCTTCAGTAGATGAAATGCTTTTTCATTATATAGATGCAAGTCTTTTATATTTTTGGAAGGTACTTTTTTGGATTGTATTGTATTTATGTTTTATTATTTTACTTCTAACATTATGAAGGTACATTTATGTATCTTTCTTACTTGCCAACCATTTTCTAACACCTTAACCCTATTTTGTTTTCATTTGTCCCTCTCTTGTCATTCTTGTACCCCATGATGCTTCCACTGTTGTTAAATCTGCTGTGACTGAAGATTAGGTTATAAAACACTGTGACGTCCTTTTGCTCCCTGAGTCCCTGACTTACTGCTTGTTGTCTCTAGTGGTGCAGCTGCCCTGCAGTGAGGTTCACATAGCAAGGAAATAACAGATGCCTCCAGGCATCTGCCAGCAAGAAATGCAGGACATAAGTCTGAAGATAGTTTGGAAAAGGACGACATCCCAATCATGAACAAATGGCTGCAAACCTAGCCAACACCTTGATTGCATCTTGTGAGAAACAGCTCAAGGCTCTTAGAGAACTCCACTAAGCCATGACCTTCAGAAACCCTGGGGACATAAAGGACAATTCGAGACAATATGTTGCACAGAAATGGACAACCAACACCAAGGAATAGCTGCTCTTACCTTGCATGATGTGGACTGTTTTAGAGGAGCGTGTTCTGTTTATTTTTTATCATTTTCTTTTATCTGTTTATCTGTTTGCTTTTCTCCTCTCCTCTCCTCTCCTTTCCTTTCCTTTTCTTTCCTTTCCTTTCCCTTCCCTTCCCTTCCCTTCCTTTCCTTTCCTTTCCTTTCCTTTCCTTTCCTTTCCTTTCCTTTCCTTTCCTTTCCTTTCCTTTCCTTTCCTTTCCTTTCCTTTCCTTTCCTTTCCTCTCCTCTCCTCTCCTCTCCTCTCCTCTCCTCTCCTTTCCTTTCCTTTCCTTCCTTCCCTTCCCTTCCTTTTTTCCCTTTCCTTTCTTTATCTTCCCTGCCTTTTCTTCTTTTCCTCTCCTTTCTTTTCTCCCCTTTTCTGTTTTCTTTGATAGGGTCTCAAGTAACCCAGGCTAACCTAGACTTCACTATGTAGCTGAGGATGACTTTAAACTTCTGATTCTTCTGCTTCTATAAAGGATAATATTGGGCTGGAGAGATGGCTTAGCAGTTAAGGCTTTTGTCTGTGAAGCCTAAGGATCCCGGTTCAATTCTCCAGGTCCCATGTAAGCCAGATTCACATGGTGGCGCATGCGTCTGGAGTTCATTTGCAGTGGCTAGAGGCCCTTGTGTGCCTATTCTCACTCTCTTTCTCTCCTTGCCCTCTGTCTCTAATAAATAAGTAAAATATTTTATAAAGGATACTATTAAAAGTGCTATGATTATAGACACGAGTCACTACACCAGGTTAGTCAGTCCTGGGAATAGACAAAGCCCAGGACCTTGCCATGGCAGATAGGATCTCTACTGTATGAGCTCCATTTCCTGCCTCTGCTGTTGGCTTTAGTGGAGAGCTGTAATCAGGAGTGTCCTTTCTCAGCAGTGTGGTGTGCACTTGGCATCTCTTCCTTACACTGTGTCTACTTGAAGAAATAGCTTGGAATTTTATTAAAGGATTAGTGGAATAAGTTCAGAGTATTTTTTTAAAACCTGTTTCTTGTGTTTACTTGCTGAATATTGGTGGTTCATTTCCTGCCATTATCATAATAAAAGTACAAATCTGACTTTGGCCTTCGCATCTTATTTTCTATATAATTCCAGAGAGCCCCTGCTTTAGACTCTTGGGATGAGCATATGTGACAACTTAATTAACCCTGGCCCAACAACTTAGTGAAAGAATTGTGTTAGCTCTACGTGGTCCTACTGTGACCTAGCATTTAAAAATGTATGTGTTCATGTGAGTGAAGGTTTGTGTGTGTGTGTGTGTGTGTGTGTGTGTGCACACATGGAAGCTAGAGGACCATCGGTGGCATCTGCAGTAGCTCTATCCACCTCTTGAGACAGGCTTTCACTCTAGCTTGGAGGACACGAAGTAGACTGTACTGAATGGTCAGCAAGCCCCAGGTGTCCACATGTCTCCACCTCCCCAGCACTGGGATCACAGGCATGTGCCACCATCCTGGCATTTTACATAGTCTGGGGGTTGGGGTCAGGTGCTCATGCTTTCTCCACAGAGCCATCTCCCAGCCTTGCTCTGGTCTTAGGTGCTCAAGAGACTGGCTTGGGCTCCTGGCATCAGGTTATCTGTGTTTAGCTCTGCCACTTACTGTTGGTGACCTCAGACAATTGTTCTCCTGGTTTTACTTCCCTAGTCGCTACCTCATTTATAGTATTGGGAAGTAGTGTTATTACATGACTTGATGAGAGAATCGATGCCAAAGGTTTCCTATCATAAACCCGCAATAAAGATTAGCTGTACATTTATTGAATACTTATCAATTGTCTAGTATTGTTCTGTGTTATGAGGATTCTACCATGAACACAACTGTTAATATTCCCAGGGACATCACGATCTTGTAAATAAAGTCATAGTTGTACATTATTGTTCTGAACATTGTTCCAGCTTTAAGTTTGCCATCCTGGTCAGCTGACCTCTGGTGTGTCATTTCTGGTTCATTGCTCTGGTTTCCTGCCTGGTGTCCAAGTTCCTCAAGGACTACAGACACTTTTATGCCCTGGATCCTTCCCGGGGACAGCTGAGTGAAGACACTTGCCTACTCAATCACTCTTCAATCTAGATTGTTCCCATCCAGATTATTCCTATCATGTGCACGAATCTTTACAGCCCTATGGTGATGATGTTCTAGAAGGAGCGGGCATAGGTCAGGCGTGAGGTAAGCATGAAGACATGATTTTCTACCATTATTTTCTCTTCTGCCTCTGATTGGCCACGACCAACAGTGTAAGTTCTGAAACTACTTGGCTCCAATTAATGACCACATCTAGAATCCGGGTGAGTACTAATTTAATTGGTCATCTTAGAGACAGAAGGTGCTTGTCTTTAAGTCTCTGTGTGTGTTCTGTAGTGGGCCGCTGTTGAAATTGCAGATTAGAATACAGAAAAACATTGCATAGAATGGAAAGCCAAGAGTGCACGTTGGTGGGATGCAGAGGGTGATGACGGAGAGGGAGATAGTGGAGGGATTTCCCATTGCAGCTTCTATTGAGAATCAAGGAGAGAGATTGGCTTAACGCTGAAAGGAGTTGCTTTGATTTGAACCCATAAAACCACCAGACAAACACCTCCCTGGATTCCTGTTTATGTTTCCTGGCAGATAGATTTCCACAAACCTCGCTGTTTAGTTTGCCACCTTGCCAAAAATCCAATGTCACCATGTCTCCCTCGGTTCAGTCAGCAAAGTAAAACTATTCAGACCCGGACAAGTGATCCACAAAATAAAAGCAAAAAAATCCCACTTTGTATCCAGGCTGTTCTGAGCCCCAGAGGGAAGTGTGTAGGGCAGAAGCAGGAAGGAACTGCTGAGTTGCTGGAACTCTTGGCCGGAAGCTGGGAAGCCAGGTGCCTGTGGGCCCCTTTCACGCGTGCACATCTGTGATGCCCATCCTGCTGCTGGGATATTTCATCCCCTTATTATATACGAAAATCATGTCAAAGGTAAATGTCAAGAGGCTGTGAAATTAGCCGTCTTATCTTCCTTACATTTATCAGTTGATAAATGGAGAGACATTGATGCCAAAATAACCGAATGAATAATTTATCAGTGAGTGATGCATCCTGCATGTTGTTTCAGGCAGAAAACAGTAGGACATCAATAATCAAAAGAAGTTGGGTTAATTTAGCACGATTTCACTGTTGCTGTGTTCCTCCGAGTGCTGCAGTCTCGATGTTTGCGGCCAGAGCCGCTACCTTCCTGTCATGTGGGCTGTGTGTCCAGGGCAAGGCCCTCTCCGGGGGTGACATTTCTTTCTACTCCGCCTTCGCCTTCTCTTTGATAGTTAGTACTGTTAACTTTGATTCGAACCGCACTTCTCCCTTGGATTTTCCCATTGGACTTAAACTAGGAAGGTAAGAAGAGATCACACATAACCTTCTTATGGGCCACACTCCACCCACAGTTGTGTGTGTGTTTGCCCGCTTGCATGTGCACGTATTTGCGCACGTGGTGAGAGACCAGAGGCCGACATAGGGTGTCTTCTTCACTCACTCTCCCACCTTAGTTTTGACTCTAGAGCTCTTTCCCATTTGGCTAGACTAGCTGACCAGCCCCCTAGGGATCCTCCCATCTCCATCGTATTGGGATGACAGGTATGTGCCTTCATGCCTGGCTTGTACAGGGAGCTGGGGATCTGAACTCAGGCCCTTGTGCGAGCATGGCAAGCACTTTACTGAGTGAGGCATCTCCCTTCTCCTCTTTGTAAGTCATATTGAAGCAGCGCTATGTAAACATTTTAAAATACCATTGACATCCCAGGAGAGCTGCTTGGACTTGGGGGCCACAAGCTGACGTTTCCTTGCTTGAAAACGTTGGCATTTGTTTATTCCGGGTTTTGTGCTAATGTGGAAAGTTCCCCACAATCTCTTCTCGGTGACTATTGGTTTTGTTTGGTTTTCTTGAGACAGGTCTCAGCAGCACAGGCTATGATCCTCCTGCCTCAGCCTCCTACGTGCTGTGATTAGAGGCCTAAGCCACCACGCCTTGCTTAAGTTGACATGAATCTTGAAGGGGGATCACTTTATTTAACAGATCCCACCCAGGGGCTTTACCCATCATGCCTGGAGATCTGCTATTTCCCCCTCCCTTGCTCAGGCCTCCTCCTCACTACCTCTTAATGGAGGGTACTCCAGGGCTGCCTCCTCTCATAAAGGGGCAGCTTCACCCAGCCTGGCTGGGCTTCCTTCTCAGCCAGGCCCATGTGCAGACTTAGACCCTCCTCCCGCCCATGGCTCAAGGGCTCCCCAGGCAGGTGGTTATCAACATTGCTCCGAAGACCAGGATGCTCAGTGGGTAGGGATGAAAAGTGGTCCCTGCCCAGAGACCAAAGCTGATCTGCAAAATTGGCCCAGACCCTGGAACTTCACAGACAGTGTAGCAGAAGGCTTTCTGGTTTGGGCATTTATTACCTGGAGCGAAATGTGCAGAGAGGGGAGATAATGAAGTAGCTGACTAATTCAGTGTGATCCAGCTGGCTGAGCCAGAGGGGCTGGCTGTGGAACCTGAGCCCCAGCAGTCGGAGTACTCACTGTTAGCCCTTTTCCCTGGGCACCTCGGAGCCAAAAACAAAGATTGCAGAGATCAAAAAGTAAAGGCATCAATAATAAAGAAGGGGGTGTGACAAGGGAAGAAGGGGGAAGAGGATGGAGGGGAGGGGGCTTCCCTCCATTTTTAAGACAGGTATGTTTTTTTCCATTGGATTTTCAAATTAATCACTTTGCACTCTCTGGATCCTCACATTTTAAGTCAGCTTTTTGTTGACGTCAAATTTTGCTTTTTATTATTTTCCCCTTTTTACTTGGCGCTTCAGTCAGTGTGTTCTGGCACCACGAAAGCAGACATTCATTTTCAAGCACACAGAAACATAAAAAAGTGCTTCTGGTGGAGATGGAGGTGTGCTCCGGGCCAACAGCCCTGTGACTGGAGCATCAAAGTGACAAGAGACTTTTGGAAGAGTCAGCTGCCAAGGGTCCCCCTCCTTCTGCACCTGTTAGCAATACGCCAAGCTCTGTCCCGGCTTGCCACTGCATGCATGCAATAAATAATGGATCCTGAGTGTTCAAGTGTGCTTAAATACTTTGAGGACCATCTGCTTGCAGATACAATAAAGAAAGCACCGGGATGAGTGACTTTAGCATGATATGTGTTGTAATTATCTTTTACAAATAGACAGCCTTTCTCATCTGGAGTTCCCAAGCATGAGTCTTAACAGTTCCATGGGGTTTCTCAGACTCCACAAGAAGGGCTCCCCTGACAGCCAGGACCAAGTGGCACGGATGATGGGCTCTGGTGGGAAGAGAAAGTAGGTGCAGCAAGGGGAAGGAGTTCTACCAAGGGAGCTGGACTTCTGGAGTGTTCCATGCAGAGGTGGACTCACACCACAGGAGCCACAGAAGGAGTCAGCTGATGGTCACTCTTTGCTCGAAAGGCAGCATTTGGTTTTAGGATATAGAGTGAAGTGTGATGACCCGAGGCCTGCAGTCCTGACTCAACTTCCCAAGTGCTCAGTTACAGGTGTGTTCTAGCAAGCTCTATTATTCAGTTATGACTGGTAAAAGTTACATATGTTTATAGAGTGTGACGAGATATATCTGTCATCTATCTGTTTATCTAGCTATCTATCTATCTAATCTCTCTACATATAGATAGTATACTGATTCAGTCAAGCTAACTGGCATCTCCTGTCTTACCATTTTGTGCTAAAAATATTTATATTCTGCTCAGCAGTTTTCAAGTGTCCCAAGCTTGTCAATCAAGCTAATTGACGTCTATTGCACTGAGAGTTGCCACTGGTCAGAGTCAATGCAGCCGGCCTTGCTGTCACGTCAGAGCAGTACCTGGCTGCTTCAAAGGAGTCTTGGAACTAGTACATGACACATCTTCTTATAACATTTCTAGGCCATTCTCTCTACTGTGTAGCCTCTTTAAGAACACGAGTCCTGTAAGTGTCAGTTCATGACAGTCGAGTTTATCTGCTCTGACGGTTCAGGCTCTGTTCAAGGGGTCAGGAAGAAGGGTGGGTTGGAGTACCTCTGTCACGTGAGTAAGCTGCTATCAACGTTCAACCTCCAATTAGCCAAAAGCTGATTTGGAATACGTCTCTGTGTGCCTGCGTGAGTGGGTGAGTGTGTGTGTGTGTGTGTGTGGTGAGAGGCAGGTGTGTAATTCTTACATCATACGTATTGGGTGTTGACTTAGAATGATGAGGAGGTGGCAGAGGACACCTTACACTTCTGTCATGTCGGGAATAGAACCATATTCTTCAGCAAAAAGTAGCAGTGGGCAGCGAGGCTGACTCCAGGATAGGAAACATCTGTTGATATTGACCGAGGTCATTTACTAGTTCATGGATAGCTGGGGCTTGAAGGGCCAGTTACCACGTAGGTGAGCAGGTGGTACATTTCTGTTAGGTTTGTACAGTTCAACTCATTTTCATCAGTCTTTCATTCCTGAACCCCAGACCACAGGAGAAAGGCAGTCTGGCCAGAAGGCCTCGAGGGTATTTGTTCCTGCTGAAATCCTGGAGGGACAGATACACGGGATGCTTAAAGCCATCGCAGGAGGGAGAGCGGTAAAGGAACGTTCAAGGCAGAAGCAAGAGAAGGAAGAAGACATGGTGAAGAATGCAGGAACCAGCAACAGGGCTCAGTGGTTAAAGACACGTTCTTGCAAAGCCTGCTGGCCTGGGTTTGATTCCCCAGGACCCAGGTAAAGCCAGATGCACAGAGTGGCACATGTACCTGGGTTTCCTAAGCAATAGCAGGAGACCCTGGGGGCGGGGTGGCATACTCTGTCTCCCTAAAAACAAAGCAAGAAAAAGAAGTTGCAACAAAGGAAGTCATTATCATTTCTGCTTGGAGAGAGCCAGGGTGGGAGTTGTGTTGGTCTGTGGTCCATTACAATAATGAATGACCGTTGGCAGGCTACTTTATAAAGACCAGGCTAGCAAGACTGAGGAGACTGATCAGTGGTTAAAGCCACTTGCTTGCAAAGCCCAGTGGCCCAGATTCAGTTACCAAGTACCTCCATAAAGCCAGGTGCACAAAGTGGCCAATATGTCTGTAGTTGACAGTAGCATGAGGTCCGGGCATGCTCATCCCCTCTGTCTCTTTCCCCTGTTTCCTCTCTCTGACTGCTGCTCTCACAACTCTTTTTGTTTTGTTTTGGTTTTTCGAGGTAGGGTCTCACTCTAGCTCAGGCTGACCTGGAAATCACTATGTGGTCTTAGGGTGGCCTTGAACTCATGGCGATCCTCTTACCTCTGCCTCCCATGCTCTCACAACTCCATGGTGAATTCCAGCAATCCCACTAAGGAGGACCTTCAGTGGAATGGGGGCAGGGGGAGAGAAATGGTATCAACATATGATCAGGGGTTCAGGAAATGCAAGCTTGAAGGGCCACACCTCATGGGTTAGCTTTCTTGGCAGAGTTCTGGGGTAGAGCAGAAAGTCACATGGTGAGAGACAGATGGTGCACATGTGTGGTGTTTTCCTGGTCTTTCTCTTTTCTTATAAAGCCATCAGGCTTCACTTATGATGAACTTACTTAATCCTAATCAGCTTCCGAGGGTCGTACCTCTAGCACCATGGTCAAATTGGGTTAAGTTTCCACCCTCTCAGTGCCTCAAAATGGGTACAAGTTTCAACACACGAATCCCGGGGAGACACACCATGTCCACACAGCATTGGTGCCATGGACACCTTGCCAAAGCAGCAGGCATGAAAGGGGGCTGTCCTGGAAAGGAAGGGGTACCACTGTCAAAATGTGTTCTCTAGGAAAGGACAGGGACCAAGTATCCCTCAATCCCTCTCCTCTTCTTCTTCCCAAGATCCCATGGGTGACTCCCTGGCCCAAACCAGCCAGTAGCCAGAAGATAAGCAAGCTGAAAAGATATGGTCCACCAAGGGGAGCCTCTTGGGGCATGAGCGTGGGCTGGGCAGAGAGGGATGGACCACAGACCAGCAGAAACAAATGGAGAGTTACCGGGATGGCTGCATTCTTACTTGTCCTCCAGGGAAGACTGAGCCGATTCAGGCAGATTACCCAGTGCCTTCCCAAGCTAATCACGTCCCCTGCAAAGTAAAGTCGCTATTCATGTGGAAATTATATTTATCACATCCAGAAAGCAAATAGGCAGGCTTGATTACTTCATACTAAACAGATCTAAGCAACTTTGATGGTCTATTTTTTTTTTAAACCTTTAAAGCAAGAGAGATGAAAGTCAGGTGAGTGCTCCACTCCTCCCTGAGGAGGGATTGGCAGTTAATGATTGCTGCGGGAGGGGAGTGAGGGGAGCCATCGTCTTTAGGGCTACTGTCATTGACATGTGGTCTGTGCTCTGGTGAATGGCTCCCCACCCCTTCTCAAGCAAGCGAGCTTAATTAAACTCTGTGGGTTAGTTAGGAGGAAGAAGGGGTTCAATGGGGAGGGAAGAGACAAGAGAATGTAATGTGAGATAATTGTGATTAAAGTGCATCATAGACATCTACAAAAATTGTCAATAAGCCGGGCGTGGTGATGCACACCTTTAATCCCAGCACTAGGGAGGCAGAGGTAGGAGGATCACCATGAGTTCGAGGCCACCCTGAGACTACAGAGTGAATTCCAGGTCAGCCTGGGCTAGAGTGAGCCCCTGCCTTGAAAAACAAACAAACAAACAAACAAAATTGTCAATAAATAAAATTTTGAAGCAGAGACATGCCTCTAGGTTTATAAGGTTTACGAGGGCATTTCCAGGAAGGACCTGAGAGGAAGGCTTTCCTGCAGAGTGGCCATCCTTCCCCGTAGCATCCTATATATAAACAGGTTCCAGAAAAAAAGTGTCCCTTTGTCCCCTGCTGCCTACACCCCTCACTAGTGAGTGTGTGCACCCAGTTGCTACTGTACTGTGATGACATCAGAACCCAGATTTTTCAGCCCTACAATGTGGACTGAAGATGAGCAGCTCTCGGGGAACCCTCCCAGCCTTCAGCAACCGACTGCGACTGCTGAGCCAACCAGCATTGTGGACTGAGCAGCTACCAGGTTCTCAGAGCCCCCAGTGTGCAATCAGTGTCAGAAGACAGGTCATGTTGTGTAAGCCAATATAACTAATCCTCTTATTGTGTGTGTGTGTGTGTAGATGTATATATCTGTATATGTACATATACATGCATACACAACCCCACCACACACAAAAGAGGTGAGCAATGACAATTTCTCTTGCTCCTTAGCCAGCATAATATTATAAAAAACTACTGAAATCTTAGCGTACTGTCTCTTTTGATAGTGTTTGTTCAAAAGATCAGACATGTCTGTAGTGAGCACTTGCTATGTGCACTGGAGAAAAGGTTTCACTGTTTTCTGAGATGCAGCAGGAAGAGAGATCTTGCCTGTGCTGAACTGGTGCTGGCAACCCGTCCTCCCGGAACACTGGCTGCTCTGGAATGAGCGCACAGTTTGTGCTTAGCATGGGTGGTGGGTGCAATGTCAGCATGTCGGCGAGACGCTGCTCAAGTCTTACAGTGGAATTCATGACACTGTCATGATGATTTCTATTGGAAAGACCCTAAGTCCATCTAAACAATAAGTCACGAACTATTAGAATATATACATATTTTGCTATTTTATTATTATTTACTTGAGAGAGAAAGAGGTTAGAGAACAGGAGAAAAGAGGGAGGGAGGGAGGGAGAGGGAAAGAGAGAGAGAGAGAGAGACAGAGAATGGGCATGCCAGGGCCTCTAGCCACTGCAAACGAACTCCAGATGCATGTGTCCCCTTGTGCATTTGGCTTAGGTGGGTTCTGGAGAGTCGAACCGGGATCTTTTGGCTTTGCAGGCAAATACCTTAATGGTTAAGCCATTTCTCCAGCCGTGTTAGAATATATTTTAAAAACAAGTTCAGTCTTCTAGTGGAGGAGTGGTTCGAGGCCCTCCATTGTATCTGTCACTTTTTAACTGACAAAAGCAAATCAAGGTAGGGAAAGTTTATTTTGCACTCCTTCACAGTAAAGAGGTCGCAGCAGCAGGAACACACACACGAGGCCGCTGGTCACCTCGCATCTGCACAAAAGAACCAGAGGGAGATGGATGTGGGCATTTCACTTACTTTCCTCTTGGTATAGAGTCCAGGATGCAGCTCAGGTAGTGCTGCCCCCATTTAATCTAATCTAGAAATTCCCTCAAAGATATTCCCAGAGGTTTATTTCCATTGTGAGTCTGAATCCCACAAAGTTTGTCAAGGTCAATCATCACATCCCCCATTCCGAATTCACAACGCTCACGTCTCCTGTACAATATGGAGTATTGGCACAGAACCCACACAACATCTTGTGTATATTCCAAGTCTCTTCTAGACTCCTTATGGTGCTTAGTGTGACAGAAATGTCATTCACACAGTTATTATGGTATACACTTGAGGGGATACTAACAAAAAACAAGTCTGTATGTGCTCAGCATTGTAACTTTTTTTTCTAACACTTAAAATCCATCCTTGGTTGAACGTGTGGGTGAGGAACCCAAGGATTTGGAGGGTGAACTTTTATAACTTTATGTTTCAGTAACACTAGAACTTTAAATAAGTTTACTGAGACCACATATGCTAGTATAGATTGTTGTAAAGAAACAATACACTTACACTGAACACTTACTATATTCTAAGAATTTTTTGGAAGTGCAGAATAGCTATGGTGTTAATGACTTTTCTTGTTGTTATGAAAAAAAACATCTGACAAAATCAGATTCAAGAAGAAAGACTTGGTGGCTCATGCATATAACTCTAGCACCTAGGAGGTAGGAAAACCACCATGAACTCAAAGCCAGCCTGGGCTACAGAGTGAGACTCTGACTCAAACAAAGCAAAACAAAACAAAACAAAACAAAAACTCCACAAACACACCTTTTCTTAAGAAGGAAAAGCATATTTCAGCTTCCAGTTTAAGGGCACATAGCCCATCATGGTAGGACAGGGAAGGCACAGTGGCAGGACTATGACGTAGCTGGAAACATTGCATCGATGATTGGAAGTAGAAGGAAGACAGGAAGTGAGGCCAGGCTGTTCAGCCTCAAGACCCTAACCCACTGAGCCACCTCCTTCGGCAGTGGTCCACATCCTAAGGTTTTCCCAAACTTCCAAAACAGCTGCCACCAGCTGAGGATTAAGCGTTTATACACTTGAGCCTTTGGGCACATTTCCCATTCAAACCACACTAGCCACCTTTCAAAGGACTTCCTTGTACCAACTGAAAGCAAAGCCTTGGCTGGCACACGTACGTCAGAGAGAAATTCTGTCCATGTTATGCAGAAGGAATCTGCGGGGTGAACAGATTCTGATCACTTCCGAGACATTTCTAGATGGAGCCTCGTTTCCGACAGAGTCTAAAGGACAGAGCTTTGCAAGTGTCGGTGAATGCCCAGTAGTCATTACGAGTTTATTGTGTTTGCTAATAACAGCACCAGTCACGGTAACGTAAAACACAGCCATCATGGGCTTCTGTGACATCACAGTGCTTCCTCGTGCCAGGGAAGTGCGGCCCATAACTTGCTGGAATGAGGTGCTTGGTTTGCCTGGAGATCCCAGCCCCAGCCTGATACAAAAATCAGACCTTGCACCTCCAAGTCCGTTTCCAAGCCAATGGCAGAAGAATCCAATGCTTCGGTGATAAAAGCGGACACATACCTGCTCCGTATCTCAAGTCCCTCGTCACGGAGGGTGAGCAGAGCTTTTCTGAAGAGCTTATGATTTCAGGTGACCTTTCTGCGATTCCAATATTTGTGGATGCGTAATGAGCTGTCCTGGGGAAGGGATGCAAGTTTAAACATGGAATTCATTTATGTGTCATAGACAATTTCTACACCTGGCCTAAAGGTAATTTTTATGTAACGTGGTTCATAGGTGTGTGTGTGTGTGTGTGTGTGTGTGTGTGTGTGTGAAACAGTTTCATGATGTGATTTGGTATAAGCACTCAAAACAAAAGTTTGATTTTCAAGCTGTACAGATCGTTGCCGTGTTTTCAGTCAGGGGTGCCGCATGTTGCTCTCTGATTCTTGAGAATCAGTAATATTTTCATAGATCTTTTGTTCTCTGCATACTTGTGCTGAGAACAGATGAGAAGTCTAGGGAAAGGAATTTTTCCCCAAAGTCCCATCAAAGGGCCTTAACTTGTGTCTGTAAAATATCTGCCTGTCAGTATTTCATTCCCAAGTCCCCCCCATCCCAGAGTGGGGGCTTAGCAGCCGCGAGGAAGACCCCAGTGAATACCTCTTAGAAATCAAACTCCATCTGTGATGGTGAGTCGAGAGACTGAGTTTAGACTCCATCATTTTGTGACCTTGGACAAATCTCTTACTACAGAACATGTGAAAATATTTTGTTTGATTATAAAATTACCAGGTCATTGAAAAATCATAGCTGTGGGTTTTAAAACCACCCACCCCATAACTAAGCCTTTGAGGTTATCTCTCTAGGTATAAGTTGCATCATTTTGTTTTATCTATTTTTTTTTTTTTTTTGGTAAGGTGCTCAGAGTTGAACGTGAGCCCGCCTCGCTCACATTAAGCACAGTCATTGCTGAACTGCACTCCTGGCTCCTGTGTGATCATCTTTGTCCCGTCTAAGGCTGTGTTGCTATTACTCCTCATGGAACTGTCACTAAGCTGGAATCTTGAACAAATTGCTGATGCTCGAGTCACAAAAGCCTGTGATTTGAAGGCCTCCCACAGTCCAAGTGGCTACGAAGTGAGCTATCGCTACACTTAGGTAAATGTCCCTCTTGGACCCAGTGAAGATGACTCCTACGCTTATCTGCTTTCTGGGGGCTGTTATGAGGATTAATTAATGCTTGTGAAGATCTATAATCACCACGGATGAAAGGAGCCGCGGAAGAATAATGACACTTCAGAGCAACGTGGCACCTTTCATCTGCAGATCTCCAAGCACTCCACAGGATTGGATTAATTACACCAAGGTAATTGCAAGGTATAATGACAATAACAAAGAGGGCGATAATTATCCTGCACATTATCCTTAAGAACTTGATTTGAAATCGATTCCTGAGCCCAGCTCTGTGTGGTGCTCCTAGGTACCCTCTTGATTATTGTAGCTGGTGGCATCCGTGCCAAGGGAGCTTCCTCACCAGCAGTGCCCATGGCTTCTGCCATCACTGTGGAAAGATGGCAGGCTGCAAAGAAAGGGTGACTTTGCCTTCTGGCTCGTTACTTGTAGTGATGTTTGGAAATGAAAGGAACGGGCCATTGAAGGGAATACTTAGACATTTGGTGCTTGCGCTTGAAGCCCTTTGGGTGAATGTTCTCTTCATCTGTAATTCTGCCCTAAAACAGCTTCTGCTCTTCTAGCACTCACTATGGGGTGGGCACCAAGTGCTTCCTGTGTCACAGCTTGACTTTTCACAGTGATGTTGTGTGGCAGGTGCCGTTATCATCATGATCTCTGTTTCATAGGTGAAGGAAACTGAGGCACAGAGCAATAATTTCATAACTTACACGGGTCACCGAGTTTATCATGAGCAAGCCCTGGAGCTGGTAAGTGGTAGTGCTGGGAGTGTATGCCACGAGTAGCCTGGTGCTGGGACTTGTGTGTATTAGCGCTGCACTAAGATCAAACAGAAGGAGAACTTTTCTGATTGCTGTTTTCTGTGTGAGTCAGGGTCTCACTGTGTCTTCCAGAATGGTCTCAAACTCGTCATCCTTCCTCAGCCTCCACAGTGCTGGGATGAGGGTACACGCCAACACACCTGGAGAGGATAATGTTCATGGGAGAAACGAAATGGTTTTCTACTTTTTGTGTGTATGTATGTGTAGTATGCACGTGTGTAGGTATGTTAATGTGTGTGTACGAGTGTGTGAGCAGGTGTGCAGGCACGTGGAGGCCAGAGGTCCAGGTTGGTTGTTTTCCTTCATTGCTCTCCACTTTATTTATTTATTTTATTTCTTTAGACAGAAAGAGTGAGGGAGGGAGAGAGAGAATGGGAATGCCAGGGCCTCTAGCCACTGCAAATGAACTCCAGATGCTTGCACAACCTTGTGCATCTGGCTTATGCGGGTCCTGGGGAATTGAACTGGGATCCTTTGGCTTTGCAGGCAAACACCTTAACTGCTAAGCCATCTCTGCAGTCCTCCGCTTTATTTATGGAGACAGGGTCTCTCATCGAAACCCGAGATCACTCACTCAGATAGCCCAGCTCCTCCAGGATCTGCCTGTCTCCACCTCCTGAGCGCGGATGTTTCTACGTAGGTACTGGCGGTCTGAACTCAGCCCCTTACGCTTGTGTGACAAACTCTTTATCCAATAAGTTATCTCTCCAGCCCCAAGTTTCTATTCTTATAGAAGAACTTGCTTTTTACTCAGCTCTTTTCCTCAGAGTAAGTGAAAGCATGGCTTTGGAGTGGGTCACATGGATTGAGCTCTCAATTTGCTGCTTAGCAGCTCTAGAACCTGGTGATAATTGCCTGGCTTTTTGATGCCTTGGGTTAATGAGGAAAAAACAACAACCCTTTTCTCCATACAAGTGGGTGATGGTTAGGTGACTTCAGTAAGACATGTAAGAGGCTAGATTCACGAGTGGCACTTAAATGTGCTCCACAGATGGAAGCTGTTATAATCAGTTACTATTAAGGTTGTTCTTCAAAGACGTAGGGGTTGGAACTTTGGTCTCCAATGCACTGGTATTAAAAGGTCGTGGCAGAACTAGATGGTAAAACCCTATTGCTGAAAACACCACGTACTTCGATTGCAGGACCCAGAAATCAAGCTGGAACTGAGATCGAAGGATCCTTCTGGATGGCAAGTCTTTCAGAGTGCTGGAAGGTGCTATGCAGGCTGCTGGGGGAGAAAAAGTCAGGAACAGCCTTACCCAGATGTGGACCCTATGTGCTCTCCAACCAACCTGCCACGTAAGATGTGCCCACTGGTGCCATAGTGGCATGGCTGTTGTGGGGGTAACCAACTGTTTTCTGATTAGATTTGAGGCCTGCTCCACAGGAGGGAATTCCTACCTTATACTGAAAACCTACTCAAAGGAGGTCATGTACCCTGAGGGGTGTGTGTGGGGGAGGTGATTAAAGGAAACTTACTACTGTTGTTATGCTAAACGGAGAGGTTGTCAAACTGCCATCTAAATATTTATGTTTATACCCATAGAGTAGTGCTATTTTCAGCCTCAATCACAAAAGTTTCCTTTTGCAGCAGGCAGAATAAGTGACTACCGTGTGCTCAGCCCTAAATGGGACATCTGTATCACTCCTGCAGGCTCAGGGAACAACGTGGAAGAAAGGGTGGCAAGAATGTAGGAGCTGAAGGACGGGAAGGAGTTTCATGAAATGTCTTCTGGGCACGATGTGGTTATTACAGGGTTTCCTGTACAAGACTGATCGCAATGACAGCCATCCTGGATGGGGGAGCAGCTCATGGGACCTCATTCCTCCCAAAGGAACCACTGGCACTTAATGGACGGGGTGGGGGAGTCATTTTCTTCAGTGCAATAGCCACTGTAAGTTGCCCATATTCCAGTACATAACTCCCACTCATGTTCAGACAAGCAACCTTCATGTACTGTGGGTCACACATATACACACAAGCCACAAACCTGGAAAGAGGACTGGCTGGGGAGAAGAAGGGGTTGAACGGGTATAAGAGGAGATAAAAAGGTAATGAGCAACGAATAGGATAAAATACACTATATACATTATACGCAATTGTCAAAAATAAAATTAAGTTAATTAATAATTAATAATAATAATAAAAAATAAAAATAAAAATGAAAGTGGTGACACATCAGGGAAATGGAGCCTAAGGGGAGATGGCTAGGTCCTAATTGCTCTCATGAAAAGGTTAATGCTTGTTTGGTAGAAGGACTGAGGGCTCACGGGATTAGGCGCCTGGAGCACAGGAGGTTTTAATATTGGGAGGCTAGTCTCCTCTCACTCTTCTTCTCTAGCCTTGGGACCTTCCTCTCCTGACTTCCACCAGGCGAGGCTGGTCCCCTGACACTCTTCTGCTCTCTGCCCTAATGCCTCTACCAGAATCTCTGGCCAGCATCATGGTTGTGTACCTCCCAGATTAAGTACTAAAAAAAACTTCTTTTCTTTATAAAATATCAGCTTCAGCAGGTATGGTGGCGCACACCTGCAATCCTAGAACACTGGATGGTGCAAAAGGATCGATGTGAGTTCAAGGCCAGCCCCATCTGCATAGTGAAAACTTGCCTCAAACAACAATTGTAATAATGAATATTTAAAAATAAGGTGCTTGCCTCAGACGCTTTGTTATAGCTATACAAAATGATTAAAGATCCTTATCCTTTCATTGAGAACCAGAAATTTAAGAGTGAGTGTTTAAGAGACCCAGTAACAGTGTGGCATTAAGCTATCAACACATGGAAGGTGTGGTGACGCATGCCTTTAATCCAGGCACTCGGGAGGCAGAGGTAGGAGGATTGCCGTGAGTTTGAGGCCATCTTGAGACTACACAGTGAATTCTAGGTCAGCCTGGACCAAGAAACCAAAAAAAGAAAAAAATAAAAAAGCTATCAACACTTAATGTGGCATTAAGATATCAATCAACACATGAGAATTCAATTTTATTTATTTATTTATGAGTGTGTGTGTGTGTGTGTGTGTGTGTGTGTGTGTGTGAGAGAGAGAGAGAGAGAGAGAGAGAGAGAGAGAGAGAGATAGAGAGAATGGGCAGGCCACAGCCTCTAACCACTGCAAACAAACTCCAGACACATGCAGCAACATGCACATCTGGCTTATGTGGACACTGGGGAATTGAACTTGAGTCCTTAGGCTTTGCAGGCAAGCACCTTAACTGCTCAGCCATCTCTCCAACCCCAAGTTCAATCTTTTGAAGTCAGTGTTGTGAACTAAAAACCCCTTTTGAGATCTCAAGGGATTGCTCTGTGATGAAGATACTTTGGAGATCTTGTTTCTTTGTAATCTCGACACCCTCCATGTGGCAACTTCTTCAGACTTACTGTCAATCTCACCCGAGGGCCAATGTGAATTTTGAAATTGGCAAAAACAACTTCTTGCCAATTTCCATGTTATGCTCCACAGAAATTACTTGGCATAACCTGATCACCTAGTGCTTCTTCTGGGGTAATATGTCACTTTAGATTTTCTCTTTCTTTTTCCTGATGTCATCCTGGAAATCCTTTGTACAAATCACCGCCGAGACACCTTTCAGCAACGCTTAGTGAGGTTCTCTGGAGAGGGAAAAGTCCACTGCCCTGGGGGCGGTCAACAGACCAAATCACACCTGCTTTCTCTGGTAAGCCTGGGGCTTATCCACGATGAATTCCTTCCCATGTTCCATAGCGTGTGGGCAGCATTAGGTCAGCTTGGCATTGGCCAGACGTTCCTTAAAACCTGATTCTTTTTCAGAGGAAATTGTTGCTACAGCTCTCTACCTTCCAGTGAGAAAAATCACACAATGCTGGTCTATTCCAGAATTCCCCAAGTGGAGTGTCTCCTGAGGAGTGACGTTTCAGAAGTGGGAAGCTCTTAAAAGATTCACTCCCCACACAGGATTTTCTTGTTTCCTATAATACACGTTTTTCTTTTTCTTCCTTTTTTTTTTTTTTAATTTTTATTTTTTTTGGTACCTGCTTAATGTTGGCACTGTACCAAGGTTTTCACTATTGGGACTAAATCCTCTGAGCAGGACCAAGTGTTTAAATGCACCAGTTCTGTCCCTGGGCATGGCTTGTGTTGTTTGTTTATTTGAATTAGATAAGCCTTGTCTGCGGAGTTATCAGGGACGATGCTGGAAGAACTAAGGGGCGCTCTAATTGACTCTTGTTCACCCAACTACATGTCTTGGGGCGGCGGTGGGGGCTGTGGAGATTCCCTGATTAGTTATTTGCATCAAGAAGAAAGTCTGGGGAAAAGTCAAAAACAAAATCCATGCGAAGGATTAGAGGAAGGTGGAGAGACAGCTTACAGAGTGCACTCGAGCTTCAGGCAGCTCCAGTGACACGCCAGATAAATCCTCAAGGGCTCATTTTAGGCTCAATGTCTGCATCGGTATTGGGTCTGTTTTCTTCATCAGTTTTCTATTACAGAATCCTGCATCCTGTGTCATTTCTTTTCAAAATATTTTTTTTTTTTTTTTTTTTTTTTTGGTTTTTCGAGGTAGGGTCTCACTCTGGTCCAGGCTGACCTGGAATTCACTATGTAGTCTCAGGGTGGCCTCGAACTCTCGGCGATCCTCCTACCTCTGCCTCCCGAGTGCTGGGATTAAAGGCGTGCGCCACCACGCCCGGCTTCTTTTCAAAATATTTTATTTTAGTTTTTACTTATGAAAGAGAGAGAGAGAAAGAGAGAGAATGAGAGAATGGGGGCACTAGGGCCTCTAGCTGCTGCAAATGAACTCCAGACGCATGCACTCCCTTGTGCATCTGGCTTATGTGGGTGCTGGGGAGTTGAACCTGGGTCCTTAGGCTTTGCAGACAAGCAATCCAGCCCCACCCTGAGTGTTGAACCTGAACTGGGGTTCTCTGCTCTTTCTTCTCATTTGCATCCAGGCCACCTGAGTGAAGCCTATGCTGAAGTTTTGTGTTCCACATGTCACAGTCTGTGGATGGCACCCAGTTGGGACGTCCTTCTGCTTTCTCACTGAACAGCTCAGACAGGCGCCTCTGGGTCTTATCGCCCCTCCCCAACGTAATGCAGGAATGGTACTCCATTGGGTTTCCTCAGCTTAGCCATGAAGGGCGCCCTGCTTGTGAAGTTCAGCCTCTAGAGCGTGTCTTGTTACACTGTAAGAAGATGATCGCTAATCACTGGAGGCCACATCCTAAATTACGGACTGCAGATGGGAAAACCCCATTGACTATTGTGGTTGGTGAACTCTGTACCTGGGACCTTCTCATGGTTTAGAATGTCAATCACAGTGACACGGTGCTAATTAGCATGAGCTGCTTGTCTTTGAGCTCTGTGGTGAGGTGACAGTGTCCATATAAGCACAGAGAGCATTTGCAGATTTCTTGGAAGGCTACTCTGACAATGCACCTGTAGAATGACTTGGAAGTCTAAATCCCTTGGACATTCTCAGGACTGGCTCTTTATAAAGTATGTCAGGAACACGCTAAGCCTTTCAGCAGCCATGAGGTTTCTTTTGAGGGTCGTCAGCACTCGTAGGTCCCCAGCCGCCAAGACAGACGGTGTCAGCTCAGTCCCCAGAATGAAGTGGGTGTCACTCTGCTGTCACTTGCTTTCCCTTCAGATCTACCACTGATCTTTTGACCTGAGCCCTGACCATCTATTATTTATTCATTTGAATTTAGCTTCTTATCCAGTGAACAGCAGTAAAACGATTCTCTATGGGTTAGTTTTTGTTAAGGCAACGCAACTCTAGATGCAACTTCTCTGAAACGCTGCCTTAGCCCTGGGATTGTATGTGACACCTCATTAGACCCCAGGCTTATAGGCGCGTCGAAGGAGCAAAAATGAGCCTCTCGCCTGGTCCTCAAGACTGGAAAGAGCGTTTGGCTCCTCATCCCCCTTCCCTCCTCCCCTTCCTCTCCTCTGACTTCTCCCCTTCCTTCTCCTCTTCCTCCTCTTCCCTCCCTCCTCTGTCTCCTTCCCTTCCTCTGCTCTTCCTCCTCTGCCTCCTTCCCTTCCTCTGCTCTTCCTCCTCTGTCTCCTTCCCTTCCTCTGCTCTTCCTCCTCTGTCTCCTTCCCTTCCTCTGCTTCCTCTACTCTTCCTCCTGTCTCCTTCCCTTCCTCTGCTCTTCCTCCTCTGCCTCCTTCCCTTCCTCTGCTCTTCCTCCTTTGTCTCCTTCTCTTCCTCTGCTCTGCCTCCTCTGTCTCCTTCACTTCCTCTACTCTTCCTCCTCTGTCTCCTTCCCTTCCTCTGCTCTTCCTCCTCTGTCTCCTTCCCTTCCTCTGCTCTTCCTCCTCTGTCTCCTTCCCTTCCTCTGCTCTTCCTCCTATGTCTCCTTCCCTTCCTCTGCTCTTCCTCCTCTGCCTCCTTCCCTTCCTCTGCTCTTCCTCCTCTGTCTCCTTCCCTTCCTCTGCTCTTCCTCCTCTGTCTCCTTCCCTTCCTCTGCTTCCTCTACTCTTCCTCCTGTCTCCTTCCCTTCCTCTGCTCTTCCTCCTCTGTCTCCTTCCCTTCCTCTGCTCTTCCTCCTTTGTCTCCTTCTCTTCCTCTGCTCTGCCTCCTCTGTCTCCTTCACTTCCTCTACTCTTCCTCCTCTGTCTCCTTCCCTTCCTCTGCTCTTCCTCCTCT
The DNA here is from genome assembly GCA_036365145.1 of Orientallactaga sibirica. Lineage (NCBI taxonomy): Eukaryota > Metazoa > Chordata > Mammalia > Rodentia > Dipodidae > Orientallactaga > Orientallactaga sibirica. The sequence goes on along the minus strand of JAEOAD010000463.1, from coordinate 4,620,164 downwards.
GTCTCCTTCCCTTCCTCTGCTCTTCCTCCTCTGCCTCCTTCCTTCCTCTGCTCTTCCTCCTCTGTCTCCTTCCCTTCCTCTGCTCTTCCTCCTCTGTCTCCTTCCCTTCCTCTGCTCTTCCTCTTCTGCCTCCTTCCCTTCCTCTGCTCTTCCTCCTCTGCCTCCTTCCCTTCCTCTGCTCTTCCTCCTCTGTCTCCTTCCCTTCCTCTGCTCTTCCTCCTGTCTCCTTCCCTTCTTCTGCTCTTCCTCCTCTGTCTCCTTCCCTTCCTCTGCTCTTCTTCCTCTGTCTCCTTCCCTTCCTCTGCTCTTCCTCCTCTGCCTCCTTCCCTTCCTCTGCTCTTCCTCCTCTGTCTCCTTCCCTTCCTCTGCTCTTCCTCCTCTGCCTCCTTCCCTTCCTCTGCTCTTCCTCCTCTGTCTCCTTCCCTTCCTCTGCTCTTCCTCCTCTGTCTCCTTCCCTTCCTCTGCTCTTCCTCCTCTGCCTCCTTCCCTTCCTCTGCTCTTCCTCCTCTGCCTCCTTCCCTTCCTCTGCTCTTCCTCCTCTGCCTCCTTCCCTTCCTCTGCTCTTCCTCCTCTGTCTCCTTCCCTTCCTCTGCTCTTCCTCCTGTCTCCTTCCCTTCCTCTGCTCTTCCTCCTGTCTCCTTCCCTTCTTCTGCTCTTCCTCCTCTGTCTCCTTCCCTTCCTCTACTCTTCCTCCTCTGTTTTCTCCCACTCCTCCCTCTCTCTAATGTTTCATTTCCTTCTTCTGCTTCTCCTCCTCTCTCTTTCCCTCCTTCCTCCTCTCCCTCTCTTCCTTCCCTCCTTTTATCCTCTTCCTCCTATTCTCTTCTCCTTCCTCATTTCCTTCCACTGTCCTCCTCTCCCCCTCCTTGCCTTCCTTCTCCTCCTTCCCTCGTCCTCTTCTTCCTCCATTCCTCATCTCCTCCTTCCCTCCTCCTCTTCTTCTTCCTTGCCCATTTTGCTGTATTGGGGAGGGAATTCTTGCCCCTGGTCATGTTAGACAAGCACCTTCCCGCCATTTTGGTGGCTCATCCATCAGCACCCTTGGGTTCTTCGATTGAACATTCAAAAGGACACCCAAGGATTCTTTTGTTTTTCATGCAGAAGTCAGGGATGCAAAGGGAGGACAGTGGGAGTTCTATGCGTGTGTCTCGTCTGCCTGCTGCTGCAAGAGTTGCTGAGCCAGGATTGCTGAGTCTGCTCTCGTCTCTGGCAGAATGAGCCTCACCTCGGAGTCCCTGAGAAGCTGTCTGGTGGCCAATGCAGAACTTAGCGTTGAGATGGAATTCATTTACAGTGCCGGGCAGTACCACTGGGTCCTTGGTTATCTATTTCCTCTCTCCTCTTCCTTCAGCATTGCCACCCACAGAGGAAAGATCTGCATCTGTGGATTTAACCTAGTATGCATCCATAAGAATTGAAAAAGTTGCATATGTGCCAGAAATGAGCACTATTCCCTAAAGACAGTCCAGCACCCACTGACATGGTTCTCATACTCTGAGACACTGCACGTCATGTAGGACTGGTTTCTAGTAACAGGAGGATATGAGTAGATTATATACAAATACAATCTTATATCAGGGGCATGGGTCTCCTTGGACCAGAGCCAGGCCTCCGTGGATACCAAGAGTTGATTGTGCTGGTGCCAAAGGTGATTATAATGTGGAGGCAAGGGAGAGAATAAACAAGGGTTCTGCAAGACAGATCAGAAACTGAACGGAGAGCAAAGGTTGAAGGTTAGCTGCTCCTGGCCTCCCTCCATGCACACAAGAGCTTTGCGCCTCTCTTGGAGACGAAGCCCACCTTAGTGTCTTCACTATGCTCTTAGGTCAAGCCTACGCAGCACAAAGTGATGCCAAGAAAGCATCTGGTGCCAAGAATAATAGCATGTATCTGTGAGCCCAGAACTTAGGGGGGTACTCAGGCAGGAGGATTGCTGTGAGTTTGAGGTCAGCTTGGGCTACAGAGTGAATTCCAGACCAGTCTGAACTGAGTGAGAGTGAGACCCTGTCTCAAAACAAAACGACGACAAAATATTTGAACAAAAAAACAAAACAAACACAAAGCTCCTAAAAAAAACAAACCATATTTTAAAGCAATAATGAAATTGAAAGAAAAAGAAAATGAGATTTTTTTCTTCCTTTATTAAATAAGAAATATCTCTGTAGGGATTAAGTTTTAGTTTACTTCTCAAAAACTTCATATAAAGAATAACAGCGAAATACACTTTGTGAAACTTATAAAAATGTGGTGGAATATTTGGCAGAGGATTTTTAATTCATAGAATCTTTGATTGAACTCATTCTAAGGACAGCAAAAGTGGTTGAAAAACCGAGACACTCCAAAAACACAATAAACCTAAATTTCTTGCTCAGAATAGGAAACAAGTAGAGGTGCCAGTGAGAATGAGGCGAGAGAAGTGGCTTCCGGTCTCCATTTATTTCCAGAGAGAGGAACGTCGCTTCTTTCTGTGGAAGTTGCTGAGACAGTAGATTGTGACTTTTGAGTGAATTTTTGAGTGAAGAACAATTTTAACAAGTAAGGCAGAAAATACGGGGACGTCAAGAGGACGGGGGAATGTCTATGCTGTTTTAAAAAGCTTGAGACGAGATCACCTCCTCTGAAGACTTCCATTGCACCCCAAGTCTCCTGAGCCACTCAGGTCATTGTGAGTCACTCCTGCTTCCAACTTTCATGTGACACAGTTGTGACTGTTTCCTAAAGTGGATCTGGTACCGGTGCGTCCACTGGAGGAAGAAGAAGGAGGTAGACCTTTAGTGTTCGTGAGCATAGCTGTCATAACAAGGCTGTTGGACTGAAGAGGTTGCTGCAGTAGGACACGTATCATCATCATCATCATCATCATCATCATCATCATCATCATCCATATTACCCTTAAGTAAACCAAAGAAAACAGCAAAATCAAAGAACGTGGCTGCACTCTGAGTCTAAGAAAAGGGGAAAATGATATGGAAATGTTTTGACCCATAACTTCTGGTCAGATTACACATAAAGATCATGAAGGTCATAAATGTATGTCCCTACCTCTCCCCCAACTTAAAAAATATTTATTTATTTATTTGCGAGCAGATAGAGAGAAGACAGACAGACAGACAGACAGACAGACAGACAGACAGACAGAGAGAATGGGCATGCCAGGGCCTCCAGCCAGTGCAAATGGACTCCGGTTTCATGTGCCACTGTGCATCTGGCTTTACGAGGGTACTGGGAAACCAAACTTGGGTCATAAGGCTTTGCAGGGAAGTGTCTTAACTGCTAAGCCATCTCTCCAACTTTTTTTTTTTTTTTTGAGAAATGTTAGATTGTTCCTGTTCTTAACAAAAACTGAATTTTCTGTCTAGAAGTCTCTGGCCAGTCAGCTGTGTCTCCATGGGCCTTAGATGGGGTTCTGGCGTGCTCTTTCCCTCTGTCCTTTCTTCTTGTAGGCTCACTGGCAGTTGTCTGAGATGTTGCCTCCTAAGCAAACATGTCTTCCACTGATGTCAACTTTACTTTAACTTTCCTTCTTCCTTTTTGTGCCGGAGATGAAACCCAGGGCTTTACATGTGGTAGACAAACTCTCTCCCACTGCGTCACACACACTCAGCTTTCAATATTTTTTCTCAACCATGATTTTGGAAGCTATAGGAGTGATCCAGAGACACTAGAACTACAGAAAAAAGTCTCATCTAACAAAAATTTCCCTGTGTTCCATTTGAATCAACCACATGCAAGGTTTGCTCAGCTAAGTAGATTGCACAGTCTTGCCCTGCTCTGTGCCTGGGACCTGCCTGCTTTCCCCATTCCACAGCCTTCAGCTCCTGTCTAGGTACAACAGTGTCTCCCGAGGACTTGTGGTGGTTTGGCTGTAAAATGTCTCCTGCAGGCTCATGTGGTTGATTATGTAACCCCAGGTGGTCGTGCCATTGTGGAAGGTTGCAGAGGTTTTAGGAGGTGGAGCCTTGCTAGAGGAAGTGTGTCATTGGCCTTGAGGCGTTGCAGGCCAGCCTCAGTTGCCATGCTCACACTACTTCCTCCCCACTGATGTGACAATACGACGTTGGCTGTGTCTCCCTGCTGTGCTTTCCCAGCCAGAATAGACCTCACCTAGAAACTGCAAGCCAAACATAAACCTTTCCCTTCCTTAAGCTGCTTTTGGGATTTTTGTCCCTGCAACAAGAAATAACAAGCCTTGTCAAGAGAAGATGCAGGGCTGGGCAGATGGCTCAGTGGTTCAAGGCACTTACTTGCAAAGCCTGATGGCCTGGGTTCAATTCCCCAGTACTCACTTAAAAGCCAGACGCACCAAGCAGTGCGTGCATCTGGAGTTTGTTTGCAACGTCGGGCGGTCCTGGCATGCCCATACTGACTCTCTGTTTGCTTGTCTGTCTGTTTCTGTCAAATAAATGAATGAGTAAATAAGTGAAAACAGCCATTGTGAATGTGTACGGGCCACTGAGTGAGCTTGGCAGGGGGTGTGGACATTTGAGTTTTTGGATTGTGAATTCCAGACTGTGGGTCTACAAAAGCTGTAGTGGCCATGAAGCAGTCCCAGCAAAGCTTTTCATGGTGAGGAGGAAAGATGTGAAGCAAGTGGAAAATGGAGGGGAAACCGAAAATGAGTAGAGAAATACTTATCTATTTATTTATTATACTTTATGATATGGAGGCTGGAATCTGTAGCTTTGATCATATTAGGATAGCATTCCTTCAATGAGCTACATCCTCTGTTGTCGTTCTGTTTTATCACAGGTGTCCAGGTTTCCCAGGTGGCCCTTCACCTCACTCTGTAGCTCAGGCTGGCCTTGAGCTTATGGTCCCCCTACTTCAGCCTCCCAAACAGCTGCCATTGCAGCTAGAGGCTTTTGTCATAACAGTACTTTTTTTTTTTTTTTAAATGAAGGGTTGGGCATGTTGCTGACAGCAGAGAGGCAGAGTGCTTGCCTGGCCTTCAGCAGGCCCTAAGGATTCCATCCTTAGCAAAAAAGTAAAAAATAAAATAAAATCAGTGGAGGCGGGATATAAACAAGAAGCACCATAAGCCTGATATTAAAGGGAACTCCGAAAGACAAATTTTAAAACCTTTTCAGAAATCCAATCTGGGAGGGAGGCCTTGTCTAACTCCACTGAACATTAGCATTCTTCCTTGGTGTGACTCTTAGAAGGAAAAACTCAAAAAAGCACAGGCAGGGGCTGGAGAGATGGCTCAGTGGTTAAAGGCACTTGCTTGCAAAGCCTGCCAGCGTGGGTTTGATTCCCCAGAACCCACGTAAAGCCAGATGCACAAGGTGGCGCGTGCATGTGGTGGACCCATTCTCAATCTCTCTCTCTTTAAGACCATTTTATTTTTATTTGTTTATTTGAGAGAAAAAAGAGGGAGAGAGAGAGAATGGGCACAACAGGGCCGCCAGGCACTGCAAACGAACTGCAGATGCATGTGCCACCTTGTGCATCTGGCTTGATGTGGGTCCTGGGGATTCAAACTGAGGTCCTTTGGCTTTGCAGGCGAGCACCTTAACCACTAAGCCATCTCTCCAGCCCTCTCTCTCTTTTTCTCTACTTGCAAATAAATAACTACAGAAAGGAAGGAAGAAAGAAAAGATTCTCTCTCTTTCTCTTTTTCTCTGCTTGTAAATAAATAAAGAAAGAAGAAAGAAAAAAAGAAATAGAGAAATAAAAAAAAAAAACACAGGCAGGTGATGTGGCAAGTGTGTAATCAATATATCCCAGACCAGCCTTCCCCTGACCCCCTTGAACTTGGAGTGTGATAGTTCCTAGTTATGAAAACTGAGCCACTGTGAAATGAATATACAATCCTGACCCAGGCCGCCTGAGCCCACCCAACCTGCCTGGCCCTGATTGATCAGCCAAGTCCCCTAACACAAGGTGCTGGGCATTTGTTTGATCAAAATGGCTACAATCAAACATAAAGATAACCATCGTGCCCAAAGCAGGATCAGCATCATTCTGCTGTGGAGCGTGGCCTGATAAATAAATGCTGGAAGAGAGGCAACAGGGCCTGACTAGCCGAGTAGGACGGGGACGTGGCAGTGGAGCATTTACAAGAGTGTGCTGCCCCCTTAGCTTCCTTTCCAGTTTGGTTAGTTCTAAGGCCCAGGTGAAGATGAGACCTGAGAAGGGACTGGCACGTTCATCCCTGCACAACCTCTAAGCTGCAGAAGCTGGGCAAAGAGGGTGACTTTTCAACGCAAAGACAGCTTTCACCAGTGGGCATGGTCTTGAATCTCAGTTTTGCCATGCGCCCGCTAGGGTAATTTGGCAGTTGATAAAGTATTTTTCATAAGTTGCATTTTACATTTCTGCAGAAAGTACAGTTTCTTGTCAGGCTGGCTATGAGGACCAGACAACAGCAAATGTGTTGGAGCTGGGTGAGGCGACTCGTGCCTGTAAACCTGTGTGCAGGAGGTTGAGTCACGAAGACAGTGAGTTAGTTCCATGACAGCCTGGGCGCATAGTACAGTTCAAGGCCAGCTTCAGCTACACAGCCAGGCCCTGTCACAAGTGTAAATGAATAAATAACTAAATGCCTTTCAAAGGGCTTTGACATTTACTAAGAGGAAAGCAAAACACATTGAAGTTTGCCTTAGTGACTTGAGGAGAGGCGCTTCTTAGCGTTCCTTCAAGTTCCTCTAGACCGAGTGCAGTTGGGGCTCCTTCAGAAGTGGGGTCTCTCGGCAGCAGATAGCCATGCAGGGACTGGTCTCCTCTGGGCAGGACGTGGGGCTCACCCTGAGTGGCTCTTCCAAAGCCTCCTGGTTCCCAGCCACAGTGAAACTGGGCATCGTTACTCCATTACGACACATGCTTCCCGGCTACATTAAAGCAAAGCTGAGTTTGCCAAGAAAAAGCAGCTTTGCACAGAGGGTGTAGCGCAGATGGGGGAAACTCGCTGGTCTGGTTTCACCTGGGCTCAAGCCTTTGTGCGCAGTTTTTAATGTCAGCCCTATACTAACTGGTATTGCACTATCGTCCTAATGCCTGGTCTTCCTTTGGTCTCTCTCTCTCTCTCTCTCTCTCTCACACACACACACACTTACAGGGACATTATAAATTGGTATAACTTCCTAGATGACCCAAGGACTTCAAAGAGTTAGAGAAGCATCAATCAGATAAGAACACTTGTGTCAATTCTGCTTGAAATGCTACAGTCATGTTTAAAGAGCTGCCAGTTCTGTGTTTGAAAGTGTGCACCAAAGCAGGCTTCAACAGGCTGGAAAAGTACAATTTGTGTCCTTCTGTCTTTTTTTTTTTTTTTGTCTTTTTGCTGCTTCAGTACTGTCTGGAGCTGATCCTAGTCAGGCCTCCTTCCCTGTACAGGGCTCTGGGCTGGGGTGGAGGCTGCCAGACCAGAGCCTGCAGCATATCTGCCTCCCAGGGAAAAACTGGCCTTGGGGCCTGTCACCAGCTTTCCCCGCCCTGAGTTCCTTGCCTGAATGTGCCCTGAGCACAGACTTCAGCACACCTTGCCATCAGAGGAGTTTTTGGATGCTTGCCAGCTGCAAAGGCCAAGGTCAAGCAACCACCATGACTATCAGCAGCTAGGAGCGCCTTGGGGGACCCAGGGAGGTGACGGCAGGTGCAGAGGCACTTAGCAATTCTGCAGGCTGCCGGCTGCCGGCTGCTGCTGTGGCTTTGTCGGGGGGGGGGGGCTGGGGCAGAGGTTGCTGTGAGGGCCGTGAAGGCTTTATCTACTGATCAAACAGTGTGCCAGAGGGCTTATGGGACAGCCCACCTTGGCAGAAGCTTCCAGGGTAGCCTGCAACGAGATGGCAGAAGGAAAAGGAACAACAATATTCTAATAAAAACCCAGCTGGTTGGGTTAGTTGTTCAGAGCCGGAACACCAGGGCCAGGCCGTCCTCGCTCAGCCCTCCATGCTTGCGCCACCGCTGCCTGCTTGCGTCAATCATTCTTTCTTCCCAAACACTTTTCCTCCACATGATCTTTAGAGTTCACAGTGCAGGGACTCAGTGACTTGGAGTGAAACGACAACTATGAATGAAAATTGTCAGTTGCAGTCGAGACACTTTCATCAGCTGCCTTCAGTAGCTTGGACCCATCTGGTGCCCAGTCAGTAATGCCTTAGACCTGGGAAAGGATGGATGGCTTTTCCTTTTTTTCTTCCTTTTTTTAAAAAATATATTCTCTCCAGTGATACCCACCAATTTTTATTTTGAGAGCTAAGCCAAAGGAACTAAAAAAACAAAAGCTTACACGAATATCTAACAGTAATTGTGTTTGTATATAAAAAGTATGTTAACAAGTTGGAAAGAAAAGGGGTTCAGTGGAAGAGGGATGAGGAGGAGGAAGAAGAGAAGGTAACGAGAGGGGATTATTATTAAAATACGTTATGTACACGTGGGGAAATCGTCAAGAACAAGTTCTTAAAAGTATGTGAAAATTTCTGAAAATGCATTATTTGTTACAGTTGTAAAGGTGTATTTTCGACATTGTGCTATAAATACGTGTGGTTTTTCTCTCCCACCTTGAAAATAAGTATTCATTCATGCTGCCTTAGTGGGGACTTAAGAATGTTAAACGAAGAATGAGTTGCTTCACAGAGTTCAAATTAGGAAGTAACTGCAGAAGAAAACTCTAGAATTTGACATCAACTTTCTATTGCTTCATAAACGGACTCTTCATAGGGTAATGGGTTCCTTGACAGTGTTTAACATTTGATTTACATGCAACTTTCCAGGAACCCATAACACCAAGAGGGAGTGTGCACACTGGGTCAACGTAGGTGATAATAACGCCTGGAGAGTAGCTGTGTCTCCGTGTCATTTATAGCAGCAGTAAATGCACATTGATTAAAATGCACACGTGGGGCTGGAGAGATGGCTTAGCAGTTAAACGCTTGCCTATGAAGCCTAAGGACCCCGGTTCGAGGCTCGATTCTCCAGGACCCACTTAAGCCAGATGCACAAGGGGGTGCATGCATCTGGAGTTCGTTTGCAGTGGCTGGAGGCCCTGGCGCACCCATTCTCTCTCTCTCTCTCTCTCTCTCTCTCCCTGCCTATTTCTGTATCTCTCTCTCTCAAATAAATAATAAAATATTTTTAAAAAATGCACACGTGCAACCTGCTCTTCAGTGTGCATCAAGTGCACTAAACAGAGGGGTGTCCTTTGCCCCCAGACCACTGCTGACACTCATTCAAATGGAAGGATCGGGCTGGACACAGAGCACTTGCCTAGCATGCCTGAAGCCCTAGGTTCAATCCCTGGCACACAAACTTCGTGTGATAGAGCATGACTATAATCCTAGTATTCAAGAGGTAGAGGTGGGAGGATCAGAAGACCATGTGGTTCAAAGCCATCCTCCACTACATAGTGAGCTCAAGGTCAGCTTAGGCTATAACATGAGACCCTCTCAAAAAAGCCACAACCAGGGCTGGAGAGATGGCTTAGCGTTTAAGGCACCTGCCTGCTAAGCCCAAGAACCTGGTTCCAATCTCCAGGTCCCACGTTTAGCCAGATGCAAAGTGACGCAAGGGTGCAATGCCGCACTTGCCCACAAGGGGGCGCACACATCTGGATTTCGTTCACAGCAGCTGAGAGACTGCTGGTGCGCCCATCTCTATCTGTCTCCCTCTCCCCCTTTCTCTGTCTGTCTCTCTCTCCAAAAATAAATGAAGTAAAAAAAAATTTAAAAAAAAAAGCCACAACCAAACCAAACTCCCAAAACGAACAACAACAACAACAAAATGGTAAGGGCAGGCACATTTGGCAACATACAATGCCTTTTTCTTTTTATAAGCCACTGAACTGAATTGGCAACGTGTGGAATAGCAGGATAAATGAATAGCAATATGCCCATGTCCTTAGCCTGACGAATGTATGTGTCTGGCAGGTTTTTCCTCATAGGTTTACCTATCCATACCACCACTTATATCATTACAGAACCAAGAGACAAGACATACAGAGCCATACCTTTCTATTTTCATTTTTGAGATAGGGCCTCATGTAGTCCAGGCTGGCCTCAAACTTGTTATGTAGACAAGGTGGGCTTTGAACTCCTGATCCTCCTGCCTCTACCTCCAGAGGACTGGGATTACAGGCATGTGCCACCACAGCCAGCCACAAGGTCATATCTTGAGACAAATTAAATAAATACTTCTATTTTTTTAGAATGCATGTGTGTGTGTGTGTGTGAGGGATACGTGCGTATGCGTGTGTTGCACGCGTACATATGCATGTTGAGGCCAGAGGATAACCTTAGTTGCATAGTTCCTTAGGAATATCAACCTTTATTGAGACAGTTTCTCTTCTTGGCCTGGAACTAATGGATCAGGATAGACTAGCTATGTAGTGAGTTCCAGGGATCCGTCTCCCTCTGCCTCCCCAACCCTGGGACTACAAGCATGTGCCACCACGTCCAGCATTTTCCCGTGAATCCTGGGGATTCAACTCAAATCCAGGCACTTTGCTGACTGAGCTATCTCCCCAGCCCCTACTTCTGAAAAGTTAATTCAATGCAATGGTCCAAATGATTCCGTTATCCTGAAAGTTGAGATGTAGGTACAACTGGCTAAACTGACAAATGTGAATTTTCCACGAGCCAATCCTGAAGTCAACTTAACCAGCTGGATTGTCACCGAGGAGAGTTGGGGCCTTTGGCAAATACTTCGGAGATAATGTCTGGAATTTAAAATGATGACAAGGACAACAAGGTTCTATCTGGACACGGTTGACAGACTTTCCACTCTGAGAAAGTCTCTTTGAAGGCTGGGCCTCCGCTGTCCTCCGCAGGCAAACAGCACGTTCCTACAAGCAGACTCCCTGGACTCCTGTGATTCGAACCAAGTAACTGTATACAGAGGAGTCTGTTGTGTTCAGCCAACAGACTTCCAAGTTCACCAGAGAAATGGACGCACATCCAAAAATTAGGGGAAAGGCCCCGGAGTGAGAGTAAGGAGATCTGGCATGAGCACCTGTCCTGATTTCTAAATATATGCCAATTAAAACAAATATGTTTATTTATTTGCAAGCAGAGAGAGAGAGAGAGGAAATAGAAGAGAGATGGAGAGAATGGGTGCACCAGGACCTTCCAGCCACTGCAAATGGTCTCCAGATGCACGTACCACTTTGTGCTAATGTGGTCGTTAGGCCTTGCAGGCAAGAGCTTTAACTGCTGAGCTATCTCCCCAGCCCTGTATGCCATTTTTTAAATTTAAGATATGACACATAGGAGTGTCTTATCTAGTTTGGGTGCTGTGAAAACATATATGCATTCCCATATAAAAATAAAACAACTCTTGGTGTCTTTATAATATTTTGAGAAAATAAAAGTAATAATTTATTAAAAAATAAATTATTGGGGCTGGAGAGATAGATAAGTGGTTAAAGGGGCTTGCTTGCAATGCCTGAAGCCTGGGTTTGATTCCCCAGCACCCACGTAAAGGTGAATGCACAAAATGGCACATACATAGACTAGATAGAGGCTCTGGTGTGCCCATACTCATCTTCTCTCTATCCATCTGCATTTTCTCTTTGTTTCTCTCTTAAATAAATAAATAAATAGCCGGGCGTGATGGCACATGCCTTTAATCTCAGCACTCAGGAGGCAGAGGTAGGAGGATCACCATGAGTTTGAGGCCACCCTGAGACTACATAGTGAATTCCAGGTCAGCCTGAGCTAGAGTGAGACCCTACCTTGGAAAACCAAATAAAAATAAACAAACAAATAAATAAATAAATGTATGTATGTATTTCCATTGAAATAAATTAATATTTTTAAAATAAATAAATTGTTGCATAACCTACATTATTACAAACCATGGGTCTTTGACCTCTGGAGTGCTGGACATTATATTGTATAGCTACCTATTTCCAAAACACACTGACAGTCGTTTGCTGCCCTGCTTTTTTAGAGCATAATACTTCATAAAAACTTCACAAAAGCAATGTCTTAAAACCAAACCAGCTGGCCATAATAACTTACACCTACAATACCCGCACTTGGGATGCTAAGGTAGGGGATCACGTTGTATTTGAGGCCAGAGTGAGATATTGCCTCAAACGAAACAGAACGACAACAAAAAACAAGCCTTGTCTTTTTATGTCCTATGGACAAACTTCCAATCAGCCACACTAGATTGTTTGATCTTCTCTCAGATAAGCAGAAAGCAAGAATGCTGATTGAAACGACCAGGAATAGAAGTCACCGTTGCTATAAAACCCTTTGGTCTGATGCATTTCAATGTTCCCGTTTGTGGAGCTTCTCCAGAGAGGAAAAGCTACAATGGTTGAAAACACCCACACTTAGAGGGCCGATGTGTTCTCATGTCTGCCATATGCGAGATTCCAGCTGATCCAGAAACGCTTCCGATGTAACCCGCCCAACTAAGTAGATAAAAACCAGGGAAACCAAAGAAACAAACACTCGAATGAGGCAAGTGCTTGGAGTGACTTGTGGGGAAACTGAGGCAAGATGAGTCCACCTTGTACAGTCAAATAGCTAGCTCTGCAGCGGGGCTGTGCCTCCTGGTCTGGAGGCAAGTTCCCCCTTGTGCTGTCCCCATGTCCCTGCTGGGAGAACAGTGCAAGTGAGAGAGGGACAGTGCAAATGGGGAAGAGGCCAGTGCTGGCCCCACCCTGCTGAGGACCCCTTCCAGCTGCAGTCTTCAGGGTCTCTCAGCCTTACTGGTGCACATGGTGTGCTCTTTCGACCCACCCTTCCCATTCTCTTAAACACCTGCCCCCACGCACAGGATTTCCTGCTTACATATTCTAGGCCCTTTCTCTGTTCTCATCAAACAGGAAATGCCCTCAAGACACCGAAGCACCCATACATTTCCTATGTCCCCCGCTGTTGTCACCTCTGGGAAACGAAGAAGAAACACAACCAGCCTTCCTTTCTCAACCACTGGTTATTCCCTTAACAATGGAATTCTTGTTGTCCTGGACCTCAGAGGTCTTGGGTGGGCTACTTTCCTGTGTTAGCTATGCAGCCCAGTCCTTAGGGAAACACCTACTATATTTCACATACTGCTCTGTTCTTCCCTCCCTCCCTCCCTCCTTTCCTCCCTTCCTCCTTCCCTTCCTTTCCTCCTTTCTCCTTTCCTCCTCTCTCTCTCATCCTTTCTCCTTCCTTTCTTCCTCCCTCCTTTCCTCATTCCTTCCCTTCCTCCCTCTTCCCTCTCTCTTATTCCACCTTTCTCTCCCCTCCCCCTTTCTCTCACCTCCCCCTCTCTCCCTCCCTTCTTCTCTCTCTCTCTTCCTTCTAATTAAAAAATATTTTATTTACAACTATTTATGAGAGAGAGAGAGAGAGAGAGAGAGAATGGGCGTACCAGGGCTTCTCGCCACTGCAAATGAACTCCAGATGCATGCGCCACCTTGTGCATCTGGCTTACGTGGGTCCTGGGGACCTGAACCAAGGTCCTTTGGCTTTGTAGGCAAGTGCCTTAACCGCTAAGCCATCTCTCCAGCCCCCTTTTGATTTTTGAGATAGGGTCTTACCATGTAACCCAGGCTAGCTTGATTTTGTGATCGTCCCGTCTCCACCTCCCGAGTACTGAGATTCTAGGCTTGCCCAGAATGACACTTCTTTCTTCAAGGTGACTGAGCAGCTGCAGATCTGCTCTGGGAAAGGGGACATGCCGACCGACTTTCCTTATCACCCAACTGCCGCCACCTACGTGGTGGAATCACTTGTCCAACTCTGTTTATGGGGTTTATAATTTATTTACTTGTCATCTGATGATTGTATTTCAGGGGACCCCCAGAGGCGAAGTGTAAACAGAGGCAATGGTGGAGAGAACTTCATAAAAAGTAGATTCTCAAAGCTCACCTCGCAGTGTTCTCTCATCAGCAGGTGGTTCTGGGATTAGAAAGCCCAAGACTGCAAATTACTATTACTTTGGGCTGTAAATGTCAGCTATGAAATTAATTTGGCTGGTATTAAAAATGGTGCTAATTGCAGGCTCAGTAGGCACAATATGTTTTATTAGCACAAACTATATTATTGTGTAATTATTATTTACTTGCAATACAATCATCCTACCAATTTGCCAGACTTTTGTCACCCTTGCAATTATTTTTTTTCTCTTTCCAATCAATAGCAGGGTAGCAGCTGAGCAGTAACTAAAATAATATGTTGGAGGAGCATCAGTACTAATGAGGGGAGAAATACCTTCATCTATAAGTGGTGGTTCTGGTGACTGAGACAACGTTAGAACTAGCAACTTTGAAAGGCTGCTCAGAAGCTTATAATTTTAGGGGTTTGAAGCATAGTTGATGTTCGGTCTTGAGTGAGGGAGTTGGGGACACAGTCTTCATTGGGTCACGCAGTGAACAGTGGTCTGTGCTTGCTTCTCACCGGCTAGTGGGGTGAGACTGAGCAAGTATCCAGGATTTAGCCTCCCAGCAAGCACTGTATAGCTTTCTCAGAGACTGCGGCCAGTAAGGAGCTTTGACGGGAATGTGGTTCCCAAGAGAGAATGCAGAGGGAAGAAGCCAGTGACCTGCTGCACACGCTGGTTTTAGCATAGCACAGTGCTCGAAGATAGGAACATTGAATGAATTATGTTTGACTTTCAGAAGGCTTGAATGTGTGTTCCTGTCACCTGAAAGCCAGCACTGATACTTGAAAGAAGAAAGTCAGAGCTCCAGGGACTTAGTCTGAGGACACCAATGCCAGAAAGGACTAAGGTTTGCATTCTGGGATACGTGCCTCAACATAGCAGAGTCCAGTGACACTGCTCGTTTTGATACTTCCAGACTCCATCACTGTGTTAGGTTGGTTTCTTCAGATGTATATTGACTTGAAGGCAAACACAGAGCTTTTTCTAGAAGGGGCTAGAGTTTCCTAGTCTGTCAGTAAGACTAACTTGTCCTTAAGTATTTTGATTTTTATGGCTGTGGGATAACACTGGAAAGAAATCTCCAGTTAGTCCTAATTGGACATTTCTTGAATTAGATACTCACAATTTTATAATGATTAAAAATTTTTGGTCATAAAGTCTCAGATTAAATTGCTTTTATTTGGGAGAATAAATAGGTAGACAATAAAATGAAGCACACAGGCAATTTCTATCATTTCCCACCTGCAAAGCTCCAACTCCCTACCTTCCACCCTGCTGGTTGGAAACAGTTCTCACTTTTCTTTTCTTTTTTAAATTAAATTAAATTAATTTATTTGAGAGAGAGAGAGAGAGAGAAAGAGAATGGGTCAGCCAGGGCCTCCAGCCACTTCAAACAAACTCCAGACACGTGCACCCTTTTGTGCATCTGCCTTACGTGGGTCCTGGAGAATCGAACCAGGATCCTTTGGCTTTGCAGGCAAACGCCTTAACCACTAAGCCATCTCTCCAGCCCCAGTTCTCACTTTTCTGCACAGAGTGGATCACTTCCCAGGAGGACTTCCCGTCCACCTCTCCATCCCTGGCGTCCAAAACAAAGCGAAGGCTCCAATCCCAATGGCAGGACGCAGAGACGACGGCCAGGGTGGGTAAACCACTTCTCTGGGGAACACATGGGCTTTCTTTCTTTCTTCTCTTTTAATTTTTTCATTGAGAAATTTCATAGATGAACATATGTAATTGATTATCATCCCCTCCCATGATCTTCTTTTATCATCCTTCCCTTGTCCCCCTTCACTGAACCACTGGACCCCTTTTCTCTCCAATTATTCCCTCTTCTGTTCTGTCTTGTTTTTGTTTTCCCTCATCCATGTTGACGTGTTGACGGGTCAGCACTGTCCGGCTATCATGAGGTCACGAAGGCAGCAGTCACTTCATGTCCGGCAGATAACGTTGCAAGTCCTCCTCTCCATCCTTTGGCTTTTACATTCTTTCCGTCCCCTCTTCTGCACTGCTCCCTGAGCTTTGAGGGGTGTGACAGCATTAAAGAGATGTCTCCTTTAGTACTGAGCATTCACTGGCCACCCCTTCTCAGCGTTCTGATAACGTTAGAGTCTCCCCAGTATCCACTGCCACCTGCAGACAGAAGCTTCTCTGAAGAAAGGTGAGATCGGCAGGAATCTATGGACACAGATATAAGTATTTAGAGGGCAACTTGATGAGGATGACACGTCCATTTAGTTGAACGACAATAGTAGCTTCACGCCTAGAGTCTATGACCTTCCTGGCCATAAGCTTCTGACTAGGTTTTCAGTGCCAGGCATGCATTTCCTCCCATGGAGCAGGCCTCAGACTGAAAAGAGAGCATTTGGTTACAACTTAATAGTCCTGTCACTATGGCACCAGTAAGTTACATGAAGCTTTGCTGGTTGGTTGTGTAGTAAACAGGGTTAGATCCACTGCGGGGTCAGACTTTTTAATTACTGTACAGAAGTCTGTACCATACTTTTCTAGCACTATGATATGATATGATTTGATATACGTTATGATAGATGGTATTACAGCTAGCTCGCAGGAAGGAGGCTTCTTGTTTAGTTACAGTTTGATTATTCAGTGTCCTGTAAATGGTGACTGTCAGGTCCTTAACAATATGGTGTTACCTTCTGGGAGCACATGCTGTTGCGAGATGAAATGAATAACATTTATTAAAAAATGGAAACACTCTATTCATTCATACCTGTCAAATAAATATGCTATTTTAGTTCATCTCATCTATTATATGTTGATATATATAACATACTCATTATGGTGCTTTGATTCAGGTGTCCCCCATAAACTTAGGTGTTCTGAATGCTAGGTTCCTAGCTGATAGAGATTTGGGAATTAATGCTTCCTGGAGACAGTGTGTTTTTGGGGGCGGGCTTATGGGTATAATAGCCAGCGTCCCCTTGCCAGTGTTTGGCACACTCTCCTGTTGCTCTTGTCCACCTGATGTTGGCCAGGGGGTCATGTCTACCTTCTGCTCATGCCATTATTTTCCCTGCCATCATGGAGGCTCTCCTCTCAAGTCTCTAAGCCAAGATAAACCCCCTTTTTTCCCCCAAAGCTGCTCTTGGTCAGGTAATTTCTGCCAGCAATGCGAACCTGACTGCAACACCCACGTGTATATAAATAAAGGCAAAGTTTCGTTAGGGATCTTGGGAGTCCACTCTTCTTTTTAACACAGTAAGGTATGTGTGGCATAAATTACCTCCATGATACAGCAGTTTTACCAAACCTGAAAATCAAGTTATTCCAGCCTGTTGCATGAACCTTTCTTGAAACAAAACTCTGCTCTCTCTGAATGGGGAGCCAACAACAGACCAAAGTATGAGTCCAGCAGAGTCCAACGTGGTAAACCAGTGAGATAATTGGGCATATTTATAGACATGGGTTCTTTCCAGAAGTGAAGATGACCCCATAGCAGCTGCATCCCTGGAAAGTCTCCCCCAGTGTGGACGACAACCTCCCCACAGGCACACAGATGGAGTCCCCCGTCACTTAACCTTCCATACACTCTACGCTCTAGGACCACCCGAGGCTCACGAGACCATGTTCCGCATGGACAAAATTACACACAACTAGCAGGGAGGTGTAGGTGGGAGTGCCTGAGATCCCCGGCGGGTCTCTCATGAGTAGTGGCAACTGCTTCTGGAGAAGATGGTGTGGTGATGGCTGTTAGGCTTGGGAGACAGCACTCTGCAGCACAGCCCATTGAGCTAAGTGCACAGAATTCAAGTTCATCCTTAGGGGACAAAGGTCTTCTCTGTTTGACAAACACACCTGATAGAGACAGAAGGACCCTCTTCAGTAGGTCAAGCTTTATGAGTCAAGTTGGAAAGTGCCTCAGTGTGCTGCCAAAATGGCTTAGTGGCTAAAGGTGCTTGCTTTCAAAGCCTAATAGCCTGGGTTCGATTCCCCAGTACCTATGTAAAGCCAGATGCACACAGTGGTACATGTATCTAGAACTTGTTTGCAATGAGTGGCAGGAGGCCCTGGGGTGCCCATACTCACATTCTCTCTGGATCTTTGATTCTCTCTCTCTTAAGTAAATAAAATATAAAAGTTTGTTATATGAGGCTTAAAACTCTTATGAGCAACACGACTTCTGCACATAGGTATTAGTTATTATCACGGTGAAAATCTGCAGGGCAGGGCACACTCATCCATGAAATACAGGAAAATGCTCATATATGCAACTACATGTAAAATACATATGTCAAAACTCAACCCACTAATTTTAAAAATTTTTCTTTGGCTTTAGACAGTGGCTTCTAACCCATGAATTTCATGTTGAAAGGCTGAAATAAAAGGATTTTAAGCTTTTTAAATTTTCAAGTTAAAATTGTTTCCTTTTGAAAAATTAAAAATTCCAGGGATTGTTAAGGAGGGGACAAAGGTATATTATAATATTTGCTAATATATCTTTTTAGTAGCTTTGTTCTTTATAATACATGCCCTTATTGACATAACTCTTTACTTCAATAAGGAAATTTTTAATTCTTTTTTATTTTACATATTTATTTGTTTGCAAGAAGAGAGAGGGAGGGTGAGAGAGAGAGAAGAGAGAGACAGACAGAGAGAATGAGTTCAGACTTTGTGCACTTAGTTTTATCTGGGTACTGGGGAATCAATCTCAGGTTGTTTGGCTGTGCAGGCAAGCACCTTAATCACTGTGCAATCTCCCCAGCCCAGGAAATTCATTATATTTGAGTGTTTACTTTAAATAAAATATGTCTGAAAAACTGTGTATTCATTTTTCTTTCATCTTACTACTTTGTAGGTTAATAAAGCAGTAAGTAGCATAGAATTTGACAAGAATCTTTGAAATAGAAGTTGAGGAATTTAAAATATATCTAAGTGACATGTTTAACCCATGTTTTTTAACTAAGGCAAGGTGAGGTTGAAATATCTTGAAGTACACACAGTTCCTTTGATGAACTGATATTTGTCATGATTAAATATTTTCTATTCTCCCACCCAAGAATGCATATTATTATCTTATTTCATCAGGCTTCTCCTTGTCTAAATCCTCTTTCTTTCCAGAGTTACCTCACTCCATTGTGTGTGTGGTGAAAAATGCCTGGCACCCAACATCTTCTGTCTTCCTGGGGTGTAGGAGTAGAAGTGGGATGAAGGAGGGGCTGTGATTTCCTCATGAACTGTCTAAGTCCTCCTTGAACCTTTCCCCTTTGTTTTCATATTTATCACTGCCCATCTTATACTGAGTTATGTATTCATTTGTTACTTCATCTGCTAGAGATCTGTTGAAATGAGCTGTAAGAGCCCTGGATGGATTTTCTGTTACTGCTTGGATCTTAAATGTCCCCAAAAGTGCACATGTTCCAGAGGCTTGGTCATCAGCCTGGGGCACTATTGGGAGGTAGTGAAACACATAGGAGTTGGGGCTTAGAGGAAGGATGTTAGTTGATTGGGAGCATGGCTTTGAAGGGACCATTGGGACCCATGCCCCTTTGTCTCTTTAGCTTTGCTTTCTGGCTGCTCGGAGTGAGCAGCTTCACCCCACCATATAATCTCCACCAACGTGTATTGTCTCACCCCAGCCTCCAAAACAAGGAGTCAACTGACCATGGACAACAGCCTCTAAAACTATGAGCCACAATAACTCTCCCTTCCTTTTAAACTGATTTGCTCAGGCATATTGTGTCACAGTGTTGAAGAGCTGACTAACACATCTTTAAGTTAGTCATGCTCTCTGCGGTTCCTTTGGCTCAGGTGAGCATAAAAGGCTCCTGCTGTCTCCAGAAGCACCACTTTCAATGTCCACGACACCTCCTCAGAGTGACAGCAACTTAACCCATCATTAAAACTTAACAGTGGCCTGAGAGTGAGGAGGCAATCCCCTGGGGGAGAGCCTTCTGTTTTAGTTCTGAACAAATTGGCCTCAGGATTAGACCATCAGCCTTCCCACGGATACCATCCAGCAAGAACTCCAACCCTGTAGGCACCCAGTCCTCCCTGGATTTCTCCAACCTAGTTTAGATCTGGGTGTGAGTAGGTGAGAGCATGTGACAGAAGAAGCCTTGGGAACGTCTAGAAACCTTCTGTTCCTACGATGTCCCCTTAATGCTGTCCCGAATGAAGCCCACCTTTCCGTGTGGAACGGTGTAGAGAGTAGCCTCAAATACAGTCCAGCACTGACCAGCTTTGTAAACTCCTTGTCTGATTTCTGTGCCTCAGTGTCCCCCTCTGACAAGGCGCTCCTTCGAGGAATAAATGAGCCAGTACCTATACATGTTAAAAAAAATTCTGTCTGCATCCAGGGAGCTGTGGTTTAATTTAGTTGTATTTATTACTGCATGGCTTATTTGCCTTCAATGGTTTTGATTTTTTTTTTAAGAGAGAAATCAAATGCCGTGAGATGCACACATTCCCTTACTTCTCAGGAGCAATGATAATTACTCCATCATCGTGGGTGAGGAGTGTCCTTGGGTGTCTCTGATAGTGAGGGATCGGTACCCTGTCCATATCTCATCGGAGGTCCAATAAAAGAAGCAAATCAAAGTCAATCAAGTCTTCTCTTCGTCCCAAACCTGTGATCTGATGATACTTTGTCTAAAGAATGCCTTCAGGAGAAGAGGTGAAATGCTTGGTAAGCAGCACACGAAGGAAGAACCAGCTCTAGCGTTAAGTCAAAATGCAGAAAGATGCACCGGCCTTGGGCCTAAGTTACTTTTTTACATGCCTTCCTGTGTTGGGTAGTTTGTTTGTTTTTGCAGTAGTTTGTTTGGCCTTTGTTTTTGTGCTAGGTTACATCCTCAGCCCTAGTACGTAACTGAAATAGGACACACACACACACACACACACACACACACACACACACACACACGAGTCTTTAAAATGATGAAACTGATGAGCTAATTAGAATGACTTAAAAATCAAATCAAAATTCCAAGCACAGGTGAACCACCCAGACTGACATACCTGTCCACATACCACGTGGGCATATTTGAGCCACAGAAGAAGCCCATTTTCCTGTTTGGATCATTTACCAGTACATTTGTTCATTTTATTCTTGTATGAGTTCAAAGAGGGAACCATGACAGGGCTGGGGACGTAGCTCAGGGCAGAGTACTTGTCTGGAATGCCCAGGATCCTTGGTTCTGGCTCCAGCACTGCAGAGTAAAGAAAGCTCGCAGCAAACAGGCATGCAAATCCCACAGGGGACACAGGGGCATGTCTTTAACGCCCTCCCTCTCCAGGCCGCACCCCAGGCTCCAAGGACTCTGCTAGCTCAGGTTGTTGGCATCCTCTTGGGTAGAGTTCAGTTGGTCGAGTGCTTGCCTAGCAGGCAGGAGGCTCTGGGTTCAGCCCCCAGCACTGCATAAATCAGACGTGGTGTACACACCTATAACCCCAGCCTTTGGGAGGTGGAGGCAGGGGGATCAGGAGTTCAAAGTCGTCCTTAGCTATATAGTGAGTTCTAATGAGACCTTGTCTCCAAACCAAACCCAACCAAGCCAACCCAACCATAATGAAAAGACTGCTGGAGTGGCGGAGATCAGGGACGACCGCATTCTGTCATAAACTAATGGCGTGATCTTGGGCCATCCAATGAAGGCATTGGGTTCAATGATCTGAAGTGTCCTTTTTGTATCCGGCATAGACAGAGGAGAGACCTGCACAGACCTGGGTTTAGCTGTGAGGTGACATCACACCATGCATCTTCCTGCTAACCCTTTGCAAATTTTTGACCATTTCATTGTCAGCTGTTTCTGACTCTGAGAGGGGTGTTGGTCAAGCGGGAGAACGATTGAATGTTCGAAGCTATCTTTTTCATTTTTACCCTCAAGGGGAGTGGGTGCCTCATATTCATAACATTCCTTCTTTTAGCCTTTCAAGTCCTTTTCTCATTAGGAATGAGTATTAAAAAGTCCGTCAGAATGGTATGTGGCCTTTTGTTTTACTAGTTTGGGAAGAATTAAAACTGAATGAAGAGACAATGTCTTCGTTTTTTTTTTTTTTTTTTTTATTAAACTAAAGTTGTGTGAATTCGTAATAATGATAATAAAGAGATTGTCCGTGCGTTTTCAGAAATCAGCTGCTCTTTTCTGGGACAGGATTCACGGTTCTCTCCCCCCTTTCACCTACGAATTGAAAGCAAGTTGAGGGTTGGAGATGTCAGTAAATGATAAATAATTGACTCATGATGACACTGGCTCCTGGGCTCTAATGGCTGTTATTGTTGCAGGAGGGGCTCATTACTCCTAGGCGTGGCTCCCCACCAGGGCCAGATCAGTTTATCAGAGACCTAATAGGCACATGTGATGTAATTAGTGCTGTGATGAGCGAGGCAACCTACTCTTCCCATTTAAAAGAAAAATACTCACTTTTGCTTGGCAGCCACACCTTCTAATTACTTGCAAATGGTTAAGAGTCATTATCTTCAAAGTTTGGAGAAAGAAAAAGGGCGGGGAGGGGGCATACTGATAGTGGAAAGCTGAAAGGTTCAAAGGCTCTTGTCAACCAGCTGAGCTACCACAGCCCGCATGGGTTGGGTGTGATGAGGCAATCCAGGCGGCCAGTGGGCAGAAGGTGATGGTCAACCTATTGCCCGGAACCCTCCCCTTCCCCCACCTCCTTTGAAGTATGTCTTGGGCAAGAGGTGGTGGTGCTGGGAGAGTGCGTGGGAGGGCTGAGTTGAGTATTCCAGCACTCAAGTGGTTAAATACTGCCACCTTTCTTCTCGTCCACAACCCTGGTGCCAGCTCACCTCCTTGTAAGGTTGAAATTACCCTCTTTACCTTCAGACTTTGCCTTTGGTTGTCAAGCCTGGGAACTTTCATTGCCGCTGCTGACAAGCCACCAGACACTTAGGTTCTGTGATGGAGCCAAGTCTCTCACTTTGTCCCGGTGGAGCGAGGCTTCAGCCCAGGAACAGCAGAACAAGACTGCAGAGAGATAATGTCTGAACCAGTGATGAGAAATCCCATCAGCGCGAGCTCATGAATCCCAGCTTGTTGTCTTCAGATGACATCAGAATTATGGTCTTTTTTGTTTTGTTCTGTCTGTTTTTTAGTTTTTCGAGGTAGGGTCTGGCTTGTGGAGCAGCCCAGGAGATTTCAGATACACAAGCAAGCAAGCGTCTAGAACATTGCAAATTCCCCTTCGTCCCTCTCATACCTGCATCTTGGAAAGTTATTGTGTCCATCACCGTGACAAAATTCCTGGGGAAAACTACGTAAGAGGGGGAGAGAATGATTTTTTTAGGGATTTCAGATCATGGCCCACTGGCCCTGCTGTTTTGGAGAGCCCTCCGTCATTCCTTAACCTCTCCTCCCTCTCCCTTTTCCTCTCTTAAATTCCTTAGAGAGCTGCAAGGTTTGTAGATCTCTTGCAACTTGTTAACTGGTTAGGGAGACACAGTTTTCTCTGTTTGCACATAAATGTTGGTGATTATTCTTTTCATTCAGTATTCTCTGTGGAGAGTAATGGCCACGAGAGGACAGCTGACAGTTCTGAGTTTGTTTAAAGGATGGGCCCAAGTCGTTTGGGGCTGTCCCACTGGACCTGCCCCTTCTGTCAGTTGCCACTTCCTGCTTCAGTCACCCTGGCTGAAGGCTTTATTACAGGACGCCCCGGCTAGCCAACAGTGCCCGGCAGCCTTTGAATTTTTATGCTACTTTAAACCCTATAAAAGGGACTGGATTTCTAAACTTCTTCTCTCTTAAAGGTATAAAAAATATTTTTAGTATCTGTTAAGTGTTCATGTTATGCTCAGCACTTAACCCGTGCTGTTGTAGATGAGAACCATCTGACAGGGGCTCCCTTCCAGAGCCTGGACGTTCTTCAGGGGAGCAGGAACACGCTGCATGTGAATGCGTGTGTGTCTGTGTGTGTGCGCGCGCACGTGCTCCTGTGAAGGCTGGGTGTGTGTTTCAAATGACTATTTCTTTAAAAATTTTTTTTATTATTTTATTTATTTTTGGAGAGAGACACAGAGAGAGACAGACAGAGAGGGAAAGGGAGACAGATAGAGATGGGCGTGCCAGCAGTCTCTCAGCTGCTGTGAACGAAATCCAGATGCGTGCGCCCCCTTGTGGTTAAGTGCAGCATTGCGCCCTTGCATCACTTTGCATCTGGCTAAACATGGAACCTGGAGATTGGAACCGGGTTCTTAGGCTTAGGAGGCAGGCGCCTTAACTGCTAAGCCATCTCTCCAGCCCTCAAATGACTATTTCTATACACACAGTTTTATTGCTTGAGTCAAGATCTCATGTATCTCATGCTGGCCTCAAAGCCAAAATATAGCCCGAGATGACCTTGAATTTCTGATCTTTCTGCCTCTACCACCCAAGTGCTGAGCTTATAGGCGTATGCCACCATATCTGGTTTTATGTGCTGCTGAAGATGGAACCAATGCTTTGTGCACTTTAGGCAAGCAGTCTACCAAATTGTGCTACATCCTTGGCTCTGCGCTCATTTCACAACTAACACAACGTGTGTGCGTGTAGAGCAACCCTTCCTAATCTGAGGTCTTAAGAAAACTATATGGTTGACAAACTGAAGTCAAAAATGACTTAAAGCCGGGCGTGATGGCGCACACCTTTAATCCCAGCACTTGGGAGGCAGAGGTAGGAGGATCGCTGAGAGTTCAAGGCCACCCTGAGACTACATAGTGAATTCCAGGACAGCCTGGACCAGAGTGAGACCCTACCTTGAAAAATCGAAAAACCAAAAAAAAAAAAGTGACTTAAAATGTCATAAATTTCACTAATGTCAAACAACAACAAAAGACAAACAGTAGAAAAAAAAAATCCCTTACAGTCTCCATTCTTTGCTCTCTAAAACTTTTCTAGTAATGTCTTTCCTTCCCTCCTCCCTCTCTCCCTCCTTCCCTCCTTCTCTCCTGTTCTTCCTCCTTTCCTTTCTCCATTCCTTCCTTCTTCCCTCTCTCCCTTCCTTTCTAAATTTGAGATAGGTTTTCCCTTATAGTCCAGGCTACTGTCCAACTTGCCATCCCCCTGCCTCTGCCTCCAAGCACGCCACCACACTTGCCCTTCATTGACTCTTTCATAACCCACTGCTTAGCTTAGCCGGGGTGAAGTTAGTACAATAGGCTTCGTCTGGTCCTCAATCCAGATGATCAGTGCTTTCTGGATTTGATGTTTCCTGTCTCTGAGCATCTTTTAGGGACCACGGGGCCTCCCTTCTATAAATGTGCATTATCTTTCTCCCACTTGAGGCTAAGGATGGATGTGCAGGGCCAAGATCACCTTGCCTTGATCTTTCATTACCTTCTTCAAGATGTTATTGTAAAAACCAGCATTTCCACCCTGACCTTGACATCACATTCCTGTCAGTTTCACGTGGAACTGCCCATCCTCCAGCACGTTGAGCAATTACCTTCTACTGTTTATATGTGCACCTGGTCTATGTTGTTTTGTTATAGCAGCTTAAATGGACGGTGACAGGAAGATAAGGACTGGTGACAGCATTATGAGAGGCTCAAGTCTGTCTGACCTGTAGTAATTTATTTATTTATTTATTTATTTATTTATTTTATTATTATTTTTAATTTTATTTTTTTGGTTTTTCAAGGTAGGGTCTCACTCTGGCTCAGGCTGACCCAGAATCACTATGTAGTCTCAGGGTGGCCTCGAACTCACGGTGATCCTCCTACCTCTGCCTCCCGAGTGCTGGGATTAAAGGCGTGCGCCACCACGCCTGGCCGTAGTAATTTATTTTTAGCGTGGGATGACACTGCTTTCACACTGCTATTTTCGAAGCCTCTGAGTCCTGGACAAGGAGGGGGAATAAAACTCCAGCGTTAAGCGCAGAATAGCAGATGTTGAAATGACTTATCACTCCACTTTCTATTCTGGCCTTTTCTAGATGATACACCCCATATTTTAGTTTTTATTTAATTATATTTTTGAGACAATGTTTCACTCTGTAGATCGAGCTGGTCTTGAACTGACAGTGACCCTCTTGCTTTAGCCCCTCAAATGCTGGCATTACAGACTTGAGTTTCCTCACTTGTCTTCAGGTCTCTGCTATGGTTTTGAAGTACAGAGTTACTTGGGAACAGTAGTGACTGCTCGACACCTTTAATCAAAGCTCAGGTACTGTTAGTGAGCATGTCTGCTTCCTCTTTTAAAGAGAAAGAGGAAATATTCAGAAGAAAGCTATAAATCTGATAGGAAATGAATGTATTTTGCACAATAGCTAAGTGAGTTTGATAGAGTTTATAAAACTGATGTGCAGACTACACAAACACCTTGATTTTTTATGATATTTGAAAATTATTTATTTACACAGGGTTTTCTGTATCATTAAGGCTAGACTTGTACTTACCGTCCTCTAGCCTTGGTGTCCTGAATGCTGGGACAACAGGTGTGTACTGGGATCAAGGTGTGAACTGGGATCAAGGTGTGAACTGGGATTAAGGTGTGTACTGCGATCATGGTGTATACTGGGATCAAGGTGGGATGACAGATGGGTACTGGGATGACAAGTGTGTACTGAGATGATAGGTGTGTACTGGGTTGACAAGTACGTACTAGGACCACAGGTGTGTACTGGAATCACAGGTGCTTAGCGGGATGGCAGATGGATACTGGGACAACAGATGGGTACTGGGATATAGGTGTGTACTGGTACACCCCGCTGTATTTGATATTCCCGTGAGAGGTTCCCGGTCTTATGGCTTTTAGAGGAAGCTGCCCTTGATATGAATACCACAGCTGTTGGTACAAACACTGGGCTGGTAGTAAGGAGTTCTGTGTTCTTAACTCTGCCTCATGCCCACATGGCATCCATCAGGAGCTGCTTAGTTAGAGAGGCTTGTGTATCCAGAGCTGCTCCAGCTATTTCTGGTCATGTGAATGTGTAATATCTCCCAGAGCCTCGTGGGGTTGAATGTTTGGTCCCCAGCTGGTGACAATTTAGGCAGTGAAGAATCGCTGAGGAGGTGTGTTTCTGGGGATGGGCTTTGGGGTGTTATAGCTAAGCTTCACCTGGCCAGAGCTCAACTCACTCTCTTGCTGCATTTTGCCTGCTGTGATGAAACTTCCCCTCCACATTGTAAGCTGAAGTATAGAAACCCTTTCCTCACATCAGCGGCTTTCGGTTGGGTATTTTGTCCCAGCAATGCAAAGTTAACTTCAGCACCACTACAAGATTTCACAGTAGCTCAATGTCACTCACTCCACATTCAATCCTGATACTATATTCTACAAAAGATGCAACACTCTCTGTGCGTGTGTTTTAATATCCTTAACTATGTGGTTCTTTCCTACAAAAGCAGCACTAGAGACACTTTGAAGAGAAATGTTAGAAATCATCTATCTTCCTAAATATTCTAGCAAAGAGCCTGCCAAGTGTATTTTCTTGTTAATGCCCAGGATCACTGAGCTTCATTCTACAATGAAGACATGACTTAACTTCTTCTCAATGCTTGTATATTTATAGTTTCATTTATTGAAACAATACACATGCATAAAAACTTCAGTTTGGGAACCCAGTCATTAAATAGCCATTGATCTTGCATTAATAATATCTAATGTTAAAACTCTCTTGAGAATTCA
This sequence comes from Orientallactaga sibirica, assembly GCA_036365145.1. NCBI lineage: Eukaryota > Metazoa > Chordata > Mammalia > Rodentia > Dipodidae > Orientallactaga > Orientallactaga sibirica. Next base: position 4,592,757 of record JAEOAD010000463.1, on the reverse strand, counting down.
TTGAGAGTGGAAAAATAAATGTTTTTGTGTAGATAAGTGGTAAAATAGGAAACTTGAAAGGATGCTTTTCTATGTCAAATCACCATTCCTTTCAGGCAGCCATCTCTTTGGAATCACTAATGACCTCTTTACCAATCAAACCATTATCATAATGGGTTCATGTCCCAAAGACATCACATTAAATAGACATAGTAGCTGAGCTCTGAGATCTCATGCAACATGATTTTAGAGATTTCTCTGCCTTCTGCAGGAAGTTTTAAGGTAAAATGAAGCACAATGCATCACAAAATGCTGATTTTCATGTGAATAAAATTTCTCATTCTCCTTACTGTATTTGTACTTCTTTCACAGTCTTGAACACACATAACTACAGACATGATTTTTTAAATTATGTTGTATCTTTATGAAGCAAATGCTTTTTTTGTTGTTATTGTTGTTCAAAGTCTCTCTATCTGAGGCTGGGGAGGAACCTCCATGACTAATGTGCTTGTCATACATGCATGAAGACCTGAATTCAGATCCGCAGTGCCCATGTCAAAAAGCCAGGCATGGGGGCGAGTGCCTGTTACCTCAGCACTGGGCTGGTAGGAACGGAGTCTCCCCAGGGCTTGCTGACTACTTAGTCTAGCTGAACCAGTGAGCTCTAGGTTCAGTGACAGACCTTGTCTCAAAAAATAAGCTGGAGGGACTGGAGAGATGGATTAGCTGTTAAGGTGCCTGCATGCGAAACCTAAGAACGCCCGCTCGATCTCCAGGTCCCACGTTTAGCCAGATGCAAAGATGCAAGGGTGCAATGCCACACTTGCCCACAAGGGGGCGCACGCATCTGGAGTTCATTCACAGAGGCTGAGAAGCTGCTGGTGTGCCCATTCTCTATCTATCTCTCTGACTGTTTAAAAAAAAAATAAGGTGGAGGAAGACACCTGTTATTGACCTCCAGGCTCCACATATATGAGTGAACACAGTTGGGTGCACCCATACACATATGTACATGCTTGCACACATGCATGTGCATCTGCACCACACTCAGGTGCACCCACACACATATGAACATGCATACACATATTCACATGCACCTGCATACACTCAGGCGCACCCATACACATATGAACATGTGCACACACACACACATCACAGACACATACACATACAAACAAAATATCTCTCCAACTGATTACAGTTTATTGGCCCACAAATGGCTCAACCCAGCAGAGCACAGGACTAAATGGAAGACAGCCACCGCTCTGCATAAACACGTGCACAGAAACCCAAACAGTCCCAATGATGAGGCACATGTTTGTTTTGCCTGGAATGCACTTAGGATATGGGCTAGCAATGCTTGATGGCACTGCCACTTTGCAAAAGGGGGAGGTTAAGAAAAAGTTCCAGAAATAAACTTTCTTTTTCAACATCTGTACCACTTCTGTCTAAAGGACACAAAAATCATGAACTTGAATTTATTCTATATTTAGCAACTTTTTTTTCCTGGCAAATTGAGATGCTTGACAGTTGACATCTATTAGTCGTAAAGGGAAGAGTGTTTATGGGTGAGGAGAAGATCCATTCTCCATGAAAACCCTTCTCATCTTTACTGAGCTGCTCTGGTCTGTGGTGAGCAGACCTGACCTGGCAGAGGGCATTTTTTGGAGTCAGCAGCTGGGTTTAACCATTCAGAAGCCCGTGGCTACATTTGAAGCAAACAGTTTGTTCCAATTACTGTTTTCAATGGATAATAGGAATTATAGATATTAAAAATGATATTAGGGGGCTGGAGAGATGGCTTAGCGGTTAAGTGCTTGCCTATGAAGCTAAGGACCCCGGTTCAAGGCTCAATTCCCCAGTATCTATGGAAGCCAGATGCACAAGGGGGTGCATGCATCTGGAGTTCATTTGCAGTGACTGGAGGCCCTTGTGTGCCCATTCTCTCTCTCTCTCTCTCTCCCCTCTCCCCTCTCTCTCTGTGTCTCTTTCTCTCTCGGTCTGTGCTCTCAAATAAATAAATAAATAAATAAATAAATAAATAAATAAATAAAATATTAGGTTATAATAACATTGAGCAAATACACTTATATATGTGGGTGTATATACATAGACATGCAAACCCCTCACCCCTCCCACACATTGTTACCTCCTTACGATGGTGGTTATAGGACCCAAATTTCAAACACATAAAGGAATAAAGTAACAAAAATTTAAAAACCCACTAACAACCCCCAGAACACATTGTCATCTTAATAAATTAAGAAAGAGTTTCATTCAACTTGAACTTCTACATCTAAATAATTTCCCAGTAGAAGTGTTTATCCTTTAATAAGAGAAAATACTTCAAACTTCAAAATCTTATTTACAACCATTTTCCATATCTGTGGGTTCAAGTTTGCATATGACATTAGCATCTTCCACAAAAACAAATTCATCAAGAATGCAGGAAGGTACCCGGGACTAATGATCCAAGTTTTCCAAACACTTGATTTGTACATAATAACGACATGCAAATGGAATAAGAAAGCCCAGAGAATCTAATGTGCTTGACCCAGATATCTTCCTTAGCCTGGCCACATTGTGAAGTGCTAACATCCACAGGCAACGGAGAGAGCTAGTGAAGCAGAAATGTGCCACGAATCCCAGGATCACTCAGGATGCTCGTGCAGGACCAGAGAAATGCCTCCGTTACATAAGGACTTGACAATCTTTGCTCTGTAAGCTTGTCTTACCTGCATGCAGAACACCCTGCACTCCAGCAATAAGAACTTCTCACAAGCCATTACTGTCCTTTCTAAGTTTTGCCTCCCTCGCAGGTAGAAAACTGTAAAGAACAGGATTTTGTCACAGCTAAAACTTTACAAAAACGGATGTGAGCTTGTGCTACTTTCGAACTGATTCTACTGACTTTGGTAAGGAGTAAAATATCAGAGGTCGGGAAGAATTCTCCATCGGGGAATTGTCTGGCTAGGGACCTGCGTTCAATCCCTAGAACCCATGCCCAAATGTCAGGCGTGGTGGTGTGCCCTTGAAACCTCAGCACTGGAGGGGCTCCTTGGAGGCCCTGTTTACCCGGTCTAGCCTACCTGAGGAGCTCTAATTAAATGCGAGAAGCTGTCTCAAAAAAACAACAGCCCAGGTTGTCCTCTGACATCCACACACGCGCATGTGTGTGTGCACACACTCACACATGAACACACATATGCATTAAAATGTATTGTGCGTCTCTATACTTTTTGCTGTAGAAGCCCTAACCCCTGAGGTGAAGGTGTAGACTGATGAGGTTGCATGAGGACAAGGCACCAGAGCTCTCCGTCCACCAACAGTGAGAAGGCTGCTGCGTGCACAACAGGACAAGGATCTCCATCAAGAAAGGAATTATCCCAGCACCTTAGACTGCCTCCAGAACAGTGAGAAATCAGTTGGTGTTGCTTAACCATCTCGATTGGTATTTTTTGGTAGGGGCCAGAGCAGACAGATATGTTTTTTTAATTTTTCAGTAGGTCTCCAAATGAATCACCTAGTTGCCTCTTACAGTAATTCCAAAAGTGGACCCCCTATTGGATATACAACTACATGAAATAAAAGGGCATGATAGCAAGCATCCTAAGGTCCTTTCATAGTTATTCAGATTCTGATAGAAGTCTCTGGGGATGGGAAGTGAGGTTGGTTGGCAGTCTTGCCTGTCCATGGTGACACTTCTCCAAGGTACCCTTGCTGCTAGGTGCAGATTTTTCTTTCTTTTTAACAATTATTTTATTTTTATTTATCTATCGGGGGGGGCAGATAAAGAAAGAGAGAATGGGCATGACAGGGCCTCCAGCCACTGAAAACAAACTCCAGATGCATGTGCTCCCTGGAGAATCGAACTGAGGTCCATCTGTACAGCCCCCTAGGTGCAGTTTTTTAAATCCTTTTGGGAAGAAGGATGAAGAGACTATGTTGCACTGACTTACTCCTGTCTATTAATTTGAGACCGTTACAAGAGCAAAGGAAGTCTGGCCCTCGTTTTTGCTCAGGACATTGAGTACACTGACAGACACTGCCGAGTTGCCATCATAGGCTCCTCTTGCTGCCTCCTCTACAACGCACATGGATGTGACCCAATCGCTTCCTGCTGTCTCAGCATCATCAGTGCACGCATCAGTTTCACGGCGTTCTGGGTAATTTGCAAGGCCACGTGTGGGGCTGCTTCTGTGTTGAATGGAACCAGGCAGCTTTTTGCTGTGATGTTTTGCTTTGTATTTTTTCCCCATATAGGCAATAGGTTTAGAAATTTTTAAGCACTTTCTTTGTCTTAATTAGATGGCATTATGATACTCATTATAATAGATAATAGTTGACGTTAATCAAAACAACCAACTTTCTAATTGAATTGATAAACCAATCAGTCCCCCAAGGCGCTTTTATAGCATATTATGTAGAATGAGAATAATTAGATGTATTTGTACAATATGGTGAAAATTAAAAGTTAAAAAAATATATGATTTGTAACTGTAATTTAAAATGTTGGAATTTTTTTCCAGTGATAATTATAATCAGTATTTCTTTGGGGAAATTGCTAGTAAAAATTTATTTGGATGAGTCTAAGCCCAAAATTAAACAAGCAAATGCATATCTATTTTTTAAGGAACAATACAGACATTCACATATATTTAAACTGGATCATGTTTACTTATCTGAGTGGCTTTGGTTTGCAAGACATCCATATGTCTCTCAGATGCCCAGATAACAACCTGACTAATCTTGGTATACTTAGTCTACATATTTGGGTATGGACAGAGAATGCTGAGCAAGTTCTGCTAAGGAGAGAAGGGTGTAGTTAAGAAGCAAGCTCTGCTGGCTTTGGGGATGCTGAGGAGCCCGGATGGTGTACAACTGTTGCTCTGGTGCTATGTGATGTGTTTGATGAGGAAGGGAATGGGTCCTCCACATTGTCAAATGTCAAGGGAGATGCTGGAATGATTGTTCTTTTGGTCAGCACTAGAGCCCTGGTTGCCAAAATATTTTTTAAGGAATCATAAAAATTTGAGTAAGTACAGCTTATAAGATCAAAGAATACCCTCCTCACATTCTAAAGTTTTCCAAAACAAATTCCTTCTACCTTAAGTCTTTCATCTATCATCCACCCATCTATCTTTCTAAAATCTATTTACCATCTATCATCTATCATCTGTCATCTGTTATCTATCTATCTATCTATCTATCTATCTATCTATCTATCTATCTATCTTCTTCTTCATCATCATCATCATCTATCTACTATTTGCCTACCTAGCCATCCATATCTATCCTTAAAATTACCCGATATAAAAATGTACCAGGATGAAATTCTGTTGACCATTATCTTATAGTTGGAAAACTTGACAAATAGTAGATGTAAAAATAGATCAGATTTCTGAGGCTGAACCTCATTTTTCTTGTTTATTATAGAAGAGACTGGGGGGGGGGCTATACTTGGTATTGCTTCCAAAAACTAAAGGCCTTAAATTGGTGTTTTTAAGCTCTCTATAAGGTCCATAGATGTGTAAAGTAATCTCTTAGCTCCCTGGAATCATAAAAGTATTGTGCCTGTGTGAAGTGAACATTTTCCATAAAAGTGTCCATTATACTCAAGAATATCTCAAAGCTCTTCAGTTAACTGTAAGGAAATATATTTTAGCCAGGTATGGTGGTGCACACCTTTAATCCCAGCACCCAGGAGGCAGAGATAGGAGTATCATCTTGAGTTTGAGGCCACCCTGAAACTGTACAGTATATTCCAGGTCAGCCTAGGCTAGAATGAAACCCAACATCGAAAATATACATACATATATATTTAGAAAGGTTTCCAATTCATTAATTTCTGCTCTGATCTTGGTTATTTCTTTTATCTGGAGCTCTTATGGTTGGATTCATCATGGCTTTCCAATGTCTTTAGGTGGATGGTTAGGTTATTAATTTGGAAACTCTCTGTCTTTGTTATGAAGGTTTTTAGTGCTATGAATTTCCCCCTTCGGAGAACTGCCTTCATTGTGTCCCATAAGTTTTGGTAGGCTGTATTTTCATTATCATTAAATTCTAGAAATTTTACAATTTCTTTTTGATTTCTTCCACAACCAATTCATTATTTAAAAGTATCTTGTTCAGTCTCAAGGAGCTGGTGGAGTTCCTGATGTGTCTCTTGTTGTTAATTTCTAGCTTTAAAGCACTGTGATCTGATATGATGCAGGAAGTTATGTCAGTTTTCCTGAACTTATGGAGGTATGTTTTATGGCCTAATATATGTTCTATTTTGGAGAAGGTTCTGTGGGCTGCTGCGAAGAATGTGTATTCTGTAGAGTTGGGGTGGAAAGTTCTGTAGATGTCCACTAGGTCTAGTTGGTCTATGGTGTTGTTGAGCTCTCTTACTTCCCTGTTGATTTTCTGTTTGGATCATCTGTCTATTGTTGATAGTGGAGTATTGAAGTCCCTAACTATGATGGTGTTGGTGTTTATTACTGACTTGTTGTGAAGTAGGTTTTGTTTTATAAACTGTGGTGCACCTGTGTTTTGTGCATATAGATTTATGATTGTAATGTGCTCATGTTGGATCATTCCCTTGAGTGAGAAGTGGCCTTCTTTGTCCTTTCTGATTACTTTCAGTTTGAAGTCTATTTTATCAGTTATTAATATAGCAACACCTGCTTGTTTCTTATTTCATTTTCTTGGAGTATCATTTCCATCCTTTCATCCTGAAGAAGTGCCTGTCTTTAGGGATAAGGTGGGTTTCTTGAAGACAGCATATAGAAGGATCCATTTTTCTGATCCACCCTGTTAACTTGTGTCCTTTGATGTGTGAGTTAAGGCCAGTAATGTTTATGGTTATAATTGTGAGGTTTGACTTAATCCTTGTCACGATGTGGTGCTTTGTGGGGTTTGATACTTTCTTGGGCTTTGTACTTTTTTGAGCCAGCACTGGTTTTGATTATTGTGATCTCTTCTTTAGGCTCTTGAGAGTGGTTGTTGGACTCTTCTGTGTGGAGTATTCCCTGAAGCATTCTCTGTAGGTTTGGCTTTGTGTTATATGATTATAGAGCTGACATTTTTGTGGAGAGTTTTCCTTTTACCATCCATTATGAGGATTACTTTTGCTGGGTACAGTAGTTTGGATTGGAAGCCATAGTTTTATAGATTTCGAAGTGTTCCATTCCAGGCCCTTCTGGCTTTCAGGGTTTCCATTGAGATAACTGCGGTAATTCTGATGGGATTGCCTTTAAATGTAGTGAGCCGTTTCTCTCTTGCTGCTTTCAGCACTCTGTCTTTGTTTTCATTGTTAAAAGTTTTAACTATGATGTGCTTTGGAGAGTTTCTTTTGCCCTGTCTGGTGTTCTATGTGCTTCTTGTATCTGAATGGGCCTCTCTTTTGTGAGATTGGGAAATTTTTCTTCCATAATTTTGTTGAATATGTTCTCTATGCCTGGCTTGGATGTCCTCTCCTTCTGCTATAGCCATGATCTGGATGTTTGGTTATTTTAGGGTATCCCACAATTTCCTTGTATTTTGTGTGCATGATTTTTTTGAACTTAGCAAAGTTTTTGGACTCCCAGGTCAATTCCTTCTGTCTTGTCTTCCAGGTTGTAGGTTCTGTCTTCTACATGAGTGACTGTTAGTGAGGGGTTCTAGAGAGGTTTTAAAAGCTCTATTTGATTTTTGGTTTATGTTGTGTTATTTTGCATCTCTTTCTTCAGATACAATTTCAGTTCAAGGTCTGACATTCTTGATGCTTCCTGGAATTCATTTTTGCATTTGATCATGTCTTCATTAAGCTTAATTGGCTGGTTATTGAGATCCTCTATTTGGTGACTCACCTTCAATTCATTTAAATCTCTTTCTAGGCTTTTCTGATTTTTTCAATTAAGTTAAGCCTAGGGACAAAAGCTGAGTGCTCTAAGAGATGATTCTGCTCAACTTCATTTATGCGCTTGCTGGGTTTTTTTTTGATGCTTTGCTTCCAGTTCAGCAATTCTTTTCATCAGGGTCACACTTGTGTTTTCATTTTGGGATTCAACTTCTACTGTTTTCCTCTATGATTTCACTGGAGGCTTCCAATATGGGACTAGGCATCCTTGGTGGAGATCTCTCAGTTTTCTGACTTTCGTTGGTTTTTCTGTGTTGTGGTCTACCCATCTTAGGGAAAGGTCTTATTTTATTGAGGAGGAAGCAAGTACTTGTCCTTGTAGGATCTTCAGTGAGTGTTTCGTTTTAAATGTGGGCTGTATTGGTTTGGATGGGGTTATAACCACAGATGCACAGATTGTGGAAATTGCAAGTACATCAAAAATACCTGGGGAGGGCTGAAGAGATGGCTTAGTGGTTAAGGCGCCTGCCTCGTAAGCCTAAGAACACCAGTTCCAATCTCCAGGTCCCATGTTTAGCCAGATGCAGTGATGCAAGGGCGCAATGCCACACTTGCCCACAAGGGGGCGCATGCATCTGGAGTTCGTTCACAGCAGCTGAGAGGCTGCTGGTGCTCCCATTCTCTATCTGTCTTCCTCTCCCTCTCTCTCTCCAAAAAAAGAAAAAAAAAAACTACCTGGGGAACCTGGAGATGGGGAACTTGGAGCTCTGGCCTACTCACTCCACTTGAGCACACTCTTCAGCACAAGGGAATCAGAGGTTGGGGAACCAGGAACTGAGAAGCTGGGGAGCCAATGGCAAGAGGCAAGCTCCCACAGTGACCCATGCACCCTCTGGCTCAGGGAATTCAGGAGTTGGGGACCCAGGGAGCGGTCAATCAAGAAGCCAGAGCAAAATTCCTGCTGCCACATCACACATGCAGGGACCAGGCTGTCCCAAGCCAGCAGCAGGGGTACCGGGATTAGGGAACTAGAGAACCTTTATATGGCAATACTGGTTATTTTTAAAATCACCATTAATTTACGAAAAACTGTAATTTAAAAATATTCACCTGGGGGCTGAAGAGATGGCTCAGTGAGCAAGAACACTTCCTGTGCCATGTTTAGAGTCTGAGAGGGGCCAAGGTCAGAACCTCTGACATTAATGGTACAGACAATGGGGGTCAGCTCTGTGTCTCACAATGAGTAAAGATTCAAGGGTGTTGCATGCTCAGAATGGGTAGAAATGACGATCCCACTTCTGTTCTGGAAGAGCAGTCTCATGGGAATTTGGGTTTGCCCTCTTCCTTCCTTCCACCCCTTTTCACAATCACCTCTCAGTGTATTTTTGGAAGACTCCTCAGAGGTTCGTTACCTTAACATAATAGACATTTAAATGTTGTTTGAAGCATTTCAGGTAACAGATGGGTTGGAGATAACTGTGCCTGGCATAGAACAAAGCCCACCTTCGTGTGGAAACAGGAGGGGAACTGGAGACAGAACCTTGCTTTTGTCACACTGTCAACTACAGAATGGAGCTCCAAACTAAGGGGGTGGGATCACTGCTGAGAATGAAGATTCAAAGGGGATCATTGTAAGGAGGGTGTCCGTATATGAGTGCTACAGTATTCCCTGGTGGGGTGAGAGCAAGGTTTCTGGAGAGTTTTCCAGGCTTTATGAGCCATGTGAAATCGTGGAAGGGTCCACCCTGTTGGTCGGCCTTAGAGCCTGCACTGGCAGTTTCAAGTAGTCTAGTGCATTCCATAATGCCTCAGGATAAAGTCTTCCAACTTTAAACACTCCAAGGCAATTATCTTTTGATTGAAGAAAATGAATGTGATGCCTCATCCCTCTTTTCTACCTTTCAATCAAACAACCATTTATCATCACAGTGAAGTGCTGCTCTTATCACTGTGTTACATCCTATGTAAGTAAAACCTCACCAATCCTCATCTGAGCCTCCAATAACTTTCTTTCCTCCTTCCTTCCTTCCTTCCTTCCTTCCTTCCTTCCTTCCTTCCTTCCTTCCTTCCTTCCTCCCTCCTCCCTCCCTTCCTTCCTTCTTCCCTCCCTCCCGCTTCCCTCCATTTTTAAATTTCTTGATTGATTGATTTTGCTCTTTTTGAGGCAGAGTTCCACTCTAGCCCAGGGCACTATGAACTCACAGCGATTACGACCTCTGCCTCCCAAGTACTGGGATGAAAGGCGAGTTCCACTATATCCAGCTTCCTTTTTATTTTTAATTTTTAAAGGTAGGGACTCACTGTAGCCCATGCTGACTTGCAACTCACACTGTAGCCACAGGCTAGTCTCAAACTAATGGCAATCCTCCTTAAAGGTAGCGCATGCCCAGCCACCTGAACTGTCTGATAAGTACATGGAAGACAATAATGGGATTTTGTCAGAAGAGTGATATAATACGAACAAGTGATATGGCACAAGCACTCTGAAGCATTGGTTCCTTTCTCATTCTTAGAGATTTTAGAGATGGTAGTAGAGTAAAATCTCAGTGCATTTTAAAGTGGATCACACCATGGTGGTAGCTGCGAGAGAAATATCAGGTCACTTTGACATTGTTTCTAATTTCAGAAATCATCTACCTGCCAGTATATTATGTACACAATATAAAAATTGTCCCATTAGAAGGAAGTTCGCTTCTTCCCATTAAACGGATTCTTTCTAGAAGTATTGCATGTGTAATGCATTTCAAAAAATAAACAGAAAATAGGTTTCATTACTTAATGTCTTGTGGGCTGGATGTTATTCCTAATTTGAAGTCATCAGAGTGGGATGTTACTCTCCTAGGAGAATAGCCTTCAGGGAATATTAGTACACTTGGATGTTGGGGGAAATATGTTATTTACCACCTGTAAGTTGGCTATCTTGTGTTTTTTTTTTTTTCTTCTTTTTTAACTGAGAGCAGGCCTGTAGTCTTTATGTCCATTAGGTAGGGTGGTTTGGTTAATGGATGGGTAACAGGAAAGAGTGTGAGGGAAACCAATGTTAATGTGAACCCCCGCCGCTTTTATTATAGTGGCACCCGCAATAGTTAAGGTTGAGCAGCTGTTTCCATTATGAACTCCTATTTCAGGGGTTTATAACTGAGCTGTAAAAATTTGCTCCAGGCTAAAACTCCGCTTATCGGGGCTTAGCCTGAGAGAATATTTTTCCCCCCTACAATGATTTTTCCCCCCAAAAGAAGAACTCAATTAAGCAATTTCAAATCAGCTAAAAACACAGTTTTTTTTTTTAATGTCTCATTTTTATTGTGGTACTTGCAGATATTGGTATAGATGATAATTATATTTTCTATTAAGTTTCAGAATTGTACCTTTTAATCTATGAATCAAATATCTAATGAAGACTGAGGTAGCAATTTCCTAAGAGCAGCATTTTCAGACAATAAAACAGCGATATTTTGCTTATTTTAACAATAGCAATTAATTTGATAATCAGGGTAGGCTCTGGAAATTTGGCTTGCCTTTCTAGAACTAGTGAAATCATTTGTAACAGAGCGACTGACATCTCTAACTGATCATGGGTTGTTGAAGATGGAGATGGTATAATTGCTCGGGTATTTAGAAACCTTGAAAGGGCTCATCTTCTTTAGTCATAGACGATAGCAGGAGCCTCTATGGTACAACAGAAAAAGCCTGTAAATCAATATGTCATTATATTGAAACTATGTCTTAAACCAGGCATGGTAGCACACATCTGGAATACCAGCACCTATGAGGCCAAAGCAGTAATATCATGCCTTCCAGATCCACTTGGGATACATGTTAAAACTCTGTCTCAAAAAAGCAGGTTGGGAAGATGACTCAGTAGTTAAAGGCACTGCTTCCCAGGTCTGCTGGCCTATGTTTGATTCCCCAGTGGCACATGTATCTGGAATTGTTTGCAGCAACAAGAGGGTAGGTGTGCCCATCCTCCACTCTCTCCTTATAAATAAATAGATACTTTTTTTACAGTGTTATCACTCAGGTATGGGGAGATGAGTATGTCAGGAGATGTTGGCTATTGAAAATGTGCTCACAGATCACAGAGACCTGCCACAGAGACGTTTCACACCCTCAGGGCATCACGGACAAGCTCCACGGCCAGTCAGGAGGAAGAGGAAAGGAGTAGGACCTTGGGGGAGACACGGTAAGGGACTGATGGGGAGAGGAAACAGGCGAGTTCAGGTAATTTCAGTAGATAATGGGCACGGGACAGTCCCTTCATAGTCAACTAGACTTCGATGTCAAAGCTGTAAAACTCAGAAAAATCAGACACATGATTAATACATGGGCCCAACTCCGGCCATACTGACATATGCAATGCCAAATATTGGGCTGGAATGAACACATTTGCGTCAGTTTCTACCTCACTGTAAGGCAGTAATGACACGTCTCTCTCTCTTCACACTTGTGATCAACACTGGTCTTCCTAATAGATATATTCCCCGGGGCCATTCCTGAACTTCCCTCTGTATTTCAGTTTTCTCCTCCTCTTCCTCCTCACTGTCATCCTCTTCTTCCATCTCCTCCTCTTCTTTTGGCAGGATTTAAATGTCTGTGCCATAGTGTTTCTGTGAGCATTAAAGGAAGCGCCCACGTGCAACAAGAACACTGTCCATAGCATATAGCCAGCACTAGATAACAGGTAGTTAGTCGGTACATGTAATTTTCTCATAAGCCCAAATTTCCATTGCAAAAGTCCAAGGACGTGGACTGCAGCGGTAATGTCAAGCATCTGTCTATACATCCCGTCCTGTAGGGAGAACAAGCAACTCCCTCCTTGGCTGAGCCAGCACTGGCTATTAACAGCTTGTTCCCCACAACACCACAGATGCTGGGCCTCCAGCAAGTCTCATTGCAGCGGAGAGAGTCACTGCACATACCGTCCTCCCTTAGATCAATCTTGTTCTCCTGTTGGCTGTGGAGGTCAGGGAGGGAGCCATCTTCCTCTTTTACGTGGCTAATATGGCCGCTTGGGACCAACGTAGTTTGCTCTCAATCTATGTGTCTGCATGACAGGGAAGGTTTGGTGGGCAATATATCAACAACATTTTATTAGACATCGTTTTATTATTTTATTAATTTTTAAAATTTATTTGCATGCATAGAGGGGAGAGACAGAGATTGGGAATGGGTGCACCTGGGCCTCCTGCCACTGAAAATGAACTCCAGATGCATGCACTCCACTTTGTGCGTTTTTGGCTTTATGTGAGTACTGGGGATTTGAACTTGGGCCATCAGGTTTTGTAAGCAATTGCCTTTAATCACTGAGCCATCTCTCTAGCCCTACACATTCTTTTAGTAGCAAACGCTTCCCAAATCAAGTTCATGTACTTTCCTTTCTCTTCAAAATAAACAAATCCTAAAACCTTCAGGACAGACGAGCAAAATGTAGCCCGAAACAGTTCTGTCCAGTCCCAGCTCATTCTCTTCAGCCCCTTTGGGCCTGTGAAATGCATTTTTGCTAAGAGGAAATGATAACTGTTGGTGACAAACATGTTTGCTATGTGACAGAGGCCCTGTTCTGTGTCTCTTGTCTTATGGTCCAGTTACTTAAAAATGTGTTTTTTTGGGGGGTGGGGGCTGGAGGGATGGCTCAGCGGTTAAGCCACATGCCTGTGAAGCCTAAGGACCCCAGTTCAATTCTCCAGGTCCCACGTAAGGCAGATGCACATGGTAGCACATGCATCTGGAGTTCGTTTGCAGTGGCTACAGGCCCTGGTGCATCCATTCTCATTCTTTCTTTCTCTCTCTTTGTCTCTAATAAATAAATAAATTAATTAAAAAAAATTTTTTAAAAACCTTTTTTGGGGGGCGTGTGTTTCCTTCCTTCCTTCCTTCCTTCCTTCCTTCCTTCCTTCCTTCCTTCCTTCCTCCCTCCCTCCCTCCCTTCTTTCTTCCTCTTTCTTTCCTCCTTCCCTCCTTCCCTCCTTCCCTCCTTCCCTCCTTCCCTCCTTCCCTCCCTCCCTCCCTCCCTCCCTCCTTTCTTTCTTTCTTTCTTTGTGGTTTTTCTAGGTAGGGTCTCACTTTCTAGGCCAGGCTGACCTGAAGTTCACTATGCAGTATCAGAGTGGCCCCAAACTCATGGGCGATGCTCCTACCTCTGCCTCCCGAGTGCTGGGATTAAAGGCGTGAGCAACCATGCCCGTCTTAAAAATGTTTAATACATTGACTTTGACAAGAGATGTGGGATTTTGAAAATAAGGGAGGAAATGACTTTTTTTTCCCCCTGGGTGGAAGGAAACAGAATTCTTCCAATAATTTCACACGGGCATGTGACCAGTCCCTGCGGCTGACGTCTGCAGGCTGTTGTGTCGGAGACGTCACCTTTGAGCAGCTGGTGTCAGAGCTCTCTGAAGTGCAGCTTGTGGATCAGCCAGGCATCTCCTTCAACTGTTGGTGCTCCTAGATGGTGTGGCTCCACCGGGGGATCAGCACTCTGGTGTCTTCTCTTAGGAATCCTTACCAAGGGTTCACGAGAACTAAGCGGATGATCAAGGTGACAAAATAAAGGAGAGACAGAGATGGAGGAGAGTAGATCATACCCAAGTCTCTCAAAAAAGGCAATGAATTCCACATTATTTTCACAAGGGAACAAGTACAGAGTTATCAGGGTTTTAGAAAAGCAGTCCCAGGGGACTGAGAAGCAGGGTTATTATTAAATTTTCCACCCCTGGCAGCCTTGATAGCACCTTCCAGTACTATGAAAGCTAGCCAGCAGGGAGGAGGCTTCCAGCTCAGCTCCACCTCCATATCTCTACATTCTGTAAATGACAGGTGTACTGTTTTCAGCAGCAGGGACTTACCATCTAGTTTTGGTGGGTAACCAAGAGAAATGGCAATAGTCTAGATTTTTGGGGGGTCTCTGTGGCTTCCCTGACCCACAATTCACAGGGAGGTATTTTGGGCACTGAGATTTTAGATTAATAACCTGTTGTGTTTGAATGTCAATGAGCCCCACGGGCTCGCACGTTTCGACACTTGCTCTCTAGCTTGCGGAACTGTTTGAGGAGGTTGTGGAACTTTTAGTAAGTGGGTCACTTTGGGGTGGGCCTTGACCTTTTGTAGCTCAGCCCGACTTCTTGTTCATTTTCTGCTTCTTGCCTAACTGTGTGAGCAGCTCTGTTCCTGTTCTTGCCACCATGCCTACCCCATCATGACACTCCCCCAGGAACTGTAAGCTGAAAATAAATCCTCTCCTGCCAAAGTTGTTGCTCCTGGTTAAGTATTTGTTCACAACAATGAGAAAGTAACTGTTGCATCAACTATGGCTTTAGGAACAGCTTTAAAAATCCATGCAGGGTACCTTTGTTCAAATTCTTTATTTTTAAATTAAATGTTTAACTAGTTTACAAAATAGTAGCTTCTGTGTGGCTCCTTAAATAAATATCTTTATTTTCAGAGAAAGAGGGAGAAAGAGAAGGAATGGTCACACCGTTCTCAGGACCTCTTGTTCTGCAAATGCCCTCCAGGCACACATGCTACTTTGTGGATCTGGCTTTACATGGTTACTGTGGAATCAAACCCAGACTGTCGGGCTATGCAAGCACCTTAACCATTGATCCATCTCTCCAGCCCTATGTGGCTTTTTAAAACATCCTTAGTATTGGTTAACTCTCCCACATGCCCTCTTCCCCCGCTGCATTTCCATCCCTGTCTTTGCTGAAACCTTCCCTCTGTTATTTCCCTCTCTCTGTTTTCATACCACATGTGTTCTATTATCAACACCCACAACCTCCTCTCCTCCACCTTCCATTCTTAGCAAGCCACTTAGACAGAGGTTCTTATCTTTGCTGACGTTTTTGGCAAGTTTCTGCAGGATCTCATCTGCAGGGTCTGGAGTGAGGCACCGGAGCTGCTAGGAGCAAGAAGCCTTGCTGTGTGCCCCCACGCATCATGACAACTATGGCCAACACTCCTGTAACAAGACAGATTCACAGGAGAAAAGCACAATCATTTACTCAAAGTGTTACACGAGGGGCTGGAGAGATGGCTTAGCAGTTAAGGTACATGCCCGCAAAGCCTAAGGACCCCGGTTCAATTCTCCAGTTCCCACATAAGCCAGATGCACACATGGTGGTGCACATGGGCCTTGGCATGCCCATTCTCACTCACTCACTCTCTCCCTCTCTCTATAAATAAATAGATAAATAAATAAATATTTTAAATAAGTGTTACATGACACGGGGGCCTTTGGAATGAAGACCCCCAAACTCAGACAAGTCATCTGTTTCAGTGTTATGAAGACTGGGCAGCTATGAAGACATGTGATTTGACAGAAGCGAACAAGCTAATGTAGACCGGGTGGGGCCCTCCACAGGGTCGCCTTTCCAGACTCTTCTTGGTCTCTCTATGTGGCATTCTTCCCTTTTGGGCACATGGCAGAACCTCTTCTGCAATAACTTATGTCTCTCACAGATTGGTCAGAGAGATTCCTCATGGTCAACACTTTGGGACAGCAGAGTTCTAGCTCTTGAGACTCAACTCAAGGAGAAGGAACTCTAGTTTCTATGGCCAGCCTTGCAGGGCGGGGGGTGGGGGGAGAGCAGCGTAAAGACAGGCAGGAGGAGGTCAGAGCGGTACTTGGGTCTCAGGCCTCCTGGCATCCTTTCCTTCAAAGTACTCAGTATGTTGATGCACTAGTTTGGAGTATGATTTTCTCAGTCTAAACAGTGCTATCTATTTAAGGACTAAACTTTTTTTATTTATTTATTTTTTTGTTTTTCTGAGGTAGGATCTCACTCTAGCTCAGGCTGACCTGGAATTCACTACATAGTCTCAGGGTGGCTTTGAACTCATGGCAATCCTCTTATTTCTGCCTCCCAAGTGCTGGGATTAAAGGCGTGCACCACCGTGCCCGGCAAGACTAAACATTTTTATTAGGGCGGTAGTTCTAGACATTTTCAAGCACAGCATATGGGAGGGATGACAGTCGCATATCTGGCAGCCTGTGATTTGTGACACAGGCTTTATGCTCATGCCTGCCTGGTTATTTTCCCTGCACGTGCTGCAAGTGAATTCACACATTCCCCTACTTTTCAACAAAGCGTACTTGAACGCAGTGCATGTCGATCTTCATTAAAGGGATACTTTGCATATAGCAGATTTCACAGAATCTCATTTATAAACCACAAAGTTCGTTTTTTTATTATTTGTAGTGGTTTATGACTACTTGTCATCAAATGGTATTCCATGGCCCTGGATTAGGAAAAAAAAGTCAAAGCCAAAAGTCCATCAAATATTTTAATGAGTTATAGAAAAAGTTAAGAAGCTTGCGAGACATTTTTTCCATTATAAATAAAAACATAATTTTCGAGGAAATTCTAGAAATTTTTGGATAAATTGTGATTATTGGAAAAGAAAGGTTGTAAAATTCATAGAATGTAGGAATTGAGCCTTTATAAGGCAGTTACCCCAGCTTTTATATAAGTCTACTCTAACATTAACATTCCATTGAAGAAGGGCAAGAAAATAAGGGAACCAGCCTTGTAGGGCCTAATTCTTTTAAAACTCTTGATTCAATTGCATTATATATAAAAAAAATACTCTGTGTTTAATGAACAGCCAGATCCTACACATTCTGGCTTTAGTGTGATGGTGGCAAGTGTTCTTTCTGGAATGTTTCTTGTCTCTATACGTTAAAATTCTATATGTCATTTACAACTTCCTTATAGCTCTAATAATTTCAGGGTTGGTCTACTCTGGGGATTCTAAGTCTATATGAGCCAGCTGTCTACTCTTCTCTGTATGCTTGTCTCAAAGGCAATAAAAGCTCAGCATGTTCAAACCAAAAACCATGACCTATCTTCTTCCTCCCCAGTACCTGACCTCTGTCCATTGTCCCTCTGGACTGTCCAGCCAGAGCCAGCATTTCATTCCTGACTTGCTCCCTGGCCCTCTTCCTGCCATTGCTTCGTATCCTGTTTCTGATGGTCATCTGATGCCCACTTCAGACTTCAATCCTTTCTCCCTATTCCAGTGGGAGTCTTACTGAAAATGTGGTCATGCACTCGTTCTTCTCCTAAGTCTGTGCACACAAGTGTGCAGACACACAAACATGCATGCACACATGCATTCCCTCCCACACATACACACACACATGCATTCACACATGTACACACAGATACATATTCACTCATGCACATACCTTAACTCAAAACCTTTCGATGATGGTTCCCAAATTCTAAGATGAGGATCAGAGTCCTCAATATAACATGTGGGCTGAGCACGTTGCTGTACAGGTCTATGCAGCATGTACGGAGCACTGGGTTGTCTCCCCAGAGCCACAAAACATTTTTTTTTTAAATGTTAAAGAAAATAGCCCTTGCTTAAACACAGTATGAGATCTTCATTGCATTGTCTATTTACCCGAGACCTTTCTTCCTCTTCTTCTTCTTCTATTTTTAATCAATCATTTTACCTCAGCTTTGAGTACTTCCGACAGGAGAAAATTCCCTTGAGTGCACTATGATGCTGGTGGCCGAGGCTTTTGGAGGTGCCATGGCCCTCACCATGGTCTTGCCCATCTCTTTGCCTGCCTGCTGCCTCTCCCTGGGTTAGTCACTTTCCTGGTTAACTTCGGCTCACTCCTGAGAACAGAGTTCACACGCCCGTTCATTCCCAGTTTTTCCTGTCTGTCTCAGCTCATCCTGTATGAGCAGTTTATATATATAGTGAAAATTGATTAAGCTCTGATTTTCATATTGGTCTGTCAGGTCTGTGTAACAGAGGGTCTTTTACTATTTCATTCTGTCACGACTATGCCATTCGACACCACACAATCATACCTCAATCCAGATCTTCTGTATAATCTCATTTATTCTATTGAGATGTATCTAGTTTTAGGGATGCTGTAGGCAATGAATAACTCCGAGGCTTTTGTTGTTGTTGTTTGTTTTTTACAAGGTAGGGTCTGGCCCAGACTGACCTGGAATTCACTATGTAGTCTCAGAGTGGCCTCAAACTCAAGGCGATCCTCCTACCTCTGCCTCCCGAGTGCTGGGATTAAAGGTGTGCGCCACCACGTCCGGCTAGGAATTTTTAATTAGGCATCTGCTGTATTCACTCGTGTCTGAGAGAATCACGTGAATACCCACCGGATCCCGACGCAGGTGATAGCACAGTGCTGTGTGATGTATAGCAATGATGCGTCTCCTCCAGTGCGCAGGTAGGACACGGTAGGATTCACCTCAGCCCACTGAGCAGCTATAACGACAGTGGTGGTGACATTGTCCTTTTGTCACCTTGGTGGCTGCTAATGTGTTCTGACCATGGGATCTGTGCACTCCCGGCCTCTCCAGCTGGAGCCTGGATGGCATACTTCCTGGCGCGGTCTTACCCAGCCTTCCTGACAAAGAGAACATTGGAGGGCATGTATCCACAGGACCACAGGGTGAGATGTATTCTTCTAACTTTACATTTTCATCCTTTTTATTTGTACGTTTGTTTGTTTGTTTGTTTGTTTTTGAGGTAGTTGCCTCACTCTAGCCCAGGCTGTCCTGGGATTCACTATGTAGTCTCAGTGTGGCCTCGAACACGTGGTGATCCTCCTACCTGTGCCTTCGGAGTGCTGGGATTAAAGGCGTGCATCACCACGCCTATCTTTTCATCTTTTAAAGATACCATTACAGGCTCTGGGTGTCCAGTTAGTTTGCAACCTCAGTGGGTCAATTCATGTTGTTTCTATGAAGCAAAGCTTTTGAGGAAATGAACAATGTCCAGTTTTTTTTTCCTGATCCATCAGAAGCATGTATAGGAAGCTTTACGGGAAAGAATGTATGCACTATACTTGACATTCAAGTCTTTAATAGCAAGGTGACTGAATTAAGATCTGGGTGAGTTTTTCATACCTAAAGTCTAAATAAGAAACAAACTAGCAAAACGCCATGTTAGTGGAAGCCGCTAACTCTGATTTGGGCTTATGTTTATCTGCTCTGATGTAAGCTATTAAAACTTGGGTAACTTATTAGTTATTTGGAAGCTGATGATAGGAATGGAACTTTCCTTGAAGGAAAAAAAAAATCAGTAAGACGGGTCAAGACCTCTCCATGACCTCAAATGTAACTATTACCCACTGGTGAGCTGAGAGCGGAGATCAAAGGCCCAATGGGCTAAATGGCTGTGAATTGTTTCATGGAAATGGGCAAGGAGGACTTGAGTGTGTTTTTTTATTTTTACTTTTTGAGGAAAAAAAATGCATTTACTCATTAAAAAACCCAAAATTGTGAAGAGTAAAATAAAATATTTTATAAAAATTAATATCTTAAATTTTTTGTTCTTTTTACAAGTTATATGATCTGCACAGATTTTAAAATCAAAACAGTTTTTTAATGCTTAGTTCATGTTCCTCTGAACTTGAGGACATTTTGAGTTTGTCATTTATTCGCTTTATCTCTTTTATTCCTGTTTTGTTACTTTGCACTTTTAATTTTCATTTTAAAAAGAGTATTTTTGTTGTAGAACAGACTTTTAGAATTACAATCATGGCGTCGACTAATTCACAATGTCCACAGACATAATGGCTCTTACGTGCCGTTCAGGCTTTGAAAGCTGAATATTACTCCAGCTTGCTGAGTGATTCTTACACATATTGAAATTTAACAGCCACTCTTATAGAAGATGCCAGAAAACTAGGGTTGAAAATACTAGAATCTTGGTGACCATCCTTATTCTTATGAAATTTCCTACGTCCTCTTAAACTTACGCAAATATCTTTCCAGTGAAAGATAATTGAGTTTACTTTTCTCTCTTCTGACGGTCTTCCTTACTCAGTACCCATTTGGCATATGTGTTTCCTTCGGTTCTGCTGGGCAGGGTCTTGGCTGCAGAAGGGGAGAGAGAATGGGAGTCTTGGGAAGGAGACGTGTTCTTGGATAGAGGCTGATTTTCGATTCTTTCATCTGCTTCTACTTCTTGTTTGGCTTCATCTTCTACAGCTCTAGTTTTGCTCTTCTATGTCAGAGGGAACTTAGGAGCATGGGAGGTAGAGCAGGTTACGGACAACCATTCACAAATCATCGCAGTGAATGCAACAAGGATGGAATGAGGCAGTGACATCACCAAGAAAATACCTTCCTAGAAGAGGGCAAGTGGAGTTTAAATACAAACCAAAGGACATAAGAACGGGCTCTGATGGAGACCTGATTTATCCTGAACACTATTCAACTCACATAAGGTGGGTATTTATTTATTTATTTGCTTGAGAGAGGTCTGTAAAAACTTCCCAGAGCAAGAGGCATAGAAAGCATTATAGGGCAGACATCTGCAGAGAGCACCTGCAGGCCAGTGCATTAGCTATGCAGCTAGGAAAAACACTGAAGAGAGAATTTCTATTGGAAAGCCATGTCTCTGTTGTCGAAATGAAATCTGCAACAATTGCAACCTAAGAGAATATTTAAATTTTAATTTAACCATTTTATTATTAATTTATATTATATTTTCTGGTATACTAATATTATTATTTTTAATTCTTTTCTTGTGGTGCTGGGGATTGAACTCTGGGCTTTAGGCAGATTGGGAAAATGCTGTATTGTTGCCCTCTTCACCAGCCCACGTACATAAGTTCTGACACAAGAGAAATTTCAGATCGGCACAAGGAGAGTGGGGAAACAAGCAGATCAGAAACAAAATGGATATGAATGTGTGAAGAGGAAGAATCCGAACAAATTAGATGTATTTCCGTGGCATTTCTTTCTAAGGGCTTCTTTTAGACCTTTTCTAGAATGGAAATGACGGTACCTGACAGTGAGATGTCTTTACAACTGTGCTGTAACTGTCCAGGACTGCATTCGTTCTAGACGTGGGTTCAGTCCCCCTCCGCCCCGCACACACTTCGTTTTGATGCCTCCACCTCCTCAGCAGAAGAAAACTTAGGGAAGGCTGATGGCATGGGCGGCACTGAGAGTCCTCGTGCTGAAGCTCAGAAGTGAAAAGCCAGGTTGGGAAGGATGAGACCTTACAGAACTGTATCCAAGAAAGAACTGTGGCAATTCCCAGCAACATGAACAGCAAGGAGATGGGTCTCTGGTCTGTCTGGAATGGAGAGAACCACTTAATGTCTTAGGTTTTGCTACTGTGGGTCTGGGTGGCAGTGGCACATGGCCAAGGAGCGATTTTGATCTTCTGTTCCATCAGCAAAACTCTTAAATCTTTATTTCCACAAGTACTGTACAAATACCTGTTAAAAACATCAGCTCTGTTCTTCTCTCTAGCTCTTTTGTATTGAATTTTATTTGAGAGAGACAGAGGCATATATAGATAGATAGATAGATAGATAGATAGATAGATAGATAGATAGATAGAACGACTCCAGGGCCTTCAGCCATTGCAAACAAACTCCACATGGATGGACCACCTTGTGCATTTGGCTTACATGGGTCCTGGGGAATTGAACCTGAGTCCTTTTGCTTTGCAGGCAACTGCCTTCAGCACCAAGCCATCTCTCCAGCCCCCCTAGCTCTTGTCTTAGAGTTTTCATGTTCTTGCTGTCTTCTTTTGACCCTTTGTGTACACCTGGGCATAGCTGAGGAGGGGCTGGAATTCACGGCCTCCATGCCAGTATGTTCCCAACCAGACTGTGGGCTGCTATAAATCATTTTACTAGGTTCTATTTCCTGACTATTTCTTTTAGGCTTGGTGGGGGAGGGGTGGGCACTAGAACTCAAACCAGATTTACTGGAAAGCCTTTAGAATACACTAAACTGGGAGGGGATGCCCCAGCTGTTCGGCTGCTGCTCAGCTCAAGGAGGGATTCTCAGAGAAAAAGACCAATAATTAGTTTCACTTGTAGGTGAAAGAGGGTCTTTGAAGATGGCTGGCATCATTTATAACAGTGGGCACTAGTGCCAGTTCTGAATCCCACTTTTTTTTTCTTTTAAAGAACAGAACAGACACTGTCAAGTTGGGGAGGGTTTTGAGACGCCTTCACAGGAGGAAGAGTCCTTCATTAGCTGTGGGTGGCAAAAGTCCAAGATGTATCCTGTAGGCGAGGATGCAAAGTGCATCGTGTCCCCTTGTTAAAGCACAGCGCTCTGCAAGCATCATTCCAGACCTTTGCTTCTGTGTAGTAAGGACGCTGCTTTGGGTCCTTGGACACGAACAACATCCAGCTGGAGCAAAGGTACAGCTCTTGCATCAGCCAGCTCTTCCATGGGCTCACCAGACTACATTTGGTTACCCAGGTGGGTTCTAAGCAGTCAAACACCCCAAAGTCTTAGCTTGCATATCCTTTAAGTGACACCTGGAATAGACCCTCCACTGGGTGACTTCCCTGGCCCCTGGATTATTGACATCTGTAAAAGTCCAGTCCCATGTGCCTCAGGGACATTGGGTCTCTGGGTCCCACATAACTTAGTAGACTCCAGGTCTAGTAGCTACTTTTTAATATTTTATTTAGTTATTTGAGAGAGAGAGAGACGGAGAAAGAGAGAGAGAGAGATGGAGAGAGAGAGAGAGACGGAGAGAGAGAGAGAGATGGAGAGAGAGAGAGAGAGAGACGGAGAGAGAGAGAGATGGAGAGAGAGAGAGAGATGGAGAGAGAGAGATGGAGAGAGAGAGAGAGGGACAGAGAGAGAGAAAGAGAGATGGAGAGAGAGAGAGAGAGAGAGCACAACCAGGGCTTCTAGCCACTGCAAACGAACTCCAGATGCATGTGGCACCTTGTGCTTATAGCTGCCCACTGGGGAATGGAATCTGGGTCCTTGGGCTTTGCAGGCAAGTGCCTTAACCTCTAAGCCATCTCACCAGCCCTCTAGTAACTTCTTTACATGATGGGTTATGGAGCTTTGTAAGGCTCACTGCTTTCTTTTGCTCTCTGCCACTTCCCTTTGAGCCCCCTTCTGCTAGCCTTCATCCTGTAATGCCTCTGCGAGTTCTGATAACCAGCATGCACTAAGCTTTCGCCATGCATTTGGAACCATAGGCACTGGTCACATGTTGACACATGTAATTTTCATGAGTGCTTTTTGGAGCTCTTTAGCATATTTTCATGTTACACAAGAGAAAACAAGCACAGAGAGGCAAAATAACATCATCACGTTATCCTCCGACAGAACTGAGTTTTAAACCAGGATGTGTGGTCTCGGTCCAGCTGTTAACTGCGAGGACAACTAATACATGTGGTGCCCAGGAAGTCCTGAGCCAGCTCACAAGTGATTTGTCTTTTGATTTTGAAAAAAATGTTCTGCCTCCCTGTAGCATCCACAGCTCCCATGGCTGGAGTAACCTGAACCCCAGCCTCTCAATTTATTTACCTATTTAAAAAAATATATATTGTAACAGTATTTTAGATAGCTGGACCCCAGATCACCTTGAGATTTAGTGGCTTGAAATAGGATTTATGATCTCCGTTTTAGAGAGTTGGGAATTTGGGAAAATCCATGGGGTCCTTCTGGTGTGGATATCTTACGAGGTTTAAGGAAGGGTGTTGGGTGAGGTTCTCCCAGCATTACCTGAGAATCTAGGAAGGAAGCTCACTTATATGGATCTGGAGTCATGTCCTCGGTCCTCCCCCAGGAGGGCTGACCACATGATGGACTTAGGGTCCTCAAGGCAAAGACATTGGCTCCCCCAGGGCATGGTCTAAGAGAGTTTCTGAGATAGATAAAAGTGACTTGCCTACTTTATTCTGTATTATATGCCATTGTACACAGCCTGCTGTCAAGGCGGGGAATTAGGTTCCCCTGCTGAAGGGAGAAGCATCAGAGAACTTATGCTATATATATATTTTTGAGGTTAGCCGAAGAGGCTGGCCTTTTTTTTTTATTATTTTTTTATTTTTTTTTTATTTATGAGAGAGAGATAGAGGGAGAGAATTGGTATGCAAGGGACTCCAGCCACTGTCGAACTCCAGACACATGTGCCACCTGTGCACTTGTGTCATTTTCTGCATCTGGCTTATGTGGGACCGGGAGAGTTGAACATGAGTCCTCAGGCTTTGTAGGCAAGCGTCTTAACCACTAAGCCATCTCTGCAGCCTTTATGCTGTATTTTTAACCCACCACATGGGAGTAATTGTGATGTGACCTCCTGTGAGTTGCCCTTAGCAACCAAACTTCATTGACTGAGGCCACTATGGACAAAATGAGAAGACACACAAAGAGAGCCAAGTGGGTCCACTCCACACGTGGCTGTATTTGAGTGAACTTGGGCACTAGCTAGTGCTTTTGTTTCCTCATGTAGAAAGCGGGACAGTCGTAGTTATGATCGGATGTGGTTTATCCCACAAAGGGTAGTGAGCTGGAAGCTTGGTCCTCAGGGTGGTAGTATTCAAATAACGAACTTTTAAGAGGTCAGATCTTGTAAGACACAATTAGGTCATGGGTTAACTAACTTCATGAACAGATTATTGCTGTCCCATGGAATTGGGTCAAATCTTTTGGGACTAAATTATCTTCTCTTTCGTGCATGCCCCAGCCACTGTGGTGCCATCTGCTATGGTACTTTCTTAAGAGGCCAGCAGATGCCAACACCCATGCTCTGAAATCTCCCAATACAGTGAGCTACAATAAACTTCTTCTCTTTATAAAGTTACTCAGCCTCAGGATTTTTATTATAGCAACACAAAATGGACCAAGATAAACTTTTTCCTTCAGTTTTGTGTTATTGTGAGAATTTACAACTTGGAATTTGTGTCAAAGTGCTACGGAAAAAGCTATGCTAACAGTGTCTTACAATAATTTTAAATACTAGAAAGCTTAAAGTTTGTTTACCCCTGGGATGATATAGAAATAAGAGTTTTAGAGCCAGGGTTACATGTAAAATTTTCAAATTCTTCTTTATTTAGCAGAATACTTCTTAAGTTACCAGATCAGCTTTCCAATACAGATGTCATTGGAGCTATCAGATGGAAGAAAAGCAGGATTATTATTAGTTTTAATGTAACCTTTAAAAATTTTATTTATTTATTTGCAAGGGTGGAGAGAGAGAGAGAGAATGGGCACACAAGGGCCTCCTTCCATGGCAGACTGTAGGCACATGTGCCACTTTGTGCATCTGGCTTTATGTGGTTACTAGGGAATCGAACCCAGGCCTTCCAGCTTTGCAGGCAAGTGCCCTTAACTACTGAGCTATCTATCCAGCCTGAAAAGCAGGATTGTTGAGAGGATTAAAATGCACTTATTTTGGGCTGGAGAGATGTCTTAGCAGTTAAGGCACATGCCTGCAAAACCTAAGGACCCTGGTTTGATTCTCCAGGTCCCATGTAAGCCAGATGCACATGGTAGCACATGCGTCTGGAGTTCGTTTGCAGTGGCTAGAGGTCCTGGAACGCCCATTCTCACTCCTTCTCTTTCCCTCTCTCTGTCTCTAAGACATAAATAAATAAAAATAATAAAATCTTTTTTAAAAAAATCAGAAAGCAGTGCACTCATTTTGATTAAGCCAAAAACATGTAAGCAAATACAGTGACAAAAATAAAGAGACAGATGACAAAGTTTAGTTAAGAATTGGAACCTTTAGAGAGGAGAGACACCAGTGCTCATTAACAAATTGCGAACCTCGCACAGTTTTAAAGATAATTTTGTGACACCTATTTCTCACTAAGGAATATTGCTATCAACAGACTCTGTCACTGAATACCAATGAGAGCCCCCCTCATTTTTTTTTGTACAAAGTAAAGGCAGCAACAAAAAGAAAAAAAAAGTTGTGACTATAAGGATTTTATTTGAAATCTCAACACAGTGAAATTTGCATAAATTCTAATAAAGCAAAATTAAAATCCATTAACACTTGTCTCTGGTAATTAACGTGAGCTTGCTGCTTCAAATGACTGTTTCAGACATATGGAGGGAGGCAGGAATGGGAAATGCAAAGCCAGAGAAAATATGAAGATTATAAACTAAGAATGATGGTCGTCAGAAAGCCCCTCATGTTAGGAAGGAAATAAAAGTTATTTAGGCTTTTAGGAAACATTGAAAAATGCTTTCTATTTTATAATGTATAGATCCACTCAAGATTTTTACCAGATGTTTATTTTACAAGATACATATGACACTTACATTTATGTACATTAATGATAATTTACTGCTCACTTCTAATTACTACCCTCTGGAGAGAAAAGAAATGTTGACAAATATTGATTATTTAAGATAGCTCCAGAAAAGCCTTATTTTCTGATTTAAAAAAAGACAAGAAAATTTAAATTTTAATGGTTTCCCACATATTTGAAGAGAATGAAAGACATGGAGAACTCATACTTTGAATTTATTGGTATATTGTCTCGTATTTCCCATCTTTTGGCTAACCTCAAAGAAAATAATTTCTGTTCAAGTGGAAAACAAATTTTTGTGGTAAAATATTAAAAGATAAACTTGTTTTTAAAATATTCAGGAGTACTGATTGCAGGCACATCTACGTTAGAAGCAAAAATCGACGAATCATCAGACAGAAGAAGGAGACGTTGTGGTGTCAGGAAGGTGGCCATGGCTCTGACGGTGATGGTGAAGTGGAATTTGTTGCTAGTGGATACCATGCCCTGAGTTAACATGGAGTCCTTTCTCCTTTACTTGAAATATCTGATTATAATAGCAGCCACCACAAGTTATTGAACATCAGCTGTGTGCCACTGTTTGACACTGCGTTAGGGACTTCATGGCAATGTCCAGTCCTGATCATAATCCTGTAAGGGGTTTTATCCTTCTGCTTTCACGTGTGAAAAAACTGGAATCCAACGAAACAAAAGCAGAAAGTTCTAGTCACATATTTCTTCAGGTTCAAGTTCAGATCTGCCTTGCTCCTTAGCCTTTTCCAGCCTAGTTCCCGACCATTTCATGCCAGCTCTCACTAGATTCTAACTGCAGCGAGGCAGTGAGCACTTCTGATCCTTCCTCCTTCAGTAGTCCCGGCACTAGTCCACACGTGGACTCCTCTCACTTTGCTGGTACTCTGAGGTTCATTTGCCCCTCTTTCTGTTCTTGGCCATGCCTGTGCTATACTATACAGGAAATCACGTCGCAATCCAGTGTTAACCAGCAGTGAAGAATGCAGTCTACAACCTTAGAAGAAATCACAGTTCCTGTGCTTATCCCTCTGACCATTTGAAGCTCACTGCATGTGTGATGTTGGGGAAGAATCACACTCCATTTTATTACATCAAATGTGCAATTTTTCCAAAAATATGTGTCTACTGGTAATTTTTTTTCTCTATTGAATGGTCTTGCCACCCTTGTCAAAACTCATTTGACTGTATATATAAGGATTTTTTTTTTTTTGAGCTGTATTCCATTCTATTGGTCTGCATTTCTGTCTGTCTTTATGTCAGTGACACAATGCTTTGCTTACTGGAGATTATAGTAAATTTTGAACTTGGGAAATGTAAGTCCTCAAACTCTTCTTAAAAAGACTAATTTAGGGGCTGGAAAGATGGCTTAGCAGTTAAAGGGCTATAATTTGAATTGGTTTTTTTTTTATTGAAAATTAGACATTTGACTCATGATGAGAAATGAGACCTCCCCTCTTCCCACAGTTTACTTACCCCCACCTTCTCAGTTAACTATCAGCCTGTGGAATAGATTTGAGGTCTTCTTAATCTTTTCTTAGTCCATCCCTTCCTCTAAGGATATATCAACACTTTCTAAATTCCACCTTAAAAGTGATCATTTTTTAATATCCTAGTCTTGAAATCTCTCACTCCTAGAGGAGAAAAGGGAGAACAAAAAAGAGGGGAAAGATGCTGGACCTTTAGATGTTTTGAAATTTGCTTCAGAAGGAGGGTGAAAGGCTTGCTCCTGGCTGCCTCTGTGCATGTCTGTAATCACCAGCAACAATCACTGGTTAGAGCACAGACCCTTGGTATTTGAATACCAGAGACTTTATTGCTAATTATGGCTCCTGAAAGCTGTGTAAACTGCCCTGGCAACATATGTACAGCTGCTTACCCAAGGTAGAAGGTAGAGCGGACTAGCTGATACAGAGATAAGAGTGAATTTGATCAAAATGAGCCACAATTTGCCCTCCAAGCCTTGCTCTAGCTCAGGCTGACTTGGAATTCACTCTGTTGTCTCAGGCTGGCCTTGAACTACAGTGATGCTCCTACCCCTGCCTCCCTAATGCTGGGATTAAAGGCATGCGCCATTACACCCAGCTTCATAACTTTTTGTTACTCTTATTGTAGACCTGGACTTATTGACCTAATGATAGCTGGCTTTGGGTTTGTCTTTCCAGATTTCATGGTCCACATCCTTCAAATGGTTATTTCTGTATCTTAGACAGGTGAAAATTCCCTTGTGCTTCAAAGTCACAGCAAAGAATAGCATAATTTTCTCTCCACAAAATATGCCGTCTGTAGAATTAGAAATAGCGTCATAGGAGACATGCTTCTTTCTGTGTTGAAATACTAGAGCCGCCAAAGGATTGTGTGAGCATGGGGAAGCGTCTCAGACACTATGTGAGACATAGTCTGACTTCTGAAATGTGGTCCACAGCTCTACAAAGCAGCTCCTTGTGCACTGCGCACCCTCAGGGGGCGCCGTCCTCTGTCTTCTTCAATGAACTCCACCAACTACTCAAGGAAATTGTTCTAAATAAATAAGGGCATGCTCTTATTGTTGTTTCAAGACTGCTTAGTTTGCTATCGTTCTAATAAAGATGACTCTGTCCCCTTAGGGCAAGTTGATAAAGAACACAATTTCAAAAATGGGAAGAAGCAGGAACAGAATGACTGGGCAATGGGAGAGGTAATTTGCATTTCAAATCCTTCCATTGACCTCTGCCTGTGGATGTTGGTCAGGGCTTCTAGAAACCCTTTAGCTCAATTTATCCTTCAAGAAGCTGTGGCTGGTGGTGCTTGTTTCCTACTTCAGTTAGGACTATGCCTAGCTTACACTTGGCCACGGTCAGAATAAACAAGAGTGCTCTGTGTCTCTTTACTGAAGCCTGTGACATTTGCAAAGCGAACCTTAGCACCTGTCTGCTGACAATGATAGGATAACACAGAACAGATGAATGTGTATTGTTTCCGTGAAGCACATGTCAGCTTGGCCACTTTCTGAGTTTGCTAATTCCTTTACAAGCAGGGCTATGGGAAGGACAAGAGTTAGGGCTGTCACACCAATGAAAAAGGAAGTCTTCACTGGTCATACAGCAGGGGGTGGAGGTGTCAGCACTACCACCGTGGAACCCATCGTTTTGACTCCCCCCCTCCCAACATGTGGGACTTAACTAGCAAAATGGCTTTGAACCTGGGAAATGTGTTCTATGAGGAATAAGCGCACATCCTTCAGAAATTAGCAATCATATTGTATGTGTCACCCCACAACACGGGCATGGAGTACAAAGGTGATTTGACAATCAAAAACACCAGTGAAATATATGTTTTATCATTCAACTGAAAATGGTAGATTCCTCATGAAGATTTTGCAGGTACTGTTACATAAATTTTAGCACACTTATCATTTAGATCTTTTTGATAAAAAAAAGAGGCCAAACATTGTATAGGATTCATTGTTTTTTTTTTAAATTTATTTTCTGATTTCCTAAGTGCTATTGCTCTTTTAGCAAGAACAGTGTATTGTATTTGCAGATCTCTATTACGGAAAGAAAGAGAGAGAAAGAGAAAGGGAATGTGTGCGTGGTGGGGGAGGGTCCTGTTGCTGAGTTCTATGAAAAACATGTGGATACAGGCCTCCTTTTCACATCACATTAACCTGTTGTTAAGTCTAATCTAAAGGCAATGACTTGGAATATAACAGCGAATCAATAAAGAGCTTCAAATGAAGGCTTTTAAAAGACTTTACTCTGTCAAAAAAGTATCCGGCTTTGCATTAAAGTCTGGCTGAAAGACACCACTGCAAACAGCACATACCTTCTGCTGCTGCTGAGGTGAGCACAGAATGGAGCCTTTGTCACATATACCCAATATTTGTCTTTCTTCTTTTCATCAGGCTATTATTTCATATTTATTGAACCAGATCTGTACAGTGCACCAGCCTCTCTCACCATGAATAACTTGAGCATCTTTGTTTGTGGAATTAACTTGCACACACAAGAGTGGCCCTTTGAGAGATGCCTGGCAACCTCTGTGCATTCTGGGTGAATACTGTTTGCCTGGGAGGACTGCATGGATTCTGCTTCAATTTAAGAAAATCCCTAGAAAGGTGGAATCGGCCTTATGTAGACAGTTCTCTCATCTGCTACTTCAAATCTTCCCCCTGGATGCCGTACGTGATGAAGTTCTTTGAAACTTTTTTCTTTTCCATTTCCTCATTATTTGAATAAAATACAAAAAACCAGAAGTTCATTTTTTTTTTAGAAATGCAGAGATTTTAGAAAACATTTCCATTAAGCCATTGTATTCACAGTGTTGACTACACACTGTCTTCTACACACTTCTTCTTAGTGACCGTCCTGCCTTTATTTCAATGTGAGGTAAGATTTATTCAAGTGTCACCTGTCCCTAATTCAACTTTCGTTGTATTGTATGTAACACAGGCGACAGGAGAGAAGAGGGAAAAGGAGAAAGAAAAATTTGGGTCACTATTGCTGTTTGCAATTATTTAAATCACTGCACAGCACACAAATATATGCTATTTAGGTTAATTGAGGTGGGAAGACCCACCTTAGCTGAGGGCTGTACCATATCGTGGGGGCCGGTGTGAGGTGTCCTGGGCTGAATAGAAAGGAGATTGCTGACTGCTCCAAAGCACTCATCACTCTCTGCTTCCTCACTGTGGATTGAATGGGACCAGCTCTATTTCAAGCTCCTGCCACCATGTGGTCCCTATCATGATAGATTATAAACCTGATACTACAGGCTGAAATCAGTCCTTTCTCCCTTAAAATGACTTTTGTAAGGTATTTTGTTCCAGCAAGGAGTATGTGACTAAGGCCATGCTGGCCTTGAACTTGTGATCTTCCTGCCCAAGTTCTGGGGTTCCAGTTGTATACCAACATGCATGTAAAAAATGGGTATTTAATAGCACATGTGTGTGTGTGTGTGTGTGTATTAATTTTTTAAACATTTTATTTTTTATGTTTTATTTTTGGAGAGAGACACAGAGAGAGAGAGAGAGGGAGAGGGAGACAGATAGAGATGGGCGCGCCAGCAGTCTCTCAGCTGCTGAGAACAAAATCCAGATGCGTGCGCCCCCTTGTGGTCGAGTGCGGCATTGCACCCTTGCGTCACTTTGCATCTGGCTAAACGTGGGACCTGGAGATTGGAGATTGGTTCTCAGGCTTAGCAGGCAGGTTCCTTAACTGCTAAGCCATCTCTCCAGCCCTATATATTAATTTTTATTAATTATTTTTTGTTTGTTTGTGTGTATTCTAGAGTCTCTTGCCACTCAGTGAGATGGATGCATGCACCACTTTTTGTATTTTGCTTTTTGTGTCAGGGGCTGAGGAATTAAACCTGGGCCAGTAGACTTTGCCAAAACAAGCACCTTTAACCACTAAGTAATCTTCCCAGTCCCCATATTATGTATACTTAGCTGCAATATTTTTATTTTTAATGATTTTATTTTTACTTATTTATTTATTAGAGAGAGAGAAAGAGTGAGAATGAGTGCACCCAGACCTCTAGCCACTGCATGTGCCACCTTGTGCATCTGGCTAATGTGGGCCCTGGAGAATCGAGCCAGGATCCTTAGACTTCACAGGCATGTGCCTTAACTGCTAAGCCATCTCTCCAGCACTTAACTGCAATTTTTGACAGATTTAAAGATAATTTCACATTGTTGAAATTCACAGAGTGACTCTTCCTGGGCCTTGTGCTTTTGGTTTACTGTACAGATAATAGTATGTACTGATATTTACAGCCCACACATGGTACCAACAACTTACGCCCCGAGTATAGGTTAATATGGTGGTCACCGATTGACTAGAAATCATAACAAGGCAGGACAGGAAAGCGCTTAAGGTGAGTAAATCATGTCTCACAGTATATAAGATGGTTTGGGAAATGAACTTAACTTTGAAAATGATCACAATAAATCACAACTGTTTGAACAGACACAGTCACTTCAAGGGGACATAGCCGATGGACAGTCCATGAAATACACGGTCCAGATGCAAGTCATGGAAAAGAAGGCGACCTGGGGACTGCGCAGGCCAGAGAAGACTCTGAGTCTGGACTAGTGCATGGGTATGGTGTCCTGCCAGGCCCATAAGGGAAGGATTACTGAAAAAATGCACCTTAGTTGATAGCATTACACCAAGGCTGAGTTCTTATTAGAGAGAGAGAGAGAGAGAGAGAGAGAGAGAGAGAGAGAGAGAGAGAGAGAGAAGAGAGGAGAGAAACAGCAATATATGTATGAGGCACCAGAGCCTCTTGCTACTGCAAAAAAAATTCAGGTGTACTAGGGAACTGAACCTGGGCTGTCAGGCTTTGCAAGAAGGTGAGAAGGTGCCTTTAAATGTTGAGCCATCTCTCCAGCCTTGATTTCCTTAATTTAATTTAATATATGGTGCTTCTTAAGGCAAGATATCACAGGGAGAGTCGGGGAGATTCTCATCATATAGGAACTTTCTGTACTATCTTTGCAACTCTTCTGTAAACCTAAAGTTCTTTCAAAATGAAATAAAAAGATGTTCCTACAAAAATTACACACTTGTGCAATAGTGGCACACAGCCTTTGTGAGTAACCAACTGCCCGCAGACGACATGAGGCCCACTCAGTGGGCGAGTGCTCGTACCTGGTACTGGGAACCAAGTCAGCACCCCATGCTCAGGACAATCCCAATACCCAGAGAGAAGCTTCCAGTGTTCCCAGTTCCCTGTACAAATTGAATAGGTAGCCTCATTAAAATGTTTCTCAAACTCCTAGTCATATTCCCTTTCATCAAAGCTTCTCTCACCCTTGGCTCGAAAATCTGTTTTACCTTATAGATGACAGACAATCCTGGGGAGATTCAAGATCCATCAATGCAAGAAAAGACAGCAGAATCTTGTGCCACATTACCGGGGTCCAGAAGAAATTGTGGAGGAAGCAGTGACATGAGTATTACCCCCAATGCCGGCCATCCACATCCGGGAAAATTGCTACAAGCACTGTGGTGAGCTGAAGCACATCATAACAGAAATACAACACTGACGGATAACACACCTGCCGAGGCTCAGGGGCTGTTGAGGAAGAGGGGTGGGAAGGTTGTAAGAGCCACAAAGCAGACAGAAACACCCTGAGGCACAGCTCTCCCCAGAGACAAAGGCCCTAATTAACCCATAGTGACAGCAATAACCCTACTGAAGAGGCCCTCAGGGAAATGGGGACTAAGGGAGGAGACATACTCCAACCTATGTTAAAACATTAATTATTAATTAATAAAAGTGCTCCTCCTGATCATTGAGAGAATGACTGCAACACGACTTCACAGATGCACACATCAGTAAAAATATGATGGCACCATTTGACCAGAGTACCTGCTCTTCCACTTAAGGGAACATGACCCCGGAGGGCCCTCCATGATATATTCTTAGTCAGGACCTCAACTGGTAAATATCACGTGGATTCTTGTTGAAATCAGTCTGGAATTAAAGAGAACTAGTACCAAAGTGTGATTGGCACCGTGAGGAGAATTCAGTGACTTTCATGGACTCTATATGTAGGTGACTCAGATCACGGTATGTGCATTAATAATCAAGTAATGATGGGTACATGTGAATGCGAATTTCTTTTATATAAACATGGGTGAAATCGGGCAATAAATTATAAATTCAAAATCAGAAGCTGTCTATAAAGATTAAGGAAATTTCCCATTTTCCTCAGAATCGGCAGCACTAGCTAAAGCAAGATCAATATTAATTAAGAGATCAAGAGTGAAGCATAATAAATTACCAAAACTAGTGTGTTGAAAGAGCGCATTGGATCATTCAGAAATCAGAATTACGGAATTAGAAGGCAAAGCAATTTTAGAGATCACTGGCTCCCAGCTTCTTGTTTTCGATATGTTTTCAAGATCACCCCCACTGTTGCAAAGGGCACAAGCAGGACATGGGCTGCCTGTGTCAATCATATCTCTCTCAGGCACCTGCTGACATCAGACTACAGCGTCTTTGGCCTTTTAGCACAGACTCAATGCCAGCTCCTCTCCAGGCTGTGTATTAGAGCCCACCAACTTTAGACATCTTGGGACGCCTGAAATTATATGCAAAAGCTTTGCGGCTTTGTGAGATGGTCTGTAGCAGCTCCCGTCTGCTCTTAAAGTGGCCTTGGCAAAAGGGACAGGGGCACCTGCTCGAGAATCCAAAACCTCTCCTCGTCGCGCCTCTCCTAGACATCCCCAGAGTTGTCTTAATTCTCGTAAAACTTCTTTCAGATTTTAACTGGGAAGCTGGGAACCCGGGCACGATGGGTTCTCTGAGGTGGCACATGCTTTGAGAGAGGAGAGGATGTAGCCTTGCTTGGACACATTGTCCTTTCCTCTGACAAAAGAGAAGGCTTCTGTTACGTATGTCCCATGTGTTGACACTTACTGCCCCATCCCGACAGCTTTCCCAAGAAGGAGGTGGGCTCCAGAATGTGCTTAAGTCAGAGCATGGAGCTCTCACGAGTCTGGTCAGGGTCACCGGAGAAGGGCTTGACAAGTTGGAACTGTTCTCTTCTGTCCCTTCCAGCATGTAGGCTGCAGCATTTGTGCCCTCCTGAGAGTGCAGCACCCAAGTCTGATGCTGAGGGATGATTTTGGACTCCAGAATTTGGAGGAATACATTTCTGTGCCTTACTGATTAATTACAGTATTAAGCAGGGTTTTCTTTCTTCCTTTCTTTCTTTCTTTCTTTCTTTCTTTCTTTCTTTCTTTCTTTCTTTCTTTCTTTTTTTTTTTTTAGCAGAGCAGAGCCAATGGAACGCATGAGTATGCATCCTATTCGAGAGGATTGACTTGTTGGATTGGCTTATATGATAGGTGCTTGGTGATATGACAATGGCCATCTGCACGTGGAAGAAGTAGAGAACCAGGTTCCTGATCCAGGAAGTGGGACACCTTGGTAATGCAAACCCACTCCTGAAAGCCTGGTTTTCTTGGACAGGTACTGAGTCCACACTGAAAGGCCAGAGGAACCTGGGTCTGTTAGCAGGTGGGTTCAGAGATAGATGATGGACTCAGAGAAGACAGGGGCTTGAAGACTGGCCTGCTGCCTTCCTCCAACTGCCATTTTTACCCCAAGCAGCCTGTTGGAAGGTGTCGCCCACACTCACCACTGCCCTTAGCGCTAGAGACACTCCCCCACATCTCAGTTATTGGAAAGATCTCCCTTCCCCCACAGACACACAGGTCCTTTCCACCAACTCTGCATAACTCATAATCCAGTCACGTTCACAATGGAGACCACCCACCATATCAGGTCTGTGCATTTTGTTATACTGGTAGAAGTGAACTACACTAACCTGGTTATGAAGAAGAGAAATTGAACACCTGCTACGTGCTGACCTCTGCTTTAGGCAGTTTAATGTACTAACTAACTGATCATCATTTCATGTGGGTATCGGAACTATCCTGTTTTCACAAATAAAGGGACCCAGCTATAGGTGGGTTTGTTTGATACTGTGTGTCAAAGCTGCAAGGCCGTATTGAGATCTGCCGCTCTACCTTCAGCGTGTCTCCTTCTTTGCTTGGGGATGCAGTGGACAAGCCAGGAGAAAATGCTGCTGCTCTTCTTGGGCTGGAACTGTGGACACAGCAGAGGAATATGGGGCAAGGCAGTACGGGCTCGGATGCCTCAGTGTGGGTAATTCTATCTTCACCTCTTTGTAGCACACCTTGGCTAAATGTCTTACCTGCTTTCAGCCTTTTCCTCTTATCTATAAAATGAGACAATGACAGCGTTGACCTCCTATGCATGCCCTGAGTATGGACTGACATCATGCTCTTCACAGTGTACATGCCAAACAGTCGCTTCCCCATTACAGCCAGAGAGGTTAATCCTCACCTACTGTGAGTGCAAATGCTTGGGTAACCTTAACATAGTTCAATGAATTTGTGAGGATTGAAATTTATGCTGATGTCAACTTCACATGTGTGTAAAGTAGTGACATAAAACAGGACCATAGTTGATGCCAAATGCTTCGAAGTTCCTCTAATCTAACCATGCATTTAATGACGAACAAACATTTGACTTTAGAATGCAATTGCTATGTCTTAGATTCATTTTATTTAATTTACTAATTATTTGAGAAAGATAGAGATAGAGAGAATGGGTGTGCTAGGGCCTCCAGCCACTGCAAACGAACTCCAGATGCATGTGCCACCATATGCTTCTGGCTTATGTGGGTCCTAGTGAATACTAGGGAATGAAACCTGGGTCCTTAGGCTATGCAGGCAATTGCCTTAACAGCTAAGCCATCTCTCTAGCCCTATATTCTTTTTGGAAGCTATAAAAATTGTTTTTAGCGGGGCGTGGTGGCGCACGCCTTTAATCCCAGCACTCGGGAGGCAGAGGTAGGAGGATCGCCAAGAGTTCGGGGTCACCCTGAGACTACATAGTTAATTCCAGGTCAGCCTGGACCAGAGTGAGACCCTACCTCAAAAAACCAAAAAAAAAAAAATGTTTTTGATGTGCTGATATACTGCATTGTACTCATACTATTTTCTGAAACATCACAAAAATAATGTAATACATGATTAAGGGGTAGAATAAATGAAGGGAATATCTATCAACAAATTAAATTTAGATAAATGATTTACTTAGCATGTTTTAGGTATTAAAATGGCAGGTGATGGCCATCCCATTGCTATGCACTCATGTTGTAGCATCCTCTGAACTCATCTATAAATTGCATGGAGATTCTGATTTGAATAACACTGCTCCTTGGAGGCTCCCCTCCATTCATTTTCCTTTCTGCTTTCAGGTTCTTGGAACACTTTTCCCAGCATCAAAGCACCATTCACACATATCAATGCATGTCAGTGGTTTTGAATTTATAGATGTTCAAAATCATGGCATCTTGTTTAAAAAGGTGTGTCCTCAGGAAAGGTGTTCAAAAGGCATTGAAATCAACTGTCAGTTGTCTCATGGATCCAGTTGTATTCTGCAGAGACAGAATGCCCTGTAACTTTAGAATCCTGATTAGCTAAGCGATTCTGACTTTCGAAGTCCAAGAGCAGTAAGGATCCGTCACATGAGCTCCACACATACTTCTCATGCACTTCCTCCGGAGGAGATGATGCATCTGGGTTGAAAGGCTGAGGCTTGAGAGGTGTCATCATTCCTTGTGGGGTTTGCTACTTGATCAAATTTTAAAAATTTAAGTTTGCATTTGCTGTCTTGGTCTCTTCTTGTAAAATATGAAGAAGAAATGAGAATTCTAGGAGAGAATGAAACTTCACACTTTAGTAAGATTACCCCATTCTTCTAGACATCTTCATTCCACCCCGCCCCGCATGTATGTTTGGGTGAGGTGTACCACGGTGCACATGTACAGGTCAGAGGACAACCTCAGGGTGTCAGTCCATTCCTGCCCCCTTGTTTGTAATAGGGTCTCTCTTGTTTGCAAGACCAGATGATCCACAAGCTTTAGGACTCTTCCTTTTGCCTCATTACCTTAGGCTGGACATCTTTATTCTATATAAATTAATAAGCAGTGCTACTGAGGTGTGTCAACCTTCAGATCTCACGAGACTGAGACAGGAGGATTGCTGCAAACTTAAGGCCAGCTCTGTATACATAGCAAGATCTTGTTTCCAAAAACAAACTCCAGAACCAACCCAAACAAGAACCTTTACTACATTATTAAATCAGTGACTCTAGGTAAATTTCAGCCGAGGAAGAAATGCACAACTGGAGAGTCTCAGCAGCTCCTCCTTGCTTGAGGCTTCTATTAACGTCCAGTCTGCATGTCTCCTGGGGTAGAGGGGATGTAAGACACTAAAGTTTTGTTTCCATTCTCAGAACTTAGGAAATGCCAGACAAAGGGCAAATTCTCCAAGCAAGCAGGAAGTGCGTTTTCTGCGGAATAAGGGCTCGGAGTACAAATCATGCAGAGAGGCAGTTGTGGGAGCTGCCTGTCAGAGGAAAATTGCTGCCTCTTTTCCAATTAGCCAGTCACTTAATAGAGGAAATGAGATTTCAGAAGCTGTTTGAATGATGGGAACAGGAGAGCCTGACTAAGCAGGGCTTCCAGAACCTGCCAGGTGTGAGGCGCAGCTTGGTGGGTGTGCTGGTGCATGCTGGCAATCCTAGAACTCACTCAGGAGAAGCAGGTGGGTCAGGAGTTCGAGGCCAGCATGGATTTCACAAGACACTGACGAGTATATAACAACCCAAACCAACATGTAATAAGCAACACAAAGACAGGACTAAGAGAGTAAGGAGTGGAGTAAGAGTGGTATCTTTTGTCACTCATATGAGACTCTTTTTCATTTAAAAGAAAAATTCACTGTAAACCACCCCAGACCTTCCTTCCAGAGCCAATTCTCTGTGGTCTACATGACTCTCAAAGCTGCTTCCCCTGTAATTTGGAGGATACTTGAGAAATAGCCTGGTGAGGTTCTGCAAAGAAGAAATGTGATACATTCTTTTTTTTTGTTGTTATTCCATCGCTCCGTAATTGAATGAAAAATCCACAATGATTTATTGAGAGGTACTTTCTGTTCTAGAGATATGAGAAGTAACGAGTCCCCTTCATGCTGGGGGACATATGACAGAACCAGTGGTGGGCTCCATCTGAATGGAGGCACACTTACTCTAGGCAGCAAAAACACCCAGATAACTGACATCCAGAGAAGAAATATTCGGAGGAGGATTTTGCACATCCTTCAAGAATGGGTGTCAGTTCTCGACAAAGAAAAGAAACAAGAAGCAAATCTGGGGGCACTGAGAATTAAGAATAAACTATAGTCAGGCTATGACAGACAGGGCTGTCAAAATAGGAGCCGAATAAGTCCAAAACCTCAGGCTTTACCATTAAAAGACTGAATGCTGGTGACGTTATATCTAAGTTTGGCAAAGCTGAACAGAGTTGAGGGGATGCTTACTGAAGACGAGAGGGGCCTTAGAAGTTGCCATTTTTGATAACTAGTAAGCTAGAGGGCTAATCCTGATGTCTTAGATACTGTTAAAGTAATAGTTAATGGCTATTATTGTCTTACCGCATTTGAATTTAGCTTAAAAGGGAAGACTGCTAGAAGTTAAACATGAAAAGCTCTTCACAACCGTGCAGGATGAAAACAGAAATGTCTACGTGGCGATTGACAACTGTGAATGACAGAGATGACTCTCATTACCACAGACAGCTAGATTTCTACGTATTGCAGAGGGAACAAAGTAGAAACTTTTGAGAGGCAAATGTAGTGACAGGAAGTGCCTGAGTAGAAAAACATGGGAGGTAGGAGACACGACCTTCAATTTCCACTTTGGAGATTAAAGACAGGCAGCCTCCTGTGGGACAGATCGTAAGTGTCACCTCTTTAGTGTTAATCTCCACCGCAGTGTCATTCTGAGCAATGGCGTGTCCTTGTTTGGCTACAGTTTAATTCGTGTTGTGAGCATTGCGTATGCAGATGTTTCATAATCAGAAATTTCAGTAGCTGTTTTCAAATTCTTTTGTGGCAACTGGTTTGGAAATGACAACTACTTAGAAATCAGAAATCTTTAAAATGAAACACAATGCCCACTTAGAAAATTAAAAAAGTAGTTAGTTGTTGTAGTTTGAATGTGAAA
Source organism: Orientallactaga sibirica (assembly GCA_036365145.1). Taxonomy (NCBI): domain Eukaryota; kingdom Metazoa; phylum Chordata; class Mammalia; order Rodentia; family Dipodidae; genus Orientallactaga; species Orientallactaga sibirica. The sequence goes on along the minus strand of JAEOAD010000463.1, from coordinate 4,552,333 downwards.
TGGCCCCAGAAAGTCTCATGTATCTGACCACTTGGTGAGCCCAGCAGGTGGCGCCGTTTGGGAAAGTTGATGAGCCTCTAGGAGGTGGAGCCTTGCTGGAGGAAGTGGATGCCTAGGGCAGGCTTTGACGGTTCAGCTTCCTGTCTGTCTCTGCTTCCTGAGTGTGGACCAGCTGACTCACTCATGTGGCAATGCCTTCCTTGCTGTTTCCTGTCTTAAATAGCGTGCCAGAGTAAGCCCAGCAACGAAAGCATAACTAGTACAGTAGCCTTGACTGATGTTTTTGCTAATGATGTTCAACATAGAGATCGCAGAAAATAAAAGGGATCAAGTCTCTTGTGATGCATCTGTAGAACTTCTGTACCCAAATATGGCTAACCTGGGCATGCCACTGTTTTTCAAGGGAGTTTAGTTTCTGTCTGATAGAAGATAACATTCAGCATTCTTGAGGTGAATATTTTTAGTGGAATCCATGAAGAATTATAATACCAAAATATTTTAATTAGAAAGATGTTAGTTGATGGAGTTAGTCCATTGAAAATAGAAATGTGCCTACCTTCTTCATTTGGTAAGTTACACTTGTACCAACTGTGGCTCTTATATTTCTGCTTTAAAAATCTTTCAGCTTTTCTTTTTCTGGTACAAGGTTATAATCCTCCACATCTCAAGGATATAAATGTCCTTGAAAAGTTATAAATTCCTCTATTGCTCCTTAATAAACATGTTATCAATGAGAGCCTTTGATCTTTGGCAGAACAATATAAACGTGCAAATGACCAATAACAAACACCCAGCAATAAATATTCCTTTAAAGGCAAACTTATTATCTAGATCATGTTTCTAATTGGCAGGATGCATGTAGTATTCTTTTTATTTTTAAAGAAGGAAATGGAGCAGCAGCTGGCTGGGAATAAGGGTACAGCCTGCAACTGTGGTAGGGGGCATAATCTGTACCATCGATTAATGACAGCAACAAGCCTTTAGAGGCTCTGACCTCAGGCGGCTTGGGTTCCCATCCTCGATTGTGTGTGTGTGGGGGGGGCGCTTAGGGTGTTTTTCATGCTGCTTTTTTTCTTAGCTGATCACATTCAGTCCACAGCGAGGAAGCAGAGAGTGAGGAATGCTGGTGCTCAGCTTTCTTTCTTCTTTTTTGGTAATTATTTTTAATTAAAATAAATTAATTTATTTGAGAGAAAAAAGGAGATACACACACACACGGAGAGAGAGAGAGAGAGAGAGAGAGAGAGAGAGAGAGAGACAGAGACAGAGAGAGAGACAGAGACACAGAGAGAATGAGAATGGGAGTGCCAGGGTTTCTAGCCAACTGCAAACTAACTCCAGACTCATGTGGCACCTTGTACACCTGGCTTATGTGGGTACTGGGGAATCAAACCTGGGTCCTTAGGCTTCCCAGGTAAGCACCTTAACTGGTAAGTCGTCTCTCCAGCCCTCCTTTTTTGCAATAATAATAATAATAATTTGAAAGCAGAGATAGAAGAGAGACAGTCAGAGAGCATGGGTGTGTCCAGCTGCTATAAATGAACTCCAGAGGCAGGTGTTACCTTTTGTGTCTGGTTTTACATAGGTACTGGTAAATTGAACTGGAATTGTTAGGCTTTGCAGGCAAATGTCTCAACTGCTGACCCTTGTCTCCAACCCTGCTTTCTCTCTCTCTCTCTCTCTCTTTTGTATAGTCCAGGACCCCAGCCCATGGAATCGTGCTACCATAATTAACCTAATATAGATCATCCCTCACAGACACACCTAGAGGCTAGTTGTCCTAGGTGATTCAAGGTCCTGTCAAGTTGCCATCAGTCTAAACCAGTACATCCTCCTTATCAGTGTACCAGAGAATAAATTCATACACTACACGTGGTTTAGCAATAAGCACTATGATTATATATTTGCTTCCCTTTTGTAGACATTGCAATAACATCAAGAATCTTGTTGGAAACAGAGAAAAAGATTGTCCCACCAATTGTCATTAAGTCACGATTTTTTAAAACGATGTTGCTGTTCGTCCTCTTTGTTCATAACCATAGACACTTAAAATTTTTTTTATTATTTTATTTATTTTTGGAGAGAGACAGAGAGAAACAGATAGTGAGAGGAAAGTAGATAGAGATGGGCGCGCCAGCAGTCTTTCAGCAGCTGTGAACGAAATCCAGATGCGTGCTCCCCCTTGTGGTCAAGTGTGGCATTGCGCCCTTGCGTCACTTTGCATCTGGCTAAACGTGGGACCTGGAGATTGGAACCGCTGGAGAGTGGAACCAGCATTCTTAGGCTTAGCAGGCAGGCGCCTTAGCCGCTAAGCCATCTCTCCAGCCCCATAGACACTTTTTGACATGGTGGCAACCATAATACAGTTTGAACTGTGCTTGAGAATTGAGAGGGGTGGCTAGTAAGATGTGCTACCATATTAACAGACATAATTGCTAGTGTGTGCTAAATGTCAGTCACATGGACAAACACTTCACCTAGGTTCTTATTCAGTCTTTGCAGGCACATCTGGAGTGGACAGAACCTCCCCCTTCATTTTCTGTTGAAAATCCTGAGCACTAAAAGTTTAGGGAGCTTGCTCAGCATCACTCAGCCGATAGGATGGGAACCCAAGCTGCCTGAGGTCAGAGCCTCTTAAGGCTTGTTCATTGTCACTGGTCTGTTGTACAGATCATCCTACAGCATGCTGCAAGGCACCATCTTTTTTACAGTTTGGACATGACGTGTGTTCCCCAGAGGCTCATGTGATGAAGGCTTAGCTGTACTACTGAGAACTGATTGACTCAGGATGCAGTGAGCATTATGAATCTCTTCCCGTGTGTAGGTTCCTTGATGAGTTTATATTGAATGGGCAATAGGAGGTAGGGGCAGGAAGTGAAGAAAGGTTACTGGGGAAGGGTCTTGGACGAATGAATGAATGTGTGTGTGTGTGTTTTCCCCTCAACTTTCCAAGGCATGGCAATGAGGTGCACCCTAAAAGCACCCAGAAAGCAATCGGAGCCAAAGAGAACAGGAAAGAGGAAGGGTGTATCTTATCCTTTGATTTTTTTCTCTTTCTTTCCCTCTCTACCCTCTTCCTTCACAACCATGAGATGTGCACCTTTGTTCCACCACGCTCTTTCTGCCCCATGATTTCCCTCCCCAAGCCCACAGTGACGGGATTCAGTAATCTTGAGCTAAATGTCTGAAACTGTGAGCAAGTCTTCTGTTCCTTCCAGCTGGGCGGCTCAGGTATTTATCCCGGCAGTGAAAGCGTCAACTAGCACAGTCACACCGTCATGAATCGTTCAAAGTTTCCAGATCAAATAAAGTGTCTGTTGTCATCTTCATTTGCAGTTACTAGTACAAAAGCTAACACTCCTCTTGCAAAGAACTTAAAAAAAAAAAACTTGTGTAAACTGTAGGTTTTCAAATCTCTGGTGTGGTTTTATGCTATGCCTCTGTGTAGGTGGGGCAATTTGTCTGGCATTATTCCCTCTCCGTGGTTCAAATCCATGACAGAAGTGAAAAGATACTACCTGGGGGGAGATCCAGTCCTGTGGTCTGAGATGGCCACTCAAATCCCCGCATATTTAAGCATGGCGAGAAAGAGGGGAGCGAGGGGTTAGGGAGCAGAGGACAGAGAATGAATATCTGATTTAATTACAAATGCCGCACTGGACTCTGTTGATCTGGCTTCTCCCACTTGAGCTGACCACAATTTTAAGCTTGGTGTGGCCTGAAAGCTTAAGGAATGCATTCGCAGTAATTGCCAGGCCACCTCATTGTTCCTCTGTACATAAACGGTCGGCTGTGCTCAGAGCAGTCACGCTTCAGCTGCTATCTGACATTCCCTTCTGCTATAAGGACTGACTCATCTGCTTCCTCCAACAGTGGCCCCCACTGGCTGCATTCGCTTCCTCACTTCACCAAGCTGCTGCAGGAGCAGGGCAAAACTGCTGGGAGAAGGGGGTTGTGAGTCATCAAGTCACACAGCTCCAGCTCCCAGTGTCTGTTTTGTTTTGTCATGTGAAAAAGGAATTTAAAGAATATTCAGTGTGTGTGGGGGGGGCGGTGCTCCAGGCCTCTGTGTGGGACACAGGTTATATCGCCAGAATGCCAATCCGTGTTTCGGTTCGATGGGAAATGGTGGATGTGACAGAATTCTTGCAACAGCTCCCTCCTTCCCCCACACTCTTCATTCTTCCATAGCTTGGCCTTTCTACCCCTCACCCCTGCCCTGTCATTATCTGCAGATGTTATCTGCCCAGCAGATGTTGTAACCTATGAAAACCCAAGACTGGTTCCCACTCTGCTCTGACTGCCCTCCCCCACCCCTCCGCCCTGGGCTCAAGGCTCTAAGGAGAGTTGAGGCAGTGGGAAACTCAGCCTTTTATTTTAACCCCGAGAAACTTTAATGTAGGGCAATCCTTACTTGACGAGAGTTCTTTAAACACAGTTTCAAAAGCAAATACTTTTTAATGGGTCTTAAATATTTGATTCCATGCAAGACCAAATTTTGCAACCTCAAAGGCGCCTCTACTTCCTAAAGTGAAACATGTTCACGGAAGATAGGACTTCAGAATGGTAACTCTGGGGCCCTTCAGTGTTAACACAGTCAAGCTGCTGTCCAGTGAAGGTTTTTGGAATCACTAGTTTTGTGGACGACTAGAGTCTTAGGAGTCTCATTGTTGTTCAAATTAGGCAGCTTCATCCACATCTGTCTATTGTATCATGATAGAATAAATATTAATGTTTGCCATCTTTTATGAATCAAATGGCAAAAAGCAGGGACATTAGTCAGTAACACACACAAAGCAGTTACTTAACCCAAATCTGAAGGTGAACATTAAGAAGTATAATTTACCCCAGTGTGACACACACACACACACACACACACACACACACACACACATACACACTCTCTCTGAATAAGTATCTGAAAGCTATGAAAGACAAAAGAGAGAAATTCAATTTACTAGTTTATGCAAAATGTAGACATACATCTTGAGAAGAAAATTCTTAAATGTTTTAGTGAAAATTCTGAATTTAAAGCTACTTCACTTGCCCACTGCTTCTTCCTCTACCTACTTCATTTTGATTGATTACATCTTCCTAAATTCTGACAAAATAAAGCTATATGGAATATGTACATCTATGTATGTATGCATGCATATATCAAGGTTTACTTAAAAAAAAAATCAATGTAGCCAGGTGTGGTGGCGCCCGCCTTTAATCCTAGCACTTGGGAGGCCAAGGTAGGAGGATCACCATGAGTTTGAAGCCACCCTGAGACTACATAGCGAATTCCAGGTTAGCCTGAGTTAATGTGAGACCCTTACTTGAATAACAGCAACAAAAAATCCATATAAAATTAACATCATCTGGGCTGGAGAGATGGCTTAGTGGTTAAGCACTTGCCTGTGAAGGCTAAGGACACCGGCTCAAGGCTCCATTCCTCAGGACCCATGTAAGCCAGAAGCACAAGGTGGCGCATGCACCACTCTCTCTCTCTCTCTCTCTGCCTCTTTCTCTTTCTGTCTGTTGCTCTCAAATAAATAAATAAAAATAAGCAACAACAACAAAAGAACTCTTTTAAAAAAATTAACATCATCTGTCTGATATAGCCTTTTCCGGTTAAGATGATTTCTATGTGTGGAAAGAAAGGCATGACTCAGCTTTGCCACCATAAGACACCAACAGTGACAATGGGCTTTTCCAGTCCCCCCCCCTGCACCTTCATTGTACACTCACAAGATGGTGTTCATAGGGAAGCTTCAATGTGACCATCCAGAAGCAACCCCCCAGGAAGGCTGGCTTCTCTGTAATTTGTTAAACAGTGATCTAAATTCAGTTAATCTGAAATGATGGCATTTTAAAGTTTTCTGTTCCTTTCAGTCAGCACCAAAACTTTTTTTTTTTGAAGGACCCATCAAACAAAGAGAATGGTTAAATTCTATTCTCTTTGATAAAACAAAACTGTCCGCGAAATCACAGAAAATATTTTTACCAGATGTCTCTTAGATAAGATCAGAAGTGTTAAGTAGAGTGGTAACTTTTAGCAGGTTGGCAATCCCAGCTTAAGTTTCATAAGCTCTGGGGCACCTCTGTGACCTGCGCTGCAGTCTTTGGAATTTGGTTTCACATACTTCTAAACAATAAACCCCACTGGCAATCTTCTCAGATGGGCTCAGAGAGTTTCCTATCTGCAAGTGGTGATCAATTCTGTGAAAACATACATTAGCCATTAAATTGCTATTTCCCTTTGGGAAGTATTTTTTATAAACATTTATATTTTCTCAAGTACAAGACCTCAGATCTTTTATCATAATATTTTGGATGGCCATTTATTGCCAAAGAATAAAAAAAAAAAAATCTGCTGGGATTTGGGTTTAAACATGGAGAATTCATGGGGACTTTTCCAAGTGTGTCTGTAGAAACCAGGGTCTACATGATATGTGCATATTGTTCCTCAGACTTTATTTGGGGGACTGGGAAGATGGCGCAGTGAGTAAAGTCCTTACCATGCACACCTTCATAAAAGCCGGGTGTGGTGGTGCACACCTGTAGCCCAAGCACAGGGAGTCAGAGACAGGAGGATCCCTGGGACTTGCTGACTAGAGATCCCAGTGAGGAAGAAGTCTGATGTTAGCCTCTGGCTTTCCCACACACACATGCACACACACATGTACACCCACACACCATATGGAGGTGCATACACACACACACACACACACACACACACACACACACACACAAGAAAGAGAGAGAGAACGCATTTTGTATGTTTCCAGTTTGCCTCAGTTCATTTTCTCTGATGCTAGTTTCTTCCCAGCTTTATCTATGACTAACATGTCCTTTGACCTTTGCCATTAAGGCCTTGGGGTTGCTCTTCCTTCAGATAGTGTGTGTTAGAAATTGAGTGTTTGCTTATGATGATGATTTCTGATCTTGAAAACCTTGGACGGCATGGATTCCAGGTTCAAGTCTGTCGTCTTGCAGGAGTCCGGCTGTTTCCAGGCCCAAAGAGCACTTCCGAAGGAATCAGTACCAGTGTCGCCACCTGTAGGTGAGGAAAGAGATCGCAGTGAAAGGAAAACAAGAACAACCGGATCCAGGGAAGAGTAGGGTTCAGTTTTTGTCCTTGCAAATTCCAAAGTCCACCGTTTAATTTTTCCTCTTTCAACATCACTGTACATTGCCGTCTACTTTGTAGCTATTTATCCAGCTTTATTTTCCTCATGCATATTTAAAAGACCCGACCGATCGACTCGGGAACGTTCAGGACATCAACATGATTAAAGGTTTGTATTGCCTGCATCGTTAGGCTCGTAATACTGAATTCACAAAATTTCAAGACAGGTATCCAAGGAAAGAAGGTGAGGAAAGTTTGATTCGCTTTCTAATTGAAGATGCTGTTGCAGCCTTATGGACTCAATTCGTAATGAAAATGAAGCACAGCAATTGTGGTGTTGCTGGTGTTAGGATACTGCGCAAATTGAAGCCCAGCTTCCACTCTTCTCCTTTCTTGTGGCTTAGAGGAAAATCCTCCCTTGAAGAAACAACAACAAACCCAAAAGAGAACAATTAGAAGAAGAAAAAAAGAAACTTTGATAAATTAAGAAGCCATCTTCCAGTTTAACTGACACTCCGTATGCAGAGGAACCAATTTCCATGCATGTTATAAAGAAATGTGTTAAATCAACTAACATTGATATAACTTCAAGCAATTAGGAGAACGCTAATAATGATATGAGTCTTCAGCTGTAAATAATTACGCTGCCCCAAGGCTATGCTTTAATTCTTGGCTGGCTGCATCTATAAACAATAATCAAACTGCAACGCAAGTTGTGTTGTTTCTGTTCACAGTTTGTGAAATGATTTTTATACCCTATGGCGATGCTGATGGCTATTTTGACCTTCAAGAACTGCGGCCTGTGAGGCTAAGAGCTAATGTGTACTTTCATTGATCTGAGTTGGAGGCACACAGCGGGTTATGCTGGCTGTTTCTCCATGAGCACAAAAGCTCCATCGTCAATCAGTGAGCGATGTGAACGGGGGGCTTGCCGCTGTGACTCAATAAATGGGGACATTAGGAGGAAATGTTATAATTGCTGCTACCCACATCTTGTTAATGAGTAATGTACAGTTAGACACCATGCAATTGCAGCTAAACTGTTTATACAATTTATTCTTATGTTGCAACTAACATTTAACATAATGAAGTATCATAATTGCAGCTATTCAAGTCAAGATTAAGATTTGTTTAATTAGAATTAAGAAAATGTAAAATAGAAAACTACTTTCAAATGTTGAGTATACAGGATGGATTCAGTGGCACTCTGGGAAGAAAAAGAACCTCATAGGGTGTTGGAAGCAGATCCTGTGCACATAAAATTGTTCATTGGTCTGTTCCTTAGACAGTTCCCCTCAATGCTCTAGTCAAAAGTGTAGAGAAAACAAAATGTAGCAGGCCTTAAGCTGGTCCTGGATAAATATAGAGTGTTATTATACAGATCGTTAGAGTTGTAGCTTTTAAATTTTAGAATTTACATTACCCCTAGGCTAAACAAATAATATCTTAAAACACACAACTCACATTACCATCCAGGCAAGTTATCAAATGAATTAGGGAGGAAATAAGCCCTTGACTTTGTATAGGAAATGTCATAACTTTGTAAAGCCAAATGGTCATTAAACCTCTCTTTTAATTATCTGCATGTCCAAACGTAGGTACTTATATAATATGATATTTTTATATAAGCCAAGGGAAAAAACACGGTTAATGGAATGCTTTGAGGAAATATGGCTTGTCCAAATTCATTAGTGAACCCATTCTATTCGGGTCATGTCATGCTTTTCTTCCCCTTCCTATACCATTAAGTGCTTAAAAGTTCCAAAATGCTGTCAGCGACAGAACTACCAGTGTTTTTTTATTTTTTTATTTTCTGAGATCTGTTTTTCACTTATCTAAGAAATCTGCAGTCTCTTTTCCCCCGTGCTCACATTTTCTTCGCAATTTTCTTTTCTTCATTTGAGAATCTCTCTTTGCATCCTTGCAGTCTTTGTCAGTATAATTCCATTCTGTTAATGGAGTCTAGCAAAAAGAGTGTTACACTTGGGGGCTAGAGAGAGAGCTCAGCCACTGAAGGCACTGATTTCCAAGGCCTGACAACCTGGGTTTGATTGGTGTGCCCCAATTCACTCTCTCTCTCTCTCTCTCTCTCTCTCTCTGGGTGGGTGTCAGCCTCCTTTCTCTGTTTCAAGCGGATAAATAAAATTTTAAAAAAAATGCTACACTTGGAAGCATAGCCTTCCATTCTTTAAGCCTGTGTTCATCTGGTTCCATGATGTGAGCTGGTCATCTGACATCTGCCTATTTCTTTGTTGGATGGATGAGATGAATTGTTTCTTCTTATTATTATTGTTTTATTTATTTGAGTGTGTTTGTGTGTGTGAGAGAGAAAGAGGCAGATATGTAGAAAGAATGGGGGTGCACCAGGGCCTTCAGCCACTGCAAATGAGCTCCAGATGCATGTGCCACCTTATGCATATGGCTTACGTGGCTCCTGGGGTATTGAACCTGGGTCCTTTAGCTTTGCAGGCAAGTCCCTTCACTAGCCCATCTCTGCAGCCTGAGGTTAACTATTTCTGCACTTGGTTCCTAACAACTGCTTTGAGAAAACCTTTGAGAACACCTAATGTCTTTCATACAGCTGGAGGTGACCTGAAACTTTAGTGAGCAAGGCAAGGCACCTTGTGACTCAGGACAATGAGATGCACCCACAATGACGTCACTGGTTGCAGATGGTAACTTGAAATGAGAATGAAACAGGATAGTATCTTCTTAATCCCAAAAGGAACTCACTAGCCAGCTTCTTTTCTTCCGCCACGTTGCGGAGGGTCTCACACATGAACGGGATGATCAGTTCTATAGAATGATATCATGTCTTTGCATTTGAGCTTTAACCTAAGCTTAAACAAGCTAATTATTTAAAAAGCAGAGGTCAGGAATCCCTTCTCACTTATTCTTAAACAAAGCCATAAAATACTACACATGTGAAAAAGCAAGTGATGATTTGAGTTTAGTCCCAATAAATAGACCGAGATAATGGTGTTTGAGAATGCTATCTGATTGGCTGGCATGTACAGTGTGGTATGCAATTGTTGATATCAGATTTCTTAACGTACTGCAGAATTTATTTTTATAGTCTTTTCCCTTCCCCTCCACTATAAATTAAAAATGACAGGTTGTTTTTTTCTATATACTTAAAATGTTGCAAAAAAATTGAGTTTATCAACTTGCAGAACTGCTTAAGGACTTCAGCTTGCTAATGCAGGAGGTCGCGTTTATGTATTGAGCTCCTAAAGTGTATCAGCCATTGTGTGGAGCCAATAGCATCATGAATTAAGTTCCAGCATCTTTCATGTTAGTTTAAAATATGCACTTTTGATTTCATTGTGGAAAATTGACAGTGTTTAACATGTTGACATTAAAATTTAGCTCCTATTGTTAGATGAGTCATTTAGAAAGTATTGGCAATTCTTTTAAATTGTAGTTGTTTGACATGGTATTTATTAAAATGTATTCTAGTTTTTCTCAGGTCTGCACTAGAAGAGTATTTGAGGAAAGACAATTGTTTTAATATGAATTTGCCTTGATCTTTTCTCTCCTTCCTTCTCCTCCATCCTGCTTTTCCTGAAATACCTTGGCTCTGTCAGGTCACCATAACTCCTGAGCATCATGAGGTAATATAACCAAAGACCTGATTTTTAGGTTTTATTTATTTGAAGTTTACTTACTTTCAAAACTTGAACCAGTGGAAGATACTTCCCATTCACCACAAATTTCTTCTTTAGCAAGCCTACAATTCCAGGCTGGGAAGAAGGCTCCATCAATAAAATACTTGATGTGTAAACATGAGGACCTGAGTCCAGAAGCCACATGAAAATGCCAGGCATAGTGGCACACGCCCACATTCATAGCACTGGAGATGTTGGGACAGACAGATCCCTGGGGCTTGAGGGCCAGACAGTCTAGTCTACTTGTAGAATGCCAGGCACAATGAAATACCCTTTCCCAAAGGAGGTGGGTGATGTCTCCCAAAAGCTGTCCTCTGTCTCTCTCTCTCTTACACACACACACACACACACACACACACACACACACACACAGAGAGAGAGAGAGAGAGAGAGAGAGGACCATAGTTCTCCGTACTTGCTAAATTGTGTAAGATATTGCTGTTGCAACCGAATGAGTCTTTTGGGCACGTGCTGTTGTGGTATAGCACTATCACTAGTCAAGGTTGACGGTTCATTTAGCTTGAATTATCTTTCTTTTTCACATAAGTAACACAGTGATCCATTTATTTGACTATATATTGCACAAATTACAGTGATACTGATATAGAACATCGTGGTGACTATATTGGTCTACTTGATATTTTAGTTATCTCATTACAAACTGTGTATGGTTAAAATCAAGTGTGGGTATCTTTTTTTGCCCTCCCCTTACCTCCCCTCCTGCCCCACCCTCCCTATTGTCTGGTCCTCAAGTTGCTTATTAGGTATGTCAGCATCTCAGGCAGATTCAGGTTAGGAGTCACAGATGAGTGAGACCATGCAATGATTATCTTTCTGTGATTGGGTGAGTTCACTGAGAATGATCTGTTCCAGGTTCAACCATTTTCAAATAGCTTGGGTTCTTGAACAAACCAACTTTACTTTTAGCTGGAGAGATGATAAATCAAATTACTGTATTGACTGTTAAAAATTTGTTAGAAAGTTGTAAGGCTAAAAATAAAACTAGTTTTTTTTTTTTTTACAAAAGTAAGAGATCTTTAGTTTGGCTACTAAATAATTGTCTGTAGAATGTAACAACTTACTGACAGTGCCAGAGATGAGTTGATTCATGACTATGATTTGTGAGGTCACGTGTGTGAGTGCGGGCACACTTGTGGACATCAGCGGACAAATTTGGGTGTTGGTCATCACTGTGTGTGGTGGGTCTGTTGCTCACTTCCACGCGTGCCAGGCTACATGGTTTATGAGCTCTTATCTCCAACTTCTTGCCAAAAATTCTCTGGAATTACAGATTCCTGCGACAGTATCCAACTCTGTGTGGGTTCTGGGGATTTGAACTCAGGTACTCATGCTTGCGCAAGCAGGGATCCTTATTCACTGAATCCTCTTCTCAGTTTATTAAAGCTATTTAAAAATTCCAAGGAGTCTTATACATGCTACACAAGTGCTCTCCCACTGGCCTATCTCCCACCCCTGCTCCCAGCTTTCAAGTACTATTTTTTTTAAAAAATAAATTTATTTATGAGAGAGAAGGAGAGAGAAAGAGAGAGGGAGAGAGAGAGAGAATGGGCACACCAAGGCTTCTAGCCACTGCAAACAAACCCCAGGCACATATACCACCTTATGCATCTGGCTTTAGGTTGGTACTGGGGAATCAAACCCGGGTCCTTAGACTTTGCCTTAACCACTTAGCCATCTCTCCAACCCCCAAATAATATTTTTTGGCTTTGAATGAGTTGTATGACATAAAAGACATTGCTCTTTTAATATTTTTGGTACATTTAATCTCCAAGGACTTCCAAAATTATTAAGAAATGTTGTAAATTCATGTCTTTAAAAGTAGACATTTTCACACCCCCTCTCAGTGGAATAGGGGTGGGGAAAAGGAACATAAGTGGATAATCTGATAGGAATAAGACCAATTTGCAATATTTCTATCTTAAAGTTCCCAGTGCAAATTTATCTACCGGTGAACTTGGCTCAAATAATAAAAGTTAAATCAGTTTTGTGATGATGGGCAGTGTTCTGGCTATGTGAGATTGAAAGCTAAATTTTGCTAGAATCTCATTAAATGTTTTTCTTTATTCTGGAGCTGGTAATTGAGCCCACAGCCATGCTCATGTTGAACTTGTGAGCTGCTACTAAGTACTACTGAGCACTGCTTACTCATGCTAAGCCCATGAGCTGCTACTAAGTACTGCTGAGTGCTACTTGCTCATGCTAAGCCCGTGAGATGCTACTAAGTACTGCTGAGCGCTACTCATGCTAAGCCTGTGAGCTGCTACTAAGTACTACTGAGCACTGCTTACTCATGCTAAGCCCGTGAGCTGCTACTGAGTTGTCTTTTCTTCCCACCCTTACTGGGTTGTTAAAACAGAGACTCTTCCTGATTTTTCTGTTCCAACTATTTCATATATATATATATATATATATATATATATATATATATATATATTCAGATTGTATGAGGAATGCCATGGATACAGTCATTAAAATGCAGTACTTGGGAGGCTGAGTCAGGACATGAGTCTGAGGCCAGACTAAGCTATACAACATGTTCAAGTAGTTAAGCAACCTTGCAAGACTATCTATTTAAAAATAAATAAATAAGGGCTTAGTGGTTAAGGTGCATGCCTGCAAAGCCTAAGGACCCTGGTTCGATTCCTCAGGTCCCACATAAGTCAGATGCACAAGGGGACGCATACACCCGGACTTTGTTTGCAGTGAGGCTCGAGGCCCTGGCACACCCATTCTCACTCTCCCTCTCTCTCTTTCCCTCTCTCTGTTGCTAATAAATAAATTAAAAATTAAAAAGTAATAAATAAATAAATAAATAAATGGAAAGATTCCATATATAGTGTGAATAATTTCCAGCTTGTTGGACTGCTGAATGAAATTGAAAACAATTATCTTAACCATCTTGTGTTTTTTTCCAGTGCTCAGTGGTGGCCAGAGAAGTTTTTCAAAGCTTTGAGTACACTGATCTCTTAAGACATTGCTCAATGTATTCAGTAGTCAATTAATCAAAGCAAAAATGGCAGCGTGGTTCATATTTCCTCACCAAGGTCCATAGCATACAATGATGCCAAAGTTGAACCTCCAAGAAAAGGAATAATGAACTCATGAACTCAAATGTCAGTTTGAGAATTTAAATTGAAAACAATAATGACTTCATGGTCAAAAATAACGATTGTAGGGGCTGGAGAGGTGGCTTAGAGGTTAAGCGCTTGCTTGTGAAGCCTAAGGACACTGGTTGGAGGCTTGATTCCCCAGGACCCACGTAAGCCAGATGCACAAGGGGGCACGTTCATTTGGAGTTTGTTTGCAGTGGCTGGGGGCCCTGGTGCGCCCATTCTCTTTCTCTGCCTCTTTCTCTCTCTGTCTGTCACTCTCAAATAAATAAATAACAATAAACAAAAATTAAAAATAAGATTGTATACAATTTTTAAAGCTTGAATCAATACAAAGAATATTTGTAATCCGCTGCATTGTGAATTGACCAAGAATCTACAAAACAAATGATTTGTTGACATTGATGACTTGAGAGTTGTTTTTCAATTTATGCAAAATCTTTCTGAATTCAGTGTTAATGCTGAGTTGACACATGTTAGTCATTGACTCAATTTGGACATGATTCTGAAATTGACATACTTTGACTAAAGTCAAATAAATAAACTCTTCCAAAAGAGAAGAATCACTTTGTTAATGAGGGTGCCAAAGCCATGGGAAATTTCGTTTTTGATATTTAATGTAATTATTAGGACTTCTATAATTATGTTTGGGAAAAGGTGATTATGTGAATGTCTTCCTTCATTCCTTCCTTCTTTCCTTTCTTCCTTCCATTCCTTTTTTCCTTTTTACTTTTATCTTCTTTATTGACACGATCCCATGCAGTCCAGGCTGGCCTCGAACTTATTATATATGTGAAGATGACTTTGAACTTTTGATCTTGCTGCCTCTTCCTCCCAAGTGCAGGGATTACTGGTGGGTGCTATTGCAGCTGGCTTTGAATTTACTTTTCAATGTTAAATTTGATGAAATTAAAGTTCAGTTTTTATAAGTGTGGCATGAAATGGGGAGATGTTGATCAAAGGACACAAGCTTTCCATTCTAAGAGCAGTGATTTTGAAGACCTAATGTACAGTATAATGATGGTAACTGATAATACAGTGTTATTTACTTGAAATATGATTAAAGAGTAGATCCTAAATGTCCTCACCCCATCCCACAGTGGAATCAATTTTACTATGGTAATAATTTGATAGTGTATATGCATATCAAATCATTACATTGTAAATTTGAATGTGTATGATTTTTATTTGTTAATTATATCTTAAAAGAGCCAGAGCAAATAAATAAATGCCTTAAATATAGTTTAAATAGATTTGATGGGAACTAATATGTGCTGCAGGTCAAACACCTGAATTTGAAGATTTTGGACACAATAAGAAGGCTATCAATATTTTCAATATCACTGATTTTCATTTTTATAATGATTTAGAAACAGCAGAGAATATTGGATTAAATAAAATATATTAACATTATTTTTACCTGTTTAGTTTTATAATGGGGCAATCCGAACATTGGACTTTACATCCACTGCTCTCAGTTTGCTCCTGTTAGACAGTGCTTCATTTATATAATATAATAAATGTCTTCATTTATATTGATGTTTCGGGCAGGACGGGAGAAACATTATCCTTCCTCACCCAATGAGGAAGGAAGACTTCTCAGTGATCTTTCACCAGTCACTTAGCTTCCACTTACCAAGACCATTCGAAATGGATCTAACACATCACCATTGCCAGCTACATTGAGAATCAATCCCAACACTTGTCTGAGCTCTCATTTGTGCTATGTGGTGCTTTCATACATCAGACTAAACACGTACATTTTCCTTGAGATTACAGTTGGATGTGAACATTAACAGGAAGCAAAGAGCTACCCCACATCACTGCTGAGTGAGTGTCCTTGGCTGGTTGAAGACTAGACTAGATTATTTACATTCTGTCTCCCTCTGCTGACTTGAACTCCTGGACTCGAACATACAACCATCATCTTTTTCTATTATGGTACATAGAAAGGTCATTGGTGACTTGAACTCAACTTTATCTTGACCATCTTTTTTTTTTTTTTTCCACTCTGCATGATGACAGCTATCAGGGTCTGTGAAGAATAGCCAGCAGGAGAGAGTATGCAGACCATTCCTAGTGACTGCCTTTGTGAGTTTGGGAAGGGCTTAGAGCTAAGTGATTTCTTTGAGTTCACATGTTGACTATACATCTTGATGAGAGGAATGTCTTTGGAAATCGTGTGAGATCAGAGCTCTGTATGTGGGCAGAGCGTCTGCCAATTGTAAGTCAGCAGGGGGAAGACATGAAGTGGCAGGAGACAACTCGTGCAGCTGCTGTGTAGCAAGGCAGGTCTTCTCCTGACGCTGCTTTATAGCCGAGACTTTGCCGTTGTTGGCTGTGGCTGAGATCCATGGCTCTGAGAGGGGAGAAATGGAAGTTGAAGTCAACCACCCAGAACCGTGACTGAATTCATCTCTGAGATCCCCGTGAGAAACTTAAACCTAGTTTAATTGCCATGAAAACGTGTTGTAATGAGAAGGTAAGATCCACAACTTCTGTAGACCCCTTCAGGATGGATGCCTACCTTGAAGACTCATGTTAGCAGACAGCCTCAGGTGCTGGAATGAGCCTCCAGACCAGGCACAGTTTATGCGAGGAAGAAGGAGTTTATTTGAAGGTTACAGATCTAGGGGGAGTTCCACAATGGCGGAAGAAGTTGGCCCACTTTCACAGGACCAAGGAGAGAGAGAGAGAGAGAGAGAGAGAGAGAGAGAGAGAGAGAGAAAGAGAAAGCCACCACCAAAAAGCAAGCAAACACACTTCAGGAACTCCAGGCAAAGCTCAAGCACTTTGCATGTCTTTAGACTGGAAGCCCAAATCCATTCCCAAGCCTTAGGGCTGGAACCCAGGATCTTCCCAGTGACACCCCTGGACTGGAGATCTGAATTGCAAGCTTGAACAAAATCCTGAATATATTGGGGGACATCCATTCAAACTACCATAACTCACTACTGTTTCCTGCTCTGGTGGTATTGTAGACCCTGGGACACTGGTGATGGAGGGCTCATTTTCATTGTGTTAGTTGTAATAGTCACTTCATTCATTCATTCATTCATTCATTCATTCATTCATTCTCTCAGCGCTGCTTAGACACTTACTGTATGATAAGCCTGGTGAGAGACAGTGAAGTGAGGGAGAGACATGTGACACACAAATAGCACAGTCACATGTGCTATGATTGCTAGGCTGTGACAGGGATGGATGGGGTTCAGGGCAGACAGCTGCAGAGTGACTGAAGAAGTCAGGTCCTCATCAAGGTAGGTGAGATCAGTATCGGCAGGACAAATGGGAAGAAGTTAAAAACAGCCACAAGTGCAGGAGGCCCAGAATAGCCAGAGCCTCGTGCATGTCACCAGTGAGTGGGGCAGGTGGGGGAGGAGAGGAAGCTCCAGGCTGTGGAAGGCTCACAAGCTATGCTAAGGACTTGTGTCTCAGAACGGTGGGTGATGAAGCACACTGTCCCTATCCGACTTTTCCTGGAAGAGTGCCTTGATCATATTTGTGTTTTAGAAATGCATAGTTCTGGACTAGCATGGAGAAGTAATTAGAGGGAAGCCAGAGGAGGTAGGTGGATTGGAAACAGGCCATCTGGCTAGGCTAGGGAACACTGATGAGAGAGGGGCCAGTCTGGTGGAGGGAATTAACAACTGGCGCTGCAAGAGAAAAGAAACAGCCCTGATTTGTAGTATTTGTTAATTTCTATAATATAAATATTTCTCACCGTGGTCTCTCTCCTTCCCTACCTTCCTTTCATCTGTTGATTTTTTTTTTTTTTTTGAATGGAGGTGGGAGTCAGGGCTGTCTCTCATTTTAGGTAAGGGCTTTAACCCTGAGCCTTATCCCCATCGACTGTGTGGTGTGTAGTCCAAGGTACATCGAAACACAATATTTAACACTCAACAGACAGCAGTGATCCCAAGAGCAAAAGTCTTAGTAAATTGTAGAGAAATAACCAGAACTGATGCAATTATACTATTTATCACATCTGTTTTAGAGTGAATTATACATTTGAACAATCTAATTTTTAAAATATCAGCCATATTGCAACCAATTCATGAATTTCATAAAAATTCAAAACTTAGTTCTAATAATAAAGGTCTAGAAAATCATAGAACAAGATAGAAATGGAAATAAGAAACAATGGCCTTATTTGCAATTGGGAAACTAAGTAGAGTAATCAAAATTAGAAATATAATTAAAGGAAGAGCAAATACTTGCAAAGGAGATAGAAACTCTTTTGAGGGCTGGGGAGATGAATTAGTTGGTAAAATGCTTTGTTGTGAAGATATGAAGACCTGAGTTCAGTACCCACGTGCCTGTGATCTCAGGAGTGAGGAAGCAGAGCTAGGAGGATGCCTGGGGCTAAGTAGCCAGCTGGTCCAGTCATATGAGTGAGATTCAAGGCAAGTGAGGAACACTTATAAGTTGGTGACCAATTGAGGAGGACCTCTGACCTCCACACTCATGTGCACACACATGCACATACACCTGCACACATCCGCACTGCTACATATAAGCATGCATACTTGTATCCTGCACACAAATACATGCAAAAACCAGATTCATTTTAGCAAAGTTAATTTGTCACTTTTTTACTTCTTTTAGATGTGGTCTCATTAGGCAGTTCAGCCTTGTCTCCTGTCTCCATCTCCAGAGTGCTACGATTACAGGCACGGGCCACCATGTCATTCTCCATTGGACACATATTTATGAAAGCCAATAGCTTGGGCAGAGAACAGTGATCTGTCTTGTCTGCTGAGGCAGTTTCATCTAGAACACGAGATCTTTACCAAATTTACATGGTGGACTATGCATGGGATGAGATGAGAGCCCCCCTGTGCACAGAACTTGAACTTGACAGGCTGAAGTTTGGAAGTGACGTTGAGCCGTGAGCAGAGGGCAAGCAGCCTGAGTCATGGTGACGCTCACTCTGACATGACAGAGCAGCGTGGACAGGAAACCCCATGGGAGAGTGCACAAAACTGAAAGACACTTAGCAAGACTGTGCATCAGGTTTCAAGTCCTGGAGCATTTGAAGCTGAAAACAGAAAGACAGCAATCAGGGCTGGAGAGATGGCTTAGCGGTTAAGGCGCCTGTCTGAGAAGCCTAAGAACGAATGCCTGTTCTAATCTCCAGGACCCACGTTTAGCCAGATGCAAAGTGACGCAAGGATGCAATGCAACACTTGCCCACAAGGGGGCGCACACATCTGGAGTTCATTCATAGTGGCTGAGAGGCTGCTGGTGAGCACATTCTCTATCTGTCTTCTTCTCCCTCTCTCTCTGTCTCAGCAATCAGGTCATAGTATCATGCATGATACGGAAGGTGAGAAATTAGGATTTTTGTCCCAAGGAGGGCAGGGAGCCATAGAGGAGTTTAAGTGCAGGAACCACACTGGGTGGGGAGTGACGGGGAGTTTAGGTGTGCTTCAGTCAGGTCCTTATTGCCGGGATAGACACCCAACCAGACACAGTTTATGAGAGGAAGGGGTTTATTACAGGCTTACAGAGACCAAGGGAAAACCACCAATGGTGAAGAAGCCGGCTCCCTTCCATAGATGGAAGCAAAGAACCACTATCAGTCAGTAACAAACGCTAACAGCCAGAGCTCAAACCACTCTCTGCATGACTTTGGGCTGGAATTCAGTGCTGCCCAAGCACACCTTAGGGCTGGACTCCAAGATCTGCCCCCATGACACATTCCCCCTGTAGCTGGGATCTGCCTGCTAGGGGCTCAGCTTGTAAGCTCAGTTTTCATAAAACACCCGACTCTATGGACCATCCATTTATATTATCTCATTCCAAGTACTGCTAGTAATTTAGGCAAGGTCAGGGGCAAGCCATGCAGGGTTCTGGCCAAGGAGAGTGAGCAGTGAAGGGATTGGCAGAGTGGCAAGGCGGAAGCAGGGGTTGGTGATGGATTAGCTGTAAGGACAGTGAGAGGATCATGCAGTGCACATGGCAGAGCTCCACAGACATCTGTCAGAAGAGGGGAGCATGTGTAGTGTTCCACAGAGAAGTTTCTCTGTAAATAAGGTTTGAGTGTCATCCACATGGAGAAGGTGTGTGAAGCCAGAGTGGCAAAGAGTAGATCAAAGTGGGATGTCCAGTGAGCTTAGGACACCCTAGCTAGCAAGGGTGTGATATCAGACAGTCTTTGTACATTGTACAAGGAGAATCTAGTCATTCTCATTATTTACACTTTGTTCCCTGTTCTTTGAGATTTCTCTCTCTTGTCTTGACCCATGGGCACCACATGGAGTCAAATAAACAAAGCCATCCTGGAGACTGCTTTCAAACATGCTGACCGTGACATGTCTTGAAGAACAGCCACCCTCCACGTCTTCAGGAAGGTGTAATCATTGCTTTGGATAAGACTTTACTCTGGAGCCTGCGCTGACCTGGATCTCTTGACCCTTCTCCCTCAGCCTCCCAAATGCTGGGATTACAGGCACGAACCACCACACCTGTCTTTTGCTATAATCAATTTAAGAAGATCTTCATTGAATACTTGTTATGTGTGGAGTGCTGTGTTGGGGAGAAGGCTATATAAATAATCACTGGTTTCCATCTAGTTCATGGGCATTGTCCGAGAGGCCTGACAATGACAGAGGTGGCTCTGTGAATGTCATGGTGCCAGCACTGTGTGTAAAGGCATCCAAAGGGATTTCTCAGGTCAGCTTCCATTGGTTCATATCTTCTTTCTTTTTCTTAATCTTCATCTTTGTCATTATTTTATTCCTCTCAATAATGCCATGTATATACACACCATGGAGAGTGCAAAACTTTCTGTATGGAAGAATCAATGATGTGAGCATGGAAAACGCTCTCTGTTAGATGGAACAGTAGTCGGGAATTAAGACAGAGGGGACAATGGCTAATGAGGAGCCGAAGGTGGTAAGTCCACACATTGTCTTTTAGTCCAGCTCTTTTTCAGTGGGACTTTATGAGGATGCAGAACACGTTGGAATACATTTATTTCTGAGAGGGCCTCTTGATTACAGCCTGAACTTGTAGGGAATTTTTTTTTTTTTTTTGGTTTTTCAAGGTAGGGTTTCACTCTGGTCCAGGCTGACCTGGAAGTAACTATGTAGTCTCAGGGTGGCCTTGAACTCTCAGCAATCCTCCTACCTCTGCCTCCCGAGTGCTGGGATTAAAGGCGTGCGCCACCACGCCCGGCTGGGAAAATATTTTAAAAAAATATTTTATTTATTTAGTCATGAAAGAGAGAGAGGCTGTTAGAGAGAAAGAAGCCGATACACACACACTCTCTTTCTCTTTCTTTCTCTCTCTCTCTCTCTCTCTCTCTCTCACACACACACACACACACACATACATAGAGAGAGAGAGAGACAAAGAGAGAGAGAGAGAGAGAACGGGGGCACCTTGGCCTTTAGCAACGGAGGAATTCCAGACGCATGCACCACCTTGTGCATCTGGTTTGACATGGGTGCTGAGGAACCAAACCTGGGTCCTTCGACTTTGCATATACACTGAACCATCTCTCTAGCCCTATGGTAATTTTTTAAAGTTTATTTATTTGTTTATTTGAGAGAGAGAAAAAGGGGCAGATAGAGAGAGGAGAGAGAGAGAGAGAGAGAGAATGGTCATACTAGGGCTGCTAGCCACTACAAATGAATTGCAGACACATGTGCCACCCTGTGCATCTGGTTTTACATTGGTACTGGGGAATTGATTCTGGGTCCTCTGGCTTTGCTGGCAAGTGCCCTAAATGCTAAGCCATCTCTCCAGCCCATAGGAAAAATATTTGAAATTACATTTGTTGGTGTGCAGAAGGCAGTCCACAAGATTTCCTCTCTTGTGTCTTAGTCAAGAGAAGCCTTGGGTGAGGAGGTGGCACCCAGAAGGGACCCCATCACTCTGTACCTACACTTTCATTTCCCCATGATGTGCTTGGACAGAAATATAATAACAAGCTAGTGATCATGTACCTGTTACATGCCTCGAACACATGTGAAATAAATTTTGGAACACTGGCAAAGGACAAGTATAAACACAGCATTCTCATCATACTTATGAGCTGCCTGCAAACGTCGTGCTGCTTAATCAAGTCCCATTTTATAGATGGGTACATTAGGCTCAGCATGGCTGTCACATGCTGACAAGTGACATGAATGACGTATTAATCCAGAGCTAGCATTTTTTCCCTTATAATTTGGGAAAGCTCAAATTAAGTGGAAAGTGGCCCATTTTCATACAAAGATGTTTCTTGTTGCTGTTGTGCATGGATTTACATGTAAGCTCAGACAAGAGTGGCTGGATTAATTCTTAAGACTTACCAGGGGGAGAAGGTCGCTCTGAATATTCCATTCCTATAAACATACTGTCTGTGTCTAATAAAGATGACAGAGTTAAAGACCAAGGCACAGTTATCTGAAGTGTTCAACCAAGGGTATACAAACCATGTCCCTAGAAGAGCGATGTTTGGATTCCACAGGGCTGATGAGAACCCGCTCCTGCGATTGCTTAATGCTAATGAAACATTTTCTCTCTTACTAGTTAGTCTCCTGCTGAGGCAAAATTCTGTGGCTGCTGAACCCAATGCCAGTCCGCACCAGTCAATATTAATACTCTGCCAAATATTATTAAATATCTCTTTGATACCTATTTACAACTAAGAAAATCATTTCACTGCCAAGGGATTGTAAATGTGTGAAAGGCACCTTTGACAGCTTACCTCACTCACTGTCTGCGGTCCCAGCTCTGGGTGCTGCGGCGGCGAGACTAAGATGAAAGAATATAATTAAGGAAACATATGAAGGCTAGCACAGGGCTGGAGATTAATTAGCCGTACGTCGATAATCTCATCAATATCCGATTAACAAATGACACATTGCCCGATGAAATGTATTGATTCATGCACACTCCTCACTGTTAATAAATTGAAGCTGCTTTGCTAAATGAGAAAGCTGACAAAATACCAGGCTGCGAATACTGCCCTGCTATTGTGCTAAAACACACACACACACACACACACACACACACACACACACACACACACACAATGAGCCTGAAGTATACAGTGCTTAATTTAGGAGGACTGTCACTCCACTTATGAGGCTTGTTAATGAATGACAGGATCAGGCAAAGGAATTTTATTCCACAGATCTGAGAATTTCCCAAGGGCTGACACTGGAAAATCGGAAAGTGCATATGGATGGGCCTAAGTCTCCGTGTTTTGTTGTTCATGACGCGTAAAAGAAGTTTGTTTTGCTTTTTATTTTTTAAAATATTTTTATTTATTTGCAAGGAGAGAGAGAGAGAGAGAGAGAGAGAGAGAGAGAGAGAGAGAATGAGAATGGGTGCACCAGGGCCTCTTGCATTTGCAAATGAACTCCAGACGCATGCTCCACTTTGTGCATCTGGCTTTACGTGGTATTGGAGAATGGAACCCAGGCCATCAGGCTTCACAAGCAAGTGCATTTATCCACTGAGCCATCTCTCCAGCCTCTTGGTTTGCTTTTTAAACATTACATTCTAGTAATGAGAAAGTCATTTTACCTTTGGAAGCTAACTATCTCATCCTTGTCTGTTTGAGAATATGGTGAGCATGCCAAGGAAAGTTGGTTTTGGACTGTTCTTTTTTTAATAGTTTTGCATGTGCAGCACACTTGGTATGGTGTGTGTGTGTGTGTGTGGTGTGCTCCCTGCGTGTGCACACTTGGTATGGTGTGTGTGTGTGGTGTGCTCCCTGTGTGTGCACACTTGGTATGGTGTGTGTGTGTGGTGTGCTCCCTGCGTGTGCACACTTGGTGTGGTGTGTGTATGTGGTGTGCTCCCTGTGCGTGCACATGTGGAGGCCAGAGAATATCACGTGTTCTCTTCTACTGCGTATCCACGTTTCCTTGAGATGGAACCTCTCATGACCAGCTCTTCTCTGGTCTATGCTGTCCCCAGGACTGGGGTTACACACGTGTGTGGCCATGCCCAGATGCTTATGTGGGTCCTGGGGAATAAAACTCAGGTGGACTCAGGTCGTCTCGGGTCCTTGTCCTTGAATGACAAGGGCTTTTACCCATTGAGCCATTTCCCCAGCCCTGGCCTTTGCTTTTATTTTATTTCTTTTTAAAAAATATTTTATTTTTATTTATTTGTTTGAGAGGGAAGGGCAGGGAGAGAGCGAAAGAGTGGGCATGCCAGGGCATTCAGCCACTGCAAACGAACTCCAGATGCATGTGCCACCTTGTGCATCTAGCTTATGAGGGTCCTGGGCTGTCGAACTTTGGTCTTTTTTTTTTTTTTTTTTTTTTTTTTTTTTTTGGAGAGAGACAGAGAGAAACACAGAGAGAGAGAGAGAGGGAGAGGAAGACAGATAGAGATGGGCGCGCCAGCAGCCTCTCAGCTGCTGTGAATGAACTCCAGATGTGTGCGCCCCCTTGTGGCCAAGTGCAGCATTGCGCCCTTGCGTCACTTTGCATCTGGCTAAACGTGGGACCTGGAGATTGGAACTGCTGGAGATCAGAACCAGCGTTCTTAGGCTTAGGAGGCAGGTGCCTTAACCGCTAAGCCATCTCTCCAGCCCCGAACTTGGGTCTTTTGGCTTTGCAGGCAAGCACCTTAATCACTAAGCCATCTCTCCAGCCCCTGGCCTTTGCTTTCTAAAATATTGTAATAGAGAAGAGAGTAACTGGTCTAATTCAAATCTACCCACATGTAAGAGTGCACAGGAGTGCACACGTGCGTGTGTGTGTGTTGGATGAGTGTGAGCACATGTGTGTATGCACACTTTTGTAAAGTGTTGGGCCAATGATTAACTTCGTTCCTCACCTGTCACCGTCACGGGTGGCCCTGGCCTGGAGTACTTACCAACTGGATTCTCTCTGGCTCTGTTTTCTGAAGTCGGCTGTTTCCATGTCAGCCCTTCTGCTGGGAAGGTGAAGGGCATAGCAATTAGAATTGAGTTTTCTCTTTAGCCCGTGACAGAGAGGTGGTAATAGGGTTGGGCAGGGGGGATCAAAGTGATAATGGCGAAGGCCAGGTCTCAATATCTGTTGAGCCCCCACTGAGACTGTAGTGGGAAATGCGAAGACCCCCGCTGAAGGATGCAAAGAGAAGGCTTCACTAATAAGGGGCCCTGGCCAGCTCCACAGCTCTGAAGCCACAGTTGGTCTCGGTCTGTCTGGAATGCTTCCCCCAGGAGTCCAGGTGTTGAGGCGCCCCTGTGAGGCAAACGGCTGCTTGCAGAAAATGCATTGTCATGGTGTGTGTTCCCAGGTTAGGCAGCAGGGAAAGGAACTGGACTCCCAGGGGTGTGTGGGGGTCAGGGTGGGGAGGGGACCTGGGGGAGGGGGAGGTTAGACATCACCACAGAGATACCTGGAGTCAGGGGAAGCTGGTCAGCCTGACTCTTCCGCTAACTGGACAGGAGGAAGGCAAACTGTGAGTCACCAGGGACTGACCGGGATGATTCAGTCTGTGCCCAGTCTCTGCTAGTCTTCACTGAGTTCCTGGAGCCTCGTAGTCCAGAGCCCTCCTGGGGACCAGACGCAGCTCAGCATCAGGGAGTCTTTAAAAGAAAAACCAAAGCAGGAACATGCTATGGGGGGGGGGCTGTCTGGAAATTTCAGCTGAACGCCTTAAGTTTGCTATGAATAAATACTGAACCATTTGTGTGTCCCTTTCTTAACCCCTAATGAAGAGACTGGGTGATATATATATTTAAAATTATTTTTTTTATTGACACCTTCTATACTTACATACAAAAAACATATGATATTTCCCTCCCTTACCCCCATTCCACTTTAGAACTCCAATCTCCATCATATCCTCCCCCTCTCTCCATTAATCTTTCTTTTAATTTGATGTCATCATCTTTTTCTTCTATTTTGAGGGTCTTGCGAAGGTATTGCTAGGCACTGTGAGGTTATGGATATTGAGGCCAATTTCTGTCTGGGCAGTTGCATTGTAAGAAGTCATACCCTTCCTTTGGCTCTTCCATTCTATCCACCCCCTCTTCCGCAATGGTCCCTGAGCCTTGGAGGATGTGGCGGAGGTGTTTCAGTGCTGGGCACTCCTCCATCCCTTCTTCTCAGCTCTATGTTGCCTTTTGGGTCATCCCAGTGGTCATCACCATCTGAAAAGAGAAGCTTCTCTAACCAGAAGTGAGAGTAGCGTTAATATGTGAACATGAACATTAAGTGTAGTGCCCCCAGGGCAGCTTGGTGGGAATAATATATACATTTAACCAGACAAGAGCAGGCTTTAGGGTGATATATTTTTGAAGTTCCTGAAAGTGCTAATATTTCTTCATCCTCCTTAAAGATATCTGGCTACGTCTTTGTACACCATGTGGTAGAAGGGCCATCAGTTAATTCTGCTATTGATATTGAAATAAAATGAGCAATCCCATGTTCAAGAAGCGGAGTTCCCTGGACCCCAGTGATGCTGGTTTCCCGAGGACTTGTCCATCTCTTCCCTGGGCCCTCCCTCCCCGTGGGGTCTGTGAAGAGCAGATGCACACGCTGAGGCATCTCCATCTCGTAAGTACTTTGGAGATGAGCTGGGTCATTATGTTGCATCAACTCTAATTAGTGATCAGGAGGGAATATAAATCAATAGTTGTCATTAATTCTATGAGACCTGTTGAAGCCCATTTCCTCAAAATTGGCATGCTTGGGAACAGAGGTTCTTTTTCAGGTTTCTGAAATAGAAAATATTCAGTTTTCACAGGGTCTACAGTTATATTGTGTGAACTTATACTGTGTAAACTAATTCTTTTTTAAATTAATTAATTTATTTGCAAGCAGAGAGAGAGAGAGATAGAAGAGAGGCAGGCAGAGAGATAATGGGAACGCCAGGGCCTCTAGCCACTGCAAATGAACTCCAGATGCATGTGCATCTGGCTTACGTGGGTCCTGGAGAATCAAACCAGGATCCTTTGGCTTCATAGGCAAACAAACGACTTAACCTTAAGCCATTTCTCCGGCCCCTAATTCTTTTTTTTTTTTTTTTTTAATTTATTTATTTATGAGAGAGAGGAGAGAAAATAAAAAAGGGCTGCTAGGACCTCCTCTCCCTTCAAACAAACTCTAGATGCATGTGCCACTTTGGGCATCTGGCTTTACATGGGTTCTGGGGACTCGAACCCAGGCCATCAGGCTTTACAAGAAAGCATCTTGAATCACTGAGCCATCTCTCCAGTTCGTGTGAACTAATTCTTAAGGACCGTAGTTCAAATCATAAAAGAGACCTTGTTAGTTACAAATTTTCATATCAACAGTTTAGTTTTTGGAATGAGACATGCTTGGTTTTGGCCCAGAGTATTCTCAAACCAATCTTGTTTGTGTGACAGTTTTAATAAAAAGTGTGGCATCGATACTGATAGCTCACATTATTGAGTTCCTTCTACACACCACGTAGTTTCTATGCATTATGGCTAATTCTTACATCAATCTCTGTGTTAAAAATTGTATGCGACCTCTGGTGAGGAAATTGTCAGCCAGAGAGGTTAAGTAAGTTGCCTTACCTCACCCAGCAGGAAGCAGTTGACCAAGCTTATCCTAGACCGATGTCTGTGATTTTTAAGCATTAGTGTATTCTGCCTTAATAACTAATTCTTGCCCAGGGCCTGGCAGAGACTGTCCAGTAACTGACAACACGCACAGGTGGTGCAACACCAGCTTTTAGATCTGCAGTGCATCGCATTCTCCAAGGCCCAAATCTTTACCAGACTTTACTCTTCTCCTTCCTGCAGGGGTGAGCTAGTGCGTAAAAAGAATAGCTCATTGTGCCAATATGGTGTCGTCAAATCTACCTATCTATCTATCTGGGCTCTTGTACCACGTCTGGCCTTGCAGAAGCTGCAAGGGCAAACAAAACAGGACAATTCTCTGCAGTGTGTGATGACAGTCGAGGTGACTTGAATGCCCTGTGAATCTGCCAGGTGAGCATGGTCTGTGTTCCATCCCACCCATCAATTTCAGTCACTGGCTGTGGGTTATTTGGGGGTTTCCCAGGCAGCTGCTCTCTTGGCCAGCTCCACTGTCACTTGTGCTGCTGAGTCAGATTTCATGCCCAATTAGGATACAAGGGGAAGCCTCCCTTGTGGAAAGGACACAGCTGCTCACGAAGCGCAGCTTCAAGATGCTCTGAACACTCTCGTAAATCTCGCATCCTTGCCCCCATGCAGGCGCAGAGAAAAGTGAGGCTATCCTGCATGGAGTGCAGATTAACACACACACGACACACACACATCACACTTCATAGCAAATATGCCACCATTTAAGTATTCCAAATATGAATGTATAAAGGACATATATTAGTTTGTAATTTGTATATGTGTCTAAGCATATATGATGTATACATGTGTACATTTCTACCTCTGCCTGTATACTCATGAACACATACACAAACATATATATATATATGGCACATATGTACACACTTATGTATGCACACATATCATATACACATATATCAATTCATATACACAGTTGCCTATATAACACGTGCACACACATGTGTATATATATATATATATATATAAACACATAACTTAGGTATGAAAAGAATAACTCGTGTCATTAAATCTCCTCTGAGGACTCATATCTGAACCACGTACACATCATATATATTAGCTGATCTTTTGTGTATGTTCATCCTAGGATCATGTGTATGTCTACTCACAACATGGAAATGTGAAATGCATTCAAGGGTTCACTACAGAGGGGACACACACTGGGAACATTGGTCTCTTACCCGATGCATTTGAGATGTTTTCTCTCCATTTTTACTTTTCCTCAAAATCCAGCAGTCAAAAATGTGAATTTTTTTTTCATATAAATTTTTGCCCTTTTCCACTCCACCTTCCAAGGTATTGTGGACAGGAAAGTCTTGTCAGAGTGTAAATCGTGCTCTTTGCTGGTGTTGGTTAACCTCACCCCGCTGCACCTTCACTTGCTCTGTCACAAACGGCCTGGCCTGGCCTGAATCTCACTCAAGGTTCTAGGCACATTTGTTTTCTTTTTCCTCCAGAACCTTTTCTGTTTCTATTCTTGTTTTCACTCGTCAACCCTCATTCCAGGACCCTGCGAAGTCCTTTCTGTCTTCTGTGTTCCGGCATCAGTGGGTGCTCACGGCCTGTCCTTGGGTCTCTGCAGTATTCCTGGCCCCGTTTCCTGGCTTTCTTGCTGCTGTTTTCTGTGCTTGGTTACTCATCGCGTTGAGTCTGGACTGTCCCGTTCCCAGGGCGCTGCATTAACCTGCTTCCTCCTTTCAAGGATGCTGCAAAACTGTAGCCACTTTGCAATTAAGGAAGAAGCCTGGTCTCCTTCACTCCTCAAGCATTTCCTCAAGCATGACGTCACACATAGGAGGACTGGCCCGAGTCCAAAAGTAGTTTTCCTTCCTTCCTGAAATGGGCCTCCAAAACATGATCTCCTGTAAACACACAACCTTCCGCATGTTGCCCTCTCCCTTGTGCCCACAGGATGAACTGCAGATTCCACCGAATGACTGAAAAGTGTGTCTGCTCTCCTGGCACCTTCTGTGACGGTCCCTTGCTCCTGCTTCAGGTCGACTTCTTCCTTAGCATTGCTAAGGTGTTTGTGACCTTCTAGGCACAGCACCCTCACATCCCTGGTCTACCAATGGAGAGTCTCATCTTTAAGCATCATCTGCGGAGTTGCCGCCTCTTTAAAGACGAAAACACCCAGAAAAACAAACTGATAAACAAAGAACTCTGGAAACATGAGGCTGTTTGTTAGAAAGGTCTGAGTTTTGGCTCATTTACTTGGAAGTTCATTTACGTTCACTCGAGTTTTCTCAGTGGCAAATGGGCATACTAATCAGTTACCTTTCAAGGTTGCTGTGAGGATTAATGGGACCCCTGTAATATGACCCCGGAGCACAGCGCACCATCCACATCCCATGACGTGAGTTAGTTTCAGGTTCATCGTGCTGTTATCTCAGGAAGAAACAGGTTATGCTTTTTGACCAATGTAATGGGAATTAGTGAGGCATTATAAAGTTAGTATAAGGACATAATAAAGGAGTGACTTATCCCTCAAGATAGTGGCAATGGTTATTGGACATGACCAAGTAGAGTCTGAATAGATTCTCTATGAATTCAAATCTCAAACTGAGAGAATATATGAATCATTTGCTAAGTGCTTATTGTGTATTGTTTATTTATTTAAAAATTTTATTTGAGGGCTGGAGAAATGCCTTAGTATTTAAGGTGCTTGCCTGTGAAGCCTAAGGACCCAGGTTCAATTCCCTAGTACCCACGTAAGCTAGATGAACAAAGTGTCACATGTGTCTGGAATTCATTTGCAGTGGTTGGAGGCCCTGGCATGCCCAGTCCCTCCCTTCATTTCTCTCTCTCTCTTTGCTTCTTTCTCATTCTCTCTCATAAATAAATAAATAAATATAAAATATATTTTTAAAAATTTCTTTTATTCATTTATTTACTAGAGAGAGGAGAGAGAGAAAGAATGGGTGCATCAGGGCCTCTAACCACTACAATGAACTCTAGGTGCATGTGCCACCTTGTGTGTCTGGCTTATGTGGATCCTGGGGAAATGGACCTGGGTCCATCCTTAAGCTTTGCAGGCAAGCACCTTAACTGCTAAGCCATCCCTCCAGCCTACGTGTGGTTTTATTATACTTCTTTCTCAGTGTTCTCTTTACATCACAATTTAGAAGAAGTTACGTATGATATTTAATTCTCCGTGTATCCATTGCTCCTCCAATCTAGGAGTCTACCTCACATGTTCATATAGAGGTCACGACATCATGGTGTTCACTGCAAGTTAAGGAAAGGCACTATAGTTAAAACAAGGAAGTTGGAAATTAGATTCACATTTGCGTGTTAGTGAAGTTACAGAGCATTGGTTTTGCATGGTCTTCCTGAATGAGGCCCACACTTCTGCAGGTTGTGTCAGACAATAGATTTGACAACAGAGGCTTTCTCTTGTGTGTGTGTGTGTTAATTTTCAATATTTGTATGAAGTTTAAGACAAGTGAGTCTATCTGCACTTCCGGTTAAGATACTTTATACTGACTGGGAAACAGTCTAACAAGAGGACATTGCAACTCTAACCATACATGCACCAAACACAGATTCATCCAAGTGCCTTAACCAAATAGTACTAAATGTAAAGTCACAGATAAACCCAAGCACAATAGTGGTGAGTGACTTCAATACCCCACTCTCACCAACTGACAGCTCATGCTGACCACAAATAAATAGATAAACAGAGAAGCATTTGGATTAAATGATGTCATAGACAAAATGGATCCAATAAACATCTATAGAACTTTCCATCCAAATGCTGTAGAATACATACTCTTTTTTTCAGAAGCACATGGAAATCGAAAATAGATTATATGTTAGGATAGAAAGCAAATCTTAACAAACACAGGACATTAAAATAGTTCCTTATATTCTATCTGATCACAATGGAAGAAAACTGCTAATTAAGAGCAAGAGAGAACATTTAACAGACACAAACTCATAGACATAAACAATTAAATAATGAATACTTCATTGAAAAAACCAAGAAGGAAATAAAAAAACTATAGAACCAGCTGAAAATGAAAACAACATAAACAAAACCTATGGGATACAGTGGAGGCAGTCTTGAAGAGGGGAATTTATAGCTAAAAGTGCCCATATTAAGAAATTATATCTCCAGTCATAACTTAATGATACATGCTAATGAAATAGAAACCAAAAGAAGCAATAAAAAGAATCAATGAAACAAAGTATTGGTTCTTTGAAAGAATAAGCAAGATTGATAAAAACCTTATAAAAACTAACTAAAAGAAAGAATGAGAAAAACCCAAATTTTAAAAAGCAGAAATGAAAAAGACACCATTACAAAAAATACTAATAAAATTCAGAAAGTCGTAAGGGCTTAGGTTAAAAATATATACTCCATTACATTAGAAAATGTAAAAGAAATGTATGAATTTCTAGATAAATGTGACCTACCAAAAGTAAACCAAGATGAGACAAACCATTTAAAAATGTAACTATATCAAGTAATGAGATCAAAGCAGTTGTAAAAAAAAACTCTTCCAGCTAAAAAGTTTAAACCAAGAAGATTTCACTGGTAAATTTTACCAGACCTGCAAAGAACTAACACCAATGCTTCTGAAACTATTCCATACAATATGAAATGAAGGAATACCATCAACCTCCTTTTACAAAGCCAGCATTGACTTGATACCAAACCCAGGTAAAGACCCAACAGAAACAGGAAATTTTAGATCAATCTCCTTCATGAACATATATGCACAATTCTCAATAAAATACTTGTTAACAGAATATAGGAACACATCAAAAGTTTATTCACCATGATCACATGATATAGGGGCTGGCGGGGGGCTCAAGGGGATAGGATAGTAGATATGTAGTTATAGGGGTGGCAGACCAGTGATAGTAAGGTCTAAATGGGCTTAGGGGAGGGGTGGTGAGAAAAGAGGGCTGGGAGTGTTAATAAAAACTAAAAAGGTTATGAATAAGACTTATGGGAAGCAAGTTCCTTGTTGGCTAATTAAGAATGATAAAGTTTTTAAAAATTAGAGAAAGTTTGGGGAGAAGTACCTTGTGGGAGTAGATGATACTGTGCCCAGAAGCCATAGGTTGTCATAGGACAATCCCAGTGCAAGAGATGGGATACCGCCCAGTGAGTGGTTGGCTAGAGAGGACCCTGATGTCCTCCAAACAATACAGACCAGTGATTTGGATTGCCCACCAGAAACAGATGGTAAGACCATATTGTTGAAGACATCGCTTGCTTTAGTTGTAGGACACTGAGAAATCAAGCTGCAACTGAGTTAGAAACCCTTCCCTGCTGGGTAGCTGTCGTGCTGGAAAGTGCTACGCAGTCTATTGGAGAAGAAGTAATCAACCATTTTTACCATCAGTGAACTCTGTGAACTATACAACTGGTCAACCACGGACGATGTGCCTCCCTGGTACAATAGTGGCATGATTGTTACAGGGGTAATCAACTGCTCTCTGATTGGATTTGAAGTCCGCTCCATGGGATACAATTCATGCCTAGCACTAAAAACCTAATCAAAAGCCTATGGTTGGGTAGGTCATATGCCCTAGGGAGGAAACTATTACTGCCCATTGGATAAATGGATTTGTGCCCATAAAATTTCCCTGCAAGTGTCAGTCTCTATGCCCGTACATTAGTGCTGTTCTCAGTTTAGTCAGAGAAACTTCTTTCTTTAAAAAATATATTTTATTTATTTATTTGAGAGAGAGAGAAAGAGGCAGAGAGAGATAGAGAGAGAGAGAAAGAGAGAGAGGGAGGGAGAGAGAGAGAGAGAAAGCGAGAATAGGTGCGTAAGGGCCTCCAGCCACTGCAGACGAACTCCAGATGCATGCACCCCTTTGTGCATCTGGCTTACGTGGGTCCTGGAGAATCAAACCAGGATCCTTTGGCTTTGCAGGCAAACCTCTGAACCGCTAAGCCATTTCTCCAGCCTGAGAAGCTTCTTTTTACAGATGGAAACTGACTCAAATTCATCAAGATGCTGAGAAGGGGTGGCAGTGGAGTGTTCAGGACTAAATGAGACATTTATATCACAACCTTCAAGGCTCAAGGAACCTTGTGAAAGAGTTGGAAGAAAGAATGTAAGAACCAAGGGACGGGAGGAGTGTCTTAGAGCGCTGTCTCAGAGGACACCAAGTATCCATCGCAATCACGACTTCACCACAGTGGTCATTACTTGCACAAAACCTGCCCAATCATGGATGATGGAAGAGAGAAAAAATTAAAGACATCAAAATAGAAGGACCAGTTGGAAAGAAGGGGTCTAGTGGAAGGGGGTGGATGAGGGAGGACAAAAGCAGGTAGTAGGAGGAGATTATGATCAAAATATATTAGGTACATGTGTGAAAATGTCAATAAAATAAAAAAGATAGATATTTATTTATCTAGATAGATAGATAGATAGAGAGAGAGAGAATGGGCATGCCAGAGCCTCCAACCACTGCAAGTGAACTCCAAACACATGTTCCACCTTGTGCACCTGGCTTATATGGGTACTGGGGAATCGAACCTGGGTCCTTAGGCTTCATAAGCAAGCGCATAAACCACTAAGCCATTTCTCCAGGCCTCAATAAAAGTTTTTAACAAATGAAAAGATAAAGAGTTCTGGTCAAGGGAAAAAAAAAAAAAGAAAAAGAGTCCGTTTCATGTCTCAACTTCAGTTATTCCCATTCCTGTAGCTCTTGGTCCTCAGCATGCAGGCACATTTTACCATCCTATCCGGCTTATACGGCTTCCTGGACATTCTCTGTGGTTTATGGGTGTGTAGGAGATTTGTAAAAATAGTGAATGGGACCTTTGGGATTACAAATGCATATCTGTATCTTTCTGTCCCTCTGTCCCCTGCCTCTCCAGTCACCATCCCAATGTACTTAGCATGCTGCCAAGCAAATAGCAATCATGACTGCTTACTGAATGCCTGGATTAAAAAAATGATGCAGCCGGTGAAGCCTAGATAAAAAAGGCTGTTAGTTTATAAAACTCTTCCAGCCACCTGTCATTTAAACCTGTTTATTCC
Organism: Orientallactaga sibirica; assembly: GCA_036365145.1. Classification (NCBI taxonomy): domain Eukaryota; kingdom Metazoa; phylum Chordata; class Mammalia; order Rodentia; family Dipodidae; genus Orientallactaga; species Orientallactaga sibirica. The sequence goes on along the minus strand of JAEOAD010000463.1, from coordinate 4,517,867 downwards.
AGTTTCCTAAGAAGACTCTGCTCAAACCATTTGGTTAATTGTTAGAGAGATCAAAAGTGAATAATTAATGAAAATTCCATTTTCCTAAATTGTTGAATTCAAAACAAATTACTCCCTGAGTCATTTGGTTCCATGAAGTAGTTCACAGTTGACAGTTGGTTTGAGGAACCTGTCTGTGTCCTGTTTCTACATAACTGCTGGGTGAACTCACTGCTGATAATCATACAGAGGCCCAGGCTGTGTGTCAATAATGAAAAGATAACTTTTGGGTAGCAATTTAGGCACACGCTACTGCAAGCAAGCCAGAGGTCTATCCATGTGCCTTTCAAGTGACAGCCTGGACACATCTTTTTCTTTCATAGGTGTAGCTGGTTAAGGTGCCAGCTTGTTTCTTTATAAAAAGTTGGTTTAAATTTTTTTATTTCTATTTATTTATTTGAGACAGAGAGGCAGAGAGACAGAAAAAGAGAGAGAGAAAGAGCAAGAAAGAGGGAGAGACAATGGGCATGCCAGAGCCTCTAGCCACTGCAAACAAAGTCCAGACACATGCACCACTTTGTACATCTGTCCTACATGGGTCCTGGGGAATTGAACCTGGGTTCTTTGGCTTTGAAGGCAAGTACCTTAACCACTAAGCCCTCTCTCCAGCCCTAAAATTTATTTTACATTGACAAATTTAAATTGCATATGCTTGTGGTTTTGGTGTGGTTTGAAGCTGTAATGTCTTCAAAGGTCAACATGCTAAACACTTTGGTTCCCAGCCATGGCAGTATTGGAAGGTGGTTGGACCTTTAAGACTTGGGGTTTAATGGGAACTTTTTGGTCAATGTTGTAGCTACCTTCTTGTTGCTGGGACAAAACACCTGGCCAAAAGCACCTGGTGAAGCTCCATGATGACAGGGAAAGCATAGCACAAGCGGAAAGTGGACGTCACCTCTGCCACAGCAGGTAACAAACAGCAACAGGAAAGTGAGCTGAACTCTGGCAAAGGGGGAGCTGGTTATAACACCCCTAAGTCAGCCCCCAACAACACTCCTCCTCCAGCAAGGCTCCACCTCCCACATTGTCATCAGCTGGGGACTGAACATTAAGAACATATGAGTCTATGAGGGACAGCTGACGCAAATCACCACATTTATGCTGGGTATTCTCTGGTCCCACTTCATCTCTTTCCTTCCCTCCCTACCTCCTTCCCTTTCTTCCTCCCTCCCTCCCTCTCTTCCTTCCTCCCTTTCCCTCTTCTTCCTTTCCTCCCTTCCTCCCTTCCTTCCTTTTCTTTCTTTCTTTCTTTCTTTCTTTCTTTCTTTCTTTCTTTCTTTCTTTGTTTCTTTCTTCTCACTTCCTTTTCTTTCTTTCCTTCATAAGAAAACTATTTATTTATTGACAATTTTATATATGATGTAATATTTTTTGATCATATTCACTTCCCATTACCTCCTTTTGTCCCCTACCTTTCCCCCTTTCTTCTGTTCACAGGCTTTGGGAGGTAAGCTGCTTTTCTCTGCCATGTTCTCCACCATGACATGCTGCCTTGCATAGGCCCAGAAGCAGTGGGGCCAACTGACCATGGACTGAAACCACTCAAACCATGAGTCAAAATAAGCCTTTTGTCCTTATAAGTTGATTACCTCTGATATTTTATTACAGTAATAGAAAGCTGTCTAAGACAGGTGTACACCATGTATGAGACATATATGCATAGCTACATAAAGCTAATTAGCACATGGATTACCTCACACATTTATTTGTAATGAAAACACTTAGAAACAGACTATCAGAAATTTTCAAGTGGACAGTACATTGTTAACTGTGATCCCCATGTTAGGCAAAATAAATTTCTTGAACTTACCTCATCTAGATATTTTAATCTCCTCTAATCTACACCCCCATGCCCTCTCTTCTCACTGACTTTCTGTACACTAACACCAGCCTCCTGAATGCTGCGCTTATTGCTGACCATAACTGAGTACTTACACATGACAAACACTCCCTCTTTTGCCTGCACCATGCTATTTAAATTCAGTTCTATGGTAGAAATGACCAGTGTGTTATTTTAATACCCATCATGTGAGTAGGAGTTATTAACATTCTCGTTTTTGAGGTGTGAGAACGGGGGTGCCAGGAAACCCAGGAGCTTTCCCTAGGGAGTGAGCAGATTTGGAACTGAAAATTTGAGATAAAGCAACCAGCCTCAAGAGACAAGTGTGGACATTATGCTTAAGCCTTCTCCTTTATAAATACTATAATGAAACAAAATAGTTAAATAATTTAAATTTATTTGCAAGGAGAAAGATAGAGTGTGAATGAGGAGAGAGAGAGAGAGAGGAGAGAGAGAGAGCCCACCAGGGCTTCTTGCCATTGCAAACATCACATACATGTGCTACTTGGTGCATCTGCCTTTATGTGGATACTGGGGAATTGAACCTCAGGCCAATCCAAGCCAGCACGGTTTGCAAGCAAGTGTCTCAACCACTTGAACAACTTCTCCAGTCCCCAGATTGTTTTTAAATGTGAAAAGTTAGTGTCCTCAAATTAAATGTGCCATTTTTCCATTCTGCTTTTAGAAGGGTGACCATTTTACTTTTGAAACACTTCCACATGCAAATATGATATAATTCTATTGCTTTTCATACTAGGATAATATTCCACTTGATGCTTTACTCTATGAGATAGTGGAGAAAATGAAAGTGGAAATGAATTCACTTTTGTTTATTTATTAAAACAGTGAACAGCCTCTTGGGTAGCTCAGCCACGTTTAGAAACTTCACCCTTCCAGCTACAGCGTCATCACGTTCGTCTTCTGCACAGGGCTGAAGGGTTTGGAGAAATGGGAGGAACCTGCTTTGGGGGTGTGAGCTGACATCCCTCTGGTGGAGTTTGTCCAGAGCTTTGGGTGTTTTGTGGGTTCCCTGTCAGTCATGGTCTCTGCTCATTGACAAGCTCAGTCCTGGTGTCTTTGGCTGACGTGGGCTCTGGTCAACTCTCCAGGGATTGTACACGTATGGGGCCAACACTCGCCTCCCCTACATTTACTGCTGGAAAATAAAGTAATCAAAATGTGATCTCATGAATCATTATTTATTGCCATAGAAGGAGAATTCATTTTTTTTTCTTGGAGAGTTTCATGCCCAAACCTCACGGGCAGCTTTTGGACAAAGGCCATGTAGCGAGTGAATTCCAGATGCTAACGCATATTGCTGCATCGGTGTGCAAGCGGGCCTCCGTGTGGAGAAAAGTCTTGGAAAAGGGTCCCGTGGTTCCAGCGGGAGGCTGGCTTGAACATGGTAACAAGATCTGCTGTGATGGATGCTGGAGGTGTCACTGGAGGCTCCAAGGCTGACAGGCTGAGCTCTGAGAGGTGGCTTGAGAGTTCATCCGGCCACAGGATAGGTCTGCAGAGGAGCAGCCCCCAGAGTGTACCCTGCTGTGGCCTAAGCTCTCAAGGGATGGGCCAAGCACTTGACATTCAATATTTTTTTTTGCATGCATGTAGTGTGTGTGCCATGTGTTATATGTGGTGTGAGAGAGAGCGTGGGCATGCGATTTTTAACTTCCAGCAATCATCCTTAAGTACTGTTGAAAGAGGAGTGGTCTTGATAGGTATATGCTTGATGTCCAGGCAGTTGCAGTAAAATAATGGCTTTGGTATAGCTGCATAGAATGGAGAATTTGGTTGCTTACATGGTATGATCTGTAGCCTTGGAAATCCATTTATTTATACCTACATCTTTCCTTCTGGTCAAAGTTCCCCATGTGTATCTAGATTTCTTTTAGGTGTCCCCCTGGGACAGAGGAGAGTAGATTTTGGTGTATGAGAGTCGAATCAGTGTGCTATGATTCAAGTGGGGGGTTTGGGGTCAAGACAATAGAAAAGCTATTGGCACCTGGGGCTGAGAGAGAACTGTGTTTCAGCTTCACATGACCACCCCCTCCAAGTGCTGATTGCTGGTTCTCAGCTGCAGCTGATGTGTTGAGAAACGTTGGGAGGTGGGTTCTAAGTGGAGGGAGTGGGTCACCAAGGACTTTCCTTTGAAGGGTAACCTGGCCCTGATTCGTGCTGCTTCTGGGCTGCTATGAGATGAAGGAGCACCCCCACCCCCATCACTATACCACCATGATATTGTGCCAAGCACATGGGCCAAGCACACATACATCCAAGTCTCTGAAGCACCACACCAAACCCTTCTTTCCATCAATAATGTCAGGTGTTTTGTCACAGTGATGAAATTGCAGAAAGATAAGGAAGTTAAAGTAGGGCTGAGGTTTGCAATTGCTGAGCATTCTTTTGATGTACTTAAAATGCCAGTTTCATGTAGTTTAACTTAAAGAAGGGCTGTGAATATGTAGATTATTTTTGAAGTTTCATAGCATTAGTTTAGGCTCAATTTGTATTCCTAACCTACTCTCTTCTTACCTTGACACATTGATAAAAGCAAAAAAGTAACTTTAGAGGAGCTGGAGAGATGGCTTAGCAGTTAAGTCACTTGCCTGCAAAGGCAAAAGACCCAGGTTTGATTCCCTAGTTCCCACATAAGACAAATGCACAAGGTGGCGCATGCATCTGGCATTCCTTTGCAGTGGCTGGAGGTCCTGGTGCACCCATTCAATCTGTCTACCTGCCTCTTTCTCTCTCTCTCTCAAATAAATAAAAATGAAATATTAAAAATAATTTCACAGACTATTTGTTTTTTAACTTTTCAATTTCATTAGTAAATATACAATCTTAATGTACTTTAAATCCAAAAAATTTTTGTTTAAACTTTAACTTGCACTTTGAATTTATAGTAGGAAGCCTATGCACTATGCAGGGTTGAATGGACCACATTTTAAGAACCTGTTTCTTGCAACCAAAGCCATAATTTACTTATTTTAAGACCTGATGTTAACGAATGATAGAGTTCCAATTTTCTCAACAAAAGACGAGAGAAAACCTTTGTTTATGTCTTTCTCTTCTAAAGCCGTTGCTTGAAATGGAATGTAAATTGACTGAGCTTTGGGGCTGTGGGTTGTGCAGCATTTACAGGGATATGGAACCTGCGCTGGAAGAGGGACACTTGGCGTGAGACGCAAAGTGTTGTGAGTGGAAGGTGTCTTAGGTATCGCATCTACAATTAGACCCTGTTTGGAGATGAGATCTTCTTTTGTGGATTAAATGTTCAAAGAACTCAACCAGCTGGCTTTCCGATATGAGGAATTTGAAGGAAAACCAAGCCTTCCCAAATGTTTGGGCCCCTTCACCAGAATGAGTAGAGCTTTTCCTACATTATCTAGGATGACACAGTGTTTTCAGCAACATTAGGTGATGATCAGTTTTCTGTATATACTCTTTTTGTTTCTCATTATTTAATTATTTATTTTCAAGGGCAAAGGGGGGGGGGAGAGAGAGACAGAGAGAGAGAGACACAGAGAGAGAGAGAGACAGAGAGAGAGAATGTGCATGCCAGAACCTCCAGCCACTGCAAGCAAACTCTGGATGTATGTACCACTCACTTTTCTTTGGGTACTCGTGAATTGAATGCAGATTATTAGAACTTGCAGGCAAGCACCTTAACCACTGAGCCATCTCTCCAGCCCTCATATATATTCTCTTAAGTAATAGTTTCACTGAAGTTGTTTTTCAGAATACTTTTTCAGATATATTAGCTGAATATGGATTTATTCCATTGATTCCATTTTATCTCCCAGAGATTACCTACCTAATAAAATTTCAACTAAAAACCAGGCTTTCGGGTTTCTCAGAGATTTAGAGATTATTTTGTTATTGTTGTTGTTGAAGTTTTAGCACTGGGGATCAAACCCAGCCAGGGCCTTGCTGATGCTAGGCTAACACTACCACAGGGTAGATCCAAGACTGGAGAGGAGCTGCGGTTTTACCTTATGGAGACCTGCTACCGGGGCCAGGTGGGGGGAGGAGGTAGGCAGTCACTGCAGAGGCCCTGCAGGGGATTCTGCAACCCTGTCTTCACCCTCTGACCAGGAGCATTGCTTGATCTCATTCTCCAGGCAGAGGAATTCAGCATTTAAAACATTTCCTCTAATGTTAGCACATGGAAATTTTTTTTTTTCAGGACCAAATGCTATCTTATTATATCTTGCTTTCAAAATATAAATATTCTCACTACAGAGTTATTTATTCATTCAATTAACACACATTGGGCATTACTTTACATGCTGTGCTAGTCCTTAGTTTTTTTGTAAATTATTATTTTTTATTGACTTTTAATCTTACATACCAAAAAAAACCCACCTGATATTCCCCCCCATTCCACTTTAGAACTCCAGTCTCCATCATATCCCCTCCCTCTCTCCATTAGTCTCTCTTTTAATTTGATGACATCATCTTTTTCTTCTATTTTGAGGGTCTTGCAAAGGTATTGCTAGGCACTGCAAGATCATGGATATCAAGGCCAATTTCTGTTTAGGCAGTTGCATTGTAAGAGGTGTCTGAATGGTTACAGCCTTGATAACCTTAGTAGTATTCATATTTAATCACCAAGATAAAAATTCAAAATTAAATTTGGTTTCAATTGTAGCATAATTCATGCACAAAACTAATGTCAATTACTTTTTAGCTAACTAATATGGATCTTTATAGAATATATATTTAAAATATTTTGAGAGAAAGGAAGACAGAGAGAGAGACAGGCAGAGACAGAGAGAGAATGAATGAATGAATGAGTGGGTATGCTAGGGCCTCCATACATTGCAAAGGAATTCCAGGTGCATGCACTACCTTGTGCATATGGCTTTATGTGAGTACTGGGGAATTGAACCCAGGCCCTTGGGCTTTACAGGCAAGTGCCTTAACCACTGAACCATCTCTCCAGCTCTTCATAGTCCATTACATATATTCCTTCATTCAACGATCTCCCCATGCAAGGAGCACACTCTGAGAACTACAGTAGCAGGCACGCAGTACTGTAGCTGACATGAATAAGATGCTGCTTTGGTTAAAGTCATTTTCACAATATCCTTGCATTCTTTAGTTTTCTTAATATCACTTAAAATTGCGTGGCTGTGGACAGTATTTTAATCATTTTTATGTTCTTTTAAAATAATTATATTGTTCTGATCTTGTCTGTTTTGGTTATTGACACCGACTCCTAGGATGCGCAGAGAGCTGTATCACACTCTTTCTTTGCGCCCTGAGATGCAGAAACTAACTCTCATTAACTGGTTTGCTTAGGCTGGAAAACCAGGCAAGCGATTGTTGAGGCATTGCATGATGTGGGGAGTAGAGACAAAGCACCCTTCAAATTAAAAGCGCATGATCCCAAATCATCTACTTCTTGTGGTTGCCACTGGCCCAACCCCCACCATCCCCATCAGTAGATGGCTGCTTGAGCATAAAGCCAGGTACAGTAAACTGCTTTGACTGGGGTATGTAGCAATTATTCTGTGAGTCGCTGAAGTCCTGCCTCACCAGAAAAAGCCAGCTGATGCAATTCAGCCTGAAGGCCTTTTCTGCAGAGCATCTGTTTTTTTTTTTTTTTTTTTGATACATTTTGCCTATTAATTTTTATCTTCAATGTGTTGGAACTGAGAAAAAAAAATTCTCCTCCCCGATGCCTGTCTCTGCTTATTTCTCATGTAGGTATCACTGATGCCTCTACAAAACAAGCTCTCAGGAAGGAAAAAAATGTTATCTCCTCTAAATGTTCTTTTCCCCCTTAAACACACTCTGTGCCTCCCTCTGTACTTATTAATAACAGATATAATCTTGAAGTTATCTTCCAGCCTTGTGATTTTAAAATTCCATGCCTATAGTTATATGTTTTACATTTATATTTATATAACTTATATACAATGTAAATAAAATATCTTTTATTTTCTTAAAAAATATTTTTGTTTATTTTAGAGAGAAAGGAAGAGAGAAAGACATAGTATGGCACACCTGGGGCCCTTGCCCCTGAAAATGAACTCCAGTTGCATGCACCACATTGTGCATCTGGCTTTATGTGGGTAGTGGGGAACTGAACCCAGCCAGCAGACATTGCAAGCCAGTGAATTTAATCACTGAACCATCTCCCCAACCCAAAGAAGGCATAGTTTAAAAACATATATATTTTCTCTTTGAATGATGCCTTTATTCTTCCTAGAAAGATACATAAATATATACTCAGAGATATCTAAACTTTTTTTCCTTGTAAATTATGACTGTTTTCATTCCCAGCAAGGTATAATTAGAAACATTATTTTCAGAGATAATCTACTTCTTTACTTTCGCATGATTCTTGGACCAAGAGACCTGGAGTTACCTCTACCCCAGCTGAATGTGTCAAGGAGCTCCGTAATGGAATCACAATTGTCGCTATGGAAACCACAGTGGAGAGAGATACAATTTCAAAACAAAACCGGTTGCCTTGCGTGGGATGGAGAAAGAGGTAGGGCTTTTCTAAAACTCTTCAGTCGTACATTAAACTTTGGTGAGCCCGTGGAATCTTTAAGGATTGTTTTGAACCTACCTAGGGAGAGAAGTAATGAAACTCTGACAATTTCTTGACTGGTTTATGTGATGTGATTGCCTGAGGATTTTCAGAAGGAATTGTGCTAGGTTGGAGCTTGTTGAAGATGGGATTTTACAAGCTCCTGAGATGAGAAAATGGAAGTAACTTTGCATGCAAGTTGAGAGGTGCTATTTTTGTACTTTGTGGAGGGCTTGTTCGCTTCTGAAGGGGAGGTGCTGTTACTCTACATATTAGATACTGGAGGGTGTTTTATCTGCTTGTTTCATTACCATTTCAATTGCATTTTATCTTCTTTCTAATAATATTTCCTTTTTAACAATAGCATGGGTGATGAGATTCTGAATGTGCAGTAATGTGCTATATCTCTACGTAACATCATGCTGTATAGCTGACTTATTCAGGGATGTCGCTAAGCACAGTACAGCATCTATCTTTTGTCTCCCTAAACTAAAGAAGGTTTGTTTGAACTACCGAACAGCTTAAGATAGGAAAAATACGAACTGATGAAAGACAAACCTGGAAAACGCACTACCCATGGTTTTGCCTCACGCTCGCCCGATTAGAAGTCAATGGCGACAGCTGTCTAGTTTTATCAGCGTCGCATTCGACCAGCGTACCAGAATGACATTCAATAAACAAGGGCACAAGATGAATTACCCAGTGTGCTGTGCTGGCTTCCTCCTCCTCTTCCTTCCATCCTCAACATATTCAGTTCAAACAGAAGAGATGCAATTTATATATTATTGATGCCCAAAAGAATTTTGACTTCAAACAATTTCCCATGTCTTGTCCTAGAGTAAATAGCTGATTTATGTATTCATTGAAACTAAATGGGCAAAGGAATTATTAATGATTAGTGAGTTATTGTGGAGTATTGCCCTAGGGTAGTGAGTCTGCAATCAGGGATCACTGGTCCCTTCCTTCTACTAGAGTTTCTGATAAAAACCTCGTGGCATTGTTGACTATTTATAGCCTTTTTTGGACTATTCATGCATTTTATTACTAAAAGAAATTGGAAGTAGCACAATTTGCCATAAATGGAATTTTTGTATGATAGAGCCTTGAGCCCTGAATTCCAGGGTTAATTTTATTGATGCTGAGCTCCATTTCTTACTGGAGCCCACATCTAAGAACCACAGCGCTTGCAGAGCCCACCCTTCCTTGGATTTGCTGCTTTCATTGTCTCATCGTCTGTTTCTCTCAATTACAAATTTGCCAGTAAAGTCCACCTTCGCTAAATGTTTCCTAGGGAAATAAAACTGGAATAATGTTTCTAATTTGGGGTAACGCTTTTTTGAACCTTTATGGAATTTGAAATGATTTGGTGGATGTTGAAAAGAAGGAGGAGGCGGAATTTCCAGGATGTATGGAAGAAAATCTCTTTTTAGGGTTTGCAAAAGCTGAGCCATCTAGTTAAAAGGAAGACTGGTTGGTTTGGTCAGATGCCTCTCTGGCTAGAAAACACTTCCAATAAGCTAGTGTGCCATCTATGAACCCCCGCCAGGCAAAAGTCATAGAGCCCCCAAACATGCAGGTATGATGCAAAAAACAAACAAATTTATGGGCGGATGACATCTGATTCAGAGAGGCTTTTATCTGTTTCCATGAATGTATGATGTTAAAAATAAAATTTATGAATCACTCTCATTAATTCAATTGCTATACTGAAGACAAGAAGCAGATTTTAAAAAATCCTACAGATATCCTCATACAAACAAATTGTGTACTAAAACCAAAGAAGGAAAATTTGTTGACTGATTATCTTCAGGAAAACAACTTGAGTAACTGAATTATTGAAGCAGTGAGTCTATGACTGTGAAAGGACTAGGTCATTAGCATGTGTAGCAGAAGGGGCTGAAGGAACATTTGCTTCAGCATTAAAGGACATTCAGATACATTAGCACTGTCATGCCCAGGTGAATGACTCAGCATTCCCATTTTAGCTATTTAAGTTCATGTTGGAAATGCTTTGTAAAAGTTTTTTAAAAAAATTATTTATTTGAGAGAGAGGGAAAGATAAAGAGAGACAGAGAGAGAGAAAGAGAGAGAGGGCACCCCAGGGCCTTTAGCTACTCCACATGATCTTCAGACACATGCACCACCCTGTGCATGTGGCTTTCTGTGTGTACTGGGAACTGAACCTGGGTCCTTAGGCTTTGCAGGGAAGTACCTTAACCACTGAGCAATCTCTTCAGCCCCCCAAGATTTTTTTTTAGCATAGCAATTATCTAGCATTGACTTTTTGGCCCTTCCTTTCCCAAGGAACTTCAGGGCACACAGCACAGCCTGACCCATAATATTCAAGAAATGAGAGAACAAATGAATACGTAAATGAATGTGAATGAATTCATACACCCTCCCACTGGTAATCCTGCATCTGACTCAAATCATGTGCTCTGACGGGTGATATAATGCTGATGGTTGGAATCATCCAAGTCCAAGGCATCCTAAGACTTCTAAGTCCCTTCATTGCCCTGATGTGACAGTTGCCTATGTCTCCTCTCTTGGTGCCTTCTTCAACTGTCTGGAGGCGGGCAGGATTCCTCACATTCTCTGGGTATTAAGGAGGGATGGAATGGTGCCACCCTATAGAAAGCAATTGGTATTTTAGAAGATGACGATATTTAGCAAGGAAATATTAGGCCATGGCTACCCCAAAGTAACGCACCAATTTTCATCATTAGATTCCTCTTCTTGTCCTTCCTCAAAGAGATATGCGTGTTGCCATCTTCACTGTGTTTGGGATCTTCCAAGTGGGGAAGGGTAGACACGTTTTGACAGGTGCTTAGTTAACCACATTGACAGATTGCTTGACAGAAAATGGGACAACCATGATTCTAATTTTCCAAGGTTGATCTCAGTTTTAGTGCCATGAGACACTTAAAGCAGAGTTAGAAAAGCAAATGAACTTAGTTGATCTTATTTTAGTGCTCACAAGGCCTCATAGCACATATGCAAACCAAGCATGCATAGATACTAGGGGACCTGTAACCCCCCATCCCCCACCCCATAACAGACTTCACAAAGAGAAAACCAAGAGGGACAGGCAATGTAAAAGAAAACGCTTTTCTCTTCACAACGTGTCATTAATTAAATAATTATAGGAAATAGCAGCTTTTGAATCTCTCATCTTGTTTTTGTTTTCTCTTCAAACAAATGCTGGCTTTATTGTCTTAAGGTGTCTGGAAACTGTTTTCTTTGGAATTTGATTTTTATCACTGTAATAATTATAGAAGGGAAACACGCATGTTTATTGACTAAAAACTACGTGGGGACGGGGCACTGGGTTGCATTTAATTAGCTCTGGCATTGTGATTGGAAGAATGTTTCTAGGGATTTGTCTCAAGTTTCTACCTCTCCCTTTCTGTTTTGTTTCCATGTTTGTGGTGATGGTAATTGAACTCAGGGTCGTGTTCACGCTAAGCACATGGTCTACCACTGAGCTATACCCCAAGCCCTGTACTTTTCTATCTGTAAAACAAATGACAAATTTCCCTTACATAGATATGGCTGAAAAGCAAATTATTTAGTCTTTGGCATACTTGGTAGACATTCTTCAAATACACTGCTTTAATGAAGAACAAACTAGAGTGATTCACAGAAAAGGTTCTATGGCTTCCCCAAACCATCTATGTAATTTCAAATTCTCAGTGATCACATTCAGAAGGCAGACATAAAACTGATTAAGACTGATTATTGGATCTATACTAGCATACCTAGAATATTTCATCTCAACATCTGATGAATATTAATTTGTTAATGAGATGTTTTACTTTTTGTGATGGTCTTTGTAGTTTGATATTTTTTTAAAGACTTTCAGAAGGCCTCAGTTCAGACTAGTAACATTTAAATATTTTATTTATTTATTTACTTATTTATTTCACAGAGAAAGAGGAAGAGAGAGAGAGAGAATGGGCATGCCAGGGCCTCCAGCCACTGCAAATGAACTCCAGACGTTGTGTACCCCCTTGTGCATCTGGCTATCGTGGGTCCTGGGGAATTGAACCTGAGTCCTTTGGCTTTGCAGGCAAACGCCTTAACCACTAAACTATCCCTCCAGACCAAGACTAGTAACATTTAGATTGCTCAGTTGCTTCCTGTGGCTGGTGGCTATGGTCCTGGGAAGCACAGCCTTAGAACAAAGGGGCATGCTTGCTGTAGACATGAGACTACTCTCACTGTAGGTATCCAGGCTGTTCCTCAACTATGAAGAGGTTTACAATGAAACAGATGCTCTTTACTAATGCAGGGTTCTCTTGCTCCCTAGGAAATATTTTGTGATATCCGGAATATTTTGGGTTGTCACGACTGGGAAGAGGTATTACAACTGTCATGTACAAAGCAAGGACACCTCTAAATGTCCTACAATTACAGAACATCCTCCCCAAGTAAAGAATGACCCGGTCCCAACATGACCTTGATGGCAATGCTGGAGAACACTGGTTTATACACGCTGGCTCTTAGATACACGCATGGTACGTTCTGTGGGACAGGGGCTTCTAGAGACGTATTCTATCTTCCTTGTTGAAAATCTTTGAAAATATGATGAGAATCTACATTCTGTGATAATTTAGTTACAGCCCTCTGAGGTTCAGACTTGAAATGGTTATTTTTTTGTATGTCTGTAGCATATGTGGTGTGGTGTGCATGATACATACATGTGCATATGCTGATACTATGGGATCCAGAGAAGAACATCACTGTTCTTCTCCATCACCCACCCTCCTCCTTCTTCTTGTGACAGAGTCTCTTACTGATTCCCAGATCTTGCCATTCAGGAACCCTGGACATTTCTGGAGTCCTCACAGGACTGGGATTACAGACGTGCATGACCATGCTGAGATATTTAATATATTTTATTTATTTGAGACAGAGAGAGAGAGAGAGAGAAAATGGGTGCACCAGGGCCTCCAGTCACTGCAAATGAACTCCAGATGCATGTGCCACTTTGAGCATCTGGCTTACATGGGTACTGGAGAGTCGAACTGGGATCCTTTGGCTTTGCAGGCAAACACCTTAACCACTAAGCCATCTCTCCAGCCCCATGTTGAGATATTTATGTGGGTTCTGGAGATTTGATCTTGTGCAGTTATAGATACTATCAGGCCCCATGCTTGTGCAGGAAGTGTGCTCAACTACTGAGCCCAGACTTGAGCTATTTTCCTGCCTCAGGATTTAAGATGCTGGGTTAATGTCACACTCTGTAGAATGAAAGCCCGGTTATCCAGACACCCGCTGAGCCTAAGCAGCCTATGGAGAATCAGAAGTTGCAGAATGGATGGGAGAAATCCTTAAGACACTTTGACTCACAGGGCAGGAACCGAATATTGAATCTGGTGGCCTTCTACTGAAGCTTGAGGATTGTGTGAGCAGCCAGCTTTGAGACTACAAGAATTGGACTTTTACCATTTTCATTTCTCAGGTTAATAAACTTTAGTTATCTACATTTTAATCATACTTCTCTTTTTCTCACCCACTTCTACCCTTGTAATTAGGAGTTATTTATAGGGCTGGTGAGATTGCTTAGTGGTTAAGGCATTTGCCTGCAAAGCCAAGGGACCCTTGTTCTATTCCCCAGGACCCACACAAGCCAGATGCACAAGGGGCACATGCATCTGGAGTTTGTTTTCAGTGGCTGAATGCTCTGGTGAGCCTATTCTCTCTCTCCTCTGCCTCTCTCTCAAATAAATTAATAATAATATATATATTTTAAAAAAGAGTTATTTATAGAGAACTTTAAACTACTACTATTAATATTATTATTGCTAGTATATAATTCTGGAGACAGAGCTCAGGACTTTGTCCATGCTAGGCAGATACTCTACCACAGAGCTACACCCCTAGATCTTTGTAGAGTTTTTGAGTGCTATCTTTGAGTATGTTTCATGTGCTTTAATGAGGTCAACCTCTGTAACTCACATGATATTTATTTTATTTTTATTTATTTATTTTAGAGAGGGGGGAGGGAAGGAGGGACAATGGGTGCACCAGGGCCTCCAGCCACTGCAAACGAACTCCAGATGCATGTGCCCCCTTGTACATCTGGCTTATGTGGGTACTAGGGAACTGAACCTGGGTCCTTAGGCTTCTCAGGCAAGTGCCTTAACCACTAAGCCATCGTTCCAACCCCTTACATGATATTTATCTCTGTACTACTTAACTGAGGTTAAAAAAAAATCACAATTGCTTATGCTGAGGTCACAGGATATAATGTCATTATAAGCAGATTAATGCAAATGAAATCAGGAAAAATAAACACATCTTTATATACCAAGGATAGCGTTTGCATTTCCTATCGCTGTGTGACAAATGATCACATGCTTATAGCTTACAGGGACAACAATTGCTATCCTATCTTTGCTAGGGCTGGGGAGTCTGTGTGCGGGTTATCTGAGTTCTCTGAAATCCAGTGTTTGCTGTGGCTGAGGTGTCATCCGAGGCTCAGCGTCCTCTTGCTTGCTCACAGGCTGTTGATAGAACCCCGTGTGCCTGGTTGCAGGGCTGTGGCCCTCTGTCCCTACAGGCCACCTGCTGATTCCTAGCACATCATTCTCTTCGCACTTTTGGTGTTTGCTACTTTCAACAAAAAGCAAGCAGGACTGCTTCAGTTCTTTTGGATTTCTCCTATGTCTATCTCTAATCTCCCAACTCTGTTAATACTTGTGTAACTAGGTCAACACAAGTCAGAAAAATGTCTTCATAATTTGCATAAAGTTGACTGATTAGGGACTTCAATCACACACACAAATCCCTTTGCCTTATAATTTAATGCAAGTTTAAGAAAGCTAGATTTTCTTAGCTACACATATGGGAGGGGAGTTATTCATGGTATTCATAACATGGTCAAGAAGATGTGGAATCATTTGAGAGTTCTTTTTTTTTTTTTTTTTTTTTTAACCAAGGAGACAGTAACTTTGTCTGTGTGTGTGTGAGGTGCTTTAAACTTCAAAATAATACTGAGATCAAGTAAGAAAAAGGAATATTGAGATATTTTCTTTTCTTTGTATTTTTTATATATAATTATTTTTTCCAAATTTCTGTATGTTTGCATTTTTAACAGTCTTTCCTCTTTTTTGAGAGATTGAACCAGTTTATATTTTCCTTTATTCTTTGTTATGTTTGAGTTGAGGTCTGTGAGTTAGGGCTTCTTCTCATTGATTTGCTGTTGGTTTAGTGGATTCTCAAGTCAGAAAGAAAATGACAACACCCATTCAGAGAAAGAAGATGAGTCATCCCCATTACATCTGCCAGGGCCCAGGAAACACGACAGAGGAAGCGGCGATTAATGCTCACGGCTAGACTGAGAACCTCCTTCATGGGCATGGTGGAAGACACTGAGGAGACTCAAAAACTCATCAAAGTGGAAAATGAGAGGATGCACAAGGCTCAAAACTCAAGGAGACTTATAACACACCTGCCAAGGCTCAGGGAACTTTGCAGAAAAGGTGTTGGACAGAATGTGAGAGCCACAGGCTGGGAAGGAGTATTCTGAGCCATGGCTCTCTGTCCCACAGAGACTGGCTGGCAGAGTAGTGACCCCACAGTGAACATGAACATCACGCTGAGGGGGGCCCACACCACAATGGGGGAGGAGGAGAGGGGACAGAAGAGTATAACCCAATGGGAATATGACCAATATGCAATATATTCATACTGTAAAGTTCATAATAGTACAAAAAATATTTTTGTTGTCTTTTTGAGGTAGAGTCTTGCTCTAGCTCAGGCTGACCTGGACTTAACTATATAGTCTCACGCTGGCCTCAGACTCATAGCAATCCACCTACCTCTGCCAAGTGCTGGGATTAAAGGCATGTGTCACCATGCCCAGTTCAATAATATATATTTTTAAAGATAGGTTATAAGAGGGGCAAGTGCACAACATAGAAGACCTTGTTTGGACTTCTTAATTATTCCTTCTCATTTTATTGTGTTATGGTTCCCATTCAACAGCAGACACTAAACCAAGACAGAGTGACGTAACTTGGCCAAGAGCAGAGGGCTAGAAAGTTGTACCACTCCCATGATGTATATGTCTCTATGTGTGTGCGCAAATCACAGTATTGTCTTTATTTATATTTACTTCATATTTATTTTGTATCTTTATTTTATGCCTTCCATTACTTCCATTTACCACGATAATTAGGGTAGGCTGATATAATCGTTTGAGTCTCTTTCCTTACATTTATTTCCCACCTTTATGGAGTCTACTTATGCCAGGAATGCTTACTTTATATTTTGACTTTTCTTTGGCACAGGCCTTCCTTGCTATACTGCCCTGACTAGATGGAAAACTGTGATGCAGTTGAGGTTAACTTTGTACTCATGGCAATCCTCCTGTCTCAGCATTCTGAGTGTTGGGATACCAGATGTGCATCACTGCACTTTGCTAGGTCATTTTTTAAAACTTAGACTTTATTTTGTTTATCATGGTTGTGTTTGTGTGTTAAGTTCCTTTTTCACTCATTCTGACCTGCATTATTTTTTTGGCCTCATTTTGTTTCCTAAGCACTAACCTTGACTCTGAATTATAACAATATTTGCATCCAATTATTTACTGATATTAGATTTAAAAACAGCAAAATATCTTTGAAAATATTCTTGCATTTCTAATCAAAGAGCCTTATATTGTACCAGAACCATACAGCTTACCCTAATCCATGTGATGACTAACATGTGACAGGATATAGTATTATGTGATGCCTAATGTGTCACAGGTTATCGTATTATCATTTTTAGAGAGAAACACAGGACTATGGCCTTTTATTCTGAGCACATCACATCTAACTTAAGAACAGAAGTTCTATAGCATTGTTTTGCTTTCTTATTAAGGAAAGAAAAGATGTCTAAAATGACCAATATAGAAAAAAATAAAAGCAGTTTTTTAACATAGTTTTTTTCCATTGTGAATTAGATAGCGTTATATGCATTGATTGTTTGATTTCGCTTACACTGTGATGTTGAGCTTCACTTAGGATAGCCAGTAGAACCCGTTTTGTGTTCTCCATTCATAACATACACAGTTCTGAGACTTATAAACTTTTATAGTATTTGGTATTAGTCAAAGGATTAATATGAAGACCAACTCAAATAACTCACACTACAAGGATAGATCATGTTACTTAAATAAAATTAGCTATGTTTTGAATAAGAATTGACATACAGATGACTGTGTCAAATCAGAGACAGAACAGCCATGAAGTTGCTGTAATTCAGGTTACTTTGCTTTATAATAGGATTGTGGGACAAGTGTGTGTGCACAGGTGAGCATGTGCGCTGTCTTAAATTCTGTCCTGAACAGCAAGACACACTGGTTACACTAGTTCTTAAGAACACCTATGTCATGGACTCGATGCTTATGCAACATCTAACTTTACACAAATTGCCTTACATTGTGCCTAAATTGCCTTCTGTTATTACTTTAAAATAGTGTGGTGGGTAGATGAGTTCCATATTTCCTCACAAATCCTATGAGGTAGATAACAATTTTCCTTTAACCTGGTCCTGCTTATTTTGTTGTGCAGTAGTTGAAGTAAATAAGCCGTGTGTGTGTGTGTGTGTGTGTGTGTGTGTGTGTGTGTGTATGTATAGATATTCCAAGTTTATAAGCACACTCTGTTTTCATTCTTGGTTTTGTTTGGTGGTGCTGGGGATTGAACCCAGGGCTTTGCACATGCTAGGAAGGGCTTTGTCACTACGTTGAACTCACAGCCCTGTAAAGTCTTAAACCCGTCCTTTACTTGTCATCAGGAGAGTTTGGTCGCTGTGCATCTTATCCTAACTCTTGGCAATTTAGCTCTCCTTTTGTCTCTGTTTTCATTTCCTGCTCATCACGAAGTGAGTGGCTTTGCTCTAGCACTGCTTCCTGCCACAATTTGCTGTTGCACTATAGGAGCAAAATGGCAGTAACACTAAAGACACCATGGATCTATGACATGAGACAAAAGAACCTTTCTTCCTTCTAAGTCGATTATCTAAGGCACTTTGTTAGAGCCATGCAAGCTAATTCTTTTTGTCTGGTTTAGTTTCCCTCCTGTCAATAGCAAAGTCCCATACTACTAGCACCATAATTCTCATGTTTGTCAGATTTCTCCCACAAAATAAATATTTGAAGCATTTTTTATATTTATTTTTACTTTGGAGAGAGACACAGAGAGAGACAGAGAGGGAGAGGGAGACGGATAGAGATGGGCACGCCAGCAGTCTCTCAGCTGCTGTGAACAAAATCCAGATGCGTGTGCCCCCTTGTGGGCAAGTGCGGCATTGCGCCCTTGCATCACTTTGCATCTGGCTAAACGTGGGACCTGGAGATTGGAACTGGCATTCTTAGGCTTAGCAGGCAGGTGCCTTAACCACCACTAAACCTCTCTCCAGCCCTCACAAAATAAATATTTGGATGACAACATTTCCATCATATTTAACAGCTTCCAAATATGTTTACTATTCATGTTTACTATTCATGGCATGTTTTTGTGTTGTCAGGATTTGGTTTGTGGCATTCTATCAGTGGTGGAATGTCTCCAAGATAGGGACATCAATGTCAACTCCAAGAGAATCAGTGTTTGGAGTTAGTATTAAGGGAATTCTTTCACATGCATGGAGAAACATGGTTGGTTCTTTAATTTTATCTCCACATAAAGGACATTTCAAACATTTCCTAGTCATGGTATACAGAAAAACAACTCAGTCCTTTCAGGTGTAGAAGAAATTCATTGTCCTCTCAGCCTATGGCTTTCACTCAAGACTCCAAAGGAGGCAGTGTCTGGGGTTTGGTTGTCACCACTGAGGTCTATTAGAGAGAAGCCAGGAATGTTGAAAGATACCCCAAAAAGCACTGGGCTATCCCCCACTCCCACATTTAAGCACTAACCACTCCCAAACGTCAGTAGTTTACTGTGGAGAAGCCTTATTCTAAGCATCTGAACTTACAGTCGTCACGTCATCCAGAACGTATCCCTACACCTTCATCATCTTCATGCTTAAGTGGACAAAACGAGAAAGGCTGGTTTCTTTTCAGGTAAATCTACACACAAAAAGGTCATCATTCATCATCACTGTTTTACTTGTGTCCTTCGAGGAGTCACATTTTCAATTTATCAGCTGTGCTGCTAGGTGAAAAGATTCGGCTTGGATCAAAGGAGATGGCTGCCAGGTACAGGCTCTCAGTTCCAAGACGGACTTTGTCTAAAATGACAAGGTTAGACGTGCATCCAGATGGTCTTTGTCACAAATCGGCATGCACAGCCTTTGAAAGGACTTGCAAAGCTTCAAATAAGAATATCTTAAACACTTTAAAATGAAATAATTTGAATATTGACAATGTAATTTTTTAAAAAGTTTTTTGAAATAGAGTCTCACTGTAGCTCAGGTTGACCTGAAATTCACTATGTAGTCTCAGGGTGGCCTCAAACTTATGGCAATCCTCCTACCTATGTCTCCTGAGCGCTGGGATTAAAGGCATGTGCCATCATGCCCAATTTAGTTTTTGTAATTTCATTATTTATTTATTTCCTTGAAAGAGAGGGAGAAAGAAAGAGGTAGACAGAGAGTAGACTCTCCGGGGTCTCCAGTCACTGCAAATGAATCCAGATGCATGTGCCAGCTTTTGCATTTGGCTTAGGTGGGTCCTGGGGAGATGAACCTGGGTCTTTTGGCTTTGCAGACAAGCACCTTAACTGCTAAGCCATCTCTCCACCCTGAAAACATCATATTTGAAAAGACCTTTAAAATGGAAGCAATCTCATGGGCGGTAAAGAGTAAATGAGATAAATTGTTATGCATACTACTTGTATAATCACAATAATTATGAAAATAAGTATGTTGATGCATGAAGCATGTTTATACTAAACTTCCATCTTATAAAGTATCCGGTTTAACTATAATTCTGAAGGGTGCAAGTAGGAGTTAGTCAATTACCATCACTCATAAGGTTAATACTTCCTACATTAAAATAAAAACTGGGCTTTTAAAAAATGATTTCCTTATATTTATTTTTATTTATTTATTTATTTACTTATTTATTAGAGACAGAGAGAGGGAAAGAGAGACAGGGAGAGGGAGAATGGGCGCACCAGGGCCTCTAGCCACTGCAAACCAACTCCAGATGTGTGCGCCCCCTTGTGCATCTGGCTTACGTGGGTCCTGGAGAATCGAACTGGGATCCTTAGGCTTCGCAAGCAAATGCCTTAACTGCTAAGCCATCTCTCCAGCCCAAAAGCAGGTTTTACATTTTCTATATTTCACAATAAAAACATGGGATTATTTATATTAGGTATTTTTGTTTTGTTTTGTTTTTTTGGTTTTTCGAGGTAGGGTCTCACTCTGGTCCAGGCTGACCTGGAATTAGCTATGTAGTCTCAGGGTGGCCTCAAACTCATGGCAATCCTCCTACCTCTGCCTCTCGAGTGCTGGGATTAAAGGCGTGCACCATCACGCCCAGCTTTATATTAGGTATTTTTAAGATCACTAGCATAATTTATGAATAAATAATTCTTAGAAAAAGGCTATTGTTTGGTCCTTCTGTAAATATTTTAATTAATTTTGTTCTGTAAATTTAACATTTAAATACATCAGTAGTTAACACATACCAAGAGCTGTGATAAGCATCTACATTCCAGGGGGAGGGGCAGTGGGAGCTAAGAAGATGGCTCAGTGGGATAAGGTGCTTGCTGTGAAAACCTGAGAACCTGTGTTGAGATCCCCAGAACCCACATAAAAGCTGAGACTGGAGATGTATGTCTGTAACCTCAGCACTGGGGAGGTGGAGGTAGGAGGATGCTAGGGCTTGGTGGCCAGTGAGTCCTGCTGAATTGGTGAATTTCATGGAATTCAGTGCAAGACTCTGTCTCTAAAAGTGAGGGGAAAGTGATTGAAGAATACACCAGATGTTAATTTTTTTTTTTCTTTTGTTTGTTTTTTTGTTTTTCAAGGTAGGGTCTCACTCTAGCCCAGGTGGACCTAGAATTCACTACGTACTCTCAGTGTGGCCTCAAATTCATGGTGATCCTTCCACCTCAGCCTCATGAGTGCTGGTATTAAAGGTGTATGCCACCACACCCCGCTCAGATGTGAAATTCTGACCCACACATACACACCTCCACCCCTGACACAAAATCTAGGTTCTGGATTTGAGTTTGGTGGTCCTCCTGAGTCCTCATCTCCTCCTCTGACCTCACTCATTGCACACCCCTCCCCCCAGCAGCTCCTCCTCAGCTGACTCAAGGATTGTGACAACTCAGTCCAATTGATTTAACTAGCAGCTGTCAACCTTTTTCTTATATTAAGATCATTAATCATTACAGCCTAATAGTAACTAGAAAATATTCATTAGTTATAATGTAACATTAGAGAATTTTGCAAGGTAACTAGTGTGACCTGTTAATAATGGGTGCACTTATGGAGAAATGAAGTGTACCATTAACCAATACTAATGGTCTTGATACCAGGAGGATGCACTGAAATCTCCGGACTCAGCAGTGCACTCAGGATGGGTAGTCAGAAGTCAGGATGACTCTGTGGGCATCAGGATGGGTAGTCAGTGGTCCAGGATGACTCTGTAGGCATCAGGATGGGTAGTCAGTGGTCCAGATGACTCTGTAGGCATCAGGATGGGTAGTCAGTGGTCCAGATGACTCTCTAGGCATCAGGATGGGTAGTCAGTGGTCCAGGTGACTCTCTAGGCATCAGGATGGGTAGTCAGTGGTCCAGATTACTCTCTAGGAATCAGGATGGGTCGTCAGAAGTCAGCATGACTCTGTAGGCATCAGGATGGGTAGTCAGTGGTCCGGATGACTCCGTAGGCATCAGGATGGGTAGTCAGAAGTCAGGATGACTCTCTAGGCATCAGGATGGGTAGTCAGTGGTCCGGATGACTCTGTAGGCATCAGGATGGGTAGTCAATGGTCCAGATGACTCTCTAGGCATCAGGATGGGTAGTCAGTGGTCCAGGTGACTCTCTAGGCATCAGGATTTGTAGTCAGTGGTCCAGATGACTCTCTAGGCATCAGGATGGGTAGTCAGTGGTCCAGGTGACTCTCTAGGCATCAGGATGGGTAGTCAGAAGTCAGGATGACTCCGTAGGCATCAGGATGGGTAGTCAGAAGTCAGGATGACTCTCTAGGCATCAGGATGGGTAGTCAATGGTCCGGATGACTCTGTAGGCATCAGGATGGGTAGTCAGAAGTCAGGATGGCTCTCTAGGCATCAGGATGGGTAGTCAATGGTCCGGATGACTCTGTAGGCATCAGGGTGGGTAGTCAATGGTCCAGATGACTCTCTAGGCATCAGGATGGGTAGTCAGTGGTCCAGGTGACTCTCTAGGCATCAGGATGGGTAGTCAGTGGTCCAGATGACTCTCTAGGAATCAGGATGGGTAGTCAGTGGTCCAGGTGACTCTCTAGGCATCAGGGTGGGTAGTCAGTGGTCAGGATGACTCTCTAGGCATTAGGATGGGTAGTCAGTGGTCCAGGTGACTCTCTAGGCATCAGGATGGGTAGTCAGAAGTCAGGATGAGTCCGTAGGCATCAGGATGGGTAGTCAGTGGTCCAGGTGACTCTCTAGACATCAGGATGGGTAGCCAGTGGTCCAGATGAATCTCTAGGCATCAGGATGGCTAGTCAGAAGTCAGGATGACTCTCTAGGCATCAGGATGGGTAGTCAGTGGTCCAGGTGACTCTCTAGGCATCAGGATGGGTAGTCAGAAGTCAGGATGAGTCCGTAGGCATTAGGATGGGTAGTCAGTGGTCCGGATGACTCTCCAGGCATCAGGATGGGTATCAATGGTCCGGATGACTCTCTAGGCATCAGGATGGGTAGTCAGTGGTCCGGATGACTCTCTAGGCATCAGGATGGGTAGTCAGTGGTCCGGATGACTCTCTAGGCATCAGGATGGGTAGTCTGTGGTCCAGATGACTCTCTAGGCATCAGGATGGGTGCTCCGTGGTCTGAGACTGGCTCTCTAGACCTAGGATGGGTAGTCAGTGGTCTCTGGATGACTCTGTAAGGCAGTGGTTTGCTGTTGTGTACAAAGTGGAGACTTGGAGATTTAAGAGATGATGGGGATTATTTTGATCCTGTCTTTTTTTCCCCTCAGTTTGGCCACTCATCTTTGAAGTCCCAACTTTCCCCATCAGACAGAGATTTCATCACTGACAAGACTTTCTGAACTCTCCAGGGGATGGAGGCACCAGTGTGCTCAGCATGGCATCTGCGAGTTTCTGCCCTGTGTGTTTTCTTTGCAGTCAGCCTCAGGGTACTCCTTGCTCATTTTCTGTTTTCAATCTCTCCCTTCTCAGCTGAGCACAGTGGAGTATTAAGCAAAGAAGAGAGCCCTGTGTGGTGCACACGCCTTTAATTCCAGCACGAGGGAGATGTGGCAAGCATAGTGACATGGAGACATGCTGTCCGTGGCATCACTGTACAGTCCTGTGAAGTCATGGATGCTAAGTGACACAGCAAGGGGGATGTGATTCCTCTGAATGTGCCTTACAGGAGCCGTGCCATCAAGTAGGGTTACGTGGAGGCATGAGGCTGATCACAGGGTGTGTAATGGCTGGATTCTGGGTAAACAGAGACCTGGCTACAGATAACAACACGAGAAAGGAACTGGGCCCCTTGATTCATTTTCTCTGGAAACCTAATTGTAACTGATCTCCAGGAACTGTTGCTATAGCACCAGGGTGGCATGATTGCTGCTCAACTTCCTCATTTTACTCACGGTTGTCCACTTTCCCTTCAGTAACATCACGTTCTTTACCCCCAATGCTTCATTTGTTTGGGACGTGGAACGTGTGCCCCCTGAATGCTTCCAGACATCATCTCGGCCTTTGATTGTTTCTAAAACTATTTCCGAGCCCATCATACATCTCTGCCACTTCTATGCAGAGAGTTTGGAAGCAGTAAAGTAGATCTAAACACATTGGTGAACTGCTGAACAGTAAGTACAGTTTCAAAGCCACAGCTGCAGCTGCTCCCATAACCTTGCAATTGAGTGAATTACCAGAGCCCTGTATGTTGGAGCAGAATGGACTTAAAAAGTTTCTGTTTATGGGGCTGGAGAGATGGCTTAGCTGTTAAGGTGCCTGCCTCCTAAGCTTAAGAACGCTGGTTCCAATCTCCAGGTCCCATGTTTAGCCAGATGCAAAGTGACGCGAGGGCGCAATGCATGACACACTTGACCACAAGGGGGCGCACACATCTGGATTTCATTTGTCTCTTTCTGTCTCTCAAAAAAAAGTTTCTGTTTATGTCAAAAGTAATAAACTTGATAGCTCTTTACAACATCCAATCTTCTTTTTAAAATATATTTTTAAAATTTGTGTTTATTTATGAGAGAGAATGAGAGAGAGAGAGAGAGAGAGAGAGAGAGAGAATGAGTATGCTAGGGCCTCCAGACACTGCAAACAAACTCTATGCAAGCACCACCGTGTGCATTTGGTTTATACATCTGGTGTTCATTTGCAGTGGCTAGAGGCCTTGATGTGCCCATTTTTTTCTCTCTCTTGCTCTCTGTCTCTCATAAATACATAAAAATAAAATATTTTTTTAAGTCTATCTTCATTCACCTCAATTACCTTTAGTTCACCTCTACTGATTTAACTCTTCATCTTCTTCTGGTGTACATAAGCATCTTCAAGAACCCATTTGTAGTTGTTCAGACCTGACCCAAGACTGGCTCACATTTACTTTAGCACTGGCTAGACTTTCGACAATCTTTATTCTATTGCTTGCTTGAAAGTAAAACCAGCCAGGCATGGTGGTGCATGACTTTGATCCCAGCACTCGGGAGGCAGAGGTAATAAGATCACCTTGAGTTGACACAAAACAGTGAATTTCAGCCTGGGCTAGAGCGAGACCCTACTGTGAAAAACAGCAACAACAACAACAAAAAGTAAAACCAGGAACCATGCGCCATGCTGGCACCCCTTCAGTGGGCCAGCCCACTCAGTGACACAGCCTGATATAACAGACCTGTCACCAACCCATGTGACACATGCTGTCCTTGTGAGCTGCTGAGGACAGATAGGATGGTCATTTGGATGCATTCTTCTGCAACTCAGGCCCAGATCGTTTCCTGTGGTATCAGGTCAACTGCTGAAGTTGAGAAAGTAAATATAAATGCCTTTTAGTTTTTAGCTTTATGCTTATTTGGTTCCTGAACAAACAATAAAACTTGAAAAATGAACAAAAGTATAATTGTTCCAAAAATGATGAAATCTTTACTAGTCATTAAATACAAATAAAGAGAGAATCAGTAAGCAGGAAGATCAATACAAAGACATAAACCAGAACACAGCCCATAGTTCAGGAAGGTTGACTAAGGGAAATTGAGTGTGGGAGACACTGAGGTTGTAAGAAGATGTGGTGTTGTCAATCTGAGTTCTAGAAAGAGACAACAAATTATGGGGAGAGGTAATATTTGGGTTGGTAGTGACTCAGATGTTCTCAGTACTGGTGATAGATTTTGAGTCATCAGAACTGAGAAGCACAGTGTAAGAGGAATGTATGAAACCTGTATTTAATGAGACACTGAGGGATAATAAACACAAGGAGAAACTTTCACATTTACTCAAGGAGAAAAGTCAGGAACAACCATTTGAGTAGAGGAAAGCGTGGATTCCGTGCGGGATATAGTGTCAGTCAGACCTAAATTGCTTAGCAAGTGAAACTGTGTATCAAGAACCAAAAGCAAACACAGCTGTAGATAAACCAAAACTGAGAGTTGACCAGCTTATGATTCTAACTGAGGGAGTTTCTAAAAGCTGCACTGTGAGAGGAGTAAAAATTCCTCTAGAAGGAATGTCGAACATGTAAGAAGGAATGTCACCAATAAATGGATAAACCATTACTGACAATATGATGTGATACTTACAGTGTTTAATTTGGGTGGCAAAACAAGGCAGAAAACTAAAACACTGAATAACAATAGCTCATCTTGGAAGAGGGTGAAAACTGGTTGGGAGAGTTAGATAATGATGAACATGGGACTTCGATAAGTAGGAGCCTGAACATTCCAAGGGCAGAATAGGAAGAGCTAAATTAACGTTGTAGAGAAAAATGAGATAAACATTGTGGAGGGGCTGGAATCATGGTTCAGTGGTTAAAGCACTTGCTTGCAAGGCCTGCTAGCCTAGGTTCGATTCCCCGGTACCCATGTAAAGCATATGCACCAAACGGCAGATGTGCCTGGAGTTTATTTGCAGGGGCAGGAGGCTCTAGTGTTCCCATTCTTCCTCTCTCTCAAGAAGTAAAACTCAAGGTCATCTAGGAGAAACAAAAAACCCAGTAGCTCATCGGGGTCAAGCTGACCACATAAAAAGCACAGGGGGGGAGCTGGGGAGATGACTCAGCGGTCATAGGCACTTGCTAGCGAAGTCTGCCCAACGAGTTTGATTCCCCACTGCGCACATACAGCCAGATGTACAAAGTGGCACACTCACTTGGAGTTTGTTCGCAGTGGTAAGAGGCCCTGGTGAACTCATTCCCTCTCCCTCTCCTTGCAAATAATGAACAAGCTAAGTAAATAAATCCATAAACAGCACAGAATGAGATGTGAGAACGAAGGAAAAGTCAGTGGCCACAATGCATGCAAATGGATCACTTTCACCAGCACAAGTCAGGTCAAACTAGATAAAAATCGAATACACCTCTGGACGGTTCATGAGAGACATCCCCCAAACCTGAAATTCTGACCACATGCACCAGAAGCCATGTACAAAATGTCTTTAGAAGCAAGCTTCTTACACAAAGAAAAATGGAAACTGGACACAATTTATATGGTCTTCAATAGGAGAATATCTCAATATGTTATGATAACATTTGTGCAATATAAGCAATAAAAACAAATGAGTAGATGACCTTATACATTGGTACAGAGGGACTCGAAATCATAACATTGAGTTTATGGCATGTTCATAAATTCCAAACATGCTACACGTAGTGACTCTATGCATTCCTTACTGTACATACGTGTTAATCACTATTTATGCTTATTCAAACTGTGGAACGTATATCTAGAATATTCATCATAGCCACTTCTCTCTGGGTGGTGACAGAGGGGACTCCTAGGACATTGACATCAGGCCTTGTGTTCAAAGGACTCTGGGCTTGGCTGCAGTTCTATTGCTTCCATCTTGAAATTTTCAGTAATGCTGAACAAGGGATCTTGCATTTTAAAAAATATTTTAAAATATTTATTTATTTGAGAGAGAGAGAGAAAGATGCAGAAAGAGAAAAAGAGAGAGAAAAGAGAGAGAGAGAGAGAGAGAAAATGGGCACACCAGGGCCTCCAGCCACTGCAAACTCCAGATGCATGCACCCCCTTGAGCACCTGGCTTATGAGGGCCCTCGAGAGTCGAATCGGTATACTTTGGCTTTGCAAGCAAATGCCTTAACCACTAAACCGTCTCTCCAGCCCAGGGATCTTGCATTTTTACCAGGCTTCCATGGTGGTCTGATTGTAAAATGTCCCCCTTGGTCTCATAAGCTGCATATTTCATCCCTGGAAGAGGTGTGTCCATGGGGGGAGTCCTTGGGATTTTATAGTCTATCCCTGCTCTCCATAGCTTGGCAGCTCACTGTCTCTACTTGCCGTTGACATGGAGATGTAACGTCTGTCTGTCTGCTCCCATCATGCTTTCCTGCCATGAAGAAACTTCCCCTTGAAACTGTAAGTCAGAAATAAACCATTTCTAGGCTAGAGAATTGGCTTAGTGGTTAAGGCACTTGCCTGTGTATCTAAGGACCGGGGTTCAATTCCCCAGGACCCACACAAGCCAGATGCACAAGGTGGCGCATGTGTCTGGAGTTCCTTTGTAGTGGCTAAAGGCCCTAGAGCACCCATTCTCTCTATATCTGCCTGGCTCTCTCTCAGATAAATATACAAATGAATAAGATTTACAAAAGGAAACAAACCCTTTCCTTCCATAAGCTTCCAAGTGTGTTGTCCCAACAATGGGAAGGCAACTGCTCCAGCCTTTAAAAATTGCAGCCAGACTTGGTCGTTACAAACGCTGAGGGACAGAGGAGCACTTGGATGTGCTGATAATTTTCTTTCTTAATTTGGGTGATGATCATTGGTGTTTACTGGTTTTACACAAAGTGACATGAATCATTTCATTTTACAAATTAATTTAAAAATCTTTCTTACCCGGCTGATGAAACACCCAGGCAAAAGAATCACACAGTCATTACCTAGGTGGCACTGAATATATCCTATGTATATAGATGTGAGGTGGAAACTGGGCTGAGTTGTTTAGTATTTATACTTAAGCGTATATGTTTGACTCTATAAAACCCGGGCATGTAAGAGCAACTTGCAGAAGGGACCGGGCCTCTGTTCTCCACTCAGTTGGACACCCAGATGCTCTTGATTTCAGATTTCCTTTGCAAACTTGTTAGCTCTTGTGTGATTTGCAGCCTCTGCCTTTAAAAGGCAGACAGCATTTAAAAACTACAGGGCAGAACCTCTCTGATTCCATTGCTGTCACCAGCAGCTGGTGCACCCCACATCCTGTGAGGCAGCTAGCTGCCCTCTAGCCACTGGGAATAGTGTGCGCACAGCACATCTGCGGTGGTCAAGCAGCTTGCTGTGCTGTGCCACTGGAGAGGCCCATGCAGCATCCCGTGCAGCATCAGAATCTGCATGTGGAGACAGCTGGATGGTTGAAGTGGCACACTTCCCTTTCGTGCGGTCACCTGGCTGACTTGGAGAGTGACAGCGTGGCCATCACTGCTTGTCACATTGCTCAGTAGTTGGCTTTGAACGTTCTTGGGAATTGTCAAAGGCAATGCAGCACAATGATGGATAGTTTTTCCTGTGCAGCTCCTGTATAAAACTTGGTGGTTTTGGCTTAACGACATCCCTTAAATGTCTCTTAATGCTGACCTTCAGTCCCCTCTTGCTATCCCATCATTTCTCGTCTGTTGTCTCAAGTGCAGTGATGTGCGGGGGCTCTGTATTATGCATTCATGCCTTTGGCCACTCCATAAATGCTTTCAGAGCAACCTGAATCTCAACCCAACATACACATCTCAGATTCTGTTCTGCCTCAACGTTCCCACTGCTCTCTCCTTTCCTAGTGGTAGTGCTTCTGATTTCTTACCCCCTCATCCTCTGCTTCCTCATCCTTTTGTCTTCCTTCTGGGGCTGGAGCTCAAGGTCTTGTCCATGACAGACAGACACTCTACCACTGCACACCCCCAGTCCTGATTTGCTCTTTGTGGTAGTTTATTTCTAATTTTTAAACTCTTTTATCAATAACTTTCAGAAATATAAACAGCATACCTTGATCATTATTGCCTCCCATCACCCCCCTTCTTCCTCTCCCAAATCCCCCCTTAGACTAAATCCTTTCATTTCTATTTTCTACGTGGGTTATAGTCCGCCCTCTCCTGGTCCCCATTTCCCTCACGATCCTCCTCAGTGGGGTCAGTGGTCTTCACTGTGGGGTAATTGGGACCTCAGTCAGTCTCTGTAGGAGCTGTGCCTCAGGATATTTCTACCCACCCTGTGATTCTTAGAATCTTCCCATCCCCTCTTCTGCAACAATCTCTGAGCCTTGGCAGGTCTGTTGGCAGTTTGGTTTAGTGTTGAGTTCTCTGTAGCCTCTGTATTTCTGCTTTCATATGGTTTTGGTTCACCACAGTGTCTGTCGCTGTTTCCCTGGAGCTGGTTGTTAGGCTAGCAGTGGGAACTGTACTCCTGTCACTGCTTCCTCTGCAATTCTCCTGGGCCCTGGTAAATGTGGTAGAGCTAGCTGGCACACCAGTGCTGGGCAGTTGGCTATCTTATCTTGTTGAAATGATGGATCTTCCCTCTTCCAAGTATTCTTTGCTATCTGTAAAATTAAAAAAAAACAAAAAAAAAAGAGTCTCCAAACGAGAGTGAAAAGTTTTGATTTAGGGGCCTATGCATAGAAATTTGAGAGAGATTCTGATGAGGGCACACATGCTACCTGTCAAGAGAACAATGGGGGCTTCTCTCTGGAGTCTGCGAGTCTCCTGGCAATGGGATTCTGACTTGGCTCCCAGCACCAGTTATGAGTTTTCTCTTACTGAGTGGGCCCTATGTCCAATCAGAGGGCTGTTGGTTACTGACAAAGGTTGTTTGCCACTATTGCCCAAGTGTGTATTTCTTGTCTGGATGATGGATTGTGAGGCTTGCAGTGTCACCTGCTTTTTCATGCTGTTGGTGACCATTATTGCCCCATATTAGCTCCTGTATCACTTTCCAGCAAGAGGACTGGCTTTCTTCTCAACCCCCCACGGTCTCTTGTGGGACAGAAGCCTGTGGTGTCTTCAACAGTATCTTCCATTTTAGTTCTGGAAGGTAACCGAGTGCTTGGACAATGGCCTGCATTGTTTGGGGGACTCATGGGCATCCCAGCTGCTGGCTGTGTATGTGAGAGGGGTAGCCTCATTCTGCTCCTGAGATTCACCAGCCAGAGCCCATTTGTTTTCTAAACTCTTCCATCTACCCTCTTCCTTCGGATTCAGTCATGGTTGACAGTTGCCCATAGAGTCTGTTGTCCCTTTAGAGTTCCCTTGATGAGCTCTTGCATGGCCTAAATGACAACAAAATTTGCCTCCTGTGGAACACATATCATCCATGCCACAGCTTTGACTGGCTGTGTGAAGTATAATGATCTGCTCTCAGCAGAGGGAAAATGCCCATTACAAAATATTGGCAACTTTTGCTGAAAATACAAAAAGAATCTCTAAGGTTGCTTAGGCAACTATAAATGCTATGCCACCACTTGGTCCAATTTGAGGAGTCTATTGCCCTGATGTAAATCACCAATTAGGTGAACGCTTACTATATGAAAGGTACATGAGTCACAGGAAGGAAGAGAAGATCGTCTTACCTCCCTTGAAGAGCTTTGATCTCATTGCAGAGACCTCTACTTAAATGAAAAAGAACACTCGTAATAGGGAGAGTGTGAAAGCAGGTTGTGAGCCACCTGGGTGCAAAAGGAGAGGAGAGAAAATGATGACTATTGATAGCCAAGAGCCCTTTTGCACGTTTAATGAGAATCTGTTTGAAGGCGGGTAGACTGGTTGCTCCTGCAACTTTAAGGAGAGAAAAACCCTACATTATCCAATGCTCCTTCATTGCTTAAGACAGATTTATTTTGAATTATTGCTGGACAGTTTTCTCATTTTGTTTCTTTTAAATTGCGTGCACGTTTGCCCAGTTTAATTGCTTGTTTCCTTAGGAGAGTATGTCATTGAAATTTCTTCTGGGAAAAGAGCCCTTGTTTTAGGGCTATGCGTTTCTTTTTTATTGTTAATAATGAATTTGATTCATTGCATGGTAATTATCCTTACTGTAGGAAGGAGTTATTAAATGACATGGTAGTGAGAGACCACATGTCTGAAAGTCAGATGAGCCTGGGTTTGAATCTTGCTTAAGTGACTTTACTCAACTGATATAGTGTTTTGGCCTATATTATTTAATAAATGTGAACATATCTTATATTGATTATATAGGCTGATGCTCGGTTACACAAGGTACGTGTTTTACACTTCTACTTCACTTGTACAAGTGTCATATAACGCTATAATTGTCATTATTATTATTATTAGCTTTTTTTTTTTTTTTTTTTTTTTAGTTTTTTTGAGGTTGAGTCTCACTCTAGCTCAGGCTGACTTGGAATTCACTCTGTATTCTCAGGGTGGCCTTGAACTCACGGCGATGCTCCTACCTCTGCTTCTTGAGTGAGTGCTGGGATGAAAGGTGTGCGCCCCCACGCCCAGCTTTATTACTAGCCTTTTGTATTTGCCCACTTCAGTTCATGCATGTGAGTAGGCTTCTACTCAACACACGGAAGGACGTTATATTTTCACTGCTTTAAACTGAGGGCCTTTTAAAGTGGAAATTTTCAGGAACCATGTTGGATGGAACATGGTCATTTCTCGTGTTGTTTAGGTTTTCATGGCATTTAGTGGGTGGTCTGCCAGATGAGTGCCTGTCTTTTTTTCTTAAGAAGAGTATCTATAATTCTTGCAGTGGGGATTTTGCCAATTTTCACATGCTTTGTTTTTTCTTCTCAAATCAACATGTCTATGTATTTATACAATTCACGTTCAAAACACATTCATTATACTGCTGTCACTGTACATAAAGACAATCAAAACGTATTATGCCCTAAAACAAGATCCAGTGAAGGGAACAGCTGTGTTACATGAGCAGAAACTCGCCATGTTGTTCCTATTTCCAGTCTGTGCTGCAAGGAGGGTGTGCCTTGTGCTAGAAGGTAGTGGATTAAAGTTCTTGCCAGTCACACTTAGTCAATGAATCATTTCTACACACTCGGTTCCCCTGTTCTGTTGCATGCCCTCTGGATGACAGAACTGTTCAAAGACGTTTGGCTAAACTTGTCAAGTCTTTGAGATTGCTTCAAATCTGTTCTCTAGTTTTAAAAATTAATTATATTTATTTCAGAAAATAAAACATGCTTTTTTGATTTTGAAGCTAAGCTTTGAGAATGCAGGCAGTGTAAGAATATTCCATCTGGCTTTCAAAATTAGCAATGTCCTTTTCTAATTTTACTGTGGTTATTTCTGCTCCTTTTTGCACTTTTAGCATATAAATGAGAAAACACAAGCACTCACTAAGGGAAAATAAGTCCAGCATCCGTTCTCTAGTGGAATTCTAGAAGGTAAAAATAGAGCTGTCATATGATCCCCCTATTCCACTATTAGTCATATAGCCAAAGGATACATCAGTATATCAAAGAGATACCTTCATCCTCAAGTTTATTGCAGCATTGTTCACAATAGTCAAGATAATTGAATCAACAAGGTAGCTTTAAGTAGATGAATAGAAGAAGAAAACATATATAATCCACATGATATATAAAATGGACTAATATTCCATCACTAAAAAGAATGAAATCTTGTCATTTATGTAACATGTAATTTTTGGAACATTTATTTAACATAGAAGGCATTAAGTGAAATAAACCTGCTTGATTTCACTTAATATTGGATACATAAAACTATCAGAGACATAAATATCAGGCAGTCTTGCTCACATGTGGAAGCTTAAAAGGTTGATTTCCATTGTATAAATGGACCATATTTTCTTTTTTTAATTAAAAAAATTAAACATTTTTATTTGTTTTCAAGTAGAGAGAGAAAGAGAGAGAGAGAGAGAGAATGGGCATGCCAGGGCCTTCAGCCACTGCAAACGAACTCCAGACACATGTGCCACCATGTACCTCTGGCTTACATGGGTACTGGGGAATTGAACCTTAGTCCTTAGGCTTTTCAGGCAACTGCCTTAACGGCTAAGCCATATTTTCATTAGTCATTCATCTGCAACTTTTCAGGATGTAAAAATGAAATAATGAAATTTGCAGAAATGGAGGAACTTGACTTGGCACACTCTCCTGTTGCTATTGTCCACCTTATGTTGGCTGGGGGGTGATGTCCACCCTCTGTTCATGTCATCATTTTCCCCTGCCATTGTGGACCTTTTCCTAGAGCCAAAATAAACCTTTTTTCCCCATAAGCTGCTCTTGGTCAGGTGATTTCTGCAGCAATGTGAACCTGCCTGCAACCGTAAAGTTGGTAGCAGAGGAGTAGGATTTCTGCTGGACACCTGACTGTGTGGCTTTGGCCTGTTGGAGGTGATTTTCAAGAGGAATGTGGAAGGATTTCAAACCTTGGCCTAAGAAATGTCTTGTAGTGCTGTAAGTGCAGCTTGATGGACTATTCTGGTCAGAGCTGAAAGACCTGAATGCAGTAAGAACTATGGACTGTGAGGTTTGGCTGATGACGGTGAGACAGAGCTTTTCCTGGACTGGGTTAGAATCAGTGTGTGTGAGAGGCGTGTTGTTATGCCCATGTCCTGAGAACTTGTGCAGGGTTGCTTTGTGTAGAAATGGACTTGTGTGAGCAGTGGGATATGGCACAGAAATGAAATCTTTGGGCCGAAACTTCTGCCCATTCAGCTGCAATTGAGAGATTACAACCTTTGAGATTGGGCCAGCTGACCTGCACTGGGACAACAGGAAGAATATAGATTCTTTTGAAGGGGCCTGAATGCTGAAGGAGTGTCCTGTTCTTCAAAGTCTGCTTTATTGCCCCTCAGATTAACAAATTGGCACCCTACCTGGTATTGTGGAGTATAAGAAATGCAGGAAAGAGAAGGTCATTGAATTTGCAATGTGGTCTTGTGTTTTGGAAATGGCCGTGGGCAGGGTGAACATGTTTGCTGGTTGCCTGCATGGAGATGCAATGGAATGCAGAGGATTAACTTTAGGTTGCAGTGGAGACCCAGTGCTGGGACCACAAGACGGCTGCTAAGGAGAGCTTCCAGCTCAGGATGAAGTTTTCCAGGACTGTGAGTAGTCTAGCTGGAGGGGTGGAATTTGAACTCCAGAGACTTTCTGGTTAGAATTATTGGACTTGGAGATTTGTCACTGACTAGAATTATTGGACGTGGAGCTACAGAGTTTGATGTTTGCCCTGTTTAAATCTTGTATTTGTTGAATATTTTTTTGCTATGCCCAATGCCATCTTTTGCAGTGTTTATCCTGTACCATTATGGGTTTTTTAGGGATTTTTTTGGTATTCTGGTTTAGTTAAAAGATCTTGGATTATGGGAATGTTCAAACATCATTAGGATTGATAAAACTATGGGGACTTTTAAAGTTGGACTGAATGAATTGCATTTTACATCATGGATGATTATCAGCTTATGGGGGACAGGGGCAGAATGTGGTGGTTGGATTCAGGTGTCCCCCATAAACTTAGGTGTTCTGAATGCTAGGTTGCCAGCTGATAGAGATTTGGGACTTAATGCCTACTGGAGGTGGTGTATTGTTGGGATCAGGCTTATGGATATTATAGCCAGTGTCCCCTTGCCAATGTTTGGCACACTCTCCTGTTGCTATTGTCCACGTTTGTTGGCTAGGAGGTGATGTCCACCCTCTGCTCATGCCATCATTTTTCCCTGCCCTCATGGAGCTTTCCTTAGAGTGTATAAGCCAAAACAAATCCTTTTTTTTTTTTTTCCTATAAGCTGCTCTTGGTTGGGTGATTTCTGCCAGCAATGTGAACCTGACTGAAACAGAGGGAGGGAGGGAAGGAGAGAGAGAGAGAGAAAGAGAGAGAGAGAAAGATTTGGTGCACCAGGGCCTCTAGCCCCAGCAAATGAACTCCAGAACCGTGCTACCTTGTGCATCTGGCTTACATAGTTCCTAGGGAATCAAACCCGAGTCCTCTGGCTTTGCAGGCAAGTGCCTCAACTGCTAAGTCATCACTCCAGCCTGACGCCTAAATTTCGGTATGGCAACTAAAACTAAAGTTTCGTTTCCTACTGGTAGAGAGTATAATAGTGGTCGTGGGGTCTGGAAAAGATAGAGGAGGCACACAAGCTGGTTAATGATGGGGGCCAACATACAGACAGAGAGGAGGGTGAGTTCTAATGTTCCATAGCGCAGTGGGGTGACTTTGGTTCACAACAATTTATTACGCATTTCATAAAGTACTATGAGAGGATTTGGAAAGCTCTCCATGTGAAATGATAAATGGGTAAGGAGACGGAATGCCGCTAACCCTGATTTCATCATTAGTGCTCTATATGCACATAGGATCATCCCATTGTATTCTGTAACCATGTGCAGTTAATTTTTAATTTTTGAGGAAACATAGCTTACTGAGTATATCGAAAGAGGGCAGAGGACTGAGCAGAAGCTAGACTGCCACTTATACCTGTACAATTATTATATGTAACTAAAAGTGGGAAATGAGATTGAAAACGGGAATTTTGTTGTTGGCTTACCCCCTAGGCCATTTCCATGATGAGTATTTCTCTTGAGATTCATGTGCGGGAGAGTCAACGCCCGTGAGCCTCAAGCGCAAGTTTAGGCTGTGGTCATCCCATCTCTTCTATGTATTTTACTAGTACTTTTAGGATGTGAAATAGAATGTTAGTTAGCTGAGACAGGGTTTCATGTAGCTGAGGCTGGCCTTGAGCTCCTGCCTTCACCTCCAGATGTACATCTCACACGTGGCTGGAATTAGCATCTTGAAAGGAAAGATCAATTTGATTTACCAGGTTGAGGAATTAGTATAGATCTTTATCAATGCCTAACAGAAAAAAAAAGATTAGTTGGAAATGAGAATGAAGTACAAATTTTCCATCTGTCCAGCATGACTCTCCCAGGCCGCCCCAGTTCCTTCCCATCTGCTCACCAGCACCTTGTTTAGGAATTGCTGTCCAGAGCTCTGTTTTCACTTGCCTTCTGCTCTGCAGGCTTGTGGCTCTTAGACTCAGAGTACCAGGACCACATCCACAGAGTACCAGTACCTGGACCCACAGAGTACCAGAACCACATCCACAGAGAACCAGTACCTGGACCACAGAGTACCAGGACCACATCCACAGAGAACCAGTACCTGGACCCACAGAGTACCAGGACCACATCCACAGAGAACCAGTACCTGGACCACAGAGTACCAGGACCACATCCACAGAGAACCAGTACCTGGACTCACAGAGGACCAGGACCACATCCACAGAGAACCAGTACCTGGACTCACAGAGGACCAGGACCACATCCACAGAGAACCAGTACCTGGACTCACAGAGGACCAGGACCACACCCACAGAGAACCAGTACCTGGACTCACAGAGTACCAGGACCACATCCACAGAGAACCAGTACCTGGACCACAGAGTACCAGGACCACACCCACAGAGAACCAGTACCTGAACCCACAGAGTACCAGGACCACACCCACAGAGAACCAGTACCTGAACCCACAGAGTACCAGGACCACACCCACAGAGAACCAGTACCTGGACCACAGAGTACCAGGACCACACCCACAGAGTACCAGTACCTGGACTCACAGAGTACCAGGACCACACCCACAGAGAGCCAGTGCCTGGACCACAGAGTACCAGGACCACATCCACAGAGAGCCAGTGCCTGGACCACAGAGTACCAGGACCACATCCACAGAGTACCAGTACCTGGACTCACAGAGTACCAGGACCACATCCACAGAGAACCAGTACCTGGACCACAGAGTACCAGGACCACATCCACAGAGAACCAGTACCTGGACCACAGAGTACCAGGACCACACCCACAGAGAACCAGTACCTGGACCACAGAGTACCAGGACCACACCCACAGAGAACCAGTACCTGGACTCACAGAGGACCAGGACCACATCCACAGAGAACCAGTACCTGGACCCACAGAGTACCAGGACCACACCCACAGAGAACCAGTACCTGGACCACAGAGTACCAGGACCACACCCACAGAGAACCAGTACCTGGACTCACAGAGGACCAGGACCACACCCACAGAGAACCAGTACCTGGACTCACAGAGGACCAGGACCACATCCACAGAGAACCAGTACCTGGACCACAGAGTACCAGGACCACACCCACAGAGAACCAGTACCTGAACCCACAGAGTACCAGGACCACACCCACAGAGAACCAGTACCTGAACCCACAGAGTACCAGGACCACACCCACAGAGAACCAGTACCTAGACCACAGAGTACCAGGACCATATCCACAGAGTACCAGTACCACAGAGAACCAGTACCTGGACCACAGAGTACCAGGACCACACCCACAGAGTACCAGTACCTGGACTCACAGAGTACCAGGACCACACCCACAGAGAGCCAGTGCCTGGACCACAGAGTACCAGGACCACATCCACAGAGAGCCAGTGCCTGGACCACAGAGTACCAGGACCACATCCACAGAGTACCAGTACCTGGACTCACAGAGTACCAGGACCACATCCACAGAGAACCAGTACCTGGACCACAGAGTACCAGGACCACATCCACAGAGAACCAGTACCTGGACCACAGAGTACCAGGACCACACCCACAGAGAACCAGTACCTGGACCACAGAGTACCAGGACCACACCCACAGAGAACCAGTACCTGGACTCACAGAGTACCAGGACCACATCCACAGAGAACCAGTACCTGGACCCACAGAGTACCAGGACCACACCCACAGAGAACCAGTACCTGGACCACAGAGTACCAGGACCACACCCACAGAGAACCAGTACCTGGACTCACAGAGGACCAGGACCACACCCACAGAGAACCAGTACCTGGACTCACAGAGGACCAGGACCACATCCACAGAGAACCAGTACCTGGACTCACAGAGGACCAGGACCACATCCACAGAGAACCAGTACCTGGACTCACAGAGGACCAGGACCACATCCACAGAGGACCAGTACCTGGACCACAGAGTACCAGGACCACATCCACAGAGAACCAGTACCTGGACCATAGAGTACCAGGACCGCATCCACAGAGAACCAGTACCTGGACCACAGAGTACCAGGACCACACCCACAGAGAACCAGTACCTGACCCACAGAGTACCAGGACCACATCCACAGAGAACCAGTACCTGGACTCACAGAGTACCAGGACCACATCTACAGAGTACCAGTACCTGGACTCACAGAGTACCAGGACCACATCCACAGAGAACCAGTACCTGGACCACAGAGAATACCAGGACCACATCCACAGAGAACCAGTACCCAGACTTATAGGATACCAGTACAATATGTCATAGACTGTCAGTAGCTGGACTCAGAGATGACCAGTACCAGGATTCACAGAGAACAAGTGCTGTATCTCACAGAGTACCATATCTCATAGAGAACCACAATCGGATCTGATTAGAACCATATTCATGACAGCAAATCACACATACGCATGTTAACAGGAACACTTTAGACCAATTAAGTTAAAAAGTAGTTCCTGCTTTCTTTTTATTGGAAATTAGTAAATATTAATCTTTTTTGAAATTTTGTTATTTATTTGATAGAGAAAGAGGTAGAGAGAGAGAAAGAGAGAGAGAGAGAGAGAGAGAGAAAGAGACAATGGGCATGCCAGGGCCTTCAGCTATAACAACTGAACTGCAGAAGGATGTGCCTCCTTGTCCATTTGGCTTATGTGGGTCCTGGAGAATGAACCCTGGGTCCTTTGACAAGCACCTTAACCTTTAAGCAATCCCTTCAGCCTGAAATATTAATCTTATTGTTGACCAACTCATATAATTTGAAAATCAATGTTATAATATTTTATAATTTCACCTTTTGGATCATTTCCTTAAAGAAAGTTGAATAATACAGGGTTCCCATATACCTTGCTCTCCTTTTTATCAGCATTTTACATTAGTATGTTTATTTGCTATGTTGAATGAATAAGTAGTGATACAATATTATTAATACTCAGATTTAGATTTTCTCAGTTATGTTTTGCGAG
The DNA here is from genome assembly GCA_036365145.1 of Orientallactaga sibirica. NCBI lineage: Eukaryota > Metazoa > Chordata > Mammalia > Rodentia > Dipodidae > Orientallactaga > Orientallactaga sibirica. The sequence goes on along the minus strand of JAEOAD010000463.1, from coordinate 4,478,110 downwards.
ATAACCTTTATTAGGGATGCCATCACACATTTACTTATCATTTCTCTTTAGAATGCTCTGTCCTGTGAGTTTCTCATATTTTCCTTGTTTTTTTTTATGACTTTGACGATTTTGATCAGTATTGCTCAAGTTTTTTTTTAACTGAGAACTTTATTGTATGAACATCTTGAATATTGGTCATATTCCCATTGCATTGTGCTCTTTAGTTCCCTTTCCCCCAACTCCATTCCCCTGAGGGTCCTCCTCAGTGGAGTTCTTGGTATTCACGTTGGGTCAGGACTGCACAGTCAGCCTCTGTGGTAGGGAGACAATGCATTAGAATACACCTTCCTACCCTGTGGCTCTTACTTTCTTTCTGCCCCCTCTTCTGCACTATTCCCCGAGCCTTGGAGGGTGTGTTATAAACCCTACTGAGTGTTAAATGCGCAGGTGGTTTTCTGCTTTGATGAGTTTTGAGTCTCCTCAGTGTCTACTGTCTTCTCCCTGGAGGAGGTTCTCAGATTAGCAGTGACAGCAGCACTCATATTTAATCTGCCTCTTGCTCCTTAATATTTCCTGGGCCCTAGTGGGTGTGATAGAGATGACCAGACCTATTAAAGTTAACAGAGTTTAATTAAGCAGGGAATGAGTGGTGAATGGGCCAGGACTCTGCAGGGGAGCAAGTCTGGAAGACTGTAGGCCTGCAACATGCCATGCAAGGTGGAGGACAGAGGGAAATAAGAGAAAATGGAAGTGAGGTACAAGGACCTGGATTGGTTACAGTGTTGCTTTTGCCTTCTTCAAGTGATTGGCTTAAGCTCTGCTTCTGTGATTGGCTGAAAATTAGCAATAACAACAGCGTGCTACGTCCTGTTAGGTTGCAGTTTCTTACTTAAGAGCTTGATGTGAGCCCCCCACCCCAGCTGTTTTTCTGCTAATTTAGCACATGGAAGTTTACCTGCACTCAGCTGTTGGATTGTCACGGCTTGTTTTGCTGATGCAAAACCACAGACTTGCTATGGCAATAGACATGGAAGTGATCCTCTCCTAGTTTGTTTCCTCCCCTGCACAAGTGGGGTTCCCTTGAATGCCCTCCACAAAGGCTGTGTTCAGAACAATAGCAGTTCAGAACAGTACCAGCTGCTCCTCTCCATGGGCTGGGTCTTGCTTCACTTTTGAAATAACATTCTGATGCAACAGGAGTTTCAGGAGAGGAGACAGACAACACCCACAGGCTTTGGGTGTTTCCTTTGAGGTGCCTATAAATACAGCATTACTCACTCTGCCTTCACTCCTCTGCCAAAGATATGATACTTTCTTTCTTGGGCAGGATGCGACCCACAGCCCACAGTCAGGCTCCATGGTGGGGAGGCAGTTTTAGGCTGAAGCAGAAGTAAGCTCTAACTGTGACACATTAGCGACAACTCCAACTGTAACATTTACGTCATTTGAAATACTATTAGACGTGACAGCCTATCAGAGCTCATTTTGCTGATGCAGGTAACCATAGGGTAGATTTTTATTTTTCATTTTATCTAAATTCCCTAATTGGAACATTAAAAAGCAAGCAAGTATAATTTCACTTTCTAGGAACTTTAAGCAAGAGATTCTGTAATATTTTTTTTTCTTTCTAGTTTAGTGTAAATGATCTTTTGGAAATGGAGCTTGTCTACCCTGAGTGTCCTGTCCTTCAACAGCTCCATTTTATTAAGTCTGTGTGGTGGTCTGAATGAGATGTCACTCAAAAACTCATGGGTTCCGAATTCTCTGTCCCCAGCTGGTGGTAGCTTGGGAGGTGGAGCCTTGCTGGGGGAGGTGTGTTGTTGTGGGCTGGCTTTGGAGTGTCATAGCCAGCCAGCTTCCCTTGCCAGAGCTTGATTCCCGCTTGCTGACATGTTCCACCTGATGTGGCAGAGCTGATGTCCAGCCTCGGCTCATGTCATGCTTTCCCTGGCCATCATGAAGCTTCCCCTTTGAGACTATATGCCCAAATAAATCCTTTCTTCCCATCAGCTGCTTTTGCTCACGTGTTTTGTCCCAGTAACTAACACAGTCTGTGTCATCTACAACGAGTAAATAATCCTTTTGTGAGCAGATCAGAGAGTTGACTTAGGATGCTGCAAGGACTTTTAAATGAAACGTGACATTGCCATTACGTTGGCAATGATGGCATCATGCTGCCATCATGCTGGCCCCTGTGTGGTTCCTCTGTATGAGCAATGACTCCCCTCTCTGTCCCTCTCACCATGACATTCGTGCATTTAATACCCTGAGCAGTGGAGTCTCAACCTTTCAGCCTTTAAGAATGAAGATATTCATCCATTACTTTGGTATCATTACTAGCTCGTATCAGTTTGTTATTTCACATATTGTTGACTCTGTCAAAATTGTCAGATTGTAAATATTCTGTATGTGATATCTGCTCAGGCTACCTGGCTTGTGCTGTTGTTTTAAGATCTACTTGGTTTCAGGCAAGAAACAGATGTCTGTTGAAGGATGACATGGAGTACTGTCCGTTTCTAAATCCATCACCGATTAAGAACTCCAGCCACCCCCCTCCCCACACACCACCCTAGGTTCACCTGGATAAAGGCTCCCTGGCTTTTTCATATTTGCTCATGTAAACTCATGCATCTATATACACTATCAGTCTTATCACCATGGTAAGGTGATGTTTGATTTATTAAGGATACCACATTTTCTCCTTAAAGTAATTGAAGCCTGTGGATTTATGCTACAGAGCTGGATGACTCAATGGGATTTAGCACAGCACTTCGAGTCTTAGATTGGTTCCTTGGTTATTTGAGGTAGTGCCACTTGACTGAGGACTTGTGGAAGTCACTGGGAGTCTGGCCAGGATGTGACCACAAGATTTAGCCTATCTCATCATGGGCCATTAGACTGTAAGAAGACCAATTTACTTGGAGAAAAATGAAATTGATTCCAGCTTTCTTCTGGCAACTGGAAAGAGCCCTTAATGTGACTGAGTACATTCCCTTTCGGTTGCCTGGATATTTGGAGTCCGGAAACTGAGATTGGCCACAGGAGGGGAGGCCATGTCAAGAGACCACCTGGGGAATGGGCAAAACAATGATCTCAGCCCCGGTGGAGCGGTTGAGCACTGGAGTCAGCTGGGAAGATTTTGGAACAATATTTTCATAGCTGGGCTCCATTCTTAGAAATTCCAGGAAGGGATGCAAGTGGGTTACAGAGGTTCCCTAAGTGATTCTGTCGGGCAATCAGGTAGAATCACGGATTTGGATTAGTTGTTCAGAAGCACAGAAAGGAGAGCAAAGAAGGTTCCAGAATCTACAGATTAGGCCTCTGGTTTTCCAACCATGAGTGAACATCCAACCAAAGTGTCACTTGTTATAGAACCACAGCTTGCTCTGTGGCACCAGAGTGTCGGATTAATGGGTGTGGGGTGAGATCCAGGGTCTGCATTTCTCACTCATTTCTAGGTAATACTGGTGTTGCTTGAGCAAGAGTTTTAAGTGTGATTAGAAAAGGAAATTGTGGAAGTGGAAGGATTTGTGGGATATTACTATAGTCTCTGATTGCTAGCACGTAATGTATTTCTAAAATTTCTTTTATTCATTTATGAGAGAGAGAGAGAGAGAAGATGGGAGAGAATATATGAGTGCACCAGGGCCCTTTGCCACTGCAGACAAACTCCAGATGCATGTGCCACTCTGTACATCTGGCTTTAAATGGGTACTGGGGGTCAGAAGCCTTTTCAAACAAGTTCCACGTGCTTTTAACTGTTGGGCCATCTCTCCAGTCCACTGTAATGCTTTTTGTTATTCCTAATTAGACACTTTGCCATATCTGAGTTTATGCTAATGAGATGAGTGGTGACTGGGAGTCCTAAGGGGGTTGCAGGGTTGGAAACTTTAGCCCCTCCTACTCTCTACCTTCAGGAAGAGAGAATGTAGGAAATTGAGCTGATCACCAAAAGCCACTGATTTAGTGAATCATTCCTACATAGTAAACCATACATAAACCCACTAAATGCAAGGGTTGGGGGCTTCTGGGATGGGCAATACGTCGGTGTGACAGTGTGATTGGGATCGCATAGGAAAGCCTTAGGGAGAGGAAATAGCAGATTGTCACCTTTTTGCGCCTACAAGATTAGTGTGCTTAACAGACAGGCAGGGGACTGTGCTTGAAGGTGACTCCCAGAGAAAATATAGAAAAGATTTCTACTCTCCACTTATCGAGGGAATGGACTTAGAGCTGGGAACTGTGCAGGCCAAGAATGGGTCAGGACCTTCAACCCCTGAGACTCCTCTCTCTAAGAAGGGGGGATCTTTACAACCCTATTTTCCTAGGCCAGGATGCAAATTTACCCGAGTACCTGTCACAGAGCATGGAAACAGGGGTAACATGGGGACCAGGTCCCCTTTTCTCCCAGAGAGGGGGCCAGTGACCCCTGTCTCACAACTTTTACCTGTATTCTAGTCATTGTATCATGGCTTTCTTTCTGTAAATTGTTAAATGACTCCAGCATGGCAAAGAAGCAATTAGACTTTTTTCTCCTCCCAATTTGGCCAAACTGTATATAAATCCACTTTCCTTTAACAATTCTCTCTCTCTCTCTCTCTCTTTTAGTTTAGGGGATATGAGGCAGTTGTTTTATGGCCCTAAGTGCCTGGTAACAGCAGAATGGTACACCCAACTTCCATGAGGACAGCTATGCCTGTGTTCGGGACTCTCTGAACCTTGCTGTATATACCTCTTCATCTGGCAGGTCATTACCTGAGTTCTGTGAGCCAACACGGCAAGCTGATGAACATAGAAAAGAGGTTGTGGAAATCTCCAGTTTGTAGCTAAACTGGATAGACGTTGAGGCAATCTGTAGACACCATTTGCAATTGGTACCCAATGTTGTTGAGGGGACATTCTTGTGGGACTGAGCCTTTAACCTGTGCATTTTATGCTAACTCCAGCCGTGTCAGAATTGACTTAAACTGTAAGTCTTCCAGTTGGTGTTATTGTGAACTGGGAAATTGGTTAGCGTGACACCCCCCATCCCCAACACAATCTGGTGCTCAAATTGTTATGAGTAAAGAAACAGGTGTTTTTTTTTTTTTTTTTTTTTGGTTTTTCGAGGTAGGGTCTCACTCTAGTTCAGGCTGACCTGGAATTTACTATGCAGTCTCAGGGTGGCCTCGAACTCACGGCGATCCTCCTACCTCTGCCTCCCGAGTGCTGGGATTAAAGGCGTGCGCCATCACGCCCGGCAAGAAACAGTTTGTTTTTTAAATTGTTGTTTATCTTTTGTTTTTAGTTTTCAGTGTGTAGAGACACTAGTGAAGCACTCTGCTTGGGTCACTGACATGATATCTCCAACAGCAGTTACAACACATACCATGGTTCGGAACCTTACTGGCCAAACTGGTATCCCCAACATCAGTAGCAAGGCTATGATCAAGCTGCATGTTAAAAATGTAGAATGTTGGGTTCTGTCATGGAGTCAGAAATCCCGCATGACCTGCACGCATTCTCAGGTCACAGGCACATTAGCTCGTGTTATCTTTTTACTGTAATGAGAACCATCAGCTAACGAGAATCTTCAGGAGAGGAACATGGTGTTAGTGTTTGCAGAGACCCGTTAGCGTGTGAATCAGGGAGCAGCTACCTGGGATAACCACTCACCTGGAATTTGATTGATTGGAAATGCTGGAGTCAAGGTTGCTGCTGTACGTGTCCTTCCTTGGCTTGTCGTAACTCAGAATATCGAATGGATTGAGTCTGACCTTGTTCCACATGTCCCTGGATTTTCTCTTGCAGTTGTCCTCGTAGTTTCTCTCTATTTCTCTAACCTACCCCATGCCCCAGACATTCTACTTTATAAATCTATCCTAGCGTCTGAGCATATGCCAAGCTGCATCTCACCCTTCTGTGTCTCCTTTCACTCACATCTTGTCTGTGCCACCAGCACACAGAACCCAACAGATATAAGTGCTTTCTGAAGGGCTGTGCAGAAGAAACTTCTTTGGAGAAACATTGGTATAACTAAGCAAGACTGAAAATTCACATATAAAATATGTACAATAAAGATAAAGTGGGGGTGGGAGAGATGGCTCAATGGTTAAAGACACTTGCTTACAAAGCCTGATGGCATGGATTCAATTCCATAGTACCCATGCAAAACCACACATACAAAGTGGCTCAGTATATCTGGAGTTGGTTTGCAGAGGCAGGAGGCATTGGCACATCCGTTTTAGGCCAAAGAATCATGTGTCAGTTACTGCCCCAAAGTTCCTTTATTATAAAGGAAGTGTTGGCTTGGTGAAATTGTTTAGATGTCCTGTTTATATTTTCTTATTGAAATCTGAACGTCTATATCAATAGCATTTTTTTAGAAGCTCTACAGAATTTTGAGAGTTTATTTTGTTTTCATTTTTATATTTTTATTTATTTGCAAAGAGAGAAAGAGAGATAGGAAGAGAGAGAGAGAGAGAAGGAGGTGATGGGCATGCCAGAGCCTCTTGTCACTGCAAATGAACTCCAGACACATGCACTACTTTGTGCATCTGGCTTTACGTGGTTACGAGGGAACTGAATCCAGGCTTGTCAGATTTTGTAATCAAGTGCCTTTAACCACTGAACCATCTCTCCAGCTCCCATTTTCTTTTCTTTAATTTCACTTGATTGCTCATTTGGTCTATGTCTTAAAGAATACTGCGGATGACAAGTGACATTCTCAGTGTTTCTTTCTGTCATGCGAACCTTATTCATCACCAGGCTGTTAAGAGTTCACGTAGAGTTTCTTCTCCAGTCTACATCATCCTAAGACCATGTAGTTTTGGTTTTGTATTGGTCTTGGTGAGCAGCTAGACTATTAACACACAACACTTGTAACTCTCTTTGAAATCTTATTAGGGACATTCCTAACTAGGAAAGTAGAGACATTTTTTAAAAATTTTATTTCTGTGGAATGAAAATGTGATCTCCTCAAAAGCAAATGATAAATGTATTTTTCACTCCGTATTTAGTTTACTGGGATAGGCTACTTTTATGCATCGTATAGCTTCAGATTTAAAGCCATAGACATTGAGACAGTAAGCCGTGACAGAACCAATGGAATCTCTCACATAATAAATTGTGACCCACAGAGTCTGACTTCCTTTGGGAGGATAGGCTGAATAGCCAAGGTCCTCTGTAGAGTGCGTGTAGTTCGGTGGTTCCTCCATATTTAAGAGAGACTGGCCCTAGGACCCACCACAGACACTAAAGACCACAGAACAAAGACACTGTTTGTACAGATGGCTAATGTATGGCCATTATGGATGGAGTTTGTGTACTAATTCTACCATCTATGTTTTCACAATCCCTAGATTAGTTATACAGTTCAAATAGTTGTTGCTCTCAGTTTTTGGGTAACAATGACAAGAAAAAGTCTGAACATCTTCCAGACCATTATTGCTGGAGTATTTTGATCCTCAGTGGACTGTATTTGTGGGTAGAGAACTTTGTATATAAAGGGCTGAATATACCCCTCAACTATAGAGATTGGGATTTTTATCTGATTTTTCCCAACTTCTCAGTCAGTGATACCCATTATCTCTCAAAAGGCATTTAAACAATCAAAAGGAGCTATCTTGGGCTGGAGAGATTACTTAGTGGTTAAGGATTTTACCTGCAAAGTCTAAGGACCCATGTTTGACTCCCCAGATCCCATGTGAGCCAGACGCACAAGGTGACACACGCTCAAGGTTGCACATTTGCACAAGGTGGAAGACACTCAAGGTGACACATGCACACATGTCTGGGGTTTGATTGCAGTGGTTGGAAGCCTTGTGTACCAATTCCTCCTCTCTCATTAAAAAAAAAAAAAAAAAAAAAAAAAGCCAGTCTGTTGAGCTTGCCTCAAAAAAGAAAAGAAAAGAAAAAAGGTGCCATCTCCAGACAGTGTAATAACGTTGATAACTTTGCTCTGACTTCTATGACTGCTTTCTGGAAATCTCCCATGTTCTATTTTTCTTTTGATACTGGGGATTGAAGCCAGGGCCTTGAACACCCCACTGCCACTTATCTTGGAAACATGAGTTTATTCCAACATAAATCAAAACATGAATTTTGAATTCAATTATGCAAGTTTCTTCTGCAAAGCAAACCATCCAGATATGTATGTGCCCGCGTACCTGCCCTGCAAACACTCGCTCAGGAACAGTATCTCCTGAGCTGCCTTTCCTTGTTGTTATCGATAGAATTCCACACAAAAGAAAGAAAAAATATGATTTCAATATTTTTGATAAATTCCAGCATTTTGGTTCAAATTGTCAACTGGTGCTTGCACTAGGAAAGCACAATCTATATTTACAGAATCCAGTTAAATCCCACAGAAATGGCTCTTTTATGTGCCCACAGAGGCTGATAGAGCAGCTTTGAATGTTTCTACAATTTCCAAAGCCCTCAGCTTGGAAAGCTTGGGGAATGTCATGTGTGCAGACCAGAGAACTGTCAAAGAGTTTCGAGTGGTAATCATTGAAGAAAACAGCCGCACGTGGGATCAGATTTTCAATTTTTCAATTTTGACACATACGAAGGACCTACCTCACAAAGATGGGAAAACATCTTTCAGGGATGAAGACTTCTAAAGACTGCTTCACTGTGGGCTGGGCACGTAGCTCAGTGGTGGAGGACTGTTGCGTTCACCTTTGTGTTGCTGACACAAACAACCCAACCAAATGCAGCTTGTGGGAGGAAAGGGTTTATTTTGGCTTGCAGACTCAAGGGGAAAACATGCATGAGCAGAGGTTGGACACCACCTTCTGACCAACATCAGGTGGACAACAGCAGCAGAAGAGTGTGCCAAACACTGTCAAGGGGAAGCTGTCTGTAACACCCATAAGCTGGCCCCCACCAATACTCTGTATCCAGGAGGCTCCAATTCTCAAATTGCTACCAGCTGGGGAACCAGCATTCAGAACACAAAAGTTTATGGGTAACACTTGTATCAAACCACCACATTATGCCCCTGGCCCCCATAAACTGATAACCATCCATCATGTAAAATGCAATGCATTCAGTGTTACTTTAAAACTCCCCATAGTTTTCATCAATCTCAATGATGTTCAAACATTCCCAGATAGAATGGAAGAGCCAAAGGAAAAGTATGACTTCTTACAATGCAACTGTCCACACAGAAATTGGCCTCGATATCCATGACCTTGCAGTGCCTAGCAATACCTTTGCAAGACCCTCATAATAGAAGAAAAAGATGATGACATCAAATTAAAAGAGAGACTAGTGGAGAGAGGGAGGGGATATGATGGAGACTGGAGTTCTAAAGGGGAATGGTGGGGAGGGGAGGGAAATATCATGTGTTTTCTTGTATGCAAGTATAGAAGTTGTCAATAAAAAGAAGGAAAACAAAAACATTCCCACAGTCCAAGGTCTTTTAACTGAATTGTAATACCAAAAAAAAAATAAATAAAAAGCACAGAATAAACATTCACTCTGCAAAAGATAACATTGAGTATAGTAAAGAAATATTCAACCAATACAGGATGTAGAACAGAGTCAATATCAAACCCATATTTATTGCCACACTATTCACAATAACTAAGAAATACAACCCACCTAGATGTCCATCAACAGATGGATTCATAAAGAAATATTATACATATACACAATGGAATGCTATACAGCCATAAAGAAAAAAATTCAGGAAAATGAATACAACTGTAAATCATGTTAAGCAAAATAAGTCAAACTCAGAAACACAAACATGTGGAATTTAAACTTAAGATATATATATATATATATATATATATATATATATATACACATACATACACAGACATATGTGTCTGCACATGTGTATCTATTAGTATATGTAATGTTTAAGGCTATAAACTAAAAGAAAGAGCATAAAAAGGGAGGAAGATAGTCTGTTTGGTGTTCTCTGGGCTTCTTGTATCTGGATGGTCCTCTCTTTTAAAAGATTCAGAAAATTTTCTTCAATGTTTTTGTTGAATATGGTCTCTATGCCTCTGGTCTGGATTTCCTCTCCTTCTGGTATACCCTTGATCTGGAAGTTTGGTCATTTTAGGGTGACCCATGGTTCCCTCATATTCTGTCCACTTGATTTTTTTGAACTTAGCAGTTTTTTGCCTCCCAATCAATTTCTTATGTCTTGTCTTCCAGATCAGAAGTTCTGTCTTCCACATGAGTAACTCTGTTGATGAGGGGTTCTAGAGAGGTTTTTATGATTTCTATTTGATTTTTGTTTTCTGTTGTGTTATTTCGCATCATGTCCATAAGTTTTTCTGAGGTACGATTTCAATTCAAAGTCTGATTTTCTTGATGCTTCCTGGAGTTTATACTTGTATTTGATCAAGTCTTCATTAAGCTTAATAAACCAGTTGTTGAGATCTTCCATTTCTTGACTTACCTTCAATTTATTCATATCTCTTTGGAGGATTCTAATGTTTTCTCTAATCAAGTTAAGCCTACTGTCAAAAGCTGAATGCTCTAGGAGATGATTCTGTTCAATTTCACTGATATGATTGTTTGTGCTTTGATGGTTTGCTTCCAGTTCAGCGATTTTGATGAGGGTCTCATTGGTTGTTGTGTTTTCATTTGGGGAATGAATTTCTGTTGATTTCTCTATGATTTCATTGGAGTCTTCCATTGTAGGACTAGGTATCCTTGGTGGAGATCTCTCAGTTTTCTTTTTTTTAAAAATAGTTTATTTTTTTATTTCTAGTATTCTAATTTTACATTCATATTGGTGACTCCATTATCCTCCTTCCTGTACTCCCCCTTCCAATCAATCAATCAATGGGGAATGTGGGTCATGCATTGTCGGGGTAGTCAAGAGCTATGGGGGATAGGCCAAGTCTCTGTGCATAATGCCCCAACTTGTGGCTCTAACATTCTTTCCACTCCCTCTTCTGCAAATTTCCCTGAGCCACATTGGGGTCATTTTAGTTCTACTTCAGTGATGAGATTTTGGGAACTTCTGTGTTTCTGGATATCTGGCTTAGTAGGAATTGGATGTTCTCTGTGTTTATCACCTTCAGCCTTTTTGTGGTGTCGTGATCTCTCAGTTTTCTGACTTTAGTTGGCTTTTCTGCATTGTTGTCTATCCATTTTAGGAAGCAAGTTTTTGTCCTTTGGCCCATGTGCCCTCTGACTCAGGTGAACAGGGAGATTGGTACCCACTGGCCAGTAAGGATACCACAGCAAAAGGCCTGATTCCACAGCTCACACAGGGACCAGGCCTCCCCAAGCAAGGCAGAATGGGACCTACCAAGACCCAGGGGACTGGGAGGAGCAGGGAACAGGGATCTGGCTTACTTATTCCATGCTGGGCTCTCCAACACACAGACTGGCTCAGGGAACTTGGACCAGGGAACTGGAAGGAGCCAGGAAGGAGGTGTCTGGCCTTCTCCCTCCACACCACTGAATCTGGCTGCACACACTCCTCTCAGGGAACCACAGCAGGGAGGTGAGAGGAGCCAGGAAACAGGGTTTGGCATACTCCCTCCGGACCACCGTGTGCTCCCATACATTGTCCATGCAGGGAACCCAGACCAGGTAGGTGGCGGCTTTGGTCAATTTCTAACCAGTCTTTTTGTGATCATTTGTGAAACTCCCATGTCGTCATGATGAGTTTCTCTTTGATAATGGACTTGTTTATGTCGCAGTCATTTTCTGCCTAGTGTGTAATTTCCCTGGGGATAGAGACCACTGTCATTCACTGTTTAAGTTGAGACAGTAAGTGTGGGCCTTGGGAATAAAAACACATGATCCCAGCCATGGATTTGCTGATGAAGAATATTTCTACTTAGAAGAAAAGTTCAAGGAGTTAGTACACGAAGGAAGTATTGCTATTTGTTTGTCACAAAAATATCCTTGCGTGACATTAATTTCCTTTCACTTGTGGTCTAACCTATATTTTGTTTCCAGACACCTGACAAAGAAATGTAAACCTGTACTTTACTGATGTGGATATTGATACATATAGCCAGTGTCAAGTTAAATATGAAGAAACATGAAGTGTAGAAATGTGACCATATAAACAAATAGCCCCTGTTGTTTCCTGTGAAGCCATATGTGACACTAATCCAGAAATGCATGCCAGGGGCCGTTGAAATATGCTTTGAATTACTAGTAGTGATGCTTCCGGGACCACTCATATGGCATGATTTATGTCCCAATGTTTTCAATCAGATTCCAGGGATCGATTAATCACACTATCAATAACAAAGAAACAGGTGTGTTTTCGGAAGCCATGTGCTTGCCAAAGGCAATCTGTTTCCCCTACTGGTTCCACCTCATAAAGGCTGTTTGGGATTTTTCTTCTGTATGGTGCTAGGGAAACTGCAAGTTACATTCTTGCTGAATAAAGCTGCTGCAGACTTTTATTTACAGACCTTAAGACTACTTAAACTACAGCCCGGGTCTCTAATATAATGCTTCTTAACGTTGTGGCTGGTGGCCAAAGCTCATTTTAATGGAGAAATAGCCTGGCTGAGTGACGGAAGGAAAAGCAGGGCTTCCCTGAGACAGAGAGGACTTTGGCCCCCCTCCGTGGGTAGATGTCATGTGACTGCTCCATTCACATTAGCTTGTAGATATGACTTTCTTTCTTTTTTTCTTTCTTTCTTTCTTTCTTTTCTTTCTTTCCTCTCTTTTTCTTTCTTTCCTTTTTTCTTTATTCCTTCTCCCTCCCCTCCTCTTCCTACTCCTCCTTCTTTTTTTTTTTTTTTGAGCTAGGGTTTCACTCTAGCCCAGGCTGATATGGAATTCACTATGTAGTCTCAGGGTGGCCTTGAACTCATAGCCATCTTCCTACCTTTGCCTCCCTAGTGCTGGGATTAAAAGGGTGTGTTCCCATGCCTGGCTGGTTAAGATCTTTGCATGGGCTTTTCATTCAAGATGCATATATGTCTTTCTTTTTTTTTTCAAGATTTTATTTATTTATTTATTTATTTATTTGAGACAGAGAGGGAGAGAGAGAGAGAGAGAGAGAGAGAGAGAGAGAGAGAGAGAGAGAGAGAGATGGGCATGCCAGGGCCTCTAGCCACTGCAAAAGAACTCCAGATGCATGTGCTACCATGTGCATCTGACTTACATGAGACCTGGAGAATTGAACTTGGGTCCTTAGGCTTCACAGGCATGTTGCCTTAACCACTAAGCCATCTCTCCAGCCCTTGTCTTTCTTTTCTCTCTCGAGCTTTCATTAAAAGGTCACTATGAAATTAATAAAAAGACAGAAGAGATACCTCAGTTAGTAAAATGCTTATGTTACCAGCATGAGAACCTGAGATGAAGCCCTAGACCCCATGGAAAGATGCTGGACATGATGGTGCAATCTTGTGATCCCAGTGCCAGGGAGACAGGGATAATCAGGTCCCTGGAGCTTGTTGGCTAGCTGGTCTGGCGTACTTGGTAAACTGTGGGTCAATGAGAGACCTTGTTTCAAAAGAAAGGTGGATGACATGGACACTCAAGGTTGTCCCTTGTGTCTGTCCCCTGATCTCCACATGCATGCAAACACATGTGCACAACACACACACACACACATATGCATGCATACACACATGCACATAGACATACACATACATTAAAGAGTTATTAACTGAGTGTATGATGTTAGGGGAGATCGTGAAGATCAGAGGGGTTGACCAGTTCCTGGGAAGTGAGGCATGGTTCAGCAAGTATTGGCTGGTGAAGCAGAGTCATGGTGACAGCCTTAAAGAGGTGGTGGGGAAGAGAAACCCAGCATGTGACAGGACGTTCACAAGGAGAGCAGAAGTGTTTTGGGGTCAACTGAAACTTGAGAACAAGCTGGTGTGGTAGCATATGTCTGTAATCTAAGCCCTGTGGGAAGCTGAGGCAGGAGGATTGTGAATTCAAAATCAGGACAGGCTACATAGAAAGATTTTGTTTCAAAAAAAAATTGAGAACAAAAATCAGAATTCTCCCAAACCACCTCTGTCATATTTCAAAGTGATACAGGTGTCTTCAATCCCAGAGGGTTTTAATTTTTTTATTTTTTATTTATTTGAGAGCAACAGACAGAGAGAAAGAGGCAGATAGATTAAGAGAGAATGGGCGTGCCAGGGCCTCCAGCCACTGCAAATAAATTCCAGATGGCATGTGCCACCTTGTGCATCTGGCTTACATGGGTCCTGGGGAATCGAGCCTTGAAATGGGGTCCTTAGGCTTCACAGGCAAGCGCTTAACTGCTAAGCCATCTCTCCAGGCCCGCCCAGAGGGTTTTAAAGCACTTGATTTCTAAATAAGCATTTCCTGAGTGGGTCTTTGGCTTAAATCTAGTTTAGAATTCACTCGTCACCTTTCAAAAAGCAGGTTTCTCCCTCTCCTACGTCTAAACGTACCACGGTGTTCTTGTCGCTTTCCCAACACGTCTGCAGACTAGACGTCCCACGTCAAGGAGTCAGTTGCATTGGTTCCTCCTCAGGGCTGTGAGGGACAATGGGCTCCATTACTCCTCTGGCTTCTAGGGACAGTCTGTCATTTCCTTTGCCTTGTAGAAGCATATCTTGAATCCCTATTCACATGACGCTGTTCTCGTGTGTGAGTTTCTACTTTCTCCCTTCCAAGTACTAAGCAGGTCTGACCCTGCTTAGCTTCTGAGATCAGACACGTTCAGGGTTGTATGGCCATAGACTTGAGTTTCTACTTTCTACAAGGAAATAGTCATAATCAAATAGTCTCATCTTAATGACCTCATCTTAAATTTGAGTACAAAAGACTATTTCCAAATAAAGTTACATTCATAGGGACTGGGGTTTAGAATTTCATCATCTTTTGGGGGACAACATACATGGCAACATTAAGAAAACAACATAGAAGCACTGGTTTTATAATTCAAATTAAACTTCTTTAAAAAAAACTTAAGAGCCTTTTTGCACATCAGTATTTTTGTGACATTACACAAGTCTGTGGTTAGTATGGATGACCTCTTCCACATGTGATTTCAATTCCTTTTATTTATTTTTTCAGCCTCATATTCTTTCCTGAATATGTGATTCTGTGTATATAGCAACTTCCTACAGTGGTGTCAGGCTTACCACGTTTGAAACTGAGTCTCTCTGCCCTCTCCTCTTATTAATACTACTACTACTATTATTATTATTAGCAAGATATTTTGTATGGATGCGTCATGTGTTGGTACCTTCTTTTCCCTCATCCCTGCCCTCATTCCACTGGGGACACTCCTCACTGGGGTTGCAGGTATTCCCCATGGGGTTGTAGTTTATGCATTGTGGGAGCAGTGCTTCAGGTATCTTCCAAGTATTTAATGGCAAAAACAACAAAAGAAAATACATGTACTCAGAAATTCAAAGGGAAGATAAATTATTTGAACTTGAAGAATCTTTGTGTGTGATTACTGCCATATGTAGTACACTCATGATGTATATAGCTAAGTTAAGTCTCGATCTTGCAGGTATGCAGTATATTGACAAAATCAGAGGTGACCACTTTCATTCCTCTGCCCATCTTCTCAGCAAATAGAGTCTCTTGTGAATAAAAAGAAAACAACATAGAAGCATAAGAAGCCCTAAATATTGAATTCCAGTTTATTTCAGCATAATACAGGAATAAATTGATATAATATTAATTATATTATGAATATCAGTTATATGATATATTTGAATTTATTTGTCAATTATAGTTCTTTTTCTGTCATATCAAACAAAAACAGATAGATTAAACACATTCACCTTTATAAATTACAAACTGAGGTAGGTGAAAATCAGTACATTTAAATAGTCTCCTTCATTGTATTTTATTTGTTGCTATATTTATTTATTTGTTGAAAGTTGGGCCGGGCGTGGTGGCGCGCGCCTTTAATCCCAGCACTCGGGAGGCAGAGGTAGGAGGATTGCCGAGAGTTCGAGGCCACCCTGAGACTACATAGTTAATTCCAGGTCAGCCTGAGCTAGAGTGAGACCCTACCTCGAAAAACCAAAAAAAAAAAAAAAAAAAAAAAAAAAAAAAAAAAAGTTGGGAAAAATTTTGAGCTTATTTTTTCCTGAGCAATCACTTTACAAGCATCAGGTTTGTCATTTTTTATCTTTAACTGATTTTTAATCTTTAAAAAAATTATTTCTTTATTTGAAAGAGAGAAAGGAGAGAGACAGAGAGAGAATGAGAATGGGCATGCCAGGGCCTCCAGTTGCTGCAAATGAACTTCAGATGCATGTGTCCCCTTGTGCATATGGCTTAACATGGGTCCTGGGGAATTGAACCTGTGTCCTTTGGCTTTGTAGGCATGTGCCTTAAACGCTAAGCCATCTCCCCAGCTTATTAATTAATTTTTGATCAGCATAAAAGCAAAGGGTTTCTTTGTGATGTTTTTATACAAATATATTGCCTATATTTTGTTTCTATTTCCCCCCTCCGAAGCTCCCTCCCCCTGGCTGGTACCCTTTTTTGCCCCAAATAGTGTCTTGTTCTGCTGTTTTGACACATATATCCCCTTGCCTTCCCTTGTGTGTTTGTCTTATTAAGATGTAATTTACAAACACCAAAATTCAACATTCGTGGTGTGGAATTTTGTGGTTTTTAATTTAATTTAATTAATTTAGTTTTTATTTTTCAAGGTAGGGTCTTGCTCTAGTCCAGGCTGACCTGGAATTCACTATATAGTCTCAGGGTGGCCTCAAACTCACAGTGATCCTCCTACCTCTGCTGGGATTAAGGGCGTGCACCACCAAGCCGGGACAATTTTGTGGGTTTTGATGAATGTATAGTCTTGCATAGCCACCAGTGGAATGAAAGTGTGGAAAAATCAATCAACCTCTCTCTAGTTCCCTTGCATTTCTTTATAGCCAACTTCGTCCCTATTCTAAACTTTAGAAATTACCAATACATTTTTTCTCTGTAGTTTTGTATTGTCCAGACTTGTCATATGAATGCAACTACATATTATGTAGGTCTTGAGTCTATAGTCCTTGGCTTAGCAGACACACATCTTGTCATGAATATACCACAACTTGTTTACCTATTTATCAGCAGAGGCACATTAGTATTGCCATTAGTTTTTAGCAATAAAAACTCACTATGACTATTGATATGTGTGAATTTTTATGTGCACATAAATTTATGTTTCAATTGAGGAGACGCCCAGAGGTGACATTGGTTACTGATGCTAAACAACTCTTCACACACGCATTGGCCATTTGTACCCTTTCCTTCGTAAAATGCTGTTATGGTTTGAATATGAAATGCCTCCCGTGGGCTCAAGTGTGGAGTTCTTGGTCCCAGTAGGTGACATTATTTTGGGACATGGTGGGACCTTTGGGTGGTGAATCCTAGCTGGCAGAGTTAGTTCACTGTAGGTCTGTACTTTTGAAGGTTAGACCTGGTAAGTGGTCCCTTTCTTTCTGCTTCCTGTCCTCCCTGAGGTGAGTGGACTCTGCAACGGGCCCACCACCCTGCTCTACCTCAACACTGACATCAGATCAACATGGCTGAAGACCATGGACAAAAACTTCTGACACTGTCAGTCAAAAGAAATCCTGTCCTCATTTGTTCATGCAAAATGTTATGGGACAGTGATGAGAAAACTGAGTAACATATGTCTCTTTCAGTCCTTTGCCCACTGTGAAACCTGGCTGCTTGACAACATATTTTTGGATTGTAAGTGTTGCTTCTATATTCTTTTAAAAAATATTTATAAATATATTTGGGCTGGAGGGATGGCTTAGTGGTTAAGGCATTTGCCTGCAAAGCCAAAGGACCCAGGTTCGATTCCCCAGGACCCATGTTAACCAGATGCACAAGGGGGCGTGTGTCTGGAGTTTGTTTGCAGTGGCTGGAGGCCCTGGCATGCCCATTCTTTCTCCCTTTTTCTTCTCTCTCTCCCTCTTTCTCTGTCAAATAACTAAATAAAATATTTCTATATATATGTGTGTATATATGTATGTATGTATGTATATATGTATGTATGTATGTATATATATATTTGGTTTTGCAAGGTAGGGTCTCACTCTGGTCCAGGCTGACCTGGAATTAACTATGTAGTCTCAGGGTGGCCTCGAACTCACAGCAATCCTCCTATCTCTGCCTCCCGAGTGCTGGGATTAAAGGCATGCGCCACCATGCCCAGCTTCTAAATATATTTTTATTTATTTGCAAGGAGAGAGAGGGAGAGAGAGAATGGGCACGCCAGGGCCTCTTGCCACTGTACGCAAACTCCAGATGCATGCATCACTTTTTGCATCTGGCTTTACATGGATACTGAGGAACTGAACCCTGGGCCATTAGGCTTTGCAAGCAAGAGCCTGAATTACTGAGCTATCTCTCCAGCCCCTTGTTTCTATACTCTTAATACGAGTTATTAGATGCATAATTTGAAAACAATTTCTCCTAACCTGTAGTTTGCCTTTCCATTCTTAATGGTATCTTGGTAGGCAGAATTTTAAAGGGTTCTTCGACTCCCAACTCCCCAGGGTTTCTGCATCCTAGATATTCCATCCAGCTCTAATCTACACGTCGTTGCAAAGGAAATATGGAGAAATGAAAACCCTGAATCAGCTAACTTTAGGGTGAGCAATTATCTGGGCCAGATAGATCTTATCCCATTAACCATTTCTTTCTTTTGTTTAGAATTTTAGTATATGAGCATACTGTAATCTGGTCATGTTCCCATCGTGTTATGCTGTTTTGGTCTGCTCTCCTGCTCCCATTCCACTGAGCACCCTCTTTTCTCCAGGTTGTCCTACCTCTGTTCTGCTGTTTTGTTCCTTTTGTCTGTCTTCATCCCATCATATGAGAAAATGCTTCTGGGTTCAGAACCATGCCAGTCCTGTGGTAATTGGTAATCACTGTGGGGTCATGAATGCACCAGTCAGCTGGTTCATGTTGTACCACAGTGTGCCTTCTTATCCTGGGACTCTTACAGTCTTTCCACCCATTCTTCCAGAATGTTCCTTGGAGGGTAGCACAGAAATCTCCTTTAGTGTCATGCCCTCGACAGCCTCTTACTTTCTGCTTTGATGAGTTTTGAGTCTCCTTCATATCTGCTGTCATCTTCAGCGAGAAGTTTCTTGGGCTTGTGATGAGAGAGACGCTTATGTTCAATCTGCCACTTCCTTTGCAATGTTCCCTGCGTCCTGCTGGATGTGATAGAGATGGCTTGTTTAGTGCAGCGAGTTCTCTTCTTATCAATTTTGGTGAGTCTTGGGTCTTCTTGGTTTTTACCACCTTCTGTAAAATCCAGGTTCTCTAACCAAAAGTGAAAGCGGCAGTAATCATAGATAAAGATGTACATTTAGAAGGCGTTTTGGTGGGCATAATACCTACATTTAGCCAAAGAATAGTGGAAACTTCTGCTTAGGATCCTTATATGACCTTCCAAGCCCCAGGCTTTTAACTCAATTCTCAGTACCAGACTTGGATTTCCTGTCACTGAGCATGCTTCACATCCAATTAGAGAGCAGTTGATTACCCCCATAACTTATGTGCCAGTATAGCACCCATGGGCACATCTTGCCTGGCTGGTTGATTTTGTAGCTTGCAAGATGCACTGCTTGTTCAGACCATTGATGACTTTTCTTTCCAGCATTCTGACAGGTAGCCGGCAGGGAGCTGGCTTCCACCTCAGTTCCAGCCTGATTTATCAGTGTCCTGAGACCTCAGCCTGCCTGTCTTCAGCAATGGTGTCTTACCATCTCTTCTGGTGGTTAGTCTAGTGAGCAAAGCAGAACATCTCCTCTGGCAGATGAGTTCTGTTAAGAAGGCCTCAGAGAGTAGGGCGTGAGGGGATGGTGTGCTTACCACTGCTGCAGTGAAGACGTAGTCGCATGATGAGAAACAGTCTTAGCTCTAGAAACCAAGAGCGGGTCCTACATGATACCCCTATCCCCAAAAATATACAAACAAAAAGGAGGGTTTCAGCCCTCTTGATTTGAGGAACTCAGTTTTGTCATTTGCAAGAAAGAACTTTGGAGGTTCCAGTGACAAATCTCTCACTTGCCAGAGCACTCAGTATGAGTTGACAACCAGCAGTGGTCTGCTGGTTTTGAACATCAGAACTATAAGAACAAGTGGGGATTTTAGGCTGTTAATTCTATCAAAATGTGTTATTCAATGATAGAAGAGTAGTACAGATCCCTTTTATAGAAGAAACATTTCTTTTTGTTTTTGAGGCAGTCTTACTCCAGCCCAGACTGACCCTGGATCCACTGTGTAGCCCAGGCTGACCTTGATCTAGCCTGCTGATCTTTTTGTCAGCCTCCTAAGTATTAGGATTAAAGGGCTAATCACCATGCCTAGCTAGAAAAAATGTTTTCAGTTTGAATGGTCATGTGCTATTTTTAATTTTTTATTGATTTTTTTTGATATTGTGTTTAACGGAGAATTGAACCATTGAAAATTTTCTCCTAAATTTAGATCATTTTAGCTCCCAGGGTTAGTAAAATTTGAGTACAGTCTAGGACAAGGACCTGTGTTGGAGATCTTATTTTCAAAATTGTATTTTCCTTTATCATTACATGTTCTCTTAAGTTCTTATATTTTCTCTCCATTTTTTCACATTGTTTCTTTTCATTTGCAAAATGTGGTAACAAATGTGTTCAAGATTTTATCTGCTAAACAGAACCTTACTCAGCCAGATTTGATTTCTATTGACAGCTAAGTTCCCTGAATATCGGTCACACTTCTTCTGTTGTTCTCTCATCCATTTTTATTGAAAATGGGACATCTTAGATAATGTAGCAAATGCAGTTCTGAACATCTCCTTCAGGACGATTATCGCTGGTCTTTTTGCTTGTGTTGTTTTGTGTATTTTCACTTTTTTCAGTCTTAGTGACTGCTGCGTTTATCTTATCCACGGCACGTGGCTGCCTATGTTTACAAAAGTCCTTTTAGTTTAAAATGCATTTTAGGGGCTAAAGGGATGGCTTAGTGGTTAAGGTGTTTGCCTGCAAAGCCAGGTTCAATTCCCCAGGACCCACATAAGCCAGATGCACAAGGGGGCACACATGTCTGGAGTTTGTTTGCAGTGGCTAGAGGCCCTGATATACCCATTCTCTCTCTCTCTCTCTCTCTCTCTCTCTCTCTCTCTCTCACTCTTTCTCTGTCAAATAAGTAAGTAATAAATAAATAAATTAATTAAATGCATTTTAGGGCCTAACTTTTATCCAGGCTTTATAGTAGGTTCTCAGCTGCATAGCTTAGTGATCAGCTGGAGATGTCCTCAAACTCCTGAACAAGATGTCCATCCCCTCTGATGGACTGTGTGAGTGTGTAAGACGCCTATTCCCTTTGATGCACTGAGTAAGGGTGTCAGACGCCCATCTCCTCTGATAGACTATTGAGGGTGTCAGACATCCATCCCCTTGGATGGACTATTTAAAAATTTCCTTTGTTTATTTTTTTATCTATTTGAGAGCAATAGAGAGAGAGAGGTGCATCAAGGCCTCCAGCCACTGCAAACGAACTCCAGATGCATGCACCACCTTGTGCATCTGGTTTACATGGGTACTGGGGAATCAAACCTCGAACTGGAGTCCTTAGGCTTCACAGGCAAGCGTTTAACCACTAAGCCATCTCTCCAGCCCTGATGCACTGGATTTTATACCTTGTGTCCTCTCTTCTTCTCTCTCTCCTCTTTCTGTATTCAAGTTATAGGAATGTTAAATTGCTTGACATTGTCACACTGCCCTTCGATGCTCTGCTCTGTTTTGTTTTTTCTCCCTGTTTTTGCCTTGGTGTTTCCACTGGGAGAATTCTATTGGCCATAATTTGAAATCAACTGGTTGTAAAATGTTTTGTTGTGGCAACTAATGAGGTTGTTGATGAGGATGTGCACATTGAACAGTTCATTGCTCACATCTCTGATTCATTTTATAGTTCTCATACTCCTTAGATTCCTCATCTATTCATGCACATTGTCCACCTTTATTAAAGCCTTTACTACAGTAGTAAAATTATGTTAAATTCTCTGATAGTTCTAAGATCTGAGTAATATTTTACTTATTTATTTGGTTCTTTATTTTATTTTTGTTAATTTTAAGTTGGCATAGAAAGTTCTAGATTTTGTTACTGCCTTGTCATGTGTGTTAGTATACTTTGCTTTTATTCATCTCTCCTTCCTCAACTCTCTTGGGGATTCCTCTCTTCTTTGCCTTTTCTGGTCCCCTTCTTCCTCCAAAATAGTCATATGCATTCCATTATCATTTTTTTCTTCCTCTCCCTTGCTGTTCCCTAAATAATTCTTCTTCCTCTATCATATGCCTTCTGTACTTTTATGACCTACACATACCAACACACATACATATGTATAATTTTACATATATAACTATGTAAATACATATGAAAAGAAGCATGCAGAATTTGTGTCTCAGCACAGTGATTTCTAGTTAAATCCATTTTCCTGAAAATGTTATGCTTCATTTCCCTTAAGTCTGAAAATTTCGACTATGTACAGGTACCAAATATTAAAAATCTGCCCATCCTTTGATGAACATCTAAGTCTGTTCTACTTCTTATCCACTGTGAACAGTGCAGCCATCTATAAATGCGGTAGTTTGGATGTTCAATGGCCCCATAGTCTCAGGTGTTTGTGATTATGCTTCCTACTTAGTTCTCCGCTTGAAGCATTGGGGAAGTGCGTCAATAGTGGCAGACCTTGGGGTGGAGTCCAGCTCTGTGTGTTCAGAGCCAGCTGGGGCTTGTTGGTGTTGGTCTCTCTCTCTCTCCCCCCCCTCCCCCCGTGTGGATGAAATAAACCAGCTTTGTCCACCAGGATGAAGCTTTTCCCTCAAAACTATAAGCCTGCTTCTGGGCATGGTGGCACATGCCTTTAATCCCAGCACTTGGGAGACAAAGTAGGAGGACTGATGTGAGTTCAAGGCCAGCCTGAGCCTACACAGTGAATTCACAGGTCAGCCTGGGCTAGAGTGAGACCTTATCTTTAAAACCAAAACAAACAACAACAACAACAACAAAACCCTTATGTTCCTTAAGCCTGAAATAAACCTTTTTCTCCCATTAGTTGCTTCTAGTTGAGTGTTTGTCCCAGCAATGAGAAGGTAACTGCAAATATGTATGTGAATGCATGCATGTATGTGTATGTATGTACGTATGTTTGTATGCATGCATGTGTATGTATGTACGTATGTATGCATGCATGTATGTGTATGTGTGTGTGTATCATGATGCCTTGGAGTTTTTTAGGTATATACCCATGAGTAGTATAGCAGATGCTTCTTAAAGATATATTTATGTATTTATTTGTTTATTTATTTATTTGAGAGAGAGAAAGATAGGAAGAGGCAGAGAGAAAGAGCAAATGGGCATGCCAGGGACTTCAGCCACTGCAGATGAACTCCAGACACATGCGCCCCCTTGTGCATCTGGCTTATATGGGTCCTGGGGAATTGAACCTGGATCCTTAGACTTGGTAGACGCCTTAATGGCGAAGCCATTTCCCCAGCCCTGCTTATAGCTTCTTGACTTAAATTTGATTAATATTGATTAAGTAGGTTTTTTTGTGTTTAGGAATTATCCAGTTTAGTGGAATGTAAGTTTTCATTATATTCTGTTACGATCACCTGCAATCCGTCCTACTGTCCCCAAGTCCTGTGTAGTTTGGTCATTTTGAGTCTTCTGTGGATGCTCATTAATATTGTTTATCTTTACCAAAAATAATAAAATTTCTGTGTGATTGATTCTGTGTATTATTCCTTTTGTCTCCACTTCATTTATTTCACCCTGATCTTTACTATTTCTTTCTTTCTTTCTTTCTTTTTTTTTTTTTTTGTGTTTCAAGGTAGGGTCTCACTCTGGTCCAGGCTGACCTGGAATTAACTATGTAGTCTCAGGGTGGCCTCGAACTCTCGGCGATCCTCCTACCTCTGCCTCCCGAGTGCTGGGATTAAAGGCGTGCGCCACCACACCCGGCTCTCTTTACTATTTCTTGCCCCCTGCTTCTTCTGGCGGGGGTTCTATGGTTGTGAGCGGCAGACAGGAGGCTCCAGAGGTTGAGAGGCTGGCCGACCTGAGGATCCGGGCTACCACACAACTCTCAGCTGCTGAGTTTTGTGCCTGGGCACAGAGGGTGTGGCCTTTGCTGTCTGAGCTGAGCCTCCCGTCACCTTCATCCTTTAGCTCGTCACCAGCTGGCCATCCTGGTTTCACAACTGCCTTCTTGGGCTATTCCTCACCCTGGTGCTGGGGCAGGTTAAATGTAGGCTCCTTGATTTCTGGTTGCTCCCTGATCTGAGGTCCCCAGGGCAGCTCACCTTCAAATGATAGCTTTTCTCTTACGATGGCACCAAGCCACTGCCGTCAGAGTGACAAGATGGAAACCCTCCGCTGACCCATCTGTCAGAGGAGTCATTGTCTCGCTGACTCAGCGAAGCCTGCTCCTGGGTTCGAGGCCTACGAGGCTCAGGGGCTGGTCCTGAGGGGAGGACTACCAGTCTCCACTCGCCAGGGCTGCCAACCTTACTTACTATTTGGATGAGGCTCTCTCTTCCCTCCCCCTGCCTGGCACCTTCCATACCAGAGATGTGTTCAGCTTGGCTTACCTCCATGTGCATCACCCATCTTTTTCTGAGCACTTTTCAGCTGTTCTGTCACTGCCTTTGTGAGTTTCGGGAGCTCCCCTGCTTTCTGTCTTGGCCATAGTCTGTTCATTTTTTTAAAAACTTTTTTTTGACAACTTCCATAAATAAACACAACATACCATGATGATAATCCCCTTCCCCACCTCCCTGTTCCCAGTCTCAAATCCATCCTCCACTGAATCCCTTCTTCCAACTCGTCTTTCTTCTGTTTTTTCCTCCTGTTACGTAGGTCTTGTGTAGGTAGCATTAGCCACTGCGAGGCCATGAATGTCAAGGGCACTTTACAGCTACATGACAGCATTGGAAACACTCTTCTGCTTCCTTTGGCTCTAACATTCTTTCTGCCACCTCCTCTGCGATGATCTCTGAGCCTTGCAGCTCACTTAGTGCTAAACACTCCACTCTCACTTGTCAGCTCTTTGGTGAGTTTTGAGTCACCCCAGTGGTCACATCCGTCTAAAAAGAGAAGCTTCTCTAACCAAAAGTGAGAGTATCATTAACATATAGGTATAAATATATGTATTTAGAGGGCAGTTTGGTGGGCATACTATGTCCATTTAGCCAGTCAACAGTAGTAGTTACCTCCTAGGGCTTGTGACCTATACAGCCATATTCTTTTGATTAGGTTTTCAGTTCCATACAGGAATTCCCTCCTGTGGACTGGGCCAAAATCCAGTCAGAGAGCAGTTGGTTCCCACCATAACAGACATGCTAACATTTGCACCCGTTTGTACCTTGGCTTGGTTTGCAGCCATGAAATTCGCAGGGTCTACCTCTGGTTACTACCACTGATGACTTTTCTCTCTCAAAAGTCTGCCTAGATCTTTCCAGAATTTTGATAACTAGTCAACAGGGAGGAGGCTTCCAGCTCAGCTACAGCTCGATTTCTCAGTGACTGGCAGCCCCATTGTGTTTTCAGCAATATGGTCTTACCATTTAGTTCTGATGGGCAATCAAGAGAGTCTTAGCAGTAGTCTGTAAGGTTTTGGAAAGAGCCATGGAGAAGAGCCCATGAGTGAGGTGAGCTCCCTGGGTGTTTGGAAGACCCCACTGGTTATTATTTTCACACTAAGTCACTGTGCTAGCTAGCTCGTCACTGTGCCCAAATACCTGGAAGAGTAAGCTTAAAAGCAGGAGAGGTTTCTTTGGGCTCACAGTCTAGAGATCTCCATCCATGGTCAGTTGACTCAATTGTTTCTGGGTCTGTAGCAAGGAAGAGTCTCTGAGAGGGGGTGTGTGTGCGAAGAAATTGCTCACATCCTGACAGCTGGAAGGTAACAAGAGGAAGAGGAAGAGACAGTGGACCAACATTCCCGTCAAGGCTGTGCACCCATTGACTAATTTTCATTAGGCCCCATCTCTTTTTTTTAAAAAAAAAAAGATTTTATTTTTATTTTATTAGAGACAGGGAGAGGGAAAGAAGGAGAGAGAGAGCGAGAATGGGTGCACCAGGGCCTCTAGTCACTGCAAACAAACTCCAGACACATATGCTCCCTTGTGCATCTGGCTTACGTGGGACCTGGAGAATTGAACTGGGGTCCTTAAGCTTTGTAGGCATGCACCTTAACCGCTAAGCCATCTCTCTAGCTCTAGGCCCCATCTCTTAAGGTCCTCACCTCCCATTAGTTTTATAGACTGGGAACCAAGCCTTCAATATGTATGATGTTAGGAGACACTTAGCCAAACTCTATGTAGCAGTAACATTCTTTTTAAAAATTTTTTTAAATTAACTTTATTTCAGAGAGAGAGAAAGAGATAGAGTGAGAGAGAATGACAGATAGAGAGAGAGAAAGAGGAAGGGAGAGAATGGGCACACCAAAGCCTTCGGCCACTGTAAACAAACTCCAGATACATGTGTCACCTTGTGCATCTGGCTTACATGGGTCCTGGAGAATCAAACCTGGGTCCTTTGGCTTCACAGGCAAACGCCTTAACTTCTAAGCCATCTCTCTAGACCATCATTTTTTATTAATACAATTAAATGTATACGCAATTAAATTTTTTTCTCAACTATCTTATAGAGCAATTAGAGACTTTTACAGGTCAAGCAACTTTCCCACGTGCAGATTTGAACCATTTCCTTTTTTCTAACCACACCTGCAAGTTCATTACATACTGGTGTTCTAACTTTATGGAGACTGACTGTGTCTTAGTGACCTTTCAAAAAAGGTCTTTTATTACTCTTTGCATTCATCACCCAATATCCATTTAGATGGTGGAAAACAATGCTGGACACATGAAATTGAGATGTAGTTTATCGTGGGTGCCACGTCTCCTCTCACTGTTCCTCTCAGACATTCACATTCCCATAGCTGTGCGGGCCACGAAAGACGCATGAATGAATGGATTGTGTGCGCGCTTGTTCCTATCTTGCCTAACACTCCTTACTTAAAAAAAAAAATTATTTATTTGAGAGAAGGAAAGAGGCAGAGAGAGAGAGAAAGGGTGCACCAGGGCTTCTAGCCACTGCAAACGAATGAACTCCAGATACATGTGTCCCCTTGTGCATCTGACTTACGTGGGTCCTGGAGAATTGAACTGAGGTCCTTTGGCTTTGCAGGCAAGTGCCTTCACCGCTAAGCCACCTCTCCAGCCCACTCCCTACTTTTGATAGTGACAGCTATGGAGAGAAACCTTTCTTCACAAGAGAAACAGCAGTGCAAGTAGAATAACATGTGAGGGCTTCTTCTCTGCCTAGGGACTGGGAGGATGTATTTGGCCTGTATAAATATATATGTGTGTATATATGTATATATGATTATATGTATATGAATACATATATAAATTATGACTTGTCTTGTGATTGTTCTGGCACACATTTTAATGTCTGAAAGCCAGCCAGTCAAGGTGGCTGTCTGCCCTGAGAAGATTTCATTCAACACTAGTGATGCGTCAAGCCCTCACCCCTTTCCCATTCCTGGCTGTGATTTAGGCTCTCTGGATGTGGCATTGAATAACCCTGACTGTGGGTTTGTGGTCTGCAGAAGGGCAGGTAGAGACTGCAGAGGCTGCAGTCTACTGCCCTTACAGCAGACTCCCTTCTCACCCTTAGCCACCTACCACTCAACCCCAGCCAGCCAGTCAGTACTCACCACAGATGCTGGCAAAGTTTATTATTTTACCAGGGGAGCCAGAAATTGGATTTTAATCCATTTGGATTTTAAGCTGCAATTTTCTCATTTTTAAATAATGGCCTAACATGTTTAAAACTACCGTGGAGGTTAAACAAAACATGTTTGCAGGCAGACCCTGGTGTGCGACCTCTGTCTAACACCATCTTTGTCCTTTCTGGGCAGTGTGAGGAGAAGTTCAGGAAGTGTCAGCTGTGGCTCTGTGCTTTTCCCATCCCTGGAAGCAATGGATCAGTCATTACAGATCCAGTAATGCGGGGACAGTTTCAGTGGAAACCACTTCAAAAATCAGTGTTCACATAAGCAGAAGAGTGGTGATCCACATGAGCCCAGGATCACTCCAGCTCAGCCTGACAAGCTATGCTACACAGGTGACTTGAATGCAGATTACCGACCTGTTAGCGAGTTTGCTATCGACATAACAACAATCTTTCCTTCCAACCAGCAACTCGACTTGCTCCAAACTTGTAACTGTAACGTGAGTTTTGTAGTGATGCGCACTCGTTATTTAAGTAAGGGCTCCTGAAAATGCCCAAGCTAAGGCTGTACTTTTGTTTTTCAAATTATGCTGTCTACAACTTACCATTCTCTCATGTTTTGCCAAAGGAAGGCAGTTTGGATAACATAGGTTCTCTAGGGAGTTTAGCTAATGCACCCAGTTTCTGACTGGCTCCATGGCTTTTGCTAGCTGCTCAGTGGGTAGGTGTCGTGGGCACTGTGGTGGCTGTGCACTTGTCACCAGCTTATTGAAATCATTATGGACCTGCCGCTGGCAAAGCCTCCTCCTCTGGGCGTGGGCATCGTTTTCCTTTCTTCTCCATGACTGCCCATGTTCTCTCTGTTTCTATTCTCCCCCTTGAGCATCTAATCCATTCCTTTGTTCCTCAGCATTCACTCTCAGGCTTGCACTCCCATTTTTTTCCTGGTCCCTGCATCCTTTCCACAGTTATACCTCTTCTGGTGTCAGAAACTCAGCCTGCCTTTACTTTCACCCTTGGATTTTTTTCAGAGTGTCTAGCAGCTCAAGGCCCATTTTCTTCCTTTTCTGCTTTGAAGGTCCTCAAATCAAGCTTCCAAGAATTGCACTGGGGATATACTTCCGGTCCTCAATACTTGCATCAGGGCCAACTTCTTGGCCAAACCTTTTTATGTCCTCGAGGCAGGATATAGATTCACTGATTTTCCTTGGGATGGAGATGGGTAAATTGTTCTTCTTTGGCCCTGCAATGATGGTTAGGCCCAAACTGTGAGAGATGGAACTACAACCCCGAGTTCCAGTTCATAGAAACTCAGGGACAAGATTCCTTATGGTAACTATTATCTGATTTAATCTTGCCAAAATTCCCCAACAGGAATGTGTTTGGGGGCACACCCACTGCTCCAGACACAGAGAGAAGGCTGTTTCAAGCCTCCTCTAGTGACAGCTGCCTTGAAATGACATGCTGCTGGGTCCTATCAAGCCGCATTTTAGATCCAGCAACATGGTCTGTATTTCGGAATAGGAGATTTTGATCTTGTTCTTGTTTCACTTATACTGAGCCTTACATTGCCAGTGTCGCAGTCTGCATATTGATGCAGAAAGGTGATTAAAATGTGGCCTCCTGCAAAGAAAGAGGTGGTTTGCCTTGGTAATGGTTTTCTGAGTATTTTGATGTTCTGGAGGCTTCTACAATTTAAGATTATATGTCTGCAAAGTGTATTTATGATGACAATGAGGCATGCAACTTTATAAGCTGAAAACATTTCAAAATACATATATTAACTATTAGGGAGAAAATTCAAGTTGACAAAAGAAACCTGATTTGTGCTCTATATATACCATGCTAGATACACTTGGTTGAATTCCTCTCCAGTCACTGTGCCATGGAAAAATACCAAGTCAAACTTCAATTTCTCCAAATTGGTTAAAATAAAATTTTCTTTTTCAAGAAATATTTAATTTATTTATTTGAGAGAGAGAAAGAGGGGGAGAGTGAGAGAGAGGGAGGGGCATGCCAGGGCCTCCAGCGGCTGCACTGTGAATGAATTCCAGACTCGTCTGTCCCCTTGTGCATCTGGCTTACGTGGGTCCTGGAGAATCAAACAGGGATCCTTTGGCTTTGCAGCCAAACGCCTTAACTGCTAAGCCATCTCTGCAGCCCCAAATTTTCTCTTTTTGTTGTTGCTTTTCTTCTTTTTAAAGAATTGACTTATTTTAGAAAACAATTCTATCATTTTGTATATTTTGTGTTATACTTTCATCAAAATAAGTCTTAAAATTAGCTGTGGAAGGACTAAAGTCTTTCTATTTTTCAGCACTGCGAGGTAGTGACAAGCTCACCTGCACGTTGTGAAGTGACTTTGAGCTGTCATTGGTGATGCTGATGAGAAGCACCTCAAATGTGTCACTTATCCATGGTGAACGTGTTTTACTGACAGATAATACTGAACATTTCTAAAGCTGGATGTTAATAATAATTAAATAAATGCTGAGAACATTGTTCACTTTTAAAATTTCCTCAAGAAACCAAAAATATTTCCCACTTATAATCTCTTATACCCCAGATTGCATTATGTCATGATGTTTCTGTCAATAAAAAAAAAAAAAAATCAAGTAGAAGAACTTGCAGTTCGAATTTAATCTATTGGCTTATACTAAGGTAGTTTAAGGGTAATCAAAACCCTTTTCCAGTCATTAAAAATTTTATATTCCAGCCAGGCGTGGTGCACATGCCTTTAATCCCAGCACTTGGGAGGCAGAGGTAGGAGGATCACCATGAGTCCAAAGCCATCCTGAGACTACATAATGATTTCCAGGTCAGCCTGGGCTAGAGTGAGACCCTACCTTGAAAAACCAGAAAAAAATTATATTCCATATCTTTTCTGGATAAGGTTTGCAGAGTTCAGTCTACTTGGTCCAAGGAGACACACACACACACACACACACACACACACACACACACACCCTTGACTTTATCAGATGTCGTCTCTTTATGACAGCTTTAAAAGATGAGCATATCATAGCTTGCTAGGACCTGCATAATGAGTTGTCCCTGGGACTTCAGTGCAGTCTGAATTTGTTGCTTTTGGCCCGTGGGATAGAAAATTGTGGTTATCTAAATCAAGTCTGAATTTCTCCTAGAGGTCATGTGTGTTAAACATTTTGGGACTATTTATTGGCATGAATTTTTAGGAGTCTGACTAAAGAAACCAAGGAGGCAAAAATTAAAGAAAGACACCAAGTTAAACCCTGCTGACTTATTCTTAGACTTGTCAAGGCCATCAAGTGGCATCACAGCTCTGCAACCCCAACCTGCTTCATAGATCTTAAGGATTCGGCCAATTTAATCCAACACATTATCTTTCTTTTTTAGAGGAACTTGATTTAGATCTGTACGTGGCCAAGAGCAAGAAGCAAACAGCATGGATGGAGAGGTAAGATTGATGTCAAGAGTAGTCCCCTCTTTGGTATTTTCCTTTAAAAGCAGCCTTTTAAGCGTTGTTTCTCATAATATTATCCACGTATGGAAAGTACAGAAGAGAGGAGAAATTGAGTCTTCTTTGTAGCACTCGCTGGTAAAGAGAGTGATTAATGAGTGTTGTGCAGAGAGTAGTAGCAAGGTCCATAGACGTTAAACAAGAGTGTCTTTGGACTTCTCAGGGGTTCCCATGATCCATAGTAGGACCTCAGTGTGCCTGTCCTCCGTGTTTCTATTTTTGATTAGATTTATAAACACACAGCCACATATTTCCATGTGGCTTATCGCCCAGGGGCTGAATTAGATTGACTGCACTGAAACTGGGAGGCTTGTGAGCTTTGGGCAAAGGCTGGAGTGAAATAAGTAGTGTAATTGTTTTTGTGGAGTGAACGTGGGACCTCCTCTGTTCTGAATTACACATGGCTCAACCCTTTGACCCAAGCTGGATCGGCAATGGCTGGCGCAGCTCCTAGATTTGCCCTGGAAGGGTCATCGCCTAGCGAGCTGGAATGTCATCTGTCAGGCAAGATGCGGGCCAACAACTCTATTCAATTATAGCCAGTCCTGGGGAGACTGTTAGCTACCATCTCATCTTCATTTAACCCTCCATCATATCTGTTATTCCTTCAACAGGAAGTGCCAATGACAGGGATTGGGGAATCCAAAGATAGCATGTATTCTGTGAGGAATAGACTGGTTTCAGTTTGCTCAATCTTGAGTTCTCTTCAGGAATATTGTGTCCATTATTCAAATGCTATGGCGATGATCTTTGTGAAGACAGGTCTGGAGAAGTGTTATAAACCATGACTGGAAGTCTTTTATCTTAATGAGCTTAGCTTAAATCCTTTGAAAATGGGTGGTGACCCACAAATAGCAATTCCTTGAAATAATCCGAGCTGAAGGGGAGATAGAACTTTTAGAAAAATGTGAGAGACAACCCCAGTGACTGACATCTTTGCAATGGTGGGGAATTCATATTCTATGATTTACAAGATGAGTTGGATAAATTCATTTATATACATGTACAGAATTTTGTAATCAAATAGTTGAATTTTTATTTTGACCTCAGTAAGTTCCAGAGAACTTGGGGCTGAAGTTCAAGGCACCTTTTCCAAGACTAGTTCTTTTTCAGAACCATGTCTATTTTATTAAACTTATTTTCTTTCATTACTCATCTTACAAGTAAATGCCAATATATATGTTTTATACTTATCACCACTTGCAAGTAATTTAGCATTTCAATGTTTCCCTTGTTTGAGGCAACTTAGCTGAATAGTAATTCAGTTTTTAGTTACACGATATCAGAACATTTCTTTAAAGAGTACACAACTTTCTCGTTTTACTTTTTAAAATAACAAGCATTATTTTACCCCTAGGAACTCTTAACATGCAAAAAAGAGAGGTCCCTAAAAGATCAGTGAAAATAATCAAAAATATTATAAGATCCTCTAATTCTCCCCCCGTGCTGCCTCCACCCTCCCTGGTATTACTCTCATTAACAGTGAACGAGTTGCTCTCTATGTGATCTAACATAGAATGCTCTGAGCAGACAGGTGTAAATTGCAAGCTTTTCACGTTGCCTGTTATCCTGTAAGTCATCAACATAATGGACTGGGAGAACAAAAAAAAAAAAAAAAAAAAAAAAAAAAAAAGGTTCCCGCCCACGCTGCATAAGTGAAAGTCCGACACACCAGCCAGGGGAATGCATTGCAGTCAATGGTAAATGTTACCTTCGTGTCACTTGCCAGAAAGGGATCTCTGCTCACTCGTATCTCATTCCTGAGGTGATCTTCCTGGTGCATCACACTTGATGCATTGTGAAGGCAGCCCTGTGGCCAAGGTGTCCAGAACAGAAGCCAACATACCTGGTCGTCCGTCCTTGCCATCATTACATTCCTCCCAGTGATTCGGCCATGATTAGCTGCCTGGAAGTGGACCAGATGGACAGTGTTTCTATCCATGCCTTTCATGGCTGGCCCAGGCAAAGCCCCAGAGCAGTGAAATGACAAAACCATCACCCCATTCATTCCCCACCACATCCCCAACCAGACAAATCTGCCCAGCTACCCTGTTGAAAATAAACCCCCCCAAAAGCAATTCATGTTAGGAACATTGAATAGTACATACTATGCCAGCCCATGTAAGAATCCAAGGGACATTTTAGAAAAGGGACTCAGACTCTGTCATCCCAAAGGGGCTTCTGTTTGTGAATCCCCATGTGCACTGGAGCCCTTGTCTGCAAGAAAGAACTTGAACATGAGCTCTTAGGCCTCTGACTAGGTCTGACTGTGTGGATAAGGGTAGGGAGACAACTTGAGTTGGCCTTGTTTACAGCTGGACAGAAAAAAACCGGCAAGACACAAATGAGGGCTGACGGTTTCAGAGAGCACAGAGGGCTGCTCTCCGATGCAAAGTGACTGCTCTGAACCAGGCGCTGATCCATACAGGATGAGGAATCCCCTCTGTAGCTGGTCTGCGCCCACCAGCCTCGAAGGGACCTCCATGCACGGCTCAGCTGGGCTGAGGCCAGCAGACCTGACCCAAGCAGCCCTGGGACGGATTTCTTCTGACAATGATCACATTCTTTTCCAGCCTCCTGGATTTGGGTTGTCACTGGTTGTAAACCAGTTTGTTGTTCCTTACTCTACTGGAGATCTCCTCTCCGGTTGAAAATGGGACATTCAAACGTATTTGTTGCTTTTTAATGAAAAGGAAAATATCACTGGAAACGCTGTCACTTCTTAAAAATTTCAGGCAGTTTCTTTTTCTCTGTTCAGATGAGAAACAATTGTTTCTTCCGCAGTATGTAATATACTCGTATTTAACAAGCTATTCTTTCCAAATTTTGTCACCACTTAAGTATGCATACAAAACAGCAGTAAGAGATTAACAAGTTTTGGAGATCTCCTCACAACATTATGCTTCTTTTAATACTATAGTGTATGCACCATAGTATGTATGCTTCAGAATTTAATATTACAATATATAATATCAAAATCTATCTGATTCAAAATTTGAGAGTGAATATCTTCTCTTATTTATTCATGCCACATTGAAATAAAAAGTGAACAAAGGGGCTGGAAAGATGGTTTAGTGGTTAAGGCGCCTGCCTGCTAAGCCTAAAAACACTGGTTCTAATCTCCAGCGGTTCCAATCTCCAGGTCCCACGTTTAGCCAGATGCAAGGTGACGCAAGGGTGCAATGCCGCACTTGACCACAAGGGGGCGCACACACCTGGATTTGGTTCACAGCAGCTGAGAGACTGCTGGCACACCCATTCTCTATCTGTCTCCCTCTCCCTCTCTGTCTGTCTGTCTCTCTCTGTGTCTCTCTCCAAAAAAAAAAAAAAAAAAAAGCGAACAAAGCCTAAAAACATTTGATATGAGAACTGTTACTTTGATTTGTCTCAGAGATTATCACATCAACTGAATAGAAAAAGGAAGGAGAAAAAAGCCACGGGTGTAAATATTGTAGATTTAGTTCAGATTTCTAGATATTTTGCTTCACTTTAAAACTGAATAGATATCAGTGAGAAGGAAGATGATGACCACGTTTTGTGCCTTTAAATTGATTTTTGAAATATAACATATAGAGCAATAACTCAAGGTGAATTTGTTAAAAAATTTACATAACTGGTAATGAATGGAGTGATGTATGAGTGAAAGATTATGTTCTGTGAACTCAGAAGATAAAATCTCACCTGGAAAGAGTGGGTCTAAATTGAGAAGTGGGTGGAGGGAAATGAAATTTGCACTACACTTAAAGGTGCCCATGTGCAAAGGAGAGGAAGGAGTGAGGAAATTGCTCAAGGAGAGAAGTCGGAAATCACTCCTAATTTCCTCTTGAGCATGTGTTAACTGCAAAGAGGTCACGGAATGCTGCAAAATCGTCACTTGGTCATTTGGAAATCCTCTCAGACCCGCATGTGCATCCAAACATGGGCAGGACCCAGGAACTTGGGAATGATATCATTGAGACCCTGGTAACATTAGAGAACAAGTGTGTACTTTCATTAGAAGTCTTAGTAAGGAGATGAGGTCTACCGAGAGGCCACATCCATCTATTTCAAAGCACACTGACCTCGATCAGAAGGGAGTGGAGGGCCACAGTCACTGAACCGTGTTGAGAAAACTGTCTGCTGCTACCTCGAATGCAGGCTGAGAAAAAACAGTCACACTTCAGCCTTTCTTAGTCAGAGGTCTGAACATGCACGGCTGTTGTAAACTAAAAGTTTTTCAAGTTTTCAATGAACATGGATTCATGCTTCTGTATTAAAAGAAAACATGTGAATTTGTGTAACATGTTTTCTGTTATGGCACACATGTTAATACATGAATGTAAAATTATGCATCTGGGCAAGTTTCAGGGTTTGTACTGGGTTCCATAATGACCTCGTGGAAGCTACTGAAGTCTTATGAATAGAGTTACCATGCACGATGCACCCACTCATGGCACTTTAGGGTAAAAAATGCAGTGTCAGAAATTCAGAGATCTTTGACCGAGGGAAAGACACGTCTTAAAAACTAATGGCCTTTTTCTTTAAAGATTACTATGCAGTTCATTTAAAGGATGACTTTGAAAATATTAGTTGAGGGTGGTTTCTCCTCCCCCTTTTTCTTCTTCTTTTGTTCACAATTTTTATCGGCATGGGCAAGTCTTCTCTGTTTATCCTTTGGAAAGAAAAATCTTGGAGACGGGGTCTCACTAGGTGTTGCAAGCTTGCTTGGAACTGACTGTACAGCTCAGCCTGATCTTAAACTTGAAATTCTCCTGTCCCAGCCTCCTGAGCGCTAGGATTACAGGTCCATCACAATTGGCGCCAACTTTTTTTCAAAACATTTTTTATTAAATATTTTATTTATTTGTGAAAGAGAGAGACAGAAATATATATATATGGAGAGAGAAAGAATGGGAACGCTAGGGACTCTAGAGAGAGAGAGAGGAGAGAGAGAGAGAGAGAGAGAGAGAGAGAAAGAGTGGGAATGCTAGGGACTCTAGCCACTGCAAATGAACTCTAGATGCATGTGCCACCTTGTACATCTGGCTTACATAGGTCCTGGGGAATCGAACCTGGGTCCTTAGGCTTTGCCTGCAAGTGCCTTAACCACTAAGTAATCTTCCCAGCCCTTGTTTTGTTTTTTGATAGATTTTGCCATTAGCCCTGGCTGGCCTTGAACACATAGTGTTATCTCCGACTGCCTTCAAATTCAAGAAACTGCCTTAGTCTCTCCTGTCCTAGGATGACAAGAGTGCACTAGCATTCCTGGCTTCCAAAGATCTTTTGAGTATATGTTTCCCATACATTTTGTTTATGGTGGTAGGAAATAACTTTCTAACAGATTGTATACTAGCATTTGTTTGAAAGAATAGATTTACAGAAAGCAAGATTCTGCACTTTAGTTTGGCTAAATGCGTATTGATCAACTTTTAATATACTTTTGTGATATTTTGTTGTTTGTAATTTATTATATTGTGATATAACTGCTTTGTGATGTCATAAGAATAATGGAAACACTTTTGAAAGAAGTCAGGTTTATTGCAAACATTTTAACTAAAAGCAGGGATATTAGAAGCTCTCACAAACTCATTAGAAGTGGGACCTGGTATTTCAAAGTGGGCAAGACATTGTTTTTTATTTTGATTTTTATTATGCAGACGTCAGAAGCATCATGGAGTGGGTTGTCTTGTACAGAGCTCGGTGCAGCGTATTATCAGGCTTTGCTGATTCTGTGACTTTAATTTCCCTGTTTCTTTGCTTCTTAGTAATCTAACGTTTATCATTTAGCTTGAGTTGAGGCATTTCTACCGTTTTTTTTTTTTTTTTAATTGAATCTGACAGTTACCGAGTATTCTTCTGGAACTTGTAAGAGTCTGGGAGTTCTGATAATATTTCTGGCCATTCATTTTCACTTTTGACCATTTATTACATGTTCTAATATTAATGGCTGTTCAGTCATGTAATGCATTCTGGTTTTCCATGCTGTGGCGCCTCGTGAAATTTTTGTGAATCCCATTGAGCACACCTCTCTTGACATTTTCACATTACTTTGCCTGTTTACTGAAATTTAAGGTGATTGATTGTATAGGCTTCGTTTGAACACTGGACTCTAGCAGTACCAAACAAAGATGGATGCAAGCAGTGAGGCCAACAGCACATGAACCTTGTCCACAAGATGATTCTATCCCAGGACAACGAAACTGCCTCACAGTGCACTTGGAACAAATGTGAGTTTCTCAGTGCAAATTTTTCCAGTGTTCTTCATTTGTTGAGGGCTTTTTGTAGTAATTAAAAATGGCA
The DNA here is from genome assembly GCA_036365145.1 of Orientallactaga sibirica. Taxonomy (NCBI): domain Eukaryota; kingdom Metazoa; phylum Chordata; class Mammalia; order Rodentia; family Dipodidae; genus Orientallactaga; species Orientallactaga sibirica. The sequence continues at coordinate 4,440,675 of JAEOAD010000463.1, read as the reverse complement.
AAAACCAAAGTATTTGAATGTGACCTTCATCTGGCATTTGTATTAACTTTCCTTATCCTGTTTTATTTAATTCTTCCACTTCTGATGTTCAATTAGTGTTTGACCCCTTTAGGAGAGATGTAAATTAAATGACATTTCAATGCCATCCCGTATTTAAAATACTGTGTTAGTTGTGGATCATAAATGATGATCTTCATTCTATAGCTAATTTATTCATTTAACAATTTCCCTCCAGAAGTTTCAGCAGAAGGCTCTGAAGCAAACTAAGCAGAAGGAATCCAAGTCGGCTGAGTTTCTGATGGGTGAGCCTCGCTTGATGAGTTATTGCTCATAATTTGTGTAAGGATTAATTAACTAATTACAGACAAATGGCTGTGGGCGAAATTTTGCTCTTGCTTGTCAGGGTGCAATTTGTAATTATTTTAATCATTTATTCTTTTTTAAGAGTTAATTTTAACCTAATTCTGTTTTGGTGACATTTGAGGACGATACACTTGAGCTTTTCTGCACAAGAATCACTGGAAGGAATTTTCTGCTTGTCATTGGAATCTGTTTTGCCAGTGCGTGATCTTCTGACCTCCTTGTTTTGCTCTAGTTAAAGGAGACAGAGAAGTTACAGAAGGCATTGGAAATCCAGCTTTTAACACAAGCAGCCCAGACCTCTCAGCACATCAGACTTCAAAAGAGAAAGTGATTAGACATGACATGCCGGATCACACCCTTGCAGCTCACCAACAAAAATGCAGGCTGCCAGCCTGTGCAGAACCGAAAGGTGTGACTTCAGTCTAGGTTATCCTCACACTCAATGACAGTGTTTACCCTTCTGATCTGACCTGGGCATCCTGGAACGGGCATCTGGCATCCCATCCCAGCATGCCTGCACAGCTTCCCAGGAGGCTCTGCATGGGGCTCGGCGGGCGCACTTGAGGAGCTGTGTTGTCATCCCTCTGCAGGTCACGTGTAAACTCATGGGAGAAGGTTGCTAAGGAGAGAATTCATCCTTATTTGGGTGGCTGGCATAGACCAGGCTCAGGGTGTCACGATAAAACCGGAAATTGAAAGATGACTCTCCAACTTATGACAAAATATATTTAATGACACTCATCATCGTATCTTAGGCTTCAGATGTAATAAATCTCTCCTTTAGAGGAAATCATGTTTGTTTGTTTGATTTTTCTCCTATTGGTTTAGACCACTGTGCCAGAGTTTAAAAATACAAGAAAGAAGTATACTTTAGTATTTAAGAATTTCTCTATAGAAACTTCCCTGGAAGGAAAAGCTTCATTAGTTGTCTGATGTGGGGGTATCTCTAAGAGTTGACTCTCCACTTGCAGGTTGAGTACCCACACTTCCCATCCGGGCTGGTCTATACTTGGGGCTGGCTCTAGAGAGCTGCAGTCCTTCTAAGCTCTGATGGTTCCATACCTACAAATAAAGTCATTAAAACTTGCTGTCTCTGCTCTGATCTTCATCACTGAACAAGATGAAAGACATGGGAATTGAATGACCAGCTAGCTTTCTGAGCGGGAGCTGTGGGAGGTAATGAAGCGTGAGCGGGCCCAGATGTGCTCCGTGCTGGTCCCACTTAGCCTCACCACAACTCCCACCTGTACAGAATGGCCCCGCACATCCCAGTAGGTTACTGGCAGGCAGAGCATTTAGTTCATGATTTTTAATTCCCAAGGCTCAGGTGAAATTCTGCCAGCTTAGAGGTTTCTACATTCTACACTGTATTTTGCATGTTGTGATCAAATGGATTCCGGAGTGGCGTATCAGGCTACAAATTCAGCTAATGAAATCAAAGCCACGGTAAGGCTGAGACAGGCCCAGTGCACTTCCAGCTTGTTTCCTTATAGTTCCTAAACTTTTGTTTTTAATCTAATGCTTGAAAAGTACCCCATTTCCTTGCTAAGCATTGGGAGGAAAGTTCATATACAGGAAGACATCTCACCTCTGTTCATACTCTCTTCCTCAAAACTGGTCCCCTGGCTTACAGTAACTGGAAGAAACTCTGGAGAATGTCTTTAGCTAGGAGCCAAGTTCATGCTGACTCCATCATTAAAGAAGAACATAATGTAGATTGGGTTGAGCTAGTAGAACCCCATCCTAGATCCATGCAGTTATGTTCTGGGGAGGGGGCTTATTTGCACACGTTTTTTTCCTGAGGTTTCATTCCATGGCACTCAGCTCTGTAGCTTTGGATCTGTGGTGACACAGTACATCATTGTGGGAGCATGGATAGAGGAGGCCTATTTACCACATGGTGGGAGGGCGGGGGAGCAGAGGAGGACAGAGGGAGCAAGAGTGAAGAGAATGCATACGCATACCCGAGAGGAGTGAGCAGGTTCTTAACCCCCTTCATGGACAGACCCTGGTGATCTAACTTCCTCTAATTATAGGCACTTTCTTGTAGGGAAACTGGCCTTCCTTATGGAGCTCAGATGTTTGGAGAAGAAACATGTCCGTTAGCATGGCAACTCTATGTCCTACAGAGAGGGTCAGAACTCAACAATAAGAATCTACCCCCAGGGGTAAAAAGACTAGGAAACTTTGTGAAAAACCTCAAAGCCCCGAGGTTTAAAAGTACTCAGATGTGGGGTATCACATGATGGCTGAGCTGTTTGGTACTCAATGAAACAAAGCAGATCAATGAATTCACTCATGATGCACCAGGTATTGGAGAAAGAAAGGGAGAGAGAAAGAGAGAGAGGGAGAGAGGGAATGTATCCACAATTCCATTCACATCTTTGGGTGGGAATGAAACAGATAAGCCATGGCCAGATGAAACATAAATGAGCCACAGAAGTAATTTTAAAATTCTAAGATCCAGCTTAACAAAAATTACATAGAAAAAAGTGATTTAATTTGAAAATATATTTTACTTGAAGTAATTATCAAAATTTTATCATTTTGGGTCTGGAGAGATGGCTTAGCAGTTAAGGCACCTGCCTCCTAAGCCAATCTCCAGGTCCCACGTTTAGCCAGATGCAGTGACGCAAGGGCGCAATGCCACACTTGACCACAAGGGGGCGCACACATCTGGATTTCATTCGCAGCAGCTGAGAGGCTGCTAGCGCGCCCATCTCTGTCTTCCTCTCCCTCTCTGTCTGTCTCTCTCTGTGTCTCTCCAAAAAAAAAAAAAAAAGTTATCATTTTGACTTATAATCAAGTACAATACACAGGTATTTTATGATTGTTTTCACATTTCTGGGCATTTTCCATGGGTTCAGTTCCTCTGGCTGAGAGATAAGAATGGACATGGAAGGTGATAATTTTCACCAGTGATAGTTGACCTGACTCTAGAAAATAGAAAACTTATACTCTAAGGAGATCTGGGTGGACAAAATCACAGAGAAAGTTTTGGGTAGAGAAACACAGGAAGTGTTTTTCATCCTCATAAATCCAGTCACACACTAAAATTGAAGAGGTTGGTACCATCTCTGTCCTGGCACACAGCCAGCTGTCTATCCCCCTTTGGGGGAGCTTTTAAAAATTCAGTTGCAAATGAGATGTGCAATTTTATGGTCTTTGAACAAGGAAGACTATTTTTAAATATGCGAATTTAAAAAGTGATAGATATTATAGAACACTATGTTTCTTGTTAATGCAACTTTAAAAAGAGCATTTATATCATCTGCAAATGTCATGAGTTAGCCCAAACAGGAATTATCAATTTTTTTTTTTTTTTGGTCTCACTCTAGCCCAGGTTGACCTGGAATTCACTATGTAGTCTCATGGTGGCCTTCAACTCACGTTGATCCTCCTACCTCTGTCTCCCAAGTGCTTGAATTAAAGCTGTGTGCCACCACACCTGGCTTTATTTATTTATTAGAGACAGAAAGAGAGAAAGAGAGAGAGGGAGAGTAAGAGTGGGAGTGCCAGGGCCTCTAGCCACTGCAAACAAACTCCAGACGTGTGCCCCCCCTTGTGCATCTGGCTTATGTGGGACCTGGAGAATTGAAGCGGGGACATTTGGCTTTGCAGGCATGTACCTTAACCTCTAAGCCATCTCTCCAGCCCTTAAAGACACTTTTAAAAGGAAAACATTGTAAGTAATGGCAGAATTTCAGTACTATTTATGCAAGATATCGCAAGTAAATATGGAATTATTAGATCAAAGGCAATTTAATTTATGAGGGAAATGTCTAAGAGAGGGGTTTTCTTAGCAAACTTTGAATAAGAAAAGATCTTGAATTTATGATGATTGGAGTCCACGTGGTATAGAAGAACAGTAATAAGTAAGGACTTACCTACTAGTTGTTAGGACAACTCCTGGGTATATTTTAGGGTTGGGAATCCTCAATATTTAGCCATGCACCCTGATGAGAGCGCTTCCTTCTAAGACTGTTTACCTAGACATTTTCATGCAAATCCACGGTGAACCCTGCTGTGTGAACAGGAAGCAAAACAGAGCCTAAGAGTATGGAGCTCTCACTGGTCCTTTTGATATCCGGGTCATCCTTCCAGCTGTCCCTGCCTCACCAAGCTACTCTGCCATTTCACACTGACTTCTTGGAACATCCCTCTGCATTCCGAGATTCCTGCTCGCTTGCCTTCATTGGTAGGCAGACAATTAGCAAGCTCACTAATAAGACCACAGGTAAATTTTCAGAAGAATCCGCACACATGCTTTGTTTGGGTCTGCCTCTGTCCCCTTCGCCTTCCTGAGCCTGTGTTCAAGTGTACACAAGGCTTCTCTGAACTCTGTTGATGGTCACACACTGCTTCTCTGAGCTGTGCTCCTGTGCTCCCGCTAACCCTTCTGCCCTGCATGCTCTTGCTCAGTGCTGGAGATACCTTGTACCTATGGCCGGATGATGAATATCTGTCCTTCTGAACAGAGGTTGAGAATTGCAGTAGTTGAACAGGGGGAGGGAAAGAGACACCACAGACCTTTTGGATTCTAAAGAGAGTTCCCAGGCCAGCCAGGCCCGAGGCTGGATAGACAGAAAGGGTTTCTTTAATGCTATGAACAGATAATACGGTGGCACTAAAAGGTCGTTAGTGCCTGGACTCTCAATGAAAGTTAATTGAAATGTTGGCCCCTTGTATGAAGGGGCCATGAAAAGACTGTGTGAGAAGAAACGGGAATCATGCTGGAGGTTAGTACATAGTTAGGACAGCTGAATTCATGCCGGGAGCTGTACAATTGCACAGGGAAGAGTTTTCTTCTTAATGACTCAATTTCACCTCTCTTGTTTGAAGAGTGATAAGGGAAGAGGAATGAATATCATCCACTTTATGTATAATTTGGGCAGGATGACGTGTCCTTATTAGTAAAAGCAGCTTTGATGATATTGAGGGACACACTCTCTGATTCCGTACCTTCCTTAAAAGTTGAGGATGACAATGTCCGTGATGTCAAGCTCGTTTGCCAGACACTTCGTGGTGTCATCTACCAAGGATGCAGGTTGGTTGAGAGGATGGTGGTGTGAGCGAGCAGGCAGCATTTTGAATTCCTTGGTAGGCAGCAACAGAATGGTTCCCGGCTACTTCAACAAGAAGGACTCCATGCACTGAGAGAATGCGTGGTCACCATGAGCTGAAGCCCAGCTGCCTGGACACAGAGGAAGCAGGAAGCACAGTGACAGTGTCACGGTGGGGACAGGAGGCTGTGACAGTCATCGCCACGGTGATGAGAGATGGCAAAGGTTTCTCACTTCACTTGCTCAATATTCAAAGCTCTGGGGGAGAACATTTGACTGGTCATGGTTATACCACTTGTCTGCATCCCAGATTTATCACCGAACTCTTTCAAGCCCTCTTGGCCTCTGCAGTTGGTGCCAGGAGTCTGGAGTTCCTGGTCCATTTAAACTATGCACAATGAGAGTAGGAAACGATGCTGTGATTGGTGAGGGAAAATCAAAACAAGAAACAAAGACAAGTACACCAACATAAATCTGACAAGTGTTGCCTGTGGTTCATATGGCTTGGATTATTTATTGATCATACCTGTTATTAATATAAACACAGCTTAAGTGGAAGTGGAAATGGAAATAATTAGATGTAATTAGGCAACATTTTGTTCAGACTTCTATACAGCACTAAAAATTCTTAATGGATCTCTTCATTTCCATCTCATTCCCAGAAAAGCACATTTATTACACTTTTTAAATTTCTAGGCATTATGCCAGGTACAAGAAATGCAGACATGAACAGAGCAGACATAGAGGACCCCCATGTAAATGAGTCATGTTACAATGTAAACAAAATTGTATCGAAGGCAAGTGTGGAGTTTAGAATGGATTAATTTGGCACTATCACAAAGTAGTGTTTTCTTACATACGATTTTTACATCATTTTTATAAGTAGCATTCTTAGGTAGAGTAAATATTTATAGAAGTATGTGCAGCAAAGGAAAAGTGTGTGTGTGTGTGTGTGTGTGTGCGCGCGCGCGCATGTGCGTGTGTTTTGTGTTTAGGATTATATATGATAACGAAATCTGAGAGTTCCTAACGTGAAAATCTGAAATGTTCCCAAATCCAAAAACTCACATGATGCTCAACTGGAAAATTATAAACATGACCTTATTTCATGTTTCATTGTGAAAATTCAGGCACATTAAATATCTTGCATGAAATTGTATATATATATAATTAAAGAGTTTTATATTTAGACTTGAGGTCCATCCTCAAGATAACTTGTTAAATGTATGCATACATGAGAAAATATAAAATCTGAAGTACTTTTTATCCCAAGATAATCTGTCTCTCTCTGTGTCAAGTATTGGGAATTGAACTTCAGACCTTGTGTATGCTAAGCAATTGTTCAAGCACAGAGCTAAATCCCAAGCTCAACCCAGGATAAAGTATATTCTGCTAGTCCAGCTGGGACTGCAGTTTAGGTGATTTCATGAAAGTATGTAAGTGAGAACCGAGCATGTCTGAGAATCTGTGTGCAAAAGTGAACAAAGACTTCCACTACGGGGGCGGGGGGAGGACTAAGTTTCACATGTAAGTTTTCTGCCAGCTCAATAACATGGATGGTATTTGGACACAGAATGCTTTAAAGAACAAAGTCCAGTCACCTCTAGATTTAGGCATTGTCCTCAAAAATTCCTTTTGGCCCCCAGAGTAAGAAGTTGTATGACATGGATAAAATTATTTATTAACGTCAACCTTCCCTTCAATCTTGTTACATTTTCTTTTTATAAAACACCATGATGCCCCCAAGGAGATATGGTTGAGGAAAGAGTAAGCCACGCACGTAGGTTCAATCTCACACCAATACCTCAGGATCAGAGACAAAAGGTTCTAGTACCATTTGGCCATTCATCTTGTCCTGTGGTCTGATCCCTGGGCATTAGGGAGAAGGCCTTGCAATAAAGACCAAGATGCCCTCAGTTGTTGGGGACCTTGGCAGCCCTCTCTTAACCTCTGGGACAGAACATGGTCGGATGCTGATTGTACCCCTTCACCTGACATTGCTAGGGAGTATGCATGGACAAGGGCGTGAGTTCCAGTCTTGATTAAACCTGAGAAGGTATGAGGGAGAACATGGGATGACCTACCATGGGTATTATCAGGAACCAGTGGTGACCGTTACAGAAGTCTCTTGATCTAGCTTGTCTATGGCTCAGAAATTGACAGGCAGTACTTCCCATGTGATTCCATGTAGATGCTCCCTGTGGTTTCGGGAAGGCTGTGTAGTTTCCCAGAGTCTGACAATCTGTGTGCTAGAGAGAAGGTGGTATGTGTCCTACAGAAGCTGAGAGCAATAAACTTGGAGTGACTGCCATCTAAGACGCTCCCAGAAGAGAGGGGCCATTTGAGTTAAGGATAGGAGAGCCACAGTGGTTGCATCTGAGTTGAGAACTTTCAACCCTTAATTTCTCTTCATCCTGGTTTGGCTAACAGAAATAAAATGAATTGTTTGCCCCACAGTGTCTAGATTATTTTAGAAGTGATTCTGTATAAAATTGTTTACATTGTTCTCATTTATAGCTGTTTTTCCCTTATGATGGAAAACAGGTGTTATATAAATTTATAGACTATTTCAAAAATTTGTTTGGCTTCAGGACATTTCAACTATTATTAAGAAAAGGAAATATATAGAAAAATCATTTGCTTTGGGTTTATTGAACTGACCTGGATTTGTGTCTTTAGAAACCATTTGGCTCTTAAGTGATTTTAATCTTTTTCATTGATTTAGGAGGCTATAAATAAACTCAGCAACACATCCTTCTTACAAAAATATAGAAATATCTTTTGTGAGTATTAGGTAGATAACATGTTGTAGCATTTTATACATTTATTTTTATACAATTAATATAACCATTAAGTGTTAATTTATGCAAGTAATTTAAGTGTGTGGTCCATTTCTTACCTTTTGCTTTTTAAATCATTAAAAAGTTTTGTTAGAGAGAAAGAGAGAGAGAGAGAGAGAAAGGGAGTGAGTATGGGAGCACCAGGGCCTCCTGTCACTGCAAACGAGTTCCAAATGCATATGCCACTTTGTGCATCTGGCTTTACATGAGTACTGAGGAATCAAACCCAGGCTATCAGGCTTTGCAAGCAAGTGTCTGTAACCCCTGAGCTATCTCTCCAGTCCTGTTGCTGTTTTTTAAGAACCACAGAGTTCTAGTAAAATGTCTGTTTGGAAATAACGATGTAGTCAAGTTTTGAGTTCTGAGAATGTGGACAGGGGAGCAAACACTTGGCTTGTTTGTACTGTAGAAGGAAGTGCCTGTCCTCTAGGAAATGGACAGAAGGCCTAGTTCTTTTGTCCTTGTCTGTTTCTGTAGGTGTAAAAATAGAAGCCACCAGTAAAACCTGACCCTCTTATAAGCAGTCATTTTTCTATCTTCTCTTCAAATTATGTTTGTGGCCAGGCGTGGTGGTGCACGCCTTTAATCCCAGCACTCGGGAGGCAGAGGTAGGAGGATCACCAAGAGTTCGAGGCCACCCTGAGACTACATAGTTAATTCCAGGTCAGCCTGGACCAGAGTGAGACCCTACCTCGCAAAACCAAACAAACAAACAAAAAAATTATGTTTGTGGAACTCCACTATATGACTTTGAAAAAATAACATGTACTATATGTTGCTGGTTGAAGATGAAAAATCTTTAAAAAATGTGATTGTGTGTGTGTGTGTGTGTGTGTGTGTGTGTACAGGAATGTCAAGGGCTCTTGCTTGTCTGGCTTTATGTGGGTGGCTAAGGAACTGAAGTTAGGCTGGCAGGCTTTGTAAGCAAGTGCCTTTCACTGCTGAGCCATCTCCCCAGCCCCAAAGGAATCTTTATAAGAATCATTTTAACATCAAGTTCAATGGCGACAGATAGACTTCTTCATTTAAACCACTGACTTTACATACCAGTGAAACATATGTATCTTTAAAACAAAATGTGAACATAATGTATTCATGATATGGTGAAAGGCTGCTGAAAACATTAGAAACAGAAATTCTAGACGTACAGATCATATAGGGACTACATAGAGAGAGCCAATAATGAAAACCCTGGTACACAGTGGGAAAAAAACCCAGAATATCTTCTTTGTTCTGATATATTAGGGACATAATAATGGTTGTTTTTACAATTGGATGAACTGCCAGACTGTTTACTTGCATCTTCTGAAATATTGGTGATATTTATAAAAGATATTTTTGTGGGGCTGGAGAAAGATATTCAGTGGTTGAGAGTTTCTATTGGATACGTTTGTCTCTTGTTAAAACACCCTGTGAAAGAAATTAAGTCTTTCAAAGTGTCTGAAAGTGCTCACTGGAGCAAAGACAGTATCTTCAAAAAATGGTGCTGGAGAAACTGGACAGCCATGTATAGAAGATTGAATTTAGAACCCTCCTGTCTCCTTGTGCTAAAACCAACTCCAAATGGATCAAGGACTTCAATATAAGACCTGAAACTAACTTGACTAGAAGACCAGGTAGGGAGAACACTCCAAGATATAGGCTTAGAGAAACACTTTTTGAACAAGACTCCAGTGACTCAGAGAATTGGGCAAACACTCAACAACTGGGAGCTCATGAAAATAAAAAAAGCTATTGTACAGATAAGCAAACCGTCAACAGAATCAATAGACAACCAACTACATGGGGCAACACCTCCAACAACAAAGCTTTAATCTCTAGAATCTACAAAGAACTCGAAAATCTAAACAATAAAATATCAAGCAGCCTACTGAAAAATGGGGCAAGGAATTGAACAGAAAGTCCTCAAAGGGAGAAATGCAAATGACCATTAGACACCTAAGAGATGTTCAACACCTCTACTCATCAGGAAAATGCAAATTAAAGCTGCTGTGAGATTCCATCTCACTCCAGTCAGAATGGCAACCATCAAAAACATCAGCACACACTGGCAGAGGTGTGGGAAAGAGGAACTCTCATTCACAGCTGGTGGGAGTGCAAACTTGTGCAGCCACTATGAAAATCAGTATGGAGACTCCTCAAAAGGCTGAAAATGGAACTATCATTAGAACCAGCTATACCTATTTTGGGCATAGACCCTAAAGATTCTATTATATAACCACAGTGACACTTGCTCAACCATTCTCATTGCTGCTCTATTCACAATAGCCAGGAACTGGAAGTAGCCAAGATGCCCATCAACAAATGTATGGTTAATGAAGATATGGTATTATACATGATGGAATTCTACTCAGTGGTAAGGAACAATAAAACAATCAAATTGGCAGGAAAATGGAGGGACTTGGGGAAAGTCATGCTGAGTGAGGTCACATAGGCTCAGAAAGACAAATGCCGTATGATTTCTCTCATCTGTAGTTCCTAACCTGGTCCAGCATCAGTTGATTGTAAGCTGTGACAAATATCTACAATGTGGACATGGCATTAGAATGAAGATAGGAAAAAGGGGAGATAGTGCAGGGAGGGAGGAAGGGCTACTGGACAACAAGTCAATGATCAGCAAAAGGAAAGAAAGAAAGGTATGGAAAGGCCTAGAGGGTGCAGGAAGGGGGTGTGGGAGATACAGAAAACTAATGGCAGCATGAATCAATCCCGTAGAAACTTTCTTCAAGATACCACTCTACAAGTCATTACTCTCAATAAGGAGGAAGGGGAACCCAAACAGAAGAGCTCCATAAAAGGTGGAGAAAGTATTAACCTAAAACCATGAACACTGGTTGGTAATCCCCAGGGTTGGAATTGGGTCTCCATCCTCACAGTGAGCTGTTGGTCAGGGAGTCATGAGTTCCCCAAAATAACCCAGGCTATTGCCAAAACCACTTGGTTACCTGAAAGAGCTAAAAGGTAAGACCCTGTTGCTGAAGACACCACAGCCTGCAGCCAAAGGACACCAAGTGATCATGCTAGAGCTAAGAGGGAATCCAGTTCCCTCCAGGCTAGCACTCACAGTGCTGGAAAGCGCCATGAGAGCCACTGGAGAGTAACAGTTGCCAAGTGATTGATTAAGCAGGAGATCCTGCCAGTTACGAAATCAACCAGCTAAGCAAGAAGCATACACTTGTGTAATAGTGGCACTCAGCCACTGTAAGCAACCAACTGCCCATGGATTAGATTAGACCTGCTCATTGGGTGAACTCATGTCTGCCTCTGCAAACCAAGCCAGATTCCTTAGAACAGGAAACCATTAGGCTCAGGAGAGAACCCCTACTGGCCTCTCACTAAGAAGAATGGATGTACACATCAGTATATGTTTCCAATGACTAGGCTTATCGCCTTTCATTCAAACTGTTGTCACTTTTGGTTGGATAATATGTTCTGTTTTACAAACGGAGGAGAATACTGGGGAGAACAAGGCACATCAATTCAACAAGAAGAGAGAGCTGCTGTCTACCAGGAGATGGGTCACCTCCACCTCATCTGCCCAGGCCCAGAAGTCATTGCAGGGACAGCAGTGACACAAATGCTGCTCTCACAGCTAGCCTGACAACCAGTTCCAGGGAAATGGCGACAGACACTGTGATCACTCAAACCGCATAAAAACAAAGATCCAGAGTCTACAGAGAAAGTAGCAATTAATGAGATCTCTATCTTGCCTACCAAAGCTCAGGGAGCATTGTGGAAGAGGAGGCAGAAAGATTGTAAGAGCCTTAGGGTGGGAGGGAATAGCCTGAGACACCATTTTTCCTCCATTTCTGCAGAGACTGACTGAGGCTTTTTGGTCCCCACCATGAGCATCCACTAACCTCACCAAAGGCCCTCAGCAGAACTGGAGCAGGGTAGAGGGAGTTCTGTGTGTGCAGCCTTCTTATAAAAAAAACAATAAATTAAAAAGAAAAGAAATTAAGTCTTGGAGCCTTCGTTTCATGATATAAAACATTTTTCCAAAAATAACAAGACTTGTTAGCAATAGGTGCTTAATTGTGTTGACACTAAAAACAGGGATCCACTACACAAATTGCTTTCATATTGTACTGTGCTTCCATGTGACGCAAGTGATTATGATCTGAATACAACCATAAATCAGAGACAGGCATGAGCCCCCTAGGTCCCTGAGAAGTATGATGGCTACATGAAGAACGGTTTAACCAGAAGGACAAGTGGTGTGGTTAATTTCAGAGCCGAAGTATGCACATTGATGCTCTTAAACATAGGCTAATAGTGTTGGGAAGTTCAAACTAGAAAGCACTTAGCTATGACTTTCCGAGGTCTTTCATATATGAGCGTCAGTGTGCTTATACTTAACCTTTGAGTCACCACCGTTATTTACACACAGGAGGCACCGTCCTGTTGAGGTGTTGAGAACTCGGGGATATACTTCTGCTCTGTGTCGATTGCAGGTCCAGCAAGCACAGGATGCATTTGTGCCTTGGGGGACTCAGGAGAAAGCCCCGCAGCAATTATGTACTCCACAGCACTCTAGTGGTTTCCAAGTTACTGAGTTTTTCAACTTACCACGAGGGAAGGCCCCTTGGGGGAGGGAGGAATATGGCTCAATTAATTAGAACTTGTTAGCAAACTCCAGCTATTACCCTATTTAGGTTTTCAAATCACTCATATCTGTAATACCCACAAGATTTGGAAAGGAAGTGCGACTAAGCAATGGAGGAAGCTAATTTGTCCATCATGGCACTGGTTCTCCCAGGCAGCATGAGCAGTGCACTGATTTTCATGGAGCAGCCTTCTGGAAGGAAGAGAAAGGAACGGGATTGGAATTACTTTGTCTTTCCTTTTTTTTTTTTTAAACTCTGTTTTGTGGTTAATGACTGTGTTTATGGTGTCTTCCAGTTTGAATCTTTGGTTAAGATTTATAAACTTGATATCTGCCAGTGAGTTACTATGCACGAGCAATGGTTATGAATGAACTATCGAGACTTATCTAGAGATTTACTATATCTTCGGGTTTTCTGGTTTGTTCATATCCTTTCAAGTGGCTGTGGCTGGAATGTACACAAGTTAATAATTCCTCAGAATTGACTGACATTTATTCAAGTAACATCTTTCCTGTTCCTAAAAGCATTTCCGTCAAATCTAATGTTTTCATGGCATGGAAACCTGCTGTCTCAAAATTATACTTACACAACATGCAATCTTTTTTCAACAGTTCTATTTCATATCGTTTTGTCCTATTTTTTTTTACCAAGATTTCTAAGAGAATGTTGAATAATAATCTCAATAGTGGACATCTACCTAATTTGTATTTTTATCATTTTGTTTTTGCTTGTTTTTTATTTCTTGATTTTGACATCCAGTAAAGACTTGATTTTAGATGAATATTTTTATTTTTATTAAAAAATATTCTTTTGAGTGGGAAAGTGGTAGAGCACTTGCCTGGCCTGTGTGAAGCCCTGGGCTTCATTACCAGACCTGAATTGGAGAAAGAGGGAAGAAGGGAGGGAGGTCAGAAGAGAGAAGATAAGAGGATAGGAGAGTGGAGGAGACAAAAAGGGAAAGAGAAGAGAGGACAGAAAGAGATAAGAGAGGGAGAGAAGAAGGGAGACAAGGAAAGAAAGCAGTCTTTCACCTTTAGCCACCTTTCATGTAAAAGATTTAGGTACCTCATTCTTACAAAATGGCTGAGGAAATTATTAGGGTTGAGCACATTTGAACCTGACCGTTCCCATCCCCATATTGTTCTACGGTCTCCGCTTCCCTGGCTGTGTTTTAAAGATTTATGTAATCTATCTGGCTCCACAGCCACTTAAAACTTAGATTGTCTTAGACTTTTAACGTGGCAAGATATGATGCTTTCTCAACTCTGTGAAGTCCACAGGAATCAACTTAAATTTCCTAGGCTTCCTGCCTTTAGTGCTTAAGAAGCTGTCGTATTTTGTAAAATAGTAGTGTGTGACTGTACTCAAAGAATCTAGATTATTTAGTTAATTAGTTCACATGCAACCTTCTGTGTATTTAATTTATAGTACATTATAGAAAATACGGGGTTTGCTGGAACTTTTGGAACAGGAGGATTCACACTCAAAGGATAACAGCAAAGTCAATAAAAACTTTCTGAGCAGCAGGTGGACGCGTAGAGAACCAAAGTTCCTGCGTGGTGTCACTTAAGGAAGAGCTCAGAGTGTGCCTGTGCTGCTCTGAGTTAAATGGAGGAAAACCTGTGTTGTATGCGAGGGCAGAGGATCCAGTTTGTATACTGGATCTCTGTATGCTCAAAACTGAACAGCTAACGTAGGAGCTTGGAATCAGAAAAGTAGTGACAAGATCAATTACTGATTTGTTATTCTTTATGTCATTTCCAGTTGCCTCATTGTTGAACCAAACCTCGACATACATGTGTATATGTGTGTGTGTATGTGTGCGCATGTGTGCTTGTGTGTGGCTGCATGAATGTGATTGCCATCTTCATTCATCTGCGTACCACAGAGAGTTAACCATAAGCCATATGAAAGCCTATTGTATTGCTGCATGGCCTACTTTGAATTTCTCAGTGGGTCTGTTAATTTCCCTGTGAGATGATTTTCGATATATCCAAAAGCATGTTCTGAATGATGAGGACACTTTGAGGAATTCATCCTATTAGTAATCTAGCTCCTGGTAATGTGCACCCTATCCTGCAAGTGTTCTGCTTTTTTACATCCTGACACCACCCAGTGAAATATGAACAAAGGGAGCTAGAGCTAAGACAAAGTCCACTGTGATGAGTTGATAACAGATTCCATGAGCTCTACCATCCTTAACTACCTGCTGGCTTTGGGTTTGGGGGTCATTAGGGCAAGAGAAGTCATAGGAAGGAATAATCATTTTAATATTTGACAGTGGGTTCTTGCTTGGTAATAAATTGTAACTTTATCACTTCAATGCACTGGTAAGTACAGTGGTAAAACCCTCATGTCACCGTATGCTCAATGTGTCCTGCTTCTACCCCCCATCATCTATATCTGGCTCAATATTTTCTTCTCATCAATTATCATAGTCTAATAATAAGCCATCAAGTTATACATATTCTTTACATTTGTCCTTTGGGTCACTAAGTGCGGGCTTTGTGAGGGAGGAGCTTAGGAGTGTTTTGTTTTATGAATCTTTTAAACATATTTTATATTTGTTTATTTGAGAAGGAGAGAGACAGACAGAGAGAGGGAGGGAGAGAGAGACAAAGAGAGGAAGAGAGAATGGGTGCACCAGGGCATCCAGCCACTGCAAATGAACTCTAGACAGATACACCACCTTGTGCATCTGGCTTATGTGGGTCCTGGGGAATTGAACCTGGGTCCTTTGGCTTTGCAGGCAAACTCCTTAACTGCTAAGCCATCTCTCCAGCCCTGGTTTATGGATCTTGACTTGCAATAAGCACACAATAAATAGTGGCTGTGTGAAGGGACAGGCAGGCCCATCACGTTAGAGTAAGAAAACACCACACAACAGTGTGCTAAAACTCACCAATTCCATCCGATTCTAGGGCTGAGTATGAAGAAGTTTGATTCCATTACTTCCTTCATGAGGCGGCGAAAACTCGAGAGACCATGAAAGTGACTTTGGGGGTTGAATGCCATGGTGCCTATCCTTGGCCAAGCTCCTCCTTGCATCAGCAATCCCTTTCCTTGCATTTTTTTAAAGTTTGGTCTTTTCTTTTCCTTTAAATATTTTTATTTATTTATCTGAGAGAGTCAGATGGAGAAAGAGAGAAGGGGAGGGGAAAAAGCGTATGAGCACAGCAGGGCCTTTGCCACTGCAAACAAACTCTAGAGGCACGCACCATTTTGTGTATCTGACTTTTGTGGGGGACTGGGGAATCAAACCCGGACAAGGCAGCCTTTGTAAACTAATACTTCTAACCACTGAACAACATCCCCATCCCATGACTGGGTCATGTCTTCACTGCAGACGTACTTCAGGAAGCAGCTTCCAAGCAGTCTTCTCTGAAGCCTGTAGGAGGGACTTGGAAGTTCAGTCTCCGCATATGTGAGCCATCCTTTCCCACATACTCCACCAGGTCAGGCCAGGCCATGCACGCCCAGCTCCTCATTCTTCCACGCTCTGAGCACAGCCTGGATTCCTTGTCTCTTAAATACTGTGTTTGGTTCCTCAACAGTATTCACTTGAAGAAGAGAAAGAAAAGTGCAGAGGTGGTGAAAGAAAGGAGAGATGGGAAGGGAATGGAAAGGAAAAGAGGTATAGAAGGTGATTAAAGGTCATAAATTGGTGCTCATTTTGATTGAGAATGAATAGCTGGAAAGGATCTAGGTTTCAAAGGGGCTTTCCAGGGACTATTTACCAAAATAATGACTCCAGATTTTACTGTGAGCATGTTTGTTTGTCAGGCTGGATTCTAGCCATTGTGGATGCTGCAGAGCGCAAAGAGGTCATGTCTACCCTAACACACATGGCTACGTATATGTATAGCAACATATCACATCATGCAAATATGACATGAAAAGCATGTAAATTATAAAATATATGAATGGTATGTTATATAGTAGTATAATATATGTAATAAAATATAGCTTTAATAATATATAAATATATGTAATGTAATTATATTAAGGGGACCAGTTTCAAGGGTTTCAAAGCTGCCTCTTGGTGTATGTAAGAGAGTTCAGAGTTCACTCCTTCCCAAAGTCTACATATGGCATTCCAGAATGGGAAATATCAAGTGAATCACTGCAGGTGTGGCGTTTAAATTTCACATGTGTTCACCCATCCACAGGACAGCAGCAAGAGAAATCTATTCACACCTGGGGCGGGGGTTATGAGTGTAATCACAAAGCCCCAAAGATAACTTTAGCAGCTTGAGCATCTCCTAATGGGCTGGCCTTCTTCACAGACTTCTGGGCAGACCCGAGTCTCACCTTCAGGATAATGACAATGGCTAGAGATACTAAACGCTCAATATAGTCTTCTCATGGTGCCCACGGCCACGTGTCCCAGGAACCCTTTATACCAAAATCCAGGGATGCTCTTCTCTCATGTAAAATGGTGTCACATTTCAATAGAACCCACACACATCCTTCCAAATGCTTTCATTCATTTCTAGCCGACTTGCAATACTTAATGCGATGTAAATGCTGTGTAAATAGTCGTATGGTTTGGGGAATAATACCAAGAGAAAAGCGTGTGCATGTTCAGTACAGATGTAATTGTTTTCTGAATATTTTTTTCAAAAAAAAAAAAAAAAAAAAGAAGGGACAGAGATGGCTCAGCAGTTAAGGCACTTGCCTGCAAAGCCTAACAACCTGGGTTTGATTCTCCAGTACCTACGAAAAGCCAGATGCACAAAGTGACGCATGCATCTGGAATTCTTGGCAGCGGCTAGAGGCCCTGGCATGCCCATTCTTTTTCTCCCTGTTTACAAATCAATATTTTTAAAAGGTAGAACTGTCCCCAAAAGGTAAACCGCTCCTACAATTCTGCGAGTCCCAAAGACCTGTACGGGTCCTCTTGCTCTCCTAATAATAATAGTGGTAAAAAACCATTATGGTCAACACCAGTCATCACGCACCCCCAATTTATTGGATAAGGAAACGGGGTCAGAGCTGAGGAAACGCGCTCGATGCTGCACGCAAGGCAGGACTGCACAGGGTCTGAGCTGAGATCTGAGGCATTTAGGGAAAGACCTGGTGCTGCAGAGCGTCCCCTCGGCGTCTCCAGACAGGCCCAGGCCGGCTCTGCAGCTTCCCGCCACACCCGGGCCCGCGAGCGCGCAGCCGGCCGCGCCTCGCCGTGGCCCCGCGCTGCTCCCGCGGAGGCTGCAGTGGAAGCGCCCGGCCAGGAGCGCGGACGGGACCGCCAGGCACCTGAGCAGGGCGGCGTCACGACAGACATGGTCGGCCGGTGTGAGCAGTCCAAGGTCAGAAAGTCAAGCGCTTTTCTGAATATTTTTGATGGTGGCTCATTAAAGCGGCAGGTGTGGAATCTACAGTGCCTGGAAACTGTTTTAGACTTTTGGTTAAAAATGATTTAACTTGGGCTGTAGAGATGGCTCAGCAGTTAAGGCATTTGCCGGTGGAGCCTGATGACATGAGTTCAATTCTCCAGTACCCACCTAAAGCCAGAGGCACGGGGTGGCACATGCATCTGGAGTTTGTTTGCAGTGGCTAGACACTCTGGCGCTCCCATTTTCTCTGTGTTTCTTCTCTTTGTCTCCCGCTGCTTGCAGATAAGTAAATAAATAAAGCACTAAAAATGATATAATTTTGCTTCACTTCACAAGGTCTTGAATGTCTCTGTGCTATTTACTAACTGGTTATTTTCGTGGGCTAAGACCTTGAGTTTTGATTTGAACCTGGGAAGTTTCCAGGCTCGATGGGGTCCCAGTAGATGACTGGAACTGGCATAGTGATACAGTAAAGTCACATGCTACCACCTGTGCTTAGTAGAGGGAGGTATTTTGCCGGGATGTGGAGGACTGTAGAGTACCACGGTGCTTTGTGGTAGAGGAAAATGAACCGGCAAACAAGCCAACCATGCAGCAGGCGATTATAGTGCCAGGGAGACTGGCCGTGCCATTGCAGGCCACAGGAGTGACTACACAACCAGCAAGATTCATCCGGGCTCATAGCTGTCGACAGAGTGAAACCCATTTTATTTTTCCTCTGGAGATGATGGGATGAAGTGAATGTTCTGTTCTTGCACTTACTACATCACTACACTAGACTGGTGGCAAAAACGTGTATGAATAGATATAAAACCTAGGTCCAAACCAAAGTTCCCTTCAGCCTTAGCAAAGGAACTCCCATCTGGATTGCTTGTGGTTCCTGAAACACGCATCCTGTGGGCCTCGCAGCTTGCCTGGCAGAGATTCTCCTTCAGCCTCGAATGCCCAAAGCCACTGTCTTCATCCTGTCGTCTCATCCTTCTTCTGCAGTGTTTGAGGCAACTTGAATTCTCATCCGATTAGGCTCCATTTCACTGAATGGACATTGCTAGTAACAGACATATACATTTCAGGCTGCAGGAAACAGGGAGCTCGATTTGGAAAGTTGTTGGCAGGCTTCTGGATTGCAAAGTCAAGGCTGATGCGACCCTGAGATACCGAGATAGGACTGAAGAAGGGGGAGGTGAGGTGGGGATAGAACCTTTGTACCGCCCCTTCCTGTCACGTGAGTTGACAAAAGTCCTTTAATGAAGCTACTCTCTTTTTCTTTTCTTCCCTTTCTTTTCCTCCTCCCTTCTCCCCCCTCCCTCCATTCATTATTTTATTCTTCCCTCCCTTCTTTTTTTTTCCTTTTTCACTTTTCTTTTCTCTCAAATATTAACATGAAATTGTCATTAGGTTCTCATAGTCAAGACACTATCAAGTTGGCTACAGAATTCTGGTCACAAAAACACAAAGCATTTAATGAAATACAAGTCTATCAACAGAGGCATTAGGTAGCTCAGCCAACATTGTCCATTTCTTGATGGTACCTGAAAACAGTTAGGCTTGTTTTTTTTTTTCTTTTTAAATTACATTATTATTGTTTTAAAGCCTTCATTGGATAATTTTCTCATTAACGTTCTAGCAATAGAAAGAACATGAACTTGTTTCTTGAATTCCTTTTTCTGACCTTCTGCAGGATGATAATTACAAAGAAGAGAGAGGCCTTGAAAGCTTGTAAAAAATTAAGCTTATGAAGTAGCTAAAATGGCCCTTCTGTGCGGGTGTCGATTTCAAAATTAACATTTTTGGTTCATGTGCTTCTAAAATAATCACTGACCCTTACCTCGTGGACTTTCCACAGGAAATGAATACAGCAGAAATTACTTTGACCCACTGACGGCGGAGGAAATAAACCCAAGGCAGTGTGGGATGGAGGTCAGCAGAAAGGGTGAGCTAGAATTAAGTATGTAATTTTTGTGTCAGAATATTCTTTTCCATTCATGAAAATGAGGTGACAAAGATCACACAAGCTGTTCCATTTAGGTTTCGCAGCTTACAATTTAAATGGTAAGTTTCAGCCACTCACAGCATGATGGGTAGGGAGGCCATTTCCATCAAGGACAGTAGCCGGTTGGATGCAAGAAGCAGTGACTTGTTCAAGTGAAGCTTCTGCGACCACAAGCTGTCATTCAAAGGCCCACGTGATGTGTCTGAGGACTGAGCATCACCTCTCTGCTCTGGGATGGCACGGTGAGCTTTCTCCGGTAAAATGCACCCAGCATGTGAGGTTTCCAACACTCTTGACTACTAAACGCCTTTCAACCAATGCTGGAAACCGCCACTAAATTTCCCTCCACGAGGGTGCAGAGGTATGATAAGAATGTGCTTTTCTGTACTTTATTGATTTTTACACTTCGTGTATGAAATACTGGGCTTCATTATGGCATTTTCATACACATATATTATTTTCACCTTGCTCTTTTTTTCACCCCCCTGACTGCCCTCCCCCATCCATCCTCTCCACCTCTTGCTGGTCCCCTTCCTTCCTCCCAATAGTCTCCCTTCTGTTATCTTGACACAACACACACACACACACACACACACACACACACGAGAGAGAGAGAGAGAGAGAAATCCAGACTCTGCAAATGAGAGAAAATGATATTTTATCTTTCTTCCCTCCCCCTCCCTTTGATCTCTTTCTCTCCCCTCATAGTCCACTTCTATGTTCATATCTAGTATATATGTGTGTGTATATTGACACACACACTCCTCATATGAGAAGAAACATGACTGTGTCTTTTGAGTCTGGTTTATTTTTCTTTACATGATGGTTTTTAATTCCATCTCCTTCTCTTCTCTTCAATACCATTATAGTGGTAAAAATATCAATTCAGAATGGGTCCTTAGCTGTATACCATGAGGCAAGTTTTTGTTTTTTTGGCTTGCGTATATGTGCATAGTATATGTACACATGTTGTGTGTGGGTACACATTCATGCATGTATGTGAGCATGCGTAGGGAGGCCAGAGGCTGGGTGTCCTCCTCAGTTTCTCTCTACCTTAGTTTTGTTTTGTTTTTTTTTTGAGAGAGAGAGAGAGAGAGAGAGACAGAGAATGGGTACACCAGCGGCCTCTCAGCTGCTGTGAATGAACTCCAGACCCGTGCGCCTCCTTGTGGGCAAGTGCAGCATTGCGCCCTTGCGTCACTTTGTGTCTGGCTAAACATGGGACTTGGAGATCGAACGGGCGTGCGTTCTTAGGCTTAGCAGGTAGGCGCCTTAACTGCTAAGCCATCTCTCCAGCCCTCCACCTGAGTTTTTGAGATAGAATCTCCCAGTGAACCCAGAGTCACCTGTTTGACTCGACCAGCCCAGTCCTAGGGATCTGCCTGTCCCTGCCTCCCCAGTGCTGGCATTACAGGTCCATGCCACCATGTTGGGCATTTTAGATGAATGTTTGGGCATCCTGCCTGTATGGCAAGCACTTCATCCACAGAGCAATCTCCCCAGCTTCCACAAAATAGATTTTAAAGTTTACAAAGCACTCTAGCATCCATGAGGATTGGTGAGGAGATAATGTTAGTCACAAAGTTTCTTAGGGTCATTCTCAGCCCAGAAGAGCACATCCCACTCTGAACAAGTGGTTTTATGTGGAAAGTGGCTCAACGCTCACAATTAAAATAGCTCATGAAAAATGTAAAGATTATTTACCAAAATAATTGCCCATGAACCTAAATCTATTTTCAAATGATACCTAATTCATTCACACCATCAAAACAAAACAAAACAAAACCAAAACATTTTCAAGACAAGGATTTAAGCTTGTACTTCCAGAGTGAGAGGGATGAGTTAGAAGTGAGTATAATGATTCCTAAGTGTGAAAATGCCAGCAAGAAGCCCATTACTTTGTATGCTAACATAAAAAATGTAGTAAAAACAAAAATGAGCCAGAGTGAAACTGGAAAAATCTCAACAGTTTGTCTCCCCAAGTTCAGCTGAGGGGTAGGGCATATCCTAGTGGAGTCACCAAACGACTGACAGAAGTCTGTTTTTAATCCCTCACACACTACCACAATATGTAGGCATTTCTGTAGAATTTGGCAATGCAAGGAGGCTCTCATCTAGGAGACATGTCCCCACGAATAAATAAAGACAGGTAAATTTCATAAAACAAAGTGCAAGCTGAGTATCTATTACCCAGAATGCTTAGAGCCAGAAGTGTTTCAGATTTGGATTTTTTTCCTTCAAAATTCAGAATATTAGCATATACATCTGGAGTTATATTGGGGATATAACACAA
Organism: Orientallactaga sibirica; assembly: GCA_036365145.1. Lineage (NCBI taxonomy): Eukaryota > Metazoa > Chordata > Mammalia > Rodentia > Dipodidae > Orientallactaga > Orientallactaga sibirica. The sequence goes on along the minus strand of JAEOAD010000463.1, from coordinate 4,418,180 downwards.
GTCTAAATAGTTTATTTGTTTCACAGGCATATTATATACACAGCCTGAAATAACTTTTATGTATTCATTTATTTATTTATTTGAAAGAGAGAGAGAGAGAATAAGCACACCAGGGCTTATAGCCACTGCAAATGAACTCCAGATGCATGTGCCACCTTGTGCATTTGGCTTATGTGGGCATGGGGAATTGAACCTGTGTCCTTAGGCTTTGCAGGCAAGTGCCTTAACCACTAAGCCATCTCTCCAGCCAGACTTTCATGCTTTTAATGTTCTTTTGACATGAGTTCTGTATTGTGGGGTTTTATATTTGTGTTTTGTATCAACAAACAAAAGTTTGAGATTTGGGGACATTTAGCAATTCAGATGATTAGGTTAGGGATATTCAACTAGACTCGTGGACCATTTTATGTCAGCTAATATCACCCATCTCCTGTGGTTGACCCTCGATCCATATTTTAGGCAGGACACTGATTCTGTCCAGCTGACCATGACTATGCGAGCTGCTGTGTGCTGAGCAAGGTGGGAGTCAGCTTTCTCCAGCACAGGGTCGCACACAAGCAGACCAGAGTCTCCTTGAGTCCTTTGCTTCTGTTTTAACTTTTCCTTCTAGCTGCCTTCCCACTTTCCCCCTTCATCTGCTTCCTAGTTTTACGCCTTTAGTTTTCAGTGCTTTTTAATTTCTTTTCTTATTTCCAAAGTGTTTTCTTAACTGAGCAATTCATTTTACTGTGACTTTGAGAAAAGTTGCTGCTGTTAGACTGCACATGCCACTGCTGCTGAGACCAGCCAGGTCCCTCTGCAGTGTCCCCCATCCCAAGTACAGAAGAAATTGTGAACAGGTTCCTCTCTGTGACGCAGCAATCCCCCAGGTAGAGCTGGACAGCAGGATCAGCTTCCCAGAGCCCAGGTCCATGACAACCTGATTTATGGCCTTATAACCTATCAATGGCCTTCACTAGCAGCACCCCCAGGCACGTTCACCAGTGGTAAGACCTAACTGTAGTCAAAATCCACTCCCCACCCCTTGTTTAAAAAGATGTGAAAGTAAAGGGTTTGCTTGCTCTGGGGAGAGCTGTCCCATCTCCTGCCCCAGCTTCTCCAGCTGTGGCGGGTTAGGAAAGAAGAGAGAAACGAAGGGTAGCTCCACGTATGGTTTTTATGTTGAGGCTGGAGGAAAACGACTTCTTCTTTGAGAAAGGGCAGCTGTTTTTTTTTTGTGAAGACTTTTAAGTGGTTGAGCGTCTCCCCCTGCTTTCAGAGCCATGTGCTTCATTCAATGTCTCCTGGCTGAAGCAGCAGTCCTTACTCAGAGCTGTGTGCTGAGAACAGCTGATTTTTTTTTCCCCACAGCAACTAGACATGTATGATCAGACAACCGCACTCGCTCCAAGTCAAAAACTAGCCCATAATACTAACCATCACGGACCGCTTCTTCTTACCGTCCCATTTTGAGCCCTTTGGCACGATATCAGTTATTCAATGAATATGCATTGCTTTAATTAATCTTTCTTCTCCGCTGGCCCTTACATGTCTTTAGTGCTGGCCTCACTGATGAAGTGCAGTATTTATTTGAGGACATGAAAAGAAGCACGAGCTAGGAAGTGTTACTTGCTGGGGCCTCTTAGAACACAAAGAAACATGTGGGGGAGGTCTTCTATATACCAGGCAGGAAGCGAGACACTTGATAATTTGTTCTTATTAATTCTCACAGGCATCCTGCTCTGTGGGTCAGGACATTAAAGCTGAGGGACTTGCCTTTAAGACACTGCCCCCAAACATACAGAGTTTACAAAGAGGTGGCAATTGGGATTTTCATGCAGGGTTTGCATGCTGTCTGTCTTCTGAAGATGGGGACTATATTAATCCCACTGGGGCTGTTATGACTTTAGCACTTTAGCATAGAATTCCTCCTCTATGCACCTGAGGTTGCTCACTGTTAACTTCGGAATGCTATTCTTTTATGAGCCCTATATAAGCGTTATAAGCTGTGTTACTGTCCCACAAAGAGTTATAAAGCTTGAGGCAATGGTGGAGTGCAGGCAGGCCTTTCAAATATGCAATCTGCCAAGTGGCCCACCTCCCTCTGTCTTGAGTGTTGGGGGATTTAGGACGTCTGTGCTGGCTCTTGATGAGAAATGAAAATGTTTAGGTACCTGAAAAGCTATCTGGAGCACAGCAGGAGCAGACTACTGGCTTTGTAGGCCTGTTGAGATCACATGCCCAAACAGCTGCCCCAACAGGCTTGGCTTTCCAAATCCATGGTTATAGATGATATTGATTTCCACCCACTCCCAATATTGGTGCTCAAAGAATCCCAGGTTTGGACAGAAGAGGTATAGATAGCATTCTTGGCAAGAATACCAGAAGGCCTTCTAGGATACTTGGTAGCACTGTAAATATGAGTTACAGCATTAGCTACTGTCTTCAGTATTGGCCCACCCATGGGAGTCAAGTGCTACGCACCACGTAAAAATGGCAAACTCAGTTTATTCATCTCCCATGGGCAGAAGGCCATGCTCACTGTTCAGATGAATGTGTTCTAGTTCTAATACCAAAGTGATCATCCAACTTGATTTATTTGTATCTGACATTGCTTAGGGGCAGGAGGTACATCTAGTTGGCTTTTTAAACCCTCTTTAAATAGTATGTTTGTATCATTGTTTTTTTCAGGGGTAAGTAGTATCATGGCCTGTTGATTGAAATTCGCAGAAGAACTACGAGGCCCTTGGAGTGTTCCATATATGCTATTATAAAGAGTTATTCTTTTACATAAGCCAGTGCAGTGCTGTTGCACTGTAATAGCTTATGGAGAAGAAGTCAAGACCAGCAGACTTTGTTGTATCTTCCATGTACATAGTAAAGACTTTGACACAAGAGTTATACTCGCTAATGGAAAACATTGACTCATCTTATCCAAACATTTGAGATTGTGTTTTAGACTCTGAAAAAGCAGTGATTTGTTCTGAAATGGTTCTTGAGTAATCAACGTCACAATCCACTGAGTATGACAGTCTAGGTGGGGGAAGTATCACATAATGCATGCTTACTAGATCCACTTAAATCATTGTTCCAGTTACTGATCTTCAAAGAACAAGGCAGAAGAGCGAGTAGCATTTGTTTCTATGACTTAATAGCTATGATGATTAATCATTTCTTTTGTAATTACATTTGCATAACTGTGGATTATTTGATGAGACTGTTATCATGCTTATGTTCTTTCAATGCCCCTACAAGGTGACGATAGCATTCTCTATAAACAATTAATGAAGCTGTTTAATAACAGTGGATGAGAGTCATGTCAAAGTATGAGACCAATTATTTTCCCTCTTTATATCAATATTAGTTGTGAATTGATTGACGTGGTTTAATCCAAATGTTTATCTGTCTTTTCTAAGTATAATAGTTCATTGGTGATTGGTGCTTGTGATGGCTACAGATATTCAAATAGGGCTTTTGGGGAAATTTTTGGTGAAAAACAATTATGATCTCATAATTGCATGCAATTTATAACCTAAATGGCAAAAATGATTTAGGTTTTCTATCCATTAAGGGACCCTAGAATGGCCTATGGCACATTTTTTCACTAGTGTGTGCCACTTTTGAAAAAAAAAAAGGCTCTATTTCAGAATTTAGACAAATGCTTTTAGGGTGAAAAGATAGGTAGATATGTAGCACATTGTTCACAACCTTAGCATGGGCACCCCTGCCAGCAAATGTTACAATCTTATTTTATATGTATGACACTGAAAATTTGAAGGCAATGTTTTCAGAACTAAATTCAAAGTTCTTAGCTTAATGGACATGAGTTTATGCCGGAACCACTCTGCCGTTTGTGCCAAAGTGTTAAGTGAAAGTCACCCTGTGTGCATGTGGGTAAATTCACGAGGAATCGGGCTAGTATTATTTTTCATAGTATGTGCCTTTCTCTTCCCAAGCAACCTTTCTGTCTTTCTTTTTTTTTAATTATTATTATTTTTATTGACTTTTAATCTTACATACCAAAAAAACCCCACCTGATATTTCCCTCCCCTCCCCCATTCCACTTTAGAACTCCAGTCTCCATCATATCCCCTCCCTCTCTCCATTAGTCTCTCTCCTAATTTGATGACATCATCTTTCTCTTCTATTTTGAGGGTCTTGCAAAGGTATTGCTAAGCACTGCAAGGTCATGGATATCGAGGCCAATTTCTGTCTGGGCAGTTGCATTGTAAGAGGTCATACCCTTCCTTTGGCTCTTCCATTCTATCCGCCCCCTCTTCCGCAATGGTCCCTGAGCCATTGGAGGGTGTGACAGAGGTGTTTCAGTGCTAGGCACTCCTCCATCCCTTCTTCTCAGCACTATGTTGCCTTTTGGGTCATCCCAGTGGTCATCGCCATCTGAAAAGAGAAGCTTCTCTAACCAGAAGTGAGAGTAGCGTTAATATGTGAACATGAACATTTAGTGAATCAAGTTCTTAAAGTACTTACAATGAGAAGGAGTTGTTCACTAACTATTTAGCTTTCTAGGAGTTAATATGGCTACTGAATTTATTCATTTACTTAGGCCTCATCATTTATTTGATGTCTAACCTAGTGGTAAACATTAGAGGTTGAACACAGCTCATACTGTTTGAGTTTTAGCAGTAAGGTTTTAGTGATTTCACAGTGATGTTAAATTGTAGATAATAAAACCTGTTTATTCCATGTAAGAAAGAAAGGTTTAAGTTTATTATATGCTTAGTCAATGTTAAAATGACAAAGGCCAAATTCCAACATGATCTTCTTGGGGGTCAGCAGATGAAAGGACCATGGAGGAGACCTCAGATTCGGAATCACACGAGAGTTCCAGTAAGATTCAGCACGGCCACAGAGAGGCTCCAGAGGCCAGACCTGCTGTCAATCAAGAGTTGGAAAGGCACGCTCAGCGAGACATCACTCTGCATGCAAATCCTTTGTTAGAACAGGTTGGTGCGAAAATGTACTTAAACCATAAGTGACAAGTTGAGCTGTCAGTTCGACCCATTTTCTCTCTACTGACTTGGCTTCCCAGCCCACATTCTTTTTTTTTCTCTTTTTAATTTTTTTATTGACAACTTCTACATTTACCAACAATAAGCCATCTTTCCCTCCCCTCCCCCATTTTCCCTTTCATAACTCTGCTCTCCATCATACCCCTCCCTCTCTCCATTAGTCTCTCTTTTATTTTGATGTCATCATCTTTTTCTCCTGTTATGAGGGTCTTATGAAGGTATTGCTAGGCACTGCAAGGTCATGGATATCGAGGCCAGTTTCTGTCTGGACAGTTGCATTGTAAGGAGTCCTACCCTTCCTTTGGCTCTTACATTCTTTCTGCCACCTCTTCCGCAATGGACTCTGAGCCTTGGAGGTTGTGATAGAGATGTTTCAGTGCTGGACACTCCTCTGCCACTTCTTCTCAGCACTATGTTGCCTTTTGGGTCATCCCAGTGGTCATTGCCACCTGAAAAGAGAAGCTTCTCTAACCAAAAGTGAAGAGTAGCATTAATATATGGGTATGAACATTAAGTGTAGTGCTTTCAGGGCAATTTCAGGGCATTTAGCTGGATAAGAGCAGGCTTTATGCCCCTAAGGCACATAACCTTCCCTGCCATAGGCTTTTGATTAGGTTGTCAGTACCAGGCATGTATTCCCCCCCCCCCATAGAGTGGACCTCCAGTCCAATTAGAGAGAGAGAGAGAGTCCCCAGAGCAGACATGCCACTATTGCACCTGTTCGGTCATTGGGCCTGTCTGGCCAAACTTGAGGTTTCCAGTGTCCACTGTTTTCACTGCTTATGACTTCTGTCTCCCATAGGGCTGCATGCAGTGCAGCTTTTCCAGCTTACAGTTGGCTGGTCTACAGGGAGAAGGTTTTCAGCTCAGCACCAGCTTGATTTTTCATGCCCACGCATGTGAAGTCGTCAGCAATAGGGTCTTTCCATCTGTTACTCGTGGGAAACCAAGGGCCTTGGCAAAGCCTGTAATGTTTTGGAGGCAGCAGGGACCTCCCTGCCAACAATTCACTGGAAGGTATCCCATCACTGGCACTGGAAATTTTCTAGTAGCAATCTATTCCGCCCACCTTCTTAGGACATATGATTATGACTTCATTGAGATGCCCCCTTGTTTCTATATATATATGTTTATATGTATGTATGCATGTGTATACTCATGTAGGCATACATGAGTGTGCATGTGGAGGCCATGGGTTGACATGGTGTGTCTTCCTAGGTAGATCACCCTTCTCTTTAATTTACTAAGGCAAATTCTCTCACTTGAGGCCAGAGCTTGCCTCTTCAGCTAGTCTCAGCCAGCCAGCTTGCCCCTTGACACTGTGTTTCTACCTGCATCAGAACGCCTGTTGAGTGAGGTTCTGGCCACGGATAGATTGTTGGATATTATGTGAGTTAAGTAACTTCCCTGACCTCAGCCTCCTCATCTAGAACTCAAGGAACTGTCATGCTTGCTTGTATCAGGAACCCTCAGTGAAGAATCTAGCCCAGAGCTGGGGTGATGAGACAGCAGGAGACGCAGCGGGGAGAAGATGCAAAGACCCACTTGCGGGCCAGTGCATCAGTGCATATAATGCCTTTACATTTGTTATGTTGGGATGATTCCTGGATGTGCAAAGCAACACTCCGTGGCCAAAGACATTTCCAACTTGGTATTATAGCACAGTGCTTTCGTCTTTGAGTCTATATTCATACGATCTTGATTTCTGTATTAAATAGGGATAGGCAGGGCTGGGAAGATGGCTCAGTGAGTAAAGTATTTGCCTCACAAGTATGAGGACCTGAGCTTGATTCCCAGAACCCACATAAAATGCCAGATGGGGGGCTGGAGAGATGGCCTAGCAGTTAAGGCGTTTGCCTGCAAAGCCAAAGGATCCTGGTTTGATTCTCCAGGACCCACATAAGCCAGATGCACAAGGGGCACGTGCATCTGGAGTTTGTTTGCAGTGGCTGGAGGCCCTGGCGCACCCATTCTCTCCCTCTCTCTTTCTCTCTTGCTCTCTGTACCTCTTTCGCTCTCTTAAATAAATAAGTAAATAAAATATATTAAAAATGCCAGATGTGCTGGTCGTCTTGTGATCCCAGCACGAGGAAGGCGGATGCAGAAGGGTCTCTGGAGCTCACAGGCCAGACACTCTAGCCTAGTTGTGAACTCCCGATCAGTGAGACGCTGTGTCAACGAAGACAAAGTGAGCAGTGGTTCTGAAGAACAGCACCTAACGTTATCCTGTGACTTCCACATGCATGCTCACATATATGTGCATGCTCACTGCACACTGCTGCACCCACACGGACTTGAAGATGCACCCTCCTTACACACACACACACACACACACACACATACGAGCAACTCATGATTGTGGTGCCTAGCCAATCATATTTTCTTTTTCTTAGGATTCATTTTAGATATTAGTGAAAAACAGGACCTAGTCTTGCTTTTTGTTATGATGGTGAACTGAGAATTATGAAAGATGTTTCAATGGACATCTCAGGTGGAGGTGCCCTGGCTAAGGTGAAGGCTGTGGGGCGGGTTTCTTATTTTACTGTTTATCTACAGCTGCTGATTTATATGACAACAGGCATGATTCATTCTCATCCTAATGTTCCAGAGACTTGTGGTGGGTGGATATGGGTGACAAGACCACTAAGACTGTTAAAAAAGAAAAAGATGGAGCTCTTTACAAGAGGCTGTGGGGAGCACAGGCTAGGAATGGTGGCTGTAACAGACAGCTTCAGGTTTGCTGGGATGAACTTCCAGACCAGGCACAGTTATGGAGGAAGGGATATTATTTATTGAAGCTTACAGATCCAGGGGAAGTTCCATAATGGCAGAAGTAGCGGCCTGCTCTCACAAGGCCAGGCAGAGAGAACAAAAGCCAACCAGCCACCACAGCACACAGAGCAAAACTACAGCCAAAAGGTCACACAGCACACTTCAGGAACTCCTGCTAGGCACATTTGCATATCTTTACAATGGACTCTCAAACCATCACCACACCTTAAGATCGGCCCCCAGTGACCTTGCCTCTAGCAAGGTGATTGCAGATGCAAACTATAAAGTAATAAAACGTTGAATATATTGGGGGACATATATTCAAACTACCACAGTAGCTCAGAGTCATGTTTGCAAGCTTTCAGAATTTGAGATCCCGACAGCGGATGTGCATCTTGGTGAAAGAGAAAAGATCACGGTGCTTCTGTGAGCATTGAGAAAGAACACTCATGAGCTGGGCGTGGTGGTTGCTCACCTTTAATCCCAGCACTTGGGAGCCGGAGGTAGAAGGCTCACTGTGAGTTGGAGACTCTGAGACAACATAGTGAGTTCAGGTCAGCCTGGGCTAGAGTGAGACCCTATCTCAAAAAACCAAAAAGAAAAGCTTTCTTGATGTGGGCCCCTTTCTTATCTTTCTAGTGACATTACAGTTTTGCCTTTTCACTTTGCCAAAGCATTGTGTGTGAGAATGGATGGCTGTGTGTGTGTGTGTGTGTGTCTCAGAGTGTTCTAGACCCAAGTGGGACAGTCATCATTTCCTTCCCAAGGATCTGGTAGGGAACTGGGGAGTCACTCTGTAGTTTGTAGAGGTCACTGCCAAGCCGTCAGTGATGCCATCATACCTGAAGTGAGAGGGAGAGTCAGAGTCAAGTCGTTTGTAGCTGATACAAGTCTCACTCCACAAACATTCAGAGGTACTCTGAGGAGAATTCTGCAATCAGCTGAGGTCTCTGGACAAGCTTTGCATCTACGTGTCTATGAAATTTCATCATCCCTATGACGCTTCTTGTACTCCACACAATCAGTCCTTATGTGGTCGGGACTCTGGCTCTGTGGTCATCTTGGGAAGGTGGTGTTTCAAGTCTGAGGTAACTGAGGCAGTAGAACATGAGGAAGCTGGAAGACAGGGAACCAAGAGAGAGGAGGCCTTGGAAGGAGAGGGGGAGATAGGACTCTCAGAACCAGTGAAAAGAGATCGCATCTTGAAGGTTAGGCCAATAATGAAACCGTACGTTTGTTTTTATACTTTTGTTGCTATTATAGGGCAGTTTCATTTCCTAAGTATCTAAAACTTGTGATGGCTTTTTTTTTTTTTTTTTTTTTGTGAGGTTGGAAAGCAGAAAGATGTCATAAAACAACTTAGGTCTGAGGATGGCTCTCTAGCAAAGTATAAAATGAATCAATTAAGTGCATGGATTTTAGAAATTTAGTTGCAGAGGAAACACAGGGAAGCTGAAATACATGATTTTCCAAATACATATTGAATTAGAAGGAAAATAATTTCATTTTACATTTTAGCTACCAAGAGGAAGTGCTTTCTGGGACATTTCCTAATATAGACTGTAAGCTGTGTACCTGCCCATAATCAGTTACAGAGAATGAGGTTTCCTCTAAGTTATAATTGTAAACAATCCATACATTTAGTTTATTCAATTAGGAAGCCATGCTTTAAGGAGATGTGTGTGTGTGTGTGTGTGTGCGCGCGCGCATGTGTGTGTGTGTTTCACTTATATAGAATTTATAGATTTTTACTTTCATTTTAAAAGTAAGATACAGCATTTAGATCAGAGCTGAAATCTATATAGTAGCCAGAATTAAGCACACTCTAGAGAAAAAGTTTAAAAAGAAAAACAATGTCCACTGGCAAATAACTTACTTTTCAGGGTTTTGTATAACTTCCTTGCATTTGGCAATGGACATGAATCAAAGCTAGTGAGTGAAAGTCAGGGTTGAAATATGACCCTTGACTATGAGAAAAAGTGTAAAAATGTATAAGGCATAATAAAATCTTCATAAATTAAAGATGGTTTTCATAAAATACATTATCAGATTGACCAATATATTTTACATAAGCCAGAAACTTATCTTCTACTCTGGAATTAGTAGAGGAAATGTTTTGGAAGGAAAATTGATTTTTTCAAACTTGAAACACTTATATAGGTTAAAATTCCTATTTGTTTTTAATGGCAGACATTTATATGGGCTTTAAAAAATTTTAGCTAGTAGAGTAACACATGAGTTAGTGACATTGTGGGTAAATATAAATTACAAATATAATAATTTGTGATGAATAAAACTGAAAAAAAGAGAAAAAAGAGAGCAAGGAGGATATGATTTCGTGTTCAAAAATGAAGCAGGGCTGGAGAGATGGCTTAGCGGTTAAGGCGCATGTCTGCGAAGCCTAAGGACCCTGTTTTGATTCTCCAGGTCCCATGTAAGCCAGATGCACAAGGGGTCATACACATCTGGAGTTCGTTTGCAGTGGCTAGAAGCCCTGGCATGCCCATTCTCACTCTTCCCCTCTCTCTTTCCCTCTCTCTGTCTCCAAAAATAAATAAATAAATGAAATGAAGAAGCAGTAGTGATTTTGCATATCTTAATTCAACAGAGAGAATGAAACTTTTAGATATTTTAAGCTGCAAGTGGCGGTTAAATCCTGCACTCTTTCTGAAGTACCCAAGGGAAGACATCTCTGCCCCTACGAATACCATGTCACGAATGAAAGTCTCCCAGAATCCTCCAAGTCTTCACCTGTGATGAATGCGCAGAAGTTTTCTAAAATAAGTTACAATGCCAACATTTTATTATTTATCTACCATCTTTTGAAAGTTCCCCATTTAGCTACTTGCCAGATTTCTTTTTTTTTAAATTTTATTTATTTTCAAGCAGAGAGAGAGAGAGAGAGATAGAAGAGAGGCAGACAGAGAGAGAATGGTCATGCCAGGGCCGCTAGCCATGGCAAACGAACTCCAGATGCATGTGTCCCCTTGTGCATCTGGCTAACGTGGGTCCTGGAGAATCGAACCGGGATCCTTTGGCTTTGCAGACAAATGCCTTAACCACTAAGCCATCTCTCCAGCCCTTGCCAGATTTCTTATAACTATTCTAATATGCAGGACATATGAGATCCAAGTATTTTTTTAACATTTTGTTTATTTATTTAAGAGAGAGAGAATGGACATTCCAGGGCCTCTTGCTACTGCATAGGAACTCCAGATGCATGCACCACTTTTGTGTATCTAGCTTTATGTGGGTGCTGGGGAATTGAACCCAGAACAGCAGGCTTTGCAAGCAAGCACCTTTACCATTGAGCCATTTTCTAACTCCCAAATCCAAGCATTCTTGTCAAATTTGATGAGAGTTCAATAACGAGACTATTGTCAAATGAAAAAAAAAAAAAGAAAAGAAAACAAGAGGAATGATGCAAAAAGTGGTAGCTGAGGCAGGAGGATTGAGTTGAGAGCCAGTCTGGGCTCTATAGTAAAAGTCAGTCTGAAAACCAAGCACCCAAGCAAAGGAGTGAATAAATGCACGAGTGAAATCATATTTCCTTTAAAATCCTTTCACCACTGTTCACTGAATATCAGGAAGCACTTCACAAGCACCTCAAAGGAGAGGGTTTTTGTTTTATTTTCAAAACAACTGTGGAATCGGGAGCACAGACGTGTAGGTCCCAGCTCAAGTCCAAAGGTCGGGCAACCAGTGACGGTGGGAGGGGATTTCTGAGTGTCTGGAGGTCTAAAGACTGAAGATCCAGGAACTTTGACAGCACAAGATGGAAGGTTAGGTCCAAAAGAGAATGGATTTACCTTTTTTCTTCCTTTTGTACTGTTCTGGCCTTCAATGCCCACTTACTCTGGAGACTGCAGAACTATCCTGAGCAGCCAGTTAATCTAAAACGGGTCTCTTCTGGAAATGTCCTGCCATGCACACCTAGAAATAATAGTGTTCCATCTATCTGGGGATCCTGTAGCCCATGCAACTCGACATGTGAACATAATTATCATAGAGCAAGAAAAACACGACATGTTTATAATACCTTGGAGATATATATATATATTCAGTGGCATTTTTAGCAGTTAAGCTGGGGAAAATGCTCAAGAAAAAAATTATAAACTTATGGTTAAAAGTTGAAATATCATATTATTTTGGGCAAATATATTATAATTATATTCATTTAGGGAACATTAATTAATACCTCTATCTCCTTCCTTCCCTATCCTTGTGGTGAGACATTTGAGCTCACTCTTCTTTTGAGCTGTGTAGTACACACTGTTAACTGCGGTTGTGGTATATTGTAAGAGACTCCTCCTCTTTATCTGAAGCCCTGCATCCTTTATCAGCAACTCTTTTTCTCCTCTCACCACCCTCTCATTCTCTGTTCCTGCGAATTTAATTTTATTGCCTTCCACGTATAAGTCAGCGTTTATCTTTCTGGGTCTGGCTTCTTTTACTTAATATCGTGTCTACACGTTTATCCATGTGGTTGCCAATGTATTTCCTCTCTTTCGAGCTGAGTAACAGTCCACTGTGCATATCTGTATGTGTGTCTGTGTGTCTGTGTGTCTGTGTGTCTGTGTGTTTATCTATCTATCTATCTATCTATCTATCTATCTATCTATCTATCTATCTATCATGTATGTATGTATGTATGTATGTATGTATGTATGTATGTATGTATCTATCTATCTATCTATCTATCTATCTATCTATCTATCTATCATCTATCTTTCTGGATAGTAACATCTTCCTTACCTTTTTGACCACTGATGGACACTGGGGTTGTTGTTTTCTTACCTTTAACATTGTGAGTCACTGCTCAGCTGTACAGGTCAGTGCAGTTATTCCCTTGATAACTGATCTCAGGCCCTTTTAATATGAGCACAGAAATAAGACACTGAACCATATGCAAGTTCCATTGTGTTTTTAAGAAAGTTCCAAACCAGGTTCCCAGAGTGGCCTAACCCCGTTCTCACAAGCAGCATATAAAAGTTCTGTTTTTCTCTGCACCTTTCCTAATGTGTGCTGTCTTTCATCTTTTTAATGGAAGCTACTCTAAAGAGGAGATAGCTCACTGTCATTGTCATTTGCATTTTCCAAATGATCCGTGGCACTTAACCTTTGTTTCTATGCCCACACTATGCTGTTTTGAGTACAATAATTTTATAATATGTTTTGAAGTCAGGAAGTATGAGCTTTGCTCTTTGTGGTCAAGGATGTTTGGGGGTATTCCTGTTATTTTTGCTGATACATAATTGCTACTTGAATTTCTGTTGGAGGCAATGAATAAAGCTGGAGAACAGATTTGCTGACATTACCCTTCCATATCAGGAAAAATATAGAAATTTAATAAACATAAATATTTCCTCCTTATTTACTCTTAAGTTTATACCTTACATTTTCCCATCATACCAGTAAGGCTACCAATCTAAAAATAGGTACTAGGTACACTGAACAACAACAGAAAATTTCCTTTTTCTAACTCCTGGCTAGCCATGCCTGACATTTATTTCAGGAAGTGAAATCATTCTCTTATCTTCTAATATTTTGTCTTGTTTTTATTTTCTATCAAATCTATTTTTTCAAGCTTTTTCCTCCTTAAAGTGAGGGACTTTGTTCTGTTTATTTGTGTCTTATTTTCCCAATCACCACCTGGAACTAAAAACCTCTTCTTAGATACCGATTGGCTAAGTGCTGGATGTGGAGTGTACAGAGTAAAGAAAGACTGAAGCCAGGTGTCGCGGCATATGCCTCCAATCCCAGCACTCTGGAAGCAGAGGCAAGAGGATCTCTTCAAGTTTGAAGCCAGCCTGGAACTACAGATTGAGTTCCAGGACGTCAGCCTGGGCAAGAGTGAGACCTTACCTCGTAAAAGCCACAAGGAGAGAGAGAGAGAGAGAGAGAGACAAAAAACAGTGCATGCAGAAGTTGTCAGCCTTTTTGCTTGGGCACTCACCCTTTTACCAAACCATCAGTTAGTTGGAAAGATCTTTGCTAAGACTTAACACAGCCTGCCAGCAGCCTTCCTGTTGCCCTTACAATATTCAGTATTGCTGGGATGGCTCTTGTTTACATCAACTCACTGCCATAGCTAATGCTGTCATTCAAAGGCAGTTTTGAAGGCTGGCCAGTCCTAGGTCAGGGTGCCAGCACTGGTCATTTCTGAGTCCCCTTCCTGGCTTGCAGATAGCTCCTCTTACGTTGTGTCCTCACACGATGGGGAGAGGGGCAGAGAGAAACAGCCCTGGGGTGTCTCCTCTCATGCAGGCCCTCATCCCGTCATAAGGGCCCCTATACTCATGACCTCAACTAAACTTAACAATCTGCTTCTTCAGGAAAAAAAATTTCATTGATATTAGGGCTTCAACATATAAATAAATTTTGGAGAAACCCTTATCAGTTCATAGCATTCTTTCTTCAAAACCCTCGATTTTCATGAAAACTTTTCTACATAGATCTTGGGCTCATGAAAAATTCATTGACTCTGAGTACTGAAGAATGTGCTTATTTCACAAATGTTTCCGCTCAAGTGCTTCTAGTTGCTGAGTGCTTCGTTTATTTAAGGACGGTTCTTTGGGCAGAGTCCAGAGGCCTGGGGCTGCGGAAGAATACTGCTCCGAGGCCCGTGCACTGCAGGCCTGGAGAAGTTCTTGCTATCAGACACCCAAAGTGCACTCTAAGAAGACAATTTTGACATGCACTTTTAGTAAGAAACAAAGTAAAAGTAAACTTCTTATTTTATGGCTAATATTTATAAAATCATCTTCCGTCACCGGGAGCCTGATTCGTAATGTCCTAAATCTATGTTCTTCATCACCTTGGGGAAGGCAAAGTCTGTGCAGTGTGCTGAGAATGAACCATTACTGCGATGTGATGTGGTTTCCTGCCCTGGAGTCCTTAATGTGTCTGAATATATAATGGCATGGGGGAACATATTGGGGGAAGGTGTCAAATTTCCGGCAAGATCAATGATTTGACTCCTCTTTTCTAGGTAAAATTTCAGATTATGTTCTTTTTTTTTTTTTTTTTTTTTTTGGTTTTTCAAGGTAGGGTCTCACTCTAGCCCAGGACAGGATGACCTGGAATTCACTATGTAGTCTCAGGGTGGCTTTGAACTCAGCGATCCCCCTACCTCTGCCTCCCGAGTGATGGGATTAAAGGCGTGCGCCACACACCCGGCTATGTTCATTTTTAAACACAAGTGAAGTGGAATTTATATGCGTCCGTGTGTTGTGCACGCATGAAAGAGCGAAGCCTTTAAGAATCATTTAAATGTTTTACATTATTTATTTTTTGTTTAAGAATTATTTAAATTAAAAAAGGAGATACAGGGGACTGGGGGGATGGCTCTGCAGTTAAATGCACTTGCTTGCAAAGCCTGCTGGCTCAGGTTCAATTCCCCAGTACCCATATAAAGCCAGACACACAAAATGACTCATGAATCTGGAGTTGATTTGCAGCAACATGAGGGCCTGGGGTACTCATCTCTCTCTCTCTCTCTCTCTCTCTCTCTCTCTCTCTCTCGTGCACGCGTGTGTGTGCCTCACAAATCAATGAATAAAATAAATAAAAAAAGAAATATCTTAGAAAATAATGTTTTGTGTGACTTATTTACCAAGTCTGTAGCAATGTGAATTCTAAATATATTGTACAGGTTCAAGGAAAATTCCCAGATGCCCATGCTTCTACATACAAGAAGTTGAATGTATTTACAAAGGATTCTCCAACAGGAATTGCTTGACTGCAGGAAGCCACGCTTTCAGAATGTCTGCATAATATCAATCACTATTAGCCCGAATTATTTCTCAAAATGGAAAGAAACACTTTCTTAACTTTTATCTCCTTGCTTCCCTCCCCCCTCCCCCTTCAAGTAAGTGATTGCTGCCCACAGTGCTCATTAGGGGCCCAGTAAGAGGGAACTGCGGATAAATAAAAATAACCCTTTGTAGTCACAGGTGACTTTGATCAGAGGAGCTCAGAGCTTCCACGACTCATTAAATTTGGAAATTCCTCACTGAAGTATAAAGGTGTCGAGGATTACTATCCTTATTTTGTAAACAGAGAAACTGAGGGATTTGCAAGACGGTCCCAAGGTCACTCTGTTGATGGAATCAGGGTTGTGATGTATTAAGCAGATAATGAGCAGAGGAAACAGTGCTCTGAAGAAACCAGTAGCTTCTGAGGAGGTGTGGGGACTGAATGCAACAGTCAGAGCAACGCTGCTCTCCAAATAAACAATGTCCGCTGACTTTTGATGTTCTCTGAATTGTTCTATGGAATATGGAGGAGCTGTGCTCAACCCATTAAGATTGGTAATTTTGGGTCATTTCCTTTGGGGTTTCTGTTTGTGTTTTTTATATTAAGAAATAGTACACATTTTTTAGGAAATTATTCTAGGAAATTATTTCTAGGAAATAAAAAAGAGAATTACTAGTAAAACCAAATCAAAATAATTTATATAAGTTATATATAGATAATATATAATTTTATATAAAATATAATTTTATATAGATAATATATAATTTTATGTATAATATATGTGTTTAGTCAATTAAATGTAAGTACATGCCATTCTCTAGTGAAGAAAATCATGATAAAGAAATTGGATTCTACTTCACTGCAATTTTTATATGAGTAGGGTTCAAGAATCTAAACTCAGCAATATTTTATTCACATCCCAACTTAGTTCTAATCAGAAATGATACATATCAAATAGTAAATCATGTATCATATATTTCAAATTAGCGAGACAAGAGGACTTGGCATGCATGTTCTTACCACAGAGAAATGATCAGTGTTCATGATCATGGAAAAGCTTGTTGCCCTCACGAGACCATTACATCACGGATATAAACAATGAAATAGAACACTACACCTCATAGATATAAACAATTATAATGCCAATTTAACATTTTGACAAAGGGCTGGAGAGATGACTTATTGAATAAAGGCACTTGCTTGCAAAGCCTGCCAGCCCAAGTTCAATCCCCAGTACCCATGTAAAACCACATATACAAGGTGGCATATGTGTCTGGATTTCATTTGCAGTGGCAAGAGGCCCTGGAACACTCATTGTTTTTTCTCTCTCTCTCTCCTCACAAATACATAAATTAAAATATTTTAAGAAATTGAAACACAGCTGGAGGGATGGCTTAGCGGTTAAGGCATTTACCTACAAAGCCAAAGGACCCAGGTTCAATTCCCTAGGACCCACATTAGCCAGATGCACAAAGGGGTGCATGTGTCTGGAGTTTGTTTGCAGTGGCTAGAGGCCCTTGCACACCCATTCTCTCTCTCTCTCTCCCCCTTTCTTTGTCAAATAAATAAGTAAATAAAAATAAAATATTTTTAAAAATTGAAACAAAGATGGCAAATCACATTTAATTTCCAAATGAGTCTCAGAAGAAACAATTCATTGTGTGAATTAATTATATAAAAGAAAAAAATATATAAAGATTCTACATAATCTGTCTGTCACTGGTACTTAAATTTTCCAAAACCTTATGCCTTGGAATGTGTGGAGTCACAGAATCTGTAGGAGCAGAGAATAAGTACCTTGTGTGGGGATGCACACACGCACACACACACACGCACACACACACACACACACACACACACGGAAGTTTGTATTTTACATCTTCGAACTGTTTTATATATAACAGACCTTCAAGATTGCTTAGCCCTTGCTTTCCTTGTTATGGGGCTGAGGTTTACTTCCCTCCTAATATTTGTTTTGTTTTATGGGAGACTCATCTCTGGTGTCATTATCTCTGGTGCTCTTCTGATGAGAGCCAATGTTACTGTTTATCTCCATGTGGCCCATCAACCTTTCTTAGGACACCTGAGAAGCTAATTAAAGTGTGTGCTCCCAGGTACAAATACAGACTTACCACCTCATAGTCTCTGTGACAGGAGCCCTATGGTGTATAATTTAAAACAAATCCTCAAGGAACCTCATGTACACATTAAACCCAAGACCTTTTCCTGTCCTATAATAACAGTTTATGCTTCTACAGCAGTCACTGTGGACTGAGCTTGGTTTAAGAACTTTATGCATAATAAGTCACTTAATTTTCACAAAAGTCCTTGAGATGCTATGACTTGATGTCCATGCAAGCATGCCACCGTGGACAATTTCTCATTAGAGTGCAGTGGAGAGTAACCAGCCTCGTTCCTGACTGCCAAAGTCCAGAAGCACTGAAGTGGCCTTTGATAGATACTTGGATGAGCTGTGGTACATCCAGACAATGGAATATTATTAAGCACTGCAATGAAATGTTCCAAGTCACGGAGGAACCTGTAATGCTTATCATTGAGTGAAAAAACCAGCTAATAAGGAAGGTGTGGTCCTAAGAAAGGCATGTCTGTGGGGAAGTGTGAGGATCAGTGGTTGTCAGGGCCTGAAGGTGCGGAGTGTGAACAGGAGGAACTCAGAGGATCTGATGCAGCCTGTGCCCAGTGCAAGAGGCTGTGTTGTGTGTGGCCAGGGGACGGGGCTGAGGGTGAAAACTGTGTGAAATCCCTTTGTTTTCTGTTTGGTTTTGCTGCCAACATAAGATTGCTGTAAATATTTTAGTGGGGTTGGTGGCACATGCCTGTAATTTCAGCAGTTGGGAGGCAGAGACCAGAGATTAGGGGTTCAAGCTCATTCTTTACTACACAGTAAGTTGGAAGGCCACCTGGGTTACATGCAACCTGTTCTCAAGACAAAATGACAACCCTTGAACAAGATCAGTGTTAAGTTTTTGAAATATGGTAATGACATATTGATGAAGAGGATGACCTCTCTTTTTTTTTTTTTTGGAGAGAGAGACACAGAGAGAGACAGAGAAAGAGAGATAGAGATGGGCGCGCCAGTAGTCTCTCAGCTGCTGTGAACGAAATCCAGATGCGTGCGCCCCCTTGTGGTCAAGTGCGGCATTACGCCCTTGCGTCACTTTGCATCTGGCTAAACGTGGGACCTGGAGATTGGAACCGCTGGAGGTTGGAACCAGCGTTCTTAGGCTTAGGAGGCAGGCGCCTTAACCCCTAAGCCGTCTCTCCAGCCCGATGACCTCTTTTTGCAAAACAGTTTATAGTGAAATAGCAAAATGTCTGTGATTTACTTTAAATGTCTGTGATTTACTTTAAACGTTCAGCCTTTTCATTCATACATATGCATCTATGAATATCTATGTGGCAATATTTGGCCATTAATAAATCGAGAAAATGGCTAACTAGTGATTTTGTTATGTAATTTTTTTCTTTTACTTATTTTGTCATTGCTTACAATTGAAAATAAGAAGGACAATTTCATGTTACTTTATTCTTTGTGCTGCTATTCCTGAGCGGGGTCTTGCTGGGTATCACATGTGGGCCTCATACTTATTATCCTCCACCCTCAGCTCCCTTCATACTGTTATGACAGGTATGTTGAATCTTGGGTGTCAGCTGAGACCAGATAACAGTGCTGGCAACGCTCCTGAGTCATCTGGGTATGAATTGGTCCGTGCCTGGGTTGAGGAGGGGAAGGTGCCAGACTTCGTTTGCCTGAGAACTGAGAATCATTGTTTTTAAGTGCTATAGTTCTGGTTTGTGGAAATAAAGAGGATAAGATAATCACCGTTTTTTTTTTTTTTCATGGTACCTCTAGACTCAGATGTGTAATTAGCCATTTTCTTCTAATCATTGAGTAAATAGTACTGCGGAGGTCTCAGCTTCCAAGGCTGTACTGAATTATAATAAATTCTCACTGGCCAGGTCATATATGGCAGGTACCTAGCTAGCTATTAGAATAGAGACTATACATAGAGAATATATACTAGAATAGAGACTATATGTTTATTTAACTTATGTGCACTGTAATTTATCCAATTCCCAGCATGCTCCAGGCTTTGGGACAGGAATTCTCAGTGACCTTGCAGGAAAACGGAAGATATAAGTGTGATGTTCTCTAGGTTAACATGAAGAGATTGATGTTGAAAGCTTGTTTTTCTCTCCTTACTTCTTTTTTAGGATTTTATTGATTTATTTCAGAGAGAGAGAGAGAGAGAGAGAGAGAGAGAGAGAAAGAGGCAGACAGCTTGAGAGAGAGAGAATGGATGGGAGAGAGAAAATGGGTGTGCCAGGGCTTCTGGACACTTCAAATGAACTCCAGATGCATGCACCACCTTGTGCATCTGGCTTTATGTGAGTACTGGTGAATTGAACTAGGGTCCTTAGGCTTTGCAGGCAAGCACCTTAACCACTGAGACATCTCTCCAGCCCTCTCTCCTTACTTCTTTCCCAGAATTCCTAGGTGCCCCTCACCTCCTGCCTCCTGTGGAGTGCATTTGTTCTACTCCTTAATGTTGAGCAGTCAGCTCCAGGAGGTCTCTCTCTCTCACTCTCTTTCTCTTTCTCTCATGCACACCCTCTCTCTCTCTTCACAGGCTCTGTGTTTTCTTTAATTCCTCATCACTCTCCTTCAGAATCATTAAAACTCAAGTCTCATATAGGAAGGAACCAACTAAAATATATTTAAACAGCATGCCATTCAAATTATTTTTTCAAAAGCAATTTTCTACTGTAGATTTAGGAACCAACGGGTCTATTTTAGCTCTCATAATTTCTGATTAACTAATTTAATCTCTTCAAAATTATATAAGCAAACCTGAAACAAGCCTCCATCAATTTCTTGCCTTTGGATGTAACATAAGATTTTTCAAAAATGAACCAAATAGAGTAATTAGCCCCCAGGCAGAGCAAACGACTCTAATAGCAATCTCCCAGAACATTCCTCGGGTGGGAAGACTGAAAATGAAAACCAAATTGTGGCAGTCCAGGGGTTAATGTTCTATGTGTGCCCTATTTAGCATAGGCTTGGTGTACTGATGCAGAGCGCTACCTCACAGCAGAGAGGGATACCTACCCTAGAGGATGCCAAGAGCTGGCTTCTGTGGACCATGTGGTTTCCAGCAGGGGTCAGATGCCTACACCTCTGTGGAGAGACATTTTATCTTTCAGCACTTTAGCTAATACAGTTTTTGTTTGGTTTGAATTCTATTACTTCTGAAGTGTTTTGTTGCTAGCAAAATCTTAATATTTTCAACAGGAGGCATGATTCATGGGGCAGATAGCCTATCTTTTGAGTCAGGAGATCTGATTTGGGGATCTGCTAAAACTAGATCAAGAGTAAATACACAATAACCCAATAAAACTGGATGTTGGTTGACATATTTGCACAGCAGTAGTCTGGGTTGACCACCTCCAAGGTTCTGATTGCTTCTAAAGTGCTAATTATACCCTCTTGTATTTCAATGCAGCAGTTATTTAAAAAAGCAGGTAATGGTGGTCAAGTTCATGATATGGACAATGGGGTTGGCTGAGATGTCCTTCTTTGAATTAATTATACTTTACACAGGTATTCTAAATTTTTTAGCATTATAACATCATAAAGGGACACACATGATAAGGTGTGAGTTTTGGTTTGCGGTGTGACCAGAAACAAGCTGTCCAGATGCTTCTGAGGCAAATTGCCCTCAGGTGGTGGAGCTTTGAGGAACTGTTAATTCCTGCTGAGCACGGAGCTGAAACTCACTCACTTCTAAGACCAGGAAACAGACTGCTGTGGGATGGCTGTCTCCATCTCAACTCTATTGAAATTTAGTCCCCATTGTGAGAAATTGAAAGCGTGGGCACAATCTAATTATAGTATATAGGTGAGACCATTGGCTTAAAAGAAGGCACAGGGATGGGACCCTCATTTGGTGGTTCTGGGGCTTTATTCAAGGAAGAAGAGAGTGAGAGAGAAAATAGAGTGGAGAGAAGAGGGGAGGGACAGAGTAAATAGAAGAGAAGAGAGAGAGAGAGAGAGAGAGAGAGAAAGGTGTTCTGTCTACCAAAGAATGCCCTGTGCTGCATAAACATGCCACAGAGTTGCTGTCAATGAGAACCTCACCCATTGCAGCTGACTAGAGTTGAACTTCACTGCCTTCAGAACCACAGGCAAACTTATACCTTTTTTCTTTATAAATGACTCTGTCCGTAGCATTCAGTTACAGTAATAGTAAACATCCAACGATGTAGACTTTTTTGCATTGTTACCTGAGGCCAGCATTTCTGTGACTCACCCTAGGGGAGAACTTGGCTGGACCTTGTCCGAGTCATCCCCAGAGCACCATGAGTATGCCTTGAGAAGCTCTCCAGGTGACTCTGACATGGCTTTTTGGAAGTGGATGGTGGTAGATGCGGGAGCTATAGGGAATGAGTTTGACTTCCTCTGTCCTGAGGTGAGAAGCTGTTCTGTACCACACCCTTGCCTTCCATGATGGGCTGACACCACTGAAACCCCAAACCAAAATCAATGCTTCCTTCTTTTATGTGGTTTAACTAAGTTATTATTTTTATTTTTTTACTCACAGTGATGCAAATCTGACTAGCACACAGGCATGAAGCACTGTACAGTTCCCAGGATCATTTTCCCTCCAGGTGTATGGTCTGTTGAAAACGTCACCGAGGAAAGGAAAAGCGAAGCCCCTTGATCCTAACTGAGTGACTGGATCCTTCTTACTCTACATCAGACCTCTCCCTTACTCTCTGGACTTCCCCTTTGCCTCATTTACCTTCTAACCAAATTCTTTTTTTTAAAAAAAATTACTTATTTATGAGAGAGAGAATAAGGGAGGGAGAGAGACAGAGAATGGGCGTGCCAGAGCCTCTTGCCACTGCAAACAAACTCCAGATGCCTGCACCCCCTTGTGCATCTGGCTTATGTGGGTACTGGGTCCTTTGGCTTTGCAGGCAAGTGCCTTAACTGCTAAGCCATCTCTCCAGCCCCCTTCTAACCAAATTCTTAATTCTTTCCCATGATCTCTTGCTGAGCTAATATTTCACTTCTTTGGATTTTGTCTAATATTTGTTCCTTTTCCATTTAATTAACTCTCCACCCATATCTTTATTATTCCTGTTGGTGTGTGATGTGGAATGGGCCCCACCTAACATTCAACTGTGCTATTGAGATTGGATGCTCCCAACATATGCCATGAGGCAATCGATAGGAAGGGTTATCCCTCATGATGGGGCTCTGTGGGGAGCAGGATGGGTTCACAGCACATTCCAAGATTAAACAGGGAACAGAGGCTCAATTGACTTTTTAAAAAAATACTTTTATTTATTTATTTATTTGCAAGCATAGAGGGAGGAAGAAAGAGGGAGAGAGAGAAGAGCTGGGTGCCCCGGGGCCTCCTGTCACTGCAAATGAACTTTACGTGCATCTGCCCCCTGTTTGCATCTGGCTTTATGTGAGTACTTGGGATTTGAACCTGGGCCTTTAGGCTTTGCAGCTAAGTGCCTTTAACCACTGTGCTATCTCTCCAGCCCTCAACTGGTCTGTAAATTGTGATTAGGGGATGGTGTGGGAAACTGGCATAGAGAAAGGAAGAGCCTAGGTTTTCTTACTCGCTTGCAATTTGTGGGGTAGAAAAAAACAGAGCAAGGAGTAGGCTTGAAAACTTTCAGTTAGGCAGACAAAGAACAGAGTCCAGGGTCTGGAATGTGTCTTAGTAGTACAGTGCTAACCTAGCATGGCTCACGTGACAGGCCTGGGATTGGCCCATCACTTGATTCTTGCTTATATCTTGCGTTTATTTCTAAGTTAACTTGCTAATTTTCCTTTTGATTTTCAGGATAGAAGTATATATCACTGATATCCCACATCTTGCATCTCTTCTCATTCCCATTGTAGATGTTAACAGCCATCTGTTTTTTTTTTTTTAAGTACTTCTTTGCTACATTCTACTAATTTAGGCACAATCCACCTTATCACATGCTGCAGAATGCTTTAAATTGCTGCTTTGGCCTGGAGGTTCTTTAAATTACAAATATATGGACAATTTCCCAATATCTTATGTTGTTGGTTCTCTGATTTGATACAATTGTGATCAGAGGATGTACGCTGAGTTCATAGTCTTCTGAGACTGTCGTTTATTTCACAGCCCAGGACATGGTCACCCTATGTAATGATGTGACTGAATGTTGCCTGCTTGTCAGATGAAGCTCTCTGCAGATATCAAATAGAATAAATTATATGATAGCACTGGTACAACTTTTTAATATTTTTGTTAATTTTTGTCCACTGCTCTGGATTGTGAGAGAAGAGTGTTAAACTTTACAGCTATAACTATGAATTCATATATTCCCCTCTCTGAAGTAAAATAATTCATGTATTTAGCAAATCTGTTATATGTGCACACTTTTAAGTTTTATCATTATGGCATGTCCTTGTCTTGCCTCTGGTAATACCTCTCATTTTGAGCACTATTTTGTCTGATATTAATCACATATATATAATATAACATATATATATATATATATATATATATCACATATATATAATATAATCACATTTGATTCCTGATGCTTAGTGATTGTGTGATTTATATTTTTCCAGCATTTTACTTTCTTTCTTTCTTTCTTTCTTTCTTTCTTTCTTTCTTTCTTTCTTTCTTTTTTTTTATTGACAACTTCCATAATTGTAGACAATAAGCCATGGTAATTCCCTCCTTCCCCCCACTTTCCCCTTTGGAACTCCACTCTCCATCATATTCCCTCCCCCTCTCAATCAGTCTCTCTCTTATTTTGATGTCATCATCTTTTCCTTCTATTATGATATGTGGGTAGTGTCAGGCACTGTGAGGTCATGGATATCCAGGCCATTTTGTGTCTGGAAGAGTGCATTGTAAGGAGTCCAAACCTTCCTTTGGCTCTTATATTCTTTCTGCCACCTCTTCCACAATGGACCCTGAGCCTTGGAAGATGTGATTGAGATATTTCAGTGCTGAGCACTCCTCTGTCCCTTCTTCTCAGCACCATGGTGCCTTCAATCATCCCAAGGTCATTGCCATCTGAAAAGAGAAGTTTTTCTAACCAAAAGTGAGAGTAACATTAATATATGAGTATGAACATTAAGAGAAGTGCTTACTGGGCAGTTTGGTGAGCATAGTATATACATTTAGCCAGACACCAGCAGACATTACACCCCTAGGGCTCAGGACTACCCCTGTGCTAGATTTTTGGTATCAGAGATGTATTCCCTCCCACAGAGCAGACCTCCAGCCTAATCAGAGAGTTGCTGGTTTCCCCCATAACAGACATGCTACTATTGCACCCATTGGCTCATTTGGCCTGGCTGACCAAATTTAAGGCTTGCAGTGTCCACTGTTGAGCATCTCCACTGGTGATTTTTCTCTCTCCCATTGAACTATATGCGATGTAACTTTTTCTAGCTTTCTGTCAGCTGGCCTACATGCAGGAGGTTTTTAGCTCAGCTTGGCAGGATTTCTCAGTGACCTTGCAGCCCAAGTATGTGGAGTCTTCAGCAATAGGGTCTTTCTATCTATTCCTGGTGGGAAACCAAGGACCTCGACTTGGTCTAATGTTTTGGGGGTATCAGTGACCTCCCTGGTCAACAACTCACTGGAAGGTATTCCATCCCTGGCACTGAAAATTTCCTAGTAGCATTCTATGGCTTCTGAGTGTTCCATTGTCTAAAGAAGTAAGTTTCCATATCACTTATTTATATCCTCTTAGGTTTTGACTAGCCCTCCCTCCACCTTTTCTTTACTCAATCTTTTTCCCTGACCTCACTTAGGCCTTTTCACCCCCATTAATCTGTTCTTCTACTTACATACATACAATACCATCCTATTAAGTCCCCCCTCCTTTCTATCCCCTTTCTAGCTTGTTGGCTTCTGCTACTGAGTTTGATTCCTACTCACATAGAAGTCCCATTATTTGTAGCTAGGATCCACATATGAAAGAGAACATGTGGTGTTTGGCTTTTTGGGCCTGGGTTACCTCACTAAGTATAATCCTTTCCAGATCAGCACTGATGAGAAATCCTTACTGGCATCTTTTCCAAACTAGCAGCTTGGGCATTACCATATTCTTACCTTTACCTTAACCAAGGCACTGGCTCATGCCTCTGCACTCACCTGCAGTGTGTGACTCTTGGTCCTCCTGTCCAGCCGTCATGAACATCTCTAAAATGAGCGCCCTGATATGTTGCATTGTACTGTCTGTGCTGCATCCCTCCTCCATGCTGCAGCCACAGTCGTCCTAACGAGAAGTTGTTACGGTCAGAATTCTGTTGTCATTTCACCATATGGGCCTTGCTCAAAACAGATATTTTTTGAAATAATAACAGGTTGAAAATACAAATAAACATTTAAACACATTCAAACCTTTGTATTCTATATTTTTTGTCAACTGTTCCAAGTAGACTCTTGTTTGCCTGCCCTCTGCCCTTTATCCTCTAGCAATTACCAAGTCTTATATAGTTCTAAC
This sequence comes from Orientallactaga sibirica, assembly GCA_036365145.1. Classification (NCBI taxonomy): domain Eukaryota; kingdom Metazoa; phylum Chordata; class Mammalia; order Rodentia; family Dipodidae; genus Orientallactaga; species Orientallactaga sibirica. The sequence goes on along the minus strand of JAEOAD010000463.1, from coordinate 4,392,096 downwards.
AGTACGATTTTCTGGCATGCATAGTTTTCTCCATATTTTTTTCCTGAGGAATTTTCATTTATTTCTCCTAATAAAACTCAGCAGATCCCTCATTTCATTTCTTCTGAGCTTTGCAGAAACTTCAGTGCAAGCAATTAATATCTGCTTATTAATTAGACGTCCCGAAATGATGCTCCTTAAAAGAGGAACTTTGTGGTTTATGCTTTGTGTTTCTGTACTTCATAATATGCCTGGCACCCAGTAGCCACTCAAGAAAGAGGGTACCAATTCCTCTCAGGCTGTGGCATACACAATCAGAAACTGGCTATGACGTATTAATGTCTATAGAGTTGGGTCATCTAGTACCTATTAAGTATACATTTCTCTGTGAAAAAAATCAGTTAAGATTAAAGACATATTTATAGAGGCCGTGATCAGGACAGAAGATGATATAGATGTATGTAATTTTGTTTGCTGGTTCCACTGTGAAAGAGGTAATAATGCATTGGCGAAATGTTTTCTTTCTTTTGCAGGCAAGGTATGTGACCCTCATAGGGACTCTCATGGTCTATCACAAATGTAATCTAGGAAGCAGGGAAAGCTTTGCTGGTTTTAAGAGCTTGCCAGGAGGTCAACACCTGGGGGAGGTGTAGGTAAGCAGAGCCCGTGGAGTGCTGGGTGGGAGAATAGTCAAGGACATGGCAGTCTAGCACGGCAGCTACTGTGGATGAGGCAAGATGCTTTGAACACACTTGATTTGCCTTTTTAATTTTTATTTTGATACAAGTATAAGACATCTAAAGTAACTGTTGGTCTTGCAGTTTGAGTTGATGAGTTAATGAAACTCATATTCATGTGATTTTTTTTTGAAGCAGGTTGACTCAGCCTCCTGAGTGCTGGGATTGAAGGCATGCGCCACCACATCCAACTCCCGTGGTTTTGAATGTTAGATCCTCTGTGCTCTGTTTTCCTGGATGAGTGTCGTTGCTCCATCACCGTCCATTCTCAGTGGGATGGAGAGACGGAGATACTGTAGGCATCATGGGCTTGGCGTCTGGAGAAGAGCAGTTGTCTTGAGGAGGCTGCCCTCATGTTCTGACATTTAAGGAGGATGTGGTTTAACCAGAAAAACATGTGGAAGTCAGCCATTATTTTATCCTTGGTTAAGCAATTGAAGGCAGCTTGTTTTATTTTCACAAATACAAGTGAGACAGATGGGCTCTCTTTCACATGATAAAAAAAAAAACATGTAAAAATCCATTAAGTTATAAGATAATGTTCTTTTATGGGGATCTGGCTACATCACCCTGTAACTGTGGGACCTTGAACAAATATTAGACTTCCCTGTGGCTCAGTGTTCTTGTCTGTATAGAGGTGGGTGAGGCTTGCCTGTCTCACTTCTCAATGCCATGAAAGACAAGGGACAGACCAGCTGAAAGTGTGTGAAGTAATTTGAAGTACCAGCTAGAAGTACAATAACATGATTTTCCACTTTCACGATGGCAGTCTAAGATTCCGGACTTGTCACTTGTGCCTGTGATGCAGTTCTTGGGATATTGGTCTGTAGATGTGGCGTGGCAGGCAAGAAAGAAGAAAGCACCTGGACTCAGGGGACTTAGAGGATTCAGCTTCCAACTGCCCTAATGCTTTTGCACGGCTTTGGCGGAGCGGATACCTTTGTGCTTCAGTCATTTTAAATCTGTAAGTTGGGGATCGTAGCCTACATCAGTTTGTAAGAAGTTCAAATGAAACTAATCCATGAACGAACTCAAGTGAACCCTCCATAAAGGTTCTGTTAGTTATGAGCATGTGTTGAGAGTTAACTCTGGAAGGAAGACACCTCAGATACTCTCAATGAATGGCTGCGACCCCGACAGACAGCTCCGGAAACAATTGTTGCTTAGAGAATAAGAATTTCATAGCTGGGGACATTTTTTCTTTTTGCTTATTTTAGGCTTGTAGATGCTTAAACGTTTTCCATAAGGGGCTGGAGACATGGCTCCATTAATAAAGGCCCTTGTTTCCAATGTCATACAGTCCAGGTTTGGTTGCCCTGTACCAAAGTAAAGCCAGATGAAAAAAGTGGTGCATATACCGGAGTTTGTCTGTGGAGGCAGGAGGCCCCGGCACACCCATACTCACTGTCTTATCTGTCTGTCTATATCTCTCTAAAGTAAATACATAATATATATATGATTTATATAATTATTTATTTTTAATTAATTATTAATTTTGATGATTTCTAATTAATTTTAATTATTTTAATTAATTATTTATATAATTTTTATAAGGTTCCATACAAATCTGTATCCTCAACAGCGTCTTTTCTCAAACTGAAGACCTCACCAAATATTCCATGAGGGACCCTGTCCTAGCTTGACAGGAAGTCCACTAAGCACTGTGGCTAGTGAGAGAAGCTTCATGCCTTCATTCACTTCTTCATTCTCAGCTGTCATCCCTTTAGTAGGTGAAAATAAATAAATAAGTGATAGAGTAATTAAGAACACTGTTATCGAAATAACAACACTAGGACTGGAGAAATGGCTTAGCAGTTAAGGCATTGGCTTGCAAAACCAAAGAACCCAGGTTTGATTCCCCAGTCCCCATGTAAACCAGATGCACAAAGGGGGTGCCTGCATCTCTGGAGTTTGTTTGTAATGGGTGGAGGCTCTGGTGTGCTCATTCTTTCCCCCTTTCCCCTTGATCTGTCTTTTTCTCTTTCTCAAATAAATAAATAAATAAATAGAAATAAGATACTAAAAAAAAAACACTCAGTATCGTCACAGTACTGTAGATAATAGTGATGACATGTCATTAAATTAGTCATGGGTATTTATTACTTACTAAGTGTCATAAGCTCTTCGTAGTGCTTTATATTTTACTGGACTCATTGCTCCTCTTATAAGATAGATAAATGTGTCCCTTTACAATTGCAGATATAGCCCGAGTGATGGAGGTGTTAGGTAATCTGTCTATGGTAGTTTGAATGGATGGCCCCCAATATATTCAATATTTTATTACAGTTTGTAATTTACATCTGCAGCCTCCTGGCTGGAGGAGATGTCACTGCAGGTGAATCCTAGGGTCCAATCCTAAGGTGCAGGAGTGGATCTGGAATTTCAGTGTAAAGATATACAGAGTGCCTGAGCTCTGCATGGAGTTCTGAAGTGTGCTTGCTGCTGCGGGTGGCTTGTGGCTTCTGTCCCTCTCTCTCTCTCTCTGTCTGCTTGGTCCTGTGTAAGAGGGCCAACTTCTTCTGCCATTATGGAATTTCCCCGTGATCTTTAAGCTTCAACAAATACCTTCTTGCATGATTGTGCCTGGTTTGGAGGTTCATCTCAGTGACCTGAAGCTGTTTACTACACTGCCAGAGGCCCCACAGCTAGCTAGAACACACCGAGTTTGAACCTTGTTTACCCTGGCTTCCACACTAGGATGGTATATATCCAATCTCAGCTAGCACTGGAGAAAAAAAGTGAAGAAATATTTTACCCACATGAGTGAACTTCTCACTGAAATGTGATAGATACTAAATTTCAAACTATCGGGCTGGAGAGATGGCTTAGCGGTTAAGGTGTATGCCTGCAAATCCTAAGGATCCAGGTTCAATTCTCCAGATGCACAAGGTGGTGCATGAATCTGGAGTTCATTTGCAGTGGCTGGAGGCCCTGGCACGCCAATTCTGTCTCTCTCTCTCTTCTCCATCTCTCTGACTCAAATAAATAAATAAATAAATAAATAAATAAATAAATAAATAAATAAATTTTAAAATCGTAAAAAAATTTCAAACTATCAACAAAAACTCGGGCAGTATATAAAGTGAAGATTTATGCCACAAATGTTGATTTGTCTCAAAAGGATGGTCAATCTGGTTGAATTAATTGTTCTTGGAAAAATGTAAATATAGATATTCAATTTTCCATGATTCTGTGGTTCTAAATCAAATGGGCTTATCTAACTAAAAAAAAAATACACTGCAATGTATTTATTGTAACTGGTTTTGTTCTGATGCATTATAATTGAGATTGGCCACATGCATATTCCCCTGCTCTATAAAGCTTACAGAAATGTAAGAATTGGTAGGAAAACAGAAGACATTTCCACAAGGCCAGTTTAAGACTACATAATGAATTTGAGATTAGCCAGGGCTATAGCAAGACTACCTAAAAGAAAAAAATACAGGGCTGGCGAGATGGCTTAGTGGTTAAACACTTGCCTGTGGAGCCTAAGGACCCTGTTTCGGGGTTTGATTCTCCAGGACCCACGTAAGCCAGGTGCACAAGGGGGTGCACGCATCTGGAGTTCGTTTGCAGCGGCTGGAGGCCCTGGCACCCATTCTCTCTCTCTCTACCTGCGTATTTCTGTCTCTCTCTCTCTCAAATAACTAAATAAAATTTTTAAAAAGTACAAAACAACAACAACAAAAAACAAAGCACCCTCCCGCCAAACATAATTACTCTGTTGACAAAGAATAGATTGACCTCCTTCATACTTGCAGTGACTTTGCTCAAAGGGGCTTCCTTAGCCAGGGAAGTGTTATATAGCTTGATGTGCAAGAAGGTTATAATCTGAGTCTTGTATCTAAGCAACAGAAATTCAGCCAATCACAATAGCTACTGCCTCAGAAAATTCCAGATTTAAATCTGTTAAATAATGCCCAAGTAAGGCAAATGTTAGATTACACCAATCAGATAGTTCTGCGTGTCGTTTCCTATCTTTCTGATGATAAAAGGAACTCACCCTGAATCATTTTTAGTCTGAAATGATACCTCATACTCCAATTCAACTATTGCTCGAATGAGCTTGGTCAAACTGAACTGGGCTAGTATTTCTTTTAATATTCCTGGGGAAGAAAACCTCATTCAATGGCTGTGAACATATGTATTAATTAAGAGGTAGAAGCTGAAAGTAACTTGTCAATTTTTTGGAGTCCAAACTATGTAATATGTTTTTTTTTTTTTTTTTTTTTTTTTTTTTTTTCGAGGTAGGGTCTCTCTCTGGCCCAGGCTGACCTGGAATTAACTACGTAGTCTCAGGGTGGCCTCAAACTCTCGGCGATCCTCCTACCTCTGCCTCCCAAGTGTGTAATATGTTTTGATGGATATTTTCTTTCTGTGACATGAGTGATGGAGGTTTAGAGTTGGGTATGTGGAACCAAGGGTGGTGGGAGAGCGAGCAGAAATACCAGCAGACCAGAGCTGGTGAACAGAAGCATGCTGCTTCAAGGAAGTCAGACTTACTGTCTTGGGAATACATGCTGTCTCTGGTCATGGCTCCTTGGCCATTACGTGCAGAGAGATCCACGGGAGCCATGTAGGACTTTCTGTGTTTGAGTCGAGTTTTCAAGTCTTTCAGTATTTGGCACATTGTCAATCAATGGACAGAAACTGGAATCCTAGATGAATGAATAACAAACGAGTATTTTGAAAACATACTGATTTTTTTAATAAAAAGGTTGCACACATAGACCTCCTCTACCCTACCCCAATTTTGCTGAGGGTCTTCGGAGGTTTTATGGGTATTCATTATGGGGACCAACCAAGAAGCCTCAGTCAGTCTCCACACAGATGGGGAAACATGGTGTCTCAGGCTCTTCCCACCCACCCTGGGGCTCTTATAATCTTCCAGCCCCCTCTTCCGTGATGCTCCCTCTCCTTGGTGGGCAAGATAGAGATCTGATTTAGTGTTGCTTTCTCTGTAGACTCTGGCTCTCTATTATTATGAAGTTTGAGTATTTTTAGATCATTTAAATCCTTATTTGATTTTTTAAAAAATATATTTTATTTATTTGAGAGAGAGAAAGAGAGAATGAGAGAGAGAGAGAATGGGCACGCCAGGGCCTCCAGCCACTGCAAATGAACTCCAGATGCATGCACCCCCTTGTGCATCTGGCTTACGTGGTCCCTGGAGAATGAAACCAGGATCCTTTGGCTTTGCAGGTGAACGCCTTAACTGCTAAGCCATTTCTCCAGCCCCCTTATTTGATTTTTTTTTCTAACTCATATTTCAAATACCTCACACTTCCATTGGATTGACTATCTTAGGCCAAGGCATTCAATCTCAGAAGTGTTCCCTGAGCTCTAAGTTGAGATTTTCCTGTTTCTGTCCTGCTGCATCATAGGGCCCAGCCCTGGGGCTTGGGGTGTGCATCAGCCTTCCGAGCACAGAGCTTTGTGGGGAAGGGATAGGTGCCTGTCAACATATTTGTGTTTGGGGACAACATATCTAAGCTAAGTCTTTTTTCTCCTCTTAGGAGGGTGGGCGTGGAAGTAGCTCTTGAGCTTTCCCTGAGGAACCTGCCTGCATGTCTTGCCTTCCTTCCCTCTGACAATGTCTTTTTGCTTCTTCTGTTAGCATGTGTAACAAGCATAGCCCCCCCATAAATGCTGCACACGATCTGGGCTACTGTCACTCTTGCCCACACCTATGGACATGAAGAATGAAAGCCAGTGGAAATTTGGAAACAGGAATCATACGATGAGAAAAGATGGGGTGGGAGTTGAAAAATCCCCCAAATGGCCTCAGAGCAATTTTTCCCTAAAAATCTTAAATGAAACACTGCTGGGTGTGGTGGCACACACCTTTAATCCCACCATTTGGGAGGCAGAGATAGGAGGATCGCCATGAATTCAAGGCCAGCTTGAGATTGCATAGTGAATTCCGGGTCAACCTGGGCTAGAGCTAGACCCTACCTCGAAAAATCAAAACCCAAATCAAAAATATCTTAACTAAAACAGATATGGAAATATATTTTCAGATTTCTCTGTCTTTAGTAATGAAAGAAAATCATTTTTTGAATTTTTATTTGTTTGTTTATTTGCAAGGCGAGAGAGTAGGAGGAAGAGAGAGAGAATGGGCGCAGCAGGGCCTCTAGCCATCACAAATGAACTCCAGATGCATGCATCTGTTTTACGTGGGTACTGGGGAATAGAACCTAGGTCCTTAGGCTTTGCAGGCAAGCGCCTTAACTGCTAAGCCATCTCTCCATTGGTACAAAACAATGGCTTTCATGATGACAGTTCTGTACATGTCCTTGTTCTGTCCTTGCACTGGCCCCCGCCTTACTCTGTCATCTCCCCGCTGACTAGTCACCTCCATGCAGCACTCCCTTGTCTTCCTTACATAACAAATGTGCATATTTAACCCCACAGTCTGCATGAGGGAAACTTGTCATATTTGTCTCTACCCCATCACCCTCCCCGTTCCCCACTCTCTTCCCTGCAGATCCTTTCTGCTGACTAGAGCTCATGCTACTTTTTGACCCCCTTCTTCATGAACACACAACATAGATGCTGCACTGAGAGAAAGCACCTCTTCTGAATAACCCAGGGTAATCTCCAGTACCATCCAGGTTTTGTTGATGACATCATTTCATTCTTGGTGCCTGCATCAAATACCATTTTGTATGTATATAGCACATTTGTGAACTTTCTGTATAAACCCATTTGCCCACTGATTGGAAGGTTGGGGGGTGTTGATGTTTAATTTTTTGAGGAGCTATTAATCTGCTTTCAGATGTCTGGTTGACAAAGATCTTACGCATTCTATTGGCTGTTCTTTTCCTCTGTTTTACTGTTACCTTTGTTGGGCAGGAGTTTTTTTTTAAGTATGTTAAAAATCTTTTGTGGGGGTTGGAAAGATGGCTTAGCGGTTAAGGTGTTTGCCTGCAAAGCCAAAGGACCCAGGTTCAATTCCCCAGGACCCACATAAGCCAGATGAACAAGGGGCACACACATCTGGAGTTTGTTTGCAGTGGCTGGAGGCCTTGGCACACCCATTCTTTCTTTCTCTACCTGCCTATTTCTGTATGTCTCTTTCTCAAATAAATAAATAAAAATAAAATATTTTTTAAAAATCTTTTTTTTGGTTAAGATTTCTCTTATGATAATCATAATCTCTTCCTACCACCCTCCTTTGTCCTCCACTACCCCTCCACTAACTCTGCCTTCTTTCCAACTAGTCCCTTGCAGAAGAAGCTTTTAAATTTCATGTACTCGCACGTGTCCGTGTTGCTGTCATTTCCTCAGCCGCAGGAACGCTATCCAGACAGAATTTGCCTTCATCTTGGTCCTGAAGCCTTTTCTCCTTTGTGTTCCTCTATCAGTTTCAAAGTTTCTGGTATTCTTTATGGTTTTAAATCCATTTTAAATTGATTTTTATGCAGGGCGAGAGGGAAGCAAGTTAATTCTTCTCCGTGGGATATCAAGTTTTGCAGCACCATTTCTTAAAGAGGATAAGTTATCCTTTGTCTCTTCAGTCTATGTTTTTGGCACCCTTGTCAAAAACCATATGGTTGTAGCTGTGTGTGTTTATTTTCAGGTCCTCTCTTCTTTTCAGGTGGTCTGCATGTCCATTTTGGTACCAGTACTATGCTGTTTTTATTACTATGTCTCTGTAATATAATGTGAAATCACATATCTTCAGCATTGTTTTTTTCTGCTTAAGGGTACTTTGAATATTCAAGGTCTTTTGTACCTCCTTAGGAATTTTAAAATGTTCTCTTGGGAATGTCACTGGACCTTTGAGGGGACTGCATTCAATCTGGCTTTACATAAGCGCTGAGGAGCTGAACCCAGGCTGGCAGGGTTTGAATGCAAGTGTCTTTAATTCCTGAGCCATCGTCCCAGCCCATGCATATAAATTTATAATTGTTAAAACTTCTTAAATTCATCCCTCTACTGATATGCATTATTATTTTTTTTAATTTATTCCTACTTTGGCTCGAAGTCTGTTTTATCAGATCTAAAAATAGCTTGTGTTTTGGCTTCATTTGCTTGGTATTTTAACTTCCACCATTTCATTTGCAGTTTCTGTACTTCTTTCCTTGTGAGAGGTGTTTCCTGCAGACAATAAGTAGCTCAAGGTTGTGTTTAATCCAATCATCTAACCTGCATCATTCACCCAGAGTTAAGATCATTCAGGGTTATTGTTGAGAAGAATTTGTTGATTCCTTCAATTTACTTTTTGGTTAGATTCTAGCTTTTTTCTCTTCTTTACCCTCCATTAAGACGTTTATGTTGTACTGAGTTAGACATAATAGATTCTTTCCTAATTCTCATGCGTTCATTTATTCCTCTCATGAAATCTTTCTTCTACTCTTGTGATTGAGACTGTCCTTCTCCCTCCTCTGTGTAGTGTAAGATTCTTCTAAGTATCTTCTGTAGTGCTGGCTCGGTGGCCATGATTTTGTCTGAGTGTCTTGAAGCGTCTTGATTTCTTCATTGATTTTAAAAGATAACTTTTCTGGATAATAACCCTGGTTGGCAGTTATTTGCTTTGAGGTTGATGATTCAAATTGACCTTGTTGCTCTGCCTTAATCATAACCCGCTCTTGCACAGTGCTTTTTTTTTTTTTTGTATTTCCTACATAATAGGTGCCTAGAAATGTTTTAATTTAATGTAAAAGAAGAAGTATTTCTTATGCACCTAAAATATAAAATTAATTTTTGTATGAAATCAAAGCATTAAATGACCAAATTATAGCTGAAGCTAGATAAGTCACCATCTATTAAAGTGATTCGTACCTAATATAATATTTTTTTAATTTATTTGAGAGACACAGAGAGAGAGGGGGGGAGAGAGAAAGAAAGAGAGAGAAATTGGCTGGTATAAAGAGAGACAGAGAGAGGCAGATAAAGAGAGAGAATGGGCATGCCAGGGCCTCTAGCCGCTGCAAACGAACTCCAGATGCGTGTGCCCCCCCTTGTGCATCTGGCATATGTGGGTCCTGGGGAATCAAACCTCAGTCCTTTGGCTTTGCAGGAAAATGCCTTAACCATTAAGCCATCTATACAGCCCCCCTAATACATTTTGATGTGAGTGAATCCCTTTAGGATTTCACTTGATTCTATTAACTACTCTCTAAATTATTCTTATCTGTTATTTGGAAGACTCTGCTTCCACTGCTCTGTTCATATTGTCTTGTAATCTTAGTTCTTCTATTTCATGCAGAAGTGTTCTGCACTAGAAACTCTCTAATAATTTCTGGTACATGGTAAATTTTCAATAGTTTAAGACACATGCAATATGGTCTATCTACTTGCCTGTCCCCACAAATCTCCAATTCCTCCTTGGAAGGAGTTTCGCTAAAATAGAGTGCAAAATAATAAGGATTCCTTAAGTTGAATAACCTCGGTGAGGAGGAGCCTAGACACAGCTCCAAAATTGATAATCCAGTGTTGGAAAGTCTTAATAAATATGATACTTCTGGGCTGGAGAGATGGCTTAGTAGTTAAGGTGCATGCCTGTGAAGCCTAAGGACTCCAGTTCGATTCTCAGGTCTCACATAATCCAGATGCACATGGTGGCACATGCATCTGGAGTTCGTTTCCAGTGGCTGGAGACCCTGGCATGCCCATTCTTACTTTCTCCCTGTGTGTCTCTCTCTGTCTCTAATAAATAAATTAAAATAAATCTTTAAAAATATGATACTTCTAAGGAAAAATTGATAAACATTTAAAAAGCTACCTAAAACAAAACAACTTTCTTCATCTTTAGCAAAAATTATTTTATTATTTCAGAAAATATACATTTTATTGGTGGAAAATATCTATATATGGCTATTTAGTGTCTGAAATATAGTTATTTTCCATAGTGTTCTCTCCTCCTATTTTCACTACCTTAAGGTAATAGATGTAAGCTTAAATTTGCATAACCAACATTGAGAACTTATGACTATGAAAGAAGAAATTTCTGGAAAAAATAGTAAATAATACATACTTTAGAGATTTCAATTTTTAAAAATTCTATCTCACATGGAAAATCAGGTTATGATGTTTTTTAAAGAACCTGAAATATTGAATCTTTTTCATTATATTGCTAGTTTGGGTAAAGAAATTATTATATATAATTGTATTGCATTAAAAAAGTATTTATTTATTTATTTGAGAGCAACAGACAGAGAGGGAAAGAGGCAGAGAGAGAGAGAGAGACAGAGAGAGAGAGAGAGAGAGAGAGAAGGAGAGAGAATGGTGCACCATGGCTTCCAGTCACTGCAAATAAACTCCAGATGCATTGTCACCTTGTCCATATGGCTTACTGTTTATGGCTTACGTGGGTGCTGGGGTATTGAGCCTTGAACTGGGGTCCTTAGGCTTCATAGGCAAGCACTTAACAGCCACCTCTCCAGCCCCTATGATTGTATTGAATTTTATAATTCAGTAAGACCACAAATCTAACAAATTTGCTAAGGTGATGAAAAGTTTTTTTTAAAGTATTAGCTGGGCAGGTTGGCACACGCCTTTAGTCCCAACACTTGGGAGGCAAAGGTAGGAGGATAGCCATTTGTTTAAGGCCACCCTGAGACTACATATTGAATTCCAGGTCAGCCTGGACTAGTGTGAGACTGTCCTTCGAAAAACAAAAAAAATAGGGCTGGAGAAATGGCTTAGCAGTTAAGGCATTTGCCTGCAAAGCCTAAGGGACCAAGTTCACTCCTCTAACATCCACGTTTGTTTGCAGTGGCTAGAAGATCTGGCATGGTCATTCTTTCTTTCTCTATCTGCCTCCTTCTCTCTCTCAAATAAAAATATTTTACAACATAAAATAATCAAAAGAATAAAAAGAAAAGAATAAAAGTATCATGATGAACACTGTAACAATTATTTTTCATCTTTTTAATTTTTCATTTATTTGAAAAGAAGGTGGTATGTATAAAGGAAACACATTTGGAGGGCATATATACACTACTTGTGTTTAATTTTTCTTTCTTGAAATTTATATTTTTAAAAATATATACTATAAAGAAGGTAATAAGAGTGGTTATGTACATGTGTGAAAATGTCAATGAAAAAGCAACAGAAGTATTGTAGAGCACATATTATGGTATACACTTGTGATCCTAGCACTTGTGGGCTCAGGCAGGAGAGTCACAAGTTCTAAGACTAACCTGGGCTGCCTAGAGAGACAGACTGGAATATAAACAAACTGTTCTCAGTGCGGTAACCGGCTCTCAACTGTGTGTTTCCCCTTTGCCCATCTCAGTAAGGAGCGTGAATGAAGCACAGTTCTTTTAGAAAAATATGCAGGAATGCCTCAAGACTAGAGTAAGATATTTGGGGTTCTTTAAGTGAACATTCCACACTAAAAATCACTACCTTATTTTCAAATTTTTAAATAACTTCTTAATTGTTTATTAAAGAGAAAGATGGGTGAGGGAGAATGAGCACGTTAGGACAGCCTGCCACAGCACGTGGACTCCAGATGCACGTGCCACTTTGTGCAGCTCACTCTACATGGGTTTTGGGGACTTGAACACAAGTCGTCAGACTTTTATGCAAGTGTGTTTAACCACTTAGCAATCTCTGCAGCCCCCAAATAGAGATTTTATTTATTTATTTTTAATCTGTTTGTTTGTTTTCAAGGTAGGTTTTCACTTTAGCCCAGGCTGACCTGGGAATTCACTTTGTAGTTCCAGACTGGCCTTGAACTCATGGTGATCCTCTTATTTCTGTCTCCTGAGTGCTGGGATTAAAGGCGTGCACCACTATGCATATTTCGAACATATTTTCAAGGGTTAAGTCAGAAATAAAATATTTACCTTTTCCTCTCTGGTTCTAGTTCCTCTGGCCAGTTCTAGAAGTGGCCTGTGAAGGAGGTCCCTGTAGCCCCTTAACAAGAACCTTCTGGGCGACTCCGTGACATTCTTCAGAAGAGGAGAGCTCATGATTGCCCGTCTGTTTTGTAAGAGGCAGACAGAATAAATCCAAAAGTTTATACTTTGTTTCGCATTAAAAATAAGCACACAGCCAAAATTACATCAATATAATTAATAAAATTCATAGTAGTTTTATCTAATATCCAGTTGGTGCTCAAATTTCATCAGTGGTTCCCAAAATGTCCTTTTCCACATGTTTGGCCTGCATGGGCCCAATGAGAACCATATCCTGCCTCTGGTCTTCTGTCCCTAGGCTGGCCTTGACATGCTGACTGGATTAGATGTGCCACAGGCATCCTATAGACAAATTTGTCCATTACTTCCTCCTGGAAGCAATTACTCATTTTTGAATATTTTATTTTGCTTTCCCTAATATCATTTCCACAAAAAAGGACAGGATATGTGGAGAAACAGTTTGGATGGCATTGGGCCGTTGGTAGCTACATATTTTTCAGTTGAGAAGCATAAAGCATGACTTTATATTCAACATTAGAAACATATTTTTTTCCTCTTGGCTCTAAGGTATGTCTCAATGAAGCAATTATTTTAAGATAGTTTAAAGAGTAAATAAATTTAGGGAACTTGTTAATAATGTTACCGATTAAACTTTATATTTTTAATTAATCAACACAAAATACAACAAATATACATAAAAGTTTGCAATGTCAAAATCGTTGGTAAGCAGAATTTTAAATATGTGTATTTTAGTGAAAAAAATGAAAATACTTATATAACCAGAGATAATATTTCCATATAGGAGTGTAGAATATCATATTTTATGAAAAATTTGTAAATATAGTGTTTTATAGAGGTTGGTGGTATGACTCCTGTAAAATTTTAGCTTTTTAAAAAACATTTTATTTATTTACTTATTTATTTGAAAGAGAGAGACAGACAGACAGACAGAATGGACACATCAGGGCCTCTAGTCACTGCAAATAAACTCCAGATGCATGCATTATTTTGTGCATCTGGCTTTATATGCATACTGGGGAATCAAACTTGGGTCCTTAGGCTTTGCAGGCAAGCACCTTAACTGCTGAGTCATCTCTCCAGTCCAGATTTTAGCTTTGTTAAAAAAGAAACTGAACATTTAGCATTGAATCTAGACAGCATTTTATTATTACTGTTTCTCATATATAGATTTTCTACGTCTGATATATGGAGTTTCAGTTTACATATAATTTGTCATATAGACTTAGGTTGTTATCACTAAATGTATAGTTGTAGGTGGCGATGGACATGGTTAATCTTGAAAACTTAACGGGATTTCGAATTACCATTGACTCAAATCTCTGGGCTGGTCTTGAGCGATTTTTCTAGCTTACGTTAGCTGAGGTGAGCAGACCCACTGTAAGTGTGGATGGGATCATTCCATGGGCTGAGTCAAATGGACAGTGACGGCTGAGCGTGAGCATGCACGGTCCTCTGCTTTCTGACTGTGGACCCAGTGTGACCAATGGCTTCATGCTCCTGTTGCCGTGCCTTCCCCACCAGGATGGACTGCAACAAGCCTGGGAGCCAAAATAAACCCTTCCTTTCTCAAGTGGCTTTGGTCAGACATTATGTGTCCAAGTCAGACAATCACTCCTTTGCCTAAAATCAGCTATTGGCTTTTCAATGGCACATAAGATGCACATACATGAACAGCGTGGGCAGGTCCAGGTTCTGATAACCATGAAATCACACTGGATTTCTTTCAGTTTTTTTAGATATGCAAAATCATATGCTACCTCAGGACCTTTGCACATTCTGTTCTCACTGCCTAGAACAACTTCTTTCACTCTTTACGTGACAAAACTCCTCTCTCCCCTCAAGTCTCTTTAAATGTCACTATTTGCACTGATTACCATGAGCTACAACTTTGCCTTGTAAAATTATTCTCTGTGTTATTCTTTGGATTATCTCTTTCATTGCATTTACTGTACCCACCAGCATTTTTTTTTTAAAAGTTTATTTTATATTTATTTGAGAGTGACAGAGAGAAATAGGCAGGTAGAGAAAATGGGCACGCCAGGGCCTCCAGCCACTGCAAATGAACTCAAGATCCCCTATGCGCCATCTTGTGCATCTGGCTCACGTGGGTCCTGCGAAATCAAGCCTTGAACCTGGGTCCTTAGGCTTCACAGGCAAGTGCTTAACCACTAAGTCATCTCTCGATGCCCTTTCCCCCAGAATTTTTCTTTACCTCTCACATTTTTTTTTGTAACAATAGGAATGCTCAGATGGGCTGGGGAGATATCTCAGCAGTTGAGAGTGGTACATGCATCTGGAGTTTGTTTGCAGTGATAAGAGGCCCTAGCACACCTATTCTGTCTGTCTGTCTCTCTCTCTTTCTCTCCATGCTTGTAAATAAATGAATAAATAACTAAATGCAAATGCACAGTAGACTTCGAATATGAGTGAAAGTCCAAGGTGCCTTGCTAGAGGGGTTGTAAGAGTCCTCGTGGTCTTTCAGAACTGGGGTGAAGATTTGGGGCCAATGGGCAAACTCATTTGTAAAACAGAGGAATGAACATCTCTATGATAGAGAGCCATGGAGTGCAGCAACATCACTGCCTGAAGTTTTTATTTTGAGGGGGGGCTATGGAATGTGCCTGGTGAACTAGAAGATGACGTGATGGAGATTCCCAGCCCGAGCGAGGCCAGTAAGTGCCACGTGGTATGTTCTTAATGCTTCTAGTAAAATGAGAGGCAGGGGAGAGAAAATCTAAAGGAAACACTGTTAACAAGCCAAGTCTTAATGGTTCCAACAGTCTCAGCCTCCCAGATGGCCGCCAACGTGGAAATGAAGGAATGGCTTTTGAACTAAAGCCCTGTGTCAGGAGAATAGGGTGCAAGGACAAGGTCAAGAGTGTCAAAGTCAGAGTGTTTGTTGGAACCTCAGAAATAACCAAGGTAGGAAGAAAACCAAGGTAGGAAGGCCTCAGCAACCCGTTCACATGGACCACCATCATGCCTCAGAGATGGAGGCGGTGTCCTTGCTCTCCTCAGTGAAACGAGACAGTTTCTCAGGACGAGATGGGGGGCATCATCCTTTTGGAAGCCCGAGGGAGACGTGGCCTTTTTGTTGTCATTGTGTTTGTTATTTGGCATGTGTATGTGTCTGTGTGGTGACTGTGGTGTAATCGTATATATATATGCCCCTGTAGTGGTCCCTGCGCTTGAATGTGGTGGGGGTCGGGGTCTGGGTCCTTGATTGGGGTGTCTATAGTTTAAAGTTGGGTGTCCCACTCCATCACACTTCGAACCATTCTTATTTGATCCAGAGCCTCTTCCTCATACAGATTCTTGCTGTTTTTCACAAACCAGGTCCATTCCCTGGCATATGCTCCCTCCCTCTGTGCGATTGGGGTTCCAGGATCCAGAGGCCATACCCAGCTGTTTACATGGGATCCAGAGGTTTGAACGCAGGTGGCTTCAGGCCTCCTCAAACACTCATGCTATGAAGGAAGCATATTTAATCACAGAGCCATTTCTGTAGCCCAAGACGGTCTTATGACTAAGACATTTGTGGTTTTTTACTTTGGTCCAAATGAAGCAAATTCCAGTAAGATCCACTGAAGGCTCACGTGGACAAGAAATCTCAGGTTTAGACTGAAATGGATACACACCAACCAAATGCAGACATTCTGGGTTCCCTGAACTCCACTGGCAGGAAGCAGGCTGGGGAAACTAAGCTTCAGAGATGTGCTATGTGTGTTTTTGATAAAAGCAAAGGAATATGTAAAACCCATTAATATATAAGATTAATATGCATAAGTAGCTAAAATGAAAATCTGTTGACTAAAGAAACAAAAAGGAAGATTCAGAGCATGGGATTAAAAGTCCAGTGGAGAGGGCTCAGAGCTACCAAGTATTTCCAGACTCTGAGATTTTATCAAAGAATATCCAACATCTGCTCATCTGGATTTAGTTGCTGCCATATACCTGTACAGATCTCAGCCTCCAGTGACTTTGTCATCTCCCTCCTGCTGTGGGCCAGGGTGATCTGTGTGATCAAGCACTCACAGCAAAATGATGTGCTATTTCTTTCCATCTCTTTCCTCACTTTCTGTCGCTTAGTATGCTGGTATTGTCCATGGTCTACTCTATATCTGCAGGAGGATTGATGGGGTTATAGCTTGCCTACGTTTGCCTGAGTTAAGCCCATTCTTCCAAAAATAATTGTTTCCCCTTTTACTCCTCAAATGTCCTGGATTTGGTGATAAATTATATCAATTAGCTACTGTTTGCATCTCTAGCATTTGATACTTCCAGTCATATATCTATTTGCATGTTCTAAAACCATGCCATCATGTATAGGATGTGCACGTGTGCGTGTTTGGGGGGGAGAGAAAGAGTGTGTGTGTGAGAGAGAGAATATGCACAGTGGGCTTAAAACATGGTTAGAAAGTAGAGACAAAAAAATGCTGTGCTGATATCTACTAAATCCACTAAGCATTTCTCTTCTGTCCATTACCTTGTTTATTACTAAACTCGGCACTATGGTCATGTGCCTGTCAGTGGCTTAATTCCAATGTTCATGTTTGCCTTGACAACCAGTATGATTTGCTCTTATTAAGGCCAGCCTTTACATAGATACTTCATATCAATTATATTTCATTTCTCTTTTTCTTTCATGCAGGATTTGAAATTTGAAAAAGAAGGGACCAGCCAAGATATTCCCATGTCCTGTTTAAAGACGGACAAAATATTTGAGAAGTATGTTCCTTAATGTTATTGGATGCATTTTATTTGTGTTGTGTGTGTGTGTGTGTGTGTGCAAGAGAGAGAGAGAGAGAGAGAGAGAGAGTATTTCTATGGATCAAGTATGGTGACAAGCACTAGGTAAGTAATGCCCCCTAAGGGTCAGGGCTTTGATAGACCCTGTTCCCATTTCATCGTGGAATAAACGTGTGCTACTTATAGGTTGTTGCGGTGCGGGCCATCTAGCCATGCTGGGACAGCAGGGAGCCATGCTTTATTGTTCTCAGAAAAGGTCCAGATTCTTGGACCTGTGGAAACTTCCAGGGTGTGGACATCACAGCCAGTCTCCTCTCATGCAGCAGGAGCAGGTGCAGGTTCAAAGGCAGCTTTCAGGGCTGGGGGGTAGTCTCACTTTGAACCTTAGGCTTTACCTTGAACAGGGTAGCCAGCATTCCTCGGCATCAGCTACCTGTCAGTTACACAGGAATTACCGTACTTTTTGTTGGACTATCCTGAGGGTTGAATGAGATAAGAAACAGAGTGTCTGAATGAGTGGTCCTGAGCATGCTAAACAATAATGTCACTTCATACAGAGACCATCAGTGGTTCTCCACAGGGATCAATTTTGTCCCCAGGGAACATTTGCCGGTGTCTGGGTTGTGATGACTGGGACTAGGTAGGGTGGCTAGCGGGCAAGATCAGGATTCTGTTAAATATCCTTTCAAGCACAGGACAACCCCCACAGCAAAGTATGATCGTGTTCCAACTGTCAGCAGCGGTGAGGTTGAGAAAGCCTGCTGTGCATGTGGGCTATGCCACCACCTCCATTTCCCTTAAAGCCTAATCCTTCTAGCAGCACAAATATGACACCAACAGAGGGGAACCTGTCTCCCTGTGAGGACTACTCAGTGTCTGAAAGATAGGACTGTGTGTCACCAAGGTGTCCTTTTCTTTCTCAAGTAGTGAGGTGTTGGAATGGCATTCTTGTCATATCCCAATATTTCTAATGATGGGATGTTAGACTAGGAAAATGGTTGGGTGGGTCTGTGAGAGTTCATATGAGAGAGAGCTCATTATGGGCAAATATGCAATAGTGACAATAGGAACTAAGCTAAATAGTCAACAATAAGCAGTAAGGGGTCATTGAAATAAATTATGGTCAACTGAGTATTAAACATTAGGGAGTAACTGAAAATTAGGCCACACCAGCAAAACAAAAGAAAACGCCTACTATATACAAAATGGAGAAAAAAAGGTTTCAAAGAAGTGTTGACATCATCGCTCTCACTTAGCTACGAACAGAAGATGGCATTTTAGCAGTGGTCATATCAGGGTTGTGAGACACTGGGAAGGTAATGCTCCAAGGAGCAGAAATCCAAACAGCCCTCTGCCTCCATGGTTTCCACCTTCATGCTCTCAGTCAACCTTGCGTAGAGAATATGTGGGGAAAAGAAACAACCCAACAGGAATCTGTACTTTCTTCTTGCCATTATTCTCTAAACAATATGGTACAACCATTGTCAGAGCATTTGCATTGTATTAGGTATTTCAAGTCATTTACAGATGGTTTAACCTACACGGGAGGATGTATGTAGGCTCTATGCAAATACTATAGCACTATACAAAGGGAACTTGAGCATCTGAGGATTTTGCTGAATCTTGGAACCGTTCACAGTGTATACCGAGGGATAACTGAACTAGTATAATCATAAAATAATAAGAGCTCTTTTGAGGGTAAGACAGGAATAATAATTTGCCTTAGGACTCCCTGCAGATGTGATCCTGTGCTTGCTCCTGGCTCCTGACCTAGAACGCGATTGCTTCCAGGAGCTGAGCTCCCCATAGCGTTTCTCTGGGTACCTGGTGTCCTGCTCAAGCTGGGGCTTAACCTTTTCTTATGCATGATGCTTCCTTTTAACGTTAAGGAAGTTATTTTTAGAAAACTTTTAATTACAAAAAAGTGGCATTGGAACCAGGGACTGTGTCTTTTTCTTTCTTCCCTTCTGATTATAATTGCGAATGTAGCATCTAATTATTTAGCTTAAAATTTTTAAGGAGATTTCTGAGTTCCTTGCAATTCTTGCCAAGGGAATAAAGAAAGAAACTGAAGAACTCATCTTACTGTGGTTAACATCAAATTTTTGATGTTTACTAATGGAATCTGTTTACCTTCATAACTGTATAATAGAGCCATTAAAGACAATAGATACAGTAGTTTAAAAGTAATAAAATTTACAACAAAGTGTATTTAATTTGAAATTGAATTGCCAGCAAATGGGTGTTCTAATGAGCCCTTGTGTCAATGTGGCTCTAACCAAGTTAAGGGAAATCATTTGTGTCATAGGAAACTAAATCAGCAGTGAGACCTCAAAGGCCATTCCTCTGGTGGGGGTACAGTCATTGTCACAGATGGCCTTGCTGATGGGATTAAGCTGAAGTCAGAAAGGGAGATACATGATCCTTCTTAATTCAAACGCATTTCGGGAAGCAGGCAAGCAACATCAAGACCCAAGAAGCAAAAAAAAAAAAAAAAAAAAAAAAAAAAAAAAAGCAGTCAACAGAGACTCAGTGTTGATAGGTTGATAGGCAGGGAAGAGCCCAGGGGGTATTTTGAGGGCAGAAATAGATCTTGATCTCAGGCCATAGCACTGAAGAGAGAAAATGCTTATGTCAAGTCAGCTGCTTAAATGAATCTACTTAAATGAATGCTTTTCTTAAAGTCACATGTTGTACAGTTTATAAGATCAAAGAGGAATTCGGGTTGCAAACACGAAATAGTTCTCAGATAGTCAGTGCTCTGTATCTGTGGGTTTCCAGTGCCTGGCAGATGGAAAAGGTAGTTAGGCCTAAGTTGGTCTCCACTGTACTGAGCATATATGTACTTTTTCCTTCATCATTATTCCCTACAGACAATGCGGTACGCTAGCTAGCGTACCATATTTATAGAGGATTTGGCTCTATTAATCATCTAGAGATGGCGTAAATTACACACACGGATCTGTGTGGGGTTTCCTCGAGAACTCAGTAGTTCCATACACGATCTCGAGCCTCTGGATTTTGCTGTCCATAGGAGGACCAGAAGCCTATCCCCCACCTAATACAGACCGGGACGGGCAAATGTGTGGGAGCTATTGGTTATTTCTGAAACAGCTGCCATTTTCATTGCCGGGAGATCAGGAGTCAGGTAGCAAAGTCACATACTTTATGGGTCTGTACTTCAGAAGCCACATCCTCCCTGGCTTCAGTCACCCACAGCACCTGTAAGGCGGTGTCATACCTGATTCCAAGTTAATCTGACAAAATGTTCAAGGAAAACACCAAACTGTATTGTGATCCCAAAGGCAAGGCTTTTACTTCTCCCTGACTGTTGCTGTCTCCTTCTCTCCTTCCTAATTTAGCCATCTATCCACTGCCGATGGGAGTTCTTGCAAAAGAGACGGGGCCACCAAGCTTGCTTCATTCAGAGACCTGTCTGGAGTTTGCACAGGGGCTTGCCACAAGGTCAGCATCGGAAACTGGCTCTTCTCTTGATGCACAGTGTAACTGAAGAGCCCAGTCACGCGATGGTCCTTGCTAGTCTCCTCTTTCTCCTGTAAGACTCTTGAGAGAAATGGACTTTTAGCAGGTCTTCATAGATTTTTTATGACAATTCCATGCTAAAAGCCAGTGGCTTAGAGCTCTCCATGGGAAACCCTTGGCATTCCTGAAAACAGGGTGCTTCATGGGACCAGCCTCAGTTCCTGCCACCACGCAGGTGACACGGGCTTGAGATTAGATGAATCTTCTCCGACTCCATGTGACACTCACTTTGATGGAGGTTGTAAATGCAAGAGAGATTGTGGTATAATTCCTCAGACTGGCGTTTCTGCCCCCTAGTCACCATTCGATTATCTTCCAAATTGCCGTGTTTCAGAGAGATAAAGATTTTTTATGGCTTGCTGCCTTGAAACAAGCGTGAGAGCCAGCGCCGAGGCGGCTAAGCGGCCATGCATAGTAATTCTACTGGTAAATGACAAAATCTTTGTTTGTATGACATTTCTAAAATTACTACAGAAGATGAATCTAAAACACAAAATGTCACATTTGGCATGCAAAACTATCACAATATATTTCAGTATAAAATTCATGGAGGCGTTTAATTTAGAATGTGTTTAATAACTCCGTCTGCCTGCATCAGTAATCCTGCCTTGAGGTCTAAAAAGATTGTCTTATTTATTTGCGTGGTGTTAATTTTTAACATACTTTTGGAAACCCAAATATTAAGGTTAAGTCTTTGTTGTTAATTAAGATTTTCTAATTAAACCAAAAAATAATTGTTATTCTGATTAGTTTTTAAGTATGATTTGTAAGGGAAAACAAAAGAACTTGAACAACTTTCATTGTTTATTTAACTGTGATTTTTAAATTTATTTATGAGAGAGAGAAAGAGAGAGAGAACAGGTGCACCAGGTCCTCTAGCCACTGCAAACAAACACCAGCTGTGCCACCTTGTGCATCTGGCTTACTAGGTACTTACTAGGTGGGTACTAGGGAATCGAGCCTGGGTCCTTAGGCTTCACAGGCAAGTGCCTTAATCACTAAGCCATCTCTCCAGCCCTTAACTATGATTTTTAATTCTAGGAGCATACTATCTATATGGAAATATGCATTGTCTCTTCAAAGATGTTTTAGACAATACTAATTTGTCACTTCTGTTGGGTGAAAATTAACCAGGGATACCACTCACCTGAATGACTTAGAGTAACTTCCTCTTAAAACTGACAATAGGGCTGGAGGGATTGTTTATCAGTTAAGGCACTAGCCTACAAAGCTAAAGGACCCAGGTTCAATTCCCTAGACCCACATAGCCAGATGAGGAAGGTGGCACATGCTTCTGGAGTTCATTTGCAGTGGCTTTTGGGCCTGGTGCACTCATTTTCTGTCTTCCTTTTTCCCCTTCTTTCTCTCTGTCTCTGCCTCTTTCTTTCTCAAAAATAAAATATAAAAAAACACTGACAGTAAATTTTGACTCATGCAAATTCTACTAGTGAATTCTTCAAGGTAAAATTATTCAGAGAAGTGAAACACCATGACATTTCTTGTCAATAATCCTGGTTTAATTATTTAAAATATTTTATTTTATTTATTTATTTGCGAGTGAGTGAGAAGGAGGCAGAGAGAGAGAGAGAGAGAGAGAGAGAGAGAGAGAGAGAGAGAGAGAGGAGCATGCCAGGGCCTCCAGCCACTGCAAACAAACCCTAGACATATGTGCTACCTTGTGCATCTGGCTGTACGTGGGTACTGGGGAATTGGACCTGGGTCCTTTGGCATTGCAGGAAAGCACCTTCACCTCTAAGACATCCCTCTAGCCCATGGCTTAATTTTTAATCTGAAATAGTAGATCATCAAATCATCACTTTGTATAAACTTTTGGTGCTTATTAAACATGAATATGGCCTGTTTCTTGCAACTGTGGGCAAACAAAGAAATTCAAATGTGGAAGCCTGTGAGGGAGTGTATTCTATCAGATGAGGTGTGATTTTGACACATTTAGCAAGCAGTCTGCTAATCAACGTGGGCTATTATCTATGATTAGCTCTTTTCAAATTCCCCGTGTGAAGCTCACTGCCCAGGCTCACCCATTTCTCAGCATCTTAGTGGCATGCTGTGTGGTTTTTTGACGTGTTGGTATCCTGTTACTCCTCTCTCACTATAGTAGATGAATGGTTTCTGATGTCACAGATTATTAACATGCCATGCTTAAAAACTAGCTGAATGTACCCTCCTATCACCAACAAGCTTGCTCTTTGACCTCCTAATTATATATCCTGTGTCCTTGTCTGTTATCATTGCTAATACCTGACAATTACAGCTTGAGTAAAAATAATTGTCTCTCATTTTTTTTTTTTTTTTTTTGCGCCTCTGAAAATGCAATTTTTGTGGATTGCCTGGTTTGATCGAGTTTCCGTGTAATTGAAGAACTCGACCTTTCCTGCAGGGTGCACAGGCTCACTTGCCACCTCAGCCTCTCCAGATCCGTATCAAATGCATCAGGGGCCTCAAGGACAAGGTCCCCCCAGGCTCCTATGCCCTCAGAGCATCCCTGCTTGATCGCCCAGGGAGTTGTGTCCTTCAAGAGTGGCAGACAGAGGAGCTGAAGACAAGGACACACCCAGTTCACCATGGAGGGAACTTTTATGATGTGGGCCTCTATTGGCATGACAGCCTCTCTGTGGTAAGCTAACTTCTGTGGTCCAGTGTTACGTTGTTGTTGCTAAGCTTCCCGCTTTCCCTTTCTGCCCACCTTGCCACTCTATCCAGGCCGCTTTAGAGAATCAACTTGTTGCAACAAACATAATTTCATTCATGTTTTCTTTCATGCGCACATTCACTTGCTTAACAAATGCCCAATACGTATTTAATATGTGTCAAGCCCTCTTATGGTTCATTCATTGAGACCTTCAGCTGTGTATTGTCCTTCCTCATCCGGAGTATGTTCTGAGGCTGGAGAGAGAGCTCAGTGGGTTAATTGCTTGTCGTGCAAGATTGAGGCCCTCAGAGTGATCCTTAGAAGCCATTTAAACGCTGGGTGTGGTGGCACATGCCTGCAATCCCCGGGGTTGGGAAGGAGGAGATGGAAAAGCCCTAAGGGTTACTGGTCAGCCAATCTAGGCTAATTGGTGAGTCCAGGCGATGAGAGACCGTGTCACGAAGGAGATGGTGGCATTCCTAAAGAAGACATCTGAGCTTCTCCTCTGGCCTCTGTACACATGTGCAGGCAGGCACACCTGCAGGCATAAAATGTGCACATCCATAGATGCACAGGAAATAAAAGAACATTTTGTGGATTCCTGATCTCCTTCCCTTATTCAGGGTTGTGATGGAAGGCTCTCACTGGTTCATTCTGGTGTATGCATGTCAGCAGCCAGAGCTGCTCACATCAGGTGAAAACCAGGCTGTGGGGAAGGGGACAAGTGGGTGGAGCTGTACGGAAGTTACGTGATGCCACAGGGGAGTGTGTTGTCTACAGGCAGGTGCCAAAAGAGAGAGTGCTGGGAGAAGAAGTGGTGGGTGAGACTGGAAGAGACCTTGGAGACAGGAGGGGGAGCAGGAGGCTGAGGGCATCAGGGTGTACACAGAAGCCCTAGGGTCAGGCTCACCTGCCTCCCAAATATTTGTGCCGGACAGATGGTGTCCTCAAAAGAACTTGAGTCAGAAAGGACAGAGCAAAAGGAGGCTGGTTTAGTCCCAGTACCTCATCTCATTCAGATGCACTGGGGGCATTGTACAGACGTTGCCCAATTATAGAATTATTATAAAAAAATCACAAACCCCAAAAGGATCAATATTGTTAACACAGAATGATATTAAAAAAATTTTTTTTTTCTTATCAGGAAGCGGATTTTTCACTTCTCACCACCTTAACTTCATAGTATGACCCTGGACTTTTTCTTTTTTTCTTTTTTTTTTTTAAAGTAAGGAATACCTCCATAGTTGAATTGTGAGAACTGAAAAAATATAGCATCAATAAAAGCCATGCTACTAGAACCAAAGTACAAGGTGACCTCCCACTATCATTTAGGAGTTGATGGGTGTTAAAAACAAACACAGGTCCATTACTGGAAGACATGTACTACATAGTCATGGTGTTTATTAGCATGATATGTACTAAATAGTCAATAGTCATGATATGTATGAAATTGTCATGGTGTGTACTAGTCATGTTATGTGTGCATCATAGTTTGGAAAACCAATGGTGACATCAGAAATTGCAATTGGGATTTAAGAATTGACTTTTTAGGAAATGTTTAAGCAAAAAGAGACCTTGGCTAAGAAACTTCATTGAGGCACCAACTAAGCCTCTGGTGGTGCATTTGCAAAATGGGTGCAACTACGCCAGGCTACCACAGACATGTGAGAAATGACTGAGCTAATGCTTGCAGCAATACACCACACCAATACCTAGCAAGCATTCCAAATCTACCATTATTATTATTGTCATAATTACGCTGTCTCTTTGATAGTGAAGCCCATAAATTTTTACCCACTGGACTTTTATTTTAATTAATGTGATAAATGCTTATATTTCATATAATTTTCAAATTAACCTTTGGTTGAGAACAATGTAGGTTAACATTTTTTTTCCTCCACTAAATGATCCCAAAGGCCTTGTTAAGAAGCGAGGGGTACATGTGTGGGATGTTAGTCTAGGCTGGTTACAAGATGACTTTTTCCCTGGAGAAGCCACGGAGTGCCAGCGGCAGAATTTGAGGACAGGTACCATCAGGCATCAGACATACTTCAGGTCCTGAATCTAGCTCTTCACTCTCTCCATTTATGAGGGAGAGATTTCAGGACTGTGGTAGTAGCTAAGAATTTAATAAATTTTAAAGGGTCTACTTAGTACTGATGTGCAATTACAGCGTTTGGTACATTTTAATCAAGTATTCCAAATTTTTTTATTTGTTTTTAAAATTTTTATTTATTTATTTGCAAGCAGAGAGAGAGAAGAGAGAGAGAGAATGGGCATGCCAGGGCCTCTAGCCACTGCAAACGAACTCCAGACTCATGTGCCCCTTGTGCATCTGGCTTACGTGGGTCCTGGGGAATTGAACCTGGGTCCTTTGGCTTCATAGGCAAATGCTTTAATCGCTAAGCCATCTCTCCAGCTCAGGTATTCCAAATTTTAAAGCATGGGGCCAGGCTTCTAAAGGAATCTTGCCAGGTGCGAGTCTGTAGTCCTAGCACCTGGGAGGGTGAGGTTGAAGGATTAGGAGTTTAAGGACAGCCTGGGCTATATAGTGAGGCTCTGTATTAGCAAAGAAACAAATGAAATCTTTGAAGAACCAGTTTATTGGAGGCTTCTGCACAAATAACTCTTTTACATTGAAAAGTGATACAGTTTTTATTTTTGTTACTCGCATAGATGCCTGTTCTCCCTAGAGTCACTGATAACGTGTGAGCTCTAAGGGCAGGAGCCACATTTTTCACTGGTTTGCTTTGTAGAGGCTATTACAGGTGAATGGGGGTAACGGGGTACCATGCTGGACAGTGGTAACAGTGTGCTATCTTGGATGGTGGTCATGGAGTACAGTGTTGGAGGATGGTCATGGGATACTGTGTTAGAGGTGGTCATGACATACCATGTTGGATGGTGGTAACACGGGGCCACGTTGGGTGGTGGTAATGGGATGGCATGTTGGATGGTACTGTGTTGGATGGTGTAACAGAGTGCCATGTTGGATGATAGTAATGGGGTACCATGAAGAATGGTGGTAACAGTGCCATGTTGGATGGCATTAATGGGGTACTATGATGAATGGTGGTAATAGAGCACCATGTTGGATGGGGGTAATGGGGTGCTGTGTTGGGTGATGGTAATGGGTGTCATGGTGTATAGTGGTAATAAGGTGCCATGTTGGATGGTGGTAACAGAGTGCCATGTTGGATGGTGGTAATGGGGTACCGTGATGGATGGTGGTAATAGAGCACCATGTTGGATGGTGGTAATGGGGTGCCATGTTGGGTGGTGGTAATGGGGTGTCATGGTGTATAGTGGTAATAAGGTAGCATGTTGGATGGTACTGTGTTGGATGGTGGTAACAGTGCCATGTTGGATGGGGGTAATGGGGTGTCATGGTGTATGGTGGTAATAAGGTGCCATCTTGGGTGGTGGTAATAGGGTATTGTGTTGGATGGTAGTAATGGGGTGCCATGTTGGGTGGTGGTAATGGGGTGTCATGGTGTATAGTGGTAATAAGGTGCCATGTTGGATGGTACTGTGTTGGATGGTGGTAATGGGAAACCGTGATGAATGGTGGTAACAGGGTACCATATTAGACTGTGGTAACAGGGCACCATGTTGGATGGTGGTAACAGGGTACCATGTTGGAGAGGGTACCATGGTACTGTGTTTTCCAAAAGTCTATGTGTGAAAGCTCTGGTCCCCAGGGTGTTACTATGGGAAGGGGTGGAACTTTTAAGAGGTGGGATCTACTGGGAAGTACTTAGGTCTTATGGAATGTGTCCTGAAAGAGGATTGTGAGACCCAGTCTCTTCTTTTTCTTTGCTTTCTGGCGATTGAATGAACTATTGTTTTTGTTCTTTCACACATTTCCTCTGTGGTGGTCTGCATTGACAGAAGCATCAAACAATGACCCCATTGATGTTGGATGAGAACTTCCAAAATTAAACGCCAAAATAATCCTTTTTTTTTGGTCTTTCAAGGTAGGGTCTCACTCTGGTCCAGGCTGACCTGGAATTAGCTATGTAGTCTCAGGGTGGCCTCAAACTCATGGCGATCCTCCTACCTCTGCCTCCCGAGTGCTGGGATTAAAGGCGTGCGCCTCCACGCCCGGCTCAAAATAATCCTTTTTTAATACAGATTAATTGCCTTGGGCATTTTGTTATAGTTGCAAGCACTGACTCATGTGAGGTAAGCTCTGGATAAGACCCCGGTGGGATAACAGGCTGAAGGGACCTTCTTCAAGGAAGTCACAGAACTGCTACGACATGGAGGCTGCAAGGAATGTTCACAGTGTAAGAGGGAATTGAGTCTGTAGGGACTAGAAAAGCTATCAATTTCTCTGACAAGAAATGTGTTTTCCCTTCCTGCCAAACAGAGCAAGAAATATCTTAGAATAGTTGAACTAGCAGCCCCAAATTTTCTTCACATGCCAGAACAAACAAAAGAATTATCTCCTGCCCTAGTCATCAGCCTGAGGAAACGTCACAGAATTCCTGTATCCCTCTCACAATCCCACACCCCCAAGAAATGCTAAGTGACCTCATCCTTTGTATATGTAAGAGGAGCAAAATCTCATGGCAAAAATCCAAGCAGGAAACACACGACACCACCAGAATTTGACAGAAGAATGAAATCATCAGAGGGTTTTGGCTCTCAAAACCAGCATGTCCTATTCCTTCTATGGGGCTCAACCCAATGACGTCCCGTTTTCTCATCGACCACACAATCCTGCCCATCAGTTATGATACTGGTAGTTTGTAGAAGACTGAAAGTTAAAGCAGCACGTGTCCCAGTACACCCACAACGATATCAAACTACATTCTGTGAATCTACTTAATATAGGGACATTCCAGACATCTATTTCATTGCACTGAAAATACAAGCCAATGACAAATACATTTGTATGCTTGCTCCATAAGTAGGGGCAGCTGGATTTTGTAAGATTATTGGAAAATTTGGCATCTGAGAAATGTGCTCTGGAGAGAGAGAGACTCATGGATTTCTTGTTTTTCAAAATATATATTTATTTATTTGAACGAGAGAGAGAGAGAGAGAGAGAAGAAACTGAGAGCAAGAGAGAGAGGGGGGAGAGAGAGAGAGAAAGAACGAGCACTTCCAGGTAC
Organism: Orientallactaga sibirica; assembly: GCA_036365145.1. Lineage (NCBI taxonomy): Eukaryota > Metazoa > Chordata > Mammalia > Rodentia > Dipodidae > Orientallactaga > Orientallactaga sibirica. The sequence continues at coordinate 4,363,424 of JAEOAD010000463.1, read as the reverse complement.
TCTTGCCACTGCATACGTACTCCAGATGCATGGGGTCACTTTGTGCATTTGGTTTTATGAGGATACTGGGGATTCCAACTCAGATCAACAGGCTTTGCAAGCAAGCACCTTTAACTGTTGAGCCATCTCTCCAACCCCTGATCTTGTATTTCTGTGCTAAGTTGGAGAACCAAGAATGAATCACCCAATTGAAATGATAATTATAGGAGATGCTCTGAGTGTGAAGAGGAAAGCCGGCATCCCACACCTCTAAGGTGATAGTAGTGGCGGGCTTTGGAATGAGGAGGTAGTGGTAGAGCAAGAGAGCAGTGTACCTTTCTATCAGGCTGCGCCAGGAGGCCAAGCTTGAAGGTTTACATCCAGAGCTGCTCATGAGTCAGCCTATTGGTGTGGTGTTCAAAATATCTGCAATATTATTTCCATAGAACATTTTTGGTCCCAAATAGTCCACACCTTAACATGATTCTTGTTATATTGGGAGGTAAAAGAGGTTTCATGGCCATCCCAAGATTCCTTATGTAACATGAGATAATAGTAGTTTCCTTGTGCTAGACATAATAAAAATCATTTTTAATCAAATTAATATATGGACTCGAAGCCAAAGCTCATCAGATTGATAGCTTTTGAATTTCCTGGTAGAAACATTTGGAGCCTGTTTAATCTTCTGATATTTATCCTGAAAGAAGTAAGAGAATGTCATTGAAGACCAAGAGACAAAGAATGCAAGAACTATTCTTTTCTTGAAGCTTCTGTTTGAAACGTTCCATAACCTTACAAAAAATTGAACAACATGCCTTTCCTGTTCAGTTTTAATAAAACAGTAGGCAATTTAGAGTATTTGAACAGCAAAAGAATCACTAACTGATTATATAAGGTGTTATTAAGTAATGATTCCTTCAACTAAAACAGTTCTATTAAAAACATCCCAGCTCTTGCTGCAGAAGAAAAAGGTCCAGCACAGTTTAGGAGCCATGGCTGGAAGCCAGTCACACCTGAATGACAATGCAGCTTGCTTAGAAGATAAAATCAAAAGTTTCCAAAAGCATTATTCAATGAAAACATTAAGTTAGGAAAACATAACTGGAAAATTTGTAGGAGTCTTTGGAAATTTGGTGAAAGATTTTACACTTTTTTAAGTTGCATCTCTGCTTGATTTCTCATATACGATTGTGACTAAATAAATATAGAATTTATAGAAGATTGAAAGAAGATGTGCTCAAATAATTGTGAAAAATGTACCATCAGCTATGCATTAAGAGTTGCGACCATTCTTGTATTATGTTGTTATCATCTTTGGGGTGACATTTTAAAATCTCATTATTGAACACTGTCAGAGGTAGCCGAGCTGAAGGGAACTTCTATGGAGTATTAGCTAGAACTGTCAGGCTTGCTCTTCTCATTTTCACTGGCTACAGGGATTGGCCAACTTTTGAACAGGATACAAATAATAGGTTAAAGAAGCAAAACCAGCAAAATTCAGGCAAAGAACATTGATTAATGAAGTTTTAAAAATTCTGAAAGGTCATGTACTCAAGTTCAGCTAAGCCTCAGGCAGATCTAATGAACAAGAGCCAGCCCCTCTGTATGGAGCAGGTAACCCGTGTTGACTTCAAATTTGCTGACATTACAGGGTTATTATTTCTGGAAGGATGCAGTATTCTGGAACAATTTCTCTAATGATTCTATTAAGACCATAGATTCCTTCAATTTAGGGTAAAATATTTTATTTTTCATATTACCCCCATACCATATAAAAATTAAAGAATGTCTTGGATTGAGGGTCTGTGTTAACCAAAGGAAGAAAAATAATCCCTTGATTTTGATGGTACTTAACCTCATTTTCCTTGATAAATCCTCAGGATCACATGTCAGTGTGTGAAGTAATTGAAAGACAAAAATTGAGTTTGCTTAAAAGTCCCTGCCTTGGGCTGGAGTGACTGCTTAGTGGTTAAGCACTTGCCTGAGAAGCCTAAAGACCTAGGTTCAATTCCCTACTACCCATGTAAACCAGATGCATGAGGTGGCACATACGTCTAGATTTTTATTTTTATTTTTTTGCAGTGGTTAGAGGCCCTGGTGTGTCCAATCTCTCTTTACCTCTCTCTCTCAAATAAATAAATAAATAAAATATAAAAACAAGTCATTAACTTGTGGCTATCCTTAGCATTCTTTTTTTCCCCCAGGAATTCTTTGTTTTTATTCTATATTGCATGGTGAGATCCAATTAGCATTTCATACAGGGCAACCAATATTGCATGTAAAATTCTTTAACATGTGACACATTCCAGTCATTTGTGTGTATTGTCTTTTAGTTTGCCCTCTTTTAAATTAATTAATTTATTTTAGTAGTTTTGCTCACAGTGTGAATACATTCATGCTGGTGCCATCAACAGCCTCCTCCCTGTCCTCCCCTGTAACTCTGGTACTCGTCTCTTGTTTTCTAACTCCAAAAATGACATTTGAATTACCCAGTAGCTTTTAACTACCCCTGGGTCACCCTTGACTCAAGTAATCTTACCCTCAGTTAAAACCCATTGCTCTTGGATTAAATCAAACCCTATGCTATAAATGAAAAACTCCAGCAAGATAGCTCCAGCCTTCTCTCTCCACAGTCTTACCCACACCAGGTGGAGCTAGCCTCCCACTGTGTACTCAACCACGCTTTCAGCTGCCACTGTACTCACATAGGTTCCAAGTCCTGGCTTTCCAGACACTAATTTCCACCGACCCTTCAAACTCAACTGATTTGCTTCTGCTGTTATTTGTATTCATGACTTAGCTCCAGTAAGACTTCAGATGTGTTAGGGCATTGGGTATCCAGGACTCTATTTCTAGGGCACGCAGCTCTGCTATCTGGTAGATACTAAACAGCAGCTCCTAAAATACAAGGAAAAATTGTGAAACTAGTTAGAAGGTTGAGGTTAGTTTAAGAGGCATTCAGCTTGTCAAAAATGGACAGTTGCGGGCTGGAGAGATGGCTTAGCAGTTAAGGTGCCTTCCTGCCAAGCCTAAGAACTCCCGTTTGATTCTCCAGGTCCCACGTTTATAGCCAGCACAAAATGTGACCTAAGGGTGCAATGCAGCACTTGCCCACAAGGGGAACATGTGTTTGGTGTTTGTTCATAGCAGCTGAGAGGCTGCTGGCATGCCCTTTCTCTCTCTCTCTCTCAAATTAAAAAACAAATGTGTGGGCTGGAGAGATGGCTTAGTGGTTAAATGCTTGCCTGTGAAGCCTAAGGACTCTGGTTCTAGGCTCGATTTTCCAGGACCCATGTAAGCCAGATGCACAAGGGGATGAACACATCTGGAGTTCATTTGCAGTGGCTGGAGGCCCTGGTGTGCCCATTCTCTCTCTACCTGCCTATTTCTGTATCTCTTTCTCTCTCTCTCTCAAATAAATAAATAAATAAATAAATAAATAAATAAATAAATAAAGTGAAAGTAATATTAAGATTATGTTAAGAGCCATATCTTGCGATCAATAATTTCATTAATCAGCATATACCTGATGGAGAAGAAATAAATAAATCTATGTTGATAATTTTAATATGACTTTTAACAATAACAAATAAATGAATATTGGGGACTGAAGAGATGTTTTAGTAGTTAAGGCACAGGCCTGCAAAACCTAAGAACACATGTTTAAATCTCCAGGTCCCACATAGCCAGGTGCACAGTGATACATGCATGCAATGTTGCACATGCACACAAGGGGGCGCATGCATCTGGAGTTCATAGACAGTGGGTGAAAGGTCCTGGCGTGCCCATTCTCTCTCTTTACCTCCTTCTGTCTCTCAAAAATAAAATAATAATAATAATGATATAATGAATATTGGGGCTGGGGAGATGGCTCAGCCATTAAAGGCACTTACGTGCAAAGCCTGGTGGTCCAGGTGTAATTACTCAGTACCCATCCATGTAAGTGACACACATGTCTGGTGTTCATTTGCAGTGGCAGGAGTTCCTGGTGTGGTCCTTCCTTCCTTCCTTCCTTCCTTCCTTCCTTCCTTCCTTCCTTCCTTCCTTCCTTTTTTCTTTCTCATAAATAAATAAAAAAATTAAAAAGAATATCAGTAATTTCTGGATTTATTCTTCCAAATTGACTTTGTCTTTTCTTCCCTTTTTTAGAAAAATAATATTGTAAGTAAACATTTTCTAAATAAAGTAATGAGCTCAAAAACTCATTTTCTTGAAGCATAAATACCATACAAACATTTCTCCAGATGGGTTTTGTGTTTTGTTTTCTTTCTTTCTTTCTTTCTTTCTTTTTTTTTCTTTCTTTCTTTCTGTCTTTCTTTTCTTTTTTTTTTTTTCTTTTTCTTTCTTTTTTTGTTGTTTTTGGAGATAGGGTCTTACTCTAGCTTAGGCTGACTTGGAATTCACTATGTAGTCTCAGGGTGTCCTCAAACTCACAGCTATCCTCCTTCTAAGTACTGGATTAAAAGGCATGTGCCACCACTCCCAGCTTGTTTGTGCTATTTTCAAGTGAAGACAGTGGTGTTGGGAGTCTGTTATGGAGGAAAAGAAGGAATTCCTTATCAGGTAACTCAAGCCAATTGCACACACATAAAACGTTCTCCTAAAGCCACTCCTTCTGCTGTGGAAGTCTTTGGGTGCCTGTGCAGTGCCCTTCTTATTCTCTGTCCTGGCCATTGCCCCTAGGCAGACTCAATGATTCACTCAGTTCAGGCTGCTAGAATAAAATACCACACAGTGCGTGCCTTAAACAATAGACATTTATTTCTTCAGCTAAGAGACTAAGAAGCAAGAGATCAAAGTTCAACAGATTCATGTCTCTGGTGAAGGCCCTCTCTCTGCTCCTCTATGTGGGTTTCTCACCGTGTGCTCACAGAGCCTTACTTAGGCCCCTCCACTGCATGGTGCTAAGCTGGGATTTCAAAAAGGAAACTTGAGACTATTACCTAAGAGTTTATCCTACCACTATGTGCAAGTGAGAAGTAAGATTAATAAGTAAATAAGCACTTCTATGTTCAGTACAGTGTATATAATAGAAGTGTCATGAGAAATGTGGGAATTTGCAGCTTTTGTGAATTTATAAGAGCTTGCTTGAGTTGTGGCACTCTTAGGTGTTGGGTGTTAATTCAGCCAGAAATTATTACAATGTACATAGATGAGTAGGTTAATTTTATTTTGTATTACATACTGAATTTTACTTGTTCATTAATCTAGTTACCAACCACCTACTGGTAAGGTTAAGATAATTATAAAATCTTTGCTACTCCCCCAGTGAAGGGCGAGACCTCCTCGTGAATGAGAGGGCTTTCTGTGACTACTTGACTGAGAGAGTGGATGAGAATGCTGTCACTCAGTTTGGGGTTTGAGCCTGGCTTGCAAGGCCATTGGCAACCTTTGTCTTCTGTCTTGGAATCCTTGCTCTAAGGAGTTCATGTCATTGTGTAAAAATTCCAATTACCCTGCTGGAGAGACCAGAACGTGAGGCCTGTGACTATAAGAAGGAGAAAGTATAAGTCCAGCCAAACCTTCCACCTGTCGCTCACAGGAAGCAGGACAAGGAGTCACCTTGGACCTTCTTTTTAGCCCAGACACAACCTGAGGAACAGCTCCAAGGGGCCAATCGTGGCATACGAAGTAGGTGAGTCACTCCACTGAGTCGTGCCTGAATTCTTCAGCTCAACAATGGAGAAATCAGTTAAACATGACTGTTTCAAGCTACTAAGTTCTGAAGTACTTTGTTAAGGAGCAATAAATAGCTGAAGGATTTTTAATATTTTATTCATTTATTTATGACAGACAGAGACAGAGGAGAGAGAGAGAGAGAGAGAATAGGCTCACCAGGGCCTCTAGCCACTGCAAAGAATTTCTAGGTGCAAGCGTCACCTTGTGTCAGGCTTATCTGGGTACGGGGGAATCAAACATGGATCCTTAGGCTTAGCAGGCAAGCATCTTAACAACTAATCCATCTCTCCAGTCCAACTGAAGGAGTTTTTAAGCTCCTTCAGTGTTAGGTACTAGAGAAATAAGCCAGGAACGTTCCCTTAAAGTGATCATGGCCTGAGTAGCTTCCATTAATTGAGCCGTGTGTGTTTTAAAGCAAAATTAAAAGTCATCTTATTTCTACACCGAGCTTTGACTTTTCTCACAGGCATGTAGGTGTCAAATGAAATGACTTATTCTACAGTAGGGCATTAAGTAGAAAAGTGTGTACAGGGGTGGAAGTATACTACTAATGGACTGTCACGAACTGGATTATATAAAACCTAAAAATCGCATGTTGAAATTTTATTCCCAGTACCATAGAACATGGCTGTTTAGAGATTAGGTCTTTAAAGAGGAAAACAGGAGAAAATAGGTGTACCAGGGTGAGCAATACTCCAATAGGACAGGAGTCTTTATAAAAAACAAACAAACAATGTATAAAGACACAAAAAGAAAATGGCCCCCTAGATACCAAGGTGATGTGCCTCAAAAGAAACTAGCATGGCTAATCCTTTGACTTGGGAAACCTCGCTTCCACAATCGGGAGAAAAATACAATTCTGTTGCCTAAGTCTCCAGGCCTAAGTTTTGCTATGGCCATTGTATTAGTCAGGGTTCTCCAGAGGACCAAACCAATAGAATGAGTTGGTTTTACAAAGGGAATTTACTGGATTAGCTTAGAGCAGTCCACCATTAGCAGTCTGCAGGCTTGAGAGTCAAGGAACCCAGCAGCTGCTCAGTCCACGAGGCTGGAGGCCCCAGCAGTCCCAATCCGGCACTGAAGGCCTGGAGGCCTCCTGGAGAGACGCTGCTCTTCGGTCTACAGGGACCTTGTTCCAGTGCCAATGGAGGATAGTCAAATAGGATCGATGCACAAAGGAGTGAATGGGGGTGCAGCCAGGTACCAGGCACTCACCAGTGAGTAACACAGGCAACCAGGAGAAAAGGGGCTGTGTTCTCTCAGTTTCCCCACGTGTAGCCCACCAGGGTGAGTGCCACCACCTCTGGAGGAAGGAAGCAAGTCCTCCTTCAGTCAGTCTTTCTTGGAAACAATGTCGTAGACCCTCATCTGATCAAATTGGCAGCATGTAACCATGACAGCCATCCTGAACCTAACACCAGGCTCAAGAAGAACTGGGACCATGGAGCAAGGAGAGACTCCAACCTTGTATAAATCATATGTACATTTGGTACCACTGAAGTAAGCAGATTTTTGTGATAAGAAGGCTTTGCCACACCACGATTTACGTAGGAGATTTTGTCCTATGGTAGAATTCACATAGACACGTCAAATTCCTCTGAGAAAATGTCACTGAAACTCATGACACTATCAGATTATTTCCTGCTTGTAAAGAATTTTAACAGTGGTACCAGCCAGTTAATATTTATTTATCAGTGAGATAAGATATCATTTTTATAGCAGTAGATGGGTACCATTTTTGTTTAACTGGAGGGAAATTCAATATGAATAAAATAGCAACTTTTCAAACATGACATTTAATCCATGCATGTAAATCAAACTGAGAATCTATTATTCATTATTAAAAGAGTGGCATATTTTTATTACACTGAGAATGAAACACAAATACTGTGAAAAATTTAGTGCCTTTTCTGGATTTTAAGACACTCATCATGTAGTCATCTAGCTGGTACTGGCTCTCAATTTAAAATATAGCCATGAAATTAATAAGTTTCAAGTTTTATGCCTGAAAAAGGATGCTCAATTTTAATGAAATAGGCAAATTTATTTTTTATTTAAAGCTTCCTAAATACTTAAGATGGTGAAGGGCTTCACTAATGCTCCAATTCCAAAAGTACGTGAAGATGAAATTCTTGTCATTATTAGTCAGGGCCACGGTATTCTTCCCTGAAGTGCCTTCTCAAAACTGCATATATCAGAAGCGGATTAAAATGACCTTAAGTATTAACTCTTAAAATATGACGAACCTAACATTTTGCAAGAGGTTATTTTCTGGTGACATTTAATATCTAAGAGTGAAAATGATTTTAATAACTCATAGGAAGGAGTGGTTTTAGGAAACCCAGGCCCTGCTTGTGTTGATTAGTGATTATCAATGGAAGGTTCTGGAATGTATCATTTGTGTGGCTTTAGAATGTTGCTCATTATATCAGTTGGGAGAGGCTTTATTTTTTTAACTCTGAAAAGGGACACTTCTGCATGTTAAGGGAACGCTGGATCTTGGGGGATGACAAGTGGCACGTCGTGAGTGATCTTGGGGATCCTTGGGTGATCCCCTCTCATCATAGTTTTGCCTAGCTCACTCCTTGACTCACATCAGATCTCACCAATCATCTATTTCCTTCCCTTCCTCATCCCCACCCAAACAGACACTGGGTCTAAAGGGAGCTAGTCATGAGCACACCCTCAGAGTATAGCTCACTAGAATCCTGGTCCTGCCAACGTGTCAATCCATGAAAACTATTTAAACTGCACACCAAATTCATAGGAATTTTAAGACCATTAAACATTACTATATACAAGTTGCTTAACATAGTGGGAATAGCCAGTAATCATAACGATTTTTATCACTGTAGCAGCAATGATCTTTGTAGAGCTTTTTCTGCCTTCTATAATTTATATTCTTCCATCCCTTCAAAACAAGGACCAATAAAGGTCATATGGTAGAATACACACACACACACACACACACAGAAGACTTGTGATATAACCCTGGTTGGAGGCAAAAAGTATATAAAAGCCCTGGAGAGTTGCAAATATAAGACCATGTTACCAGCTTTGAGAACTAGGGAATCTGGAACCTGATGTTCACCCTGATGGTAGAAAACAATCTAAAATGGAACCTACTGATGAATCCAGATTGTATACACACAGGGGACCTTCCCTGTAGTACAGCTGGTATTATAAGCTCCTGAACTATTGGACTGTACCCACCTACAGTTAGCTTCATGCCAGTCATACCTTGAAACACCCTCAGGCACACCTAGAGATAGGCTTTCTCTCGATGTCTTTCCTTGCAGTCCAGTGGATCGGCTTTGTTCACAGCTGAATTGCCAGTGCCTAGAGATGTTTTATGCAGATTCACACTTTATTTTCTTGGGAATGCTTTCAACATGCCATGAATCCATCTCTGTCCTCGGTGACTTTGTGCCTTCCACTGTATTTGCTTCAGAATGCCCTAGTTACAAAATAGTTCTTGTTCATTCGGTATGTAATTCAAAAGTCAAATCATTTTGAATCCTCTAAAGAGGAGGAACTTGCTTCTATATCTGAACTCACTCACATTGAGAGGGAATATGTTTTAATATTCCGACGTCTATACAAAATGTTTTACAATTACTTTTAAGGCATTAATTCTCATATGAGCACCAAGAGAAGTCACCAAGGACAGCATAGGGGAAAGAGTTCCTCCAAGGTCACACAGTCTGTTAATTGCTAAGAAAGGCTTGGTTATCTTTTCCCATCCTTCTGACTGACACATGATATGAGCACTTGTCCAGGACAATGCTCTCAAAGCTTATGGTGGAGAAGGAAAAGGATTTATGTTCAAACAAACAAAATTTTTTTTTACTAAACTCAAGGACCAGTAAAGGTCAAATGGTAAACTGCAAATCAGATGCTCTCAAGAGCTGGCTTGATTCCTTCCCGGCATTTGAATCTTCACTGCCTTTCGTAGAATTCAATCCCCAGTTCCCAGCTAGTGCCTTTAAAACTTATGATTCTGCCCTTGACCTCACTTTCTGAGGTTAGGTCACTCTGGCTTTCTGCTGTGTGTGCCATTGCAGCCTCACTTTCCTTCTCTGAACACACCAAGCTTCCTGCTGCAGGACCACTCAACTCCCTGCTCCCAAGGTTTCTTCCTCAAACGTTTGCTTCCTTGGGCAAAAGGAGAGGATGCCGCCCTCCTTTATCATGTTCCAGGGCATCTAGTTTTAATTTCACTATTTCAATAGCAATTGTTACAAGCAAAGGCTTTGTTGCTGCTGATCTTGTTAATTTCTTACCTGTCACCTCATCACAACTCAGTGAATGGGTCATTCTATCCTCTATGCCAAAAGTGGCATTTGTGTAAAAGAACTTACATTTGCTAAATGTGTGTAAAAGAAGAAGAGGTGCCGCAAAATTGGATATGGCCTTGATACTGTGAAATCAATGAGTTAGAAGCTGGGTAAACAAGTACTTTCCCCTCAATCTTTCTGTTTCTGATCACCTTTTCTTAAGTTGGCTCTGGTCGACCATAGGAGAGCGCTGATTTTCATGCACATTGTGGTAGTGTGAATGGATACCCCCATAGACTCAGGTGTTTTATTAAAATTGAGTTTTTAGCTTCAGTCCCTAGCAGGCAGGCTCCTGCTGCAGGAGGTGTCACTGGGGGTGGGGGGGGTGCGGATCCTGGAGTCCAGCCCTAAGGTGTCACTGGGGGTGGGTCTGAATTCCAAACAAAAGAATGCAGAGAGCTTTGAACTTTCCCTGGGCTCCAGCTGCTTCCTGCCACTCAGGGCTGCTTTTGGGGTTTCACAGGCTGTTTGCTTGTTGCTTTCTACTTGGATGTGTGGAAGGAGATTCTTTTGCCATTGATGGAACCTTTCCCTGGATCTTTGAGCTAGAAATAAACCTCTTCCTCCCTGAAACGGTGCCTGGTTTGGATGTTCATCTCAGCAACGTGCAGCTGTCTACAGCACACGCTAAACGTGACAGCGCATCTAGAACCCTGCGCAATGCACAATGCTGTGCCGACAACCCACTTCATCGCCACGGACCTTCCGTGTGATGTGTGCTTCCCAAAGGGAAAGTGTTGATGAGAAGTTACTGCCAAAAGTTTTCTCCTTTCCAAATGATGTATCTGCATGCTCCTTGTAAAGCCATTTGTGGCTAATTTGTTGGTCTTTGATCTAATCAGGCTGCAGATGTTCAGAAATGCCATCTTTTTGTGCACTGAGGCTCATTCACTGGGGTTTATAAAAGTAATGGTCTGTGCCCAATTTTTCCCCAATGTGTTCAACTCTCAGGGACAAGACAGGAAAGATCTATCTTTTGCCTAACAAGGAGAAAATGAAAAGAAAACTCAACTTTTGTTTTCACAGTTAAGAAAAACAAGAGAGAAAGGGGCAGGGGAACAAGAAAAAGAGAAAACAGGAGGGGGTTGAGAATTCAGAACTAAATTACTAAATTAAAATATTCAATTAAAAATTTCCATCTCTTTAGAGTGAAATATTCTTAGTTGAATATTTGAGTAGCATGTAAAGAGATGAATTATGTCATATTGAGGTTGAGGTCAGGTAATGGAATTGCAACATAATGAGATGATATACCATATATTTCCTTTTCATTTCAGTCATGTTTCATGGAGACTGGTGGAAAGGTCATGTGGCATAGTCAGTAATTATTCAAGTATGACTCAGTCCAATTTTAGACAGAAATGTAGTTGTCCTAGCATGGGGAGTCAATAAGATTTCATCAGACATACCCTAATCCGTCGTGCTCGTCTTTTATCTGAGTGAGATGGTGAGCCTCAAAGTGTCAACTGAAGTAGCAGCTGAAATTATCCAGTGCGCTCCCATGATTCACCGTTAACTTACATGCTGGTTCAAATTTGAACTCCCAAGCCCCAGTCTAGGCTTACAGATTCAAGGATGCGCACTAATTCAAACTGAAACATGCATTTTAAATAAGTGCCCTTGAGTAATTCTTACACAAAATTAATTTTTGGCACTGCTAGTTTAAGGTCTTGAGGGCTTAGCTGTGGGGGGAAAAATCACAAAATTAGGTACAGGGACTTTAGGTCTGAGGGATCATAGCACTGTACCCTTTATTCCAAGAAGATTGTTATTCAGAATGGTGAATTTACAAACTAGATGGGAAATGCAGTCTTTCAGGAGGCTATCTTTAAAGTTACTGGGTTTTGGGGAAGCAACAATGTTTTCCCTTAGTAAGTTCCAGATGTTTGGATATCCGAGTCCAAGGTGAGTAACAGGAAGAGCTCACAGTACTCAGCATGCATGCAGAAGCACGGAAAGCTGCCAGCAGGACAGTGACCTTGAAGCCTTCCACTCTCCCCCCCCCCCGACCCAGCCAAGGTTGGCTCCTTGCATTGCATGCTGCAAAGTGCAGGAAGCTTAGCCTAAAACACTCTGATGCCATTGCCCAAATTCCAATCCCAGCTCCACCCACACATCTTTTTTTGCACGATCTTGAGTTAGGATTTTCTTTGCCTTAGTTGTGCAATTTCAAATTTGGTTCATATTAGAACTTACTGTATTGGAGTATTATGGTGATTAAGTTAATAAAGAGAAAGTACTTATTAAAAAGTACATTGAGAGGCTGGAGAGATGCTTTAGTGACTGAGGCACTTGCTGACAAAGCTAAAGGACTCAGATTCCATTCCCCAGTACCCATGTAAAGCCAGATGCACAAGATGGCTCATGTATCTGGAGTTCGTTTGCGGTGGCTAGAGACCCTGGTGTGCCCATCCTCTCTCTCTCTCTCTCAAATAAATAAAATATTTTCAAAGTACCTTGAGTGTAGTGAATACACTTTCACTTTTGATATTATAATAACATTTAGGATTGAGAAATTTTTGAAAGCAATTTTCTGAAAAAATGAACTGGAAACACTGGTTTGCAGTGGCGTAGGGAGTAAGAATCTCTTTCCTGATCCAAGGCCAGGACAGTTGTGCTTGCTGTGACCCTCTGTCCTTGACACCCAGACCAAGATAGATTTCAGGGAAGAATTACTTTCTTGTATCTCACAGCTGATAGATTGGGGACCAGAGCTGATTTGGCTATCTTTTTCATCTAGGCTGGGAGAATAGGAAGGAAGGTAATGACACGATAAAACTCTCACTGACTAGTGTAGATCACCCTGTGTGACATCAGTCCCCACTCACCTGTGCTGAACGGTCTGCTTGCCAAAAGGAGCATTTTCACTATTTATAATGCAAATTAAGTATTGATTACTGTCTTGACTACCCTTATTCTCCATAGGGTGTTGGGCCTAGAAGACACTACTTGTTTTATTCACATTTTCTTTATTTGTCACCATAGCTCTTTACACATGATGAAATCAAAACTCCCAAATAGAAGGTGGATTCCTTATTCAGTGGTAAACTGGAATTAGTCCTCATGTTTGTCTGATGCCAAAGCCCATATGTTTTACCTCCAGGATTTATGGCTCCCTTTTACAGGAGGGAAATAGTTAAATAGGACACTTTGAATCCAGGCATCCTATACATTGTATGTTATGTCTGATGAACCATTTAAGATGCGTTTAGACGAACGACAACCAAGTCATGTCCATGCAGAATCACTGTAGATACCCCAGGAGCAGTTTGGGCATTTCTTTGTGTTCTGCTTCCCGGCTGAGGTGCAGATTCTATGAATAATTGCATGTTCACCTTCCATTGGTTTTACCTGGATAGTGACAAAGGATGGTGAGACCTCTTCTTGGCACAATAGTATAAGGTCAAAACTGAACCTGAGTAAATATAAGGAAAGACCAGAAAATCCATCTGCATGAGTGTGATAATCCTGTGGTCACCAACAAGTGGCTTACCACAACAGAGGCTTGTTTTTCATGCATGCTACGTGTGCACTTCAGGACCGAAGGCACTTCTCAATCTGCTCATCCCAAGTCTAAGAGGTTGAAGGACCACCATCTGGATTAGTCCTTGTCACCATGGTAGAGGAGGAAAAAAGACAAGTCTTTTTATTTTTTTATTTTGACATTTTCACATTTTGATCACACGTGCCCTGCATTACCCTCCCTTCTTCCCTCAGACTCACTGTAATTCTCATTGCTGACCAGCAGCTAGGCCATGGAAGAGAGTGACTCCCTCTCCTGACACCTTTTAACTGTCCTTAGCTCAAGGGAGGGTAGGGAGGGGCTTCACAAGACCCCCTGACCCCTTATATATAACAGAATGTTGACGAGTCCCATCATGTTTAGGTTTTATGCAAGTGTGAGTTTATGAGTACGGCACATATAGATGCCAGAGCTCTGCAGTGTTCCTCCCGGTTCTCCAGCTCATGCATTCTTTCCATCTCATCTTCCATGATGTTCTTGAGCCCCGAAGGGAATGGTGTAAGGTCTCATTTAGGGGTGAGCGCTCATCAGTCACTTACTTTCAGCATTTGACTGTCTGTATTAACCACATCCCAGTTCCTGGCATTTCCTCTTCCACACTGTTCCCGATCCTTGGTGAGGGTGATATACATGAAAAGACAATTCCTGAGGGTTTACAAACAACAAGAAATGTTATAGCCCCCAAATGTTGAAAATTTGTCATTAGCTCCGCGATCATTGACCATAATTAATCAACTAGATCATCCGACCACAAGGTTGGTAGGTGAGGGGTAGGAGCTCTTTGGGGTTCAGAATTGATGGCACCATGTCTTCACAGGAGGGGGGAGTCACGTCCCAACACTTAGCCTTATTCGCCCATGGATTAGGGTCAACATTCTTGTTGGGCAATGGGTTGCAAATGAACAAGTCATATATTATAGAAAATTTGTCTAATGGAGCAACAGACTGCATTAAACATTTTCCCATGCTTAATGCTGTTAGATAGCAAACCTTGACCCTCAAACATGTTGGCAAGTGCTGTCCCAGTGAATTACATCTACGGCCTTTTTTCCCTCTTATGTGGGTGATTCCATCACAACCAGAAGTGGAACTTTGAAGTCAGTTTTTATTTCTATTTATTTATTTATTTATTTATTTATTTATTTATTTTGGTTTTTCGAGGTAGGGTCTCACTCTAGCTCAGGCTGACCTGGAGTTCACTCTGTATTCTCAGAGTGGCCTTGATCCTGCTCCTCCTATCTCTGCCTCCCAAGTGCTGGGATTAAAGGCATGCGCCACCACGCCCGGCTGAAGTCAGTTTTTAAAGTCATTTTACCAGTATTTGATGATCACAAAAGCCATTGCTACCACACAAGTTCCAGAAAGTTCAGAAAGATGAGCACCCTTAATGAAGATCCTGTTCCTCATGTGTGTCCTTCACTCTGAGTTGTTTTCATGTAGAGACACCTTGCATCCAAGGAGAACGAAATGCTCTCTCTTCCAGGGTGTCAGTTACCTTACTCATGGCTGGGATTAAATCCCTGACAGGAAGAAGCTTAAGAAAATACAGGGTTTATTCTAACTTCCCGTTCCAAGGAGATATATTCATTTTAACACGGCCAGGAAGGCAAAGCAGCAGGAGTGGGAGGCCCAGTTGTTCATTCTACATCCAGTGGTGAGGCTATAAGACACCAACAACTGCCTCTGGTGACTGGCTTCCTTCAGCAAAAGTTCACTTCCTCAAGTTTGACAACTATGAAAAGCACCACCAGCGTGGGGTCAAGTGTCAAATATATGAGCCAATGGGAAAGATTTCACGTTCAAACCACAACCAGCCAGTCTTCTGTTCAACATTCATTTTTGAAACTCCCATTTGCTTAGAGTGTTATCTATCCATCTTTAACATGTACCCCTTCAAAATATTATTTCTTTATTTACTTGAGAGAGAGAGAGGTGGGGGAAAATGGGCATGCCAGGGCCTCCAGCCCTGCAAAGGTACTCCAGACTCATGTTCCACCTTATGTATCTAGCTTACGTGGGTACTGGGGAATTGAATCTGGGTCCTTAGGCTTCACAGGCAAGTGCCTCAGTTGCTGAGCCATCTCTCCATCACATATGTATCTTTTCTGATATGGATGTTCGAATGCAACACCACTGTAACATGCATGAAGATGCTTCTCTTTCTTCCAAAGGCATGCTCCATCACTGAGGTGCATCCCCATGTACTCGCCATAGCATGATGAGTGCACACAAGTGTATGGGAACGTGAGTGTAAAATCAGAGTCATGCTGGAAGGATGGCTCGGCAGTTACATGCACTTGCTTGCAAAGCCTGAGAACCCACGTTTGATTCCCCAGTGCCCACAGAACGCCAAATGCACAAAGTGGTGCGTCTGCCTGGAGGTTTTCTTGCAGTGGCCATAAGCTTCCTGTTCTCTCTCAAACAAACAAATAAATAAATAAGTAAATATTAAAACAATTAAATCTCCAAGGACATTATGATCAGGTCTCTCATAGAGAGATGGCATTGATTACAGAGGACAGGGATACATTTATTCGATTTCTAAAAATATTTCTATTAATTCATTTAAGAGAGAGAGAGAGGAGACAGACTGAGAGAGAGAGACAGAGAAAGAGAATGGGTGTGCCAGGTCCGACAGTCACTGCAAATGAACTCCAGACACATGCACCACCTTGTGCATCTGGCTTATGTGGGTCCTGGGGAATTGAACCTGGGCCCTTTGGTTTTGTAGATAAGCACCTTCACCACTAAGCCATCTCTCCAGCCCCATTTCTTTGTTTCAATGCATCACTTTTTAAATTTATTTTTTATTGGTATGGACATACTTGGTATATAAACAGCATGTTGGTACCACCTTTCCCTCATCCCTGTCCCTTTTCCAAAGAGGCCTTCCTCGTTAGGGATGCAGGTCATCCCCTTGGGGATTGTGGGTCATGCATTGTGGGGGCAGCAGTCAGTTATGGGGAAGAGGCAATGTCTCTGTGCATAATGTCCCAACTTGTGGCTGTAACAATCTTTCTGCCCCCTCTTCTATAAAATTCCCTGAGCCGTGTTGGGTGCATTTAAGTTTAAACATGCCTGGACATGTCACTTCATAGGCTGTCTGTGGAAATCCTCAAGTGTAATGTAATAAAAAGATCCTCTCAGAAAGGTACAAGGAACCTTAGGAATCAGTCTTGCCAAAGAGCAAAAATTGACTTTCAAGTTTCACATTATGGGACAAACAATATCTCTTACCATAAGCCGTAAAGGGAAAAATACACTTAATACAAACTTTAAAACAACAGCTTGTTAAAGAAAGTAGTTTTCTTTATTTAATAATTTATAGCCTGCCTTTTTGGTTTCAGTCACTGGTTTGGTTTTGTCTTGTTCCAGTACTGATCATTTAGAAGCTGTTTTGTGGGGTGTTTTTTGTTGTTGTTTTGGTTTTTTGTTTTTCGTTTTTTGAGGTAGGGTCTCACTCTAGCCCAGGCTGACCTGGAATTCACTGTGTGGTCTCAGGGTGGCCTCGAATTCACAGTGATCCTTGTACCTCTGCCTCCCCAGTGCTTGGATTAAAGTGTGCACTGTCACTCCCAGCCTGTTTGGTGTGTGTATGTGACTCTTTCCGGCTAGGGTGGCTTGAGGCCATGTCTCCTGTGTATATTGCTATAAGATACAATGCTTCTTTGCACTCATAGGCTGTGCTTGGGGAGTGTCAAGAGGTCTGTCATGTACACAAGGATACTGGTATTTGGCACATTCGCACATGTATTTCAACCATCAACATGCTCTTTTCTTTTTGTTAAAAAATTATGCAGAAGTAATCTTAGAAATAGTTGGATAGGTCCTAAAGCAAACAAAACAATAATAATGCAAATTCCGTATTTTTCCGATCATGTTAACACTTGACTGTGTCATCACTGTGTCAGGTCTGTGAGGATGATATTTAGGCCACAGTATTTTGGTTTTGGGGTTTGTGGTACTAGAAATTGAACGTCAGGCTCATACCTTACTGGAGGTACACTACATTGTCAGCTCTACCCATGGTTAGATGAGAAAACGCAAATGTCCAGAAACTTAAATATGAAAAGTAACTTGTACAAGACCACACACAAAAAAAAGTAATCATAGAATTTTCAGTGCTGACCAAACTCATTTCATCTATTTCAAATTCTTTGCTGAAAAATATCAGTTTAATATGTGAAGGATTCCAGTTTTCACTGCTAAATTCAAGGATAAAACTAGGTGAAATTATTAATAGCATTCATTCATTTTTTAAACTGATGGCCTCCATTCCTCCTCACTTATTTAGCTTCTATTCTCTTATTACAAATGTTTCTTGTGGCCACCTAGCCAAATGAAAAGTACAGCTTGATTAAGGATCTCTTTTGTCAGTAATTTGTGCCTAATGTTTTTAGCTTTCCCATGGGCTGTTGTAGAAAATGGTAAATCTGGTTTAAATGAAACCTGATCCTGTTAATGGTTTAATAGCAGCTGCCACAGGGTTATGGCATTTTCAACAGATGTCTCTGTTTCATTTGATTCCTAAGCTTAAGTCTTGAGACATTTACATAAATCATATAAATATATCTACATAATTTGGGCTAAATATTTTGCAAAACAGTCTTAGATAAGGTCCTTCTTTCTAACTTTAAAATCATTAGCACAAGATTTTTATAAAAGAAAATAAAGCCTATAATTTTTTGTCTTGTCTTGTCATTTCTTGATTATTTATTTTTGTTCCAGTTGAGGAATAGGCTAATAGGCTTCATCTCTGCATCTGAGAACTTGAGCCAAGACTTGGTCAACCTGCCATTTATCCAGCAAGACTGTGGCTATTTATTTAGCATTGTCGTATCACCTGAAATGAACAGAGTAATCACAAAATTAAGTAGCTCTATTTTTCTTAGAGTAATTAACCTTATAATAAAAATTGAAGCTATGGTGTGGAAAGATGCCTCAGCAATTAAAGATTCCTGCTTGCAAAGCCTAAAGTCCTTGGTTTGATTCCCTAGTGTCCATGTAAAGCCAAATGTTCAAAGTGACACATGTGTCTGAAGTTTATTTACAGAGGCAAGAGGCCCTGGTGTGTCTGAATTTTTTTCACTTCTCTCTCTCTCTCTTTGCCAAATAAATTTTCTTTATCATTATGTATAGACATAGTTCTTTGGGTACGTGATAGCTTAAAAATTATTCTACTTAAAAAATATTCTTATTACTTATTTGAGAGACAGAGAGAAAGAGGCAGAGAAAGAAAGAGTGAGAGAGTAACAGAAGAGAGAGAGAGAGAAATTATGGGCATGCCAGGGTCTCTTATTACTGCAAATGAACTCCAGACATATGTGCCACTTTGTATATCTAGCTTTATTTGGGTTCTAGGGCATTGTACCCAGGCCATCTGGATTTGCAAGCAAGTGCCTTTACCTACTGAAACATCTCTCCAGCCCCTCAACTACTTTTTAAAAAAGATTTATTCTGTGTGAAGCGCTTGAGCTGTGTATCTGAATGAAAAAAACATATATGCTAAGCACATGAAACAATGACTGATAGAAGTCAGAAATAGCTATACAATTGTCTTGTTTTATTTCTGTTGCCATAGCAAAATAGTGTAGACATGGCAATTTAAAAAAATTAGTAGGCTCATGGTACTGGAGGCTAGGAAGTCCAAGAGTATATTGACAACATCTGGTGAGGGTTTTCTTGCTGCATAATGTGGTTAAGGGCATTTGGGAAAGAGCAGTCATGCTAGCTTGAGTTGCTTTGCCCACCCATACCATCCTGAGGGCCATATCCTGAGCCTTATGACCTCATATAATTTTACTCAAAAGGTCCCATCTCCAAATATTGTCATTATATACATGAATGAATGATGGTTCAAGCCCAGGAACTTTAAATTATTTTATTTTTATTTATTTATTTGAGAGAGAGAGAGAGAGATACAGAAATAGGCAAGGAGAGAGAGAGAGAGAGAGAGAGAGAGAGGGAGAGAGAGAGTGGGATCTCTAGGGCCTCTAGCCACCCCAAACGAACTCCATATGTATGCATCCCCTTGTGCAGCTGGCTTACATGGGTCCTGGGGAGTTGAACCTGGGTCCTTTGGCTTTGCAGGCAAGCACTTTAACTGCTAAGCCATCTCTCCAGCCCAAGCCCAGGACAGCTCAGGAAAAGAGGAACGAAACTAGAGGACTGTGCCACATTGCCACATTGCACAGTTTATTTCTAATGTACATCAAATTGGCCTTGTTGTTTGAGCCACATTTTCAATGAAGTATGGCCATTCAGTTACCTGGGACTAGAAGGTATTGTATAAACTCATCCAATGGTAGGTTTTTAAAGACAAAAGGATTATAGAATACGTTTTCATGAATTGACTATGGTATTGCTAGAAAGAGTGAGTTTTGAAATATATAAATATCACACTGTCTCCTTGTCTTCTTGGCTTTTCTAGGTTCTTCCCCAAAGGAAAGCTGTGACACCTGGCTGGTCGTTTCTGTTTGAACTTGTCCTCCTTCATGGGACATATGCTTATCTTGACCGAGTTGTGGGCTGGGCAGTCTTTCCTGTGTGTGATAACAACTTTCATGTCGTGGAGGGAAAATTCAAGTGTCTCCTTCTGAGAGGACATTATGACCAGAAACTGGACAGCTTCCAGAAAATTGAAAATTTGATTTGCCATGACTTGGACCACTGGCTATGCAATCTCTATTTCCAGGTTGGTAATCTGTTGTTTTTCATTTTATTATTTTATTTTTTTTTCTTGAGAATGCTATCTTGCTCTGTAGCCCAGGCTGGCTCCAAACTCTCCATCTTCATGCCTCAGCCTCTCCAGGGCCAACAAGGAATACAGGTATGTAATATGATTTTGTAAATAGAATATAATTTCATACTCTTTCCAAAGCTACTTCTTTGTCACCATCCATTCCTTATTTTTTGCAATTGAAAATTTTAATAATGAGAATTTCTTCAAAAGGTAAAAGTAGGTGCTGGGGAGAGGGCTCAGTGGGTAAAGATTTTGCTGTGCAAACATGAGGATCTGAGTTTGGATCCACAGCACACAGGTTAAAAACAAACACTTGAGAAGCCGGGCGTGGTGGCGCACGCCTTTAATCCCAGCACTCGGGAGGCAGAGGTAGGAGGATTGCCGAGAGTTCAAGGCCACCCTGAGACTACATAGTGAATTCCAGGTCAGCCTGGACCAGAGTGAAACCCTACCTTGCAAAACCAAAAAACACTTGAGCATGGCAGCACACACCTGCAATCCCAACACAAGAGAGGTAGAAACAGGAGGATGTTTGGGAGGTACTGTCTTGCTAGTCGAGTAGGTGAATTTGGGGTGCAGTGAGAGACCCTCTCTCAAGTAAATAAGACACCTGATGTTGGCCTCTGGCTTCTACACACACACATGCACCTATGTATCTACACACCAACACACACACTTGCACACAAGCATACAAACACACTCACACATACCATTCACTCATACACATGCAAAAAAGGGAAAAGCAGGGCTGGAGAGATGGCTCAGGAGTTAAGGTACTTTGCTGCAAAGCCGAACTACCTGAGCCTGATTCCCCAGATGCACAAAGGGACGTATGCATCTGGAATCCCTTTGCAGCAGTTGGAAGCCCTGGCACACCCCTAGTCTCTATCTGTCCCTCTTCTTGCAAATAAATAAATAAAAATATTTTAACAGGTAAAAGTGAATATGTCTTAATACTCATTTCTGATGATATGGATAAAATTAATATGTAGAAATAAGAACCTTGTGGAGTTGACAGAGCAGTTGAAGAGAATTTAATACATTCTGCTCTTCTGTGAGTGAGCCAAGCTCCCTGGTCACCTTGAGGCTCTTGATCTGCAAAGCTCTGTCTTGTTACCTGAAATTAGTTGATGTCACCTGGGATTGGTTGATATTTCCTTCCTGAAGGCATTCACCAGGCTTCTGGGGCATGTTGGACATTGCCTGTGCTAGGACATGGAAAGACCAGATGTGGTCAAAGTCTTCTGAACCCTTTGCCACCTGTCTGAAGAGACAGACGCGTGCTCATGTAGAGGAGATAATTAATGACTGACGATTCCACAGGGCTCGCATGTCATGCGAGAGCTAGCTCCCTTGGCAAGTTCACTTCCAGGCCATCTTTTTGTCAAGCCCAACTATTGAAAACAAATAAACTTGGACACACACTCTTCCTAGCCAAGTCTTCTAACAGAGATGACAATGCATAAATCCAGAAAAAATGGAATACTATACATTGAATATAATGTATTTCCACTCCAGTCTGGTCTATTTATTTTTATCTTCTATGCCTAAATTTGCTATTCTGGATTAAAATAATTTTCTATGTTGTAAATATCATAAAGTGCCATAATGTCTAATAACTGCCTCATATTTGATTATCATCTATCATTTATTCATCTATCATCAATCAATCATTTATCTATCACTAAAGATGATAGAAGTAATTACTAAAGATATTTCCAGGAAACACATACAATTTTGACCATACAGCCAGCAGTTACTTATCTTTCTTCTGTGATAGTCTTTCTGTTTCCTGTATATTTTAGATGAAAAATTTTATATGACTTCTTTTGTCTCCTTTAACTAATGTTTTGTTATACTACTTTGCTAAAATATCCTCTTGGGGAAGTCTAGATATGCTATTCAGAAAATACATATTATGTGGATATATACCTTTCTATTTATTGTGGAAACAATGTTATCCTAAAATAAATATGATAATATATTAGAATAATTTGGAAAACTGTAATAATACTACTGTCTGGACCCTCAATTTAGAGATTTGTACCAATTATTTTGTGGCAGTGCCTCAAGTATTAGAAGTTGTTAAAAGCTTTATAAGAATCAGAAACATTGACAATCTGGGCGTGGTGGCGCACACCTTTAATTCCAGCACTTGGGAGGCAGGAGGATTGGTGACAGTTCTAGGCTACTCTGAGACTACGTAGTGAATTCCAGGTCAGCTTGAGCTAGAGAGAGACCCTACCTGAAAAACCAATAAATAAATAAATAAAATAAAATAAAATAAAATAAAATAAAATAAAATAAAATTGGCATAAATGAGATTAAAAAGGAAGATAAGTAAATATACAAAATAACTATTAGAAACCTATAACAAAATATTTTCAAAGTTTTGTGTTGGATTTTGTACAGTCAAAATAAATTGCAAATTAAGATACAGCCATAAGCAAAAGCAAATTTGGGTGCAGTCAATACTAAAAGCATCTGTAATTTTTAATTTCCCTTGTTTTTAAGAGGTTGGGTCATTTTACCCTGTTTGGAGCTAGAGTTTGAAACCAGGGCCTCAGACATAGTAGGCAACAGCTCTACCACTGACCTACAATTGCAGCCCTTAACTTTTTCACTAATTAGTACCTAAAATTCAGTGTTCCATAAATGATGGTATGGAAAGGTGGTGGTACTGTTTCATAAAAGCCAGTTTATGTGGTACTTGTTTTACTCATGATGATAATTTACATTTGAGATTGAATCAACATGTAGGGTGTAAAATTTATAAGGTTAAAAAGTTATTGAGCCGGGCGTGGTGGCACACATCTTTAATCCCAGCATTCGGGAAAAAGTTAGGAGGATCGCTGTGAGTTTGAGGCCACCCTGAGATTACATAGAGAATTCCAGGTCAGCCTGGGCTAGAGTGAGACCCTACCTTGAAAAGAAAAAGAAAAAGAAAAAAAACTGAAAAATGAAAAAAGTGATTAAGAAATTAAAATAATTTGATTCATCAAAATCTATTTGAAGTTGAAGAAAGACTACAATCACCCAATGCTAGTTTATTTGCTAGATGATTTAGGGATTTTCCAACAGCTTTGATTTCCTAATTCAAAAGAGAAAGGGGATGAAGAGGCTTCTCCTTCATACAGACCAAGTTAAAAAACAAAAACTCCATTTTCCTCTTATGTGAAATTCTCACATGTGGATTTCTAAGTGTGAGTTTCCTAAGCACAAATGTTGAATCAAGTAGATGAGGGAGTTATCAAACAATACTAAGAGGACTGGGAATACTATAATTGAGTAAAGTGAATGATGGAACAGAATTTGTTTTTTTTCAGTTCTGGTTTAGATGAGACTAAAGAAACCTCTGCAGTGCAGGCTCAGGCTGATCATTTTCCTCATGGTCAGTTGACGGCCGGGCCAGGCAGCATGGTTTTGTCATGACCTCTAGTATTCTGCCATGTGCCATTCAGGGCACCTCAAGCTCTCAGCAGGAGGCTGGCACACATCTCCAACATGGCCCCACGGCTCCTGTAACACAACTTAGAGGGAGAGTTATGCAAGCAAGAAAGCCTGTGACTCTTTTCCAGGAAACATTTGCTCATTTTTTCTGAGTGCTTTCTGTCCTCAATTCTTTCTTCAAGCACTTTACGACTGTTATTTTAAACATAAAAATGTTGAGAAGGTTGCATGGTGAGCATCTATGTTTGTGTTTACCGTCGATTCTACAACCATGTCATTTCTTTTTCAAGTTAATATATTGTTTCTTGGAAACAACAAATATTAAATGATATTTGCTAGTATCATCCAAGTATAAATTTTAGCCACAACATATTTTTAAAGAAATTAAAAAATTATATCATATAAACATATAAAGCACTTTATAATATTTGAAGTGATTATGTAAATTACTTAATACAAAATGGTCATTCTTTGTAGCATATATGTCTGAAAGGTCCAGAAAACTAAATTCATTATTGACCTGTCATATTTATTGAATTCCTCGTTGCTCTAGAAACAAATTAAGTCCATATATGACATTTTTAACAGTTTCCATTAACTGATTCATCTCCCAATAGGTGAACAAACTTTCCTTGCATCCAGATGATCAAAAAATCCATGAAAACCATGCTCGACTTTGCCCTCAATTTCCTGGGAGAATTGTGGGAACAGAGGAAGCGAAATTGGGTGTAGATAATACAGCTGGCCGCTTGGATGAAGAAGCCAAAGAAAAGATTGATGCGCTGATGGACGACGCCCCACACTCTTCTCAGGGTTTGTTGACTTATTTTTTTCAGTATTCTACTACAATATTTCAGGTTGTGTCTTATTAAATGAAACTAAGCAAAATTATTTATTCTCTATGAATGTATTCCATTCTATTTCAAGCTCTTTAAAGAGAACTAAACTTTTGACAAGAAACTTTTTCCAAGGGGGAGACAAAAACACACATCTATTCACCCTAGATGAGGCACATGTGACAGAACAAAGCACAATTGCACCAAAGCAGGAGTGATGAACCAATGGGTTTACTGGGGTTAATTATGGAGCAGGGTGAGGGGTTGCTTACAGGCGTGTAGTTGACTGAAAGGCAGCTGTACCACCAGAAAGAGAGCCCACCCCAGCATGGCTGACGACTCATGGAAGCTTCCTGTTTGGAGGACACACTATAAGGACTTGCAGGCCCTTGATTCTGAGACTCTCTTCCCAAGCACTTGTTTTCTCAGACTTGTTGACTTCTTGAATCTCCGGAGCTTCCTTCTTCCCCACTCCCTCAGGAAAGAATGTTTCAATTTCTAATTGACATTAGTTCAGGGTTGTTTAGCGCTCCTGTAGCCTTGGGGAGTGGTCTGTGACCTTTCAAATTTCAATTCTCCCGGACGTGTTGATCTTTTGACTCTCTCCTCCCTTCATGAGGGAGTATTTCAATTCAGGAGAATTTGCTACAAAGCACTCCATTCCTTCTTACAGTTTTCCACCGCCGTTTTCACTGTTCCCTGGTCCTTGGTGGGAGAGGAGATAAATATCTGACTAAGCATTGGGCCACATGCACAGCAGCAGTCAATCCTAGGAGCTTGAATAGCTGAGTCTTTCCATGAACAAACATTGCTGGCTACAAGAAGTTCTTCCTTCCCAGCTTTTCGTTACTATGAAAACACTGAGGGTTGGAGAGATGGCTTAGCAGTTAAGGAAGGCGCTTGCCTTACTAAGCCAAAGGACCCAGGTTCAATTCCCCAGGACCCATGTAAGCTAGATGCACAATGCATATGGAGTTTGTTGGCAGCAGCTGCAGGCCCTGGTGTGCCCATTCTCTCTCTCTCTCTTTTTCTCTCTCTGCCTATTTCTCTCTCTCTCGAGTAAATAAATAAAAGTAAAATATTAAAAAAATAAAAAAGAATGGTCTTATTAAAAATACTGTGACAATGATATTATAAAAACAAAAGGCTGCTTTGGTTTGTAGTTCCCACATTTGAATGCAAGATAGTCTGGTCCTGTGGCTTTGGGTCTATGACAGCCCATCATGCTGGATTACATGGGGGAGCAAAATCACATTTCCAAATAGTTGCAGAGTGGCAGTTATAATTTAAAAACTCTGCATGCTCTCTCTCCCACTTTTAATCCTTTCAATGAAACTTCCACCATTTTGATAGTCATGGTTTGCTGCCAGTAAGAATTACTCCAAAACCCCAAATCATACTTTTGTATGAGTCAATAACTTTATTTTTATTTCTCATTCTGAGGAGACTTAGTTACATTAGGTGGTATTCTGTAGGAAGATTACCAGTAGCAGAAGGACAAAGATGTATAAAGTGGAAAAAGGTTCTTTGTCAAGAGACTCCAAGTGGCATAGGCCCAGATGCACGACACCTTCAGTTCTGTGCAGACGTGTCCACAGAGTAAATGGACGTGGTGCTACTGCACATCTCGTCGTCCAGCAAGCACTGCTCGAAACGAACAGCAAAATGACACTGGATTCCTATAGGGAAGGGAGGAAGATAGGGTTGACATGCTTCTTGAAAATGTAGGTTAAAAAAAAAAAAAAAAAGCAGCATAAGACCATAATTGTCTTTAAACAGATCCTCTACAAAAATGGTGTTCTGGTGTTTGAATCTTTTCCAAATGTATTAATTACTTTTAAATCATATATGTATATATATATATTGTTTTGCTTTTCAAGGTAGGGTGTCACTCTAGCTCAGGCTGACCTGGAATTCACTATGTAGTCTCAGGGTGGCCTCAAACTCACGGTGATCCTCCTACCTCTGCCTCCCGAGTGCTGGGATTAAGGGTGTGTGCCACCACAGCCAGTTTAAAATCCTTTATATTTTTGATTGACATAAGAGTTGCACATATTTATTTGGGGGTACAATGTTACATTTAAATTCATGTGGGTAATTTGAATTTGGGTAAGAAGTTCTTATGTTCTCTGACACACAAGGGTCAAGTTGAGAATTTAATTCATTGTATCTATCTTGAAAGATGGTCTTGAGTGAATTTGATATTTTTAATATAACTCATTCCAAAAACAGTTGACCTGTTATAGGGCATATGTCTATGTTAGAGTCAATATTGATATTTCTTGTTTCAAAAACATGCAAATTGCCGGGCGTGGTGGCGCACGCCGTTAATCCCAGCACTCGGGAGGCAGAGGTAGGAGGATCACTGTGAGTTCGAGGCCACCCTGAGACTACATAGTGAATTCCAGGTCAGCCTGGACCAGAGTGAGACCCTACCTTGCAAAACCAAAAAAAAAAAAAAAAAAAAAAAAAAAAAAAAAAAACATGCAAATTAAAGGATAATTTCTCTTTTCTTTAGTGCTAACACTGACTTCATTAAACCAGGAAGGTAGCTTTTGATACTTTAGCTTTCTTTTTTACCATTTTTTAAGTCATGCTGGCCTTGAACTTCTGATCCTCCTGAGTGCTGGGATTATGGTTATGTCCCACCATGCACAACCTACTCTTCATGTTTGTGATGCATCTGGCTATGCAAGTGCAGTTTGAAGAGTGAACTTGTCGCTCCGTAGATTTTTCAGACTTGAGCGTAGGAAAGAATAAGGACAGGTGCAGGGTGGACTCGATGTGCAGAGTGAGCAGGCGCTCTCCTCCGGACGGGTAGTCTCACTTTGAAGAGACTTGGGCCTCACAACAGCCTTCAGCTGAGGAACGTCGCTGGTTCTGCATCCAGACTCCACTTTATTTAGGGCACGTTTGCACTGAAGCATACAATTGACAGAGTTGTTCAATTTAATGTTTATGCTTATATAGATAATTTGAGTAATTTGTTGTGGTGAATATTTTGAAGCTATTAAGTGCCTTTTAGTCATTATAGCTTTTCCTCCAATTATATGGTGGAATGAAACTGAAGATTTCAGTTGGGGGGACATCATTGTATATACATATGCTAAGAATTCACCATGCTCAGCCAGAAATTGTGTATTTTAGTATGAAGAGGACATAAGCCACCTATGTATTATGAGAAGAAATAGAATAGAGATGCCCCTGTACGTTGATGGGTTGTGGCTAACTTAGAGCAATCAAGGACGGCTCCTAAACTTTGAACATAGGCAGATGTGTTATTCACCAGCAAGGAGAGGAATGAAAGGAGAAGGCAGAGATTAAAAGAAAAGCACACTATTGATTTTGTGCCTACTAGGCTTAGAACTTCTTTATATCTAAATAGAAATGGTCAGGAGACCTCTGAGAAGATGAATACGAAGCTTAGAAGAGAGGTGGAAGTATGATGCCATTTGTGCACAAATCTCACACAAAAAAATCCCAGCCTTAGGAGCTTTGCTAGAGACACAGAAAATAGACCAAGGTGCTGGATATCTGAAAAGTAAGAGACACAAAAACATATAAGGCTCTTCTGATGGTTGAAAACCATCTTCCCAGCAGAATAAAAGAAGAAATATAAAAGGAATGGTTATTACTGCATTAGAAAGGATAACTGCATAAAAAGAATAGAAACCATACTTAGGTATCATAGGCAGCTGTGATATCACTGTGAGACACCATAAAGTGTGTGCATTTGCAAGGTGCTATCTTTCCTTAAATGCTTCAGGATTAAGTATGAAGCGGAAAAATCTTATTTTATAATTTTAATTTTGATAGAATGGGTTCTGACTTCACTAATAATATTTTTGTGTTGCTGACATTCTACCTAGTTTTAAGATGCTGAGTAGAAGAATAGAAGAAATTATTCTGGGCCATTTTTCAGCAGGTTTTGTTTTCTAGTTCTTCCTCAGGGCAACATGGCTCTATTTCACACACCTAGTGCACCATGCTATGAACTTGGCTTTCAGAGCACTGCTCAAGCTCCCCTCAGAGAAGAACAGGTGGTACTCAGCGAAACAGGAACACCGGAATGCCATGAGAGGAAGAATATTGTAGACATTAGAAAAGTGCTTTCTTTGGAGAAACCTGATTTTCCTTTTGTCTTGCTCTGAGACTAGGGCCTGGTGTAAACCTCTCCTTCAGAGTGCAGAGGGACTCTCTCCCCCTGTTCTATGGACAGATTTATACAAAACCGGAACATCACAACCCTTTGGAATATGCTTTTATTTATTTATTTTTTCCTGGAAGCTCCTAAGCATGGTATCAGTGGTTGATATCCCCCATGGGTTTGTTTTCCAGTGTATCAGGGCTGTGGTACAGTGTGCTGTTTCTGCCACTGATATGTTGCTAAGAGATTTAATAATGGGTAAACAAACACAACATGTGGTAATTCATTTCAAATTAAAAGTTTATTAAACTCTGGCTTGATGGCTTTCTGGCTATTTACAATTAAAGGAGCAAACCTTAGGGAAGTGGTGAGCACGTGGTGAGCTCATGGCTGCAACATTTCTATCTGAAAAATGTGTTTAAGATCTTCTGCAAGGCATCCATCGATAAGATGCACATGTAATCTGGATCCTACCACTGTCCTGAAATCAGGAAGGAGTCACTGTTTGAGCATGCGCACATGCACACTCCTTCTCTCTCTCCCTCCCCCCACCCCTTGTTAGGGGATTCAGAATTTGATCCCATGGTCGATGCTGTCAATGGTGATCAGTTTTGCAAATAGGGGGATGCCTGAAGTCAGAAAATATTTACAAAAGGCTAGGAGCAAAGACCCATGGCACAACTTTTGTGTAATTACCAACTCTTAGAATATTTTACATTTTAAGATATATACTAGGGAAATATTAATAAATAATGCTTGTGATTGTGTTTGGCATATGGCTATATTGCGAAATAATAGTGCCTGGGAAGGTGTGCCAATGCTTTGTGGTGGAGAATTCCGTTTGACAGAATGGTATTGTCCCACCACATTGAACAAATCACACTCCTAAAAATGTTATGCTATTAATCCAAAATGTCCAGCCCTTCTCAACCTAGGGGTTTACTTAAACCCCAGTCTACTCCACTATGAGAGAAGCATAGGTCCACTTGGCCATGAGGTGATGGGCAGGGCTTCCACTACTGTTTCCAGAAGAGACTTGCAGTCCTCTGGGAGAGAATTCAAACTTGGAGAAGCAGATGCATTTGACTAAATACCCAAAACTCAGTTTTAAGAGAGTAATTGTGGGCAATGTATGCATTTTGTGAAGGAATCAAATTTTTCCTCTAATCCACCATGGGTATACTTTGCAAGAGACAAAGATCTCTCTTAAAAATTTTTTTAATTAATTAATTTGTTTATTTGACAAGGAGAGGGGGGAGAGAGAGAAATATATAGAGAGAATTGGCATGAGAGTGAACTCCAGATGCATGCGCCCCCTTATGCATCTGGCTAAAGTGGGTCCTGGGGAATCAAACCTGGGTCCTTTGGCTTTGTAGGCAAATGCCTTAACCACTAAGCCATCCCTCCAGCCCAATCTCTCTCTCTTTTCTTTTCTCTCTCTACCCGCTAAAGCTTCTCATTAATTCCTGTAAACAGAATGTACTAGAACAGTAATCCGAGAACCACTATTGATTTCAGAAAGTGCCTGACTTCTGATGACTTAACTATGATATCTCAGCTCATCAATGATGGGAGAGCAATACACATTTAGTCAGAACTGGCCATCTAATGTTGAATTCAGAGCTTTTCCCCGGACCGGATATATACTGCTAGATTCTCTCTCATGATGCTGGGCAGCAGAATGTAGCTGCCGCTCCTGTCAGCCACATGGCCATGAGAGTATAACACTGTGCTCTATATGGCTCAGCAGCCCAGTTCTGCTCTATGCACTTTCAACAGGATAATCTACACCGAGGCTGAGTTTATCAGCGTGAAACCCCATCATCAGTCTCCAAGCATCTGTGTGTCATTATGTGCCACATTTTCTACATGTGATGCTATCCATAGTATGAGAGCCTTAGTATCAAAACAGACCACCCAAGCCTTGCTGATAAAACAGTGTGTCATCATCAAAATCTTAGAAATGACTACAAATCATGAAAGATGGTGATTCATACTTAGTAGAAATTTGACTATAACTACAGTTCAGCAAACTTAATAAAATGACTCTTAACCTCCTCTCTATGTTAGAGTGTCCTGTAGAGCTTTTCATATATACTGATGCTTGAGTCTGTGGGGTCAGGGCCTGGATATCAGTACTTTATCAATCCTCAAGTAATTCCAAGCTAAGAAAGGCCATTGGCTGTTGGGCATGGCTGCAAGCACCTGTAATTCCAGTGCTTGGGAAGTGGAGGCAGGAGAGTTAGGAGTTCCAGGTCAGATTCTACTGCCTACTAAGTTTGCTGACTGCCCATACTGTCACAAAACCATTTCAAAAACAATATAAACAAAAGGCTGATAGGAAGCTACAGAAGGCTCTGATTTTCTTCAGTTCCTTGAAATAGGGCAAGAAGGTATTAAATGATAGGGTGTTCTTTTGTGTTACTCTATCACACAATTTTCTTCTTAATGAAGTTCTACCCACGCCTCCACCCATGCTCTTTCAGTGATAAGAATGTGTTTTCATCCACACTTCTGCATGGCAAGGGCTGGGAGCAAATTAAAAACTATTTTATTATTTATTTGAGAGAGATAAAGAGGGAGAGAGAGAGAGAGAGCAAGAGCAAGAGATGAGAGAGGAGAGAATGGGCATGGGCTCACTGTAGCATTCAGTTGCTGCAAAGGAACCACCATGTGCATCTGGCTTATGTGGGTCCTAGGGAATTGAACCTGGATCATCTGGCTTTGGAGGCAAGTGCCCTTACCACTAAGCCATCTCTTCAACCCCAACTGAGGATTATCAAAGCTTAGAAGTACATATCATTATTTTTATTTGGCAGTTACAGTGTTGTAGAAGGAAAAGATATATGCATTTAGAGTCCATTCACTACTGATTATTGTGTAACCTTTTATGACACAGCTTGTGCACATTTAACTTTGCAAGAAACTCTCCAACCATTTTCTAGTCTGGCTGTGCCATCCTGCACTTCTACCAGCCACACGAGTTGAAGTTGCTTTGTGTCATCACCAGCACTGAGTATTAGCATTCCCCCTCCCCCCCAAACTCCATCTAGCTAGGCATCGTGGTTCAGGCCTTTAATCAGGAGGCTGAGGTAGGGGATTGGCTTGAATTCAAGGCCAGCCTGACTGCAGAATGAGTTCCAGATCAACCTGGCCTATCCCTGCCTCAAATAAAGCACACACACACAGACAAAAATGAACAAAGAAACAAACAACTCTGGTTTAATGTGGGTGCAGCAGCACCTTAGCATTTCTGTTTGTGTTTCTTGAATGTCTTTGAATGTCATGTTCATATATACTTACTTGACACCCATGTATCTCTTTTGGCTAATACATATTTTTTTTTTTTACAGTTTTAAATGAGTTGCTTCATTTCCTTTTTCTACTTTGTTTTGTTTTTCGAGGTAGGGTCTCACTCTAGCTCAGGCTGACCTGAAATTCACTATGTAGTCTCAGGGTGGCCTCGAACTCACGGTGATCCTCCTACCTCTGCCTCCAGAGTGCTGGGATTAAAGGCGTGTGCCACCACACCCAGCTTCATTTCCTTTTTATTTTGTTTGAGAATTGCTTATTTCCTTACTGTTGATTTTTAGTGTTCTTTTACATTCTGGGTAAGTCCCTTCAAGAATGTGTGAGTTGCTAGTGCTCGCTCTCTCCACATGTAGAGTTCACCTTTCTATTTTCTTAGAACTAACATTCTGAATTTTCTCAAGCCCTGTTATCAATTTGTTAAACAGATGAAACTTTTGATGTCATATAAGCAAACTCTGCCTACTTCTGTCCATAGGATTTTCATACTGTCTTCTGAAACTTTTAATCTTATGTTTAGATTTATGATCCGTATGAAGCTAGTTTGGTATAAGGTATGAAGTGCAGATTAACATTTGGGAGTTTTGTTTGCATCTGAATGCCTGCTTGTTCCTTATCCTCTGTTGAACGACTTGTTTTGCTATTGAATTACCTTTACATATTGGTCAACAGTCAATTGGTCAATGCTAACATTTTTCAATGTTTTTATAGTTACCTGATGCATTTCTAAGGGATCAAAAACCAGTTTCCTTAACTCTACTGTTCAGTCTTGACATCTCTTTTACCTCTGGGGCATATCCTCTATAAAAAGAATTGTCACTTATTTTTGACACTCTATGACAATTCCTTTGTGAGTGATTTATCAATATACTAGAAATGTAGAAAAATAAATTGATCATACATTTATCATCCTCCTATTTCAGAAACTTCCTTTCTCCTTTTTTCTCCTCCCTCCCTCCCTCCCTCCCTCCCTCCCTCCCCTCCCTCCCTCCCTCCCTCCCTCCCTCCCTCCTTCCTTCCTTCCTTCCTTCCTTCCTTCCTTCCTTCCTTTCCCATTTAAAGAATTTCTTGGTGCCTCAATGGAAGAACTGCGTAAATGTACTGTTATATCTAATATAAACCAAGGAGGGGAATAACAGAGGGGAAAATAACCAAAAACTAGTAGTGGGGACAGTAGAAATACAGCGAAGAGCTCTTCACATTGAGCTGAGTGTTGATAACATTGACGCTTGGGCACTGGGGCGTGGCAGGACCGTGCATCTGGGCTTAGCTCATGTGTTAGTCACTGAGGGATGGACTGCTTGAGGTTGAAGCTCCAGCTGTAGACAGTTTGCATCAAGTCTCCCTATCATGCTCCTCGACGTTCTCAGACTGTGATTCCTGTATGCATGGCTGACATAAAGAAAGCAAGGTTTTCTCAGACATTATCATTATTACTACGGTTGTAGACATCTTTTCATTGAGAAGTTTAATACATGAACATACTGTAAATTAGTTGTATTTTCATAAGCTCTGCTCTTTTGTACCCTTCCATGCCTCCATTCCACTGTGGGCCCTTGGTGGGGCATCCGTAATCATTGAGGAGTCATGAATGCTCCCGTCTGCTTGTGTTGCAAGGACGGTGCAAATAGTATACCTTCCCACTTTGTGGCTCTTGCCTTCCCTCTGCGCCCCCATTCAGCGATGTTCCCTGTGCCCTGTAAGACAGGTTAGCAGTCTCCTTAGTATTGAGCTCTTGGAAACCTCTCATTTTCTGCTTTGCTGAGCTTCCTCAGTGTCTGCTGCCATCTCCATAGAGAAGATTTCCTATATAGCACTCATATTTAATCTACCACTTTCTTGAAAATGTTTCCTGGGCCATGGAAAGTGTTGTTGTTGTTGTTCTTGTTTTAAAGACAAGGTCCTCACTTTGTAGTTAATGCTAGCCTTGAGCTCATGATTCTCCTGCCTCAGTCTCCCAAGTACTGGGGTTACAGGACATTAACAGGCCTAGCTTTTTGTAAGACATTATTAATTACCCTGGTCATATATAATGTATGAAATATATGTGCTTTTAGTAACATATACCCATATATTAGTTAATAATTTGTTGGTCAGTTGTTACTCTGTTCTTATGGAAGAATCATGAACCTGGTATTTGAAAATAATACACAGGATTTTGTTATTAACAGTTGGAACTGAGCTTATAGAATGTCCCAAATAATTCCATAATAACTATTCATTTTCAAAGTTTTCAAAGAATGAGGACTTCTCTAAAATGTATCTATGATTTTAAGAATTTGAAATGACTATTTTAAAAATGACCATTTGTTGAAACTTTGAGACAAATTTTAGATAATATGACATTTGTTTTCTAAGATTTTATTTTTTAATTTCAAACAGCATAAGTAGATGTGAGTCCTTTAAAATTGAGCCTAAGGGAACCACAGCATGTTTCAAAGTGATTAATCTGCATAAAAAGCTAATTACCTGCATTTTAATGCCTTTATTTAAGATATAGAAATACAACAAAATATTTTATGTCAAGGAAACCTTCAAAATATTTAAGTAATTTGAATTTTGTTCAAAGCATCAATTGTTAAATCTACCTTCCTTTCCTTCTTCCTCTCTGTCCCTTCTTCCTTCCTCTTCTTCCCTTCTTCCTTCCTTCCTTCCTTCCTTCCTTCCTTCCTTCCTTCCTTCCTTCCTTCCTTCCTTCCCTCTCTCTTTCTCTCCCTCTCTTTCTCTTTCTTTCCTTTAAGCAATGAGGCTGTCACCTTGTAACTTTATTTACAAACTGAATAAGACTTCCAATAGCATTAAACTCTCCAAACTGGGGATTAGCTGGGAAAATTCCACCCAGATGTAAATTGGAGGTACAGTAAGTATTCACCATTAGTGGGTTTCTTTAAGACATCACTGAAGTCTGTTTATGTCTCTGACTCACGCAGTAATGTTCTTCCGCATCTCTCTTGTTCATTACAGCAATGTTTTTGCTGTTGTTTGAGTCACTTCCATCGAAAGTCATTTCTGCAAACAGCTGGAATTGAAAAAGCTTTAAACAGTCACTCAGGCCTTTAATTGTAAATGGGTTTTGACAGGACTGTGATGCCGAGTCCTGCCTGGTCCCACAGTGATGCTAGCTGACAGCCCCTCACTGCTCCGGGAGCAAGGGAACATGTGGAAGGAATTGTTCTTTTCCATTTCACAGTTTGTCATTTCCTCTGCAGGGCAGCCCCTGACCCCTCACGAGAGATCCTGACACCCATAAGGGAAGTGTTCCCACTGATGTAAGGAAATGCAGGGGCAGCTTAACTCCAAGAAAGGAAGGGGGAGGGTGTATCAGAAAGCTCTGGGGTCCGGCGGGGGTGTGTGGGGGGACAGAGAGATGAGATAGACTTAAAATGTTTCCAGCAGGCTAGAATCTCCTCTGTTTTGTTTAATACGTTGAAGCTACCTTATTTTTTTTCCCCTTTTCATTTCTTTTTCAACGTAGAAGGAGCCATAAAAAGGAATGTGTCACATGGGGATGATCAACATAGAGGTTGGAAGAAGGGGCACAAATATGTGCTTCCTGCCCTATTCTGACGTGTTTGCGTGTGCCATGTGTTTCTGGTTAGAATGGATTAGGTCAATGACATCATATTACAGCTGTGCTTCCAAAGCATTTTATACCCTCGGCGTTTTATGTTCGTTGCAGTAAACTTTTGCCTATCTTTGTACTATTAAGCAGTCCAGTGAGGAAGCACAAGGGACAAGTGGGCTTTGTGATCAAACAGACAGCTTTGACAGTCTTCTGTTCAGTAGATGGACATCGATCATTTTGAAACTCCCAATCACCAAGGAAGTCAATTCTGAAAGCATAGCTCGGCATTTCTTAATGACAGGGATAGCTTCGGAGAGATGCGTTGCTAGACAGTTTTGTCACTGCGAGAACATCACAGCATGTATTTATAGAAGCCAGATCTTGGAGCTTACCACACACCTGGTCTCTGTGACGTGGGTACCGTCACGTTTGTTGATTACAGCTAACTGAAGGGCTATGTCCTGCTTGATCCCATTCCTTCTTGTCTTTAAAATACTTGGAAACATTGCTGATGTTATACATCTTTCTGAAAACACTGTTTAAAGATGGGACAAATACTTTCCTTCTCTCCACTTCACAGCTTTGAGTCCACGTTGTAGAGAGACGTGTTCCTCGATCCCATGTGATGGATATACGAGCAGATGCATATATGCTAAGTGCATTCACTCATGGTCTCCCACTGTCCAGCGTCTCTCATTTAGTGTGTGCCTCAGTATTAGGCAAATGTCCTTGTAAAATGATAATATAGGGGCTGGAGATATGGCTCAGCAGTTAAGGGACTTGCCTTCATAGTCTAGCTACCCTGGATCTATTCCCCAGTACCCACATAAAGCCCAATGCACAAAGCGGCACACACATCTGGAGTTTGTTTGCAGTGGACAGAAGCCCTAGAGGACCCACTCTCTGTGTCTCTCTTCTATCACTGTCTCTCTCTCTCTCTCTGCTTGCAAATAAATAAATATTAAACAAAATGTTAATGTAGAAGTGATATTAACCAGGAATGACATTACTGTTGTTCTTGGCTGAACACAAGATGATTTGACCAAACAGATTGAAAACATTGGCTCTCTTCTAAGTAACCTTGGGAGCAGCGGTTGAAGCTGAAAGAGAGACAGTGGGGCTTTGACAAGACATGCTTCTCGCTTCTT
Source organism: Orientallactaga sibirica (assembly GCA_036365145.1). Lineage (NCBI taxonomy): Eukaryota > Metazoa > Chordata > Mammalia > Rodentia > Dipodidae > Orientallactaga > Orientallactaga sibirica. The sequence continues at coordinate 4,326,709 of JAEOAD010000463.1, read as the reverse complement.
TTCCCTCATGATTTAACCCGAGGTTCCTGTGACTAAATACACAGTCTAGATAAAAGTTGGAAGAAAGGAACTGCAGGGTTGACATGTTCTTGCAGCAACATATGAATCATGAGGAGACAAGCCTAGATGGGCTGGTGGAACTTACTCTTGTGACAGGACACAGTAGCCGTCAAGCGTGACTGGGCTTTGCAGTCGCTCCACTTGGTGATATTGGATTTGATTTTCGGCTTCTAAGGCTGGTTCATTGTTCTCAATTCTTCTTGTGTTTAGTACTACCTTTCCCAAATCAACGAGCGAAAAGTAAATGAAATATTGAAACTGCATGTGAATAAATGGGTTGGCTAACTCTTTCTAAACACAAGGCTGGCTTTGGACAGGTGAGTGGAAGGACTTGAGTTTTCCCTCTGAGCAGCCAGTATGTAAGCATGCCATTGACATTGTTCAATATATAAAGAACAGAAAAAGTTGACAGTGTACATAGTCACTCCCTCACTCTAATTAGAATTCTTTATTATTCTCTAGAGCAGAAAATAGAAGTGCACATCAGAAAAACAGAGCTAAATGTTTCTATGAAGTAAAAGTTTTTTTTTTTTTTTCCAACTGTGTTGGACATATTGTTCAAAAGTGACCAGGGATTCATCATCTCGATCCTTTTTTATCCATCATACCATACAAATATAATCTCCTAGTCTGTTAGCTTGCTTTTTTTTTTTTTTTTTTTTTTTTTTTTTTGTAGGGTCTCTAATTCAGGCTGACCTGGAATTCACTATGTAGTCTCAGGGTGGCTTCAAACTCATGGTGATCCTCCTACCTCTGCCTCCCGAATGCTGGAATTAAAGGCGTGTACCACCACATCCAGCTGCTTGCCTCATTTTTATCCTCTTCTTGTGTGTAAGTGTATAAATGTGTCAATGCTTATGTGTGTGTGTGCATGCACAAGTGTGTGCATACATATGGAGACAGAGGACAACACCCAGTGTCCTTCCTCACGTAGGTCTTGAGACAGGTTCTGTCATTGGCCTGGGCTCACCAGTTCAGCTAGACTCTGGCTAGTGGGTTGCAGGGATCCTCCTGCCTCTGCCTTGCAGTGCTGAGATGACAGGGTGTGTATGAGTTGCCACCACACCTGGAGCTGCTGGGATCAAATTCAGGTCCTCACAGATAGGAGGCAAGCTCTTTACTGACTGAGCCATCCCCCTGACCCTCTCTTTTTCATTCTCTTTCATTCACAGAGGAAGACTTCATTTTCCAGATGATCAGGTTCTCCTTTTATGGATCATAATTTGGACATCAAAGAGCATTTTTCTTAGCCCTATATCCTGAAGATTTTCTACTTTTTACAAGTACATCCATTTTGAGAGCTGGAGGGGTGGCTCAGTGGTTAAAAGTATGTGCATTTTGAGTCTTTTATCTTTGGAGTGAGGGTTAGTTCAATTCTTCCCTCATAAACTATCCTATGGCTCTGGTACCATTTGTTGAAAAGGTTATGTTTCCTCCATTGAAGTGCTTTTCAACCCTCCTTAATAGTCAGCAATTGGTCATAGTTTTGTGAATTTATTTCTGTCTCCTCTCCTCATTTTATCATATCTGTCCCCTTGCCAATAAAATAGAGTCTCAATCACCGTGACTATCTAATAAAGCTTAATATCAGAGACAGTGATTTCTCTTAATTTTTTTGTTCCAAGATTGCGTTATCTATTTTAAATTTGTAACTTTGCCCAGAAATTTTTGAATAAGCATGTATATGTCAATATGACAACTATATTACTATGTTGACAGGACTTTCATGAGATTTATACAACAATCTGTTGGGGCTGGGGGATGGCTTAGTGGATAAGATACTTGCTATGCAAGTTTGAGAACATGAGTTTGGGTCTCCAAACATATATAAAACTGGATATAATGGAATATATGTGTGAGTATATGTAACCCCAGCCTTTCTAAAATAAGATGGGAGGTAGAGGCAGGAGAGTTCTGGAAGCTGGTGAGCCAGCTAGCCTGGTATATGTAGTGAAGAATGAAAAGAAACCTTGCCTCAATCAGGCTGAAGGCAAGAGTCACAGCAAAGTTGTCTCTGTACATGTGCTGTGGCACACGCATGCCCACTCTCCCTCCCAATCTCTCTCTCTCTCTCTCTCTCTCTCTCACACACACACACACATTTAAAAAATAACTTATGAAGTGATATGTTTACAATATTCAGTATTTTAATCCATGAACATGGTATGCCTCTCCATTTTTAAGGTCATATGTGATACCTCTAAATAAACAAATCAGCATTTTGCAGTTTGAATCCAAAGGTCCAAAGATTATGTACATGCGTTGTTAAGCTTATACTGAGGTATTTTCTTTCTCTTTTAATAAATTGTTATATTTTCTTCTTTTTTGAAAAAGATTATTTATTTATTTATTTGCAAGCAGAGAGAGATATAGAGAATACAGACAGACAGAGAGAATGGGTGCACCAGGGCCTGTAGCCACTGCAAATAAACTTCAGATGCATACGCCACTTTATGCATTGGCTTTACATACAAATTGAGAAATCAAATCCCAGTCATTAGGCTTTGCAGGCAAGCATTTTTTGTGGAACAGTTGTGAATAGTGAATTGGTTTTAATTCTGGCACATTGTTTAGCATATAGAGATGCTATTATTTTCATGGATATGAATTTATCTTATATCCTGAAACCTTGTCATTTATTTGTCAAAAATATTGTAGTTTATTCATTCAAACTTTCTAGGGGGCATATTATCTCCTCTACAAATTGCATTGACTTTTAACTGTTCAAACCTACACGTATGCCATATTTACTGTTTTGGTTTTTTTTTTGCTTTATTTTATGTGCTAGAAGACCCAATACATTTGACAGGGCCAGATGGGGAGAAATCCTTAACCTTGTTCTTAATCTTTGGGGAAGTCCATTCAGAGTTTCAGTGTAAAACACAATGAGAGCTAGAAGTCTTTTTTTTTTTTTTTTTTTTTTTTTTTTGTAAAAGCTTCTTTAGAATTTATTCCTGATATCACAAATGGGTTTTGAATTCTATAGAATTTTCTTTTGGTAACGATGATTTTGTGACCTATCTAATTTAGACTAATTGATATGGTAGATTTGAAAGCTTGAGCCCATGTTTCGCACCTACAGTAAAATGCACTTGTTCACAGTGCATAGTGTTTAATTTTTATTATGTTTTGCATATGTGTGTGTGCTGTGTGGGTGCATGTGGAGGTCAGAGATGGATGTCAAGTGTCTCCCTTGATCACTCCCCTCTTCATTTACTGAGTCAGGGTCTCTCACTTGAGCTCATTGATTGCCACTTTAGATCCTCTAGCTGGCCAGCTTGCCTGGGGTCCTGTTCATTGATCCTGAGCCCTGGGATTATAGGCGGCCACACACAGGTAGCCTTGACATGGGTGCTAGGGTCCAAACTCAAGTCCTCATGCTTGTGTAGCAAGTCTTTATGCACTGAGCCATCTTCCCAGCTCCCACAATGCATTTCTTCTTTTATACTGCGGTGGCTGACAGTTTTGCCTTCAGCACTTGGGAGATCCTGAGCTATCACAGTTTGCATGATTCAACTTGTGGCTCTGGATTTCCCATTGCAAAGTTGCAGAGAATGCCAGAGAGGATTGAGGAGCTTCTTTCTACAGAGGGAGCTACCTGGTGCCTTTGAAGGGGAGAAGGCAGTCTCTAGCTTCATGGTTAAGACATTTCCCATGCCAGGTACTTTGAATAAGATACCTCGGCTGGTGCTTCGTGGCCACCTGTGGTCTCTGAGAGCGGTATCTCAGGCAGCAGTGAAGGAGGACATCAGTCAGGTTCTTGTGCATCCTGCCTAGGACTTAGAGCCAGTTTCTTTTGATGAAGACATAGGCAAGCTTCTTTTAGGAATATCTTGGATCTACAGGCTATTTAGAAGTAGATTGTTTGACAATTGCCTAATGTTTTTCCTCTTGTCTTTCTGTTTTTGGCTGTTGGTTGAATTTACTTATAATCATATAAATTCATCTGCTGGTTAGAAGAATTTGGGAGGCATCAGGTCTGAGTGGCTTCTGTGGTCACATGAGGTGATCTGTTCTGGACTGTTCTCTAGTCCGGAGCTTTTGGGTGACTTTCCCTGTCTCTTTATACCTGTCTGAACTCTTCTTGGACTGCCTCCTGTATTATTTTCAGAGCTGGGCTTTTACAGGTTGGGGAGGACAAGAGAAACCATTTTTGGAAACATTCCTTTTTTTTCAGGTTTGTTTGTTTGCTTGTTTTTATCTAGTGCCTTATAGCCATGAAAAAGTTTCTTATCATATCACCCATGGTTTGAGGAATATGGAAGTAAAGAAAAAACAATAAAGCCAATTGTATTGAAATATACATTGATAAAATTGACTAGATTTTTAAAAAATATATTTTTATTTGTTTGCAAGCAGAGGGAGATAGAAGAGAAACATACAGAGAGAATGGGCTCATCAGGGCCCCTAGCCAATGCACATGGACTCAGATGCATGCACCACTTTGTGCGTCTGGCTTGATGTGGGTGCTGGGGAATGGAACCTTGGATCGTTAGACTCTGTAGGCAAGTGCCTTAACTGCTGAGCCATCTCTCCAGTCCCTAGATTTTTTTTTTTTTTTATAAAAACCTAGCCATGTTCAAATGACAGCTCAGTGGCATTAAGTAATTTCATGTTGCTGTGCAACCATCACCACCTTTCAGAAAAAGTTCTCCAGAACTTATTTACCCTGCAAAATTGAAGCACTGCACACATTAAGCACTCTCTTTCCATGCCCCTCCTCCAGCCCCTGACAACATTCATTCTGCATCATACGTCTCCATGTCTGACTTTCTAGATGTCATGCAAGTGGGATCACATAGATTTTAAGTTATGTCACAACCCAAGGTCTTTAAGGAAGGAGTTCAAATGTAAACTGGTAAATTTTACTACTCACTGAGGTATTTGAAAATAGCTTTGTGGGAGAAAAGGTGAAAATTAGTGCTGATTTGAAACTTTGGTGGCTCTATAGTATAGTATACAGTATGAACTTAGCAGCAGTAGCTGTTGCTTTTATTTTATGTAGGGATTCATTATTTATTTTTCTACTCTGTAACCCAGGCTACTGAAAGTCTACATTTTGGCTATTGAGTCACAGTTCTATGCTCTTTCTTGGATGAGTGAGCGTTCTTTAAAATCATCCTGCGGCCTTAATTGCTGTCCACTCACTGCAAATATACAACTTAGACGTGTGCAAATTTGGTGACGGAAAAGACCTAGGATATGGAAGGCAGAGAGGATTGAATTTAATTTTATTTAAAATGCTGTGGGAGCCTTTGCCTCTGCACCCACACAGGGGAGCTGGCAGACCCTCCTTGAATATTAGCAATACTTCCTATAAAGCGCCACACACGTAGCAGGTGGTCCTGAAACCATCCCTGTTATTGAGTTGATTCCCATAATATTAGACAGACACCACATCGCATCTGTGCCTTCTTTTTAATTGTGATATTAAGCAGACTTCCTGTATCTCTCTGTAATTTTCTCTTCACAATAGGAACTTACTAGTGAGTAAAATAACTTACTACTCCAAAGAGCTGTGGATGTTCTAAGTTCAATGAAAGTGTTAATTGATGATAGCCAGGGAAAGCCCATGAGCAGTATATGAAAATTTCTGGATTCTTTCATGGTGGGTAAGATGGAGCATTTAATACTCTTAAGATTAAAGGAAAAAAGGAGCTGATTTTCATAACAGGATAGAATCTTACAAATGGCAGACTTGGATAAGGTTTAAAGATTATTCTTGAGAAGAATTCCAAAGTATGTTCCTGCTTCCATTTTGTAATACAGTTTTACTAAGCCAGACACAGATGCACAAATCTTTTTGAATCTTATGAATGCAAAATATTCAACGATCCATAATGGAGTGATAGGACGGCAACAATGTTTGCAGTACTTTGCTGTCCATGAAGCTCATCAAAACAGCTTGAATCCAATTCCTAATGTGTGTGAATGTCTGTTAGTTCTGTTTCTTTGTATGTGTATGTGTGTATGGTGTGTGGTGAGAATGCACGTATGTGTGTGGGAACATGTGTCATATGTGCATACATGTGTAGAGGCCAGAGGTTGATGTTGGATATTTTCCACAATGACTCAATTTCCCATGTGTTTACCGAAGCCAGGGTCTCTCACTCAAAGCCAGCGCTCACTGATGTGGCCAGTCTAGCTAGCCAGCTTGCCCAGGGAGCCTCTCTCTCCCTCTTGAATGCTGGGATTACATCTATGCAAGGCACCCAACATTTACGTGGCTGCAGAGGTCCACACCCTGGTTCTCAGGCTTGTGGCAAGCACTTTATTCACAGAACCATCTCCTCAGCTGTTAATATGTTATTCATAATGAACCAACTCTTGATACCCCTAAGTGGCGCCAAAGAGAACCCGTGTAGGAAGGTTGGGGGCTTAGTGGCTTAGACAAGTTGAACATAAGGATGAGGCTTACCAAATTTTTGCTTCCAGTTGCATTAAGATATACATAAGTATTAAATTATTGGCTTTAAGAAAACATTCCTAGGACTCCAGGTCATAAAACATTGGATACATTCAAACTTTAACAGTGTGGGCTTTGGGGAGTATAATTCTGACTAAATTAAGCTCTAACATTTCAGTTACTTTGTCAATAGTTAAAAATTTAAAAATATGATTCACTCATTTGTGCTTCCCATGAAGACAAAACAAGAGAATTTCTTGTCTCCAAACATCATAGCAAACATTCCTGTGTTTATATTTGAAGCGTCCACCAAGTTACCAGTTACAATGTTGTCATGCCTCTGCCAAACAATATTAACAATGTATTATTTACATTTGTATAAGTTCCTGCTTATTTGCTATGAATATCTTCAATTAGACATCTGATCATAGTTTTTAATATGGTTAAGCCAGGTTTTGTTTTCTTTTTTTTTAATTTTAAATATATATTATTTTTATTTTTATTATTCTGATTTTACATTCATAGTATTGGTTCCATTGTCCTCCTTCCTGTCCTCCCACTTTCAAAGGGACCCTCATCAATGGGGAATGTGGGTCCTGCATTGTGAGGTTAGTCAAGAGTTCTGGGGGGTATGCCCCAGTCTCTGTGCATAATGCCCCAATTTGTGACTCTAACAATCTTTCCGCCCCCTCTTCCATGAGTTTCCCTGAGCCACATTGGGGTCATTTTAGTTCTGCTTCAGTGATGAGGTTTTGGGAGCCTCTGTGTCTCTGAATATCTGGCTTAGTAGGAGTTGGATGTTCTCTGTGTTTATTTCCTTCAGCCTTTTTCTGGTGTCATGATTGCCATGAACGCTGTATTCTTGCCCTTCCCTGCATTGTTCTATGATTTCAGCTAGGGCCCTGGTGAGGTGTGGTTAGCTGATCCTCCCTTCAGGTTCGTTGTCCACCTGAAAAAAGAGAGAACTTAGTACGAGATAGAAGGGATGACCATATATGTTTTGGAGGGAATTTTATATGCGTCGGCTCTCTTCTAGCCCACAGTTGGTGGTATCTTGATCTTGGAGACTGAGCTCATTTTTTGTACCTGGTTTTGACTTATTTCCCAGTTCCAGCAATGAGTTCCATTCCACTGAGTGGATCAATTAGCCAAATCAAGAGCAGTTGGTTACCCACCATGGCTGTTTGCCCCTACTGCACTTGTATGAGCATTACGTCAAGTTGTTTCCTGCTGGGTATCTTAGTCTGCAAGTTGTCTGGTTGTTTTCTTAATCAGCAACTATATACGTACATGTATACATACACACAAATGTGTGTGGGTTTATAATAAAGCATATTTCTGAAATCTGAAGCCACTGCCCAGCAAATGCATTGCTGCTAGGATTTTTGGGATTTTGGCCTGTGGTCACAGCCATGGCCATTGCAACACATTCTGAGAATTTGTATTTGCTGCTTATTTTGGCCTTTAAACTGTTCATTTGTCCTGTGAACCAGATTATGTGCTTGTGACTGTCAGTTAGCTGAATGCATTTCAAGTCAATTTACTAAAATAGTCACTGTTAAGCGGTATATTTGGACAAAGTTGACACCTTTGACATTTTCTAAAATGGCAAAAATAACTGTATTTAAGGTTATGATTTATGAATGTTATGTGCCTCCGGAATGTCCATTGGATTATAGCTTCATTTAGCTGCTAAAACTCTTTCCATGAGCTGCTGAAAGGGCATCTAATTAGTGCCATGTGACCAGGTACTTCACGACAGATGGGCAGACGCATACAAAATCGCAGTCATAATATCGATTCCCAAATCTCCTTGTTGCTTCTTAGAACCGCTTTGCCTTGCACGAGTAGAACCGTGGGGGACTCAGTGGAAGCCGAGAGAGCAAGGGAGAAGGAAAGAGATTCAGCAAATGGGGGGGTCTGCCTTTACAAAACACATGTTCTTTGGTATAAAATAGAAAAAGGAACTTGCGATGATTAACAAGTACTTTGAGTCTTCAGTTGTCTGTGAGATTGCTGGCCTCTATTAAAAACTTCTTAAAGTAACAGATAGGTTTAATTCCTCAAGAAAACAGAAAAATTATATCATCTTAAAGATTTTCCATATTTATTATATAGATGTGACTTGACTATGGGAGGAAAAGGAGCAAAATCTCATGTTCTGCAAGTTTTAAATGTACCAGGCTGAGGTTTAGTTAATTGGAACCTCCAGGCAATATAGGAGCCCTTTTTAAAATTCTGTGATTCTTAATATGCTAAATAATGCAAAGATTCGACTCTTCAAGCATGAGACACACATCTGGCAGCTTAACATTTAAATTACGGGGGGTGGGGGGGTAGAATGCCTCACTTCAGTAGTAATTTTCTTAAAGCAAAGAACAGGAAGTGTATTACAACTAAATTTAATTTCTTTTTAGAATTCCATCTTGTCTAATTGCAGGCAGACATACCCCACCCTGGTTCTTGGTATTTATATTTTTGTACACATTTTCTGTACATTTTATTAATCTTTAATTTGAGATGCCTCTCAGTGCAGGCGCTCTTGAGAAAATGTGGTGTGTTTTCCTTAGCAAATTGTTTTGAAAAATCTCTCTGGTCTCAAATAATAAAAACAATAGGATAGAAAAATAAAGGAAAAAACAGAATTTCAGAGACCCATAAAAATATTACTGACAAAAGGCAACATTTTTTCAGTTGCTTTTTCTCTGAAGGTTTAATATTTTCCCCTAGTATTAATGTTCTCTCTGTTTTGTCATTTTCTGGCTGTTTTCCATGTAAAAGTTCTTATGAGCAGTAGTCTTTCTGAGCATTTCTCCAAAGGACAGTGTCAAGTCCTTGATTAAGGTCTGCAAAGGTCATTTGGAAAAACCATTAAAATATGCCAAGTAGAAAAGATTAGCACACACAGAGAAAATACACATTTCTAAAGATATGCTTTTATGTACAGATGGGCGCTGTGGCATTAGACAGTTTGGACAAGTGTTTTCCTTGAGCTTCTCATGTGTTATTAGAAATATGACTGTTCCTTTTATTTTCTCTGGCTGATACCCGCTGAAATACTCTAAAAGCATCAGCAGGTTTACATTACTTGTAAACATTTTATCTTTTCCTCAGCATAAGAGGATCTGATAATTAAATTGAACGTAGCTCCAAAAAAATAAAGCAGACTTTCAAAGTAATTCACCTATATTGGTGTTTTTAGTATAAAATGGTAGGAAGCCCATACATTCATTTCAACATTTTAATTATTAATTAGTTAATTAATTTGTTTATTTAAGAGAGAGAAAGAGAGAAATAGAGAGGCAGAGGGACAGAAAGAGAGAGATAGAGAGAATGAATGCACCAGGGCCTGTCTAGCCACTGCAAACTCCAGGTGCATGCTCCACCTTGTGCATCTGGCTTAACACGGGTACTGGATATTGAACCTGGGTCCTTAGGCTTTGCAGGCCAGCACCTTAACCACTGAGAAATCACTTCAGTCCTCATTTTGACCTTTTAGTTAAAAAATTGAACAGTTAAACTACTTCTGGTTTAAACTCTAGTAGAATGGATGGTCCTATACTGGGTCTTCTGCTACAATTAGCCAGTAAACTGGGGAGAATAAATAAAGACCTGTTTGGGATCCCTGGCAGCAGGAGGCATGACTGTGATCCCTGAGAGAAGAGAAATTTCCTAGTGAGGCTTCAGGTGAACACTGGCAGTCTACTCGAGCATAATATTCTAGCCGTGGACTGTAGCACAGTAGTTCTTCCTAAGCTGAGAGAACAGAGCTCAGCTCACAGGGAACTGACAGACCTGAGTATGCTGAACAGAGCTGACATCAGGGAGTTTGAATGTGAAATGTCCCTCACTGCCTCATGGGTTTGTGATTAAGCCTCACACTCAATCCCCAGCTGCTGGCAATTTGGCAGGTGGAGCCTTGGTGAAGAGGTGTGGTACTTGGGGTGGGGCCATTGGTGTTAGAGACCAGCTCTCCCTAGAACACACACAGGGAAAATACACTTTGAATGAGATAAGCCTTTTGATAGAGGTGGAGCACCGTGGCATTATACAGTATTGACAAGTGATGTTGATAATTTGACATGTTTTGCTGTTGTCCTCCAGCTGATGTGGCAACATGTGATGGCCAGTCTCTGCTCTGCCATGTCATCATGAAACTTCCTCTTGGGAATATAAGCCAAGATCAACCCTTTTCTTCTATGTTTTGCTCTAGAGATGCAAACAACATATAAATTGGAAATCAACATAAACTTAAAGTTAATATTGTAAAATTACCAAATTTGAAGAAAATCAGCTTACAGGTTGAATATTTTCAGTGAACTTGAAAAGCATGGGGTATTAGAGGGAACATGTATAGGAACAATTGTAACCAAAATGCTGAGTACCAGGGTAAAATGAAAATCCCAAAGACAGGGAGAATTAAAAAACAAAACAAAACAAAACAAAACAAAAAACCAGCCAATACATTATAGGTAACTGAACAGTGAAATTAATAAAATGACTTTATCAGAAAAACCAATGCAAGCCAGGCATGGTGGCTCATGCCTTTAATCCCAGCACTCGGGAGACAGAGGTAGGAGGATTGCCGTGAGTTCGAGGCCACCCTGAGATTACATAGTGAATTCCAGGTCAGCCTGAGCTAGAGTGAGACCTTACCTCAAAAAAACAAAACAAAAAAAAAAAAAAAAAAAAAAAAAAAGAAAGAAAAAAAGAAAAACCAATAAATAAATAAATAAACCAATGCAGATCAGAAATTATGTATTTAAAATGACTGAAGAAAAAGCAACCTAGAATTCTGTATCTAGCAAAAATATTCCACAAAATTGCTCCCAATTTTAAAGGCATTTTCAAATGAAAGAATGTGGAAATTTTCTTTCTGCCACTATGTCAAGTGCTTAAAAATGTTCATTAATTGAAAGAAAATGATACATGATATATTTAAAAGAATAGAAGGGTACTCAAATTTATAAATTCTTATATACATATGAAATATATAAATATGATGTTATTGATAATATACAATTTATTATTTAAATAAAATGGCACTGTAAGGTGGGATTCTAAAGTATCTTTACATCAAAGACATAAGACAGCACCTCCAAGGAAGATGGGGTGAAAAATGACATCATACTCTTGTGTGGTTGTCTGTGGAAGGAGAAATTTGAAGTACATAATGTGAACTGTTAGAGAGATGAAGTGTGAACTTGTGTAACGTTGACCTGAGATAGACATGGATAGTTTAGACTATGTGATATGAGCCCTAGTTCAAATAGTACCAACCTGAAGATGTTTCCAAGAGAATACTGGAGGAAATAAGATGAAACACTACAACACAAGGCTGAATAGCCCAAAGAAAGACACAAAGGAATGAGAGGAGAGAAAGTGCGCTTGGGCGGGGGAGAGGTCATGAACAAACTCAACCATATAAATAATGCTGGGAAATGTTTGAGGGTAAATAATTAAAAACCAGATTGTCAAGGTGAATGAAAAAGGAAGTCTCAGTATTGGCTATTAACAAGAGATACACTGTGAACTGAAAGGCAGAAATCCACAGGAAGAGTACGGAGTGGAAAGTGAGGAGATGGAAACACTACACCCAGGAGTGCTGGCATTGCTGCATTATTATCCTATGTATTAGGAATCCAAGCGTAGACTTTACAACAAAGACAAAACAGGAGATTCATTAAGAGGATAAAACGAATCCTAACTATGCAATGCATGACACAGGGTTAAAACTCATGAAATAAAAACTGAACAAAAGGGCTAGAGAGATTGCTTAGTGGTTAAGGCGTTTGCCTGCAAAGCCAAGGACCCAGGTTCGATTCCCCAGGACCCATGTAAGCCAGATGCACAAAGCAGTGCATGCATCTGGAGTTCGTTGGCAGCTGCTAGAGGCTCTGGCATGCCCATTCTCTCTTTCTCTCTCTCTCTTTCTCTCTCTCTCTCAAATAAATAAATAAAAATAAAATATTTTTTTAAACTGAGCAAAAGTTTAAAAAGATTATGATTTGGAGGAAAATTTCCTATATGACTGTTTGGAGTTAGAAGGAGTATAAGCATATTGGAAGACTGGCAGTCTTTTTTAAAATTAAGTGAACATTTATCCAATGATTCAGCAGTCTAATTCGCCTATATTTACCAAAAGATGGGAAAATAGATGTCCACTAGAAGAACTGAGCATGAATTTTCATAGCAGCTATACTCACAACCGACACAACTTTGAAGCTGTATCATCAGTAGACGAATCAAAACATTGATTTGCACTTCATTCATAGAACAAAATACTACTCAGCCAAGAAGAAATGCAGGTTGAAAGCATGAGAACATGCAGCCTATTGTTGTCGAGTTGAAAGTTGAAAATGTGAGGACACGGTGACTTCTGCCCTTGCCAGCCAGCCTGGAGGGGTCTCCGCCTGTAAACAAGAACCACAAACAAGAACCACAGACCTGGGCACTGCACTGATTTGATGTTTGTGAGCCACTAACCCCATAAACCAACTGAACCAGGTGGTGCTCAGACATCCAAGCCACAAAAAAGATGAAATAATATGTAGATGTTGCTTATAGCCACAAATTTGTGATAATTTGTTCCAGTGGCAATAAAAAAAAAAAAAAGAGGCATTGTGCAATGCTTAAAAACGTATAGAAGTAGAAAATGGGTGAGGTTTCTACAGTAAAATACAACAGAGGGTATAATGCATGGATTTTGAGATAATATAGAACTGGAATTAAATTTGAAATTTTGGAGCTAGAGAGATGACTCAGTGGTTAAAAGTGCTTGTTTTGAAAGTCTAACTACCCAGGTTTGATTCCTCAGTATGCACATAAAGTCAGATGCACTAAGTGGCACATGAGTGCAGAGTTTACTTACAGTGTAGGAGGCCTTGGTGTGCCCATTTTCTGTCTCTCCCTCTGTCTTTGTCTGTTTTCCTCCCTTTCCTGTGTGTGTGTGTGTGTGAGAGAGAGAGAGAGAGAGAGAGAGAGAGAGAGAGAGAGAGAGAGAGAGACAGGGACAAAGCACAATGTACATGATATTCTTAGAAAATGTTAAAGAATGCAAAACACATTTTATTATTTTTGTTATGCCCTTCAGCAATTATACAATGACACTATAAATGATGTCCTAAAATGCTAATGTTTAAAATCTCTATAAAAATATTTCCACTTCCGTCTCTTCTCTTTCTCACTTTGGTTTTGAGCATATTAACTTCTCTATGAACAAATTCTATTTGAGACTACAAGGAGAGAACATGTCCAGGGCTTTGTTTTCAATCTAATTTCAATCAACTCACTGTCTAGTCTCAGAAAATGCCTGACCATTTCACTTTCTCTGGTGTTTGCCTGTTAGTGCAGCACTGTCCAGCAGGGACATAGGAACAAAATTCAGTGCAACCCTCTGTTCTCCCATCAGTGACCCCTAAGCCCTAAGGCTGGGACATAAGAGGCTGGCCAAATCATCCCTAGAATGAAGGTTTGAAGGATGCTGACATGTAGCCACATCCTGAAAACCTGGCACATTAACTTTGCATTTAAGATGTTCACAAGGGCTGTCCCAAGTGGAAGGAGATGACAGTATTCAATCCTTGATGGAAAAAGGGGGAGGGGGGAGGACTTGCTGTTGACATATGACTCCTTTTTTTTTTTTTTTTTTTTTTTTGGTTTTGCGAGGTAGGGTCTCACTCTGGTCCAGGCTGACCTGGAATTAACTATGTAGTCTCAGGGTGGCCTTGAACTCACGGCGATCCACGGCGATCCTCCTACCTCTGCCTCCCGAGTGCTGGGATTAAAGGCGTGCACCACCATGCCTGGCTGACATATGACTCCTTTTTAAAAGCTATCAAGTCACCCTCCTCATCAAAGCCATCATCTCCTGTGGCAATCCAAACTGTAGCCAATTTACAGATCAGGATACTGGGCACAAGATCTTGGAGTTAGGAATTGATAGGGGTTCACTCAGTTACTACAGCCAACTGATGACTTGAGATGCACAGTGCTATTGTAATGTCTATATTATTTCATAGATTTATTTATTTTTGTTTATTTTTCATTTAAAAAATTGGCTGGACAGGACCACTGGGGAGAAACAAAGATGAACAAGACATATCATTTGCAAGGAGTTTGCCATTTCAAATAGTATTCTCGATTGGGTGTGTTTTTGTTCCCCAGAGGGAATTTGAGAACTGTCTAGGGACATGTTTTGGTGGCTACAACTGAAAGGGACAAGGGTGGGAAGGCAGAGTGTACTGATGGGTGCCAGGGCATAGGAGTGAGGGATGCTGATAATGGACCTCAGGACAGCCCACAGCAAAGGTTCATCCAGCCCAAAGGCTGAGTAGGGATGAGGCTGAGAAAAAGCCTCAGGTAGAACAAGTCAGATGTGAGAAAGGTGCTATTGCAGTCAGGTTCGCATTGCTGGCAGAAATCACCCAACAAAGAGCAGTTTTTTGGGGGGGAGAAGGTTTTTTTTGGCTTACAAACTTGAGGGGAAACTCCGTGATGGCAGGGTAAAACAGTAGCATGAGCAGAGGGTGGATATCACCCCTTGGCCAACATGGAGGTGGACAATAGCAACAGGAGAGTTTGCCAGACACTGGCAAGGGGACACTGGCTATAACACCCATAAGCCCACCCCCAATGATACACTGCTTCTAGGAGGCGTTAATTCCCAAATCTCCATCAGCTAGGAATGTAGCATTCAGAACACCTAAGTTTATGGGGAACACCTGAATCAAAGCACCACATTCTGCCCCTTTCCCCCATAAATAACCATTCATGATAAAAAAAATGCAATGTATTCATCTAACTTTAAAAGTCCCCAAGTTTTTTTTATCAATCCTAAAGATGTTCAAACACCTCCATAATCCAAGGTCTTTTTAACTGAGCCATAATACCAAAAACTTCCCCCAAAACCCTTAATGGCACAGAATAAACATTCACACTGCAAAAGATGACATTGGGCATAGCAAAGAAATATAAAACCAATATAAGATTTAAAACAGGGCAAACATCAAACTCTGTAGCTCCAAGTCTAACAACTCTAGTCAGTGACAAATATCCAAGTCCAGAAAGTCTAACCTGCCACAAGTCTCTGGAGTTCCAATTCCACCCCTCCAGCTAGGGTACTCACAGTCCTGGAAAACTTCATCAGGGGCCTGCAACTTTCCTTAGCAGCCATCTTGTGGTTCTGACATCTCCACTGGGTCCCCGCTGCAACCCATAGTTCATCCTCGCAGCTCAATCAGATCTCCATGCAGGCATCCAGCAAACCTGCTTCACGCTGCCTATGGCCTTTTCCAAAACACAAGACCATGTTGCAAACTCAGTGACCCTCTCTTTCCTGCATTTCTTATACTCCACAATACCAGATGGGATGCCAGTTTGTTAATCTAGGGGGGAATAAAGCAGACTTTGAAGAACAGGACACTCCTTGAACATTCAGGCCCCTTCAATAGAATCTACATTCTTTCTTGTTGCCCCAATGCATGTTGACTGGCCCAATCCCAAAGGTTGTAATCTCTTATATAATTGCAGCTGAAATGGCAGAAGTTTCAGCCCAAAGATTTCATTTCTGTGTCATATCCCTCTGCACATACTGGTCTGTTTCTATGCAATGCAACCCTGCACAAATTCCAGTACATAGACATAACAGCAAGCCTCTCATACAAACTGCTTCTAGCCCAGTCCAGGCATAGCTCTTTATCCCCCTCATAAGCCAAACCTCACAGTCCATAGTTCTTACTGCATTCAGGTCTTTCAACTCTGACCAGAATAATCCATCAAGCTGTACTGACAGCACTTCAAGGTGTCTCTTAGGCCAAGGTTTCAAATCCTCCCACATTCCTCTTGAAAATCAGCTCCAAAAGGCCAAAACCACACAGTCAGGTGTCTAACAGCAAATGACATCACTCCTCAATACCAACTTTACTGCTGCAGTCAGGTTTGCATTGCTGCCAGAACACTGGCAAGGGGACACTGGCTATCATACCCTTAATAAGCCTGCCCCCAATAATACACTGCCTCCAGGGGCATTAATTCCCAAATCTCCATCAGCTGGGATCCTAAGTTTATGGGGGACACCTGAATCAAACAAACCACCAGAGGTGCCGAGGGAGAAGTGCTGGGGGCAAGAGGGGAGTGAGCTTCCTCCTCTTGGGATTGTGTGTTGGACCTTGATGTGAGGGCTGGAGGGTTATATGGAAATGTGAGCCCAGCAAATGAGCCTGGCTCTTGGATGAGGAGGAGCACGGATCAGAAACAGCTGTGCTTGTCCATTAAATCCCCATCATGTGGCAGATGGATGATGGACAAGCTCTGCCTGAAGCCCACATACCGACTGGCTTCAACAGGGGATGTGACGCTTCCTTCTTAGAATCCATTCTGTGGCTTGTTTCCCTTTATCAGGCCTTATAGAAACTCTTAGATGTCAGCAGTCTATGCTTTCATAGCCTCTGAGGTGAAAAGCTATATAATTTATTTTCCCCACCTTTTTGTTTTTAACCCTAGGGAGCCCATCTAATAAAATTGAGCCCTGCCCTAGGGACTGTGATCTTCACCTTTTAAAAGAAGTCCACGGATTAGACGCTAAGGTAAGATGAAGGCTGCAGACATTGGCACCGGAAAGACTATGTAAACAGTGGTCTCTGATTATTAATTATTATTTCTTAAAATGAATTTCCAGATAGAAGGTAATTTGGTCTTCAAAGTAGGTTTTGAAGTGGGCGACCACACTAAGCTGCTGAGGTCTGGTGTATCAACAGTGCCAATAAACTTTTATTGCATCCGAATCAGACTTCTTTAAGCTGTTGAAAACATTTATCAGTCCATAAGACTTTCCAGCTTGGGAGGACAATTAGAAAATGCACTGATTGTCTTGTATTTCTGGGATTTATTTTGCATGACCAGGACAGGCAGGAAGTCTGTGTAGAAGCCATCTCATTTATTTATTTGTTTGTTTGCTTGTTTCATGTGGTTCCAGTGATGCAACCCAAGGCCTGACACATATTAGGCAAATACTCTACCACTGAGCTACAGCCCCAGCCTTAGAAGCCTTCATGGTCAACTTATTTAAATAAACAGCCTGCATGTTTAAAATATCAGTTGAATTATTTTACTTGCATTACTGGCTCTAGTTTTTATATACTCAGCCATTTCAACAATTTGTACCTACCTAGATTGAGTGTCTTTAAGCATTGAACATTCAATTTAATTTGGTTAGCCTAACGACACATGTCTGTTATCTCAGTACTGGGGAAGTGGAGTCAGGAGGATCGTTTGCTTGATGGCAGTTTGGGAGATATAAGGAAAGTCTGTCAAAGAAACAGAAAAAAAACAAAATAAAGAGGAAATATGGGAGGCAGAGTCAACTAAGTAGCGTTCCCGCCTTCCTTCCTGCCTCCCTCCTTCTTTCTCCTCTCTCTCTCCTCACAGCAGAGGGAGTTGAATCCAGGCCCTTTCCCAATCACACCACCACTCAGCTGTGCCTCCAATTCTTTTGATATTTTACCTTGAGACAGGCCTTCCTTGAACTTGAAATCCTCCTGCCTCAGCCTCTCAAACAGCTGTGCTTATGGTGCTGTGCCACAGTGTCCGGCTTCATTTTATTTTTGATATGCTAGTCCAGACATTATAAGTCAATTGCTGGAGACAATCAGTTCTTCCCTGGGAGTCACACACGTTCATCCTAACAGTGGATCATTTCCAGAGCAACTTGGGCACACTTTGCTAATATCCGTGCTGTGTGAGAACAGAGTTAGAAACACATTCAATTTGAAGCAGGATGTAGTAGGGTCCAGACAGATGACCACTTCCTAGGCAGAGGTACACCACCCTCTTCACAGTGTGCTCTGAACTCCAATTTAGACATTTTCTTATGCTATCATGAATTAATATGCATTTTCAATTGGTATTAAAGACTCATGGCCATAGACTACTGGAGGCATTTCATTGAGTGGTTGTGCAAAGTGAAGTTCATGTTGAACTTTAAAAATGAAGCGTGGGCATGGGCTGGGGACACAGTTCAGCTTGGTCAATTGCATGGCTTGCAGGTGTCAGGATCTGAGATGGATCAAAACACCGTTATCCAATACAAAACCCAAGGAAAGTCTTCCACATTTTGAATCCCAGCACTGGGGAGATGGAGACAAGATAATTCCTAAGGCTTGCTCTCCTCTAGTCTAACCTACTTGAGTTTTAGAGCAGTACGAGACAAGAAAGTAGGACTGTGTCTGAAGGATGCAGGTTGTTCTCAAGTGAACATCAAATGAACACACACACACACACACACACACAAAATGGGGCATGAGCTTTTCAAATATAAATAACAAGAACTTAGGGTCCCTGGTCTTCCAGGGATGCCCACAATCCCGCAGTGAGCAGAGACAGGAGGCCAGCAGGCTTAGTTGCTTGAGGAGACTTTTCGGTGTTAATTCTAAACCTTGCAGCCAGGGAGTCCTTGTCCCTTCTGGCTAATGGGAAGCCTGTCCTGTAATATTCTCTGGTGAAGTTTCCAGGCATGAATTTGCAAAGGAGAAGCGGTATCTGTACTGTATGGTCTAGGCTGCAGGCCTACAGTATGGAGGTGTGATCATTTTCTTTTGGATGATAATAATAGCAGTGACAGACAGAACATGATGCTGTATTTATTGGCTTTGATAGCGTGCATGCACCTGGCATTTGTTGTTATCCATGGTTTGCGAGTCTGTGATCTTAGCAGTGTCTGCACTTCGGCTCTTCCTTTCTTTACTCCTTCAAATGTGGCGAGCATCGCTGGGGCTGGCATTAAGCTTCCATGACTTCCCTTCTGATCTTCCTAGGGCAGTTCAAAAGCACCTATAATCCTCAGGCTTCAACCTCTGTTCACGGTTTCCCCTTTCTAAGTCTCTCACTTTGAATGTAAACAATTCTCTTGTTCTTGATCTGGCCAATGAGCAGATGAGCACTTTTTCCCAGAAACTCACGCAAGGATACTGTGAGGGGGTGGGTGAAGCCACACTGCTGCTAAGTGAAGCTTAAGTGTGCTAACAACAGGAATGGCTTCTCCATGAAACTTGGCCCTGGCCTCTGAACTGTTGCCTCTCTCTACACATGGAATCCATCGATCATCCTCAGCCTTGTCCTTAAGGCCTGGAGTCTTGGTAGGGAGTCATGGTTAAGGGGCCAAAACCTCTGAACAACATTAAGGGAACTGTGAACTTGATTTTTTAAAAAAATATTTTTATCTTTTTATTTGCAAGCACATAGAGAAAGAGAAGAGAGAGAGAGAGAGAGAGAGAGAGACAGACAGACAGACAGACAGACAATGGGCACACCAGGGCCTTCAGCTGCTCAGCCACTGCAAACGAACTCCACATGCATGCACCATAGCTATTTTTACTCTTAAGATTTTGTTTACATATAAATGTATAATATATTAGACTCTTACCATACATAATTATTAGTATGTCATATATATCTCTTTATATAAATCTGAGTTTTATTACTGTGATGTGTATAAGACAAATGTCCCCCTGTTTTTCTAATAAAAACTCTTAATTCATGTTCAGTAAACATTTAGAGGACTTGACTATAAATCAACTGACCATCACTGGATTATCTTTTTATTGTGACACTAAAGCCTTTTAGGTTTAAAAAATAAAAGATGTTTTTTTTCTTTTGTGAAGTAGGATCTTGCTCTGGCTCGGGCTTACTTGGAATTCACTATGTAGTCTCAGGCAGGCCTCAAACTCACAGTGATCCTCCTATGTCTACCTCCATGTCAAAAATATTTGAAGACATTTTTTGCTGCCTGGGTTGTATTGTATCCAGACAAAAGGTCATTTGTTATTTTCTAACCAGTGCTGCACTTGAACAGCATGCTTCACAACCCAAATAGCCCATCTTTGAATTTGAAAATCAGATTCTTAATTTTAGCATTTGATGCCTGAATATTCGCTGTTGATTTCTATTTGAGCGGGTCTGGATATGAGCACAATCATAAGCATACAACACAATTTAAGATGCTCAAGCAAACGTGCCAACCAATTTCCCTTTCTAAAGTGTGGATCTGCCTCTTTCTACACACCGCTGGAACTAGAAGAATCCCTGACACACGCTCTCAATGGCAGTGTGCTTTGATTTCATGATGCAGACAGGACATACTTGTAGTGAACCGGAGGGTTTCCTGTTGGGTCTAAGTGTTGATAATATCATACTTAAGACTTAATTCCTGGGACACTGAATCATGACATGTGCTTAGTGGACTGTTTAGAGTATTTGGATGTCACAGGGAGAGGCTCACACACCCTGATAATCAGCTGGGAATTTCTCTGCATATATTTACCTTCTTTGTGGATAAAACCTCTTATTTCTTTGTGCTTTTGTTTCTTTATGTGCTCATTTCTTTCACAATGAACTAGTTTTCATGACTTTTGTACCTTAAGAATATCATCTGGAAGGTTTTTAGCACATTAATTCAGATATTCATTCATTAAAGTAAATATAAAAGCTCAGAAAACATTTGTGAGTTTTGGAATTCATTAATATTTTTCTTCCATTTGACTTGGCAGCTTAAGGCATCATCCATTGTTTCTAGTTGTAATGTAAGTTCTTGGTGAAATGACCTAGTGGGTATTTCTTGAGCATCTGCTATGTACCAATTACCATGGTAAGTGCTCTGAAAGATACAAAGAAATATACTACATCCAGTCTCCACCATGAGTGTAGGTGAGGAAACGGAATAGATATGCATAGGTTGACTGAATGAAAAGGGATATAATTGGCTTTATCATGAAGCATTGTATTTTACCCAACAAAGGCATGGGGGGGAGGGTAAACCAAACTCTGTTCACTTCCTATCAAGGGCAATTGAATGAAGCAAGGAAATCACACAGAAGTGCCACCAGTTTGTAATTTAAAGAACTACAAAGGCATATGGGACACTTTAAATTCTCTTATCTTTCCTCAAGAATTTTGGCAGTCTTTAATTTTCCTTTGGAATGGGATCATTGAAGACATCTATAAAATCTTATCAGGACTTTTCCTTTCTCTCTTTCTTTCTTTCTTTCTTTCTTTCTTTCTTTCTTTCTCTTCTTCCTCCTCCTCCTTCTTTTTACTGTTATAAAAGCTCTACAGACTGAGAAAGATGAAAGGTACCACAATAAAAAGTAACTTCAAATTCAAGGTTGTCATAACTGAATTTTGTTCTTAAGCTAATCAGACCAATCAATTCCATAATAAAAGACTAGAGCCTTGTGGGGTTCACTACAGATTAGGTGACACATGCACTCCACCTGCATTCCCAAGGGTTTCCTGGTTACTGCAAGCTGTCAAACCAAAGCAATATTTTGCAATTGCAACTGCAACTGCAGAGTTGTGCTAAAACTTGCATGAACTGGGGTCAAAGAATTTCATGGAACTGGCTTCATACAAAAGAAAAGAAAGGAAGGGTTTTAACTGCCTGATCTGCTTTCCTATGCTGATGATCTTCAAGCTACCTTTTCTCAGTAGCCTGTGAAGATTTTAGTACTGACAGGTGACTCTCTTATGTCCGACATGAAAAGTGGAGCTGTTTTGGTGGAAAGAGAGGACAGAAGCTCTGTTAGATGAGGTGCTCCCTCTCCTACTCTTAACATAGCAAGGCTCCCAAGCATCCTTGGAAGAATGATGTGGCTCTGAACCCAGCATCATGGTTCACATAATTCCTCAAATTCTCATACGTTAGCTCCACACACATTGTAAAGTCACAACCTAAAAGGTGTGCTCTTGAGAGTCACAGGTCATTTGACACAGGAACTACTGATGACAAATGTAGGATGCCATGACCTACTAAAGCAGAGAGCAAGGTCAGAGGACAGCAGGGTGATGCTTTACATCCTTGGAGCCCTGTGTTTGTGAAAGCCAGCTGCCTCTCTTTCGTACCTATAGAATGGTCATTCAAACATTCCTGCCAAATCCTTTTGGTAAGAGCTGGTACAAAATGCAATCAAAGTACTGATTATATGCAATACTGTGGTCATGGTAATGTTTGTTTTGCAATAGTAAAAACATTTACAGAACGCTGGCCATGTGAAGTAATGGAAAAGAGAACAAGCATGTTGTCGTGGATCATAAAATCTAGTGAGAGACATTGAGATGAGGGTAAGAATCTAGTGAGAGACTCTGAGGTGTGGGTAAGCATCTAGTGAGAGACCCTAAGATATGTGTATAAGCATCTAGTGAGAGACCCTGAGGTGTGGATAAGGATCTAGTGAGAGACCCTGAGGTGTGGATAAGGATCTAGTGAGAGACTCTGAGGTATGGATAAGGATCTAGTGAGAGACTCTGAGGTATGGATAAGGATCTAGTGAGAGACTCTGAGGTGTGGATAAGGATCTAGTGAGAGACCCTGAGGTGTGGATAAGGATCTAGTGAGAGACTCTGAGGTGTGGGTAAGGATCTAGTGAGAGACCCTGAGGTGTGGGTAAGTATGTAGTGAGAGACTCTGAGGTGTGGGTAAGGATCTAGTGAGAGACTCTGAGGTGTAGATAAGAATCTAGTGAGAGACTCTGAGGTGTGGATAAGGATCTAGTGAGAGACTCTGAGGTGTGGGTAAGGATCTAGTGAGAGACACTGAGGTGTGGATAAGGATCTAGTGAGAGACTCTGAGGTGTGGATAAGGATCTAGTGAGAGACTCTGAGGTGTGGATAAGGATCTAATGAGAGACTCTGAGGTGTGGGTAAGGATCTAGTGAGAGACTCTGAGGTGTGGGTAAGGATCTAGTGAGAGACTCTGAGGTGTGAGGCAATAATCTTAATGTGGTACTCAGTGATTCCTTAGGACCTAGGGAAAATGACCCCACTCCAGGTACTATTTATCTGCTTTTAAGTAAATGCCTTACTCTGGTCATTTATTATTTCTTTGACAAGGGACATAGCTGCAGTAGTCATTCTGTGAAGGGAAAATCAGCTGTGTGCAGATCTGGAGAACCTGAAGATTTCCCTCAGGATTCCTCTTATCTGGAGGAACTGGAGAAACACCGATATTCAGTCTGGTGAGTGATTATATTTTGCCCTATTACTTTTTATTTATTAAAAGTTATTTTTGTTTATTTATTATGAGAGAAAGATATTGTGAGAGAATGAGAATGAAACACCAGGTTATTTTGCCAATGCAAACACCAGATGCTTGTGCCACTATGTGTGTACATTTTTCTGTGGATAATCGGGAATTGAACCCAGGCTCTCAGACTTTGCAAGCAAGTAAGTGCCTTTAATTGTTGCGTGATCTCTCCAGCCTGCTTTTTTATTTTGTTTTATTTTTTTAGTTTAAAAATGTATTGAATTCAACAAGTCTTTATTCATTCTCTTTTCTTGTTAGTCAATTACTGATTAAAAATAATTTGCACTCATTTTTTTTTCTATGGAAAACCTACCCTGGCTTGGAGATGGTCATAGTCCACAGAGGGATGTGGATGTGTCAAAACATTCATAGGATATGATTATAGTACTTGTAATTCTACAAGGTCCCACATAGGAAAGATGATGAGGGCCTGTTTACTAGAGAATGGAAGAATTTCTGAAAAAGTTAGAATCAAGTCTTAGGGAGAAGAGTGAATTGGAGATACAGTGGCAATTTGGTAGGGATGGGTCTGGAGATGGAATTAGAGGGTGGCTTTTGTTCATGCAGTCTGAAAACTAGATGGTTTACAAAGTAGGCAGATAACAGTTATGGCTCTTTACCTGGGTTTTATATACTATTGTAGGTACTTTTATGCAAACACATATAAAACACACATGAGAAGGGGTCTAGCAACATAAGGAATGGAGGTTCCCAGAGGTGATGTATCTTCAAGGACTGGTCTCAGCAGTGTGACAAAGCCTGGGAAGAAGAAAAATCCCAGATAATCAAAGTCATCTGCTCACACCTACTGCTTCTCTGTTCACCCCAGGTCTGCTCCATGGCTTTCACACTGGGCAATGGAGCTGCCCTATAACACGTTCCTTAAAGGTGGAGCTATTCCCCTATCCAGAGCTACTGGCTGTGGGAGTCATGGGATTAACTCAAGTCTCCTTTATCCAGTCACATATCTTTTAACTCCTGTTGACATTCATTTAAATTTGGAAGCCTAAACACATTCACTCAAGCCTTTATGGAAGCCTGAGTGGCCTCCAGGTTCAATAGTGAGTTATTATTATTATTATTATTATTATTATTATTATTATTTTTGGAGAGAGACACAGAGAGAGACAGAGGGAGAGGAAGACAGATAGAGATGGGTGCGCCAGCAGCCTCTCAGCTGCTGCGAACGAAATCCAGATGTGTGCGCCCCTTGTGGTCAAGTGTGGCATTGTGTCCTTGCATCCTTGCGTCACTGCATCTGGCTAAACGTGGGACCTGGAGTTTGGAACCAGTGTTCTTAGGCTTCGGAGGCAGGCGCCTTAACCACTAAGCCATTTCTCCAGCCCTATTAGTCTTATTCTTTGTTGGTTCAATATAGGTCTATACTTAAGAAGAATCACACAGAAAGGCAAGCCAAAGAGTCTCCAAGAAAAGGGGCATGCATGCCTCTTCTAGAAAGAAAATTCACAGGAGAGATGCACTTTGCAAATGCTGATGAGATGTACCTACTGTTCTTCAGGCACTCACTTTATGATGGTATCCAAGGTCAGGGTGATGTGTCCTCCGTAGATTTAACTGGATAAAGTAGCTCTGAGAGCAGCAGCTCCTGGCTCTTACTGTGATGATTAGAAGAGATAGCTGGAAAGTCTGTTCAGCTGTGAACTATCTTTTGTTTGTTTGTTTTGTTTTTCCGGATAGGGTCTCAATGTAGCTCAGGCTGACCTGGAATTCACTATGTAGTCTCAGGGTGGCCTTGAACTCATGGTGATCCTCCTTCCTCTGCCTCCCGAGTGCTGGGATTAAAGGTGTACACACCACCACTCTGGCAGCTGTGAACTATCTTTTGAATCCCCATCTGAGGTTCATCTGAACTGGAGAAAAAAGAATCCCGCATGTCCCAATTCCTGACTTTGTTTTCCAGACTGTCTATGATGCATGGGTTCCCTAAAGTCCCTCAGGAATGACCTTTCTGAATTCAGAGTATGCATCATTAAAGTGTCACCTTTCTTTCTCATATGTGGTCAAATGATGGAAAAAGGGAAGGGTGTGGTGGCGCATGCCTTTAATCCCAGCAATCGGGAGGCTGAGGTAGGAGGATCTCTGTCAGTTCGAGGCCACCTTAAGATTACATAGTGAATTCTAGGTCAGCCTGGGCTAGAGTGAGACCCTACCTCGAAAAAAAACAACAAAAAAAAGATGGAAGGGGCTCTTGTATTCGTTGTTTTTCTTGTCACTGTAACAAAATACCTGACAGAAGAAACTTAAAGGGAGAAGGATTTCTGACTCATGGTTTCAAAGAATATCATCCATGTTGCAAAGAAGGCGTGTTCTGGCCTGTCCCCACCTCCCCCTCCTACCAGCCTATCTTATTCTGATTTTATGGTTTTAATTATTTTTCCTTTATTTTGAGCTAATTAATTCATCAATTATGGTAGGGATTGATTTTTAGTTCTTATGAATGCTGACAAGTGTTCTTTCAAAGTTTCATGCCCAGACCCCTGCTTCTGTGAGTTCTTATGGTCAGGGTTTCTTCTGTAAGAGAGGGCATGCGGCTCTTTCTTCTTAATGTCCTTCAGATTTTTTCACATTGTTGCAAAGGTAGAATTTGTTCTTTATAGTAGAGTGTTACTCCATTGTGGGGTATTTGCCACATTCTCTTTATTAGTTCATTCATTTATGAATATTAGGTTGATTCCATATCTTTCCCATTGTGAATCATATACCAATGACACGGGGAACATCTACATTAGTTTTCAAATGCTCATATGCTGGACGGCCTCACCAAGTGGGCATCTTGTGCATTCTAGCTATCAAAGCCATGTGCTTAGCGACTGGAAGCTTAAAGTCTTGCCAACACCATTTCTTTTGCTCATCATTCTTAATGCCATAGATTTAGGTGGGAGACTCCATAGCAAACAATGCCACTGGTTAAATTATGTGGCAGTGACAGAAAGGGGAGGGGGACCGCCATCTGATGCAAGAACTAGAAAAGTGACCTGGCGGAAGAGCTCTTTGAGATCTAGCGCCTTGTGTGCGCCATCTTTGAAAACATCGTATGGTACGTTTGCTTCATCTACTTCAGCGTGTGCAGTGTCCAGCAGTGGGCTCAACAAATATTTGCTGAACAAAATGTACAAGTTAAAGGAAATGACAGCGTGTAGGTTTTGTAGCTCACTCAACCTTGAGTATGAATTCACTGTGGAGTCACCTGTGACAATGTATTTGAAGCCTCTGTGGCTGTTCTCTCCAATGCAATCACTCCTGTGCTGTGGGCTTTATGGTTACAGGGAAAGCTGAATGATAATCTACACAGGACATCCTTCCTGTACAGTGATCAGAGCTTATAGACCCTTTTATCATTTTTAAGTATATTTTAAAATATTTTATTTATTTGTGAGAGAGAAAGAGGCAGAGAGAGAGAGAGAGAAAGAGAGAGAGAATGGGCGCACCAGGGCCTCCAGCCACTGCAAATGAACTCCAGATGCATGCACCCCCTTGTGCATCGCATCTGGCTTATGTGAGTCCTGGAGTGTTGAACCGGGATCCTTTGGCTTTGCAGGCAAATGCCTTAACCACTAAGCCATCTCTC
This sequence comes from Orientallactaga sibirica, assembly GCA_036365145.1. Taxonomy (NCBI): domain Eukaryota; kingdom Metazoa; phylum Chordata; class Mammalia; order Rodentia; family Dipodidae; genus Orientallactaga; species Orientallactaga sibirica. The sequence continues at coordinate 4,299,580 of JAEOAD010000463.1, read as the reverse complement.
CAACCCATTGTAGACTCTTTTTTTTCAAAGACAGATATTATGGGAAGCATTAGCAATCATCACACATTTTATGAAAATGTCTATTCCAAATGATAAAATACACAAGTGTTATGTTGTATCTCTTACACATCCTCTAAAGACCAATATGCTAAAAGCTTGGTCTCCAGTCTGTGGCATTGCTGAGAGGTGGTGGACCAGGGATGAGCTCATGACCACAAGCACCAAAACCCTTTCCTTATACTTTGTTTGTTACATAGAAATTTCTTCTCCATCCTAAACTCTTAAGGTAGAATAATTTCATTTCGATATGCCCTTCAGCCATGAAATCCCTCTTATGGGATACACTTTTCCTTCTTAGTCATGGTTAACATTTATAGATGACTTGAAACCAAAAAACATGAGTTTCTTGGATGTTTTGAACATATATGTACACACACACACACACACACACACACACATAGAATAAGAAAACCTATAGAAAGTTTAGTGATCAACCATATGATAAGCATGCATCAATGTGATGGAATCACATATATATATATATAGCAGCTTCTTTAATTGCTATTTTGCCTTCCATAGTGGCAGTTATATGCAGGAAGCTGTGGTCAAAAAAATACTAGATGGAAGATTCCAGAAATAAACAAGTCAGAAGTTTACAATTGTGTGCCATTTAGAGTAGCATGATGAAATCTTGCATAGGCTCTCTCTTTCCAGCTCAGGATTAGTCATCCCTTGTTCCAGTGAATTCACGCTGCCTCTGTCAGCCAGCCTCAGTGACTGTTTCCAGAGTGTGGTGCATATGTTTCAGTAACCCTCACACAGTGACCTGACATATATCAGTAGTTGTCATTCACCTCATAGAACTCATCATGTAGGCTCGGTATTATCCCATACCATCACAAGAAGGGTGACATTGCACCTCAATAAGACATTTGGATAGAGAGAGGCAGAGTGAGAGAGTGAGAGAGAGAGAGAGAGAGAGAGGATCACTTCTCCTTATAACTTTACCACTTCACATTGCTATAATTGTTCTACTTTATTATGTCACTATTTTTCATGTTTTGTTGTGCCTAATGTATAAGTTAAACTTGAACATAGTAGATAATAGATAGAGTATGGTCCCAGACATGGCTCCACACATCCACAGGAGCCATGGAAGATACCCCTGAAGGAAACAGGAGTCCTGTTTTATTTTAGGTTAAAAAAAAAAAAAAAAAGATACTGTCCACTAAGAAGCTTTCATTAAATTTTTCCTGTGAGAGAGCAAGGATTTTAGGGAGAATGCTCACAATGTCCATTCAGTTAATTACATAAATAACCACTCATTTGCCTGTTAAACAGAGCCATAGACTTTCATCGCCTGTGGAGTGAATTGGGTTCCCTGCTTCCTAATGCATCACCTTCATCTTGTGCAGTGATTTCTCCCAAGGACGAAGCCAGATTATGTCTTAAGTACCTCTGGAAGTTGTACTAATGAGTGTTAGAAAGCAGCACATGCCACTCTAGTGGTTTAAAGAAGTTAACATAGTTTTCAGAGGTATCTAACTTCCACCTGGGGAGAAGATGGGTAACAGGACAACCTTGCAATGCCTCTGTTGCTATTCAGATGCATCGAAGTGGGTAAGCAACAAGACAGTCACGCCTGGAGAGCTAAAAGGGGCCTAGGGATGACTTAGTTCAGCCTTGCCAGTTTGTAGAAGTTCTATGGAGCTCGGGACATGGGGAAGTTCAGCAGCTTGCCTTAGGTTATAGAGCTTATAAATAGTGGGAATGGAGCTGGAACCCACTTCCTTCCTGTATCCATCCATCTCAACGGTAAGAAATGAATTCTCGTGAAAAAATTCTGATCCTATTAGTTTCTTTTCCTTCTTTCCTTCTTTCCTTCTTTCCTTCTTTCCTTCTTTCCTTCTTTCCTTCTTTCCTTCCTTCCTTCCTTCCTTCCTTCCTTCCTTCCTTCCTTCCTTCCTTCCTTCCTTCCTTCCTTCCTTCCTTCCTTCCTTCCCCCCTTTCTTTCTTTCTTTCTTTCTTTCTTTCTTTCTTTCTTTCTTTCTTTCTTTCTTTCTTCCTTTCTTTCTTTCATATATATAGAAAGAATTGGTGCACCAGGTCCTCAGCTACTGAAATCTAACTCCAGATGCTTGCGTCACCTATTGGGCATATGTGACCTTGTGCTTGCCTCATCTTTGTGCATCTGGCTTACATGGGATCTTGGGAGTAGAACATGGGTCCTTAGGCTTTGCAGGCAAGCGCCTTAACTGCTGAGCCATCTTTCCAGCCCCTAGTTTCTTATTTTCTATCTGCTACAAGTTGCTTTGATATTTATCAATACATTGATAAAAATGCTGATGTTTGGAAAATTTATTTACTGGATAGATGTAAGCTTTCTTCTATCAGGAAAGTGAGTAATGGGCAGTTGCCCAGATCTTTGCCAAATGCACAGGTTGCTGGTCACACAGATTGAGAATTTGTGTGTGTGTGTGTGTGTGTGTGTGTGTGTGTGTGTGTGTGTGTGTGTGTGTGTGTGCTGTCATCCAAAAAATTATGTGGCTGACCTGAATCTGTTGCTTAGGGAAAGGATGGGTTAACTGTGCAGGAAAGTTATTCTTTCATGCAGTGATACACTTTCCTTTTTATGACACGTGAGTTGACATTGAAATAAAATGCAGATGTGTCTTTGATTGGCGTATTCCCCACTGTGCTTTTGTAAAACACCTTCGCATATGGTCTGCCTCATTCCTGAGGAATGACTTGTTGTTCATGTCACACAAACAGAGCAGATTGATTTTACAGTGAGTAAGAAGGTTGATGAATTGTACATTGGAGAGAAATCCTTGTCTCGGCATTCTAAACACTTGAAAATAAATGTTGCCTTTTGGAAAAGGCTCTCATGATACACCTATGATCCCTTCGTGCCCTGCTCCCTTTCCAGGGGTTAAATAGATACACACATGCAATCTCAGCCAACAGAAATGTACTTACAATCACCTCAGAATAGAATTTTTCTTCTTGCTGTCAAACATATTTTGAGACTAGCAGGTCAAAAAATGGCAGAGTTGTCCCCAAAGAACCAATTCCAAATATCAAGTTCAACACACATCTGTACTATGACCATAATAAAACAGTCATGCTGTTAGGTAGGAGGAGAACATTATTTCCTTACTTATGAAGTGGATTTTAAATATAAAATTCATATATATATTCTTTTTTTATTTATGGGAGGGTGGAGAAAGAGAGAATGGATGCTCCAGGGCATTTGACCACTGTAAATGAACTCCAGATGCATGTGCCACCCTGTGCATATGGCTTACATGGGTCTTGGGGTACTGAACATGGGACCTTTGGCTTTGCAGGCAAATGACTTAACTGCTAAGCATGCTAAATAGCTTTCTTGGAGATATTTAACTTGTACTGATTCCAAATTACTCTGGACAATTCAGTGAAGGGAATATTCTATGCTCACTTCCATGACAAGAAACTAAACACATCCCTTTGTGAAGATTTTAATTTGACTCTTTCCCACTCATTTTCCCTGTTTGATGCCCCTGACCATCTTATGATGTGACTTAAAAAACAACAACAACAACAAAAAAAAGCAGGGATTGAACCTAGAGCTGGGTACATGCTAAACCTCCGTCCCTCAAGTTGCTGGGATCGTATATTCTTATCATGTGATAGACTATGAGGAAACTGTGTAGTGACTTGGCAACATACTTATCAGCACTTATCTGGTGCCCCTGTATCCCACTACAGTATGTCACTCACTTCACCAGCCTCAAAGACCATCACAGACTTTAGCTTGTGAATTTTATAGCTCTTACAATGTCATATTTTAAAATAACCTTTACTTGCAGGTTCTAGAGAGCTGGGAGGGAGTGAAGAGGAAATGCCATGGAGGAGAGGGGTTAACTAGGCTTTGCATTGAATATTATTTGACAGATAGAAAGAGAGAGAGAGAGATACAAGAATGTGCCAGGGCCTCTAGCCACTGTAAATGAACTTCAGATGCATGCAACACCTTGTGCATCTAGCATTTTGTAGATACTAGGAAATCAAGTGTGGCCCTTAGGTTTTGCAGCGAAGAGCCTTAACTTCTCAGCTATTTCTCCAGCCCAGGTTGTCTCTTGAATGGTGCAGCAGTAGAAAATACTCTTAGAGGTCCATGCCTGGTGGTACAGGCCTGTAGTGTCAGCTACTCAGGAAGCCGAAGCAAGGGGGGAGTTATAAGTTCAAGGTCTGCTTTAGCTATAGATCGAGTCTAAGTCAAGCCTGCATAACTTAGTGAGACCCTGTCTCAAAATAAACAGCAAAAATAGGTCTTGGAAGACAGCACGAAGGTCAAGTACTTGACTCGCCTGTGTGAGGCCCTGAGCATGACTCTGTGTTTGTCCCAATGTCCTCAGAGCCTAAGCTCTAACTTCAAACAAATTAGCATTATAGATGGTTAAGTTGGGACTACCCCAAATCATGAACTTACTCAGATCCATGCCGCAATCTCTTTATCTGTAAAATGAATTTATTGGTACCCACCTTTGCTGACAAACGTAAATGTGTAATATTCAATTTGAATAGTGAAAATGGGGGTGGTAGCTCAGTAGTGCAACCAATGTTTAGTGTGCGTGAAGTTGGGGGTTCCATCTCAACACCCACAAAAGCTTTGTCTCCCCTTCTATTTACTAGTTCCTATAACTCTCTGTTTCTAGTCTATATTACAACTATTGAATACAATTTCATTTTTTGAATAAACAAAATATAATAAATAAAATATCTTAATTGGACCTGGAGAGATAGTTAAAGGTGCTTGCTTGCAGGGCCTACAAGTCTTGGTTCCATTTCCCAGTGCCCACATAAAGTCAGATGCTCAAAATGCATCTGGAATTTGTTTGCAGTAGATAGCAGCCCTGCCCCCTCTATCATTCAAATAAATGAATTAATTAACTAAAATAAAAAAAAAATATGGCTGGAGAGATGGCTTAGTGGTCAAGGCATTTGCCTGCGAAGCCAAGGGACCCAGGTTCAATTCCCCAGGACCCACATAAGCCAGATGCACAAGGGGCACATGCATCTGGAGTTCGTTTGCAGTGGCTAGGAGCCCTGGCATGCCCATTCTCTCTCTGTGTGTCTCTCTTCTATCTCTCTCTCTCTGCTTGTAAAAAAAAAATAAAATAAATAAAAAACTTTTCAGGAGGAAAAGATATGTTGTTGATGATAGATGGTAGAGCAATAAAGGTAATGTTCTTAATTTTTATTGATGCCTATGAAATTATGAAGGTTTTACCAATTAACATATATACATTTCCTCAATCTGCTCATTTCTGTGGGTCATGTGCATATGCACAGGTTAGCTGGACCCTCTGCTCAGGGTCTTTGCAGGCTGTGGTTGAAGTTTTGGCTGGGCTGTGTTTTTGTCTGGAAGATCAGCTGAGGAGGAACACACCCCCACACACACCCTGGTTCAGGTGGTTAGCTGACTGTTATATAGTCAGCTGTGGGGCTGGGAGCCTTGACTTTTTCTGGATCTGGCTGAAAGGCTATCCAAAACTTGGTGGCCACCTGCTATGCTATGCAATGTTGGCTTTTTCCCCATGGCCATTTAATCACACAAGGGAGTTTCTCCTCTCAGGGATGTCCAGTGGCTTGTCTAAGTCGGGATAATATCTCATTAGATTTCTATAGAAATAGATCCAAAATGACTTATCTCAGGCTAGACAGAAAAATGGTAGCTCATGTTCACAGTGTGAAGACACAGATGAATTAAGGTTATTTGTCTCATCACTTCTTGTGTGAGTGCCATGGCACATGCTGTGTGAGTGCCTGCATGTATGTGCCATGGTACACATGGGTCAGAGGGCAACTTTGGGTATCGGTTCTCATCTTTTAACTGTTTGAGATAGGGAATTATCATTTCTCATCGCTCATGTTATGCTGGGATAGCTGGTCCATGAGCTTCCAGAAAATTCTCCTGTCTCCATCTCAGTTCTTGCTATAGGCGCCCTGGGGTTACAAAAGTGTACCAGCATGTCCATCTGTTATGTGACCTCTAGAATCCTAACACAGGTGCTCCCACATGCATGGTGAGTGCTGTATTCACAAAACCACCTTCCCAGCTCCAATGAGCTGATTTAAAATCTATTCCCTAACAGGATTTCTCCCTGATTATTTTCTATCGGTATGAAGCTATATGAGCTCTGATAAATGGTCACTTTTCTTAGTCCCCATAGTTCAGTAAGTTCCTAGATTGGTAAATATCACATCACCATTCCCTCATCTACATCCACACAAGTAATATCACAGTGTAGAATTGAGTTGCCATTGACATCCCCCAGGGTAACTTAAGACTTCCATCTCTCTGACTTCCTTCAAGTTTGAAAGCAGAAGATGAATCGTGTTGGCTGCTACCTTCTCTCCACATTCCCTTCTGGTGCTTCAGTCTGTGATGAAAGTGGTACATAGGAGTCTGTCAGTGGCTAAGTGTGGGCAGGTACCTAGTCCTGCCACTGAGATGTGAGGAGGTATGAGCTTGAGGCTCCCTCATTTTAAAGGGAAAGCAAACTCTTTGTGTTACCCTCTCATTCCTCCCCACTTGGATCCCTGTGATAAGCTTGGGATGTTTGGGGCTGCTACAGACATCGTGCATCATGAAAGGAAGAAAATGGGAAAGGGTGCAACCCAGCACCCTATTGTTTTCTTCTGTGTACGCCAGGCGAACTGGTCCACAAGCTCCTGGGAAATTATACTTCCTCCATCCTTCTTCTTGTCTCAGAGTTTCTAAGGTTCAATTAAATGCACCATTGTTTAAATCTCTTGGATGTGCACTTTCTTGCCGCATTATTGAGGAGAGTACCCTGCGCTCCAGATGTAGCGGATCACGTACATATTGGGAAGCAGGTGCTCACCCTTTCAGTATTTGGCAAATCAAATAATTCTCTGTTTTCTGGACACACAACATAGCAACCCTTTCATTTCTTGTCTGGGACCCGCCAAAGCGTAGTGTGTAACTAGCTGCTTTTTTAGCTCAGTACAGTTTGGAGAACGAGCACAGTATGATGCAGGAGGTCCTCCCCATAGACACCACACCGATTCACTCGGGGGGATGGAGAATGAGGTGAGTAGAATTAATTTAGCCAACTGTCTGGAAACCTAACATGACATCAGTGATAAGATTTAAGCATCCAGGAGCTTCCGCTACTGAGTCACAGTCCAAGCTGAAGCTTTGTGATTTCAATGATGAAAGGGCAGAGCTGGGCAGGATGCAATGTAGGGATTTATATGATGCAAAAACTCAAATGACCAGTAAAATAGATAATGTTCTGTGGTAATAGTTTGCAAACAACATCAGGAAAACAATTTAGTGGGTGTCTGTTGAGCTTCAGGCATTGTAAATTCCTTCACTCTCATACACTTTATGCTTTCTTTAATAAACTGCAGAGTCTTGGGCCAGCTTCATCGGTGACGGTAGGTGGTCATTCATTTCACAATCCACTAATTTTCATGATTATTCAGTATTTTATGTCACCTAAACTGCTTCGGATTTTCTGTTACTCAAATTGTAATATGGCAATAGCTTATATGATTTCAGAATCATTAATTCAATTGGTGTTTTTAGCACATAGAAGTGACTCCCTCATCTCTCTAAATGCAAACACAAACTTTAGGGTATTAAATACGCTGATGATACATAAAATATTTTAAAACGTACATGGATAATGTGTTAACCAACCACATCACGGTGAAACCTGCCAAGTTCATAGAGCATCAGGAAAGTTTTATACTTCCTTTATGGAGACAAATGTATGTTTCCGTAAATTTATTTTTAGCTTAACAGCTGAATTCTTATATTACATGAAATGAATAGTAAAGATAATGTGATTGAGGGTTCAGTATCATTTTTATTTCAATGTTTCCTCTGCATGAACTCTTATAGAAACTCTTCATGGGTCCTGTGAAGATGTGCACTCTTGCACTGCGTCTTCCTGCCCATTCTTTGTACTACAGCCCTTCTTTCTTAAAATTTGAAATCCACTGATAGATTCACATTAGCTGTCACAGGTCTACACATCTATGAAAACTTTCATGGTTGGGCCACTTATTATTTTCAGGGCCACTGGGATCACTTAATAAAATTTTGATGATTAAGTTTTTCTTTATGTGAAAATCTATGATTCTAATATTTCACGTCACTAGTATCAGTATTACTCACTGTCTTAACTAAAAAGTCTGTTGCCCCATTTGTTTGTTCTGTGTGTGTATGTATGTATGTTTCCCTGTTGCATTTATTTATGAATTTATCCATCTCAAGATGGGATGGTGGGCTGGAGAGATGGCTTAGCGGTTAAGGTGCTTGCCTGCAAAGCCAAAGGACGCAGGTTTGCTTCCCCATGAACCAAGTAAGATGCACAAGATGGCACATGTATCTGGAGTTCATTTGCAGAGGTTGGAGGCCCTGTTGTGCCCATTCTCTCTTTCTCCCTCTCTTCTTCATTCTCTTTCTCAAATAAGTAAGTAAATAAATAAATAATAAAAAGATGCAACTGTATTTAAGTACCACTCAGATCAATTAGTCCTTGGGTTTTTTCATTTGAGTATCCATGTTCCTCATTATCTTCTTATCTAGTCACCACCGCAGCAACGTAACCCTAATGATACACAGTTCTGCAGAGCATGGACAGAGCTCAAGCAGGGATGTGTGTTAGGAAACCAAATCATATGTGCTCTTTTCATTGATGGATTAAAAAATATACACATACACCCACACACAAAGGAACATACATGCATACATGCCATTCACATATCCACAAGAAAATACCATGCTTTATGCAGAATGCACATTCATCTCAGAAGCCCATGGAACTTCTTCTAGAATCATAAAATAAGGCATAGAGTGAATCTTAAGAATTTCAGGAAAACTGAAATAATTTCTTGCATTTTTATCTGAACATAATGGAATAAAAGAAGATGAAATCATCAACAAGAGAAAGTGCAGATTGCAGACTGTTTGGGATTGACTATCACATTATGGAATGGTGAATGAATCACTGAAAAAAAATCAAGAAAAAAAAAACAATTATAGGCATCCCATGAAAATGGGAACATCCCCAAAGCCTATGTGATACAATCATAGTGGTCCTAAGAGTGATGTTCATCTTAAGTGTGCCTACACTTAAACGGTCAGAAAAATTACAAATGAAAAACTAAATGATGCACTTTAAGTTTTGGAAAAACAAGAACAAGCCAAATTTAAATTAAATTAGGTAGAAAGAAATTAATGAAAACAAATACAAAGAATCAATAAAAAAGACAGTTCTTTGAAAAGATAACCAAGACTAACAAACACTCAGCTCAAGTAACTAAAAGAATGAGAGATTTGAATTAATATAATTTAGAGACGAAATTGAAGGCATTACAAATATATCAACAAAATTCAGAAAATCAGTAGAATATACCTTACAATATATTCAAATAAATGGAAAAATCTAAAAGAAATAGATAAATTTCTAGCCCTATAGGATCTATCAAAATTAAGTCACGATGAAACAAGCACCTTACTCAAAGCTGAAAGCAGCAACTGCATTAAGGCAGTAAAGAAAACATCTCCCAGCTAAAAAACATCCAGGTTCAGATGGATTCATTCCTGAATTCTACCAGACAATTGAAGAAGAACAAACACTAATGTTTCTCAAGCTGTTTCATAAAATACAAAGAGAAGAAATGCTGCCAAATTTCTTTCGGTTTTTTTCTTTAACAGAGCCAATATCATCACCCCATTACAAAACAAGACAAAGCCACAAAAGAAAAAAAAAAAAAAAAAAGTTAGGCCAGTCTGCTTGACAAATAGAGATTTAAAAATGCTCAGTAAAATACTTACAAACAAAATTCAAGAACACATCAAGAACGTCACTCACCATGACCAAGCTTTTGTCATTCTGGAGACACAATGACTGTCAGTGTACACAAGTCAGATGTGGTGCCTCACGTAAACTCACTCAGGGACAGAAAGCCTTGATCCACAGATGCCAAGAAGGGTTTTAGTTATTTTTTTTTTTTTTTTAACAAAGTACATCATCAATTTATGCTAAAAGTAGTGAAGAAACTACGAGTCCAAGGAAGATATTTCCGCATAATAAAGGTTATACATGATAAACATATAGTGAACATTATACTGACCCTCATAGTTTAAAAATAACCTGAAATGAACTCAACCAAGGCAGTGAAGGACCTCCACAGTGAAACTTTTCCTTGAAGAAGATCCCCTATGCTCACGGGTTGACAGAATTAATACTGTGAAAATGGCTATACTACAAAAATAAATCTATATATTTAATAAACCCCCATCAAAATTTCTATTCCACTCTTCACAACACTAGAAAAGAAACCTTAAAATTGATGTGGAGTCATGAAATAACCTGGGTAGCCAAAGAAATACTGGAGGAATCACCATCTGTGATTTCACATCATCCTACAGAACCCGAGTAATACTGCAGGCATGACACTGGCACACACATAGACCAACTGAGTGGAATAGAGATACTGGAGAGATGGCTTAGTGGTTAAGGTGCTTACCTACAAAGCCTAAGAACCCATGTTCTATTCTCCAGATCCCACATTAGCCAGACATATAAAGGTGAGGCCAGAGCAAGATTGCACATACCCACTAGGTGGAACAGTCATCTGGAGTTCGATTGCAGTGGCTGAAGCCCTGGCATGCCAGTTCTCTCTCTCTCTTTTTCTATCTCTCTCTCACTATCTTTAAAATAAAAAAAAAAAACTCAATTAAATTAAATGCAATAGAGGACCCACAGATAAACCTATGCTCCTGCTGCTATCTGATTTTTGACAAAATGCTAAAAATATACATTGGAAAAAAGACAGCCTTTTCAACAAATGTTGCTGGAAACAGTGGACATTCATATGTAGAAGAAGAAAACTAGGTCCATTTCTCTCACCCTGGGCAAAATGCCAACTCCAAATAAATGTGAGACCATAATGTAAGATTTTAAACTGTTAGAGAAAGAAAGTAAGAAGAGTACTTCAAGTTAATAGCCCAAGAAGGATTTTCCAAAAAGGACTCTAATTGTCCAGGAAATAATGCTTAACAACTGACATAAAATTAAATAACTTCTGGGCTGGAGAAATGGCTTAGCTGTTAAGGCATTTGCCTGCAAAGCCAAAGGATCCTGGTTCAATTCTCCAGGACCCACGTAAGCCAGATGTACAAAGAGGTGCATGCATCTGGAGTTCGTTTGCAGTGGCTAGAGGTCCTGGCATGCCCATTCTCTCTCTGTCTGCCTCTCTTCTCTCTCTCTCTCTCTCTTCTTGCAAATAAATAAATAAATAAATAAATAAATAAATAAATAAATAAATAAATAAATATATATATAAATAAATAAATAAATAAATAAATAAATAAATAAAAATTAAATAGCTTCTGAACACCAGAAGAAAGAATTGAGTCACAGTGTGTTTATAGAATAGGAAAAATTTTCCAACTATATATCTGAAAGAGGATTAATATATAGACTATGAAAAGAACTCACAAATTAAATAAGAAGAAAACAAACAACCCACTCAATAAATGGGCTTATGAAATGAATTTTCTCAAAAATGATGTGCATATGGACAATAAATAGATGAAAACATGTAAAACATTAGTGGCCATCAGGGAAATACACATCTAAACTTCACTCCAGTCAGTTACAGTCATTAAGAAAACTAACGACAGCAGCTAGGGAAATGGCTCAGGGTTAGAACATTTACCATATGTGCATGAGGACCTGAGTTCAATTCCCAGCACCCACATAAAAAGCTGAGCATGGCACACATGCTTGTAACCCAGTACTGAAAGAGATAAAGCCAAGAGGGTATTCGGGGCTCCCTGATCAGCCCACCAAGCCAGAAAGACGGGGAACTCCACGTTCAATGAGAGACTCTGTCATAGACAGTAAGGTAGAAGGGCGACAGAGGGGGACACCCAAGGTCTTCATCTGGCCTCTGCACACGTGCATCTGCACACATGTGTATAGATACTTCCTACACATAACGCATAATACATACGCATATAACCCACACATACTATGTACCACAGAAAAGTAAGGCAAACAGAAAACTAACAATACGTATTGGCAAGGATGCAGGCAAAAGGGAATGTGTGTATACTGCTTTTTGGAAATGTAAACAATAATGGTTCCTAAAAATACTAGAAATGGATCTACAACATGACTGAGCTGTACCACTCCTGGGTTTGCCCAAAAACTATGTATCACGTAGATAATTGCATGTCAGTGTATATTGTAGCTGTGTTTCAATAACCAAGTTATGAAACCAACATAGGTGACCATCAACATAAGAACTGGAATAGACACACAATGGGATTTTATTCCATTTTAAAGAATAAAATTATAGCATTGGCAAGAAAATGGACGCAACTGGACATTACATTAAACAAATCAAATCAGCCTCAGAAAGACCAAAATCATGCTTTCATTCATTTGTAGGTTTCATGTATGTACATTGTAGTGGTTTGATTCAGGTGTCCCCATAAACACAGATGTTCTGAATGCTAGGCTCCCAGTGACGGAGATTTGGGAATTAATGCCTCCTGGAGGCGGTGTATTGTTGGGGGCAGGCTTTTGGGTATTATAGCCAGTGTCCCCTTGTTTGGCATTCTCTCCTGTTCCAGTTGTCCACCTGATGTTGGCCAGGAGGTGAAGTCCACCCTCTGTTCATGCCATGTTCTCCCCTGCCTTCATGTAGCTTCCCCTCAAGTCTATAAGCCAAAATAAATCTTTTGTTCCCTCAAAGTTGCTCTTGGTCAGGTAATTTCTGCCAGCAATGAGAACCTGACTGCAACATACATAAAATGAAAGTAGCAGTGAAATTGGCTAGGGGAACCAAGGGGACAATGGTATGGAGAAGAGATGAGAGAGGGAGTATACTATGTTCAAAGTACATTATATACTTATATGACAATGTCCATGTGGACACAGTACCATGTATAATGAATCTATGCCAACCAAAGTAGTTACCAAAATATGAGGTTTAACCTACTCGTGAGTTTGGTAGGCATTGTCTGGTCCCAGCTATCTATTTGTTTTCTTGCTGGTATTCAGAATATTTTGTTCTGTTGTTCCTTTGCAGTGCAATGAGTTTGTCTGAATTTTTCAGGCCAACTGATTGGAGACAGAAGAGATGTGAGTCTTCCCTGCCCAAAGCATTTATTTGAACAGTCAGAACTTTCTTTCCTTTCGTCTGTGGGTGGTTTTGGATGAGGTCTTTACTAAACTTGAGCAGAGGAGCGATCAGTGAAGCTTGAATCTCTGGGGTCTCATGCAGAAAAGAGCCATCTTGAGGCAATGACCCCAGCACATACTTCACATGAATGAGGAACAGTTGTTATGGTAAGCCACTGAGATGCAGGAGCTGTGAACATAGCTTCACCTAGCCTGCACTAATTAAGGCAGCAATGGGCTCTCAGTAATTCCTGCAAATTTACACTTATCCTGAGGAAGTTTTGGGAAGATTGATCTTGACAAAGATGAAGTATGAGATTCTCTGTGATGGCGATGAGTAATCCCAGGGAAGGCTGTGACCTTCCGAGTACATAGCTGCTTTCGGATTCTCAGCTGCAGGGGCAGCTTTGTCCCTCTTGTCCTTTTGCATGTTCAGTGAGTCACTCTATATCATATGCACACAAAACACGTTACATACACAAGTATATGTGAGTTGTCATCTTAGAGAAAACTTCAAATGCTTAGAAAGCATCCAGCGCATGGTCATATTAAGGATAAAACATTTTTCTAATCATAATATTATCAAATTGCCCTCAAGGATTTGAGTGCAGTCATTCATTGCTTCGTGATGAGGACACGCTCCGAGACATGTGTGTCCTTATGTGGTCATGAACTGGACAGCCTACTGCACATGTAGGCTATATAGTGCATATGTGGTTTAGCCTGCTGTTCTTAGAGCTGGGATGCACAAGGCAACAAGAGGAGATCTTATAGCCAGACGACAACAGAGTGTAAGATAGCCAGGCATGGTGGCGCATGCCTTTAACCCCAGAACTTGAGAGGCTGAGCTAGGAGGATCGCCACCATTAGTTGGAGTCCTCCCTGAGACAACAGAGTGAATTCCAAGTTAGCTTTGGCTAGAGCAAGACCCTACCTCAAAATAAATAAATAAATAAAGAAAGAAGTAAATAAATAAAAGAGGGCTGTAGAGATGGCTTAGCAGTTAAGGCATTTGTCTGTGAAGCATAAGGTCTTATGTTCCATTCTCCAGGTCCCATGAAACCAGACACACAATGACACAAGTGCACAAGGTCAAACATGTGCACAAGCGGTCTCATGCTTCTGGAGTTTGATTGCAGTGGCCAGAGGCCCTGGTACACCAATATTCTCTCTCTCTCTCTCTCTCTCTCTCTCTATCTTGCATTAAAAAAAGAAAACAGGGCCGGGTGTGGTGGTGCACTCTGGGAGGAACATTCGTTGCACCCAGTGGAGCTAAAACAAGAAAATTGGGCTCGATAACAGTAAATCTCAAAATTCATTCTTATCTTGGGTGACTTTCTGATTCTGGCTGATAGCAGATAGGCATCAAGGGAAAAATTTAAGAACAGCAGCTCTTAGGATGCCTTAAATTCAAATGACTGGGGGATTTATCAGGTTTCAGCAGCTTCCTCGAGACAACTTAGTTTATGGATTTGGAGACAGAGATTTTTTTTTGGAGAGAGACACAGAGAGAGACAGACAGAGAGAAAGAGAGAGAAAGGAAGACAGATAGAGATTGGGTGTGCCAGCAGTCTCAGCCACTGTGAACGAACTCCAGATGTGTGCGCCCCCTTGTGGGCAAGTGTGGCATTGTTACCTTGAGTCACTTTGCATCTGGCTAAACGTGGGACCTGGAGACTGGAACTGGTGTTCTTAGGCTTAGCAGGCAGGCGCCTTAACCGCTAAGCCATCTCTCCAGCCCTGGAGATAGAGATTTTTATTCTCATTTTAAATTTAATGTTTGGCCTTTCTGTTCTTCCCTTTCCATCAAATATGTAAGGTTTAATTTCACTCCTACGTAATTGAAGTGAATAGTGGGCCAAGCAACTGAACCAACAGGCTTGATTATTTTGGGGTTTTTCCTTAGGACAATTGAGCTTACCACTTACTATTGCCCCTCGCCTTCCACCACACCTCATCTCGCCCTCTTGAGATGCCAGCCAATGCTACTTCTCACTCAACTTACTAATTCTTATTTCTTTTCAAAAACACACCACCTTCCCACATCTTGTACCATTTTAATATCTTGATGTTATCATCTAATTACCATATATGGGTTCCCATTGCCTCTTTGCCCATGTCGTGTGTGTGTGTGTGTGTGTGTGTGTGTGTAGGGTAATTATACACACTCATTTTTGCATGTGCATGTGGAGGCCAGAGGACAACCGTGGATGACAGGGTGCCATTCCTTAGGCACTAGCCCAGTAGTTTTCTGAGACAGTGTTTTTCACTGACCTGGTTCTCACCAAGTTGGTTCAGTTGTCTGGTTGGTGAGTTTCCCTGGTGCTAGAATTATAAGCACAGGCCACCACATCAGGCCTTTTGACGTGGGTTCTGGGGATCGAATTCAGACCTTCATGCTTGTACTCTCCCAATGAAGCTGTCTCCCAGCCCAAGATTGCTTCTTTATTTCTCTTATTTCACCTAAATGATCAGCTAGGAGCTGAGATCCAAATCTAAACACTTCTTGAGTTCCAGACTAAGTCAATTTTACTCACCATCATTCCTCATTAGTCAGGTATTTTCCTTATTCTAAAAAAAACACATTTCCCCAGATGCTCTCACTATGGCCCCATTCAAAAATTTGGAAGCCCCTTAGCAAGTTTCCTATCTTTGTGCTATGTAATAATTGATTGATTGATTCAGGGTGCCTGTATGTGTGTTTGCATGTATATCTGAGACAGATTTTACTCTGTAACCCAAGCTGACTTGGAGTTCATTATGTAGCCTAAGGTGGTCTTGACCTTCTTCCTCTCCTCTTATCCTAGCTTCCTGAGTGATTTCTTAAATTGTGTCATTGCAAAACATGTCTTTTTATTTCATAGAGGATTTTGTAGATAGGACAAAGATATAAATATCATTCTGTTTCTTGTGTGTTTTGCTCAGCCTTGACCTCTTGATCATTCTGCTTCTACCTCCCATGAGCCACCATGACCAGGTTTACAACCGTGTTTTATTTGACCAAAGAGTTTCAGGATTGCAGCATGAATGTTCTACTCACTGATGGTGAACAATGGTCTGTTCTCAACACACCCTCCTGCATGTTGCTTTACACAGTCTTTTCATCAGATCTATTTCGAGTGACATCTCATTATTGCCTTAGTTTGCATTCTAATTACAAATACGCTTTAATATGCTTTCACCTACTTACTATTATTTGAGTTCCTCCTTCTCTGAATAGCTTGCTTAGGTATTTTTGTCATGTTCTGTGGAGTTCTCTTGCTAATTGGTGGAAATTTCTAACAAATTCTTGGCATTTTACCTTTCCTGTGTTAGAGTTTTTCAGCGCCTTTCCTCGTGTGACATCTATTTGATATCTTCTTTCAATCTGTCTGCTCATTTTTCTCTGTGGTCCATGTTAAATGAATTTAAAAAAAAAATTTAACCTAACTCAATCTCTTTTTTTCTATTGTCTATGCTTTTTTTGAAGTTATGTTTTCAAAAAACATTGTATGGCACCCCCTGCCATAAAAAACATTCTCTCTGGGGTTATAGTTTAGAACTTACTTTTTTAAAATATATCTATATGCTAGGTGGACATAATCCAGTTCTATGAATACCTGACATATCAAATCAGGTTTTCCTTTCCTGTCAATTGAAGAATGTCTTTTATGTGTTACAGAGATGCAGCGATTGAGGAAATGTAGTCATGTGCCTTGAAATCCTAGCAAGTGACAGAGCTGTGAATTGCACAGGATTTCCAAGAAGTCTTTCCTTTCAGCCGTCTTTAGAAGTCCCCACTCATGTTTCAATTCCCCTGAAGGAAGAAGCCATGCAGGGTCCTGGTTTATACTCAGCACCCCTGAGGACACTGGACACTGAGGGCACACACAGTGGCTCACTGACCACTTGTTGAGTTGCAGGATTTTGTTCCCTCACTCTCTGTCCTTTTACCCTCTGTAGATCATCATCAAAACTTGTGCAATTGCCTTTTCATTCATTCTGTTGACAGGCCCTTTCCCCAAAGTGCTGCATTTGATGAGATTGGCCTCAGCATCTCGAGGCTGGATAGGGTCCAGGTCTCCCTTGTAGAGATTTTGACACCATCGTTTGACTTGGAGAGTGGTGCTCTGGTGGCACTCATGGAGAAGGTCCAGTAACTAACAGGAACAACAATGCTGGGTTCAAATCTGGGACACATTAAGGTAATTGTGTGGACATAACAGCTTTGGAGACATAGATTTCCATCTCTGTCTTGATGCTACATCTTTGCCATGTCCTGAGTGACAGACTTCCCAATGATGCATTAACACGCTTAATGAGAGCGGCTATCTCCTTCTCCAACTGTGCATGGTTGGAATGGGTCGTATGGATGAAATTCAGCTTCCATCATTGGTTTCCTGCCATGGATAGCAGGATTTGGATGCCTCTGTGAATTTTCCAGGTGTTGGCTGTGTCTGACCTAACTTTCTGCCAGCTCATAATGCAATGTGGCTCCAGTAGGGAAACTATCAACCCATCTCGGAGTCGGCTCAGCCAACCATCAGCATTTGTCTGGAAGCTTGCCTCAGAGGTTTTAGTGCTGGTTGACTCTCTAATGGACAGGAAAAAAAAAGCAAAGCTGTCTAGAAGAGCAGAGTTTAACTTTTATGATGATGCTTTGTGCTCTGATTGTGTTACTAGTTGGGAGCCATGTGCATGGAAAATACATCAAGCAAACAAAAAGAGGTAAGATCAAGTCCACATGTCTCTGGAATGATGGAAGTAGGCTCGAAAAACTTTTAGCAATGCTGATCCAGAAGTAGATGTGAAGTGATAACTAGGAACTGGGCACCCACAGGATGTGTCAGACTGAAGAAGTCCAGCAATTTGCTGTTGCAAAGATTATTCCCTTATTCTTTCATGATCACAACACACACTTACTTACCAACATTGACAGGTACCGATTGCTGGGATATGAAGTGTGTCAAAAGAGACCTTTACCATTATGGCATTAACAATGCCCCCAACCCATTAAACTCATTATCATGAATATAACAGCTTGTTGATACCAAAGTAAAATTTGGGGGTTAAAGGCCTCACTAAAATTTATTTGCCTAACTACTACCAAAATGGTTCCAGGCTTTTTCATTCTTCTACATGCTCTTGGCACAAAGATAAAGTTTTCAGGTAACTGAACCACAAAGAAACCAGAGGTCTAGGAAAAGAACTTCATCCACTCGGAAAAGAACTTTAAGAAAAGATGCTTACTCAGTAAGGAAGCAAAGGAGTTTTGCTTATTTGAAATTGTAAAAGCTATGGCACAGAATGGAGCCCTTTGACTTAGCCTTTATACCCAGCTGGGGATCATTTTTTTATACTGATGCCCCACTCCTGGAACAGAATTGGGAGTGGAGCTGGTTATGAAACAGCTCAGGGAACTTTTTAAGTATGCTTATGTCTTATGTTTAGAAAGCTAGATTTAGAAAGCATGGCATAGGGTAAAGTAGATCATTTTACCCTTTATCTAGTTTGTTTTGAGTAAGTATATTTTTGAATGACTTCCTCTAACTATTTAGATTCAGATTTAATAGAATAAATGCTGTTATCACATCAACACACACTATTTCCTTTCAAGAACTAAAACTATCATCAAACCTCAGAGTTGAAAATGATACTTTGCCCAAACATTTCAAACCACAAGCTGAACAAAACACATTATACTTCATATAGACCAACTATAATTATGAAAAACATAAGGTTGAGCTCACAATTGCCTTTGGTTAGAGGTGGTTTTTATTCTTCTGTACTTTTCTGGGATATTGCTTAGAGACATTTTAATCCAGGAATAAGACTTAGCTGAGTGGAAAAGCATAGAAGGTATGCCATTTACTACTTGTGTTCAAATCTTGACTTTATCATTTAATAATGTTCTTGAGAAAATTTGACCTCTCTCTCCTCAGTTTCCTGCAGTATAATGACACTATCAACATCAAGATGACAATTATATGAGGTTTGTCAAACAAAGCACATAAAGTAGCACAAAGTAAAGCTTTGTTTCTGTAGGCTTCTTTGTGATATTCACACCTTATCTTTTATTATGCTTTCTCTAGTTCCAGAAAGTAGTAATTAAAATCAAAAATTTAATTCTGGAGAGATGGCTCAGTGTTTAAAGGCACTTGATTGCAAAAGCTGCAGACCTGGGTTCGATTCCCCAGTTTCCTCCTCATAAAGCCAGGTGCACAAGGTGGCTCATGTGTCTGGAGTTCATTTACAGTGGCAAGAGGCCCTGACACACCTACTCTCTCTCTCTCTCTCTCTCTCTCTCTCTCTGCTTTTAAATTAATCAAAGTATTCTTCAAAAGAGAAAATTAAGAATTTAAAAATCAGCTCTTTCAAGACATGTTCTTATGTGGTAATTATTTATATAGTACATTACTTCAGAATAATTTAAAATGTTGAGACATGAAACATTCCTTTGTCCATACCCCAAGTGGGTTTAGTGATACAATAAAACATTCTGTCATCTCCTCTCTGTCATCCAGCTTAAGTATCTCCAACTCTGTGGTAGGACTGTGCCCCACAACTAATTCCAGAATTCCACCCCCTGGGAATACTCAGCACCCATGATTTAGAGGAGGTGATTTTTATCATTTGCATTCCAAAGAGTGTTAAATCAAGCAGGTTAATAATAAAAAGTGAGAGGAAAGATGCCTCAGTGCTGCCCAGGTATCATTGCTCCAAAATATATTAGAATATAATCATCTTAATAGGTAACCATTGGCTTAATTAACTCATGGGAGGGGAAAAATCTTTCTTTACCATATACTATTGTGTTTTCTTTTTTTATTTTTTATTTTATGTTTTTATTGACAACTTCTATACTTACATACAAAAAATGCATGAAATTTCCCTCCCCTGCCTCCATACCCCTTTAGAACTCCAATCTCCATCACATCCCCTCCCTCTCTCCATTAGTCTCTCTTTTAATTTGATGTCATCATCTTTTACTTCTATTGTGTTTTCTTAATAAAACAAAGTGAATAACAATAATTTTCTTTGATTTATTTTTTTATTGACAACTTCCATAATTATAGAAAATAACCCATGGTAATTCCCTCCCTCCCCCACTTTCCCCTTTGAAACTCCACTTTTCATCATACCCCTTCCCCCTCTCAATCAGTTTCTGTTTTGTTTTTATGTCATCATTTTTTCCTCCTATTATGATGGTCTTGTGTAGGTAGTGTCAGGCACTGTGAGGTCATGGATATCCAGGCTATTTTGTGTCTTGAAGAGCATGTTGTAAGGAGTCCTACCCTTCCTTTGGCTCTTACATTCTTTCTGCAACCTCTTCCACAATGAACCCTGAACCTTGGAAGGTGTGTTAGAGATATTTCAGTGCTGAGCACTCCTCTGTCACTTCTGAGTACCATGGTGACTTCTGAGTCATCCCAAGGTCACTGCCATTTGAAAAGAGAAGCTTCTCTAACCAAAAGTGGTGTAGCATTAATATGAGTGTGAACATTAAGAGAAGTGCTTACCAGGAAGTTTGGTGAGCATAGTATATACATCTAGCCAGACACCAGCAGACCTTATGCCCCTAAGGCTCATGACTACCCCTGTTGTAGGTTTTCAGTATCAGGGATGCATTCCCTCCCATGGAGTGGGCCTCCATTCCAATTAGAGAGTGGTTGGTTTCCCGCATAACAGACATTCCACTATTGCACCTGTTGGCTCATTTGGCCTGGCTGGTCAAATTTAAGGCTTGCAGTGTCCGCTGTTGAGTATCTTCACTGGTGATTTTTCTCTCTCCCATTGAATTGCATGCAGTGTAGCTTTTTCCAGCTTTCTGTCAGCTGGTCCACATGGAGGAGACTTGCAGCTCAGCTCCAGCAGGATTTCTCAGTTATTACAGTAGTTTTGATCTACAAGTAATAAATGCAGACACGTGGTTGCAGGTCCCTTCACATTCCTGGGGCAAAGTACCCTACCAAAAGCAGCTTATGAGAGTAAGGGATTTATTTTTGGCTTACCATCTCAAGGGGAAGGTCCGTGAAGGCAGGGAAAGATGCTAGAGCAGAGGCTGGACATCACTTCTTCGCCATAGCAGGTGGCAAAGAGCAAGGATATGAGCTGATGAACACTTGAGGTTAATTGACCTCAAGTTCCACCCTCAATGACACACTTCCTCTAGCAATGCTTCAGGAGACACCTAACTCACATCACCACGCACTCATTGCTACTAGTTCATTACGTCACGCATGCACTCATGTCTTCTCTCCTTTCTCTTCTGTCTCTAACCTGAGGGCACTCAACACGCATGCACACATTTAGTCACATGATATAGGCCTAATGAGTTGCAGCAATCACATGAGTTCTTGTAGATTGAATCCATTGACTAATATTCTTTCCTGTTGCCTCACAAGGAGGAAAAAAAATCATGGAACTCAAGAATTTACGCAATGTGATTTTTTTTTTTAGATGTACGACAATTTGTTCCCAGCATCACTGGCAATGTTTAAAACACTATATGAATTCTTTAGTTTATTCCCCACCAGTCAAGATTGTCATTCCATTCAGTCAGGTCTCACTTATGGAAATAGAGGAACTAAAGGCAGAATTTACCTTTGGTAACTTGGTATACTCTCTGTCGAAAATGCCACGGATTTAATATCCTATGGAAGACTTATTTTCCTGGATTTAGGAAAGATAAAACTATTTTGGAAAGGAATTCCCAGATCAGACATTGTGAGCTATTATGGTCTGGAGGTTGTGACCTTTGTTTGAACTCATAGAATGTCCAGCATGTTTTCACCCATTCCATCTACACAAGAAGTTAATTTGGGGGTTAGGGGTATGGAAGGGATTATTTGCTTCTTTTTAAAGAATGTCTTTTGTGAATCAACATTTCAGTGTCTCAGAGGTTCTTAATTAATCCCACTACATAGGGACAAAAGATAAGTTATTTTTACAGGGCTTTTAACTAGTTGCTGATGTAATTTGTTATGCATTGTTTACAAGTTGATCCCAAAATTACTCTTATCTTTGAAGTGTTCTTTAAATAATAGAAGACACTTTGACTTTACCCTTCAAATATGCATTTTTTTGGAATGGGAGGACTTCCAAATGTATTACTTATATGCTTAATTTTCTATTTTCAATTCATATTTTTACATTAAAGTGAATTGAATGATCAATGTATAGAGCATTCTAAAATAGATCTTTGTTCTTGATGTTCTTTTTATTCTTGAAAACAAGAGTTTAAAATTTTACTACAATTTTCAGAAGGTAAAGCCCAAATATTAAGGCTTTATGAAATCTATCTCTGGTTACTAGAATCCTTTCCATTTTTGGAAAAGCATTTTTGCTATTTTTGTAAATGAGTCTAAGGTTCTTAGATGAAATTATGGAAGAACTTAATTGGCCAACTCTGAATGACTATGGCACAGCACTGAGAAGGAAGGAGTCTGGTCAGTACCATGACATACATCATGCCACGGTCTCCCTGTTCTTCACTTTGCATTCTGAGATACCATACAGTAATCCATTCTTATCCATTTTGTGCTATTGTAAAGAAATACCTGAGGCTGAGTAACTTTATAGCAGTTCTTTGACTTACAGTTCTGGAGGTGAAGATTCAGCTTAGTCAGCTTCTCATGTCTGGCTTCTGGTGAGAGACTAGTGGCGCATGACTCATAACAAGAGCACATGTGGAAACAAGAAAGCGTATTGTAAGCCTGGAAGCTGGATAGTGAGTCAGAGTTAGGCCTGCTCTTCTAACAGCTTGTTCTAATGAGATCTTAATGGTTCAGTCCCTTCTGAGGGCAAGCCTGTGACTGACCTGACTTCTTCCCACCACACCCCACCTCTTGAAGTTCCCAACACTACTCACATCAACACTGAAGTCCTAGCCTCCGACCCCTGGGGACAAACTACACTTATGCTCCAACCATAGCACACAATAAACAGTAATGGAGATAGGGAGGTTGCTCAGTGGTTAAAGGCACTTGCTTGCAAAGCCTTGCTGGCCCCGGTTCAATGCCTCAGCACCCATGTAAAGCCACATGTAAAGTGGTTCATGTTCTGTGATCCCAGTGAATCTCTAACAAAGGAAGACAGGCTAGGAGTATCTAAAGCCAGTCAGTGTGACATTTGTAATGACAGACCCGCTTCAAAGAATGTGGACTACAGATTAAGTCTACATGCATGCAGTGGCACTCTTGCCCTCCCCCCACCCATTTAAACACTTAAAAAAGATATATTTCACATTTTGGATGATATGACATAATGTGTAAGTAGGTTTCCATTCAAAAGGAATGTTTGAATATTAATCTTGCTAAAGGAGAATTTTGTTTTTTTTTCCTCCATAGTAAAAATTTCAAACTATTTCAAAAAGTTTTACTCATGACACTCACTTTTTGTTTTAGCTGGCTTACATACTTTTGTATTTTATCCAACGAAGTTTTGTGGTTTTAAATTTCAGAGGCAAAGGACTTATCAAATGAAGGAACTGACATATGAGAATGTGCCGTACTGACTGGTCATGTGGTATTAGCATTAATATCATTCGAAGTTAGTGTTAATAACCTTGTAAACAGTCAGGTTTAGAAGAACTTCTCAAATAAAATATGGATTCTGTGTAGACTTAGCTTAAAAATAGCACATGTACCAGAGGAGAGGATGGGGATGGTGATGTCCTTATGAATGGTATAAAATATGTATGTGAAGTAGTTATGGTTTACTGCTTTCATGTATATTAGTCAATCTAAAAACTCACAAAGGAATGGGTTTTAGTTTGCACTTATTAAGTAAAGCCACTGCAGTTCTGGCACGTCAATCATGGGCATTCTTGTCATCCAGGACACTTCTCCCTAGGCCGTCATACATTCCTGGGCATTGTTAGTCATGGCAGGTTTAATAGTTGTCACCTAGGTGCTGCTGTAAGCTGTTCATATGTCCGCTTCCTCAGTACTTCCCCTTCTCGTAAGTTGTTCATGTGTCTGCTTCCTCAGTACTTCCCCTTCTCGTAAGTTGTTCATGTGTCTGCTTCCTCAGTATTTCCCCTTCTCTTTAGTATGAAAGCTTCTAAGTGAATTGACACATTGGCTCAGTGTGGATTCTGTCATGCTGTCTGCTCTTCCTAAGTTGTACCTTAGGAAAGTTTCTTATTTTTTTCTAGCCAATGCTTCTAAGCTTTCAGATATCCAGGGTTGAGCTGATTTATTCTTTCTTTTTATTCTAAATATTTTATTTATTTGTTTGTTTATTTACAAGGAGAGAGAGAGAGAGAGAGAGAGAATATGTGTGCTCCAGGGCCTCTAGCCACTGCAAATGAACTCCAAATGCATGTACTACTTTGTACATCTGGCTTTATGTGGGTACTGGGAAATCAAACTTGGGTTAAGCATTGCAGGCAAGCACCTTAACTTCTGAGCCATCTCTGCAGCACATGGTTTTATTCTTGAGACCCTCATGATCACTCACATATGTACTAGGGTTCTCCATGGAAATGGGATATATATATATATATATATATATGCAATATAAATTCATTTAAATGTATACTGACTATGAGGAGTTGACTCATGTGTTCATGTATGTGGAGAAGCCTCATTGTGTTCAAGCTGAAGACCCAGGGAGTCAGTGTATTATTGAATCTGGACACAATGGCCTGAGGATCAAGGGAGCGAGAGAAAAATCTCAGTTGAAAGAAGGTAAGACAAGATGCCCTAACTCAATAGCCCAGGCAGTGTTGGAGGAATGACAAGGCAAACCCTTCCAGCCTCCACTACTGTACTGAGTCTTTTATTCAAAAGCCAATTTCACATTGAGACAATCCAAAGATGAGATTAATCTGGGCGCACCCTTGTCCAGTCATATGGACACATAAAATTAGCCATCAAGAGATGGTGAGGGTAATTGTTGGGACTGTTATCTACATGAAATCCACAACTGGATTTCCAAATTCTGGTAAGCAATCATTAAGATAATGACAAATCACTACATCATAAATAGATGTTCTTATCGCGATAGGTAAACACATTTGGGTCACTTTCCATCTTTTACTTGGCAAGATTTAATGTGTTAAGTTTAATTTTTACAAATATTATTGCTAATACCCAATATATCTTTGATATTCTTTTATTATTATTTTATTTATTTTTGGAGAGAGACACAGAAAGAGACAGACAGAGAGGGAGAGGGAGACAGATAGATATGGGCACGCCAGCAGTTTCTCAGCTGCTCTGAATGAAATCCAGATGTGTGCGCCCCCTTGTGGGCAAGTGCGGCATTGCGCCCTTGTGTCACTTTGCATCTGGCTAAAAGTGGGACCTGGAGATTGGAACCGGGTTCTTAGGCTTAGCAGGCTGGCGCCTTAACCGCTAAGCCATCTCTCCAGCCCCCCTATCTTTGATATTTTTAATCGTGTTTTCCAAAAGAATGTGTCATTTCTTGGTTTCTAATCTGTATTACTTGAATTCTATATGATAAAGTGATGTTTCCCCCAGATTCTGAGTGTCACATTTTGTAGTCTGACACCTCTTTGTGTAGCACTGGAACCTTCTGTCATTGACTCAGCCTTGTATTTCTGTATAATTCTCTGTATTTCCATATAATTCTCTGCTTTTTGAGGGAAGTTATGTACATCAGACATGATTTGTGGATATTCTTTGGGATAACTAATTAAATATTTGTTTGTTTTTCTTAGTATACAGATAGTTAATTTCTGTGTCACATTTCCACTCAGTCTCACTATAAGTGTTTCATATTGGTCATTGATAACATTATACTTGGACCATGCAAGAGCAATAGTTAAAGGTCTCTTCAAGAACTGTCAATTCATAAATATAAAACAATTTGTTTGAAAAAATAATTCACTGTCAAATAACTAGACCAGATATAGCAAAGCACATCTGTTTTTTAAAATTTTTTTATTTTTATTCATTTATTTGAGATCAACAGGCAAACAGAGAGAGACTAAGAGGCAGAAAAAGAGAGAGAGAGAGAGAATAGGTGCACCAGGGCTCCCAGCCACTGCAAATGAATTCCAGATGCATGAGCCACCTTGTGCATCTGGCTTACGTGGGTCCTGGGGAATCGAGCCTCGAACTTGGGTCCTTAGGCTTCACAGGTAAGCGCTTAACTGCTAAACCTTCTCTCCTGCCCAGCAGCTTCGTTTTTATCAGGGACCTGTTTTATTTATAGGACATATTTCTGAATAATAATTATATAGAGGTAGCTCTTTCCAGGTCAACCAGTATCCCTTTTATCAGAAAGAAATGTTATAATAGCCAGACTGATGGTTTGGGCTAAGGCAGGAGGCTCACCAATAAGCTACAGAACCGCCAGGATTACAGAGTAAGGCCAAGGCCAGTCTGGGAGAGAAGGGGGAGGGCAAAAGTTTTAATAGAAGATATTGTGAATATTTATTTAATAGTTATAATAAGATATGTTAACCACAAAATAGTGTTTATTTCATAGTTAAATATTGAACAACAACAACAAAAATCCTTGTCTCTAAAATAAAAGCCAGGGCTGAAGATGAAACCCAATGGTAGAGAATATGTGAGGCCCTCCATTTAATTCCCAGTATTGAGAAGAAAGCAAGAAAGGAATGAGGGAAGATGAAAAAGGGAGGAAAGATGAGAGGGAGGAAGAGCAGGGAAGAAAGAAATAGAGGAGAGAATCATACTTAGTAAATTCTAAGAGATGCTATAAGAATAGAGCATTCTAGCACTCTATTCAGGGCTTATGTTTTTAAGATGAAAGGATTGATGTGTTAAACTAAAATGCAGGTCTGAGTCAATGACAGGAGGTTCCACTGCAACACAAGGAGGTATCGTCCTGACAAATGTGAATTTCTGGCACGTGGGCTAACGGGCATCAATTTGCTGGGTTTGTGAACAATTTTCTGATTGGACCTTTATTACAGTCCCCAATAATGTTCTCCAGATCACTGTTCTCTTTTGCCCTTCACTTCCCTCTGGGCTCAGGCTTCCACCTGCTTAGCTCCTGTCGGCTGCTCTTGTTTCTGCCCAGCACTGGGATTACAGGCATTCACCACCACTCCTGGAATTTTACCTTTGTGCTGATGGTCTGTATTCAGGTCCTCATGCTTGTGTGGAGAGTACTTAACTGAGTAAGCCATCTCACAAACCCTGTGACCTTTGAAAATATTTTTATTTGTGTGTGTGTGTGTGTGTGAAAGAGAGGGAGAGAGAGTATGATCATGCCACAGCCCCTTGCTTCCAGATAGAAACACCACTTTGTGTGTTTGGCTTTCTGTGTCTACTGGGGAATTGAACCCAGGCCTGCAATGTTTGCAATCAAGCACTTTAACTGCTGAGCCATCTCCCCAGCCTTTTTAACCCTCTGGCCTTTCAATGTACATGTCAGTCCTGCTTTTGTGTGATTCTTTCCAAATTACACAAGGAACAAAATTCTAGGAGATATAGCTCAGCTTCTTCCTGTTGACACTGGGCCCAGGGACACATGAAGGTTCCCAGAACGTCCTATGTTCCCTAAGCTATGGCAACAGGGTCTGTAGAATGCTACTGTGTCCTTGGTCCTTTCACACGGGTACTTGTGTAGACATTTGAACACTTTTCTTTCAGAAGTGTATCTCCATTTACCTGTACCTCTACAGCGTGTAGAATTTGGTAGACAACCCGAATATTGTCAAAAGCATCTTTAATTGAAATTGCAAATTGACACTTATTGTTAGACTGTTACTGACAAAAATACAAGAACCTTCGTTTTTTTATTGCTTTAATATCATGACCCTCACAAAATAATGATGGGTCCAACACATATGTTGTTTGTCATCAGTATGTGTTAGGCAGCCGTTCTATCATTCTATCCCACTCACAGATGCACATTCATCCTTTCTTTGTTTTATGCACCCTTTGCTTTAGTGCATCCACAACATGATCATATGTTCTATAGCTGCATTTTAAGGTGTTGCTTTAAATTCAAGTTATTGATGGAAGCATTGTATTGGAGATCAGATTCTTAGTACTTCATTTATGGCTGATTCATTCATCCCTTTTGCATAGAGTGACAGTATCATTAAGTATGGATGCCCAGTAAGGCGCCAGCCTCATGGCACATGCTGTGGCAGCTGTGGGCTTTGAATTGGCCACACCAGCGTTAGCGCCTCCTGGCACTTGGCTCCCTGCTCTCCATTAAACCGAAAAAGAAAAAGAGAAGAATAATACTTGGACTTCTTAACTAAAAGGCTTTCTGATTTTTTTTTTAAATGGCAAATTCAAATAGACCACAGGACTCTCCTTCCCATGGGAACAATATTGCTTTGATGTGTGTGTGTGTGTGTGTGTGTGTGTGTGTGTGTGTGTGTGTGTCTCTTGAGAGTAAGAATGTACTACTTCTTCAAAGTTGTGAAATTTCTAAAATGTTTAAAGGGCCTCAAGACACTCAAAAAAGCAATTCTTTAAAACATCCTGGTTTTATAATGTTATGTAATGTTTTTCCTGATTGTCCCATGCCTGGGGTGGTGGCAATTTTGTGAGCCTGCCCATCCCTTGTTTTCCTTGTACATTATACTGTAAACCCATAGTCAAGCTGTATGGAATGGGTTATCAGTGATTCCATTATTTTACTCCTTTAATGAGGTACCTTGGAGTCAGTGTAGTTTGCTTCCCAGATGTTCCTTCCCTGACAAAAATCCTTGCCATGTATGCATTGCTCCTGTTCTAGAAATGGATGAAGTTACTTGTCAGACAAAACCATTTGCCTCCCACTGTGTGGCCGGTCAGTGGTCACCTGCATTGAAGCTTGTCTTGACTGCAGCTAAAATCCATGGTTTTCCCAGTGTAGGCAGGAAGGTTGTAATGCCTTTGGAAATGTAATCTGATTTACGGTTCCCATTTTCTTCCTCTTTCAGAACCTAGTACAAATAAGCTGTGGTCACATTAAATGGCACCCATGTAGCTGTCAGCATGTTACATACCTACCCTGTACCTTGATTTGGGAATTATTATTTCAGGTTGGCCAAATGCTGTGTGTGGTTGTGCCACACGGCATCATTTGTTCATGATGTATAGCCTGATTATGATTCCATGTACATAATGCTTTCTGGATTCAGCATTTAGTGTGTCTGCTGGGACGATATAATTATTTGTATGTTTTTTGCTATGCCAAACTTTTCAAAAGCTGTCTTCGCTTGACAGGCAGATAGATTTTCCTTCAAGATACTAAGTTTGGCAGTTCTTATCCGTTAGCTCTCCTGGCTGCATGAATTCTGAGAGAGAAGTACCTATAATAGTTAAATGTAATACGAAACCCATATGACTTTTAAAGTAGGGGGTCAAGCCCAGCTTCTTTCCCCTTCGGTTTTATTTTAGGGAAGGGTTTATTTTGGCCTGGACCAATGGCATGAGCAAAGGGTGGACATCACCTCCTGGCCAACACCGTGACACCCTACTCTGTTTTTATTTTAAATGTACATAAAACCAAAAAAAGACCTACAAAACCGTAAAAATAAAAAATAAATAAAGAAGATGGAAGCAGCCAGGTTTGCCATGCCACTGCTCCCTCTCCCTCCTCTTGAGCTGCTCTTTGTTGTTATATTACTCAGATTTTTACTCTTTTGCCAGCCCCAATCCTACCAGTCCTTCAAAGTTTTATTTTGTCATTTTTCCAGGAAGGGTTTATTTTTGGCTTACAGACTCACCCATCCAGAAGGGGAGCTCCAGCTGATGGCACTCATGGTAGGGAAGAGCAAATCCCTTTTTGTCACAGTAGGGTGGACATCACCTGTGCTCTGGCCAACACTGTGGTGGACAATTCAGAACTCATGGAATGTGTGTGCTCTGTTTTTAACCTTTTAATTGTACATAATTTAGCCAGCTCCCCCTTGCCAGTGTTTGTGTTAAGCCTCTGTTCATTCCAGTAAATCATGGACTTGCCCTGGAGTTTGTAAGCAAAAAACAACTCGTTTTTTTCTGCCAGCAATGTGAAGGTGACTGAAACATACCTCAAAGCCTGCCCTTAGTAACCCAAAGGGACCTTCTCCCAATTTGCCACACCAAGCACTCAAAACACACAAGGCTATAATTTCTACCTAAAATAGTGTAGCATTTGCATAGATTAGGGATCAGATAGATAGATAGATAGATAGATAGATAGATAGATAGATAGATAGATGGTGGCTAGATGGCACCTGATAAGGTGTAAATGCACTGAAAACAGTTGTTCTAGTATATAATTTAGGGAACCACACAAGTCTGCACACACATAATGAGCACACATATAATTTTTGTTGTATTATGTTGTATTTGTGAATGACTGAATCCATGGATGTAGAACCTCAGACATGAAGAATTCACCATTTATTTTGGCTACATTGCTTTAGTGCCTGAAAGAGAATTGATTGCATTATAGGTGATGAATTAAAAAAACTCCAATATATACCACTGAATTCTAGCTTTCAAAGGGGTGGACTATCCCCTCACACCCTATGTGGCAGACAGGTGCCATGGCTGTGCTGGTTTCCACAGGACATGGCTTCCAGGATGGGAGAGCTGCTACAGCTGAGTCACATGGGACATGGTGGTGTTTGCTTGGGAATTCTTTTTTTTTTTTTTTTTTTTTTTTTTTTTTTGCTTTTTCGAGGTAGGGTCTCACTCTAGCCCAGGCTGACCTGGAATTCACTATGTAGTCTCAGGGTGGCCTTGAACTCATGGCGATCCTCCTACCTCTGCCTCCCGAGGGCTGGGATTAAAGGCGTGCACCATCAGGCCTGGCGGGAATTCTTTAAAAACACATTTTTATTTATTGGAGAGAGTGAGGGAGAGGGAGAGAGAAATAGACAAAGAGAGATAAAGAGAGTGAGTGTGACGTGCCAGAGCCTCCTGCCACTGCATGAACTCTAGGTGCATGCTTTACCCATCGCTTTACACATCCGGCTTTAAATTGGTATCACGGAATTGAACCCAGGCTTTCTGGTTTTGTAAGAAGTGCCTTAACTGCTGACCCATCTCTAGCTCCGCCGGCAAATTCTAAAGGAAGGCTTGGGCTGGAGAGATGGCTTAGTGGTTAAGGCGCCTGCCTGCTAAGCCTAAGAATGCTGGTTCCAATCTCCAGGTCCCACGTTTAGCCAGATACAAAGTGACGCAAGGGTGCAATGCTGCACTTGACCACAAGGGGGCGGACACATCTGGATTTCATTCATAGCAGCTGAGAGACTGCTGGCGTGCCTATCTCTATCTGTCTCTCTCTCCCTCTCTGTCTGTCTCTCTCTGTGTCTCTCTCCAAAAATAAATAAAATAATAAAGGAAGGCTTAAGTGCACTGGAGGTAGAGAAAGACATCACTAACAGTGCAGTTTAAGTAAACGATACTTGTTTGTTAAGCCTGTGCAATTAACAGTGAAGCAGGGAAAATACAGTTTTCAGGACTCCAGTGTGATCATAACATATCCCAGGAAATCACGTCGGATTTAATCGCAGGTGTGAAATTAACCAGTGCTATTTCCATAAATGCTATAATTAACCCAGATTTCCAGCAAGAGGTCTTTAAGGTTCTGAAGAATTCTCTGTCGTCATCCCTCCTTATGTATTTACTTCTAACGTGGTGGGCATGCTCCCGAACAGATTTTTCTCTGTGAGTTTTGACCTGTTCCTCATGTTAAGCAAAGTGACAAATATCAGAATCTTGTTGGTCTGCAGCTACCCTTCTTTTGTTCCTGCATTCAATAATGCATACTCCGGGTTTTGGTTAATGTTTAATTGTATTTCCAGGAAGAGCAGCCCCTGTATTTTGGCTTTTCTGTATTTGCCACTTAAGAATGCAGAATTTATTATTATGTGCTTAAAGCAATCATTTAACACTGACATTTTAAGTATGACAATAATCCAAGTAATTGTCATGCATTCAGTTAACTGAAAACATCTTCTCCTCCTGAGAGGAGTGATTTCGATGCAGAGTTACTATCTTTTAATTGTAGACAGGTTTGTTTCTGTGTTTGTTTTGGCTTGGGCTGTTTTCAAGGACATCCCTAGACCCAAACTTGGCAAACTTCCCTTTTCTCTTTCTCTGATGGTTTCTGAAAAATAAACAAAAACATTGTAGCAACAATTTTGAAGGTAAATAGGAAGATTTTTAATTTTTTCCAAGCTTTATTTTTTGAAAAAGATATTTTCATTTGTTTATTTGCAAGCTGAGAGAGAGAGAGAGAGAGGGAGACAGACAGACACAATGGGTGTGCCATGGCCTCCTGCTGCTGCAAATGAACTCCAGATGTGTGTACCACTTTGTGTACCTTGAACTCACTACGTAGGAGGATGAAGTAGGTCTCCCGATTCTTCTGCCTCTACTTCCCAAATGCTGCAATTACCACCACCCCTGGTTTGAGTGTGAAATAGTTTTAAGACAATGTCATCAGGTACTTTATAAACAAGGATTAATTACCATGGACCCAAAGATGCTAAGAGATATAGAAAAGTTGTTTTGTGGGGTATTTTTTTTTTTTTCGTTGTCTTTCTAAGTCTTGGGTTCAAATCCCCAGCACAGATTTTTCTAATGTGGACGTTTTATTATAAGTTGATTTACACAGGGGCCATTGTACAGTCCTAGCAGTTTGAATATCTCTACAATTCTGGAAACTGTAATTTCCTACTTTAGTTTTAGATGTTTTCTTTCCGAACTCATTTACAGCAGTGTATTGCATTTGCTCTTTCATTTCATAGCATATTCTTTTTTCACTTAATACCTTGTACTCTCAAATTACCTACTGAATTTGGGTTATGTTGTTTTATGTGACTTTTACCAAGTTGAAATTGATAATTAATGTCATAATTATGAAGAACCAAACAGGACATGTAACATTTCACATAACAGATTTCTACCACATTTTAAAGTGTATTGTCTGTGATTGCTTCAGGCCAGAAAGTCTCATCGTTGCAACTTCTCTCTCTCACCTTAACTTGTTGAGAAGCTTTTAAAAAATTTTTTTATTATTTTATTTATTTTTGGAGAGAGACACACAGAGAGACAGACAGAGAGAGAGGGAAAGGGAGACAGATAGAGATGGGCGCGCCAGCAGCCTCTCAGCTGCTGCAAACGAAATCCAGATGTGTGCGCCCCCTTGTGGGCAAGTGTGGCATTGCACCCTTGCGTCACTTTGCATCTGGCTAAACGTGGGACTGGAGATTGGAACCGGGTTCTTAGGCTTAGCAGGCAGGCGCCTTAACCGCTAAGCCATCTCTCCAGCCCAAGAAGCTTTTATTTTTCCTGAGAAATCTTCCAGTGTCCCATCTAAACAACACTGGGTACTCAGTGTGCACAGTTAACAATCATCTTTTCCTTGCATAACATGCAGGACCAACAACCCCAACCTCTAAATCCATCAGTAATTCAAGTCTTATTTCATCTCTGCTATTCAGCTTAGGGATTTCCATGAATATTTTAAACGAAGATTGCAAAGATTTAGGTCCTTTAGTTTCTTGGCTTTTAGGTCAAGTGTGATGACAGACATGCTCCACCTTTTAATGATGTTCTTCAACCCACTTTAATTTGTTCACTCAGTGCCCTTTCTCTCGGGTTTATTGCAAGTTTTGACAATTAAATGTGCTACATAATGTCAGTAATTATTAGTAGAAAATTTCAAAAATAGAAAGCAAAAAAATACACTAACTGCCCAGACAAGGACAGAGTTCATTGTTACTTTTTTCTGTAACAAGGAGTCATGGCTGTTGTTTTGTCTGCAGTTCAACTACGCCAGAATTCCAGCTCAGCCACCTCTGATCCCTTCTCTCAGCCCTCGTGATTTCAAGAGCTCACATTAAAGCGTGGAGAAGGTCTAGTGGGGAATGAACTATCTTGGGTTTTCCCCACACTAGGGAGAGAATTAGCTTTGTCAGAATTCCTTCCTAAACCTTACCTTTGTATCCGCTTTCCTAGAACATGGGCTTATAGTCACCCCCTGGCCCAAGGGGCTGTTGGAAAAGTGAGTATCCAGATTTTACTAGCCTCTACAGCTGGAAGTGAGCAAGAGACAATTGTATTGGAAAGTAACCTTTGTTAAATAGTCTGTGCAAATCTTATAACCCTTATTAAATAATCTGTGCAAATGTGTTTTGTGTCTCAACATAGCATAGTGCATGTTGAATTTGTGTTAAGACTTATATTAGAGTATTAGCAAGATGGAGATACAAGTCAAGTATGACTATGGAATTCTGTTGTCGACTTGATCAGAGTAGGAATCAAAGGGACACACCTCTTGGGAATGTCTGCGAGGGCTTTCCTAGGAAGGACTGATGTACAGATCAAGGCATTCTCCCGAGCAGGTGGACTTTCCAATGGTGGGCTATACCCACATAAAGTCAGATGCACAAGGTGGCACATGCATCTGGAGTTCATTTGCAGTGGCTAGAGGCCCTGGTGTTCCCATTCTCCTTCTTTCCCTATCTGCCTGCCTTTCTTTCTTTCTTTCTTTCTTTCTTTCTTTCTTTCTTTCTTTCTTTCTTTCTTTCTTTCTTCTTTCTTTCTTTCTTCTTCTTTCTTCTTTCTTTCTTTCTTTTTTTCTTTCTTTCTTTTTCTCTCTCTCATAAACAAATACTTTTTTAAAAAGAAGCTTCATGAGACAATAGTGCTTTGGCCTGGTTGCTCTTGCTTTTCTGGTGTGTGCACCTACCCTGTGGCTGCTGTCCTTCATAGACACTAGAACCCAGCCTCACTGGCCATCCACCATGGACTGAGGACCAGTGGCTCTCCAGGGATCCTCCAGGCCTTCAGTACCAGAATGGGACTGTGAGACATGCAGCCTAAGAGCCGGAGCAGCTCCTGGGTTCTCAAACTCCCCAGCATACAGACAGCTATTACTTTATTGCTCAGCCCATACCTTGTAAGCTCATCCAATGAGACCACTTTAATACATTTTCCTTCTATCAGCTGTATTCCTCCAGAGAACCCTGACTAACACACAAAGATATAACAAGTCAAGTGGCAAGTTTGTTTTCATGCTGATTTTAGATCCTGGCAAGTCCAAGATGAAGGTGTTGGTAGATCCAGGGTCTGAGGAAATCTGAATTCTTGGTTTACAGAAGGTTATCTTATTTTCTCATTGCAGCAGTAAGAACTAACTCTAGTCTCCTCATACTTACAGGGATACTAGCCCCATCATGGGAACTCCACCAGCCTAGCCCCATCTTAACAAATTACTTTGTAATCTCCTCTAATTATCACACTGGGGGTTTTGACAAAGGAATTTTAAGCAATCTAAACATATAGTTCATAACATAATTCTTTGGCCAAGATAATTTTAAATTTAAATAAACTCATTTTTATATATATATATATATATATATATATATAGAAAGGAACAGTGATAAGAGGGAGTAGAAGATATGACCTAACAAGAATAATACTCTCTTGATCTATTTAGATATCTTTCTCTCTTTTTTCTTTCTTCCTATATCATCCTTTCTCTTTCTTCCTGGTCTCTCTCACTTTCTTACTCTCTGTCATTTCCTTCTCTCTCCTCTTTGCATTTCTTTTTTTTTAGATAGGGTGTAGGTATATCATCCAGACTGGCCTAAAGCTCATGATCTTCCTGGGCCCTGCCTACCAAATGCTGGAATTACATGGTGCTCCACCCTAGCCTTGCTCTGGAAGGCCTTTCTCCATCATCAGAATCCAACATGGACCTTTAGTAGGTTCCATCTCATTCAAGACTCATCACATGTTAATGAGACTGAGCAGCCTTTCACGTTCAGCCAACAGTTAATCTCTGCTTAAGCACTATCTGATTCACTCCTGTCTATTTTCATAGCACTTGATTTCCAACTCAATCTTATTTCATATAGAGAGCTCTGTTAAGGTATAATTGATCTGCAAAATCCTAAAGCCATATAATGAGTGTAATGTAAACAATTTGATGAGTTGGACATCTGCATGTATCCGCAATAGTACACTAGGAAATGACCTTCATGTTTAAAGTAAGTAGCATGAACAGATAAATTAGAGCCCCCAATGTTCACCAGTGGTGTCCTGGAGTCCCGCTCAGAGCTGACACTATGGAATCATAGAGGTGGAAGCCTTCGTGATCAGGTGATAGAAGAGGACAAAGGAAGGTATGGTTCTCAGGCGCCAGAGCACAGCATTGCTGTTGCATCGCAGGTCATACAGGGATGTCCCTGCTCCTGTAGAACAGTACTGTCCACTGGCTCCACAGATATCCCAGATACAGCTTTACATTTATTGCCAACTTGGCTAGGGTCAGGGTCATTATCTGAAAGTTTACCAAGTGTCTGATCCATGAGCTCAGAAGCCATGCCACACAGCCTTAGAGAAGCACAAAGGGCTCACTAGAGTACAAAGGAGTCACAGCTGTTTGCAGAGGTCTGCTAATCCTTCATGTTTCCCACCCTTCAGATGCTTCTGACCTGAGAGAATATAGAAACAGCCTTTTGGATGTGTAGCAGAGGGGCTGGCTTGGAAATGTTATCCAAGAAAGATGGGGAGCCACCCATACAGGAAGCTGAATAGATAATCAATCGGCAACCACATGAAGAGGGGAGGCTCAGTCCCAGAATGTAGGTAATCAACAGATGGAAGGGAAATGACCTCACAGTTCCTCATTGTAACCTGCTTGGGGACACTGTGTGTCCTGACCCAGCAACTGAACTTGTTATTCTGGAACCCCAGATCAGCATGATTCTAGAAGCTCTGTTTTGCAGAGTGGGGAAGCATTTCCACTTACAGACCTCTGGATACGTACATTTAAGTTGCAGCCACATTAGGTCACATCCAACTTCTTGTCCAACAGACGTGGCACTCTTGTAATACTTTTACAATTATATTATTTTATTTTTACTGAGAACTTTCATATACAAACAGATTACAAAGTGGCCATATTCCCATCGAGTTATACTCCTATGTCCCCTCTTCCTTGTTCCTGTTCTGCTGAAGACTCTCCTGAGCAGGGTTATTGGTAATCACTGTGGGGTCATGAATGCACCAGTCCCTAAGGAGTAGACAATGCCTCGTAATATACCGTCCCACCCTGTGCTTTCAAATGATTTCCACCCCCATCTCCCATAGTACTTCCTGGGCCTTGGAGGAAGCATTATAAGCTTCCTTCAGTGTTGAGCTCTAGGCAGCCTCTGGTTTTCTGCTTTGATGAATTTTGAGTCTCCTCAGTGTCTACTGCCATCTCCCTGGAGGAGCTTCTCAGGTTTGCAGTGCTCATATTTGATCCACCACTACTTCTGTAGCATTTCCTGGGCACTAGTGGGTGTGATAGCAATGACTTGTCTTGTGGCAGTTAGCTTTCTTTTCTTGTCATTCTGATGTCATTGTGCTATCTGTGAAAAGAAGATCTCTAACAATGAATGAGGCCAGCACAGATCAAAGGGGATAAGCATAGACATTTGGAAGACTTTTGACAGGCATACCTCTCAATTTTGCCAAAGAACAGTGGAAGTTTCTTCTAGGATCTATGACCTTCCAAGCCATAGGCTTCTGACTTGGTTCTCCTAGTAGGTATGAGTTCCATCCCTTTGAGCGGACCTCATATCCAACCAGAGAACTATTGATCAGCCTCATACCCAGCATGCCACTATTACATCAGTGTGTTCATCTTGCCTGGCTGGTTGATTTGTAGCTTGCAGGATCCCCTGCTTCCTCACACTGCTGGTGACTTTTCACCTCAGCAGCTTGCACAGTGCTTTCCAGCACTACGAGAGTCAACCAACAGGGCGGGGGCTTGCTGCTTTGTTCTTGCATGAGTGCTCACTATCCTGAGCCTGCAGGCTGTGGTGTCTTCAGCAGTAGGGTCTTACTATTTAGTTCTTATAGGTAACCAATGGCCTGCATTGTTGGGGGGCCTCATGGCCTCCCTGACGAACAACTCACTATGGGGTTGTAACCCAATTCTGGCACTGGTTCTTTACCAGGGTATAGATTTTACTATCTCTGAAGGATACTTGTTCCCAAATTGTCTCAATGCAGACCTTGCCAGTACCATACCACTAAGCTTCATCAATAATTTAAATTTTTAGAGAAAGAGGCAGGAAATCATTTGTAAATCAAATATAACTTTAATAGTCTGGTTTCTCTTCAGATTGCATAAATCTTTCTCCTTTTACTAAATATAATTTTGAAGATGCCAAATTATTATGGAAATGGGATCAATATTTAAATATTTTACAGCTCATTTTCTTGAACAATGAAAGTAAAAGTGTCCTAAGTTCCTCCCCTGAGACTCCGTTCACCAGATAGTCTCACGTTACCTTTCTTTACTGTCTTGATCATAATGTCCAGCATTCACACTGAGGTCTACCAAGAACAGGATCTATGATTTCCTTGGAACTGTGGCTTAAAGGTAAGGGTTGTTTGCCCAGTGCAAAGGGTTAGTTAAAATAGACATGGAAAATCAGTGTCCAGAACCATTGGCAGTGTGTGGCTCTTCATATGAGCCTGTATAGTCTGTATACAGAGTCAGGAAATACTCAGAATGAATTTAATTAGCTCTTTAATTTCTAGATTTCCTCAAAGCCATCAACACAAATTACTTTTTATAATAGGTGACTAAATAAAACAACTCAAGATTAAATTGGAAAGAAAAAGAATTAATATTTTATATTACGTGTTTTGTTGTATTTTGAGAATATGTTTCCCGCCAGTTTAGGTTTTTATTTGGAAATTTTAAAGAAGGAACAGATTAATAATTATTAAAACTGCCCTTGACATAATTGGAAAGATGCAGAGTTTATTTCTATAGCAAAAACACTTCTCTATAAATGTAGAAGGGAGTAAAATTCAGGTTATTTGAACCATTATTTTATCAGAAAATACTCCTGTTATTGTTCATAAAAATAGCAATAAAATAATAGTATAGGCAATTACTCATTGATTACCTACTGTGAGACAAATATTGTACCAAGCATTTACCCATGAACTGTTGAAATATTTACTGCCTTACAGGTGCCACTTCACAGAGGTCAGGTGTGTTCCTGAGGTGTACAGATGGCATGAAAATGAAACCTCAGCCAGGTCCATCTGTTCTGAAAATTCATACATTTAAAATCATGCTATATTATCTATGTACTGCTGAGTGAATATATCTGAGTGTATTAATCTGGAGACTGGTGAGAGAAGCATTGTCAGTTCAAATCCTTCCCATTTCTTCTGTTGAACTCAGTCTTCCTGAGCAGTGCTGTGGGTCACTCGTTGATGCTGGTATAGACAGAAGGATGCAGTGAGACCTTGGACTTTTGTCAGCATGTGTCTGTGATATGTTCCTCCTCTATCTTCTTTTTCACCTTAACGAGCTGGATCTGCATTGGACTGCTATGTTGACAACAGGGTGATGTGAGACCCACAATAGATTTGACATGCTCTTGCATCTTGCTAACTAGGACAATAGGAAACCTGATCCACCATCAAAATCTGAGTGCTATAGCATATGCTACACTTGGTAATAGTTTGCTATATCAATTACTTTCTTGATTCTGGGACAAAATGCCTGAACAAAATCAGTTTAAGGGAGGAAGCATTTGTTTCAGTTTACAGTTATGGATAACAGTTTATCATGGCGGGAAAAGTATGGGGGTGGAGCTTGAGGCAGCTGGTCTTGGTCAGTCCACAGTGAGGAAGTAGATAGAGATGAAAGCTGTTGCTTAGCCACCTCTCTCCTTTTATACAGCCCAGGACCCCAGCCCATGGGATGGCTCTGCCACAGCTAAATAATAATCAAGATAATCCCTCATAGGTAGGACCATGGCTACCCTAATCTACGTAATCCCTCACAGATGATTCTAGATGCTATTTAGTTAACAATCATTATAAACTATCACAGTTAGCAACTTTTGCTTAAACCGAACTATCTTTCTCCTGTTTTCAACATCTCTGGAGTTGTCAATCATTTGGACCTTTTTTACTACATCACACCTGCTTATCTAGTATTAGACTCGATCCAAATTATGATTCCAGGAAAGAAGCAAAGAAGAAACACCAAACTCTTATTTATTTCCTTTTGAATGTAAATGCCTGGGACACTCATAGAATCACAAGAAACACAGGATGGGATGGTCTCTTCCCTGGACATGTCTTTTCTGTCACCCATGACAGCAGATATAAAAGTAGGAGCTGATCCTGGGGTTTGGTATTATTTATCTGGTTAGTGACTGCTCTGCTTTGTAATCAGTAATGCTCCTTTGAAAGTGACACATGTCTTCTCAGGGCTCTGACTTGTTTTCTTTGGTCTTCATAATAACTTCAAGAGATAAACAGTATGACTATCAGGGCTGGAGAGATGCAAAGCCTGCAAAGCCAAAGGATCCTGGTTTGATTCTCCAGGACCCATGTAAGCCAGATGCACAAGGTGGCGCATGCATCTGGAGTTCACTTGCAGTGGCTGGAGACCCTGGCACACCCATTCTCTCTCCCTCTTTCTCTCTCTCCCAAATAAATAAATTAATTAAATTAAATATATTTTTAAAACTATGACTATCTAATTTTGGAAGCATATGAGATCCAGAAATTAGATAACTTTAAAAAAAATCATAAAACTTTTAACAAAGAGAGCCATGTTGCAAACTGGGCCCTCTGCTCTTAACTGAATGGGCTCTGTCTGCCCTCCTTCAGCTTCAGCTGCCTTCCCTGTCAGCATAGGTTCTAAATGGCATATTATGGCTAAGCTATGAAGCTCTCCTTGTTTTAGCTTTGTCTATACTGTTCTGCTACTGGGTTGTCATGCAGCTCCTTGATGAAATTTAGGAAGTTAACTGATTTTATATTATTATTCGAATTACATTTTTCTTTTTGAAAATCTATTTATCTGAGAGAGAGAGAGAGAGAGAGAGAGAGAGAAAGATTGAACATGCCAGATCCTTTTGTTACTACAAACAAACTGCAGATGCATGAGTCACTTTGTGTGTCTGGCTTGACATGGGTACTGGGGAATTGAACCAGGGCTCAAGTGCTTTCAATCACTGAGTCATCTCTCCAGTGCCCCCCCCAAACCCATTCATTATTAAAACTTCCACTTTGCATAAAGCCTTTAGCTATTTTCATTATGAAGTGTTATAAACGTGGCATTTAGGCCAGGAAAGGAATAACAGGGCAAACGTTCTCCTTCCTACTGACAGAAAGGCTGCAAAGATCAGGGGCTTCCTTAGGCCAGAGGTTAATTGCCTTAATAACTGGGACAAAACATACATTCCTGTGTGTGTGGTGGCGCATGTCTTTAATCCCGGCATTCGGGAGGCAGAGGTAGGAGGACCACTGTGAGTTCGAGGTCACCCTGAGATTACATAGTGAATTCCAGGTCAGTCTGGGCAAGGGCAAGACCCTATCTCAAAAAAAAAAAAAAAAAAAAAAAAAAAAAAAAGAAAAAAAAAACAAAAAAAAAAAAAAATGAAGAAAGAAAAGAAAAAGATAAGCATGTTTCTTTCACCTCTAGTGTCATTCAGGGCCATTTGTCCTTAGTTCTCATACATGTTAATTATCAGTGCATTGATTGGCTTTATATGAGTTCATCCCTATATTCTTTAAGAATATTCTCGCCTAAAAGATTGGTGACTTCTGATCACAGCACGTGTCATTGCAAAGCTTTAAAGAAAGAGTCACTTTCTTTTTTAAAAAACTTTTTATTTTTTATTATTTTTTTGGAGAGAGACACAGAGAGGGGGGGCGTGCCAGCAGTGTCTCAGCTACTGCAAACTAAATCCAGATGTGTGCGCCCCCTTGTGGTCATGTGCGGCATTGTGCCCTTGTGTCATTTTGCATCTGGCTAAATGTGGGACCTGGAGATTGGAACCGCTGGAGATTGGAACCAGCGTTCTTAGGCTTAGGAGGCAGGTGCCTTAACCACTAAGCCATCTCTCCAGCCCAAGAAAGAGTCACTTTCAAATGCAAAATTTAATGCTCTCATCAGGAACCATACAACTTGGTGACCAAAAGATGTATTATTTTAAAGACAAACAGATTTTGGTCGCTTTTGCTTCCCGTGGTGAACTTGTTCGGAAGCTAGCTTTCGGTTTTCTTTCTACACATCCATTTGTGTCCGCTTCCAAAGCCTCCTCCTCCCATCCAGAGACTGTCATTGGGAGTAACAACCCAAAGAGTTTGGAAGTCTCTTTGGACTCTGTCGATATACTTCAGCCGCTGTTTTCTCATTAGAACATTCCTAGTTTTGTGCCTCAGTGGGAAAGATCAATTATTTCAATGTCAGTAGTGGTAATATTACCCTTAAGATTTAGCAATTTTCAAAGATCTTTTAACTTAATTAGAGGCATTTGTTGTAAATTGAATTAAACCTGTTAAAAGTGCATTGTGTGATATTAAAGGTATAATACCAAAATTGGCTAAGGAGACATAATTTTCCAGTTTAAAAAATGCTAGCATGGCAGTAAAGCGATGAAGTTTGGCTTTTAATCCAATTTTCTAAATGTAGAAAGGACTTTATCCAGAGTATTTTAGAAAATGCACATGTACATACACTTTGGTAAAAATCAAATATTTCACATAAATGCTTGAAATAGATAAAATGAAAGTAAATATGAGTATCATAATAAGTGGTAAAAATAAAGATGATTCCATATGTAACGAAGACATTCGTATGACAATACTGTACTGTAGCACTGTACTAATTAATTTTAATTAGTGTCTCTTTCTTTCCTTTTCTTCATATATTTTCCACCTTTACTCAAACATGATATCACAGTGGACTTTTCCAGAGTCCCCAGAAGTCAAAATGTGTCATTATAGCACTACTGTAGCCTTATTAGGCTTTCCTTAGCTGGCATTTAGAAGGTTGTAACAGAAGTTTACAGATTTCTTCAGCACTAAGCAAAGAAAATGAGACGTGCTGTGAGACTGTTGAGAAGGGTATGTTGCTTTTAATGCAGACCCACCATCGTGAGGAGACTGTAGTGTGGACTGAAACCGTCCACGTAGTCATTTTACTCAAAAGTTGTATTCACTTAGCGCTCACTCATTGTAAGCACCAAGTATGCACGAGACCCAGTGCCAGCAGCCGGAGCACGTCAGTGAACAAGACTGCACAGTTCTGGTCTCCGTGGAGCACAGTTGCCGACTCAGCTACCCCAGCTTCCATTTTAACTGAGCTCTAGTCAGGCCCCAAGATATGTGTGTATATTCGTGAGTGTCCTGTCACTATACCAAGTACGTGAGCTAATCAGTTTATAAAGAGAGAGGTTGTTTTGGCTCATTGTTTCATAGCTTCCAGCCCATGACCTTGACCATGCATCCTGGCTGGATCCACACACCCATTGTGGCCGAGTAAACCACAGCGAGGGAGAAGGCAGACCACAAACTGAAGGAGGTGACTGGGGGCTCACACCTCCCTTTCTTGGCACACCCTCTACAACCTGAAGGAGGTACCTGGGGGCTCACACCTCCCTTTCTTGGCACACCCTCTACAACCTGAAGGAGGTAACTGGGGACTCACACCTCCCTTTGTTGGCACACCCTCCACAACCTGAAGGAGGTGACTGGGGACTCACACCTCCCTTTGTTGGCACACCCTCCACAACCTGAAGGAGGTGACTGGGGACTCACACCTCCCTTTGTTGGCACACCCTCCACAAACTGAAGGAGGTGACTGGGGACTCACACCTCCCTTTGTTGGCACACCCTCCACAACCTGAAGGAGGTGACTGGGGACTCACACCTCCCTTTGTTGGCACACCCTCCACAACCTGAAGGAGGTGACTGGGGACTCACACCTCCCTTTGTTGGCACACCCTCCACAACCTGAAGGAGGTGACTGGGGACTCACACCTCCCTTTGTTGGCACACCCTCCACAAACTGAAGGAGGTGACTGGGGGCTCACACCTCCCTTTCTTGGCACACCCTCCATAAACTGTAGGAGGTGACTGGGGACTCACACCTCCCTTTGTTGGCACACCCTCCACAAACTGAAGGAGGTGACTGGGGACTCACACCTCCCTTTGTTGGCACACCCTCCACAACCTGAAGGAGGTGACTGGGGACTCACACCTCCCTTTGTTGGCACACCCTCCACAACCTGAAGGAGGTGACTGGGGACTCACACCTCCCTTTGTTGGCACACCCTCCACAACCTGAAGGAGGTGACTGGGGGCTCACACCTCCCTTGACCACAAGGGGGCACACACATCTGGATTTCGTTCTCAACAGCTGAGAGGCTGCTGGCACGCCCATCTCTATCTGTCTTCCTCTCCCTCTCTCTCTGTCTCTCTCTGACTCTCTCCCCACCCCCCCCAAAAAAAAGAAATTACAAATTCAGGCTAAGTATTTCACATTCTGCTCACTGTCTGGCTGCCTCCTTATTTTTCTCCTTGTCTCTTCTGTTGCTGACTTCCAATTGTATTCTTTTTTTTAAATAATTATTTTATTTATTTGCAAGCAGTGAGAAATAGAGGGAAGAGAGACAGATGGAAATAATGGGCACATCAGGGCCCCCAGTCACCACAGATGAAGTCTACATGCATGTGCCCCTTTGTTCATCTGGCTGTATTTTACATGAGTACTGCGGAATCAAACCCTGGTCATTAAGCT
Organism: Orientallactaga sibirica; assembly: GCA_036365145.1. Classification (NCBI taxonomy): domain Eukaryota; kingdom Metazoa; phylum Chordata; class Mammalia; order Rodentia; family Dipodidae; genus Orientallactaga; species Orientallactaga sibirica. The sequence goes on along the minus strand of JAEOAD010000463.1, from coordinate 4,254,872 downwards.
TATAGGCAAGTGCTTTAAGCACTAAGCAATCACTCCAGCCCTGACTTCCAAACATTAAGGACCATTGTGATAACATAAGGCTCACCCAAAATAATCTGGAATGATCTTATTTTGAACGGCAACCTTAATTCTTTATGCTGCTTGTTTACATTTAGCAGAATAATTTTACATAATCCCAGGGTTTACATAATCCAGGGTTTAAGGCAAGGAATATTTCTAGAGGGTGTCATTCTGCCAATGTCCCTGTCACAGGGAGTGGCACAGTGTATACATTCAGTGATAATCTGTGGAAGGAGTGAACTGTGTCAATTCAACTAAATTCTGCAAAAGAAGAAATAGTCCTTTTTGGTTTGGAATAAATGTTCTCACAACCTCCTAGAACCTGTTGATTCTGGAATTTCTTTTTTTAAATATTTTTTTATTATTTTTAATTTATTTTTGGAGAGAGAGACAGAGAGAGATAGACAGAGAGGGAGAGGGAGACAGAGATGGGCACACCAGCAGTCTCTCAGCTGCTGTGAACAAAATCTAGATGTGTGCGCCCCCTTGTGTTCAAGTGTGGCATTGTGCCCTTGCCTCACTTTGCATCTGGCTAAACGTGGGACCTGGAGATTGGAACTGCTGGAGATTGGAACCAGCGTTCTTAGGCTTAGCAGGCAGGCGCCTTAGCCGCTAAGCCATCTCTCCAACCCTGATTCTGGAATTTCTTAATAAGATGACTCAGTATGTGATAACAACATCTTCTCATGGAAAGGCAGGAGAAAGCACTCAGAACACTGTTACCTAGAGCAACTCTCTTAACTAACTTAGGCTTTAGTCGTGCTTCTGCCATCATTTGAGGAAGTAGGTTGAGCGCTTATCCAACATTTCTTTGATATTTTCATTTTATTTACAAAACTTGTTTGACTATTTTAATATCTTCATTTCAATGGATTCCTGAAATGCTGCAGAATGTCTTCAAAAGTCTTAGAATTACAGCAGATGCTTGTGCTTAAAAAATAAATAAATATACACCTGCTGATGAATGGGATATGGTGAAAAAATAAGATATACTCAAAATAATTACTTATTGGCACACTCAATTATTTTTGAAAAGTTTAATTGTAAAAATGTTTCCTGTGAACTACATTTGATTATACCAGAAGAAGGGAACATGAAAATTTCTTCGTGCTGTCTATTGGTGATGATTTCTACTTAAGCATTAATAACAAGTATTTGCTATATACAGACACCTAGGATATTTGTTCACTATAGCTTAAGAATGCATTCCATGCTGTCTTTTTCCTCCAAAGAAATTTTGGTCTTTTTATTATTATTATTATTATTATTATTATTATCATTATTACATTGATGTATCATAGAAATCTTGTTTGATTTCAAGTCTCTATACAGACTAGACATGTAAGGGGGATATATGGGTGTCATATGAAATGTGGCTGAAGTTCCAAGAAATAGGTTTCATTTAATAGCTGGAGACTGGATGGCCTTCCCATTCCCTGCAGCCTCTGGCGGCTCACCCATAAGCAATGCACGTGCTCGTCTGCATGACGCGAGGAGTTGCTGCCAGCCTCAATGTGATTTTCCAGTGATCTGTGTGCTCTATGGCTTCCTTCATAACCAACAAATCAATTCCCACTCTAGGTATTACATAGCCCAGTGGAAGAGGCCATTTGTTATCCTTTCGATGGTCAGACTCTTTTCACATGGCCAAGAAAGATTGCAGAGGGAAAGAAGGAATGGCCAGAGACGTGAATGGGAATATTGCACAAGGATGCTGCATTTTATAATGTTGTGTGCATGTTTTCAAGAATAAAATAGAAGCTCCCCTGAAAGACAATTTTGAAACATGGAAGCAGAAATATATTGAATAAGATGTATTTTGAAAATGGTATCTGGAGAGGCAGTTGTGGGTGTAATTCTACGCAAGTCTACATTGAGATTTCAAGCGCAAATTCAAGTGATAAAAATAAAGGAGTTCTCATATATGTGGTCATATGGGTATCATTTAGCTTTTCAACTCATAAAATTTAATACCTCCTTTTATCGAGCATTCCCTGGAACCACCCATTCTTGTTAATTTCTACCTTTACAGTGTGCAGATTTTAAAATGTCAAATGATAATTTTTTCCCTAATTTTTTGAATCCACGTGCTTCAGTTAGTGCTGTCAAATGTTGCATTGTATCCACCGGGAACAAGACGATTGACTATTTTGCATGACATATAAACAGGATCCAGTGGAACCATAACGTTATTTCTCCAAAGTCAAAAGTCTGACAAGTAAACAAAAGTCTGTGAGTGTGGGTGGGAAGTATTCCATTAAGGAAACTAACAGTAAAAATAGGACTTTAGAGTGGTTTCTGTGACAGGGACTGCAGCTGCTCAGTCATCTATGCAGTGAACAGAACAGTGGAAATTTCCAAAGGTCAAAGATGCTACTGTCTCTTCTGTTTTACATCATTTGAGATTTACCAGGGTGTGCATGTGTGTGTGTGTGTGTGTGTGTGTGCTGCACAATAGCCAATCTGCATTTCATTTCCCGTCCCTTTGAAGAGGCCAACAGTGACATGATAATTAACTGAATAGGAGCTCATGTGCAGGATATTTTGCCTTAGCCGTGTAGAAAGTTCTGGGTTTCATTTCACATGATGGTAATGCAGTTGGGCATCCTGGGATCCTTCTAGAAGAGACTTCGTCCCTGATGGTATCTCTGTCTGTAACCAAAGCCCTTTGGGGGGTCTGCTTCCTGTTTGGCTGTTCTTCATTTGTGCCACTGAAAAGCATGCTCAGCATAGAGCGTGGTTCTTAGGGAGGTGACGGTCCACGTGGTTACAGCAAGCAACAACCAGGGCCTGGGGGTGTCATGCTCAGTGCCTGGTCAGTGCTGCGCAGGACAAGAGCCCAGCATGGAGGCTTTGCTTGTGGATGTTCTGTTGGCAGGTTCATGTTTTCCAGCTTATCTTGTCTTTCCTCTGCATCCTTGTCATCCCATTTGACAGTCTTCAGAGGATGATGAGCTTCCTGAAGAAAAGTCGTTTGAATACGTCCATGAATTCCACTTCCGTTCTGTCCCCACCACTGTGTGGACTTGGAAGGGGGCGGACCAATGACTAAGTCACTGAACAGTGCATTCTGATCCTAGTCTTCCCTCTGGAAGTATGTGTCTCATGGGGACTCTATTTGATTGGGGGAATTACTAATCCAGAAAATATTTGTAAAATAGTGTTAGGCAAGTGAACCCAGAATTTTGAAGCCTGGTTCTCAGGAAGATAAGCTGAAGGTTTAATAAGTCATAGTACATAACATGACAAATGGTATGGGTGTTAGGGTAGTCCAGAAGTCACCCTGGCTATCATGCTTAGGAACGCCATCCATCCTCATGAGCGACGGTGTTTCTCATTGGCCTGGAGCTCACCCATCAGGCTAGCCTGGCTAACCAGTGGGCTCCAAGGATTCTTCATCTCTTCATCCTCAGTGCCAGGCTGCAGGTGCATGCCATCACCGCATCTGGCATTTTACATGGACTCTAGGAACTGCACTGATGTCCTCATGCTGGTGTGGCAGGTGCTTTACCAGCTGAGTTATCAACCCAGCCCTTGTGCTTATCATTCTTTCAAAAGTAAAGGGAGCCACATCATCGTTTCGTAAGTTTTCTCCATCTCTTAGGTTTGGGGAAAGCCCAGCCTGTTTCAGTGTCCCAGCGGTAGGCAGTGGGGGAAAAGAAAGAGGGACATGGAATGGACTGACTCCTCTTTGCTTCATGGGTGTGCCATAATGACGGCTCCACCCAGTGTTTTCTGTTGGGTGTCAGCCTCCTCGTGATGGCCCTGGATTGTGAATACCACTTCTCTCACTGTTTTCCACAAGAGGACCCTCAGGCTTAGAGAGGAACTGTACCAAGGCAGGCAGAAATCAGGTTTGTTATTCCATTTTATTTTATTTTACTTATTTGAGAGAAAAAGACAGAGAGAGAGAGAGAGAGAGAGAGAGAGAGAGAGAGAGAGAGAAAATGGACCTGCCAGGGCCTCCAGCCACTGCAAACGAACTCCAGGTGCATGCACCACTTTGTGCATCTGGTTTATATGGATCCTAAGGAATCGAACCGTAGTCCTTTGGCTTTGTAGGCAAGTACCTTAGCCACTAAGCCATCTCTGCAGCCCCAGGTTTGTTATTCTCCATGCTGTGAAAATTCTTCTCTATACTACCTCCACATGTTTGTGGGGGTGATTTCTGTTTGAATTATTATTTTTAGATGACCATTTAATCTTCTTTCTCACAAAACCACAATAGTTTCAGAAACTCTGAAAATACTTCTCCTCTTTAATCCCAAATAGAGAGGAATCTCGAGGTGAAGTAGATAGTTCTTTTGGACGGACTTCAACAGAAAATGTCTATATTAAGTAATTAAAGAATACTTATGGGCTGGAGAAATGGCTCAGCACATAAGGCACTTGCCTAAAAAGCCTAATGATCTTAGTTTGATTCTCTAGTACCCACATAAAGCCAGATGCACCTGGAGGTTGTTTGCAGTGGCTAGAGGCCTTGACACTCCCATTCTCTCTCTCTTTCTCTTCCTCCTTTGCTTGCAAATAAATAAATAAAAATATAAAAAGAATACTTAAGTTCTTAATTCCTATTCAAGTAGTTTTAGTGACGTATAAATAACTCGCCAGTTTTGAACACAAAGTAGTTGATTTTTAACAAGTTACTTGCAGTTAAATTAATCTTACAGAGCTGGATGTGGTGGCTTGTGCCTTTAATCCAAACACTGGAGGCAGAGGTAGGAGGATAATCGAGAGTTCGAGGACACCCTGAGACTACATAGTGAATTCCAGGTCTGCCTGGGCTAGGGTAAGGCCCTACCTTGAAAAAACAAAACAAAACAAAACAATTAATCTTAACAAGGAGTTGATATGATGGGTGGGTGAGATAGGAGGAAAATTTGCGTTAGGTTTTCAATGTTTTCTAAAAAGTAAATTTACTGTTTTTAAAGTAGTATTTAAATTAATTAATTAATTTATTTATTTGAGAGAGAAAGGCAGAGAGGGAAGAAGGGAGAGAGAGAGAGAACAAACTCCAGACACATGTGCCACCTTGTGCATCTGACTTTACCTGGATAATCAAGTCTGGGTCCTTTGGCTTTGCAGGCAAGCACTTTAGTAGCTAAGCCATCTCCCAGCCTCAAGTTTGCTGTTTTAATAATTCATTTTTATGTTTCTTTTAAACTGTTAAATTGCAATTTGGTATACATGGCATAAAATTTATATCTTTTCAATAATCTTTAATGAAGACATGTGCATGTCATGGTACATATGTAGAGGTCAGAGGACAACCTTGGGTGTTGTCCCTCTCATTCTGCCTTGTTTAAGGCAGGAGCTCTCATACTTCCCTACTATTTGCCCCAGGGTAGCCGGCCTGTGCATTTATGGAAGATTCTGTCTTTTTCTCCCATCTCACTATTGTCATGCTGGGATACAGAAATACATTACCCAGTGTATTCCGTTTTACCTGGGTTCTAGGCATTCACACTCAGATCTTCATGCTTACATGACAAGCACTTTACCCACTAAGCCATGCTCCCAGCCCCCAAATTGCCATCCTAAGCATCTTAAGTGAATAGTTCAGTTATATGCATGTTCACATGACTGTTTAACCCATCTCCAGAACTTTTCTGTCTTGCAAAACTCAAATGCTACGCCCATTGTAGAGACACTGCAGATCGATCTTCTCTGTAGCCTGCAGCCACGGCTCAGCTTTGTGTTCCTGTAAATTTAGCTAGTTATAAATACACCCTGCAAGTAGAATCTTGCAGTACTTGTCCATTTTTGACTGGATTATTTTCCTTACTGTCCGAAAGGCTCATTCATGTTGTAGCTTGGGTCAGAACCGCACTGCAACTATAGCACATTTGTGGCTTCATTCATCAATATCGTGCTCCCATGTGTTGGCTATTATAAATCAGGTTGCTATGAGTATGGACGTGGCGAATCACTTCTGTGGTCTCCCTTCCATTCCTTGGAATATATATTTGGAAGTGGGATTGCTGGATTATATGGTAATGCTGCTTTTAATTTTAGGGTCACACACCTACTACATGTTTTCCATAATGGGTGCACTGATTGTACATTCCCATTAGCAGTGCCCGAGGGTTCCAAGTTCACATCCTAACCAGTGGTCCTTTTTTTCTAGGCGTGGGTCCATTCCTCATGGTTCTGATTTGCATTTCCTCTGTCCCTGTTTCTTTATGTCCTACCTTTGTCACCCATGACAACAACAAGAAACTTCCGAGCTCCCAGCGTTTAACAGTTCAGTGTCTTCACTACCAATGTCAGTATATTTCTTCTGTGGTATGCTGTGAGCCCAGAAAATGACCATTATCTTCTTTTGTTTGCAGCTGTTCTTCTCCCGTGGCTGTGACCAGAGTCCGTGGGTCTGGGGAGTTCTTCAAGCATCTTTATTTTGCACGGGTGTCGTTTTCTTCTGGGCTTGAATTAGCACAGTGGAAGAGCCAGGGCTTCTGGTACCTCCTTCTGCTGATGCTGTGTCTGTGGTTCCTGCGGCTCTACCTGCATTACCTGGGCCAGTGGCTGCTCCTCCAGGCCATTTCAACCCCAGTTACAAAGTGAGTGCTTTCCCCTGAAAGTCAAAGAGATGAATTTTCATCTTGATAGAACAAATCAAAGTGCAAAATACCTCTACTGTCCATTTACTGGAAGACCTAAAATGCAGGCATCATTTGAACAGACAACAATTGTCTTTATCTGGGAGCAAGAACTTTTATTACAGTTACAGTCTCATCTTAAGGTTGCTCCTGTATATATAAATACATAACTGGTACATCAATATTTATTTAACATTTAGCAGATTCAAATATGTCCTAATATTTGAGCAGGATCCAAAAAGGAATTTAGCAACCGTGTTTTATTCTATTTTTATTTTATCAGAGTGACTTAGGCTGAGGGTGTTTTAGAAGTAATGTAAGTCTGATTTATTACCCTTACTCAGAAAAGCAAAGATTGCTTCTTCTACAAAATGATTGAATCCATACAATTACCAAACTCAAGCCCAGGGAGCTTTCTGGGCCATTATCCTGTGGGGGGATGGAAATGATACTTTAAAGGTTATCATTCCATAAGCTGGATTACTTGGATACTCTAGACAGACAGCTAGATGCCAGCACGAGTAGCATTCATTTTCTCAAATGGAGATGGTGCAGATAAAAGTATAGATGTATTGATATTTTCCATTAAGGTGATTATTAAGAATTTAAAGCCTTTATGAAAAGGCATATATGTATGTGTATACATACAATATAGTTTTCAATACTCTTATAACATTGCATTACTAATATGTGTATATGTTATAGACATCAAAATTTATACACATCAAGTAACTGTCTTTTCAAGAAGAAATTTTTACAGGAATATTTTCCATCCTCACTCGCTTCTTCTCCTCCTTCCATCACTCCTTTCCTGCCTTCCATTTACCTTTGCCACAGAAGAAATGACAAATGTTGCAGGCAAAAAAGTTAAATGTTACAGGCTGGAGTTTATTGCATTTTTATTTTTAACTCTTTTATTCTTCAATAGAAAAGGAAACCCTGTTTTTTTTTTTTTTTTAGTTAACTCAATGAGACTGTGAAAAAATAATCTTGACAGCACAGTTTAGCTAATTTTGTAAGCAACACAGGACCCAAAGTAGTATAACATTAGTTTTCCTTTATCATCTCTGTCTGCAGTCTGCACTCATACTATGCCTCTGTGACATATCTTAGCTGTGATATTTTACACTTATCATTAATTTTGTCCTTACTGTGTAAATACTAAGCTAAGAAATGTATGTGTATTCCTTTATTTGGTATTCACAGCAACTCACAAATTCAACACAAAGCTTCCTTTGAAGAAAAAGTCAAGAAGCAGATAGTGTGGAGGACTTTCTAATACAATATGGATAACGATGATGGGTGTGCCTGCAGGCTGAACAGTGATGTGGTTTCACATACGCTGAAGTTCAAGAGACAGAGAACTTAGCTGGAACTCCATTCCCACTTTGCACCTGCCGCCGCCAAAACAAGGGACAAGGCGACTTGCGTGACAGGTCAAATTGGATTTAACCTGTAGGGCTTCTTCTGGTGCCAAGTTAGTTGCTAAGAAATTTCACTTGTTAGTAAAGATGGTGTTATGTTATCAGAAACGATGGTCCAGCCATAGAAAGCATAAGCAAAGTTAATCAGCTTCACTAAACTTCTGTGGAATTTAGATCAATTTCTTATTTCTATTAGACATTGACTCATTGGGAAGTTCACTAATTATTTTGCACTTAAGATTGGCTGTTAATAAGTCCTGTGGACAACTGAGAATTTCCTAATTTGTCAACTGCAATGCCAAGTAGCTCAAAGTGACACACTTTCTGTGCTCAGATAATGTCTGTGTTCTTTCTAGAGAACAACAAACCAGGTAGAAGGTAGAATTGTCTTCTTTTTTTTTTTTTAACTGTGGAATGACCTGAGACACGAATGGGGCCCCAAAAGGATGAAGACTTCTGAAATTCAATTTTGGGTGCCATTGTGTTTCAAGTTTTCTATATTTTTTAAAAAGAAAACAAAGCATGGTTCTTTAAGTGGTTTTGCTTAACTCTTTCTATTTGCATGTCTCTGCTTGTTTCCCCACAGATTTCGTTTTCACCCCCACACCGTTGATCTCTGTTACCCAACTTCTTCACTCCTTGCTGGAGATGAGCTGGCTGTGATTGTGGTGGGGCCTTTAATGCTGAACGCAGTCATATTTCTTTTGCTTCTGATCAGATGGGGCTGTCAGCTACTGTTTTCCTCTAGCCTGGATGCCTTGTCAAAACTCATCATTACAATGGCTCTATGGACAGTTCTGGACCCATTGGCGGTGTTTATAGTGGATATTTTCCTGGGGGTAAGTCAAATAAAATAATCAGGATATGAGTCCTTGACACAGAATTCATCTTTAGTGCATAACTCTGTTGACATGGGATGTTTCTGTAATGATGAACATTCGGTATTTATCTTCAGTTGAAGTTATCAAAACTTCCCTCATGAAAAATCATGGATGTCTCATATAATCATTTTAAATGTAAAATTTAGCTATCTTAAATACTTACAAAATAAGTAGGATCTCATATAAGAAGTAGTATCCAAATTAGCTATTGCATTTTCCAACATATTATAAATGAACTTTACTTTATGAAAGCATCAGTAATTCATTTAAGACTGAAGATTTCCATCAGCAAACATTCCAACTAAATAGTTCCTTTAGTGCAGTATGCTTTTTCTCTCTTTAAAATGTAATGCACTTCTGTAATAAATATTTTAAGGAAGAATAAGAATTTCTTCAACAATTTGAAGTAATAATCTCTCGAAATTCATCCAGCAGCATTTGTTTGGACTTGTGTGGCAATCCTGAAGAGATAGGCATAATGCATTTTTACATTACAATGCTGTGTTACAGTTCTGAGTGATTTTGGATGATGTTCTGAATTCATGGTGGTATCTATAAACAGTGGTGACAATGACTCTGGTACTGGAAAAGGACTGTTTTTAAGAATCCTCATGTGATTGATTTGTTATATATTTACCTGACTATGACCTTGTGGGGCACATACTCTCTTCACTTTACCGTGGAAGGAATCATGCCCGTGGGACTTGTCCATGTTCTCCAAGAACATACCAGGAATGCACACTGTAGCTCAGACTGGAACCCAGATTTCTGACTTCTGAGGCTGCATTCTCTTCCTTTATGTCAAAATCTCTCATTCAAACTTTGAGTCAATATATTGTTCTGTGAAATTAACTATGTGCTGCCCCTGAAAATGACTACTCAATTGAAAAGTGTGTTTCATTTGATAATGAATTTGAAAGCTATAAATTGATGTAAAATTGATGAGGATATCAGTGTGAGTTTATTGCTACATCTAAATCTTTAGCTGCTTGTAGTTTGTAAGGCTTACAATTTCCTGGCACATGCTATTGGATGGTGTTTTTTGTTGTTGTTGTTATTTTTTTGTTTTGTTTTGTTTTTCTAGTGCTGAGGTGTGAACCCAGGGCTTTGTGCATGCTAAGCAAGCATCCCACAACTGCATTCCATCCCCATTCCTGGCTAGTGGTTCTTAAACTTGATTGTGCAGTAGACCTGTTGGCAGGTCTTGGTAAAACAGCTCTTGCTTGACCCTGCCTCATGGTTTCTTCTTCCATTGGTGTATTGGAGGACTTGGGTTTGTGTTTCTAATGAGTTCCCAGATAACCCTGATGCTATGGTCAGAGACCACAGTTAGAGACCCACTGACAGAGCTACAGCAAAAACTCCAAAGAACACACTGGCAGGATCCAAGGATGCTGAAACAACATGGACCCTACAAGCTCCTCATGCACAGGGCTCGCTGGGGCAACATCGACTCCCCTGCCTGTTTAACCATAACCCCCAAAGTATCTAGGAACTTTATCAAAGTTTGCATTTAAGTTGTTCAAAGTTTTATATTAGATTTTCAATGCATAATTTAAGATATTGGCCGTAAATGTGACATTTTAATCCAAAACATACTTTAATTTGGAATAAAAAAATTAACTAACTTTAATATGAAAAAAGGAAGGAAAATCTAATTTAACAAATTTTTGTCTCTAGACCTGGCTATAAAATACAGCCCGAAGCAAGGGAGCAGGTAGATATTATAAATTAATCCATATGATCAAATATTCATTTATAAAGTTTTCTTAAATTATGCATTGATATTCCGTATGCCATATGGAAAGAAAAGTTTTATAGTCCATATGTATGTGTATATACCCCATTGTCCTAAGTGGATCATCAACATGATTGTTTGTTTGTTTGTTTTCTTGGTTTTTTTGTTGCTGTTTCTAGTTTTTTTCAAGATAGGGTCACAGTGTAACCCAGGCTGACCTGGCGCTCACTCTGTTGTCTCAGAACTCACTACAATCCCCCTGCCTCTCTCCTCCTGACATGGCTGTTTTGAAAGACTCTGAATTGTGTCTGACATTGCTTCTACTGTCAATCATGTGCTGTTAGAAATAATGACCAAAGCTCAGGCTACGCTGAGTTCCTGAGGGCATTCTGCATCCTGGGTGTCCGAGGAAGCAGTCCAGGTCGGTGCAGCCAGCTCCCCTTTGTCTACATCTCTCAGGCCATGCCACGCTGTAGCAGTGCGTCTCAAACCTTAACGCATTTGCAAGACCCTGGGGATTTTTCTAGAATGCTCACATTGAATCAGCAGGAAAGGCCTCAGATTCCACATTCCTTCTAGTTCCCAAGCTCCTAGGTAAAGCTGGTGATACTGGTTCCCTGGACCACAGAGTGAACAACAAGGTGCAGGCGGCAGCATTACCAGGTTAGCCCTTCCACTCCTCTGCCATTGTTTTCTAACTGGACTTCTGGGGCCCCTAAAACTGTTTACCCACTAGTATGTTTTGAGGTTTCATATGAGAATTCTGACTGCTTAAATAACCATTGCTAGAAAAGCTCAGAGTGCCATTGTTAACACCATATTGATCATTTGACATCATTAAAATAAATCCAGAACAGTATGCATGAGGGAGGCCACGGCTATCTCCAGGTTTCAGTCCCGCTGCTAGAGATGGGGGCCATTGGCCAAGGAAAGCGCGTGGGGTGGACGTTTTACAGTCTTCTTTTTTCCTGTGCCAGTTGAATTCACTTTCTCAAACCTCAGTACCATTGGTCACCTTGATTACTGGCAAGGAGGAAGCCGGCTCCCTTTGAGCCGGTGTGATTTCTGTCCCATCTTCCAGTTCCTTTTACCCTCAGGATTTCTCATTCTTATTCTGAATGGATTGAGCTGGAGCCAGCTGGATTCTTTCCAGATTCTTACTTCTGTCAGTCTCCAGGCTAGCGAGGAGGAGACTGCTGTCGAGGCTTGTTAAGAGGAGATGCAGAGACGCCAGCTGCATTCAGGAAGACCATACTCCATGGCATCTCGCAGTTTCTCCCAGAGGCCTGCTTGGCATGTCCAGCAGCCACAGACCTGGGACGGAGCCTAGTGCAATGCCACAGGGGCAGCCTCCTGTGAGGGAGAGGCAGTTGTCCCTGACAATCTTCTGGGATATCCTCAGAGGGGTGACTCCATAACCTCATGACCAGTCCACTATGACATACCTAGTTGACAAATGAGCAGACATGGATTCGGAGACCTCTGATGGAGTCTGGAGGAAGGTACTACCAGCCTGGCATCCTCAGAACCAGTTCTCAGGCCGTCACCTGCCGAAACTGACAGAGAGTGGAGTTGTTGCCATTAAGTACATTCAGCATCTGCGTCTCTTCCCACTTGGAAAGTCAAGCCATAGGTTTATTCCAAGAATCTCCACAGATTAACTCTCCAGTTAGGATACGCCAGCTTTCACCACAGAGGAGATCGACTTTTGCTCTTTTAAAAAAAAAATCTCTGAAGCTGCATCCAATCCACAGACTGCCGAAAATGGAATACCCTGGGAACTTGCGTAAATACACTGGGCCATGATAACATGTCCTGTGGGTGCTTTGAGAACATACGGAAGTTTGGGAGTCAGTGGATATAAGCTGACACTTTGGGCTCATGGGTGTCGCTCAGTGGTGGATCACTTGCTTCGCTTGTCTGAGTCTTTGGATTCAATCCCAAACCTTGCAGAATCAGCAAATGGTCAACCAATCAATCGACCACCGATCAATAGTCGTTTGAACCTCAGTTCTTAAGGGTCCAGTAGCACTAACCTCACCTGGTAACTGAGAACCAGGTGCGTCCCCTCGAGAGATGCTCCGGATTTCCTCAGCTTTGCTGCTCTGGGTTCATTTTGTTACTGCCAACCTTCAGAGAGACACGGCAAGTGGGATGCTTTGAAGCCAGAACACTGACTGGTTTTAAGGCTTTATATGTCTCTTGGTTTGCTGGCCATGAATGTCCAGTGGTATGGAATACAACAATTACGTTGAATGCAAAAAATGTTCCTCTGGGTTTGTGTGAAATGATGGATGCCTATAATCCAGGCTAGTCAAGAGGCTGACACAGGAAGATTGCTTGAGCCACAGAGTTCACACCCAGCCTAGGAAGCATTGTAAAATATTCTCAAAATAATTCTTTCTCCCCCAATCACTAATCTTAATTTAAAAAACTAGAGGATGGGCCGGGCTTGGTGGCGCATGCATTTAATTCCAGCACTTGGGAGGCAGAGGTAGGAGGATGGCCATGAGTTCGAGGTCACCCTGAGACTACATAGTTAACTCCAGGTCAGCCTGAGCTGCAGTGAAACCCTACCTCAAAAAACCGAAAAACAAAAACAAAAAAACAAACAAAAAAAAAAAACAACTAGAGGATGGATTGCTATTAAATCATTTCATTAGTCAGTATATGATTGCTGACTACAACTTTTCTGCATAAGATCTTTATAGCACAAATACAGATTTTACAACAAAAAGCAAGGCATTATTGCTCAATATTGATATTAAGAATAGCATTCAATAATGAAAGGCAGCTGTGTGGTGGCTCACAACTGTAATCCCAGCACTCACGAGGCTGAGGCAGGAGGATTTCTGTGAATGTGAGGTAAGCTGGGTTACATAATATATTCTAGGCCACCTGAGACACTGTCTCAATAATAATTTTAAAAGTCCAAATAATGAAAGGATAAAGAATAGAAACATTGTCATTCAGCAATAATCCCAATGACCTCAGTCTTCCTTCAGCTTGTAAGGTTATTACAGAACTCCCAGAACTGGATAGTTTATTATGAAAGGAAATTCATTGTCTCCATTTCTGTGATCTGAGAAGTTCGAGATTGAGGGTGGGACATCTACGAGAACATTCTGTCTGTGCCATCTTATGGTAGAAGGACACAGGGAGGGTGAAAGAAGGCCAGGGCTCTTTCATCCTTGTCATTCATCCATTCCTCATGACCAGATACCCCCAGTACACCCTGCCTCCAAACACTGTTATACTGGGGTTACTAAAACTGTACCATGTGTAAGCTACATTGACAATAGATATGTCAGTTAACCACTTCAGCCTTCAGTTTAAACATAGGCATCACGAGAAGGTAGAAACACATACAAATAGTAATATTTATTCATTGTACAGTATTGCTGTGGGAGCCAAATGAGAGATTAAGTGGGGCTGAACCTTGGAGAAGCTGCATGTACCATGAAAGGAATATTATAATGAGTTGATACCAGACTGTGTACCTGGCATGCCAGGTGCTCTGATGGTTTAGACATGAGCACAATTAACTGAGGAATACACATATTTTATTTATTTATATATCATATGGCATATAAATTAATAAGATATATACATAACATATATAGATAGATAACATAGTATCTATAAGTATATAATATATATTATATTAGGTATTTTTGTCACAGTGACAGAAAGCCATCACATCTTTTATGCCTTTTTTTTGCTTGGTATTCCTTTTTGTGATACCTTCTTTTGTTATGTCATATATTATTTAATTTCATTTTGTCAGTTTTTTCCTTTGCATTGCTGGTGATTTGACATAAGGCCTTGAGCATGTTGGGCAAGTTCTCTACATCCAGTCTTTTATTTCCACTTTTTATTTTTGAGGTAGAGTCTCATGAAGTTGCCCAGGCTGACCTTGAACTCAACTCTCTAGTCCTGGCTGGTTTTGAACTTGTCTTGCTTCTGCTTCAGCCTCCTGAGTAGCTGGGTTTAGGGTTGAAACACTTGGCTCTTCTGTATTATGTATTATTAAGTATGTACTTACTATCAATGACAACACCCACACACTTAAAAGAAAGCCCCAAGAGGGTCATTCTCTTGTCTAACTTTCTTACTTCTTGTCTTCTGAGCTGAAGGATTCTCAGTAGGCATTTAATAGGTATGGTCGAATCAGTGACGAGCCTCTGCCTTTAGGGTAGTTGAGTCAAGTGTGCATCACCTTGTGATGTTACGTCATAATGAATCCTCTATTTTTTATTGAAATATTTTATTTATTTATTTGAGAAAGAGAGAGAATGAAGCAGACAGACAGAGAGAATGTGTGTGCTAAGGCCTCCAGCCACCTGATGCATCTGACTTACATGAGTACTGGGGAATTGAACTTTAGGCTTTGCAGGCAAGTGCCTGAACCACTAAGCCATCTCTCAAGTCCCCGAATCCTCTCTTTCTTTATGACAGCAGACATGTAAGATTAAAGAGAGGAGATAAGTATGGCACTCTTCACTCATCTGTTGCTCGGAAGGTTGGCAGCAGGGCCACTCTTTGCCAGGTAGACTGATTACCAAATCCAAGAGTATAAAAATAAAAGCCTTGGTGTGGTAAAGAAATGGGAGCTGAGAGCTGGGACATCTGACTTCTAGTCATTGCCCAATTACCCAGGGATATTTTGGTATAGGAAAATACAAATTAACTTGTCTAGTCTGCCCTTTTCTTTGACACATATGTGATTTGGATTAGCTACTGTTAAAAGGGTTTTTTTTAAGGTATATTTATGTAATTGTCAGTTTAAAAGCAAAAGCAATGGTTCTTTCTCTCCTGTTTTAAAGAAAAACAAATGCCTTACTTTATGTTTACACATTGCTACAACTCGATCTCGTGAGCGTCATAGTTAAAGGATGTTCATGTTTAATAAAATCCAGTTGTCAATGCTGGTGTTTCACACCCTTTTCACAGATTCTATGCAACATGCATTTGTCTTTAAAGACCTCCTTATCTGGCACTTATTTGTAACCCACTATAGAATGTTTTTCCTCTTCTCAAAGAAGGGGTTGTTTTTAAATTAACCTAATGTAAACTTTGGTTTTCAAGCTCACGTTAAATGGCCTGATAATTTTTTTATGTTTCTAAAATAAGCCTCTCTTTCATGCACAGCACAAATTAAATTCCTATCAAATCTGTTTCAGAAATAAAGGAATCTTTCCAACATTATATTTAATGTCTTCATATCTTGCTCATTAAGTTCACAAGTTAATAGCACATAAATAAAACATGTCTTTTACTTCATGAATTGCATGTCGAGTGTATGCATTTTAAAAACTTAGCAGGGAATGAGAAGAAACCGGTATAGCAAGCGTGCAAAACCCAGCCTGATTTCTTTTTCTTTGCATAACTGAAATGCTGGCATTTGGGGCATTTAGAAGATTTAATTCAGGCACATATTAAGATATCATAGAGCCTACGTGTCTTAAAATTGCTATAACCTGATGCTCAGCGTCCTCATCCTTATTAATTGTGCCTCATTTTGTCAGCGGCTTACACATGGTGAGGAGGCGCCCACTGCAGATGCAGCCAAGCTCTACTGGATATTTGTGAACACCGAGCAGCCGCCAGTTCTTGGTGCTGCGATCACAGTGACGGCTTACACCCTCCTGTTCGTCATCTCCTCCTTGATTTTGTATCTGTATTGTCTCAGGTAAGGTGGGCCCACGACCTGTCCTTCAGAGTGTTCGGTCTCCACACTCGACGTTCATGTGTGAAGATGGAATTAGAGCTGAGAAGTTTGAACTCTCTCTCTGTCTTGGGTAGAAATTTCCCTGATTGGGTCCAATATTTGTCATGAAAAGCACGGCTTGATTTTGGGAGAAGTATTCTCTCCAGAGTGGTGTGTGTTAACCATGCATGAAGTATTGTACTGTTTCTGTGCACCCTAGGCAACAGCATCAAAGAGCAATCCCTTGATAGGCGTTCTAGGGCATGTCCTGGGAAACCTGTCATCAGTTGTCTTCACTCCCCCTTCCAACTGCTTTCTTCTCCCACATCTCCTCTGCTGCCATGGTCACTAACAGAAGAATCAAAACCCAGCTTTGATTCTGAGGAATGGAGTGTGTGATTCTGCCAGATCATGAATTTATCAAGCAGAGAGAGACAGAGAGAGTGGCGTTGGGGAAAGGCCTAAGAAGGAACTAGGCAGACATGTCACCTGCTGCTTATTTCCCTTGCTTGCTGTGTAGATGTTTCTCGGCTGTATGGCCTGCTCCAGAGCCTCTTGTCGGGCCATCAAGGCGTCTATTTGGCATCTGTTACCTGTGCTTTCGGCCTTAGATCCATGAACTGAAGTCACCATTGTTTTCTCCTAGTCTTATAATTTGAAGTCTTAGGAGTAAGTTGTTTCTTTTAAAAATATTTATTTATTTATTTATTTATTTTCAAACAGAGAGAGAAGAGAGGCAGACAGAATGGGTGTGCCAGGGCCTCCAGCCACTGCACACAGACTCCAGTTACATGTGCTACTTTGTGCATCTGGATTTACATGGGTGCTAGGGAATCAAACTCAGGTCCTTAGGCTTTGAAGGCAAGCACCTTAACCCCTGAGTCATCTCCCCAGCACAGGTGTACGTCTTTAATCTGTTTTGCATTGACTGTTGGGCAATGTTTTGGGATACAGATTCAGTTTCACACTTTCACTAGTGGGTATGCAATCTCTCCAACACTATTCACTCATGTATATTCTTGACATCTGTGCCATACATTTGCTGACCACACATATGTGGATTCATTTTCTCAGTCCTGTCTTCTATCAAATTGGTCCTTCCATGTCTGTCTGTTTTCTTTTAACTTTATTTATTTATTTAAGAGGGAGAGAGTGAGAGGCAGATATGCAGAGAGAATGGGTGTGCCAAGGCCTCCGGCCATTGGAAATAAACACCAGATGCATGTGTATTTGGTTCATGAGTATCTGGTTTATGTGGGTACTGGAGAACCAAGCCTGGGCTCTTAGGTTTTGCTTTAACCACTGATCCATCTCTCCAGCCTCATGTCCATCTTTATGCTGTTAGCAGGCTGTTTCAGTCACTGCAGCTTTGTAATATAAACCATCAACTCCTCTTTTGAACATACATACATACATGCATGCATATACACGTCATACATATACACATGCATGCATATACACATGCATACATATACGCATGCATGCATATACACATGCACACATATACACATCATACATATACACATGCATGCATATACACATCATACATATACACATACATATACACATCATACATATACACATCATACATATACACATCATACATATACACATACATATACACATCATACATATACACATACATATACCCATGCATGCATATACACATGCATACATATACACATCATACATATACACATCATACATATACACATACATATACACATCGTACATATACACATACATATACACATCATACATATACACATGCATGCATATACACATCATACATATACCCATGCATGCATATACACATGCATACATATACACATCATACATATACACATCATACATATACACATACATATACACATCATACATATACACATGCATGCATATACACATCATACATATACACATGCATGCATATACACATGCATACATATACACATCATACATAGACACATGCATGCATCTACACAAGCATACATATATTCATACAAGAAAACATACATGCATACATACATGCATATGGAAGTAAGACCTGATCAAGATCAAATATCATTATGCACATGTGTGAAATTTTTCAATAAAAAGTTTTTAAAACGAATTGAAATCAGCATTTCAGAGAGGAACCAGCCTTTCCACACTGCAGTACTATTTGTATGTCTCAAGGTGTGCAAACAATCTCAACAGCCATCCAGAGATGAATGGATGGTGAAGGAGGTACATGCCATGGACCAGTGCAACCATCAGCAGTAAAGAAACACTCCTATTATAGAACAGTGGGGTGAAACTTGAGGACGTTCTGTGCAGAGAAATGAATTAATTATAAAACAACAAACTACACGACTCTACTTGGGTGTGCATCTAAAATACTCAAAGTCAGAGAAACGGAGTTGGTTGATGATTTCTAGGGAATGGGGGAAAGAAAACAAGACTTGTCATTTGATGGGCAGTAAGGTTCTAAGTAAATTAGAAGTCCCATTTTGAAAGGTGCCTCATGCTTTGGTTGCAGGATATTAAGAAAGCCAGCTGGATTTGTGGAAGCTTCCTCCATTCTTAGTTCTTCTTCTAGTGCCAGATGGTGCTATGTAGGCTGTTTGGGGAGAAAACTCACCAGCAGTCTTACCCAGCATAGACCTTATATGAGCTATGCAGTCAATCAGCCAGGCAGGATATACTGCCTGGTACAATAGTGACATGACTGTTGGAAGGGTATCCAGCTGCTCTCTGATTGTATTCGAGGCCTGTTCTATGTGAAGGAATTCATGTCCGGTACTGAAAATCTAGTCAAAAGCCTGCGACTGGGAAGGTCATTGGCCCTAAGAGGGAAGCTACTCTGATTACTTAGCTAAATGGATATGTTTCGCTGTATGCCCATCAAATTCGCTTCTAAATATTTATGTCTATGCCCATAGCTCAGTGCCAGTCTCACTTTTTATTGCAGAAGCTTATTTTTGCAGAGGGTGTAGCTACTGAGGAGGCTAAAAACGAGTTAAAAGAACACCTAAGCAAAGGAGGGTAATTGAGGTCTCTGAAGGCTCAGGCAGAACACACGTGGATGCAGCCTCGCACATGGGAGAGGAGGACTGGTCTTACTTCATTTCAAGGAAAGAAGGGCCGGGGGATGCAGACACTTGGAGAACTGAAGCAGGAGGGAGCTCACAGAGGATGGGTCTCATCTCAGGCGTGGCTCACTGCTCAAGTCAGCTTTCAGGGCTCTGGGATTGCCTTTGGGTCGCTCGCAGTGGTAGTGAAAATGCCCAGCTCTTCAAGGCAACCTGTGTTGTTTAGGTCCAGGGTTGGTTCCTAGCTTGGCGTGTCATAAGTACTGTATGTCTTACATTCCTGGGAAGAGAAGAAGTCTTCTCAGAGCTTTCAGTTTACATTTGACCACTCACTTCATGTGGCCCAAGGCAATGCTGTTCACTTGCTAGATTTTAGACATTTTCTTATATAATGTACAAGGCAAAACATGACACAGAAGCATAGATTTTGCAAGAGGCTTTATAAATAATCACTTTTTGTTGTTTTGTTTTGTTTTTGGTTTTTCGAGTTAGGGTCTCACTCTAGCCCAGACTGACCTGGAATTCACTCTGTCTTCTCAGGGTGGCCTTGAACTCACAGCCATCCTCCTATCTCTGCCTCCCAAGTGCTGGGATTAAAGGTGTGCACCACCATGCCCAGCTACTGATTTTTTTTTTTAATGAGTAGTTTCTGAAGAAGTATTGAAATAAATGAAAAGTCATGCAGTTTCAACTTCTGCAAGTAGAAGAAAAGTAAGATAATCTGTTTATCCCTTATTCTCACATCAGTGCATCTCTTCTCACTTACAATGTCCACAGCCATATTATTCGATGCTCAGTGTTTACGCTTTAATTATCTAGATTACTCGCAAAGTATGAGAATGTTAGCACAGAATTTATGCACCAAATAATTAGAACTTGCTTTGATATCTAAAGCAAATGGTGTTTGCTTTACGATAGAACTCAAAGATTTCCCCAAGGAGAAGTACAGGTAGGAGGGATGGGAATCTCAAAAGTGGATGGAGGATGTTAAGAGGAAAAGCCAAGATGGCAGAGTGCCTGCAAATTATAGAGAATTAACCCAAAAGAATTCAGCTTAGCCAAGCTTAATGCACTGACCGCACACTTAATCTGGTCTGCCACAATTGGGCCTATTTAGTTATAGTTATCCCAAGGTGGGTTTTGCTTGTATTTTAGAAGCCTTTTTTTTGTTTGTTTGTTTTAGAATGAAGTCACCTCCAAAGCCTCAGCTGAAAGAGAAATAATTTCTTATCACTACTTGCAAAGTATCAAAGGCAATGGCAAGGTGCTGAGATCATGTCTCTTCAGGAGCAAGGTCAGCCGCAGTCAGTGAAGCCAGGTATTATTGCGGAATAGCAGGAGTTAAGAGAGACAGAGATCATAAGACATTATTGTAGCAATCAGTGTGAATGTAGGTAAATGCATGCTATCCAGTGGAGGATGACATCTCATAGTCAAGACCGTAAAGCAATGGCCCTAAGTCTTCCTGGGCTTTTGGACCAATAGTGTGAACACAGCAATGACCACATAGCTGGATTTTGGGAACACAAAAGAGACTGAGTCACTTGTGCCAGACATTTCTAAAGAAGATTGTTCAGCTCTGAGCGTTGGAAGCTCCGTGTTACAGATGTTGGCTGTGAAAGCCCAAGACTGGACTCTCTGGAGACTAGCTGGATCTCAATGCTCCAGGATCCTATGGGAGAAAGATTCCCCTCTTCATTGTTCTAATAGGATAGTTGACTACAATCTCCATTTTGCCTCTGCACAGGGATACTCTTAATGATAAGCACATTTATTTGGATTTGACATTATAATTTTATAAAAAGAATTAACATTTATTTGGGGGGGGGTGGAGAGATGGCTTAGCAGTTAAGTGCTTGCCTATGAAGCCTAAGGATCCCAGTTTGAGGTTCGATTCCCCAGTACCCACGTAAGCCAGATGCACAAGGGGGCACATGCATCTGGAGTTTGTTTTCAGTGGCTGGAGGCCCTGATGCACCTATTCTCTCTCTCTCTCTCTCTCTGCCTCTTTCTCTCTCTGTCACTCTCAAATAAACATATAAAAATAAATAAAAATAGATCATAAGGGCTGAAGAGATGGTTCAGCAGTTAAAGAATTAAAATTTTGAATGATTTTTCCCTATTCTCGAAAGAATAATTATGTAGATAAAAATGAAAGTATACAAATGCAAAAAAGCACAATAATATCATCTAGGCAAAGTATTGTTGAATCTTCTGATAAATTTATGTTGGTCCTTTTTCCATGTGTATATACTTAATTTATGAAATTAAAATTAAATATTATAATTACAATTTCATGTGTTGATCCTCACCTTGATATATAATGAACATTCTTCTATACATTACTAAATTTATAAATATTTAATGTCCATAAATTTTATACACCAAACTATAGATAGTCTAAAATATAACTTTATTACTTAATAATAGATTGTTTTATACTTTTATTCATCTTATAAATTTTTCCGATGACCATCTCAACATATACAGTCTTATCCACACTTTAAATTATACTCTAACTAGGATTCTACAGACCTACATTTAGTGACTGAGCAGGCATAACATACCTAAAGATATTTGACAATTATCACAATTTTTACGGGAATTTTTAGAGGTTTGTACTCTTGTTGTAGAAAATGAAGAGATTTACCAGCTATAGTGATTCATATATGAACTTCTGAAATCGACTACAAGAAACAGAATCTCACTGTTTCTTTTCACATTCCTTCGTTTACTAAGCATTTCTAACATGCTTATTACTAATTCATATTTCCTATTTGTGGACCTTGTAAATGTCCTTTTTGCCTTCTTTTCTATATATCATTCAAATATTTATTATGATTCAGTTATGATATATATAGTATTTATATAATATATCTTTAAAATATTTGAATATATATATAATATTGACCCTATGTCATAGTTTTATCCATTATTAATTGTTTTTTAATTGTTTTTATTTTGTAAAGATTTTTTTTTACAGGAATTGAGGCATATACCTATAATCACAGCTTGGGAGGCTAAAGAAGAAGGGTTATAGGTTATTCAAGGCCAGCCTGGGCTAAAGTGTACTCACCTAGGCTACCCAGGGTTACATAGTAAGTCCCTGACTCAAAAATAAAGATATTGAAAATTCATCCATGGCAAGGCTTTTAAGAATCATTTTATAGCACTTGATTAAAAATATAAAAATAATTTGAGCTGGGCATGGTGGTGCACGCCTTTAATCCCAGCACTCGGGAGGATCGCTGAGAGTTCGAGGCCACCCTGAGACTACATACTGAATTCCAGGTCAGCCTGGAGCAGAGTGAGACCCTACCTTGCAAAACCAATATGTATATATACATATATATGTTTCCTCGGTTTTCAGTTTTACAACTGCTTTCTCTCCCTTTTGTAAAGTTTATTAAATTGTTTTGTCAGAAATTGTTTGTACACCTGATAGGTGTTTCAAGAGCTAAACAACACATCTTTTTATCCTTTATTTTACTGGTCTGTTAATTTGATGTAATCTTTAGATGGTAATTTGTATTTAAACTTACTGGGGTTTTATGAGTAAGTAAAATTAATCATCATTTTGCCTTTTTCAGAGGGCTGGATAGAGTGGATCTCTTTGTTTCTATAGCTTGATTTACAGTTTACTAAACTTTTATTAATGGCCAATATGTAATGTGTAGTATTTGGCCTCAACAAAAATAAAAACTCTGCTGATATTATGTGCATACTGCCATTATAATTCTTTTATCTGAGCAGTGTCGACTATTTATCGGCTGCTTACATATCTCTTTATAATACACAGAGAATGTGATGCTACAATTTGAATGTCAGCTAGATTTTTAAAATTTTTATATTCCTGGAAGCTGTACACAAATTTAAAATGCTGATGGTCAAGTTAATTAGTTTTGGGAGTGCTGATATCTTCTTAATCATTGCCTTAATAGTTCCAAATAGCCTTATAAGTTCTAGCTGCTGTCATTTATTAGTTAGGAAAATTAATTTAGGTTAAAATAATTTAAGATGGGTTCTGACGAGATTGGGATGAGCATGTTCATTGCCTAGGGAATACATATGAGATAAAGATTTTCTTTCTGAAATCAACCTTTACAATATTTTGCAGTAAAAACAATATATTATTTTCCATGTTGATGAAAAGATTCAAAATTTTGTGTAATTAATACACACGCTGACACTGCCTCCTGGTTCATAGCCATCCTGCACCCTGATAGCAGTTATAGGCTGTGTTTCATAGGAACAGGCCTGTCTCAAGGATTTTGATACTATTTTGTTCTTCTCGAGTAATATTAACATCTTCAGAATGCCCCGTTGCTATAGGGCCCCTCCTTTAATACTTAGGTGCCAAGTGTTATGCTGTGGGCAGTAGGTCCATGTTGTGCACTCACAACTACTTCTGTCTGCTCTTCAGAAGAGAGAACACTCTTTCTATTGCCACCTCCACCCCTTTAGCTACACAATGCTTGGAGAGATGAGCTGAACTTCCCTCCATGTGATGATCTTTCCTCTTAGAAAAACACACTAAGGGCTGGAAAGATTGCTCAGTGGTTAAGGTACTTTCCTGCAAAGCCTAACAACCTGTGTTAGATTCCCCAGTACCCACGTAACACTAGATGCATAGTGACACATGCATTGGTTGGAGGTCCTGGTACACCCATTTTCTCCCTCTCTCTCTCTTCTCTCTGTTCACTCTTTCTCTACTTACAAATAACTAACTAACTAAATAAATATTTTTAAAATTCTTTTTCAAGAAAGAAAAATACAGAAAGACCTGGATGTGGTGGGGCATGCTTATACTCCCAGAACTGTGGAGGTCGAGTCAAGAGGATCATTGTGACCTTGAGGCTAGAATATAAGTTCAAGATTACCTAGAATGGATAATGAGACCCTATCACAAACATAAACTAAAGGGTACAAGCCTGCAAATGAAGATTAGTTAATTAGTATTTTGGTGAATTGGCTGCTTCTCATAGATCTATAATAAAAGAAACTAAAATAACCAAGTGGGGTTTGTGCTTCTACTCCTTGCATACAGGAACAGGGCATTTGAGTTTTGTGAAGCAAAAAAAAATCAGGGGAACATGGGTACTTGGATAAAGATGGTGTAAGTGGGCTGGTACAGGCTAAGTCCCTACATGAGCTTCTGTTGGGTCTTTGAGACAAGAAGCTTCCGTTTGCCCTTTCATGGAAGTACTTTTGTCTCTGCTAAGGCCATGCTCATGGAGATGTTACTCCTCGTGCCTCCCTGCCTGCATTCTGTACTTTCTCTAAAACCCTTTGGTAAGAAATGTTTCACTATAATAACAATGGGCTTTCTTTCTGCTACACACTAAGAGGATGGTGTGTGCATGAGGTGTGCAGTGTGTGCACTGCAATTCCATGTGGCATCAGTGGACTGGGGACGCAGGAGCATCAGTGATTTTCTCCTCTGCATTCAAAAGGAGTGCCCAGAACACAACAGAAAATAGGGCTGGAGAGATGACTCTGTAGTTAACATGCTTACCTGCAAAGCCTAAAGGCCTGAGTTGGACTCCCCAGTACCTACATAAAGGCAGATGCACAAGGGGGCACAAGCATCTGGAGTCTGTTTGCAGTGGCTATAGGCCCTGGTGTGTCCATTCTTTCTCTCTCTCTGCCTCTTTACTACCTCTCTCTCAAACTAATTAATTAAAAAAGAAAATAGAATCTAAAAGAAAGTAAGAAGTTCTGCTGAATTAAATGGCAAAGGTGCACCTTCTCTTTCACATAAAAAATAAGTGACATGTTACATATTCAATTGGTATGTGTCCAAGTATTTTTCTAATCCAGAACCACACCAGAATATAATAGAGTGTGAAAAGGCATTACTATATATATGTATATATTATATAGATCATATGTATGTATACACACATACATATATACACACATATGCATATATTGTATAGATCATACACACACACACACACACACACACACACACACACACACACACATACAGTTCTCCTGTGGTTTAATTGGACTCATTGAAGTGACCGCAGTAGGTGTTTACTTTGATTCTTTGGAGTCAGCTAACTAAAAATATTTGTGCAACATGAAAGACACTATAAGGTGTCAGAACATGCTTATGACAGGAAATGCAAAGCATAAAGTTAATACACATAAAAATGTTGAGAACCATGCAAATGATGACTGTGTCATTGAGGCGGAATGTTCTTGAAGTCCCTGTTGACTGTTCTGTGCTCTGACCTGGTATTTCCAAGTCTCAGTTCTGTGATCCTGAGCCCTATGCTCTGCCCTCCTGCCCAAGTGTGTGTTCTCACTAATGATCTGTTAAGTAGGTTAATATGCACTATGCTTGCATGCTAAACACTATACAAGGCTTCCCACTTACGTGGGTCACACTTACAAAGGGACTTCACGGTCATGGGGTGGATGGTGCCTCTGTCTCAGTCTGGTCTGCTGCTTGACAAGGAAGCTTTGTCATCTTCCTGGACCTTGTTTGTTTCTCTTTACAGATTGGGTTTCATTGGGGATAGTCTAAATTCACCCACCATAATCAATTCTCAGCGTATTAACCCATAGAGACAACTGCTCTGCTTTGTCCCAACTCTAGACATTACATTATTAACTCTCACAGTTATATAAAGATAACACAAGGGGCTCACACGCCTTAGGACATTACTTTGGGCAGTGAGTGTGACACCTAACATTCAGGTGAAAAATCCAAAAAGACACATTTTGCCACATCAAACTTTAAAGGAAACAGCATTGTGAAAAAGGAGTGAAGAGATGGCTCAGCAGTTAAGGTACTTGCCTGTAATGTCCAATGACTTAGGTTCAATTCACCAGTACCCACGTAAAGCCAGTGGCACAAAATGAAATCCATCTGCAGTGCCTGTAGGCCTTGCTGTGCCCATTCTCCACCTGTTTCTCGTCTTGCAAATAAATAAATAAATACATAAATAAATAAATAAATAAATAAATAATTTTTAGACATTTGAATTAGTGCTACTTAAGAATACAGATATTAACTATTATCTGTTTCTATTGATAGTGAGAGAGTAACTAATAAAACCTGCTCATTAAAAATATGTTATTTTGTTGAGCATATTTCTAAGTGAACTGAAACTTATGTGATTATGTTTATTTCCAAATTTTCATTTGGACAAAGTAAACTCTAATTTAGTTCAACAGTTTTGAATTTTGAATTACTTTTGACAAGTACACACAGACATACACTCTTTTTAAAAAATATTTTATTATTTATTTATTTGAGACAGAGAGAGAGAGAGAGACAGATACAGAAATAGGCAGGTAGAGAGAGCGAATGGGTGAGCCAGGGCCTCCAGCCACTGCAAACGAACTCCAGATGCATGCGCACCCCCTTGTGCATCTGGCTTACGTGCATCCTGGAGAATGGAGCCTCGAACCTGGGTCCTTAGGCTTCACAGGCAAGCGTTTAACCACTAAGCCATCTCTCCAGCCCGACATACACTCTTGTACACACTGTAAAGAAATTCCAAAATTAACATTTGGGGAAAACATACACACACACACACACACCTCATAGTCTTCTTTTTAAACCCTCCATTCAGCATTCCTTAACACGGTAAACACAGTGCCACCCACAGTATTGATTATTTTACTGGTTGCTGTTATCCAACATCTGACAGAAAACAATTTAAGGAGGGGCAATTTTATGCTGGCTTGCAGTTTTGAGGGACTATATAGTCTACTGTGGCTGGAAGTCATGGCAGCAGAAGCAATGAGGGTCACATTACAGTCACACCAGGAAGCAAAGAATGAACAGGAAATGAGGCTGGGCTATAAAACATCAAGTCTCACCCCCAATAATCCATTTCCTGTGACAAATCTTTACCTGCTAAAGATTCCACACCCTTCCCAAAAAGCACCACCCTGCCGGCTTGGGAACAAGTGCTCAAACTCATGAGCCTATGGGACATTTCACACTCAAACCTAAATACCCATCCACTAAGACAGAAAGGGAAGGCGCAAGTAAAGGAAAAAGATGGAGGTGGAGAAGGGAGTTGGAAGAGAGGAAAGGGAGTAAGTAGAAAGGAGAAAAAAGTACAACAAGAACAAAAAAGAAAGAAGAAAGAATAAGAAAGGAACGAATGAAGGAAGGAAGGAAGAAGAAAAAGAAAGAAAGAAAAGAAAGAAAGAAGGAAAGAAAGGAAGGTAGGTCAAGGTTTTTACTTCAAATCTCTACTCTCTCATCCTCCATACTCGCCATCTCCAGGTTGTAAAAAAACTCTTGCGCTTCCGTCAATTAGTTCCATCTATAAAGCAGCTTCCCTTGTCCAAACTTCCCTTCCAGACGTGAGAGTGCACACCTTCATCCCTTACAGACATGAGACCGCACACCTTCATCCCTTGGAGGACACTAAGCCAAATATATCTTGGAACCCATGGTATTTCTGTCTCTGGTAACATGGAGGGAAGCGTTTTGACTGCTTCCTACTGCATGGGCATTTTTATTTCTGGGATCTGTTCCGTTTTCTCAAGGTCTGTTTTCCTATTTTATTCTCATCTTTTCTCCTCCTATTTAGTAAGATTTCACACCAAATTCAGGTGAATTTCACTTATTATTACAGACAATGGCGAATCACCAAGTTTATAGAAGAGCTGCCAAAACTATCTTCATATATTTATCAATCTTTGGATGTCATATGACTCATTTAAAATGTTTGACAATGTAGCTCACACATATGCATGTTTAAGATTCATAAAACCATGGAGGAATTAGAGCACAGAGATGATGGCCATGCTAAAACTTGTCTGCATGCATGCTACCAGAGCCATCCCCGAATCATTCTGATATAATTATTATTCCAGTAATTACATTGTCCAACTCACACCAGAAGTGTATGGACCACGATGTGTGCAAAGTGAAAGTGACACTTTGGGAATGGGAAATTTACATGAGCATATTTATATTCTTTTGTGGCCCTGAGAGTAGTCTGGTAGCTAAATGTTCACACTGTCCTTTTTAGTTTTAGAAGAAATGTCACATCTTCAGTTTCTGTAAATGACCCACATTCCAATGTGCAGCAAGCATAATAGATTCTGCCACTCATCAAGCCATCAAGCAGCGGATTGCTGTGTATGTAGGGCACAGGGCACAGGACTTGGTAAATTACTGTGTTTCACTGGCCATCATCAGAACCTGTGGCACAACGTGTGACCTACTTCTCCAAACAGTACTGCCTAAGGCTTTGCAGACAGGTGGAGTGAGTTTCTCTTTTAATTACATTTTGAAGAAATAATTTAAAAATACAAAATTTGGGGGCACTTTGAAATCTGCAACCATTACCATATAATGTAATGTTCAATAAGATATCAGAAAACAACAGCTCCCTATTTAAAAGTCCAGAGCCAAAAGTGCTCAAAAATGTACAAAAAGTTATATAATCCTTTTAGATTCACTAATTTTAGCATTTTTCATGTTTCCTTTTCTTTTTCTCTTCCTTTTTTTTTTTGAGAGACAGAGAGAGAGAGTGAGAGAGATACAGATAGAGAATGGGTGCACCAGCAGCCTCTCAGCCTCTGTGAACAAATTCCAGATGCATGCGCCCCCTGTGGGCAAGTGCAGCATTGCACCCTGGCTAAACGTGGGACCTGGAGAATCGAATGGACATTCTTAGGCTTGGCAGGCAGGCAGGCACCTTCACCACTAAGCCATCTCTCCAGCCCTCTTTTTCTCTTCTCTTACTAAGGAAATCCAATACCTTTCATTTCATATAACCATTTGAGGCTCACATTTGATATTCACATCTAAAATATAGATCATACATAAACAATAGAGTTTGCTCCCTTTCACTGATGTCACCAATGCAGAATTTGTTAATGGATCTTGAACTATGTTTACATTATTTACCTAATTTTTTCAGAAATTCACCTTTCATTTTTGAAAGAGAACCTGAAAAGTGAAGGTTCCAAAGACATATGAAAGGATAAAATATCCTTACATACAAAAGAAGAAAATACTTCACTTTTGATATGTATTATATTGCTTGACTAGTTATATCATCTGAAATGATCTAATTAATATCCATTTCCAAATTATTTAATTTTACTTTGTGTATAGAACTGTAGAATGGTGTTTTTTCCTTGTTTATGTAGACTGGCTTTATAGAGTTTAAAATATGCTAAAAACTTATAAATGTTGGTAAATTGACTCATTAACAACCCATCATGGGGCTTTTCATTGGGAAATGCCACCCAAAATGGCAAGAAAAAATTTAAATAAAACTCAAATGCAATTAATCTTTGTACCGCTTTCCTTATTCCAACATGCCATTTTGTTCTCTGTCAAAACATTTGTTAAGTGTCCTGTATATACAGGCTTTGATGTTTACATAATTATTCTTTACACAGAATGAAAGTGAAATAAAAGAAGGCAGGGATTTTCTGGGCAAGGAGATTAGAAGCCAGCAGAAATAGGACTGTGATTCCTAATTAATTCAAAGTTAATTGCATTGTTGGTAATCCTGCACTTAACATCTTCATATAGAAAATGTTTATGGCAGCAAATTGACAGTAATTTGACTACATTAAATCTTACCACCATTAAAAGAAAAAGATGAATGCTACACTAAAAAGCTTATGAGAATTGGAAAGACTAGTTCTTGTTTAACAAGCCAACTAGTAAATCATCCAAATAGCCAACCTAGAAGCTTAAGACACTCAAAAAAGCTGTAGGAATGTTTCAAGGTGGCATCAGGCAGGCTGTGGATGCTGCTCTGTAGAGTACTTGCCCAAAATGTATGTGTAAGGGGCTGGGTTTGATCCTTAACACTCCTCGCAAAATGCAGGTGGCACTATATACTAGCCTAATGACTATCTGTGATGAATTCAAAGTCATTACAAACTCAAGTAGACCTTAGGTCTTATTTGAAAATAAAGGTTAAAAAATCTATGTCACATGAGTATTTTTTAAATTTTTTTTTATTATTTTTATTTATTTTTGGAGAGAGAGGCAGAGAGAGATAGACAGAGAGGGAGAGGGAGACAGAAATGGGCATGCCAGCAGTCTCTCAGTTGCTGTGAACGAAATCCAGATGCATCCGCCCCCTTGTGGGCAAGTGCGGCATTGTGCCCTTGCCTCACTTTGCATCTGGCTAAACGTGGGACCTGGAGATTGGAACTGCTGGACATTGGAACCAGCATTCTTAGGCTTAGCAGGCAGGTGCCTTAGCTGCTAAGCCATCTCTCCAGCCTTCACATGAGTATTTTATAAATATTAAAGATAGAGGTAGTTAAATAAAGATTTTTATTTTTTATTATTAACAACTTCCATAATTATAGACTATAAATTCCCTCCCCTCTCATTTTCCCCTTCACAACTCCACTCTCCATCATATCCTTTTCTCCTCTTAATCAGTTTCTCCTTTATTTTGATTTCATCACATTTTCCTCCTATTATACTGGTCCTGTGTACGTAGTGCCAGGCACTGGAAGGTCATGAATATCCAGACCATTTTGTGACAGGAAAAATGCATTGTAAGGGTCCTATCCTTCCTTTGACTCTTACATTCTTCCCACCACCTCTTCCACAATGAACCCTGAGCCTTGGAAGGTGAAATAGAGATGTTTCAGTGCTGAGCACTCCTCTGTCCCTTCTTCTTAGCACCATGGTGCCTTTTGAGTCATCCCAGAGGTCAGTGCCATCTGAAAAGAGAAGCTTCTCTAACCAAAAGTGAGAGTAGCATTAATATATGGGTGTGAACATTAAGAGAAATGCTTACTGGGCAGTTTGGTGAGCATAGTATACACATTTAGTCAGACACCAGCAGACATTACATCCCTAGGGCTCATGACTTCCTCTGCCAAAGGTTTTCAGTACCAGGGATGTATTCTCTCCCATGGAGTGGGCCTCCAGTCCAATTAGAGAATGATTGATTTCCTCTATAGCAGACATGCCTCTATTGCAC
This sequence comes from Orientallactaga sibirica, assembly GCA_036365145.1. Taxonomy (NCBI): domain Eukaryota; kingdom Metazoa; phylum Chordata; class Mammalia; order Rodentia; family Dipodidae; genus Orientallactaga; species Orientallactaga sibirica. Next base: position 4,223,441 of record JAEOAD010000463.1, on the reverse strand, counting down.
TAATGTATTTGGGTTGTTTTTCAGCAAAAAAAGAAAGAAATATTTGACATGAGTAAAATGTCAGCAAAATAGAATAAAATGTAGTTAGTTAAAACTAAAACGTAATTTTAAATATAGTCGATATGATAAAATAAAAAGAACTCTTCATTTAGTTCCAATTTTAAATTCCATATTGGTTACCAATAAATAGTAGACTAACTTTTTGAGGCTCAAAGTACTGACATACAATGTCAGGATCAAGATGAGGCTGGAGTAACAAGATGGATTGCAGGTGAGTGTCTACAACGGGCAGTGAATTCTGCTATTGGAGACTGGACTAATTATCCTGGTCACTGAGGTAAAATATTTCTAATTCTTCACTTTGAATATATAGAAAGGCAGTATTATGCCCTAACTTTCGTGTGTGTGTGTGTGTGTTGTGCATGTGCCATGGTGTGCACATGGAGGAAGAACTCAGATGTAGTTGTTCACCTTCAGCTTTGTTTGAAGAAGATCCTCTATTGGACGTTCAGCCCTGTATTCACCAGACTAACTGGCCCACAAGCTTACAGAGAATTCTCTGGTATCCTCCCATATCTATCACTATGGATGCCTGATGCCTGATACAGTGACTGGCTTTTTAATTGGGTTCTGGGGACCAGAACTCTGGCACTCCCACATGTGTGGTGTCTTAGTTACCTGTCAATACTGGGGACACAAGACCTGGAAAAAAAACAACCATTATAAGGGATGGAGGATTTGTTTCAGCTTATAGTTCCAGTTCTGGTCCATCATGGTAAAGGCAAGGTGACAGGGACTTGAAACAGAGCTGGTCACCGGCAGACCGCAGTAAGGAAGCAGAGAGCAATGAATGCTGGTGCTTAGCCAGCTCTCTCCTTTTCATACAGTCCAGGACAAGAGCCCATGGAAGGGTGTTGCTCACATTTAAGGTGGGTCTTCCCACCTGAGTTAACCTAGTCAGGATCATCCCTTGCAGGGATATATAGAGACTAACCTCCTCCCTCAGAAGTGATTTCAGGTCCTGTTATTTTGAAAATCAACATTAACCATTACACATGGTAAATGCTTTATCCACAGAGACAGTTCAGTCATTTTTATTAAGCTTTTCACAGAGAATTGTATGGACATCAATACATGAGAGCCCTTGGTCTAGCCTATGGACTGTTACCAGCCCAAGTCTGTGCTTAAACTAGTTTCAGGTATATATACAACATATCATAAGATAAATGTGCTATTTCTTCATAGCCTTGGTTAAAATAAACAATAGTGGATTAGGGATAGTATGCATCTTTCTCCTCTGTCATTATGGGTACTTAAAGGAAAAGGCTTAGAAGTGCTTACTGAATGCCCACAATACTTACGTAAATTTTACTTGTAAGTATCAAATCTTTATTGGAGTTTATACTACTAGGTGCTTTAAAACCGCTTATGGAGGAAGGTTGAATCCAAATTTAATATTTTTACACAAATTCCTAACATTTTAAATAAATATGATTCTAATCAATAGCCAAATATTTCTGAATTTTCTGCAATCTTTTTCACGGAGGCATCAAACACCAATCACTATGTGTATATGAATTAATAGTAAAATCATCCAGTTTCCATTGCTTGTATTATAATATTTACTTGAGAAAATTATTAAATTGTTTCTGGAATCTTAGTCATCAAATAATTTCTGATAAAAGGAATGGGAAAAATGGTCTAAATATATAGAAGTCGATGAGAGAAATCCAACTGTTTAATACATTGGAAGAAAAATATCAATAATATTTGGGGAACATGAATCAAGTAACAAATGATTTTTTTCCTTAGGCTGAATTGTGACTCTTGGATATTAGATGTACTTCAGAGAATCCACAGCGAGGAAATCAAGTTCTTTATACCACATGATTTGGAAATTTCCAATCAGGAGCTAAGCTGCATAGTGAAAAGATCAAAGCAATGGAGAGGGTTCAACGGTGAGAGAAGGAAGGTGAGCTGGCTTGAAGCACGTCAGCCAGTTAGAAAGTTGTTAAATTCTCTTATCTTCTTGCCACTATTTTGTGAATCCTGCCATTTAATTTTATATTGTTTTCTTTTTAAATTATGGAAAAAGTTATTTTAAGAGAGGGTAAGAAAGAAAAGAGAAGAGCTGGAGAGAGAACCCCCTCACAGCGAGCAGTGGTCTTGAGGGGGAAAACCCTGTAAAGCTTGTGGTTTACTTTTGACTAGTCAAAGCAAGGGAGGCTACATTGGGTGGTTCGCGTAGTTTAAAACCATTATTTTCCAAGAAATGTGTTTATTGATACACATTCATATGTGGCAAAAATACAGAAGAGATGTGAAGGAGAAGAAGAAAGCCAGGAGTCAGATATCTGCATGTGAAGTGATTTGGGGCTCTGATGGAGCCTTGACTGAGGAAAGTGCTGTTCTCTGCTTCCTTTTTCCTTGGATGTCTTCGTTAGCTACTCTCCTCTGCTACCTCTTTATTTTAGTAGCAGGTCCTGATGAATTTACTCTTATGATCTTTGCCCTCACCTGTTTCATCTTCGCTCTGTTTGTAATTCATTCTCCAGTGTAGTCACAGTGACATTTGGAGTACGCAAATGAGACCCTGCCTTCCTGTCATCTATGGTTCACTACCTCCCCATCGCCTGATTCTCTCCTACCTTTTCAGTCATGTCTCCTGCCTCCTCTTCCCACCCTCCGCTCCCTACCAGCATCCTTCCAACCTAGCCTCCTTCCATCGTAGCATCCTTCCAACTGCAGGAAGAAGTGATAAAATGTGAATGATTTTTCTAAACTGATTACACAGCTTACCATTTATGAGGCATCTTCCAGCTCCGTGTCTGGCATGCTTATCACTCTTCAGGGCTCAGCTCAGGTGGCATCTGCTCTGTGGACCCCCTGGGGAAGTCCTGGTTCTTGTTGGTCAAGCTGCCTGACTCACGTTACTTGTGTACTGTCCAAGAATGTCCAGTTCATGTGCCCTCTTTTTTTTTAGACTGAGATCTCCTTGTGCAATGAGTGACTTCTCTGATTTTCTGTCTTCCACGTAGACCAGTCTCTATTAGAGATGATATAGTAACTGTTTTCCAAAAAATTGTTTATTTGTTCAACAAGAACATGAATGGTTCAGTCATTGGACATGCTTGATTTGCCCATAGAATGAACATATAACACACCTCATCATGCATCCTACTTGACAGCAACTTAAACATTAGCTTTCAATTTTTCACATAGCTTATTTATACTCCATGGTCTTGAAGTCTGATTTGATAGTTAGCATAACAGTGTAACAAGTGTCCCATTTACAAAACGACTGTTCTTCAACTGAAGCCAAGCAAGTTTAGCATTGTTGTATATTCATCCTGGTTTCTTTCTCATTAATTTACAACAAGGTTTGTAAAGATCCAGCATTATTAAAATTAACCAAGCCAAAAGCACTTTCTCTCTAACAATTTCCCAGGCTCTGGGATAGGTAGGATGGGTTTTATGTTATTAATTATTTTATTGAATAGATATTTATTTTTATTAAATTTCAAACATGGAAATTTAGAAACTTGGAAGCAATCCAAGGTTGAGTATCAAAATGGTCTGAGTTGAAGATAAATACCTAACAAGAAAAAATACAGAGGAAAACACAAATATTTGACTTTATTTTGCTCTATTTTCTGAAGGGGGAAAAAGAGAAAGAACTAAAACTTAGGTTCTAGACAGAAAACTGAACATTTTGAAATTATTTAATTCCTTAGATTTAATATTGATGATATCCCTCTTAGAATGGTTTAGCTGACCCATGTTGGGCAAGAACAGAGCACAGGACAAGAACAGACACCTTGAGTCACCATTAGCTTGTGTGCATATTCAAATGGATCAAAGAGAGACAATTTGATTAAAGGGAATTAATATAAACAAATTAGAGCTGCGTGGGTACTTTTTGGCATTCATTCCATTGGGCCATACATTTAAATGAATAGCTTCTACTTCTACAACTTAGAAAGACACAGCCTCCGTCAAAGGCAGTGAGCCGTGGGGACGTCTCACAGATATCTGAACTTCCGCGGAATGCCTGTCACTTCGCTCTGTTAGGGTGAAGTTTGTTCAGAAAATACCTCAAGGTTAAGTGGATAGTCCTATGTATTTTATTTGTTTATTGGGTCCCTTCACGGCCTGGATATTAAATCTTGACACCTTCTTCTTAGGGTTCATGCTTTCATCTGTCATTTTTCTTACACTGCCTGATATTTGGTTCTTTAGTTTATTTCTATGGGGAAGCAATGTTGCCCTGTTGAGCAACTAATGTGCTTAATCTCAAGGTAGAATGCCAGTTTAATTGAGAATAATTGTCTATAATCTAAAATGGCAAATTAAGAGTGCAATAGATATTTTTATATAAAAGTGTTTCACCTAAGTAGTTTAGAGTTCTAATGCTCTAAAAATTTGATCTAGATTTTTGTCATAGTGCTCATTTGTCTCATTTTTATGTTCTGCAATAAAAATTGTCCTATAAATGGACACTTTATATTATGCTTAATTTCTTTTATTAAGTTGATAAATTCAAAAGCACAGAACACATTTATACTATGAAGAGACTATAAGATTATTCCAGTGTACAATTTTTATATTGTTCACATGGATAAATTTTTATTTGTGCAAAGACAGCCAGATGATAATTTCAAAGTACTTTAGCAATTTTTGATAAGGAAAAGGTCACTTTCAGTAGTCAGAAAAGACATCATTCTATTAAACTAATATGCCTACATGCAAATTTTGTCATTTTACCTCATTAACTATTTATCATAGAGTAAAAAAATATATATATATTCATGAAGGGGCAGCTCATAGCCTGATGGAGCTGGAACTAATATTTTGCAACTCTAATGATTTTTTGCATCCTTAATTAGATAGCATAAGGTTGATATGATTAGGTCAGGATGTAGTGTTTTTCATTAAAATACATTTTAGAAGCTGTATTCATAATCTGCCCTTGCAATTAAATAATGAGCCTATGAATTTAATATTATCGACCCAATTATTATCCCATGCAAACGTATACCTTTAATAAATTTGTGCTGTAGGACCTTCATTAGCAACAAAAAAAATGATATTTCTAGGTTCATAGATTGAATGGTTATGGTCAAACTTATATAATAGTTTTAAATATCTAAGGAAGCAAAGCTTCAGTACCTAGACATTTAATTCCAAAATGTGCCTTACTGTTTGCTGAAGACTAATTTACATTGTAATTATTTTCTTAAAGAAACTACCACTTTAAAATGGGCTATTGAAGCTCATAAAAATAGCAAGATATTAGGTGAGATGAAGGGAAAGAGCCAGTTGTATATTATTGGACAATGGGGATGCAAATTGAGAGATCTATTCAAGAGCAAAATTGGGACACATAAAATGTAAAATGTCTGCTTCTCAAGTGTTTACATTAGCCACAAACAAACAACCACATGCTATCTATGAGAATGATTATTTTTGTTATTACATGTTAGTGTAGTTTTTGCTTCAAGATAGTTGTACAGTAGGTGTATGTAAGGTTTTCTGAGAAGGAATCACTTGTCTTTTCATGTAAACATGTCAGGGAAACAGACACACGTATAAACACATAGTCAATCCATTGATCTGAGCTGTTACTGAGCTTCTATGCTGTTGTGTGTTGGGGCAGTGAACATAATGCTTATCTGACATGTATAGTCTATTCTTAATGAACGTGAGTAAAGAGGTTATGTGTAACTTGTAATCTTTTAATGAAAGGCGATTAATAAGAGAAATGAGACCCCTATTTATTAATGAGCTATAGAGGTAAATAAAAATAAGCATCATATCTACCCAAAGCCACATGTGAGCAGAACTCAAGTGTTCTCTTAGAAGTGGGGGTCATGAAGACTAGGAAGTTCATAGAGGATGTGAGAAAGCGGTGATCTGGGTCATTAAAGGTGAGATGATAATGGGAGATCAAATGGACATGCGCTGACAGGGCTTTGGAGTACGATTACTAAGACTTTTCCAGTAAAAGGACAGAGTGAATAAAATTGTGGAATAGTAGCAGGAAATGCTAAGGCAGATGTCAAGGCTTATAGCAATTTGTTTCAGTTTCAGTAAGGGATGAGGTATGGAGAGGCGCCAGGAGACGTAGACTGAGAACTGGAAATTGCTCACTTGTGGGGTCAACCTTTCCCTCACAGGCCACAAAAGGCCACTAACAACTCTCTCCGAAAGATGGAACTCAGTTGGTTCAGAATCTGACGGGGTGGCCCTTGCATTGAGATCTATAACGTGTTTATTTAAAATTCTAATCCTTTTATAACCTAAGAAGGAAATAATGGTTTGTTGAATATGCAATTCCATATCCCATTGCTTAGAGCTGTTTATCCTTTGGAACAGCTACACTAGCCAGGGTTTTCTATCTATAAACTAGCCAGGGTTTTCTATCTATAAACTAGCCAGGGTTTTCTATCTATAAACTAGCCAGGGTTTTCTATCTATAAACTAGCCAGGGTTTTCTATCTATAAACTAGCCAGGGTTTTCTATCTATCTATACTATTCAGTGGATGCCACAATCATGTACGAGTTGTTGGCTTTTTAATAGTCAGTGACATACTTAAATATCAATATATCATTTTCTCTGATAATACTTACCTCCACCTTCCTTTTACTTTCCCATCTCCTTCATGTTATTCTTATTCACACACACAACGAGGCTTTTAGTAGCAGCCGTGAATACTCTCCCATGGAATAGGCCTCAAATCCAATCAGAAAACAGTTGGTTAACTCCATAACAATTTTATATATCTACATGCAACCTAGGATCCACAAATGAGAGAAAAGTGATATTTATCTTTCTGAATCTGAATTATTTTGCCTTAATATGATTACCTCTAGTTACATCCAATGTCTTTCTCTTAATGGTTGAATAAAACTCCATTGTGTATTGTTGCCGTCGGCTGGAACAAACATCCAATAAGAAACCGTTTATGGGAGGAAAGAGGCTTACAAATTTCAGGGGAACTCTGTCATGGTGGAAGAAGCTGGCTCACTTCCATAGATCTAAGCAGAGAGACACTGCCAAGAGCCTGTAGAATGGACAGCCAGAGCTCAAAACTTGCTCTGAACACATCCAGTAGGCCTGGAGTTAAGATCTACCCCTCCAGTGACACACCTCTTCCCAAGCAGGGCTCCATCTGCTGTAGACTCAAGTGGCAAGCCTGGGTCTATGGGGCCATGCATTCAAACCACCACATGTATATATGCCCCTTTTTCTCTTTTGACTGAGCAGTGTTCATACATACACATAATGGATGGTGCACATAATCCCTTCCTAATATTTCTTGCATCCTCCCTCCCCCTAGACACTGATACTGAATTCTTGTTTCTTTCCATCTTATATTATTTTTATTGATTAATTAATTTTTAACATAAGTAGTAATCTGTCCCCTCCCCACCCCCATGTCCCTGAGGGCCCTCTTCAGTAGGGTTATTGCTGTCACTGTGGGGTAATTAGGGCTTCTGTCTCTTGGGGGAGCTGTGCTGCAGAGTGTTTCTGCCTGCCTTGTGGTTCTTCCCACCCCCTCTTTCTCAGCAGTCCCCGAGCCTTAGTGGCTGTGTTATCAGTTAGTGTTGACTTCTCTGCAGCCTCTGTATCTCTGTAACGATGTGTTCCCGTTCACCACAGTGGTTGTTGCTATTTTCCTGGTTGTGGATGTCGACCTAGCATTGGGTGCAATACTCCTGTTACTGTTTCCACTGCAGGTTCTTCTGGCCCCTCGTAGATGTGGTGGACATGACATTGCCTTGAGAGAATTCATTTGTCTTCTTTCGTGTTGATGGATCTTGAATGTGCTCTGTATTCTCTGCCATCTGTAAAATAAAGCAGATTCTCTGACCAAGGTTGAGGGCAATTTTGATTAAAGGGGATATGCCTAGGAGCTTGAAAGACATTTTGAGGCTACCCACTCAACTTGTACAGGGAACACTGGGAGCTTCTCTCTGGGTATTGCAATTTTCACAAGATGAACCTTCCTCCTGGAAACCAGTATACAAGATTGAACCCCCCTCCTTAAAGGGTGGTGGATGGACAGACCACAATGCCCAATAGAAGGTGGAGAAAACTTAATCCTTAAACCATGTATTAACTCTCAGAGCGATCACCTGGACAGGGTGATCCATGAGATCCCCCAAAACAATGCAAGCATTAGCCAAGAACTTGGTGACCAGACACAACTAAAAGATAAGACACTTGCTGAAGACACCACATGCCATCCCAGAATGCCAAGAGACAACATGGGAAGTGAGAGGAGAAACCAGTCCTCACGTGGCAAATCCTCATGGCACTGGAAAGTGCTGTGGGAAATACTGGGTGACAGAGATCCCTCTTCAGTTTTGATGTCATAGTTTTCTCCTCTCCATCCTCAATGATAAAATGCTAATTAGCCAGCTTTTTAAGGATGTGCATAGGGATCAGTGGACCCTGGGAACTCATGAATGAATGGGCCACATCTTGTCTGGAAGAAGGTGTTGTAAAGCACTCTTCTCCGTCTGTGGGCTCTTCCACTCATTTCATCATCTCCTCCACAGTGTTCCCTGGGTCCTGCAGCGGGTGATGGAAATGTCTCATTACATGCCGGGTACTGCACTGTCAGTCACTTCTTCTCAGCACTTGGATGAATTTTTAGTGTCCCCAGTACTCATCGCCATCTGACTGAAAATGGAAGCAGGACTAATCTATGGGCATAAATATAAATGTTTAGATGGTAATTTGATGAGCACAATGTTCCATTGACCCATAGAACAGTTGCATCTTCCGCCTAGGGCCTAGGGCCTTCTCAGCCATAGGATTTTGACTAGGTTTTCAGTAGCAGGCATGGATTCTCTCCCGTGGATTAGGCCTCAAATCCAACCAGAAAACACGTGGTTATCCCACATCAAGCAGGCTGTTATTACACAGTGGGTACAACTTGGTGGCTGGTAAGTTATATATCATAGTTTCTTTAACCATTCTTCTGTTCAAGGATACCCACTGTGAATACTGCTTCAAGCAATACAGATTTACAGGTGTCTCTGGGCTACCTTGATTTAAAGTCCTTTGTGTTTATCCGCAGGTGTGGTGTAGCTGGGTCATAAAGTAATTCTGTTTTTAATTTTGTGAGGCATCTCTAACCTGTGCCGTAATGTAATAAGAACTGTGACTCTTATTGTTGAATTAAAACTAGGTTTTCTTGACTATAGAAAGAGGGAAACAGGGGTCTACCTTGATTAGAAATTAAGAGTGTCCATGTTAAAATAACAAATTGACAGCCTAGATGTTAGCACTTCTGGCCTTCTAAAGGCAGTTCTAGTGGAATTTATACTCAAGATTTCCCTGTGGGTATTCCATTCCTTCAATTGATCAAAAGGCTTTGGGTTACAATTGTTCATGACTGAAATACATGAATATTTTTCAGTAAAGAACATATTTTACTGAATAGAGCTAAAAAAGAAGATGCCTGTATTATCTTAGAGTGATTCCTGCTGAGTCATCAAGTACATATTCTGAATGCTACGTCCTTCTTCTCTACCAACGTTCCCAATTGTGCAGCATCACTAGGGTAGTTGTCTTTCAAAGATAACTTATATCAATGCAGACGTGATTAGAAATACTAAAATTATCTTCAAGTTCACGAGTAATGAAGAGCTTGATAATGACCTACGTAAATTTAAAATATATAAATTTTAGCCACAAGATTATATTAGAAGCCACATTTATTTACTCCTTTCTTCCCCATCTCCTTTCTGTTACTAATATATTTTTGTTAGCCGGAAAAATATATTACAAATTTGATTTTAAAAAGATATGTGTCAGTGGGATTTTTTTTTTTTTTTTTTTACTTTTGTAGGATATAATAAAGAAAGAGCAAAGAAAAGCATTCTTTCTGGGTACAGTGGTTTTGGTTAATTGATACATCTTTCTTATTTATCTTGAAAAATCCAGGATGTTTGTTTATAAGTTAGCCAATATATTCTTAAGCCTTTGAAAGGTCATTTAGCCATGCAGAGATTGGTCTCTTCTATAAAATGGAAATGATAAATAACAACCAAAGAGAAATAACTAGAAACTTTCAGAAGATACCCCAAATATTTGTGTTTTAAAATTGACAAAGATCTATTACACTCTGCTAAGTACTTTCTCCCTTAATTCTGAAGTCATTTCTATTTGAAGTGAAATACAATGCATATGTTTTTGATTCATTAACACTTAATTTGTTAGCATCCCTTTACTGGAGTACTATATAGTGGCCTTTTCATCTTTTTTTTTTATAAGCTTATGTTCTTCAGACACAGGAAATCAAGGTTTTCTAAGAGTAAACAAATTTGAACTCAAAGAGACAGGGGGGTAGTTTATTTGTAACACAGCACCTATTAGTTTTGAACTCCTTCTATATCTACTATTCACATTTTTGTTTAGAATTCCCTAAGAATTAGATTATATTAGTAATTAACTAAGATACAATATACAGCTTTTAATTTTATTATTTACTGAATTTGCCTATCTTTCATTAATTTCTCTTCATGTTAAACAGCCAACTACTAGCATATTAATGAACAAATCATTAATGATTGTTATTTAATTGCCATCTTGTTATTTATTCTCATTAATAATTCAGAAGCTACTTATCTTTTAATAATTATGGGGTAACAAATGAAATTGAATGGAAAGCATTAAACAATGTCCTTTTTTCTTTGGAAGCCTAATGTTCTTTACTAGAAAAAGGAAAGGCACTTTTTCATGTCTTACTGACATTTAAGAAACACAAGTCCTCCAATGTTGCTTGCAAAAACCTAGATGTTAATGAGACTGAAATATGGTTCATCAAAATATTGTTCCTCCTGTTGCTCTAAGCCCATCATAACTTTTATACAATACCTATCAGGTAGTCTCTAGGCTGTTAATAATCCAAAATATGGATAAATCCATATTGCAGAAATGTCACCATAATATCACAATCTAAGAGAACTCATCTAACTCAAATTTGTAGTAGACAGGTAGATCAGGAGAAGAAAAGAGAGCTTAGAGTGTAAGTTTTGTTTCCTTAAGAATGAAGGAAAGTGGAAAATTAACATCTTTGACCACTGTACAAACACTTTATGGACACTTTATATGTCTGTTCATTTAATTATGAAAGCAATTGTGTCTGGTATTATTCTCATTTTATGATCAGAACCTGAGGACCAGAGAGAGAAAATTTACTCATTTATCTAAGTGTTCATTTATTTTTCAGTTTTTAATTTGATCTTTTTTTTTTTTTTTTTTTTTTTTTTTGGTTTGCAAGGTAGGGTCTCACTCTGGTCCAGGCTGACCTGGAATTAACTATGTAGTCTCAGGGTGGCCTCGAACTCTTAGCGATCCTCCTACCTTTGCCTCCCGAGTGCTGGGATTAAAGGCGTGCGCCACCACGCCCGACAATTTGATCATTTTTTAAATGAACTGACTTGTTTTCATACATACAAAGGGAAGTAAGACAGGACAATCAGGTATTTCCTTCCATATTCCAATGGGAACAGCAAATAGGGGAGAAAATCGTGATCCTACAGTAAAGACTTAGTAGGGTACATTGAACAAAGGGAATGATTAACTCATTTAAGAGGTCAGCATGAGATAATTAGCAAGGATGTCTGTGATGCAAGCAGACCAAGGCATTGACGTGATCCTAAAACACAGCTGAACTGCTGCGACTGTTCCTGCTGGATGCTTCAGAGGGCAAAGTCACCGTTCCAGGCTTCTAGGACAGACACCATCCTCTTTCATTCTGGAAGGCACTTTGGTGCCTTCGGCAAACTGTTGGGAAAGCTCTGATGTTCACTCTGCGGTCTGTCACCAGATCTGTCTCATGGCTCACATGACTCCTGGCTTTAGAAAGCTGCATATTGTTGACTTGTTGATCTGTCAATTTTGTTGATGACAAACACTGTGCTTTGTCTGGAGGGATTGCCATCACGTCTTCAAGCTTATACATTTCCCTGACATTACATCCCTGGGTCTCTTCTCATGGTCTTAGTTATACATACAATTTATAACTAGTGAATGGCACCTTATTATTTGTCATTAGAATGGAGTCATGTCAATAAGCTGGTTAACAAAAAAATACAGTTGTCTAAACCTTTAGGCTTCTTTAAAAATTTATATATTGTAGTATACAAAGTCAAAATCTAGTACATTCCATAGGGGGAAATATGACAGTACAGTGGGATGGAGAAGCTGGTCCAATAGTGCTGTTCCTGTCAAATGTTGTCAAAGAATTTTAATTTTAAACCATCACTCCTACTGTCATAGGGACAAATTAAAAGCTAGTTTCTTGTAACATCTTTATCTTACTTTTAATACCTGTAGTCTTCATTTATTATCTTCTATATTATGTCTGTCTTAGATGTAAGCCCAAATTTCCCATTTAAAGAAATCATTAGCCTGGAGAGGTGACTTAGCAATGAAAGGCACTTGCTTGCAAAGCCCATGGTTCAATTCCCCAGTACCCATGTAAAGCTAGATGCTTTACCCATGTAAAGCCAGGTGCATGCATCTCAAGTTCATCTGCAGTGGCAAGAGGCCATGGCACACTCATAATGTATCTTTCTATCTTTCAAATAAATAATTAATTTTTTACAAAATCATAGGCATACCTTCCAATATCACTAAGAAGTAGACCATATCATGAACATTGTAATAAGAATTTTATTTATTTCATTGTTTTACAATATATTTGCTTTTTGTAAATGTGTAAACTTTAATAGCTTTATTAAAATATAATGTGCCTGCTCTAATAATAGTGTATTTAAATGTCCAATTTGATCATTTTTATCTTGTTCACTGAGTTCAGCCAAGCTCACTATATTCGTGTTTAAAGACATTCTTATCACTCCAAATATTATCATGAAAATAGAAACTTTAAAAATAAAACTCATAACACATGAGATTGCTGAGAACGCGTGTTTTAGCCCCAGTTTAAGAAACAATGTTCCACCCACTGTGTTCACCCAAGATAAAGCTGGTTTCACTGTAATGAGCTCAGCACAATATTATAGCTTCTCTATGCCACCTATTTGCTTTTCCTGAAATATACACAGATGCTTATGTCCCCACCTTCATTTTATAACTGACTTCAGCTTTTCCATCATCTTCACCCGTGATGGGCCAGGTTGCCCACCAGCTGTGCGGTGGCTTTCCATGGTGAGCCTGATCTTCTGAATCCCCTGGCTTTCCAGAGCTAGCCTGGTCTACTGACTCCCCCAACTCTACCTGCTCAGAGCAATTAAGAACATTTCTGGTCACGTTCTCTGTTATCCCCTGTGCCATCTTTTCCCCTGACTCATGGAAAGCTCTTTAAAGTCTTATATCTTCAGGATCTCTGAACCCTTCAAGTGCTAGACTGGGAATTCTCTGACATTGCACATTCATATCTTGTTGACTTGTGCTGAACATGCTTGGGTGGGGAGCTCTGCTCACTTGCAAAGAATTCAATCTGGGTTTGCCTCCTGCTGGGCTGGGTCTCTAAGGCTTCTTAACAAGAAAGAGATCATGTGCAAATCCCCACAAGGCCTCACTCAGGTGGAATCCACTGAGACATTATGAGCGCAAATGCTCCCTCACACCTTCCAGAAATCAGACTAGTTTAGGGAGAGTTTCCTTCCCCAGAATCTAATTTTTTTCACTTATTTATTCATTTATTTGCTTGAGAGAAAGAGGGAGAGAGAGAGAGAGAGAGAATGGGCCTCCAGCCAGCGCAAATGAGCCCCAGAAGCATGCACCACCTTGTACATCTGGCTAACATGGGTCCCGGGTAATTGAACCTGGGTCCTTTGGCTTTACAGGCAAATGCCTTGACCGCTAAGCCATCCCTCCATTTGTTTTATAAGCAAAACATTTTAATTTCTTTCTTTTTTTAAAAAATTTATTTGCAACCCCCCCCCACACACACACACACAAACAAAGAGAGACAGGGAGAAGATGGATGGGTGCACTAGGGCCTCTAGCCACTGCAAATGAACTCCAGGTTAATGCATCACTTTGTGCATCTGGCTTTACATGGATACTGGGGAATTGAACCCTGGTCATTAGGCTTTGCAGGCAAGCAACTTAACTGTTGAGCCATCTTTCCAGCTCACCCTCCATATTCTTTTTAAGCCTGAAGAACCCAAACAGCCTGGATATCCATCTTCCACCCTGAGATTATAGAGAACAGTACCTAGACAATGCCCCAATGCTCCATAATAAAAACCAAGAAACATGAAGGAATTACTAATGTGGGAGTCTTTCCTCTTGAGCCCATGGTAGTGCTGAAAATGCTCTCTGTGATCTTCCACATGATCATGCAAGAGGGCATGACCTTGGAAACCAACAGGCGAAGAAGAGAACAGATTCCATTTTGATAATTCCTCTTTTTTTTTTTTTTTTTTTTTTTTTTTTTTTGGAGAGAGACAGAGAGAGGGAGAGGAAGACAGATAGAGATGGGCGTGCCAGCAGCCTCTCAGCTGCTGTGAACAAAATCCAGATGTGCGCGCCCCCTTGTGGTCAAGTGTGGCACTGCCCCTTGCCTCACTTTGCATCTGGCTAAACGTGGGACCTGGAGATTGGAACTGCTGGAGATTGGAACCGCCGTTCTTAGGCTTAGGAGGCAGGCGCCTTAACCTCTAAGCTATCTCTCCAGCCTGATAATTCCTCTATCTTGAGCTGTTCTTTTGTTTGCAATAGGTCCAGATGCATATAACATAGATATTATTAATTTTCACTTAATTATTAAAATTTTGTGGTAACTTTTTTCTCTTTCTGAAAAAAATATTAATATTGTAGCAAACATTAATTATATACATAAAATGTTGCAGGTTAGCCTAACTTTTATTATCCTCTTAAATGTCATTCCTGGAAGGAAATTGTCATGTTCTGAACTACTTATACAACCTGTTTCTCTAGAGTCTCTGATGCCAGGAAGGAGCAGAGCCCTGTACTGAAACTCTTCTAAGCCCAGGAAGGCTTTCCTTGTCACAAACTATTGATTTTGATTGCCCTAGACATAGCATTACTCAAAAATGGTAAATCATCTCTGCTTTAATTTTTCTCATCTTCTCCAGGATGTCTTGTGTCCCTCAAGTAAACTGATGAAAATTCCTCAAAAAGGTTTATCACCTGACACCAGGCTCAAAAAGAGGAGACAACACCCAAGCTTCAGTCTTACGTGCAACGCCCAATATTTCTAATTCCTAAAGGCAAGGCATGCTGTGGATAGTATTTTCTATTTCTTCTTCTTTTAAAATATTTTGATTTTGTTTATTTGAAAGAGAGAGGAAGAGTCAGAAAGAGTGACAGAATGGGCACACCAGGGCCTCTAGCCACTGCAAATGAACTCCAGACACATGTGCCACCTTGTACATCTGGCTTACTTGGGTACTGGGCAATCAAGCCTGAGTCCTTTGGCTTTGTAGGCAACTGCTTAACCGCTAAGCCATCTCTCCAGCCCATGGATACTAATTTCTGTCACTCAATTTATTTTACAATATAATTCATTACCTATTGTTCATCAACTGTAAGTTCTATAAATAAAATGTGATGATCCTTTTATATACTTGCTTAAGTAAGCAGCACACATTTCTTGTTTGTCTTTTCTTGGTTTTGTTTGGGGTTACAGATGCCATATTCAAGATCTTGTCTAAGTAGTGGTTTGGATTTATTGAAAACACAGCCACCTTCTTTCAAACGGACTGATATTAGAGAACTGCCACTATATTCGACTTCCTGGTTGAATCAAATCACCTAGTGAGTAGGTGGTGGGAATCTGTCCCTATAACTACCTCTGTGAATCTTTCTCCCTTATGTTTTTGAATTTATTTTTTATTAACAACTTCCATAATTGTACATAATAACCTATGGTAATTCCCTCCCTCCCCCCACTTTCCCCTTTGAAACTCCACTCTCCATCATCCCCTCCCCCTCTCAATCATTCTCTCATTTATTTTGATGTCATCATCTTTTCCTCCTATTATGATTGTCTTGTGTAAGTGTGGTAGTTTGAATAGATGGCTCCCAATATATTCAGTGTTTTATTAGTTTATAGTTTGCATCTGCAGCCATTTGGCTGGAGGCAGTGTCACTGGGCGTATCTTCAGGTGTGGTAGTGGGTTTGAGATTTCAATCTAAAGATATGCAAAGTGAGCCTAAATTGGAGTTCCTGAGTGTTCTGTGCTGTGTGGTTTGTTTTTGGCTTTGGGCCTTTGGCTTTTCTCTCTCTGTTTGGTCCTGTGAAAGCAGGCCAGCTTCTTCTGCCATTATGGAACTTCCCCTGGATCTATAAGCTGCAATAAATAATATCCCTTCCTCCATAACTGTGCCTGGTCTGGAAGTTCATCTCAGCGAACCTGAAGCTTTCTATTACAGTAGGTAATGTCAGGCACTGTGAGGTCATGGATATCCAGGCCATTTTGTGTCTGGAGAAGCACCTTGTAAGGAGTCCTACCCTTCCTTTGGCTCTTACATTCTTTCTGTGACCTCTTCTGTAATGGACCCTGAGCCTTGGAAGGTGTGATGGAGATATTTTGGTGCTGAGCACTCCTCTGTCCCTTCTTCTCAGCACCATGGTGCCTTCTGAGTCATCCCAAGGTCACCACCATCTGAAAAGAGATGCTTCTCTAACCCAAAGTAAGAGTAGCATTAATATGTGGGTATAAACATTAAAAGAAGTGTTTACCAAGCAGTTTCATGAACATAGTATATACATTTAGCCAGACATCAGCAGACGTTACACACCTAGGGCTCATGACTACCCCTGTTGTAGGTTTTCAGTATCAGGAAGTATTCCCTCCCATGGAGCGGGCCTCCCAGTCCACGTATAGAGAGGTTGGTTTCCCCCATAACAGACATTCCATTATTGCACCCGTTGGCTCATTTGGCCTGGGTAGCAAAATTTAAGGCTTGAGTGTCCACTGTTGAGTATCTTCACTGGTGATTTCTCTTTCTCCCATGGAATTGCATGCAGTGTAGCTTTTTCCAGTTTTCTGTCAGCTGGTCCACATGGAGAAGGCTTTCAGCTCAGCTCCAGCAGGATTTCTCAGTGACCTTGCAGCCCAAATATGTGGAACCTTCAGCAATATTGTCTCACCATCTATTCCTGGTGGGAAACCAAGAGCCTCAGCAATGGCCTATAATGTTTTGGGGGCATCAGTGACTCAGTGACCTCCCTGGACAACTCACTGAAAGGTATCCCATCCTTGGCATTGAAAATTTTCTAGTAACAATCTATGGCTTTGAGTGTTCCATTGTCCAGAAAAGTAGGTTTCCATATGACTTATTTATATCTGCTTAGATTTTGATTAGACCTCCCTCCATTTTTCCTTTACTCAATCTCTTCCCCTGACATCACTTAGGCCTTTTCACCCCCATTAATCTGTTCTTCTACTTACATATACAATACCATCCTATTAACACCCCCTCCCTCCCTTTCTATTCCCTTTATATCCCCTTTGTAGCTTACTGGCCTCTGCTACTGAGTTTACCCTCTCCCTTCTTTCCTTCTTGCCATTCTTTCTCCAGTCATCGAGCAGCCCGTGCTTATTGCATAATTCATGATTCTCTTGTTCAATGACTTTGTAAGACACTTGGCTTATCATGCAGCTGGTACATGATTGTCATCCGCCAGCATTCCCTACTTCACATCACTGAGAAGAATGATCTCCACTACATGTTGAAAGGAATCTAAGGAGCTTGGTAACATGAAGACAAAAGCTTGATAATGGAATTGAAGTACTTCTTTGAATTGTGTGTTCTGTCTGAGCTTGGTGCTACACTCTGCAATCCTAGCACATGGGAAGTGAAGGCAGGAGGAGCAATAGTGCACAGCCACCCTTGACTACATTGTGAATTTGAGGCCAGCCTGAACCACATGACACCCTGTTTGAAAAAATAAATAAGAAAAAAAGAAAGAAAGAAAGAGGGAGGGGGAAGGAAGGAAGGAAGGAAGGAAGGAAGGAAGGAAGGAAGGAAGGAAGGGAGGGAGGAAGGAAGGAAGGAGGGAGGAAGGAAACCATTGTGTTCTACCCCTGGACTTATTCAGTCTTGACATTCTGAAAACATACTGTAATGCCGGGACAGAGTATCATGTCTAGTTCTTTGTTTCCCTGACTGATCAGGAGAAAGTTTTGGATTAATTATGATTTATATAATGCAACAATATAAAATAGTTTTCATTAATAGATATATCCAAAGGATGGATATTTTATTCACATATGAAAATGCCAGACATACTAGTAAACAAATTCTTTATGTAGTTATGTTATTTCTGATAAATCTGCTTTAGCCACAGTTTATAATGGCTTCTCAATAAATGATTCCATATATAAAGCATGTGGGATAATAGAAAGAAACATTTATACCTGGTAGGACTTTTTTGTGAAGAACTAACTTATATTTTGGGGACATTATATAAATATATAGGTAAGCCCATTATCTACTGTATCAGTTCCTTTCTTGCTCCTGTGAGCAAATGCATGACAGGATACAGGCTGTGGAAGGAAGCGGGATTAATATGGCTTGAAGATTTGAGGAGGCATTTCATCATGACTGGGAAGGCATTGCAGACTGGAGCCAGGAGTCCGCATCTAACCTTACCAGAGTCAGGAAGCACAAAGAGCAAACATTACCCAGAGCTGGGCTGTAACACTACAAGGCCCCAGCGACACACTTCCTTGAGCAAGGCTCCACTTCCTAAAGGTCTCACAACCTTCTCAAACAGTGCCACCAGCTTTGATTACCAAGTCTTAAAACACATGACCCTCGGGGAGCACATTACATTCAAACCGCCACACCCTACTATGTGATTGCTGATGGTAAACAAATGACTCTTCCCTGGAGATGTCCTTGCTCTTAATCTTAAATCTAAAAGATTGTAATTTTATCATCTAAAGACTTGCTTGCTTATAAACTGGAAGTATAATTAATTTATATATTTTAACTTAAATGCAAGAAGGCTTAGCAGTTTCATATATGAATATTGCACAGTGAAGTCTTCAACATACTGTCACATTATTTTATCTGTTGCATAAAGAAACTTTGAAGTAAGCAGGTCAGGGAATTTCACAGTGAGGATAATAAGTCTTTGAGAAACCACTTGCCTTTTTAATGATGACCACGCCAGCACTAACTCCTAGAACACTTGTTTTTCAGCCATGATCTTTACAAATGTCATAACTTTGGGGAAAAGGACAAAGACTTTCAAATAATGCCCCTTTGTCCTGACTTTTGTGGCTTTTACTAATTAATGTTCAAGCAGGCTATATGACATTTTGTATTTAACTTAAACTCTGGAAAGTGTGGACACTAATGATGGCTTGTGCTAGATTATTCAATCCAGAAGTCTATGTTTATTTCACAGACATCAGCCAAACATCATGGAGTAAGCATTATAGGTCATTTTTATTTTATTATTATTATTGTTATTATAGATTATGATTTATTTTAAATTTGGAAGTGCAATATAGTGCCAATAAAGTGCTGTGCATGAAGAAGGGTCTGCTCATTTGGTAAGATCTGATCAACAATGCCCAGGAAACCTTGATGGTGTCCCTCAGGAAGGCTGATGTTCCCAGATAATAGATGGCCACAGGAAGGCTCAGGGTAGCAGGTGAGCCCCAAATCTGACAGCCATAATTCATGCAGTTTCAAAGTATCATGACTCAACACATTTAGGTAAATGCGTTTTAAAATGCTACCTCCCTGGGCTGGAGAGATGGCTGAGCGGTTAAGCACTTGCCTGTGAAGCCTAAGAACCCTGGTTCAAGGCTCGATTATCCAAGGCACACATAAACCAGATGCACAAGGTGGCACATGCATCTGGAGTTTGTTTGCAGGGGCTGGAGGCCCTGGTGCGTCCATTCTCTCTCTCTGTCTCTCTCTCACTCTCTCTCTTTCTCTCTGCCTCTTTCTCTCTGTCTGTTCTCAAATAAATACAAATAAAATTAACAAAAAAAGTTTTTAAATGTTATCTCCCTAAGACAGGAATTCCATAGAGGGTAAACAGAGAAACATGTCATTTTGTTCACAAAGAACCAATTTGACAAGATTGAGACAGAAATCTACAAAAAAAGAGGCA
This sequence comes from Orientallactaga sibirica, assembly GCA_036365145.1. Classification (NCBI taxonomy): domain Eukaryota; kingdom Metazoa; phylum Chordata; class Mammalia; order Rodentia; family Dipodidae; genus Orientallactaga; species Orientallactaga sibirica. The sequence goes on along the minus strand of JAEOAD010000463.1, from coordinate 4,203,347 downwards.
GTTTTGGTTTTGGTTTTGGTTTTGGAGATTGAGGCATACTCCTCAAAGCTAGCATTTGTCATTTGATTCTGAGGTTGTCATGCAGCCAGTACCAAGCTGGGCAGTGGCATTGTAGCTGGCTTCTCTCAGTATGCCACTCTGCATCCTTTGTGTTGATAGAGAAAATGTGTAGCATAAACATAAACCAGCTGGAGCTGGTTTGCTGGGTTCAAGGCCTGAGAAAGAAATGGCCATAAAAATGCACGAAGTCGGGCTGGAGAAATGGCTTAGCGGTTAAGGCGTTTGCCTGTCAAGCTAGAGGATCCCAGTTTGATTCTCCAGGACCCACGTAAGCCAGATGCACAAGGGGCACATGCATCTGGAGTTCGTTTGCAGTGGCTAGAAGCCCTGGGGTGCCCATTCTCTCTGTGTCTGCCTCTCTTCTCTCTCTCTCTCTCTCTCTCTCTCTGCTTACAAATAAATAAAATATATTTTTAAAAATGCACCAAGTCACTCAGGACACTGGCTTCCATCTTGTTTATCTTCACTTATAGAGGCTGTTTGAAGTAACTGTTACTATCAAAGTATGCAAGAAAAGGCTTTGTAAAGTTCCCAAGAATCCCTGGTAGCCTCTCACTTACAGACACCTCAAATGAACATAGCAAATAAAATAACACGTGTCTGCAGATGGAAAACAGGTTCCTCAGCCATTTCCAGCAGCACAACTGCCACCACCTTGCCCTTCCCATCCCTTTCGTGAGTAGAGTGTCACTATGTAGCCCTGACTGACCCTGAATGTTCAGTTCTCCTTCCTCTGCTTCCTGAGTGCTGGAATTGCAGGCATGTTTCACACCCAGTTCGCCAAGATTTCCTTGACATCTTCCACTATTTTCTTTCTAGGACACATAATGAACACACCCATGCATGCTATACATATTCATACACACATAGAAAGAGAAGACAGAGGGGGTATTATTGCCTCTTCTTCTCCTTCGTTTTTCCTCTTTCCTTAATTTCTCTGGACATAAATCATTGCATAAACTACAGATTTGAAGATCTGGGAGCTTAATACCTCTGCCAGCAAGCACAAGTCTATAGACTTGTTAGTTTCATTACTTCTTTATATGACAGTGTGGGAAGCCATGCAGGAGTCGAGGGAAAGAGCAGTGAGGGGCTTGGGTGCTTCTGGGTTGGAATGAAATGATCTTGAAAAGCAAACCTGCTTCTCAGGTGTAGTTCAATCTTAAGAAAGGAAGTATTGGGTTGGAGAGATGGCTTGGTGGTTAAGGTGATTGCCTGCAAAGCCTAAGGATCCAAGTTCAATTCCCCAGGATCCATATAAAGCCAGATGTACAAGTGGCACATGTGTTTGGAGTTCGTTTACAGTGGCTAGATGCCCTGGTGCACCCATTCTCTCTCTGTCTCTCTCTGTATCTCTCAGCTTGCAGATAAATAAATAAAATATCTAGGTTTTTTTTTTTTTTTTTTTTTTGAAAGAGACAGAGAGAGAGGGAGAAGACAGATAGAGATGGGCGCACCAGCAGTGTCTCAGCTGCTGTGAACAAAATCCAGATGTGCGCGCCCTCTTGTGGTCATGTGCAGCATTGCGCCCTTGCGTCACTTTGCATCTGGCTAAACGTGGGACCTGGAGATTGGAAACTCTGGAGATTGGAACCAGCGTTCTTGGGCTTAGGAGGCAGGCATCTTAACCCCTAAGCCATCTCTCCAGCCCAAATACCTAGTTTTTTAAAACAAAGGGGAGTGTTGGATTCACACAATGCTCTTTACGGTCCTCACCTTGCAGTGCGTATAACAAGAGGCTGGACATGACACACCTGTCAAGTAGAGCAGGCTTGTGGGAGTAGCAAGCACTTGGCCAACTTGGGTTTAGTGTTTCATTTTATATTTAATCTTGATACTTAGATTCTTGCTTATTCATCATCCAATAAATCATCAATACATGTTCCTTTACTAACTGACAATAAATACTCTCTTAAATCAAGGGAAAAATCACTTAATTTCAGGTTGCTGTGGTCAAATGTTTCATCTTCTCTCCCTGTCGGTAGTCTCTTCCACTTTAGAGACAATTGGGAACCCTCAGGTAGATAAATTCTTTAAGCCATTTGATGCAAATGAATATAACTATGAATATTTCGATAATCATCATGAGAAGTTGATAATTTTTTTTTTTTTTTTTTGGTTTTTTGAGGCAGGGTCTCACTCTGGCCCAGGCTCACCTGGAATTAACTATGTATTCTCAGGGTGGCCTCGAACTCATGGCAATCCTCCTACCTCTGCCTCCTGAGTGCTGGGATTAAAGGCGTGTGCCACCACGCGCGGCTGATAATTTCTTTATATGAAATTGGCTTTTAATTTGGAATACACTCCTAACTTCGTACTAAAGAACATCTCCAGCTAAAGTTTTGAAAATGCTTTGCTAGACTGAGATGTAGTCTGTAATATGAGGCTGCCTGTACACCTCTACCACTACTGTAAGTCACTTAATAAATCTCTTTCACATATCTGGTTTGGATAACTTGCCATTGTCCTAAGAGAAAGACCTAATTTTCTACTTAGTAATGAAATGAAGAGTTAAGGGAGGCTCCAGGAATTGCACAAAAAAACCCAGTAAGAGGTCAAGCCTGTGCTAAAACAGCACTTTAAACCCAGTACACAGGTTCCATGTCTTTATTGAACATACATTAGAGATTGATACTAACATATGACACAACATTAAGGTGTATTTCACAAAAGAATTAAGATTGAAATTAGCATTTCTTTTGCTTAGTAAGTTTTTTAACTTTTTATTGGTAGTTTTCACACATAAATATAATGTATTTTAATCATAATCCCTTCCCATTATCTTCTTTGCCAAATCCTTCTATTGAATCCCTTCTTTTCAACTAGTCTCATTTCTATTTAATGTTGTTTTGTCCCCTGTGTCATCCATGTCTAAGTGTTGAAGAGCAGATCTTGTGGAGGTACTAACAGCCACTGTGAAGTCATACCTGCAATGGTCACCTCATGTCCAGAGGACAGTGTCCTGAAGTATGTAAAAATCTACCCAGCACTCGGAAGGCAGAGGTAGGAGGATCGCTGAGAGTTCGAGGTCACCCTGAGACTACATAGTTAATTCCAGGTCAGCCTGGACCAGAGTGAGACCCTACCTTGAAAAACAAAACAAAACAAAACAAATCTAGCTGGGAGTGGTGGCACACGCCTTTAATCCCAGCACTGGGGAGGCAGAGGTAGGAGGAGTGCCATGAGTTCAATGCCACCCTGAGACGACATAGTGAATATCAGGTCAGCCTGGGCTAGAACAAAACCCTACCTCAAAAAACCAAAACCAAAAAAAAAAAAAAAATCTAAGCTTCAGTTCACTTGTTAAAAATATTGAATATATTTATGTTGGCCAGTATGCAACAATCTTCATGAAAATATAGAAGAATGTAACTTACACTCCGAACTTGACAGAACAAACAGTCCTATCAGGATAGACCAGTGTGAACATTAAAAGATAGAAAACGACCTCAGGTAATTGTTAGTGTGAGTAATGTGACAAGACCTCAGGTGATCGTGTATTTTGTCTCCTGGAGTCGCAGCATGAGACATCACGTGAGAGGAGCAGAACACTTGTTTCTTCCTTTAAAAGCACAGAAATGCCCAATGGTCACCTCTAGATACAGACAGTGGTTGAATCGGGGACTTTCTAATGAATTCTAATGAATTCCTGATGCCCCGCTGGTTCAAATACAGTTGCCTTCTACTTCCAATGGTTCATTCATAGAAATGTGGAGAAAGTCACCATTTTTTGCATATTTCAACATAGCTCAGGTGGTTCTGAACTTATGAAAAAATGTCAAATACTCAAAAACAAAACAAGGAAGCAAGAAGTAAGTGTTGCTTCTTGCAGACATGTTTATGGCCTTCTATGGCTAATTTACTCAGTCGCAAATCCCTGTCCTATTAAACACCACTTTGCAGACACAACTACCACACCTCGACTTCTAAGAGCCCATATAATTTTTAGAGACTTCCTACTTCCTTGCTTAACTCTCAGTTTGCTTCTAAGCAAAGGAAACTCTTTACAACCCATAAGATTGAAAATGATCTCCTAGGGTCCTTGATGGTGGCAAATGTGGGTCTTTATTGAGTTCATTTTCTGGTCTGAGAGACACATTTTCCCCTAGGTGATTCACAAAACTATTGTGACTGATGGGATGAATAATGTGAATTCAAGGGGAAAGGAGGTCTTTTCTTTCTGAAAACAGAATTAGCCCATGACAAGCTTAATGATAATTTTAACACTTAAGTAAGCAAATATAATGATATATGCTTAAGACTATGTAAGCAAATAAACCACTTCTACAATGATAATTAAATATTTATGTTGCCAGAAAACAGAAAGAGGTAAAATTATCATATTTGAAACATAGTAAGTGAATCTGAAGAAATAGTAATAAATTGATATGCTATTGAAATAATAAACATTAAATATCTCAATATAAAATATTCAGCCTGTTAAATTTCTTAAGATATGTTTAGTTTGCTAAGAATAAGAAATAAGCTTATTAATAAACTCTTTTTCAGCACATTTCTTCATTTAAAGAGCTGCAGAGAAAGAGGCGAGGAAGCGGGTGGAGGCTTCGGCCAGGCCATCTCTCATCCTTGTTGCTTACAACACCCATAAACTTTGTTCCGTAAAAGAATTTGGTCTGCAGGCAGCAAATAAAGTTTTATTTTTCCCTCACATATAAAATGCACCCCAGACAGACCACCAGCCTGTAGTTATAAAACCAAGAACCTCAGGGTTTATTTGCTGGTACAGGTTTGAATATTAAAAGTCACATGTGGAAATACGATTGTGAGGACACTGACTTCCGTTTGAAAAAGACATGGTGGTGATGGAATGCTTGTGTATTCTCAGTCTTTGTACTTGCCTTTTGGAAAACTTGAAAACAATAAGGTGATATTCATCAAGAAATCTATGAAGGTGTCAGGTAGCTGGCAGAATTCCTCAAGGAAATAAATGTCATGTTAGTGTAAGATACAAGCAAATGGCTTGAAGAGAACTAGCAATGGAAGTCGTTTCTGTTACTTTTCCATCGCTCATAACTAAATTACCCAGCACCAACAAAGATTTATTTTGGCTCACGGTTTAAGAAAATTCAGCCCATTGTAGTTGGGAGGGCAGAATGGGACAGTTCAGTTCACATCGTGATAGGTAAAAGACAGAGAATACGGGAAGCAGGCAATTTTCATATATCCCTCAGAGCCCACCCCCAGTGAGCTTCTCCTTTCATTAAGCAGCACCTCCAAACTTTACACAGCCCAAATCATGCCACACTATCCAGGACAAAACATTAAAAGTGAAACTTTGGGGTACATTCCATTTCTAATCCCAAAGTGTACACCAAAAGCTATAGATTATTTGGAAGGAAAAAAAAAAAAAACCTTCAGCTCATTCCTCAGTTAGTGCATATTTACTAGATGTAAAACAGATTTTTTTGGGGGGGCTTCATTTTTCTGTTTTTTCAAGGTAGGGTCTCACTCTAGCCCAGGCTGACCTGGAATTCACTATGTAGTCTCAGGGTGGCCTCAAACTCATGGCGATCCTCCTACCTTTGCCTCCCGAATGCTAGGATTAAAGGCGTGTGCCACCACGCCCGGCTTGTATAACAGATTTGCAGAGTGAATGCTCATGGTAGCACCTTAGAGTATTTACTTTGTGTCTTGTCATACCTAAGTGCTTCATGCGGATTACTCAGCTCTCAGTCACTGTGTAAGGCAAGGACCGTCCCCGAGAAGAATGCAAGGGACATAGGTAATGTTCTTACTATCATATAGCTTGTAAGAACAGAGCTGGGATATGGAACCAGAGACTATGCATCCAGAAGTTATACTCATGTTAAGATGTGCTTTTCAGAACCCAGAAGTTCCACTCCTGACTGCCTGCCTAACTAAACTAAAAACATATGTGTATATACATATATATGTAATATATGTATATATGTATACACAGTTACGATAAACAATAAAAATAAATAGTCATAAATCTAAATAGAATACAGAGCAACACCCAAAATTGGTTAAGTGAAAGACATTAAAATGAAAAATATCACTGTGGCCAACACAATTCTAGAACAGCCCTAAAGGTTTTTGTTTTCTGTGTACATGTTGTATCATCTGTACCTTTGAGTTTGGAAAGGACTGGTAATTATGATGGACCAGTCGCTCCTGTGCTTTGGCTATACTGTATGGAAAAGGTGAAGAGATCATGCAAACATAATCAGGTCAATCATTAGGTTAATTATTTGAAATTGTTCTGGGTGGGCATGGCCTAATCTGTCAAGTACTTTTAAAGATATTTCCTGACCTCCTCAAAGAAGAAATGGAAAATAAGAGATTCCTTTATCAGCTTTGGAGAAAAAGTGTTGTGAATCACCTGTGGGGTTGGGGTTGTGTAGCTGTGGAGCTGAGGAGATAAAAGTTATCTTCACTTGACAGCCATCAAGGGAACGCAAGCTTTAGTCTCACTGCAGTTTGGTAAGACGGAGTGCAGAGTCCTGTCCTGGACTTCTGTCCTCTGGAAACGGTGGGTCAGAGAAGGTACAGTTTAATCCCCAAGTTTGTATTAACTTGGTACACAGCAAAGAACAATTAATTTGGGACATACTGCATCATTGCACTTTCATTTGATGTGCAGAGGAAGGTTCTGTAACCTGAACCACGTCTGTAGCGCTTGATAAAATAACCTATCCTGTGAAGATCAGGTGTGTGAGTGTGTGTGTGTGTGTGTGTGTGTGTGTGTGTGTGTGTAGGGAAGTATCCTGTGTTCTAGCTCAGAGAACTGGGAACCTAACCCAAAGTTGTGATGCTCAGAACAGAGGTCTGAAGAAATTCAGAAATGCCTTGAGGTGTGAACTATGGTGTGGCATGAAGCCCCAAACTTTGACCAACTTTGAGCACTACATGCACACAGCAGACTATGGCAGGAGTACATGTCTAAGAGAAATGACCTGCTATGGGGACCTTTGACAAAAGGCAAGGCCATTCTCCAGTAGGGGTGAAAAAGTCCATGGCAGGATGTAAGATTACTTGGCATAGAAAAGACCTGGAAAGGTTGATGGTATCTCAAGGAAGAACACAGCAAATACCGACTTGCAATGACCTCCACGTGGAAGATACTAGCTCCTCTAATAACAGGTAGTGACCATCTTTGGTGAAGTAAAGGTGACCTTGAAACAAATGGAAAGATTGACATTTTTAGCAGCATAGAATTAGGTACAAGACAGTAGAGCTAAATGAAAATTTCAGATCTGACACACATATTATGGGAAATAAAAACTTAGCCACTTGGGCTTCAAAACAGATTTGAGATGAGGAAGAGAAGAGCAGGTGACTTTAAAAATAACTAAATGAAATAGCAAAGCTGGGGGCTGATGGAGGTAATGCAGGAAGCCTGAGGGGTCACGCAGCATCACCAAGCTAAATCATGCCTTGGCTGCCTCTGGACCTTGAAAAACACAGGCCTATGTCGTGAATCACGTCTGCTGCTGACCTCAGCAAGACAAGCAGTGACCAGGAAAGAAGGAAGATGGCCTCAAAGGCTAGAGGACAGTGAGTGACAGGATGTCAAGATGAACCAAGAGCCCTTTGTCCCTTCACTGCCATGTCACTTAAAGCATAGTGTTTTCTCACAGCTCTCTGAAGGAGCTTTGCTGACAATGGAGGCGGGCAGAGAAGCAACAGAGAATGTTAAAGTATTATGGAATGGATGAGCTTCTCTCCTCCCTGTGAGCTAGCTTAGATTGGCCAGATGGACACAGTGTGAAGGAGGTGGGAAAGTGGCACCCAGGAGTCAGGTCAGCCTGTGGGGGATGACAAGTGGCATGGACAGGTGAGGAGGAAGGTCTGGGAAACTTCCTGTCCACAGGACTGAGGTACACTGGAAACTACTGGTTCTATCCTGCCAGGTTAAGTTTGAGGTGCCTGAAAGATGTCACTGGAGTTAAATCTAAAGTGTACCTCAGGAGAGATGTTCTAGAACAGTGTTCTAAATACTAAATTTATCCTCCCAGGGCGAGAATGTCAAGGAAAGGTTGAGAGTTGACAGGTAAAGGCCATAGTCCTTTGGACTATGTTGAGACAAAAGGACCAAGAGAATGGCATGGTGCTGCCGCCGACCTCCGAGGACTTTCCCCAGGGAAGAATGGAAAATATTTAATGCATTTATCAAAGGTGACAGCGCTTACTGATGCAGTTTTGATAAGCTTCCATGGAACTGAAAAGAAAAAATGCATGATTTTGGCAGTGTTTCTGACATTTAAGAGAAAAGAAATGAGGGAAGTAAGCTCAGGTGAGCTGTAAGAATTGCAATATTCACATTCTGTTTATTTCCATCAGAACTTGATGAATCTGGGGCTAAGACCTCCGTAATGAACAGCTGGAAGACGGCTTCTTTGCCACACCCCCTGGAAGCTGGATTCCTTAGCTTTGCAGCCTGTTTATTAATAAGTCTTAGGAATGTAAAAAAGAGAAAGCAGTGTTAGGATAATGTTGTGTACGTGGGACTGTGGATGCTAAATGTTATTGTCTACAGCAGTGATTGTTGGACAGGAAGGAGGCAGCTGGCTCTCTGTGGCTCTCACAGGAAGACATCTACCTCACCAGGCTAGCACAGTTAGAAAAATTTTAAATGCACAAATGAAGATGGATCATTTTCCCAGACCAACTGCTTCTCTTTCTAGTGCTGTTTTGCCCCGAGATTACACAAAAGGATGGTTTTATAGCCACGGAATGTAGCGCATCTGTGGATACAATCTATACTATGACAGGAACCTATTTCGAAATGGGAAGGGATTGTGGAAAGATTGTCTGGGAAAGCTGCATGTGTCACCCTGTCTCACATATCGTGTAAGTTAGGCAACCCTCCAGCCACTGTTAAACTCTAGGCTTCACACCTTAGAATCATCTTGACGTTATACTTCCTCCCTTCAGTTTTCATTCTAAAACACAGTCTGTTCCAGATGCAAGAAACAGTGCTGATAATGACCTTTGTCCCTGGACATTTTCTGCAGCTCTTTTTCCCCAAATTCAGGGATTAGCCTGCCCTGCTGTGAGGCCAAGCTACCAGCATCCCAGTCCAGACTCCAGACTCATCTAAGACCACTTTTTCCTTAGGATTCACTAATTTTCAAAACAATGGAGTTTTGAAGTCTTTCATAAAGAGACCCCAGGAACCTGAAACAATATTGAAATTAAGCTGAGTGTTTGAAAACATTATCGTTTGTCCCCCCCCACCACCACCCAACCCCTTTGCTTTTATTCTCTGTTCTTGGAGTGATGGGAAGGAGGTAAAACCTCACAGCTACCTGGAGTGTGTCACTTACTTACTCCTAGGGGTGTGAAGCCCTGTAAATCTTGGCTCTGCCCCGGCGAGGAGCTGATTAAAGTGTGCTGGCTGGCTCTGGTGCTCCGTTGTTTCCCTCATTTCCACTGTCATTGCCAAGTGTGGGCAGTAACCGACAGGGCTCCCTGTTTTGCCTCTGCCAAGTGAAATGTTTTGAAATTAAAAATCTGAAGAAATAGCGCAATGAGTGCTCGATCAGGTGGTTTCTCCTTAGGAAACTGCTTAATGGGGGGAATTCAGAACTACCTCCCAGTGGAGGCTCTCAAACGGAACTCAAATTTAAAGAAACAGGACTTTGTTCTTCCGTTAGATAGATGGGAGAAATTAAAACCGATCCATAATATCACTACAATTTAGACTATGCTTTCATCTATGAATATAAGTATGCAAATGAATACGTATTATAATAATAACTACATGTATAACGATATATGTTTCAATGCTTAGAAGATTTTTTTGGATTAAAAATAAGTCCGTGAAACTATGTGAATGTTTGTGTAATAGTCTGCTACCTGAAGTACCAATTTATTTCCTATTACTGCTATGCAAATATTTTTCCCTTAATTGCAAACCCTTATGAAAAATATACAGTGTGTGAAGTCTATTTATTGGATGCTGAGATCAAGCCTAGGTTTTGGCATGTGCGAGGCAAGCCCTGTACCCCTGAGTGACATCCCCAGCCCTGTAACGGACGTTTGTGTTCATAAATGTTGGACCTTTATGTGATGATTTCCCTACATTGATTTTCTTGAAATCCAATCATCAGGTTAAAAGATGTGACATTTTTATTTGTTTACTTATTTACTTAGTTTTTGTTTGTTTGTTTGTTTGTTTTTATTTTATTTTATTTTATTTTGTTTTTCGAGGTAGGGTCTTACTCCAGCTCAGGCTGACCTGGAACCTACTATGTAGTCTCAGGGTGGCCTCGAACTCACAGTGATCCTCCTACCTCTGCCTCCCGAGCGCTGGGATTAAAGGCGTGAGCCACTATGCCCAGCTCTAGTTTTTTTTTTTTTTTTTTTTTTTTTAACTAACTTTTTCTTGTGAGGAAACCCAGGCGTATCTCAAGTTCCTCTTGTTCCAGCCTTCCAAACACTTGGATTAACATTTTTAAAATCCTGATGTCATTCTACCCCTAGAAATGTTGTAGTTTGTATGGTCACATCCTTGCCGTTGTTTAGGAACTTGTTTTTAATAGGACTCGTTCTGATTTTAGATAGTTACTGACTATAGTTCATTATCTTTACCTCTATTTCTCTCATTGAGTGATGATCTATTTAATATTGGTTTTCATTTCCACTAAACTCTTTACTCATGACATGTCCTGTTTTTCTATTGTATGATAATGATTTTTTCAGAGATCACTATAAATTAGAGCAATGTAATATTTTGGCTAAATTTTTGTTACAAATATGCTTCCAGTTTGTCGCTAGTCTTTTTGTTATGACTATATTTTTAACCAGGATTTACTCCATAGTGATGCAGTCATTTTATTTTTAAATTCCTGTGTTATTTTTAATGTTTCTCCACTTCTAAATTTTAATACTCTAACATTGTTGTAAGCACTTATTTATTTATTTATCTATTTGCAAGGAAAGAAAGAAAAAGAGAAAGAGAGAGAAGAGAGAATGGGCACACCAGGGCTTCCAGCTGCCTCAAACAAGCACTAGATGCATGCGCCACCTTGTGCATCTGGTTTTATGTGAGTACTGGAGAATGGTTGTTAGGCTTTGCAGTCAAGCGCCTATTCCATGGAGTCATCTCTCAGCCCCTATTGTAAGCATTTTTTTAACTACTGGTTTTAGTTTAAATATTTAAAGCTTGGATTGTATCCGAGAATTTACCTCGGCACTCAGCATCCTGAGAATCCAATGTCGACTACCTTCATTGTTAATAAAGTTTCTCTTAAATACTGTATATTAGTATTTAATTCATTATTAATTTAATTTACTTATCAATATTAAATACTCTATCATTTCCGATTCTTGTAGATCGTCCTCTTGTAATTACTTCTCACGTTCAGTCACACTGTACTGTCATTGGTGTGCTACTGTTTGAAGCATATGACGTGTGCTTCTTAATTTTTCTTTAGATGAGGGTTATCATCCCATTGTGCAGATTAGAAAGACAAGCGCCATCAGGATTTTAACTGGAGTTTTGTTAAAATGATAGGCAGCCTTTCTGTGGCTCAGTTACTTAAAATGTGTACCAAGAGATTGTGCAAAGCAGAGACCTTGCTCCAATGCATGCAAGTCTTAGATAACAGTGTACTGTGCAAAGTGAGAAGAGCCAGCAGAGGTGTGTGCACAAACCTTTACAGCCAGCTTCCAGATGTCTTGGGCATATTTATTATCACTAAATTACTTTGTTTTTAAATATTTCTCAAGGAAATTTTGGCATTCTTTGTATGAGTTAAAATATTTTAAGATATCCTAGTGATTTTACATTTACTTTAAATCTTTTTAAAACATAATTTAACTATTCATTAAATAGGAAATTTGATAATTGTGTCTGGTTTCTTTTCTGAATTCTAGTAATTTATAAGTAAACTTTCCTTTTTCCTAATTGTTCTCTTTATTCTCCTGGACAAGTCAATCAGCTCTTGCCTACCCCTTGTTCTCTGGTAATTATATTCATTCTTTTCACCTCATGTTTAACTAAATAAATAGTTCATAATCTTATAAAAAATTAAATATGGCTACTGATAGCAACTATCAATGCCTTTTAAAACTTAGATTGAGGTGTCCCTCTTGTTTTATTGATGAACATTATGTCTCTTTTAGTTTAAGATAAATAATAAATTGATGATACATAGGGATTGTTTGTTCTCTTTCTGATTCTCTCAGGATTTAATCAGGTTATTTTATTATTAATATCACTAATTACATTCTGAGCTTTTGTTGAAACTTTAAGACACCTTTTTCTTTCAACTTACTGATGGACAATTCCATAGCACTGTATTTACCAGCACTGAAATTATTTGGTGTATTTGAGGAGCAACCCTTTTTGGCTGAGGAGAATAATTCCTGTGTTTCCAACCTGTGATTTGTGTTCTGAAGGGATATATACATTGATAAGACGCTATCCTTTGTCTTGTTGTGATTTCAGTTTCTAAGGGGATCAATGCTCTGTGTTCTCTGTGATTAGTTTCTACATGATTGTGTTCTGCAAATGTGTGCAGCTTAAACCTTTTTGCACTAAAAATTCTTTCCTCTTCTAACACAAAATTATTTACAAAAACATTTCATGTGTACGTGAAGAACAAATCAGTATCCTTTTACATAGTGTTTAGTTTGAATTGTCTTTTCTAAACAATACATTAACTCTAATCAGCGCTCTGGTCTTTGTTTTGAGTATTTGTTATATCAGAACTCAAAGGAGTCCTTACGAACACAACAGTGATGAAGAACTGTCCCTCACATTTTAAGGAATTGGGGGTTTTCATCTAAAACTAATTAAAAACTAGGGCCATGATTTGACCTTTTGGAATATAGACGAGTTATTTTTTTCTCCTTCTACTCGCATGCTGTTTTGTATGCAATCGGTGTTGCCACACACACTGTTTTATACATCAGTGACTCTTTAATATTTTCTTCTGGTCATGAGTGCAAATTTGGAGAAAATGCAGCAAAAGCTCTTCCAGAATTGTGCCTGCTTAACTGTGTCTCCTGGTCTCCCATTCAAATGCCTCCGTCAGCCAGGATGGATGGTTCGCTGCCTCCAGCTCAAGCCAGCTTGATCCCATCTTTCTTTGTTCCTATGAAATTCTTTCTTCTGTGCCTCTTCCTCTGTCTACTGGTTTCATGCTCAGGCTGGTCTCATGCACTGTGGCAAGAAGGCCATTGAACTCAAGGTTTCATGTCCTTAAACCTACATGTTTCATCTTAAAGCGGGAGACCATTATTATTGGTCAGCTTCCCTTTATATGTATAATAGTAGCAGCATTCCTATTGAAGCCACTCCTACAAACTGGAGTTGGCTGAATTTTCCGAGCTAAGTTAGGAAATGAGGGTGGGTCATAATAAAACCTGGGTCTTGTGAGGCAGGAAGAGCAGAATTCAGCCACAAATGGCATAAGGGCGTTTTACTTCTAAGTATGAGTACGTCTCACTACATCAATTAGAAAAGCATCAGGCACAAATGTTCAGTAGATGAAAATTGTTATTATTGGTAACCTTTTCATATTGTTTCTCTTTTCCTAGTGAGCAGCCTGTACTTGATTTTAAGGATCTGACTGAATCCTGCTTTTTCAGTGGACGATTTTGTATCATTTCCTACTGTTCCCAGAATTCCCACTTACAAGTCAGTTCTGTCATCCTGTGTTATAACTGCTGAGCATCCTGTCTCACTTTACATTTGCCTAGATTTTTGCCTTTTGTATTTGAACTGCACGCATTTCCTTATCTTCCAATGATTTTTATAAATATATATTTTATTTATTTATTTATTTAAGAGAAAGAGGCAGAGAGAGAGGGGAGGGAGCGAAGGAGAGAATGGGCACACCAGGGCCTCCAGCCACTGCAAACGAACTCCAGATGCATGTGCCCCTTGTATATCTGGCTTTCGTGGGTCCTAGAGAATCGAACCAGGATCCTTTGGCTTTGCAGGCAAACGCCTTAACCACTAAGCCATCTCTCTAGCCCCATCCAATGATTTTTTAATGCGTAATTATTTTTAAATTTCCTTAAGTGGCTAAGTTTAAGGTGTGAGATTCCGTGAGCCTATGTGGGTCTACTCATTTTGATGATGAATAGAATAGCATAGGTCTTTCATCAATTCCTGTGTGACAACAAGACAAAGTATACTGTGGTTTTTTCCCTTCCCCAATTATCTAGTATTTGCTTATATGATCTTCAGGAATAGACACAAATGACTAGTTTAAATTTTTTTAATTTAGTTTTTAAGAATTCACATATTTCTTTGTCCACATGGCCTTACCCCTCTCCATCCCCATTGGTCTCTTTCCCCCTGGGAGAATCTCTAGCATGTATCTCTTCTTTGCCACACCTAGTGTAGTTTCTCACCAGCATCAAAGTCAAGGAAAGAAAAATGTAGCTACACTCAGTAACCGTGGGGCCTGCAACGTGAGTTCAGCCATCTTCAGTTTGAAAATATTAAATAATTAAATGCAGTGTCTGACTGGGACATGTCCAGAGTCTTTTTCTTGCCAATCAATGTTCCCATAACAATTCAGTATACAATACAGTGATAGCCACATCATTGACATTACATTGGGCATCACAAGTCATCAAATGATGACAACCATAGAGGAATATGTGAGAAGGTCATATGCAGATGTTGTATAGGAGATTTGAACATCTGTGGATGTTGGTATGCATAATTTCCTTGCCCTAGAACAAGGGCTCCTAAGTACCAAGGGTCAACTACACACCAGAAAACACAACTCTGCGGAGTAAGGACCATGGCTTATGTCATTACTCCCAGCAGTTAGTTGTCTCTCAGTTTTTGGAAGCCTCCTTTCTGAGCTTATTCATAATACTCCTTTCAACACATTAATCACTCAGTAAAACTATATTCTTGAAACAAAAGAGTCTTATTTATGATGCAATTTTTCAAATACAGTAACAAAAACACATAAATGATATTTGGCTTTTAAAAGGGGTCATTCCTTTTCATTTTTTCATCATACAAGTATAGTACATGGTTTCAGTCACAGCACCCTATTAAAGGGAAAGGAGCTGCATTTTGAAGCATCAATAAAATATAGTCTCATCATTTATCATTTCTGGCTGTACTTCGAGAAGCCCTAAAATAGACGCCATGAGAGGTGGGGGCCTGGGATCTTTGTGAAGTCTACACACAGGCAAGAGGAGGAAGACATTCATGCCATGACCTTCAGATGTAAATGCTGTTAAAATGCTAACTATGTGATAAGAAATCAACAAGATACAACACATAAAACAACAGATGTTTTCAGAGTCAAGCAAATTTATGATCATAGAGCAGATTTATAAAAAGTTATCTAATATGGAACTTGGATGTAGCCTTTGTAAATGCTGGAGAAGACCACAGGAAGGTATCACACCCTGGGAGGCAACACAACCATCCCTCCAGCATCTTCCTATGCAGGGAAACGGGTGCAAGTGAGAGTCAATGGATAGCTGTTTGTGTTAGATAAGCAGGCAGTGCAGGACCAAGTCAAGTGCCCTCCAAAGGAGCCCATGTGTTGATACCAGGGGGAGAGTGATTCTCAGATGAGTTTGGCAGTGAAAAAAGTCTGATTATGATCAGACCTGGGAGGGCCATATACCTGCCATCCTAGCATTCT
This sequence comes from Orientallactaga sibirica, assembly GCA_036365145.1. Lineage (NCBI taxonomy): Eukaryota > Metazoa > Chordata > Mammalia > Rodentia > Dipodidae > Orientallactaga > Orientallactaga sibirica. The sequence continues at coordinate 4,187,667 of JAEOAD010000463.1, read as the reverse complement.
GGAGGCAGAGGCAGGAAGAGTGACTGGTAGACAAAATAAGCACTGTCTCAAAAATAGTTTTCTGAAGGGGAACAGAGAAGGGGAGGGAAATATCATGGTTTATTGTCTGTAAGTATAGGAGTTGTCAATTAAAAATTAAAGAATATGTATATGTTCACATACATAATATATTGAGTAAATCCAGCAAAATAAGATCTATATGTATAGATAACTTTGCTAAGATGTATATTATAGGTATATATAAAACATATATACTATGATAGGTAGAATATATATATGTGTGTGTATGTATGTATGTATGTATGTATGTATGTATGTATGTATGTGTATGTATATATATATATATATATATTCGTTGCATTTGCTCTAAATTATCCTGCAAACAGAATTCCAGCTTCAATGCCATACCTCATTTTTTGAAGCACACACATGAGTACTAATAACCAATTCATTTGCCAAATTCCTTAAGGATAATCATCTAGTTTCTATAAAAAAAACCCCCTATTATTTTAAGTAACAAATAAAAGCAAGAAAACCCCATTCATTTAGGTGGTGTTGCTATAATTTATGTTTGAAGAATGATACAAAATTAGCTACAGCTTGCCCTGCCATAATGGGGAAAACCTAGCTGCAGATAGCTTAAGGGCCAAAATGTCATTCAAACCTTGATCCTGAGGTCTGAATCCAGTCTGTGATGCTCATGGGTCCTTCATGATTAAGTAGCAGTGGGAATGACTTGTGTGTCTTGGGAACACATGCTTTGAAGTCATCACTAAAATGAAACACTGCACTATCCATGAGTCATCAAGTCACTCAGGTCTAGGTACTGTTCACTCACCTGACAGAGGAGGCCACGGAGGGCCACGAAAGCCAGGGCCACGGGTGTCCTGACGCGGCACTTTGAGCAGTGCCCACCAGCAAGCATGGTTGCAGAGCGGATGCCAGTCCAGGCATGATCAACTGAGGCAAGTCCATGAGGTTGCTGTTCCCGTCTCTCCCACGTGTCCTTTCCCGATGTCATTTTAGCCCCTGTGAATTGTTCTTCAAGGTTATGTTGATCACACCACTGATACTGCTGGAAGCTGTGTTTTGAGTGTGCAATTTTGACTCATTAATGAAGAGGCTGGAACATCTGCAGGTCATGGAAAGGGTCCAGTGAAACTAAAATATTCCTGGTGAGCCATCACACAGCCATGAACCTGACTGACTTTAAAATCACTGGAAGTGCCAAATATCCTTGACAGCGACCCTTGCATGGATAGTAGAAGCGCCCTGCCCAGCTTTGCAGTGGATACCTTGGAGGATAGAAAAACATAAAATATGTAGTAAAGGCGCTTACTAGCCAGGAGTGTAAGACAAAAATTAAACACATAAAACAATCACAGAGTGGAGAATAATGGTTATAATTAATTGCTCAGTTGTTTCCTGTGGATCAAAAATGTTACAACATTAGAAAATATGTGTGCCCATATGATATGGGACATTTCTACATATCAAAAAGTTTCAGAAGTAATGTTGCTTCTCAAGAGTCTGTCTAGATGAGAGAATTTATTTACTTCTAGACGAATCAGTTTTATTATCACCTGAGGAACTGTTGGAAGCAAACAGTCCTTAGAGTTGAGCCCAATAAAAGAAGTGCTCAGATAAATTTTCCTGGCCCTTTGGCACAGCGGCTCTTCCTGTATAATATGTGATCAACAGGTGTACTAAGACCTTGTCCATTGCTTCATAGCCTCTCTGCATCAAATTGCACACACCCTGGGTGTGCGGGATGCTGATTTTCTCCAGGATCAGACATCATGGAAAAATATACTTTTTCTTCTGCCATGTTGGAGATTGAGTCCAGCACTCTACCATTGAATTATATAGCCTCAGCCTTTTTTGTTTGTTTGTTTGTTTTTTTTGGAGAGGGTTTTATATTCCAGGCAGATCTTGAATTCATGATCCTCTTGTCTCAGTTTGCATGTAGATGAGATTATAATCTTGTGCCACCAAGCTGGACAATAATACACATTTTGAAGACATTTGTTTTTTCATTTATGCTATCCGTACTCAACATATCATGATTTGCAAGTATGTCTGGAATAAAGTAAGGTGTACAATAAATATAATTTCAGTGAGACAAACGATAATAATTAACAGCACCTGCTCACTTCTAATATTGTTTTCAGTTGGCTGGATATCTTATTACGACAGAGAAAGAAAGGCAGTGACAAAAATGATGATTTGGGTTTGAGAAAGAAATTACAGCAAGGAATGGGGTGGTGTGAATGTGGGATATCCTCATCTCCTCATGTATGATTTGGGATTAAATGCCTTGCTTAATCTCCAGCCGGTAGAATCTTTGGGAGTTGGAGACTCACTGAAGGAGGTGTGTCACTTGGGGGAAGGCCTTGGTGTTCCTTAATCCCGCCCCACTGGATTTCAGGGCCTCAGTCTTGCTGCTTCCTCCCAGCTGATGTGACAAGATGTGAAGTTCTGCTGCCACTTCTTGCAGGTTTTCCCTGCTCAGGTGGCACTTCCCCTCAGAACTGTACCTGAAATAAACACTTTCCTTCCATAACCTGCTTCTTGGGGTCAGGTGTTTCATCTCAGCAACCAGAAGGCCATTTCTCCAGGAAAGTTGCTAATCAAGAAAGATTATCATTTTATAATATGAAGAATCCCCAAACGACACACAGCTATGATTTCAACATGGGAATAATATATTATCACTTTAGTGGAAAGAAAAACGAAACAAAAAACTTAAACCAGTTCTTAGATTTCTTATTGTTAGGGTTAGCGTTTCATAGAACAGAAATCCTCTGGTGTGTTGAAGAAGCAACAGATCTATAAATGGGATGTATGGCTGAAAGACTTTTCTCTGCCTGTGTTCTGGGAAGATCTGTGGTAAGGGTCTAGTGCTATGTTGAGTAAGCTAGTCTGTAGGAACTACACAACTCCAGGAAATATGTGGAAATGACCTAAGTGTAAGTTAATTTAAACCTTGATGTCCAGAATTCACTTATGAAATTTTAGCATTTTTCTATATTTTAGCATTGCTAATATATTCAATGGTAAAATGAATTATATGAATTTCTTGTTTTGTTAAACATTCATTAAAGTGATCAATTCTAGGAAATCATGTAACTATGGTAATTTAAGGGACACAAAGAGGAATGGAATATGTCCCCTGCCTGTAACCCACAGGAGGAAGGAGGAAGTGAGTTTTGAACTGCCTGTTAATGGTCGTGGCGGCTTTGTAATTGATGGTTATGGATCCTACGGTGTTCTGTTAACAATGCACATTTACTTTGGGACATCATAAAAATTCCTTTCCATTGAATACACAATTTTTTGATACATTTTTAAGAGAAACAAACAATAAACCATGTCTCTAATGGCTCATTTGAATGGTAAAGTGTCCAGACCTTGTATAACTGATGTGTGGATTAACTGACTTATTATTTACAAACTGAACAGTTGATATTCATGACTTGCATGTGAAAAGTAGATAAAGATTAAATCTATCAAGTTGAAAGTTAAATGATGCCTATTTTTTGGTTTTAAAAGTAACTCCAAATCAATTGACCTCAAAGTAATCAAACTTAGGTTCACTGGGCAACATATATTATATCTTTGGATATATATTAGTCCAGCTGGGCCATTCTGGGTGGCAGAATATGGTAGAATGAAACTATAAGCCACTGGCTCTGCCACACAGAACGCTGAACTGTCAGGGTTCTATTTTTTTTCCCCCCAGATTCTGTGGCTCAGGCACCCGCCAAGCAGGAGATTTGCGATGAATAGCGCCCATATTGATTTTTCCATAATGGAGTGTAAAAGAAAAATGGATAGGTTTTGTTGCAGGTATTTTCATGGGGTACTAAATTGGAGGATTAGTCGCAAACAGCAGTACTGATAAAGTCTGCTGTCCATCTTGATGGTTGGGTCTTTCTATTAAAATGACACATAAATAACCTATTATATCCCCCACCCATGGAAATTCAAATGCACCTGTCAACTTGATAAAGCACTTGCCTGGAGGGAAGCACTGTTTACATTTTCACTCCATTCTTCAGAAAAAGTGAGATTCTAATTATTTCTCCCACTGTAAATTAATGCTGACTATGATGGTTAGCATATCTCCCTATTGTTCCATCTTTTGGAAAGTTAAATAATAGAACTGATTCATCATCTATTATGCACCGTGTGTTTTATGACAGCCTTTCTATGCTGTTGCCACCTCCTCTCTCCATAAATGCTCATTTTTTTCCCCTCTGACTCCTGTGTTTTCTGCATCTTTCTCTTCTCTAGTCTTTGAGAAATCTTTGTGGATGCTCAACTAGTTCTGAACTTTGAGTTTCCAGCCTCTTGAATTGCTTGTTTCCTTCCTTGATTGAAAAGCACACACACTCAATATTCAGCTGCCCATTACCTGTTTCCAGGCAGCATGTTTTATGACGTAATTGTTAGTTTCCTCCTGGGAAATTTCCCCATATATGACTTGGTTCTATCTTTTTAAGTCACTGAGTTAATTTTTTTTCTGAGTAATTCAATCTTCCTCTATTATTCTCATGGTTATCTCTTCGTTAATATTTTGCTTTTTTGGTTCATATTTGTGATGATCATTACTTTAAATTAGACTACTTCTAATAAGCTCTTTTATTCTAAATATTTCTCTTTTTAGCACTCCTTTCAGATCCTCCCCCACAGGCTCTAACCACTACCAAGAAGGTGATTTCTTCATGGGGAGATATAAAGTCCACATAAAATTCTTGAAACAACCCAATAAGTCACCTAAGGTAAATGAACATAATACTACTTTGCTACTTTATAATCCTGAATCCAGAACTTTCTAATGTCTCCTGTACATCCATACTCACTCATATATTTGTTGGTTTATATATCCAGTTTATTCAACTCTATGTGACTCCTAGATGGTTTTGGAATTGAAAATACCTGAAAGGTAAATGGTGAAAAAAATAATAATTTAAAATGCTCTTTTTAAGCATTTCAGGGCTTTTGACTACTGTGTACAGCTATTATTATTTTTTTTTTCAATATCTCCACGGGTTGAACTGAATCCCCAGTTGTTCTTCATCTCCAGTTTCTGAGCAAATTTCTCACAGTCTTCTCACATGTCTGCTCCTTTCCACAAGTAACTTCCTGCCTCCATCCAAGATGCTGTACCAAGAACATTGGCAAACTTAAATCAGGTATTTTGAACATAAGCAATTTGAAAGTCTGTAACCTTCTATTGAATTAATTTAGCAAACACTAAATTAATAACAATACCTTTAGGTATAAATAGTAAAGCAATTTGATAACTTCATTATTTGCAATGCTTTAGTTTTGAAATAAATTGTTAACAATTAATTTGGCCTTAAAATCTCTCATTTCCCCATGAACAAAGGGCATTACTATATTTTTGTAGTTTCTAAGACAATATATCAAACAATTTGGAGAAACATTGCAGTATACTTTCTATTAGCTATCACTTCCTTTGCAACCTTTTGGTTTTATGCTATAATTTATATTTGTGCTAGTGAAAATTTGGGTATGAGTTCCATCTCTCTGCCTCAATTTTTGCAAAGGGAGTGGATGGAGTATAGTAGCTGATACATTTATTGGTTTTTAGTAGACTTAACAGCAAGATAACAGGCTTGATAGAATTAACGGTCTGAAAACTGACAGCAAATACTGTATTGTGAATGTGGACCCAGCTGCTACATGGTCTTCAGTAAGATATGTAGCTATGGTTGCAAAAAAGATAGTAATAAATTATTATAAATGGTTTTAGCTACTTTCTGAGTCTTTCAATTGATTTTATTTGAAATAAAGAATAGACTAAACCTATTTTATTTTAAATTTTTCACAATTTCATGCATGTATATAATGTGTTTTGCTCGTATTCACCCCATATTATCCTTTCTTATCTCCTTCCAGGTCCAATCTAACCTCTTTTTTTTTTTTTAATGTAACCCACTGAATTAAATTAGGAATATTCTTTAACCCAAAATTCAGAACAGTCATGTGTGTGTATGTGGGTGTGTGTGTGGGGTGTGTGGGTGTGGGGGTGTGTGTGACAGAGAGAGACAGATGTTCTGTTCTTCTCCAACTCATCGTCACACTCTCATGTCAACTAACTCAATAAATGAAAGAAACTTGATGGTCCTGTGTGTCATTCTCTGTCACCCCAAACAATTCACAGTGCCAAGTGATCCATTTTCTTTATATGAAGAGAGTTATTCTCTTTGTTTAGTGTATATGGTTTTAGCAAAGTAAAATTACTGGACAGGTTTTATGTGAATAAGTGATCTCTTATTAAAAGTTCCGGAAATAGTTTTATTTACTCTGGACACTGAGGGTATTTGGTGTCATGGTTCTGCCTCTTGAATCTTGATTATCTGGGTGCTAAGATATGTTGATTGGTCATAATTATTTATTCTGCATGTCCCCCTTCCAGATTAAACCAAAGAGAACTACATGTAAATAAAGGGCAAGATCACAGCCTTGAAGTGTGAAATAAATGGGGACCAAGATCATGGCCCTCAAGTGCACCAAAATAAAAACACTTGATCCTATTGACTCGCTGAAAATCACTGACCTGGCAGTTTGATTAAAAGATGAACAGCAAGTTCCCTTAATTTTTTAAATATTTTACTTTATTTTATTTTATTTACTTAATTGAAAGACAGAAAATGAGAGAGAGAGGCAGATAAAGAGAGAGAATGGGCACACCAGGGCCTCCAGCCATTGCAAATGAACTCCAGACACATGTGTTACCTTGTGCATCTGGCTTAGACTGGTACTGGGGCATTGAATCTGGGTCCTTTGGTTTTGCCAGCAAGCACCTTAACTATTAAGGCATCTCTCCAGCCCTAAATATGTTTTTTATTATAAGGGCTGGGGAGGTGGGTTAATGGTTAAGGCACTTGCCTGCAAAATCTAAGGATCCAGGTTTGATTCCCCAGTACCCCCGTAAGCCAGATACACAAGGTGGCACATGTGTCTGGAGTTTGTTTGCACTGGCTAGAAGCCATGGCACGCCCATTCTCTATCTATCTGCTTCTTTCTTTCCTTCTTTCAAATAAGTAACTAAATATTTAAAAATTTTAACCCCACATTTGAGGCTGTTTTTTTCTTTCCCTTCTTTGATATGAACCCACAGGAGAAACCCAACATAGGCACAGTCTACTTGGGGATGTAGCTCTGTGCTAGAGAACTTGCCAAGCATATACAAGTTCTTAGGTTTGAACTCCAGCACTAAAAACAAAGACAAAATATCTTACTATATCAGGCTTACTTATTTCTCCTCCATTGCCCAGGATTTCCACTCTTTTGCAGATTGTTTGTAATGTACTAATAATATACTTACATTTGTGTCTCGCTTCTGTTAGCACAATGTAAGCTTTGTGTAGGCCACGCCAATATATCTCCTCCTGTCTTTCTTATGTCATCTAGCTTGCAGAAGTGATTCAAAAATATATTTTGCATACTGTAAAAGGATTTAGAACTAAATAAAATGGTAACACTAATTTCTTTTCCTATTTGTCACATACAACTGGGGAAAAGCCCTTATTTCTCTGAGACAAAGATATTAAATTAAATGTACTTATTTGCAGTCATTAAAGCATGAATATCCGTATCAACTCATTGTATGCAGATGAACTTAGCCCAGCTTTTCTTGTCCTTTCACTTTGTTGCAGGGAGAGATGCGGTTTTCTTTCTTCCTTTGAGACTCACCATCTATAAAATCAAAATAATGCTGTCTTAGTTGTGGAGTTGTTTAATGAGGCAATTAATTATCACAGAATGCATGGTGGCTCCGGAAGTAGGGGTTTTGTGTGCGTGCGAAGAGTGTTATTGCAGGAGGGCAGCCCTTGGCTTGTGGGTGGCGTGGGCGCAGGGAGGTGATGAGAGAGGCCCTTAACAGCTTGCTGGATGAGGAAAGAGACTTGTACCAGGGATGCTGGTGTCAGGAGAGAGGTTGCTTCACTGATACTTCTGGGCAAATGGAATACACTGATATAAATCGTGCAGTTGGTAAAAATGAATGGATTTCAGAAGCTTCCAAGATAAGCATGACAAAAGGCCAAGCACTATAAAACAAAGCAGCATAGCACTATAAACACTCTGGTCCAGGCTGACCTGGAATTAACTATGTAGTCTCAGGGTGGCCTCGAACTCTCAGTGATCCTCCCACCTCTGCCCATGCTTTTTAAGCTCACATATATTTAAATCACTTATGTGCTTTGCTTATTTAAATACTTATATATTTCTACAGTAAATAACATACGTAGTGCCTCTTCTGTGCCAGGCACTATTTCGTTGCCTCGTGAAGCCTCCATCTGTGTACAGGACAGTTAATAAGCAGAAGAACTAGAAAGGGCAGTTGGTGGTAGTACTTACAGGTGGTTGTGATAAAAATAAAGCATAGGGTATGGCTGGGGAGGGGGGCTGTCTTCTCTCCATTAGATTAGTCAGGAAAGATCCCCCTGATAAGGTAGCATTTGTAACTGTCTTGAAGTAGGGGTGTGGGCAGGTCCATGGGCTGGGAACACTCATGCAGAACTCATGTCGGAGCATGCTCAGTGTAGTGAGTTCATCACTCTTTCAGTTGTTCCTCCTAGACTTTTCAGCCCACGTACACTACTTGCCTGGCTTTCAAAATAACATTCATTATATTTCTATTCCTTTCAGATGATACCAAACTGTGAGGACACTAAGTTTCTGAGGTAATTTATCCTGAAAAGAACATAACACATGCACGCACGCACAAGACAGCCACACACCATCATGTTGCTTGTGTTACTCTGATTTTTTTTTTTTTTTTGGTCCACTATTAGAGAAAATTAAATCAAAAGATGGGTAAGAACCAAGTATAGGTTACCAGCATGGACATCAGGTCAGCTTTTGAAATGAAAAATTCCCAGACAGTGAGGAAAATTTCCTTACTGTGTCAAAATGGGAGAAGAAGGGGCCAGTCAGCTAAATGTTCTATGACTTGGTTTTGAATCAGGTCTGTGTCTCAGGCTGGCTTTCGGCACTTGGATATACAGGGGACCTTCCTGACCCAGTCTTCTGAGTAGCTCAGGATAGAGGTTCACTTCATCATACCACCTCTAATAAGATGCAGCAGTTAAAGGGCCAGTAATCTTCATATTATTAGATAACTTATGTTCTTTCAACTAATGATTTAATGATTGGGAACTTCAATGGTTTGGAGTCAACTTTGACCAGGGCTGGGGTACCGCATGTAGAGTTGACTATCTGGAAAGTAGAAAATGTTGGTCAGGTCTCTTTTCTTCTTGATCACTGGACTTAGTTGGCCAAACCAAGTTAATGAAGTTATTTCTCCTCAGTTTTGTCACACCAGGAACTAAAGTATTTAATTAAATAGGCAAATAGCTTTCAAATTTCCCTTTCCCCCCATGTGAGATTCAAGAGAAGAAAAGCAAACTTTGACTCTAAGAATCCAGCTCTATGGTTCAATCTTCTGGTCATGATTTGTGTGTTCTGCACTCTGAGTTTAAAATGTTCATTCCTGTAGCTGTAGCGAGTAGGGTGTGGGTGTGGGTGTGGAAGGCGCTGCTGACCACGTCATTACAATTAGTTTGCATTGAAGCAACGAATTCACCACCTGAAGGATTTATGTCACAGAACAGTGGGCGACTGAAGTAAATGGGTGCTTGTTTTTTCTCCTTCCTTTCTTCTTAATGTCTTTCCCCCACATCCCTGATTTCCCAGTTCTCTGCTAATCCCTCAGGTTCCCAGTAGTGCTTTCACCCCCAGAGTCATTGTTCACATTCCTAGCCAGTACGAACAGGAAAAACTGGCAGAAGGGAGTTCTTCTATGTTTTCACTGTTCTGAGATTAATCTGTAGGGTGTTTATATATAGATTAATCTTATTTATATATATACAAACACATATAGTCACGTTGCTACTGTTATTAACATTTGCATATCTACAGGCAAAAATCTTGGAGCTACTGCTGACCCCTTTGATTTTTCTCCTTTCATAAAATACCCTAGAACTCTTTTCCTGCATTTATTTCTTCTTCCCAGAATTTTGAAAATATCATAACCAAAGTCAAATTCATCTGGTCTTCTGATACAGTAGTTTATATACAAAACATGTTTCTGCTAACACATGTAAGATGTACTATGTTGTCGAGACACACATGGATGCATGTTAATGATGCCCCAACTGCATAAATCCTGTATGAATTAAACATAGGCAATGTTGTTAAAAAAAAAAAAAAAAAAAAATGTGTGTAAAAGTGTGGTTTCTGGCAGTGCCCTATAGTTTCCTACATTTTTCTAAATAGGCTCAAATTTACTTAAGTGCTTCTTTTATACTCCTAATAGTTATGTTAAGGAAAGCAGCATCAAGACATCGTGGTTTTACTCATCTAATTTATTTTGAGATAATATTTTATTAAATTTGTGTTGTTCCATTCCAAAAAGCATAAAGCATGAAACAAAATACTTGAAAAAATTGTTGATACACACACACACACACACACACACACACACACTCCATAGAAAAGTGAAAATGTCAAATAGACATATTCTTCCAAGATGCTGCATATATTTAAGGTTTTAGTGACTCAGTTTGGTCTGGGTTAGACTCATATGAACTAGCTCTGTTTTGGAACCACACATCTGGGGAATTCTGGATTCATCCAGGAAGAATATTCATTGTTACCATGTGAAAAACCCACCCTATTACATCTTTTCCCTCTGTAAACAGGAGTTGGCATTTGATATTAGATACAATCTTCGAATTTTTGACTTCTGTGTATATCCATGTATATTGTTACAGCCATAGTTACATGTTTGCATTCATTTAATCCTAAATGAAATATAGTTTGAATGTGTCCCCCAAAGGGAATGTGTTGACACATTAATCACCGATGCTTAATAAGAGGTGATTAGGTCTGAAAGGCTCTGGCCTCATGAACGGATTAATTGCCGTGATTGTGGGAACAGGTTGGTTATTGCAGGTGTAAATTTGCTATAAAATCAAGCTCCTCCTCCTCTTGGTTTCTCCTGTGTTTCTCTTCTGCCTTTGCCATAGGCTGATGCCTTGTGAAGGCCAGATGCTAGAGTCATTCCTAAGATCTCTTCAGCTGCTCCAACTGTGAGTTTAACAAATCCCTTGTTCTCTAGGAATTACTCATCTCAGGCATTCTACTACAGCAGTAGAAAGCAGGAAAACATCACTTTCTCAAGAAAATAAAGCATTTTTGTGAAAGATACACCTTTTCCCAAGACCCAGTTTTTTTAAATTTTTATTTATTTACTTTTTTTTTAGCAAATGGTGCAGTGCTAAACAAATGGTGAATGAGATCACCACCATCAGACTCACAACTCAATTGGAGTTCTCAGATCAAATACACAGGAGAATCACTGCATCATCCTGCATGACCTAATTTCCTGACCCTCACTCCTTGTTGGTTTGCACACTTGGAAAGGAGTGCAAATTTCAGTGAGAAAATCTACCAAAAAGCTGTTAGAGAAAATGTATCTATGCTTTAAATCTATGTACCACTGCATAATTACAATAACATAAACAACTCTAATATAAGGACATTCACATCAGACCTAATTTCATGCTGAACTATTATAATGCAATTAACAGCCTCATAGTCCTGTTTTAATTAAGCTCTGTTGTGAAATACGCAGCATTTGAACTTGTTCCGGCCTGTTTTGCCTACCATTGAATTACAGCCCTTAACTTGTTTTTCTGCTGAACTACGGCTTTCATTTAAGGATTATTGTTTACAGAGCTGGTGTTTTGTGGATTTCCCTCAATTTTTTTTGTGCCTTCAGATCGAGGCCAGCTTTAGCTCCTCAGATGTGTCCTATATGTGAAGAAGTCTCTCGATTCACTTGTCTCAATAGATTTATTAACTCACTCTGGGCTCTCCTGGAAATGCAGACCAGTTTGACTGGTTTAACAAAAGAGAATTTAGATGACAGCAGAGAGACTTGTGAAGTTAACTTCAGATTATGTGGGGCACCATAGCAGCATTCTGACCTTTGCAGAAAGGCTGAGTGGACTCCAGTTTTTCATGACTATTATTTAGTTTATCACATAAACCATTAGTTATTTACTAGAAAATGGAAAACAAAAGCATGCATAGAAAATGTGGCTTAGAGAAAAATCACATCCCGTTTACTCTTTTTATTCCTCACCCACCCTCAGTCAGAATTCTAGGGTGACCTGGTACAGCCTTAACATATCTTCTCCTTCCTCTGTTTGGGTAACCTTTGTGGCCTGAAATAAAATGTAATTGGAATTACTACAAGCGGACACTTGGTTTGGCGAGCAAATATCACAGGTCACTTTGCCATACAGTTTATTCAACAGCTAGATTTAAGGACATGGATTTTAAAAGTCAAGAGAACAGAGTTATTCAAAATTGTGTTGACCTACAGAGTCTGCGCTGGAATGAGCTATGTGACCTAGGGGAAACAAGACCGCCATTTCTTCATCCCTTTCTTCCTCGGTATCTGTCTCTCATCAACTCTTCTCCTGGTTTCATCCCTTTTATAAAACATCCATTTTCCTTTTTACCTTGCCCTACTTTCTTAACCCTAGGGAAGATTTGAAGAAGTTTTAAAGCTTAGCATCCCCAGTCGCTTGTGGCTGCCTTTAGTTGTAAGTTAGAGGATGAAGCAATTACCCAGAGGGTAAGGTGTTTTCCTGGCCAACATGAAACCGTTCAATACCTCAGCAGGTAACTGAAAAGATTCTCTTTAGTGTGATCATCTGTCTTGAGTCTTTAAACCTTTTGTGGGAGATGTTTTTGGATCTATCAGCTTTATTTGTGTGACTCTGTAATCTTGCTTTCCAGAAGGAGGTGTGAACTCCTGCAACAATACCATAGGACTTAACTGAATTTGCATTTCCTGCTGTTCATAGATGTTTTAAGGGCCCTAACTGTCTTGAGAAATAACAGCTGGAAGCTCTGGGAAGGACCAAACTTGCTTTATTCATGGCCCCAAGGAAGGAGAGAACAGTATGCTTTGTGTCTCCCCTACATAATCTTCAAGAAACCTTGAAAACACTCTGTGGGACATTACCAGTATGGACAGGCATCAGGAATTTGGATGCTTCATTTATTTCTACAAAGTTTCCCCACAGACCCAGCATAGAAAACTCCAGATCTTCCATATGAACACACAGCATCAAGAGTCATGCCTAGATGTGTCCCCATTCTGTGGCTGTGCATTCACTCACCAACATAGCAGTGTGGTGGAAAACTCTGCAATCAAAAATTTTACCACATGGTGTGTGTAATAACTCACTCATGAACATTATATTCACACCAACATGGGTACAGATGTCGGTGCTGCCTGGTTATGGTTGGGCCCTCATGGGACTGATCTGTCATACTTCTCCTTCCTAATCAGAGCTATTTGGGACAATGAAGATGCAGTCATAGGAACTAAACCCAAAGAAATAAACGTGTTATTCATGTTACAGATAGAGCTGTTTGGAAAATAGGGCTTCGCTTAATCACTCTGTAAATAAGGAGACTTGCCACAGACAACAGGAAAAAGAGTGGGAGAGAGAGAAAGAGAAGGAAGAAGAAAAACAAGAAGGAGGAGGTGAAAAAGTGAAAGAGGTATAGAAAGAGGAGGAGGAAGAAAAAGGAGAGGCTGGGAGAGGAAAAGAAACACTCTTTGGCTTCCCTTAGTCAACTTTATCAGTTCATCAGGAGAGAGAATAAGGAATGCTTGAAGAATGGGGCATAAGCACAAGGAGGTCTGAGTTGGCAGGAATAAGGATTATGTCTTAGCAAAAACCATCATATAACTAGGCTTTTGAGCAAACTGCCTAACATTTGCCTATAAAATGGAAATAATACTATAATACTACCAACTGCACAGACATGCATATTAAATTATACACACACACACACACACACACATATGTGTCTCTGTGTGTGTGTCTTTGGATGGCATAGTTATGACATCAAGACCTGTCAGTAAGTAATGCTTTCCAATTTGTTCCTCAACTCCTGGTTTTGTTTAGACGTAGGCCAGTGTCTGTCAAAGAGGTCCCTGGACAGAAGGCAATTCTTCCATTCTTTCTTTGCTTTCCTAAGATTAGGGTTAGTTTATAAAGAAAAGCAAAAAGGAAGACACGCCCAAGTAAATAAGAATTACATTTTGTTTTGTTTTGTTTTTCGAGGTAGGGTCTCACTCTAGCTCAGGCTGACCTGGAATTCGCTATGTAGTCTCAGGGTGGCCTTGAATTCATGGCAATCCTCCTACCTCTGCCTCCCGAGTGCTGGGATTAAAGGAGTGCACCACCACACCCGGCAAGAATTACATTTTTAAATGTCTTCTACACAGGTCCCTGGCCAGATTTGCAAGGCCACTCACATTTTAGAAAGGAATTAGCTTCCAAAACAGTAGTAATGGCTTTATGAATATTTCCATCTTGATTTTCTTTAAATATACACTTGCCTTCCAAGGGAGCAGCATAGCTTTGTTTTAGTATATTTCTAAGACGGAGGGACTCCCATGTTGAAGGTCACAAAGCTGTCTGCTAACTCTTGCCTCACGGGAGTTTGGCAACTGCGATTATCTGGAACCCAGTGCTCCTGCTTTCATCACCTTTCTTGTTTTCTGTGTGCCCTGAAATTAAATCTTTTCTATCCAGAAACTAGGAGCCATCTGAGAAAGGGATCTGAGTAAAGCCTGGTACGGAGCTATGTAGCAGGGTGGGTAGTTCGGTGGCCTCAGGTCTGATACTGCCTGTAATGCCTGGAGTTCACAAGGGCTCTGAGCTAAGCAGAGGACCTGTGGTGTTGGGTAATGTTATCATCGGGCTACTGGCAGATTCAGAATGCATTGTAAATAATGATAAAGTTACCATAGTTGCTAGCATGATTTTGACATTGATGGATTCCTCCTTGAGGCAGGTCCAGTGCTGGCTTGATCATTGTCCTTCCGTAATTCTAACCTGTCAGCTTGTTAGACAGCCTTATTTCAAGGGCATCACCAGCTACAGCTGTCTTGTGCTAGTGGACATCTCAGAGATATCTCTTGACCTCATCCCTCATGTCGGCTGGCAAACCACCTGGGCCGACTATGTAGAGGCAGAATGTAGGGACTCAGTCTCCAACCCAACGGCCTCTCTCCAAATCCAGGATCACGGGGTCCTCTTTGGGGGAGGTGGTCTCCAGCCTCTCTTCCTTCCAGCCAAGCCTTCATGCTGCTTTCATTTCTTGGATTCTTACACAAGTCAGTTCAAATTTCCTTTCTCATTTATAACTTCTGTTAGCTATCAAATGAGGCAGGTAACTTTATGGACAAATTCCTACATTAATGAAACTTCAAGATACCATTTCCTTTTCTTCTAATAAAACTTCATGGCTTAAGCTGAACAGTCCACATACATTCTGGTCCACCTTGATCTTGATCATATTCCACATGTGTCTATGATCTTTCCTTCTGCAATTATGAACTCCAAACTGGGCATGCTCAGGAATGTACTTCTTAACTGAGCTTTCTCAGCAGTGGGCCCATCCCTATCGTGTTCCCTATGTGAGTAACATCCCCATGTTCATCATCATTTACTTAAGGAGATGCTTCTTCTCTACTTCTTTGTCTGTTCGTGTTCTGGTTTGGCCCTCACCAGTTTTGAGCTCATTTTATTTAGTTTCATTTCTACTATCTGTTTAAGGCTGAAGTTCAGAAAGTCTTAGCATAGCATCTGGAGTCTTCACAGTATCACATGACTTTACAGATTACATCTGCCTGTGATTGTGTCACATGACCCTTTGCTGACTCTTTGACCCACTAGACACTTTTGTCTCTGGTATCTGTATCACGACTAAGCCTCTACCAGTAGCTCATATTACAGCCCACCAAGGTTGCTTGGGTGTTATTTGTAGTTGAGACATAACTGTACATATTGAGGAGTATCATATGCTTTTTGTTTTTGGTTTTTCGAGGTAGGGTCTCACTCTAGCCCAGGCTGACCTGGAATTCACTATGTAGTCTCAGGGTGGCTTCGAGCTCATGGCAATCCTCCTACCTCTGCCTCCCGAGTGCTGGGATTAAAGGCGTGCACCACCACGCCTGGCTTTGTATGATGTTTTGACACAAGTAGACATTATGCAAAGATAAAACCCAAAGTATTCAGCAGATTAGCCATCACATATTTTTATCATTTCTTTGTAGCAGCAACATTTCAAATAATCTCTTCTAGCTATTTTGAGATAAACAGTATAAAACTGTTAACCACAGTCACCCTACTATGCAACAGATTTCACGAGAGCTTAAAAACTGTAGCTTTCTACCTGTTGATCTGTTACCCACCTACTATCTCCCCTGGCAATCATGTTTGCCTACTTCACTGCCTTACCCACTCAGCCACGACTACAGGTAGTAAGACCTTATTTGTCAACATGATTTTAAAATCCACTTTTGTGAATTCAGTGTCTCTTGGATTCCACATAAGAGTGGGACCATGAGGTATTTGACTTCCCTGTGCCATTCTTGTCCCCTTTAATGTCTTCTAGGTTTGTCATTGTTATTTAAAATGACAGAATTTTGTCACCTTTTTTTGGCTTACTAGTATTCTATGAAGTATATGCACCATCTTCTCTTTGCCCATTCGTCTGTGGATGGACACTGAACATCAATTGTGTATCTTTTTTTACTTGACACCCAATTCAGGCCTTGCTCTGGTAAGGCTTCTTGGGTACACTTGTAACAATCAAACTTATTTGAACTTCAGTGTAGGCCAGTATCTTGCTGTGAATTTCTGTTGGCTTGCTAGTGCCTAAAGCATGTGATATTGCCTCAAAATTCCTGTCTTTGAATGGATAATTAGTAGCCCTTTGTGTTTAATCATATTTAAACGACTGTATAGCCTCTGCCTTTCCTCACTCTGAAACTATGGTTACCACTGAATATGGAAATTAAGAGTTCTCGAAAGCATCTATATCATCCAGCATTTGTAGAAAAAGATAATAAGGAGAGTTGCAGACCAGAAGTTTCATCAGCTACCTACAAATTTTTAAGTGGTATAGTCTACTTTTCATTACCAGGTTTTCAAGCAAGCAGTAACACAGTGTATTTTCAACTCATTCATAATTCAATTACCATCAATGAAGGCCCCACAGGGTGCATGCTATTAGACAATGAAATTGTTACCTGAGAAATCTTCGCACAAAATAAAGTTCAGAAGGATAAAAGCTAGGATTGCCTCAAAGAAAACTCATAGGTAAACATGTACAGTATACAAACTCTGGCCCTGTGTACATCAATAAAGCATCTTTAATGTTCTGGGCCACTGTTTTAGTGATATTCGGCTAGCACATATCACAGCAGAAGTCAGTGAAAAGGAGCAAAGATTTCTATTGCCTGAGAGAGCAAACAAACTCATTCATAAAACCATTTGTAAGCATTTTTTTAAATCAACACTATCATTGCCTCAGCCTGCTTGATCTTTCTACTTTGGGTTAATATGGCAGCCAATTACAGCTTCATCTGTGTAGACTTAACTTTATGGAGCACACACCAGGGACTTGTCTGTCCTTGCCTCTTAGAATATATGCCATAAAAATATGCAGGAAGTGGAGTGTAGGCACTGCACATGGCACCGACTTTCAGATTTATTGTGAAAGCATTTAAAATCAGTTATGCTCTTGCCAGAAGTTAATTAATTTTTTTTCTGTTCTTTTCTGGGTCTGGGGGCTGCAATCGTGGGGGGGGGGGCTGTGGTCTCACTAGGTGGCAGTGTATGATTACATCTGCAACAGCCGTGGCACCAAGTCCAGTGTCTCCAGCTGTGACCTCCAGCATCAAATCTCCCTGTCTGCACTTGGTCCAGGAGAAATTACTTCTCACGTATCTGTGTACAACGTCTATCCTGGTGGGTTCCAAGAGCTGTACCGTCACTTTCTCAGACTCCCGGATGGCATGATTATTGAGGTATGTATATAAGAAAATATTTTGATGGCAATTGCTCTGTATATTATAATGCATTAATATACATAGTTATTCATGTATACTTAAATGTGCATGGACTGATACCTGATTTCAAAGACTTCAATATTACTTGGCACCTAGAGTCTGATATTTCTAATACCATAGTTAGTTTGAAGATGCATTTTAGCTTTTGCCCAAACAAACAAAGATATCACATGGAAAGCAAACAAAAATGTCTATTGGTAACATATTTGAGGAAATAGGCAATAAGCAAGTCAAGTGAAATAATTCAGAAGTCTGCTTGCAATAATTTTTACTCAGGTGACATTTTTAAATACCAGTAGGCTCAACAACAACAACAAAAAGAACTGTCCTTACCTTGTAAATCCGTGGCCCTTGGCTAATAAGGACCCACACAAATAAATTAAATGCTAATGTTTGGGTTTTTTCCCTATTAGAAAAAAAATCCTGAAAATATAGGAGAGTGTCCAGTCTTGAAGTGTTTAAAATTATTTTTAAAACATTACTAGGAAATGATCTTCAAGTCATGATTTCTCCCAAGAAAAGACAGTTTTTCCAAAAGACCGATTTTTACTTTAAAAGCATCTTACACCATATTCTTAAAATCCAGAGTCACAATGTGCTGAAATCTGAAGCTCTGTTCACTGCACTTGTGTTGCTGAATAGTGAAGTCTGAGAGATTGTCACCATTTGGTGGAAATGAAGGATAGAGGAGACAAAAAAAAAAAAAAAGATATATACATATAAATCACCCCTAAATGGGACAACGTGAGTTCATTAGAATTTTAAGAGTTTGTTGGTCTACCACTTTTCTTTAAACTTGGCATTGTCTGTGTTGTGAAGCTGATGAAAGTGCGTTCTCCTAACCCTCCCTCCACATATCCTTGAAGACATTTCATGTCCTTTAGAGGCTATGCTTATGGCGGGGGGGGGGGGAGGGCTTCTCCATTTGCTCAACTGGCCACCCCACCACATTCTTTGAACATTTAAAGAGACCCACAAGCATTTTACTGAGAAAATCGTGGATGGAGCAGAAATGGTCCAATATCAGCTGGCCTCCTGCCTCTCACCAAGGCCTGGTAAGGGCGGGCACTGCAGATACCGTAGCAAAGCAGCCGGACAGCAGCTGAGAAGTGTTTCCTGCATATTTCTTTGGGAGTTTGGCTTAGGGGTTCCTCTTGGCACTTCGGTACTTTCAGACTCCTAACATCCTTACTTCAGAGGCTCTTTGTCTGAGATCAAACTACTGTGACTTAACTTTGTAAATCTGCACGAACATGTGTTTAATTATGTATGCACAAAGTGCACTGAAGTAGCATGGAAAAATAGCTACAAACGCTGTGTTCCTCCAGGAGCCTTGGAGCCACCGTGAGAAGGCAGGAGAAAGTGGCTACATGGGGATTCTGCTCTTCTCTCAAGTCTGCCTTTGCTCCATCATTGTGGCTTAGTCATTTCTCACTTCTTCACCTATTTCCTTATCTGAAAAACTGGGTTATGAATACTTATGCTACCTGGCTCACAGGGATTTGGGATAGATTAATGAGATAACATCCGCAAAAAACTTTTAGCTTTTTTTTTTAACGTTCAATAATGATCACAAGTAATACAGATGATGCCCAATTAAGTTTATTCAACTTGTGAATGTTGTTTTCAAATACCAATAATAACATTGGGGTAAAAATAAAGTCACTATGGACAAATTGAGAATTAGGGGCAGGAGGCATTAAGGACCCACCTCACTCTTGTTGCTTTTATTTTGACACCTTCACCTTTTCCCAAGGTAAATGGTGGACATGCAGTTGGGCATTGGTTAGTCCTGTCTGTGCCAATTTGAAATTCCAGCCAATATGAAACCACCTACCCCATTTCATGTCTCAGCACACACCTGAGGGCTTGCCTACTCTTGGATGTGCACTGTAAAGCTACGTTTTTACTTCGTGCTTTTCTTCATCAGCTTCCTGTTCTATGAAGTTCAGCCCACAGCAAATTATCCCCCATGTACCTTCACATGCACCTTTTCTAATGCTTATTACAAGTTCTGGATTTTAGTTTTGAGCCTTTCTAAGCTTGTTTCCAGTATGAGCTTGTGTCTCTTCAAAGACAGAAGCTGAAGAAAAAAAACAACGAGAAGCCTGGATCAGATTGAAGAATAGACAAATTTACTTTAGGCACCTGCCTTGTTACTCAAGAGACTCCAGACTTTCCTTTGTACCAAGCAGGTACTTCCTGGTCAGTCTTTGTTTCCTATCTTCCCTTCCTTCTTCCATCTGTACCTCTCTCCTTCCATCTGTACCCCTCTCCCTCCTCCCATCCTTTCTTTTCCTTCCTCTTTCCCTTTTATTCTTCCTGCCTGCCCTTCCTCCTACCCTCCCTCACTTCTCTTGAACCTTTCCTCTCTATCTCCCCCCCCACCCCCCACTAAATCTCTATGCTGGGATCAAGGTCAGGGCCTCAGGCCTGCTAGGAAGACACTGTGCTGTCCAACCCACATGGTCTGTTCTTGGTATTCAGAGCTACAAAGCCTCAAACTGGAAGGGGATGGAGCATTTATTTATTTATTTATATTTATTTATTTAAGAGAGAGAAATACAGAAATAGGGATAGAGAGAGAGAAGAGAGAGAGAGAGGAGAGAATTAGGGCCTCCAGCCACTGCAAACGAAAGATGCATGAATTTTTTCAAGGCTACGTTTAACGCTGCCATCTCTCCAGCCCGGAGCTGGTTTTTGTGGAAGTGAGAAAAAATTTTTAAGACTACCATAAAGGGACATAGGCAGACGGATGAGAGGAAGATCCTTATACTTTAAACAAAGTTGACTTCAGACTTTGGATTCCCTGTGTTTGTGAAAATATCTAGTGGATTCCCAAGAAAATCTAGCAAACTGGATTGAATTTATGCTACTTAAAGAAAATTCTGTATATTGAGGTCATTATCAATACATGAAGTAGGGGAGCCCAATATTCAAGATGCCCACTTAGAGGTACTGGTAAGACCCAGGCCACATTTTGATCAGATATTCTGATGCAGAAAAAAAACAGTAAACACAGCTGAAATAATGTATTTATAAGTTAGACATGATGTTGAGTATGACGTGCAGATGGATAAAACGTTGCTTCATCCCTGAATGTTTTATGGACATTTCTGTTTAAGGACAACTAGCTTTGTGAGGTCCTCGTGCGCTGTGGGTGAGCACAACTGCTAAACCCCTCCTGATTCTTTAAGGAATGTAGGCCAGACTTTAACTTTTTCCATTTAGAAAAAAAAAATTAAATTAACCCTGGACTTTTGAGATGGAAACAAACTATTTTCAAGTTTCTATTTATGTAGCAAGTTATGCTTTTGGAAACAGACGATTTCAGCACGATAGAGGTCAGGATTCATGAATGAAACCAACATCATATTGTCACAACACGTGATGGTGGGGCCCTTAGTCCAGGCTTCTGACCTGGGTGACACAGTTATTATGGCACCCTGTTATTTGGCTTGACCCACCCTGTCCCCCTCCAGCTGTCAGTGGTGGTCACTGGTCCTCTATTCAGGGCACTTTCTCTTCATTTTATTTTCATCAGCCCTCTGTGGGATGGATTCTAGCAAGTCCACAGCGGGGCGTGTTGTCTCCTGGTCCCCTAGGTAAGGCTATCTTCAGATAGTCTGAAAGAACAAAGTTATTGTAAAGTTTTTTCTTTCTTTTTTCTTTTTTTTTTTTTTTTGTTCTGCAAAACCTAGAATCTCGGGCAGACCTGGTGAAGATTCATCAAGTTACAAATAAGCTTCCTGTTCCCAGGGTATCCGTGGCAATTAAGAAAGTCCTTGGAGCATTAGTTGGGGTGAAATGGGAAAATGGTTTTGTCATTAGAGGCGGTGTCGCCTGGTGGTCTGAGCGGAGAGCTGGGAGCCGGGAACTCATCTGATCTAAGGAGGCTCCGCTTAGCCCTCCTGGAGGCTTCGCAAGCGGCGGAGTCTCAGGAGGCCAACCTCACCTACTTTGAATCTCCCATCTGAAGAGTTCCTTACCCAGGGCCAGGGGATACACAGCAGGAAGCCTGACTCCTCGTCTGCAAAATTAGAATATTAATACTTGGCTAAATAACAGATTAACCAATTAATAGGAGGTGTTCGGCTGATAGAAAGCAGCAGGCACAAAAAAACCCAAACACAATTTTAGGACTAGATGCTGGCTTTGGCTTAGCTGCGGAGCTTGTCTTCTGAGCAGGAGACCCAGGGCATAGAGCAGGACCCAGAGACGGGCCTTCCGTTTTGTCCCCTTCAATGTGCACAGGACGGTGCATCCTGCATGGAAGCTTTCAATACTCGCAGAGGGAGGGAGATCACCTTCTGTCCTTGAATCAAATGAACTACTCAACAAAACGTCAAAGAGTTGGGAACACTTTTGTTTTAACAGTACTATTTTAATTTCTTCCAGGAAAGATGATCCAATGTTTTGGAAAATCCTCATATCTGTATTTTGCAGACAACCAATTCTCTCTGTCTCTCTTTCTCTTTCTCTCTTTTTGTATAGGAGAAAGAGAAATAAATAATGTGGAAGAGTAATCAATGGGCAAATTCTGGAATGTGGTTCTCATAGACAACATTAAGCTGATAGAAATCTCTGCATTTTTTCAGGGAAAAAATTACTCCACTAGCTTCTTTGGTTGAAAGTCATTTCATGTTGAAGATAAAAAAATTATTTTCTCTTGTCTTTCACTTTGTACATAGTTCTAGGTTGTTCTGAAGGTTACATTGCAATTAAGTTACTTAAACAAAGTGGAAGAAAGTCACATTTTAATTGTCCAAATTTAGAACAGTGGACATCTTGTGCACAACAGTGTCCATCATGAGTCCTGCTTTTCCATGAGTATGTGCAGCATCAACAATATGCACTAAAAGGAAACAGCAACAGCAATGCTTAATGGCTTTGAACAAAATATTAAAATTGTCAGGTATACTAATCTTTTATACCTGGCTTTTAAATTCAAATTTAATAGTCCCCACTTTTATTAAATTTTTGATAAGATCTTGATAGTATTTTGCCTTTTTTTGCTAAAAATAATTATTCATTTTTAAATAAACTACAATGGGTTATCATTTTGTTAGACCTAAAAATTAAACCTTGTTATAAGAAAACAAGAAAAAAATAGAATGTAAGAGCAGAGCAGGATTCAATTATCAGACTAATATTAAAATATAATATCACAAGACAGTTTTCTGCCATAGTACATTAAAAACGCATAAGTAGATGTACTTGCTAGGTATTCAGATATATAGGAATTTATCTCTTCTTAAATATAAATTGGAAATTCTTATATGTACATTAAAAAATAAGTCATTTTGTTTTCCCTTAATAATTGGGTCAGTGAAATTTATAGTGAAATAGTCTCACGAAACTAGGCAGGGCATCTCTTTCTCACCTTGGGATTACTTTATTCTTGTATATATATTATTGATATATATTTGCATATATATTGGCAGCAAAAAGTGGAAAACTCTACAGATTGCACCTGTAAATTTTCGATGAATTCACTACACTTTAGGTACATTTTAGGTAAAAAGCTCTTTCAAATATACGATAAAAATACGGCTAGTGACTCACTTGGCTTTACTACACTGATGTCTGCTTTTCTGAGAAAAGCAGGAACATTGGTTTGCTTACATTTACTGTATATTCACATGTCATTATTCAAATTATATTAAAGATTTGACAGATCTTTTCTAAAATAGCTAGTATTGCCCCATCTTATACTATTTTTTCTGTATTTTATTTGTACTCATATTTTGAGGTAATAAATCAGTAGCAATTCTTGCCTTATATGGAACCTATATTTCCAATTTATACATATACAAAAACTTAATGAGATACTTAAAAAATATTCTTACATATAAAATAATCAGAAATTTACAGTTTCTTTGAACCTCCAAGTAATCAGAACTTATAAAAGATGTAGAAAATAATTATCTATTATATTCATGTTTATTAAAAGGAATGGATATAACAGCATTATGCTGAATAAAGAAATTTCTGTCAGATTATAAGTCACAAGAATATTTTAAAGCTATATTAAGTACATATAAGTAGTTAAAAAATAAGCTCTGACTAATCAACTATACTTATTATAATACTTATAAAAATAAGCTTTGACTTATGTACTATAGCATTTATTATGGTACTTAAATGTTTAACATAAACATTATACAGGTGAAGAATAAAGCTTTATTGAATATTTATGAAGATTGAATGTTTTATCTTGAATAAAATTTGTTCATTGTGAATTCTCTGTATCTTTCTCTCATCAAGCTGGATTTTGGACAAGAAAGATAGAAGATGATAAGTACAAAAATGCTTTGATGCTTCTTTTAATGTATTACTCTTAATTTTCTAAAATACCTGAGATATTTTTGTGATTTTTGTATTATCAATAACTTTGAAGTTAATGAATTCAGAAGGGAATGTTTGAGACGAACTCTTTCAAGTATGTGATTTCTACCACATTCCATTTAGAAAGGTTGTCTAATTCAGATTTCTACAAAGATCAAAGGATTCACTCATGAACAAAATCCAAACAACAAATAACCCTAAAATAATTATGTCTTCTTATCTTTATGCACAGAAATATTGGTGAATATTTTATACATCTTGCAACTGTGCCAGTATAAAAGAATCAGCTATAAATATGTTTTTCTCTTTCAGACTTCATAGAAATATCGGTTTCTTCATTTTAGCTTACAGAATAAATTCCTCCGTAACTACCTGCAACAATCGCTTAACAGTAACCACAAAAAGTAAAAAGATCACAGTGTTTTTGCTTCAGTCAGTTTCATGAATATGTTGTATGATTTATTTTTAATCTTGCTTACATTTCTGAAACAGTAACATAAAATCATATAAGTTCATTTTATGTGCACAATCATATCTAGTATGCTGAATGACACTTAAAAGGAATGAAGTGGTTACGGGAGCTTATTTTCTGAAACAATCTTGACACTAATGCTAAATTACAACTTGGAAACATCTAGCAGTTTTACCTTTATGAGAAAAGGCTTTTTACATATTTAACATAATTCTGGGGAAAATAAACTGGAATTATGTATAAAGATATGTACAGTGTAACCAAGGGGCATTTATACTCCCCTGTAGAATACTTACAATGATTTTATTGCTATTCAGTGTCATTTGCTAAAGGATATAAAATACAGCCAGTAAACAAACTAGACTTTAGATTTAAGGCGACAGCTGCTCTTTCAGAAGCAATATTCAGATATTTAATCTTAAGAATATTGAGCATTTTACAACCAAATAAAGTATACTTTTGCAAAAATGGAAGGACTGTGTGCCTTGGCTTCTAATTTCTGCAGCTGTGAGGATTGGCACAGCTCTGCTACCATCCGGCGACATTGTTCAACTCAGGGAATAAATCACAAATGTGAGTTCTTTGCTCATTTAACCACCTGAGAAAAATTTACACAAGGGTTATGCTTTTTCATAATGTAAAACATACTTACTCCAAAATGATGTTGATTCAACCTATAACTTAGAGAGTATCAATTATTTCTAGTTCTGCTTGTGAAATTGACCATTTTAACTTAATTTGAATAGACTATGAATAGATATTTGGCTTCTACTGTAGCTGTTGAATTCTACCAAGGATAACGTCCACTTCCTTTCTGACTCATCCTGGGTTTTGCTGGGCCTGTGACTTTTGTCATCTTTCTGCACTCAATCAATTAGAACTGATTATACAATCTTGTGTTAAGGAGGACAATGAAATAAGAATTTGCTTCCAGAATGTGTTCTCTGTTTTACTCTTCCTCTTTCTTAGTCCCTTATCTATGATTATAATAGCCTCTGAGGCTTTATCAGTATCAGTTATTGTTGAAAGATATGATCCATCCCACCAACTCTATCATAAATAATTTCATTTTTCTACTTTAAAACTTGAGGTTATGCCTGTCCTTATTAACACGCAAATTATCAACTTTTCTTCTAAGGTCTGCTTTAGCCAGAGAAGTTCTAAGACACTCTCATCCTTGTGCAGAAGACACAGGAACTTATATGTTGCAGACTATCATGTCGTCACCACCGAATGCCAGTCTGTGTGTTCCTTTTTGTACTTGTTTGTCCCTGCTGACATCATTTTCTCAATCATACAGAGGTTTGGGTACTTCTATTTTATCAGTTCAAAATATAAATATGAATATTAGTCTCCTGGTGAAGAACACTGAGAGAAATAGCTTTAGCTTTGGCCTCACAGGCTTCCAGAACTTTGTCTCCTTCAGAGACGCAGATCCTGATAGTTTTTGCGAGTTTTTCTGATTGTTACTTTTGTGAAAGTATAGAATTGTGAGTTCCTTTCTCTGTTACTTCCATTGGTGCCCCACATTATATTTTATAGGTAGATTATGACAATATATTTACTATGAGACTATGAGAATTTTAAACAAGAATAGCTTTATGTGTCCGTAGTAGATGTGTACATCTGTTTGTGTATGCATCCCCTATGCATACCCAAGTTGCCATCAGAAAGATGTAAAACTATACAATTGCACTGAATGAAAGGACCACCCAGCATGCTGTAGCCTCTTTGGCTTTAGCCACAGAAAGTAACTTTCTATTGCTTAATTGCATAGGGTTATGCTAGAAATAAGAAATTGCATGAAAAATCATTCTTGGTTGAATATATATATATGTATATATATATATATATATATATATATATATATATATATATATATATATAATATTAGCTTTTGAAAGATACTACACAACTAGGTAGAACTTTTTTCTTATTTTTGAAAGAATAGACAGTTTAGTCATTTTTCAGAAGATCTAAGTTTTCTTCATTTGTTTTCTGGAAACATTTCATTCCATTAACCCATGCAATCCATAAAATACAGTATGAATATAGTGCCAGCAGCTTATTTTTCTAAGAAAATGATTTCAAACAATAATCTTCAGATGGTTACAAATTAAAAGTAGCCTAAGTTCTTTTTGTAACCAACTTGCTGCAGTTGGAAAGTGAATTGACTTGAAGGCAGGGGAAACGATGGCATGAGCAGAGGGTGGACATCACCTCCTAGCCAACATAAGGTGGATAATAGCAACAGGAGAGTGAGCCAGATACTGGCAAGTGGAAACTGGCTTTAACACCTATAAGCCTGCCCCCAACAATAAACTGCCTCCAGGAGGGGTTAATTCCCAAATCTCTAGCAGCTGAGAACCTAGCATTCAGAACACAGAACACCTAAGTTTACACCTGAATCAAACCACCACAGTGTCTGACCTATGGTCCTTGTGACTATCAGGTAAAACTTTGTGAACTGTATTGACTAAGTAGAATAGTAGCTTCCATCAACCCCAAAGGTAAGGATTCCATCATATAGCAGAGTTCTCCCAACTTTACTGTAACCCGGTGCATTTGGAAAAGTACTTTTATTTATGACTCTGTTTTGTACTTCAACCATAAAACCTTCGTAAAAAGCTTTCCATGTTAGAATATTCAGGGTAACCTGAACTCATGTTCCTTGTCCATGATCAGTGATACTTGGTTGAAAAATATATCTTGTTCCCATTGAGGTGAGAGCTGTGTTTTACATCAAGATGGTAAAGAGAATGTCAGGGAAAATTGTAACAGCAGAAGATTATATTTCATAAGCAGTCTTGGCAAAGCATGTGCCTCAGAATAGAAAAATCATAGTCCATAGCTCCCTATGTATTTAGATATGTCAAATACCCAATCTGTATCTGCTTAATCGTGAAGCTTACATGTTAACACAAATAAGTGGGGATTAAATGATGGAATGGCTGAATTCAGGGTGCCAGCATGTGCTATTGGGTCTTCTTTTCTCCCTCTTGTTCTGCCTTGGCTGAGAATGTGTTCCCATCTGATAGCACCATCCCAGCTTGTCATCCATCATGCTCCAGGTCTTGGAAGTAGATTTTCTCTTCCTGTTCTCTTAATCATGACCTCTTCTTCCAATTGCTCATCCTGGAAAGAGGCCTTCTGACTGTCTACTTACATGATTTATGGACTCACAGGCAGATGGAAGAATCCTTCTGGAAAGAGAAGATTGCCCTGGGAATTAAAGGAGGGTTTGTCGGATTAGTAGATGTCCTTTTCATTGTCAGAGCCATGCACTCAGCTTGCCAATTGATATGTAGAAGGGACCTTGCTCCTGTAGAAGGCTTTCAGTCCAAGATGTCAACTTTTGGGGAAAACAACTGCTTAGAATTTCTGGAAACTTTACATACTTTTAAGATGTAGGAGATGTATGAAATCATCGAAATTGGGGATTATTATAAACAGTCTAGGAATAAACCCAAACTGTGTGTGATGAGTGAAATAGGCTGTTGGTGTGTTTGGGGGTTCTGCTGCAGGGTGATTAGCCTTGTACGTATAAACTTTCTCTGGGGACAGCGAGTTCTTACTACCAGGAAGGCTGTCCTCTGTTCCCTAGGCAGGTTTTGTTTTCTGTGAAACTGACTTTTTTAAAGTTGTTATTGTTTGATTTTGATTTTTTGAGACAGGGCCTCACTATGTGGCCCAGGCTGGCATCCAATCCGTAATACTCCTGCCACAGTTCTGGTATTATAGGCATGTACCTCAAAGTCCATCCTAAAATCATGTTTTTTAAAAGATTTTATTTTTATTTATTTATTTGTTAGAGACAGAGAGAGGGAGAGAGTAAGAATGGGTGCACCAGGGCCTCTAGCCACTGTAAACAAACTCCAGACACATGGGCCACCATATGCATCTGGCTTACATGGGATCTGGAGATTCGAACCGGGGTCCTTAGGCTTCACAGGCATTCACCTTAACTGCTAAGCCATCTCTCCAGCCCCTAAAAACATGTTTTTCAAAAAGAAGAATCTCACTCTTGGTTTTGATTTTGGCTTTTTTTTTTTTTTGTTTCAATAGATAAAAAGATTCACTTTTCCTAAGTATTTTATTGTGTTTTATGTATCTTTTTATTTTTAATGTGGTCAGTATATAATTATTTTAAAGTCAGAAATCAAGCCACACTATGAAACCTAAATCATAAGCTTCAGTGTACCCGGGGAATTAGACAATAATTTATCACTTCAGGGAGTTTCTAAGCTATCATTTTCCTGTCAGAGGGAAAATATTTTTAAAAAACTATCTTTTGACCATTCTATCAAATATTTCTTTGAAATGTGAATTCAATTTGCTCATTTTATTGCCTCTTTCCAGGTATTTGGTGATATCAGTGCCTTGACATTTGTCCCCAGTGATGTGGTCATGGCAATCGAGGAACACATAAGAGAAGTGGACACTGTGCAGGGAGAGACTGTTGCTACCCATGAAGAAAAATGGAAAGGAACCATTAAAGCAGAAGATGCTGCTTCTGCTGACTAAGCACGTGGCACACAGCGGTCTGTCTGTCAGTGCACCCACTCAGAGGGGACCACCAGGTGCCACTTTACTTTCTCTGGAATGTCACAGGGAGCACACCGAGTTCAACTCTCTCTTCAATCCTATTGCTTTATGGTGTGGTTTGACCAAGGGTCCCCAAAAGACATTTCAAATCCCTTTACCTGTGTTAACAGAAGGAGCTGGTTGTCACTGTGGACTTTGGAGGGGGCGGAGAAATGCCATTGTTGACATTCGTGGACAGAACTATTTTCATTTTGCTGTTGTTTTTGCTCATTTGTGGTCAATATAGAGGGGGTTAAGAAAGTGGCTGCAGATTAAGCCAAAATAAATGTTGCATGCTTTCATTAGCTAGAACATTTCACAGCTCTTGTCTAGAAGAAACTTCAAGAAAAACATGAAAAAATTAAATAACACAACAAAAATTCCAAGTTGCTTTTCCCATTCACTTCAGTGCTTTCAGAAGAGATCCAAGTAGCAGCACACATAGTTTTCTTTCCTGGCACATCCTCTGTATTCTTCCTGCTTTTACTTTCTTCTTTAAGCTCTTCTTCTCTCACCTTCCTTTCCTTCCTCCCTCCCTCCTTTTCTCCCTTTCTTCTTTCCTTCCTCTTTTTTTAAAATTTATATATGTGTATGTGTGTGTGCACTCATATGTGTGTAGGTGCAGTATTTATGAAAGTGTACATGCATGTGGGTGTAAAAGCTGATGTTAAGTGTTATTCTCAGTTATTCTGGTGTGTGTGTGTGTGTGTGTGTGTGTGTGTGGTATTATTTGCAAATGAACCCCAGATGCATGTGTCATTTTGTGCATCTGGCTTTTACATGGGTACTGGGAAATCAAACCCTGGCCATTAGGCTTTGCAGGCAAGTGCCTTAACTACTAAGCTATCTCTCTATCCCTGCACCATAATGTTTTGAGACAACATCTTTAGCTAAAACCTAACTCACCAATTCAGATAGATTATGTTACTTAGCACCCTAAGGATCCTTCTCTCTCTACCTCCCCAGGGCTGGGATTGTAGCACATGCGGCATCTCTTTCATGTGGCTGTTGGAGATCCATCTCGGGTCCAAATGTTTGCATGGCAGCACTTTACTCACTGAATCATCTCCCCATCCCTGTTTCTAGCTTGCTTCTACTTCACTGAAGGGTTGTTATAGGGCTTATGCTTTCAAATACACAATGAACCATCAGAAACCTGGAAACTGGTACCATGAAAACATGCCTTGATCTCATTATGCAGCTATGAGTGTGAGGCCCTCTGCCCTGACTTGGCATCTATAATGAAGAGTGAGAAACGATCTTTTAGCCACATCTTTCAAACAGAAGAAAATTCTTGCTGGAAAGGTCAAAATTAATGCCTATAACAAGAAAATGTGTGAATACATCCAAGCCAGGTGATTTTTCAAGTCTCAGCATTAGTCATCGTGTAACTCCTGTGATCGCAACATTCTGACACGAGGAATCTCTAGCAGGACTTGCATGCAGTGTTTTCTCCATCTGCACGTCTTACATGCATATACTCTATAATTTGTATCCTCTGGGGCCAACCAGCATATATTGATATCTCTGTCAACCAACCTCCACTTTCTAGAACCTGATCAGCATTCTAAATGTGTCATAGAAACTAGTAAATATTCATGTAAGCACACTTTAAATTGTTGCACCTGCTCACTTGGGTGACTAGAAGCTTCCTGCACATTCTTAGGTGGTACTGTCATGAACTTTCAGCCTCACTCACCCCTGCTGCTGCCACTACACCGCTGACAACGTGCTTCGCCAGACATCTATGCAGTGTTACCTGACTGTTTTGCATGATAAGTGTATACTTTTGTTTCTCCCAACACAACACTGGTTAGCTTGGACCGAGCACTTTGTAAAACGTGACTTCCTATTAGCAGAACCTAGAATACATGTAGCTGTACTCTACAGGCTCCATAAACATTTGAGATCAAAATGAATTGTGAAGAAGCTTCATGGGAGGGGGCAGTTAGGGCAGGAGCTTCTTTCAGTTTTTCATTTATAACATAAAGAAGGTCAAAGAAATGTAAAAATGGACTAGACTTTTGAAAAAAAAATTTTGTGATCGACCTGTACTGGCAAAATATATTCTGAGAAAGAATTCATAATAGAAGTAGATTTTGCATCCTCAGCTGTATTTCATTTATTACATCAAGTTGGAGAATTAAATTTAGTTGAAGAATGTACTGTGTCAAGTTTCACTCAGCTTCCACTAGCCTTACTACATCTCTATAGACACCTACCAGTATTGTTGGCTTATCCCTTCTGGTAAGTTCTTCAGTTCTTCGCTGGCTAAGAAGATTTAAATTTTATTATTTGTTCATTTATTTGCAAGTAGAGAGAGACAGAGAGGAGAGTGAGAGAAAAAGAGAAAGAGAAAGAAAGTGGGCACACCACGGCCTCTGGCCACTGCAAACAAACTCCAGATGCATTTGCCATTTTATGCATCTGGCTTTACGTGGGTGCTAGAGAATCAAACCCTGGGGTCATTAGACCTTGCAGGCAAGCACCTTAGCTGATGAGCCATCTTTCCAGCCCCTCACTGTGTTTATATAGGTGTGTGATGGGTGGAGATCCACGAAAACACTTTTCTTGAATTCTCTCTGACTATTGGAAAGGATCTTTCTGGTGCCCATGTGCTCAGTATGACAATGAAATGAGATTTTGGAACTGTCTACATTGGAATTAAGCTGTACATTCCCATTAGCACTGAAGTAACCTATTTAATTTTGATTCTATATGTGTATGTGCGGTCAGGTTACTAAGGAACATAGAGAAAGAAAAAAAGATGGAAGTCTATTCTCTAAATCCCTCCTTTTGCAGGGATCTTGCTCAACTGCAAATTATGATTCTGTGGGGAGAGAGACTTCTTTGCAAAGAGATGTTCCATGAGAACTGTGTTCTGAAGTGGTGGACTCTGGTGGACCATGTCTTTAGGAAAGAGACTGCATCTTTATCTATAGCTCCAAGGACTATTTCAAAGTTGAAAGAGGCTGGGAAGTATATATTTGTAAATTAAGTCATCAGGTTTTTTAAGTTTACTGAGGACCGTGTATAATGCTAATAATTACTTTGAAGAATTTATTAGTAAAATAGTGTCTATAACTTCATGTATATATCCTCAGTGATTTTATTAGTAACTCAATCTCTTACAATCACTTACTAATTGACATGTTATTCACTTTGATGTTTTCTCAGAACATTACATTAATTATAATTAAAAACTGTTAATAAAAAAACCCTTTAATGGATCATCTTTGTTAACACCTACTGTGCTCAAATTGCCTAAGCAGATTATTGATTTGGAATTCACTTATACAAAGGAATAAAAACAGAATTATAAGGAGTTAAATTTTAAACACTAGCTCTAAATTCACTATGAAGTATTCAGTGACAATAGATAGATATACTAAGTGTCACGTCAGGAAGTGGATGACAAATGAGTGATTTTCTTCCTTCAGTTAAATATGGTGCTAAGCGTATACAAAGCATTAAACGCAAATTACTTACCACTTCAACAATCACAGCACGTGCACATTCTACTGGAAACTGTGCTTCCTCTTCTCCTCGGCCTTCAACTTTATTAAATAAATCAACAGATAATGCTCTGATAAGCAGAAGAAAATTATGGCATTTCTATTTCATAAGTGCCAAATCAAGATATTTCTAAGTGGCATTTCCTATATATTTCAGTTGCTAAGAATACTCACAATAAGGATTACCTGTTTTACATACTCAGGTGAGGCATAAGGCTCTTCTGTGACATTGATCATTTTGCTTTAAAACAACTCTAGAAACAAAGAAAGAGACAATTTAAATTGAGACATCTTATATGGAGAACATCCTTCCAATACTTTGAAATAGCTGTTATTGGCTTTCAGGCCCACATGAATGTCTGCTGAACTCTGGAGCAAAGAGCTGTGACAAACCAGAAACACTAATTCAATAGTTGCTGGCTGAGGGAAATCAAACAAGCTTTCTTTTTTAAAAAATCTAATTTATTTACTTGAATATAGAGTATTTTACACATATTTCCCTTTCTGTACCTGGTGAGGAGTTGCAGGACAGTGAAATCAGAGGAGAGGAAGGTAACCCCAGCTCCTGATCGTTTGCTGAAGTCCAGGAAGTGGCTGGAATCATCCAAATATTTAATTATTTTCCTTTTTCACATGTGCATGTGTGTATGGAGTGTGTGTGGCATGTGCATATGCATGTTTCTATGTGTGTAGGCACACACAAGTGCAGATGGGCATGCACATGTGTGAGTGGGCATGTGAGGACCAGAGGTGGACATTGGGTATCTTCCAGTGTCATTTTGCACAGTGTGACACAGGGTTCCATACTGAAACTGGAGCTCACTTGTTGGGCTAGACAAGCATGCCAGCAATCCAGAGGGGTTCTGCCTTCTCCCACCAGGCCCAGCTTTGGCATAGGTTCTTAACTTAGGTTCTCATCCTTCCATGACAAACACATTACCTACTGAGCCATCTCTATAGTCCCTCTCTCATTTTATTTTGTACAAACTCATTAATGCAGCAATCCTTAGATATGATCACACACGTATAATTATACAGTGAGTGAGTCAGTGATCTTATGAAGCAGGCACAGGCACCTGCTGGGTAGAAGATCAGCTTGGACATTTGCAGCTACCAGATGAGATTGGAATGAGAGTCCTCCTTGCATGGATTTTTCTTTGTCAGTTGAGATCCTGGAAGAAGCATAAACCCTCCTAAAATAGCATAAATTCCTTAAGGACAACCTTCTCAACACCTAGGTTAAGATAGGGACTCCATAATTTTATAACTGCATGTCTGAAAAGCTAAGAGACAGTGCAGCATGGTGGTTAAGACACATTAATGGTGAGACATCTTAGTGAGTGAAAGAAGGAAAGAAAGAAGGAAAAGGCTGGTGAAGAAGAGCTGACAGATGGACAGAGAACAAAGGATGCATGAAAAGAAAAAGATGTCTAGAACTGAGATTATAAATCAATGGATAGTAGATTCAAAACCAATACAGATTGGACTGGAGAGATGGGTCCACAGTTAAAGGCGCTTGCTTGCAAATTCTGTGGGCCTGGGTTCAGTATTGCAGTATTCATGCAGAGTTGGATCCAAAAAGTAGTGCATGCATTTGGAATTTGTTTGCAACAAGAAAAGGTCCTGGCATGCCCATTTTCTCTTTATCTCTCTCTATCACACACACACACACACACACACACACACACACACACACAGTTTCTCTCCTCACCAATAAATAAAAATGCTTTAAAAATCAATATACAGGGCTGAAGAGATGGCTTAGCAGTTAAGCAGTGGCCATGAAAAACAAAGGACCTTAGTTCAATACCCTATGACCCACGTAAGCCAGATGTGTAAGGTGGTGCATGTGTCTGGAGTTCATTTGCAGTAGCCAGAGGCCCTGGTGCACCCATTCTCTCTCTCTCTTTCTCTGCCTCTTTCTATCTCTCTTAAATAAATAAATAAAATTTTTAAAAAATCAGGGCTCAAGAGATGGCTTAGTGATTAAGGTGACTTCCTGTGAAGCCTAAGAATGCCCATTCCATTCTCCAGATGCAAAAGTGACGCAAAGGTGCAATGTCACACATGTGCACAAGGGTGCACATGCGTCTGGAGTTTGTTCACACTGTCTGAAAGGCTGCTGGCATGCCCATTCTCTCTCTCTCTCTCTCTCTCTCAAATTAAAAAAAATCAATGTACAGAAGTTTTACTTCATAAATAGTGCACTAATTTCCACTTCATCTTCAAATTGTAATTGTGTGATTCTCTCTCCAACTCTTTTTAGTAATCTACATTGATATTAGAATATATATAATAACTCTGTAATATATATATATATTAATATATTAATATATATTAATATATTAATATATATATTAACTCTGTAAAGCTTTGCATTGTTGCCTTAACATGGTGTATAGTAATTTTATATTTACTGTTTATTTTTTGGAATGTTACTTTTACTATATAGTAAGCGCATGTAGGTTATCTTTTGCCTGGAAACTGTTGTGCTCTTGGGATTGTAATCATTGACGAATGCACAGCAAGCTACTGCACCCGACTACCCACCACGAAAGATTTGTAGTTACCCGAGAAATAGGAGTGTCAAGAGAATAGAGCATGGCATGAAGAGGAGTCTGGGCCAGGGAAGGAGGGCTTGAGAACCCGCTACATACTTTTTTCTGCTTTTGATATTTAAAATTTTTCATAACTGTAAGTTAAGCAGTCATTGGATAGGGCATATACTGAGAAAGTTGAACCCAATATGCAAAATTTAGCATCCATTATATTTCTATCTTTTCTTCACGGGGCAGGTTCAAGGTAGGGTCTCACTCTAGCCCAGGCTGACCTGGAATTCACTATGTAGTCTTAGGGTGGCCTAAAGTCCTGGTGATTTTCCTACCTCTGCCTCCTATGTGCTGAGTTTAAAGGCATGCACCACCACACCTGGCTAAACTTATATCTTTAAATAATAAATAATATGAAAAAATTTTTCTATATATATATTAGGCAGTGAAATATATATACATATATATAATTTTTATAATTTCACTTTTTTCAGTATTTTTATGAGAGAGAGAGAATTGGTGCACCAGGGCCTCCAGACACTGCAGTCAAATTCCAGATACATTCCTTGTGTACATGTGTGACCTTACGTGCTTGTGTCATCTTGTGTGTCTGGTTTATGTGGGATCTGGAGAGTCAAACATGGGACCTTTGGCTTCGCAAGCAAGCACCTTAACCACTAAGGCATCTCCCAGCCCATAATATTCAGTATTTTCTACATTCTTTCTGATGAGCTCATACATATGATCAGTTGTGAAACAAGTGTTTTGTGTGAAAAAAAAATCACTAAGGAAATAAAGAAAACATATGTGATGACACCTATAAAACTGATGTCTGTGTTATGCTTACACACATGAACTGCCTGAAAGGGGTGCATTCCAGGAATATTTTAGAGAAAAAGCCTCTATGAAGGGGGTTAGAAAGCAACAAATTCCTTATATAACTATGTGAGCTAATAAAGAAGATGGAGTGAGGAAAGACTGACAAAAACAAAACATGTAATTGCAAAACGAATCTCAGATGCAAAATTTCCGTTGCAAAATAAACGAAGAAAGAAATCAGACCATGCACATTCCAAGCATTGCTCCCTGCTGTCTTCCAGCTCCCGCGTCAACCTGCTTCCTCCAGGGCCTTATTTGGACCGTCTTCATAGTCTGGCCCAACCCATCCATCGACCCATCACCTTCCTCATCTCTGCTTCTTTGTGGTCCTCCTCACTCGGCTGCTCTGTCTAACCTCGCATCTCTCCCGTTACTTGCAGAGAAACCATAAGCCCGCGCTGACCCACCTGGGCCTGATTTGTGCCCACTCCCATGCAATTAGGTGCAGCTGGAGAAAAATGGATCTTGGCACCAATTTTACTTTAAAATCACTTTAAAAGTAAAATCACTTTAAAAGCTCTCCCATGACCTTCAGTACTTCCTGGTAATCACTTTTTATTTTCGTATTTCATTCACCTTCTAACCTTATTGTGATATATATATTTTATCATCTCTTTCCAAACCATAACCTCTCTCTCCACTGATAAACGGGCTTTCTACTTCCTCCAGAAAGTTGGAGCAATTACTATGATTAAGGCCTGCCACTCCATCTACCTACATCCCTACACCTGCAACCACACATGCTGCTGTCCATAGGGGACACCATGCATTGTTGCATTATTCCCCTCCCCCCACCCTGTCCTTTTTTCTGTCCTAGAGATGGAACCCAGGGCCTCATGCATGCCAGGCAAGCGCTCTGCCACTGATCCTTGCCCACAGCCTTGTACTGAGCAGTGGTTTAAAGCTAACCCTTCCACATTCACAGATCATACCTGCAGCTTTGTCAGGTCTTTCCTCTTGTGTCAATATCACCTTAGTTTTACTTCCCACTTAACCATATAAACTTGCTGTTTTTATCCACCTGCAAAAAATAAAATCACTTATCTGGATTCCACTGGCTTTAGCCTATGCTCCCTTTTCTCTTCACAAAACCGGCTTCCAGTCTAGCTGCCTTCCTCCAAGAGGAAATCGCCTGCAATTATTCCAACATTGTTCACTGTTTCAATTAACTATAACGCATACCTCTCAAGCTATCACAAGTACCAATTGCTACCTTAATAAGAAAGTTTTTTTCTTTTCTTTTCTTTTTTTTTCAAGGTAGGGTTTCATTCTAGCTCAAACTGACCTGGAATTCACTCAGTAGTCTCAGGGTGGCCTTGAACTCACAGTGATCCTCCTACCTCTGCCTCCTGAGTGCTGGGATCAAAGGTGTGCAGCACCATGCCCGGCTGGGTTTATTTTCTTGTACCTACTTTATATAAAACTGCAAGATAGTTGTCATTTATACTTGGTGCCATGTTAATCAAGCAGCCACCTTAGAATTCTGCCAGTAATCCTGGCACAAGAAGACAAGGCAAATGGGCATAGGAGAGCCTTCCAAGCAGGAGTGAAGATGTGCATTCAAGTGAGAAGACGGCAGGGAGCTCTGGTCTCGAACGTGAGAGGCAGCGAACAAGACAGGTGCAGACACGGCAGCTGTGCCAACTTGGAGAGCCCCTCTTCTGTTGTCCTCCCAGAAATGGCACGGTTCTGCAGTCAGACACCCAATTCTCTGTCAGTCAGTCCAAACCTGAGCCACTGTTCATCCCGGGTGGGCAGGAGTCTCCCTACCTGATCATGTTGACTATTCTCAGCGTACCAGTTCACACAATCCTCTCAAAATGAGACACACTTTGAGACTTATGCTCAAGCTGTACCTTAGTGTCAAACACAGGGCAATGTCCTCATGGTGGCCTGAAGTCACAATCAGTCTGTTTAGCCATGAGCTCTTCAAACCATGGTCACAGCTAACTTTGCCCTTATTTACTATCATCCCATTTTTTTTCTATTTCTCAAACATAGTGGTTCTCCCTGTTTGAAAATCCACACGAGGCTTTTGGTTACAGTGGATATCCAATAGCTAACCTCCCCTGGTAGTCTAAGTGGCTAACCAGAGTTGTGGAAAGCGGTCTCTATCTCTTGTGCCCCTTCCTAAATAGCACTTCTCCGGCGACCCCTGTGCTTAAAACCTACATCGCAGTCTGCCTGCCCTGGCCATAGATGCCATTAAATCTGACAACTTTTTCTTTTCAAATACCAGAAGCTACTCAGACTTGTATCATGTGGTAGGCAGAACAGTTGAGATGTTTTACTTAGGACAACGTTAGCATTTCACATGCTCACAGCTTCTGAGAAAACAAGAACAGAGTAAGCTCCTTAAAGGACATGCTCATCAGAAATTCCCCCTGGGGAAAATTCTTGTATCATCTTTTAGGAAACACAAAAGTCAACAATGAAATTAACACCCATTAATCTCTTTGTGAGAGCTAAGAGGCAAGCTTTTAATATCTAACCTTGGATTCAACCCTTAGAGAGTTCCAGTTAGAAAAGCATGCATGGTTTTGGGAAATAGGTTTGCTAAAAAGCGTTGGATGTAATTCTGACAGCCTTTCAGGTAGCCACTAAGATAGATAATCCAAATAATACAAGGAGCAAAGCAATTTATATAGAAAATGTTATTGCTTGGTGTATCAATAATGATTCTTATTTCCTGGTACTGCTATTGTATTTATAAGAACATAATATGATGGAGTTTTGGACTAATCCAGGCTGCCTAATTTGATCTTTGTTGATAATGGAGAACCAGACATCTTAAGGATGGGCAGAAGCTGAGATTTGGTCCAGTCAAAGGCTGAGACAGGGGCTGGAGAAATGGCTTAGTTGTTAAGGTGCTTGCCTGAAAAGCCCAAGGATCCAGGTTCCATTCCCCAGTACCCACAACCAGATGGACAAGATGGCACATGCGTCTGGAGTTCCTTTTCAGTGGGCGGTGGCCCTGGCATGCCCATTCTCTATCTGTTTCTTTCTCTTTCTGTCAAATAAGTAAATAAATAAATTTAAATTTAAAGCCCGAGTCAGGAGATCTCGGGTTTCCACAGGACCTATTGGCAAAATGCACAATCCTCCTCCAACCTTACCAGAAATTTCCAGAAAAGGTTTTGGGAACTGTCCAGAGATGCAAAAGAGTTCCAAAGACCTGCAGACCCATCAGACAAAAATAACCCACCTCCCCCCCCACACACACACACAAAAAAAAAACTGAGAAAATGGTTAAAGCAAATAATCTTGTTCCTAACTTCAATAAAACTGTACAGAGGAAAAATTAGTTATTTCCCCTCAGTGCTGTACAGTTTGAGAGTGTTGACTTGCTGAAAGCACACCAGATTGCGCAGCTCCCCGTGGAGTGCCCGTCATGGTCCCGGAAGAGGAAATAGATTTGGGTTGTGCTGCATCTGAACTTCCTTTTGTCCTTGAAGGGGTCGTCTCCACCACGAGAATCACCTCTGATTCACTCTTCTTCCAGCTTCTGTCAAACCTAGATAATGCATTTCCCTTACTTTGCCATCACAACGATGTGCAAGTCTCTTCCTTTATCATTTGTGTTATGTTGTACTCAAAGCATTTCTTTGTTCCGCAATAAAAACAATGTACCATGCATGTTCAAAGGAGAAAACGAAACAGAAAGTTGCATATACGATAGAAGTTGCTCAATACTTATTCCGATAACAGTATGGACAAGTAATAAATTATGAAAGTTGGTATTAACAGAGCCTAAGTGGGAGGGACTTTCAATTACTTGTGAGTTAAGGGGAAATATAAATTGCAGTTGTAAATTATTAAGAAATTGATGATAATGAAGTCATTAGAACACTGTTTGTGAAAACTTATGAGATGTGGCCAAAGCTGTATTGGGATAGAAATGTGTTTGTTAGCCAGGCGTGGTGGCGCATGCCTTTAATCCCAGCACTCGGGAGGCAGAGGTAGGAGGATGGCTGTGAGTTCGAGGCCACCCTGAGACTACATAGTGAATTCCAGGTCAGCCTGGACCAGAGTGAGACCCTACCTCGAAAAATCAAAAAAAAAAAAAAAAAAAAAAAAAACATGTTTATTATCTAAAAACTATGGGCTGAAACTAAAACAAAACAACCAAAGGAAAAAAAAAAAACAGGAAGAGTAAATCATCAGAACCTGAAAGTCATTCAGAAAATAAGATTACTTAGTAGTAATGTTTATTAAGGAGGAGACTCTTCCTTGTTGGCTTATTCTAGTAGGGCTGACAAGAAGTAAAGATGCTAAAATGGAATATAAAACTGGGACTGGAGTAAAAAAAAATGTGATTATGACATTTACAGGAAAATTGATGGTTCTGGGAAGAATGATATTAAGGGAGGTGACCCCAACTCAGAATGCACAAGATTACACGTTCTCTCCCCTCTGTGGGTCCTAGCTTGCAATATTTATATGTATGTGTAAGCATGGGGCGAACATGCGTGAAAGGTCCAAAGGTAGAATGGTGACCAAGAGTGGCTAAGAAGAGGTGTTGAGGAAGGGAGTAGGAGAAGGGAAAGATGACAGTGACACGAAAGCAGAAAGGGGTTTGGGGAGGACAAACAGAGAAGGGCAGAGGTTGAGGGGAGAGGAGAATTGACAGGAACCAATTATGCTTGAAGATGCCATGGTAATGCCTAAAACTTTGATATTAATTTAAATAAATAAATAAACAAGTACAGTGCAGCAGGGGAGATAGTTTAGTCATTCACATGCTTGCTGCACAAGTCACAAAACGTCCATCCTGATTCCCGGAGCTCACACAAATGCCAGGTGTGGTGGTATGTACCTACCATCACTATCTAAGCACTGAAGAGCTGGAGGCAGGAAGGTTTCTCCAGCTACCTGAACCTACTCCATGATATCTGGGTTCAGTGCAAAACCCTGCCTCAATAAATGAGGTAGAGAGCAGGTGAGGAAGGCCCTAGACATTGACCTCTTGCCTCCACACACATGCACATACGTGCATGCACCCCTTCATGTGTGCTCCCACAGACATGAATGTGTATGCACACAAACGTGCACCACAAATACACACACACACACACACACACACATAAATATACATCTGCCTATGTGTGTATAATGTACATAGTTTTGAAGTGGTGAATATACAACTTGTGAAAAGAAGGAATAAATTTATTGCACAGGTTTAAATCCTAAATAAGTAATAGTGGCAAACATTTGTAAGAGGCATTAGAAAAAATGTGCTTTAAAAAATTGTCATGAGTTAATGAACTTGTGATTGATTTATATGAAGTTATTAACAAGCAGATATTTCCCATACCATGTAAATCATTCAAATAACAATAAATCAACTCTTAGCCACTGAAAGTATGGGTGCCTCCTATGTCTCT
Organism: Orientallactaga sibirica; assembly: GCA_036365145.1. NCBI lineage: Eukaryota > Metazoa > Chordata > Mammalia > Rodentia > Dipodidae > Orientallactaga > Orientallactaga sibirica. The sequence goes on along the minus strand of JAEOAD010000463.1, from coordinate 4,145,944 downwards.
ATAAGCATGATGGCATGGCCAGCAATAACAATGTGAATAAACACAGAAAACACACAGCAAAACTGTGGAGTAATACATTGGGAAAAATATTCTGATCCCAAAGATTTACATAATCATGGAACAATTTTGCACTAGTCTATTAGTACAATATACATCATTAATAATGGAGGAAAAAATTTAAATGCCATTTTTATTGGTAAAATTTCATTCACTGAAATATTTTAGAAAGGAAAGAATCATTCAGTGAATATGATTGTAAGAACTGGCTAGCCATTTGGTACAGAAAACATTTTTTTAAAAATCTCAAATATCTATCTGATAAAGAGAAATTTAAGACTCATATCCAAACATTTTATTTTTCCGAGAAAGAATTGAATAAGTATAAAAATAAAAGTGCACAATTCACATTGTGCTATTTATAAATAAAACAAGCAAGCCCTCAACCATGGAAGATGGGGTAAAGCTCGTTCTCGTAATGGGGTTGTTTGAAGTCTTGAAAGGCACAGATGAACCCTGAACAATCAACACCAAACCCAAAGGCTGCAGCTCGCTCATTCGGAACTGTCTGACTCATCCTTGTTTCATCTGAGGTCACTGGTACAAGAACAGTGACACAGCGCTGGGCACATGACTGCTCTCGGGTCAACACATAAGTAGCTGTATCAACCCATCTTGGTGCTAAAGGCAGGAATCCAGTTATATAAGAAATGGCTTGGTACGGGGGTCTATAAATGTTTTTATAAACAGGCAAACAATAAATATTTTAAGTTTAAAAGGCCATATTGCATTCATAATTTCTTAATGCTGTAGTTAGTATGTTTATTAACATACCCAACACACAATGATTGGTGAATGAATATTCAATGAGTCAGTATAGCTATTGACTAGGTATTGATTCACCTAAATACTTTCATTTGGTATGTTATAGATCATTTGACTTTTTTGAAGATAAGGTGATTATATTTTATTTAGTATATAGTTAGTAAAAATATTAGTTTTTTTTCTATATTTTCATTTCTGCACTGAAACTCTTCTTACTAATGGTATCGGGTTCTTTCCCGAACAATCCCTTGTTCTGTGTTTTCATTCTTGGAGACTTTACCATAGGAAGAAAGTGTCAGTCTTACGTTCTCTCCATGTAACCAATTCTCCCTAGACCATTCATTACACAGCACATCCTATAACAATGAGACTGAGATGAAAGGACATGAAATCTTTTTCTACCCAGACCAACCACCAGGATGCCTGTATGGGTTTATGTCAGAAACAACCCTAACCCCTCAGGTTGGATAGTCAGACGTATGGTAATTAACCAAATGAGTAATTAGGGTGCTCTGCAAATAAACAATGCAGATGAGTCACTATATTAAATAGAAGCACCATGAGGTCATTAGGTTTTGATCTCTGACTTCATCTTTTTGGGAAAAATATTGTGGACTGCTCCTCTGAACTAGCAGTCAAACGTCAGCAGTAGGCCCACATCCCGCTAGGTAATATGCAGACATTTGATTTGTACTGACTATGTACCTCGTGGTTGGGACCCATCGTAATGAACTCACCCACAAATCACAGCTTAATGGGAATCTACTTTTACATTTGGCTTAATTAAAAGTTGTGATCTTATTAACATGTGTCTTTGGCACTGAGCTTTGAGGATGTAATCTCTGTGCAAATAAGACTAGATTGTAAAAGTTTTATAGATTGACGATGATATTATAGTCCACACCTTAATAACCCATCATTTCCTCAAAGAATGTTTCACATTTTGCATTCTTCCATCTGGCTGAAACAGTCGCCACTTTTTTCTTTGCAACACGTAGGGACCACTGACATACGTACTGATATCAGGAAAAGGTTGCATCTTAAATATTTCATCTGGCCATCCTTCTATCATTTAATCTTATTAGCAAAGCTATCTGGGAGAAAATTTCAGAGTTTCATTAGAGAGGATTCAGGTAGTATAAATCTATTAGGTATGGGTTTCTAGAATTTCCATTATAAATCTCTATTTCTAAGGATTTATAATTCAACTATAAAATTTTTGCCCTAGGCTTCAACTTGGAATACAAGGTCTTAGCCTGAGAAAGTACATTGTTAACACATGAAAAAAAAATCCTGTTGTTGTTTTCATCCTACCAAAGTGAAAAAGTAATGGCATGTAGCTGTTTTCAAATACTTTCTGATATGCCACTGTAAGAAGGTGTGTGGAGAATTTTTTGTTCAGTTTTGCTTTGACATGACGTTTTACAGTGGTTTGTTTGTAATGTAAACCTGGGCATTGGTGGTTTTCTAAAATGTCAAATACAAGATGCCTTTTGGATGCCTCAAACTATGCTTATTGGACTGGATACCTTGGACCTTCTTGGGTGGAACTGCTGATATAAAACACTTCTGGGGCTGGAGAGATGGGTTAGCAGTTAAGGCGCTTTCCTGAAAAGCCAAAGGATCGTGGTTTGAGTCTCTAGGACCCACGTAAGCCAGATGCACAAGGTGGCACAGGTGGCCGGAGTTCGTTTGCAGTGGCTGGAGGCCCTAGCGCACCCATTTCTCCCTTTCCCTCTCTTTCTTGCTCTCTCTGCCTCTTTCTCTCAAATAAATAAATAAAATAGATTTTTTTAAAAAAACACTTCTGGAGTTCTTGCATTTAGGTATTAGTGGTTGAACAAAAACAATGTATTGTTCTAAGAATTGAACTCTGTCATTATTGCACTGGGTAATGAATATGCCCATTTTAATTAGGTATGAAAATTGATATCCTGGGAAAACAAAGTCCCAGAATTCACTAGTGAATGGAAACAGCTTAGGGAGACAATCCCAGCCCAAGATCTGCTATTAAATGGCTGTGTGACTTAGTAAGATTTACACGAATGGCCTGAACCTATTTATGTTCCATCAAAAAAGTAATTCAAAGGAGGCCTGGAGCTATGGCTTAGTGGTTAAACAGTTGCCTGTGAAGCCTAAGGACCCCACTTTGAGGCTTGATTCCCCAGGACCTATGTAAACCAGATGCACAAGGTGGCACATGCATCTGGAGTTTGTTTGCAGTGGCTGGAGGCCTTAGCGTGCCATTCTCTCCCTATCTGCCTCTTTCTTTCTCTGTCACTCTCAAATAAATAAATAAATAATAAATAACAAAAAAATGTTTTAAAATAATAATAATTCAAAGTCAAGGCAACCCACAGTATTCCTTCAGGATTTGAAATTTTATTATAGCTGCTAATTACATATAGCTAGTAATCCACCAATGGGATTAATAGTAATAATCCATTGGGTTTATTAAATAATACTTAATTTATTAATTAATACTTAATAAATCCAATGGACACTATGAGGTCTTCAACTTAATCTCCCCAGAACATTCAAAACAGATCTGTCTGCCACCTATGGACAAATGGCTTTCCTAAATGGTCTAATCTCTGAGGATTTGTGGCTCTTTCCTCCATGTGCTAAACGTCAGTGTGTTCTCCCTCCCATATCAACCAGGTGACAAATATTGACGTTCACAAGTCTTTGTTTCGTGGCCTCTGCTCCTACTGTCCTGTATTCAGTCCCTAAAGGGTCTGTTTTGTCCTTTTCCATGTGGTCAAATGCCGTTTATGCACATTCTTCCAAATAGTTGTTCGAGGCTAAGCCATCTCTTGTGAACTCCATGTCACTTAAGGTCACATGGACATACACGGCACTTTCCCCTGAAGGAATTGCTGGTATCCACAGACCCATTGCTATTCACAGACTTCATTGGTATTCACAGAAAACTGGCTTTGGACTCCACAACTGTCCCTTCACTTCCCTATTAAGTACATACTTACCCCTTTTACCCAGTTAGGCAAAGCACCTGGCTTCATCCTCATGCCTTTGCTCCTGCTTTGAATCATAACCAGTCAAATTTTCAAATGTCCGAAAGATCGTTTTCTTTTCTCGTGGCATGTCTTTAAGCCTCTTTGATAACAAATTCAGTTTCTTCTTTCCGTCTCTGCTTTGGTGTTGCCCTATTCAATTCATTCTCCAACTTGCTTCCAGAGTACACGTTCAAATAATAAATTAATAAAAATACCCTTACCTTCCCATCAGGCAGTTGAACACCATTCAATAGCTGTGTTGTTTTATTTAAACCAATATATCAAATCCCAGTTCCATAAGCATGGTACGATCTGGGTGTCCAGCCTCATTTCTTTCAAAATATTTTATTCATTTATTTATTTATAAGAAGAGACAGAGAAGCAAAGAAGTGACAGAGAGAGAAAGAGAGAAAGGGCACACCAGGGCATCTATTAACTGCAAACAAATTTCAGATGCATGGGCCACTTTGTGCATCTGGCTTTACGTGAGTACTGGATAGTTGAACCCGAGTCAGTAGGCTTTGCAGGCAAGCACCTTAACCACTAGCTATGATGGCTACCTGAAGAGCATTTATGCTTTCCTACACTTGTCTACATTCTTCTTGGTAGGACAGGGGGACGTTGGATCACAGCATGGGTTCCCGAGCCTTGCTGAGCATCCTTCTCTCGACTCTAGGCTTGAAGTGCTTGGTGTCCCCTGTCCCTCTCTCAGATCTCAGCTCCAGCTCATCTGCATCCGGTCCTGTCTCATAATAACAAATGGAAGTTCCTGCCTGACCGACAGTGGGGACTGTACTTTAGCAAAAGGGGCTGTGCGTAGGGAACAGCAGTGTAGATAACTCAGCGATGACATATCCTACCTCCCACTGTCTGAAGTTGTTACGTTCCATTACTCTACTGGGTGGCAAGATGGGTTAGGGATTTAGAGTGATGCTGACATTATAACCTAGGCCTGTGGGTTATAATGGCCAGCACTCAAGAGCAAGATTGGCTTAACACTATCAGTGAAGAGAAGGCTAGCTCCTGCATGGCCAAGAGAGCCCCTTGTCCACCATCAGTCCTCATGTGAAGACTTTGATTGGTTATAGGAACCTAGGTAATACAAAGGTTCATTAAATGAAATGTAAAGCTTCTATTAATTGCTCACATACGGGACCATCTTCAAATATCCAAATGAAGGGCTGGAGGGATTCCTTAGTGGTTAAGTCATTTGCTTGCAAAGCCAAAGGACCCAGGTTCGACTCCCCAGGACCCACGTAAGCCAGATATACAAGGGGGTATGCATCTGGAGTTCATTTGCAATGGCTATAGGCCCTGGCACACCCATTCTCTCTCTCTCTCTCTCTCTCTCTCTCTCTCTCTCTCTCAAATAAATAAATAAAAATAAAATTTAAAAAAACAAATAAAAGCCCTGAGCATATTTTCTCCCTCCCTCCCTCCTTCCCTTCCTTTCTCCCTCCCTCCCTCCCTTTTTTCCTTCCTTTTTCCCTTTTTCTTTCTTTCTTTCTTTTTTTTTTTTTTTGAGGTAGGGTTTTGCTCTAGCCCAGGCTGACCTGGAATTCACTATTAGTCTCAGGGTGGCCTCAAACTCACATTGATCTCCTGCCTCTGCCCCCGGAGTGCTGGGATTAAAGGCATGAGCCACTTGGCCTGGCCTGATTTTTTTTTTAATTTTTTTGAAGCAAGCCCAACAGGCTGGCATATTTTTTTATGAGAGAAAGAATTGGTGTGCAGGGTCTCCAGCCACTGTAATGGAACTTGACATGTGTGTGCCCCCTTTTGTGCACGTGCTACATTGCACACTTGCATCACTGTGTGTCGGGCTTATGTGGGACCTGGAGAGTTGAACATGAGTCCTTAGGCTTTTCAGGCAAGTGCCTTAACCACTAAGACATCTTTCCAGCCCTTTTTTTTTTTTTTTTTTTTTTTTTTTTTTTTTTTAGACAAGCAGTAATGTGTTTGTAAAAGAATGATGGGGAAAAATGGATATCTAATATGGCAGGGAATTCCAGGGACATAATTCAGAGATATACAGTGTTTATAAATCAGATGCATTTTGTTGTGAGGTTACGAATTTATAGATAAGGTTTTTAATTTTAAGTAATTATACTTACTTTAAGGGTTACATTGTATGAAAAAATAATACTTATATCTGGTGAATAACATCTATAAACTAATGTGTTTCTATTGATTAGCAGAGCAGAGATGGATATAACTTAGTGTCATTATTTTGGGATAGTTTTTAAAAAATCAAGATCAAATACTACAAACTTTCCTTCTTTTAACTTTCTGTTTTTAATTCCTTACTCATACCACAACTAAGTTTAGAATGGATTTGAGTAGGTAATGTTACATCAGTCCAGGTGAGCTGGTTTTAAATTCAGTATGACTGGATCTCAGGAACGTACTCTGCTTGCTGTGTCAACAGCAAGAACAGAAGATCACAACACCTTTAAAGAGCAGAGGGCGGATAGTATGGGGTAGTACTGGACAGGGAGGACCACTGAAGAGCCACAAGCACTATTGCTGGAACACTTGGTAGCTGGGGGCTTAGAAAGGGAAGAACCATCCGATACTTCCATGAATCCCTTTCACTGCTTGCTTGCGTGGGTCTCCTTAGCATGCAGGGTATCCTATAGATGTTAAATACTAACTGGCTCTGAAGTACATCTAAAAACCTCTGGCAAAGTCCATCCTCCAAAGGATGCTGTTGTTGAAATATATAAGCCAACCTGTGTTTAGGAAGCTCATCAAGCAGACACACATCCTGGGAACATGTGCTTGTCTTGCTACCACGTTGGACCACATTTGTTTTCCTTTCACGACCCTTATATTCTATGCTTCTTAGCCAAAATGTTCTTTAAAAATATTAAGAAGCAAAACAACTTCCTATATACCTTAGAATCTGTGCATTTAATTATATAATATGGAAAAAATATTTCTAAGGTTGTAATATGTGAGGTGAATTATGCAAAAAGGTAGGCCTGCTATATGGTGAACTTGTTTAACTTGGGTCTGTAACCACTGAGCAATCTCTCCAGCCCTGGTCTACCCATGTGGTTGCTGTTTGAGGAATGACATTGACACTCATCCACCTGGGTTTTCAGAATATGAAATTGTGTGAGCTTTTTATCCTATTAGGCACCTCCAAGAAATACAATTTTGATTAATTGAAATTCATATGAAATGTTCCTGTTCTAATGGAGTCTCAACTTGTTCTTTGGGGAGAAATCAGCATTTTAATGTGAAATTAGGTGTATATTGCTTAATCAAGGCTTTTTCAATTTAATTTACTCACAATAAGTATTCATGTGGGTTCACTTTCTAGAGACCCTTTGTTTCATTATAGCGAATAATTTTTGGTACAGTTATAGCTAATTATCAAAGAAAACTTAATGAAGCTTTGCATGGCATGGTAGAACACAAAGTTCTATTAAGTAACTATGCACTTGTTGGCACACTATTTTCAGGAAACATCACAAAATGTTTAATACACCTAAAACCATAAGGTATGTAAACCTTTGAAAAGGTAAACCTCAGCCTCTATTTCATTTCATTTGTTAAACTCACTATGTACTCTGTGCAACAGCTTCTTTCTGTTAAATATGAAATGGGAGAAATATGAACATTAGGCTCAGTAGTGCGTTACTTTAATCAATTACAGGGTTTCTGTGCGTATCATAGCTTACTTTTTACTGCCACATCACCTAGATCTCTACATACTCAGAGTACTTGTGAAGCACTTGATAATTAAGAAGTCTTATTGGTTTTGCTTTCTTGTTGTAATATCCCATCATTGTTTCTTCTTTAAGATGTTTTCATGTCTTAGCCTACATAGGTAATAAGTTAGGCTTACATGAAATTTATAAGCATGTGGAAATCAAATTATAGTCATACAAGAGATATTATACTACTACCATTCATTAAGGGTAACTGAAGTGTCCTTAATTAACCTTGTATTTGTGTAATTCAGTTAAAAGCATGACATGGTTCTATGAACCATACAATATTTCTAGCAAGGATGCTAAGACTTTGAGTGAAGGAACTTTTCCAAGTTCACAGGATTAGATAGTGGGGTAGTATGGTATGTTGAATTATGACACACACACACAAAATCCATATACTGAAATCTTCAACAACTGTTGAGGCTGGCAAACTGTCAGAATCTGGAAGAAAAATCTGCAGCAGAATAGCTCTGGCCCTCACAGGAAACCAACTCTGCCGACCTTGATCTTGGGCTTCCGACCTCCAAAACTGTGAGACAAATCCTGTGATGTCAGCTACTAAGTTTGTGATAGTTGGTTGTACCAGCTTAGAGAAACATACTCAGCTAACCCCACTACACTTCTGCAAAGGCACCAGAACAAGCTAACAGGGTGGATCAGAAAATTAGACCCCTCAATCTGCTGTCTTTAAGAAACCCACTTCACCACTAAAGACAGACACCTCCTCAGGGTGAAAGGGTGGAAAATGATATTCCAAGCAAATGGAAATGAGAAACAAGTAGGCATAGTTATACTAATATCAAATAAAATAGACTTCAAACCAAAAGTAATCAAAAAAGACAAAGAAGACCACTTTTTATTTATCAAGGGAACAATCCAACAAGAGGATATCACAATCATCAATCTTTATGCTCCAAACACAGGTGCACCACAATTCATAAAACAAAACCTACTTGACAACAATATAGAACACCATCATAGTTGGGGACTTCAATACTCCACTATCAGCAGTAGATATATCATCCAACAGAAAATTAACAGGGAAGTAAGAGAGCCCAACAACACCATAGATCAATTAGACCTAACAGACATCTACAGAACATTCTGCCCAAATCCACAGGTTATACATTCTTCTCAGCAGCCCATGGAACCTTCTCTAAAATAGATCATATACTCAGCCATAAATCTTGCCTCCATATATTTAGGAATATCGACATAATTTCCTGCATGATATCAGATCACAATGTTGTATTGCTAGAAATTAACAACAAAAGATGCACAGAAATACCATCACCTCCTGGAAACTGAAAAACATATTTTTAAACAATAAATGAGTATTGGATGAAATAAAAAATAAAATTGCAAAATTTCTAGAATCGAATGACAATCAGAACACATCATACCAAAACTTATGGGACACAATGAAGGCAGTCTTCAGGAGAAAATTCATAGCACTAAATGCCTTCATAACAAAGACATAGAGATCCAAAATCAATAACCTAACCATCCACCTAAAGGCATTGGAAAAACAAGAAGAATCCAACCCAGAAAACTCCAGACAGAAAGAAATAATTAAGATCAGAGCAGAAATTAATGAAATGGAAACTAAGAAAACAATTAAGAAAATTGATGAAATAAAGAGCTGATTCTTTGAAAAAATAAACAAGATTGATAAACCCCTGGCCAATTTGATCAAACAAAAAAAGAAAAAGATGCTTCAAATTAACAAAATTAGAAATGAAAAAGGAGAGATCACAACAGATGTAACTGAAATTGGGAGAATCATCAGGACTTATTTCTAAAACCTCTACTCCACAAAACTGGATAATTTGGAGGAAATGGATGAATTCCTGGACACATACCACCTACCAAAGCTAAACTCAGAGCAGATTAATCTCCTAAATAGACCTATCACACCCATCAAGATTGAAAAGGTAATAAACACCTCCCCAAAAAGAAGAGTCCAGGACCAGATGGCTTCTCAGCTGAATTCTATCAAACCTTCATGGAAGAACTGAAAGCAGTTTTTCTCAAACTGTGCCACAGAATCAAGGAACAGGGAAAGCTCCCCACCTCCTTCTATGAAGCTAGTATCACCCTAATACCAAAACCAGGCAGAGGTGCCACAACAAAAGAAAACTACAGGCCTATTTCCCTGATGAATTTAGATGCAAAGATCCTGAACAAAATCCTCACAAACTGATTCAAAATCATTATCCATCTTGATCAAGTAGGCTTCCTCCCAGGAATGCAGAGATGGTTCAACATACGGAAATCTGTCAATGTAATACACCACATAAACAAGCTTAAACACAAAAACCACATGATCATTTCAACAGATGCAGAAAAGGCCTTTGACAAAATACAACATCACTTCATGATCAAAACATTGGAGAGAATAGGCATGGACAGTCCATAATAAAGGCTTTATATAAAGCTCCTAAAGCCCAAGTAATTCTTAATGGGGAGAGACTGAAGGAATTCCCATTGAGATCAGGAACAAGGCAGGGGTGTCCACTCTCACCTCTGTTCCTCAACATAGTACTGGAAGTTCTAGCTCAAGCAATAAGACAGGAGAAAAAATAAATAAAAGGGATACAAACTGGAAAGGAAGAAGTTAAGTTAGTCCTATTTGCAGACGACATGATTCTATACTTAAGTGACCTGAGAACCTCCATCTCAAAACTCTTAAAGGTGATTAGCGCCTTCAGCAAAGTAGCAGGATAAAAAATCAACACACAAAAATGAGTAGCCTTTCTATATGCAAAAGATAAAGATACAGAGAAAGAAATAAGCAACATTGTCCCAAATTCAATAGCAACAAAAAATACCTTTGAATAACATTAACCAAGGATGTTAAAACATAACATAACATAAAAACACTCAGAAAGAAATTGAGGAGGATTTGAGAAAATGGAAAGACCTCCCATGCTTCTGGTTGATAGGCAGAATTAACATTGTGAAAATGGCAATCTTACCAAAAGCAATATACAGAGTACTTTTACTTACAAGAAATAAAATGTTTTGAAAAAGTTGGCTTTTATTTAAAATTTTTAAGCAATCTTTCTCACTAAATCCTGGAACAAAATCACAATCAAATATTACATTTTCTCTTTTAAATGTTTTCTTTTCTCTTACAACTGGGGCAAAGATACGTACTGGTTGGTATGTGTGTGAACATTCTGTGTTGGTGCCTGTGGTGATGGTACCCTTTTTAATAGTTCCCTTTTAATCTTGATACCTTGGCAGCTTGGACATAAGTTATTTTATCACCCTATTTTAAAACTAGACATTGCCTTTAATCTCATACTTAAACCAATTGATATTCCTAACCATTCACCTTTAGCTCTTTTAAGAGTTGTAACAAAAGATTTTACCCAAGGGCAAAGGACAGGTATATTGTAAGTTGAAAATGAAAAATTGGGCCTTAATATGTAGCTTGTAGTCCTATCAAAGAATGAAGACCTGGGGGTGTTGAGGGAACGTGACAGAAGCAGCAACTACTTGCTGTGGTTAGTTAGCGGAAATGTCTGAGTGCTGTCTCCCAATAAACAATCAAACTAGGGATGGTAGGGATGTTCTCATTGAGCAATTGAGGGGCTGTTTCCAGTGCGTGTTGCCATGGAGGTAAGATGGTGGGCAGCATGGATTGGGAGACATGGTGCTCATCTATCTCCTTTACAGTATGTTTTTCTTCTACATGGTTCTTCATGAAATTGTCCCTGGTGGTGTACTCTGTGTGTTTAATGGCATGGTCACACCAGACCATGGTTAATGTCTCCTACATGGGTTTGAACCCAAGTGCACAATTGTACAACATAGTTCCTAAGTCTCTTTAGAATATTCTAGCAGATAAATGCAATTGCCATTAGTGGTGGCCACTTGGAGAATGCATCCTATAGTTTGCATTAATTTGTCCTGCTCTGTGTTCTAGCTCCTTTGAATTATACTGCCGTTACCTTCTGACTCATCATTTGGGTAAAAGTCTGGGTAAAAGAGTATTTATTTAAATCAAATCTAGAAGGACCTTTTCTGTAAGATTTTGGAACTGAATAAATCCTTTGCAGTACGTGCTGAAAACTTTTAACCTACATGTGACCCCAAGTACTAAGACTTTGTTCATATCTGGATGGGAAGACATACACGTAGAAGTTGCAAAAGTGCATTATTCTATAGCCATGACACTTGAAATATATGAGGTCAATTATAACTCATATTATTGTGGCGTTGCTTAGCCATTAACTATTTTGGAATTGTGTGTGTGTGTGTGTGTGTGTGTGTGTGTGTGTGTGTGATTTGAAGGATGGGAGTGAGATGATCAGGCAATAGATCCTAACTCATGAATGTTTGGGTCAAGCCATTAGAAAAGAATAGTGGGGCTGGAGAGATGGCTTAGCAGTTAATGTGCCTGCCTGCCAAGCCTAAGGACACCCATTCAATTCTCCAGCTCCCACATTTAGCCAGATGCAAGTGCACAATGCTGCACTTGCCCACAAGGGGTACACGCATCTGGGGTTCATTCACAGTGGCTGAGAGGCCACTGGTGCACCCATTCTCTCTCTTTCTGCCTCTTCCTCTCTCTGTGTTTCTCTCTCTCTCTCTCTCTCTCTCTCTCTCTCTCTCTCTCTCTCTCTCTCTCTCTCAAAACAACAACAACAAAAAGAAGCAGTGAACGCCAGGTGGCTAGGTAGGCTTGACATGACCCAGTTCTTCTCTCTTTTAGCTTATAATTCTCAAGCACATTGTAAAATGGTCTGGAAATGGAACATTTTGATAAATGGAGGGGCTAGAAGGAATATTCCCTGGATCTGCATTACCTCCTCATTCCCCCCTGCCCCCAACAGTGACACATGTTTTTTAAGGCCTTAACCTCTAAAGAAGAGTGAGAAAATGAACCAGAGTCACCCAGGCCAGGCAAGCTGATTCCATCTTCCCTATGAAGTTTCTAAGCCTTGGGGGCGGGGTGCATAGGGAATTGCAGAATTCTTTTGGGCCTTCCTGCTTACCCGTGGACTTTATACCTCATTGGACTCAGAAAAATTGGAAATCAGTATGTAGCAAATTACTTCACACTTAGACCAATTAAAATGCCCATCAATAGTGAAGGGAAATTAGAAGGAATGGTGGGAGAGAGAGATATGGTGGGAGAGAGAGATATGGTGGGAGAGAGAGATATGGTGGGAGAGAGAGAGATGGTGGGTAGTCTGGTGTCAGGACCAACTATAGCAGTTGGACTCTGTCTACTTATCCTCACTCTTGTATCAGGGACTTGCAGAGACTCTGGTCCTCCTCCCTTTAAACAGGTGGTGATGGAATGAAATTCATGGCGTGGGTGGAACTATATCCATTGCTTTCTCACCTCCTGGGTCTTAAATGTTACTTCACACACAGCAGAAGTGACCAGTTCTCCAAAGGCATCAACTTGTTTTATGAAGGGACAAGAAATAGGGTATTTTCATCAACTGGCATTGTGTGCCTCTCATTCTCTTCCCACATCTTTGTGTCATGCTGAAGAATCCACAGCAACCAATGACACTCACCTAAGTGAAGCCTGAGGTGGAGTTTATCACGAAGCAGCCGTGAATGTCTCAGTGGTTGAGTTCTTTTTTTTTTTTTTTTTTTTTTTTTTGGTTTTCTGAGGTAGGGTCTTGCTTTAGTTCAGGCTGACCTGGAATTCACTATGTAGTCATAGTGGTCTCGAACTCATAGTGATCCTCCTACCTCTGCCTCCCAAGTGCTGGGATTAAGTCGTGCGCTACCATGCCCTGCTAGTGGTTGAGTTCTTGATCAGTGCTTATGAGGCCCTGTGTTCAATCTCCAACATTTCCTTCCAGAATACAAAGAATTTTGTGCTGGGGGTTGTATGTCAGCAGGAGAACCCTTGCCTAGCATATCTGAGGGCCTGGGTTTGGATAAGCAGCACCTTAAACAGGACATGGTACACATGCAATTCTAGTATCTAAGAGACTGGTAAGGATTAGGAGCATCTTTCTGAGTCTGGGCTATATCGCATGTCTGTAGCAAAACAAAACAAAAAGTAATATTTTGAAAGAATTCTTTTAAATTCCCAGATTAAAGATAAATATAATCCCCGTTTATAGAACTCCTGTAAGAAATGAAAAAAGTAAAACCAGGAATTGTATTTAAAAATCTTGTATTCCTATCACCTGAAGTGTGTGCAATGTCTAGTCACGTAGCTGACCATTGCATGCACATGGCCAGTTCCAATATTCAAGGACATTTATAGAAAGCATATAAATACACACCACAAAAGTGACCAAACAGGATTAAGTTTGTAAGAATTATGTCAACATTGCCAGAGCCTAGAGCAAGCAAACATTTGTAAACAATGTTAAAAATAGAAAAAAATAAAATTACTCAACACTCTTTCTGGTAAAACAAAAATGAGCAAAAAAGGGGGGGGGGTAAGATGTAGCTTTGGAAAATACAGAAACAGAAAAACAAATATATGGTACCAAGTTGGAAATGTAATCCTAACACAGTGACTAAACACCACCTACCTTGCTGAGTGGTGGCACATGTCTTTAATCCCAGGAATTGGGAAGGGGTGGCATGAGGATTGCAGGTTTGAGACCAGCTAGGGCTTCACGGTGAGACCATTTTAAAACAACAAGCAAACAAATCACAACTATGTCGCCAAACAAGGAGTGGGGCAGTAAGAAAGACTAGTGAATTATCTTTTCTTGGGCTTTCGTGCCAGGGTCCTGTAATTAACTTATGCGGAGCAATCAATAATTCTTTGTAAAACTATACGATTGTGTTTATGAAATACAAGACCTCAGATATCCGAATATAGTCCTACAATAAAAACAGCTTTCACTTGTCTAAACTCTTTATTTTGGGAAGCAACATTTTACTTACCTTAGACTTAAAAAGAATCCTGAGAGTTAATGAGAGTTAGTTAACCAAGCAATGTTGGTATCATGTATGCAAACATATAGAGAACACACACATATATTAACATGCATTCCTATGCCCTAAGTCACAAGTGAGCATGGATTTCTATGTAGAAGACAGAGAAAAACAATTTACTGGGGGCAGACAGAAAGACAGCCATGGGATTTCCATGCCCAGACGAAGGAGTGTGGGAAAAGGTGTCAGCCTTCTCTGAACTGTCCAGGAAGTCTTTGTGAGGCAGACAACCTAAGCGCTGTTAAAATGTCTACAGATGTGTAAACCTAGTCATTTCAAGCATGTATTTATCCCTGAAATTGAACCCATGTGTGTGGAGTCACTGCCTCTAGGTTTCAAAGGGAAACAGCACTGAGCATTTATGCTACAAACAGGTTTCTTTGTAGCGGCAACTTGCCCTGGCTTTAAGATAAGGGCTTCCTTATCCAGGCAGATGTGGCAGCCATCAGAAGCTAATTTGCTGGGATATTCACATATGCAAATCATGTCACAATGCTGAACTGCAACCACGTACTGACTGGAACGTGTTATACTCATAAATCACACTGCGGCGATCATCAAAATTTCCACTCAGCCAGGACAAATTCAACAGCATTTATGTCCTTCCAGCTTTTAGCCTATAAAAAAAAACAAAACAAAACAAAACAAAAAAACTGTGTTTTTGGAGAGCGTGTTACAGTGGTGATCTTGAAATGCCCAAGTCTTGTGTAATGAGTCCTCAAGTGCATTATAACTTACCAGTAATTACATTTCAACATATCTGCTTTCAGCAGTTAGTGTTTTATTCATAAACATTTAAACACTGAATTAGGCATAAACTAAGAATGTTGGCAACAACTCAGCTTAATTTCATTAACTATTAGTTAAACTTAGTATTTCTTCTTCAAATAATTCTTGGTTTTGAATGCTAAAGATGTAATGAACTTCATGGTTCATAGCATCTGACATTGCTTAATTAATGGGTGCATTTATAGCACATAGGCCTTGGTAATTGATTTATATGCATGATTTCCACATACAGCTGTTAGTTCCTGTAGGAAAATCATAATTCAAATGTGCGCATACTTTGCCGATATGGAGAAGAGAAAAAATTTTTGAACTTGACAAGTTCCCCAAAACATGATAGTAAATTAATAGCTTTGAAAATAACCTTCAGGGTGAAGCATTAAAAGTCATATAGTCTTGAATTTTAATGTATGAATTTCAAGAAATATTGAGAGAACACTTGTTCCTTTTTAAATTTGCCTTCATAAGGAAATCACAATTTGTTCTAAGAAATTCTAACCTGAACACTGGGAGAAAGCTATGATTACATTAACCATTGACAGTCAATTTCATGCAAAAATGCATCAAAACTTTGACATAATCACCTACTTAATGACTCTTTCACTGATGTGTTGAAGCCATTCTCTCCCAAGGACCTGCCATTCATAATATTTCTGATGCATGTAACACTCCCACTAGAAGTAATGATAGATTGTCATTTGAATTTTCCTAGCTAATTTCCTAAGTGCTCACTAATGCTAATTTATAAGCAAGCTACCCTTTAGGGAGGGCACAGTTTGAAATGGTGAACAAGGAGAAATGCACAAATTTTTCAAGTGGAAGTGGTCAACCTGTCATGTAAGGAATGATGTAAGAAACATTGTGAGAAATGAAACTATTTCCTCCCTTGAACCCTAGGACCCAAATTAATGGAAAGAAATGCCATTTCAATCTGTTCAGGGACTTTGGGTAAGTCTTCTCTACTTTGTAAGATAAATATTTTATGGGCAGGCATGGAAATTGTTTTATAAACTTGTATCACAGGTGACTTGCTAAAGTCATCAGTACAAAGTGAGGGGTCTGATTTTCTTCAGTGGTGTAACCACATGTAAGTTGCATGTGCTTTGGAAAATAACTGCCCTCAAGTGTTCACGCACGTTACCCTAATAAAGCTCACTGGGTCACAAATATATAGAGAGAAAGTACAATAAAAGAGGTCGAGTTGGGAAGCAAGGGTCAGTGAGAGTAAGAGGGAAGAATAAAGAGTATGCATTAGATACATGTGAAAATTTCAATAAATAAATTAATTAAAACAGACAAACAGGGTGAGGGGTCAGGATTGAAAAGAGCAAGAATATCTTGATGCAATTAAAATTGAAGCAGAGAAAGGGTTTTTTGAGGGGCTGAAGATTAGAAATGATTATTTCACACTGGGCATTAGAAAAGATTGATTTGAGCTAGCGAGCTGTGAATTCATGGTGGTGGCCCTAAGACGGCACCTGACGTCTCTCACTTACTACGGTGTTTGTCAGGGTCATTTCGCACCTTTCCTGGACCCTTGATGAACATTGACCTTCTTCCCCCTTTGTTAGCTGCTGAGGTATTTTGGCAATGTTTTAGGAAACACTTGCAAACATTACTAGCATGTTTTTAAGGCAGCTATTAAAGTACTTTATTGTACATTAGACCATTCACAGCCCAGGCTTCTTGATAGCTTTCACCATGCTGGCCCCATTTCCTGGCGCTCTAAGGCCCTCCTTGGCTTTCCACTTTCTCGCCCTATGGTCTCCATCTGCTCTTCTAATACCTTCATTCATCAGAGGAGGAGCAGTTGTAAATTTTTCCAAAGCCTGTCCCACACATGCTGGTGTGTGTGTGTGTGTGTGTTTACATGTGTGCGTGAAGGGTTGTAATTTCTTTTGCACTTATGTCTGCACTGGATGAGGAAGACAGGCTGTGAACAGCTACGCCATGAGATTTATATGTCTGTTGATGTGCTTTTAAGTCATTCCATTTCTCCACAATTCTTTTTACAGATCTAGAAAGTAGAAAGACCAGTACATTTTGGTTATTAATTGGTTTAGCACAACAAGACAATCCATTTGACAGATGCCTGTTCTGGTCTGAGGGTTACCTTCATCCATATTTAATAGTCACTGTCCAACACAAACTGATGGAACAGTGGAGGTGAACTGAGATACGGTGGCTTCTTCTGATGGTCTTTAAAGATGCAGGTATTCACAGATCATCCTGGGCCTCACAAACTTTAAGTTTCTGGTATTCGAAAATTGCCCTTGTCTACACACTGGTTCTCGTTACTTTTCTTGTCCAAAATCCTGCATTGAGAAGTATGCAGGTCAACAATTGGTAACAGATGAAATAAATCCATATGTTCTTTAGAGTATGTATTTTCTCACACATTCAAATTGCGCTTTTAGTTTTAAGTGTTTGCGTTTAGGAATGAATTCCAAAGTCCTCTTGTCCTCATTAGTAGCTTTCATGATGTACTTAAGAGACCAGAAAGGTGGCTTGGGTGAGTTGTTAAGTCCTATTAGAGAACAATACAAATAATTAACATCAGGTCAGTGTCCCAGGGTCTACTGGATGACAATTATTTATGCAATTCTGCCAGGGACAAGGTTAATCTTTGCAGATGGCCCAGGGACATTATTTGGTGTGTTGGGAAATCACAAACAGCATCAGCTTCTCTTTTATGCCCAGCTTGCCCCACTTTAAGTGTGTCCCAAGAGCTACCTCATTTGAGACTCAAAAGAATCATACGTCACCCACAGTGAACACATTACTATTAGCTCTTTTTGTCATGACAGATCTGGGACAAAAGGGGCAAAAATCAACAAAGCTGGTGCATATATTTAAACCTTGTCAATTCTGACTTCATTACCCTCTTCTGATAGCTGGTTTCTCCCAGTTATCATCTCTACATCTTAAATCGTAATGGAAATAAGTATTTCATTACAGATATTTAAAAAATGTTAGCATTTAGCTTCTTCAAATAAAAATATAATTACCTTTATTATTAAGTAATATAAAAAAGAAATTAATTTTGGGAGTGCTAACTAGCTCCTATCATGACAAATGCTTAGGTACATTACATAGTGGCATACCTATATTCTTACATTAAAAAAATGGTAAACAGAATTCATTGAATTTTTCCAAGTAATCTGGACATTAAAAAGAGCTAACCATTATACATGGTGCTTAATATATGTTCACTGAAGGGTCAAATGAGTCACTTACAGGAACCCAAGAAACTCTATATGTCATTGCTATATAACTTCCTAACCCACCCATGAAGATTCTATATAATAAGGATTCTCTAAGGAAATGGATTTATATTTCAGTTTTTCTGAAACTTATAAATGTCTAGAATCAGCTTTTACAATTGAAGTGAGGCTTGAGCTATCAAAGTATAAGTATAAAGAAGAAAAAGTAACATTTCTTAAGTCTCTGCCAGGTTCTCAGCCAGATATTTTAATGTAGAATTAGCTCATTACACACAATGGCCTACTCAGAATGGTTTCCAGTTACTGATTCTAAAGATAAATTCACCTGGTGTGGTTATTATCAACCACTCCATAGGATACCTGCCTTCTGCCCTCATGTTGTTGCAGACTACCTGGGAATCTCAGTTCACATAAAGTTCCTCTTTTCTTCCTTTCTCTCTACTTCCTTTTTTCCTATCACATTCCGATAATTTTTTCCTATTCGTTGTCTTTCAGCAAATGATTAGCAGCTTATGCTGTGGATATGTCACTGAGGAAAGTGAAATTCTTGACTTCATATTTTCATTTGAGACACATTTTAATTTGGATAATAGAACATGACAGGCTGAAAGCAAACAGGATGAGGGCACCCAAGGACACCTGTGCTGTCCAGCTTCTGCTTCTTCTGTCTGTCTGTCTAGCTATGAGGTCAGCTTCTCTGCTGTCTACCAGATTCTAACTGTCCCTCAGTTCACAGCTCGTGCCTCACACCTCCATTCAAACTCACTGAACATCTGGGGGCCATATGCTTGTCCCTTCAGTTTTCTGAACTCTTCATTTCCACCCATTGTTAGCACCTTGGTATTTAGAACAGGATTATTCCCCAGTGGTTATGGAAGCTGTAGCCCCCTCCATCCAGTCGTTTGGACTGTCTTTGTACGCAGGGCGTTAGACCTATACTGCATGTGTCTCTCCTAGCTCAGGAGCAAATGCAGAGTGACTGTTCAGTGAGTGCTCATAAAAGGATGTGTTTCTTTTCTTTCTTTTTTTTTTTTTTTTTTTTTTTTTTTTTTTTGGTTTTTCAAGGTAGGGACTCACTCTGATCCAGGCTAACCTGGAATTAACTATGTAGTCTCAGGGTGGCCTTGAACTCATGGCAATCCTCCTACCTCTGCCTCCCAAGTGCTGGGATTAAAGGTGTGTGCCACCATGCCCAGCAATATATTTTATAGAAACATGAAACTATTTATGGAAAACTATAGGCATCATAACATGTTTTAATGAAACCCTAATTTCCTAAAATTATGCAGGCAGAGAATAAAAATCCTTTTTTTCATGGTGAGGCTGAAATACCTTAGGGATGTACATTTCTATACAACTTGGAGTATGGATTTGTCTGGGAATCTCCTGAAGCTTGTGGTTCTGCTCTCAGGACAACCTATTTAAAGATTTAAAAAGTAACTTGCAGAGGAGCATGAAGAGAACTGATTGTATTGTTATCAAAACATAAAGGAATTGTTGTCACCATGCACAACATTCTTTATCAGTTCCTTAAACAGCAAGGTCAAGTGAGGGATCTTATAAATATAATGTTTTCCAGGCCTGGTAGAATAGGTCTTTGATCCCAGCTATTTGGGGATGGAGGCAGGAAGATCACAAATTCAAGCCTGCCTTGGCAATGCGGGAGAGTGCAAGACAAGTTTGTGCAACATAGTAAAACCTATCTCAAAATAAAAACAAAATAAATTATAAAAAGAGGGCTGGAGATATTGTGGCATAACCCTTGCCCTAAAATTGGCAAAATAATAAATAAATATTGGCATATTTATCAGAAAAATGGTAGACAGAGAGCATTTTCTAGAATACTTACAACAATGTGATTTGAAACTATTTGTGATTGCTATTGCTCATAAAATCATATGTACTATCAAAATTGCCATAGTCTTCCTGTTATGTTTATAGGGAACATTTGAGAAATTTCTGTCAGATATCAATTAAAAGGAAATAGCAATTTCTCTCATTCACATTAACTTATTATAACCTTGAATTCTCTGGAGGTTTTCTGGATGTTTACATGTATGTGATTGTGAGTCTCAGCCTGTTTGCTGGAGTCTTTAGAATGAAAACTCAAAAACAGCTCAGTTGGGAGCCTGGAGAGATGGCTTAGTGGTTAAACGCTTACCTGTGAAGCCTAAGGACCCTGATTTGAGGCTCGATTCCCCAGGACCCACGTAAGCCAGATGCACAAGGTGGCACATGCATCTGGAGTTCGTTTGCAGTAGCTGGAGGCCCTGGCATGCCCATTCTCTCTGTCTGTCTGCCTCTTTCTTTCTCGGTCTGTCACTCTCAAATAAGTAAAATAAAATAAAATAAAATTAAATTAAATTAAAAAAAATAGCTCAGTTTTTAGGAGTCATAAGTCTACTTTAATCCACAGTAGAATATGCAAGGCATAAATGACTTAGAACAGTTTGATGTAGTGAAGTGAAATAGAATTAATCATGAAATGTATACTGAAGTTAAGCACAGCAGGTAGAAACAGAAGCTGAGTGGATTTCAGATGATAGCCCACATCAGGGTGCTTGCATGTGCATTGTCTTTCTGTTTCTGTGGCAGAGGCATCTTATCAGAAGCAATTAACTGTACAAATGAGAACCAGAAAACAAAGCTGAGGACTCACAGATTATTTGGTCATTTGCTATTTGATAAATTTTGTCTAAAGCTTGGCTTCTTAGCTTCAGGGCAAACCTTGAGTCCCAGGCTTTTAGGAATAAAGAGAATACAGTTCCTGAATTTGGTCAAGTCTCTTCATCCAGAGTGGAAAAAGTTACATCTTTTGGAAATTTCTCTAGTTCTGCTTTGGGTCATGGACCCAGTAGAGTCTAGAAAAATGGATAACTTACTATTGATAGAAAATGAGTTTGTGGGTTTAACTGAAAATCCTACAGGCTGTAAGGATGTAGGAACCAATAAATGGGCCAAAAGGAAAACCTATGTGTACCGTAAAATTCTTGGCCGTATTCCTTCCCTCGGAGACATTGGAGACAGCACTCTATGAATTTAAGGTCATGAAAGCTGATTTGTGTTCTCTCATGTCAATTAGCTTTCCTAAGGTGAGATGCTATTCAGGTAAGTTTTCAGTGATAACACTACCTCCCCTTCTTACATCTGGTAGCCCTACAACAAGCACATCACTTCAAGCCATGTCACCTACACGGCATGAGGAATAACTGAGAAGTCAGGAATAGAGAATACTCATGTGTCAGTCAACAAATATCTGAGACATATGAATTGTCAAAAGCAGAAAGATTTATTTTGACTCACCGTTTTGGAGGGTCAGTCCACAAATATTTGGCTCTGCAGCCGTTGTGCCTGTGATGAACAGCGTATTATGGTTTGAGATGTGATGCTGACAATTCACTCATCAGGGAGCAAAGGGAGAGAAGGGAAGGTTCCTGAGTCCCAATGTTCCATCCCAGGGCATACATCTAATGACCCAACATCTTACAACCAGCACTCACCTCTTGAGGGTTCCATATTCCCCAAGAGTACCACAGCTATGCAATAATCCTGTAGCACATGGGCTTTGAGGGCACCTACAACATCCAAACTATGTAGAGCATAGGTTTTTATTTTAGTTTATACTTTTATATATTGATCTCAGAAACTATGAAACACTGTATAAACCCGGGAATACTTTAGAAGGTATATATTCATGTAAACATATGCATTAAATTAAAAAAAAAGAAATTAGGATCACATATATAAAGTTCAAAGTAAGCAACACTAAGGCATGTTTTTTTAAAGATTAAAAAAAGATTTTTTTTTTTGAGAGAGACAGAGAGAGAGGGAGAGGAAGACAGATAGAGATGGGCTCGCCAGCACCCTCTCAGCTGTTGAGAATGAAATCCAGATGCATGCACCCCCTTGTGGGCAAGTGCAGCATTGCGTCCTTGCGTCACTTTGCATCTGTCTAAACGTGGGACCTGGAGATTGGAACTGCTGGAGATTGGAACCAGCGTTCTTAGGTTTAGAGGCAGGCGCCTTAACCGCTAAGCCATCTCTCCAACCCCTAAGGCATGTTTTTAGAAAGCAGTAAGATATTTTTCTTAGTAGTGCTTTAATTGAATCAATCATGCAACCATTAAAGTGATGCGATGAAAATAAGTCAAGTTACAAAAGTTCATATAATTTGATATTATGTAACAAATACTCTATTGTAATGTCAATCTGGTAAGTATATATAAAGATCAAGGAAAACGTACTCCCAAATAAGACTTTAAACTACGACGATGGCGAAACACTGAAGACGTTTTAAATTCTTTTGGGCTCTTTGTTAATGTAAAATTGTTAGGAATCTTCTATCTTTTAAATTTTGTGTCTATGGCAGCACCTTACTCACAGATAAAAAGTGACAAATATTATATCAAGCCAGGGGGAATGCCTTCTTATGCCTAATTTGGTTTCTGAAATTAAACATAGCTGATTTATTCTAGGTGCAATCCAATATTAGACTTTTATTATTATTATCACCAACTCATTTTGTCTTTCTGAGCCTAATTTTCCTCATTTTTAAAGCTAGTAGAAAAAAAAATGCTTGCCAAGATTAAATGTGTTGGTAGATGAAAAATCCACTGCCTATGATCTAGTAAATCCTCAAAACATATGACTCCTTTTGGAAAATTATCTAAAAGAGGTACTTCAAAAGGCGCTGTCTTAAGTGACCAAAGCCCTACTAGAACATGCTGGGGCATATGTATTCACATGATAAGTTTCTGCATAAAATTTCATCAGGAGATTTCTGGACCCTAGTTATTTTTAAAAGATGTCTTACATTTTACTTTACAATGCGGAGGGAACCTGAATATTACCAGAGCTGATTTGTCTGTGGCTGTAATGAAAATACGGTTGGCTCTTTTTTTAGATAACTGGGCTGGATACATATGCTCGCCTCTGATGATGAAAGATACCCGACATCCTTGTCAAGGGCCCATGATGAAGACTGGAAAGTCTGGGGGAACTGGTTCATCAGTGGTGAAAATGTGGGAGCTTCTGGTCTCTCCTTTACTACCTACCTACTTCCCAGTAGCACCACAGCTGTTGACCAAGCTGTCCCATGGGCCTTTAGAGGGTGTTTAAGACCCACACTTCAAGAGTCCTGATAGAACCACTTTAGATTTCTCCTCTAGTAGTTATGTAAACCCAAGCATGTTCCATGTTGACTAAATGTGTTCTGTCTCGTGTCTCAGACATCCCTGCAGCTGCAGAGACCCCAGTTGTAGAGGTTCCTAGTGCTGTGGCTTGAATATGATCTCTCTTAAACACTTCTTGAAATCGTTTTTCCTGTGAGTGTTGAGATGGTAATGTGATGAGCCTCTAAGAGGTGCTTGGGTGACCCCCCAGGGCGGATTCATTGGTGCTGTGGGAGTTTTGTCCCTCCCTCCCTCCTACCCCTGCCTGCGTCTTCTGCATATACCAGTTCTGCCTTTTGCTTTCTGCCATGAGGTTACCCAACTGTAGACTCTCATCTGCAGCCAAGGAGGCCGGAGCACTCCCTCCTCAACTCTCAGGAGCCAAAGTAAATCTCTGTTCTTCAGAAAACACCCAGTTCCAGATACTGCTGTTACAGCAACAGCAACTGCACCAATAAGCTGAGCTTTCTCAAACAGAAGCAAGCAGAGGCCAGTACGCACAACCCAGTAGTGGCAGGAGTCTGCTCCTGGGACCTGACGGGACCACCGAGGTTTTGTTGTTCCTCTTCCTGTTTCTATCTCTCCCTTTCCCTTTTGTCAACTTCCTCCCAAATCAAAAGTAAATCAAGTCACATCTTTTCTTCCTTATCGGCCTCTCCTCCCTAGATTCCCTAATTGTACACTCCATTCTCAGATGAAGCCAAGTGCTTTCCATGGCTTTCTGTAGTTGACTTATAGAATGATCTAGATTCTTCACAGCAGCTTGTTAAAACATTACCCTACTATGTGGTCAAGTTCCAAGCATGTGGGGGCAGTCCTACCACCAAATGACAAGACATAATTGTTTAGGATCTGGCTGCACAAGCGGGCAGTGCTATCTTGTTCATGGAAGTAAAATATTTATATTCCTAAAAATTATCTTTTCATTCAGAATGAGAATAAGTTGATGTGAAGCCTGTGATTAAAAATAAGTTTAGAGTAAACAGGTTTCTGGGGGAAGAATCTCATGACCACACAATGGGTTTGCAGTTAATTCTAACCATGGTGTACTTTAAAATTATTATGAGACAGTAATTTTTGCAGTTTTACAGATGATTAAAAAGCCATTTTCTAAAATATTCTCACTGGAGGTTTTTTTTTTTTTTTTTTTTGGTAAAGAAAATATTTAATTGCTCCAATCAAGCATAACTACTTTCTGCTTGTGGTGTAATTTGTATACTCTGATCACACAGTGTGTGGTTATCTGTCATAATTTTATAAGTGTATATTCCCCACTGTACTGGTTGGGTATCATTAATTGTGAATAATTTCCTGCTCATTAAAGGACTGAAAATAGAGGAAAAGCAAAACCCAGTAAACAAGAGGAGATGGAGAAGCGTGGCCCAGAGTCCACTCCAGAAATATACATCATGTTCTCCAAGATTGGATAAACCACCGCTGCGTAGAAGATGCTTCAAAAATAGCGTAACCAAAGCCAGCTTTCCCATATTTCTCCAGGGAAACAACACTGCGCATGGCTGGTGTGCAGGTAGCAATTGTTCACATGCAACCAAACAGGCTTTTCTCTGAAATATCCAAATCAGATCCAACCCTTCTCTTCTCTTCACCCCATGGTTCAAAACATACTGACAGGAAACTCCATCCAGGTTATCCCAAGGGGGCTCTTTCAAAATGTAAAAATCCCATTACCTAGTTAAGGAACTCAGATCCTCCCACAGTGCCTATGGCCCTGCAGATAGATACAAGATCTAGGAGGAATGTCTGTCTATGGAGTTTAATAAGCCACTCCGCATAAACAAGTACTGAAATGCTAATGAGAACTAAACCAAAGTGGGTTTATTTAGAATAGAGTCCAGGACAATGAGAAGAGAAATTCTTGTGAATCATAGACACCTGGAAACAGGCATCTGCAATATTTAGTTTGCTTGGTTCAGTAAGAATATCCTGCAGCATTTCAGCTTTTCATGGGATTCTACAACCCATGGTCTTCATTCCTTTATCTGAGCGCTTTGGTTTTCTCTTGCTGTGCCCTCTGTCCCTGGTGTTGCCCTGTGTATTTTCCCCAAATTATTATACCCCAAGTCTCTCACCCATTATTCAAACCATTCCCAAAGTCACAAAATTTTTGTCCAGTTTTGGAGAAGTCAAGTCACATTTCCAAGCAACATGTTCCTAGCTTACCTGCCTTAGTCTACAAAATGCCCATCTTTTTGTGTAGCTTTCGAAATATCTCTGCTCATAAAATCTATATATACATTGTCAAGTCCCACATTTATGTGCTGAGGCCTTCTCACTATTCTATTCAAATTAGTAACTCTCTATTTCTTACTTATAATCTATGAGACACATCTACGTATGTCAGTGTGGAATTCTCAGGGTTGATACATGACTGTCTGTGGAATGTTGAGCAAACAGGCTTATAACATGGGCACTGATTTTTCCAGTACTATTATTTATAAAATTAGACATTTTCTGGGCTTGTGTTACAAAAAGAGTCACATCTAAAGCTGCACAAAGTGCGCCAGTTTCTCTAATGCATCTTATCATGAGCAGGGAGTCATAGCTTCTTCCATGTCAATATTTTTTCTGTGTGTTTGTGTGTGTGTGTGTGTGTGTGCATTTACCTATAGTGTTTCTGATGGCATCCATAAGTAATACCCTCCAAGTCATACCCAAGTGTTAACTCAACACCCCAAGTCCCTGAACTTTACGCAGTAAAATGCCCTGATTCTCACTTTCCATATGCCCCCGCATGCAACTGTTCTTATAGCTGCATTTACTTGATTTTTTGGCCCTTTGTTTGGGTTCTTATTATTGGTTCCATATGTCCTCTGTGCAGTGGACAACCATATGGCTTCTTTCCCTGAATTCAACTCCTTTTCTCCTTAAACATAAGTGATGGTTGTGGTCTGCTTGTTTCTCTTGGCTGTTTCTGGTCATCCCACAGCTTCATCTGCCCTCAGCTGCTCTGGTTCCACGCAGTACAGCCCTGCTCTGGAGTGTGGCTGCACCTGGTCCTGTGAGTTCTCTATAATTCCCACAAATGGAATTCTGAGGATGAGCAGAGGTACTCTTTAGACATTTCCTTTTGGTTCCTTAATGCATTGGTAAATACAAGAAAAACAAAACCTCGATTCCTGAGGAGCCCATGCTCCGGTAGAAAATATAAAGTCATAAATAGTGTTTATTAAGTCCTATGGCTGCCTGATGAAAACTTTAATGCCTCAATCTAGAACATTTTGGTAATAATTATGCTAAAGAATTTTTTTTCAAATCAAATGTTACCTTAGTTGCATTAAGAATAATAAAAACTGAAATTATGTCTATTGTAATAGAGTTGTAATGCTTTGTTCACAACAATTAATTAGCCACATATCTTTATTCAGAAGATACTTAAAGAGTTTCATATTCTGACAACAGGGTAAAAATGCAGTCATTTATATGAAAAAAATTGGTGGCAAGTTTATGGCAGTTAGAGAGAACAGAGCACATCAAATGCAAGGCATTTGTTGGGAATGGAACCTGGGCCATCAGGCTTTGCAAGCAAATACCTTTAACCACTGACATCTCTCCAGCCCCAATTCACACCTACTTTTAAGCCTTTTCTTCCCATCACATAGGCCTTTCCTACTTTCCAATCACACACCTACATGCACATTTATGTACAAATTTAAACCTAGATTCTACCTATGAAATAAAATGTATGCTATTTGTCTTTTTGAGTCTGGCTTATTTAACTTAACAGGATGATCTCCAGTTCCATCCATATTCCTGGAAATGTCATAATTTTGTTCCTTTTTTACTTTTGAATACAATCCCTACACTGGATCCATGTCTTGGCCCTTCTGGGGGGCACAGCAGTGAAGAGAGATACACAAGTATCCCTGCAGTTTGCTGACATAGAATTCCTGGGTATACACTCGGGAGTGGCAGACATGGATTATGGTGGTTCTGATTTTGGGTTCTTTGAAGACCCTCCTTAGTAATTGTCATAGTGGCTGCACAAGAGTTTTTGTTTCCCCACTTTCTCACCAGCCTTTGTTGTAGTTGACTAGAATGAAATGCAATCTCAATGTAGTTTTAGTTTGCATTTCCCTGATGGCCTATTAGATTTCCTTTGAGCCCCTGTCTATACCATTCATCAGGTCACTTATTCTTTGGATATGATTTGATATTTTTTTGAGTTTTATTTTTGGAGTTGTTTATAGATTCTAGATCTCAATGTACTCTCTAATATATAGCTGACAAAGATTTGTTCCCATTGTATAAGCTGATTGTTTATTTTGCTGGGCAAAAGCTTTTTTAACTCTATGTAGTCCAAATTTGATATTTCTTTGAGCTATTGTCTGTGCTTTTGGAGTCTTTTTCAGAATATCCTTCACTGTACTTATGTTGAAATCGAGGACACATTGAGAAATAGTTTCAATCTGGCGATGTGAGGATGGTTAACATATGCAAATCAATAAGTCTAATACAGCACAAAGTTGATTTAAGTGCAGAAATCACAAGATGTCATTAGCAGGTGCAGAAAAGGTCTTTGACAAGGTACAACATCCTTTTATATTCAAAAAACAACCCTGGAGAAACTAGCAATAGAAGAACACAACTCAGTGTATTACAGGCTGTCTGTGCTAAACCTATAGCCAGCAAAATGACTAAATGGGGAAAAACTGAAAGCATTTCATTTAAAATCAGTGATTTAGACAAGGGTGCCCACTTGTTCCTCTCTTATTCAATATAGTACTTAAAGTCTCAAGTGGGGCAATAAGAGAAAGAAATAAAAGGGATGCAAATGAGAAAGGAATAAGTGAAATTATGCTTTTTGTAGATGAAATGATAATTTCTTTAAATGACATTAAAGACTCCACCAGAAAACTCTAAGATCTGATAAACATCCTGCAAAATAGCAAGACACAAAATCAACACACAGATAGCAGTAGTTCTGCTGTATCCCAATAATTAACTTGGCAAGAAAGATGTCAAGAAAAAATACCATTCACACAGCTTCTGTATATATATATACATTAAAACCTAACCAAGGTTAAAGAACTCTCCAGTGAAAACTTCAAGGCACTAAAGAAAGGAAGAAGACACCAGAAAATGGAAAAAGCTTCTATTCTCTTGGACTGGCAGAGTTAATATCCTTATGTAATATAATTAATATATAATATGATATTTATCACAAAACTCAAAAAAAGTAATCTTAAAATTTATATTGAATTACAAAGCACCCCAACTAGCAAAACAATCCCAAGTAGAAAGAGGCATCATAGTGCCTGTGGCAGTTTGAATGTATGGCCCCATAGACTCAGGTGGTTTGGAATAAGAATTGAGCTTGTAGCTTGGGTCTCCTGAAGGGAAGCTGGAGGATGTATCCCTGGGGGCAGACCTTGGAGTCCAGGTGTAAGGTGCACTTGGGGGCAGATGTGAATGCAGCCCTATTCAGTGTGTGGAGAGCAGTGTTGGAGCTCTGGCCATTCAGCTTTGTGCTTCTGGCTGTTTGATGGTGTCTCTCTGCTTGGGTCTATGAAAGTGAGCCAGCTTCTTCCACCATTGATGGTGTTCCCCTGGATTCCATAAGCATAAAAGAAATCCTTCCTCCTATAAGCTGCTTCTGGTTGGATATTTGTCCCAGCAAGACTAAGCTGCCTGCAATAGCACCTAATGCCAAATTATGTTACAGAGTCATAATAGCAAAACTTGCACGACATTGGCAATGAAACAGAAGACCCAGAAATAAACTCATTCTGTTAAAGTCATCTAATTATTGATAAAGGTGTCAAAAGTACAACAGAAAAAAAGTCAGCCAGTTTAATTAACAATGGGGCTGATGAAACTAGATGGCATATGCCAAAGAATAAAATGACATCCTTATCACTCAGCCTGAACAAAAATAAATTCAAAATGGATTAAACAGACTTGAATGTAAGACCTGAAATCATAAAACGCTAGAGCAGGGCTGGGGGTATGGCTCAACAGTTAATGATGTCTGCGAAGTCTGTCAGCCTGGGTTCAATCCCACAGTACCCAAATACAGCAAGGTGCACAAGGTGGTGCATGAGTCTTAGAGCTGGTTTGCAGCAGCAAAAGACCCTGGTATGCTCTTTCTCTCCCCTCCCTCTTTTTCTCTTTCTCTCTTTCTCATTCTCTCTCCCTCTGAAATAAATAAGTATTTTTAAAATTTAAAACTACTAGCACAGTCGGGCGTGGTGGCGCATGCCTTTAATCCCAGCACATGGGAGGCAGAGGTAGGAGGATCACTGTGAGTTCGAGGCCACCCTGGGACTACATAGCTAAGTTCACGTCAGCCTGGGCCAGAGTGAGACCCTACCTCGAAAAATCAAACAAACAAAAAACAAACAAAACCTACTAATACAAAACACACATAATTGTGAATACTTTAACATCTCCAATATTGAAGAACTCGGTTCAAAATTAAGAAGCAATCTGACATTCATTACTTCCACAGCTATAGGTTTTCCTTGAGCAAAGTAGTGTGACTTCCTGTAAAGCTTGTCCCTTGTCCCTTTTTGAGGTCAAACGTGGTCAATTTGATTCTCGTCAACTGGACAGGCCTTCAGAACAAATCACTCATTACATCACCGATTTGTCAAGCTTTAATGTTGTCATGGTTGATTTTAAGTTCCACTCCTTGTGCTGATCTCCCTCCAATGTCTACTTTATCCATAAAATGTCTGACTGCATATAAGTGGGATGGCCCAGACTTCTGTGTACTGCAGTGGACCCGCAAAACAGGTTCATTGTCTCTCCACAACATGCCTGTCAATGTTTAAAAGATGCATGGGATCTGTGTTAGTAGGTACAGCCATCTCTGGGTAGTCTTGAGTCTTTGATCCAACATCACCTATCCGGAAGATATGAACCCTATAGATGCTCAAGTCACTGAGAAGCAATTTCATAACACTTGCATAGAATCTGCACACTGCACAATCCTGTTACATGCGTTGAATATCTTCAGACTGCCTATTCCATTCTTGTGCTCTAAATGTACAATGCTCCCACTGGCTCACGTATTGGTCCTCCGTTGGTGGTGGTGTTTGGGAAGGTTGTAGGACTTCAGCAGATGGAGTCTTCCTGGAGGAAGTAAGTCACTGGAGGTGGGCCTTGAGGCTTTATAGCCCTGCCTCGCCTCCTGTTAGCACTCTGCTTCCTGACTCTGCAACATGAACAGCTCTGCTTCATTTTCTGGCTGTCCTGCCTCCCAACCCCTTTCTCTGCATAAATGTCCTCTTGAGTAACTATAAGCTAGAAAAACTCATTTCATTCCTTAAGTCACTTATGGTCAGATAACTGTTCTCAGCAATGAGTAGGGAACTAATACATATAATTATACTATACTATACTATACTATACTATACTATACTATACTATGAGGGCTAAGTTAACACTTGGCATACCATATTGCACATATGGAGCAATGATAAGGGAAAAGTCCTATGGTTTCGGTTTCAATATGGTTATAATGTTTAAACTTTTTTTTTTTTTTTTTTTTTTTGGTTTTTCGAGGTAGGGTCTCACTCTGGCCCAGGCTGACCTGGAATTAACTATGTAGTCTCAGGGTGGCCTTGAACTCACGGCGATCCTTCTACCTCTGCCTCCCGAGTGCTGGGATTAAAGGCGTGCGCCACCACGCCCTGCTAAACATATTTTTGATTAATTGTTCATTGAACTTCCCGATGTGGAACTTGTGGATACAGAAGACTAATCTTACACCTGGTTATTAATACCTAACACAAAATAATCCAGGATTAGACCTGTCGCTTTGTGTCCAATGGGTCATGACACAGGTCATGGAGTATCATGGATGATGATTTTGTTGACCCATGATATAGCATTTAATTTGACTACTAATTAATCCCCACACAGCTTCCTTTGTGACCTTCAACTGACCCTGCTGTCTAGATGTCCAGTGTCCCACTGTATTTGTTATTTTACCCACTTCCCCCTGCAACGTTCCCCATACACCCTGCTTTGATTTGCTCTGTGTGGCCTTCTATCCAGACTCCGTTCTCTTTCTCCTTTCTATTGTGCATGTTCTCTGACCTTAGTGTTTGGTGTCCTAGGTGTTCATTCAATTTGTTTTTTAATTTTATGTATTTGCAAGCAGAGAGCAAGACAGAGAGAAGAAAGAGAGAATAAATGGGCATGTCTGGGACTCTTGCCATTGCAAACAAACTCCAGATGCATGCACCACTATGTGCATCTGGCTTTAAGTGGATACTGGGGTCCTGAACCTGGGCAGTTAGGCTTTGCAGGTAAGCACCTTAACCACTGAGCTATCTGTCTAGCCCAAATTTGTCTTTAGTTCTAATAGTGTGCTAAAGCATCTCATACCAAGACCTTTCATGGGGTGACACACATGAGTATAGAGTGACAAAAATGGCAATCATGCAGGGTGTGGTAGCACATGTCTTGACTTGTAGCACTCAGGAGGTTCACCATGAGGTTGAGTCCAGCCTGGGCTGCAGAGTAAGTTCTAACCCTGCTTCAAAAGGGTAGGACTTCTTACAATGCAACTGCCCAGACAGAAATTGGCCTCGATATCCATGACCTTGCAGTGCCTAGCAATACCTTCGCAAGACCCTCAAAATAGAAGAAAAAGATGATGACATCAAATTAAAAGAGAGACTAATGGAGAGAGGGAGGGGATATGATGGAGATTGGAGTTCTAAAGTGGAATGGGGGGGAGGGGAGGGAAATATCATGCGTTTTTTTGTATGTAAGTATAGAAGTTGTCAATAAAAAATAATAATTAAAAAGTGACAATATTAAAAGGGTTCTGGATATGTAACAATCCAACATTAATTTAAAGTCAAATGCATGAAGAATCTGAGGTGCTTTTGACTGTGATGTTGAGACGACTTCACCGTGGCCTGTGTTCTAAGCACGGGACATTTACACTGCGCATGAACACTGCCTGACACACCTCACCTCAGATTCAAGACTATTGTGTTATGAATTGAATGTTTACTATACTTACAAGGTTTTGTACTTTTCAATACTTTCTTGACAGAAAACAACTACACTATTTTTCTACCATCATTCCTCAGCATGTCAGAACCAAATTAGTATGTCTTTGGATTGTATTGTGTTAGACAAATAAACATATCCATCTTGGTAGGAAAATTTATTTTTATCCTTCATAAATGCTGAATTTATATGTATTATAATAGAATTATTTCAGAATAAATTTATTTAAGAATTTTTATTGATAAATTTTTGATTCATATATTATTTAAAGAATATTTTTATTTAGTTATTTGAGTGGGGGGGAAGAGGCAGATAGAGAGAATGGGCATGCAGGACCTCCAGCCATTGCAAATGAACTCCAGACATGCCACCTTGTGCAACTGGCTTATGTGGGTACTGGGGAATTGAATCTGGGTCCTTAGGCTTCACATGAAGAGCCCTAACCTCTAAGCCATCTTCCCAACCCTCATATACATTTTTGTATGCATACATTTTCCAAGTCAAATAAAAACTTATGAGATGAAATGAGGTAAGTAGTGCAAAAATCCTGTGCTAGCATGGTGTTAACCCTTCCTTATAACACACTTGCTCAGTGGGATGCTTTAATGTAGTCCAATCAGACTGAAGTTATCTAACCAGTACAAAATGAATACTTGCCTGGGTTATTGATGAAAGTCCTGGTGGAGCAAATGTTCCACTGAGAGAAATCAAGAATGCCAGGCTGTAAATAAGGGGAATCATAGTGATACTATGAGAAGAAGGTAGTTGGATCAGCAGTTGATGCTCTTACCAGTCAAACAGTAGGCCCCATGAACAGGAAAATTGGGAGGGATGTTTTTTTGTGCACAAACTAACAGGATAAAATATTAGAATTGTTCCATAATTTAGAATATTATGACTCCATTAGTATAAAATTTCCAATAATATTTAATACTCATGAGTATATTCCTATTATAACATAAAAGAAGAAAATAATTATTAAAAATTTAGAAGATGATAATAATTTTAAAACTTGTAGCAATGAAATTTACTATTGTTTTCCTAAGCAAAAGAGAATAAAGAGTTTGAGGAGATGAGGCAGTGGTTAAAGGCACTTGCTTGCAAACAAGTCTGCTAACCAGTTCAATATTCAGTACTCACACAAAATGACACATGTATCTGGAATTCCTAGGTGCCTACTGCAGTGGGCAACAGAACTGGAATCCCAACGCTCTTAAGCAGTAGCAACGAGAGTGACTGTCTCACAAAGGTGGCAGGGGGAGGAAAACACACCAAGGTTGTCCTCTGACTTCCACACATGCTCAATGACACATGCATGACCATCCACACACCCAATATGCACACACACACACATGTATATATGTACATAAATAAACCAAAAAAAAAAAGAATAGGGCTGGAGAGATAGCTTAGCGTCTAAGGATTTTTCCTGTGGAGCCTAAGGATCCAGGTTTGATTTCTCAGTACCAATATAAGCACAAGATGGCACATGCCTCTGGAGTTTGTTTGCAGTGGCTAGATGCCCTGGCATACCCATTTTCTCTTTCAATCTGTCTGCTTCTTTCTTTCTCTCTCTCTCTCTCAAATAAATAAATACTTAAAAATATATAATAATAGTATCAAACAGAATATTAGAATTATAGATAATGTTATTTATATCATTCTACAACTTTTTATATTTTCCTCAATGTAAGTCATATCTCTTACATTTATAACCAAAGAAAAAAATGCTATTAAAGATATGATTGCCCTAGCAACAAATTTAGTTGATGTCTAACAAGTAAGTTATGTGTTTCCCAAGTTAGATATCACACCAAAAGTACATATTATATTCATTATTTAATTTCAATGCTAATGTTCTAGTATATGAAATTTACAGAATTTTCATTATAAGTAAATGAAGTGATAACTCAGAGTCCATGTTTATGAAGGGAATATCACTTCCCTTATAGCACAGCCCAATCACGGAGGCATCCTTTTGAACAGCATTTCTTGTATTTGAAAAGTTATTGAGTAATCAAACAGTGACCTTTAGTGTCCCACCAAGAAATGTAATTCAGTTTTGTATGGAATCCAAACTAATCAATATCCCATTATGATCACAGATGGGAATTTCACAAGAGAGACACAGCAGCCAGGGTCTCAGACATGCCTTTGTGTTCTCTATAGCCAGCAATTTATAGCTTTGTATAGAAAAATCAGTTCAAGTAAGTTCATTAAATCAGTTATCTCTTTGAAAAGGACAATAAAGTTTTACCTTCTGAGTCTACCTTAAGACTACAAAAAAATACCACCATAAACTCACATAGACTTGCTATCACCAAGAACAAACATAGCCACGTGCACCTTCTTTCTTCTTGTGTATACGTGTGAATGGATCTGTACAGACGGAAGTAGTCCAGCCCCATGGACCAAACCCCAACAATGCCAAGAGACACTCCCATGCAGTTGATCTGAGTATTAGACTGTATTGCCTGATTACCTCACTTGCTATGAGTCTATTAGTTCACTAATCATGAACAAACCAGTTCTTCACATCCAGGCAAATATATTTGAAAGTTTGCAAGGGGGCTGAGTGCCTGGAAGTTCTAGAAGCACAACTCAGGCAGAGGGCGAGGGCTGACTGTTGAGTTCCGTAATGGTTTCCAGAGGAAAACGGGACTCATTGGAGGTCATGGCAAAGTCTATGGGCTGGTTCATTAACAAATTCCTATTGTTCTGGAAGTGACTATTTCAAATAAATATGTTTAAATAAATATTTTCTCAGATGCTTTGTGATAGTGATAGAAATCTGGCTGATACAATATCATATAGAGTATGAATTCTCAGGGATTTTCCCTCTAGAAAGCTTTATTTATTAAATGTTTATTTCAGTGTGTCTAGAACCACATATTTAGAGAGTTGACTAAAATGTTTCTTGTATAAGAATGTTTGGGGAATTCGCATTTAGAAAATGTTTCAAAATATTACTAAAGTATTTCTTTTGTTACATTGGATATATACATGTGGTCTTTATCTCAATACATGAATATAAGTATCAGGAGAAGGAAGATAAAACATTACCCCTTCCAATAACAAGGTGAATATGGTGGGAAAAACTCTCATGTTACCAGCTAAATGAACAAAGCAAGTATATCGGTAGTGATTTGGGCATGAATACCATAACAAATGTTGAATTCAAAAACGTTATTTGTCTTTCAAGTAAGTTATTAAGAATATTTTAGAAATTAATCCCTACTGATTGTGTGTGTGTTTGTGTGTGTGTTGCATTGCTTTAGCTAGATTTTTATCACTATGACAAAATGCCTGAGATTCATGGGTGCAGAGTCTCAGTCCACAGTGTGTTGGTTGTTGCTTTGGTGCTGTGACATTCGTGGCTGTGGGGTCTCAGTCCACAGTGCGTTGGTTGTTGCTCTCCTCCTGCCGCAAAGGAAAGCCCCAAGGCAAGGCTGTGTGCTGGGTCCAAACTGCTCACCTCATGGGCACGAAGAAGAAAAGAGTCAACAGGAAGGGTTCAGGATCCCATCAATGACCTGACCCCAATGGCCTAACTTCCTCCCTCTAGGCCCCCTCTCCCAGTCCATCCCATCACCTCCCATTAGTGTCACAGGCTAGACAACAGACATTTAACATAGGGGCCTGTGGAGGACACGCCAGATTCAAACTGTGGTAGGAATTTGGGAATTAAAATATGTAGTAAAAAGTAATGAAAACTTTTCTCTATCCCAAAAGAAGAAAGTCACTTGTCTATTCCTTCCAACCTCCCTCTCTCATCTCTCATGTGTGTGTGGGAGTGGGGTGGGTGGGTATATGTGTACTATACATTTCTATAAACTTTCATTGCAACGAAGTGCACACGTTCGGGTTTGGGGATTATATCCTAAGACTGACCAAGAAAGCCAAAGTATTTGTCACGTCCTTGACATTGAAGAGATTCACTTTCTCCTCTGGCATCATTACATAGATGGCTTTGGCTTCTTAAAGGTGTGCTGAGCCAACTTCTCTTCCTGAATGGGAGTTACATATTTCTCACAGAGTGCCCTAAAGCCACACCCATTTTAGTCATCGGGATTAAGAGAGAAATCACCAAGGCAGAAGTGCAGACGCTTTATTTGGGATTATACTGTGAAAAAGGGATGAAAATTCTAACAATAACTCATATTCTTTGAGGGTTTGTGACAGATAATCTCTGTTCTAACTT
Source organism: Orientallactaga sibirica (assembly GCA_036365145.1). Lineage (NCBI taxonomy): Eukaryota > Metazoa > Chordata > Mammalia > Rodentia > Dipodidae > Orientallactaga > Orientallactaga sibirica. The sequence goes on along the minus strand of JAEOAD010000463.1, from coordinate 4,109,074 downwards.
CTTAATAAGTGTCTTTTAAATCCCCACTACCATGTTACATAGTAAATAATATTATTGCTTCCATATTATTGATGAAGAAATGAGTACCAGAACAGTAAATAATTTTAATTACCTTTATAATACCTTATATTACCAGAAAGCACGAGCCCATCTGAACTTGGGCAGGCTGCCTTCAAAGCCCCTGGAGCGCTTGCTTTCCATCTGTCCTGGAAAAACGTATCAAGAAAGCACCTGCTTGCTCCTCTTGTAATTGGCTCCATTAGACAGGAGTCAAGTTTTTTTCCCTCCAGAATGACTGAAGGGGAAGATTTTCACAGCACCGAGCAGGGCTTAGACTTACTCCTTCTGTAGCAGCAGGGTGTAATCTAGTGCCCTCTAGAGGGAGAAAGAAAACACCATGAGCTAGTTCTTTTTTAAATAACCGAACAGGAAAAAAAAAAAAAAAAAAAAAAGCTTCCCAAAAATAGAACCATAGGTAGTTGCAAAGTCTACACACTTACTGTTGAATGGCTAGGATTTGTTAAAATGATTTCAAATGAGTCATTGTGTTGTAAGACAGAAAGGATAAAGGTCTTGATGTTACGCAAATGAGCTGCAGTGAGGACATGATGCTAATTGAAACAGGCAGGAACATGACCAAGAAAATTAATATGCATTAATATTTATTGGTATTTAGGTGACATAATATCCACAGGTGGAGGATTGGAAGAAAGGAAAAATATTAAACACTATGCAAAGAAACAGAGAAGATAAATCAGTGAGGTGGATACCATGCGGGGCACTCCAAAAACGATGCAGCCACGTCATCTACGTAGCCCACTACTACACTCACCCAGCCTGAGTTTCAAGATATGATCTCTCTACACACCGGTGTTTTGTAGATGCTGGACATAAAGGCCTTTTCCTGGTTTCCTATTAAGACAGAAAAAAGTATCACTAATATTTTAGATAATTGCTACTCATTACCTGCTTGATAAATTAGTGAATGAATCCTGGTTCTAGTTATATTAAAAAGGTCAAAGGCTCTTTAGTTCTTTTTTATGTATTGTCTAACTTCTTAGCCATCTTTGTTGTACTAATGAAATGAAGATATCTATCATGATGTAACTGAGCTGGGGGATGTAAATTCCCTTCATCTGGCACCATTCCAATATACTATAAATGAGGTAATTGTCCTTGACTATAAAATTTGCATTTTCAAGACTTAATTGCTATCATTACATCTTTTTGTAATTCTATTAATTTAACTGAATGGAGCGTTTGGTTTTATGGTTAAAATTTGCATTAAAACATTGTACATCTAAATAGAATTTTAATATTTTTTATCAAAAGTCCTATACAATTATCCCAGAGGAGCTAAATAATTTCTTAAGAAAAAGTAAGGTGCTGTCACCTGGCAGGTTTCACTGTTTCACCATGCAGGTCTGACCAAGTCTCACGATGTCACCAAGCACGTCTTACCTTCATTGATCTTCAAGGATCGCAAGTCACAGAGAAAATGCTTCATTCTGGGACTTGACAAATCACTGCTGACTTCCTGGGCTTCATCATGAACAAGAAGTCTATTAACCAAGCCATGCTAATACAGACTGCCCTTTCCCGGGCTGCTCTCGGTGGATGAGGGACATTCCGCTTACCTCAGTGAATGGCCATGGCATGAGTGTGGGAGTTTGGGTTTGGTTGGAACCTTCTGTCCCACTTGCTGGGTTCCTGATCTTCCAGCCACAGTTCATTGTCCAGACTGGTTAGGGAAATAATTCTTGACTCGTACCAGAGGAAACGATTGAGAAAGCTTTACCACCTCGGCCCATGGAAGCTTGCCATCACTGTACAATATGCATTCAGATTCTTCACAACTGGGTTGTGAATGTAAAACTTTGTAGGCCCAGGAAAAAAAAAAAAAAAACAACATTTTCCTATGGACAGTTACGAGGAGTTTCAGTGAATGGACAGACTTCTTAGTTGTTAGGACAGCAGAGAGTGGTTCATGCAATGATGTGTAAAGAGAAGTAAACCCGTACAAGCCTTTATTTTCTGATTGTGGGGTAATGGTGGGGTCTCCTAATGCCCTCGGCAGTAAGGGAAGATTTTCTCTGGAACCATCCAGTCACATCTACATGAAGAGAAATGGAAAGCAATTCACAGAATTGAAAATGTCTCTGATGAGATAAAAGGGCACTGGACATACTTCATGCCAAGCACCATTTGAAGATGAAGATGGCAGCCCAGCCAAGGGAGCTGTCTTGGCCAAGGCCTCACATTAAAAGTGGCACAGGTAGATGGAGACCCCATGGTTCCTGGCCACATTTTAGGTCTCTCCATCAGATGTTTCCACTGAGGCTGAAGGCTCATTGGCACACAGTCATTGCAAAGTACCGAGTGTTCAGTGGGAGAAGGCTGATGCTGACTCTGGATGCCAGGCTGAATGTCCCATGGGCTCACCTCCCTGCTTCATGGCGCTTTCTCTCTATATCCCCAGACCCAACCCCTCAAGCCCCATAAATTAAAGGGTGTGAAATTGTCAACCACAAAGCCATTGTGTGTCGCCTAGGTTTCTTGGTTCTCTAAGATGGCACACCCACAGATTCTACACATGCAATTCATTCGGAAGCATTTCATGAACGTGACCACTCCTACATCAGAATACATTCAAAGTCTCCTCGCTGAAAGTTCAGAACAGGACTGTAGTACTGCATTAACGAGAATACCATAACGTCTCTACTTAACTGTGGCATTCGTTGTGAGCAATAGGTAAAAAGAAAAACATTATAGGTTAATTAGCATGTCAAAATATTTTAGCTGTGTCATTAGAAGACAGAATAGGGAAACTGTTGTTTGGGCAGAATCTATCATTTTGACCACAGAAATACCAATATTAGGGAAATCAGCCAATTATGTTTAGATGAATATTCAGAAAGGGATTTTTTACTCAAAGAGAATATATATTGCTGAATCTCTACATTTTACCCAATTCTTAACAATGACATTTCAAGTTTGTGCACTTAGACAAAGACACCTATGAAAGCCTTAATTTAGTTGCCTCCATAGGTCAAGGGAAATGACTTTGTCTGAGCATACTCGCCCCACTCTACGACGCACTTCCACTCAGTTAACACACATGTACTGAGCTTCTAGTTCATGTAAGGAACTCGGGCATGAGTAAGGGACACTCCCTCCAACCTTGAGTTCTGTAAGAATTAGAAAACTTTAACAAAATTACAACATAACTCCCAAGCTATTTTCTAAGTAAGCTTAAGTTTGAAAGCACCTGTAGCCTTTTTAATTTTAATTTTTTTGAAAGAGGAGAGAAAGAGAGAGAGAGAAAAAGGGCTGCTAGGGCCTCTAGCCACTGAAAATGAACTCCAGATGCATGTGCCACTTTGTGCATCTGGCTTTACATGCAGGCAAACAACCACTGAGCCATCTCTCCAGCCTGCACCTCTGGTTTTTAAGTCTGACAAGTTTGAATTCCTATCCTGATGACCATTATTTATTTTGGTGTTCACTAAATAATGAACAATGGCACCTTGTTCTCCGATTTCTGTGTTCTGTTTTGGATAATAAATTCTGTCTGTACAACATCGTGGCCAGCCTGTTGTTGGTTTAGAAACCAAACAGAGAAGGGCAGGAAGAAAAGAGCGTCTGAGCTCTGGGTTTGAGCCAGCTCTACACACATGACCAGAAGTCGATCGCTACACGTTCCTAGACTCCGGCTTTCTCATGAGCAACATAGACAAGGCATCAGCCATGCCATGGAGTGGAGGCAAGATGAATGGGCTCTGTGTGCCAGGTAAAGCACTCTATGGTCATCAGTAGATATTTGTGTGGGGGGACCGGGATGCAGGCAGAGCCAAGGGTCAGAGATCTCAGGAGAGAAGTGTAGGAAGACAAGTCTACTCAAACCATTGAGACTTGGGAAGAAAAAACTTTTCTTCCCAAGTCTTACTAAACAATTAGCCAAATGGAACTGCATAGTATGAGCCACAATGCTAATCACAGCAATTATTTGCTGTGTCTCTGGTATATTACATGTTACTTTAGATTCTGTACAACACCATCACTAAACTCAACCTTCTTATCAATTTACATAGAGAAAAACTGGGAATCAGGAATTGAGCAGTTTCTGATGGATCCAGATGAATGAACAGTTCAGTCAGGTTTCACATAAGAATGCTCCACCATTCCCACCTGCCTTTGGCAGGAATTCCAGGGAATTCCAGGCTTGGCTTCAGTAAAGTAAACTCATGCTGTCACATGCACATATACGTATTCACACGTGTATTCAGATTCTCATACACATAATCATGTACACACACACACACACACACACACACACCAGACAGAAAGGAGTAGAGTGCACACACTTTATCTAGTCATGTGCCCAACAAAAACTGACTGGGAAGGAGAATAATGGTACCAAAATTTGATGTATCCATACAAATCTTCAACTTAATAAAAAAATACTGTTTATAAGTCTCGATAGTCACAATCCCCTTGAAAGCAAAATTCTTTCTGGAGGAAAGAAAATGTCTCCTCTTAAGGTCACATTTACAAAATGAAACATTTATAAAACATAACAAAAGTACACACTATAACATTGATGATAAGACTACTTTTATTACTTAATCCCCATATGCTATAAAGAAACTGTTAATAATTAATCATTTTTGATATTTTTGTTTAAATTAACTACCAAGTAAACATTGTAGTTATTGAAAGCTCTCATAAAGCCGGGGAAGATCCATGTGTGAGTGGAGGGTTTGCTCTAGAAGGATGATGACCTGAGCTGAGATTCTCTGAAACTGGAAAGTCAGGTGGTACAACAGGGACATCTGTAATGTCCGTGCCCCTCCCCTCCTGGGAAGGGGGAAGTGGACAAGGGAGAATCCCGTGGCCCATAGCCTAGCATTCACAGTGGTCAGTGTGAAAAGACCCTGCCTAAAACAAGGCAGGAGGGCGCAAGGTAAAAACCAGCAGTTGGGGTTGACTTCTGACCTCTGCATGAATGCCCACCCTCACACACATAAACAAACATCTGCAAACATGCAGACATCTTGCACATCCACACAAAGGTGACAAATGTAAAAGCTAATCTTTACTTAAACAGGACTGCTAACTGTAACTTGCATATCTCTGAGATGGTGTAAAGCTCTTTATATAACTTCTTTTTGTCTTTAAGAAAAACATTCATTTCTTTTTTATCACAATATCTGTTATGAGGCAACATCAATATACTTGCTCGACATTTCCCTTTATTTATTATGCATTTCAATTATTTTATTTAAATGGTTTTTTAGTGAAACATAAAGAAATCACAGCAACAATTTAAACCTATTTTCTGCATGAAACATTTTTTCTTAAACCTTATAAAAATTTCAAATTATCAATACTACATTGCACAGCATTTCACTTTACAACATGTGAAGATGATCTTTTTAGCTTATGACTATTAAAGTGTCTTCTTTAGTTCTGCAGCTCTCTACCATCCAGCTATTACTCAGGCAACCCCAGTCTCAAGTGTGTCCTGGAGACCACCGGCAAGCGCAGGGTTCAGACGGAGTGACAGCTAGCCATCACAACATGCTGAATCGAATGCAATACTAACGTGAGAGTGGAAAATCATAGTTTTCCTTGTCAACAATATTTAGTGAGAGGCTTCTGTATGCTAGAAACTTTACATGCAGGGAATAAAAATAATCATCAAAATAAATAGCTACTGCCAACCCACGTGCCCTTAGAGAAAGCTGGACCACAATAAAGACACAGAAGAAGCAAGGCATTAAGAAGCGTTTTCATAAATAACTCGATGGGGTAAACAGATTCTATGTAGTTCTCTGTATAGGAGAGTGCATTGATCTAGCCTGCTAGGGATGCTGTTGGGCCACCTAAGGCGGAATCAATGTCACCTGGCAGGTAGGGAGTGGAAGGTGGAGTTTGGGAGCAGGATTGACTGAGGTCTCAAGGTCAGAGGGAAGTTGTTGATATCTTCTAAGTTTTAGAGTTTTAGTTTTGTTTTTGTTTTTTTTTCTTTGAAGATGGATTGATCAAAATGACATTCTGCAGAGTGCTGGGGCAACAGGGTTACATTCCTTGCCCTGCCTTCTTTGCACCTTGATGAATACCTAAGAAGCTCAAGGCATTCTCAAAATACTAAAAAAGAAGAAGAAAGAGGGGAGGAGCAGAAAGGGAGCACATCACCTCTGTGCATCCCCCTAAAACTATGAAGTTCACAAGAGGTCATGGTGAAGTCAATGAGCCCTGAAAAAATATCCATCAGCTACATCAGTTCTTGCAGGAATCCAGGGGATACTGGAAAGGAAAGGAAAGGAAAGGGAAAGAGTGGTGTTATAGGAACAGTATTGGAAAATGTATTGGCAACCTGCAGTCCATATCTGGCTTGAGAGGACATACTTCTGTCAGGTAGATGGCCTACAGCCAAGTCATGTCCTCCAATAGCTGACGGCACTTCTCTTACCTCGAGGACTTAGTGATTGTCAAGACCCATAACTTGACATTTAAGTGTTAATCTCCAACACTGTTTTCTTTTTTCTACACTGGATGCAGCAGAAGTTAAAAGGAAGCAAAGGGCTCACGAATTTGGCCAAACTGTCCCTGTGAAAATGTACATTTTGGAAGTCGTGAAACACTTTGGTGCTAGGCTTAACAAACTACCATGTCCCAAGTTACAGTCAGACAGGAAGAATGTTGCCAGGTTCTGTAGCCCAACAGGGCAGTGACAGCTGGTGACAATTTATTGTATATCACATAAAGAACTAGAAGAAAGGGACCCACGTTTTGCAACACAAGGAAATGGAGAGGATGCTGATCACCCAGGCTTACTGATAACACTTTGTATACATATTTCTTGTCATCAGCTATGTCTCATAAATATGTACGGTTTTTTATGTCAATAAGGCGTGGTGGATGCTTTCTGATAGTACTGCTGACATGAAATGAGGACGCTGTTTAGAAGAGACAGAGGCCACCAGCACTTAGCCACGTTTCCTCTCAAGCTGGCCTGTCCAGGGTGAAGTCTGAGGTCTCTCACTTGCTAGCTATGACTTTTGCCACTGTTTCCTCACCTGGAAAATGGGATAAGAACATTTCCTCATGGAGTTCTTGGAACAAATCAATGAAGTAATTCCCATAAAACTGCCAGAATAATGCCTGGCACGTAATAAATGTTCAATAAATGCTAGCTATTATTATATCCAGCACTGGGGGGGGGGTCACATTGGGTCAGCTTATTGGCACTCAATAAAATTTGTGATTGAAAGGAAGGACTGACTTAAACAAGTAGTGAATAATGACATAACACTTCATACAAGTTGTTTTAATAAAGTAACCCCCCCAAAAGGCATACATGTAGACAAACTTCGACACAAATGCAGATGAAGCAGACGCACAGAACAAGTGCAATATTCAACAGCGAACATTATTTAACTGTGGCAACTGGAGGAGAGATTTTGTCTGAGGGCTGCTGCAACGGCAGTTTGGTAAATATCTTGCCTGCTCCAGAGGGAGAAATTGTCACAAAGGGAAAACTTCAAGGTGTTAGAGAATGTTTTAAGAATTGAGTCAGGTGCACTAGCTCCCAAGAAACAACAATGCCCTCTGTTGTTCTTCACTTTGTATTAAAATATCAAAACAAACGGTGATGATGAAATTTATTATTTTAATCACATTCGAATCCCACCTCTCACCACTCTGGCCAAATGTCACAGGAGGAGTGGTTTTGATATTCTGCCACCACGTGTGTTGAAACAGTTTGGTGTCAAACTTCACCTTGGCCAACATGGTGTGTATATTTGGAAACAATCGAGAGGCGTGCTGACTCACTGGCTTCCATGGTGTTATCTGATGTCGGTCTGTCTGACGCACTGAGCTAGCCTGAGCCAGTCCTGCAGGGTGTGTGTCCAGCCAGGACCAGGTGGTAAAGAAGTGTCCAGAAAACAGCTAGCATCTGAAATGGGCTCCACAGTTTCTTTTTTGAAGAAGACCCCCCTCCCTCCCCACCCTTAGGTTCTGAAACACAACCTGGGACACTGTGCTGTCTTTTTTTTTTTAATATAATTTTTTATTGTGTTTTTTTTTAACCATGGAAATTACAGATGTAGAGAATTACAAAAGAAGGTAGTGAAATGAGATATGATTACATATATTATCTACGTGTGTGAAAATTTTCAATAAAGATGTCTTAAAAATTATGCTGTTTTAAGGGTCATATTGTTCCATCAAAGAAAAAAATTTTATTCTCAAGAATGCACATAGAGCGAGGCACTTAGTAAAGTAAATAGCAAGATGTGGAGGTGCAGGCCTACAATCCTGGCACTTGGAAGGCTAAGGTAGGAAGGAGGATTACAAGTTCAGAACCACCTTGGGCTTCATTTATAGTGAGACTGTCTCAAAACAAAACAAAGCAAAACAAAACAAAACAAAACAAAATTACCCCTCTGCTTAAAACTCAACAATAAATACTTTTTAAATTTCCATTTGAATTTATCTGCATTTATCAGACTAGTCTGGCCTGCTTTTTCCTACTGGCTTGTCACTCAAACTGTCACCTGATGTGCTCAGACCAGGTTGTTCCTCTGCTAGTCACAACAGACTCATCTTGCCAACATTCATCTTCTGCTTTGAACATGGAACTTTGGACACATGATAAACAGTGAATCTTTCTGAATTCAAGTCCTCTATGGTGCCGGTATGATTTGTGCAGTTGATGTTTTCATGTGGGGAGACCATTCTGCTCCCCACGGACAGCCTGGTGCTTTGGGCTTCTTTCAGTTTGTATTGGGTTGTTTCCCATGCAGATTCATTAGACTTCTCTGTGGATTTCATTTAAGAATCCTTTTTTTTGGTTGCCTAGGTTATTTTCTTCCCCTAGTCTTTGTGGGTCTTAGGGCGATGGGGACTGAAGACAGCATTTCGCTCTGTAGCCCAGTCTGGCATTGAGCTTGCAGCAACCCTCCTGCCTCCTGAGTTCTGCAATGATAGATACGTGCCACCATGCTTGGCTTTATGTTGTCTTTTAAAATACTTTTTTAAATAAGTATTTTCTTTATTTATATTTATTTATTTATTTATGAAAGAGAGAGAGAGAGAGAGAAAATGGGTGCACCAGGGCCTCCAGCCACTGCAAACAAACTCCTGACACATGCACCACCTTGTGTATCTGGCTTTATGTGGGTCCTGAAGAATCCAATCTGGGTCCTTTGGCTTTGCCAGCAAGTGCCTTAATTGCTAAGCCATCTCTACAGCCCTTAAAATACTTTTATTTGAAAATGATTTGAAACCTAGAAGTACTTTAAGAATAAAAATAGAAGATAAGGGCTAGAGACATGGTTTAGCAGTTAAGGTGCTTGCCTGCAAAGCCTGGGACCCATGTTCTACTCTCCAGATCCCACATAAGCCAAATGCATAAAGGTGAGGCAAGCTCAGGGTCTCACATGCCCACTAGGTGGCACAAGTGTCTGGAGTTTGATTTCAGTGGCTGAGGCCCTGGCATGCCAATTCTCTCTCTCTCTCTCTCTCTCTCTCTTTCTAAAATAATTTTTAAAAATACAAGAACAGAGTGAATGCTACATAATGGTTGAGCTGTGAATTCAAGGCCAGCCTGGGCTGCAGGATGAGACCAATCACAAACAAACAAACAAACAATCAAACAAACAAACAAACAGGGAAAACAATACCAACAATCACTGTCCATTTTACTCAGGCTCACTTTTTAGTATTTACATGTTCAGGAGTTTATATATTCCTGCACATGTATGTGATCCTTTGATAAACAAACTGCCTCAATTTAATGTAGTACAATTTCCCTGCTTTCTTATTTTATTTTATTTTATTTTATTTACTTGAGGGGGAGAAGAGAGATTGGCAGAGAGATAGAGGGAAAGAATGGCACACCAGGACCTCCAGCTGCTGAAAACAAACTAGAGGAAGTGCCACCTTGTGCATCTGGGTTACGTGGGTCCTGGGGAATTGAACCTGGGTCCTTTGGCTTTGAAGGCAAGCACCTAAACTGCTAAGCCATCTCTCCAACTCCCCTCATTGTTTCTTCTGGAAGCTTTAGAAATTATTTCTGAACCCCTAATTCACTAATATTTTCTTCATTATTTCCTTCTAAAAATATAATGCTCCAATATTTTGCATTTAAGTTTTAAAAATTCACAGATTTTGTCTGTAATATAATGTCAAAACCCACTTCTCTTTTTCCCAAGAGATCAAAACTATTCATATTACTATAAAGTGAATCGGACATTATTCCATATTGGTTTATAATTAGACTTCTGCCTTGGGAAATACAAAGTGAGCTGTCACTTCGAGGCAGGGATATGGTAAAAGAAACCATCTTCAGGCAGTGCTGTCCCTGTGGAGATGGCAGAGCAGATGCACACCAACCTGGATGGACTCATCTAGCACACACGTAGGTGACATGGTGCAGCCAAGTGTCAGTAGGCTGTGACATGCAGGGCATACAACTGCTCTGAACACTGAGGGCGACTGCTGCACAGAGGTCAGCAGAAAAGAAACCGTAAACATATGCTATGAAAGGTGAAGATGGTTCCCTTGCCGTGAATGATGCTTTCAGAACTGGAGGCTGCTCTCAGAGTGTCGGGGAGTGCTTGGTGAGGGAGTGTGAGGTGCTGTCCTGGACTTTACCTGCCTCTGCACTTTGCACTACTGTATCTCCATACACGACTTTATTAACACTGCACACTTAGGCTACAATAAACTTACCAGAAAACCTTACTTCCTCAATAAACTCACTTCAGTTCACTCCAGTTAATTTTGTAAACATTTTGCCTCTTTGAATAGCATCATGTATTTTAAATTACAAACACAATATCAGTAATAAAAATGTATTACTCCATTAAAATCTCTTGACATTTCACAGAATGAACAGTGTACATAGGCATATGTACATACATACGAATCTGTATATACATAAATACATATACTGATATTTACAAAGATAGAGTACAGGGACAAAGAAGAAGCAGTTACATACACGTAGTTCTGTATGCATGTGGTTACTACCCATGTATGTGTATATGCTATATGTAAGTATATGCATATAGTAAATATATGTATAGAGAGATGGATATATGGTCATATATTTATGATGCATATCTACATACTGTATCATATAAGAATGAATGTAAGTGTGGGTTCATAGAATATACATGTATGTGTGTGTCATAGGCCTGAATTAAATATATGTGGAGGTAAAACACATATACTAGTGGCTTCTTTTTGTAATAACTGAGCTGATATTATGGGGATTGAAATCCCACTCTGTGAAAGTATGCCTACAAGTCTTCACTAACTCCTCCACTGGCTGCTCATCGATGGCACCTTGCTTTCTTTGACCTGCTTTCATCTCTTGCCATCACATTATCTTTAAATAACAGCTTATAAAATTCCATAACTACTTTTTTGGGTTTATTTTATTGCCTTGGGTGCAGAGATTGATTTGGCAAAGATGGTATGTGTTTCTAAGGGTCAATCATATCATCTCCTTCTGCAGTACATTGCTCCATTCATAAACTTGGTTTCCTTATCCTTTCAAGGATACTTTAAAGCTTTCTCCATGGAGATCTTGTGTGTGTGTGTGTGTGTGTGTGTATTAACTTTATGCCCAAGTACATTCTAGTTGTTTTGCTCTTGGTTTCTTATGGACAGATAGGGACTTCTATTTCTTCCAATATGTTTTACAATAAGTCACTAGGACGCTTAGAAACCCGCTGACTGTTAATTGCTTAACTTTCCGGCCAGTTCTAAATACCTATATATAGTCAATGTATGCAACAATGTGTACAGTTTCTAGTAAATAATTTTCCTTTATTCACAATGCTTATTTCTCCCATTTACCCCTCATTGGGTTTTTTGGCACCTCCAAAATGGGGCAAAAAAGAATACTTTTCTCAGGCCTGGAGAGATTGCTTAGTGGTTAAGCGCTTGCCATTACGTGCTTGCCTGTGAAGCCTAAGGCCCTGGTTCGAGGCTCGATTCCCCAGGACCCACATAAGCCAGATGCACAAGGGGGCGCATGCATCAGGAGTTCATTTGCAGTGACTGGAGGCCCTGGTGCTCCCATTCTCTCTCTCTCTTTCTCTTTCTGCCTCTTTCTCTCAAATAAACAAATAAACAAAAAAACAAAAAAAAAAAGAATGCTTTTCTCAATATTAAGTTCATGTTCACTTGTTTCTCTTGCACTGACATTCTTTAATGAGATAAGACTGTGGTGATCTTTCTGTTATTTTATATGGAAATATGAGGATTGAGCAATGTTTGAAGTTTAGGCACTGATACTGATTGAGTTCAGATTTGTTTTCATAATCACTGGTTCTGTAGTACTGGAAATGTACTTAACTTGTGTTGTCTTGGTGCACAGTAGGTAATAATTATGATGTAAATTAAATAATGCCCTGAGACATCTGATATATAGTAAATGTATAAGAAATGATGTTGTCACAACTATTTCCTTTTCTCCCATATACATATTGAAGTTAGAAAGACTCTTAAATTTAATAAAGTAGTTCAAAAGTCAAGTTCCAAGGATATTTTTCCTGACCAATTTGAAAGCATGTTGTTGAATTAAACTCCAGTGTTTAACTTTATAAACAGACATGTTTATGACCATAACACTATCATCAAATTCAGAAAATTATCAGATTTATTAAAGCTTTAAACTTTAGAACCTTTAAAAGTTTTCCTAATTGTTACAAAAATATCCTTCATGGCAACACACACACACACACACACACACACACACACACACCCCACACTAGTTCATAATCATAAGATCATATGTGGTACTCAGTTCTAACATATTTTAAGGCTACTTCAGTTTACAGCACTCATGATTCCTCATCTTTTTACCCTTTATTTATTTATTTTTATTTATTTGAATGTGAAGAAAAGAAAGAGAGAAATTATGGACATGCCAAGGCCTCTTGCAACTTAGAACTCCAGATGTATGCATCACTTTGTGCATTGGGCTTTATGTGGGTACTGAGGGATCAAACTGGGGCCATCAGGCTTTGTAAGCAAGTGCCTTTAACTGTTGAGCTATCTCTCCAGCCCCAGTTCTTTCTTTCTTTATTTATTTAGAAACAGAAAGAAAGAAAGAAAGAAAGAGAGAGAGAGAGAGAGAGAGAGAGAGAAAGAAAGAAAGAAAGAAAGAAAGAAAGAAAGAAAGAAAGAAAGAAAGAAAGAAAGAGTATGGGTGCACCAGGGTCTCTTGTCACTGCAAATGAACTTCAGGTGCATGTATCATTTTGTGCAGTTGGGTTTATATAGGATTCGGGGGGATCAAACTTGGGACTTCAGACCTTGCAAGCAAATGCCTTTATCTGTTGAGCCATCTCTCCAGATCTCCCTTTATATTTTTTCACTTTACAGAACAGTTATTCTGAAGAGTGTCTCTTAATGTGAGTGGGTGATGTCTCCCCTTGAATAGGTTCAGGTTGCAAATCCTCTGCTGCATTATAGGAATACTTAACTTTCATGGCACCTTCTCAGGGCCCTGTGAACTCAGTCCATCCCATTACCAATGAAGTTCATGATGATGACTTCATTAACGTGGCTTCAGCCAGACTTCTCCGCATGCAGCCGTTGTTTCCTTGAGAGACTGGGATGGCTTTGTACTGTTTCATATTAGCTAAGCTTGAACTTTCATTCAAAGATTCCCTGTGTGATTCTGAGCTAGGCCTGGCCACAAATGAACCTTCATCAAGATCCAGAAGGCAAGAGGGAAATAGCAGCCATGGTTGTGGTTGAAGATCCATGTGGTTTTAAGATACTGTTGTGGCACATGAACATTCTCCAAAATTGGCTTTCTCATCTGGTTGACAGAGGGTCCCTCAACTTCTCTTCCCTTGACCTGCTCCAAGTGCATGTTTGTTTTGTGAGGAAGGTATCAGTTTCTGGAGACCTCAAGATTAGATGTAGGACAACAGTGACTTGGATTCAACCTTATGTGTTCCCCCTTCCCCTGCCCTCTGTATACCTATAAACTGTGGTTATATAAGCTCTACATGAGTCTTTGAAATCTAAACCAAGTCTACTTTATCTTTTTTCTCCAATAAAACTAATTGACAGAAAGAGAAATATTTATATCAATTAACCCAACTAGACACCATGAGTATAACTCATTGTGGTGCCAAAACTGGTCACATCAGGTGACCTTCTGTTCTCTTTTCCATTTTCAACACTATTATCATGATATATGCAGTTCCCACTGGAATTAATGGGTTTGGCTAATTGATCATCCCATTGAATATGACCCACTTCCCCACCATCACCACAGCAGCTCCATAAAAGTATATTTTTGTCTTGTTGAATTTTAAAGACATTAATGAAACTCATTGTTTCTTTGGCTTCTCTTAAGAACATGATCAGTTGCATATGTCCTTCCACAGTAGGGGGTGTATCTCTCCTTGATTGCTCTGTAATATTATTTTGTTTTCCTTTCCTTCATGTTTTAATATAAGGATTTCCGATTTTATATTTGGATGAGTACTTACATTATGCTTCTAATCTGAAGACCTTATGTGTTTATTAGATCTGTACAAGAACAGAGATGGAAAATCCTCAACAGAATATTTGCAAGCTAAGCTCAGAAAAACACTAAAAAATTCATATACCATGAACAACTTGAATTTTACTCCAAGAATGCAAGGATAGTTTGGCATCTATAAACTGATGAGTGTGTTTATTTTAACACTAGTCATCATCACCACATCATGGAATCAGCCTAGGTATAAACAGATGAACAGATTAAGAAACTGTGGCATGCTAAACATACACACAATTCACCATTATCATTAAGAAGGAAATCATGAGGGCTTCCCGGTAAGATGGTGGCATAGGAGTCACGCCAAACAAGCCTACGGAGGGATTTAAGCAAAACCACAGTGAAATACACTCTTCTTCTGAAAAGTGTAGGAGTATAGGTTATTCTTAGACACAGTGGAGAAGCAGGAGAGACCAAGATCCACCAGAAAGGAGGAAAATGGCCAGAGTCCCACTGAGGATTCTGAGGCCTGCTGATCTCCCCAATCCCATCTGTGCACCCACCAGGCACCGCTCGCCAGGCACAACCAAATGACACCAAAAGAGACCAAACAAGGGGATTTTCCAACCTCATCAGCCTCCTTGCAAAGTCAAGAAATCTGAAGGAAAGAAAGCTGAGATCAACTAAGGAGCTACTGAAATGGATTCAGGTGGGACAGCAACCCCTACAGAAAGCTGCACTGGGTGCCTTGGCTTATGAGTTTCTTATGATCATAGCTGCTAACAGACTCTAGGGCTAACTCTCTGCTTGGTTTTCAGATTCAGATTGTGAAGTGACAAGTCCTCAATTACCATTGGGAAGATGGCTCAGCAGTTAAAAGCATTTGCTTGCAAAACCTGTCAGTTGGGTTCAATTCCCAAAACAACCATTTAAGCTGGATACAAAACGTGATACAAGCATCTGGTGTTTATTTACAGTGGCAAGAGGCCCTGGAATGTGTATACACACACACACACACACACACACACACACACACATACAGACACACATACACATAAATAAAAATTTTAAAACTGATTTCTAAGGATTTTTTTTTTTTTTTTTACTGTATTTAGCTCATTTATGGGACTTCAATGAGAGAATGACTCAGGTTAACAAAATATCTTAACTTCCAAAAGGCTGTCTCTTCATTTGATGAGGACTCTCATACTGATTCCTAGACTAATTTGTTATTGGTATAAAATATTACATTTCTAATGCTTTGAAAACATAACACATTAAAAGTTTCTGCTGAGAAAGAAAAATAATAGTAGCAAAACAGTGATCATTTTGAAGAATGAATTGTGTTTAAAAACCACAGTCTCACTTGCCAGACAAAAGCTAGAAAATGTATTGTCCTTTCTAAAACTACTTAACCTTTCACTAATATTTTCATGATGTTTGAACAATAATAGAATGTTAAAGGGGAACAATCTTAGTAGAGGTGTGATTCAATAAATGACACATACAAAAACAAAAAAAAATCATGTGGGTAAGATGAGTTTTGTAAGCTTTCTAATCTAACTCTCTCATAGCAAAGAGATTGAAGACACTTTTGGGGTATTATCTCTGGTTCTGTGATTCTTGACTCTTCTTGAACATATGGTATTCACCTGGGAGACCTGTCCTGGGGTCATCTGAGATTCAACTGGAAAAAGTACTTATAAAAGAACGAGAAATAATATTTAAAAATACCTTAGGGCTGTGAGGCACGAGACGCCGTGGACTTCTACATAGTAACCTTCTGTAGAATATTAGGGATGTGGTCCCAGGCTCCTTATTGAGCATGGGGTTCAACCATGTTGTACCTATAGCACAAGAACAAAGGCTCAGAGTGAGAGGGGAAGCAGATAGTACACAACCTGTATGTATATTAAGACCATTGCCTAAGTAGGATCTCCAAACACGCGGGCAGAGAAGGAATTGAAATGGTTTAAGAAAAAGCCTCACAAAATATCTGCCAAGTTCAATAAGAAACTATCCAACATGAGAACTTACTAGTAAGAGCTTTCCACTCTGATTCCTTCCACGTATTCTCTTCACTTTCTCCTTGACTGATATGTCCTGCAGGGTCAGATACCAAGTTTAGCAGGGTAAGAAGGAGGAGCCAGAACATCAGGTGAGGAGAAGGAAAGAGTAAGTGAGTTCTCACTACACCCGTGTAGGCTGAACAAAGACAAGAAGATTAGTGGATGACATTTGAAACCTGGAAATTTGAAACTCCATTATATGGAGAAAGTGGTTTTAATTACTGAAAAGAAATGATTCTCCTTACTTGCATGTTACCAAAACCAAACAATCCAAGGGATTTGTCCAAAAACGCTATCCAGAAGTAAAGAGGAAACAAGTCCCATAAAATACTGGTGAAAAATACTGGATGTGAAAAATCAAAATCAAAATCTTTAAGATTATGTCTTGTAAGTTGGGTTTCTTTTGCAGAAAATTAATAATAAACTTAACTCATACCATGGTTGAGGGAAAATATGTATCCAAAATTTCTAGCTTAAAATTTAAATTTACATTAAATTATTTCAGTATTTTTTCCATGCTATCTTTGTCATGTAAAATTGCATGACCAAGTTGGAGACCCCAAGGGGAGAAAGGAAGTATGGAAAAGAGGCAGAAATAGAAAATCTTAATGACCTGCTAATCATGTCCATTGTATAGGGAGGACCCACCAGAAAGAGCATAGGGTGAAGGTGGCTGAGAAAGTCCCTTAGCCAGAGGCAGCAGGAGGTCTTCCTGTTGTGTCACCAAGACTGAACTATCACAAAGGCCACCATCTTGCATCTGGGAGGTCTGTTTGCCTACCCTGTCTTTTGTATGTCCAGATAAAACAATTTATCCTAATATTTTTGGCATCTCACATTTTGATGATTATTTCATGAATATGTGCTATTTAAGGATATGATTCATATTCTTGGAATTACAAAAAATATTCACATGAAGGAAACAGGGGAGAGATATGTGGAACACAATAATGGCTATGACTGTGCATACAGTCATGAGATCATGGCTAGACTTCTGTCTAGATGGTTCTATGTCTCTAAATTTGATGTAACCCAGGCCTTCGACTCAATATGTTATAACTCAATCATAATAATGTTCTGACCTGCCTTCTTCCAAAACATTCCATTGATTTACTTCATGTTTTACTTTTCTCTTACATTCATAAAATATCTAAGTAAATGTTACAGTGAACTGAAAAGATACTCTGATACCATGTGCACCTAAGCCAGCACTCATGTCCGTTTTTCATTTTAGTCCCAGTCCCCAAAATGACATTGTTCCTTTTCAGCATAATTTTGGCTGTATGAGAAATGAGAAAGTAATTTCATCGTGTTGACTTTTGCTTCATAATGTACCAGTAGCACTCTCCTTACGGTTCTCACAGAAAACAGTGTCCTTATTATAAAAGAAAGTTATGCCAGCATTCCTTTCTCCACATGGAAGGTGTTTCGTTTACAGCAAACATCTATAAGTAAGGTTCCCATATTTATGCTTGCTGCTCTGCCCTAGTGTTTTTCATTGATCTGTTTTTACTGAGACTGATGGCAAGGGCTAAGGGATATCGAGATTATTTTGAACTTTTGTTGAGAAATATCCATCACTAGATTTAGTCATGGTTTGAAATATATACCCAAGTGGATTTAGTCAATGTTTAGAGTTTCCAGCTTTCATGTGGAAGAGAGTAATAATATTTGCAAGCATCGTGTAAAGTCAGCATCCTTTCTGTTTGGTATATATGCTTAATGGAAGTGGAGTGTTGACATACATAGCTCAATGATTATTAACAGAAATATAGACAATATTCAAGTAATTGAAAAGTCAAATTTATTATTCACATGACTTTTGCACTTGTTTATTATGCCAATCACAGGGCAGATATTTATCATGTTATTCATCAGATCGTTAAGGAAACAGCAGCTCAACATTTCTCTTAAAGTAGCCAATGATGCAAATGTTAATTTTATTTCTGCCCTGTGCAAGACCCAACAGTACAAAGACGAGTAACAGGTTAGAACCAGTTCAAGTGAATGCTATTGTTTACAAACTAAGGAAAGAGATACCTTACCACAACTGACTGCTTAACTATAGAGGAAGCATTGTTCCTACTAGGAAATATCTTTTTATAATTATTTATTTATTTATTAAAGAGAGAGAGAGAATGATAGAGAATGGATGCATCAGAGCCTCTAACCACCACTGCCGGTGAGCTCCAGACTCATGTGCCACTTTGTGCATCTGGCTGACATGGGTACTAGAGAATTGAACTTGGGTTCTTAGGCTTCATAGGCAAATGCCTTAACCACTAAGCAATATCTCCAATATCTCCAGCCCAAAAGAGTTTTTTGTTTTTTTTTTTTTTTTGGTTTTGTTTTGTTCTTCAAGGCAGGGTCTTGCTCTAGCCCAGGCTGAGCTGGAATTTGCTATGTAGTCTGAGGCTAGTGTTGAACTCACAGTAATCCTCCTACCTCTGCCTCCCAAGATCTGGGATTAAAGGTGTGCGCCACCACACCTGGCCTACCAGGAAATATCATAATAGTCCAGAGTACTGTGATTTTATTTTGGATTTCTTGTAGCTGTGTGATAACAAAGTATTTATTTTGAAAATGAACATTGGGAAAAATGAGTTATATGAAAACAATTCAGTATCAGAGAAGATGGCAGCTAAATACCTGTCATCTGAATATTCAGGCATTCTTTGAACTCCAACTTATGCACATATTTTTTGCAATTATTATGTATAGGATAAAGGTTTAATATGCTCAACAAAATTAAGCAAATTTATTTAATTCCATGAACAGTGTCTAGAGATGATCCAAGCAGGATCTACACCCCTTAATACTTCTTTATCTTTATCTCAGTTATTTTTGTCATTATTATTCTACCCTTTATTTTAAGATATTTTATTTATTTATTTATTCATTTATGAGAGCAAGAAAGAGGCAGACAGAGAGAGGGAAAGAGAGGGAATTGACATATCAGGGCCTCTATCCACTGCAAACAAACTCCAGATGCATATGCCACCTTGTGCATCTGGCTTAAGTGGATGCTGGGGAATCAAACCTGGGTCCTTAGGTTTTGCAGGCAAGGGGCTTAACCACTAAGCAATCTCTCCAGCCCCCTCTACTCCTCTCCTAACTGAAATTTTATGTTTAGTTGGCTCATAAAATTATATAAATTAATTATATAAAACATGCTACTTACATATATACTATATTACACATTGTGGAATAAATAAAACTCATTAACATGCAGCATATTCATGGCTCAGCATTTTTATTTAAAAAAGCATTTAAAGTCTACTGTTTACTACTTTATTACCTCTTTTTTAAAATTTAATTTATTTTTTGGAGAGGGAAACAGATAGAGAGGGAGAGGAAGACAGAGCTAGGCGTGCCAGCAGTGTCTCAACTGCTGTGAACGAAATCCAGATGCATGCGCCCCTTGTGGTCAAGTGCAGCATTGCACCCTTGCCTCACTGCATCTGGCTAAAAGTGGGACCTGGAGATTGGAATCAGCGTTCTTAGGCTTAGCAGGCAGGCCCCTTAACTGCTAAGCCATCTCTCCAGCTCATTACCTCTTTTTAAGATCATGATTAACTACAGTTACCACATTGTATGACAGATCTCCTGAAATTATTCCACCTCGCTGAACGATTAAGCTGTTGGACCACTTTGCTGATGTTCTTACTGCACACCCATGCAGGCCACCTTCTCTCTGCTCTTCCATGTTCACTCCTCCATTAACCCCAAGAGGGGTCCACTCTCCCCACGAGGGGGCCACTCTCCCCACGATGGGGCTCATCTGCATCCTCGCCTCTGCGCTGCTGCTGTAAGGCTTGATTCTCACAGCACCCTCACCTCGGCTCAGGAGGACCGAATCACAGTGGAACCTCGCCACTCTTCTTTGCTGCTCCGTACCAAGTAGCTGGCAGAGAAGACCTCTTATTCTAAGGAGAATCTCACAGTCCCCTCCCTTTGTGGATGTGGCCATGCCCTTCATTATTTTACTCTGGCCACCCTGATAGCTTTGAAATTTTGAGTCATTATAGTTGGATCCACTGGGACTCAAAGGAATCATCTTGAACATGCCTTTTAAAAATGGCTAGAGTGTGAACCTGTGTGACTCATGTCATTGCTAAAGGGCATCTTTTTGGTGGACGGCTCATCCATCCTTCCCTTGGGCGGGCTGAGACATTAGTACACCCAAGGTGCTGAGTCATGCTCTGGAGAGAGTGTGTGCTATTTTATGGCATTGTTCAGAGTAACTAGAAACAACACATAAATGTAAGTTATGTGGCTGGCAAAGCAAAGGGAAAATTCAGTCCCTCTGAATAAGCTAAATGCTTTCAACGTAGAATTTGTGGATTCCTTGATGCATGGTGAGATTATGATTCTGAGTGTATACTCAAATGATATTCTCACTGGTTACAGCCTTACACAATGTTCTCATTCCTTTCCAGAGATAGATGTAGTTTTACACTTCTTCCAGCCTATACTTGGTTGAGAGAAACACATTTTCAATTGACCTCTAGTTTTAGGAACTTGGAAGGAGAGCAAGTCACAACCCAAGTTTTTGAGTGGGTGTGTGTGTGTGTGTGTGTGTGTGTGTGTGTGTGTGTTTGGGATAAACCTAGGGCCTTGCATGCCTGGAACTTATATTCTACTACTGAGCTGTGTTTCCAGTTCTGGTTTTTGTGTCTTTCAGTTTTGGGTCAGGGTCTTACTAAGTTGCCCAGGTTGACTTTGAACTCCTACAGACTTGTACTTACCTCCAGCTGTAGAGTAGTGGGGACTACAGGTTTGCACCCTCAGGCCCAGCAGGGTAACCTCACTTATATAAAATATTGCATTGCATTGCATTTTTTTAATCTTATACAGATGGCTTTCTGATGGTGTAAAATTTATTTTTTAAAAGAACCCATACTTGGAATCCTGAGTTTCCTCAGGTCAGTGATACATGGATGGTCTTTTTGTTGTTGTTGTTGTTGTTAGTTTTTTTGCTTTTGTTTTGTTTTTCAAGGTAGGGTCTCACTCTAACCCAAACTGACCTGCAATTCACTCTATGAATCAAGGGTGGCCTTGAACTCACAGCAATCCTCCTACCTCAGCCTCCCGAGTGCTGGGATTAAAGGTGTGCGCCACCACACCCAGCTGTGGATGGTCTTTCTTAATAATGCTAGGCAGCCCAGTGAACACAGTTTTCAGTAAGCCACATCACCCTGAGGGGCCACCATGATGCTATAGGAGGCACGAGGTGGCTGAACTTTGAAGGTTCATAAATTAGGCAGAGCCCACACATTTTCAGATTTAGTGTGTCCAGGGTATGAGGAATTTATCAAAAGATAAGGAGAATCTGTGTATTTCAAGCATCAAATTCAAGTTTAATTAGTTTAATTCTCGACTGAGAGTGGTACCAAGTCAGACTCTGTGTTGATAGTAATGGGAATCTATTTATTACCTCATTCATTCATTCATGCATTCATTTCATTGGTCACTGATTTGGTTCCAGGAAGAGTGATTTTAACCACAGGCCACTTGTGCCTCCCTCACGTAAGGACGCTGGTGTTTGATGGTCTAACAGTCACTATGAGGCAGTCCAGCTGTAACAGGGCCCATGAAAGTGAAAGCCAGACATGTCCTGTGAGGGAGAATCAGGTTATTCCTTTCCTCTTTTTCCCTAAAGGAGTCCTCCCTCTTCTAGAAGAGACAATTACCCCCTTCCCAGAAGAAATGTAAACAACAGGATTACTCCCTTTCCTGGAAACCTGCAGGTGCTTCCACACCTGGGGTGAAGGCAGGAATCAACCCTCATCCAGTAAACTCCCATAAAATACGCCAATCAGACACCAGATGGGGTTTCCCATTTCCAAGGATGCCCCTCCCACCTTACAGCAGTAACTCTGCCTTCTTTCCTTCTCTTAAGCTCTAAAATACAATCTTTCTAAATGTCTGTTGATTGCACTTGTTGAAATTTATAAGACCTGGAGGCCACTGACTTAGTGGATGTTTTGTGTGTCATGAGAGTCCAGCACCCTAACTCCTGAGTTAGGACACAACCATTACTGAGAATGGTTCTGGAAGACCCCCAAACTCCCGTATTGATTACAGACAGACTGGCATATGGAAATGGAGACAGTGGATCACAAATGGTAATACCATTGAGGTTGCTTCAGGACTCGGGGAGGGCTGGTCTGAGGTCTTTTCTGGGAGGTCTAGAATGGAAGTGAAATCTATTGAAGAGATTTCCTCTCCCTCTTAAGTGAACTGGGAAAACAAGTGCAAGTAGCAAGGAAGCTGAGCTGTAATTTCAAGAGGAAGGGAGAGAGAAAGAGAAGATGTAGCCAAGTCTTTGAGTTTCCACACCCAAATCCCTTGGCTCAGGGGCCTATCACAGAAGATTAGAGGTTGCTGGGTGGAGTGGAAACCACCGTGTTTCTCCCATGGGGCTGGCTGGCTGTGTCCCCCAAGAATGCTGACTCACATGAGAAAGAACACAGGCAGGAGCTCGTCCTCCATGCCATGGTGGGGCCGCAGCCAGAGGACGTGCGCATCTGCCTTCTATGGACCCACGCCTGGCCTGTTATCCCGCAGACTCCAGGTTGTGGCCAAAGCCCCTCTTGTCTCTCCAGTAAAACTTGCTGTTTGTATAACACTGGTCTCCATTTAAAGCTGCTCAATTGTGATCTCACCTCTGTCATTATAAACTGGGCTTTCCAGAGCTCTATTTTTAAACAGTGGACTGCTTACAACAGCCATTTACAGCTGTATGCTGTTTAATTAGCCGGCCTGGGCAGGACTGCAGGCATAGATCACTTTGCCTTAAAGGTTTGAGAATGTTAATAGTACAGTGTATCATTTTAATTATTGCTGGATTAATGCTGTGTCTCCAAGAACACCTAATGCAAATCATGAGAAATGGCCCAAAGTGACCCAAGGGTTATTTAGTATTAGAAAAGAAATAGTTCTGATGTTTAAATATAAATACATTTTCTTTGTTCAAATGTCAAACAGCATTCAGCAGCTGACTTTGGGGAAGAAAAGCTGAAATTTTCCTTTGCCACAGTTTAGACTACGAAAGGCCAAAGATCCAGGCTAGAGGTTTTTTGTGCTGTGAAAACCCAGAGCCAGAATGTTCTGAGGCTCATTTGAGGGAGACTGTTGGACCATAATAGACACTTGCTGCAAAGATAAAGGGAAAAAAACACAGTGCAAAATGTCTCAAAATTTTTTTCCCCAGGTTTTACATTAATATTTTAGATAAACTTGGTTCAAGAAAACACTATTTACATTTATTTCACCTAGATTTTGTCTTTTCTCTTTTTAACACTTTTATACTGTAGCTATTGAAAAATTTCAAACCACATAGGTGGCTCACATACGTGACTCATATTTCATTTATGAACAAGATTGAACTAGACTTCAAGATGAAAAACTCCTGCCAACAAAAATGTTCATTTTGAATTTCTTTTTATTACCTTAGGTATATAGTAAGACTGTCAACTTCTATATATATGATATACATGTGACATTTATCTATTAGACTATATATGCAGTTATACATATGTATAGTCACATATATCACAGACCCTAAGCATCATAGATGGGTTGAGCATTTTTAATACAAAAAAATAGAACCAGATGAAATCTATAAGGCTCCAATATCTAAAAATATAAAGTCCTAACATGCTACAAGTGGAATTTCCACCCCATAAAAGTTCATGCACAAACTTATTTTAAAATATACATATAGGATGTACATGAAACACAGAGCTGGAGAGATGGCTTAGTGGTTAAGGCGCTTGCCTGCGAATCCTAAGGACTGACGCTCTAATCTCTCTCTAGGTCCCATGTAAGCCAGACGGACAGCGACTCAAGCACGCAATGACGTATGTACACACAAGGGGGTGCACATATCTGGAGTTTGTTTGCAGCAGCTGAAGGCCCTGGCACACCCATTCTCTCTGCCTCTCTCTCTCTCTCTCAAATAAATTAAGAATAAAAAGGAAATGATATACATGAAACACAAATAAAAAATAATTTTTTAATAATTTAATTTTTAATTTAATTTAAATTTAATTTAAAATAAATTTTCTCTTGAGACTTGAGTCCCACTCTGGAGAAATCTCATTATGTGTATGCAAATATTTCAGAATCTGAAAAAGTCCCTGTTCCGAAATATCTGAGAATCAACCTGTACAGTGTAAGAAAGAAATAGTAAGAAATAAATTAACAGAGGGGGGGCTGTGGAGGAGAAAGCTTCTTCCCATAAAAAGGTGATGGTGAAGCTGGAGGGATGGCTTAGTGGTTAAGGTATTTGCCTGCAAGGCCAAAAGACCCAGGTTCGATTACCCAGGACCCACGTTAGCCAGATGCACAAGGGGGCGCATGTGTCTGGAGTTCATATGCAGTGGTTGGAGGCCCTAAAGTGCCCATTCTCTCTCTCTCTCTCTCTCTTAAATAAACAAATTAACTAATTTTTAAAAAGGTGATGGTATCATGCATAAAACCAAGAAATTTAACAAAGACTTCTATCGACTTTTCTTTGAAAACTATGGTTCATTGGTGTAAATGTAGCTCCTTTGTAGGCATGATATTTGCAAATATCACACAACAAATGTGAATACATCATTAGCTGTCACTTTCTCTGATAGGAAACTGCAATATACTTTGAGGCGTGTCTTCTCCATGAACAGCTAAGTGTTGGGCTAAAAAAAGAAAAAATAAAACCTACAAAGATTAGAAAAGAGACTTGGATTCATCAGTAATAAAATCACAGCAATGTTTAAATTTCATTAATATGTGATAACAAAGCTGGAAAAAAAATAAAAAACCTTCCAGGGTCTCACGTGCGCCCCCTTGTGCATCTGGCTAACGTGGGTCCTGGGGAATCAACCTGGGTCCTTTGGCCTTGCAGGCAAACTTAGAGATGTTGCAGATGCTTATGAGAAAGTTAAGGCTCTATAAAAAAGTTCCAGAGCTAAGGAATTAGGAAGCAAAGAACTTCTCCCACCTCTTGCCCAGCCGCTCCCAGGCCACCATCATGTTGTTGCTTGTCAGAAAAGCTTCATTATATCTGCAGAGCCTGACATGACACAAGCTATCAAACAAGCTGCGGGGCCCAGGACACAGATGCCTATGAGAGGGAACCATCATTTGCATTCTGCACCATTAATTGTTGATTTTAAACAAATTGTAACATTCCCCTGTGGCCTTCACACATCTTCTTGCACATTTATTTGTCAAATGCCCCATTTTTTTTAGGTATGAGAACGAAGGAAGGGGTTTTGCTTCTGTGTTTAAAAAGATGGGGACAGTTTTACACTGTTTTTTTTTTCTTTCCTTTTTTACCTTTTACAGGTGTCTAATTAGAAGAAACAGGATTTTAAAGACATTTTGTGTGAGTCTTTGGCATTTGAAATTCCCTAATAACATTTCTCCAAAATCCTCACCTGTCATGTGCTTTTGAAAGCCAGGCCCCTTAACTCAGTCAAGCCCTGTCTATTCTCTAGGTGTGGTGCAAGGTGGAGAGAGAAAACAGCCTCTCCTTGTTGCATCAGAAATAGGCAGATTGTCACTCCTCTAAACTGAAAACAGTATGGATATGATAACTGAAGAAAACGAAATTCCAGAAGCATCTGCAATGAAGAAAGGGGCCTCGGTGGGATCTCCCTGTGTAGGCATGGTCCACACATTCTGAAGGGGGCCCTGGCTTGACAAGCTGGAATTAATTACCTCAAGGTCTCTAAAGGGTACATAGGTGAGAATCTGGGGCTGGAACTTTGGGAATCTTCACACAGTTTTTCTAGCTTCCAGCATCTCATCTTTCCACCTGGGATCCAGATAGACTGGTTTTTTAAATTGTCAATGAAAGAGGTGACATTTTCAGAATCTTGAAATAATTATAATTAAAAATAACAACATTTATTAAGTGTCTGCTACATAGCAGGGATTATACTAAGCACAATGTATCACATTTAACTGTCAGCACTTTCCCAAGAGACATCATTTTCTAAATGAGGACCCTGGAGCTTGGGCACATACAGCTAATGCCACAATAGATCACAGTATGAGTTAGCTCGAGGTGTGTCCAACTCCAGTTGGCTGCCTTCTTCATGTGGTTCTTCTTCCACTGGTACTTTTTATACTTTGGAATCAAATCATGTCAGTGGGAGAGGGTGTGAAGGAAGGACACCACCAGCTGAACTTACAGAGGAAGCCCCTGAAAGGAAAACCCCATATGGTTTCCTCCAAACATTCTAAAATTCCTTTTAGTTGTATTTCTTTGTTCTAATTGGCGGGGGAGGGGGGGGTGGAAAGGTTTTCTGAATTGGAGGTAAACGAAAATTCAACTGAAAAGGAAAAGTCACTAAGGAGTACATCTGGAACACGCACCTCAAGTGGCTTAACTGATGACCTTGAGTGTGTTTACCAGACTGAAGACCTGCACAGCCAGCCACAGGCGACATGTGGACACTGGGCCCTGAAGGAGATGCAGCTCTAATTGAGACGGGCTGTAAACATGAGATGGAAACCAAATGTTGAAGACTATGTGGACACCAAATTATCTCACTGACAATTGCCCATGGAGAGAATGTGCTGAAGGGTTAAGGATTTTAATACATGGGGTTAAACAAAATATCGTGGATATTAATTGTATCTAGTTCTTTCTACTTAGGCTTTAGATTGGGCACCAGAAGGGTGAGAATCGTATTTATGGCTTGCATTATATTTCTACTGGACAATGCTCCTATAGATCAATTCAAACACTAAGGTTATTATGATAGAAGATAACCAAACAATCTCAGCAGATACAGTCCCTAGGTTCACACAGGAACAAAGTGATGGACGTGAGGAATAGCCAACCTTCATATCACAAACCAGTACCTTTGAACCCTGCTTAATCATGGGCACTATCAGAAAAAAATCTCTGGCTGTCATCCATCAGGAGAGCTGGCTGGACACAAGGTGACTGTCACCAGAAACTCCCAAATACTCCTTAAAGTCTCTTAGACCAAAGTTTTTATTGTAACAGTCACTGAACTTGTTTCATTTGTTTTGGGAAGGAGGAGTGGTTGACTGCTCTTCAGAGTTCAGGATTCATTATTACCCAAGAACTTTCTGCACTAAATGACGTCATGAGGAGAAATTGCTATTGACCTTACACCTTGTTCATTTTCTTTCTATTTCTTTTCTATCTATCTATCTTTTTTTTTTTTTGAAAAGTAAAATAATGGAGCATAGAAGCACAGTTTGGTATTTGACCAAATCCTTCACAATTATCATGCATGTGTATATAATAAAATTAATTCTGTGTCTCTGCACTGTAGCCTGCGGCAAGAAGCGTACAATCAGTTTTGTATGTATAATAGATCACAGCGTTGTTCATGAATAATACAGATGCACTGAGCAGATACTAGTGAGGGGGATGTTTGTCTTTGCATGGAATCGAAGTGAACATGTAATATTGTGATAATATATATTTGATGAATTCAGGTCTGACTTGCCTTTGCCATACTCTGCTAATTCCCCGACAAGGGTTGCCACAATAATTGAGTTTCCAATAACATTATGATTATTTCCACACGATAATTTAATTGTGGGTATTTTTTAATATTGTAATATTGTAAGTTTGTGATTATTATGCATTTGCATGCAGATTTTCATAGTGACTTGGAGCATATCCCTACATTTATAACTTAATTTTATATATTATTGCATATATATTTGGGGATGAACTCATTAATGCAAATAAAAAATGGAGGTCTGTTTAGTCATTCAGCTTTTATTATAAATGGCTGAAAGCCTTGCTCATTTTTTACAACAGTCCTTACAATGCTGTGAATAAAGCAAACAGAACCTTAATTCAAGAATGGATTCATTAAAAATAATGGTGATCGCTACAATAATTACAAATTGTAGCATATTTGTTCCACCTAATTGGGATACAAGATACTATATATTACTCTTTACCGAATGTAAAAGTTGGGTGTGCCCTATCTGCTGAGTTTATCCTCTGAGTTGCTTGCTATTCAGAATACATGATGTGTCCATACAAAGCATACCCTTAAAAAAAAGAATGTAGGAAATGGTGACATAAAATTTAGCCAGTGCAAAGTAGCACTGATGTTGTACATTTCAAGGACACAAACTACATGTTAAAGATGATTGACTTATTTCAAAAACTTTAATTCAAAATAGAATTTAGGGTAAGAAATCAGTGACTTTTTTTTTTAATTATTAGAGAACCATATTGTGATTTAACTTCTCAGAGAAAATAAGTGAAAACTCAAAAGAATCCCCAAAATTTTGGTTCAAAAGTAGATATTCTAAAGAAGCAAATTTGAAGCAATTCAGTATTTGCTGCTACTCTAAAACAATGATACTAATTGTCACTTTGCAAGATTTTTAACAAGAAGTAATAAGACTTACGTCATCTTTAGGATCCCAAGCAGCCTACGCAACACTTGCAGCAGACCCCAAAATTATGGGCAATAAATCTTCCTTTTACATAGTATTAATCTGAAATGTCAAGAACAGGAGAGATTGCTTTTGCTGGAATTAATTTCATTTTTATTTCACTTTACCTACTGGTGCACTTAAATTGAGAAGGGAGAATATCAACCATGACTGTCACAATGGGAGAATTGA
Source organism: Orientallactaga sibirica (assembly GCA_036365145.1). NCBI lineage: Eukaryota > Metazoa > Chordata > Mammalia > Rodentia > Dipodidae > Orientallactaga > Orientallactaga sibirica. The sequence continues at coordinate 4,079,854 of JAEOAD010000463.1, read as the reverse complement.
ATTGACTGTCTTCTACTGGATAGGCCCCCGCTCAGTTACATAGCAGAATCAGGCATTTGTTTCCTTCACAATACAAATTTCGACTGAAGTTCATACAAGAATCAACATGGTGAATGGTGAGATCATGCAAAATTTAACATTAATTAATTTTAGTGATTATTTGTGATTATTTGTATTCTTTAGACATGTGAAAGTCGATGCTATGCAGAGTCTTGATTCAATGACTGTGAGAGACAAAAAGTTTGAGGAAAGTAGCTGCCAAGAACTTTCTAACCTACTGGTTTGGCTAGACAGGACCCCAGTGCTAAATGAGGACAGGGCTGTGAGACGATAGTCCGGGGAATGTCCAAACGGAGGAATGCAGTTTGAGTAGTCTTATAATGTACAAGCATTATGAGGCATGAAGAAGCACAGGCAGGATGTCCTCAAGGACATGAAGGGACCAATATAAATATTGAGAAGAACACATCTGTAATGTCATCTGTAATGTCAAGCTGGGTACAAAATGGCTACATTACAGAATTGCAGAACAAGGCAGAACTAAGATACCTGAAGGAGAATGGCGTGGCATCTGAAATGCAACTCAAATGTAAACAATAACTATAGTTAATACTAACTGAATGCTTACACACTGCTTTATTGTCTTTTTACCTAGGTAATATCTTGAATAGTTGAGAAAGTCCAGGTATAAAATGTTGACTACATTCGTCAAGATCATGTTGGCTTAAGGGTCTAGTGCCAGGGTTCAGGGTTCAGAGCCAGGTGCCTGATCGGGAGCTATCTAAACAAAAGAAATTACAGAATTATCTGAACACAAATGCACGTAGGATGTGAGGTTGAATTATTTTGATTGTGAGTTGACTTACTGATGGGCGGAGCTTGGTATGTAAAAATAAGGCCTGAGATTAGATTTGGACATATCTTCCTGGTGAATGGTTCTACATGTGTGATATTAGAACTGGGGCCAATGGCAGTGGCTGTAAACTTGTTAGAAGCACAAGTTTTGTATCTCTTCCCAGGTCCGTGGAATCAGGAACTCTGACTGTCAGGTCAGACCGAGCCATTTGGGACACTCTCGCGCTTGCGTATCTCTGTGCTGGAAGAGGGAGGAATCAAGATGACACAGCATGAGCAGCTGTACTTTAGGGAGGTGACTTGTGGCACAGGTGAGGCAGGTGCTTTGTCTTTCCAGGTAAGAGATGCTAGACTGATCCAAAGACAGAGATTTAAATGATCCTGAAAATTAAAACATGACGTTGTAGTCTCAATACCTGTGCAATCCCCTTGCCCCAAAATTTATGTACTTGGAGGAACTATGATTTGGAATAATCGGGAGGAAATGACGTTTCAGTGGTAGAGCATTTGAAACCTGGATTGGTGTGCTTATGAAAAGACTTCAAAGACTGACTTGAGAGACTTCAGAGAACTCTTCACTGAGGGCAGGGCAAAGTAGCACCACTGGACCAGAAAATGAGCCCTCGACAGAAAAAAAACCTGCCAGTGCTCCTGTCTTCTATGTTCCAGGCTCCAGATCTGAAAATGGTACATTTCTGTAGGTTATAAGCCACTCGCTCTGTGATATTTTGATATAATATTCTAAACAAAGTAATGCACACAACTGTCTGAGGAAATTGAAGGGACACGTCACTGAAGAGCACGTGAACATCTATCTTGGGGGGGTCAGTGAATATTATCATGTAACCAGTATCAGAGGAAAATAAGAACAGAACCTATTCAACTCATCTCAGCCATAGCTGTTTTTGGAGCTGTTAGGTCAGACAGGCTCCCAAAATGGAGTTACCGAGGACAGCAGGATGGCAATGGAGACATAAGGAAGTGGATGATCCACATTCCTCAAGAAACTTCCCAGCCTAACAATGCCCCCAGATCATGGTTTCCTGCCCCCTTATCTAAGTTGCCTGGTCACTGCACTGGCCTCACACCCTCGCTATTTGAATGGCTAATGTAAAGAACAAAGGGGTTCTTTTCTCTTCCTGGCCTTCCCCCAACTGAAGACCCCATAAAGCCACAACCTACACACTCAGGTGGGCTGTGCTCCTCTCTTGAGAGTCAGTCCTGGCAGCTCATGCTTTTCACAAATAAAAGCTTTCATCTTTGCCTCAGAGTGGTTCCCGTGGTCTTGGTCACAAACCTTACAGGAGCTGCTATTGTATTACCATTTTGTAGTTCTCTTGCAAGTTTATTGTTTTTGTTTCACATATTTTTTTTAACAATTGTTTGGTTTCAACTCTCTTTGAAAATGGGGATAAGTTGAAAATTTTTATCTTCATTAAGCTTTTGTGAGCCTGATCATCTTTCCTGCGAGATTTAGAATCTAGAGAGAGTTTGCAAAAGCCTGTGTTCTGTGCTATTATTCACTTCCAGAAGATAAGGGAAGGAGCTTGTTCTAGTGAGATTCTGTGGACAGATTTCAGCTGAAATGCGTCTAGTCCTGCATCTTTTACTCCATTAGATACTGAGGTGCAGTATTTAGGTCTTAGTATAAGTTTTCCTATCAGAAAGATGAGGATGACAATATCCAAAATGACAGGAGAAAATTTTGGAAAATCATAACATACTGCACAAGTCCAACAAACAAACAAACAAACAAACAAACAAACAAACAAACAATAGGCTGGACATTTGGCAGCCACAAATCTATTTCACACATAGTTGAAATTGTTACTACTCCTAAGCATTGGCTGTCTATTGAAGTATTTGATAAATTCTATTTAGCTTCAGATTAGAAGAAATGACACAGGAGGCTGAGTTCCTCCTGTCTTGTTCTATTTTTGTTGTTTGGTTTCAATTTTTTAAAAAATTTATTTATTTATTTATTTATTTATTTATTTATTTATTTATTTATTTATTTATTTGATGGAAGAAGAGAGAGAATGGGTGCCTCAGGGCCTCCAGCCATTGAAAATGAACTCCAGACACGTATACCCCCTTATGCATCTGGATAATGTGGGTCCTGGGGAATTGAACCTGTGTCCTTTGGCTTTTCAGGCAAACACCTTAACTGCTAAGCCACCTCTCCAGGCCTGGTTTCAAATTCTTTATCCAAGTCCTTCAACTCTGAAGACCAGCTTTTACAGTCTAACATGGATCCATTCAGTGAATGCAAGACAAGAGACATTTTTTTTTCCTTCAAGAATAATAACTAGCTGAACTTTGTGTATATCAAAGAAGTAAAAAAGGCAGAGCTAGTGATTAATCCCAAGAAAATGCTTTGATACTTATTATTGATTTCTAAAGCAGAGAAAAAATGATAAGCTTTCCACATTTTCTTTGGCTTTGTTTATGGATGCAACAGTCTCATTCATTCTTATTAATGGCAACAGCGCTACTTCTTGTGGCACTTTTGTGATGCATGCTCCCCTCAGGTTCCTTCCTGTAGAGAAAGAATGTGGGGAAGGACTTCCCAGGGGCCACCAACAAACAAGGGCGGGGGTGGGGGGTGGAAACACAAGGTGTCTGAGAAAGGAATGTGTAAGGAATTAACTACCCTGTTCATCAGCCCATCAGGCTTACCAAATAATTGCTCAACATTCCATTTGCCTTACCTACGCTGTGTATCACTTTAATTTCCTCCAGGTAATCATATGATGGATTGTCTCATGCATATATGGTCCCGTTTTCTCTGTGTTACAGCTGTAAACAAAGAAAGACATACTTTAAATGGAGAAAACAAAAATGGAAGAGTCCAGATGTATTAAACAAGCTTAATTTGTGTGAACATATTTCATGTTCCCTACTCTCCCCAGTGGCTCCCTGTTGTGAGATGAGACATTCTGTCTTCAAAATTACAAACTGGAGATAAAAAGAAGACATTTCAACTGTGAGGTCACATTCCAAGCATATTATCCGATGTCTATTTCTTATGTATGACTTTCACCAGAAGAAAGACCCACTTTGTGTTCGTGTGTAGCGAAGGGCCATGTGATGATTATCCGCAAGTTCTGCTCAAAGAGTTTCCTCCTTGCCAAAACTCTGTGAAATCTGCCAAGAAGACAGTCATGCTGTCTAGAGAATACAAAATTAGGCTTTTTGACATATAGCTTTCCCATGAGTTTGTCTGAGTTGAAAGGGTTTTGTTAAAGGACCATTGTTTGATTTAGGAGACAGACGGTTTCTTAGATTGGAAGAAACAGGAACTAACTGACCAAGCACAGGAAAGTCCCATTACAAGAGCCACAGCGAGAATTCCAATTCGATTCCTAGCACGGCCTGGGTTGCTACCCCTTACCACCCCACTAGTATTCAGCAGGCTGCATTAATCAGTTACCTCTTGTGAAACACATTCTGTTTCCTGATTAACCAAACTATAAACTTTGGTTTCAAGTACACTTTGTTCCGTATGTAGAAAAACATCATATCATATATTAACTGTACAGATATTGGGTCTAACATCTACCACTGACTTCCGAGAGCTCCTCTGAGGTCTGAGTCTGGTTTGACAGTGGACAGAGATGGGAAGAGAGTAGGTGCTCAGACACCCTGTGCCCCTGATTGGTGTGGCAATATGCACTCTTTCCTTTTTGAAGCTCATTGTCCCCATTTTTCCGAATGCATACAAATTTGGTTCATAATCAGGTACATTTAATTTGGAATCTAAATGCTTTCAATATTTTCAACTAGGTGTTCATTTCTATATTTCTAAAATCTTTGTGTCTGGTGTGTGTGTGTGTGCGGGCATGTATGTGTAGATATTTATGATGCGTGTGTTGGGGGACACACGTGTGCCATGGTGCACATGCGGTCCGAGGACAGTCTTGGGCTGTTTGTCCTCTCTCCACTTTGCTGGAGACTAGGCTTCTCCTCTCTTTTGCCACTTCATGTTTCCAGCATTGCTGGCCTGTGAGCTTCTGGATTCTTCTGACTCTTCACCTCCCATTGCTGTGGGCACGTTGGGTTTTCAAATCCCTGCACCACTTGGCTTCTGGTTTTACATGGGTGCTGGGGAAGCAAATTTGGGCCAGCAGCCTTTCCATCAAGGGCCATTAGCAGCTGAACCATCTCTCTACTTCATTAAAATCTTTTAAACTATAGTTTGAAAGTCCTAAAAAGCTATCTTACCATCTTTACTTCCAAATATAGGCTAACTCATCTTCGATTTGCTTCTGGGCTCCAGAATAATGGATTGGGAATTGCATTGTATGAAGCATCATGCTTTTCTGGGGTGCCCAGAAGGCCATTATAGGTGGGGAGTTGTATAATTTTCCAAGCACAATTACTTCTATGAGTTTTGGGGTTCATTACTGTGCAGGTTCCGGAACTTTTCATTTACCTTTGGTGGGAAGAATTAGTATTCCAGGTGCAACTGAACTTATTGAACACATCTGCAGAAACATGATCAAGTAGATAATCCCAAATTACAATAGCAAAAATTGATCAATGGGATAGAAATCATTCTGAAAAGTTTCTATAAAGCAAAGGAAATGAACAATGGAGTGAAAATTCACCCTACAGAATTGGGGAAATATGTGTAATCTTTCATTTGATAAAGAATTTATTTCCAGAATATATAAAGAAACTCAAACAAAACAATAGCACACACACACACATTTTTCAAAAAAGGATATGCAAATAGGCAAGAAGCATATTAAAAAACTGCTCAGTATCACTTAAGACCTAAGAAGGTCAAATGAAAACCACACTGCTCTCACTTCACCTCAGAATAATTATCAAATACTAATGCAGGCTGTCAAGGATACTGAAAAACAGAACTGCCACATATTGTTGATTATATACATATGATATATTATATATGCATACATACCATTATGGAAAATCTCGAAATAAAATTGTAATGCCATCCAGCAGCATGGGTTACACAGCCAAAGAAACTGAAGTCAGTATGTTGAAGAAAAATCTCCATTTACATGTTCATCACAATATCATTTACAATAGCCAAGATATAGAAATATCGCATCAGGCCAAGTGTCTATATATGGATAAATAAATTTAAAACTATGTGATATAAGGAAAAATGAGAGATGTAGAGGTGACTCAGTGGTTAAAGCACTTGCCTACAGAGCTAAATGACCCTGGTTTGATTCCCCACTACCCATGTAAAGCAGGATGCACAAAGTGGTATGTGTATCTGGAGTTTGTTTTCAGCAGCTAGAGGCTCTTGCGTGCCCACTCTCTCTGTTTCTTTCTTTCTGCTTGTAAATAAATAAATAAAAATATTTAAAACAGAAAAATGAAATTCTGTCTTTTGTGATTAATCAAATCTTAGGATGCTATGTTATGTGCAATAAGTCAAGTAGAGTAAGGTCTATTTTCACTCATACATGGAAGCTCAAAACAGCAATTCCATAATTGAGAATAGAATAGTGGTGGCCAGAGTGAGAGGAGAATATGGAGAGTGGCAAGAGGGCAGGGAGATAATACTTTATCAACTCTATTCCAAAAGAGTTTCTTAGACCCCAATGGAATAACACATCTTCTAGTGGGATAATCATCATTAATGGGTGAACAGGCGACACTAATGTTATATACCACACTAATATAAATACAGTGGACAAAAATAACCTGAATATGCCAGGTAGCAGAGAGCATGTTGAATGTTCCCAACACACCCTAAAATAATAAATATCTGAGGGGATAAACATGTCAATTACCTTGCTATAATCATTACATTCTAAATATATATAATGCAACTTCTCATGTAGCCTATGAATTTGTAAAATGAATATGTGCTCATTAAACATAAAAATATTCAGCGAAAGGAAGGAACATATGTACGTTAGCCATATGTGGCTTGGAAGTGATTTGTTGGGTGTGAGCATATCTTTCTACCTTCTCTGCGGATTACTGCCCTTCCCTTCACAATGAAATGTGAATATTAAGCCACATTTTTAAGGTTATTGTAAAGGGGGAATGAAGTATTAATGTTCTTGAAATGTATTGGTTATCAAAATACCTTCACATAAGCATAAGCATAATCATCTCCAAAGGCTTTTAATTGTGCTTACATATATGTGTACATATATAAGTAAACATTCAATGCTTATGGAATGAAAGCATTTGACAACATTGGTGTGCAAAGTAATGACATGTAGCTTTGCATGCAAACAAATATGAAGGGGCATGACCTATGAATGAATTACTTTGCTGTATGGAATTTTCTCCACATCAAACTAAATATTAGCTTAGTCGAGCATGGCATACCTCGAAAATTATCTTTTAAAAATTACATACATATTTGTTCAAGTTATGTTGAGTAGAAAACATTTTATAAGTACTGAGTAACCAATGCATACTTATTAGCTGTGAATTTCTGTTGATGGCTTCACTTCACCAACTCTATTCTATACAACACAAAGCTTCTTAGGGGGCTGGAGGGATAGCTTAGCGGTTAAGGCATTTGCCTGCAAAGCCAAAGGATCCTGGTTTGATTCTCCGGGACCAAAGTAAGCCAGATGCACAAGGGGACGCATACATCTGGAGTTCATTTGCAGTGGCTGGAAGCTCTGGCGTGCCCATTCTCTCCCCCTCTCTCTGTCTCTTTCTCTCTCTCATATAAATAAATAAAATATATTTTTTTTAAAAAAAGCTTCTTAGATCTCAAGGGGACAATAGTCTCAGAATGAGAGGGGCATCTACAGTGTAAGGTCAATGATTTTACATCTTAGATTTTATATTAGTGCCATTTCTACAGTAGATCACCCTTACTGGACATGATAACATACTGTGTTTCAAGATTAATTAGCCTGCAAGTCTGAATTGAAATTAAGGACGTTGGTTTCTTTTTATCCAGAAGGAATAGGCTTGAAGAGTAGACAGAAGAGTGACTTTAGAGACAGTACTGACCCTGGGGATACTTGTGGGAAGGCGGGATGTCATCACAGTGACAGAAGAAGGGATGGTGGCACGTAGTGGGGAGAAGTCACGGGGCACTGTCATTGCAGTGCGTGGCTGAGTTTTACTCTGCATATACTTATTTGTCACTAAGAGTCCTTGCACAGCAAGATCTGATCACTGAACCTGGATACTAACTGGAGTGACACATGAACATGACAGTTTGATGTTGTTTTCACTCAGTTTTAATTTCATTGATTTTTGCTGTCTACATTGAGAAATGACGTCACTTTGCATCACTTAGTGTGTGATAGTTTGATTCAGGTGTCCCCCATAAACTTAGGCACTCTAAATGCTAGGTTCCCAGCTGATGGAGATTTGGGAATTAATGCCTCCTGGAGGCAGTGTATTGTTGGGGGAGGGCTTATGGGTGTTAAGCCAGTATCCCCTTGCCAGTGTTTGGCACACTCTCCTGTTGCTGTGGTCCACCTGTTGTTGGCCGGGAGGTTGATGTCCACCCTCTACTCATGCCATCGTTTTCCCCTGCCATGATGGAGCTTCCTCTTGAGTGTATAAGACAAAATAAATCCTTTTTCCCCACAATCTGATCCTGGTCACGTGATTTCTGCCAGCAATGCCAACCTGACTGCAGCACTTAAAAACTTGTCAAGATTTGATCTTACAACACAGACTACATGGCCCTCCTCACTCTACAGGCACCAATATAGCCCTCCAATGATATTCCTGTATAGGCATTAAATTAGAACATTTCACCTGCAAAAACCCCTACTTCTGTGTTATTTCTAGAATTCTCTGCTGGAAATTTAGCAGAAGAAAAAGCAAATGATTTTATGGTAAAATACTTTATTTTTTTTTGTTTCTTAATCATAGTTTATAGCCATATTTTTATTTATATTGATATTATTATAATTTATATTGCAATTAAGCATTTCTACTACTTTTAATAGTTCATTTTCCTGGTAGCATCTATAATCCATAAGTTTCATTTCAGAATGCAATTTTGGAACTATAAGAGTACTTAGGAAGGAGGACTGAGAAGCACTGATGGAATGGTCTAGACCACAGACTCTAGAATGAATGGCATTTCTGAGTAATAATTAATTTTTCTAAAAAATTGTTTACTTGTTTATTTGAGAGAAGAAGAGAGAGAACATGGTAAATAGAGAGAATAAGTGCATCAGGGCCTTTAGCCACTGCAAATGAACTCCAGACGCATGTGCCACCTTTTCTATCTGGCTTATGTGGGTCCTGGGGAATTGAACTTGGATCCTGTGTCTTTGCAAGCAAGCTCCTTAACTGCTAAGCCATCTCTCCAGCCCTAATTAACTTTTTTTTTTTTTTTTTTTGGTTTTCAAGGTAGGGTCTCACTCTGGCCCAGGCTGACCTGGAATTAACTATGTAGTCTCAGGGTGGCCTTGAACTCATGGCAATCCTCCTACCTCTGCCTCCCGAGTGCTGGGATTAAAGGCGTGCGCCACCACGCCCGGCCCCCTAATTAACTTTTGATATTTACTAGCTATGTGGCCTTGAACAAATCTATTGACGAGCTTGTCTTGTTTATAAAATAAGATGTAAAACCGACCTTAGACCTGTGAGATTACATGAGTTAACTCATGAAAGCCTGGTGCATCCTAAGTGTGCAGTCGAGATTGAAGCCACGTGTACTTCATTAAGCACTGCTGTAGTTTGGATCTCACATGTCATCCATAGGCCACATGTTAAAGACACAGTCTCAAACTTAGCACCATTGGAAGGTGATGGGGGTTCTGAGAGGTGGAGCTTCGTGGGAGGAAGACTGGTCACTGCTCGTTTGTTGTTGGAAGTGATATTGTGATCACAGTCCCTTCTCTTTCTCATAACATCCTGGGCAGGCGGGCGTCTTTGTTCTGCCATGTGCTCCAGCATCTTCACAGGGGGCCTCACGAGAATGCTTTCTGCTCATGAACTGGAACATTCAAGCCAAACTAAACCTTTGTTCTCTCTCATCTGGTTCTCTCAGGTTTTTGTCATATTGATAGAAAGATAACATGTAGGCGCTGTTCATTTTTATTTCTTTTGTACTTTGTTTCAAAATGATCTATGCAATACACCATTCTGGAGGCCATGGTCCAAGAGCAAAATGAAGGTAGCAACCAACCTTCAAACTGCCCGATAACTGGACATCTCTTGATCATTTATCTATTTCCCTATCTAAATATAGATATAGATAGACACCTATGGTATAGATATAGCAAGTGAGGGTGTATTCTCAATCCAAAATGTCATCAGCTCATTAGAACAAAGGCTGTTGCTTAAAATATTTATGACTGGAGAAAATGATTGCTTTGGGCACGATTAAAAAAGAAAACACACCTGTTTGGAACACAGTAAAGAGGAGATATTAAAAGAAACGGTGAGGATGTGGGGAGATGTTCACATGATCCTCATTGGGTGACTTGGCCAGGAATGGTTCTGGGGTCATGGGGGGGGGGAGTGGACATTTCTGAGCGGTGTTGGGAGGCAAACTGGACGTAATAGGACTTTATAATAGCTTAATTTGAGCTGGTGTATGAGATAGAGAGTGCTGACATATTTAATCTCCAGTTTCTCTCTTGGAAATCTGGCTGGACAGAGAATAGTGAAAAGAGATCAAGCATGGTAAATTGATTTAAATTCAATCTATAATTACAAATATGCCTCACAAGAAGTGGTCCTACTAATAGAAACCTTCTCACAGGAATGTGAGAGGATGAAACATGGATAAAATACAATGATTATGGTATTTGGAACAAATTAGCATTTAATAAGTTCTGGATATAATTATAAAATCCTACTAGAAAATATGTAATAATTTAAAAATAATTCAAAATGGTATCAAGATATATATATAGTTCATGAAAATCCCATGAATGTTTCTATTTCCCACTGTAAAAAGCATGTTGGATATTTGTCAGTTTTCTTGACCTCAGCCACATAAAGAAGTGATTTTAACTTACGTTTAATCCATTTACCAATTCATTTCTATATCTAGCTGCTTGCCTATTTTTCCTAATAAGAGAAATTGCTTTTTTTTTTCTTCAGACTTTTTGAGAAGTCCTCTTCTTCTCTATTCTGAGCTGAGTATTCATGTGAACGTGCCACCAAGAGCCCAACATGCTTTCAGAGTGGCTCTTTGCAACCCGCTACAAAGTGAACTTGGTACAAATGAAGTCTCATAGAAGGGGCAGGAAGAAATAATTGCAGATGCCAATTTCTAACTCTTCTTGGAAAAGAAATCATTTATTCTCCTGTTCTATTAGTTATCTTTTCTTTAGTATCAATCTAGCTATTGATTATTACAGTACGGAATTAAGGAAAAATTCACTCAGGGTCACTGGAGAGAGGTGGGCTACATGTAGTAGATACACTTTGGCTTAATCATGGAAAGATGCTTAAAACGTAGAGCAAACTGATAAGGGCATTTGATTGCACACACAGGCAAAGCAAACGTTATAGGCCATGGGGACTCTATGTTATAGAAGCCACCTGTGCTTGTACTTACATATTCTCATAGACCTGAGGAAGGGAGAGACAAGGAGATAATCTGCTACCTGGTAAGACATTTCTATACTCAGTTACCTTGTGATTTGGGATAACAAAACAAAGCAGAAAACAAACAAACAAAAAAAGCCCCCAAAACTTTTATAAAAACGATAAAAGATTTTTTTCTTAACGGCTATCATTAAAGGACCTTCCTGAAACATGCCTCGTTTGGTTCACCTTCTTGTTGCCAGGGCAACAACAACAACAAAAACACAGTTTAAAGAAGGAAGGATGTATTTTAGCTTACAGTTCTAAGTTATAACCCATCATGGCAAGGCAGGCATGGTGGCAGGAGCTAGAAAAGTATTGAGCTTTTTTTCTTCTTCTTCTTCTTTTTTTAATGTTTGAGGTAGCTGGTCACTTTCAGTCCACAGTCAGGAACACCGAATGCTATGCTAATCTAGCCCTCACCTTGTTATATATTCTGGGACCTCAGCCCATGGACTGGTGGCACAGTTATGGGTTTTCAGGCCTCAACCTAATTAAGGTGCACAGGCATGCCCAGAGGCTAACCTAAGATACATAATTCCTCAGAGCTGATTCTGGGAACTGTCAAGCACAATCACACCAGCCACGAACCCTGTGTCCTTTGCCATCCCCAGTTAGTTTATTCACAGAGGCGATCGAGGGCAATGCTACCCACTCTTCTTTCTGTGCGTGGAAACATTCTCTCCCTTGGAACACGTAACCTTACATTAATCATGACAATCCTTTTCCCACAAAGAGTTAATCTTGATACAGGAGGAACAATGTGTGAAGGTGATAAGCATGTGAGAGTATGAATAATAAACCCAGACAAGCTGCTTAAGGAGGAAAGGAAGGCTCCACACAGAGAATGACAACTGATTGGAGCATTGTCATGTGCGAAGAGTTTTCTCGCTTGAAATTATGGAAGGATTTGCTAATTCGAGGAGAAACAGTCCAGTAGGAACAGCAGATTTAACTAGCCCACAATGTAACACGAGCGTCTTGATTTTCTTGAGCAGCTCTATTGAGAAATAATGACGTGTTATTATTATTTGCGCATACTTAAATCAACAACTTAGCCCGTTTTGACATACGGTGCACTGGAAATATGATCCTTGCAAGCAAGCCAATACGCAGTTTTGTTACCTCAAAACGTTTCATAAGCAACTACCATTGCTTTATAGCACAGTTTTCATTGGCTAGAAGATTATCAAACTACTATCATATGGCTCCGTCTTTTTTGTTGTTGTTGTTTTGCTTATACCATTCTCAATAATTACCTTGAGATCCATCTATGTTGTTGTATGTACTAATCTTTTCTTTTTTAAAAAAAATATTTATTTATTTGCAAGCAGAGAGAGTGATAGAAGAGAGGCAGAGAGAGAGGGAATGGGCACACCAGGGCCTCTAGCAGCTGCAAACTCCAGATGCACGTGCCCCTTGTGCATCTGGCTTAGTGGGTCCTGGAGAATTGAACCGGGATCCTTTGGTTTTGCAGGCCAACACCTTAACCGCTAAGCTGTCTCTCCAGCCCTGTACTGATCTTTTCTATAGGGTTGAGTATTATTCCATTGTTCCATACATGGACAACTTGTTTTCTTTTATCTTATTAACTTTTCTGTTCCAGCTTGGAAGTTATTGAAATGATGCTCCTATAATCCTTAATGTATGAATATGTATACATATATGCAAATAAATATAAATGTACAAATGTATATGCCATATATACTATGTATGTATAAGTATGTATGTATATATGTGCATATATAGGTATGTGTATATATAAATATAGAGAGAGAAAGAGAGAGAGAGAGAGAGAAAGAGAAATTCTGATATAGCCCAGGTTGGTCTTGAACTTGTTATGAAGCTATGAAATCATGACCCTCCCACTTCCATCTTTCAAGTTCTGGACCACAGACATGTGTACTTTTTTATATTTTCCTTTTCACTTGAGAAAACAGCTAAAAGTTCTGTAGCCGACTCTCTGGGTGATTGTATGATTAGTGATTTAAGGAACTGCCAAACCGTTTGCTGTAGTGTGCATACTGTTTCATATTCCCATCAGCAGGGTGGGAGAGTTCCAGCTTTCTACACTCTACGAACAGCTGGTGATGTTTGAGTTTCTTTTTTCTAACCATTCTAACAATGCAGCTTGGGCCTGCATTTCTCAGATAATTAATGGTGTGGGTCATTTTTCTATGTGTACATCAATTGGCACTCATATGTCAACTATAGTGACTTATCTGCTCTAATATTTTTCTTATCTTTAGACAAATTATGGTATCTCCTTTGTGTGTGTGTGTGTGTGATGTGGTGTGATATGGTGCTCTATTCACATGACTGCAATGGGGAAGGACATTCTCTCACAGTAGCCAGGGTGGGATGGTAGGTGTCCCACTCAAACACCCTGTTACCCAGTCTTACTTTTAGCCATGGTCTCAATACCAATTCCAGAGTTTGGTAGGACTCTTAACATTCTTGGGTGGTGACTCCCCTGTTGGACTTGGGCTACAGGTGAACGTGACCAAGCCCAGCATTTTAGGTGAGATCATGAGATTCAAACTCTGATGGTCTCAGGCCCCATGCTTGTTCAGGAATCACACTTAACCACTGAGCAATCTCTCTAACCTTTCTCCTTTGTCTTAACTTCAAGCCTTCTTCATATGTCTTGGATTCAAACCACCTATCAGATATATAGTATATTTTGGATCCAAGTTATCTCTCAGATATATAATGTACAGATATTTTCACTCAATTAATGTGCCCTTTTTATACTCTTAGTGGGGGTCTTTCAAAAAGTGAAAGTTATTTTCAATTTTATACATAATTTGGCAATTATTTTTTAAATTTTCCTTGAGAATAGTATCTTTGGTATTAACCAAAGAAACATTTTACTTGTCACCTTTGTAAATACATTTAGGAATTATAATTCTCTAAAGGATTTTATGCAGTTCCAACAGCCAGCCATATTTGAGGACCAGTGTTCTCCATTGGTGCTTGTGTGACTTTCCAGATGAATCAGTCAAGTTGCCTGGGAATCTTAAAATGTACATTCAGATGCAGTAGGACTGAAGCATGGCCCGAGATTCCATATGCCAAGTTAAAGAAATAAAAAGAAAAGGTGATAGACGTCCTAAGAGGGCTGAAGAGATGGCTCAGTGGATAAAACATTGGCCTTGTAAGTGTGAGGTCCCGAGTTTGGATCCCCAAACCCATGTAAAGGAATACCCACTGCATGAGCCCATAACCTCTGTGTTGCTGTGGTGAGATGGGAGATGGCGAAAGGAAATTCCCCGGATGCATATGTGCTACTGCTTTGGCATATGCAGTAGGGCCCCAAAATGAGCACCTGCTGCAAGCAAGGTAAAAGGTGAGGACCGACAATGGGGGCTGTTTTCTCACTTCTACATGCATGACACACAGACATGCACATGCAAACACATTTGTATACACATCCAATAGAGGCACTCATACACAAAGATAAAATAAAAGCCCTAAGAGTGCCTGCTTTGGAAAGTCACCAAGGTCAGATTTCAGTTTCACTGATGTGAACTAGGGCTGAAGAACTCTGTGCCTTCAGGGTCCTTATTGATCATCTCTGAGGATAATTATCAGGTTGCAAGTCTGATTGCTAACTATATTGTCCTGAGCAGCTGGGACTGTCTTCCCAGACCCCAGCTTTGAGGAATGACCTGCCCTACCACATCACTAGAGCTACTGTGAGAATTGAGAGGTATGGGATGAGGACCCACACTGACCATGCCATTTACATTGGCCTTCCAGTGCAATATCCTAACAATATTCTTACAGAAAAAAAACAAGGTCTGGCTGATGTGTGTGCTTCACTGGGGATTTACATAGTCACGTTTGTTTGTTAGGTTGCTTTCCTTGGTACAGAATACATTACTTGAGTGGACTTGCCTGCTAGCTTTGAAAGATCAAGGGCCCACCTCTCATACCCTCCTAATGTAATGAGAAGCATTTTCACTTCTGCTCTGATTGTGTGAAACTAACCCTACCACCACCATGTGGGTTTAAATGTTCAGTATCATGTGTGAAAATTCGTCTCTTGGTTGATAATTAGACTAGGCATGCTGTGGTTTCTAAATTCCTTTCCTCTTGCGATTTTAGCCTTCTAGTATAAATCGCATTTGTATTTTTCTGGATAATGTCCGGGAGTGCGTGTGAGAGTACCGTTAGCTTAGGCAAGGGCTGCTCCAAGTTTCTGTGGGTTTCTTCGGTGAGTTCCAAGGAAGAAGTAAGCACCAGGCCATTGTGCAAGAGAGAGTCATGCATCTTTAAAAAAAAAAAAAAAAAAAAAACTGCAGTGGAAACTCTAACCTCCCCTGATTTACATATGGTGACATTTTGCAGAAATATGGAAACATTAGCAGTGACATAATGAAATTCTGCCTATCAGCCGTGGAAGGAATAATGTTACTGTTAAGGTAACCTGTCCACAGTTAGTTATCAAGAAAATGTTCTCACAAGCTACATATATTTAGTAAAGCCTGATAAGGAGGGGCCACACCCCCCCCACACTTCTGTTTTCTCTCTTGGGCTATCCATCTTCCCAACAGATTTACTGCTCGATCACTCCCTTTACATGCTAATTACGTGCAGGTCTGGCGAATTTGTTAGTGGTGACACTTCTGGGACCCAGTGGGACTGCAGCTCATTATGTGGCAATGTCCAGATATATCAGATATTATTAGCTGTCATTAATCTGCTGTGGAAACACTGAGTGTGAAGCCAAGGAGAGGGGAGGGGAGGGTGTGCAAATGAAGTCTGACAACAAGCAGGACCCTGAAAGGTCAAAAGAGAAATCAGCCAATGAGCGAAGCACAGTAAGCCCAGGGCCGCTGCAGCTCGGGCTCCGTACCCTGTAGTGGGCCAGGGCGCTGTGAAGAGATGCCAGGAAGAACCACTTTCGGGTGCTATCTTAATGCCTCTTGCGGCCATTTCACTCACCGGCACTAACCTTTTACCTGCAATTATGTACAATTGCACACATTATCTTTTATCTCATCTTAGACTCAGAGAAACACCACAAGGAGTCATTTGATCGCGGGATGCATTTCAGCTGTGCTAGATCTCAATTCTGCACAGTTATCACTAAGGATTAGGAATTTTGAAACACAAAGCTTCACATTGTTATTATTATTATTATTATTATTATTATTATTATTATTATTGAGATAAGGGTCTCTTTTTGTAGGTGTGGCTGGCCTAAAACTCACTAGGTAGACCAATAGACCATGTTGATGTTGAACTTGCAGTGCTCTTCCTGCCTTTGCATCCTGAGTGCTGGGGTTATGGGAGTGTTCCCCGTGTCCAGCAGCTTCTTGTTATTATTATTTTAGTTGGCCTCTTCTTTGAGCTCATTGCTTAAGCGCATTACCCCACATTGGACTGGTAGTCTATTCTTTCTCCCCAATGCTTCTCATGTATAAACGCCCAAATTCTAACCATTGTTTAAGACTCAGTTTAAATTTAGTGTACATAAAGATTTCCCTGAAAACCCACGCTTTCTTGCTTGTTTCTCAACTGTCATAAAATCTATTTATTTAGTTTGGTGATATGTAACTGTATAATTATACTTCTGTATCATCTATGTGCCAATTTTCATCTGCCTATCTATCTATCTATCCATCTATCTGCCATCCATCTATCTATATAAGTGCCTTTTGTAAGTTACAAATTTCAAAAAAAGAATGTGGAGATGGTGACATCTTGGTTTTGAGTGTTAAGGAACAAGACATTATGGATCTAATACACATATAAAATTAATTTTTGAACAATGTACAAGAGTATACATATATTAATGAGTTTACATGGAGATGTGCAGCACGTATATGAACATGTTTCATGTATTTGACAGGGCCGCCCAGACCACAGGTCAATACACTTGACTATGATAGAGATGCATGAAAGGGAATGTAGGGATTTCAGCAGTACATTGAACTATCCCATCTTCTCTCCTTTCATTCTTCCTTTGTGGTTCCAAGTGTGTAAGAGCTTGCTTATTCTTTCATGTCTTCAGCTCACCCATCCCTCAGAACTCCTACAGTCTCTAAGACAGAGTCCAACCTCACCTCCTGGGAGTGGTTCAGAAGCCAACTAGTACCCTGGCTGGGATTCCTAGGTGATGTCAGATGTCATTAGTCTCTCAGTTGTCAAATACTGTGGGTGCCCAAGGTGCTCATCAGTGAGTTGAGTGAGATAATAAATAATAATAAATGGTTTTATGCGCTGGCCTTTCCTAGTTGTAGCAGACATTGATACCATGTTACTCAAATTCCCTCAGTTTATCTTCAGAGGAACATCAAGACAGCCTTACCCAAGGCTAATGGCTTCCTCTTCTCTTCTGCCTCATAACAGTTTGTAGCTGTGAAGACAGCATGAGTTTAGAGAGTCAGTGTCCCAGGAGTGGCTCCCAACTTATCAGAGATGATCGATGCATTGTGGTTAGCCACGGCCTCCTTGGGCTTCTGGGAGAGGCGTCTGAGGTCAGTTTCAATAAGTTGAGTTTCTCAATCACATATTCTAACAGAATTCCCTTTCTCGCTTTAGTCTAATGTTTTCAAATTCTTTTTCTTACTATCTTTATATTTCCATGACTCAAATTCCAATAGTTGGTTATTTATTTGAGACATTTTTTCTTTTGTTGGCCCTTTCCCGGATGCCTTTTCCTCTAGACCAAAAGCCTGGGTTGTGGTCTTCTTCCTCAATAAATCTTTCTCAACAATTTTAATTCTTTCATCAGTTTCTATCCAAATAAACAGGTTCACCTGTTATCTTCCGATTTTGTCCACATAACAACATTGGTCAAAATTATCCCAGAAAATAAAGATTATTGTGTTCTCAGCAACAATTCTTTAATAAATGGGGAGTGGAGGAAGACGCATAAAAGAAACTCAAGTGCTACTTTCTCAGAAACCGGTTCAATGAAGGCACGAGGAGTCCACTGCAATGATAAAACTGGCCTCTAGGAATCTCCATGTCTATGACTCCATGGTCTTTGTATCAGAAATGCTATCAAGAAGATAACCTCCTGTTTTCTCTCCCTCTCGAAGTATTAATATATTGCTCCAAAGTTCCTGTGTTAGAAACTCAATCTAAATACAAATGTTGGAGATATTCGGAGTTGAGGCCCTTGGGCGGGGGGCTTCTTTAAGTCTTTAAGCTTATTAGAGGTCTTTAGGCTTTACAGGATGGGGAGAAAAAAATCCAAATGGGTATATCCCCTGTCTTTCTCATTATGTGATGTCTTTTAACAAGAAGGAACTCATCACATTCAGACCTTTGACCTTGGCTTCACAGGTTTTACCTGTGAAAATGAATCCACTTTTCTTTCTGAGTTACCCAGTGTGTGGTATTCTGTTCCACCAGATACCCAGTGTCTGGTGTTCTGTAGAAAACAGGATGTGCTGCAGTCTGAGGAACAGCCGGTAAGCAAGGTGTAGTTCCTGTCTAGGACTCAAGCTGAAAGAGTGTAGAAATTCACATGTTAATGTGCCAGTGCTGCAGACAGGTAAGAGCAGAGAAAAGGGTTAACAATGGGCACTGCGCGCCCATCAGTAATACCCGGCTAAAGGTCTCTAGATATCAATTCCCCCCTTTCTCACTTGCCTCCTCTCCCCAGCTGAGTGAGGTCTAGGTAAAAGGGTCATCATCGGAACCCTGCTCTGCTATAAAGATAATTTATTCTGCCCCATGACCACAGTTCTCACCTGTTGAGTGCCTCTTTACTGGTTTCTAGTGACTCACCTTGCTTCCTGGCTTCCAGGTAAATGTCTTCCATGACTACCTAAAGCATGACTGGCATTGGGTCCAGGGATTTAGAGTTCCTTCCCAGGGTCAAGCATCTTTCTGTCTTGGACTGCATGCATTTCTCCTTCTTTTGTACGAGCAGTCAAGGAGAAATGCAAACTTTAAAGGCTCTTCTTCTATCACACCAAGATGTTCCATTTAATACCAAATATTTGATACAAGAAGATGCTCGAGTGCATGCTGCATGGTGAACGAGTTCATTATCATGCCTTCTGCTGTGTACACATGTACCCTTAGGTACATTCTAGATGTTGTAACAAAGTAGTTCACTTTGCCATGCCCTTAATAGTGTTCATTTCAACATCCAAGTGTAAGAGTTTCTTTCTGCCTTAAAAAAAAAAAAAAATCTTCAATGAACATTCTTGCCCAGACAGGCTTAAAAGATCATTCACAAAGTACAAATATGTGAAGCCTGAGTATGTTTGAAATTCTTTTTTTGTAATCTTATTTTCTTTATAGTTCATGCATATCCCTTTACTTAAAAAACTGACACTTTGTATATGTGATTATGTATCTTGTTTAAACGTATTATGTGCAGTTCAGTGGAGAACAATAACAAAATTGCGTGTCAATATGTGGGCAAAGTATGAACAAGAAAAACAAAAATGCTAAAAAAAAAAATCTAGGTTGACATTTTACAATATATTAGTCATGTGAATTATACATCTGCAGGCTATATCTATCACATACAGCCTACTGTGGAAAAGCAACTACAGCAAACACCAAAAGATCATGTGCTATGTGATGTTTCTTGTGCTTAAGCCATAGAGTAGTGCTACGAGTAGGGCACAAGCTGAAGAGGCAAGGAATCCCGGGTGGTATCCTCCACAGAAAAGCTGTCAGGCAAAGCATAGCTGGTAGTTGGCATTCACTCAGTGTTGTTGCTTAGTAAGGGATGGCAGGAGCTTGGGACA
The DNA here is from genome assembly GCA_036365145.1 of Orientallactaga sibirica. NCBI lineage: Eukaryota > Metazoa > Chordata > Mammalia > Rodentia > Dipodidae > Orientallactaga > Orientallactaga sibirica. The sequence goes on along the minus strand of JAEOAD010000463.1, from coordinate 4,059,749 downwards.
GGATACAAAGTCCTAGTTGTGTCAAAGGGTTTAACTGCTACTCACGAAGTCACCTTCATGATTCCTGGAGCTTCCAGGAATGAAGAGGTGGCAATGTGAAATGCCCCAGTTTTTGTTCATCGCTCATTGGTGGCTCGAAACATCAATTTTGAAGGCCGATACACCTACTCTGAGGCATGGTCTGGCTGGGGGATCCTCGGTATTTAGTAAAATTCTCAAGTTGTCACTGGATACAAGAAATGATGCTTTCCTTCAGCGGTCAATTTATTCCGAGATTTAGATAAAGTTTTCTTGCCCAATGTTAAATGTGTATCAGATGTACTTTGGAGGCAGTTCTGGATCATTCTTTTTCGAAAGAATAAAGTAGAGTGATTTCATCTATGTCTATGCATAGTTAGTGGGATGAATTTGGTTCTTGTCCCAGGATTCATGTGGCAGTCACTCAGTAAGTATTAGAACATAGTTGTCTGCAGTGTATTATTGTCACCACTGGACCCTTCAGATGACCTAATTTTCTTTTTTTGTGCTTATTTTACAATACACTGAATTGGCCCAGTTGTATCAAAGTTTACACATATTGTTTTAGAGAAAACGGTCTTGAAATCATTGTGACAATGTCCCCAAAGTTTCCAAATCGAATTAATTGAGAAAAGAAAAGCTTGTGTTTTGGTCATTCCTTCTATTGTTGAGTCTCTAAAAGTGCCTCACTAAAACAAACTGAGCTACTTCAGATATTTTCTGGTGATTTTATGTCTTCAGGGAAAGGAAAAGGTACTAGCAGGTTACCAACACGGGGGAATTTCAAAAACCACATGCAGTGAAGCGATTTGGTCATGGCCCTATATCATGCAAATAGCACTTAATGGTAAATCACTTGCACAGTGGGAGACCAAGGGTAAACAGTAGGGGGTGCTTGGGGATTGAGTTCACCAATGAATCTGGAGCCAATGCAGAAGTTGCCAGACTCTAGATCTGTGAGCTTCAAACTTAATTCCCGGACAGGCAAAAACATAAGGAGAAAAGGGCTCATAGTGATGGGTCATATAGATTATTGGCTGTTGTAATGCACAGCGGTATTATAATAAATATAAGTAATTATTTATAATAAATAAAATAATTATTTTGGGCTTCTGTTTCCATGCCCTAAACTTTCCTAAAAACTGTGTCCCTTACTTCACTCGAGATGCACCTGTCCCCCTGTTAAACAGTTGATACAGTTTGTGTCATCGTCCACTCTGCCGCCACCATTGTTAATAAGTGACAAGATGGCATTTTTTTTTTTTCATTATTTGGTTTTTCAAGGTAGGGTCTCACTCTAGCCCAAGCTGACCTGGAATTCACTATATAATATCAGGGTGGTCTCGAACTCATGGTGATCCTCCTGCCTTTGCCTCTAGAATGCTGGGAATTAAAGGCGTGCACCACCACGCCCGGCCCAAGATGGCATCTTGGGACCACTTTTACAAGCATAAGTAAATGTGACTTTAAACTCCTTAAACAAACAAATGAACAAAAAAGAAACCATTTCCAGAAGAATGTATATATATAGGCCATAAAAATGTTAAAATTGAATATGGAATTTCTAAGTCTATAACTCATAGCATTAACAAATCCCACAATATTGTCCCTGTATTAAAACTGCCAGTATTAAGAATGGTTATTATAAGCCATGATTCTCATAAATTAAGTAGATGATTGACATGCTTAGTACTAAATGAATTCCATTGTTTGTAACCTTAAGCTTCTAACTCAGACTTATAGATCACCTGATTAATTTGTCATGGCCATCCAACCATGTGAACAGTTAGGGGCAGAGAAAGACAAAAGTGTGGTTATTTTGTCATTTCTAATTTTTTTTTAAAGTTTCACAAATTTGGGCTGGAGAGATTGCTCAGTGGTTGGAGACACTTGCTTGCAAAGCCTGATGATCTGCATCCAATGCCCCAGTGCCCACATAAAGCCAGAGGAAACGTGTCTAGAATTTGTTTGCAGTAGGAGGAGGTTCCGAATCACCTATACTCTCTCGCTCTCTCATTTTTTCTGTATCTCTCAAATAAAGAAAAAAAAATATATATATATATTTTTGGGAGGGTCAGAGAGAGAGAGAATGGGCACACCAGTAGCTTTTCACCTCTGTAAATGAACTCCAGGCCCCTTGTGGGCAAGTGTGACATTGCGCCCCTGCGTCACTGCATCTGGCTAAACGTGGGACCTGGAGAGTCGAATGGGCATTCTTAGGCTTAGCAGCCAGGCACCTTAACCGCTAAGCTATCTCTCCAGCCTAAGAAAATATTTTAAAATTTCAAATGGCACATGAAAAGTATCATACATAAAATGTATCACAAGTCAATATTAAAACCGTTTCGTAATTTTTCTTTCTTTTTATCCTGTGTGGAACAAAGGTGTACCCATCACTGTGCACCTACATTGCGAAACAGACCATCTTGGATCTTCTGTTTTAGAAAAAAAAAAAAAAACTACAGGAAAGAAAAATTAAAAACAGACAACATGACACTATGCAGGATCTGTGGCAAGATGGAGAAGTGAAGGAAACTCAAAATAAGTCAGGTTTCTCATCAGAGTGGTTCATGTCCAGTGAACTGAAGCAAGTGTGACTGCAGTCACCCACTCTGGCCTGGTTTCAGTTACTCAGGTCCACTGACGAGAAGGGTGAGTGCAGGACAAGCAGATGTTTTGAGTGTGTGTGAGAGAGAGAGAGACAGAAAACCACATTCATATAACTTCTTTTTGCAGTAAACTGTGACTTAGTGGCATTAGTCTTCCTTCTTATGGATTTCTTTCTGTGCTTGTTTTATATATTGAATTCCATATAGTTAATAGCATAGTTTCTATACACCTCCATGTTATCTGTGGCTCTGGGTACCCACTGAAAATTATGGAAGTCCCCTGTGTACAAGGTGAGAAAAACTGTATGAGAAGATTATCCGCACTGGTTCAATTTTAGAGTAAAATTATAATTCCACACACATATATACTTACACACACACACACACACACACACACACACACACACACACACACAAGCATATGGGCTAAAACTGGGCAAATGGGGCTACTTTTGGTGAAATTAAAATTGTCTCCCCCTCCCCAAAAAAATCACTGGCCTCTTTGCCCCTCTGCAATATCGTGTTGGTGTCAAATGCTCCCTTTCTGATGTGGCAGTCTGCTCTTACTGCCGTGCTCATGAACAGGCACCTCTTGAGTTATCTTGCTGATTCTGTGTTATTTAATTTGGGCCCTGTGATAAAAATCAAGCTTATTTGGGGTGGGACTTTGGAGATGCACTGTGACAGTGTGGACACCAATATCTCTGTCAGCAGTCACATTCTCAGCATCATTTTCATGTGTGACAGTCTCCCCTCCACTGAACTAGCAGTTCATCAGAATAGCATTTTACTGCTTCCCATGACATTTCATAATTATGCTTCTTTAAGCTTAGCCCACCTCAGTAAAACCAAACTGTAAAAGCAGGCCACGGTTAAGAAGTTGCTGATGTCTGAGGAAGAGCCAAGATGTCTATGAGCTGTTCTTTTGTTTTTGTTTTTTGTTTTCTTCCTTTTCTTTTTCTTTTCTTGAAGCTCTGTTACCACAGAACAGATCTTTGTGCAAAGACTTCCACTGGGTCCTCAACACCAAATGTCAGTGAGTCACTCTGAGTAAGAGTGGTGCTTTTTTTCTCTGGACTCTGTTGTTTCCTGTAGGCTGACAGAAATCAGGCCAAATGAGTACTTGCTGTAATGTACTCCCTTTTCACAATATCTGCAGTGGATCTTTTTTCTTGGCACTCCAGTTCGCATTCCAGAAACCTCTGATGCCAAGACTGGTGATTATTTTAGGTCTCTGAGTTACAGGCATAATTATCTCCTGAGCAGTCTTTGGGGCTCTTGAGAGGACATGGGAAGATAGGGAGTGAATTCTAGATGAAAGATGAAGATATATACATCATCAAAAATATGACGTGATGTGAGTGCAGGTTGAGAAGTGAGGTAGAGGAATCTCTACCAAGTGCCTAGAGAGTTAGGGATTAGATACTTAAGTGCTACTGTTGACCAGGAGTATAGCCAAACACTCAAAAACTTCATTAACAGACCTATCTCTATTCATGCCATTTTATTTTCATGAAGATATTTCTTTAATGAATTATAACCATGTTAGTTAACTTGTGGTTTGCCATATTTTGAAAAAAAATCTAATATCCATATTTGCTGAAAGAGCTCTATCTTTGATGACTTGAAAACATCCACAGAGAGGGCTTTCTTGCCTGTAAAATTACATCATTGACTTCAATGAAAAGATATGGTATCTTTGGCTGAGTAAACCAAAGATGAGTTGATTGAGCAAGATGTGATGTGTAAATGCAGCTGAGATAAAGGGAAAGAAAGACATCACCTGGAACATAAATAAATAAATGCTGAGCTGTTAGGTCACTAAGATTTAATGATTGTTGCAGAAAAGTAAATATAATTTTTTGATTATTTACATTTCTGGCCTCTTTCAGTAATGTGTCATCTATTACCAGGTCTGTTTATAGAAAACATTGCTCTTGTACAAACATGCTTGCAATGAGAAAATAAAACCCTTGGAAAGGGATTTCATTGTAAAATAAACTTGTAGATTCATTACCCTTGGAAGCGTTCTCTGTAATAGCTTCACATCACTCTAGCAAAACCATGGCAGGTCTTAAAAAAATCCTTCCTATTCTTTGAACATATTATTCAATGTATCATTCTTCTAAGGCATTTGGAGAAAATCTGGGACCAACCATTTTCTATTTTATTGAAAGATAACTTATTGCTGTGCTATGTGTTCCTAAATTTTCCCAATAAAACTAAAAGTAGGACTATGCCTCAAGATTTGAGATGTGGGGTCATGCTAGGACAATAGTGCTGTCAGTCTGTAATATGTTAACTGCAGTCCAAAATACAGTGTGTACAAGTGAACACACAGAACCATGGGACAGCACGTGGGCTTCACATGAGCATATGCACTGCCTCCATGATGCCTGCCCTCCCGAAATGTAGTTAGTGTGTTCATGAACTGGTAAATATAGTATATATAATCCCACATATCTCTGTGAATCGTAAATGGCTGTCTTCCTCTGAAATGGATTAGGATGAATTATATTAGCACATGATTGTGAATCCAATTAAGGTAGAACACATTTGAATTGACACACGTTTGGGATGGTCATGTTTTATATAATAACCAGATGACAAAAAATGCCTTTGCCAAGATTTTCAAAGGTATAATTTTGGATGTACGTAAAAAAAAAAAAAAAAAAATTTTGGCTGTGTGTGGTGGTGCATACCTTTAATCCCAGCACTCAGGAGGCATAGGTAGGAGGATTGCCATGAGTTTGAGGCCACCCTGAGACTACATAGTTAATTCCAGGTCCGCCTGGACTAGAGTGAGACCCTACCTAGTAAAACCAAAACAACAACAACAACAACAACAACAACAACAAAAATAGGTATTTGGGGGCTGGAGAGATGGTGGCTTAGTGGTTAAGGTGCTTTCCTGCAAAGCCAAAGAAATCACATTCAATTCCCCAGTACCAACATAAGCCAGATGCATAAGGTGGTGAATGCATCTGGAGTTCATTTGCAGTGGCTAAAGGCCCTGACATTCCCATTTTCTCTGTCTCTCTATCTGCCTCTATCTCTCTAATTAATAAACAGACAATACAAATGAAAAAAAGAATATTAATGTTAATTCAAAAATCGATCCATACATTTTATTTCTGTATGAAGTCTTATGAAAGAGAAATTGCCATTTATAAATTACTCCTGGAGAGAACAGGCTAGAAAGGTAAATGATTTGATAAGTAGTGGCAATACACATGGCAATTAAAACTCTCTGCTCTGCTTTGTGGGATGAAGGGTTACCCACCAGGCAACACAGGCGACCTCTGGTTCATAGTAACAAGAGATGAATATTTTACATGACCAGACCCTTTTGATAAAAGAGGATAAAAAGCCTTAATGGCAACAAGAAAACATGCAAACATAGTGCTAACAGGAGATAGTAGATATAGTGACCATCAAAGCATAGTGATGACCAAGATATGAACCTGTAGTTTCAGTAAGGAGATCAAAAGATTAAAGTGAAAGTAAGAGAATATGAAGCTGCAGTGATAGTAAAAAATATAGGATGATGTTGGTAATGAAGAATATGAGGTCATCGTGATAAGCAAAGAATATAGGGCTATCCTGAAAAGAAGTGGACATTAACCCATGATGGTAATATGAGAATATGGAGCATTAAAAGAGTTGGAATGGGCTGAAGGAATTGCTTAGTGGTTAAGGCTTTTGCCTGTGAAGCAAAAGGATCCCAGTTCGATTCTCCAGGACCCATGTAAGCCAGATGCACAAAGGAGTGCATGCATCTGGAGTTTGTTTGCAGTGGCTGGATGTCCTGGTGGGCCCATTCTCTCTCTGTCTGCCTCTCTTCTATCTCTCTCTCTGCTTGCAAATAAACAAACTAATTTTAAGAAATTAAAAAAGAAAAGAGTTGGAACCATGGTAGTAATCCAAAGTCCTGGAAGTTTTGAAAACAACTGAAATTAGTTTAAATAACGAGAATGTATACATTAAATATATAGTCTGGGTAGAAACAGAGAAGTCAGATTTTACTGTTAAGTTAAAATGTAGCACATACATTTATAATTATGATTGAGGTGATAGACACAAGAAGGAAGTATGGTTGTGCTAGTCTGAATGTAAAGTCTCTCCTGTGTGTTTGTGACTTAAACCTCACACTTTATTAGCAATTGGTGCCACCGTTTGGCACATTTGTAGAGTCTTTGGGATGTGGGTCCTCTCTGGAGAAGTTGAGTCACGGAGGGCCCGCTTTGAGGTGTCATAACCCAGCCTCACTTGCCACACTGAGCTCAACATGTCTGCTGCTTTCCTGCTGATAAGAAGATGTGATGCTGAATGTCTGCTCCTACCAAGCTTTCTCCATCACGATAGACTTTGGAAACTGAAAGAAACCCATTCTGTCCATAAGCTGCTTCCGGTCTGTCTCAGCAACAAGAAGGTAAGTGGTGCAGTCAACAAATAAAAATAGCCTCAATCAGCCTGCTAGGTGGTTTGTTCGTCTTTTTCTATTTTTTATGTACTAAGTAGAACTTTCTTTTTTTTCTTTCCCTCACAAATGTATTTATTTATTTTAATTTTTATTTCTCATTATTGACTTTTTGAAGATACTCATATATTAGGCAAGTAAGAATAGATGAAGAATGGGCAAAATTCCATCTCCTCTATTGTAAAACATCATAGAATCTTATTTAATATTTAATCATGCAATTGCTAACATTATTGAATTGTTAGCTTTATAGGTTTGAATTTCTTGATTTATAAAATGATCTCTTTAAAACGTTATGGAAGTACAAATATTCAAGCAGCTATATGAGAAAATTTAGTGTTAAAAGAAAAATAAGACTTTCAATAAAGTTAATAATGGGACAAAAATAAAGATGTTAATGAATAAAGAAACAAGTAATTAGAAAAATTAGGGTTAGATGTTACCTAATGTTTTATTAAACACATCCACGTGCTCTAATTATGTTTTAAAAATAGGTGTTATATCAAATTAATGCCATTTACAGGAAAGTGGGAGATCAACATATTAAGTGAAATAAATCAGACCCAGAAAGAAAATATTTCATGTTTTGTATCATATGTGAGACCAAGGACAGATAGATATGACATTAAGATAGAAGGTGACTATTTAGGAAGAAGAATCAGACTAGTGTTGGGGGATAACAGAGGAGGTCTTAAGTTTCATGGGCAAGCACCTTAACCACTGAGCCATCTCTCCAGCCCCTCTTTCTGTATTTATTTTTAATATCAATTTTTATTCAGGTTTATTGATAGTGATATTTATTTGTGGCTGCTTATAAAAACAGAAAGGCTTTCCAGAGACACTAATTGGTCTTCTTGAAGTTCCAGTGTTTGGTAGTGACACTGAAGGAGAGAAAGCAAGAAACAGAAAGAGAAAGGGAGAGAAAGAAGGTAGGGGGAGAACTGATAGCTAGCTAGTTATTTAGTTAGGTATTGGTACTGCGTGCTAGAATCAGTACTCAGCCAGGGTTGTGAGAGTGGCAGGCCATACTGAATACATGGTGAGACACTGGCATCAAAATAATAAAAAATATAAATGAAAACAGTGCAATCTGCATTTCTGCAGAGAACAACAGCTTCATTGTTAATATTTATATATTTAGAGGGAGTCAGAGAGAGAGAGAGAGTGGTGTGCCAGCAGCCTCTCAGCTACTGTGAATGAACTCCAGATGTGTGTGTCCCCTTGTGGGCAAGTGCAGCATTGCACACTTGCATCTGGATACATGTGGGACCTGGAGAATTGAAAGGGCAGGCATTCTTAGGCTTAGGAGGCAAGCGCCTTGACCTCTAAGCCATATCTCTAGTTCCATTGTTGATACTTTTGCTTTCTTCTTTTGAGTGGTAAAATGAAGGCATAAGGGAAAAATACTTATTGCAGTAATTAGGAATCTCGATTTTTCTCTGGGTGGTAGTGTCTCTTGAATAATTACAGAACAGAGTAAAAGGGGAAGGGGAAAATTATTTGTGGTAACAAAAATGTGGCCGACCTAGTGGCCCATACCTTTAATCCCAGCACTTGGGAGACAGAGGTAGGGGGATCACCATGAGTTTGAGGCCAGCCTGAGACTGCATAGTAAATTCCAGGTCAGCCTGGGCTAGACAAAACCCTACCTTGAGAAACCATTTTTTTTTTTTTTTAAAGAGAATGTGGCCATGAAATGCTAGTGATCCCTTTTTAATTTATTCTTATTATTTTACTTTATTTTATTTTATTTTTTGGTTTTTCGAGGTAGGGTCTAGAGAAGCTTCTCTAACCAAAAGTGATCGCTGCTTCCTTTATGGTTAAATAAAGTTCCATGATACACATATAGCACATTTTCTTTAATATGATAAAGTATGTTTCTTCGATTCCTAGTTTTTTGAAGGCTTTTACCATGAAGGGACCTTGTACTTTGTCAATATTTTTTTCCAAATCATATCATGTAGTTCAATGTGAGAGAGAGAAAACACTAGTGAAGATACTCAACAGTGGACATTGCCAGCTCTAAATTTGGCCAGCCAGGCCAAATGAGCCAACTGGTGCAATAGTGGCATGTCTGTTATGGGGGAAACCAACTCTCTCTAATTGGACTGGAGGCCCGCTCCACAGGAGGGAATACATCCCTGATACTGAAAACCTACAACAGGGATAGTCATGAGCCCTAGGGGTGTAACATCTGCTGGTGTCTGGCTAAATGTAAATACTGTGCTCACCAAACTGTCCAGTAAGCACTTCTCTTAATGTCCACACCCATATATTAATGCTGCTCTCACTTTTGGTTAGAGAAGCTTCTCTTTTCAGATGGTTGTGACCTTGGGATGACTCAGAAGGCACCATGGTGCTGAGAAGAAGTGACAGAGGAGTGCTCAGCACTGAAACATCTCTAACACACTTTCCAAGGCTCAGGGTCCATTGCGGAAGAGGTGGTGGAAAGAATGTAAGAGCCAAAGGAAGAGTAGGACTCCTTACAACACTCTCCTCCAGACACAAAATGGCCTGGATATCCATGACCTCACAGTGCCTGACACTACCTACACAAGACCTTCATAATAGGAGGAAAAGATGATGACATCAAAATGAAAAGAGAAACTGATTGAGAGGAGGAGGGGATATGATGGAGAGTGGAGTTTCAAAGGGGAAAGTCAGGGTAGGGAGGGAAGTGCCATGGGATATTTTCTACAATTAAGGAAGTTGTCAATAAAAAATAAAATAAGGCAAAATGTAAAAATAAATAAATTCAGAAAGGGGTCTATTTAGGGGGAGGAAGGGGTTAGCAAGAAGGAAGTGGGGGAGGGCAGGTGTGGAAGGGAATGAATAATGACACACGTGTAAGAAAAACTTTAAATGAAACCCATTATTTTTATATGCTTAAAATTAATTTTAAAATTATGTATTTCACAGTTTTAAATGTAGCTTTATCTCTTTAAAAAGTATATATTTATATATTTTATTTATTTACTTGAGAGAGAGAAATAGGCAGGTAGAGAGAGAGAGAGAGAGAGAGACAATGGGTGCCCCAGGGCCTCTAGCCATTGCAATCGAACTCCAGATGCATGTGCCCCCTTGTGCATCTGGTTTACGTGGGTCCTGGGGATTAGAACCGGGATCCTTTGGCTTTGCAGGCAAATGCCTTAACCACTAAGCCATCTCTCCAGCCCCATAGCTTTATCTCTTAACTGTGCATTTCCCCCTACTCCCATCAGGAAATCTTTTTTTATGCAAAATATTTTCTCTCATGTCTTAGCCTATACATTTTTCTCCGGATTCCAGTCATAGTCCAGTTCCTCAGGTATGTCTAGGTGAAAGTCGTCGGTATCACAAATTCCAGTTGCAGGAACTGAATTCTTCTCCACCCCATCTCAAGTTCCAGCCTAAAAAATCACCCCAACACATTCAATGTTACAAACACCTGTCATGAAGTCAAGAAGACTGGCAAGAAGGAGGCTGGACTTCTCCACTGAGGGTCAGAACCAGTCCGTGTTGAAAGTATATGAATTTCACCTTCCTGATGTCGCTCAGCTCCGGTCCTTCAGCAGCACTGCTTTGGCCACTGGATTATGCAGCATCCCCCTTTGCAGTTCAGTCCTCGTCTTCTTTCAGTCCATCCATTCTCCACACTGTCAGGGGGGCGGGTCTAAAATCAATTTTCTTTCTTTTCAGTTTACTGGTTAGCATCTTAAATGATTCCCACTTTAGTTTTCTTTCCCTTCCTTCTCTTTCCCCATTCCCCTCTTCCTCCTTCTTCCTCTTTCTTCCACCTTTCCTTTTCTTTAATTTGAATCACCAAAACCAAAGCTTGGTTTACTACACTTATGAGCTCAGGTCTGCATGCATACTCAGTGTTATGTTACTTCTCTGTCGGGTTCTTCTGCTCCAGAGTGCTGGGATTAGAGTGGAGTTGTCATGCTCGCCTGCACATCTGTGTGGATGCTGAGGAGCTGACCCCCAGTTCCCACTCCTGCATGGTGAGTGCTTGATCTGCTGAGCCATCTCCCCAGTGCCTAAAACATATACTTCTATGGCGATGATGAAAGCCTGTCTAGGAGAAGCTAGAAACAGAGGAACACCTAGAAGAAAACTCTTAAAAAAAAAAAAAAAAAAAAGAGAGAGAAACAATAATATGTTATAGAATTCCTTGTGGCTAGCGTGTACCCAAACCCATAAAGCTGTACATGCAATGGAAAGATAAAATTGAATATTGAAATTAAGGATAATTAAATACAACGTAAGAAAGGCGGAAAAATTCAGTTTGCATGAGAAGCAATGCACCCTCTTCCTTTGTCACTCATTCCAATCACATATTGTCTTATCTTTTACTGAAATTTACTCCCGTAGTCAAGGAAATCCTTCTTATATAACAGCACAGGATTCCCTCATATGTGAACTTCTGTTTCATTTCTCTACCCTATTTGGTATTTGGTTATTTAATAATACCTTCACCTTTATGAAAGAAATCTATTGGAGATTTGTTGAAAGTTTGAAAAGGACATAAAAAATGGATCATTTGCATTTCGTATCTCAGTAAGTTTAATGTGCACATTAAATTTAAATTCTAACTGATTTATGCATTTGGAAATTTATAAATATAGCTACCAAGTTAAAATGATGCTGTATTTCATAAAACTACAGTGAATTTTACTTGTATGAATCACAGAATTCTTTTCCATTAGAACACAACATTCTTTTCCTCTTCTCCCCACATACATGTGCAAACATGCACATGTACACACATCCACATCCAAGCAGTCAGTGAAGTTTCTATTATTTCCAGTCATTAACTCTCTCTCTCTTTCTCTCTCTCTCTCACACACACACTCAGTAAGAAGGAAGGAAGCTGTTTCAAATGCTATGCTTTCTTAAAGATCTCAATAGATGTGGTCAGAAAATCAAGTTTTGCTATTAGACCTGTATAGTGGGAACAATCATTAGCATTCATGAATTGCTTCACTAGTTTGTATGTTCTGGTCACTCCAAGTATATAATGACCCCGAGTCTCACTTCATTGGTCATAATGTGGAAACTCACAGAAATTAATGGAAAACGATTTCTCAAGCCGTTTTGTCATGGTAGTTCCTCTCAGTATGATTTAGGAAACTACACTGGGTAGAAAAACCTCCTGTTTAAATGTCAAGTACAAGATTCATTTCTGTACTACTTGAATCCAAATGCCAGAACTGTGAGCTAAACCATCAATCTCATTGAAAATTTGTGAATTTTACGCATCAAAACTGCTGTTCTTTAAGGAGAGATCCAGAATTCAGAGAATACCCACAATGCAATTTGCAAGATACTGAAAGAAGTATCCACCAAGGACAGCTAGAGAACCTTCTAAACCTGTCTTGAGAATGGCCAGTCTAAAATAAGATCACCTCCTTCTAGACTGACCAAGAATATTTCCAGGAATTTGTCTCCTTGCTTTCTTATTTTCCTACTTCCCGTTTCCTTACTGTAGAACTGTTTTCCTTGTCCTCTCCACAAATTCATTTGCATTTGTCAAGTTCAAGTGACCATAACTTTCCTGTCACGCTTCCTCACCCCCTGTGGTTCACCATGGGCTTGGAGATTCCCAGTCCTCTCCTCTCTGCTGAGGCAAGTCTCGCCATCTCCACTGGATGGGCCAGCAAAACCAACGTTTTCATGAGCAAACAAGAAAACAACGAAAGATAAAAATAAACCCAGAAATATCTGCAAAAAATAACCAAATAAACTCTATTTCACATGTGTCCTGCAAATTCAAGTTGACAGGGGAAGTAAGATGGACTTTTATTTGGCTAGACTGCAAAGGGACCCATGAAGAAATCTCCAGGCTGCACAGTAGCATGTTTCGTCCTTGGAAACAGTGCCATTCATGTCCGCTCTGCCTGGCTAAGAAGATGAGGTAGGTGACTGAAGAGAAGGAGAGTGATGGAAAGTTAAGATGTGAAGAGTAGGTCAACGGAACTCTTGCCTCTAAGAATGTGGACATTCTTACAAGAATTCTTACAAAGAATTTGTTGAATTGTAAATTGTTTAGTTGATGATTTGTAAATGTTTGCTAAGAAAATTTCCCTTGATACATAAGCCAGATGCACAAGGTAGTGTATGCTTCTGGAGTTCTTTTGCAGTGGCTGGAGGCCCTGCCCCACTCATTCTCCCTATCTGCCTCTTCCTTTCTCAAATAAATAAATAAATAAAAATAAAAATTTAAAAATAATATAAACATGTGTTGTATATATATGTATATATAATCAAATATATATATTTCAAGATTGCCATTCTCTAGAAATTTTGAATTAGGTTTTTTTAATTTCTTTTACCTCTTGGCTGGATATGACCATGACATGCAAACAGCAGCCCCTCTTTTCCTGTCTCTATTTTACTGTGGGTTTATGGCTAATGGAGAGCTGGATCATACTGTGATAGAGAATAGAGTTATTTTTCATTGCAGCTGCTAGGAGAATGACACAAACATGGCTTTGAAGGGTGAAGATAGAGGAGTTGAAAGGCGTATGATGAATTGCCCGTATACCAATAGGAATTCAGGGTCGCCCAACTCTGACACTTGTGATGTCTTGGCTCAGTATAATTGTCTCTGTCAGTTGGCCTCATAAGCTTTTGTGAGAGGGGAGGACTTTCCTGAACTGAACATGAAGACACCTGCATCACGTGCAAGAACAATTCCAATGGAAACTTGTTGAAATAAGTTGACATAAGTCACCTATCTTGGAGCAGACTTCTCCAAGTCTATTTATGGCAAAATATGTTGTATATTTCTGCAACTTGGAGCATTCATATGTAACAGTTAATTTTTAATGAAGGTGATAGTAGGGGCATTCTTACGCTACTTGGTAGAATCAGCTGAGGATGAAGAAATGTGAACCAAGCAATTATACTAATGGATGGAAATCTCGAAACATTGTTCTGGGTGTGAGAAATCTGCACACTGCTGTTGGACAGAAAAAGTGGAAAGCCACTGAGGTCCCCATTATTATGAGAAAACAGCATTAGATCATCATTGAAGACATGGCAATGAACTCTATGTGCTTGTTGATTGTGCATAAGAACTCATGACAGGGATACAGATCCGGCCTTGTTAGAAGGGATGGACTGTCCACCACAGTGAAAGAACATCACCAGTGGGAGGGAGGACACCAAGAAAAACATTTGTGTTATAATTTTTTTTGTATTTTTTTTATGAGAGAAAGAGAGAGAGAGAGAATTGGCATACCGGGGCCTCTAGCCACTGCAATCGAACTCCAGACGTGTACAACATCTTGTGCACACGTGCAACCTTGCATACTTGTATCATCTTGTGTGTCTGGCTTATGTGGGATCTGGAGAGCCAAACATGGGTCTTTAGGCTTCACATGCAAGCACCTTAACCACTAAGCCATCTCTCCAGGACTTTATTTTTGTGTTTTTTTTTTTTTAATGAGATGGACAGAAAGAGCACGTGCACATGAAAGAGAATTATTATAATTTTTGCAGTCCCGGATACCTTCCTAATCATATTTTGCAATGAGTTAGGGTGGTTTTGCTGGCATATTTGAGGGAGTTTATTTAAAAATATAATTATGGGATTACAGTTCAATCATTACCATGTCAGAGAATTCTCTTATGATTACCTTGAAAGCATTTAGCAATTAAACAGGTTTCAATATGAATATTGGGTTGCTGTTTGTGTGGGGGATTTGTCTGTGGTCAATGACTGAACCAAACACCAGTCAACAATATTTGGGAAAATGTGTCTCTATTGAAAATGTATAGATGATTTTTCTTGTAATTATCCCTTAATCAATGTAGAATGATAACTATTTACACAGAAGCTTAAGTTGTGTTAAGTAATGTAGGTCAAGTACAGATGATTTGAAGTATATATACATAAAGAAGTGTGTTGAGCTGGGCGTGGTGGCGCACGCCTTTAATCCCAGCACTCGGGAGGCAGAGGTAGGAGGATGGCCATGAGTTCGAGGCCACCCTATGACTACAGAATGAATTCCAGGTCAGCCTGAGCTAGAGTGAGACCCTACCTTGAAAAACCAAAAAAAAAAAAAAAAAAAAAAAAAAAAAAAAGAAGTGTGTAGGCTATATGCAAATACTATGCCACTTTTATATGCAGAAAGTAAACATCTGCAGATTTTATGACCTGAGGAGATTCTAGAAACAATCTCTTAGGGACAGTGAGGGACAATTGTATGACCAAGTAAACTCTTGCATGAAAGTGTACACTCTCCCTATTATTGCCTCCCAGGCTGGCCTCTTACCTTTACACTTAGTCTGAACCAGGTCATATTCATAATGATAATACTTTGCTTACTCGTTGCAGTAGAAATACATTTTACAACGTGCTCATAGCTTAGAAGATTTAGCATTTCTCCATTGTATGCATGTTAGCCGACCCTAGGGAAGCCTACTAGCCTACTAGCAATCCTGTTGCCCAGACTGACCTGGACTTCCTGGAATTCACTATGTAGTCTCGGGGTGGCCTTGAACTCGTGGCAATCCTCCTTCCTCTTACAGCCCCCAAATATGCCTAATTTTTCGAAAGTGGGATGGCTATTACTAATATTCTCCAGGCTCTATCGATACAGCTGTCAAGACGGGACTGTGAGTAACACAAGTTCTGTATCCCCATACTGAGTGCATTCGATTGCACTGCCTTGCCTGTAATGACAAATTCTTATAGGAGAAATGTGCTCATAAGACTTGCTTAATTAAATTCTGGCAAAGATATGTGGACAGTAAGGAACTGAAAATTTTCTGTATTCTATCTTAAATAACTTTAGTTTTTCTGCCTTAGTCTTATTAGACTGACCAGCCCCTTGGGATACAGAATGCACAGTACATTTATTTCCATGTATGGCCAGTCAGGACTGAACACATTACTAACCATTGGGAGGTGGAGAGTGGACATTTATTGAACAGAATTGAGTATCTTCACTCTCTTCAATAAGCACTAAAACAAGGGCCTAAGAAAAGAGTTTGGAAGTATAAGCCCTTCTCAATCTTTATTATTTAGGGACTAATTATCATGCTTTTCAATGCCGTGTACTTTCTATGGTGAGCTCATTTCAGTGCTCATTAACACCTCCACTACACCAGAGGGTAGACAGGAGTTAATAATGTGATTATAAAGGATAATATGCAAATGAACCATACTGGCTTGTTGGGCAGGTAGATTGCAATTCTTGATTAACAGGAGGCTTTGGGACTACGCTTGGATTTTTGCTGTATGCAGCCCTTCCCCCTTCCTCGCCCCATTGATGATAGACACAATTAAGCATATATACTTGGTCTATAAGTTTTTGGAGTAAAAATAATATCCACTGGCTGTCCAGCCACCCGAGATTTGGTAGGGTACTACCATATCAGAGAAAACGTGCTCAGAAGGGCCAGGGCAGGCTTCAATGGTCTTGAGGCGCAGTTTGTATTCTGATTGGTGAGCACTCCAGTAGAGCAGTGGTGCGTGGGCTCTGTGCAAGTCTGTGGGAGAAGCCCCACACCAGCACTTGGCACAGCTGCAGGTTACTAACCATGCAACCTGAGAGAGGGTTTGTGTAACCCAGAACAAGACGGAAAGCTTGGACAGGAGCCCTTACCTCAGAGAAGAGGAAGGAGTGGAATCTGAAATGCAAAGGTTACCTGACTCTCTGTTCTGTACTCCTCGCTGGTGGCGGACATCTGGGAGAAGCAGGATGATAGAAAGTGTATGACAGGCCAAAACTTTTAGGAGTTCAAAGTCAGTTGTTGGGGAGTGAAGTCAAGGACCGCAAATGGAATTGGAGCACCAAAGGGTTGTTAAGAACTCAAGTTCAAGGTCACTCAGACCTGACTGGGCAGATGAAGCTATGTACAGATTACTGAGCTCTCTTCTCAGTTTCCGTTTACTGTGCTTGGCTAGTGACAAGAGCTATTCACATGCTCTCAGGAATGTATCTGTCAGTTGTTTGCAGGTATCTGTACGTAGTTTCCAGACAGTACCTGACTCATGATGTCTTGAGTTACATTAGTTTGACTTTAAGATAGTGAGAAAATAATGCATATTCAGTAGAAGTCTTTTTCTCTGATTTCTGAGTTCTGATTTTTCCTAAGTGAATAATCTGTAGTGTAACCTCACCTGTGATCATGAGTACGCACATCATCTGTCACTTGACAGAGTCCCATGGTGCTGTGTGGTTAAGCTAAAATGTTCAGCAGGTTTGTTGCATTAAATACATATTTTCCTTATGATATTTTAATTTTATAATTGGCTTAATCAGTCTGTAGTCCCGTCGTTAGTCAAAAAGTACTTGTATAGATATAGTTTTATTTATAAGTATTTTTTTCTATCACTTTTCACCTATTTTTCAATTGCCTACATATTTCTAAAACTCTCCTAGAAAATCTAATAATTAAACAGGCTGGGGGATTACTGGCTTCTCTTTTTTTAAAAAAAAATTGTGTATTTACTTGAGAAAGAGAGGAAAGAGAGGGAAGAGAGCGAGAAAGTGGAAGAGGCACATGGCGAGAGAGAGAATGGGCGTGCCAGGGGCTCCAGCCATTGCAAATGAACTCCAGATGTGTGCACCACCTTGCGCATCCAGCTTATGTGGGTACTGGGGATTGAACCTAGGTCTTTAGGCTTCTCAAACAAGTGCCTTAATTACTAAGCCGTCTCTCCAGCCCTGACTTCTGCTAATGATAACAAGTACGGTCTAAAAGGATGGTGCTGTCTTCAAGTTACCTCCTGTGTAAGGAGGTCTAGATTTCAGATTATTCAAGTGGTCATCCTTCACCTACTCCATGAGCCAGAAGAAAACAAATGACAGGGAAAAAGATTAGATAGTCAAGAAAAATAAAGTGCTATTTGGGAAAATCAACTATATATAAGGGTTTTTAATGTATGGTTTTGTTTTTCAATTTTCTTTTTGTTTTGTATTTTGGCTTGCTTATTTAATTGGGGGTAAGAGAATCACCTGAAAATTATTTGACAGTGAACTTTTAAAAATGTTTAATTCCAAAGACCTTTGTCAATCTGAATGTGGAAGAGACCAGACTTCACAAAGACCTCAAAAGCAGCACACACTTTTTTGAATAAATTACAGTACTAATATCAAATTTCACATTTGCAGTCAGAGACAGGCTTTTATTTCTGTCTATTAGATATAAGTGACCAGATTTATGTGGACATACATGCAACATTATGATCCTCAAAGTTATTATCATGAAAAACAGATCCAACTAGGAGACAAAGTTTCCTCGAAAAATTCTCCTGTCATCAGTGTCATAGGGTTGACATAGTATTAGATCGCTAGGCAGGTGTAAAATCAAAAGATAAATGAAGGCTTGAGAGATGGCCTATCAGTTAAGGTGCTTGCCTGTGAAGCCTAAGGACCCGGGTTTGATTCCCTAGTACCCACGTACGCCAGATACAAAAATTAGCACATGCATCTGGAGTTTGTTTGCAGTGACTAGAGCCCTGGTGCATCCATTCTTTCTCTCCATCTCTCTCTCTGTCTCTCTTTAACGGCTTCTTTCTTTTTTCTCTCTCTAAAAAAATAAAAGAACAGCTGGAGAGATGGCTTAGTGGTTAAGCGCTTGCCTATGAAGCCTAAGAACCCTGGTTTGAGGCTCAATTCCCCAGTACCCACGTAAGCCAGATGCACAAGGTAGCGCATGCGTCTGGAGTTCGTTTGCAGTGGCTGGAGGCCCTGGTGTACCTGTTCTCTCTCTCTCTCTCTCACTCCCTCTCTCCCTCTTTCTCTCTGTTGCTAAGAAATAAATAAAAATAAACAAAAAAATAAAAGAACATATTAAAAATGATAAATGATCCTATCAAAGTGCCATGTGAACACAGTTCTGAGAAACCCATCTCACCTTGTCCCATGCTCACTGAACGAGGGAAAGGTTCATTTTCTACAGTATTCTAGGACCCTGTTTGGCAGGGATGGTGAAAAAAGGTGGCCACGTTTGCTCTTAGTTTTGTCCCCTTTTACATTTTGGCTTCTTTCACTGATGGATCAGTGATTAGCAGGTACTGCTATCATTTCCACAGTTTGGATATTTATAGGTAATTTTGCTATCCATCTTTATATTCATATCTCTATTGATTTCTTGGGCATGTAGCGGTGAGTGAACTTGCTGCATCATAGGAAAAGTATTATTACATTTTGTTCAGGAGCCAACTGCTTTCTGAAGTGGCTTACTGTTTTCCATTCCCACCAACAATTCAATAAGGTTCTAATTTCTCCACACTCTTGCCAATAGTTATTACAATCTTTGTGGTTTTAGCTACCCTCGTGAGTATGAAGTGATATCTCATGGTAGTTTTGACTTGACATTTCCCTTGTAACTAATGACATTAATCATCTTTCCACATTCTTGTTGATCTTGTGAATGTCTCATTTTGATATATTTTTCCAGGATTGGGGAAATTTCAGTGATGCCTAGCATGCTCAAGGCCCTAGGTTCAATTCACAGCACTGGAGACACACATACACGCTCACATTCAAATACTTTTCCTTATTAAAAAAAATAGATCATCTGTCTTCTGATAAGTTAGAAGAACTTTCTATGAATTCTGGATATAAACCTATAGCCATACCACCTCATCCTTTCTGTATATATGTACCTTACTGTGTAAATGTTTGACCAATATTATCTCTCAAGCTATGGATTATTTTGATTTTCTTAATTTTTACTGTGTGTCCGTGTGTGTGTAATTTGAGTTCAATAAATTTCAAGTAAACATTTTCTTGTTCCTATTTGATGTCATAGCTAACATTTACCTAACCTAAGATTATTGACATAATCTGCAGGCTCTTCTAGAATTCTCTTGGTCTAATTTCTGATCTTTGATTCATTGTGACTATCTCTTTTTAGTAGTAGGAATTAAAAATGATTTTTATGTGTGTTGTAATATCCAGTTGATTCAGCTCTATTTTATTTTTTAAAAAGATTATCCATTTTCTACTAAAAGTCATGACACTATGATGAAAATACACTGAACATAAAAATGAAGGTTTCTAGGGCTGGTGAGATTGCTCAGTGGTTAAGGCATTTGCTTGCAAAGTTTGAAGGATCTAGTTCAATTTCAATTCTCCAGTACCTACACAGAAAGCCAGATGCACAAAGTGGCCTATACATCTGGAATTTGTTTGCAGCGGCAGAAGGCCCTGGCTCATTCTCTCCTTGCAAATAAAAATAAATAAATAAATAAATAGTTAAAAATGAAGGTTTCTGGACCCTGGCTTCTATTTTAGTGATACATATCAACAAACATCAGCTTCCCAGGTTTGTTAACCTTGTCCAAGGTTGTTTTGGCTGCTTTTGACTCACTGGAATTTCTATGTGAATTTTGGAATCAGCATTTCAATTATGTTGCCAAATGGACAATTATTACTAGTAGGAGTCACATAGAATCTATAAAGAATTTGGGGGCTGTGGTGGTTTGAATCAGATGCCCCCCATAAACTCATGCATATTGGATTCTTGGTTCCTAGCTAATGGTAATTTGGGAGGTGGAGCCTTGCTAAAGGAGCTGTATTGTTGGGGGTGGGCTTGCAGTGTTATCGCCAGCTCCCCCTTGGCCAGAGCTTGGCTCACTTTCCTAAGGCTGCTTTCCACCTGTGGCAGCAGAATGGTGTTCAGAGTGTGCTCATGCCATGCTTGCCCCTGTCAACATGGAGCTTCCCCTTGGGACTGTAAGCCAAAATAAAAATAAAACTGCTGCTTTTGACAGGTGTTTTATCCCAGCAACATGACGATAACTGAACAGGGGAGTATTCCCACATTAACAAGATAAAATCTTTCAACCCATAAAATATCTCCATTTTTGTTTAGATGCTCTTTTTACTTTATTTATATTTCTCTCTGTAAAGTTTTGTGAGTTTAGCATAGAAGTATTATAGTTCTTTAGTTAAAGTGAATTCTCAATGCTTAATTCACTTGATAATATTGAGAATGGGGGGAAAAAGTAAATTATCTATTGCCAGTATAACAAAATCTGAATTTGAATTTTGGGTATATATTTTGTATCCAACAACTTTACTGAACACGTTCACTAGTTCTAAAAATTTGAAATAATTTCCTGATGGTCTTTTAAATAGAAGATCCTGTGTTGTGTAACTAAAGAATGTTTTTATATCTTCCTTTTCAATAAAACCACCTCTTATTTCTTTTTCTTTATATAGTGCCTTGAATTGATCCTCCAGCACAATGTGGAATAGCAGTGAGAGATGATTTCATGTCCTGTTAGCAACTTTAAGATATTTTACATCTCCACCACCAAGTATTACATTAGCTGGATGGTTTCATTTCTCATATGTATCTTTTCCTTGAATTTCATAGCAATGATGAATAAATTACTATTAATATGTCTATTTTACAAGTTAAAAACATTGTTACCTAATTTAATAAGTGCTCATGTTAGAACTTAAATGAGATTATATGGCACCAAAAGCCACTTTAATAGTGCCTTGATATTGTCTGAATAATTATTATTTGAATTAATTATCTGGAACTTTAATTAACATAGTTTAAAAACAGATCTAGGAATTCTACTAAATTGTGTATGTATTTTATAACTTAGTAATTTACCGATTGTGGATAGTAAACATATGCTTAATTTTTCTGTCTTTCAAGAGCTTTCAAATGTTATGATAATTAATTTAATTATATTAATATTAATTATATAAGTGGATGGAAAGAACATAATTGTTGATCTTGGAATAAAACATATATATTATATATATGAAATTTGCTTTTACCTTGAGGCATTCATATTATTCCAATGCCTCTTAGAATCTTATGATTCCACAGAAATTGTAAGTCAGGTGTGGTAGCATGGGCTTGTGGGCTCAGCTACTCAGGAAGCTGAGACAAGAGAAACACTTAAGCCCAAATCTGGTCGGGGTAACATGGTGAAACTGAATTTCAAAGGGAAATAAAAATAAAAATAGCATTGCAATCAACAAAACACCCAACAATTTCTAACTTTTATATTTTTATTTTTATTTTTATTTTGGAGAGAGACGGGTGGGGGGGAGTGGGAGCCAGATAGAGAATGGATGCACCAGCGACCTCTCAGCTGCTGCTAATGAAATCAGATGTGTGCGCCCCCTTGTGGTCAAGTGTGGCATTGCGCCCTTGCGTCACTACATCTGGCTAAACGTGGGACCTGGAGATTGGAACTGGGTTCTTAGGCTTAGGAGGCAGATGCCTTAACAGCTAAGCCATCTCTCCAGCTATCTAACTTTTATTTTGATACACTGGCTCCTGCTGGTCATTTTTTTCTTTGCTGAGCAAGCACATATTTCCTAAAGAAGAGATTGGATGATTTCACTAGTGTTTGGTTGTTCTTCGGACAACAAGGACAGTTGTGTCAGGAAGCCAGCTTGCTGCAGCCTCACAGGAGTGACTACCAATGAGAGAAAGACCTACGCTCGTCATAAGTACTCTGGCTTGATGCTAAAGTCAGTAGAGAAGTATTGCTTACAGCACTGGAGTTCCTTGCACGAGTCAACTATATTTTAATGCAAAGTTACAAGGTACAATCACAGGTTAGAAGTACTCATCTTCACTATAAGCCAAAATCAAGATCTTTAGTTCTTGACGAACAGTAACTTTTAAGCACTAAACAGGTATTTGCCTATTGGATGGTTTGTTCTAAATTTCGTTAACTGCCCTTGTTGATTATTCCTACTCCATTCCTGTTTTGTTGAACAATGAAAGAATAGTTTATTTTAAAACCTGATTGATAAAAGTTCAGTCAAAGCTTTAGCCAGCAAATTGAGAGACCAAAAGAAATAAACAACATGTAGTTGGGATGGTTTTTAATGTGTAAGGAAAAACTTTCAGTAATTAAAAATCCTCCAGTGTAAATAGAAGAATCAGAATCTAGGTAAATTAACTCATTATGTGCCATTCTCACCTTAGACACAACTGGAATAATAAATTATAATTTCATAAATAAACTATCAGTCCTTATAATAGTCCTAAGAGAAGAAAGGTATATGAGAGTTACAATCTCCCTCTCTTAGGCTTTCTTTTTAAGCTGTAGCAGAATAATATGATGACCTTTCCCAAAACTTTACTTACTACCTTGAAGTGGGATAGAAAAATAAATTAGAAAATAAATGCAAATTTATAATTAAATAGGGAACATGAAGAAATTTTCCTAGTCAAAATTTGATTGTCTTGAAATAAAATTTTAGCCCAAATTTTCATATTGGAAAACTTAAAGTTACACTTAAAAATAAATTTAACAAGAGTTCCATCTGGAAAGTAAACGTATATGTTTTAAATTTGGGGAATTGCATAGGAGACTTCATAAACCAAAACCAAACCAAACCAAACCAAAACCAAACCAAAACAAAACAAAACAAAAAAAAACCCAAAAACCAGAGTCATAGTGGAAAGAAAAGCAAATCAAAGCGCTAAGGTGATGGCTTGGATGACGGGAACAAAAGCAGTTAATTCTGTTTTCCACTTGGAAGGGAAGCTGATCAGTGGTAATTAAGAGGCCGAGTAGCAGTCTAACAAACAGCACTTGTCACCAGTTGTCATCTTAGTGATCAATTCACACCTCCATCACAATGACAGCGACCCTTCAACTACTCTAATAACGGGACTCCGAGGAGCAAAGGAGGATTAGGAAAGGAATAATGGATGGCTACGGCCCTAATGAAGCGCAGGGCAAGAAGACGGAACGCTCTCAGCTGGGAGGCCCAAGGAAGGGCGGCTGCAACAGTGAACTTTAATTAAGGCTTGGGTTCCCTTCACTTCTTAATTTTGACTAAAGTTAATTTAAGAGATTCGGGACTTTTCTTTGAATAGTTTCTTCCCTTTCTCCATGTTTTCCCCTTTGGCTGGCATTCAAAGAGAAAACTTTTAAAATCAGTTCTTAAAACCCTTTTTTTCTCTTTGATAAATTTTATTTAGAAACACACCTGCTTTTTAAATTCTCTCATTTGCCTTTTAAGTAGTTGCTTTCTTCCAAATACTTGAAGAAAATTATACAGAAATTAAAGATCAAGCTTTTATTCCTGCTGTTTAACATAGATTTTTTTTTAAAAAAAAAATATTTTTACTTATTTATTTGCAAGCAGAGAGAGATAGAGAGAGACAGAGAGAATGGGCTCACCTGGACCTATAGCCTCTGCAAACGAACTCCAGATGCATGTGCCACTCTGTGCATCTGGCTTAATGTGGGTAGTGGGAATTAGAATCTGAGTCATTGGGCTTTGCAGGCAAGCACCTTAACTGCTAAGCCATCTCTCCAGCCCTTAACATAGTTTTGTACATGAATATTAAACAACGATGAGAGTAATTGTGCTTTAAACTCGACATCCTTTGCTGACTACAAGAGGTAACAAGGGCCTAGATTAGTGGGAGAAAATAAATGCAAGTTATAGACTCAGCCAGAGAAACTGCTCAGTTCTTCTCTAGTTAGGGAAGGTTACCTTTTTTGATAAACAACAAATGAAACTTCGACCATCTTAAGTAATCTGTTTCCTAATATTGGCAAGTGAAAAATGACGTGATATGGTCACCCAGGTCCACACATACCTGTGTAGATAACGTCTTCCATGTTTTCTGGCTGCCACGGCCAGTGTGTGCACTCCTCTTGAATCAGACTATAAGATATGGGTCCTTTAAGCAGCCTAGTCCAGCTTAGGGCTGCGTCTGTTCAAGGTGGTCTTGAACCAGGGAAAGTCTACATTGTTTTAGATATAAATGGCATTTTCTCCTTTGGTTGCATACTGCAGTGGTCTATACTTCTCCACCTTTCATTAAATGGAGGGTGGGGCTTGTTAATATGTATGGAGTTACAGCTTTAGATACATCATCCTTTCAGCAGAAAGCATTTTGTTTGCAGCTGCAATGTCAGCTCATTAACCCAGGAGCTTTGTGTTTGCTGTTCTAACCAGAAACACGCTTCATCGTGGACTTGCTTACTCGCTTTTGAAAACCTTCAAGGGCTTGTAGCCAGATGACCTAGACACAGCAGCCTTTTTAGAACACTAGGTCAGGAAGCCACACAGTACTGAGGGTCAAGATGAACTCAGCTGCTCACTGATGTGACTGGATAAGGTTGCCCACTTGGAGTAAATTTAAAGAAGCAGATAATGGTATTTCCGTTGTGTTTAGATCAGTACCAAATTAAAAAAAAAAGTTAAAAGAACTGAGAGTATGACAATGTATACTTCAGAAATGACAAGTCATTGATTTCCGCCATTCTCAGAAATGTCAGTTTATCCAATGGGATGTGTACCCATTTCCTAGCTCATCAGGACTAATGAGATCTCCCGTTCCTTCCTTCCTTCCTTCCTTCCTTCCTTCCTTCCTTCCTTCCTTCCTTCCTTCCTTCCTTCCTTCCTTCCTTCCTTCCTTCCTTTTTTCCTCCCTTCCTCCCTCCCTCCCTCCTCTCCCTTCCTCTTTCTTTCTTCCTTTCTTTCTTTCTTTCTTTCTTTCTTTCTTTCTTTCTTTCTTTCTTTCTTTCTTTCTTTCTTTCTCTAAAATCAGATCCAAGGGCTAAGTGCTAGTATTTGGCTGACATGCTTTTATTCAGTTGGTTTTCAAATTTCTGTGTAAGAATATTGCTCACTACCCAGACACCTCTTTTCGAATTTTCTCCAGAGCCGGGCTTACAGAGAGCCTCATACACAGACGATAGCTGAAGAGCAAGATCAACACTTCACTCGCTTTTATTTATTTTTCTTTCCTTTGTACTCGACCGATTGTCGGGCTCACAATGGCCCACTTGAAGAACATGAAGCCTGCTTCCTCTCAGGGTGTCTTGTTGTGAAATATTAGAGTAGCAAAAGGCTAATCTATACATCTGTGGGTGGGGTGTGGAGAGGGAGGCATTTCAGGCCCCATTTTACACGCAGTCATCAATCCATGGACTGAAAAAGAGAAAAAGAAAGACGCCTGCCCCTTCCTTGTCCAGCTGCGGGGACAGGAGCCGGAGCATATGCCGGACTGAAAGAGGAGGAGGGGCGAAGGCCGCTCTGGAGAAAGCACACAAAGAAAGCCAATCTCCTCCACAAAGCGTGGAATGACTTAAACACTCCATTGTATGAAATATGAATGAGTCCCTATTGTGGAGCGCAGTGTGTGGGGATCCTGGTGTCTTCCCATTAGCCACACGATTAACCAGATTACACGGGAAGCCACCTAGGTAAATAAGGCCAGCCTTCTGTCACTTCCTCCCTCAGGCCTGACCAACAAGGGGCCCAAGAGCTGGCCCCTTTGTAGTCGCCTGGGTGCAAAGAAGAAATAACCATGAATGTCATGCTTGGTAATTAAAAAAGAGAGAGAGAGCGACAGACAGAGAGAGAAGGAGAGAGAAAGAAAGTTGTCTCCAGGGAGCACCTATGAGAAACAGTGTGAAAACATCTTTCTGACCACAGAGGAAAACATCTTTGACCACAGAGGACTAATCTACCCCTCCCCTAACAGGGGTCTGCATTTCCTTTTGTGGTCCAGGAAACAAAAAAAGCTCACAAAACAGGAATTAAAGCTGTCCGATGCGGCTCATTAGTGGTGAGAACGGGTCATTCTGTAGCTCCCATCTAGCTCCATGTCGCTCCACCTTTACACCATACTCATTCTTGTGAACAAATAAACACCTACAGTTAATTGGTTTATGGAAATTGCACCAAAGTTACAACTCTCATAGCAGCTTGAGCTTTGAGAAACATGGCAGGCGAGGCTGCATCAAATGGAACCAAAGAAGGAAGCGTGGTGTGTTTGCTAAAATCTGACCTGGGTAATCAAATATCCAGTGTGAAAACTGTCTTTGTGAACTGTGAAATATGAAAGCTTATTGATATGACATTGAAGTGGAAAGTTGCCCATTGCTAGTATATACTACCTCTCTGGACTTAAGTCATATAATAACAAATGATGCTTGGGTTTCTCTTATTAAAAACGTTTCAGTGAAAAATAATATATAAACAGAGGCTGAATTATGGAATACTTTGGTAAATTATGGAATAAATAGCAAATAAATAAAAAATAAAGGCTATTTTTGAAAATAAGTTTAAATATAATACAAAATGAAATAAGCATTTTAAAGTGACAATATTATATATTAAATTCTAAGAAGCATCAATCCACTGATAAAATTTAGTGTAATCTTATGAGAAGTAAAAATTATTCCAAATTTATTTGAAAATATATATATATATGAAGAAATATAGTTTTCACCTGCTTCAGAGCTTTTAGTAATTGAAGATAAGAAGTTTCCCCAAATTTATTTACCAGTGTTCATCCCTCTGTCAAAGTTGGTTAACATCTATGTAGTAGCAAAGCCCATGTAATATTAAATCCAAATTACAATTTACACACTCCCTTTGAAAGTAATATAAAACGTCTTACAAATTTTAAAAGTTCTCATATGTATATATATATATATATATATATATATATATATATATATATATATATAATTTTTCAAGGTAGGGTCCCACTCTATCCCAGGCTGACCTGGAATTCACTCTGTATTCTCAGGGTGGCCTCGAACTCATGGTGATCCTCCTATATCTGCCTCCTGAGTGCTGGTATTAAAGGCATGCGCCACCACACCTGGCTAGTTCTCCATAATATTTATACAATATATGTTGATCCTTATAGTTCTATATTTGTCATGCATTTTCCCTAACCATAAATTCATGATAAAGAGCACTGTTCCAAATGATAAGAGAAAAATTACACTATCTTAATTTTTTAAAATAATTAATTTATTTATTTCAGAGAGAGAGAGAGAGAGAGAATGGGCATGCCAAGGCTCCCAGCCACTGCAAACGAACTCCAGACTCATGTGGCCTCTTGTACATCTGGCAAACATGAGTCCTGGGGAATCGAATTGGAGTCCTTAGGCTTTGTAGACAAACACCTTAATTGCTAAGCCATTTCCCCAGCCCTATACTTAGAGAATCTCTAACAGTTTAGCACTTCAGTTAGATGTCAACTTAGCAAATATACTTAAAAAGTTAAAAAATAGAATTTCTATGATTAATTAACTAATTCACCAACTCAAGAAGCTTAGGTTATGCCCTCTCCCACAGGCTTTTTCTTTCTCTTCTCTACTAAGAAAGACCACTTCAAAATTCAAGAAATGCAAAAACCAGTTTTATTGAGGCAGAGGCTCCCAGTCTAAGGTCAGGTATACCTTTTGATAAGGAATTTTCCTTGATTGTTTTGGGTTTAGTGTCTTTTCATACAAACTTATTGTTTAAGATTTTCTATGTCACACTTACATGCTATTTAACTCATTTTTCCTTGTCTACGTAAAACCATCCCAGGGTAAATGGTTTCTTGTTCAAGACCATCGTGCATCAACACTGCAGTCTTCTCTGGACAGGGTGGGGCCTGCTGATGGCATGGAGTGACCTGAGAGAGACCTGAAGAGCTTTGGGGCCTTCTGCTCCCCACCCGTTTTACTTGGTCTCACCAACCATCCTTCACAACCTTCCTTTTTCATGCTGCTAGGGTACCATTGGAGCGGATGCCAGAGCTAGGGATGACTCTGGTCCTCTGCTGGAGACTGTGAACGATGTCTGTTGTCTTTCTCTTTGACGAGCCCATTATAGAGTTCTGTTTCTGCATCTTTTTTTCTGCCACTCTCCTTCACATTCTTCTCTCTCATCTGCTCCATCAACGTTCCTTCTGCCCGAGCTTTATACATGCTTTCCAGGTTGACTATTAGTTTTTGTAAGATAGTTGAAATTCTTTGTCAGCTAAAAACACAACTAATCTCATATGTGATGTTAGCATTGTGTAAGTTTGATTTTTGTAAGTTTTTGCAACATAAGAAGTTACCGGGGGTCTATGTTTATTCTATCAATTTGATTAGAGAAAAAAAAAACTTCCCCAAATATGAATATGTCTGAAATGTAATGATTTCAGATTATGAGCAAGATCTTTTTTCTTTTCAGAATAAAGCAGAAAATAAATTAGAATATAAAGTGGCTCCATTTATTGTCAGTGAGTGTCCAACAAGTGGTCAGCTTTTTCTCTGGGTTCCATTGTTCCTGAAAGACAGCTTCACCAGTAAATGTGCCACTTACCATCTTTTTATCAGTAAGCAAAAAGAAGCAAAAATTCCTCTTTCTTGGTTTGCACAGACTTGTTTTAAATAAGGTTTGAATAATGAATGAGATGTTTTCAGTCTCAAATTTCATGTTCGTTTGAATATGCGGAAATAAAAAATTGCAATGATAAACTATGATATGTCTATATGTTGTTCATATTTAATACAGTTTTGATTTCCAGTTATATCACCAATGGCATAAGAACTCATGTGTTATTAAAGCATTTTTCAGTCCTTATGGAACCTTTCATTCTCTCTGATTTTGAACACTTGTTTTATTTATTTATAACTCCTGTTCCAGTCATTTATTATCTAGGGAATTCCACCTTTAAACTACCTTAATCCCTTCCCATAAACAACAGTAAACAAATTTTCATTAAGCAAATTATGTTAAAGACTGATAATTAAGCCTCGTGATTTAAGCCTTTCTGATCATTTTGCCTAAATTCCTAAGTGGCTATTCTATTCAAGTACATGATCTAGGTTTTCTCTGGAATGGGAAGGAGACATTATTACAGCGTCTTTCTCTGTGGCTTTCTTTTCAGGTGTTCATACAGAGTCAGTTTATCTGCATCTCAGTTTCCAGAGGTATGGATGATGGTATGCTGTGGGGTTATACAGCTACAAACAGTGAAATCACTTCACTGTGTTTCTGGGGACCTGGTGGGAAATTCAGAATTGGAACATTTCTACTAATGTAAGGTACACATCACAATATATTTTTTTCTTTGTCATAGTTAAGTTAGAGCATTTTTTTTTTCAAATAAACACCAGGTAGGACAAGGAATTTAACAGAAAAATTTAAAATTTACACCTAGTACTAGAACTGCTAAAAAGCCAAATCTTCAGGACTATTTTAGCTCAATAACAGTTGTTTGTCTTCATTTGGGCAAATCTTGACTTAATGATTTTATTTTAATATTTGAATGAATAAATGATATCTTCAAGTCTAAAATTACTTTCGGGGAATATCTAATATATCTTTTATTGAAAGTGTTTTATACTAGCCAGTTTGTTAATATCAGAATGTAATTGACATATTATGAAGGCATTTAAATTATGCAAAAACATGACTTTAGCTTATTCAATGGATTAATTTTACAAGTACAGAGATTTTAATGCCAGAGCTAGCTTTTATTCCATTATATAACCATAAACATTATTTATCCAGGGGCTATTATATTTCAAATATTATTCATGTACATTGATAGATATCAAAACAGAAATCAAAGCAAAATTTAAAAAAATCCTGATTCCACACTAAAAATTATTTTTAGTTTGTTTTGCAAAATATAAAAAACAAAGAAAGAAACCTTCAGTGACTCTATTTCAAATTGAACACACATGTTTGCATTTCTGGGTTATGGAGTGGATTCTTTCTAATATTCTAATGATCCTTTGGCAAATATTATGTAAAAGTGGTACTTTCTGAAAGTTTTTTTCCCCAGAAAATTCTGAAGGAATGAAAGGCAACACATTTAGAAGAATCCATATCTTCCTCAGCATTGTGAGGTGACCAAGCTTTCCATAATTTGTACTCTTCATGACTAGATTTATGTACCATGGTAGAATTTTCTCTTTAACATATTAACGTTCTTTTCCAACCCCCTGAAAATTCTATTCTTCACAGAATCTATAAAAATATATCCCTTTGATCTTATGTGCTTTCACCTTTCAGTATCATTTTGGAACTGTACTGTACTCAACCTCTTTTTACTTAAAGGAAAATATTCAGTAAAACCAGTTTTGGGACAGTCCTTCAGAACACATTAAGTAGCATTCCTTTGCCTTTAAAGTTTATCTCTAAGTATATTTTATGAGTCACCTTCAAATGATCTCAACCTGTGAAGACAAAATGATATGAATAACTACAATTCTATAATTTCCAAATTGCTTGATATGTAAAGGCAGGATTCTAAACTAGGTTAACCCATGAGTGGTTTTAAAATGAGATAGTATTCAGTTTGTAGTATGCAACATGGATTTTTTTTTTAATCAGCAAGAATTGTAAGAATATTTATCTGTTGGGCTGGAGAGATGGCTTGGCGATTAAGGCGCCTGCCTCCAAAGCCTAAGAACGCTGGTTCAAATCTCCAGCGGTTCCAATCTCCAGGTCCCACTTTTAGCCAGATGCAAAGTGATGCAAGGGCGCATTACTGCACTTGACCACAAGGGGGCGCACACATCTGGATTTCGTTTGCAGCAGATGAGAGGCAGCTGGCATGCCCATCTCTATCTCTGTTTCTATCTCCAAACAAACAAACAAACAAACAACAAACAAACAAACAAACAAAACAGAGTAGTTATCTGTTTTATGTACTTAAGAATCTGTCTGCTTCAAGATCCTAGGGATACAAGTCATCTCTTATGGACTGGGGTCAATGTATGCAAGGAGAGGAATGGCCCATGCGAGCATCTCAAAACCCTTTTACTAAATAGCGAATATCCAAGAACCACAACAAAGTTTATATTAGGAATTCAGCGCATCATTTTAGCTATGCAGCACAGTGATCCCGTGGGATGGTAACCATTCCTTCTCCTCTTTCACAGGTTAAGAAGATTAGGCTGAACGTGTATTGCAACTGGTCAAGCCCTTGTCAAGCATCCACACAGCCCTGAACTGGATCCGTATTGCTGCATAAACTGAGCGTGGTAGGTGCACGCCTGTAATCCCAGTACTTGGGGTAGAGGTAGGATGATAAGAAGGTCAAGGATACAGGACACCTTGTCTCAAATTTCTTTTGCTTAGAACGAAACCTTTGTCCAAAGTCTCACAGTAAGTGACAAACATGGTATATAGATCTGGATAAGGCTAGTTCAGGGTCACAAATTCTTAATTACAGCTTTCCGTGAATAATATAATAGCTACATCTCAAA
The DNA here is from genome assembly GCA_036365145.1 of Orientallactaga sibirica. Classification (NCBI taxonomy): domain Eukaryota; kingdom Metazoa; phylum Chordata; class Mammalia; order Rodentia; family Dipodidae; genus Orientallactaga; species Orientallactaga sibirica. The sequence goes on along the minus strand of JAEOAD010000463.1, from coordinate 4,027,690 downwards.
TCGGTGGTGCACTATATTTTGTCTTTACAATTTTGCTTTAGATTCGGCTGAAAGAAGTTTGTAACATACAAAAGTTCTGATCGGAACCGATCAAGAAGCTGGACCATTGCATGACCTTGAACAGCCAAGCGCAGGGTCCCAGAGAGTAGGGAAGTGGTTCCCACCAAGTCAGCTTTCTGCTGGAACTTAACACTTCAGGGTGTGTCCTTGGTAGAGGATGAGCGGATAAGTCAGACCCGAGGTGACTGCTCCGGCCAGCACGCTGCTGCTGCTGCTCCAGAAAAGCAGTAAGAGTTCAGGGTGGTCAAAGAAATCATGGCCACGAAAGCTCACAACCCATGAGAGTAAGCAGGCAGTGGGAAGAAGTTTCCAGAACATTATAGGCTACACAGGGCAAAAAGGCTAAGAAGCTGGAGGTGAACCTTGAGGGTGAGCTTCCAGAAAGCAGCTTGTCAGTACTTTCTCATACCTCTCTTAATCACTTGAAACTTTTGTTCTAATGAACGCAACAAAAAAGTTCTTAGAATGGGGGCTGGAAAGATGGCTTAGTGGTTAGGGAGCTTGCCTGCAAAGCCTAAGGACCCAAGTTTGATTGCCCAGTACCCACATAAAGCCAGATGCACAAAGTGGCACATGTGTCTCGAGTTTGTGTGCAGCAACTGGAGGCCCATTCCCATTCTCTCTCTCTACTTGAAAATAAATTTTAAAAATATAAAAGTTATCCGCATGGTGCAGTCTCTGAGAGACCGTATAAAAATAGGTCAGATTTATCATTGTCATGAAAGTTTTCATTCTGCATTGCATTATCCCTCACATAAGTTTACATTATTACTTCACATATCAACTTTATCCCTTTGTCTTGATGCCTTTTCTTAGGGACTCCAATTATTTGTTCATCAGTTTATCCTGTGCCTGGCTCCTAGTTTAACAAATTTTTCCCTGATGTTTTTCATTTTTTCATTAAATATCTCATTTGCATTCTTCCAAGTGTTTTCTTTAGTGCTTCATTGATTTTTTAAATTTCAATTCACTTTTCTTGGGAACACTATAGTTTTAAAACCATTTTAGACTTTTGTTCTTTTATCAAAGAAATTTTCCTGAGTCAATCTTTTCTTTCTTAATAGTTTCTCACAGTATGCATGGCAAGCCCAAAGGAGGTAGTCTAACTGAATGTGTGGGTTGTCACAAAAATGGCAATAGTAAAAGGTTTCTGAATACACAATGACCAAAATTCAATTGAAAATTAAATGTGTAATGAATCTGAGGGGTTTCTGGTAGCACTTGATCATGTAGCATCATATAGCTTTATTGCAGCCTCGGACCTGAGCACGCACGCGCGCACACACACACACACACACACACACACAGGCATTGTGCACTATACATAATGGCACACCAAGTAATACCACCCCATACTGTCTGAAACCCATCAGCTCAGGCTTCAGGCTCTTGTACATTATGAATGGCAGTGTTTGTACTCACATAAAAATGTTTCAGCTCTTACAGAAACATAATAATGGGTTAATTCTAGAAAACAAAGGCCATTAATATCATCCTACCACCATTCCTTGCTACGCAAATATGAGTAATAAAACATGAGCATATCTGTGGATTGTATTGGGTTGGAATGTTTGATTTAAAAAATCCCCATCTGAATGGCTGACTTGAGCTACGTAAAGAAATCTTGCAGTGCGCTTTGACTTGGGAATAGGAAAGAATTTCTAAGATTCTGAAATGGTCCTGTTGAGTTTGAATGTGAAATGTCCAACTTAGGGTTGTGTGTTTGAAAACAAGTTGTCTAGCTGGTGACACTGCTTGGGAAAGTTATGGAATCTTAAGTAGGTAGAGTCTCATGAGAGGGATGAGTAATAGGGGGTGGACCTTGAGGCTTTTAGGCTGTCCACTCACTATGTTCTGAGTGTGAATACTCTGTGACAACAGCCATCTACCCACTCCTGTCACTATACCTAGATAGATTCCCAAGGGAGACATGCCAAAATAAACCTTTCTGCTCTCATGTTGCGTCTTGTCAGGGACTGTGTCACAGCAATGAGAGGAGCAATGAGTAGAGGTCTTCCACACTCTGCCATCCTGTGCTGCATAATTATGCAAAGCAGCAGTTTCAACATCAACAATTGCACAGTCAGATGTCAACTTGCAAAACGAAGATGCAGTCCTGCAGTATCAAACATTCAGTTGTGATTTAATTCTTTCAAAGTGAACCATGCCCATCTCAGTAGCATACAAAAGTCTGCCTTCACTTTCAATCAGTGATATATTTATATGGATAATAAAGGATTACTTAAAATTAATTTTTTATGAGTTATTATCAATTGTTTGATTATATACTTATTTTACATGCTTATGTACCCAGAGTTATGTAAAACTTTCCTGGGCAAAAAGGGGTCGCAAGTGAAAAAAAATTAAAAATATTTATTTATTTATTCATTTATTTATTTGAGAGAGAGACAGAATGAGGCAGGTGGAGAGAGAGAATGGGCATACTAGGGTCTCTAGCCACTGCAATGAACAAATTCCAGATGCATTGCAACCTCATGCATCTGGCTTTACATGGGTACTGGGGAACCAAACCAGAATCCTTAAGTGTTACAGGCAAGCCCCTTAACTGCTGAGCTGTCTCTCCAGCCCCACAAGTGGAAATATTATGATGCTCTACATGAAGGATAATTTTTTTCTCATTTTTAATATTGGTGCCAATATATCACTGTTTTCATAAAATGGATTAAAAGTAATTTATAAATTTATTGTCTATTTTTCAGTGACGGGGATTGAATCCAGGGTCTTGCATACTATGCAAGTGCCCTACCTGTGTGCTGCATCCCCAGATTCTCTGTAATTCAATGACAGAAGTTCTGCCTAGGTTGAATTTAAGCTGCACAAACAGCACAGCCAAAAGTTGTTTGCAGCATAGCTCTCGAAATATTGCAATTTCAAAACAGAAAATCATGGATCCTGGTGAAGATGTTTTCTCTTATTGGAAGCAGGGAAACAAAATCGGTTCTACATTGAAATGGAAAAATCAGAAACACTATGTTGAGGATATTTTCACAGCTGGAAAAAGTGCTGAAATTTAAATGTTTAATGCAATGCTCATAAAATTATCCTTAAAACATTTCAATACTGCCAAAAGTAAATGACTTTTTGCCTAAATTATACTGTACTGTGGTTCAGATAATTCGATGTGAGCCTGCCGGTTTGAGTTCTTTCTCTGCTCTTCCTGTGTCTGTGATTTGGAAGTGTATTGAAGCATCGTAGACCTTCAGCTTCTCAGGCTTGAAATGAAAAGAAGATTGGCTGTTTTGTGCTTTTTTTTTTTCCTTTCCTGGCTGTGTGAACATCACCGAGACAACTTCCCCTTGAATGGAAAAGAGAGGAACACCGTTCACTGGTCTCTCTCTAATGATTTCCCTTCAGTCCTGCGCATGACTAACGGGTCCTTTTTGGATTCTAACTGGGCAAAAAATGAAATGGCTATTTTAGAAACTCGACTTATCCTGAGCATAATTTCCAGAGCCAAGCTGTGCACCAGCCCGTCCCACTCTGGATTCAGGGCAGGCATGACAAGATGAGCCCAGAGCAGATCCTCGCAGCATGCACAATCTATCCTCCCCATCCGCATTAGTGAGGTGCGCTTCTTTCAGACTTGGGTGCTCAAGCCCTATCTATGCTTCCTTACCATATCTCACCTTCTGCGAGGGCTAATTCTCCTTTTTCTTTGGGCAGGCAATGGAAGAGAGATGGTGGAGGTATACAGTACAGCTTATGAAGAAGGGTGTGTACACGAGGAAGTTACAAGAGATTCCAGAAAAGACTGATATAAGAGAAAATGGCTGCTGCAATGTCAATAAAAGATACGCAAACACTTGTGGATAATGGTGTGACTGTCTCAGGTGTGGATGTGTTTTGTGTATTCATTTCCCCAGGAGTTAATGGGTTGGTGTCCACTAGATGTTCAGAAGCAGTGGGATGTGGGATCTTGGAGAGCCGGAACCTACTAGGCAGCTTTAGTTCTCTGGAGACATGCCTAGATAGTTGCCTTGGGAATCTAGTCAGTTCCCTCTAACAAGAGGGGTCATTACAAGTGGAACATGGGTTCCTTCCCCAAATCCCTGTCTCACCTTGTGCTCCCACAACGATGCTGTCCATAATGCTGTGCGACAGCTAAGAAGGATGTCGTGAAATCAGTGGGGTCTGCCTCATCTTGACCTTTCAGTCTCTAAGATCGTGAGCCAAATACTCCTGTCTTCTTTACTCAGCCTTTGATATTTTTTCATAGAAATGGAAAAAGGATTACTAGATCCACATAAGTGCATTTAAATAACCAAGGGTCGATTTTCAAGATGTGAACCGATCAATGGCTTGATAGCTCTGGGTTATGGAATCTGCCAAACCTCTCACCTAGTCATCAAATACAGGAACTCATTTCTCTCAAGTCTGAACTTTTCTGCCACCTGGATTCTCCAGTAGTTGAGAAGAATTATGAAAATAATATTTTCTTTATTATAGGGAAAAGTTCCTCTTTAATTCTCAAATCAAATTTTGGAAGTGAACAAAATGATGAGTGTTGATTGTTTATGCTTTGCTACACACATTCTCACGCTGGCACACTCAGATTTATATCAGAATAGAGAACATGCTGACAAGAGGGAAGTCTGGAACAGAGAACCATGAAGTTGACTCATATTCTTCATGTGTTTCCCTTGAGATCATTCAAACTTGAGTCTACATGGAACACATGTTCCTTTCATGACCCAGGGATTATCATCTGGTTCTTCAGTAAGGGCTCTTTAGTAGATTTTTCTTTTAAAAAATTTATTTATTTATTTATTTATTTATTTATTTATTTATTTATTTCAGAAAGAAAGAAGCAGAGAGAGAGAGAGAGAGAGAGAGAGAGAACAGACTCTAGGCACGCGCACCACCCTGTGTATCTACTTTACATGGGTACTGCGGAACGGAATCAGGGTGGATTAGTTTTTTTTTTTTTTTTTAATTTTTAAATTATTTTTTATTTATTTTTGGAGAGAGAGACACAGAGAGAGATAGACAGAGGGAGAGAAAGACAGAGATGGGCGCGCCAGCAGTCTCTCAGCTGCTGTGAACCAAATCCAGGTGCGTCTGCCCCCTTGTGGGCAAGTGCGGCATTGCGCCCTTGCCTCACTGCATCTGGCTAAACGTGGGACCTGGACATTGGAACCAGCGTTCTTAGGTTTAGTAGGCAGGCGCCTTAACTGCTAAGCCATCTCTCCAGCCCTTGATTAGGTTTTACACACTAGTGCCTTAACCACTGAACCATCTCTGTAGCCCTGGCATCTTGGGTATTCACAAATGCATTCCTATCCTCAAACAGAAAAGGTAGATGGCACCACCAGGTTCTGAAATCATTTTATCTCCTGCCTTGAGACCTGCATAGACTTTCTTTTGTATAATTCCTGTAACTTGTGTATCATTCTCTCTGTGCCTTAAGTGTGTCAGTCAGGGAAGAACTCCGCTTGCATGGGAGTTCCTTCTCCCCATGCTCCTGTTCTCCTTTATATCCTTCTCCATGGAAAGAGCCCTCTCACCTAGTCATGACCTACTGAGCCATTTCATTTTCATATGGTACATTGGCAAAAAAAAAAAAAGTATTCTTTGAGTATTTCAGCCTCTTGCTTCAATCCCACAGCTACCTAATGATAAGAGCGATGCCCAGCCAGACACACATCCAGCTTTAGCTTGTTTCCTGTGAGCTCTATGCTTATTGGCAGTGTTTGACTTTATAATTAATATTTAGGAGCAGATTGTCTTACGTAGGTATGTGAGTTTTTAAGAAGGACCATCTCTGTACTATCAATCAACTGTTAGGCATGTGAGGGGAGACAACCTATTTATTTGTCACTGTTGACTTTTCCTTGATAATAATAATATATCAATGGCCTAGTCACCAGGCAAGCATGTCATTAGTTTTAAATACATAATTTTCCATAAATGATCAATAAAATGAAAACATCAAATAAACATGTAGGAAAATATGTTTACACAGTCTCCATATATCAAGTCTATTACTGCAGAAGGTTCTAGTTAAGACTTTGAAATCCTACTTTCATTTCCACCATCTAATTCTTCTCATCAATCCAAGTTTTCCTTTTATTAAAATGCTTTATTTATTCATTCATTTATTTGAGACGGAGAAGAAGAGGCAGAGAGAAAGAGAGAATGGGCATACCAGGACATCCAGGCACTGCAAACGAACTCCAGACACATGCACCCCCTTGTGCAGCTGGCTTACGTGGGTCCTAGGGAATTGAACTGGGGTCCTTAGGCTTTGCAGGCAAATGACCTAACTGCCAAAGCATTTCACCAGCCCCAATTTTCCTTTTTTAATATATAAAGTGAAGGAAGTAGTGGCTCACATTTTTCCCTAAAGAAAAATGCATGCCAAGAGAGTGGCTCTTGAGAAGAGGAGAGGAGCGATGGGGGGATAAGAGAAGGAGAAGGAAAGGCAAGAAGGAGGAAGAGAAGGAAAAGGGAGGGAGGGAGGGAGGGAGGGAGGGAAGGAAGAAGGGAGAGAGGAAAAGTGGAACTCATGGCTAGAAAAAAACCTCTACTTTTGTAGGCAAACATAGGATTTACAAGCACAATTGTAATGATATTTGGCATCTATTAAGCACTTTTGCTCAGTTATATGCATTATACTAAGAGATGACCTTTGAAATTACCACTGTTTTATATAGATATATAGATAGATAGATAGAAGTGGGAAGAGAAAGAGAATTGTGCAGAAACTTGCTAAAGTCATAGAGCAAATCTCTTGTAAGCCAGGCTCAGAATGGAGGGCTTCACCACTTCTGCCTTCTAAACTGCACAACATAGACCTGGAGCCTGTGGTTTTAAGCTATATGGTTTACACTGGAGCATAGTTTAAATGCTCAGTGGATCTCTTTACTGTTGAACTTCCTGGAGCCTTTGGTATGTTTAAATGTATGGCAGCATTCTGCTGGGTAGTTAGCATGCCTCATTTATGAAGTTTAATCATTTCACCACGGAAACATATTTCACTTCAGTAACATACCATGAGATATATTTTGGAAAAGCATCTCTAAAAGTTTAAAATTACTTTCCTGTATACTCCAAGAAGTAACCAAGAGGCCTTAGTATTCAGTGTGAAGGTAATCAAGAGGTAAACCTGCCTGACTGCCTCGTGTACACTCAGGAAGAGTGTGCATGGGACATGCCATGTAAGCAGTCTGACAAAGCCATGTGCAGCATTCACGTCCATGGAAGAATAAAGGGTTTCTTTGTAGTAGATCTGTATTTAGTTTTTCAGGATACTATCAAATTATTTAGCATAACATTAAATGCCAAATTCCTTGGAATGTCTTACCGTGTGTGAAGTGCACATATGACTTCCTCTCAAGAACACTGCAAGGTCAGAATTCTTATTCTCATTTTGTAGATGGCAGAAGTGAGGTTTAAAAATCATTATTTTTTGCTCAACTTTTGGTTTCATATAGTTTGTGGTTGATGCTGGAGTCATGAAGACCAGCTCAGCGTTTCCAAGATCCTAAAATGTTTCTCTTCATACAATCTACTTCCTTTTTGCCTTCGAGAGTGGTTAGAGAGCTTGACCTTTCTGTAGACATTCCTCTATTCATAATCTCTGTCCTTCCTACTCATATTTTATTCTTTCCATTTCTTTTTGCAACCTACTTGTAAATCCCCCCCCCCCAACACTTAGATGTGACAGTGGTATTTGTTGTTGTTTTTTGGTGTTTGTGTCCTGATCTTACCATCGCCTGTGATACCCACACAGGAATGCCTGGCCATGGACGGTTCATGACTTGGATAAAGACAGTTTCTTCCAACGCTTGAGAGATGTTTAGTTTCTCTTTCTCACAGGTCGACTGTTAAATCTGTGCTGTGCATGTCTCGGGGATGCTCTAAATGGTCCTAAAGCTGACGGAGAACAAGCAGCGCTGACAGCTTAACTCCAGTTACAGCTGATTAAAGGCTGCTGAAGCCCGAGGGCCCAGCTTCTAAATGAGGCCCTCTCAAACTTGACCGGAACAATTCCAGCCTGCGTCCTTGACACACCAGCTACAATGGAAATAGCTGAGACCTACAGCCGTGAGAAAGCTGTGGAAAATGGAGCCCAGAAATACAATAGCATTTACTAGTTGAGAAATGCATTGCGTGGTTGGAAAATAAAATAAAACGCACGTACTAATAGACTCAAGTGTACAGGTGTGCACCGTGTACCCAAACGCAGAGGCTATGTACGAACTTACAGACATGCCTGCATTCCTAATGATGCCCCTTAATGGTTATTACAAACGCTTATGATGCCAAGTCATTGTGCACAGGAGTACATAATAATAATAGGTCTTAAATTTGCATAGCACCTTTAAAATCTCACAGTGTTTTCACATCTGTTATCTTATTTGAGACAAGGTAAGAATAGGAATAAGCATCCTATGCCTACAGGTAGGAAAGTGAGAGTGTCTCAGGTTTTGTGAAATCTACCTTGTTTAAAGAGCGACTGCACGGCAGGCATGATGTTTGTTCATTTCAGCTTTCCACCTTTGTTCTTGCTGGGAGTCTGATGCCTGTATTTGATAATTTTGGATTTAGGTAACTTTCTAAGACATATATATATATATATATATATATATATATATATATATATATATGTGGCAGTATGCATTGCATTTATGGATTGTGTCAAAGAAACTATCTGGTTATGAGTCGATCGGGTTAGTAGTTTCTTGGGAACAGGAACTATTTCCTGGTTTTGAACGACCACTGTGCTTCATTGTATACACACTAAAATTATGTACAAATTTACATTTATCTTCATAATGACTTTTCAACTTTTCATCTATGATAGTATTTTCATATAATTATCTATATTCTAAAAAAGAAGAAAAATATATATTCAAATAATGGATTTTCTTCTCAGACTTTTAAAAACATTATTAATGATGTATTCTTATTTGGGATGATATATTTGTCCTATTAAATCTATAACTTGTCTTCTAACATGCTTAAATGTAGTTAATGTGATGGGTATAACCAGGCAAATAATTGTTTTATGCCCTCGGTTCATTAATTCACTTTTTACCTTTAAATTACTTGCTTTAATAAGTACCTTGTACAACTTGGGAAATTTCAAAATTTGAAGTGCAGTTTCCCTTGAAAGCATGGTGTCTTCACTATCACAATGTGTGAGTTAAGCCATGGTAGATCAGAGAATGCCTTTGGAACATGCTGTCACTTTCTTTTTCAGGAATTCCAGACCAATTCTGTAGTTTCAATTCATATGAACAAGGAATTCAGATTTTTACTCCTTCACCTTGTGGTTGCTTTACAATCACCAAGGTATCTTGTGATTCAATCATACATTAAAAAGAACATTTAACAGTGGGAATGCTGTTCACTGGTTAGCTTGTCTCAAGATGATTTTATTTGGTCATTTAATCATTCTCTTTTGAAATGTACATGATTTCCAAATGTTCATGCACGAGTATATAATTATTTTAAGTGCTCTTACTAAAATCATCAGCATCTGTTTTTTTTTTAACAGTTTTAACAAAGAGTAGCTCCTTAAACTGTCCCTGACATATTTTCCCCCTTTAAATCTGAGTCTTCATTTATTAACTCCTAAGGCCTGATTCACAAAAATGGTGATAAAACCTCCCTGTAGAATCCTTAGAAAAGTTTGGCTTAATACTATACTCTGAAACAGATTTGAACAAAGAAATCACCGCTTGTGGCTTGAGAATAAGGTCAAAGAGACCATAGTGTGTCACAGAAAAATAGGATGTGAGTTTCCTTTACAACGAACGTGGTATTTATTACAAGATTTATTTAGTGTTATTTTAAATATATTTACATTTTTTATTATTTTATATATTTTTGGAGAAAGACACAGAGAGAGGCAGACAGAGAGGGAGAGGAAGACAGATAGAGATGGGCACGCCAGCAGTCTCTCAGCTGCTGCGAATGAAATCCAGATGCGTGCACCCCCTTGTGGGCAAGTGCAGCATTGCACCCTTGGATCACTGCATCTGGCTAAATGTGGGACCTGGAGATCGGAACTGGGTTCTTAGGCTTAGCAGGCAGGCACCTTAACCACTAAGCCATCTCTCCAGCCCTTAAATGTTTAAACAATAAGCATTAGAAAATTATAATCGAGATAGTTTCATGACTATATTTAAAGAACCATATTTCTGAGTATAAAGAATTAATATTAAAATATGTCTTTAAATATTACAAAATATATAGTTACCTTATAGAATATCATCTTTTTCATGAGACTGGGGAGATGGCTATGTTTATAAAGTACTTGCTACACAAACATGAGTGCTAGAATTCAGCTCCCCAGCACTCAGATACATGCTTCTGTAATTCTTGTGCTCAGAATACAAGACAGGGAATCCCCTGGGCAAGCTGATTAGCTAGACTAGTCAATTTGGTGAAGTCTAGGCTCATGTGAGATATGTTGCTGAAGTAAATGAAGGGCTATCAAAGAAGACACAAGTCCATCTGCACACACGTGTGTGGGCACTTGTAAGAACACACCTACACGTGGACACTTACACACACACACATGCAAATAAATACAAACAGATACATATACACAAACACATCCTCACACATCGACATAGTCACACACACACACACTCACACACACACAGACTCATACATAGAGACACATGCACACAGGCACAGACACACACTAAGAAAACACACAGTGTTTTAAAAACAAAATGTTGGGCTGGAGGGATGGCTTAGCAGCTAAAGTGCTTGCCTGTGAAGCCTAAGAACTCATATTTGAATCTCCAGGTCTCACATAGCCAGTTGCACAGTGACACAAGTACACAATGTCACACATGTGCAACAAGGGGGTGCGGTGCATGTGTCTGGAGTTTGTTTGCAGTGGCTGAAGACACTGATGTACCTGTTATCTCTCTGCCTCTCTCAAAATAAAAAGGTTTTATTTATTTATTTATGAGAGACAGAGAGAGAGAGACAGAGACAGAGAATGGGTGTGCTAGAGCCTCTAGCTACTTTAAATATTTTTTTATATTTTATTTTTTATTTATTTGAGAGAAACAGAAATAGGCAGGGAGAGAGAGAGAGAGAGAGAGAGAGAGAGAATGGGCATGCCAGGGCCTATAGCCACTGCAAATGAACTCCAGATGCATGCACCCCCATGTGCATCTGGCTTACGTGGGTCCTAGGGAATGGAGCCTTTAACCGGGGTCCTTAGGCTTCACAGGCAAGCGCTTAACCACTAAGCCATCTCTCCAGCCCCTTAGCTACTTTAAACAAACTCCAGACACATGAGCCACCTTCTGTATCTGGCTTTACATGGGTACTGGGGAATCATACTCAGTTCCTTAGGCTTTGCAGGCAAGCACCTTAATCGCTGAGCCATCTCTCAGTCCTAAAAACCAAAAAGTTTTAAAATTCCTATTTATTTTCATCTTATGCCATTTATTTTATTTGTTCACTCACTCAGGTAATATTTGCTATGTCCATTTTAAGTTCTCTGCTAGATTTTTTGCCAAAAGGCACAATAAGATGCCTGCAGAGATCTTAAGATCCCGTCAGAAGGGAAGGCTCATTAAAGTTCTCTGGGTGTGAACGCCCACATTCTTCAAAGAGAGCAAGCAGTTAGCTAATTGACTGTGATGGTTGGTCTTGTCAACTTGACTGGAATAAGAATCACCCAGGAGACACCTTTGTCTGTGATGTGTTTCCAAAGGTGTGTGACTTGGGGTGAGGGACCCACTCTGAATGTGGGTCTCATCATCAATGGGCTGGGGTCCCAGACTGAATCAAGACGGGGAACAAAAGAGAAAGCCAGTGTTCAGGTCTCTGCATCCTGACCAGCTGCCTCCTGTTTCCTCTGTCATGTCTCCCCATGGCAGACGCTATCCCTTCTTAAACTATGAACTAAAGTAAATAATTTTTCCCTTAAGTGATTACTTTTGTCAGGTACCTTCTCATACCAAAGAGAAAAGTGAGTATTACACGGATCCCTCCTGGGACCCAAAGTGGGTTTCCTGTGGAGCTGGTGGGTTCCCAGCTCGGCCTCACCCACCTCCAAGGACTGTGACTGGTACATCTTGAAGTGGACTTCAGCTTCTGGTGCTGGGATGAACATGAACACTTCACAGTACCATGGCATGGAGTATTTGACATAAGAGGAACACTGGATGCCCTGTGAACCAGGGTGGGTTTCTGGACAAAGCACTGAAGTGGTACAAAGAACAGAACATGCAGTTTAGGAAATAGAAGTTTTGAACACCTCCATCTTTCATGCATTAAAGATCCTTGCACAAACTAGTGCGTACTGGTGTTCATCCAGAAATGAGCTATTATAAATGTAATATGGGGAGTCCTAGATGCAGGAGAGGAAGGACTTTTCTCCTCACACTGGGACCTAGTACAGCTCTGAATAACTGAGTCCAAGCCTTCGATGGAGCTGTGTGTGAAAGGAGGAAGCAAAGAACAGCCCGTTAGAAAGAATGCGATGAACTGAAGATGGTTCCCCAAGGGAAGAGATTGCCTAGTAGGGCAGGGCCATGGGATCATAAGATAAGAGGAGCCAGGATGTTGGAAAACAAACAAACTGCAAACAGCTGATCATAAGGTTTGCAAAATTTGCTTAGCCTCTCCGAGGTTTCCTGTTGGAGCAATGCTCACCGCCTATCACACAGAGAGCCAATAGTATGGTCTTGGGGTTTTGCAAAAGGAAAGCTTTATTGGAGGATAAGCAGAACATGCAGGCATTTTAGTCTCTAGCGTGGGGTGGGAGTGAGGGAGTTTCACAGTCTGGAATAAAAGGAAATGGAGGGGGCCTGGAGAGATGGCTTAGTGGTTAAACACTTGCCTGTGTAGCCTAAGGACCCTGATTCGAGGCTCAATTCCTCACGACCCTCATAAGCCAGATACACAAGGTGGCACATGCATCTGGAGTTCATTTGCAGTGGCTGGAGGCCCTGGTGTGCCCATTCTCTCTCCATCTGCCTCTTTCCCTGTCTGTCTGTCTGTCTGTCACAAAAAAAAATAAATAAATAAATAAATAAATAAATAAATAAATAAACAAAAAAAGGAAATGGAGGGCCGATGGCTGTCTTATAACCAGGAAGCTGGGTGGAATCGTTGATATACAGAACCAGGGAGAATTGGAAATTATTGTGGTGTAGCGGTTACCATCACATTGCTGGGACAATATACCCAACCAAGAAGAGTGTGTAGCAGGGAGAGGGTCTACTTTAGCTTGTAGCAAACAAACTCCTGGTGAATGTACCACTCACTTTGTGCATCTGGCTTTATGTGGGTACTGGGGAAATGAACCCGGGACTTTAGGCTTTGCAAGCAAGTGCCTTAACTGCTGAACCATCTCTCCAGCCCTCAAACTTTACTTTCAAGAGGCTAATAACAGCTGTATCTACTCTGAGCAGGCATGCTTGCTTGTGTTTGAGACGAATTCCATAGACTACACAAATATTGAAGTTTCTTCTTTGTAGCTTCCTTCAATTAACTACAAAACCAAGGTGAACTTCAGCTTGCTATTAGATCAGCTCAGCCACAGCATGAAGAAAATGCACAACCTTTGAGAGGCTGCGAGCCAAAGTGATCAAGGTTAATGCAAGATTAATTGACCACCTCTCACCAGAAACACTGCCAGGCACTGGCTGCATGCTTGCCAGGCAAGGGGAAGCCCCCTTTCACTAGCCTGGCACACCTTATGAACAGTTCTTGGATACACAATATGGGAATATGCACAGTCAGGTTCTGCGTTGTGATCCATGACATACATGCGCTTGTTTGGAAATAATTTTGTCATGACTAAGTGGACCACTGTTCTGACATCCCTGGTAGCCTGCTAGGGGCAGGATGGCTGGAGATTTTACTTAGAAGAGAGGAAGGAGAATGATGTAGGAACTGTGGCAGACAGTGTAAGAATGATCCATGTTTTATTTCTTTCCAACTTCTCTGTTCTTGTGTTCATGGTACTTGTGGTAGTTTGAGTGGATGTCCCCCAATACACTCAGGTGTTTTATTCAAACTTGGATTTACAGCCACCTGGCTGGAAGAGATGTCACTGAGGGCATATCTGATTTCCATCCCAAAGGTATGCAGAGAAGTCTGCATCCTGCCTGCTTCCCTGCTGTTAGCTGAGTGCTTGTGGTACTGGCTGTTGGGTGGAGTCTCTCTGCTTGAATCCATGACGGCAGCCCAGCTTCTTCCACCATTATGGAGCTTCCCCTGGCTCTGTAAGCCTGAAATAAATCCCTTACTGCCTTTAACTGTGTCTGTTTGGAGATTCATCCCAGCAGCATGGAGCTGACTACTACTGAACTAATAAGGGCATACTGAGGTCCCATAGATGGAAGACTCTTCTGAGAATGTGAGAATGTGACTACCCTGACATAAGGGCCTTCAAATCCCGTTTATGCACTGAAAGAAGTTACAGGACTAGGGAAACTGATAGATGTGGGCACAGGTATCAATGTATGTCTTGTTGATCATGAATCCCTAGTAGTGACTTTTGGCCCTAGGAGGCTGTAGATTGTAGATAAATAGCAGTGTGTGTGTGTGAGTGAGTGTGTTTCTTGTTTAGAAAGAACTTATTTGTTCTCTTGGAGAAAGGAAAAAAAAATGCACTTGTAATGAATATAGCCATCAATTTTATTTACCATGTCAGTACCCATAAACTGATTGCAAACTACAGATATACACATTATTTTAAAGCAAAAAGCAATGTACATGTCTCCTGTATGTCATCGTCAAAGGATATTAAATGAAGACTCCTCCTTTTGCCAAAAATGTAATTTCCAACCCAGTTGAGCATTCCATTGAAAAAGTGGAGCATTCAGTAGCCAAGTTCCTCCGTCTACTTCTTGTCTCTGTGTCTGCCTTCCCATCCAGTTTGAAGTGCTTCTATACCGTCTCCTTCATCTGCAAGGTCTTAGGACATTCAGGTAGCCAATCTGCCCTTAAATATGTCTCTAAGGAAATGGTGCTAATTAGTATTGGAATTTACAGCCTTCCCTTTTATTGACTTGTCCTACTTTCTTCGATAATTAACTAATGAGTAAAGTAATGAGCTATGTTAGTCAGTCATGCTGTTCAATTAAATGGCAAATCAATTATTGAAAATAGTTTCGGACAGCTGTAACGTTGGCATGATGTGTGCGTATGTGTGTGCATATTTAATGCAAACGTAATTATGTCCTAGATATTACAATGTCAGCCTATGTAAGGGTGGTGTGATGGGAAAGGTCCTTCCTGGCTGTGTTGCAAAGATGATCAGATATCAAAATGAAAACCAGTCATTATTTGCCTATGGCCTTCTATAGTTTGTAATTCTTATTTAGCTGAGACATCACAGCTTCCCTGGCCTTATGTGAAATACCTTGCAAAGCAATATCTAGTGGGTGAGTAATTAGAAATGGGAAAGGCATAGAAATCACCATTCTCACTTAGAAATAAACAGAGCAGCATGAATAAGAAGAGGATGGCAGCAGTGGGGATTTAACTGTTTCCTTGTAAGGCTGGCTCCTTCACCAGAGAGTTTTGTTTTGTTTTGTTTTGTTTTCCAATTTCTTCATTGTGTAAGTGAACTTTTAAAAAAAGTATGACAGTTCTGTCAAAAATAACATAAGTAAACATTTTGTGGTCATGGGACAGAATTCACCGAGAGAAAGAGCACAGACAAAATATATATGTATGTGTATGTACACACACACACACACACACACTGCACAAAGTACAAGCCAGCTTGGCCAAGTGCAAAGGGTCTTTTGAAATCTCGGCCTTGGATTGCCATGGAAAAGAGACCATATGACTGTCATTTGCTCACCCACATGGCCATTTACAATCCTTTTGTACTCTCAGAGTCTCCATGCACCCAGGATTGACCAGCATCCGCGCATCTTTTCTTTGCCTTACAGTCTCTTGCTACTCTCCACTGTGGATCACAGACACAACGTGTCTTTACCTGACTCTGACCTTGTAAAAAGATGATATGTTTGATATATATAACTAATTCAGTCTATGGATTAAATGTTTAAAGACATTACATGGCTAATACCATGAACCTTCCAATATGTCATTGACAATATTAGATGTATGAGTCAGCCTTGTAATCATCCACTGTTTAGTCCTGCGGCTGCAGGTAGCCAGAAATGCAAACCAAAGCTGTGAACTTACTTACATCACAGCATTACAAAGAGCCGGAGAGGTTGCTCAGCTTGCAAAACACTTGCCTCACAACAAACATGAGGATCTGAATTTGATGCCCCAGAACCTGTGCAAATAGTCTGGGTGTGGTGTGGTATTCATGAAATTCCAGCTCTGGGGAGGCAGAGACAAAAAGATACCCAAGGTTTTCTGGGAAGCCAGTCTAGACTAATTGGTGAGCTCCAGGCCAAGGAGAGACCATGTATTAAAATGTTGGATGAAACAACACCCAAGGTTGTCCTTTTAACACCACAAATACACACACACACACACGCACACAGACATACACACACACATCTGTAAATGCATGAGTAAACACACATGCATGTATACCTGCAAATGCATGCGTACACACACACATGCATAATAGAATCATTATGAGAGGGGTGTGGTGGTGCACGCCTTTAATCCCAGTACTTGGGAGGCAGAGGGAGGAGGATCATTGTGAGTCCAAGGCTACCCTGAAACTACAGAGTGAATTCCAGGTCAGCCTGAGCTAGAGTGAGACCTTACCTCAAAAGACCAAATAATAATAATAAAGTAAATCATTATGAGTGTTTAATAATTGTTTTTGGTAACGTTTTGCATAGTTCCCCAGCATGAACTTTGCAGGTGACAATAGTTTGTCATAATGTCAATAGATTGGGCGTGTCTGAAAGAATCTCTAATTTAAGATCTTTTGTACTTTTTCATCTTCATGCCATCTTGTTACTTCCACAAATGATTGTTATGATATTTTCCTATAATGTACTTTACCAAGACTGATGGCAGAGTTCTTCAAATTTTTGGCATTTCAAAAATATTTATTTTTAATTTTTTGATACAAGGTCTTGCTATGGAGCTAGAATGCTCGACTAGAGCAGGCTGGCTGCAAACACGTGATTATTCTCCTGCCCTTGCGTCCTCAGTGCTGAGATTCCAGGGCGGAGCCACTTTGACCTTTTGTTACCATATGAAAATGCCATTTGTACATTCAAATGTCTCATTTAAAATAATTTATTTATTTATTGGAGAAAGACAAAGAGAGAGAGAGAGAGAGAGAGAGAGAGAGAGAGAGAGAGAATGGGTGTTCCAGGACCTTTAGCCACTGCAAAGAAACTCCAGAAATATGTGCCACCTTGTGCATCAGGCTTGAGTAGGTCCTGGGGAATTGAACCTGGAATCCTAGGCTTCACAGGCGAGCACATTAACTGCTAAGCCCTCTCCCCAGCCCTCATTTTTTTAGAGGTGTTAAGATGGTTTTTATCTACTAAACGGCAATCTAGACGCATGGCCTTCAAATGTGATTAAGCTCTGTCTGTTATCGAAACTACAAAGTCAAGGGAATCAAAGCCAGCTTTGAAAAGGCAACATAAAGTTTCTATTTCCAAACAGTTTTAATTCTGTGTTTGTGTTCCTGCCTAAAAAGAGACTGGGAACCCAAACATTCCCATCTGAAGGAAATTAGAATTTACATATGAATTACATTAGTAATATGAGCTCCATCAAGAAATAATTAGCACTGTCCTGGGTTATGTGAAGGCGAACAGAATTAAATAAGAACAATTTCAGAGACAAGTTTTGTTTTTTTGTCTCCTCAACTAGGTTGGTTTAATCAGCAATAATGACTTAAATAAATCCACCCCATCCAAAGTAATGTACAGTCTACATACTGTGTGAGATGCCGTCAGCGACTTCGTCAATCACGGTGTCAACGAGAGGACCTCCCTCACCAGTCATTCATGGTAGTGCAGAGGTGGGAGGACCTGATCCAATCAGAAAGCACACTGAGGGTCAGTGTTACTCACTATTCCAGGGAGACCTCATAAAAGCCAGCCAGACTCCGGATCTCAGGATACATGTTGCGTATTGCATGCATCTGTGTTGTTGCGAAGACTGTCATCTGTGCTTACAGAGGACAAAGACTGAAATGTCTCCCCACTAAATGGACAGGCTCCTCAAGAAACAGAGAAATTACAATTATTAACTTGAATCAGCATGGCACTATGGATGTGCCTCCACCACTAACAGGGCTGTGGTTTATGAGTGCCTCCCCTAATGAGCTAAACTCTAGTGACCATAAAACAGAAATATAATTATGACATTAAAGATGCCTATATTTGAACTTAATTATTAATTAATTTAATGAGAGGAAAGGAGGCTGTAAAATTGCTAATTAAATGGCTCTGTAAAAGTGCAGACGGTGGAGAATTTACCAAGTGATGAATCCCACAACAGTATTTTTGCTATATCAATATTCTATTAATATACAGTAAGCCAGAGGTACTAGCTAGAAGGTGGCTGTTAACTTGCGTGAGTATACAGCATGGAGAAAATGTAAAATTATAAATGACAGCAACGTTGAGGACACTTCAGCTCCTCCCTCCATTCAGAGCAGGGCAGAGAATCTGTTAAAGAAACTGAGGTGGCCGGTGCAGGTCATCTGACTGTAATTGATGGAGACAAAGGGAAAGGATATGTTGGAGATCTACCTGAGGTCTCATCATGTAGTGGATAGGACTGTCAGGGTAAATACGGTTTGTGCTAATCAGACGTGTAAGATTGAGAAATTTAAATGTTAATCTATGCTGAAAGTAAGAGCACCTCACATAATCCACACCTTGGAAATGCAACTCAATTGGGATTGCAATTCTTGGTGTGGGCAATAGAAAGAATGAAGAATATACTTTTTCAGCATGAGATAGGCATACTTTCAAACTGTTCTTCTACTCGGTGCTGTCTATGTGATGTAGGGGAGCAGGTCTCAATGGGTTTCTGGTTCTTCATTCCTAAAATAGGATATACATTTCTAGGCCCAGGTTAAGACGATTCTAATCACAAAACACGTAATGCATTTTGCATAGTACTCACTCATAGGTACTCAAAAAGGAGAAAATGAATTAGAATAAATGAAAAATATGTGTGACACACCCACAGCCTACAGGGTATGAAGCAATCTACAACTCAGGGAAGATTGTTAAAGTCATGCATCAATGAGCCCAGCGTGGTGGTGCACGCCTTTAATCCAGCACTCAAGAGGCAGTGGTAAGAGGATCACTGTGAGTTCGAGGCCACCCTGAGACTACAGAGTGAATTCCAGGTCAGTCTAGCTAGAGTGAGACACTACTTCAAAAAAAAAAAAAATACCCAAAACAACAACAACAAAAAATACAACAATGAAAAGTGTTTCTATTTTGTGTTTATTGTAATTCAGAGTATTTTTACTGGGGCATTTCTTTTTTAACTAAATGGAGGTCAAATCTAAATAGGAAAATGATATTTAAAAACATATGTCTACTAATGTAGCTAGATGAATTCCAATATAATTAGAAATTCGTTATAATAATTATTTATACAAATTTAAAGTTGCCTTTAATACATAAAGTATACTAAACAGACTTTCTTATGATGTAAAACATTGATGAAAATGGATTTGAATTAATGCCTGACATAGTCTGAATTACTTACATAAGCATAAAGCCCTTGTCTTGTTTACAGCATGTTTTATAGGACATCTTTACCTAGTTATTATCACTTAGAATTCTTATAACACACAATGGTGATTACAAAAATAGAAAATGATGAATTAAGGAAAAACAACCTGTGGTGCTTTCAATCAGAGATGTCCCTCAGAAACTCATGTGTTTTAAATGCTTGGTTCCCAGCTGGTATTAATTTTGGAGATGGAGCCTTGCTGGAGGAGGTGTGCTGTTGGGGGCAGGATTTGGGGTGTTGTAGCCAGCTCTCCATTGCCAGAACGTGGCTCACTCTCCTGCGGCCGTTTTTACCCACTGTGACAGAGGCAATGTCCAGCCTCTACTCATGCCATCCTTTCCTCTGCCATCATGAAGCTTCCCCAGGAGATATAAGCCAAATTTGAATAATTTGCTCCCATCAGCTGCTTTGGGCCCACTGCTTTGTCCCAGCAATGAGAAGGCGAGTGCAACATAACCTAAGAGTCAAAGCAGTCTGGCAGGTTGTGCCCACAGCTGTAATCTCAACATTTGGAAAAAACACGGAGCAGGGGAATTATGGCAATTCTAAGGCCACCATGGGCTGTAGTGAGTTCCAGGACTACCAAGGATACACAAGGCCCTCTCTCAACCTGTCATCCCTTCCTTCCCTTCAAGACTAAAAAAAAAAAAAAAATGCAAACACATTCTTACATTTAATAAAATGAATTTAATACCTGAAAATGTTGAGTATATTAATTTAAAGTAGCACTATTCATAAGCAACCTTGAGAAACTTGGGCTTGCTAAAAATCCATTTATGGATAAGGAATTAGCAGCAGCCTTAGCAGTCCGCTTATGATTATGTGATATCTTGATTCCTAGAGTAGAGTTGTGATTAGAATGAGTCTGAAAAGATTAATTAACTAATCTTGGATTAGAAAATTTCAAACTAATTGAACAAGGGAAATAATTCAGCTCACCGTCAGGTCCCAGATTGGAACCCTCGGCACAAGCTGATCCGCAGACTGTAGCGACATAATTAGAAGCGAGCAATGTCACAGGAACAACTGCAAAGGCAGGGCGGGCGCTCGCTTGTTGTTAAGTTTGGAAAGTGGGAGGAGTGAGAATAACAGACATGAGTTACTGCCATGGACGTGATTGCGAAAAGATCTAATAAACGAAGCGCACGTAGATGCAGTACACTCGGGCACAGCTACTGGGAAGCAGGGGGTGGCAATGTCACCAGAGAGAACATTTCTTAGTATAGGAAGAGACGCTGTCCATAAGAACTACAAATGCTGGGGGAGCTTTCTATATTTTTTTAAAATAAATGTGCTTGATGACTTCGAAGGGGAGAACATGAATTGTCATAAGCAACTCACCTTCCCTAGCTCTGTGTCCTTCTGCTTCCCCAGTGAAGCCTAGTCACACCATATAGCTTTGCTATTATTTTGGCCATAGTATTTATTTTATTTTGTTAAGGAAAGGCACTGATTTTTCAAATTAACCTGTCGGATATTCTCTTTCCTTTTCTCTCTTCTCCCCACCCTTTCTCCTCTATTCAGTGTTCTAAGTAGATAAAATTATCTAAAAATAATAATAGCCTTGTGTCTACCTTGTTATTTTTATGTCCTTTGTCTAATTACACAAACGGTTAGAAGATGTAAATGTTGATTTTGTTTGAAATGGTAATATGTTAACAGTGACATCAGCCAGACTTCTTTGAAATGCATGCCAAGCATTGCATGCCGAGAACATTGCTGATGATTTTTAATTTGTATTCTAAGGAAGCTTATTGCATATGAGGAGAGATGTAAGTTAGTAACTAAAATCCATGCTCTATGTGAGATGAAAGGTCAAATGTGGGGTGGAGAGATGGCTTAGCAGTTAAGGCGCTTGCCTGCAAAACCAAAGGACCCAGGTTCAGTTCCCCAGGACCTGCATAAGCCACATGCACAAGGGGGCACATATATCTGGAGTTCGTTTGCAGTGGCTGGAGGCCCTGGTGCACCATTTTCTCTCTCTCTCTCTACCTGCCTATTTCTCTATCTCTCTCTCTCAAATAAATAAATAAAAATAAAAAAAAATTTTTAAAGGTCAAATGCTACCAAAGTTCAGGAGAAATACAAACATGTCCTTCACATTGCATTTTTTTTGACATTATATGGTACCAGTGACAATGATACTGAGTCATTACTGACACCATTTGAAATCTGGACATCAAACGAATCAAAAAGTTGTAAATAAGATTGCTCAAACACACAGTTTGCAGTGAAAAAGGACTGGGTGAACTCTCACTTTCTTGTTGAGTGTGGGCAGTGTGAGATTAGCTATACCCCAGATTGCATCATTTCTCTGTATGCACAGGATTTTCTCACTGACTTATAATTGGAATTATTTCCAGGATTTGGAGAGGGTACAGGAGGGAAAAGGAAAGGAAAGTGAAGGGAGTGAAGAAGAAAGGAAAAGAAGGGAAGTCTTATTTTCAGTCTTATTTTTCTGATGAGGAAACTGCAGCAGCCTTCCCATATTCCTGGTTTCAATTTCCAAAGTTTCAATTACCTACCATCAACCACAGTCTAAAAATATTAGGTGGAAAGTTCTAGAAATAGACAATTCAACAAGTTGGTGGGTTTTTTTTGGTTTGTTTGTTTGTTTGTTTTTACCATTGTGAGTTGTTTGCTGAAATCTCGTACAGTTTCTCTACATTCCAGAGACACAGAGGCTCCCAAGACCTCATCACTGAAGTAGAACTACAAAGAACCCAATACCATTCAGGGAAATTCACAGAAGAGGGGAAGAAAGAGTGTTTGAGCTACAAGTTGGGTCATTATGCACAGACACATTGCCTCTTCCCCATAACTGTTGACTACCCCCATAATGCACTACCCATATTCCCCAATGAGGAGGGTCCCTTCGGAGGCGGGAGGACAGGGAGGGGGCTATCGAAGGTACCAAGATGAATGTAAAATTAAAATAAATTAAAAAAAAAAGACAAATCGGGCCATGTAAACAAACAAACAAACAAAAAGGATGATGTCACTGAGTGAAGTAAGCAGGTGGATTAGAAGTGTGTATTTGGATGCAGTTGCAGGGTGAGGGTAGGAAATGGAAGTGTGGTCAATGGAGAACTGTGTTGCTGAAAACAGAGCAAGAGGGATAGAGTACATGGCAGATTTGGGGGTTCATTTTTGTTTCTGTCCTCAGCTTTGTCACTAGCTAATTGATTCATCCACGTCAAGCTTATCTATTTCCTCAAGTCCTTTTTCTTTTCAACAAGTGAAAATCACAGTCAAATCCCACCTTTCCTTTTATCTTTAAGAAGTTCAAGCGATGACCAAGAACAGTGGCCATACAGTACTTCACAAGTAAATCATAAAAATGTGCATGCAACGCTAGACGTCCCGCGTTATGACACAGGCTGGCCGTCATCAGTGGTCCGTTAAAATTCAGGAAGAAAGCTTTATTTATTTATTTATTTATTTATTTATTTATTTATTTATTTATGTTTCAGCTATGATGTTTGCTGAAAGGACATTCACTCTTCCACAAAAAAAAAACAAACAAACAAACAAACAAACAAACAAACAAAAAAAAAACAAGAGCCAAAACATCTGGTGTACCCAATGGAGAGGACTCTTTGGAGACACGGTCTTTTTTTTTTTTTTTTTTAATATTTTATTATTTATTTATTTGAGAGAGAGAGATACAGAAATAGGCAGGTAGAGAGAGAGAGAGAGAGAGAGAGAGAATGGGTGCTCCAGGGCCTCCAGCCACTGCAAACGAACTCCAGATGCATGCACCCCCTTGTGCATCTGGCTTACGTGGGTCTGGAGAATCGAGCCTTGAACCCAGGTCCTTAGGCTTCATAGGCAAGCGTTTAACCGCTAAGCCATCTCTCCAGCCCCGGAGACACGGTCTTTTAACAGTGCAGGTGTACGTTGTACGTAGATGATCCCTTGGCCAGAAAAATGCTTTGCCAAGCCTGACTCCAGTATCTCTTTGAAGAATCTGTAGATATTTAATTGAGAATTGGGATTGCAAAGGCTTTGTTCTCCCTTCCTAATTATGACATGAAGTCTCTTTGTCCTGGGCTGCTTTGCATTTCTTATCCTGCATTTATAATCTTAGAAGTGTTGAATCTGCTTCTCTTTAGTCACTTGTACCTTAAGTTAAGGAATGCACTGGGGAGTACATGAGAAGCCCCAGAACATAGTCCACACAGAGGAGACACTCATTCCTGTACAAAAGTGGATAATTAAAAAGCAGCCGAAGCCGGGCATGGTGGTGCACGCCTTTAATCCCAGCACTCGGGAGGCAGAGGTAGGAGGATCACTGTGAGTTCAAGGTCACCCTGTGACTACATAGTGAATTCCAGGTCAGCCTGAGCTAGAGCGCTACCTCAGAAAAAAAAAAAAAAAAAAAAAAAAAAAAGCAAGCAGCCGGGCTGGAGAGATCGCTTAGCAGTTAAGGTGCATGCTCGCGAAGGCTTAAGGACCCTGGTTCCATTCTCCAGGTCCCACGTAAGCCAGATGCACGTTGGTGCATGCATCTGGAGTTCATTTGCAGTGGCTAGAAGCCCTGGTGTGCCCATTCTCACTCATTCTTTTTATCTCTTACTCCTTCTCTCTAATAAATAAAAATAAAATCTTCTTTTCTTTTTCTTTTTTAAAAAGAGGAGCCAATCATAGTGTTGGGTCAGAGGACTTACAGGAACTGGTGTGAGCCCCATGACTACTTCCTTGATGCTACTGTCAGATTCAGCTTCAGGGGAACAAGTAGAAAGGGCACTGTGTTCAGTCCATCATAAAACCACATAAAATCACTTATTTCCATTCTTACATGTACTTCAAGTGTTCTCAGAAATTCCATAAGGAATTACACTAAAATTTCTGTTGATACGCACCAGGAAGTATTTGTTTTAGAATTTAATGCAAAATATGTGCTAATAAAATACAGGCCAAGGGGCTGGAGAGATGGTTTAGTGGTTGAGGAATTTGCCTATGAAGCCTATGGACATAGTTTTGATTCCGCAGTTCCCAGGTAAGGCAGATGAACAAGGTGGTGAATGTATCTAGAGTTCATTGTCAGTGGCTGAAGGCCCAGGTGTGCCCATTCACTCTTTCTCTCTCAAATAAATAAATAAAAAAAAATAAAATATTGAGCCTGGACCAGAGTGAGACCCTACCTCGTAAAACCAAAAAATAAAAATAAAATAAAATAAAATAAATAAATAAATAATAAAATAAAATAAAATATTAGAAAAATAGGCCAAGGAAATCACTGATATTAACAAGTGTTATCTTCCTTCCTAATAGTTATGTGGTAAAAGGGTTTATGAAATGCTAGTTTGTTCTTAATAGTAGGAATTTTAAGGATATTTTTTATATTTGAATGTATATTTTAAATCTCTAAGAGAATCTTAACAGTAGGAATTTTAAGGATTTTTTTTTAATATTTGAATGTACATTTTGAATCTCCAAGAGAGATCTTTGGCTGTATTTCCCAAAGGTGTTTGATAATAGAGCTCTTGCAAAAATGAAATAATGGTACACGTGCTCTGAGGCTGTTCTCTTAATAGCTCTCAGATTATATATTTATTTAAAACCTATTCAACATATTTGTTTGAAAGAAACAAGGAGTGATGGACATGAAGACACATTCTAAGCAGCCTTGCTCTCCATGAGCCAGCAACCTCTGAGAGAAAGAGAAGTAGGAAGCAATTTCCTATAAGGCATGGAATTTTGTCTTAATTTTTTTCTTCTTAACTCTCTAATTAGAGTAATATTGGACACACAGTAGGTATTTGTTAAATACTTCTTGGCTGAATGAAGACTGACAAGATTGTGAAAAGCTAGCATATAAAATCAACGTACTTAACTCCCATTGTTCATTTTGCAGTAAGTAGGTTCTCAGTTGGGCAATGATGAGTGATCTCTATTTTAGGCAGAAAGGACTATACATAAACTGCCTTAGATCTTGCAAGAAAGTGTTTAAATGAGGGTACTCTGCTACTTCTAAGATGATGTCAATAAAGTGTGTATTTTACTGTCCACATGTATGCTAATAATTAACATTAACAAAATTCTCCACAATCTTAAAAATATTTTATTATTTATTTATTTGACTGAGGGGGGGAGAGAATGAATGGGTGCACCGGGCCTCCAGCCACTGCAAATGAACTCCAGATGCATGCACTCCCTTGTGCATCTGGCTAACATGGGTCCTGGGGAATCGAACCTGGGTCATTTGGCTTTACAGACAAATGCCTTAACTACTAACCCATCCCTCCAGCACATCCACAATCTTTATCACACAATGATAAGACCTATAAAAGATGTATTTATTCTACTTTTTGACCATCTGCAAATGACTCTCATATAGAGTGGTATGTGATTTTAATATATTTAGAAAGTTTCAAAGAAATTAAACTGGATTTGAATATTAACATTCTTACTGACTGTATAATTTCCCTCACATTAATTCTACTCACCAAAATATTTCCATAAGCCATTTACAAGGAAATTCAGCCTCTAGCTTTCATACCATCTTATAAACGTTTCCTCTTATTATACCATCAGTCCTGTTAATCTCTGTTCTCTATTTTAAGAATTGTCATGCGAGTACATGCTGCTTATTGTGCCGTTCTCTGTCTTACCCATCGACTATGTTTGTGTTATTTTCCATGTTTTATTGTTTCTTCCTAACATATTCATATGTAGATAAAATCTTGGGCTTAGTACAATAGGGTCCACAGAAGAATCACAAAACTTTTGGTTCACAAGAGATGAACATGTAACAAAGCTTATTTTAACAACCACAAAACTGGGGCCAAACTGACTAGCAGACAAAACTGAGACCCCGAGCAAAGGAATAATAAGTATTTTAACATTTAAATATTAAGTAAGTGCTTACTATTTAAATATTAAGTAAGCTAGCTGTATTACCAATAATACACCCAGCTGTAACAGAAGCACTTTACGCCAGCCTGATCCATAGGCAAGAGCTTCCTCAAATAACAAATCATTTTCTTTGTGAGATATCCTCAAATTGGATTTGCATGTAACAGACAAGTAAATATGAAAAGACTGCCAATCCCCCCCCCAGCTATGCCATATATTTACTTCATCTGCACCTGTTAATAACTAGGGAGAAAATAAGAAGCATTCCAATCTCTTACGAGGAACTATCAAGCATGTAAAAAGAAACAGGAAAAGACTGTTTAGATGTACCAAAGAGATAATACTTAATTTTACTGAAACACTTATTTTGGAACGTACACTCTGTCTTATGCTTGTCACTCTACTCTTGGCTCAGTGATCACGTGGCCACTCATCTTCTGCCTGTCATGTGCCTCCTGTCAGTCACACGGTTACTAGAATGCTGGTCAGTGGATTTAAAGCCCACTCAGCTCATTGTGGATTAAGTCTTTTACTAAAAATCCATGATGTGAGCCTATCATTTGCTATGTAAGATGATCTTCACGTCACACATGTGTTACACTTAGCCTCTCATTGCTGGGACAAACCACCTGACCAAAACCACTGGCTAGGAGGAATTAAAGTATTTATTTCAGGTGACAGTCTGAGGGCAAATTTCATCATGGTGGGGCAAGAGTGGGATGAGCAGGAAGCAGCTTCACATCACTGACTGGAAACAGCCTCAGTGCAGGGCTTGGAGGTGGGCTAATAACTCCCCGAGTCCAGCCCAGGGACACACCTCTTCCAGCATTGCACAGGAAGAGGGAAAGTCCCTTGACTTCCACCTTTGACTTCTAGACTTTGTATGGTAACAGCTGAGGCAGAAAGCCACACGCTGGTTGGGGAGTTGGGAGCACACTGCGTTTGGGGGATAGGCCCTTATCCTTTGTAGCATGATCTCTGAGTTGTACATTAGAATCCTGTCTAAATGCCACCCATGCATTCTACCATGATGGTTCTGAGAGGGCATGGTGCTATAGAATAGGAAAAAGTAGATCCCATGAGTCTCAGCCCTGTGTTGCATCTGCTTTGCTGAAAATTGTGCCCTGGATCTGATTGTGCATTTTATTGGTTCTGTGTCAATGTACAAAACCCTCTGTAGCCCTAAGATAGTTGGTTAGCTGAATCTCAGAAAACAAGAAAGGCAAACACTTATCCAGAATAAGGCTTCAAATCTGGCTGAGATAAATTTCCATTTCATTCCGAGTGGAAAGGGTCAAATGAATCAATTCACAACGGATGGCCAATGTTGCTTCTCCCTGTGCTGTGAGAGAGCATTGGGAGTTCATTAGAAAGGTTACACACTTAGAGGCAGCACTGATAAGATAGCTTTGCTGGATGCAGGAAGACACTGTTGGATAGGTGCATAATGTTCATTTTCTTCTGATATATATAGGTGCCTGTGTGCATGTTGACAACATGCAATGGGCACTTTGAGCCCATGCACATAGGTTTATCTACATGATTCTAATCCAGATATCCCCATCTGAAGTCATCCATCGCTTTCAGATTCCTGAGCAATCTAAGAATTTGCAAAGTTGGAATAATTGCATGTATAGACTGCAACTTTATGTGGCTTCCAATGATTTGTCAGGAACCAGGAAGGATCAATGATGGAGAACTCCACTTACAACAGGTTATTTCCCTTCCTGTGCCAAGATGTTCAGGTGCAAGCTAGAAGCATTGCCCCCACAAAACAGTTCACCTCCGCCTTGCCTGGAAGCCCCTGCCTGATGCAATAGTGGGGCCGACAGTGTTAGAACTCAACCTGCCCCTGCACCACACCTAGACTTCTAAATATAATGCTAGTAGGCAGTTACCAATATTTGCTACTGGAAAAATATATTTGGCCTTTTTATGCACGCATATTTCTCTGCACATATAAATAAATTGTTTATATAAGCATTATGCATATGTCTACAATACACAAGCAGTGTATAACAGGAATTTGAACTAAGAAATGCATGACTTTCTACAAAGCATAAAGACGTCAGTGGGTCAATGTAGTGACCTTAACAAGTAATGCAAACTTTAAGACTGTGCAGAAAAAAAGTTGGTATTTTATTGTAGCTCTCAAATCAGAAATGTTTACTATGTAAATAATATCAGTTTGTCTACAACAGTTATTATCAAAGTAATAATAGATATATGGAGAAACTATAAAATGCAATTATACCACACCATTATTCCTGGGTAATGACTTTAGTGAAATATATAGTTAAGGCTCTGATTTGTTTTCTAAGTTTCCTTTAGTGGAAAGGGGGAACATTAACTTTTCTATAAGTTTAAGAATTTCTCAGTTCATTAAAATATCAAATTTTCATCTTTCTCTTCATATTTCAAGGGAACATATTTGAGAGAGAATTGTAATAGACCCTACTGTTTTGCCTAAATGAAAATAGCTTTGTGTTTGCATTGGAATGATGTAATTATATATTTTAAACATCCATGTTTCTTGTGGTTAGCAACCATGTACTTATTTCCAAATTTATAAAAGCAAGGTAAGTTATTATATTGCAGCTGCCTTAATTACTTGGAATTGAAGAATTAGTAAAATTAGATGTTCATCACCCATGTGAGAGACTGCAAGTTCCCAGAACATAGGCTAATTGAGGAAAGATGGTCTTATTTTAGTTCTGTCTCAGGAAGAAGGAGGCACTATGTCTATTTGCTGTCGGTATTCAACAGTTAGTTTTCCTCTAAGAGTAAGAAGGTGTGTGCTGATCGTCGCTAGATTGACCATAGATCTTTCTGTTGTTCCGGATGATTCTACTTTCAGAACAATATCCACACGTCCTGATCTGCACTCTAATATCTTTCCTACCTTCTGAGCCACTCCAAGAATTTTTTATTTAGTGTATAGCTTTTTGCCATAATTGCTATTATTTTGTGATTTTCTATTTAATTTACTAATTCTTGAAATTTTATCTTGTTCCAGGTTGCATGACATATGTCATCACATGACACCTTGCACTCAATAAATGAATGTATACTGAGAGAGCAAAAGAGACAAAGGGAGAGAGGGAGAAAGAGATTGAGAAAGAAAAAGGAGATGAAGCATGGGGGGAAAAGGAGAAGAGGGAAGGAAGAAAGAATTATGACTTAGTTTTTTTTTTTCTTCTAGAAATTATAAGTCAAGAGTAGAGTTCAAATCTCACCATATCATTATGATACATGTTTCCATGGAACTTTCAACTATTTGAGAAACTGGAAATATATGAAAAGACTTTTTATTCTTTAATGTTAGCATATTCCTAAAACAAAAACTAGACATTAAATAGTCACCAAAAACTGAAATATATAATATGCACATACTAAGACAAAGTTTCTTGATTTTTGTTCAAAGTTTCTTAAAAAGCATTAATACCTTTTGAGTAATGGTAGATTACAATCTTAAACAAAAAATATTAAATGTAGGAATGCAAGGTCTGGTAAACATTTTTTTAAAAATAATGCAATATATTCCAGATATTAATAGTTTAATATAGAGCATTAAATATGTATATTTATTTGATATCATCATGAAATAAAATCTGCATATTTTCATTTATTAATG
This sequence comes from Orientallactaga sibirica, assembly GCA_036365145.1. NCBI lineage: Eukaryota > Metazoa > Chordata > Mammalia > Rodentia > Dipodidae > Orientallactaga > Orientallactaga sibirica. Next base: position 3,997,461 of record JAEOAD010000463.1, on the reverse strand, counting down.
AATTATATTATTTTAATTTTTCCATTTTGGACTGAAGCACCTTGCCAATAGGTAACAGTAACTGATAGGCAGGGAAATATTTATTAAATATGACAGGAGTTTCTATCAAGGTGTTCATATACATTATAAATGTGTAAATAACTTCGTTATAATTTAAAGAATCAAAGTATATGTTAAATGACTTGATTTTCTATAGCAATGCAATTGTTTGGACTAAAATAAACAGCATATTTTTTTTAAAATCTCACATTAAGTCTAAAATAATAAAGCAGTAAAACTCAAATTCCTGTTCATCATATTTTCAAGTATGCCATGGGGCATTCAAAATGCACTATATTACGTCTAATTTGAAGGGGGGTGTGAATAAGCCCATTATGATTTAGAGGATGATTAGGCAGTTTCTCAAAGCATTTGAAAGTAACATAGTTTCTCCAAATACGTGCTACTCTAGTATCTTGGGCACTGCTGTAGGCACATTTCGGCTTATAGGAAGTGAGTGTGTGGAACAGCCTTGTCGTGAGCAGATGTCCAAAAGTTCAACATAGTGATTAAATAAACACTGCAGTCACAATTTCACGGAGAATGGTGAAGAGACATTCCTAATGAGCAATGTTGACTACATTGACATTGAAGAATTTTTATGAAACTCAAGTTGTAAGATATTGTGTAGAATGAGGTATCACAGTAAAATTAAAATCGGTTTTTCTTCTTTTTTTCTTTTTTCCCCTCTCCCTCTCTTTCTATTTGTGTATGTGTGTGTGTTATAAAATGAAGGGCCCATAAACCAGACAACTACCAAAGAACTATACAATTTTATTCTCTATCCTTGAATTGTTGCTTTAAAATAAAGCTATGGCTGCATCTCATTTTAGCATGAAAACTTTCACATAAGCTTGAAACATTCATTGTGCTCTGTATATATAATGTGATGGTTTAATACCTGTATATATAATAATCAGATTAGTGTAACTGGCATATGTATCGCCTCAAACATATATACTTTCTTTGGGTGGAACATATTCAACATGCTGTCTCTATTAGCTATTTTGAAATATGAATTTAATGAGTGTCAATTCGACTTACTGTACTGTGTTAAAGAAAAGTAGGGGTTGTTCCTCTCACCTAACTGTCCTGCCTCCCTGTGAGCCATCCTCTTCCCATTTGGCCCTTGTCCATCTTTTGTAGCCTCAAGTAGCCACTATTCTTCTCTCGATTACTATGAGGTTAACATCGTGTGATGCCTTTTATTTTTTATTTATTTTATTTTTTAGTTTTTCAAGGTAGGGTCTTGCTCTAGCTCAGGCTGACCTGGAATTCACTATGTAATCTCAGGGTGGCCTCGAACTCATGGCAATCCCCCTACCTCTGCCTCCCAAGTGCTGGGATTAAAGGCGTGAGCCACCACACCCGACAGTGCAATGCCTTTTACTTTCCACATGAAGTGACCTTTCTTTCCTGTTCCACACTGGAAGTTCTGGGCTTTTCCTATTTTGTCACTCTAGTGCAGTCTGGCCTCTCTCTTTCCTGTTCCACATCCCTACATTGGTATTAGAAACAGGGCAGATATAAATATGGAAATATTGGGCTGGAGAAATAATTTAGCAGTAGTGTTTGCCTTTCAAGCCTAAGGACCCAGGTCCAATTCTCCAGTACCCACATAAGCCAGGTGTACTAGGTGGCACATACGTCTGGAGTTTGATTGCAGTGGCTGGAAGCCCTAGAATGCCCATTCTCTTCTCTCTCTCTCTCTCTTCCCCCCTCTCTCAAATAAATATATGAAATGAAATAGAAATCTAAAAATATGGAAATATTTTAAATAGAATACAAGTGGGCATTTCTTAAATATTCCTTGGAGAAATTCTCTTATCCAAGTGCTAACCAGACCTGACCCTGCTTAGTTTCCGAGATCAGACAAGATTGGTTGTGTTCAGGGTGGTATGGCTGTAGACCCTAGAGGAATTCTAATGGTAGGTTAGAATATTCATGTTAAAGGAGAGAGATCAATGATACAATTGTTGCTTTCTTATTTAGAAATGTGAGGTTCACCATTTGATTTATCTCCACTTACATTATTTGTGTGTGTGTGCGTGTGTGTGTGTGTGTGTGTAAGTGTGTGTGCGCGCAAATGTGGCAAAGGTGAGACTAAGTTTCAGCACAATTCTCTTCACATAGATCTTTGGAATATTTGGAATATTTGCTTGCCTCCATGCTGTCATTTACTTTCCCTTTAACAACTCCCAACCTAGTACCTTTATAAAAAAATTTTTTAAATTATTTTATTTTTGGAGAGACACAGAGAGTGACAGAGAGAGAGAGGGAGACAGATAGAGATGGGTGCACCAGCAGTCTCTCAGCTGCTGTGAATGAAATCCAGATGTGTGCGCCCCCTTGTGGTCAAGTGCGGCATTGTGCCCTTGCATCACTTTGCATCTGGCTAAACGTGGGACCTGGAGATTGGAACCGCTGGAGATTGTAACCAGCATTCTTAGGCTTAGCAGGCAGGCGCCTTAACCGCTAAGCCATCTCTCCAGCCCAACCTAGTACCTTTAAATGTACTTTGGCAACTAAACACGGCACTCCCTCATTGGACTGAGATAGAAGTACTATGCTCCTGCCAAATGACATGAGAGATACAATATTGTATCCTATCTACTTGATTTGTGAGTTCCCATTAAAATCCTTCTGGCATTTTGTGCGAAGGAAAACAACTCCAAAATTGGGTATATGATTTGGAAGAGAACATATTTCAGATCATTTAGTTATATAGCCATATTTTCCAGATCAACCCAAGTTTAGAGTCAATGATCTTAAAGAATGCAGAGAGAAACGAGGGAGGGTTGGTGTTTGAGTTCTTAACCCATTCTGTTCTGACAGTAGAGGGCTTCCAGGCTCCTGAGAGGGCAGGTGGGCTCTGCAGTGAAAAAGTCCTCTAAGTGGATGCTTAGAAGAGCTAGATGGGAGGGGCCAAAGAAAGAAGCATTTCAGAAAGAATGAGGAATGATGCTTGACATTCCCTGGTATTCATCTGAATAATTTTTTTCTATATTATGTTTTTTCCTTGTGATTTCCAATAACAAAGTACAAAAAATACAAAAAGTGAAAATGACTCCTCTGTAAATAGCACTTGCCTTGTGTACTATGAATTCTTCCATCAGGAATACAGACTGAGAGCAAAACAATTGGGGGAGGCAATAGTGTACGTTGATGAAGTGGTGCCCATTGAAATATACCTTTTAAAGATGACAATCTTACCAGAAATACTTTTTTTAAAATTCTTGTAAATCTGTTAAGTCAAAGGGAAGCATTTGTAAACTGTGTGCATTTAGTACTCCCTGTGCACCCATGGCCTTATTTTCCTGTCCTGACTTGGTAGTATCATTTCAAGTTTTAGTTTATTTGAGAGAAGAGAGCGAGAGAAAGAGAGAGAGAGAGAGAGAGAGAGAGAACAAGCACATCAGGGCCTGTAGCTGCTTCAAGCCAACTCCAGACACATGTGCCATCTCATGCATCTGGCTTCCATGAGTCCTGAGAAATTGAAGGTGGTTCTTTTGATTTTGCAGGCAAGTGTCTTAAACACGAAGCCATACCCCCAGCCCTGTAGTATGTTTTCAATGTGACTCTGGTAGGTTCCTTCGGCTGTTACTTGAGTGTGAGTCCGTGTTATAGAGGGTTCTTGGTAGCCACAGACGTCACTGAGAAATACAGTTACCTTGTTAGAGAAACTTTTTAAACCGCTGGACCCAAGCAAGCCAATATTGTGGTAAATAGGAGGACTGAAGTAAATGAATGCTTTTAACATGAGACTCAAGACTGTTAGCCTTGGCAGAAGAGCGACTGGGGCAGTATCTAAACTCTCCCTACCTTTTCTTCTTCTATGTTTTTTCTTTTCACCCCAGACACATTTTGCATTAACTGGAAGTGTATATTGGTAAGAACAGCAGATAAGTTTCCTGTGTTTTGGAAGTTGGGGTCATTTCAAAATTACAGCTTCTGAGGGTGGAATTTTATCCCATGAAGGGAGAAGTGATTCATGACTTTGCTATTTCTAAAAACCATAGCACAAAACCATTTTTTTCTTCATTTGTTAGGACAACTCTATATATGAATTCCTCAACTGCTAAAAAATTTAAAAGGGAACAATAAGCAGAAGAAATGGGTAGAATTTAATGTTTTCCCCGAAACCAGAAAAGTCTCTGAAGAGCTGTGTTAAGGAGAATATGAGACGGCTCCAGTCCTCTTGGAAGATCACTGTCTCTGTCTGTTTGTGACAGCTACAACAGAATGCCAGCGATTGTTGTTTTAGAGGAGGTGTCATTTCTTCCAGTTCTGGAGGCTGGGAAGGCCCAGGTCAAGGCACCTGCAAGTTCATTTGCCCGATGAAGATGCAGTTTCTGTTTTGAACATGATTGCTTGAACATGGTGTAGTCCCAACAGACTAAGTACTGACCCCCTATGGTAGAGAGGATGGAAGAGCCAAAGGACCAAACTCCCTTCATCACCTCTTCTATCACTGCCATGAGCTAAACATCTCCTAGGAGGACCAAACTCCCTTCATCACCTCTTCTATCACTGCCATGAGCTAAACATCTCCTAGGAGGCCCCAGCTCCCAGCATTGTTGCCTTGAATAATGAATTTCTGACACATGGGTTTTGGAGATCATATTCAGATGGTATAACAACCTCAGGTAGTCAAAGGTGGGATAAATTGAATATCAGAATAAATTGTCCACATCAATAAAATAAATTACTTAATAGGAAATCAAAATGAGAGGTACAATCTCTTTTCCATACAATTCTGAATAATCAATATAGAAATATGTTCAGTTACCTGTAAGGAATAAACAGTAAAAATCTAACAAGACACAAGATGCCTATCCAGATTTAGAGTATCCCCCCAAAGCTCATTACTAATCGTAGGGTAAATATTCACTGTACTGTATAGCAGCCTACCACAACACATTAACTCAGTCTGTAAATAGGATATTACTAATGTTTGGACAGACAGCATCCACTTTCTTTTAAAACGAACTGGGTGGAGATATCCTTTTTGTGGTGTTCCTACTAAAGACATCTAAGTCTTGAGGAAACAAAACCAAAATGAATAAGAAACACAGAACTATTCCAGAAGAAAGGTCATTAAAGAGACTAACTGAATTAAATAATCTTGAGATTTAACTTGTTTTAGAAAAGTAGCTAAAAAGACATTGTTAGGAGGCTGGAGGGAAGTCTCAGCAGTTAAGGTGCTTGCCAGCAAAGCTGAACGACCAAGGTTCGATTCTCCAGCACATACATAAAGCCAGATGCACCACTTGGAGTTCATTTTCAGTGGCTAGAGGCCCCGGCAAGCCCATTCTCTCTGTCTGTCTCTCTTTTCTCTATCTCTGTCTGCTTGCAAATAAGTAAATGAAAATTTTTTTTTAAAAGACATTGTTAGTTGAATATGAATAAGAACGTAAACTTTAAGTTAGACAAAAGGGTCATTCTTAAAAATCCTGCACTGTTGTAGTATCATAGAATGTTCTTTGTTTTGTGGAATGAAGATTGAGTGTTAAGGGATAATTTCAACTGATTAGCAAAGTAATTATCTAAGTACTTATCTATTATCTATTCATTAATCCATCTACTGCCTTTGTTTTTGTCTGGAGAGAAGAGTAAGAGTATGTAAAAGCAATTGTCGATAAATAAATGGGGGCAGGAAAGATGACTCAGCAGCCAAAGGTGATTGCTGGCAAGCATGCTTCAGGCATTCATCTGCAACAGCAAGAGGCCCTGGCATGAATATGCATGCGTGTGTGCGCGAACACACATACACATGTTGGGCCCTAAGAGGCCCAGGTGTGAGGCCTAGTGGAACTTTCTGAGCCTGACTAGAATTTAGCGACCTGTCTTTGGCTTACTTCCGCTTAGGAGTGACTCAGCAAGGCCTAAGCCAAAACTGCCTCCGCCCAGCTACTGCTGACGTGGTGAAATACTATTGGCCCCTACACCTTTTTTCCATCCTGAGACCCACCCTCTTTCTCAAAACTATATATACACCCTCTCATTACAATAAGACGAGTTCCTGCCTCGACAAGACTCCCGGCTCAGTGTGATTTTCTCTCCGGTGTTTTGAGGGGGGTCTGAGCGGCCCACACCCGTCATCCCGCTCAGCCTCAAGAAAAGCCACTGGATCAGCTCTTTCTTCCACTCTACCTGCTGGGGGGAAACCGGCATACACAGGCATACTCACACACAAACACACAGGCATACTCACATACACACACACACAGGCATACTCACACACAAACACACACAGAGGCATACACACACACACACACACACACACACAGGTATACTCACACACAAACACACAGGCATACTCACAAACACACACACACACACAGGCATACACACACACAAAACACACACACACACAGGCATACACACATAAACACACACACAGGCATACACACATAAACACACACACAGGCATACACACACATACACAGGCATACACAAATACAAACACATACACACAGGCATACACACACAAACACACACACACAGGCATACACACACAGGCATACACACACACAAACACATACACACAGGCATACACACACACAAACACACACACAGGCATACACACACCTGCTTCTGAAAATAACTATGTGAAACGTATGTAACTTGAAACTAGACATAGTGAATGGTGAAGGGTGGGCGGCGATTCCTTTCTTCTTTTTTTTTTGGTGTGTGTGTTGTACTATGGGATGTGGGTGTTTGTGATGTATGTGCGCATGAGTGTGCTCTGTGCCCAGGCATGGGGAGGCCAGAGGAAGCTGTTGGGTGTTCTCCTCTATCACCCCTTCACATTATTTCCCCGACAGAGTCTCTATCTGAACCTGGATCTCCCCATTTTTGGTCCACTGTATGACGCAGGAGCCCCAGTGATCCTGCGTGCTCATCACTGGGTTACTCGGGTTGCAGGTGTGTACAGCGTGCCAGGCTGGAGTTCAAGTTCAGCTCTTCTTGCTGATGCAGCAAGTGCTTTTACCCACTGAGCCCAAAGGATTCTTATTCTGATTCTATTTTTAAAATATTTTATTTACTTATTTATTATTTATTTATGACACAGAGTGAGGCAGATGAGAGAGAGAGAGAATGGGTATGCCAGGGTCTCTAGCCACTACAAATGAACTCCAGATGCATGGGTCTGGCTTTATGTGGGTACTAGGGAATCGAACCTGGGTCCTTTTGGCATCACTGGCAAGTGCATTAACCACTAAGCCATCTCTCTCAGCCCATGATTCTATTTTTTTGACTCATGAGTATGTATGTGCTGTGTATGTATGTATGCATGTTTATGTGTGTCTGGGCACATGTGTGTTTTACAGGTTTACACACTACTTACTACACACTCATGTATGTGCATGTACAGGCCATAGGACTGCCTTGGTGTCTCTTCAGGAACTCTGTGCACCTTATTTGTGACAGTCTCTCTTTAGCCAGAAGTCAGTGAGCACCAGCAATCTGCTTGCCTCCACCTTCCCTGCATTGACATTACAGGTGAGCACCAACATGCCTGACATTTACATAGGTACTGAGGATGGAAACCAGGCCCTAATGCTTGCAAGAAAATCACTTTATCAACTGAGCCATCTCATCAGCCCCTCTCTTTTCTGATTCTTGCAACTTTTCTGCACATTTGAAGTTACATAAAAACTGAAAGCTTTGGGCTGGAGAGATGGCTTAGCGGTTAAGGCGCCTGCCTGCTAAGCCTAAGAATGCCTGTTCTATTATCCAGGTCCCATGTTCAGCCAGATGCAAGGTGACACAAGGGCGCAATGCCGCACTTGACCACAAGGGGGCACACACATCTGGAGTTTGTTCACAGCCGCTGAGGGGCTGCTGGCGCGCTCATCTTTATCTGTCTCCCTCTCCCTCTCTCTCTCTCTGTGTCTCTCCAAAAAAACAAATTGAAAGCTTTGTAAAAACCAGTAAGTGTACAAATTATTTAAATAAAAAATATGCTAATAATTTGAAAGCTAGTTGAAATGGACATATTTCTTTATCTCACCAGTAACTAAAAAAAAAAAAAAAAATGACTGTATGAGATAGATGATCCCAAATGGTTTTTATGAAAACTTCTCATCAAAAGTTCAAGAGTACAATAACCCCAGGTTATCAACAGCATGTTCGAAAGTAAGCAAAGCTTAGAACTCTTGATGCATTAAGCATTCTATCCGCTATTAAAATCTACCTAAAGAAAGCATATGGGATGAAGTCATTCAGGAGTTTATTTCACAAATATGATAAAAATAAATATCAACACAGATTAAATAATTTTAAAGTGCACTTGGGAACTAGAAATGCTCTCCCTCGTGGACTCAGGGTTGGAGGCCATTACATGGATGGCACTGGGGCGTGCACCTGAGGTTTGCACAGCCTGCATACCTACTGTGTGCAATGTTGCAACGTAGTAGAATCTATTTAGGTGTCACTATGGATGTGGGCAGTGGCGACCATCTTAGCTTCTGCATTAATATATTCTTTCAAAATCTTGGATAACTTAATATATTATCTCATTGTAGAAGTTTTATGTGATTTATGAAGCTTTTGTCCCATCCCTTCATTTTTTTTCCTGAAAACCCCATTTAATCTTTGCTCACAAGCAATAAATAAACATACGATCCTAATTGCAGATGTTGAAAGATTGTAAATAAAAAAATCAATGGCATGAAAGATGTTGTTTTAACTTATGTAAACGGCATTTTTTTGTTTGTTTCCTTAAACTTTATTTTTACTTAGCCTTTCCAGCCTTTTATGAATCGCTATATGAGCATGGCTACCTTCCAGGGCACTTAAAAAGCTTAGAGAAGCCTTCCAATGTCTATGATCCACTGTACAAACAAATTCCTCGAGCGTTCCGTCTCTTACCATCAACACTCGTGGTGGGCAATGATGGGATTGGCCTGTTTGCTTTCAAGACAACAGTCTGTGGGTGGAAACTCTGCATAAGAAGTTCAGTGTTTTTTTTCTTTTTGTTGGTGTTGTTTGTTTGTTTGTTTGTTTGTTCTGTTCTCATGTGTACAAGACACATTTGGTGTCTGTTACTTTCTCCTTGCTAAGAGTCTTCATCTTTCTTTCTGATGATAGAAGAACATTACTAAACAAAAATCAGGGATTCTGCTGGAGTTTTGCAGCAGAATGCTGAGAAATATCTGTTAGGAGCAGGAGAGAACTTTTATCGTTGAGATGCAGCAGATAAAATGTAGCCAAACCAGGAAAATAAAAGCCCCAAACCTTTGCTTTCTAGCACTGCATCTACCATGATGTATCTTCTGAAAGCCACCCAAGTATAACTATTTATTTCAACCAAAGTAATCAAGATTAGCGTCAGCAGTTGTGACACACACACTGTTTGCTGAAGAACACATAGAAGAATTGCTCACGGCAAGCTTCATTAAGAAACCAGATAAAATTAGTCAAACTGATTATATTTCAAAACTCAGCAGCCGCTAAAATTGCCATTCAGGAGCTTCCAATTAACACAATTGGTCTTGTTCACAATCAGCTATTGTAATCTCATTAGCTTATTATATTTTAATCATGGTGATATCAGCACAGCAAAATGTATTTTATTTTGCATGGCTAAAACCTGGTCATGTTGGGTGTGTGGATGACCTGGCATGAAACGCACATGGGTCTCTGGAATTTGGTATCTTTCCCATTCTTTGGGAATAATTATCCTAAACAAGTGTCAGCCACGTATAGATTTTGCTTCCCCAGCAGGGAGAGAGATGCTGCAAACTGGCATCTAACTTGGCAACCACTGATGGGGGAATTCATTATATGTCTAACAAAGAGATTCACATCATTTTGCAATGGCATGTGGAGAATTGACAGTTTATGCAAGAAAGCGAAAGGCATTGAGGAGAAAGAAGGAAAAAGGAGACCGGTTTCTGGGAGCACATGTTTAACTACTATACACTCTTGTTTTACTGTCTTGGCTCATAAATGTATTCTAAAAATGTCATCATTGCAAAATCTCAAAGTCTTTTCATCTTTTGGGGTAGGAACAGCTGGCACATAGTTAGAAAGCTAGTGTTTCATTGATACCTTGTATGGCCTGCTTCAGTGAGATTATATTCTATTGATGGGAACTGGGGTATAACAGCCATCCACAGAAAGCAATAGGTTGCCCTATTTTCTGGCTGAAAATGCTGTATGTTTTATGAACTACCTCTATCTTGCACACCAGGGATGTGTCTGTGGCTAAAGCCATAATAGGATTTTCCTAAATAATATAAAAATACAAATATTCTGACCAACCAGCTTGCAGAGGTTGCTTATTTTCCAGCAAGCTAATTTAAAGCTGTTTTTACCTTCCACCTTTTAAGGATTTTCTTATTTCATTTTTTGCAAGATGAAGGATTTTTATAAAGGTGTCAGTGATCATGAATTGTGTGCTGTGAAAAGGAAAACAACAGAGGCTTTGTGCCAATAAATGTGCAAATCCTGGTTCTTAGCAGGACCCTACACAACTGGAAAGACCAGAGGAGGGAAGAATTCAGAGATGCACATGCTGGGAAGTTCAGAAATCCTTCCAGAGCACTGAAACCCTACTATGTTTTCTTTATTTTATTTGGATGGGGGGGGGGTTGTGGGGAGAGTATTTGAGACTCATTCTATCATCAAAAACAGCCACTCAGCTGTTTTTCAGTTCAGGGAATTTTCATGTCCATAAATAAATAAATGAGGAAAGGTACTCTTATAATTCCCAGGAGGACAAGTTAAATGAAAATGGAAGATGGAGTTCTTCTGTGACTATCATATTACCATACCTAAGCACTAAAAAGGTGAACGTTCATCATTATTAAAATCATTCAATTTGTGTCTTTAATTATAACTTTTGGGGGCATGAATGGCTCCAGAGAAATTAGTCTTCTATTTGCTCCATGAAAGAATTTAATAAGTAATACATTATGTTAACTGATTTTTAAAAATCCATTTAATTTCTCCCGGAATTCTATTTTAGGATGATGACTTCTAATGCTACAGAAATTCTTCCCCAGCATCTCATGCTTAGATGGTCATAGATCTTTGTTTCTTAAAACAAGAGTCTTGGACTTTGTATATTTATGATTAAACATGTACATTTCTTGATTTGTGGCACAGTCTATTTATCCATGTCTTAAGCAGCTGCAGTCTCCAAGTCCCTTTATGAAAAGCCACTCTGATGGTTTGAATGATGGTCCCAGGTTGCCTTCAAGCCATGCCTCCCTTTCTAATGGTGACACTTGCATATTTAGAGCTGCTCAAGTTGTAAAATCAATAAATCTCTTCTGGCCTGTCAGACTTTCAGATGAACACCCATGTGACCAGGGATCAGTATGGACTTCATAACAAAAGGAATTTCTTACCCTCCATGTCTATTGTGATGGCAACGGACGATTATGTTGAACACTCTTGGCAACAGCACTGGCAAGACACTTTCCAAAAGGTGTCTTTGTAAGTCCATCAAGAGATCCCCCAGCTGAATATAAGCAGGGAAGGTGGGACTGGAGGATTCTGCATTGGTTTACCGTTTCACATAAAGAAGTTTTCCTTCCTTCCTTCCTTCCTTCCTTCCTTCCTTCCTTCCTTCCTTCCTTTCTTCCTTCCTTCCTCTTTTTTGTTTGTTTTTTTGAGGAAGGGTTTCACTCTAGCTCAGGCTGACCTTGAATTCACTACGTAGTCTCAGGGTGGCCTCGAACTCACAGTGATCCTCCTACCTCTGCCTTCTGAGTGCTGGGATTAAAGGCGTGCGCCACCATGCCTTGCTCACATAAAGAAGTTTTTATAGGCAGATTACAAGTGCGTCAAATAGGCATATATATATACATATGTATATGTATAGACATATGTAACTTTATATTACATTAGAAGGAAGTTATCTGTAATTTTTTATATTTACACGTATGCATACATACACAATGCTACTCATGAATTTTGAATATTTACCATAAAAAACAGTCAAGTTTGCTTATTTCAATGCTAATCATGAGAAAATTCAGTCCAGTTTAATAACTGCCTTTTGATATTTGCTGCATAACATAAACATTTGTAAAAATGTCACAGGAAGATAATTTCTGTATCAAATGACAATGGTCATATAATATTTGTTGACATTTGTACAGAGAAAGTCCTTTAAATGGTTGAGTTGTAATTTTACAAGTAACAGCAAACTGTCCATAACTGAGATGAGACTGGGCTCAGAATGCCTTTGTCTTCCCTTCTGTGTTGTCATTGACTATGAAAGACACAAGCAATTAAGCACTGATTCAAATCCCGACAGCACCATCAATTTAATCAAGCTCCAAGAGGCTATGATATCCTGAGAAGTTCAAGTATTTGGTGTAAATGAAGGTTTCCGTGGAAGAGGAGGTGTCTCACGAAGAAAGAGTGAAAGTTCAGTGAAGGGTGACATCAATCTGTCATTAACAAACAGCACAAGTAAAGACGCACAACACGCATGGGCGGGACTTAGGAAACAGCAGGTCAAAAGTGGAAAAAAGTAAGAATGGAAGGGGTGTCATTAGGGTCAACAATGATGAGGAATGAAGTGCTAAATAACTGAATTTTAGCATGTAGGAGTGAGCTATAAGAAATACCACCAGGCAGATAGCTGGGCATGGTGGTGCACACCTTTAATCCCAGCACTCTGGAGGCAGAGGTAGGAGGATCACCATGTGTTCAAGGACACCCTGAGACTACATAGCGAATTCCAGTCAGCCTTGGCTAGAGAGAGACCCTACCTCAAAAAAAAAAAAAAAAAAAAAAAAAAAAAAAAGAAAGAAAGAAAGAAAGAAAGAAAGAAAGACCACCAGGCAGAGAAATGTCATGATAAAATTTGTATTTTAGACACATAGCTCTGACTGCAGGTAGAGATGCAATTTAATAGAGGCACAACAAAATATAAAATTATTTTAAAAATTTTTAATTAATTAATTAATATTTATTATTAAGTAGAACCTTTGTATGGACATATCATAGATTGGTACCATCAGAACCATGGAGGGATTGTTGGCTAAGAAGAGTCCTGGAGAGTGTGGGTGAAACCTAACACTGAAACATTTGGCTCTGGCTTGCAGCTCTTAGTACCAGAAACAGGTTACAATCCACATTGAGTTACTGATCTGAGAGACCTACGAGGTCCCCCAAACAAGACAGGCCTCTGTCAGAGCACTTGATTACCAGCCTGAGGTAAAAGGTTAGACACGATAGCTAAAGACACCACCAATCCAGCACATCAAGAGCTCCAGCTGAATCTGGAAAGAAGCCGGTTTCCAGATGGTTAACCTGTATAGTGCTAAAAAGTGCTACATTATCTGCTGGGGCAAAGTGGTTAACGATGTCATAAACCATCAGGGGGACAACACTATATGAAAACAGCCAGCCTGACAAGATGTAGACACCTGTGCAATAGTGGCACCCAGCCTAGGTGAGTAACCAATGGCTCTCTGATTGACTACGAGATCCACTCAATGGAAAGGAACCCATAACTGGAACCAAGTCAGAATCTTCTGGAGATTACAGACTCCAATGAGAAACTCCCACCAATCTTTGTCCAAATGGGAGGCTATACCCATCAAAATCTATGTAAATTAACAATGCCTATCCCCTTTAACCTGTCCTGATCTCACTCTCTGTTGGAGAATTATTTAAAATTTTAATAACTCATTCAAGACATGCAGTTAAAGCTGATGGTGGCACTGGAAAATAAGAATTGAGACATTTAGGAAGCAAGGTCGACAAACTGGGCAGGGAATTACTCAATGTTACAAATACAATAGGAGAAAGAATAACAGATTAGAAGTGGCCGGGAGGGAGGGACATAGGGATAGCAATGTTATGTTGTGAGTTGATTGAATTAAAGGAACACAGGACATGTGCTGGAGCATAGGATGGGTAATTGTGTTTGGAGTTTAAGGAGTGGGCAGGAATGAGTCATTGAATGGCACCTGTACAGACAAACACAAGCTTCCATTGTGGCTCCCTGTCAATACTATCATCACATAGGCAGAGACCCAGGCCAGTTTCCAGAGATGAATAATGCTTCAAATAATGGCAAGCATTTATTCCATTACCCTCATGGACATTTCCTCCAGTGAGACTCAACGCTATTTCTGATACAACAGTTACACTGTGAATGTCCACATCCTCCCATCCAAATGCAAGGTCAGAACCATTTTAGTGCTTGATGCCAACATGGACTTGGCCTTGCCGGGACACAAGCTGTCTTTGTCCTTGACCCTGCGCTCCACTTAGCACTACACTTTCTGTGACCTGCTCCATATGCCACTTCTCCTGCACCTCTGTTAAACTGGTACAACAGAATATGTAATTGTGCATATTTGATTGCATATTGATTTTAAAATTCGTTAGTTTGAATCATACAAAATTGCTATTTTTGCAACTCAGAATGAGGTAGTTTAGTTTTATTGGCTTCTCCTCAGCTAAAAACAAGAAATGTCCTTGAGCCTGTGAGGGGGAATCCTGTTCTTCCGTATCCTTTTTCCTAAAAAATTCTTCCCAGCCTCTACCTTGTTGAAGGGCAGAAATGTCAAGAGAAAGATCTAGTCTTTCTTTATATCTTCTTCCCCAAAAGAAGTCCCCTTCCTAAAATGCACATGGAATTCCTTCCTTTTCTGGAAACCTGGCAAAATTCCTGGACCCCTGGGATGGGAGCTAGACTAAGCAGCTCAGCCTCCATGCAGTAAATTCCCGTGAAAGACCCCAATCAGTGTTGACATATGAGTTCCATTTCCCAAGACCCCCTTCTGCCTTTCAACAGGAGTTCTGCATTCACTCCTCCTCTTAAGTTCTATAAAAATCTTTCTAAACTTTACTCTCTCTGATCTATAGATTTCAAAGTGGTGCATGCCTTTAATACCAGCACTGAGGAGGCAGGTCACTGTGAGTTCAAGATCAGCCTGAGACTACATAGTGAATTCCAGGTTAGCCCAGGCCAGAGTGAGACCCTATCTTGCAATACACAGACACACACACACTCGTATTTATAAGACAAAAACCTGGGTTAATGCTTAACCAAGATCTGAGAAAGACTCTGATCTTCTCATAGGCACCTCAAATTCTCCTATCAAAAAGACGACTGTTGGGCTGCAGAGATGGCTTAGTGGTTAAGATGCTTGCCTATGAAAGCCTAAGGACCCAGGTTAGCCAGATGTGCAAGGTAACATAGGGGTCTGAAATTTCTTTGCAGTGGTTTTCTCTCTAGCTGACCCTTTTCTCTCTCTCAAATAACTAAATAAAATATTTTTGAAAATTCGAAAAAAGATGACTGGCAGCAATTACATATACTTTGATCTATTTCTTTTTTTTTTCTTTTTTTTTTTTTTTTTTTTTGGTTTTTCGAGGTAAGGTCTCGCTCTAGGCCAGGCTGACCTGGAACTTACTCTGTATTCTCAGGGTGGCTTCAAACTCCCGGCGATCCTCCTACCTCTGCCTCCCGAGTGCTGGGATTAAAAGCGTGCGCCACCACACCCGGCTACTTTGATCTATTTTATGTTTCTAATACATTCGTGGTGCTTATTCTTTTAGAACTATACAAAAAGAAGATTAAGTATAAAATGCCACCATACTTTATTGTGAGAAATAGCACTGGATAAGTTACTGGTCACAAAAAAAAAAAAAAAAAAAAAAAAGAAATGTCTAACTGTAGAATCCTTTTGTGCATCTAATCTACTTAGGCATATATGCCACCTATCATTCGCTGCCTGGGAGGCTGGTACAGGAGAGCTGCTGGTTGTGGGTGTCGGAGGCTCTGAGAGTACCATGGCCGCTTTAGCTCCCTAAGGTACTTGTCATTAAACTACTCCTGCTGGGATTAGTGACAAGAAAAGATCCAATAAACCTCTGCAAGTGTGGATCCAGGATCTGTTAGCTCATTTGTTTATCCATTCAATTAAAAACTAATTATTCTTTTGTTCGTTAAATGGACATTTATCTAGTAGCCGCCATGTGCCCCATGTACTGTCTGGCTCACAGAGCTTGATCAGAGCAGCTGGGTATCTTTTTATGATACAGCTAAATATTACCAGAAATAATTCCTGGCCACCCGTCACAGAAGGTCGCTGGGAGCATTAGAGAAGTCGTACTAAAATTCTTGAGGTTCAGTCCTGTTGTTCCTGCACAACCAAGTGGGAAGGATTCCAGCTTTCCTTGGCTTCCCAGTCATCCTTGAACCACTTCCCAAGAGATTCTGGTCTGCTTCTTGCTCTCACATTTTTAGCACTTTCTGTTGGTGCTTAATCTATCATCTATATCTTATACACTAGAATGTCTCACCTTTGACACTACCGGCCTTTGGGGTTAAGCTAATCTTTAGGAGTCTGTCCTATACCTTGGACTACATTTAGTAGAATCCCTAGAGTCTGCTGACTCAGGCCAGACACACACATATGTCCCTCCATCCTCCAATCATGACAACCAAAGATGACCTCAGATATTATTGTTTCCCGAGGGACAGGGAGGAATCACCTCTAGGTGAGAATAGAGGTACTTTCCCATAAAATATGAGTCAAGAGCTTCTTATTTGACCTAAAGCCCCCAGAGGTATGTAAGTAAACTCTCTTCTCATTGACTTTTACCTTCATTTCTGCCTCTCACACGGAGCATATACTAGATTTGTGGGCATCAGGCTTGGAGGCAGAAGCTTCCCAAGCTATAATCCCAGCACTTCGGAAGTAGAGGCAGAAGGATCACTAAGCCAAAGTTAGTCTCAATTACATAGTGAGTTTGAGGCCAGCCTGGGCCATATTAAACTTTGTCACAAAACAAAAATAAGATACTCAAAAAAGATTTTTCTGCAATCCTTTTATAACACATAAACTATAAAGTCTATGAGCCATTTTCCTTTGTAACAGCATTATTGGAAGCTGGTCCCGTCTAGTATTTTAATTAGTGTGTCACCAGTGGCTGGCCATAACCTCGTCCCATGGATGATACAAGATACTCCAATTGAGAAGTGTCCACGAATTATCACCCTTAACTCGGATGATGGCATTTCATGGAGTTAATTCATTGTCAAAGCCCCTTTGCTCTCTTCTTTGTTAATGATTCCAAAATCACCCCAACACTAAGATCTCCAAGTATAGACCAACTGAATAATTTGCCTTAGCTTTCGAGGAGGACCAACATTCACTTCTGCACACTTCCCAGGGGTCTTTGGACTCCGAATTCGTGCTGCGTCTGTATCAGGAAGTCAAT
The DNA here is from genome assembly GCA_036365145.1 of Orientallactaga sibirica. NCBI lineage: Eukaryota > Metazoa > Chordata > Mammalia > Rodentia > Dipodidae > Orientallactaga > Orientallactaga sibirica. The sequence goes on along the minus strand of JAEOAD010000463.1, from coordinate 3,980,211 downwards.
TCATGGCCAAGGACCTGCCTTGGATCCTCCTCCTTTCATCTCCCACTAGGAAAACTAGGTTTTTGTTTTTCCTCGGGAAAACCAAATTAATTTGGAGTCTTTCAAAATCTTGGCATGTAAAATAAGGCAACAGAACCCCAATTTTGAGACTGCTGTGAATGCATTCCCTAGTTAAGCACCCTAGATATCAACACTTAATGGTATTCTCTAAGCTCAGCCAGTGAAGAAAATAGGGTTGTTATCTATCAAAGCACATTTTAGTTTCTGACAAGTAAAAGGCAGCATGGGGAATGCAGGAAGGCTGAAATGAAAGCCTAAAAGAAAACTCATAGAACATCTGGTGTCCTTTATCCCCCGATGGCCTTTCATAGGATGATATGATGAGCTCGTTCTGATTTAAGACCTGATGATTTGGTCTGAAAAACAGGAGGAGGGGAGCTGGATGCAGCCAGGCTGGCAGCAAACTGAGAGGCAAAATATCTGCTCAAATAATTGGAAACACGACAAATTTTTATGCGCCCGATGCCAGTGGCGTCTTAGTTTACCCATCTCTCTCGGCTGAATTTGTAACGTGCATCATCTTATGGTTTTTTAAAACTTGCCATCTCACTTATCTGAAGGGGGAAATTTGAACAAATCACTTATGATGGATTGCCTAATTTTCTGGGCTGAATAAACCAGTTTTATGAGATTGCTGATTCCTGGGCTATTATTAGTGAGCAGAAAAATTGATCAATTTTCAACCTAAAAGAAAAGGCTTACCGAATTATTTCATTTAAATGGTTTCATTATTGTAACCATAGCACTGGTAATGAGTATGCTAGGGAGAGGATGGAGAGAGGGTTTCATTGGGGAGGTTTTCCTTGCTTTTGCTATTTTCCATTCAAATGTTATCCTTGGCCTGAGTCATAGATTTCAGAAGATTAGTAATTGTTCTACAAGAAATCATCTTTGATCAGAAAGCCGGGGAAGGAGCAGGGAAGCAGCACTTCCTACCTCCAAAACAGGCTCAGTTTAATCAGTTGCAAATTCCTTGCTGCCTCATTTATAAAAGCCGGAAAATAAGGAGAACTGAATAGGACAGAAGCATATTTTTTAAATTACATGAATCATTTAAGGTTCATTGGCTGTGGAAGTAGTCTTGGTAATGAACAAGGAGGAGACTTCCCATTTGTTAACCTGAACCTTTCAACAGGGGGTTGCCTTAATGCATGCTGCAAGCTGCAGGGCTCTGATACAATACGACTCTACTAAGCATCCACACATTTTCTCTCAAATTTGAAGAACAATCATAAAATTAAAATGGAGGGTGGGGGAGAGAGCTAATATTTAAAAATGAATAGTTCAAAAAACTAGGACACATTAATTCAGATATAGTTTTCTTTATTTCTTCTTCCCCTCCTCCTCCTCCTCCTCCTCTTCTTCCTTTTCTTCTTCTTCATATTTTGGCCAGAAAAGATGTCCCTTTATGTTCTTCTCTTTTGCTATTCCCTCTCCCATACCACTCAGGCTTGCATCTTAGTGAATATAAACTCTTCCGAGTAGGAATAGCCGAGAAAGGGAGTCGTTCCTCTGTAAAGGCAAGAAGGGAGTTAAAAACTTTATGCGAGTAGACTTTACTGTGAAATGTTATCTTTTGTTAGTTCAAAGGTTTCCAAAGATATAAATTCTTCAGAACTGCCCTGAGGTGCTGGGGATGTAAATTGAATACTTTACAATTTGTAGACTGTTCCTGCAGTAATGTGTATCTCCTCTGTGAGTGAGTGTTTGGGGATTTTTCAATTACTAGAGTCTGAAAACTCGGAGATTCTTTAGGGCAAAAAAAAGATTCTTCTCCAAGTTGAGCCACTGATGTTCAAATTAGCTGCCAAAAGCATTGTAATGATCTGTGTTACAGATTTTGCTAAACAGGGAAAAATGGGCCGTTTTTATCAGGGGAAAAATAACCTCTTCTAAACCACATCCATGAATAACGGCAAAAATGTGTTATGTGATAGGTTAAAAGTGAAATAAATTGTTGGTATATGCTGTATATAATAGACTGATGTTATTTCCAAAAGACTCAATGAGCCTCTTTATGTTTTTTTTAGGGTGATAGCTTAAATATAGCCTCTAGGCTTATGTTAACAGCTTTTTACAAAATAATGAATGGAAGGGGGCATGAGAACTTAAAATTACATAAACTTCAGAATCACCCATAATATCCCCAGCTGAAAATAACTTGTGTGACTAAAAAATTATGATTTGAAAACCTCCATCTGACTCTGCCAACATTTTCTTATAAGCTGTCTCTTCCTTTCACCCCCAAATTAAGGATAAGATTAAGTTTCCATATTTTTTCCTCTAACAGAGCTGCTAAGCACTAGGGAAATGATAATATCAAAGGTCAACATGAAGGAAGAGTCACATAAATGAACAAAAGAAATAGCTGATCACTAACAATACCTTGAAGCCATCTTGATCTTCATGCAAGCACCAGCTACAGTAGAAGAATGAGGCCTTTTAACCTGCCGAAAAATATGGCCAAACCACCATCCTTTGAGTTTACTAGATGAGTGGTCTATTGGAACCCTACATCTGAAAGTATCTCTCCTTGTGCAATTTTAAACCCAAACCCACGAATCCTTAGAGTCTGGAACAGCTTGTTTCCAAAGTAGGTCAGATTTCCTCCTGTTGTCATTTCCTGCAAGTTTGACATACTCCTCACATGCAAACTGCTTCTGATGAGGGAAGAGTCACAAATAAAACATTCCTTAATGGGTGGAGAGACCTTGTCCCATTCAGATGCTCAGCAATATAACTGCACTGAAGGAATGGGTTTGATCCTACTGGAATGGATGACTTTTTTTGAAAGGCTTTGCTTATACTCAGAACCTCAAACCCTCCACTGGCTGTATACTTTTAAAAAATATTTTATTTATTGACTTATTTGAGAAAGAGAAAGAGGCAGATCGAGAGAAAGAGAGAATGGGTATGCCGGGGCCTCTAGCCACTGCAAACAAACACCAGACACATGCACCCCCTTATGCATCTGGCTTATGTGGGTCCTGGGGAATCCACCTGAGATCCTTAGGCTTTGCAGGTAAATGCCTTAACCGCTAAGCCATACTGGCTGCATACTTTTTGAACATCATGGTTTAGGAGAAAGAGGAGGAGGAGAGACAAAGAGATGCAATTAAGATTCAATGCCGCTTAATGCTAACCACTTCCAGTGTCAGGAAGGTAGGTTACAACTTTTCCATTTTTATTTCATAAATTCTTATCGAGAAGCTACTATGTTCCAAACAATAAAATGAATGGAACAGATATAGACCTAAAATTTGATCTTGGGAATTTCCATCTCAAGGACTCTATCATGAATGAAATATACTAAATAAAACTAAGAAGGACAGAGGGAATTGACTTTTGGGGAAAAATAAGGTTGGCAAGATTCTCAAGGAAGAAGGATATGTACATGGAGCCTTGGGGGTGAATGGGAGATGAGAAGGGGTCAGAGCTCGCGTCCTGCGGACAGAGAGTCCTGCAGAGAGGAGCATGTGGTGTGGGCATGCATGCTGTCTGTAGGGAATGGCCACATTTCATTGACCCAGGGGACAAGCAGTTTCGGAGTTGAAAGATGGAGGTGGTATCATTGCTGGCATATAAAACATTCCCCTAAAAGGAGGTTGTACTTACATATTCCCTGCCTCATAACTTTCAGATACCCATGTATCTGTAATGTAAAGGTTCTTGCTATGACCCAAGTTTATTATTAAAAATCACTTTCCCATACTAAATTAGTAGCTTTTAGTTACTTTTTTTTTTTTTTTTTTTTTTTTTTTTTTAATGAAAATGAGTTCAGGTCCAATTGACCATTCTAAGTAATCTCTTGGGTGTTCTGAGCACAAACTTTCCAAAGCTAAACAAACAAAAGCCCGTTTGCTAAAAGTCTATTTGTTGAATAAGCAGTAAGCTTAATGGTCAGTTCAACAAAAATCAATTTAATTTCCCTGAGGGAAACATTTTGTTGGAGTTTCCAAATAAGAAGAAAAAGTCAGACGCAGTGGCTCATGCCTGTAATCTAGCACTTGGGAGGCTGAGACAGGAGGATCATAGCTTTGAGGCCTGCCTGAGCTATGAAGTGAACGCTGGTGCTGCCTGGTAATCAGAAAGAAGGGAAAGGAAGGGGAGGGGAGGGGAAGGGAGGGGAAAGAAGAAAAGGGTGAGGCAGGGCAGGGCAGGGAAGGGAAGGGCAGGGAAGGGAAGGGAAGCGTAAGGAAGGGAAGGAAGGGAAGGGAAGGGAAGGGAAGGGAAGGGAAGGGAAGGGAAGGGAAGGGAAGGGAAGAGAAGGGAAAGGAGGGGAAGGGCAGGGCTAAAGTAGCCCAAGAAACTGACCATACTTTGCAATGAATGTTAAAAAAAACAAACACTGACAAGCAGCATTTGAAGAATTGAAAATACAATAACTAAACCTATCAGCTTTTCCTTGAGTGAATATTATTAAAGCATAAATGCAATTTCCATATTGATTAATAATCATGCAAATGTAATAGATTATCTTATTGATAGGATTTGGCCTAATATTTGACTGTAACACATTAACTGGCTAAATATCTACTTTGTGGTGGAAAGTTCAGTGACGGAAATAGAAGGGAAATGGAAGCTGTTCTGCCATACAGTTGGCAATGTAATCTCAAAGTCTATTAACTTTTTATGGTTTTAGAAGCTAATGCAAATCATATTAGTGAGCTTTTGTGAAAATTATTAAAATCAGTTCTTAATATTGCTAAGTCGGATCCTTTCATTTATACATTTATATCTTAATCCTGTACTCAGCCAGTAATTTATTAGAAATACACATAATTTGTAATATGGCTATATTTTATAATCACATTAGCAAACCAGAAGTTAGTTTTCTAAGTTTTCTAGAACACTTTAACCATATATATTGCCTATGTAAAGGGCAAATTATAATTTTATATTTATTTTATTATATTTTAGGCAGGAGTTCTCTTTATTCCAGGCTAATCTGGGACTCTCAGTGCTTCTCCTATCTACCTAGGCCTTTTGAGTGCTGGGATTAACATTTTGAGCCCTCAAGCTAGGCTTCAGTTTATATTTTCTTTGGTTTTAGTTTTTAAATCACAAGACATTGTCCCATCTCCAAGACTGGGTCATTGGTCGCCTCTTTTGGTTCTGTTGTTCATGTCCTCTGGCCCACAGAGCCATACTGAGCTCTGGTAGAGCCAGCCCAGATGTGCCGAGCAGCTGGGTTTTCTGGAGATGCCGTCTCCTCGCTGGACCGTACGAGCAGTGATGACGCAGGTAGAATCCTGTTTCTTAGCTTTGGTCTCTGCTGTCATGCAGGGCACCAGTGTGGCTGTGAGGGACTGCTCACCTTGAGCTCCCTGGGAGGGGAGGAGGAGGTGGCTTTCAATCGGGGCATCCTGGCAGGCCAGGTATCCTGGGAGGAGGGCTGGCACTGAGCAACTAGGCCTAATGATAAGCTGCAGCTGGTTGGGGCGCCTCTGTCCCGTGCAGCATCCTGTTTCCTGGTGAAGTCAGCAGCGAGCAACGACAGAGAAAGGCCTCATCTATCTATGAGGAAAGAAGCCACGTCGATGGCTCCCTGGTGGATGTAATTGTGCTCATTACTGCCATTTACATTTCATCACTGGATTATCACAAATGCCTCATTACTGCCCAAGAGGGTTTGCTGGGGACGACTCGCTAACTATTCATTCCTGACTCCTGTGTCACCACACTGGCTGATTGGAAAAGGAGGAGGGTGAGGAGGAGCGGAGACGGGGCAAAGGTGAAAAAGGGTCTTCTATCAGATTTGATTAAAGGCCGTGATTTAAATCGATATTTAATAAAGTGGCTGCTACTGCATCGCTCGGGCAATTCCCCATGCAGGCACAGCCATGGTTGGGGGCCCCTCACTGCCTGCTACACAGCTCAATTGGGTTTGTGTCTGAACCTGGCACCTGTGTCCCTCAGAACTGCTCCTCCAAGGTAATAGGTTTATGAACCGATGAACAGAGCTGATAACTTCTAAATGGATTAACTAGGTGTCTGCTGGTGAATATATCTAGCTAAAGGGAAAAAAAAGCCTGCATAAACAGGAGAGTGGCAGGAAGGGTTGATAGATACTGTGTGTCAGGAGCCCCACAGGGTAAACACTGGCTCAGAGCCTGCCATTCAAGGGCTCTCCCAGAGTCGGGCAAAGATACCAGCCCAGCTGCTTAGCAAGTCTGCAGGTGGCAAGGAGGACTTAGTTCTGGAAAAGGCTTCCATGGGGCCACAGGCAGCCAGGAATATGCTTGCACAGTCGTGCCTTTTCTGTTTCAAGGATGACAAATAGAATGCCTCCCCACACTATTGGTGAATGCCTTAAGGAAGATGTTAAGAAAGATTCTGAGGATACAACAGATATGTGCACAGGAAGCTGCAGACTGGTTGGGTCGCACTATCTCCTATGGAGAGAGAAGGGAGGGACAGAATGTGATTCCCTCTCTGTTGTCTCTTCTCATTCTTCCGCATCAGGCAATGCTGTCTATAGTAGCTAGTCTTCTGTATCCTATATAATAATGTAAATAAATGCCTGAATGAATACCTAATATCATCATATTAAAACACAGCTTATAATTTTATTCCAGTGCTCACCAGCCAGAGTGAAGTATGGGAAGATTTATTATGAATAAATCTAACATACTTAAACTTCTTTCGTATAATACAAATGTTAAACAGTTTTATTAGAATAAAACTGCAAAAGTTGAAATCAATGAAATGGCAAGTCTCTCCCACCCACCTATCTAGTCTTCACAAGCTATGGATTTTGGAAATAATGTCATTTATGTAAAAAAGGGGAAGTGAACTTAAACATATGATCCCAACACATATCAGGTCTTTGTGTGGAAAGTATAAAAAGGAAAGATTTGGCCTGGAGAGATGGCTTAGTGGTTAAGGTGCCTGCCTGACAAGCTTAAAAATGCCAGTTTGATTCTCCAGGTTCCACATTTAGCCAAACACAAAGTGACACAAGGGCGCAATGCTGCACTTGCCCACAAGGGGGCGGACATGTCTGGAGTTCATTCACAGTAGCTGAGAGGCTGCTGGTGCTCCCATTCTCTCTCTCTCTCTCTCTCTCTCTCTCTCTCTCTCTCTCTTTCTAGCTCTCTCTCTCTCAAATAGAAAAAGGAAAGATTCAGCACACACAATAGGAACATACATCACCACACTGTGTATAGTAATACCACACACATATAATAGTGAAATATACAGTGAACACAGCAGAAGCATGTATCAATCCATCATGTATAGTAACACTATGCCATGTAGAATAGTGAAAGACATAGTGCACACAATAGGAGCATGTATCAACACACCGTGTTTAGTAATACCATACCATACCATACAGAATAGTGAAAGATACAGTGTATACAGTAGGAACATAATTCAACACACCAAGCAGAATAATGAAAGATGCAGTGCATTGAGTCAGAGCATGCACAGGCATATCACGCAGCAGCTGAACCCACTCGGAACCAACAGATACGAAAACCTTCCTGAGAAGGACGTCTGCTTTCTGCAATTTGGTGAAGTTGTTATGTGTATGATGTATAACAGCCTAAGAAAACTTGCTGATTAATTGATTCTATATCCAATGTGATCAGGAAATAAGTTGCTTTAAAAATAATAAATTACAGGCCCAGTGGTTAAAGGCTCCTGCTTGCAAACCTGACAGTGCAAGTTCAGTCTCTGAGTACCCAAATGTACAAAATGATGCATGTTTCTGGAGTTCATTTCCAATCACATGAGGCCCTGGTAAACCCATATTTTCTTTCTCTTTCCAATTAAAACATAAAAATATTTTTAAAATAATAACTTATATAATTAAAAATGGCTTCATGGATTTAGACTACCTTTCAGGCCCAATGTGATCTTGTGGCAAGACAGTGAACAGTTCTTCTCCATTGTTATCTTGGTTGGATCAGGAGTCCCCTAGGAGACAAGCCTAAGCTTGTCTGTAAGGTGCTTTTGTACATGAAGCGCTCAGAGAGGACAGTGGCGCTGCTCTGGCGTGCCCCACTGTGTTGCCAGCCTTCATGGACATCAGCTTCACCAGCCTTCCAACATGGACCAAAGACCAGGGGCTCAGCAGGACGCCCCCAGGCCTTCAGCACCAGATCAGGACTCCCGCCTCATGGACTGAGCAGCTACCAGGGTCTTAGACTCACCAGCCCACAGACAGCCATTTAATGGACCGTGCAGCCTATATCCTATATGCTAATGTATCGCCTTTGTAATATATGCTCATTCTATTGTTTCTGTTCCCCCGGGAAACCCTGAGTAATACAATCATTTTATTTTCACATTTCTGTGTTCCATTAGCACTACCTCACTCACTCTTATTTTGTGATTTCAAAGTGTGTCTATGACATTACAGACAGCTCTGATATCTGCATGTTTTCAGTATCTATTCAAGAGAAGCTAAAACAGAACACACAATGCCAGAGATACTCATGAGAGAACTCTGTGATGCAGCTAACAAGTTTGCTGGTGTGGGAGAGCACGCATCCCAGGGCAGGGTCTCAAATGGTCTAAGTCAGCTGGACCCTGGATGTCTTCAGAGACAACCAACCAAAATCCCTTTGCAGGGCAAGGGCTCACATTAAACAAACAAAACAAGAACAAAAACAATAGAAATAAAGGGAAAAGAATATTCTGAATGTGTATACTCGAGATGATGTTTGGGTAATGACAAATCACAAATGTGACCACAAGGATGACCTCACCTAGTTGGCCACCTTATCTCAGTGGATCAATCCAATTGAGCTGTGCCTTACAAAGACCCATTCTAGTGACCACCTCCCAGTTGTGGGTCACCTAGATACAGCCTAATTGACTCACTCTATTGACCCTCACAAACCACATGGACCATCCAGAAAATGCTGGGACATCACATCTTATTCAGAGCACGAATACCCACAACTCACTCCTGCTTTGCTCTCACCCAACCAATTAGGACACCCTTAGGAAATCTGCTTGGGTCTGCATCCCACAATTCCTTGGCTCTTTCTCTTTCTCTTATACTGCCAGCTGGCCAGTTAAGCATATGTCCCCCAAAGACCCCTGTGAGGGGCCTGTCCTCCTCTCTGTGGGAACTATAACATGCCACCTCCATCATTCCATTTGTCTTCTCTGTACTTCAATCTGACAATACGCCCTAATCTCCCTTCCTGTCCAGTCTGAAAGTGCTTGTCTCTATAGGGAATATACTGGGTACAGGTCAGACAAGAGTCCTCATGGTATCCGCCAGTGTAAGGAAGCTCCCTGCAGGAAGGACTCCAGGTCACAGGTTGAAAATGTCAGTATCAGGTTGTAAGACGAAACAAAGCCATACCCTGTGAAGAGTGACCAAACCCACTTCCGGCCACCTCCACTCCAGCCCCACCAGTAAGGGGATAGAGCCAATCTTCAGAGAAACCTCAAGACTTAACTAGAGGCCAGGTGTCCTAGTGCACACCTGGCATCACAGCACTTAGGAGTCTGAGGCAGGGGAATATGAGTTTGAAGCCAACCTGGACTGCACAGCAAACATCAGATCATCTAGAGCTATATTTAATGAGACCCTGTCTCAAAACAAACAAGCGAGCAAACAGAGTGTAGGCAAATACAACATCTATGTAGGCATCAAGTAGAAAACACGCCTCAGACAAAGTGACCAATGACGATAGGGACACCAACACAAAGATAAGGTGTAAAATAAATATATGTTCACCTACAGAATGGAAGCTACATGAAACTATTAAGAGAGATTAGAATAATCAAGAACTATGCACACATAGTAAAAGTACAGACTATCATGAGAGAATGTGAAGGCCGAGTGCTGAAATAATTTAACTATGTTAAGTCGTTCTACTGAGGTTATGGTACTGGTATCTTATCCTGTTAAAGTTCCATGGGAGAGCATAACACTGTCATTTCTGGTGTATTAGGAATCAATTTAGGGGATGGCAAGATGCTTCTGTGGGAAGGTGGTTGCCTTCAAAACATAAGGACTGGGGTTCAATTCCCTGCTACCCATGTAAAGCTGGATGCACAAGGTAGAACATGCATCTGGAGTTTTGTTTGCAGTGGCTGGAGGCCCTGATGCACCCACTCTTTCTCTCCCGCTCTTTCTCTCCCGCTCTTTCTTTCTGTCTCCCTCTTTCTCTCTCTTGCCCTCTTTTACTCTCTGTCAAATAAATATTTTTTAAAAACACAAGAATGAATTTATTAAGGGAGTAAGGGTTAAGGAAATGTGGCACACTCCCAAATTCTTAGTGGAAATATCAGTATAAAGGATATGACACATTTTTGTCTTCCAAGCAATGAACAGGCTGTAATACACAAACATAAGTATAAATGTGTGTGTATATTTGGCCTTACATGTTCTACTTCAAATTTAAATTCAAATGTTTGTGAGACTTTCAGTTCATTGGAAAGAACTAGAAACAGTGGCAGATCAACTCAGATGTGACACGTATATTCCAGTACATATCACATGATCCTTAGAAAAATGACTAGCTACAAACTTGGTGTTGCAGTCAGGTTTGCATTGCTGGTAGAAATCACCTGACCAAGAATAGCTTTTGGGAAAAAAAGGTTTATTTTGGCTTATAGGCTCGAGGGGAAGCTCCATGATGGCAGGGGAAGTGATGGCATGAGCAGAGGGTGGACATCACCCACTGGCCAACATCAGCTGGACAATAGCAACAGGAGAGTGTGCCAAACACTGGCAAGGGGACACTGGCTATAACACCCATAAGCCCGCCCCCAACAATACACTGCCTCCCGGAGGTGTTAATTCCCAAATCTCCATCAGCTGGGAACCCAGCATTCAGAACACTTAAGTTTATGGGGGACACCTGAACCAAAACCCCCACACTTGGGATAGGAACTGTGTAAGCTAAAGAGCCTGGGACATATATGACACTAGGTAAAGGGAAATGATTAAAAAAAAACAAAACACAAAGGTGTTGTATGGAATGTGAAGAGGATGCTAATCTATTTCGTAAGGATTTTAATGGCCAAACTAGCAATCAGGATAAAGAAATATCCTATATGTTAAATATATGAATTCACAATCATACCGATATGCATTGGATATATGTCTATATGCACATAACAAACAGATGAACAACAAACAGTAGTAGCAGGGCATTTTATGATGATGTTCGATGCTCTACCCTGCATCTAAAATATCTCCCAAAGGCCTATGTTTTAAAGGCTGGGACTCCAGCCCGTGGTGATTTAGGAAGATGCTGGAAACTTTGTTGGATGGGAAGATCATTATAAGCCTTGCCAAGCCTCTTCCTTCTCCTTTGTACCTATCCCGTGTTGAGGCAAGCAGCGAGCTTACCATGTGCTCCCCACCCTGCTGGACTGCCTCACCACAAGTTCAGAAGCACTGGGGACAACCAACCCCAGCCTCAAACCTCCAAATCTGTGAGCCAAAAATAAACCTTTCCTCTCTTTACCTAGACTACCTTCAGGGTTTGTTATAGTCAAAGAAAGTTGACTGACACACTGTCAAGTGTGTCACCACACTATTTTGAAAAACAGTTAAGAAATGGAACCAAGAATTTATTCTACATTTCCTTAACAAAGTTCATTCATCAGAAAACAAAAGTTTCTCTTTATAAGTCTCCCAGTAAGGATGTTCCATTAGTGAGTTATCTTCATTAATTATTGATTATAGATATTTAAATGTACATATGTAGATCAAATGATACATATTTGTATTGACTTATTACCCAGAAGTTTCACTGCTGGTACAGATCGTAAGAAACTGCAATGTACTATGTACACAAAAGCTTGTTTTCAAAGGCTCCTAGCAACGGTATTTATAATAGTCTTAAGCTAAAAACAAAACACATGATTCACAGTGTTCGAACTTTAGTGCATTTACACACACCACGGATTCCTCAGAAATACTCAAGAAACACATTACTGATGCCTGCAACTACTTAGATGCTGTAGGAATTGTGATGCTTTAAAAAGTCAATGCAGGGCTGGAGAGATGGCTTAGTGGTTAAGGTGCCTGCCTGCTAAGCCTAAGAACACTGGTTCCAATCTCCAACGGTTCCAATCTCCAGGTCCCACGTTTAGCCAGATGCAAAGTGATGCAAGGGCGCAATGCCGCACTTGACCACAAGGAGGCGCATGCATCTGGAGTTCGTTTGCAGCAGCTCAGAGGCTGCTGGTGTGCCCATTCTCTCTCTCTCTCTCTGTCTCTCTCTCTCTCTCTCTCTCTGCGTCTCTCTCCAAAAATAAACAAAATAATTAAAAAAAAAATTTTAAAAGGTCAATGCAAGAGATCATATACTGTATGATTCCATTGATTTAATATTCTGAGCAGCGCAAATGAGGGACAACACACCAGTGATTGTCAAGGGTTAACAAGGGTCCTTTGGAAACTATGACGTCTGGGACATCTTGATACTGGTTATTGTCACACCAATCCAAATATGATAAAATTATACTTAAATACATAACCATATGCACATACATTAACACATGTAAATATATATGTAACGGGAACATTCAAATCAATTATATGGATTGTTAAATGATCAAGGTTTTGGCTTGGTTTTTGGCTATAGTTTTGTAAGATACCCTCACTGAAAAAATGAAGAGAACAGGGTATCTCTGTGGGTTTTTTTTTTTTTTTTTTTGGTAGCTTTTGATAATCTGTAATTATATCAAAGAAAAATTTCTGGGGGAAAAACGCATTCTTAGAGATATACAGTGTGTATTAAAAGTATAATGGAAAGTAAGAAATGAAGTAGCAAAAGTTAAGCAAGTTGTTTTCTTATAGGGAAGGAGAGAGCAATAATTGGAAAAGGGTCTATGTGGGTTCTGGGTAAATGGCATTATCGTTTTTCAAGAATGCGTAGTTGTTATGAGGGAATTCGACTTACATTATCAAACAAGCAGCGCACCAGTGTCACGTAGATTGCTGTTGTACTTGAGTTGTATGAAACAGTGAAAATAGTTTGCATGAAAAGGACTGAGATGAAATCAGGTAGCTATAATGACTGCTTGGCTACAGAGAATTAACCAAGTGTCAATAAATAATATGGCTGTAAGAAAATGTTTTCAGTTTTGAATTCAGGTACCAGCTTGGGAGCCATACCATGTAGCAAATCATACGTCCTTGGATATCTACCTTCCTTGGGTTTGGCATCTAGCTTGGCCATTTACTGTCTAACCTAGGCCAGTTTTTCCATTTCCTGGTCATTTCCTCCCAACAGTTAGATAGAAACAGTAATAGTCTTAAAAAATACCAGAATTGGGCTGGAGAGATGGCTTAGCGGTTAAACGCTTGCCTGTGGAGCCTAAGAACCCCGGTTCAAGGTTCGATTCTCCAGGACCCACGTAAGCCAGGTGCACAAGGGGGTGCACGCATCTGGAGTTCGTTTGCAGCGGCTGGAGGCCCTGGTGCACCCATTCTCTCTCTCTCTACCTGCCTATTTCTGTCTCTGTCTCTCTCAAATAAATAAATAAAATATTTTTTAAAAATACCAGAATTAATTAAGTAATGTATGTAATGTTCTTAGTGTACAGGATGTTGCCATTGTTTGGTTTTTAAAGTATTAGGAATTACTACTTGTAATAACAAGTCACTTACTTGTTGGTTCAATCAGTGAGTCTGCAATTCTGGCACACCCATAATACTATGCATAGCGTTAGCAAGCTTGTTGGTAACAGTTAAGCTAATTTAAACAATAAAATAAATATTTTTAAGACCACAAGAGAAGTTTTCTCTAGGACAAAACAGGAAGTGCAATGAGCAGACGTTCCTGGAGGGCCTCAGTGACTCACAAAAACGCATGTGGAGTTCTCATACAGGTGACAAGACCCGTCAGAGAGTCAGGGAGTGTGGTGAGGCTAGTGGCCAGGCAGGGAGAACAGTGGTGTCCTTCTTCCTCATCTGTCACCCGAGTACCATCTGCGGTCATCTTAGAGCATTCCTGTCACTAGCAGTGGGGCAGTTACATGCCACATAGTTCCAGAAAGGCCTGTCCTCTGTGGAAAGAGGCCTTCAGAGACCCACAGCCTACACACTATTTCCATGTCCCCCTCAGCTCACAACCACACAGTGCTGGTGCAATTCTGTCCACTCCCGTGCAAAGCCGTTTTCTTTGCCTCCACTGCCTTGTCTTGCTCCTCCATAACTCCTTCTACTTTGCAGTCTAAACAACAAACTCCCCACACTCTAGGAACTCCATTGAGATCTCAAACAAAATAAACTCACCCATGGTACTCACAAAAAGAATTCTATATTGTAGGGTGCATTCTTAATATCTATTTGATGCTAATCTTATAACTCCTAGAGTATAAAAGCAATACCCTCAAAGTTAACACTATAGGATTCAGTGTTAAAGAAAGAAATGAACAGATAGAGAAACCGGCACCCACCTCTGAACATGAGTATTAGTAGAAATTTTATAAATGAAATCACAAAGGGATGCAATTTTTTTTTTTGAGCAAAACACTCTCTTTGAGCCAGATGTGGTGGCACACTTCTTTAATCCCAGCACTCAGGAGCAAATATAGGAGGATCGCTGTGAGTTCGTGGTAACCTGGGACTAGAAAGTGAGTCAGCCTGGGCTAGAGTGAGACCCTACCTCAAAAAAGAAAACCTCTCTGATGTTCTATGATGCTGGAAAAGTCCACTCTCCATCCAACATGCCATTAAGACTGACACAAACAAAAATAAGGTGTATTCATGCCCGAGACATTCCTTCCCCCCGCCCCCCAAATAACTGACTGCTGCTCCCACAACACATAAACCACAACCCCATAGGGAATATCTGCAACCCTACTGAGGAGGGTCCCCAATGGAATGGAAGCAGGGATGAGGGAAAAGAGGTACCAACACATGATGTATCCATAAAAAATATACCGTTAGCAGTAATAATAACGAAAAAAATAAAAAGAACAGATATCTGAGCAACAGTAGCCTCGTGACTTTGCTGCAGGGAAAGCTTGGTCAAGGCCAAAAGGTTTCTTTGGTGACTATAGAAACAAACATGGATGCACTTTTTAAAAGTTGTCCAGGCCGGGTGTGGTGGCGCACACCTTTAATCCCAGCATGTAATGTTCTTAGTGTACAGGATGTTGCCATTGTTTGGTTTTTAAAGTATTAGGAATTACTACTTGTAATAACAAGTCACTTACTTGTTGGTTCAATCAGTGAGTCTGCAATTCTGGCACACCCATAATACTATGCATAGCGTTAGCAAGCTTGTTGGTAACAGTTAAGCTAATTTAAACAATAAAATAAATATTTTTAAGACCACAAGAGAAGTTTTCTCTAGGACAAAACAGGAAGTGCAATGAGCAGACGTTCCTGGAGGGCCTCAGTGACTCACAAAAACGCATGTGGAGTTCTCATACAGGTGACAAGACCCGTCAGAGAGTCAGGGAGTGTGGTGAGGCTAGTGGCCAGGCAGGGAGAACAGTGGTGTCCTTCTTCCTCATCTGTCACCCGAGTACCATCTGCGGTCATCTTAGAGCATTCCTGTCACTAGCAGTGGGGCAGTTACATGCCACATAGTTCCAGAAAGGCCTGTCCTCTGTGGAAAGAGGCCTTCAGAGACCCACAGCCTACACACTATTTCCATGTCCCCCTCAGCTCACAACCACACAGTGCTGGTGCAATTCTGTCCACTCCCGTGCAAAGCCGTTTTCTTTGCCTCCACTGCCTTGTCTTGCTCCTCCATAACTCCTTCTACTTTGCAGTCTAAACAACAAACTCCCCACACTCTAGGAACTCCATTGAGATCTCAAACAAAATAAACTCACCCATGGTACTCACAAAAAGAATTCTATATTGTAGGGTGCATTCTTAATATCTATTTGATGCTAATCTTATAACTCCTAGAGTATAAAAGCAATACCCTCAAAGTTAACACTATAGGATTCAGTGTTAAAGAAAGAAATGAACAGATAGAGAAACCGGCACCCACCTCTGAACATGAGTATTAGTAGAAATTTTATAAATGAAATCACAAAGGGATGCAATTTTTTTTTTTTTTTCGCAAAACACTCTCTTTGAGCCAGATGTGGTGGCACACTTCTTTAATCCCAGCACTCAGGAGCAAATATAGGAGGATCGCTGTGAGTTCGTGGTAACCTGGGACTAGAAAGTGAGTCAGCCTGGGCTAGAGTGAGACCCTACCTCAAAAAAAGAAAACCTCTCTGATGTTCTATGATGCTGGAAAAGTCCACTCTCCATCCAACATGCCATTAAGACTGACACAAACAAAAATAAGGTGTATTCATGCCCGAGACATTCCTTCCCCCCGCCCCCCAAATAACTGACTGCTGCTCCCACAACACATAAACCACAACCCCATAGGGAATATCTGCAACCCTACTGAGGAGGGTCCCCAATGGAATGGAAGCAGGGATGAGGGAAAAGAGGTACCAACACATGATGTATCCATAAAAAATATACCGTTAGCAGTAATAATAACGAAAAAAAAATAAAAAGAACAGATATACGAGCAACAGTAGCCTCGTGACTTTGCTGCAGGGAAAGCTTGGTCAAGGCCAAAAGGTTTCTTTGGTGACTATAGAAACAAACATGGATGCACTTTTTAAAAGTTGTCCAGGCCGGGTGTGGTGGCGCACACCTTTAATCCCAGCACTCGGGAGGCAGAGGTAGGAGAATCGCCGTGAGTTCAAGGCCACCCTGAGACTACATAGTTAATTCCAGGTCAGCCTGGGCCAGAGTGAGACCCTACCTCGAAAAACCAAAAAAAAAAAAAAAAAAAAAAAAAAAAAACAGTTGTCCAGCTGGGCCTGGAGAGATGGCTTAGTGGTTAAGCGCTTGCCTGTGAAGCCTAAAGACTCCGGTTCGAGGTTTGATTCCCCAGGACCCATGTAAGCCAGATGCACAAGGTGGCACATGCACCTGGAGTTCCTTAGCAGTGACTGGAGGCCCTGGCGTGCCCGTTCTCTCTATATATCTGCCTCTTTCTCTCTCTGTCTGTCTGTTGCTCTCAAATAAATAAATAAAAAATAAACAACAAAAAATTTTAAATAAAACAATTGTCCAGCGAAATCTTTAAGGCCTATAATGTGCAATAAGAAGACAGGGACCCATAGACAGCCCCGTGACTCCACATCTGCTCAGTTTGCCACTCGCCACCTTCCATGCATGCTACCTCTCCTCCTGTAGACGCACATTCTTGCCACCCTGGATTTCCTGCATGTCACATGCTGTGTGTGTTACACGCTTTCCCCATTTCCCCTCTTCACCTCCCAGCAGAATGGACCATTCACCTCCCATCTTCCCACCGTACATTCCACGTGGTTTATGGCCACCCATCACAGTGAGCTTACTGACCCATTACTTCTCTCCTTTCCTATTAAGTCCACTTCTTCCAGACATTGAGTTTCTTCAGAGCAGGAACCAACTACACGGATCTTTAAATGCCAGCAACCAGTACAACAGCAAACACCCAGGACTACACAGTCAACATGTTTAATGACCGAGGTTTAATAAATGCAGTTTTGATTAATTTTTTTAGCTTTGTGCTTCATTTCCAGGTATCAGTGAATTCCTCCTGAGAGAATGGACTCTAAATTATTTTTGTTCCAAAACTTTATTTATTTCAAGGAGAAAGAGAGAGAGAGAATAGGGGAGGGAGGGAGAAAGAGATGGCACTCATGGCTTCCAGCTGCAGCAAATGAACTCCAGATGCATGAGCCACTTTGTGCATCTGCTTTTTACATGGGTACTGGGGAACCCAACCTGAGTTGTTGGACTTTGTAGGCAAGCATGTGAGCCAATGAGTAATCTCTTCACTCCATTTCTAAATTCTTCAAATGCTTTCTTCACTTTGATTTCTGGGGGACATGTTGATATTTTGGCATAACCAGCGAGACAATGTGCACTGTCGCTGTTTAAAACGTATGGTTTGCTAGTATCCAAATAGTCCCTCAATCTAGTTTGTATTAATTATTGAATTATAAGATTACAGAAAAATATTTGAGATTTGTTATTTAATTATTACCGCTTTTGTTAAAAAACAGTTGTCCTTCAATATCGATAGAGGATTGATTCTTCCCTCTCCCAACCCACTACCAAAATCTACTGGATGCTCAAGCCCCATTCAAATGGTGTAGTTCTTGTGTATAACGTAGCACACTTTTAAAATCACCTTTATAGTATTTATAGTGTATAATTCAATGCAAATGCTATATAACTAATTGTTATACTTATTATTTGTGGGCAGAAAACCAAGCAAGTACATACGCATCTATCTAATACAGAATCAACCCTCATGGCCTAGCTAAACTTCCATTGTGTCAGGGGTGGAGTCAAGATACAGAGCTGGTTGACACGAAGGCCATCCATGCTATGTTTCCTTGTGTTTTGGGACAAAGGAAGGTTTTCCTATCCTAACACTGAGATCTGATAATAAGAAAAAAAAATGCTATACTGGAAATGGTTGAACTAGACTCCAACTGGAACAGGAAATAGACCTAGACATCATTGTCCCTTTATGGGTTGTTCATTGTCTCTTATGTGACATAACTGTCTGATATTTTGACACTGAGATTTCTGGGGAAAAAAAAAATCTAGCGTCCATACTATGTCTCGGTTTTCCTGGGTGAGTTTTGCTGGGCGTGGAGCCAACGCGCCCGAAGTGAGCTATGCCATCAAAGCACAGAGAAAGGCAACGTAAGAACTCCTTCCAGCTCTGTGCAACTGCTCTCCTGTGAGCAGAGTGGAAAGCAGTAGTCAAGATGTATAGGGAAATTACCGTGGATTTATTTACAGAAACCATTTATGTTGAACTAGCAGTTTCCCATTGTGTCAGCAATTTTCTATTGCATTTATTTGTTACTACTGTACTTGGCAAGAGTGCAATCCTATTAAACCTGTACAATCCATAACACAAAATTGTAATCATTTTCTATTTTATAAAATAAAAACAATGGTGAAATTTGTGCAATTGTTGAGTCCTAATAGATTTTTTTTCCTGACAAAAATGCATAGTCTTGGGCAAGCCAGTTCCAAATGTGCATTTCAGTTCTTTTTCTATCTTACTTCCAACGTTTTCTCTTTAGCTGATTTGAACGATGACTTGTCTATGAGTCTGAACTTCATGAATCAAACAAGCTCTGAAGTCAGGATTTTATTTCTTTCCTCAGAACATTGGCTCAGCTACATATTCCACAAACCACCAATCCACAGGCATATCATGTTAAAACAATGAGTTACCGGTATTTTATAGAATGGCATTGTCTCCAAATAAGAATCGAGATTTAAATTGCAATAATTCTACTGGTAGCTGTTACTAGTTCTCCCAGCCAGACTCCGCCTACTTTTGCTGTGTTCTGCAGTCAGTCCTGGTGAGCTGTGGCTCTGACTTGCTGAAGGAGGTCAGACTCAGCAGTGAATGGCATGTGCAGTGAGCCTGACTCTCTCATAATGTACCAGATATTTCTGATGCAAGGCCTGGAAAAACCATCTCAACAAAGCTGTGGCATCACCCCTAAATCCCCCAAATTTGGCTTAATCCTCATGGGACATGACTTCTAGAGTGGACGTGTTTGACACGCCCATTTCACTGCTGGGCCTGGAGTCCTTCTCCAACCATGATAACTTCTTATCACACCGACGAAGGATCCGGGTTCCTTGTTCTTGCTCTAAAATTGTGTAACTAAGAGATGGGAAACAGAACTAACTTCATTTGGCAGTAATGTTCTCACCTTAAAATGGGTCAATAAGGGTGCTGGAGAGCTGGTCAGCGGTGAAAGCTCTTGCTTGCCAAGCCTGATGGCCTAAGTTCAGTTCCCTAGTTCCCACTTAAAGCCAGAAGCACAAAGTGGTGCATGCATCTGGAGTTCATTTGCAGTGGCAGGAAGCCCTACTGTGGCCATATTTTCTCTCCCTGCCCACCTCCCCCCTCTCTCTCTCTCTGCCTCTTTCTCTGTCTTCCTTAAATAAATAAAATATTTTTAAAATGAGACAATAATGCTTTATTTGTTATGACTATTGTATGTCATGTAGATCATACACACACACACACACACACACACACACACACACACACATATATATATATATATATATATATATATATATATATATATATATGGTATGCACACAGAAGAGTAAGTAAGATGTAGGAAGCAGTAGTTTCTAATATGTAATGTGTGCTTAATTCATGGTTACTGGATTAGTTCTATGTTGTTCTGTTAAAATACCCACTTTCTGGGGTGGGGGAAAGGTTTATTTCAGATTATAGTTAAAGTTATAGTCCAACAGGAAGGGGAAGGCATCACAGTAGAAGCGTGAGGCAGCTGGTCACACGGAGTCTGCATTCAGGAAGCAGAGAGCAGTGGATGCTGTGAGATTTCTGCATTTTATGAATTGCATGAGCTCAGCTAATTGAACGGCATTGCTCACAGTCAGGGTGGATTATTCTGCCTCAATTCACCTCGTCTCGAAATTCTCGCACAAACATGCTTCAAGATTTCTCTCCTAGGTGACTTTCAACCCTGTCAAGTCAACACTCAGAAGTAACCATCACTCACTTTGGGTAGCGTCACTGTCACTGTCACCATTACCAGCCTCCAACCTGAAAGTTGTCCTCTGACCCCTACATGCCGTCATGTGTGAACCTGCATGCACGTGTGTAAGACAATAATGCCAACGACTGCCTCTTCAGTGGGAAGACAGTGTCCACTACAGTAAGGCAGGACAAACAAGAGGACAAGGAAAGGAAAGCATGCTGATGGGAAGGAAGGAGACAGATATATTTCTGTATGCAGATTACATGAGGCTCAATAGAGAAAATCCAAAGAAGCATAAACAAACACCTACCTTTTAGAACCAAAATGTGAGTTCAGCCGGTTGGAAGATATAAGTCTTAGCACAGAAATCATTTGCATTTTATACGTCAATCATTAACATGCAGAGGCCAGAATACAAATGCTCCATCATTTAGAATTGCTCCAAAGAAAAGAATGCGCTCAGATATAAACCCAGCCAAGCATACAAAGAGTGCTCATGATGGGTACGGCTGGAAGAAAGGATGCGGAGCGGACATACAGAGACCGTGTTTGCACATGGAAGACTTGGCGTAGGACAAACGGGACTTGCCTCCAAATTTGTCTCTCAGGTAAGAGAAGTGCCAGCCAAAATCCTGAGACAGCAAAGGAAGCTTATTCTAATACCAGTGGAAAGTCACACACCCCAAGATCAGATGAAACCACTTTACAGCGTTTGAATAGGAATAATTTCTCTAGCAATATGAAGTGCCACAATGTACCAGCTGTGGTCAAGACGGTTTAACGCTGGTGGGAAACACATGGATTTTATACCAGAAACAGGGCCATGCAATTATGTCTGACTGATTTTGAGCAAGGCTCAAGTAATGAAAAAATATTCTTAAAACGATAGTAAGCCAATTTGATATCCACCGGTCAAAAATAACAGAAAAAAAAATAAAACAGAAAACAGAAAAATCCCTCTTCTATAATATCACATTTAAACAAAACTAATCTGAAAATTACAAACTTCAACAACAAATATATAACAACAAAAGATTCTGAAAGACTGAGAAAAATCTTAGGGAAATAAGCTTAAGTAAAAAGAAAAGAGACACTCCTTTAATTTGAAAGTATGCAAAGAATACAATGTAACAATTCTATCAGAAGATGTAGAGATGTAAACAATCACATTGTTAAAATTATTAAAAGATGTTCAACATCACTAGTCATTAGGGTAATACAAGATGATCATGGAATGGAGGATGGTAAGGGTCTGGCTTTAACACTGCTAAGCCCACCCCCAACAACAAGCCTCCTTTAGCAAGGCTCCACAGCTGTAATTGCCACCAGCTGGGGACCAAGCCTTCAGACACATGAGCTTATAGGGGGCATCTGGTTCTACTGGGTTGCAGCGGTGGACTGTACCGTGGTAATTTGAATGGAAGCAAGTACTAAATAAGCAACAGGCAGGGATAAATTATACTACAGAAAAGAGCAAGGCAATGGGCATAGTGCATATATCTATAACCCCAACACTTAGAAGAAGGCATAGACAGGATTAGAGCCTTAAGTTTGAAACCAGACTGGGCCACATAGTGAGTGCTATGCTGGCTATGGCTAATAGTGGGTCCCTGTATCAAAAAAGAAAAAACAGGGCTGGAGAGATGGCTTAGCAGTTAAAGTGTTTGCCTGCGAAGCCTAAGGACCCCAGATCGATTCTCCAGGTCCCACGTAAGCCAGATGGACAAGGGGGCACACGTGTCTGGAGATCATTTGCAATGGCTAGAATCCCTGGCAGGCCCATTCTCACTCTCCTCTCTCTGTCCCTCTCTCTGTCATAAATAAAAAAAAATAAATAAATAAATAAATAAATAAATAAATAAATAAAGGACATGCCATTTACATGAAGTTGACATATATTTAAAAATACTCCAGGTACCCTGTCTGATGTCAGGATGGGTGATCCTTTCGGGAAGGAAAGGAAGGAACTGAGCAGGGCAGGCAAAAAAAGAGTGTCTGAGTCTGGGAATATTGTGTTTTATGATCTAAGCGCTGAGTCCAGTGGGTGGGCTCAGTTGGGAAAATATCCCTGAGATGCTCAGTTACAGACTGATTTTGTGTTTGCTCTGTATGAATTAGGAAGGGTTCTTTGGAGACACAGTGGGGAAGAAGGCACACCATGGGCTTCAGGTGAAGATTCACTCTATGTCTTCACTGTGCCACTGGGTGACTTTAGACTCATTCTTCGAAAACCATTATTCTCCATCTGAACCCCTGATGGATAACATCCACAAAAAATGCCATTGTTTAGGTGGTTGCTTTTGCTGTTGTTTTATCTAAACCCGCCATCTTTCTGGGCTGCTCCCCTGACTCAGTGAGCTACATTCATTTGTTTTTAGTGCAGCATTACGTAAGATACAGTCATATATTGTAGTGCCAATATCCAAATTTTCGTCTCTTAAGAATTGTTATCCGCCAGGCGTGGTGGCGCACGCCTTTAATCCCAGCATTCAGGATCATCATGAGTTCGAAGCCACCTTGGGATTACATAGTGAATTCCAGGTCAGCCTGGGCTAGAGTGAGACCCTACCTTGAAAAACCGAAAAAGAAAAAAAAAAAAAAAAAAAAAAAAAAAGAATTGTTATCCATTTGGAAGGACATATACTAAATAGTTATACTTAGCAAGACCAGATGTTATTTTGGAAAAAAAAAAAATCAAAATCTTATGGGAAAATAGAGAAGAAATATCTGATAATCCAGAGGATGACAGAAAGATATCCCAGAGTAATGAAGGTTAATTTTCACAAGAAAAATATTAAGAGTCCTCAAGTTGCAATGTTGTGTGTGCATAGGGTGAGGTGGGGAAAGACAGCCTGTTAATTAACTCTGAATACCTTATTGGGTGAAGTTTGGTGCTCTCAATGGACAAATCTGAGACCCAGCATATGAATAGTAGAAGAAAAAAAAAACAGCATTTTTAACTAAACTTATTTAAAAAAATATTTTATTTATCTATTTGAGAGAGAAAAAGAGAGGAGAGAGAGAGAGAGAGAGAAAATGGATGGACAGCACCTCTAGCCACTTGCAAACGAACTCCAGACACTTGTGCCACCTTGTGCATCTGGATTCATGTGGGTACTGGGGAATTAAACCTGGGTCCTTTGGCTTTCCCAGCAAGTGCCTTAACCACTAAGCCCTCTATCCAACCTCCAGTAAACTCATTTTTAAAGAAATAGACCTTCCAGACATTAAACTAGCTTGTTGAATATTTAATTATAGTAGTTTTCCAAACCATCTAACCTCAAGACCATTTAAGCCTAAGAAGGGATTGAAGCAAATCTGTTCGATTTGTCTGTGGTCAGGATCCCATGATTAGCATGGCTAATTGCACTGCCTGTGGAGCTCAGTGAGCAGTTAAAGCGGCAGTACTTTTGGTCTGTTCTGAAACAGGGTCTCATGCAGCCTAGGCTGGACTCAAGCTTGCTATGGAGCTGGAGATCACCTTGAACTCTAGATCCTCATGCTTCCATCTCCCAAATGCTGGATTCCAGGCTGTTCTGTCAGGCCAAACAGCTGAAACTATTTCCAAAACCTACATTTGAGTGACGGTCTGTCAGTGGATAGTATCCATGTGAACAGGGAGACTCGACTATATATATATCATTCCTAAGAATGTCGTAAAGCTGCGATTTATTTCTAGCATGAGCTGGGTTGTAGTCAGCTGAATGTTGCTGGGCTGAACATCCAAATCAGGCATAATTTAGAGGAGCAAGGGATTTATTTTAAGTGGATAGATCCAGGGGAAGTTTCATGAAATGTCAGAAGAAGCTGACTCCCATTCATAAATCTAAGCAGAGAGAGAAACCAAAACAGCCAGCAAACTTCGTGCTAGAAATCAAGTCTGCTTCCTAACACACCTTTGATAGGAGACAGAAATTGGCTAGACAGTCAGGATAGCCGAACCCCAAAAGCGAATGTTTTTTTTTTTTCTTGAATAAAAATAGGAAATGTCTCTAAGCTTGTAGAAACCCAGACTTTACCTACTCCAGGAAAGATTTCTAGATGAAGCCTGCAGCCTGATCCTTACCTAAGATTACAGGAAACACTGGAAAATCTGGTCTTGGTCCATAGTAACTTGCTGACCAGGTCTTTCTCACATAGCCACTCCTCATAAAAATCTGGATCTGAGTCTCGAGGTAGGCTTCTCAAATCCCCTCTTGCATACCTTGGCAAGAGCTCCACCTTGCTCCTTTCTCTTATGTTTTAGGCTTAAATCCCTTTCTCTTCATTCCCCTAAAGCTTTCAGCTATAATAAAACCTTCTGAACCTTATTCTCTGGTTCATGAATTTCTATTTTCAAATTCATAGGACAAAGATCCAGGAACACCCCAAGCTATCAGTACATTGGCATACAAGGAATCCCAAAATCCCGTTTCACCTTGGGTCATCTCACTGTGACACCTCCTCCAGCCAGGCAGCTGGAGACAAGCTTAAATAAAACACCTGAGTCTATGAGGAACACATGTTTAAACTACCACAAGCCCCTACCACATTCTCAATCATGATTAAAAATCACTTTATTTTCTTCCTGTGCACAGCTACCTTTTCTCTTCTTCCCTTTGTAGCTGGAATTATTTACTGTTTGGTGAAACCCAACAAGACTGTGCTTTCTGAAGATGTTCCGTATGGTTAAAACTCGGAAATAATGGAAGACCCTGAATGCTCTCTGTTGTATTCGCATGGAGAATGTAGATGCTTCTCTAAACAGGGAGGTGCTCCTTACAGATTGCTTCGCATCTGCCGTCTGTGAAGTAGAGAAGAGAGTCTATTTGAATGTCAGTTTTCAAATGTTTGGATCCTGGCTGATGAGTAAGTGGAATAAATAGACCTGAGGCATTGTGAGTGTGTCCTGTGAAGCATTCCCTGGGGAGATGTGAACACGTGTGTTCACCCCACATAGGGTACAGATGACAGAACAAAGTGCGATTGCACCACAACGAGTTTTGACAAACCAATGAGTTTATTGGGGTTATGTACACACTGAGGGATGTGGATGCTTATAGAAGCATGGGTGACTGAAAGGTAGCTGTGTCACCAAAAAGTCCCCTCCAGCCTAGGTGATGACTCACGGAAGCTGCATCTCATGAGCACACTGCCCAAGCGGATTGGTGGCTTGGGTAAACTTCCTCATTCTCCAGTAACTCCAAGCAGTTGGTTACCATTTGTATAACTTTAGAAAAGGGTCTTGGGCTAGAGAGATAGCTTAGTGGTTAAGGCACATGTCTGCGAAGCCTAAGGACCCTGGTTCAATTCTCCAGGTCCCACGTAAGCCACATGCACATGGTGGTTGCATGCATCTGGAGTTCCTTTGCAGTGGCTAGAGGCCCTGGCGTGCCCATTCTCACTCTCTCCCTATTTCCCTCTCTCTGTCTCTAGTAAATAAATAAATAAATAAATAAATAAATAAATAAATAAATAAATAAATATCTTTAAAAAATAAAAATAAAGTCATGGCTAAGAGCATGTTTAAAAAAAAAAAAAGAAAAAGAAAAGAGTCTTGCCAACTTTCTCAAACTAGATCTCCTTATTGTCTTGAGCCTCCCTCTTTCCCCCAGGAGGGAACATTTCTCAATCTTCTATCTCATGTGGCAGTCATCCAAGTTGGGTCATTTTATTTTTCCTTTTTCTAGCAATAGATTTATTCAAGCTACTCCCCGAACATTTCTCTTGGTCCAAAAACATGTGTGGGAAGAGTTTAGTGCTCATACTTTGAGAGCAAACATTCCGCTGTGGCGGGAAAGCTCAGCAGCTGACAGTCCATGGTGACAGTGTACAAGTTGGACTCCTTAGCTGGTCACTCCCCAGCTAAACAGAGACGAGAGAGAAGCGTGGCTGTGTTAGAAAACCTCAAGGCCTGTCACCCTTGACACTCTTCCTCCAGCAAGGCTCCACCTTCTAAAGATTGCACAACTTTCTAAAACAGTGTCACCCAGTGTTCAAGCACATGAGCCTGTGGGGACATTCTATATTCAAGCCATAACCCAAGTGTTTTTTTTTTTTTTTTTTTTTTTTTTTGGCGAGGAAGGGTCTCACTCTGGTCCAGGCTGACCTGGAATTAACTATGCAGTCTCAGGGTGGCCTCGAACTCTCAGCGATCCTCCTACCTCTGCCTCCCGAGTGCTAGGATTAAAGAGGTGCGCCACCACGCCTGGCTCCAAGTGTATTTTTAAAATAACCAAATTCAGTACAAAACTTGGCTTGGGGTACAGTTAGGACTTTGAAGGTAATTTCTTCTTCATGTCCCCTTTTAAGTACATGACTGACTCAGAGATTAAATCCTCAAAAGTACCAAGACCTTAATGGTCATTGTATTCAATTCTTTTTCCAGTTTTTAATATTTCCTTTTTTTTTTTGGTTTTGTTTTGTTTTTGTTTTTTGTTTTTCAAGATAGGGTTTCACTCTAGGCCAGGCTGACCTGGAATTCACTATGCAGTCTCAGAGTGGCCTTGAACTCATGGTGATCTGCCTACCTCCCCTCCCAAGTGCTGGGATTAAAGGCGTGCACCACCACGCCCAGCTTAATATTTACTTTTTTTTTTTTTAACTTTTAAGAAATTTCAATATCTGGGTTAAAATATATTGGAATTTTTGAAAATCCTGACCTGGATTTTTTTTTCTTTTATGATAGTGAATACAAATAAGTAATAAGGACAGAAATACAATAATCAATATGCAATTTGAAAATTCCATTTTCATTAAATTTTCCTTCTGTGTGGCCAATTATGTTGTGTTTTTTTTATACAAACACACGCAGATATATTAAGTATCACAACAAAATACAATCTCCCTTTGACACATAAAGTAAAATTTATGAGGCAATAGGTGACACAAAGCATTATTTTATCTTTAAGATTGGCGTCTACAGAGTTTGATTTGGCCAGAATGACTGGTAGATTTGAACTAAAAAAAGAAGAAGGAATGGAGAGAAGGAACAAGGCAGTGGAGAGAAAGAGAGGAATACAGGGAAGAGAAGGAAAGGGATATGGAAAACAGAATGAAAAAGAAAGAAAAACTGGCAGATGTCTGTCGGAATCACTCTGGAAGACAGGGCAGTCAAAGGTCCACTGCCTCCTCTTGGTTTTGTGGTCAGGACACAAAAGGCAACATGAAGGTGCTGCGTTTGTACTCTAAAAATCTATTGTAAGTCATATTAATTGGAAACATTAGCAACAAGTGTTTTCCCCGCTATACATTTAACTTACAGCATTAAAGCTGCCAGTCTAAATATCTGACTGCTTTCCTCTTGCGGCCGAATGTTTCACCACAGCACATTTAACACCAGCCAGCCTGACCTTGTTTGACTATATTTCTTATTTTTTAATGAATTGTTATGCAAAGCAAGGTGTGTGAACACATGTTTTTCCTATTACTTCTCTTATATACTTTAAAAACACTTAGTCTGTACTGGTAAGTCTCATACGGAAGAAATAACATTATTATTCAGGGCCTTTGCAGACATAGATGCTATGAATCATGTGTTAACACGATAATTGTTTCCACACACCTATACGCAACCCACAACAAGGATTATTAAAACAATTTAAGAGACCCTAACCTGAATATTTTTTTTTAAAAAAGCAAGCAAACTATTTGTAGCTACTTGCTAAATGCCACCTAAATAGAATTACACTAGTAAGTAAGCTCTTTGAATGGTTGTTCATGCTAATGATTTCTTCCCCCTCTTTCTGTCTCTCTCTCTCTCTATGAGTGTCTCTTCTTTTGTTTATTTGATCTCTGTCTTAAACTTTCATACACAATTATAACTTTAAAGTGTATATAGTTAGGACAAAATGAGCTAAGTGAAAAGTGACTGAATCCAACTAAAATTCAGTATATTTGTCCCAGGTTCTAAAACGCTTCAGGTCCTGAAAATTGTGGTAGACAAGGAAATTCTAGAGCGTTGTCTAGTTCATTAAAATGCAAAACCCCTGCAACTTATCCCAGTCTCCTGTCCCTCTTCCACCCACCTTCCCTTATGTTACTAGGAAAACATGCAAAGGCCTTTGGGTCACCAAGACGACCAGGTTTCTCAAAAAGAAAATTAGAGTTTCTTAACTAGCAACATATGAACGTGGGCAGTATAAGCTTTCCTGGGTAGAATTTGAGCCGCAGCACCTCCGGTCCAAAATATCAATATTACTAAAATACACATTGTCTTAAGATACAGGTAAAAGCATGCCATTAAAATGCATAATACTCAGAAAACAAATCAGGAGCAGGTCTCTAGATATGAAATTATTTAGTTACTCAAGGGAAACTTGACACAGTCATTTCAAAGACATAACAAATGCCATGTGGGAAACTCATTTAGTTGCCGATGGAACATTTTGGGTTCTGTTTCCATTCTCAATTTTTTTTTTTTTTTTTTTACTGTGACCAAGACCAGGTTAGAGAGGGAAAGGTCCAAGAGGAAACCATCCTTCCCTTTTCATACTTGCAGTAAAGCTGGCTCACATTGTAACATTAAGGAAAATTTAAATTTAATCTAATTTTGGAAAATTTTTCATAATCAATTTATTTGAACCATTTTTTTTAAAGCAAATGACATGGCCAAGTTACTAGCCAAGCTGACCTTGAAAACATTGTTTTTTTCTTATCAAATCTTCCCCTGCTTTAAGAATAGAGGCTAAGGTGAGCGTGGTGGCACACACCTTTAATCCTGGCACTCAGGAGGCAGAGGCACCCTGAGACTACATAGTAAATTCCAGGTCAGTCGGCTAGTGGGGGTGCATGCGTCTGGAGTTCATTTGCAGTGGCTAGAGGCCCTGGTGTGCCCATTCTCTCTTTCTCTCTATCTCCTCTCTCTCTCTCTTTCTCTCTTTCTCTAAAATAAATAAATAAATAAGTAAATTAAAATAAAAATTAAAATCATGATACTATCTATATCACTTTACATTTCTATTAATAGCTCCTTACTACCTTCCTAATGCTTTCCTTTTTAAATATTGTATTTATTTTTTTTTATTTATTCATTCATTCATTTATTTGAAAGGGAGAGAGAGAGAGAGAAAGAGGCAGATAGAAAGTGAATGTACATGCCAGGGTCTCTAGCCACTGCAAACAAACTGTAGATGCATGTACCGCCTTGTGCATCTGGCCTTATATGGGTATTGAGGAATTGAACCTGGGCCCTTTGGCTTTTCAGGCAAAAACCCTAATTGTGAATCCATCTCTCCAGCCCTAATGCATTCCTTTTCTTAGACCACATAGTGGCTCAAAAACAACTTTGACACAAATATTTCTTTATTTTTCATATTTCAATTTTTAGCTATAAATCCCTTATGTGATCAATTGAAAGCTCATTATTACTTATCAAGGCACAGAACAAAATCATAAATTAATTTTACATGATTACTGGTATTTTAAAACTCAAGAATGCTGCATTCTGAAAACTTACTGCCCCTTTTAAAAAAGATATTTTATTTATGTATTTATTTATTTATTTATATTTTATTTTTATTTTTTATTTTTATTTATTTATTTTTTTAATAATTATTTTTTTTATCGACAACTTCTATACTTACATACAAAAAGTGCATGGTATTTCCCTCCCCTCCCCCCTTTCCCCTTTAGAACTCCAATCTCCATCATATCCCCTCCCTCTCTCCATTAGTCTCTCTTTTAATTTGATGTCATCATCTTTTACTTCTATTATGAGGGTCTTGCGAAGGTATTGCCAGGCACAGCAAAGGTCATGGATATCGAGGCCAATTTCTGTCTGGGCAGTTGCATTGTAAGGAGTCATACCCTTCCTTTGGCTCTTCCATTCTATCCGCCCCCTCTTCTGCAATGGTCCTTGAGCCTTGGAGGGTGTGACAGAGGTGTTTCGGTGCTGGGCACTCCTCCATCCCTTGTTCTCAGCACTATGTTGCCTTTTGGGTCATCCCAGTGGTCATTGCCACCTGAAAAGAGAAGCTTCTCTAACCAGAAGTGAGAGTAGCGTTAATATGTGAATATGAGCATTAAGTGTAGTATTTTCAGGGCAGCTTGGTGGGAATAGTATATACATTTAGTCAGACAAGAGCAGGCTTTATACCCCTAAGGCTCATGACCTCACCTACCATTATTTATTTATTTATTTGAGAGAGAGAGGAAAAGACAGAGAGAAAGAGAAAATGGGGTTGCCAGGGCCTCCAGCCACTGCAAACGAACTTCAGACACATGCGCCCCCTTGTGCATCTGGCTTACGTGGGTCCTAGGGAATTGAACCCCAGTCCTTAAGCTTTGCAGGCAAAAACGTTAACTGCTAAGCCATTTCCCAGCCAAACTTACTGCCCTTTTAAGAATGTTATATTAAAAAAATTCCACCTTAGGCTTTCCCAATCTGTATGGTGACTATTTAAATCATATGCAATAATATTTATTCATTAATAAGTAAAATGTTGAGACATGATATTTTTATATTTTTAATATTTTAAATCTAACAAGTCTGAAATGTTAAATTTAAAGTTCTTGAGTAAATATTGTATTTCATCAAGGGCTCATAAATGAATTAAAAATGATAGATACCCATCAGGCAAATCACAAGTGTTATAATATAATCATTTCTCATATTTCTCTAGAATGATCCACCTTCTTCCAACATTTCACATAATTAAGAAACTAAAAGGCCATTTTGTTCTCAGTGTCATCCAGTCTTCTGTGTTTTTCTTTACTAGTTCTTGGCTACGTGCATGAGAATATAACCCAGAGGGAGGGTCTGATCTTGTGCTGCCGGCTCATTTTGATCATAAAGGGAAGTGCACATGTACTTAAGGACATTGATAAATTTAAACATTAATTTTTGTGCTTGTGATTGTGGGAGAGATTATCTGAAAGGTACATATCAGTTAGTTGACATTGTAATACAAGCCACCCCCAAGCCCCAGGGGCATAAAGAAGTAAGCTTAAATAGCTAGGGCAGTGTCTAAACCTGGACTTCTTAAATGTTTTCCTTTCACAACCCTTTCAAGCCCAAGAAACTTTAACATGACCAGGTATGTAGATAAATAAAATGAGTACATTAAGTCAAACATTTACTGATAATACATCATAAAAACTTTATCTTAAGACAATTCTTTGGTATACATATAATTTTATTATTTATTAAATATGATTAAAGATTAAAGATAAACCTTTGCATATGAATAATATAGATGTGTTTATTCATATACATAAAGTTAACTATTAGCTGAATATTTGCTATTATAGGACATTGAACATACTTAATATTTTTCAAAGTGAATTGATATCTTGCTTTTATTTTATTTATTTATTTTTAAAATTTAAATTTTTAAAATTTATTTTAATTTTACATTCATGTTGGTGCCTTTGGTAGCCTCCTCCCTGTCCTCCCCCCTCTGAAGGGACCCTCCTCATTGGGGAATGGGCTCGTTCATTATGGGGGTAGCCAACAGTTATGAGGATTTTATGACAATTAACACTGAGAATGCTGCTTCACAATTGCAGAGTATTAAATCACAAAAGTTATCTTCAGAGAATTTTAGAAATTGTTGAAAATCACAAGCCAAAATTGAATTATCAATTTTTATGAAGCTCAAGTCTACAAGCTTTAATACACAAATACATACATATACCAATATAATATTCTAACTAATTATGTTAGGAAATTATTAAAATATATTTTCCATAATTAAACATTTCAATGACTTTCTAATTAAATGTTTCTATCACTTTGTATGTGTAGCAAAAATTATGGAATTCATCCTACATGCTAGTGTGGAACCTGTGCCAAGATGTTTCAGGTAACAGTCAGTGGTGCTGTGTGTTGTGGTATGATGGCATGCACAGTACATGTTCAGAACCAAGCCTGCACTGGGATTGGGTTAGTGCTCCCCCAAAACTTCATATTCGATTTGATTTTTTAGTAACTTTCGATCTCTGCATGTTCAGAACATGTTACCTTTTGCCGTTTTGTCATAGCCCCCATATACATTATATAACTCCACATGGGGTCGCAATCCACAGTTTAAAAAGTTGTGTTCCACCTGTGAGATAGTGGCACCCAGCCTAGGTATGTAACCAATTGCTCTCTGACTGGCTAAGAAATCCCCTCAGGGGAAAGGAACCTATATCTGAAACTGGGACCTGAGTCCGAAAACTATGGAAACCAAGGTCATGGACTCCAATGAGAAGCTCCTGTTGGTCTTTGGTCAAAAAAGAGGCTACACAAATCAAAATCTCTCTTGATTAACAATGTTTATCCCATTTAAACTAAGCTGTCCTCATTCTCCATTAGAGAATCTGTTTTGCTTTTTCAGAAGGCAACAAAAACAGAGGAAATAAAGCACCCCTCACACATCAGCCCGGGCCAGGTGACACCACAGAGGAATTGCCGAGATGAGCAAGAGTGCTGCTTCAGTGGTGATTCTGACAACCAGCACCAGGGTGATGGAGAAGGACACTGAGGAGACTCAAAATGCATCAAAGCAGAAATCCAGAAGCTGCTGAGAGCTTAACTCTAAAGTAGACTTAAAACATACCCAACACTGCTTAGGGAATTTTTCAGAAGTGTGTGTGGTTGGAGGGGGGGCGGTGTTGGAAGAGCCACAGAGTGGAAGGGAAAGTTAACCACTTTGGTTGCATTGTTCCTTAGTTGTCAGAAACATCAAAGTGAAGCCTGGTGTGGAGGCACAGGCCATTAATCCCAGCCCTGAGGAGGCAGAGGTAGGAGGATCACTGTGAGTTTGAGGCCACCCTGAGACTACATAGTGAATTCCAGATCATCCTGGGCTTGAGTGAGACCCTACCTTGAAAAATCGATAAAAATAAAGTAAATAAATAAAAGTTTTAAAAAAGAGCATCAAAGTAAAATATGTGTTCCACAAAATTATCTTTTATATATATAAAATATATAATATTATATATATAATATTTTATATAATATTATTTGTTTTATTTTATAGAATTCAATTGTAAATAATGAAGTCAGAAGATTTTTTTTGTGTGTGTGTATATAGAACATATGTGGGGTATGATGTGTATGTGGCATATGCACATGTGTACAGATGCATGTGACCCATGCACACAGATGTGGAAGCCAGAGAACATCAGGTAGCCTTCTCTTTTCACTCCTCTGCATATTTTCTTGAGGAAAAGTCACTCGTTTGTCCCAGAGACACCATTTTTGGTCCATAAACCTGGATTATTTTTAGCCTCTCCCCAGCACCACAAGACTGGGTTTAAAGACATGTATGTGGGGCTAGAGAGATGGCTTAGTGGTTAAGTGCTTGCCTGTGAAGCCTAAGGACCCCGGTTCGAGGCTCAATTCCCTAGGACCCACATAAGCCAGATGCACAAGGTTGCATGTGCAACTGGAATTCTTTTGCAGTGGCTGGAGGCCCTGGTGTGCCCATTCTCTTTCTCTCTCTCTGCCTGCTGTTCTCAAATAAATAAATAAAAATTAAACAACAACAACAAAAAGATATGTATGTGTCCACTTTGTGTTACATTGATGCTATGGATATAACTCAGGAAGAATCATGTTTTCTTAAACCCTCATGCTTACACAGCAAGCTCTCTACCTGTTGAGCCATCTTCCCAGCCCCTATAAACAGATAACTTATGAAAATAAGATGTGGTGACAATGAAGGTCAGTTTCTGGCTTTCTTATAGGCATTTGATTTCTAGTGAAGGCCTGGTTTAAGAACATTGTAATAGATTTAGAAATTCCCGTCTATTTTTTAAAATGGTGTTCTGAATGTTAGCAACTAGCTATATTTTCCCCTGAATTGTTAGATCTACATAGATATTTTTTTAATCTTCATCTGGTTGGGGGTCAAATGAAAAACTTTGCTTCACACGAAGGAGCTGCAAAACACTTCAGGAACACTGAAGCCTTTACATGAGGAAATGCAGACATGCCCAAGTCCTGTGATTTACCTTCACCTCACAGCTAATCAATACCAGAGCAAGGAGGAGGCCAGAGTGGCACGCTCATTCCATGTGCCAAGCCTTATTAAACTGTGTAGACTCACATATATCCGATACTCAGACTGAAGTATTGAGATCGGACCCCTCATTTCCACCCAGGTGGAAATGTGAGTACAAGGCCCGTTAAACATGATATATTCCTAATGTGCGGCAATTACTGAAACACCTGTGGCCTAAAAGTCACTCTGTTCTTGAGGGGAAATGTATCGCTCATTCAAATAGCGGGCCTCACATTTCATTGCCTCTACCTGAGGTTATATGATCTACCCTTTCGTTCTACATGAGGGCAAGTCCCAAGAACTATTTCTTAATTATAGTGACTCTGAGGTGTGACTGTGTTGATTTGTGGCTTAGATTTTGCTTCTTTAGAATGTTTGCTAGTTTCGGTAGTCTGTTATGAAAAAGAATGTTTTCAAGGAGTGTTCCACAACTCTGGGAACGCCATCTGCCTAAGTTATCAATGTCTGAAGAACACACCTCATGCCAAAATAGGAGTCAACTTCCACCAGCACCTGGAAGGTCCCCACCTAAGTCCTTTAGTTCAATAACAAGCCGCAGGCACTCGCTGCGCCAACAGGTGCGAACGGGCTCTGGAGAGCCGAGGGGAGGCAGTTCTTGGCGCTCTTAGCCAGGGGATGCGGGAGTGAGCATTCACACAGACGCCTGTGGTCGCTGATTGTGTTTGAAGGATAAGAGAGCAAGTGGGAAGCATAAATACAGAGCTCAATGGCATTACACAGGTGAGACGTCGTAATTCTTCCAAGTTAATCTCCTGGTCAGAGAGGGGAAACATTGCATCTATGTTTTCCTAAGTGCTAATCATACTTTCGGGGATTGTGTTGCATTATTTCTATTTACTACATAGAAATATTTGCAATGCATCTGACCAGGCACAATAACAGGAGATGAAGGCTGTGGTGGGACTCTTTTCTTCCTTTGAAGGGTATAGAACCCAATCAGGCTAGTCAACTTCTGGATCTCTTGCAGTCTAATGAAAGAGACAGGTGCGTGCCATGCTTAACATATTAAGAATTATGATTGATTAGGATGGAAGAATCATGTCCCAGATTAACGTATACTGAACCTTGGGGGAGTGGCTTTGAGCCTGGCCAATGGTTATGCGTTTAGCAGTACCTCATTGCCTGCACTGTCTGCCACATGCTGCCCATCCTCTCATTTAGACACAGCCCACTTGGGAAGCCACTCCCTTCTTATGGAAGAGCCGTGTGTGCGTGCAACACTTTGATACCCTTGAGGACAGATGGCTTAGAGAAAGTGAGGGGCAACCTTCATAGTCAACTTGACTAAGAAGGCATGTGTCTGCTGCAGAAGGGGAAATTGGGTTACAGGTCCTCAAGTGATTCGAGCTAGAAATAATTCAGTGTTCTATTTGGGCATCGTTTGAGATGCACGACTCAGCATCAGCGATGCTATCTTATGGCTCCGATAACGTGATATATACTATGTGGAATATCTGGAGTAACCGTGAGTATCCTCACCCTCTGCCAGCTTTGGAGTTTCCTTGTTTCCTGTCAAATCAAGCAAGGCTGGTCTGGCATTCCTTGTTAGCTAAGTATATTCTCTCCTATTCTCTATTCATAATTCAACAATTATTCTATATTGTGAACAGAATTTGAATTTATTCACTTATTTAGTATATTTTCTATTTATTTTCAAACAGAGAGCGATAGAAGAGTGACAGATGGGGAGAATAGGCATACCAGGACTTCCAGCCACTGCAAACAAACTCCAGATGTATGTACCACTTTGTGCATCTGGCTTTATGTGGGTTCTAAGGAATAGAACTCTGGTCGTTAGGCTTTGCAGCAAGCACCTTAACCACTAAGACACCTCTCCATCCCTCAATATATTTTTTATTTTTGACAATTTCATAAATGTACACAATACATTTTGATCCTCCCCACTTAAAGTCTACCTTTCCCCCCGGTGCTGGGTCTTACAGGTTCTAGGCAAACACTCCAGCATTTAACTCATCCAATCCTAAATCCTACAGTCATCAGGAGATAATTCAGTAGTATGGAAGTTATTTGATTAACACTGACAAGTGCATTGAACACAAGAATTAACAAAATTGTATTAGGAGTAAAGATTGGATATTCATGGGCTAGTACATGAAGTTTGAAAGCTGTTTTCACACGAGCTACTCTTCTAATTATAGAAATTAACACAATTATTAACCATGAAAGATTGGAGGAAAGTCTATTCACAGATGTCATGGTGAATATTTTTAGTAATTCTTTGAATATAACACTTCTTATTGTAATTTTAATGAAAACTTTAACCAGTGAGCTAGAAGAAGAACTATGTGTATTATTACATCCCATCACAAATGGGCCATTGGCATTTCTTCTGCTAAAATCAAAGTGTGGGCTGGGGAGATGGCTCTGTGGTTAGAGCCACTTGCTTACAAAGCCTGATTCAACTCCCCAGTACCCATGTAAAGCCAGATACACAAAATAGTGCATGCACCTGGAGTTTGTCTATAGTGGTGAGAGTTCTTGGCATGCCCATATATCTACACCCCCCCACACACTAAATAAATAATTTTTAAAAAAACCTAGGAGAAATAAAACTGTGATCATGTGTGTATGTATGTATGTATGTATTTTTTCATGTATATGTGTGTGGTGTGTACATGTGTGTATTTTCATTTGCATGTGTTTGTGTGTACATAGGTGCATTTCTGTTTCTGTGTGACAGTACATGTATGTGTGTATATATGTATGTATTTTCATGTGTATGTGTGTGGTGTGTACATGCATGTATTTTCATCTGTGAGTACTTGTGTGCACATGTGTCCATTTGTGTTCTCCTGTGTGACAGTACATGTCTATGTGTATGTATAGGAGACAGATATTAGTGGATGATTTCCAGTGTTCTCCACTTTAACTGATTTTGCTGGTCTAGGCCACCAGTGTGCCCTGGAAGTTCTACTGTCTCCATTTCCCAAGCTCTGGGATAGCAGGTATACCTCTAGGTCCAGCCAACATTTATGTGGGTGCTGGACATTTGAACGTATGTCCTCATGTTTTCATAGCAAGCACTTCACTGAGTAATCTCTCCAAAATGAGTAATTATTAATGATACCTTAAGTAATTCTATATCTGTTCAAATTTATTTGCAAAGCAAAATAAATGTAAAAGTTAAATAATTGATATGAGGTAAATGTGGGTTTGTACATGTTACTGAGCATTGAGCATTGGGATGTTTATGTGCAATAATGAGGAAACCAAAGTGGCCTAAAAACAATATAAAATCACCTGTCCTTTTCCATAATTGTCTGCTGTACATAAGCCATGACTACAATAGTTTTTCAAGGTATTGAGGACTGAAGCTCCTATTATTTTTTTTTACTGCCATTCTCCACACCCGGTTCCATCTCCTTGTGCACATGCAGCTCTGCATACCATCAGCCGAAGGGGAGATAGGTAGGGATGCAGGTGTCAATCACATTCCTTCACCTGGGACTTAGACACATGACTAGTTTGCCATTGCCCCTCCTTTGAAAGCTAGCTTTATTCTGTGTCTTTGCATGGTCAACTTAAGTCAGGTCTTCACTGCCAAAGGAACCCTGCAAAGTGGAAAAATGGGGCAAATTAATCATCTCTACAATACTTTTTAAAATCATAAACATTTTACCGTACTTTGGAAAAAATACAAATATATTTCTATAAGAAATCACAGCTTATTTGAATAAAAATTTCAGAGCCATTGACTTGTCTTCTCAATATCTAAGCATTAAGGACTTTCACTTCCTCTAACCTATTTCTGTTCTTTAAGAATATTTTCTCAACTTATTCTCATTTTAAGTTTTGAAAAAAATTATTCTAGTGCTATTTATTGATGCAATATTAATATATCAGTTACTTTTTCACTGCTGGGGTGCAATACCCAAACATAAGCAACTTAAGAAAGGATTTCTTTTTGGTTTATAGTGTTGAGTGGAAGCCCAAAGTCCATCATGATGGAGGGGAAATTGTGGAAGGAGCAAGAAGCTGGTGTCATAGCATCACATCAGCAGGAAAGAAGGAAGGAAAGAGGAAAAGGAGAGAAAGAGAGAATGCAAAAAACAAACAAACAAACAAAAAAAAAAACAGGACTGGACTATAAAGTCTTAGGCCCACCTACTGATATTTCTTCAGCAAAACTCCACTCCTTAAGGCTCCACAGCCTTCTCAAACAGCGCCACCATGTGGATGAGCACTGGGATTACAAAATTGCCTCCAAAGCTTCTGGCTTTAGGTAAAGTTCAGGATCTGAATTAAGGGACTCAGACATAAGTAAAACACTTCATGCACTGAGCTATCCCCAGCCTGTATCATGGCTCTGAAGGCTTTCTTGTATGCATCTAGATGAGTATTGATGTGGGTGTAACTATGAAACCAGTAGATCACAGAAGAAGGGAACCAGAGGAGTTGAAAGTGACTGAAGAGGAGAGGCACAGGATACAAGTGACATGAAAGCAGAAAGGAGGCTGAGGTAGGAGTTCAAGGTAGAGTATCGGGTTGGAGGAAAGACTGGGCATGATGATCAATAAAAACAACTTCCATTGAACATGCCAAAAATGGGACTGGAAAGATGGCTCAGTGGTTAAGGCGCTTGCCTGCAAAGCCTAATGACCAGGGTTAGATTCCAGCACTGACATAAAGTCAGATGCACAAAGTGGCACATGAGTCTGGAGTTCATTTGCAGTGGCAGGAGGCCCTGGCAGTGTTCCTTTCTCTCTCTTTTCTTACAAACAACTAAAATAATACAAAAATATTTTAAAAAAAAAAAATACCATAAATGACACCTAACACTTTGTACACTAATTAACAAATATTTTAAAATAAAAAGTATAAAAGAAACATTGTTAATTTTACAAAGTTACAAATTCCTCAGAGTGCATTATTTTAAATTTTTTGCTTGTTTATTTGATAATGGTAATGTGGGCAAAAGAAACATTATACTGTTAGTTTTGCAAATTCACCTAATTTGAAACCTTTTTTCTCTCTCATAGATTATTCAAACAAATGTAGATGAATAATTTTATCAAGAAATCAATATCACTATACATACATTTAAGTGGGAGCAACCCATCTTGGAATAGGTAGAATCACCATTTCAAATGCAAGATTATAAGCTTATAAAACTTTAATACAACCTTAAGTGAACTTCATCCCTCCAGGGTTACGAGGATATTATATATGACATTATCTTCCACATTAATCAATTTTGAATAGAAATCTTTGAACTGAAGTATTTGATAAAATTTCAACTGATTGCATCAAAAAGAAGTATTGTATTTTTTTTTTTTTTTTTTTTTTTTTTTTTTTTTGGTTTTGCAAGGTAGGATCTCACTCTGGTCCAGGCTGACCTGGAATTCACTATGTCATCTCAGGGTGGCCTCGAACTCTTGGTGATCCTCCTACCTCTGCCTCCCGAGTGCTGGGATTAAAGGCGTGCACCACCACGCCCGGCTGAGAAGTATTGTAGTTTATGAAGTTCTACATTGTTACTTTCATAATATAAGTGATATTACTAAATGCTAAAAATTCAAAGTCCATTTTATTTTTAGTAGTAATGTGAGCAAGTATTCCCACTTTATCTGTATCACATTACACTAATGTGAATCATTTGCTAAAGCGGCAATAGTTAAATGTAAATGTAGAGGCAGACTAAATTTCACCACAAATATTTCTCACAAATTTGAACATTTTAGGAAATAGCCGTGTTCATAGGAAACACTATTATGCAAAGGTGCTTGTTAATGCACAGTCAAAATCATTTTCTAATGTGCATGTGTCCATGAGTCAGCAAAATGACATGGCAGGTTTTATTTTAAAACAAAAGGAGAAATCAAGAATATGAAATTGGAGAGCACGGTGTCCCTGCTCCATGTCTATTTCCCGATGGCCTCCTCATGGAAGGGACCACAGTGTGATCAAACAGCCACCACCTTCATTTCTAGGTTATCAGGCTTGGGCTGTTGACTCATATGAGGACAACATATCAAAGCTTATCATTTGAGATTTAAATAAGGGTTTATAAGAGGAATACTGTAGGAGTAGATAACCTAGCACCCATTTTTCTTAACAACTGCTGATCTGCCCCCATCCCCGCACTGCGTTTAACAACTGCTGATCTGCCCCCATCCCCGTACTGCGCTTAATTCCTTTTCTCTGGTTCTTGTTTCTTTGGCCCAGAGTTTTATTGTTGCCTCCAAAAAGTACTGAAGGAATTTTTTTTTTCCTTTTTCATTCTCCTGCCTTGTATATTTCATGTCCATGATATCATACAAAAACATAAGACAAACCCTAAATAGCCCGAACAGTGAAATTTTCAATAAAATCATAGAAAATCTAATGAAACCTCTCTCTTAAATTTTCATTATAGCACAGTAAAAGCTATGGAATGACATCAACAAAGCTACAGATAATTTTGGACTTATAATTAGTGAGTGATTTTTTTTTTTAGAACATATAACAGTGTGTGCTTTTTGCATGAAACCTATGTCTTAAATTGAGCCATTTCACTTTTCATAAGTGTGATGTAATTCAATGTGCTACTGGTGCCCAGAGATTCCCCATAATTTAGATGATTCATCTTCAAATATGTGACTTAGTCACATTATAAAAGGGAACTCTATTAAACTCCGTTAATAATATCCCTCTGAATATTAAGATGTGAAAACATGTTATTCAAGTTCATTGTTAACATCTCTCCTAGGACACACTACATAGTATCTGCTCAGTGTTGTGTGGAGTTGGAGAAGAATGTAAGATTGCACACCAACTCGATCCACTTTTAGTGGTGTGCTCTGCACAAGTGCTTTACCTCTGTGGGTCTGAATATCATGACCTGGGCTGTTGGAACATCAGCAATAGTGTAATCAAGTGTAATGCACATAGCATATACAGCTGTTAGTCTAATACCTTTCATAATATTCAACAAATAGGCATTTTGATGATATCAACATTATTTTTAGCAACAGCAAAAATAAAGCCATTGACAATTTAAAAATATTCCCAAATAAAAATAAGACCTGGGCTGGAGAAATGGTTTAGCAGTTAGGGCACTTGCCAGCAAAGCCAAAGGACCTAGGTTCAATTCCCCAGGACCCACATAAGCCAGATACACAGGGTGGCACATGAGTCTGGAGTTTGTGGCTGGAGGCTTTGGTGCGCCCATTCTCTATGTGCATCTCTCTCTCTATTTCTCTCTCTCTTAAATAAATAAATAAAAATATTAAAAAAATAAAAATAAAAACCGTGTGAAGCATAAAAATCATTAATTATAAAATATATGCATGAACAGTAAAATTAAAGAAAATGAAAACAATCTAAAGTATTTTAGAATGTTTCTAAAATATTAATTAATTAATTAATTTACATATGTGTGTGTTGGGAGGAGGCATCACAGTCTCTTAATGCTACAAACAAACAATAGCTGTACATATGCATCACTCTGAGCATCTGGCTTTACATGGATGCTGGGGAATATAACCCAGACCAGTAGACTTTGCAAGCAAGCAACTTTAACCGCTGAGTCATTTCTATAACCTCCCAAGATTCTTGTGTATTCATGAATTTACAGAGAGCATGAATATTTAGCTATTTACAACAAATCCTCTACAAGCAAATGGATAGCTTATTACAAATGCGTGGCTCGTGTTTTAGAGTCATTCCGCGCTGCTGTGGAAGTGAAGGGTCCGGGGAGTGAGAAGCCCTGCAAGGTGGCGTGGTCATGGTACAGCGTCAATGACACTTTCGAAGGGCTAGCCTGTGGTCTCGTTAGCATGGAATCCATTCAGGGAAAATCTGAATCCATCTTGGGCCCCAGTGGCACTTGCAACATGTATGATGAAAACAGTTGTTCACCTGTTCACTGTTGAGACCCACCCGGATGACTTTGGAGCTCTGAGTTATCTGATGTTGATAAGCACTGCCCCAGCAGGCCCCGTGTGCTGCTTGACGGCCACAGATGCTCAGCGGGCTCTGGGAGCTCGTTTCTGAGGCCTCCCGGAAGTGATGAGCTAAACTGGGCTCACGGCCAGGTTAACAGTACCATCAATCTGACTTACTTTCTGAAAGCAGAGAAAAAAAAACAAAAGTGAAGTTCATGACAGATTTGATGGTAGATTGAGTATGCAGAAAATGAGCTGGGGTCAAAGCGTCGGAAAAGTCAGTTCTGAGAGGTAAAATTCCTGAAAACAAGCAATGAATGCATTGCCGGTTATTCCAACAAAGCCATACTGTTGACTGGGTACCTGAAAGAGAATTATATATTAATTCTCTCACCCATCCTCCCTCTCTCTCTCTCTCTCTCTTATACACACACACACATATGATAAATAACCAGGATGGGTAAAGGAGGTTTTAAATCATTTTATTATAATCATTATTTCATAATGTTTTATATATCAAATAATCATGTTTTATATAAATTTTGTCAATTATATATCAATAAATTTGACAATCCCAAAGTGCTATCAGCATACCAAAAAACATCCAAGACATAAAAAAAAACACCACACAAACAAATCAGAGGTTAGCTCATTCATCTATTCCTTTTCTCACACTATGCTCCATTTATCCAGGATCAATACAATACCTGTCACATCTCCATCAAGCTGGGTGCAGGCCACTGGTGCCCAACTCTCCAGCCCCAACCTAAGTAAGCTATTTTGAAAGGAAAAAAAAATTGTGAAATAATATAGTTTTTACATAAAATCTTATCACATACTTTATTTTATCCATCAATAAACAAAAGAACATGTATGACTAGTATTCTATAATCGAAACATTAATGAAAATTTACAGAATGGAATCTGTTGCAGTCAGCTTTGAGTTGCTGGCAGAAAACACCCAACCAAGAGTGGCTTGTGGGAGAAAAGGGTTTATTTTCACTTAAAGACTCAAGAGAGTGCTCCAGGATGGCAGGGGGAAATGATGGCATGAGCAGAGGGTGGACCGCACGTCCTTGCCATCATCAGGTGGACAATAGCAGCAATAGAATGTGCCAGACACTGGAAAGAGGGAGCTGGCTATAATGCCCATAAGCCTACAGGAGGATCCAATCCCTAAATTGCCACCCGCTGGGCACATAGAATTCAGAACACATACGTTTACAGGGGACACTTGCATCAAGCCACCATATTGAACACAAAGTCATATTTTGAAAGAAACAAAATCTGAAGCTGTCACCTTTCCCTTCATCAACCTTGAAAATCACCATCTCATGCTAAATTTGTGAAGTCCAGTCCAATGAAGACTGAGACCATTCAACGGGTAACCACAGGACAGTGTCACCTTGCAGGGCTGGGAGTTGGACCTGGGGACTGCGTACGTCAGGAAAACAC
The DNA here is from genome assembly GCA_036365145.1 of Orientallactaga sibirica. Classification (NCBI taxonomy): domain Eukaryota; kingdom Metazoa; phylum Chordata; class Mammalia; order Rodentia; family Dipodidae; genus Orientallactaga; species Orientallactaga sibirica. The sequence goes on along the minus strand of JAEOAD010000463.1, from coordinate 3,936,311 downwards.
ACTAGCACTAAATTAGATCCCCAGCCTTCTTCCTACTTTTCATTTTCAAACCTGGTCTCACTTAGTTGCCTAAAATGGCCTTGACTTCACTCTGCAACCCAGGCTGGTCTTGAACTTGTGATCCTCCTGCCTCAACCTTCCTGGTAGCTAATATTACTGATATTCACCATTAGGCATGCTTCACCTTTTATTTTGTGTAGTCAATTCCTCTAAGAATGGATAACTGAAGACTTCTAAAGCCGGAGGAATTAATGGAACCCGAGACTCTAAGGGTGACCTTTTCAGCAACATCAATCGCTACAAAGTTTTGGGTATGTCATGACATTTATTAGTTCCTAGTCTCTCACTTATTTTTAATGGAAATTATAATTAAACCCTTGATACGTGATAAATTGTCATAACACATGAGGTAGGAATTCACAAGTATTAGCTGTCAGTTATCACATGTTACCCCTGAAACTGTCTTAAGAACATCACACAACTCCTTCCCCATGTTTTTCCACACTGTTGCTCTCTTCACCAGGGGAAAAAAAAAGTCACCCAACATCTTAAAATTTAAACCCACTGAGTTGTCACCAGACCAATGTGAAGAAGATATGATTTTGACAATTGCTTTCCTATTTTAAATAATATGTGATTGATCATTCAGTACATCAGTGGTCACAGTGAGAGCAGAACCAATTTCTCAAAGTCCCATTGGAGCAGACGGAGTTGACACAGCGGCTGTCCCCAGAGGATGTGTTCATTATGGATCTATGTCACAACAGACATGGCATTGGGCGATCACTAGAAACTGGCAGGTCACAAGAGCAAATTAACTCCACAGTGTGAGTGAGTAGAAACCTCTATTGCCTTTGACAATAGCTCTGGGGGAAAGTATGGCTTGTCAGATCCTCTGGCTACAGCAATCTTATGACACCAAAACCCAGCTGGAAGGGAGCTGTTGGCAGCACAGGGCAAGCAGGAGGAAGACGAATGAAACCGGAACTTTCCAAGGTTTGAGTCCTATCTGTTGTCCTGGGAGCATTGCTACCCAGGAATGAAGACAGAACATCCTGACACACAGCCGGATGTGGAATTGGAGGCATGGTTTCCTAATCTTGAGTCAACATGGTGGTCTGAAATTCTGCATGGTTTCCTAGGGAGGGTTTTTTGATATCTGGCATATGCAGTTAGATGCCCCAATGACATGTCAGAGAGGCTTTGAATCAGAAGACCATAGTGAAGGACGCTCCCAGACAGGAGAAGGAAATTCCACGAGCCACAAAACCACCCAATCTTCCCTCCCCGATGCCACGCTAGGTCAGAGCTCCCGATCAGCCGCTCGCCACCTTCGCCCTTGTGGATTGTGAGACGTGACTTGAAAACTACATAGGAAGTGTTATGTATCACTTACGTGGACTCCGTCCCAACTTTTCTCACATAGTTCTTCAGCAGCACCTGCCATGTCACGGAGGAGTTCCACCTGGTCAGTGACTTCCCTTCTGAGGAAGCCTCAACAGGAAGTTCTCAATGGGAAGTACCTGCGAGCATTAATTGTAATGAGCAAATAACAACAGGCGAATAAAAGCTCTTCTGTTCCTCTTTCAGTGGGGATGAGGACACTTCAGGCTACTTACGAGTACAGAGCAGCCACTAAAGCTGCCACCCGGAAGAATCCACTACACCTCCGTGACTTGCACCCATGGAATAGATGGCCAGCTTCCTGTCTTCCTCCCACTGACTTCATTCTGATCTATCTCACTTTCCATAAACCGAAATCCCAATGGTAACATTTCCTGAAGGGAGTCTAGCAAATTATTTTCAGCGTTTCCGCTCTCGCAGTGCTGATAGACATGCTACAAACTCATTGGAGCAGATCATAAGGTAACAAGTCTGAAGCATACTTCAGGCCCTCAAACACGCTCTTGCTTGTTAATTCCTTCTTCCTCATTGGCTGTTTCTAACTGATAGATTGTACGGTCTGAGAAGACAGTGATTTTTTTAAAAAAATAGTATTTTAATTAATTAATTTATTTATTTATTTGAGAGAGAGAGAGAGAGGAAGAGGCAGATAGAGAGAAAGTGAGAATGGGCACACCATGGCCCCCAGTCACTGCAAATGAATTCCAGAAGCATGCATCACCATGTGCCTCTGGCTTACGTGGGTCCTGGGGAATTGAAGCAGGGTCCTTAGGCATCACAGGCAAACACCTTAACCACTAAGCCATTTCCCCAGCCCAAGACAGAGATTATTTTAATCTTCTGACTCTTGAACTCTCTTGTCCAGAAAGGTGGCACTAGCTGACCACACATCATGTGTTTAGGGTGAAGAATGAATGAAGCATTGAACTCGGAAGCAGGCAGGGAAAGTGGTGTCTTTTAAACTAATTTTTTTTCAGTCACACAAAAATATTGGGGAATGTATTATATTGCAACTCTTTCTGTCTAAACTCATAAGTTTATAATGAAGAAATAGATTAAATAATGTTTATGGACCATTGGCATAATGTGGTGCCTGCACCCTCTCACCCCACTGTCCCCAACCAAGATAAATGAGATCATGAGTTAAAGATGCATGGATAGGATGTTTATTGAGGAGAGCCCTTAAGATCTGGGTGGAGGATAGAGAGAGGCATACAAGAATATTCTCCCTGGTGCTGGGGAGATTGCTCAGTGTCAAAGCACTTGCCTGTGAAGCCTAAAGACCAAGGTTCATTTCTCCAACACCCAAGTAAAGCCAGATGCACAAGGTGGCACATGCGTCTGGAGCTCATTTGTAGTGGCTAGAGGCACTAGTATGCACATTCTCTCTCTCCAAAAAAAAAATATAAATAAGTTTGTTTTTTCTTTAAAAGAACATTCTCCCTACCTCATGACAGCACTCTAGCAGGTCATCCATTACGTGGAATCCACTTATAACTAATGGTCTTCAAAGCAGTGGTCGACCTCAACTTCTGCAAGGACTTGCTTACAAAGGACCCACGGAGTTGCTGTGGTCCTGGCATTAGTTGGTCTTGTGGACATTATGGAACGTCATCATTTTCCTCTTCAACTACCTATCCTAAAATGTCTCCAACCTTCCACCAGCATTTGGGCTGGTCAGCGTAGCTTGATGGATAGGGAAGCCCCGACTTTTCTTATTGGACAGTGTAAGAGCATCACATGCTGCTCTCCTGAGCCACAGTCACTGCAAATACCCATGGTATATCATCGCCAGACACAGAAGTATCTGGAGACACCCCGCCGAGTCATGTGGGCTCTGGTTAAATCTTTTAGTGTCTTTGGGGTACAAGAGCAATGTTAGCTTGTTACAGAATTAGAATGGAATCTGCTCGCTATGAAGCAGTTCTTTGTCAAAAGTGAAGAGATGGTAGTCATAGCTACAAGCTCAGTGGAAAACGTGCTGTTTCTCTTGTTCAGGATTCAAAATTTCTATCCTCTAGAGACAACCCATGTGAGGGAAGGAAACATACCTACCAGGAAGTAGTTCAGCGGGAGTAATGAGAGAATAAAAGGAAACGTGTGAGATGAATTTATAGCAAATCTACACTATGTATTATAAGGCCAGAGTGATGGGGTACATTACTATAACATAAAATAGAAATCAAGTCCTGACATATTTTTAACATATTATTTATTTATTTATGAGAGAGAGAGAGAGGGGGAGAGAGGAGCAGGAGAGAATGGGCGTACCAGGGTCTTTACCCAACAAATGAACTCCAGATTCATGCATTATCTTGTGCATCTGTTTATGTGGGTACTGGGAGAATTGAACCCGGGTCCTTAGGCTTTTCAGGCAAGCATCTTAACCAGCCCAAGGCCTGATATATTATAGGAGATGCAAAGGGAATTTTCAAAAGTGGTAAAAGGAACATCAGGGAACTATATCAATCTTAAATAAAGATGAGGAATATTTGACTGAAGCAAAGGAATAACTAGACAATTTCACAATAAGAGTTTCAGATTTTCATGTCCTTTTCTTAAAAGACAAATAGACAAAAATATTACGATCAGTAATATAAACAAAAGTAGTCACCTTGATTCAGTTGATATCTACGTGACGCTAAAGACAAGGATAAAATCCACATGGTTTTCTAAGGCACATGGTGTTCCCACCAAGGTGCACTGTACTCTAAGACACGAAGGAATCTCTAAAGTAAATAGTGGTGATGATAGAGTGGGAACATAGGCGTCCACTACAGCAGAATTCAATTAGGACTATATAGGGGCTGGAGCTCTTGCTCTGTTGCAGAACACATCTTTAGGATCTATGAAGCTTGGAGTTTGACCCCTAGCACTCCCCAGGTTCATAATAATTAATAAATAAATTAGAAAATTAGAATTGTACTATGGATTGAGTCTGAAATGTTTCCACAAGCTCGTGTGTTTGAACACTTTATTCCCTGCTTGGTGATGTTTGGGCAGGTGATGGAACCTTTAGGATATGGGCCATCTTTGGTGGTAGTGGATTGTTAGTGACAGAGCCTGAAGAATATCCCTGTCTGTGGTTCTGGTCTGAGCTGTTGTTTCTGGTCTTCCACAATGTCGCCCTCTGTGAATCCTGCCTTGATTTCCTTGCCATAATGGACCAAAAGAACCATCTTTGCTCATTAAGTTGCTTTTGTCTGGCATTTTTGCCATAGCAATACAAAAAGTAAATTATACAACAGTAAGATATCTATAGTGGCCGCACATATGTTATAAATTAAATAAGACACATATCTGTAAAATTCAGAGGTTAATGAAGAAACCCAAAAATATTTGTAAAATATTTTGAACTTAATAAAAGGGAACATGTATGTTGAAGTTTTGAGAATGTGGCTGATACCACACGTTGGAGAAATTTTTTTTGTTTTATAAACTACTGGAAAGAAAGGGGTTAAAACTGTGTTCTACGTCAAAGTCTGGAAAGGCAGACTAACATCAAGTCAAATGCAGAGGTGAATGACATAACTAAAGGAAAACATCACTAAAATGCAAACTAGATATGGAGCCAAAGAAACAAACGCAGGGCAACTGCCTCGCAGTAGCCACAGTTATGGTACATTCAAAGGTTTGGCTTTGTCCTTGGACCCCATTCCAGTCAAACCCCAGTGTGATTGTCAGCAACTGTGCTGTCACTTCCCACCAGTCCCTGCACTGGACCCCCACTGTGTCTGACCCATGGCTTAAATCCTACACCAACATTCCATCACAATTGTCTGTTTCCTGCAGACATGGCCAGTTTCAATGCTTTTAGGCTTATTGTCTCCAAAAGCAGAACTCAAGCAGAGGAGTGAGTTTGGACTCTTTATTTAATAAGACACGTGAGAAGCAATAATGAGAAAGTGTGTGACTCAGGCAAGAATAAGGAGATAATGCAAGGATGTGTTTTGAACTTACTACAACTAAGGATAATAAGTCGTCTTTGCTGGCCCTGCTGAGGTGCCTTCTGAATGTGCCTCAAAACTGCACCCTCTGAAGACCACGGCGAAAGTGTGCACTATGTCTCGGCTTTGTTGGTCAGACTGGCGGCTCAGAGCTCTTGCTTTTTTCATGGGCATAGTGAACATGTGTGAGGCCAGATGAGTTCCTAGGGACGTCCCATGCCACACGATTCAAGAAGCCTGTAAGCAGGAAATAAGAGGAACGTGTCTGAAGTGTGTTCTGCTCGGCACCACCAGGGATAGCTGAGCAAACCCTATTTGGAACTTCTTACCCCAGTAGTGAGCATAGTAAGCATTGACTTGAGAGGGTTTGAAGACATGGATACATATGTCCTAATAGAGGAGTTACCATTCTTCCCAAGAGGATTCATATGCATTAGTGATTTGCATTTAAATTTAGGTGAACTTTGTAAAACATGGGCCTAAATATATGGGTTCATAGATAGATTGAAGGATAGATGAGAACGCATGCTTGGAATAGATTTTATTTATTATAGCAAGAGTTCATATTTTTAAATTTTTTATCCTGATGACTGTATTGCAATTGTAAACTTCATATAAAACAAATGGAATTACAACTTACATTAGTGACGGATATAAGGGACTTCATAAGCTTTCGATGACTCTATACTATTTCTAAAAATAAAATGTTTTTGTCTTCCTCCAGTTGACTCTCACTTATGACGAGATGACAATGCCTATATAATCAACCTAACACTGCAAACCCAGCCCCCTTGCTGTAATCGGTTACTGCATTTATTTATTTAGTTCATGTCAAATCTTCTGTGTGCCTACACCTTCCAAGAAGAAAGTGTGCATGCATGAAACAGCTATCATGTATGTCGAACGCTGCAGCATGTCCAATGGCAATGTATATCTCTCTATCTTGTAGAGGATAAAAGTGCTCTAAGGGTGTTTAACAGACATTCACAGTATAATAAGTACAGTTATGACATTTATATCTCTTCCTGCTAGTTTGAGAACTTCATATGGTGTCTTAATAATTATGTTTTTTTTCTGTTTTTTTTTTCTTTTAAAGTTTAAGGAGCTTGCTATCTGCAGAGTAAGGCTAGTTAGTTCACAGAATATAAACCAATATACAAACCGATCACTCAGGATCACACAATCCAACCACAGTCTCAGTTAGACCCACACTCAGGACTACAATCCCCCTGCCTGATCACCATCAGGGCCTGAACCCAGACAGCTCTTGCTACCTGAACACAGTGCAAAGTAGTCAGTCATAGATGCATATGCTGTCTTGTTTTTTCTTTGCTAAAGGAATCACAAGTCATTTGCACACATTTTCTTCAATCCTGCTGTAACCAACTCATCCGGATATTGTCTGTATGTCCCCATTATGTGGCATATTCTCTGCTCATAGGATCTATGAGTAACAAACTATCTTTCCCATGGAAATCATCTCCTCATCTGGTGAGCACCTCTTCCTAAGTGATAATATATAAAGTCCTTACTTTTTATATTTTATTTATTTATGAGAGGGAGAGAGAGAGAGAGAGAGAATGGGCCTGTGAGGGCCTCCAGCCACTACAAGCGAATTCCAGTTGCATGCACCACTTTGTGCATCTGGCTTGATGTGGGTACTGGGAAATGAAATCCAGGTCTATCAGTCTTTGCATGCAAGTGCCTTTAACCCCTGAGCAACCTCTCCAGCCCCGTAAAGTCCTTATTTTAAGATGAATGCTTGACACATAAGAGGTCTGCTGTAAAGGCTGTTTGCTGCAAAATAATAGAATAGTTAACACCAAATAATAAGAGTATAACATTTTCTGCTGTCCTCCCATGTGCATGGGGTTGCACAAGGTGCAAGAGGCAAGCATTTGTGATGGAAGACAGACAAGGTGTGTTGTTAGAAATGAAAGCAATGGTAAAACAACAACAACAAAATCAGCAATCCATGTCTGTTTTGCAGAAATTTTGTGTTCAAGATAAAATTGCTATTCTTCTTCCATTTGTGTTGAGTGTGTAGGATCTTCTGTGCCTTCTCCATTCCTGGAAAGATTCCTTTCTGGCCAGGCCATGACAGGGCCATGCTTGTTCTCTAGAGGTCATCGGCCTCACCTCTGCATGTTGGCTAAGTAATTGGTGAGCAGGACGCTTGCACTCCCACTATCCATCCTGAACACGGATCTGTGCCTGTCAGTGAGATGGGGAAGATTGTTAGACAGTTGAACAATGGAAATGCTGGCTTAGCCTATTTCTTCCTCAGAATCACTGGCAATTTGCACACAAGTTGTTCAGGATGCTCTTTCTATGGGATTTGAAGTTATTACAAAGATGTTTCCAATTAGAGACTATTTTTATATGTGTGTGGTGGGTGTAATAAGTATGTAGTACATATTTGTGGTGTGTGTAATGTATGCAGGTATATATACTGAAGCAGTATCCCATTCACTTGCCTGTGACACCTTGTGGGCTTGCCCACAGTAGCTGAAAGAGAACCCTGGGTGTCCCCCTCCATTACTCACCCATCTACTTTTACTTTGCGATGGATTCTCATTGATTCCAGAGCTCACATTCATTGGTCTAGTCTCTGTTCCCCACAGGACTGGTGTCAATGGTCATGGCTATGCACAGCTGTTTATGTACTTTCTGGAGATTCAAGCTCTAGAGAGCTCAGGCTCCCTCAGACCCTCATGCTTGCTCAGAAAGTGCACTTAAACATGGAGCCATCTCTCCAGCCCCTTTAAGCTACTTTGCATAAAAATTATAAAATTTGCCAGGCATGGTGGCACACGCCTTTAATCCCAACACTCGGGAGGCAGAGGTAGGAGGATCACTGTAAGTTCAAGGCCACCCTGAGACTATGAAGTGAATTCCAGGTCAGCCTGGGCTAGAGTGAGACCTCAAAAAACCAAAACAAAAGCCGGACGTGGTGGCGCATGCCTTTAATCCCAGAACTCGGGAGGCAGAGGTAGGAGGATCACCATGAGTTCAAGGCTACCCTGAGACTACATAGTGAATTCCAAGTCAGCCTGGACTAGAGTGAGACCCTACTTTGAAAAACCAAAAAAAAAAAAAAAAAAAAAAAAAAAAAAAAAAAAAACAAACAAACAAAAAAAAATAAAATAAAATAAAAATTACTAAAAGAATACCATGTGTTACTGTATGTGTGTGTAAAAGGGTATAATTTCTTTATTAAGCCAACCTTTGCTCTTCTTGTCTTACAGGTTTGTTACATACACATCCAGTACAGTGCACAGTAACTTAACCAATTTCAGCGACATGGCTCTGGACGGGAAAAGGTGATGATTTGAAAAGTCTGCATTTCATGTAAAATAGTTCATGAGGATCTACAGGTATGATTTACCTCCCTTTTGACATTCAACGTGAAATAATGATTTATTTTTCATTCTTTCTGTAGCCTGGTTGACTTGAAAGGAAAGATTAACTATAGTCTGCATTTAAAAATGTTCTTGCAGTGTGAAAAGAGAAGTTTTCAACCTAGCAACAAATGGAATGCTGGATGGCATCAAGGCTGCGTTATGGCTCCGTGACCGTGGGGTAATGTGCGCCAATAACATAAGCCCTGTATTAGTCAAATGCTTAGAAACCTGTTCACCTCCATTCCTGCTTGAAAATGGCAGAATTATGCTCCCTCTAGCTTCATTTATATACAATTAAACAAAATGCGTGTAATTTTCTAAGTGCAATAATTTGTTTCGCAATTATTTTAGTAGCTGAGTTAACTTGACGAAAAGGCTGCTGGGTTGCTTTTGGTTGGTCTCCACTGAGCCGGCTTGCATACATTTTAGAGACACACTTGTTTAAATTCAGCTAACATAGTTGGGCAAAGAGGACCTAATAGTGTGTGGCTCATTTTGAGCCACAGGCAAATTTGCATTTGACCTCACAAGTTAGGGAAAGGACTGGAAGGATTTGGTATTACATTCTTATCCATTTTATTCTGAATAAAGAATTATATTCCAACTATTAGATAAAAGTCCCTTCATATTAAAAAAAGCCACAAGGTTTCCCACGCAAACAGAAAGCCTCATTTTATGACACTATCCTATGGCCAATTAACAACCACAACATCTTGTGCATGCTGCATTTACCTGTCAGCATGTGGGTCATTCGTTCATCTCAAAGCAATTTCCGAGAGTAGAAAAAGCAGAATGAAGGAGAAAAAAACAATTTGTACCAGAGAGTGTCAAGAGTTCAGCTTTCAACCCCACAAGGGCTTGTAGTAAGCATAGCTTCCCCTGACTTGTCAAGCGTGCTCTTAGAATAGCACGGTGGTCCCTATCTCAGTGGGATCCAGTCCCAAGAGTGCCCAGTCCACTCTGGGCAATGTTGCATACAGAGTTATTATTTAGTTCCTTTGTAGAGAGAGTGTGGACTTAACGACTGAAATAAACATTCTTGTCCCTTTTGCCTGGTGTGAGGACTGGGAGGAAAGGACATGTATGCATGCTTGCGTGTATGCACATACATACACACTCATGTCCCACACGCCAGTCTTGATGCTGACATGGTATGTCATGTGTTTCTTCACAAGTGGTAGGCCTTTTGCTTCTTCAACTCATCATGAGAACAGCCCTTTATATCAATCAAGGATATCTGGAAGCATGAAGTGATTGCAGGCAGGCCTGGTTGGAGAAGCAAATAGTCTGACCCCAAAGCCACACAAACTTTTCTGGAACACTGAGGAATGAGATGAAGAATTCTACAGGAAAGTTGCCTCTTCCCAGAGACAATGAAAGCCGATGTGCTCAGTAACCATCATTTCATGGAATTCCTCAGTCTCACTTAACCTGTGTTTGAAGGTCTTTGTCAGCTCATTAAAGATACCAAAATGTGTGAGGGAAAAAATACTGTTTTTTAAAGTGACAAGAATCTCTCAGCATAGGCAAACAAAGATGCCACGTCATTCTTAAAAATTCAGAGGGCTGGAGAGATGGCTTAGTGGCTAAGGTGCTTGCTTGCCAAGCATAAGGACTCATGTTTGACTCTCCAGATCCCACATAAGCCAGATGCACCAAAGGTGAGGGAAGCACAAGGCTGGGCATGCCCACTAGGTGGCGCAAGCATCTGGAGTTCTATTGCAAGTCTGAGGCCCTGGTGTACCAATTCTCTCTCTCTCTCTCTCCCTCTAAAACATAAAATATAAGATAAAAATTCAGCAATGTTTTCACATTGTCTGATAATAATCGCAGATGTTTTATTTTTTGTTTTTTATTTTTTTGGTTTTGCAAGGTAGGGTCTCACTCTGGCCCAGGCTGACCTGGAATTAACTATGTAGTCTCAGGGTGGCCTTGAACTCTTGGTGATTCTCCTACCTCTGCCTCCCGAATGCTGGGATTAAAGGCGTGCGCCACCACGCCCGGAATAATCGCAAATTTGAAGCCTAAAAGTGCCTTACAACTGCTTGGCAATGAAAAAGCTTTGAGATTATGGTATCTTTTCAGATTGTTGGAATCTGACTGAGGTTTGTTTGTAAAGATCAGGCCAGGCTAGAGGCAGGACATGTGATATTCCGGCAAAGAAATTTTCTGCATTCTGTCCATGTTCTGAGATCTTGAACAAAGTTGAATTTAAAAGTAATGGACTAGTGTGTTTGCATGGAGGAAATCTCAAGGCAGAACGCATTGTGTCAGTAACCTGTGTTTGCTGTCCTGAACCAGATCTACAGTGAATGAGAGGAAACTATAGACCAGAATAATATGAAAAACCTAAAGTTTGACAACAAAAGAAATGGAAATAAATTTAAAGCCCCGAATACAGGGACTGTAGCCATTTGGGCTGTAAGTGTTGAAGAAATCACCACCATTAAAGGGAAGTTTACTGCTCTGCACTGGGACAATAGGAAAGAGGTCCTGGGGTCAAGAGTCAACCTACTGAAGACCCAAGAGAGGAAGAATGTTAATTTTTTGAAAGCAAAGTTCTGAAGGCAGAATGTTGATGGAGGTCTTTGGCTCCCCCAAAGTCAGTTACAGATGGGTTCCGTGGGAGTCTGATCTGGGGGCATAACTTAACAACATCACCGACATGGTACTGGATTTAGAAGAAGCAAAGGTGCAAGACACAGGTTTTCATGGAATATTTCACCACAGTTCCAGACAGGCACTGAGGCTGAGCAACGTGAGGCAGGTCAGAGCTGCACTGTGTGAAGCTACAAAGATGAACTGTAGGTCGCAATGGAGGCCCCAGGATGGTAGAACTTTCAAGGTTCTGGGATGTCTACAGAGAAAAATCTGTGGGTTTGGGGCCGATCTGGCCCCCAAGAGAGGCTACAGTCAGCACAGTCGGGAGGGAAGAGCTACCCACACCATTTGAAGCCCCAAGGATATCTCATCATAAGTCCCAATTACTGTGCACGGAGCTGCTGGGTTTGGTTTTTGCCTGCTGGGTTTTATTCTTGCTTTGGTGCACATTTTCAGATTTATGTCCCATTCCTCCTTTTTTGGACTGATAAAGTTCACTCTATGCCATGATATGATGGAAGTATGGACTTGTACTTTGACTTCACAGAGTGACAGCTAAGACACTGCCTCAAGTCTCAGATGAGACTTTAGACTTTTGACAACATTAGAACTATTAAAAGCTATGAGGAAAAGCCGGGTGTGGTGGCGCACGCCTTTAATCCCAGCACTCAGGAGGCAGAGGTAGGAGGATCGCCGTGAGTTCGAGGTTACCCTGAGACTACATAGTTAATTCCAGGTCAGCCTGGACCAGAGTGAGACACTACCTCGAAAAACCAAAAAAAAAAAAAGCTATGAGGACTTTTGAAGTTGCACTGACTGTATTTTGCATCACAAGATGGCCTTGAACCCTTGGAGACAAGAGGTGGAAGGTTATGACTGAAACATGATCTATGTGGGTGTTAGTTTGACAAGGGGTGGCTTGTGATGGTTTCTATTGATTTTCAACTTAGCAGAAACTAGAGGGATTATGTAGATTAGGTTAGCTTCTGTACAAGTCTGTGAGGAATTATATTGATTAGGCTAATTATGGTGGGAAACCCACCATAAGTGTGGCCAGCACCGTCCCATGGGCTGAGGTCCTAGAGTGTATAAAGGGGGGAGGAGAGAGAAAGAGAGAGAGAGAGAGAGAGGCTGTCTGAGCAGCGGCATTTATCACTCACTGCTTCCTCACTGTGGACTGGTGTAACCAGCTGCCTCAAGCTCCTGCTGACATGCCTCCCCACAATGATAGACTGCAACCTGGAAGTGTAAGCTGAAATGCACCTTTCTTCCCTTAAACTGAATTTTTTTAGATCGGGTATTTTGTCCATGCAGTGAGCAGTTGACTAATATAAGTAGCTAGAATATGGCACACTTCAATCAATAAAGATTTGTGGCAAGACTAAAAGAAAAAAATACTGCTTGCTTGCATGAATTTAACATGTACTCCAGATTATGGTTTTACTTAAAACTTACATAATGACTGCAAATGAGTGAAATGCTTATAGTAAGTGACCTTTTGTCATTCCTGATTATGTATTTTATTAGATGATTGCATGCCCTCATGTGTGTCTATGTGGATATGCGTACACAGTGACATAATACCAGTGAGGTGCCCTCTGCCTTCTTAAACAGCTACTACGTGGTTCCTCCAAGGCCTAACAACATGGAATAGGGCTGTTGTAAGTCTGAAAGTGCTCAAACAGGCGGACAACCATTTCTCTGAACCTTGAAATTAAAGTAATGAGCTCTATGCCCTGTCCTTCCACAGAGGACACTGTCCCTGCATTGGAGCTAGAAGCATCTACAGCAATAAGTACAGATATTCATTTTTGTAAGGAAAATCAGATTAATAACTCCTCTTCTCTATGTGTACTTGATAAAGTAATTTAAAAACTATAAGCTGGCTGCAGTCCAGGGCATTTAATTTGTTGCCCTTTGAAATGCAAGGCTAATGAATCTGGGCTTTGGAACTGAGGCATAGCAAATTTCTTCTGTGACCTGGCTCAACTCAGCAGTATTACAATATCATCTTTCTTTCTTTAAAATACTGTCCCCCACTATGCCCAGAAAACGAATATTACCTAATTATTAACCAACTACCCAATTAGCCTAGGGAGTCTTGCCTAGCTCGGAAGTAGTAACATAATACTAGGGGAAGCAAAACAAAACAAAACAAAACAAAACAAAAAACAACGTGATGAACTGTGACTTCCCTCCAAGCTGCTGATTGTACAGTCTGTGACATCAAGCTCTCCAATGTGCAGATGAACATTTCCCGAGACGTTAAGTCAAGCCGTACTGTACACAGCTTGATTACAACATGTAATCAAAACCAGGCCTGCTGTTTGCGACTCCAGTTTTCCAGCCAGAGTAAGCACTATTCTTGCCTACTCTTGTTTTTCCTGGTTTTCCTGTGATTTACAGAGTAGGGAAACAAATGTGGTAAGCAAGAGATGGAAAGTAGGCTAAGTAGGTTCTTGCCAGAGAGCTGGCCTCATTTTTGTCTTACCTTCTCTGTATCCCAGATGCCCCCCTGGGGAGCAGGCGTCAATAGTATGCAAATCTAATTGCAAATGTAATAAACAGAAAAGACATGGCTGTTTCTCTCATAGTTAACCCTGTTAACGTCAGACTGGAAGATGTCTAGATGTCTAATCTTTCATTAAATCAATAGTAACACATTTTAGACAGGAGAAAGGAAGAGAGTCATGGAAAATGCCACCTTCACATTCTCACAGTGGGCTCTGAATGCTATCATGCATACTGCAACTAAAAATGGCGTATTCGGCTGCAGAGATGGCTTAGCAGTTAAGGTGTTTGCCTGCAAAGCCAAAGGATCTTGGTTCAATTCCCCAGGACCCATGTCAGCCAGATGCACAAGGCGGCACATGCATCTGGAGTTCATTTGCAGTGGCCCTGGCGCACCCATTTCTCTCTCTCTCTCTTCATCTCTCTCTTAAATAAATAAGCAAAAAAAAAAATTTTTTTTTTTTTTAAAAAAGGCTTATTCAAAAACAGTCCACATGACAAGATTTTTTTGTTTTGTTTTTTCGAGGCAGGGTCTTACTCTGGCTCAGGCTGACCTGGAATTCACTCTGTATTCTCAGGGTGGCCTCGAACTCAGGATGATTCTCCCACCTCTGCTTCCCAAGTGCTGGGATTAAAGGCATGCACCACCACGCCTGGCTAACATGGCAAGAGTTTTAATGGGCTATTTTAAACTCCAGTTTGATCTACAAAAATGTTTTTATCAAAATCAGATGACTATTGGATTGCTTATTAAAGATGCATGAAGGGGGCTGGAGAGAGAAGCTTAGCAGCTAAGGCACTTGCCTGCTAAGCCTAAGAATGCTGGTTCCAATCTCCAGCGGTTCCAATCTCCAGGTCCCACGTTTAGCCAGATGCAAAGTGAGGCAATGGTGCAATGCCGCACTTGCCCACAAGGGGGCGCACGCACCTGGATTTCGTTCACAGTAGCTGAGACACTGCTGGCACGCCCATTTCTGTCTCCCTCTCCCTTTCTGTCTCTGTCTCTCTCTCCAAAAATAAATAAAAAATAATAAAAAAATTTAAAAAGACGCATGAAGGATTAAACAGAAACAAGTACAGACAACTCTTCATGTGACGAAAAGTGCACAGGGTACCCTCAGTGTGGTCTCAGAAAAGGAGAGCTGTCTGGAGGTTGTCTGGGAGTGCAGGCTTGCAGGCCCTGTACCATACTTCCTGTAGCCCTCTACCATACTTCCTGTAGCCCTCTACCATACTTCCTGTAACCCTCTACCATACTTCCTGTAACCCTCTACCATACTTCCTGTAGCCCTCTACCATACTTCCTGTAGCCCTCTACCATACTTCCTGTAACCCTCTACCATACTTCCTGTAGCCCTCTACCATACTTCCTGTAACCCTGTACCATACTTCCTGTAGCCCTCTACCATACTTCCTGTAACCCTCTACCATACTTCCTGTAACCCTCTACCATACTTCCTGTAGCCCTCTACCATACTTCCTGTAGCCCTCTACCATACTTCCTGTAACCCTCTACCATACTTCCTGTAGCCCTCTACCATACTTCCTGTAACCCTCTACCATACTTCCTGTAGCCCTCTACCATACTTCCTGTAGCCCTCTACCATACTTCCTGTAACCCTCTAACATACTTCCTGTAACCCTCTACCATACTTCCTGTAACCCTCTACCATACTTCCTGTAGCCCTCTACCATACTTCCTGTAGCCCTCTACCATACTTCCTGTAGCCCTCTACCATACTTCCTGTAGCCCTCTACCATACTTCCTGTAACCCTCTACCATACTTCCTGTAGCCCTGTACCATACTTCCTGTAACCCTCTAACATACTTCCTGTAACCCTCTACCATACTTCCTGTAGCCCTCTACCATACTTCCTGTAACCCTGTACCATACTTCCTGTAACCCTCTACCATACTTCCTGTAACCCTGTACCATACTTCCTGTAGCCCTCTACCATACTTCCTGTAGCCCTCTACCATACTTCCTGTAACCCTCTACCATACTTCCTGTAACCCTGTACCATACTTCCTGTAACCCTCTACCATACTTCCTGTAGCCCTCTACCATACTTCCTGTAGCCCTCTACCATACTTCCTGTAACCCTCTACCATACTTCCTGTAACCCTCTACCATACTTCCTGTAGCCCTGTACCATACTTCCTGTAACCCTCTAACATACTTCCTGTAACCCTCTACCATACTTCCTGTAGCCCTCTACCATACTTCCTGTAACCCTGTACCATACTTCCTGTAACCCTCTACCATACTTCCTATAACCCTGTACCATACTTCCTGTAGCCCTCTACCATACTTCCTGTAGCCCTCTACCATACTTCCTGTAGCCCTCTACCATACTTCCTGTAACCCTCTACCATACTTCCTGTAACCCTGTACCATACTTCCTGTAGCCCTCTACCATACTTCCTGTAGCCCTGTACCATACTTCCTGTAGCCCTGTACCATACTTCCTGTAGCCCTCTACCATACTTCCTGTAACCCTCTACCATACTTCCTGTAACCCTCTACCATACTTCCTGTAGCCCTCTATACTTCCTGTAACCCTCTACCATACTTCCTGTAGCCCTCTACCATACTTCCTGTAGCCCTCTACCATACTTCCTGTAGCCCTCTACCATACTTCCTGTAGCCCTCTACCATACTTCCTGTAGCCCTCTACCATACTTCCTGTAACCCTCTACCATACTTCCTGTAGCCCTCTACCATACTTCCTGTAGCCCTGTTCCTGTAACCCTGTACCATACTTCCTGTAGCCCTGTACCATACTTCCTGTAACCCTCTAACATACTTCCTGTAACCCTCTACCATACTTCCTGTAGCCCTCTACCATACTTCCTGTAACCCTCTACCATACTTCCTGTAGCCCTCTACCATACTTCCTGTAGCCCTCTACCATACTTCCTGTAACCCTCTACCATACTTCCTGTAGCCCTCTACCATACTTCCTGTAGCCCTCTACCATACTTCCTGTAGCCCTCTACCATACTTCCTGTACCCCCCATCTTCCTGTACCCTCTACCATACTTCCTGTAACCCTCTACCATACTTCCTGTAGCCCTGTACCATACTTCCTGTAGCCCTCTACCATACTTCCTGTAGCCCTCTACCATACTTCCTGTAACCCTCTACCATACTTCCTGTAGCCCTCTACCATACTTCCTGTAGCCCTCTACCATACTTCCTGTAACCCTCTAACATACTTCCTGTAGCCCTCTACCATACTTCCTGTAGCCCTGTACCATACTTCCTGTAACCCTCTACCATACTTCCTGTAACCCTCTACCATACTTCCTGTAGCCCTCTACCATACTTCCTGTAACCCTCTACCATACTTCCTGTAACCCTCTCCCATACTTCCTGTAGCCCTCTACCATACTTCCTGTAACCCTCTACCATACTTCCTGTAACCCTCTACCATACTTCCTGTAGCCCTCTACCATACTTCCTGTAACCCTGTACCATACTTCCTGTAGCAGAAACCCTGATTAATAAGCCATCTAGCTATGTCATATACACATTAAAGTTTCAGAAACGCTGGATTTAGGCATGTCCACACCACTCTTCCGTTTCTAAGTGAGGAAATTTTTTTAAGGGTCTCTTTCTATATTTTTCTGAGCCAAGTAACTTCAATTAATGAGAAAATGCCACTCTAAGCCACTTGTTATTACTACTTGAAATAACTGGTTTTACGGTAGCATAATGAATTCAAAATAATTGTAATGGCAAAATGAATAAAGATTTATCTTTTGACTGAGGTATAACATGGGAGTCAAAAAAAAACAGACCTCTGGAAGGGCTTCTAAATCCCAGCAATACTGACAACATGGCCAGCAAACCTGTGTGGAGGCCTTCCTTGCATGACAGGCCATTAGCCATATCCAAGGGATGTTAACTGCACCTTCTCCCAAGAGCGCCAAAAATGTGACCTTCCCAAAGTTCCTCTGACTCAAATTGTCCATACATTGAGAACCATAGATCTTGCCAATCATTTAGAAAGACTTTTCTTATCAGCTATGAGGCACTCACAATAAGCAAACACTGCATTGAAAATACACATTCTGCAGTGATACAGAAGTGTTGGCATATCAAGATATGTTCTGGACTTCAAGAAAGACGTTCGATGCCATTAGCTAGCTAATTTTCTCAGACATGACTGTGGAAACCAGTCTGACCCAATGAAACTCAATCATTTTCTGTGAGTTTAATCATGTGAATGTTGCCCCAAGGAATGATCAGCAATGAAGTTCCCTGGTGCGTTGGAAAAAGCAATGATTAAAAACTTAGGTGATGTGTTTTGTTGATTATTGCTAATTTGTTATAAAGTATCCAGAAAAAAATCAATGAATGTTTGGGAGGTGATTTTCAAGTACAGTCATGAGCTGAATAACGATTTTGGAGGCCCATGATGATGATCCTACAAGAATATACATCCTAGTGACATCATGGCTCTCACGGCTTGGGTGAATGAGACATGCATGCCATGCGCTAACTCACGTTGCCCTAGGACATGGACAGGTGGCAAAATCATTATTAGTGCTAGTGAAAATTTCCTTAAGTTCTTATGGTAAGCACTCCACATCCTATTCCTTTTCCTGTAAATAAGCCATGACATTGTAATGGGTCGGTGTGACTCCCTAATCGGCAGCTCTTGTACCTTCTTGCTGCCGTGGCCCCACTGAGGAAAAGGATTGTCACACAAGCCACAAGCAGCTGGACTACTGTGGCCTCAGCTCTGGCCCCTTTGAACACCTTATGTCCTCAGAAGAAACTGCTCAATAATTGCAACTGCTTGCTGTGGCTTGGGAAGGTGCACCCTAAGCCTGGGCTGTTAACCCTTTGTACCGCAAGCCTTGGTGCACTCCACATGGTCCAGCAGGCATTGTCACACAGGTGGGGGCACTTCCTGTGGTGTTTAGCAGCGTTACTGTGATTGATGCTAAAAAGGCAAGGCTATAATTGGTGTAAAAACAAGCTTGTGAGTGGTGCTGTGATTGGTCCGGAAACTCCTTCTCAGACTGTATAAGCAGGCTGCTCAGATAACAGGGAGAGAGTGGATTGAACGACCTGGTGTTGCAACGTCAGGCTCAATGAATGTCTTCTTTCAAGTGGTCTTTGCTTGCCTAGTGGGGGCTATGCAGGTAACTTGGAAAAGAGACCATGGAGTGGAAGTGGCAACAACTGCGAGCCACATGCAGAGATGTCACAAGAAGATGGAGAGCCGAGAGGAAAGAAGGATCAAAGTTCCAAAGAAGCTGCAAAGTGGAAACTGCGGGTCCTCATTTCCAGAAGCCTTCCAGGGAGTGTGGAGGTTGTAGGGCCAAGGGTCTCAAGATCCAGGATGAGGCAGCGCTAACACTCGCTGCTAGCAAATGCTCAGGATACACATAGCTAGGCCTCTGGAAACCACAATGCCTGGCTTCAGTCAAGCGTTGAAGAATCCTAGTTTTCTAGGCCCCCAAAGAGCTGAAACACTGGAGGACCAAGGGTCCAGGTCCCCGAGGCTTGCTCGAGGATTTTAGTATTCAGGAATGTCACCTGCTGCCTCTCTCACTTGCTTACTGCCACTGCTTGGTGTCGGCAGGTACTGAGGGAAATGAGAGCCAGAGACAAGCCCTTGATGACCTTTGTCTGCTTATAATTTCTTTCTGGTTTGAGCAGCAGGATCCCCCACAGGCTGATGGGCAAATGAAGTAGACTTCTCCATGTTTGTATAAAAAAATCACCTAACATTCCATTTCTGAGCACTTATTCCATGCTTAGGCAGTATGCAACTGCTTGTAAACTGAGATGAGGGGGCTCTATGATGCCTTATAATCGCCTCTGATATTTATATTTTCATAAATAATTATATCAGTCATTGATGTTTTACTAACTGATGAGACCCGTGCTAAGCACATGTCATCGCTTTCATCTCTCCATCAAGTCTGTGGTGATGTTATCATTTTTAAACTTTTAAAAATAGCATTATTGTTCCACAGGAAGCCCTCCATAATTTCCTGGGGGCACACAGCAGTGTTCAGGCATCCGGATGAGGGGCAGAGCTCTTTCAAGTCTATCATAACATTTTTACTGTACTAAATAGGATTGTTGTTTTTTGTTTTTTTAAAGTTCTTAGCCATAGAAGGCAGGGTGTCTATACAGTATCCATTCCCTGAGAAAGGACAATGATAGGTTTTCCCTTATGTATCAGTCAGAACCCCATAAGCAGTGGCTTGCTGGGCACTCTTTATTTTGCACTCCTAAGGAAGCACGTGAGGACTTCCGTTTCCCTAAGGAAGATAATCAGGAAAACAGCGGTGATGAGCTCCGTGCTCTTCCTTGACCACTTCCGAGGAACAATAAGAAGAAACAAACATTTGTCAACATGCTTCACTGGCGCCCAGTTTTCATGGCCGTTAAAGATAGAATCAACGGGCTGGAGAGATGGCTTAGCGGTTAAGGCGCCTGCCTCCTAAGCCTAAGAACACTGGTTCCAGTCTCCAGCGGTTCCAATTTCCAGGTCCCACGTTTAGCCAGATGCAAAGTGACGCAAGGGCGCAATGCCACACTTGACCACAAGGGGGCACACACATCTGGATTTCGTTTGCAGCAGCTAAGAGGCTGCTGGCGCGCCTATTCTCTGTCTTCCTCTCCCTCTCCCTCTCTCTCTCTCTCTCTCTGTCTCTCTCTGTGTGTCTCTCTCCAAAAAACATAATAAAAAATAAAGATACAATCAACATGGGCATCTATGTCTGCATCAAACTGAAGCAGTGGCCCAGGCCCCTGTTGGGTTTTTCTAGGGAACTTCTTCAGCTTTCACCTTTGACCTCAGGAGGTACATATATACCTCTTAATAACTTGAGAGCAAGATTTACAGAATGGCTTTGCCCATTTATTTTGCTCAAATGTTGCTGAGGAAACCAGCTTATCCCAGTCCATGAAATCATAGATAATTACTCCATTCAAGTTCACTCTTGTCAAATTTGACCCTGGAAAGCACGTAAAGGTGAGAGAAGAAGGGTTCACATTTCATAAATCCCCTACGTTATATTTGGTGCCGGCATAAATTGCTGACATAATATAATAGTTAGCCCTGGCATTATGAGCAGATTAAAAGCATTGAGGTGAAGTAAGTTTTTTGATCCAATTTATTGCATAAAATTAAGTGTTTCGGCCAATACGCCATTGCTTTAAATTCATTCTTGAGAAATGCATCATTTCTCTTCTCTCAAAAATAAAAACAAAAAACCATAGCTGCTTCAGCACGTCTCAGAATTTGCCTGACAGGACCGTGCTCACCATTCTCCTGAGCTCTGAGGATCCCAGTTCTGCTTTTCCTGCTATAACAAGCAGCCTGAAGGGGAAGGAAAACACCAAGACACAGGTGAGTGGCTTCCGGTTTGTTTTATCTTTCTGAACTTGGGAAAGAGCCTTGTCAGTGGATCTGTACACAAATTGCAAAGGCTTTTTGAAGCCAGGCTCCTGGCAGAACACTGGAACGGGCTTTCGGTGGTATTAGCATTCTTCCTTGCTGTTTGTTGTCTGCTGGGGCAATTATCTTGCTTTAATTTAGGTCACTAATGATGTTATGAGATAGTTTGATGGTGCTGTAATTTCTTTTGATGTTGTTTTTGTTGCGATTGCTTATATCAACTCAATGTGATTCCATAACGGAATGAATTCTACACCCACTGAGGGAGGGCAGGAAGGGGGTGGGAGGAGAGCGGGGAGAGGAGAGGGAGGTGGAGATGCTGCGGTTGGCACCACTCCACAGCAGGATACGGCAGCTCTACTTCCATGGTGAGGACTGTCTCTTGTCCTGCATGAGAGCTGAAGGCTGGAGATCACTCCACAGTGGGCTGCTCCGTGTCCTGTCAGGTCTGAAATTCTTTCCGACAGGCTACCAAAACAATTGGTCCTTCACTTCAGAAGCTTTTACACTAGTTGAAGTCTAATTTATAAGATAGATCATTCGCTCCAGTGACCACATCCCTGGTCCTCCTCAGCTGTACTATGCAGAGACCTCATCTGATAGACACAAAGCTTCCTCACTTTCCTCCTCCCCTTCTCCTGCCAAGCATCGTCTCTTTGAATGGACAACTTGGAGCCTTGGTTGATTGTTGTGAAATCTAAATATTTTCTCTGGCATGCAGATTTATTTATTTTTAGGCCATGTAAAGCTACAGTATTTTCATGAAATGCAAGGTTTCTGGTTTTAAGTGTTTTAATGAGAATTAGCTCCAGAATGGGTCTCTACTGTCTGATCATACCTTCCTGAAACTTAAGGGTTGCGTGATTGTGATCATCGGCAAAGATGGCCCAGTGGGTACCATACTGGCTGTCCTGCAGTTTATCCTGCCAGGCTGCTGAAATTCATAAGCGTATGAGATTCAGAACTCTTAGCAGGCTTTCTTTTTCAAGATAAACCATATATTTTAAAAAATCCACAGGATAAAGGAAATGCTGAGAAGTTTAGGATTGTTATTTGAAGATTACAGCTTAGACACTAAATGCTACATGAAAATATGCATAATCAGAAATAGCACTCCAGGAGCTGGAGAGATGGTTTAGCAGTTAAGAGACTTGCCTGCAAAGTCTAATGACGCAGGTTCGATTCCCCAGTATCCATGTAAAGCCAGATGCACCAAGTGGTGCATGTATCTGGAGTTCTCTTGCAGCAGCTGGAGGCACTGGTGTCTCTCGTCTCCTGTAAATAAATAAATAGATAAATTATTTACTTTAAAAAAAGAAATAGCACTCCAGACATATAAGTGAATACACCAGCAGTTTTAAAGGTCCAGCAATGTACTTTTGCGTGTGTAAGCCACCCAAAGAAGCAATAATTTCCACACCCAGTACCCCACCCAGTCTGAAGGTAATTAGAAACGCTGTGCTTTATGAAAACTTTTAGCTAGTGTCCCTTACAGATGGTGCATGCCTTACGTAAAGCTGGGTAGTGAAGGAGTAGATTTCTCCCCACTGACATAACAGGCAAAAGCTGGGCAGGCACTGTTCTTGGGATCATAACTGGATCTCTGATTTGCACTCATTTTATTTCCCTAAATTGGTTCACCCAGCTGCTGGTCCACATACACATTTAGGTTCCTGGAGAGGAGGGCGGACGTGTGGTGATTTGCCTCGGTGGTCTGGTGCTTGTTGTCACTGAGGTATAAAGACGTGGCTGTAACTTCAGAGGATGCTGGAATAGTTCAAGCATTTACTGCTATACCTGCTCATCAATGTGATGGGGATAGAGTCTTATTGTTCTTTATTGTGGTATAGGTACTGTTCTTGTTGCTGTGACAATAGTGACTTAAGCAAGAGCCGGGTGTGGTGGCGCATGTCTTTAATCCCAGCATTCGGAGGCAAAGGTAGGAGGATCGCTGTGAGTTCAAGGCCACCCTGAGACTACAGAGTGAATAGTGAATTCCAGGTCAGCCTGGGCTAGAGTGAGACTCTACCTTGAAAAACCGAAAAAATGAAAAAACCAACCAACCAAATAAACAAGCAACTTAAGGAAGGAAAGGTTTATTTATTTTGGTCCATCATGTCAGAGAGAGGATGGAGGAAGCCATGTGACACAGCTGATTCCTTTCTGTCTGCAATCCACAAAGTGATGGATGTTAAATGTTCAGCTTTCCTGTTTCTTTTTATTCAGTCCTGTACCCTAGCCCATGTAAGATTGTTGCCTATAGTTTGGGTGGGTTTTCTCTGCTATATATTAACCTAATCTAGAAATTTCATTACAGACATGCCCAGAGGTTTGTTTTCATTGTGATTCCAGAAACCATCAGGCTTTCAGTGGAATTAACCATCACAACTGTGGAATAGATATTTCCTAAACAAGAATGTTAGATTTTTCGGGGCTGGAGAGATATGGCTTAGCGTTTAAGGCACTTGTCCGCAAAGCCTGAGGACCCAGGTTTGATTCCCAAGTATCCACATAAGCCAGGTGCACAAGGTGGCACATGCATCTGGAGTTTATTAAAAAGAAGAAGGAGGAGGAGGAGGAGGAAGAGGAGGAGGAAGAAAAAAGGAAAAAAAGAATGTTAGATTTTTTTGTACCCCCCCACAACACATGTTGACAACAAACTTCTGATTTTATTAAAAAAAAAAGACATCAAGTTAAAAAATAAGCAAGTACATTGGGATTATTGTCTAAAATGTGAACATGTGAACATCACACAAAGTGAGCATGATGTTTTCATGTTTTCAGAAATTAAACAGGAAAAGAAGAGAGCATGGATCCAAGGAAGGAGGTAGAAATTTATAGTCTCTGTGTGTACTAAAGTTAATGCCCTCTTGTGAAATTTGCACTCTGCCTATATGTTCAGGTGAGGGAAATCCGTTTAGAATGAAGGTTCTAGACAGGCATTCTAACTAAGCTATTACCCCAGACCTCAGATTGCAAAGAACATTTCGGAACAAAAATAAGTAGAACAGCCACAAAACACATTTGAAAACTTCCTACCCACACTTAGCTGAGTCATTGGGGACCAACATGGTACACGGAGTGCTGATTGTACACTGTTAAAGGGTGAGGTAAGGTATTGTTTTACGGTAATAGTACTGTACGGTTATATTATAGAGGCTTTTAACAATGTCTTTAATTTCAGCCAGAAAAAAATATTATCTCATTTATCTGCACATTCCATCCATCAGAATAGTGGGAGAACAGTGAAGATACACCCTGCAATTGAATTTTATAACTCCCCTCTCCCTGTCCCCGTTTTTTCCACTTCACTTTAGAATGTGTGGTGATTTGTTACTGTTGTAGATAGCATCAAAATATTGGATGAAAGAGAAATCTCAAAGTGTTTTCCTGGGAACTTGTGAAGAAGCGGAGCCATGCACCAAAATGGAATAAACAAACAGAAAAGAGGTGACCCCATCTTAATCACTCGTGATTTAAGAGACAATGAGACAAATTAATAGACATAAAGCAAACACATCTTACATTAAAGAAATGTGATTTTCACAAGGCCATTCATGAATATCACATTATGATTTCCATTAGGACATTTCATCTCTCTGAACATTGACTTTCTGGCCTCTAAAATAAATTAATTTGTGTAGACAATACCTGAAGCTTCTTTCGCTTATGAAATGCTTGAGTTCTTTTAAAATGAGTCACAAAGTGAAATTGGGTGGAAAGTATATCTTTGTAATTTCTTAATGGGGGGTGTAAATTTCCCAAACTTTTCTATCCTCCAATACCACTAACAGACACTACCAGCAGTATTGTAGCTTAGCAAAGATAGAAAAGAAAAAACTAGAAAAAAAATCATAGCAGGAAGTAGACACAGAAGGACTCTAAACCAGCTTGGTTTTATGCAGTCTTGTTTAAAGAGAACTTTCAAATCCCAGCTGTGTGCTGTGCAAATGTCTTCTTAAATGAAACTGACAGAGAGAGAATAGGATTGTTTCCTTTCCTTGCAGCTGATAAGTTAACATCTGTGCTTCTGATAAAGGCACTCTATGTTTTTTTTTTTTTTTTTTTTTTTAGTGGCATTTACACTATTCATTAGTTCCCTTTTAGTGCAAATAACTGACTCCAAAAAATGCCCCTGGGCTACAATGAATTGTTAGACAGGTGGCAGACAGGCATCACCTGAGAAGAGGCCTCTCTCCATGTATATGTTTAGGTTTCCCCAGGAACAATTAAAATGTGGAAGAAAACATTACTAGTCACCCTGGGTATTTGAATACTCTCAAATGATGATCCACTGAATAGCAGAAATAGGATGCTATTGGAAATGATGAAAGTTTAATTACTAATTTGAAGTTTTCTGTTGGTTTCTTTAAAGGTACACATACTATTGAACGCAACACTGCCCCCACCTTTGTGATTGTGTGTCCCGATTTTAGACAGGAAAACAATTTTCTTTACCCTTCTACCTGAATGTCAAGCCCTCGGGTCATATTTTTGTGTGTAGAAGCCTCACCCCACCTCTGATTTTCCTGCCAATATCTCCCATTTTGTTGTGTCCAACAGTGTCTTCTGGAGTCACCACCTGTCAGCAAGCTCCTCTTTCCCAGACAACACTCCCTCCTCCTCAACGAGAAAGGGCACCTGAAGATACCAGGCACCTGGTGGTAGTGCTTTTTCTGAGAAGTTTCTAGTTTTCACACACTAGTGCCTGTAATGGTCAAATGGAATACATTTACAGGTAACAACCACTTCTCTTAGGAACCTTCTGGCAGGAACAAATCTGACATCTTTAGGTAGTCTCTCCCCTGTTTCTACTTTTAAAATCACAGATTTTGTGGTGGTGTGAATGTAAACGTCTCTCATAACCTCATGTATTTGTGACGAAGCCTCATACATAATCCCCAGGTGGAGCTTTGGGAGGTAGGGTCTTGCTGGATGACGTGTGTCACTTGAGAGTTGATAATCAAGCCCCACTTGCCAGTGCTAACTAACCCTTGCTGCTCTCTCCCAACTGACAAGATCTGAAATCCAGGCTGCCTGCTTGTGCCGTGCATCCCTCACTATCAGGAAACTTCCCCATCAATACTGTAAACCCAAATAAACTCGATCCTTCCATGAGCTGCTTCTGGTCGGGTGTTTTGTCACCACAATGACATCGTCACTGCTACAGGCCTCTTCTCGTTTGGTCAGGACTGTGAAGGGATTGGCTCAGAACATAGTGTTAGAGGCAAAGCCCTCCTATCTATCTATCTATCTATCTATCTATCTATCTATCTATCTATCTATCTATCTATTTATTTATTTATTTATTTTTTTTTTTTTTGCAAAGCTCTCTTTATAAACCACCTAATCATGTGTATTGCTCCAAAATTATCTCCTAAGAAATCTAAGAGGGCTGGGAAAATGGGTCAGCAGTTAAAAGAGATGGCTAGCAAGACCTGCTGGCCAGGGTTCTAATTCCCAGTACCTGCTTAGAGCCAGATGCACAAAGCAGCACAATGTTTCTGGAGTTTGTTTGCAAAGGCAAAAATTTGTGGCTTGCTCACGCTTTCTCTCTCTCCCGCTCTCTCTTTCTCCCTCCCTATGTCTACTTGTAAATTAATTAATTAATAAGTACATAAATAAACAAATAAAAGAAATAATTTGGAATTTAAAAAATAGAAAATGAAATCCAAGAAGAATATTTTATTACTTTAATCAAAAGACAATTTTTTTTCCAGGAGGTGTGCTGCAAGCCTGCAAGGATGGGTCACAGCTGTACCGAAGATGGTCACCACTCAGCTGCAAGGATGCAGTAATGCTGCCCTTCTCTTCATGTTGCTGGGCAGGTAACAATGACATAGTGATTCTCTACCAGAGAGGGAAATGCAACAATAGCCAACAGACCATTCTGTAAATTATTTAGTGAATTCACTTACAGCTTACAGCTTCCTGGCAGCTCTGGTGATAGGGAACCATTTGACAACATGCACTGTGGATGTAAGCATGCAGTTGACAAGGAACCATTTGATAATGTCCAGATTCTGAACACTGTGGTTCCAAACTTAGTGATTGGTAGGGAACCATTTGGTTTTCTTTGCAGCACCAGAGGCCTTTTAGCCAGGCAAGCATTCAGCTGTTAGCCCCCCAAAATAGCAACGCAATTGTCTTTCCATTTGATTACAAGCACACAGTCTACAATTGGATATAGCTAGAATTCTTATTCAGTGTTTTGATAAAATACTATGTGTGTGAAACAATAAACTTTTCCAGGTCATTATTTGTAGAAGAAAAGTCAAGAGCTATATTGTGTAATGAAATGTTAATAATTCCTTCCAACTGTCAATAACCATGAACCCCTACGACTTTGGCAGGAATCTCTGGAAAAAGATCATGAGTGAAAACAAAGAAGAGATGTAGTATAGCCACGAAGATACAGTGTGCCACGTGAAAACAGCATGTTCTCTCCCGGCAGGCTCTGTTCTCTCTTCTCCTTGATTCAGTTATCTTGGTTGTGTCACACGGCACGACTCCCTGGAACAATGAGGAGGTGTGTTGATGGAGCTAATTTGACTTTGCACTGGACAAAATCCTAAATCCAGTGGAATTGCCAATAAAGGCAGCCAATGCAGAAGTTAAGAAACCTGAGATCGTGCTTGAGTGAGCAGTGGAGTGGTGGACTGGCTAGAAATCTAACAGAGATCCCGGAAGTGATAACCAGGAAAGAGGAAACTGAGCTGTCTCCATGTGGCTGGCTGATGAGGAGGTTCTGGAGAAAGCTCCCTGATGACCTGGCAAAAGTCCTGTTAGCACTGACATGAAATCTGCATGTTGTTTACATGCTCTGCCTGAACAAGGACTCAGGTCCACTGTGAGAATACAGAAACCTTATTGGCATGAAGTGTTTGAATAAATTATCTGGCCAAACAATTGGCTGTCACACTATACACTCAGGTGGTGATACATAAGATGTCAGGTTAAAATAAAAAATAATAAGAATGGGACAAAGACACAGGAGCCATATGGGAAGACAGAAAATACACAGTTAACATCAAGGACTTTGCTAAAAAAAATTATAAGCAAAATCAAAGCAGAAAATAAGAGGCTGATGAAAGCTCAACATTAAAGGAGATTTCTAACACACTCTCTAAGACTCAGGGAATACTGAGGAAGATGTTTCGGGAAGATTGTAAGAGCCACAGAGTGGGAAGGGGTATCCGGAGGCATTGTCTCCCTGACATCCACATAGACTCAGTGCTGCACTTATAAGCACGCGGTGAATACTGACAGCCCTGCTGAGGAGCATCCTCCCAAGCATGGGCGTGGGAAGAGGGAAGGTAAGACCATGACCCGTGGGGAAGACGGCGGTATGCATCAACTAAAAAATAAACAGAAACAATACAAACACCTTTCCTACTAAAGAAAAAACCAAACAATTAAGCAATGGAGACAATAACAAAGTGAGGGGATAATCAGAATCTACATTTACTACAATAAATTAACTGAAATTTCAATGTTTTCAAGCAAAAGTTCTAGGACACACAAACGAGAGGAAAGTGTGACACACACAGGACGAAAAGAAGTCAGTAGAAAGTGTTTGAGAGTAAGCAAAAGGTGTTGGTTTGGGCAGACCGACTCTTCAGCACAGTTACCACATCTATGCATATTCAAAGAATATAAGGAAACCTGCTCGTGAATAAACATGGAGTTACACACAAAGGACACACCATGCAAATGAAGCCAGTGGAAAATTTAAAGTTGAGAACAGTCCCTGAAATAAAATTTAGTACATGGATACAGCAACAGATTATAGATGCAAAAACAAAGAGAATGCTTAAACTTTATATTGATCTAAAATCATACATTATCCAAGCTGCAAAATCAACAAGAAAATGACTGGAAGATGAAGCAACCACCCAAGGTTTTTCTCTCTTTTTTTTTTTTTTTGGAGAGAGACACAGAGAGAGAGAGAGGAGAGAGGAGACAGACAGAGATGGGCACGCCACAGCCTCTCAGCTGCTGTGAACGAAATCCAGATGTGTGCGCCCCTTTGTGGTTAAGTGTGGCATTGCGCCCTTGTGTCACTTTGCGTCTGGCTAAATGTGGGACCTGGAGATTGGAACCACTGGAAATTGGAACCAGCGTTCTTAACATCTAAGCCAACTCTCCAGCCCACCACCCAAGGTTTTGTAGGACAGATACAAGTCTACCAACATGTAGCGAGAGAGCAAAGAAGATTGTAGTGATGTTGCAGCCTTTAGTTATGCTCTGGGTAGTAGTCAAATATCTGGCAAAAACAACTTCATGGCTAGGTGTGGTGGCGCAAGCCTTTAATCCCAGCACTCAGGAGGCAGAGGTAGGAGGATCACCATGAGTTCCAGGCCACCCTGACTACATAGTGAATTTCATGGAGGGCATGGTGGTAGGAGCAGTTCTATCTGTGGTGCATGGAGCACAAGACAATGGCTGTTCACACCAGAGGATCAGGCATATGAAACCTTCAAACCTTGCCCACAATGACTCACTTCTGCTCCCTTATCAAAGCCACACAGGTTCCTCAAACTCTCAAAAGAGTGAAACCAAATGGGGACGACATGCCCCAACACATGAGATTGCAGGGAGCATTTCACACTACCATCATAACGGATGCATACTTTTCTGAATTTACTAAGAAACAGAAAAAAAATTTATATTTTTATGACTTTTCTATTTGGATGAAAAATAATATGTTGATCACGAAGTTCAATGGAACTAAGTGGGACAAATATAGAGACTCCCAGTTTAGTAGAACATTATGAATAAAGAATAAAAACAATAAAAAACAAAAACATCAAGAAAAAGTCATTTAATAATGAAAAACAGCAATGTTATTATTTTGGGGAAATATATAAATATTTAAAATTCATACAATATGCTTCACATCCAGACTCCAGAATACAACACAGAAGGAAATTTGAAAGCATTTTGAAGTTAATTAAAAGAAATAATATATCAGATTTATCACTTGCTCCAGTAGTGATGAACCTTTGAAACCTAATAACTTTAAAAATTCAGATAAAAATTACTTATTGGATGATTCCAATCACCTAAAATGTCTGGAAATTTCAAGTGTATGGAATGGGTAGAACCAGAAACTTCCAACTGACATGAGGTAACATTTTAGCATGATGGGAATGGTCTGAAACCAGTTTCACAACTTTAAATTTACTACTAATTATGTCATTGTACAATGGCAATGTGTCTGTTTTATGGTGTGCAAATTACATGTCAATAGAACTGTTAACTAAACAAATCCATTTGTTGAAAAAAAATTAAATTGTAGACAGAAACTGGAAAATATGTTTTGTCCTAATTTGGTATACTTTTGTTTATTTCTGAGAATTATTCCCCATAAGTCTATTTAAAAACAAACATCTTAGACTAAATTGTCCTAAGTTCTAAAGCCCTATTCTTTCTAGAGTCAAAGAGATGCGGCCCTGCATTACGCTGGGTGTCCACGTTGAGCAGCCTCCAAGGCCATAGGAAAGTCTTGGCTCTCAGACAAGAAATACAGGGAGGTATCTTGGCCCATTAAGGTATAAGTACTTGTGGTAAATTCTTAGATCAATGGAGCTATGTCTTTAGGAGATATTGTGCTACCCTGTTTTGTTATTTTCCTTTATTTTGTAACTAAAAACCTGACAAGAAGCAGCTTATTGGAGGAAAAATATATTTTGGTCTACAGCTCTTAGGGGTCTATCATCAGTATGCTATGGTGAGGAAGGCCAGATGCATGTGCCATTCTGTGTGTCTGGCCCTCTGTGGTTATCAGGTAATCGGACATGGGCCAGCAGGCTTCACAAACAAGTGCCTTTAACTACTGAGTCATCGCTTAGCCCACTACCAGCATTCTTTCAGAGTAAAAAGTTCTTTTAATATACAAGTTGGATTCCCCTACTCTATAGAAATCATACCATTGGCTTGTTCTAAGTGAGTAACATTAACTTAACAAAATATATGTTGACATTTAAGTATCCCTCCAAAGTGATTTCCTATTTCCATGTGGGCAGTGACTCCGAGCACATGTATGGGTGACAATAGGTTCATGAGTAGCAGAGGAATGGAATTGGAACGGTAATCCAAAGGAAACGAGTGCAGGTGAGGTCTGGCCACAATTCGATGGGATCCAACTGAAGATTATTTTCAAGGCAAGTTTATTTGTAGTATCTAAAGAGAGATATCTAGGAAAACATTGTAGAGGAGGGGGAAAATTATTCTAGAAGATTCTATTTATAATGCTAAACTACTGTTTGTTAAAAGAGAAAGAAAAGGAGAAAAGGAGCATTCAAGGTCCTGTTAGGGATCAGAGTTCCAAAAGGTGAGATTGTAGGGAGCATCTTAGTGTCCACAGATGCTGAAAGAATTAGACAGGAAAAAATAGAACAGGGGTACAGAAACTCACCTAAAAGCCATGCCATTTACCTGGCAGAGTGCAGTCATGAAATGTTAAAGAGCCCTGTTTCTATCCCTTCTGAATTGCAGGCAGTCCTCAAGACAGGAATAATGATCAGCTCAGAAGCCCTATGGAAGGCTGACAAGCATTAATTTGCCAATCAATGAGCCATTTCGGTGGATCCTCCAAGCAATTGAGAAGAAGCAGGCATCATTATTAAACAAAAAGCACCATTCTAAACACCAAGCATGGATCATAATTTTCAATAATCCCACCTTACATTCAGGTAACACTTCCAAGTTTACAGAGCACTTTTGTGAAGCACTTTTTCATTTATCAAGCTCTAAAAGAGGAAGAAGAATCAAAGGCAAGGAGAGGGATTGGGAACAGAGATGCCCTGGATAAATGGTGGAGGATTCAGGAATGACAGAGACCCGCCACAAATCTCCATCAGGAGCCGATGAATTGCTCGTGTCGACCTCATTACCCTCATCACAAGCACTTACAAGGGGATGAAAAATTGATGAGTGCCGTCATAATGAAAGAGAATAAATGTTTCTCTGTTAAAGTGAATGCATAATTTTTCCAAGAATAAAATAACAATATTCATTCATTATTAAATTCTGATAATGTTGACATCAACCTCATTTCAGCTGCTAAAGGAAATTAACACTATAGAAGAAAGCTGTTGGGGCTCAGTGGCATTAGCCTATGTGTACATACATAAGAAGTTCCCCTTGCACCTCCCAGTCATATAGTTCCTGGGTTACTATTTTCAGAATCCACGTATATATAATGAGAATTCATTTTTTTAAAAAAAATATTATTTATTTAGTTGACAGAGAGTCAGAGAGAGAGAGAGAGAGAGAGAGAGAGAGTGAATGGGCACACCAGGACCTCCAGCCACTGTAAATGAACTCCAGATGCATGTGCCACCTTGGGCATCTGGCTTACGTGGATACTGGGGAATCGAACCGGATTCTTAGGCTTCTCAGGCAAGTGCCTTTACCACTAAACCATCTTTCCAGCCCTGAGAGTTCATTTTTTTAATAGAGGGGTTTGACTACCTTTTAAAAACAGATTGTCATGAACTCGAGGCTACCCCGAGACTACAAAGTGAATTCTAGATCAGCCTGGGAGAAGGTGAATCCCTGCCTTGAAAAACCATAAAAAATCCAGGTTGAGCTTTTTAAAAAATATTTTATTTATTTATTTGAGAGAGAGGGAATCAGGTAGAGAGAGAGAGAGAGAGAGAGAGAGAGAGAGTGTGTCAGGGCCTCTAGCCACTGCAATTTCCAGATATTTGTGCCACATTGTGAATTTGACTTTACATGGTTATTGGGGAATCAAACCTGGTTTCTTTGGCTTTGCAGGCAAGCCATCTCTACAGACCGATTGAGCATTTTAAAAAAAGATTTATGTTTATTTATTTATTAGACACCAACAGAGAGAGAGAGAGCATGGGTGCACCAGGGCCTCTAGCCACTGCAAACAAACTCCATGGTGCACCACCATGTGCATCTGGCTTACGTGGGACCTGGAGAATTGAACCTGGGTCCTTAGGCATGCACCTGAACTGCAAAGCCATCTCTCCAGCCCCAAATTTACTTATTCACTTATTTGTATTAGTTATGTATATACAGCCATGATGGTACCATCCTTAGCCTTCTCCATGTTCTCCCTCCATGGGGATTGTGGGTCTTGCATTGTGGGGGTAGTCATCAGTTATGGGGGAGAGGCAATGTTTCTGTGCATAATGAACCAACTTATGGCTCTAACAATATTTCTTCCCCTTCTTCTGCAAATGTCCCTGAGCCATGTTTGAGTATTTTTTTAAATAAATTGATTGGATATTTTCTAAAAACCGAACATTATCAGATGCGTGGTTTACAGCAGAACTGAAAAATCTCCCAAGGCTTCTGAGTCAAGGGCATCGTGACAAGACCTTGCTTTCTGTCCTGTCACTCACTCCATCTTGTCCCAGCCATGCACACATTTCATGCAAGGAGCACAAGTGACTCTGTTAAATAGCTGCCTGTTCTCTCTAGCTGTGCTATTCTTTCCATTATCCTAAAAACAATTGAAATAGAACACAGTGATGTCTTCCAACCAGCTGCTTTAAAGTGGGCATTAGTCATGTGATGGAGGAGTAATTTTTTTTCGCTCTCCAGAACTGAGCATTCAATGTAACACTGCATATAAATAGGCAAACAAGAAGAGCAATGGAAAGGCTTCAGTGCCTCACTACCAAAAGATAATCCCTTTGCAAGAACAACCAGGATATAGATCTTCTAGTGCTATACTACGAGAACTCGTGTGTGTGTGCATGTACATGTGTGTGCACATCTCTGTCAATATATTCATGCATCTATGAATTAGCTTTCTGTGTTCACTGTCTATAGACACTTCTACATGTCAGCTAAAATGTGAAGGCTTTGTTGTAAACATTAGAGGACAGCCAGAAATCTCCCCACCACTCAGGCTAAATTAAAACATTTTTCTCCAATCACTTTTTCTCTACCTGTTACAAATAATTATATCACTGAATATTTATTGATAGAGAAAAACAGCCATGCGATCACAAATATACAGTTTTAAAACTTTTTATATTTACTGATTTCAGAGAGAGAGAGAGAGAGAGAGAGAGAGAGAGGCAGACAGAAGGAGAAAATGGGCACCTCTAGCCACTGCAAATGAACTCCAGATGCATGAGCCCCCTTGTGCATCTGGCTTACAAGGGTCCTGGAGAATCAAACTAGGGTCTTTAGGCTTCATTGGCAAGTGCGTTATCCACTAAGCCATTTCCTCAGCCCTATAAAGTTTTTTTTTTTAATAGTCATAGTGAGCATCTAGTCTTGTTTGAAAATGACAGTGCAAGTATAAAAATGGTTAACATTGGGGCTGAAGCTCTAAGACGTATCATAAGGATAGCCTCAGAACAATAATAAGCATGGCGTAAGACATGTGCCTTAAAATCTGTCGTGTCTTTGTGTTGACTATAAGTCCAACTCCTACCCAACCACACAGACTATATACAGAGATGCAGAAATGCCTCTCTTCTCTCACCCTCAAATGTCACCTTGGGAGGAAGGAGAGAGTCACGTCAGAGGAAGGAAGCTGACTTGGCATGATGACCCTTATGTAGTTTCCGCCAATAATATCGAGCAAACCAAACTTCAAATTCATCACTAAACCTATTTCTCTTCACTGCATAGTGGTCGCATTCTCTCCTGTTACCTCAATACTCAACTTAGATCTTAGAACTAAATATACAAATTCTTCTGAAGGCTATAATCTTTGAACAGCTGTCATTTTCCTTCGAGCATGGGGGTCCATCCTAGAGCCTCACATGTTGGCCCCATGTTGCATCATCAGTTGCATCTTCAGCCTTCAGCCAGAGTTTCTTGAAAGGCAACAGGAGTCTTGTGTTAATTTGGCTGGGTCTGTTTCCTTTATATGTCAACAGTGGAACTTAATGATAACTAACGCACTGTCATCCATGATGTTAAGAGGAACCAGGGCATTAAATAAAAGAAATACCTTCCACCTATGAAAGGGGGAAAAAAGTATTTGACATGAGGAGAACCTTGGAGAAGGACTAGAAGTGTAAAAGTCAAAGTGGTGAGCCAAATCTACTTGAGCTTTAGTCTTGAATAAAGTAGCTGCCTCCACCTGCAGTGTGACAAGGCAAGAAGATGAGTCAGATGGCCAGCCAAAATTCATTTGCTTGGTCCTTCACTGGTGGCAAATTGAGAGCAGGGGCCTTGCTAAATGAAGTGTGTTCTTGGGGGTAAGCTGAAGGGTGTTAGAGGCAGCTTCTCCCTTGCCAGAGTCCAGCTCACTGTCTTGCAGCCACTTGTACCTTGATGTCAAGAAGTGAGGTCCAGCCTCTACTCATGCTGTGATGTCCCTGCCTTCATGGAGCGTCCCCTGGGGATGGCAAGCCAAAAATCAACCCTTGCTTCCTATCTGCTGCTATTGGTCAGGTGCTTTTGTCCCCACAAGGACAAGGCTACTGCTGCAATTATGAGCAAGCATGGAGTTCATTTTCAGTTGCATCTTCCCTGTGTTTTTCCTCAGATGTCTATCTCTCTTGCTCTCAGGGAAGCCCCACACTCATAATCAAGCAGATGCTATAAACATCAGAGAATGGGGAATTGATTGGCAATCTGGAGTTGAAGTCACCCTCTGAGGACAATCCAAAGAGTCATGAGTTTGGGCCAAAAGATGGGAATGCATTGAGAGAACCACAGTATTGGAACATGCCTGAGCTTAGTGGGGGTGGGGGTGGGGGGTGGGGCAGAATTCCAGGAATGCCACCTCATGGAAGGCACCCTGAGTTTTAACAGCAGGACTCCAAGTAGGCTGCTGCATCTTATTGCACATAGAGCCCTATACACCAGGAACACCATGGACCGGTGGGGAATGCCCGATGATAGACCACAGACCAGAGCTCCTCCCTAGACTGTGACCATGTGCTTAAATGCTGACAGTACCTCGGTTATGAGCCAGGTGAAAGAGAATGAGCATTGCCTTTGGAAACTTGGACCTTGGAGAGACTATTTGGGAAAGAGATTAGAAGAGGGGGGAGAGGGGGCAAGAGAGGGTATTTGGAGGTAAATATGGTGAAAGTACATTACATATGTGTTCAAAAATGTCACAAGAAAACCCCTTATTGTATAGAATGAATATACACTAATAAAAAAGAAAAGAAAAGGAACTAAAAGGAAGATGGATCATACAATTGAAGATGTCTTCCACATTTGGAGAAATGGTGTTTCATGTAGTTTCAGTCGTTTAGGAAGAAGTTATAAGATAGGGATCTTAAGAGATCACAGAGGCAACTTTCTTGAAAGATTGGTTAAGCTTTCAAGGGGCTGGGTGCTTTTCAAAAGTCTTTTAACTTCTGAAATTTTCTACTTGTCTTTTGAAATGAATATTTCACAGCATTAAAAAAAAAAAAACTTGGTATTACAAAAAAAACCCACCTTGGTATGAACTGAAAGACGTTAACTTAAAAACTAATTTTCCTAGCAAGTCAGATATCACTTCCAAAGTTTGTACTTTTCAAAGAAAAGAAAAGATTTCAATAAAACCTGTTGCTGTCAGCGGGGGATCTCCTACCCTGAAACCTCTGAGATCTTTCTG
The DNA here is from genome assembly GCA_036365145.1 of Orientallactaga sibirica. Lineage (NCBI taxonomy): Eukaryota > Metazoa > Chordata > Mammalia > Rodentia > Dipodidae > Orientallactaga > Orientallactaga sibirica. The sequence goes on along the minus strand of JAEOAD010000463.1, from coordinate 3,899,454 downwards.
CTGTTGGAATTAGACGCTTTCATTTGAGTACTTGGCCTTCCTAATCAATCTCATTAGTGTCAAATTTCAAAACCTGTTTTCATGTCTCTGGCATAAAAGCATTATGTGAAAAACTGATTTAAATATAAAGTTTAAGAAGTAAACAGTCAAGTGAAACAACATCTTGGTCATGTTTCCTTAAGTTCTGACTAACTTAAGAGTCAGAGCACCGGCTGGAAAATGGCCACCCTTCTTCCCGGGAGGAAACTGCATGTTGAGCAAAGCTCATACAAACAGTGACCATTCAGATGCTCATGTCATCACTCCATGAAATGCCACTTTATTAAGCATATACTTATGATCCCATTTTGGAAATAATTTTATGTTTCTTTATAAAAATAGCTATGAACCTGCACTTAAAAATATTAAAATTTCACATTTTTGGTGAAACTATATATAGGATAGTGAAAGATTCAGCTTTTAACGTGAAACAAGAGATGTGTTGCTGCTTGTGCCATTAAAAGTGTAAATGACTGTCCATAATAACACCAGAAGTATCCCATAGAAATCAGACTCTATTTAATAGGAGAGCCAACAAGAAATTGAGAACCTGGGGATCCTTGGCCAACCTTATTCCTGGAATTTTTTTTTTTTTTTTCAACTATTACATCCTGTCTCTCTATCTCCCTGACTCTGCCCATCTCCAGGGATTCCTTTTGAAGCCCTGTGGCCAGAAATAAGCAGCCCACAAGAGCGCACAACATCCCTGCTGTGCTCAGCAAGGACCTGGACAGGAGCTCAGCATGGCTGAAATTCTGAGAGGTGAACTCACGACATCCATGGAAACACAGCAGTGAGGACGTGCCGCGTGTGATCAGCAGAAATGCAACCCTGAAATCTAAAATGCATCGCGAGATACTACAGAAGAAGCACTCTTAAAAGTTCAGAGCAGAGAGCTCAGGTTCTTCCCAGCTCCCTCTTGCAGCCATTCCTTCTTGGAGGAGGAGCAAGGCCCAAGCAGATGCACGTTTACAGTTTACAGAGGGGATACTTGTCAGTTTCTACGGCTTACGATCCCTTTTTCTTTTTCAAAAATTTCTCCTAAAGATTAGGAGTGTCAGACACTGACATAAGTATCTGCGAAGTGACCCGTGAAGTAATTAGAAGAGGAATTTGCCCACACCCCGCCCTCCCCCTCTCCGGGCTGGGTCAGTTGAAAGACACCACTGTTTACTTCCTGACCCGTCTAATTTCTGTAACAAGGACCATCCCCAACTCATCTCCCAGCAGCTGCTAGAACTGAAACTCCAGCAGTTGCCCCAGGCATCAGGGCACCTTTTTAGAGCTGCTCAGCTCTAATGGATCAACTTTCCTCAGCACAGGTGGCAATTTACCAGGAGACCAAACTTTTACACGAGGAGGAGACCACGGAAAATCTCTTCAAAGACCACAGGCCTGAAGCAGAGCTAAGAAAACAGAGATCTCCAAAAGGTGTGTCAACTGCCCATCTTCCCCAAAGCGCATTCCAAAGGAAGGTAGTAATGGGAGCAATGGATTGGATAGGCCCTACTATTAATCAACTACCGAGGTGAAAATGTTTAAAGGGCATGTTTTCACTGGGAATTCCAAAACTGCTTCATTCATCATAAAAATGTTAAAAATCCTTATTTTCATAAGAACTTAGTAACATTTAAATAAAATATTACCAAATTTTTCCTGCTGATTTTTTTTTTTTTTTTGCAAAATTCCGAAAACATATCAAGGATTATTTTTCCACTTTTTTAATTGTATCGAATTTTCAAAGGCTTTTAAATCCTGAAAATAAAAACCAAAACCCATGTTCATCCTCTTCACAAAAGCTGATCATTTTAATCAATGCTCACATAAAAATGCTGGTCATCGCCAGGGCATGTGTATGCCAGCATTACTAAGGGTGAAAGCCCAGGAAAGAATTTATAAAAGAGGTGAGTCACAGCAAAAGCAGATTAGTTGAAAGACAGATTGGAAGCTGAGAACAACAGCTCTAAGGAGCTTACAGAAAAATCTAAATTATAGGATAATGTACATAAAAGCACTCTGACACACATAAGAACCAAATGTAACAATTATTAGAAGGCTTGAAGTTAAAAGAGAAAGTACTTTTTGTACTGGTGTTTATGTCCTAAACAGACACATGTAGGAATGTGCAAAGTATTTTCTTAGTTTTATCAACACTATATTTTGTGATTTAACTGTAGTGATAAAAGTGATTTAGAGGCTACATTCTATTTTCTTTTTTTTTCCAATTTTAAGATAATATTCCAGATTTCAAAGTCAATGGAGAGGAAGAAAAAAACACTATGCCTAGTGGAAACGTTGGAGGAAGGTGAGGTTCATCTGGTTTTGGACTTGAATCTCAAACTAGCTGACCACTATGTACACACACAAACAGGAAAGAATTCTTTTAAAAAATGAACCAGATGTGCAGAAGAAAACAACAGTAATAAAGGTTTATTGCATATGGGTAAAGTCTCGAATTGTCTCATCGTTCATAGACAGTAAGTATTTGTTTTCTTTGTGGCATAGGGGAGACAATTGTAATAAAAATGAATAGTGGCCAGTAAGGCATTTGGTATAATTATACTTTTGATAAAATAGACTTTCTACTCTTCTCAAGTGAAATTTCACATATTTTATACCCAGATGGGACTTTAATAAATGTATCAGTATTGTGTGTAAATTAAACTAACACTTTCTGCCATGGATAAGCAATGGTATGTTAAGACGGTATGATGGTACAGAAGTTCAAGGCTACAAATGGAACTTTTAGAAGGATTACTTTTCATTTTACTATCCATCTCCAGTAGTCCTTTAGAAACACTTATTTTAAAAACTTAAAAAAATTTATTATTTTTTTGGAGAGAGAACAGAGAGAGACAGAGAGAGAGAGAGGAAGACAGAGATGGGCGCGCTAGCAGTGTCTCAGCTGCTGTGAACGAAATCCAGATGTGTACGCCCCCTTGTGGTCAAGTTTGGCATTGCGTCCTTGCGTCACTTTGCATCTGGCTAAACATGGGACCTGGAGATTGGAACCAGTGTTCTTAGGCTTAGGAGGCAGGTGCCTTAACCCCTAAGCCATTTCTCCAGCCCAGAAAAACTTATTTTTGTAAGCAAAATTCCAGCACCCAGAAGAAGGCTTCAGCGTTTAGGATCTTAGTAGCATGAGAGACATAAGCTGAGAGGAAATGTCAATTTGAATCTGGGGCACCTCTAGCTTGGTGGGCCTGCGTGGGTCACTTCATTTACACGCATCTGGGTTTTTTAGCATCAAAGCTACTTTGCGTGAACACGCAGAACAAAGTCGCAGAAGTGTGCTTAGTGCTATATAAGGAGTTATTGGAAGTTCTGTCCTAATTTTAAGCCAAAATTCACTTAACTATTTTTAATGAAAATCAGAAAGTATTATTAGAACCAAAATTCTAATAAATGTAATTCAAAAATATACTAACTTGAGACTGACATGCTGAGAAATAATGTAGGGAAAATGAAAAATATTTTACTGTAATTAAATTATTGCATGTAAAAGAATAGAAAATATTGGATACACAGTAAAATCACTGCAATTTACAGCATGTGTGGTGTTGAATCTCAACCAGGGTGTTTGACACCTTAACACGTGCAGTCAAAGGGTACATGTATACACTTTCAGAACCAAGGTTAATGTGAAGTCACACAGTACAACACAATAAGCGCTGCCAGAAATATTTCAGATCTGAGAAATGCTTGACTTTTTAGTTTTTGGTCACTGTATATTCAGAAAACTTTCACTCTTGCCAAATATCTCATGACGCACTACATTCATTTATAAACCCCTTATGTAGTCATCACCCACAATTTCAGAAACTAAGATCCAGAGAAAGCCAGATAATGCATATTTCACTTATTAAAAGCTTGATCAGTCCTTTATGGCATCTGTCACTCAGCACAGCTCCTTCATTCTCAGTTCCTTAGGACACTTTTCAAAACCATATTCCTGTGGAAATCACTCCAGGTCTTGTCAAAAGACTGATGCATGCTCCATGTCTTGGATTTTCTAATTCATACTGGGTGCTCCAGGTCCTTCAGCATTCTCTAGATCACATTGCTCAGCACGGTTATAATTTGGAAGGAAATACCTTCCAACTTGAGATGGAAGAAAGGAATAATTCAGAACAGGAGCTGTCAGCAGTTGCATCATTATTTAAAGCAGAAAAATTTCAGGAAATTGCCCATGCTGCTCTGTTAAGTGAGAGCAACTCTCACAGATACTAGTCCTCCTGAGAAGATATATGGGAAACTGTATATGGGAAATACACAATTTAAAATTAATTAATGACATCAGGGGTGGTGGTGCATGCATTTATTCCCAGCACTCGGGAGGCAGAGGTAGGAGGAGCACCATGAGTTCGAGGCCACCCTGAGACTACATAGTGAATTCCAGGTCAGCCTTGGCTAGAGTGAGACCTTACCTTGAAAAAGCAAAAACCAATTCCGGCTGGATGCAGCAGCATGAAATTGCAATAATAGCACTCAGGAGGCAGCAAGAAGCCAGTTAGGGCTACATAGCATGACCATCTCAAAAAAAGAGGCAAGCTGAGTGTGGTGGTGCACGCCTTTAATCCCAGCACTCAGGAAGCAGAGGTAGGAGGATCACTATGAGTTCGAGGCCACTCTGAGACTACAGAGTGAATTCGAGGTCATCCTGGGCTAGAGTGAAACCGTACCTCAAAAAACATTTTAAAAAGTAATGACATGGGCTGGAGAGATGGCTTAGAGGTTAAGCACTTGCCTATGAAGTCTAAGGACCCTGATTCAAGGCTCAATTCCCCAGGACCCACGTAAGCCAGGTGCACAAGGTGGCACATGCATCTGGAGTTTGTTTGCAGTGGCTAGAGGCCCTGGTGTGCCCATTCTCTTCCTCTCTTACTGCCTCTTTCTCTCTATGTCTATTGCTAATAAATAAATTAAAATAAAATAAGCCGGGTGTGGTGGCACATGCCTTTAAAAAAAGTTAAAAAAAATTAATGACATGATAGAATACATATTTTATCAGTATAGAAACAAATACCTTTAATTTTAAAACTAGTTTATTTTCAATTTAATTTTATTGCATTTTCAAATCGAGAAAACAACATGTAGAGGAACTTCCTATGTCAGTTTCAAAGCCATTTCACTCTCTTATCAATCCCTATAAAATTCATCTGAGGTGACATGATTAAAGAATGTGACTCAAAACATCATTGTATGAATTATTTGATAAAAATGCAGTTATTCTCTGAACTCAAGTCCTAGCTACCACCAAAATTGCTGAATGTGTCTCAACATTCTTCCCATCCTAAGGTGAGAGACCAGTCCCTGAAACAGAGAATGGGATGTTGATCTCTGTCTAAGGTAAAGTAAATGAAATATATTCTATGCTTCCAGAATATTGCTTATGATCATAAGAGTGTTGGTCAATTGGATGCCAAATAAATAAGGCATAGCTGTACTGATTCATAATATATCAGAAGAGAAAATAAAAGTTCAAAGTTTGAGGCTGTTAACAATATTGAATGTCCACTATATGCTACAAATATTAATAAGCACTGGTATAAAATAATTATCAAAAACACAGTTTCTGGAACTAAGGACCTCAGAACTACATGGAGCCCTTATAATTCCAACTCATGTATCACTTCTTCTATTTTGAGGGTCTTGCGAAGTATTGCTAGGCACTGCAAGGTCATGGATATCGAGGCCAATTTCTGTCTGGACAGTTGCATTGTAAGAAGTCATACCCTTCCTTTGGCTCTTCCATTCTATCCGCCCCCTCTTCCGCAATGGTCCCTGAGCCTTGGAGGGTGTGACAGAGGTGTTTCAGTGCTGGACAGTCCTCCATCCCTTCTTCTCAGCACTGTTGCCTTTTGTGATCCCAGTGGTCATCGCCATCTGAAAAGAGAAGCTTCTTTGAAAATAGTTTTAATACAGAGAGACCCTGGTTTGTTTGATAAAGACTCTGGGTCTGCATTGTTCACCATTTCTCATAGGAGAATGCTGTGGATAGAGTTGAAGAGAGAAAAGTACAAGTTTTTTTGAAGTCCTATGATAATCATGAACAGCTTTCCTGAAAAGATGTACAGATAAAAGCCCCTGCCAACAATGCTGTGCAAACAAATAAAACCCATTACCTACTGGGATTTCTGTAAGTACACTCTACCCATGCTAACAGATACTATTATTGTAGTGCATCTGTTTTCTTGTTGGTTGCTTTATGTTTTTTTTTTTTTTTTTTTTTTTTTTTTTTGCTGTTGTTTTCTTCTAGGTGGGCTCTTGAATTAGTCCAAGCTGACCTGGAATTCACTATATAGTCTTAGGCTGGTCTTGAACTCACAGCAATACTCTTACCATGGCCTCCAGAATGCCGGGATTAAAGGCATGCACCACCATGTCCAGGAGAGAGAGCTGCAGAGGAACTCCAGATGTTTGCGCCACTTTGTGCATCTGGCTTTACGTGGGAACTGGAGAACAAAACTCGGGTGATTAGGCTTTATGGGCAAGAACCTTAACCACTGAGAAATCTCTCCAGCCATATTGCATCTTTTAAATTTGACTATAGGTTTTAACCTTTCTATCTTCAATCATTCACAATTTATTATAAATAAAACTTATTGTATAACTTCATGTGCAATTACCAGAGAGAAGTGACATCTATTTCATCACTTCTTTGAATTTCAAGAACTACAACAAAACTTTCCCAATTCATGATGTAGATAAAAGTTTTTGTCTATCCTAAGAAGGCAGTTTTCAAGGATGAAGGAGAGAAAAGCAGCTTTCGTGCCTGTTGTTTTTCAAAGTAGCATCTCACTCAAGCCCAGTCTGACCTGAAACTCCCCATATAGTCTCAAGGTGGCCTTGAACACATGGGGAACTTTTTTGAAACTATATTCTCTGTCATTTGAGAAGTGTGTTATTTGTAGTTAGCTAAGTCAACTTTCAGGAACTTTGATATTTTCAGGATTTACTTTACTGGGTTGCATCAGTATACCCCAATGCTGTGCTCCTTCATTATAAAATTATCAAAGATGAAATTCTATTCTCATTTCTATAATAAAAATGGATTTACTATGGGCATTGTCCTCTCAACAGCCACTTCCTTAGATTTACAGTAATGAAAACAAAATATTATAATGAGCTCATTTAGAGAATTCAAAAAAAGAAGCTTGTAATAATATAATTATCCTTAAAAGTGACAAGGGAAACAAGCTCATTTTGAATTTTAGTGTGCTATAAGTGGTTTTAAAGTATTCAAAACAGTCAATGCACATAAACGCAATTTTCATCTCTACCACAAGATTTTGCTTTTAGTTTTATTTCTTCTAAAAATGTAAGACGCTACTTCACAGACTCCCTGTTGACATCACGCACTGCTTCTAAATGCTCCTATGTGATAGTCACAGCCAAACTTCAATGAAGCCCCTACATTCCAGAGGAAAGGCTAGTGAGACCGGCATAGTGCAGCTGGCGGGCAGTTCTAAATGGAAGATCCACAGTCTATGGAGAAACTCTGCTTTTACTTCAAACTATCTCTTCAAAATATTGATTTGTGATCATCAATTATGTAATTACTTGCTTGCTTGTTTGTTTGAAATAGGGCTTCACTCTGTAGCCCCAGGGTGGTCAATTACTATGTAGCTCGCTTCAAATTTACAGCAATTCTTCTGCCTCTGTGTAAAATGTATTGTGAAGACAATAGAAATCATACTTTGTTAAATGCAAATGATAAATTTTAGTAACAGAAATGTGTATATTTGTGCAGATGTACTTGGCTTAGTGTTTTTTGATACTTTGTACTTTTTAATTGACAAGTTCCATACATATAGACACTACATCATGATCATAATCCCCTCCCACCACCTCTCTTTTTCCCTCCCAAATCCCCACTCCACCGAATCCCTTCTTTTTTTCAACTTGAGCCTCTTCTATGTGATGCCATCATTTCCCCTCCTATTTTTCAGGTCTTGTGTAGGTGCACCACCCACTGTGAGGTCATGCGTGAGGTGATCACTTTGTGTCTGAAAGACTCTATTGCAAAGCACTTAGATTATGCTGTGTTGTCTATAGATTCAAGTACATTTTCATATATAAAATGGAAAACACGCATATATACACAAAACATACAAAGAACTATATTTGTACACATTTATCTACTTATAGAAGCTCTCAGCTAGACAAGCATTTTTTGAATATTTTTATTTGAATATATTATATGAGTATTTTTGGTATGTGATGAAATTAAATACTATTTTCCATTTAAAACAATAGATTATGCATTTTACTTAGAATGTTAGCACTAATGTTTTTTTTGTGTTTTGTTTTTCAAATGAACAATAGAAGATGAAAATAAGTGGGCAAGGGCCCTATAATTAATCATAAAATCTAAATTACCAGGCAAGTTTTCAAAAGCAATGGAGTATAAATATAGCAATACAAAGGCCCATGGTCTTTACATTGAAGAGAACATGGACCTTGTTATATCTTCTCTCTGTGTGGTTACTCTGACTTATCTGTGTGTCAGGAGAAAGAACTTCAAACCCCAAAGGCAAAGCATGTATAGGAGAGCCAATAAGTCTCTTTTCCTCTTAAAACTCTTTATTTAAAAATGCCTCTCTATTCAAAATTGACCTGTGATAATTACAAATAAATACAAAACTGACTGGACACAGACTCATACCACATGTGCCTGTTAAATGACCTCTATGAGTAACACCCACCATACAACTTATTTTAACCCATAACTTGGCCAAGGAGAGATCCCTGTTTTCGCCTGATTCTGCAGGCAAGTCAAGTGGACCCCCAACAAGGCCAGGGGTATTTCTTTTTTTCTTTTATCTTTTTTTTTTTCTTTTTGGAAAGAGTCAGAGAGAGAGAGAGAGAGAGAGAATGGGAGCACCAGTGGCGTCTCAGCCGCTGTGAACTAACTCCAGACGCATGCACCCCCTTGTGGGCAAGTGCGGCATTGCACCCTTGCATCACTTTTGCATCTGGCTAAATGTGGGACCTGGAGATCCAATGGGCGTTCTTAGGCTTGGCAGGCAGGCGCCTTAACAGGTAAGCCATCTCTCCAGCCCAAGACCAGGGGTATTTCTCGAAGCTGGGCTGATGCTCGCTTATTCCTGACTGTTCCTACCCAACTGATCTGTAAACTAGCCACAGTTGGCATGGGCTTTGGAGTGTACTAAAGTGGAACTGTGGTTATTAGACAAGGCATTTCAGTTATATTTTCCATAAGGAAAGTGTTACAAAATATCTGTTCTAACACTCAGAGGCCCTGTCATTCTTGCGTGGCAGGAGATCAAAGGAAGAACATTTGCATTTGCTTTTTCTTTAGCCAAAATGTCACTAGTAACAGTTTCAGAATTATGATGTTTTACCAGATTTCTTGGATGTCTTTAGCCCTCAAGCTAACAAAAGTATTAAAACACAGACGAAAGAATCCAAAAGGAGCCCCCGAATTCAAGCCACTGTTCTTTAAGGGAAAGAATGCTATCTACTTAATTAACATGTCATCACGCGGATGGCCAGGTGTTCCTTAGAAGTCACCTATGTAAGTATCGATTAGTCTAAACCTCATACGACTTGACAAGATAATGTAGCAACAGAAGCTTTGCCGGATGAAAAAAAAAAAAATGTCTGAAGATTTATTTTCTCCTTCAGTCCCGTCGGGAGGATCCCACAGTGCTGTCTTCGTTCCTTAGCAGGGCAGAGGAGTTAGCACAAGTTCATGCTTGTGAAGCATTTTGACTCTGATTATTGGTTGATAATCATTTTAGAAACATGGGTGAGAACTGTGTTGTAGTCTTCAGAGATTTTTAAGCTAAACATGTTCCTGAAATATAGGTAATATTTTACATATAAATATAAATATATGTGTATATATATATATATATATATAATCACAATTATGCATCATATATATATATATATATACACACACACACACACATATGCACACACACACACATATATGTATGCTACAGTAGGACTGGCTTCAGGAAACAGAAAATATGTTCTGTATAAAACAGAGCAGCCCCTGTATGCACATTTGTTTAATTAAATCGATTTATATATGTGTATATGCACACATGTTTATGAGCTGGAGATAAATACATGGTTATTTATGTATGTGTATTTATAAAGATTTTTATAGCTATCCATAAATGTATTAAATTATTACTGTATTGAGATGGAATTTTTCCTCACTGTTGAGTAGGTCCCAGAAAAACATGAAATATAAATTCAGCCAACTCACAGTTCTCCTGTCTGAACAATACTTGAGTAAAAATGAGTGCATAACTCAGAATAATGTTCTAATAATGGATAAACAGGTGCAAGGACCAAGGTTTTGTTATTTAACCAAATATCCAGATGAGAACAGCATGTGCCATTTTCTAAGAGAAGCCAGTTCAGCACGCTCAGGAAACTTCTCCCATAGTCACCTTGCACTGCAACCCAAACAAACTTACCCATCACCCTTCAGAGTCAGGCAGAAATGCTGAAAACAAAAGAAAAAATTGAACAGTCTTGAATTTTGCCAATGAGTGGAGAAAGACCAGCCATGACTCCCTGAACTGGCTGGTAAGGAGAGCAAGGAGACCTTAAAATGACCAGGACTCACACTGATTCCTACAATTAGCAGAAGTTAATAGATGGCCAAGCAGGGACAATTTTCTGGATTTTGCCACACACTATTTGAGGAAAACATTTCACTTTATTAATCCTTCCCTTTTCAAATGTTATTCTTTCTTTCTTTCTTTCTTTCTTTCTTTCTTTCTTTCTTTCATTCTTTCTTTCTTCTTTCTTTCTTTCTCTCTCTCTCTCTTTCTTTCTTTCTTTCTTTCTTTCTTTCTTTCTTTCTTTCTTTCTTTCTTTCTTTTTTCTTTCTTTCTTTTTGAGAGAGAGACTCAGAGAGAGACAGACAGACCCAGACAAATTGAGAATGGGAGCCCTAGCGCCCTTTAGCCAGCTACTGTGAAAGGATTCCAGATGCGTGCTCCCCCTTGTGGGCAAGTGCGGCATGGCGCCCTTGCATCACTGTGTCTGGCTAAACATAGGACCTGGAGAATTGAAGGGGCATTCTTAGTCTTAGCAGGCAGGTGCCTTAACCACTAAGCCATCTATCCAGTCCAAATGTCATTATTTCTTAAGTGAGAGCCTTTTCAGCTCTCTATTGTAATGTAACAAATCCCCCTCAAAGCCAGTGGCTTAAAACAATGGTGATTCTAGTGTCTTTCCTGACTGTCTAGGTGGTGTGGACTTAACTAGTTGATTTTTTTTTTAATCCCTTGGAGGTCACTATTGGTGGACAGTAAGACCTGAACAAGCTGTTGAGATGACCGACTCTCTTCTGTATGAGTCCTTCATTTGATATAGGCTTCTCAAAACTAGGTTCCAAAACAGCAGCATTCAGAGACATGTTCATTTCATAAGGATTTTTCAAGGCTTTGCTATTAATATGTTTCATAATGTGTTTCCTACACAGGATATGATATCAAAAGGCTGACTCAGGAGGACAGAAAGGTAATTGTATCTGTTGTTTCTCTGGTTTTGGTGAGGTCTGTGGTTAGTGTTTACAGAGGGAGATTAGAGGTGGCGAGATTGGTCAGGAAAATGAAGAAGGCTAGCAAAGATACCGGCTTAACTGGGTCAAGTTCAGCACCTGAAATGAACAGCTCAGTGGGGAGATCACAAGTGCAATCGAGACTTGAATTTTTAGTATACTATAATTTGTCTTTAAAGTCAGTCTTGAGGTGGACCCCCTAATTTTCCTATTTTATAATGCATTTATGATGCTCCTCAAGTAGTTTTGACAATAAAATAAATCGTGAAAGCACCAGCAAGAAGCATGTTGCTGAAGGAATAAACTTTAGCCAGGTAACAACATTCTAGTCACATCCAGTGAAAGTATCGATATGTTCTCACAGCAAATGTTTCTATAAGTCAAGATACTATGAAACTTAAATAATATTTAAAATAACAACTGGAACAATTGTCCTGTGAAGGACACAACTAAGTTTTAACAGTAATCTTTAATAAAAGTCAATCTACAATTGAATTAAGCTATCTGTGTGTGTGTGTGTGTGTACACATGTGCATGTACTGGAAAAAAAGCTAGGGGGGCTGGAGAGATGGTTTAGTATTTAAACGCTTGCCTGTGAAGGGACCCTGGTTCAAGGCTCGATTCTCCAGAACCCATGTAAGCCAGATGCATAAGGGGGTGCACACACCTGGAGTTCGTTTGCAGTGGCTGGAGGCCCTGGCGCACCCATTCTCTCTCTCTCTCTACCTGCTTATTTCTGTATCTGTCTCTCTCTGAAATAAATAAATAAAAAATAAAATAAAATAAAATAAAACAGGCACATAGCACACTGCATAGGCAAATTGGAAAGAAAACATTCAACAACTTAGAAAAATAAGCAAACCACAGGGACTAAGTTTTTAAAACATGAGTAGTTAATGACCACATGAAAATGTGACAAGATCAGTTGTAATTTCATATTAATTGAAATAATACATATTTAATATTTAGTCTTTAGGAGGTGGTTCTATGGAAAATGTTATCTAGACAGGATGGAATGTACACATCATCAATTATTGGGAAAAATGTAAATTGATTCTAGTTGTTTCTAGAGAAAATTAGCAATATCTACAAAATGTTAATAAGATAATAGGTTAATAATGATATATTAGACAAAGAAAGTTAATCTGAAAATATATTTTAAGTGTAAATGCAGAAATTTGTGTAATTGTTTGTCATTTGAAAAAAACTGAACAAATCATAGGCTCATGTCATGGGATTATTTTATTATTTTACAAGAATATTCTAGATCTACCTATGATCTAATGCAACTAGAACCTCACACATATATATGTATACTCAGACACATGCATTCTTTGAACCTTACTTAAAACTTGAATTAATACAAGTTGGGTTTTAGAAACCTATATGCATACAATAGAACATTCTGAAAGAAATCCTAGGGATGACAGAAACGTCTAGAAAGCAAAGATAATATCATGGGTGAAATATGCAATGGAAGCAATGCCACACTTGAGTCACTGTGTGGAGGAGAGCTGCTCAGGCAGGTTATCAGATCCTCTGTGTGACAATAAGACCAATGATTGTCTTGTTCTACCGAGATGTTGGGGTTTATTTGATCATAAATATAGTAAATATCTGCCAATATTATCCCATCAGTCCAAAGAAATAAATTGGGTAGGATGGTTCACGTCTTTAATACAAAAGCTCTGAATGCTGAGGTAAGAGGATCTCTGTGGTTCAAGTCCAGCCTGGGCTACACAGTGAGTTTCAGACCAGCTTGGTGAGATATCCTGCGAAAGAAAGAAAGAAAGAAAGAAAGAAAGAAAGAAAGAAAGAAAGAAAGAAAGAAAGGAAGGAAGGAAGGAAGGAAGGAAGGAAGGAAGGAAGGAAGGAAGGAAGGAGCAAAGCAAAGCAAAGCAAAGCAAAGCAAAGCAAAGCAAAGCAAAGCAAAGCAAAGCAAAGCAAAGCAAAGCAAAGCAAAGCAAAGCAAAGCAAAGCAAACTGGGCATGGTGGGGCATGCCTTTAATCCCAGCACCTGGGAGGCAGAGGTGGAAGGATCACCATGAGTTAGAGAGGTAGAAGGATCACCCTGAGACTACATAGTGGATTCCAGGTCAGCCTGAGCTAGAGTGAAACCCTACTTTGAAAAAAAAAATAAGGAAGGAAGAAAGAAAGAAAAGAAAAGAAAGAAAAGAAAGAAAGTGAAGGGAGAGAGTAAAAAAAGAAAATCTCAAAAATGTACACGATAAAATTTAATAAAACAAATTTCATATATTTGATTTTATTATGTTCCATTTAAAAATTTTGCTATGTGAAAAATATTGTCACTTTTTATGAGTTACAAAGAATATGAGATTTTCTAAAGTTCCATTATTTTATGATTTCATCATACAATTTAGTCCAGCTCCCCTCAAATAATCAATAATTTTAAAAAGAAACAAGTTGCCTGTTACTTTGGGAGGATTTAGAAAGAAAACACAGCATAGGACAAAGTGTGCGTCACTCCTTTTGCAGACAAGACCCTGACCACTAAGCAGTCCCTCCAGCCTTCGATTCGCATATTTTGATATCATATTATGCACAGAAATGTGTTCGCGTTCTTTTTATTGCTTCTGCATTGATCTGTACCAAATCTCAAACACAATGTATCTCAGTAGCTCTCTTGGAATAGAATATATTCAGCTACACAGACCATCTCCTGATGAGCACTCCTTCTGGCTGCTCTGCATAGTCATATATTTCATACACATTGTCTACAAACGGAACTTCCCACCAGCGGACCTCAGTTGGATGAATACAATGGAAAAGAATAAATACCCTGATTTTGTAATCAGCTGGCGAATCTGAGAAATCTGTAATGCTTACTATTATTTTCCAATATCATGTATGAAAGTAGCTTTTTATTGAATAATTTTAAAACATTGTAAATTGTCACTGTAGGCCAGACACCCTATATGAACCCAAAAGGAAAGGGTTATAAAAATCATTGCTTTTGCTAACAGTGGGTTCATTAACACTGAAATAAACAAATATTCCTAGAGTGGATGGTGGACTCTTATCTCTCTATGAAGCGGATTCCACGTGTGGGAAGAGGTCTGTAATGACAAACAAAAGACCTCCTTGGTGCCAATAATGCTTTCACCCACATCAAACAAGGCACATTCTTACAAGGAAGCTCTCACTTAATCACACAAGTGGAAAGACTTAAGAGTGGAAATGCATAGGCTTGCAGTCTGTTGTATTCCTTGGAACATGTTTCACGCAGGAATGACGAGGGACAAGGACTCCACCGAAGAGGCTGATTCAATACCAAGTGTGTTTAAGAGGTCAGAGGATAGACTAAGAAAATCCCACGGTGGGCAGCCATGCAGAAACATTTATGGAGAGCACGCTTCATCCAGTTGCTTCTGATCAAGAATCAACTGTCACTCAGCATCTCTCCTGTTGGTGTCACCACACTGGAGCATGTCTCCCATGGGACTTTGTGACCCTAACCCCTCACAGCTGGAGTGCAAGCTGTAGGTAGTGATTTTATTTGGCTATTGTGTTCTCTACTGTATATGATGATAATTAATAATTATTTGTTTGGTAGAAGAATTAATGAATATATCATTCTCAGGAGCAAGGCATTCCTTATTTGAGACACATTTTGTTTTCCTACTCCTCAGACATTAGAAAGAGCCTCAGAAATTGGAGGAAAGGGCTGGAGAGATGGCTTAGTGGTTAAGGCACCTGCCTGCCAAGCCTAAGAATGCCCATTTGACCTGCAGGTCCCACATACGCAAAAGTGACGTAAGGCTGCGCTTGTTCACAAGGGGACACATGCATCTGGAGTTCCTTCACAGCAGCTGAGAGGCTGCTGGTGCACCCATTCTCTCTCTCTCTCTCTCTCTCTCTGTGTCTTTCAAATAAAAAAAAATTAATGGAGGAAAAAAGCAACTAAGACTATTCTGCTTCTATCTTTTTTTAAAGATTTTATTTTATTTATTTATTTATTAGAGACAGAGAGGGGGGAGAGAGAGAGTGAGAATGGGAGTGCCAGGCCTCTAGCCACTGCAAACGAACTCCAGATACATGCACCACCACGTGCATCTAGCTTACATGGGACCTAGAGAATCGAACCAGGGTCCTTAGGCATATGCCTTAACAGCTAAGCCATTTCTACAGCCCAAAGCTTTTTTTTTTTTTTCTTGAGATAGTGTCTCACTTTAGCCCTGCAATCCACTATGTAGTCTCAGGGTGGCCTTGAACTCACGGCAATCCTCCTACCTCTGCCTCCCAAGTAATGGAACTAAAGTGTGTGCCACTACGCCCAGCTTCTGCTTCTATCTTCATTAGATAGGAACCTGCTCAAAATGCAAATGATTTCCAAATTTCAAAAAGAGAATAAATAATAGTCATGTCACTATAGTTTCTATAAAACATTTAGCTCATTCCACCTAATGACATGCAGAAAACCACACTCTTTTCCATTCCTTTTAAACCAGTGGATAAAGTACAAGCATTACACTGATTGTAAAAGGCATAACCCTCATATTAACGATCAGAGAAGATTTCACAGGAAGAGAACAATCAGAAGTCAGTAAGCACCAGGAATCCCGACTTTAAAAATATTTTCAAATTGACACTGTTCAGGGTAGGATATCATCGGCAAATGGAAATTTATTTCAGAAATTCTGGGTAAACTTAATATTCAAGTTTATGAATATAAGTCTCTACACTATCAAAATAAAAAGAATAATCATATAAGCAAACCAGTAATAAACTTATGTACAAACACTCACACTCATGGTAAAAATTCTTCCAAAAACAAGAGTAAAAATGAATATTTTCTATTTAATAAAAGGTAATGATTACATATAACTTAATCATTTTATTGATTTACCTGGGAACGAAGAAAGGACACAATTTTGATTTGAGTTCACACTTAACTAAGTGCCCTTGCTAGTAAGTCAATAGAAGAAAGATGACACTAGGAAAAATAAATAAAATTCACAATTTGTTGACCACATTGACTGATTAGGTGGAAAATTCTAAGAAACCTATCACCAATCTAGGTGTGGAGGCACATGCCTATAATTCTAATACTTGAAAGAATAAGTTGAGGATCAAGAATTCAAGATTACCGTTGGCTACATAGTGGGGTTCCAAGGCAGTCTTGTACTATATAAAAACCTGTCTCAAAAAACAAACAAACAGGGCTGGAGAGATGGTTTAGCAGTTAAGGCGCCTGCCTGCTAAGCCTAATAACCTGGTTCCAATCTCCAGGTCCCACGTTTAGCCAGATGCAAAGTGATGCAAGGGCACAATGCCACACTTGACCACAAGGGGGTGCATGCATCTGGATTTCGTTCCCAGCAGCTGAGACACTGCTGGCACGCCCATCTCTATCTGTCTTCCTCTCTCTGTCTCTCTCTCTGTGCATCTCTAAAAAAAAAAAAAAAAAAAAAAAAAAAAAAAAAAAAAAAACAGTAAAGAATCTTTAAAATGTCTTTAAGAATGAGCTAATGGGGCAAGATGACAGCTCTGTGGATAAAGTTCTTGGTCCTTCACTTGAATGCCCAGACCCCACGGAAAAAGCCAGAAGCTGTGATGGGCTTTTGTGATCTCATCATGCATAAGGTGAGAAGCGAGGTGGAGACCTGGAGAGTTTCCAGGAAGCTCATGGACCAGCTAGCTTGGACAAAATAGCAGTGAACTACCATGAGAACAAGAGACTCTCCTCAAATGAAGTTGAAAGTGAGTACCAACATGCGAAAGTTGTCCTCTGACATCCATACATGGATGTAGTATCACACATGCACCCATACTCACACCCATGAACACTCGTATGCATACATACATATACATATATGTATATATATTGACAGATACCAAAAATGGATAAGGAATTTGGTATCTCCACAGATTACAAAAGAATGAATGAAAATATATTATTTTGGTAAATGCTGCTTTAAATAAAGTCAACATTAGAAAATTTTTAGTAATAACTATAACAAACAAAGGATGCAAAGTCTTTCAATGGAACCTAGAAAACATGATAGAAATATAATCTAGAACAGATGAAAAGATGTTATAGTCATAGACCAGAATTATCAATAATTAAATTATCTCTCTCTCCTTTAAACACTCACACACTTTTGTTTTTCAACAAAGGAACTTACTGGATAGTAATAAGTCTTTTCCACTGCTTGTTATACTGAAACAAATACTTTTTAAAAAATATTTTATTTTTATTTATTTGAGAGTGAGAGATACAGAAATAGGCAGGGAGAGAAAGAGAATGGGTGAGCCAGGGCCTCTAGCCACTACAAATGAACTCTAGAGGCATGTGCCCCTTGTTCATCGGGCTTATGTGGGTCCTGGGGAGTTGAACCTGGGTCCTTTAGCTTTGCAGTGACTTACATGACTTAACCGCTAAGCCATCTCTCCAGCCCCTGAAACAAATATTTTACAAAAGAACTTGAAAACCAATTCGTAATCCCTGTCTCATAACAACTATAGATCTTAATCTGAAGTTGAAGTCATAACATTTTTTAGATGAATATGTAAGAGAATCGCTTTATAACCTGGGGTAAAGCAAAGGTTCTTAAGAAAATTCTAAGAAACAAAAAATGGCATAAAATAAATATCATATTTCATCAAAATTAAATTAAAAGAATTTCTGTTCTTCAATGATATTGATGAGAAGAAATTGACAATTAACCCAGAAAAATATCTGAAGATCATATTCAATATATATATATAGTTTATATATGTTTACATAAACTTGTGCAACTCAAAAACAAAAGGCAAACCAGTGAAAATAAGTTACACAAATATTTCAGTGAATAGCTGACAAGTACACAAAACTGAGACAACCAAGTCATCATTAATATTTGATTTAAAATCACAAAGGGCTTCATGACACACTCTCTAATAATGTCTGAACCTAATACTAAAGGTAGATGAATTTTTGGAACAACACATTTTCTAACTTTTTACTTATGAGAATGCAAAAATGGATGGTTATGTTTACAAATAGCTTTACATTTTAAAATTAAATTTGTTGCTGGGCGTGGTGGCACACGCCTTTAATTCCAGCACTTGGGAGGCAGAGGTAGGAGGATCAACCAGGAGTTCAAGGCCACTCTGAGACTACATAGTGAATTCCAGGTCAGCCTGGAGTAGAGTGAGACCCTACCTCAAAAAACCAAAAAACAGGGCTGGAGAGATGGCTTAGTGATTAAGTGCTAGCCTATGAAGCCTAAGGACCCTGGTTCAAGGCTTGATTCCCCAGGACCCACGTAAGCCAGATGCACAAGGAGGCACATGCATCTGGAATTCGTTTGCAGTGGCTGGAGACTCTGGTGTGCCCATTCTCTCTCTCTGTCTCTTTCCCTGCCTATTTCTGTATCTTTCTCTCTCAAATAAATAAATAAAAATAAAAATAAAAATAAAAAAAAAACAAAAAACAACAACAAAAATTCCATTGACCAAAGCTGAATTATGTTTATGTAATTGCGTCTATATAATTATGTTAATTATATGTGGTCACAAAGATACTGTAAATGACTTTCAATGCAGTTTTATTTATAATAGACAAAGGTTGGAAAAACTCCATGGGTCCAACAGTAATAGAGTAAGTAAACACCCTCTCACAGTGCAACATTGCTGCTAGTTAAAAGCAGCCAGCCGGGAATGTGTGAAAACATCCCGAAATTGTTATGCTGAATAAAGACAGTTCTGTGTTGATATGACACACAACATAATTTGTTTTTTAATGAAGTTATGGAATCAATAAGCAAAATAAATCCATGGCTGTACAAAGTCAGAACAGGAGAGCCGCAGTGATGGCATGGACACAACATGGGGTCACAAGAGATGGAGAAATGGCTTGTTCAGTTTTTTTGATAGGATTTAAAGCTCCTTTTGCTGTGGTACGTTTCGCACAAAAAGCCAAGTAGGGGGCTAGAGAAATGGCTTAGTGGTGAAGGCAGTTGCCTGCAAAGCCAAAGGACCCAGGTTCAATTCCCCAGGACCCACGTAAGCCTGATGTACAAGATGGTGCATGCGTCTTCATTTCCAGTGAGGCCCTGGAGTGCCTCTCTCTCTCTCTCTCTCTCTCTCTCTCTCTCTCTCTCTCTGTGTGTGTGTGTGTGTGTCTTTCTCTTTCTCTATCCCTGTTTCTCAAATAAATAAAGTGTTTTTTTTTTAAGCTATGTAGATAAACATAATACTGAATTGCAGTGGCATCCATACTGAATGGTATAATGGGGCTCACCATTATATTTTAAAATGTACTACAAGTCACACAGAGATGTTGCGTGGGGAAATGGATAGAATGGATGCACATGCAAAATAAAGCCATTATATTAATGTGCCAATGTTGGAAACTATGTGTGGAGTGTCATGGCATTCACTTTCCAGTTTACTACATGATATCTTCATGGAATGTTGAAAGAAATGACTTCATTCCCTCCCCTATCACACCAATTAGATGGGAGTCTGAGAGCAACCAATGATGTCATAGCTGGAAAGACCTCAGCGCTTGGTTCATGGTGCGAAAGGAGTTGTATTTATCATTCTCTCGAAAAAGGAAGCCAGTGGAATGTCTGTATCAGAGGGGATTTGTTAAACCGAGGCCACACAGTCCCACAGTTGCTGTCTGCGGACTAGAGAGCCGGGAAGCTGATAACTGGTCAGCCCCAGCAGCCGGGAGCCTGGCAGCAAGAGGGACCCTGATGCAGCCCTAGTCTGTCTTCTGTGCAGCTTCCAACACTTTTGTGCATTCAGCTTCCACACGTCCATGGGGCCTCCTTCTGCCCACATGCCCCACAGACTTCTGCGTCAGTGTTCTGACACACATGCCTTTCATCTCAGGAAACACCCTCGCAGACACCCCCTAAACTGTGCTTGGCCAGTTTTGTAGGCATCTGTCCACCCAGTCAAGCTGACAACTAAGTTTACCCATCCTACATCCTATGTGTGTTTGGGTTTTATTTTTAACTAGCTCATTAAATCAACACCCCAACCTGAGAAACATCGGGTCACATGTTTTGGGAGATGAGCACACTTTGCTGTGACGTGAATGTCTCCAGACGTAGATTGAGTCATCTTGTCCTCCTACCTGCGGGACACTGACCCACGAGCGTCTTTAGAGCACTGGTCCGCAGTGGGTGTTGTTACGTGAGCTATCAGCGCTGGTTATTGGTAACAGGAAGACTCCGGATTTGCAACTGCCAGCTGTGAGGCTCCCGGCAGTCTCTGCTGTTGAGACAGGTCACTTGGGAAGTCTCTGCAGATCTGACCAGCAAGGTAGGAGACTTTCCAGCAAATTCCTTGTGAACTCCCTGATTTTAAAACCTTCCTTGTGCATGGAGTGGCTGTGAGTCAGAACAGGAAGTTTCTCTGGGGATGCCCTTCCAGAGGAAGGCAATGGAACCTCTGTCTGGTTTTCCCTACCTTAATGATGCACATCTCAGCTCCCTACCTTGAAGTCTACGTTAGACTGTGACCACTGTCATTGAAGGTCCCATAGGCCTTCATGCACAATGGGACTCTAACTATAACTTTAGGACAACATTTTACTCCACTTTTCCTTGAAATAGATTTTGGTGAATTGTGGTGTATCATGCAAGCTTATGTTTTAAAGAAATGGTGCCTGCATCTATTACTATTACTGGAAAAAGTGCCCAGAGGATTTCTATCTCATGAGGCTGGAACGTCTCACATATAATAAGAAACAAATGACTTTTGATCAGGCATGCTGGCTTTACTTAATCCTAATTAGCAGTTAAGAAACACAATTCTGGACACACTGTAGAACCAATATTATTCAGCTGTTAAAAGAAAATCCATATAATTTTTCTGATTTGCTTAAAAGAAGCATGGTGTTTTGTGTGTATGTGTGTACTCATTGCATATGGGCACACATGTGTGTGCAGGTGCCTCTGCACATATGTATGCACACAGAGGCCAGGTGTTGACATCATGTGTCTTCCTAAATTGCTCCTCACCTTCTCTTTTGAGACAAGCCCTCTCTCATGGATCCCAGGATTCACTGATTCTTCCTGGCTCCATCTTCTCAGAGCTGGAACTATAGGTACATGACACCATGCCCAGAATTTTCTATATGTGCTAGAGATCTGCACTCAGGTCTTCATGCTTGCCCAGCAAGCAATTGATCCATTGAAGCATCACTGCAGAGCCACGCCATATTTTACTCACCTATAATAAAAAATGTACTGTTTTTGTCCACACAGGTGTTCACTGAGGAGCCATTTGATGCTCTGCAAAAGTGAATTATGTCTGTGCTTGGGTTCATGCCGCACTGGTTATTATAAACATGCCTGGATCCACACCATATTGTTTATCATACATGTGTGGTATCACACCACACTTTGTTTTAATGGAATGAAAAGTTATCAAATGCATACATTGCCTGGGGAAATGATAATGTATCTTCTCACTTGTAGAGTATAAATTAGCATTGAGAAACCTTCAACTAGAGGCAGACCTTTATCCTTCATACCACTTAGAATTATGGGGGCTTGGAAAATGGTTCAGTGGGTAGAATGTTTGCTGCACAAGCGTGAGGACCTGGGCTTGATCCCCAACCCCTATTTGCAAAGCTGTTCATGGCCACACATGCCTATAGCTCCACTGCTGAGAAAGCTACATGGGAGGATCACTGGCACTTGCTGGCCAGCCAGCCCTGCTGAGCAACAGCCCGGGTTCCGTTAGAGACCCTATGTCAAGGAAATAAGATGGAAGTGTGATAGAAGAAAGAGCACACCCAATTTCAGTGTTTTCTGGCTCTTGAGCACATGTATACAGGCTGCACACATTTATATACGTGTATTCACATAGCACACACATAAATACACCCCAACAGAAAAACTTCTGATCTAGTTTCACTCTATCTTAGTCCTGAGCTTTGTAAATGTGGGTTTTAGAAAAGCAGTTACCCTTCATACAGTGTAATGTGAAAATACAGCGCTGTGAGAGAGACAAAGGAGCATGTGGAGTGTGGACTTGTCAACACGTCCCTCAAGATGCTGGGGAGTGTGCCCAGTGGTTAAAGGCATTTTCTTGCCAAACTTGCCAGTCCAAGTTCAATTCTCAGTCACCCACCCATGTACCTGGCATTGATTTACAGTGGCAAGAGACCCTGGTGCCCCCTTACACAGACATACGCCGACACATAGACACACACATGCAAATAAACAAATAAAATAAAAATATTTTTCCTCAACATCATGATGCAAAACATTATATCACTGGGATAATTCTTGGAAGATAAGGTCTTTGGTCAATTAAATTTAGAACATTTTGCAAGGATCATTCACAGTCACAGGCCACCCGAGGAAGCGTCACATGGCAGAGAACAATGTGGGCAGAGCAGGAACATTTATAAACCATAGAGCTAACCTGCCATAAAGCTGCTCCACTTGGCTGACTCGGGAGACTGGCACGCTGTTCCTCAGGATTCCTGAGCTGATCGTGATTTTCCACAGGTTATCACAGAGCATTTTTTCCTCAGGGCGATACCAGTATGTTTAGAATAGTCTAGTAAAAATGATTCTGTAGAATCGAGAGCCTGTCAGAAAGGACAAATATGCACAAATGGAAAATAAAAAAAGTATTCATTTTAATTAATTATTAATTAATGAACTTTCATTCAGTACCTCACTATGTAGACCAGGCTAGCCTCAAACTTATGCTTGTCTCCGTTCAGCCTCCAAAAGCATGTGACACCATGCTTGGTACCTACTGTCTTCCACAAGATACCCTCCCATGACTTCACATAACCCCCCCAAATCTATTTGCCTCTTATTTGCCCAGATGAGCAATTTTTAAAATTTATTTTGAGAGAGAGAGAGAGAGAGAGAGAAGAGAGAGAGAATGGCATGCCAGGGCCTTCAGCCAATGAGAATGAACTCCATATATGTGTGCCCACTTGTGTGCATGCGCGGGCATTGCATGCTTGCGTCATTGTGAGTCTGGCTTACGTGGAACCTGGAGATTTGAACATGAGTTCTTAGGCTTGGCAGGCAAGCTTGCTTTAACCACTCAGCCATCTCTCCATCCCATATGAGCAATTTTACAATAAGCCTATGAACTACTAACCTGCATGAGTGGAATGCAATGTATTTTTAAGTCTCTTCAATGACCTGGAAACATAAGGATCTCATCTTATCCATCAAATCACACTTGACAGTTCAAATAAGGACTTCAGAAGACCATGCAAGTTCAAAATCAGATTCTTACCCACCACTGCCAGGACAGAACAGCTCTCTGGGATCTTGGCTTAAGTGTACTTTGGAAATGTACATAAAGTATTATAACTTTTTGCAAACAAAGCAAAATGCAGGTTTAAATAATTTTAGAAATAATCATTCATAAAAATATTTCCTGGGGGCTGGAGAGATTGCTCAGTAATTAAAAATATATGCTTACAATGTGGATTCAATTCCCCCAAACCCACATAAAGCCAGATGCTCAAAGTGGCAAATGTATCTGGAGATCATTTGGAGCAGCAAGAGGCCCTGGTGTATTCATTCTCTCTGTCTCTCTACACACTCTCTCTCCCCCCTCTCTCTCGTGAATAAAGAAAAATATTTTAAAACTATTTTCTAATATGGGTGCTTAGTAGGTGTTGAGAGTTTGTTTTATGTACAGTATTGACTCAACTGTTAGGAAACTAATGAAATGTATCCTTACTTATGCCGTCTTGGAAGTAAAATGACAGTAAGGAATTTCAGTAGTTAAGAGAGCCATCAGGTCTTGACATACTAAGAGTCACTGCTGTTGTAAGAAGTGCTCTGAGAATTGCACACATTTCTCAACATGATGACACAATATCCACCCATATGCTTTCATGCTTCAGGTTCTCATCCAGCCTTTGGACAAGCAGGATATATCCCACCAGAGCAAATTCCCAAGATGGGTCTGTGCCCAGTGCTGACTCCCTCACACAGCATCAGACATGGAATTTCATTGACTGTTACTGAATCCCCGTCAGACAGTACCAAGGCTCCCTGGACTGGGCCTTGGTCAGCCCCTGGCTGTGCCTCCTATCTAGATAACCTGTTTGAATTAGAGGAAAGGTCAAAGCAATGAAAGAAGCCGATCATCTGAGCAGGATGCATACGTCAGTGATGGCTCGGGATTTGATACTGAGTCAACAAGGGGTAAAATTAGGGGCTCTTGGCCCCTATGAGTTCCCATCACCTGTGCATTCCTGTCATCTGCATTGCAAAGGACTGGGGGTTACTGGAACCTCTGTTAAGCTGTGACGAAAAGAGTTAAAATTTTATCTTAATCATAGATCTTGACTTAGCATATTGGCCACATTGGAAGGCAATTTGTCCCTTCTGCTGAGAGAGTATTTGTACCATAAAACTATCTTGATTTTGGAACAAAAATATCACTCAAAATTGAACTTGAGCTGAGCATAGTGATCCATGCCCAGCACTGATGAGACAAGCTGGAGGACAGTGCATTCTAGATCAGAGTTCTACCTGGTGAGGCCTTGGGCTACACAGCGAGGCCTTGGGCTACACAGCGAGGCCTTGGGCTACAGAACAAGACCTAGTTTTGTTTTTGTTTTTAAATCAAAACAGTGAAAACAACAAGGAAAAACATTCTGTGCCATTATTTAGTATGGCCATTGAAGTCATGCCATTTTTTTTTTCTATTTTTGTCACAGAAACACTTAGCAAAAATAATGAGTTAAAAAGTACAGGGCTGGGGAGATGGCTCAACATGTACAGGCACGTGCATGGCCCAGGTTCAATCCCCACTTCCCCATGTCAAACCAGATGCACAAAGTGGCACATGCATCTGGTGTTTATCTGTAGCAGCAAGAACCATGGTTCATCCATTCTCACCCCCCCCCCGCCCCAAATCAATAAACAGAAATATTTTAGAAAAGGAGTAGCCACTGCTGTTTAACAAGCAGCTGGGTTTGTTGACAGAAAGGAGGAAAAGAATTAGAAATGGAGGAAGTCTTTTATATTTCTCAGAAATTCTAATTCTGAGGAATAGTCACATATTGCATAATTATTTCTTCTAAAAGGTCTGCTACCTTCCAAAAGCTGCTTTAAACTGATTGCACAAGGCTGGTCTTCACTGCACAGCAGGAACACATTTGATTGAAGTTGGGATCCAGAGATAGACTGCAGTCAGGCTATGTAGGTCATAACTTAATTTCATGCTGAATGGCCCAGATAAAGGCTGCAAGAGAAAAGGTTAGCTCATATGTTTTGCTTTCACATTCTCTCAGTTGGAGCTTAAGATCTCCTTTATCCCATCAGATATGACATCCTAGCATGCACTCTGCCAATGACATGGCACCAACCACCCAGCTTAGCAGAACTAGGCATGAAACAAATAAACAGAATGTAGCCAAAAATGCACAGGTGATGTGTGATCATAAATATAAATAAAAAGCATATTTTGATGACAATTGACAAGTTAAGTTGATCTTAAGTGGTGTATGGCAGGCATAAAATAGTTTTTGAAGTGAATGTTTTGCATTATAATGAACATAAAAGCTTAGCATAATAGCTACTATGTTCTAAAAACTTCTGAGATATATTTCTTGGAGCTGTGGACAAAAATAGAATTGCAAACAGATTAACGAACAATCATGTTTTTGTTTCCATTGCACTGAAGCAAACAGAGCAAGCCAGATCTACATCAACAAATGTTTCCTAAGGAAACTGTGTTGCAAGATCTCAGTTAGGGATGCTGCTATTGGCCAACGCCCAGACATCTTTCATCACAAAGTCGGAGAGAAAACCACGATGTAGTATCAAACAAAGAAATCGCATGGAAGAGAAGTCAGAAAGCATCCCTTTCCTAGATGGCGTTTCAGATGGCCTGTGCTGATCTGGAGTGGAGGGGGTCTGGCAGTGAGAGAACTGTTCAGAGATATTGTTTCTGGAGTCCACATGTCACTTCTCATCAGTCATCATATCGAAGGATCTGGTTATCATGAAAGATTCCATTTGCTTTCTTTGGGGAGGCTGCTGGAAATGGGGCTCAGGTGGTGAGGTGCAGTTGCCCACCTGACACATTTCCTGCATGCTTTTTTGTCACTTTCTTCCTCTTACATCTTGTAATGCTGTTTTTGGAGGGTTTCCTACAGGCAGGTCCAGAGGGGTGAAGTGTAGTACTGTCCTTTCTCTTCACATATGGGTCTCACTCAGGTAAATAACAAGAGGAGAGGGGCACCCCTAAATTTATGCTGTGTGGTTCAGGGCTCTTCAGACAACCAGAACCTGAAAAAGGAACCGTGTTATAAGCCACTGGCTTGAAGAACTTGAAGTCTGAGAAATGTAGCGCTCTACCC
Organism: Orientallactaga sibirica; assembly: GCA_036365145.1. Lineage (NCBI taxonomy): Eukaryota > Metazoa > Chordata > Mammalia > Rodentia > Dipodidae > Orientallactaga > Orientallactaga sibirica. Next base: position 3,872,538 of record JAEOAD010000463.1, on the reverse strand, counting down.
CCTGTAAGCTCAAAATCTCAGAATGGCATGGTTTTCAGGTTCAAATTCAAATTCAAAGCCTTGAGAACCAGGCCATGAACAGACCTAACCTCTACCCAAGGAAGAGAATCTGACAAAGGAAGGGGAAGGCACAGAGAGAGGACTGGAGTGTCCATTTGAGGGCCATGGAACCAAACAAAGAATGCAGACTCCTTCCTCACCTTCCTCACCGTTTTTTTCTATTCAGCCTTTTACACAGATTGGAAGAAGCACAAGCATGAGGACTGGTACAACATCCTTACTCGGGCTGTCCATCCACAGGCTAACTCTTCAGAAAACATCCCCAAGGAGTGGACATTTCATCAGACCTTGAGGCATCCTTTAACCAAGTCAAATGGGCAAATAAAATTAACCACAATTAACCATCACGAACTCCAAGCAATGTATCTCTTCAGAATCCAGTCAAGTGCATACAGTGAACATTCAGATTGCATGCGCTTGTGATTGCTCCTGCTGTCTTTCATCTATTCTTCCCATTGGGTGATTCCACAACTACCATCACTTACAAAAATAAACACCCAGCTGGGCATGGTGATTCACACTTGTGATTACAAGTGGAGGCTAGAAGATGGTGGGTGTTCAAGGCTTGCCTGGTAGATAGACCCTGTCTTAAAAGGGAGGTAGTGGAGGAACCCCATAGCATGCTACGTGCTACAGAAGAGCAGGGCTCTTGTCAGAAATCCTACTACTTTCTTGAATGGTGCTTCAGGAAGGCATGGAGTTGGTCAGTTTCATGATTCGTGTGTTGAAACATGATGGAACAATGTTTTGAGGGATAGAAATTGACTCTTTTGAATTAGTTTCTATTCATGAGTGATTGTTGGCAAAACTCTCTTGATCTATGTTAATGTCTGGTTTCCCTTGTAGCAAAATAAAGTTAGAAAAGCATAGGACTTAATTACTTTGTGGGAACATTTGTAGAGTTCTGAGGAGAATGGTTTTAGCTATTTTGAGGATTTTTTTAATATTGTGAAAAACGATATGACATTTATAAGCTTAAGGATATAAAAAGCAACAGATTTTTAACAAAGTCTTTTATACTTCAGAAACTCTAATTGGAACAATGAAAAGTCTGTAAAATAACATGTGTCTATCATATGATGTTGCTTTCATATAAAGAAATGATTGTGTAACACTGAATAGTTATCTGATATTAAAGCTGGCAATAGCTAAATACACTGAAAATATTAAGTTATACTGAATTAATAGAAAACAAGCAAATAATAGCTATTAGTAATCATTTCAAAGTAGACATTATTTTCATATTTTAACAAACTTTTCATTTTTTTCTTAAGTCAGTAATCTAAAATAGATTATGACCCAACATGCTTATCTCATGTCACCTTTAAATTGATGTTTCTTAGTCTATATTGATTTAAAGAAAAACATTTATTATATAATTGTTCAAATATTATAATAAGTGTTGAATAAGATTTTAATTAGGTGCACTGAAATCCATCTATGCTAAGTGATGAAACTGGAACTTTGATAAAATTATAAACCTTGTGTATTACCTTGAAAGTCTTGTTTCTTTCCCTTGTGGTTATTTAATGACACGATGCCTACATACATAGTCAATCTATGTTTTCTATTCTGAGAGAAGAAACCCCATGCTGAGGCAATAATTTGAATGAGGAATGAAAAAAATTGCTTACTATATTTGTCACTATTTTCTTCTTATATAAATAGAATACCTAAATCATAGCATTTTAAGCTAAAACAGCACTTTTGAAAGTTCAAGTTCTCTTGATCTATAAAAGTAATTTATGACTGCACAGTAGGCAAAACAAAGGTTACTAATCCATGGCCCAAATTATTAAATAGAAAAGACCAAGGTGGGCATAATTATTTTTACATTTCTGACAGAAGCAATTTTTCACATGCTAGTAGTTGGCTGAAGGATGGGAAAAGGTACAGGAGCCGATCATCACCGACATGCCGGTGCCCGTGTGGAAACTGCTGGGTGGGCCTCGGTCCAAGCTAGGTCCTTGTGGGGTTCTCTGTGTAGAAAACCCAGTGTACAGTGAAGACATGAAAGATCCCTTTCTAGTTGTTTTCTCTTAAGTTGATATTTGGTCATGTAGTTGAAGCTTGAGTGTTTGTTGGAAAGAAATCATAAAAATACCCAAAACATCCATTTTGGCTGTGAGGAGTAAATAGTTCACCGGTTGCTATTACTCCGTTTTAGCATCTATAAAAAGGAGGAAACTGGATCACACACTGCGTTGTACTTACTGTCTCATTGCCATGACAAAACACACGACCAAAAGCACCTGACAGGATGGGATGGTATATTCATCTTACAGCATCAAAGAGAAGCTTCATCGAGGCAGGGAAAGAATGGGAGAGCCTCCCATGCCTGGTGGGAATAGTTCTGGGCTCAGAGTTGGGCTAATGGACCTCAAGGCCCATCTCCAGTGACACACCTCCTCCAGCAAGGCTGCTCCTCTCAACCTGCCACCATCTGGGGACTGAGGAGAAGGCCACATCTCAAACACCAGAGGCTACAGGAGGCAGTTCGCATTCAAACTACCACATACTATTTAACAGCATTGCACCATCTAAAATTTTCATGTGTATTGATCCTTTTTGTTTCTTTTTTTTTTCTTTTTCTTTTTTTTTTTTGGAGAGAGACACAGAGAGAGAGAGACAGAGAGAGAGGGAGAGGAAGACAGTCTCTCAGCTGCTGCAAACGAAATCCAGATGTGTGCGCCCCCTTGTGGTCAAGTGCGGCATTGCGCCCTTGCATCACTTTGCATCTGGCTAAATGTGGGAAGTGGAGATTGGAACTGGCATTCTTAGGCTTAGGAGGTAGGCGCCTTAACCGCTAAGCCATCTCTCCAGCCCCCTTTTTGTTTCTTAATTCTGTTTTATTTGGATGAAGTTTCAATAAAATGGTACATGCATATGTGATAAAGGGTATTATTAATTTTAGTGGGTTATAGTGTGTTTTGAGTTCATTTTATGTTTAGAAAGTTTGGGGAAAAAAAGTAGGACGTGCTTTTGTTTAGCACTATACCACAGCTATAGAGTTGATGCACACTTTCTTATCATCTGGTATGTGACAGTGGTATTTGGAGTCTAATTGAATTTAATGCTCCAGATTTTAGATGCAACCGAGAAAAGGAAAGGATTTAATCTCTAAGATCTCCAACTGGTAGGTTGGGAAAATACTGTTTTTTCACTTCCTGATTTGGGGAATGTAAGTCTAATTCTGGGCCCCCTTTGCACGGTGATCACCCCTACTTTATTGAAGTGCTCCATAATACAATGACAGTATCACTCATTTCCACAGAACTGTATATGTCACAGTTTCATCCATTATGTCAGCACAGTCAGTTAGCAAAATGAAAGTGTGACAAGTCCGAAAGGCAGTATTACACAATGGCTTCTTCAGCCATCCGTACGTCATGACTGGGTTGGGATAACAGAATCAGCACAAAGAGATCTCTGAGCCCCAAACCCCAGCACCTGGAGATATGGAGATAATGAGAGACAGGAAGAGAGAGAAGGTGTGATGTTCTATAGCACAACACTGTGGGTGTACTTAAAACAAATTATTATATGTTTCATTAAAAAAAGCTAGAAGAGAATAGTCTGAAAGCTCGCATTTTTTTTAAAAAAAAGGTAAATATCACAGAAAGACATTCTAAATATCCAGCTTTGATCATTGCATATTGTGTGCACATATATACTTACCATAGTGTACCCCAGATATATGAATAGAAATCATATGTCAATCATATGTTTCTACAAAGTGAAGAACATATAGACTTTACCTACAAGCAACTAACAATTGGTAAGATATATTTCTGTGAAGTAATTGTTGCGTTATTTTAAAAACACTAGCAAATACCATCCTGATAATATAAAAACCATACAAACAAGAATTAACTAAGTAAATTGAAACTAAGGAAAAAAGATTGTTTCTGTTCCGGATGACTGGTCTTAGAATCCAAACATTAGTGTTAGTCATGAATTTTTTTAAAAAAAGTTCTTTTCATCATAAGTGGTTCTCAAATACTCTAGCACATTTGAGAATAAAGCAATAACATTTTAGTTTTTTTCTGTAACTGAATCCAGGCTATTTCTCCTTTAAACCTAAATAACACCCTTCATGATACTTGGAACAACATACCATAAACCCTTATTGTTTATCACCAGAACCTCCATCTGACTGACCTGTGCATGGGAAGAATGCTAGTGTGCCAATATTTGCACCAGCATGGCAGGAATATTGAGGAATACACAATGAGTTTCAACAATATCAAACAATACTAAGGATTTCTTTCTTCAAAGGCAACCAGAAAATGTTGGAATTCTTTCATGCTTTCGATTTATTTTTCCCTGTTGATACAACCTCAACATGTCAAAAGAAAATTCCAATTAAATATTTTTTTCCATTGTACACTTTCATGGAGAAGAAAAAATGAATATACTAAAAGAAAATGTTAAATGCAGAAAATAAAATTAAAGGTGCTTTCAATTAACTAATTTATTATGATGGTATTATTGTAAAACACTCATTTTAAAATAAGAGTGACACAGAGTTTCTTTCTTAATACTGTCCAAATTTGATTATTTTGTAAATTTTTTAAATTTGTATTTTTTATTGACAACTTCTATACTTACAGACAATAAACCATGATATTTCCCTCCCTTCCCCCATTTTACCCTTCACAACTCTGCTCTCCATCCTATCCCCTCCCTCTCTCTGTTAGTCTCTCATTTATTTTGATGTCATCATCTTTTTCTCCCATTATGAGGGTCTTGTGAAGGTACTGCTAGGCACTGTGAGGTCATGGATATTTAGGCCAATTTCTGTCTGGTCAGTTGCATTGTAAGGAGTCCTACCCTTCTTTGGCTCTTACATTCTTTCTGCCACCTTTTCTGCAATGGACCCTGAGCTTGGAGGGTGTGATAGAGATGTTTCAGTTCTGAGCACTCTTATGTCACTTCTTCTCAGCACTATGTTGCCTTTTGGATCATCCCAGTGTCACTGCCATTTGAAAAGAGAAGCTTCTCTAACCAAAAGTGAGAGTAGCATTAATATATGGGTATGACATTAAGTGTAGTGCTTTCAGGGCAGTTTGGTGATAATATACATATACATACACATACACACACACACACACACACACACACACACACACACACACACATATATATCCAGACAACAGCAGGCTTTACATTCCTAAGGCTCATGACCTCCCATGCCATAGGCCTCCAGGCCAATTAGAGAGCAGCTGGTTTCCCCTAGAGCAGACATGTCACTATTGCACTTGTTCAGTCATTTGGCCTGGCTGGCCAAATTTGAGGCTTCCAGTGTCCACTGTTTTCACTGCTGATGACTTCTGTCTCCCATAGGGCTGCATCCAGTGCAGCTTTTTTTCCAGCTTTCAGTTGGCTGGCCTATAGGGAGAAGGTTTTCTGCTCAGCACCAGTTTGATTTCTCAGTGACTTTGCCACTCAAGCAAGTGAAGTCTTCAGCAATAGGGTCTTACCATCTGTTTCTTAAGGGAAATCAAGGGCCTTGGCAATAGCCTGTAATGTTTTGGTGGCAACAGGGACCTCCCTGGCCAACAACTCACTGAAAGATATCCCATACCTGGCACTGAAAATTTTCTAGTAACAATATGGCTTCTGGATGAGCCATTATTCAAATAACTAGGTTTACATAAATATCTTGAATTTTGATTGGCCCTCTCCCCCCTGCCCTTCTTTTACACAGTTTCTTCCCCTGGCCTCCCTTAGGCCTTTCCCCTCCCTGTAATCAGTTCTTCTGCTTCATATTACAATACCATTCCCTTAAGTCCTTCCCTCTTCTCCCTTCCTCATAGCCTTTTTCTAGCTTACTGGCCTCTACTACCAATTTTTGGTTCCAGTTCACACACAAGTCTACACATTTCTAGCTAGGATCCACATATGAGAGAGAACATGTGTCATTTGGCTTTCTGGGCCAGGGTAACCTCACTTAGTATAATCCTTTCTAGATCCATCCATTTCTCTGCAAATTTCATAATTTCATTTTTCTTTACTGCTGAATAGAACTCCATTGTGTAAATATACCACATCTTTATTATGCATTCATCTGTGGAGGGACATCTAGGCTGGTTCCATTTCCTAGCTATTGTGAATAGAGCAGCAATAAACATGGTTGTGCAAGTATCTCTAAGGTAGTAAGACGAGTCATTAGGATATATGCCGAGGAGTGCTATAGCTGGATCATATGGTAAATCTATTTTTAGCTGTCTCAAGAACCTCCACAGTGATTTCCACAATGGCTGCACCAGATTACATTCCCACCAACAGTGTAGAAGGGTTCCCCTTTTTCTGCATCCTTGCTAACATTTATTGTCATTTGTTTTCTTGATGGTAACCATTCTGACAGGAGTGAGATGTAATCTCAAAGTAGCTTTAATATGCATTTCCTTGATGGCTAAGGATGTAGAACCCTTTTCTAACTGTTTATATGCCATCTGTATCTCTTCTGATGAGAACTCTCTATTTAGTTCCATAGCACATTTTTTTTTAATTGGGTTGTTTGATTTCTTGTTGCTCTGTTTTTTGAGTTCTTTATATATTCTGGATATTAATCCTCTATCAGATATGTCTCTGACAAAGATTTTTCTCCCATTCTATAGGTTATCTCTTTGCTCTATTCACAGTGACCTTTGCTGTACAAAAGCTTTGTAATTTCATGAGATCCCAGTGGTTGATTAGTGGTTTTATTTCCTGAGCAATTAGGGTCATTGCCTATTCCAATATGTTGAAGGGTTCCCCCTACTTTTTCCTCTAGAAATTTCAGAGTTTCAGGTCTGATATTAAGGTTCCTGATCCACTTGGACTTGATTCTTGCACATGGAGAAAGACAAGGATCTACTTTCATCCTTTTACATACAGATATCCAGTTCTCCCAGCACCACTTGTTGAGGAAGGTGTGTTTTCTTCAATGGATATTTTTGGCATTTTGTCAAAAATCAGATGGCTGTAGCTGTCTGGATTAATACCTGGGTCCTCTATTCTGTTCCATTGATCTACATGTCTGTCTTTGTGCCAGTACCATGCTGTTTTTGTTTCTATGGCTTTGTAATATAACTTAAAATCAGGTATGGTAATACCACCAGCCTGATTTTTCTTGTTCAAAATTGTTTTGGCTATTCAAGGTTTTTGGTGCTTCCAGCTGAATTTTAGGATTGTTTTATCAATTTCTGTGAAGAATGCTGTTGGAATTTTAATGGGGATTGCATTAAATGTGTAGATTGCTTTTGGTAAGATTGACATTTTCACAATATTGATTCTTCCAGTCCAAGAATATGGGATACATTTCCATTTCCTTGTGTCTTCTGCAATTTCTCACATGAGTGTTTTCAAGTTCTCATTGTAGAGATCCTTCACTTCCTTGGTTAAGTTTATTCCAAGGTAATTTTTTAAGGTAATTGTGAATGGGAAAGATTCCCTGATTTCAACCTCTGCATGTTTGTTGTTAGTATATAGGAAAGCTACTGATTTCTGTGTGTTTATTTTGAATCCTGCTATGTTGCTAAAAGTGTTTATCAGCTCTAAGAGTTTTCTTGTAGAGTCTTTAGGGTCCTTTATGTATAAAATCATATCATCTGCAAATAAAAGTGGAGACAGTAGACACTCTTGTTTTGTTCCTGAATTTAGTGGAAAGGCTTCAAGATTTTCCCCTTTTAGTATTATGTTGGCTGTAGGTTTGTCATAAATAGTTTTATTATGTTGAGCTTTGTTCCTTCTATTCCCAGTTTCTGTAGTACTTTTACCATGAAGGGATGTTGGATTTTGTCAAATGCCTTTTCTGCATCTATTGAGATGATCGTGTGATTTTGGTCCTTTAGACCATTTATATGATGTATTATATTTATTGATTTGCATATGTTGAACCATCCCTGCATCTCTGGGATAAAGCCTATTTTGTTGGGATGAATAATCTTTCTGATATATTATTGTATTCCGTTTGCCAATATTTTGTTCAGAATTTTTGCATCTGTGTTCATGAGGGAGATTGGTCTGTAATTTCCTTTTTTTTTTTTTTTTTTTTTTTTTTTTTGGTTTTTCGAGGTAGGGTCTCACTCTGGCCCAGGCTGACCTGGAATTAACTATGTAGTCTCAGGGTGGCCTCAAACTCACGGCAATCCTCCTACCTCTGCCTCCCGAGTGCTGGGATTAAAGGGGTGCGCCACCACGCCCGGCTCTGTAATTTCCTTTTTTGTTCTGTCTTTTTCTGGTTTTGGTATCAGGGTGATGCTGGCTTCATAAAGAATTTCAGTACAATTCCTTTCTTTTCTATTTTTATGGAAAAGTTTGAGAAGTAGTGGTGTTAGTTCTTCCAAATTTTAAAAGTTTGTTTTTGATAATTCCATACATATATATATTTTATCCCACTCAGTCCCCATTACCCACACTTATCCTCCCCTCCCATTCATTTAAAAAAATATTTTTATTCATTTATTTGTGACACAGAGACACACATAGAGAAAGAAGTAGATAGAGAGATTTTTTTTTCCCATTAACCTACCTCCTACTTTCATGTCTTATTCTACCAACAATCTAGTTACCATTGGTCAAAATACCAGATTTGCAGATTATATTTATGTCAACATAATAGCACAATGTTTACATAAGGCAAACTCATAGAAGGTTAATAGAAAATTATAAGTTATTCTAAACAATTGATGTATCATATTGAAATAAAAATAAAGACATCAGAATACTACAAAATAAAATTATAACACACATTGAGGCTTTAAGAAAATGCCCTTTCACATTTAAGGACCTAATAATCCACATAAATCTGTTGGAGATTTCCTTCCCTCCTAATCTCTTCTCTAAGTCATGGTAAAAAGGAAGATTGTTAGCACCTTAAAAATCATAGGTATAGGCATTAGTTTCCACTTTCCTAATAATTTTAATTGAATGTGAAGTGTGCAAACAGGACTGTAATTCTGTCCAGAAGTTTCTGTGCCAGACAGTGGTTTTGTTATTGCAATTGTCTGATTTGTTTGGTTTTAATCATATTTGCTTTTGAAGGTTAGCTGTCCTACATGGCTACTTAAAGGAGAGGAAAAAAAAAGTATACAAACCACAGATAGAAAACCTGAAAGGCAATTGGGGAGATGGTGCAGTGAACAAAGCACTTACTGAGCAATGTGTGTCCCTGAGTCCATAGACAGCCTATGCTGAACTAATAGCATCTGTAACCCCAGTGCAGTAATGGCTAGAAGGGAAATCGAGACACAAGAATCACCTGGAAGTCCAGATGCTGCTTACCTTGAAAAACTCAATGTGAACAATGAGAGACCTTGCTCAAACAAGAGAGAGGCAAGAATTGAACATACAGACCCACACACTCCCCCCCGCAATACCCCAAAACAAAAACAATAATTTTGTCACCCACGAATCACTGTAATTGTGAGATCATCCTAGTTTCATTCACTTCATTACATTTTATACTCACTTTTGCTATTTATTTGCCTTGTTCCAGAGGATGTGGACTGATAGATGTTCCCTTGGAGCCTCGGGTTGCTACAGAGAAGGAGCATCTAGAATGATTTTCCTTCTTGGGGAGCTTGCTGCCCTAGTGGAGGGCCAGGGCATTAGAGGGGATCCTGTGATCGTCATGGTACTGTGGAATTCTGAGTGTGTGTGTCTCGTTCATTTGAGTGATCCTGTGGAGGGCCAGGGCATCAGAGGGGATCCTGTGCTCGTCATGGTACTGTGGAATTCTGAGTGTGTATGTCTCATTCATTTGAGTGCTCCTGTGGAGGGCCAGGGCATCAGAGGGAATCCTGTGCTCGTCATGGTACTGTGGAATTCTGAGTGTGTGTGTCTCGTTCATTTGAGTGATCCTGTGGAGGGCCAGGGCATCAGAAGGGATCCTGTGCTCGTCATGGTACTGTGGAATTCTGAGTGTGTGTGTCTCGTTCATTTGAGTGATCCCGTGGAGGGCCAGGGCATCAGAGGGGATCCTGTGATCGTCATGGTACTGTGGAATTCTGAGTGTGTGTGTCTCGTTCATTTGAGTGATCCCGTGGAGGGCCAGGGCATCAGAGGGGATCCTGTGCTCGTCATGGTACTGTGGAATTCTGAGTGTGTGTGTTTCGTTCAGTGGAGGGCCAGGGCATCAGAGGGGATCCTGTGCTCGTCATGGGTACTGTGGAATTCTGAGTGTGTGTGTCTCGTTCATTTGAGTGATCCTGTGGAGGGCCAGGGCATCAGAGGGGATCCTGTGCTCGTCATGGTACTGTGGAATTCTGAGTGTGTGTGTTTCGTTCAGTGGAGGGTCAGGGCATCAGAGGGGATCCTGTGATCGTCATGGTACTGTGGAATTCTGAGTGTGTGTGTTTCGTTCAGTGGAGGGCCAGGGCATCAGAGGGGATCCTGTGCTCGTCATGGGTACTGTGGAATTCTGAGTGTGTGTGTCTCGTTCATCTGCCTCTGACTCATTTGTGCTTCCCACCATCACCATTGTGGCCTTTATCCATCATCAAGTTCATATCTGGAGCATCTGGACCATGGGTGTGTTTACTTCTCAACACATTAAAAACTCAGCACTTCTCATTCAGAAACTGACTACTCAGCATCTCTGACATTAGACACTAAAATATTGGTTAGGGCCAATGACCACTGTTATGGTTTTATAGCAGATGAAAAGTGCCAGTTTATATTTAAATAAAATTAATTTTTAACTTTTTATTGACAACTGCCATATATATAGACAACATAACATAATCATAATCCCCTCCCACAATCTTCACTTTTCCTGCTCTCTAATCCCCCCTGAATTTAAATTTCATTCATGAATAGATAAAGCATGCATTGCAGAACCTAGTATCAGCAAATCAAGTATTCAATTAAAAACCAAAAAGGTCTCAGAGGATTGGACAGCCACTGATAAGACTTTAGGAATGGCTGTGTGGCAGTGTTATTGATTTTAAAAATCTTTCAGGGTGTTTCCGTGATTGATGCCCTTCACACCATCTAAATCAGATCTATACAATTGCAGCATTTCTCTCTGCTGTGGTGTAGTTGAGGAGTGCCAGGCTCGGAGCAGCACTAGCTAAACAGGCTGATGTAGGAACTGAAGTATGGATATCGAGAACTGTTTCAAGCCCTAGGCACAGTGTGAGCTAGCACAAAGCAAATGGAACTACACACCTGAGTTATTGGCAAACTACTTTTAATCTGGATGAATTACTGAATCACGCTTACAACTAATGTCATTCACATTCTTTTGGCAATGTAAAATAAAAAGAGCCAAAATAATGCTTTTGTATTTATAGTCCACAGAACCGTGTCTTTATGGTCAAGACTGAAAGATGTGCCGGACTTCAGCTTATCATGGTTTTTTTCACATTACATAGTGAGTGTAAATTATGTAAATTAATCAATATTTTAATCTTCACCTATGAAAGAAAACTCCTTGTGTGCTGTATTATGAAATTGAGCGCATTGGACTTTTGATGTCCTGACTACAGAGATTTAAACTGGACATCCCCCTTAAACTCATGTGTTTTGAGTGTTTTGTCCCCAGCTGGTGGAAATTTGGGAGGTGGAGCCAGCCTGGAGTTGGTGGTGCATTGCTTGGGGTAGCCTTAGCCATGTTACAGTACAGCCTCCCCTTGTCAAAGCTCAGTTCATTTTCTTGCTGCTGTTTTCCACCTCTGTGTCAAATTCTAATTCCAGTCTCTGCCATCTTTCCTTGCCATCATGAAGCCTTTCATTGAGGCTGCAAGCCTGAATAAACACTTCCCTCCATCAGTGGCATTTGCTTGGGCATTTTTCCCAGCAGTGTGAAGATAACTATAGCAGTGCCCCCTTCAAGATATCATGTACCTCATGATCTCCAACAGGGAACACTCAATGTTGAGATCCACAGAGATGCTAAGAGTTGACATGCCAAAGAGTGATGCATGAGCCAGTCCAGAGATGGACAACAGTAGATACAGCGCTGGGGACTGGGCAGACAGTGGAAGTCGGAGCACCACAGGGAGCTATGGGGCGGACACTGGGGACATACAGTCCCAGCATCTGGTCAAGTTGCACTGTTCTGAAGAGACCCTGTATTCCCAAAGCTGACCAGCGCAGTGCAAGGTCAATTCTCCCTAGACTCCAGTCCTCCACAGTTGTCTGTTATCAGCTAAATATTCTGGAAGTCACTATATACACCAAGCCTGGAATTATTATCCATAAACAAAGACCAGAGCAGGAAGGAAACATCGGACGCACAGGACATGAAACAAACATCATTTGGCAGTCTTTGTATCATTATTATTGAGGCAAAATTTATTTATATCTGTTCAAAGATGAGTCCAACTATGCCAAAGTCTAGACTGTTCCCTGAACAATGTGTCGCTCTCATTTGCCATGTCTCTTTCTTCTCTGTGCACTGATGGATAGCTACCTATCCTTTCCGATTTATGACCCTGAAGCATTTTTGGGACCACCCACCTCCCTCTCCTGCTGGAATTAGCTACATATCTCATTTTGTCACTCTGCTCCTCTGTCTATCTATCTTCCACAACATGCCTGCACCCCAGCTAACCCATCTTTCCCTCCCCTTCCAGATGGGAGGCTTGTTTGTTTCACTGTTTACATTACCCATTACACTGGCTTGAAATTCTATACATAGAAAGCGGGTGAGTGAGGATAGATTCAGGGCACAGTGGGTGGGTCCTAGTGAGTACCACTAAGGAACAGAGGTCTACCTTGGGTGGTCCAGATTTTTTACCACCATTGCAACCCCATCCTCACTGGTATTGAAATAAATTTTATTTACACTATTAATTAATTGTAAGAATGACTAAAAGCTTTACTTCTTTCACAGATTATCAAAAGATTATTGCAAAAGATTATTTTAGGAGCTCAGGGAACTTGAGAAATATATCATCTAACTGAACATTTTGACTGATTTTAAAACCAATGTAATTTTTCCCAGGGACAAGTATTAGTATATTCCAGAATAATTGATGTGCTCAACAGTACATTTAGTTATGCAACTGAATATTTATTCCTCTTTTCATGAAACTGCTATCTAAAAACCCAGCCCATGTTTACAAAAGACTATGTGTGTATATAAATTCTTCCGTGGCATAAATTTTAACCTATAGGCGGCATTACTTTGTACTGATTTAAGAATCAATTGGGGGATGGAGACATGGCATAATGGTTAGGGATCTTGCTTACAAAACCAAAGGGCTCAGGTTTGATTCCCCAAGACTCACATAAGCCAGATGCCCAAGGCGGTACATGTATCTGGAGTCCACTTGCAATGGCTGGATGCCCTGGCACACCCATTCTCCCTCTCTCTCTCTCTCTCAAATAAAATAAAAATAAAATATTTTTTAAAAGAATCAATTGGAATGCTTCTTTTTAAATTATCCTGTAAGGCAACATTGTTGCTATATTTTATATTCTAATATTTTTCTTTTACTATGCCCCCGGTTGAACAATTTTAGGATTCACACTTGAATTTTCTGGGTGGGAAGTTGTTTTACTTAGGACTACAATGACCCATAATTGGATGGATAAAAAGATCTTACCAGAATTATCCAATTTGGGGAAAGAGAGGTGACTCAGCAGTTAAGTGCACTTCTTGTGAAAGCATAAGGATCTGAGGGGGCCTGAGACTGCCCAAGTTCAAATCTCCGCATCCCACATAAAACTGCTGGGCATGGCTACATGCACTAATAACCCCAGTCTTACAGGTGAGCAGAGATCTAAGAATCTTCAGAGCCCTGCAAGCTCTGGAATTAATAAAAGGAGGAGACTGAAGGGCTGGAGAGATGGCTTAGCTGCTAAGGCGCCTGCCTGCTAAGCCTAAGAACGCTGGTTCCAATGTCCAGCAGTTCCAATCTCCAGGTCCCACGTTTAGCCAGATGCAAAGTGAGGCAAGGGTGCAATGCCACACACCAAATAAAATAAAAATAAAATATTTTTAAAAGAATCAATTGGAATGCTTCTTTTTAAATTATCCTGTAAGGCAACATTGTTGCTATATTTTATATTCTAATATTTTTCTTTTACTATGCCCCCGGTTGAACAATTTTAGGATTCACACTTGAATTTTCTGGGTGGGAAGTTGTTTTACTTAGGACTACAATGACCCATAATTGGATGGATAAAAAGATCTTACCAAAATTATCCGATTTGGGGAAAGAGAGGTGACTCAGCAGTTAAGTGCACTTCTTGTGAAAGCATAAGGATCTGAGGGGGCCTGAGACTGCCCAAGTTCAAATCTCCGCATCCCACATAAAACAGTTGGGCATGGCTACATGCACTAATAACCCCAGTCTTACAGGTGAGCAGAGATCTAAGAATCTTCAGAGCCCTGCAAGCTCTGGAATTAATAAAAGGAGGAGACTGAAGGGCTGGAGAGATGGCTTAGCGGCTAAGGCGCCTGCCTGCTAAGCCTAAGAACACTGGTTCCAATGTCCAGCGGTTCCAATCTCCAGGTCCCACGTTTAGCCAGATGCAAAGTGAGGCAAGGGTGCAATGCCACACGTGCCCACAAGGGGGCGCAAGCATCTGGATTTTGTTCACAGCAGTTGAGAGATTGCTGGCGCACCCATTTCTGTCTCCCTCTCTGTCTATCTCTCTCTGTCTCTCTCTCCAAAAATAAAATTTAAAAGAAAAGAAAAAAAAAAAAAAGGAGACTGAAGCACAAGACTGGGTGTAAGAGCTAGAGAAATGTCTTAGTGGTTAAGGTGCTTGCCTGAAAAGCCAAAGGACCCAGGACCCAGGCTCGATTTCCCAGGACTCACATAAGCACAAGGTAGCACATCTATCTGGATTTTGTTTATAGTGATTAAAGGCCCTGGCGCACCCATTCTCTCTCTCTCTCTCTCTTTCTCTCTTTCCCCCTCTCTCTCAAATAAAATTAAAACAAAATTTAAAAAAAGACAGGGCAGAAGAACAATAGAGCTGGACACTGGGCATTCCCCTCTGACCACCCCAGGCAAGCGACCCTCCTTGCAGGTGAGCATAAGGGGTGCTGTGAGGGCACATGTATCTGAATACACCAAACCCCACATCATAACACACACACCACACCACACACATGCACACACACTGACACCTGAACAAAAAATAAATAAGAGAATAAACTGAAAGAATTACTGAAATCTGGGGTGGTTTTATGTTTGTTTAAGAACAAATGGAAGACGACAAGAAGGAGAAGGAAAAACAAGGTGACCATCTAAACGCAGGAGCATATTCATGGACAGAGATGACCGAGTATTTTATTTCAGTGAGCCATGTTTGACTTCATCCTCCTGTAATCTCCAGCCAGTGAGTAAGTCAGTGACTCAATCTTAAATGTGGTAGTTGATTTTATGAGTCAACTTGCCTGGGCCATGCTGTACCTGGATATATGTTCCAGCATTATTGGTGTGGGTGTGGCAATGAGGATGTTTGGATAGGAGAGTAACAATTTAATTAGTGGACAGAGGAAAATAGACTGCCTCCTCCAGCATGCATGTGCTTCACAAGGCCTTAACTGAATGAAAAGTTGATCTGCTCCACAGTGAGGGCACACTACTGCCTGTTTTCTTAAGATGCAGCTTTTGTGTGTTCCGACACCCTGGCTTTAAGTGAAACTTCATCTCTTCTGGAAATGTGAGCCTGGCATCTTTACATGTGGACATAGGCCAGTGGCTTTCCTGATTTCCCAGCTGAGAGACTTCAGGTCTTAGGGTTTCCCAGCTTCCTACCAGGTGAGACAATTCCCATTGTTCATTAGCTTGCGTGCTTTCATTTCCTCCTCCCTTCCTTCCTCCCTTCCTTCCCTTCCTTCCTTCCTTCCTTCCTTCCTTCCTTCCTTCCTTCCTTCCTTCCTTCTTTCTTTCTTTCTTTCTTTCTTTCTTTTCTTCCATTCTTTCTTTTTCTTATCTACCTATCTATCATCATCTATCTATCCGTCTACCAATCTATCATCTATAATCTATCCACCTATCTGTCTATCTACCTGTCTGTCTTCTATATAACTGATTCCATTGATCTGAAGAATTCTAATTTTCTTACCAACAGTGGTTCTAGAAGGACAAAATTTTAATGTGTTTTCCAAATTTGCTCTGGAACTTCTAAAATTGGTTCAGGTTAAATTCAGTGATGTTATGCATTTATTCCTAGGAGTTGAGAGTCGAGAGAACTCTTGCAGTCATGGCATAATTTTGTCACGGAGCTACCCAAAACAACACTAATTGGACACTTTATTTTTGCCTCCAGTGCCAGAGATTCAACCCCAGGGATTTCTTTTTTTTCTTTTCTTTTCTTTTCTTTTCTTTTCTTTTCTTTTCTTTTCTTTTCTTTTCTTTTCTTTTCTTTTCTTTTCTCTTCTCTTCTCTTCTCTTTCTCTTCTCTTTTCTTATTTTCTTTTTCTTTTCTTTTCTTTTCTTTTCTTTTGGGGGGGTGCATGCTAGGCAAATGCTTTACCACTGATCTGCTCCCATTGTTACCACTATATATTTAACCAACCACTTACAGGAAACAAGGGCCCAAGGGACTGCACAGTGTGCTATTTTAACATGCTGGGCAAACTAACTAATGTAATGAGGTGAGTTGTCAGAGTCTGTCTCACAATAAGGTGGGGAAGAAAGATGAGCTCAGATTTGAATGCTTAGCTCATGCATCACATATGTGACCGACAAGTGCCTTGTGTTGCTCCAAGAGAATCTTATCTTCTGCAGCTACAGGGTTCATATTGCTGATATTCAAATGCAGACTCATACCACCATCAGTGACTGGCTGAATTACAAGTCAGGTTGAACTTGCTATCCTGAAAGATGTTTGTTGTGAACATGAGATCATTACTGAGGACAGACAGGATCCTGAAAGTTGGATGAGACAGCTGTGTATGCCCCACCATTGTATTGTAACATATAGTTTGTCTGCTTTACAGATTCACTGCTGGAGAGGAATTGGCTTCAATACAAATTGTGCTTCAAACATTATCTATATCTTTTCTAGACATCTGGCTTATATGTTGATATGATATTTGGATGAAACTGTTAAATTTAGGGTTAGAATGAATTAAGAGTTTTGGCACTATTGGGATGGAATGAAGGTATTTTGCATACAGGCTAAATGTCAGAGGACAAGGGGAAAATGTGATGGATTGAACTATGTTATTATCTCCCTTCAAGCATTCCTATGTGAATCTCTACATGGCCACCATGCAATGATACTCAGACAGGAAGCCTTCTGGAGGTAATAACTGGGTTTATATGAGGTGAAGGTGAAATTCTCACAATAATATTAGTACTTTTATGACAAGAGACACCAGGAATTTTATGCACTCTATCTATCATCTATCCATCTATCATCTGCCATCTATCTATCTATCTATCTATCTATCTATCTATCTATCTATCTATCTATCATCTATCATCTTTGTCATTTATCTGTCATTTGTATCTTTCTTTTTCTCAAAAGTAGCAGTGACAAGGTGTCAGCAGGACAGAAAGAGAGCAGTCACAAGAACCGAAGTGTATGTGCAGGCACTGTGCTTGGACAGTCAGCTCTTATGCTCTGAGACTACTACACACCATTTCAGTTCGAGAGCACATGGTCAGTACAGACCCCAAGCAGGCTAAGACGCTGCACCCCTGTAAAGGGATTCAATTTCTGC
Organism: Orientallactaga sibirica; assembly: GCA_036365145.1. NCBI lineage: Eukaryota > Metazoa > Chordata > Mammalia > Rodentia > Dipodidae > Orientallactaga > Orientallactaga sibirica. Next base: position 3,854,852 of record JAEOAD010000463.1, on the reverse strand, counting down.
TTCATCCAAGGAGCACAAGCTGCCTGTGCATGACCTTCCTGACTACTGGCAGCATAAACTGCAACCCCCAACCACTCACAACTTACATGTATATGTATGTGTATATATATATATATATATATATATATATATATATATATATATATATATATATATACACATAGCCTAGGGAAATGTTCATTGAGATGCCAACTGGCTATAATTTTTGAAAATGGTGCATAATATTATTCATATTATTCATATTCCTTTGAAATCTTAAGTGTATAAGAAAATAATCTGAATTATATTCAGGGTATTGAAAATTTTTAATTGAATCAAGCAAGTTAAGTCCATATATAAATTAAAGGCTGAAGACATTAGAAAATCCTCAACTTCTATATATTACTCCACTGTTCAGTACAAATTTTAGTTGACAGTCATTTTTCATTTTCATTTTTAAATTCCCATTCTGTCCATTAAATATCCAAATGGATTTTATTTCATTCAAATATCATAACTCTCATGAAAAATTTTTATATGTCATTTTATTTCATCAGCTGTCTATCCCAATTTGATCTCATATGAATTTCACCTTAATTCAAGTGGTCTGGCAAATAAAGGTAATTGGGGGTGAGATTTAAAGATCAATGAAAAATAGTTGTAAATATTTAACAGTTACACTGTTTAGACACATTTTCCAATGTGTAAAACCAGCAATTATATTTAACAAAACACCAACAATGAAGTCAGTGTGCTAACCAGAGACAGTCAACAGCTGCTAGATAATAGAATTACACATTATCCAGAGACAGTAGAAAAAAAAATTAAAGGCTTAAAAATGCTTATAGCAGGCCAGAACAAATCCAAATGCATTGTGGGGTCATGAAAACATCTTGAACAATTTTCCTAAAAGAGTTTTTTTTGGTTCAAGAAGCCCTAAAGAAGATTTTGCCAACCTCCAACCTCAACTTTTCTCTTTCTGTATTTCATGAGAAATTTAAACCATATGTTTCTGATTTATTTACACTTAACTCATCAAACAGCTCTTGTGCAAAAACTATTTGATTTCTAAGAAATCATTTGAGCCTTTTATAGAAATCTACTTGTTTTCTTTGAAGTGAGTTTTGCAAAAGTGAATATATTTTGTGTTCTGAACTGAGATTTTTTTCTTAAATTTTCATACAGTCTTAGGGCCTTAGATTTTTTTCAGAAGAGATGCTAAATGAAATTTAACCCAGCATCCAACTCAAATTAGACTATCCCTTACCAAACTTTGATCAATAAAATTTTGGTTGTTTTTGGCTTTTAGGGGTGATAAAACCTCATATTCCAGACTGTAACTTACCATAGCAAGCTTCACCCTTCCCCTTCTTCTGCTACAGTTGTTTGATGTTATGTGTGTATGTGAGTATAATAAATTGGGGTTTATCTGATATTATGAATCTGTGTGTAATTTGAAACACTATTTTAGGAAAGCATCATGAAAATGTTCTGGTTAAATATGTAACAAATATATAGAGTTGTGTTTTGCATACATATTTCCAGTAATGTATATGTTAGAGAAAAGAGAATGCTACTTGCCCAGATTATAAATTAGGACATTAAGTTTTAGCTAAGGAATTATTATTCTCAGTGAGGTTAAGGGACCACTTAGCAGTTCTTGCATTCAAATCCTGGGCTTAATTCTAAAGTCATGGTCATTCTAAGATGTTGAATTAACTGTCAGCTAAAATCTTTTATAAGGACATTATCCCCATGCAAAAGATAATAGCAAATCAAGCTGATATGTATGCACTTTAAATACTGAACTGCTTCAGAATTGTCTAATTATTTTATGCCATGCCACATGAAAATAGAACATTTGTCAGCCAAAAGCGTTCAATATCTGTGATGTTCTGTGACCTAGTTTACTACACAGGCATGCTCACTGAGTTTTGTGTTAGAACACGGCTGGTAGTACATCCATAAGCTCAAGGAGCTGACATGGGTGTGAATATTGGGAGAGAAATCCTTAAATTTGAGAAGGGCAAAGGCCTCCACTGAGTCTCAGTACAAAGCTGAACAGATAATCAAACTCAGGTGAAAATGAGGCGCGGGATACCAGCCTTTGGAATCCTTTGTCTTCTGACTCATTGCATTTATTGAGAGTGGGTGACAAACAGTGGGTGTAGTCCTTGGGATAGAAAGGTGAAAAGTCACTGTCTCCTCTTCAAAGACTTTTCACGTTATGGATGGACGATGGTCTCTTTCTATCATCTGTATTGTGGCTCACACATTCAAATCTCCATCGCCTGGCTCTCTGGTAAAGAGCCTATTTGGTACAGTAAGCTCTGAATTATGGTCTCAAACTTCAGTATGTGAACTTTACATTTTTCTTAGACAATATCATTTTCAGTCTTAGAACAAAGTCTTAAAATAAAATATGAAGTAGAAGATTTAAAATCAAGAAACAATGTGTTGTTCTGCCAGCTATATTAACTGAAATATTGATTTTCAAATGTACTTTAACCATAACTTTCACTCAACATGTGTTGAGGATCCACTTTATTAATAACCAAAGGAGACTGCAAGCAATGAAAGTTGTGAAGTTGTCTCACTGTGAAACTCTGTTTTAGAGATAGTGTACTTTTATTTTATTTTTTTAAATTTTATTATTATTATTATTGTTATTATTTTTTGGTTTTTCAAGGTACGGTCTCACTCTGGCCCAGGCTGACCTGGAATTCACTATGTAGTCTCAGGGTGGCCTTGAACTCAAGGCAATCCTCCTACCTCTGCCTCCCGAGTGCTAGGATTAAAGGCTTGCACCACCATGCCTGGAGAGATAGTGTACTTTTAAAGAAAGTAAAATAACATAATGCATACAAAACAATATATTTATAGATGTGTACATGGTTGACATTGCAATCATCATTATTGAGGAAAAATGGCATTTGTTAAAAGAAGAATAGGCAATGACTTGAAAACACGTAGACAATTGTCCGTGATGAGTAAAGTGGGTATGTGAAAGTAGATCTGGTTTCTAGATGAGGAATGTTGATGGAGAGATGAACCCTAATGAACAACTGTACACCAGAGGTGCTTTGGAAATGATTTTATCAAGCAGTCATGAAGTTACAAAATTAAACAAAAACTCCAGGGATTCCCAGAAAAAGAGCAGGATTTTCAGAGCAGTAGTCTCTATGTAGCACGTCCCCCCACTTTGTGTGATTTATGACAGTCGGTTTGTGATATGTTGGAGGAAAAAGAAGCAGCGGACAGGACTGGGGCTCTGAAGAGCCCCGCTACAGCTGTGCTTGCTAACTAGTTCCAACCATTAACCCTGTCTTTATTCCATACAGAATAGACATGGAAGCGCTGTGAAACAGAGATCTGTCCATCGATGTGAGGGCAGAGTATTACTCACTAAGTAAAAATATTCCACTGAAAAGGAAAAATGAAAACCAAAGGGAAATTTCACAACTCACTCCAGACTCTTAATGGAGAAAGAGTTTAGCTGGGAGACATTGTGTTTGACTGTGGATCAGACACGCTTGAAATGCAGGCAAGAAAAAACCTGAAGCTGGGTGGGGCAAATGAAAAGTTTGGCAATGACAATGTTATTGATTTTGAGTAAGTACAGATTGTGTGCATAATATAACCCTAACCAATCAAAGGCAGTCCTGTTTGTGAAGCTATGATTGCCATTCTTTTAATTTATGATATCAGGTTGCCAAAGCTCATTAAAAAAACACACGGAAGGATCAATCATCATTTGCAAGTTGTGGAAAGGGTGTTACAAGAACTATCACAACTGGTTTTGCACTTCGGGCAGGGAGCTAAAGGTTGGACAAGTTCTCACAGGATCTTAGACATGATTCTTCTTTATTCCACCCAGGAATAAAGAAAATAAAGTTAACAAATGCTTTGTAAACAAGAAAGTCAGGTAAGGAATTAGTTATAAGTATCAACTATTAATATCCACAGAGGTGGAACTTCTTTCTTTTGTTCTTATCATGCAACTTACATATTTTCATTTTTCATTTTTTTTTTGAGGTAGGGTCTCGCTCTAGCCCAGGCTGACCTGGAATTCACTCTGTATTCTCAGGGTGGCCTTAAACTCATGGTGATCCTCCTACCTCTACCTCCCGTGTGCTGGGATTAAAGGCGTGCGCCATCACGCCTGGCTCATTTTTCATTTTTAATAGTTACCGTTTCCATACTATTAAGGGCACTGCAAATCATGCATTTTTACTGTGGGGAAGATTAAAGTATGGAGAATGTGGAGACTTCCAAGTTATTGTCTAGAAAGCATCAAGTACAAAATGCCTCAGGAACTTAGAGGGTAAGAAAAATATACCAAAGAAATAAAAATAGACATTCATGAAGTTAAATAATGAAAAATTCCTTTAAAATAATTGTTTATTCAATTAGCCACTGTAGTGATAGAACAATGGAGATGTAAATGGAGAAAATTCATCACTTATTTCTTATTATGAAATTATTATTATTATTATTATTTATTTATTTATTTGCAAGCAAAGTGAGAGAGAGAGAGAGAGAGAGAGAGAGAGAGAGAGAGAGAGAGAGATGAATGGGCACACCAGGGCCTCTAATTTCTGCAAATAAATTCCAGACACGTGTCACTTTGTGCATTTAACTTATGTGGATCAAACCTGGGCAGTGAGGTTTTGCAAGTAATTGCTTTAAACACTGAATCATCTCTCCAGCCCCCCTTTTTATTGTTTAAAAATAGTTTTTATTTATTTGAGAGAGAGAGGGTGTGTGTGTGTGTGTGTGTGTGTGCAAGCGCGCGCATGTGTGTGCATGCCAGAGCCTTTTGCCTCTACAAACAACTCCAAACAGATATGTCACTTTATGCATGTGGATTTATGTGGCTCCTCCAGCTGTCGGGTTTTACAGGTAAACACCTTTCACCATTGAGCCATCTCTTCAGCCCCAAATCCAACTTCAGGAATACAGTTGCTTTGATTAAGTACGTTAAACTCACCCCTTGAAACAACAAACCGGTCAAACCTCTACAATAGCTCAGGTCCTCTGGCCACTTACAGAGTCTTTTCTTGCAAAACACTTAGGGTGAGTTCCAGTAACAGCAACAGAGATTCAATTTTCTTTTCTTGTATGGACTCAGTGCACCATGTTAGAATCAAACACAATGGGATGTTTCAGACACCTTTAAAGATGGAAGGCTTACTGAAAGATGACATATTTTATATAGCCTAGTTATTACTAGCATTAGAGATGCACTAACAAATTTATATAATAATAAACATCTGTGCACCCACCTTTGCCTTAGATCCTTCAAGCAACACTTTGAGAGCTTGTTTGGAGGTTCTAGCTGGGGGCGCAACTGCTCATATACCCTTGACCGAAGATGGGTCCTCCTCTATTCAGGGAAGGTCACAGCTTTGAGAGGAACACACATGGAGCAGTGAGGGAGGAAGGGGACACCCGCCTAGCCATCCAGATCAGCCGAATCAACCCTGGCGATCAATGGGGTGACAGATGTCACAGACAGATTGCCCTCACATCCTCAAGCAACACTTTGAGATAGTCAAATGAAAGTTTGCATCAATAAGATGGAACTTCCTTCCCACCATGCCATCACTGGTATGTGTCCACAAGAACACTTGAGCCAGCTTCCAACAAAACAACTGTGCTCTCACTGTTCAGGCCACAATGCACCAGTGACAGTGACCAGAGGCAAAGCCCCAGAACGCTTAACATTGTGCAGGCCTGTAATGTCAGTGCTTGAAGGTGGAAATAGTAGAATCAGAAATTTGAGGTCATCCTTTTGGCTATGCAATAAGTTTGCTGTCAGCTGACCTTAGAGCCTTAATGTTCTGGAACCCCAGTGATTCTCTAGACTCCTCTCTGGACAGGGTTGGTCTTGGAAGGTGGAAATAGCAGAATCAGAAATTTGAGGTCATCCTTTTGGCTATGCAATAAGTTTGAGGTCAGCTGACCTTAGAGCCGTAATGTTTGGGAACCCCAGGGATTCTCAAGACTCATCTCTGGACAGGGTTGGTCTGTTGACATGTGTGGATGTACTCGGGTGTTTACATGAGTAACTCAGAGGATCTCTGGGCCTCTCAGCCCCTCATGGATCCTCATCCTTGTATAGCAAGGGCTCTTGATATTGAATGATACTGTCTGGGGAGTAACAGCCCTTCCGTGTAAAGTATGACGATGAGAGTAGTCCATAACATATCTGACATTTGGATGGGCAAGTTCCCAACCTGAAAGTGACTCATCACGGCACCACAGCCATACATGGAGACCTCACCATAGTGACATGTCGTATCTAGAGACCTTACTGTGCTGACATGGACATACATGCAGATCTAGGTGAGCCTAAGTCTTGTCACTAGATCTTGTGTCTAGATTCCGAATGACATCTACTGATAACATTTCCTTAAGGGAAACAAAGTTTCAAAATTATCTATTTTAAATGTTCATTACCTATAATTATGTAACATAATTACCTCATATGATCTGGCATATTTACATAGTTCTTCTTATTATAAAACAATGCACTTCTAAAATATTGTTCCAGGCTCAAGAAATCTAGGAAGTACTTCTTTAGCATTTGCTCAGAGAAACACACACACACACACACACACACACACACACACACACACATATATGTATATATAAATGGGTACCATACTAAGTATGTTAACCCATGCTTTAGCATTTATTTCTTTTTTGGCATTCTGAGACAGGTTTTCACTATAACCCAGGGTGACCTGGCACTCACTATGTGACCTGGAACTCACTATGTGTCCCCATCTGGATTCAAACTTGTACCTGTCCTTGTGCTGCAGCCTCACAAGTGCTGGAATTAGTCAGTCTTAAAATATGGGTTCAATATTAATGACTTTTCAGTTATTTGTTCAGTCATGGAGGTGTGTGGATGAAGTTTTTCTATTTATTTCTCAGGAAAACAGTGCCAATTGGGTTATCCCGTGCGCATTCTGTGTAAGAATAACTGGACAAGAGACAACAGAGTGGGCCACTCTGATTCTCTCTGGAACACTAGACATCCCTGGGTAGTTTATTCCCTCCATCCTTCCTCTTTATTCTCTTCTCTCTCAGCATTTCCTATTTAAGCCTTTAGTCATTGTTTGCAAGGTTTTATCCTCTGATTCTTCAGGCGCCTCCATTTACTCAAATCCAACCAATGTGGTCCTCTCTTGTGAATAAAGATTCAAGATTTAGGTGACAAAGGTGACCTAACTGCCACATGTTTTCCCAGGGGATATTTAGAATCCATTCTCTCCCATTCAGAGTTTAGAACGTTAACTGTAGGACTCACTTTGGGACTTGACTGCATAAAGGAAAATCCTTTTGTTCCCATTAGAAGGATTTGTTTGTGAAGTCTTCTTACGCAACTAGCAACATGTGGGAAGAAAGAAAGGATTAAGAACATCATAATAGGCACAAAAATAGGGCCAATTTTCACATTACAGAGCTAAATTGGAAAGGAAGGAAATGAAGACATCAGGGGATAAAATTAACGTAACTGGAGAACACTGTAGTCAAAGCAGTTCGTTTACTCTAATCTTGTACACGATATAAAATGTTATTGCCATGGAGCCCAGCTGTAAGTAATCAGGGTCAGAGGCTGAAGGAAGTCCGCGCTGATGATCCGGGAGAGAGCAGGATGCCGGTGCAGCTTTCTCTTGGAGGAAAACAGGCAGCCTGCACGCCCCATGATTCATACTGCACATGTTGTGATGTGTTATGATGCTGGAAATTCTTATACCTACACTGAGGGATGGAAATGAGGTAAAACATAGATGTCCCCCAACAGGTTAACTTTTGGTTTGTGCTTTCTTCATTTAAGTAGCACTGACTCCAACTTTCATGAAGGTCCGCCCCATCATCAGAGGAGCCCTTGTCTATGAATATCCTTGGGCAAAATGGAGAAGGGCAGCCATCTGACACTGTCCCAAGGGGCATGTGAATGACTACATCATATTTATATTTTGAAATCTTATTTATTTTCTATCGGATTCTAAAGAATAACAGCAATATCATTGTTCCCAAGAATAATAATGCAAAAACACACAGATAACAACAGGAAAATGCCTCCGACATTTCGACCAGCAAGGGATTCCATTTTGTTAAGAATTTGTGAATCATGAGAAGCTGATAAGTAAATGATGAAATCCATTACATGAGCTGATTCATATCCTACCAGAAGCTCATGAGTAACATGCCTGGTCCCCTAGCCTCTGGTATTATTGGAACTTTGAAGAACTTTCAAGAGAGGGGACCTTAGGGAGGGGAGTCTAATGTGAAAAAGGCTGCCCTTGAAGGAGCTTAGGAGGATGCATCTCACTTCCTGTCTCTCTTTTTGCTTCCTGGCTGCTTTGCCTCAGCATGTCCTCCCTGCCAGGATGTGCTTCCTTCCAAATAACCGTGGACCAAAATCCTCAAAAGTATAAGTCAGAATAAGCCTTTCCTGCTTTTTAAGTTTATTATCTCAGTTATTTTGATATAGTTATGGAAAACTAATACATTCATTCTCATTCTAAGAAAACCTCTGTCTTTCTAAGAATGATTTTCATAGAAAGATAGACATTGACCTCTAACAATAGAAATGCTACTACCTTCCCAAAGGTGTTTCTCTCTGTAACACCTGGAGGGATATTTGTGCTTCACAAGATGGACAACATTCAGCTTCATGTCTCATCAATTATAATTGGATTTTTAAGGAGGAAACCAGTGCGATTTTGTTTGTCCATTTGCTTCTTTGACACAGGGTCTCATGTAGCCCACATTATTCTTGGACTTTGTTTTTTCTAAAAAAAAAAAAAAAAAAAAAAAAGTGTTTATTTATTTAGTTACTTATTTATGAGAGATAATGGGTGCACCAGGGCTTCTAGCCACTGTGAACAAACTCCAGATGCATGGGCCACCATATGCATCTGACTTATGTGGCTTCTGGGGAATTGAAACTGGGTCCTTAGGCTTCACCTTAACCACTAAGCCACTTCTCCCGCCTCTGTTCTTGAACTTTCTATGTTTCTCAGGATGACCTTGAACTCCTGATTCTCCTGTCTCCACATCTCAAATGTTGCAATTATCGGCATGTACCAAACATCTGGTAAATTTCAATTGTTTTAACCATAATCAAAAGATCATTGTGCTACTGATGTAAACAGAGGGTTTTAAATTTGCGTGGCCATGAAATATAAAACATATCATTTATGACATTTTTAAACACTATCTGTCTCCACAATTACAACTGGTAGAAGTTCAATATCACCTGTGTCAAATCAACTGATTTACAGGTTGTTCTCCACATTCTCAGTTTTTTTTTTTTTTTTTTTTTTTTTTTTTTGGAACTTTTTCAAGTTGACACCATTATGATGGCTCTTGTATACCTTTTTGGTCACAAATACCACTCTACAATACAAGACTCATAATGACAGTTTTCATAGGTCTCAGTCATTCATACGTTTCATGAGCTTGTATAAAAGAACTCATTAGATACTCAGTATATGTTTATTGAGTCAACAATAGAAAGATATGTAATGGGATATTTTAAAATTGTACAATTACTGAGTTTAGAATCGATTCCTTTTCTGCTAAGACTCACCAACTCTATTTAGGTTATTTCCATTTTTAATGACTAATTTTAAAGGAAACATAAAGATAACCATTATAACCACGAATCCTTTCTCTTTTTGGTGGAAAAATTCTAGGGATCAAACCCAAGTTCACATACATGCTATACTAGTGCTCTCCCACTAAGACACACTCCACTCTTAACCCCTTATCTATTGCCTTCATTTTAAAATTAGCAAAATTTAGGGCTGGAGAGATGGCTTAGCAGTTAAGGCGCCTGCCTGCTAAGCCTAAGAACCAGTTCCAATCTCCAGGTCCCACGTTTAGCCAGATGCCGTACTTGCCCACAAGGGGGCACACGCATCTGGATTTCGTTCACAGCAGCTGAGAGACTGCTGCCGCGCCCATTCTCTATCTGCCTCCCTCTCTCTCTGTCTGTCTCTCTCTGTGTCTCTCTCCAAAAATTAGAAAAAAAAATAGGGGCTGGAGAGATGGCTTAGCGGTTAAGTGCTTGCCTGTGAAGCTTAAGAACCCTGGTTTGAGGCTCAATTCCCCAGGACCCACGTAAGCCAGATGCACAAGGAGGCGCATGCATCTGGAGTTCGTTTGCAGTGGCTGGAGGCCCTGGTGTGCCCATTCTCTCTTTCTCTCTCTGTGCCTGTTTTTGTATCTCTCTCTCAAATAAATAAATAAATAAATAAATAAATAAATAAATATAAAATATTTTTAAAAAATAGCAAAATTTAGTAGAGCTAAGAATAATGTGGATGTTAAGAGCACAGACTTGACTATCTAGCTTGGTATTAGGCTGGACCTGCTAGATTCTAAACACAGCTGTAAGTGGAACAGGTAGTCATTTACAGATGTGACTTCTGAATGTCGACATGGTAATCCTGAATTCTTTAAGCTGTGAAATTACAAAGTGATGGCTGCAACATACATAATCACCAGGCTTGACACACAAGAGCTTTTCACAAACGGTTGCTCTTCTTATTCCTTGTTTCTGTGAAGTTTTAAGGAAGGAGAGTGTAAAGCCTGGGGGTGAGCGGAAAGTCGGCACTAGAAATGAACACATCTGCAAGCAGGAGCTCCACTGGAAGACAGCTGGGGCCAAGGAAAAATGCTCTATAGTTAACTTGCCTCCAAGCCGCTCACTACACATACTGATCATTGCTGGTGGTAGAATGTTACAAGCAACAGTGAACTCCATTTCAGATGGAGACAGGGCTGGAGAGATGGCTTAGAGGTTAAAGCACTTGTCCCAGGACCCACATAAGCGAGATGCACAAGGTGGCACACATGTCTGGAGTTGTTTGAAGTGGCTAAAGGCCCTGGCATGCCCATTCTCTCCCTCTCTCTTACTCTCTCTTAAATAAATAAATAAATAAATATTTAAATTTAAAAATTTTTAAAATGTAAACAAATTTTTAATACTCTATGAGTTATGGGACAAATGATTTGTCACCTAACTTTCTCTAGTTTTACTGGTGGAGAATTTATTCAAAACGAAACTTATGCATGTATTTCCGGTTTATAATGTGACATTTTAATAAAGGTATGCATGATGAAATGATTACCAAAGGCACGGTAGTCAGCACATCAACAATGTCACAGTTATCTGTGGTGTGTGTGTGCATGTGTGTGTGTGTGTGCATGTGTGTGTGTGCGCAAGCATATATTGAGGGCATCTGAGACCGAGTGCATATTATTTGTTACCAACTGTAGTTACCAGTAGATCTCCAAAAGTTATTCCTTCTGTCTAACTGGAATCTGGTCCCTGGACCATCTCGCCATTCTTTACAGTTCCCTCACTCCCTGATAACCACCATTTTACTGTCTACTTTTCTGAGCTCACTTTTCTTAGATTTCAAATAAAAAGTGAATTATGCAGTATTTATTTCAATGTCTGGCTTATTTCACTCAGTATAAGTTCCTCCACATCCATGTCTTGTCTCATATGATAAAATGTTCTTTCGATAGGCTGTAAGTAACTCCACTTTTATGGACTCTCCACTACATTTCCCATAAAGATTCTCATAACTTCATTCCCACAATCAGTATACAAAAGTTACCTTTTCTTCACATATTCACAGACAATTGTTATATTTTTGTCTTTGTGCTAACAGACTGCTAAAACCAGGTGGACAGTGATAGTTAAGCTGAATTTTTTTGATAATTCATGCTTTTCATATTCATATTGGGCATTTATCTGTTCTGTTTTGAGAACTATCTATTCAGTGGGGCGTGGCACTGTGAACTGGATTTGTAATTGCAGTACTGAGGAGGCTCAGATCGAGCAGTGTAAACTTTTGGCTAGCCTAGGCTACATAGTGAGACACTGTCTCAAACAAAACACAACCAAAAAAATAAAAATAAAAAAGAATCAAATGAAATAGCATACAACAAAGCAGAGGCGGGAGAGGAGAGGAGAGGAAAGAGGAGTGGATATTTTGTCCCATTTTTTTAAATTTAATTTTTTTCTTGCCAATGAGCTCTTTATTACAAATGGTGGATGTTAATCTTGTATGTTTCCTTCTCACTGCTAAGACAAAAGAAATGACAAAATTCCATTGGAGGAAGAGCTTATTTCAGCTTGTTTTTCACTGTATAATAGCAGCAGGAGCTGAAGGCAGCTCGTCACCTTCAGTCCACAAGGAAGAAGCCCAGGGGCATGCCGGTGCTAGGCCAGCTCCTCCCTGTCTCTGCAGCCCAGGACCCCATGCCCTGGAAAGCTTCCACCCACAGTTAGGATGTGTGGTAGTTTGAATATATGTCCCCCAATATATTCAGTGTTTTATTAGTTTATAGTTTGCATCTGCAATCACCTTGCTAGAGGCAAGGTCACTGGGGGCTGGTCTTAAGGTGTGGTGATGGTTTGAGATTCCATTGTAAAGATATGCAAATGTGCCTAGCAGGAGTTCCTGAAGTGTGCTGTGAGACTTTTTGGCAGTAGTTTTGCTCTGTGTGCTGTGGTGGCTGGTTGGCTTTTGCTCTCTCTGCCTGGCCTTGTGAGAGCAGGCCGCGACTTCTGCCATTATGGAACTTCCCCTGGATCTGTAAGTTTCAATAAATAATATCCCTTCCTCCATAACTGTGACTGGTCTGGAAGTTCATCTCAGCGAACCTGAAGCTGTGTGCTACAGGATGGATCCTGCCATTTCAGCTCATCTAATCTAGAATATACCTAACACACAGGCCAAGAGATCTGTTTCCATGGTGCTTCTAAGTCCTGGCAAGTGTACAACCAGGGATGTTATTAACCATCACAAACTCTTAGTATGGTGAGCTAATGTCTCACGGTTTCATCCCATTCTTGGGTGACTTTTGTTTTGTTTTGTTTTGTTTTTGTTTTTTTGAGGTGGGGTCTCACTCTAGCTCAGGCTGACATGGAATTCACTATGTATTCTCAGGGTGGCTTTGAATTCATGGCGCTCCTCCTACCTCTGCCGCCGGTTGCTGGGATTAAAGGCATGCGCCACCACGCCCTGCTGAAATTTTTGAACTATTATCTCCCTTGGGGTTTTGAAGGCATTTGTTGTTGTTTTTTTTTTTTAATTTTTGGGTTTTTTTTTTTTTTTTTGGTCATGAAATGTTTTTTTATTAATTACATTTTTTATTGACAACTTCCTTAATTGTAGACAATAGCCCAAGATTCTTCCTTCCCTCCCCCCACTTTCCCCCTTGAAACTCCACTCTCCATCATATCCCCTCCCCCTCTCACACAGTCTCTCTTTTCATTTTCATGTCATCATCTTTTCCTCCTATTAGGATGCTCTTGTGTAGGTAGTGTCTGATCCAGGCTGACCTGGAATTCACTATGTAGTCTCAGGGTGGCCTCCACGATCCTCCTACTTCTGCCTCCGATTGCTGGGATTAAAATCGAGCACCACTATGCCTGGCTTTGTTACTGTTTCTGTTTGCTTTGCTGTTGTTGTTTGTTTGTTTGTTTGTTTGTTTGTTTTATATAATCTCCTTTGTTTCCTTTTGCTTTTGTTGCTATGATTGAGGTGAAAACAGCAAAATTGTCACCTAGAACAATGTCATGAAGGGTGTCCCTTAGTTTTTCCTAGTTTTAATGCTCTCTTTTCCATTTTGATATTTTGAGGTAGGGTCACACTCTAGCCCAGGCAGACCTGGAATTCACTATGTAGTCTCAGGCTGGCCTTGAACTCATAGAAATCCTCTTATCTCAGCCTCCAAAGTGCTGGGATTAAAGTCATGTGCTACCACACCCAGTCTTAATATTTATTTATTTATGTATGTATTTACTTATGTATTTATTTATTTATGTGAGACAAAGAGGCAGAGACAGAAAGAGAAAGAAAGAGAAAGGAAGAACAAGAGAGAGAATGGGTGTACAAAGGCCTCTAGCCACCACAAACTCCAGATGCATGCACCACCTTGTGCATCTGGCTTTATGTGGGTACTGGAGAATTGAACTCTTTTCCTTAGCTTTGCAAGCAAGTGTTTTAACTGCTAAGCCATCTCTCCAGCCCCATGCAGTCTTTATCACTATTTCCCTAGAGTATAATTCAAGATCTGTTCTTTCTCCTCAAGATTGCTTTGGCTATTCATGGACTTTTGTGTTACTATATAAACTCCTGGGCTATTTCTTCCAGTTCTGTGAAGAAGGTCATAGGCATTTTCATGGGGAGTGCATTGAAGCTGTCAAGATTACCACCATTAAAGCTGGGCCAACCACAATGAGAATGATGCCTAACTCACTGAATGCTCAACTTAGTGAGAATACAGATTCTTGTGAACGGAAGGTGGCCTGGAGGAATGATGCTGAAGAAGTTGTTGCTGCTCCAGGTCAATCTTCAACCTGTCCCCTGAATTTCCAAATTTGATGGAGAAGTCCACCTGTAACATGAAAACTTGAGACATGCAGAAAATAAGGTTGTGAGAGTCACACACATTGGCTTGTGTCCCTCACTCTTCGTATTGCTTTGTGGTGACTTGGGTATTTGTGGAAATGGATGTTTTTCCCCTCTGCTTTTATTTGTTTCCTTTTTTCCCCAAAGTCTGGCTGTTTCTTTTAGAAAATATTTTATTTATTTATTTGCAAGGAGAAAGAGAGGGGGAGAATGGGTGTGCCAGGACCTCTAGCCACTGCAAACAAATTCCAGATACATGCACTACTTTATGCATCTAACTTTAAGTGGGTACTAGTGAATCAAACCCTGGGTTATTAGGCATTTCAGGCAAGCACCTTAACCATTGAGCTTTCTCTCCAGTCCTGGTTGTTTCTTTTGTCTTCTGTAAGTCTCTTAGATTCACAAAGAAGTGTTTTTTCAGGTGTTTAGAGGAACGTTCCAGTGCAGTGGCCCACATTTGTTGGTAGTTCTGGGTTTGCTCATCTGAAGAACCTTTTGAATCGCTGTTCTGTTCCCTTTGGTTTACAGGGCCGCTTTTTAGCTTATTGGGGAGAGAGTCTGTTTTACGGATTATTTTTTAAAAGCAAAGAGAACCAGGATTTGAGCGGTGAAGTGTAGAAGGGATGTAGAAAGGAGAGGGGAAGCTAATTGGATAAAGTGATAAGTAGATAGGTTGGAGCTATACGAGGCTCCGCTTCTCAAATTGCCACCAGTTCCGAACTCAGCATTCAAAACACATGAGTTTATGATGGGGAGGGGGTTCAATTCAAACCACAACAGTCACCTAAGAATCGTGTCCTGTTAGCTGGAGGTGCTGAAATCCGCTGCAATTGATGGTAGGGGTGAGTTTTCTCTTCCAGAGCCATTTAGACCCAAAGGGAGTACTTACTCAGCGCCTGGCTTTCACCAGAGGGCGTGTCCTCTTCCTTGTGCCCACTCACCTCCTCCCCACCCCATGGATGCCATTGATCGGGACGGGGCCAGGAGGCTTAAGCAAAGCACTGGCCAGGAAACAGCTGTGGTCCTCAGGACATGGCCGTGGCCAGTGGTGGAACAGCATGCGAGGGACCACAGGCCTGGGAGTTGGAAGATCTGTGGAGCTGTTCATTGCAGAGTGCCCTGAATTGGACTTCAGAACCTCTGCTTGCATTTCTGTGGCTCTGCTGGGGATCTGCTCTTAGAGGGAGACATGACACCTCAGCTTAGCTCAACTTCTAGCCAGATGCTGCGAAGAAGTGGGATTCAAGGACTGCAGGCTACTCTTTCAAACTGGCTGGGTCTGGCCTCCATGACAGCAGTCTGCCACCTGGTGCCCGAGTAAATGGTTCTGGATGTGCCCATCCTAGAGCTGGCACTGATATTTATCTGAGCTAAGGAGGCACTCTGGACCCTTTGTTCCTCTAATCCCTCAAACACCCCTCCATCACATC
The DNA here is from genome assembly GCA_036365145.1 of Orientallactaga sibirica. Classification (NCBI taxonomy): domain Eukaryota; kingdom Metazoa; phylum Chordata; class Mammalia; order Rodentia; family Dipodidae; genus Orientallactaga; species Orientallactaga sibirica. The sequence continues at coordinate 3,838,987 of JAEOAD010000463.1, read as the reverse complement.
AAAGTCATCTCTCCAGTGTCTTTTGAGGTATCATACAAACTTAAGACCATTATTTCTCTTTCTCTCTTTCTCTCTCTCTGTCTCTCTCTGTCTCTCTCTGTCTCTCTCTGTCTCTCTCTGTCTCTCTCTCTCTCTCTCTCTCTCTCACACACACACACACATATTGCAGGGTTGGGCTGGAGAAATGAATTAGTGGTGGTAAAGGAGCTTGCTTTCAAAGCATAAGGTCTCAGGTTCGATTCTCCAGTGGGCACATATGTCTGGTGTTTGTTTGCAGTGGGTGGAGGCTCTGGCATGCCCATTCTCTCTTTCTTTCTATCTCTCTGCTTCTCTCTCATGAACTATCTCTCTAATAAATAAAATAAAACATTTTTTAAAAAAGAAATAGCATGGGTTTTTTGGTAGTGTATGAAAACCACTACAGAGTTTTTATTTTTATTTTGTATCTTTATAAGCCTTCTAAATTTCTTTATTAGCTATATCTGTGGAGTCCTTGATGTCACAACTCATCTTCCATTTGGAGGTGGGTATCAATTCTTAATAATAGCCTGTATTTGGAATTTTCTCATTGATATGACAAGATGCCTGGCAGAAGCAAGTGTAAAGACGGGTTTATTTTGTCTCACGGTTTCAGGATAAGGCAGGGAAGGCACAGCAATAGGAATACGTGGTGGCCGGTCAGATTGCACCACAGTATGGAGGCAGAGGGCAGTGAATTCCCATGCTCAGCTTGTTTTCAACCTTTTTATTCAGCCCAGAACCCCAATGTGTGGAATCGTGCCATCCACATTCAGAGTGGAACATCCCTTTTCACCTAAACTTTTGTAGGCCACCTAGATGTGTGTTTCCGTGGTGATCCTAAATCACCTTAAGTTGACAATGAAGATGACCCATCACAGAAAGCCTTCCACTTTCCTGACTTACGGCTGCCTATTCTAACATGACCATGTTCTATACCATTTATAAAATAAAACAAATATAACTTAATGACTACAGCAAGAGCTTTCAATGATCACTCAAAGTTGATTTAGAAAATCAAATAAATAAAAACACCTTCGAAATATAGCCATCTCTTGTTTGAATGAGAAACTGTCCACGGCCCGTAGCCATGGAGAATCCAGATGATAGGGTCACTCTAATACTCAAAAATTGCCAAACATATTAGAAAGAAAAAGCAGGAGAATGTGTTCTGTTACTTGCCAAGACCTCTGCTGTTAGGGTATCTCCACATCTCTATCCCCCAATGCACAGTTTATTTACACTGGGTTTTCTTCACAACACGAGATCATCATGTCTTATGTGGTATTAATTCACATAGCATTAGCAATTTGAAACATTTAATATAGAAAACACAGTATTTTAAAATTAAGGGGGCAAAGTTAGCTGCTCCAGAGTGAAGTTTTTAAGTTAATCTATAACATGAAAAATGGAATTGGTTTCAAATTTTGCATTCATTTCGGACATCATTTTGGCCTTATAATTTACTTTCAAATTTATGATTCCTTTTTAGTGGACAGAGATAAGCAAAAGTGACCTCATGGCTCTGGGTAACAATGCTCATTTATGTTCCCTCTGGAGTTGTGAGCCTCATTGTTTTGGGTGTAATGTATTTTATTTTAACCTTTCTTTGAAAGGATTTTTACCAATACTCACACAGGCTGTATTTATAGAGTAATACTCAAATGCATTTACACTCAACATGTGAGTATTAAACCAAATACCTAAAATTAGTCTTATAATTCAACTACAAAGAGGAGACCTGATCAATTCCCAAATGAGAGATGATTATGGCCTAGGCATTTATGCCTTGTAATATCCCTAATCAATAATCATAAATAATGAAATCTCTCATCTTGTAAGCATCAAATGTGATATCCTTATTACAGAATAATAAGGTGGCTGCAAGAGGCATGAAGAACTGTCACTGTCTGTTAAAATTTTCTTAAAATTCTTGGCTGAAAGCAAAATAAGGGGCCCCACACATAAAGTAACAGGTAGAATTTTTTGATGATAAATTATGATCTGTGTGGAGGAAAACGTATTTTAAACAGAATATTCAAATAACTTTGGTAAGTACTACAGAAAATAATTTATTTGAAAAGACTTGGCAAAGGAGATGGCTCAGGTGCTTGTTTGCAAATAGCTTGCCTGAGTTTGATTCCCCAGCACCCATGTAGAATCTGATGCAAAGTGGCACACACGTCTGTGGTCTCAGCACACCTCTAACAATGGGAGGTAGAGCCAGGAAAATCTAGAGGCTCACAGGCCAGCTAGACAGGTGCACATGCAGTGCAAGAAACGACAAGGCAAACCCAGTCCCCAGTACCTATGAAAAGCCAGATGCACAAGGTGGTACATGTGTCTGGAGTTCATTTGCAGTGGCTAGATGCCCTGGTGTGCCCTCTCTCTCTCTCCCTCTTAGTCTTTCTCTCTCTCTAACAAATAAATAAATTTTAACGAAAAGAAGATACAAATAGAGGACAAAGTCCCTGAGGTTCTCTGACCTCCACAGTACACACACACACACACACACACACACACACACCAAACCCATAATGCACATTAATAATTAATGAAAAATAATGGTAAAAAAAGAGATGATCAGATCATTCTTAAAAATTCTTAAACTTTAATTGCATTTATTTATTTGCAAGCAGAGAGAGAGAGAGAGAGAGAGAGAGAGAGAGAGAGAGAGAGAGACAGAGAAAGGATGGCACACCAGGGCCTCTAGCCACTTGCAAATGAATTCCAGATGCATGTACCCCTTGAGCCTCAGGCTTAAGTGTGTCCTGGGGAATTGAACCTGGGTCCTTTCACTTCATAGGCAAATGCCCTATCGCTAAGCCATCTCTCCAGCCCTTAAAGATTCTTAATAGAGAAAATTTTATAACTGGCAAGTAGAATGTGATACTCTTTCAAAGAGCGAGATTGTCTCAACCTGTATAGTAATCAGTAGCAAGCATGTATTTCAACCATCGTTGAAATAATATAAAAATACTTCTCGTAGGGTTATTCTAGACAGCTCAATCCATGGCCATTGGAAGCACACCTGCATAATGAGAGTATAAGCAGAAATGTGGTTTAATGACTTTGGTTTTCAGTTCATCTACCTTCCTTGTGTCTTCTTGTCCCTACTTGTCAAGGCAATGGATTGATATGGAAAGATTTGTATCACCACAACAGTAAATCATGTAACTAGTCCTAAATCTTTTCAGTATTGTTGACTGAGCTCACTTAATACTGTCAATCCCAAATTGGCTGGTATAAAGTCACAACTGGAAAATCAATATATTTCTATATTGCTAATGAGTAAAAATGTACTCATCTGTAAGTGTTTGTACATTTTCCATGAGAAAATGAGTTGTTCCTCCTTCAACAACTACATGGAATTAGGTAATATTTTATTCTGATTTATTTTGTAAATCCCTTTCTGCCTATCAATCTCCTTAGTGGGAACCTGTTGAATTCTACATATTTTATCTTCACACTCTCCCATAATTCCCATTCATTTTAAATTGATCATATCCTCACACTATATAAATTACCTTTTGTGCATGTTAGAGGTTTGTTCTGGTAGAGAAGAAAGCATTACCAGTGGACAGTGCAAGGGGGTTCAAACCAATTGACACCTAAAATTAAAACACTATATAGACAGACAGACAGACATACAGATGATAGATAAGAAATTACAAGTTTGTTTGGTTACCATGCATAAAGTTATGAAAAGGGGTTGGAGAGATGGATTCAAGTGGTTAAGGCATTGCCTACAAAGCCAAAGGACCTAGGTTCAATTTGCCAGGACCCACATAAGCTATATGCACAAAGTGGTACATGTGTCTGGAGTTTGTTTGCAGCAGTTGGAGGCCTTGGAGTGCTCATTCTCTCTCCCCCCTCTCTGTTCCTATCTTTATCTATCTGCTCCCTCTCAAATAAATAGATAAAAATAAAAAAATAAATTTTGGAAAAGGATGTTTTCTAAAACTATATTTTTTCTGTACATGTAGATTTAAAAATAGGAACCAACCTTAGTTTAGATAAAATCTGCTAAGTCTTAACTAAGAAATTTTTTCAAGTATATTTTCACTGACATGCATTTAAAACTTTCTTTTATTCAGTCTATTTAAGTGTGGCATATTATCGAGCATTACCAAGTTTGAGTTACTTCAGGGAAAGATTATATCTTCACATACCAGAAGATCAAAAAACAATTCATTCCCAACTCTGGCTATGTGCTTTTATATTGTAATATATCATTATGTTAGATATATAATTGAAATATAAAGATTTTGTCAAGATATTGATCTGCTAAATACTATTATTTACTTAAAGAACTTAACGTTCTGTTATATAATATATTTATATAAATAAAAAATAGGGATTGTACATATGTCCAAACAGGTTTGTTAATATTTTTCCTCTCAGTTTAAGATACTATAAACTCATGTCTTAATTTTCTATGTGGAGAATCGAATCACACTCAAAACACAGCAAGAGTTGAGTTGGTGGTTAGAATTCAACAGACAATTGCAAAGGAATGTGATAGGCAAAAGGAGATTAACAAAAAATATTCCTATAATATTTTGCATAGCAGATTTATCACAATTATTTTGGAAAACTAGATTGTTCAACAGAGAACAACATAGAATGTTACTAAAAGAAAATCCATATATTCATATATGTGTATGTATGTATATCTATATGATACATTTATATCAGGATCTTTACATATATAAATCCAATGTGTCCTGTGATTGTTAAATAGGTGATCAGGTTCTAAGCAGGTGTAAATTAGCAGACGCTTGGATTTTCTTTCTTTTCTTTTCTTTCTTTTTTAACTTTGTTCCTGACAGGTATTGCTGTGACCAAATCCCTGACCAGAAACACCCCACGGGAGGCTTTCTTTTGGCTCACATTTTGAAGAATCAGTCAGTCATGTCAGGGTCATGGCATGAGGGTGAGCATCTCCGTGGAAGCTTGCTCACCTCCTGGAAGCTGAAAGAAATCAATGCTGGAGCTCAGCTCGCTTTTTCCTGTTCCCTCTTTTATTCTCTCCAAATCCACCACCCATAGCATGATGCCATGCACCTTTTGGGTGTGTCTGTCTCTTTCAGTTAATCCTCTCTGAAATATCCTCACGGATGTATCCAAGGGTGTGCCTCAATCTCTGAGGTGAGTCAAGATCCAGTCAAGTTCGCAGTGAAGATTAACCATCACAAAGGCCTAGTTAACTAAATGGGACAAAACTTAAAGAGTCTTAGCAGGTACAAAGGTTACCTATTCCAGATGTTGTCAGTAGTCATACTTTCACTACCCAGGTGCCAATGAGTTAGTGGTTTTTTGTTAAGTCCATACTGGTACATGCAATATGCTGTGGCTTGGCTCTGCCAATAACTTGTGTAACCCTTCTATCCGGTGACAACACCACTCCCTCCTTTAACATCAGTGAGATGATTATTGAAATTTATAGTAGACTCAGATATCAACAGCTGTAAAAATAGCCAGGCCATTTCTAGTCAAACTCTCAATTTGTCTATCCTCAAATTGTGGTCAGAGAGATTAAACCTTGTGGAAAATGGAATAAGAACTCAATGTCTATATGGTAAGACAGGTAGCCTTGAAGTTTTGAAGTTTGTCCCTTGCTAGATGTGACATTCTGTAAAACCTCAGCAACCCTGTGATAATAAAATGAAATTAGAAATGGGTAGTAATGTCTGATACAAAATAGATAAATAAATTTGTGATATCATCATTTTTAATGGTGCTGTTTTCCTATGGGATGACAGAGTTGTTATGGTAATTCAGGCTTCCTGACATTTTAATTTGTTATATGCTTATTTTTTTGGTAGAATCTCACTTCCCTTGGCATAATCATATCAAAAAATACAGTTGTAATATCTGAATGAGAGACAAAGCAAACCACAAATCTGCGAGCCAATAAGAATTCTGTTAGCAGGAGGATCTCCATGAGTTCGAGGCCACCCTCAGACTACATAATAGATTCTAGGACAGCCTGGCCTAGAGTGAGACCCTTGAAAAAACCAAAACAAACAAAAAAATCATAAAATAGCATAGGCTTAAGAAAATTTGAGACTCGACATATATAACAATTCAAGGAAATCATTATACTTTATTTTAATCCTACAAAAGTGAAAATATGTTGAGAATATGGTTTGTACTAGAAGCAATGGTGTAAACAAGCATGTAGGCTTTCTTGAGTGTTAAAGCTGTATCGTCTTAATGAGAAAGCAGGCTTAGTTTTTCAGTGACACAGAAAATTCCTATCAGTTTCACTTCGTTCCAAAATCATATTAATGGAGTTTTTGTCATGGGAATAAATTAAAATGGGGCATACGGCATATGGAACATGATGGTATTTCTGCACCATGCAATTTACAAGAAAACAATTTCATTTACATCCTATCAGTGACCGTGTGCCTGACACGGGGGACCACCTGAAGCCCATAGAACCTTGCAGTGAGCTGGCTCATTCAGTAAGAAGCATGTGATTGGGAAGAGAGTCCATTTAGAATTCTTCTGAGCAAGTTTATGAAAGGATCACTTATACTCAGTTTAAAACGGGCTATTCCTTGCAGCTATGCAAATTGCCCCACATCGTATTTAAATCTTCAAGTTTTCTGACAGGAAGTATAAGTTTAATGAAAGAGAGAGAGGAGGGAGACACGAAAGAGAATCAATACCATCACATTCAAATATCAACATTCTAAAGATTTCGTTTTTTCTACTACACTTTTTCATATGAATTAAAAGAAAAAACCCAGAATATTGCATTAAGCTTCTCATAGCCATGCCCTTTATTCTTCAACCCTTCCACCTACAATATCACATGTGAAATAAGAACAGATGTTTGAATATATCTAAGCCTTGAGCAAACTAAGGTACTGTTATATGCAGGAGTCATTAAATTATGCAAGGTGGTATTTAAATTTGTATTATATTAGTGAGTTTTAGACATTTTAGAAAAGTGGAATGTTCATCTGTGAAATGTAGGTAGGATTTGCAAGATAGTTTTAGTTTTGATTGTAGCAATTTTCTGACAGCAATTCAAACTGTGATGTGAGTGTCCTTACTCAAACCAAAGCCCATCCCCAAACCAAAATTTGTCTGTGCAGTTTACCTATTCATAATAGGAATGGCACCTACTATGCTGTTTCTTGAACATGTTAAGGGCAAGCCTTGTGAATAAACCTGACAGTTGTCTAGTAGGTGATTGTAGGTTAACATGAAATTCACTTTTAAAAATTTGTAAGAAAATTGATTTTGTAAAGTTGTGTTTGTCATCTCTTATGACACTCTTAAATAAACACATAGATGATGGGGTGTAAAGTGCAGAGAAGGAAGAAAACCTGATAATGGAAGTTTTCATCACTGTGTTCAACAAGTTTCAAAGGGATTGTTGTTGAGGCTGTGTGACATTTATATTTTTTAGCTACAATGTGCCAAAGGAAAGGAAACTCCCCATAGTGTCACTGTGGATATCACCCTCTGTTTCATTTCTCTGCCTTTGTCTCCACATTTTAGGAAATAAGGACAGTTTTGCAATATAATTCTGAAAGCAAATATTTATGAGCCACTAATTACACAGAGAGAGGATCGGAGTTGCTGGGAGAAGAGGAAGCCATGGAAAGCCAAAGGAGGAGAGAGAAGCCCGGACTGAGCACACGCTCAGGAGAAATCTAACAGGAAATCGCACAGTAAGGCATTCAGCCAACTGCCATATGCCCCGACAAAGATTCCAGCGCTGCGGAGTGCCCAGGGAGCTGCGTGATCATTAGCCCCTCACCCAGCAGTGGCACAAACTCATTTAGCCCCATGCTGGACTTTCATTAGGCCAGTCTCGCATCAGATGGTCCCTGGTTTGGGTTCCGGCGTGATGTGGCCCTTGACTGGGGAGCTGGCCATACTCTGGGCTCAGCGGGGACCCAGATGGGAGGCCTCCCTGACAGATGCCAGGGTACCATAGAGGGGGCAGGGGCCAAGAGGGCCTCATGCCATCCCATCCTTTCTGCTGGCATTTTTTTTTTTTTTTGTGGTCCAAATGTAAAGCTTTCATTTTTTAACCTGACTTCTACTGAAAATAAGATGGAGTGTAAAAAAAATAAAGTCAGGCAGCTGAAAGCAAAGAGAAAATACCAGAAATCTTTTTTTTTTTTTTTTTTTTTTTTTTTTTTTTTTGAAATCACTGCCAACAGCAGGGCTGACATTGGTTATTATTATTATTTTTTTAACCTCGGGACTGTAATAAAAAGTCAACGAAGCAAGGGATGTCAATATATTCTAATAACAAAGATGTGAAATTTCAGAGGCCATTTTTCCTTCTTCTTCGTAGGAAAGACGCATGGCATATCCAGAAAGGAGAGGGAGTGCTAGTGTCTAGTAGGGAAGCACCCGGCACAGGAAAGGCAGGTTTTGTAGAAAAAGGAAACTGGTGCTGAAGTGACGATACAGTCTGTGCTTTTGAGAAATAGGAATTTTCGAAATTAAATTTGTGTTCACTTATTTTAAACCTGTGCTAATTCTTTCAAGGAATATAGAGGAAAGAACTGAGCTGACACTATTTTTTTTTTCTACTAGCTTTTTTAAAGAGGACAAATAGTTGTCATTGAAACCCTGATCATTTAAAAATTCCCATTATGCTTCTGTGCCTTATTTTGTGACACAAAATGTGTCCCTCATTAATTTTGAAAATTCTTTGAATTACAGAACAAACAACAGATGATTGAGGGGCAAGAAAACTTACATTTATTCTCATATTTTATACTTTACTGATTTTATTTTCACATCAGTTATAAATATTACTTTTACATATAAGTTAAGTGCTCATGTCAATATATACAAATAGGTCAATCACTGTGTAAATTATTTTTATTTACTTGCTTTTATGTCCAAGATCCTGAAAATGTGTATTTAAATTTATTTTAATCAAAAACAGCAGATTTAAAAGCAGAAAAGAAATCATCAAAAAAGAAGTGCAAAGATTGTTCTCATGATTGAATAGTTTCAAATTAAAAAATCTATTTTTGTGTGGTTACAAGAGTTCAATAAAACATTAGCAAATAACAGCAATCTAAAGTAGTTGTGATGACGTTCTGAGCCCGAGTGTCCAGGTGAAAAATCAGGGGTTCAAAGGAATCCGTGTCCTCATTTCTTCTTTTAGGAGATGTGTGGCTAGTTCTTGCCGAAGCTCTGCATTCCCCTTCCTCATTTTGGATGAAGTTAGCAGACATCTGTCCTTCAGGGGCTGTGGGGCGCTCTCGCAGCCCTCTGAGCACCTTATCATCCAGTTCTCTCCAGGCATCTCCAGTCACGCTTGCTAATGACACATGACTCGTGGTCCACTCAATCATCCTGGTTTGTGTCCACTTACAGGCCTGCTATGCAGCATGCCTGGAGATGCAGGCCTTGCTGAATTTCTTTATAAAGGGGGAAATTGACATTTTCACATTTTCTTTCTTTCTTTCTTTCTTTCTTCCTTCCTTTCTTTCTTTCTTTCTTTCTTTTTTCTTTCTTTCCTTCCTTCCTTCCTTCCTTCTTCCCCCCTCCCTCCCTCCCTCCTTCCTTCCCTTCCTTCTTTCCTTTCTCCTTCCTCCTTCCTCCTTCCTTCCTCCTTCCTTCTTTCTTTCTTTCTTTCTTTCTTTCTTTCTTTCTTTCTTTCTTTCTTTCTTTCTAGATAGTTAAATTAATTGAAAGAGAATTTTCACTAAGGCTTCAAGATGCAAAATATTACAAAATAGCTGTTTGGGGGAAAGATTACGTATAAGTGAATTATGGCATAAAGATCAAACCCAGTCAAAAACAAATCAGAAACCAAAGTTATTGAAATACCATTGATTTTCTTTTCTTTCAAAACAAACCTGTATGATTAACCATTAATACTTTAAAATCGGTTTTCTTTGGCTTTCAGTTTAAGTAGCAGAGTTACTAAAAGTATGGATGTGTGGGCACACACGTGTGTGTGTATTTGTGAACAAACACCAGGACCTATGGTGATGTTTCTTCTGACTACATGTTTAGCTGCATTTGTGTCGTCATTGTCTGGGACAGCAGCTGAGCTGCAGTGTTTACACACTGGGCCAGGCCTCTTTGCTCCAACACAGGTATCAGCAAGCTGATTGTACCCGGAATCCAGAGCAGGTGGGCTGTGTTGAAGCGCCACCTACTGAAACGCTGGGTCCCCAGGCCTGCATTCTCCAAGGGTGACATTCACTACAGTCTTGGCTAAACTGGTTCAGGGGGAAAAAAAAATTCCAGTACAGATGAAATCCTATTTTTGGCAAGCAGGACTCTGGAAGTGTGTCAGATTCCAACTTGACTGATCACAGCAGTTTGTCTGTGCACATGCATTTGTGATCCCTCTTCACTACAGAGGAAAATAAACCAGGGGGCTCCTGGCTTGCATGTGCATTAACTAGGTCATTCATGAGAGTGTGAAAAGAAGTGAGGGAAAAGAGAAGGAAAGGGCCATTTTTGAAGGAATTGGCGTATTTGCAAGCTTTTGTTCAGAATAAAATTGATCTGAGTTCAAAACATAATCATGCGATCTTAACATGTGCTCACAAGCAAAGCTATTAATAGATTGTATCCACCCAAGTGGAGATGATTAAATTTACACTCCAAGGGCTGGAGAGATGCTCAGTCATTAAACACACCTTTTCCCTTTTCCTTTTCCCTTTTTTTTTTTTTTTTTTTTTTTTTTTTTTTTGCAAAGCTTGAATAGCTTGGGTTCGTTTCCCCAGGACTCACATAAAGCCAAATGCACAAGGTGGCACATGCTTCTGGAATTTGTTTGCAGTGGCAGGAGGCCCTGGAGCACCCATACTCACTTTCTTTTTCTCTCAAATAAATAAATAAATAAATAAATAAATAAATAATATACTCAAAGAAACACATGCACACATCCCTTTAGCTCTTCTAATCTGCTGTTCATCCCTGTTGTTAAAGGAGCCGATAGAAAATGAAGATGTTTAAGAGAGCTAGGTACCTGGACACACTTTACCATGAGCATCAGAATGCCAATGAGGACATTGCAGAATCTACAGATAGCAAGCGACTGACTCCGCTGTCTTCCATACGTGATCTGCTTATTGGTGAAGATATTTTTAGAAGATTTTAAGACAGAATGCCTAGTTGCCAGTCATGCATATTGAGGAAATAAAATTATTATTTTTTTTGTAAAACAATGCTTTAAAATAGAATGTAGCATTTTTCCCCTACCAAATTGGCTCGCTCATGGTGGGGAAAATCATTGAGTGTGGGATAGAAACATCTGTATTTCTGTTTGTATAATTTTAGGGATGGAGTTATTTTTTTACACAATTTTAAAAGTTATAGAAGTAGCAAATCTATTCCTCATGGAAGTATACACTCTCTATTTAAATAATATACCACAGGCTAATTCTGACAGCACTAATGTAATATTTTCTGAATCAAGATAATTTATTGAATGTTTTTTTAAATAAGCAAAGTTCCCGGGTCTCTTTGGTAAATATATATTTTGAATGATGTATGTAGGAGCTCTGCAGAAGTCTATATAAGTGGCAAAGTCATTTATATATTTAACTGCTATGGTAACACATTTACATAGGTGCCCTTTGAGGCTGCGGTGTTTTATTATACTGACTTTTAGACTCATAAATGTCTAAAGGTAATACCTCTTCTATTACCTACTCTCTTTGAAATTACTGGGACTATTTCTTCACCTAAGCTGTTAATTATCAAAGTCAAAATTTACTCATACTAAGGGAGTGGCTTAAGGGATCAAACTGATCTTTGAAAATGGTTGAATTTCCTTCCTCAACTCAATTTGTACTATTATGCATTGTGTTTTTGATGTTAAAACAACTTGCAATTTTTAAACATTAAAAATATTTGTTCCCATTCACTATTTTGGGTTTGCTCCTTAATCAAAATTGAAAATAGCACCCTGAGGAATTATGATCCCAGCAGGAACTGGATCATGCATGTCCTCGTGGTCTCCACTAACTCATTTTGACTTTAAAAAACGGGCAAAGGATGAATACCACATAAAAGTAAACTTCATTTCCTGGCAGTATGTGCTGTTTAAGTCTGTCCTTATAAAAACCATAGTGATCAAAATGTACACTTGAGAGGATTGAAGCAATCAACACCCAAATCAAGACCATAGGAGCAAAGTGAGAGCCAGGAACATCGTACACAGATAACTGAGATGAATTACCTTCTACAGTATTCCCAGCACCATATCACCCAATAACATATGCATGTGTCTGGCCCTCAACAAACGTCCCCAGTGATGGACCTCCCCACCATGTCCAGGGTCACTACCCTCTAGCTTGGCTTGTCCAGTGGAGAGTGCATTCTTATTCCCAAGTGGACAGTACCAACCTGAACGCTGTGAATCATCCTGGTGCGTTCAGCCCATGCACATAAAACTCAGCTGTTGAGCCTGAACCAGTTCACATCAATGATAAGGAAGGGTGTATTGGGGCAGTTTCTTCACCACTAATCAATTGTTTGAAATAATTGCACATTCTTTACAAAACGGGAAATTGTGTTTTACCTGCGATGGAATGGTTTTGATTTCATGATTCTGGGTTTAATTTCAAAAGCTCTTGAAGAAGTCTCAAAGCAGCATTTTTTTTTTTTTTAGAGTAATGACGAGCCCCACTTCAAATGTTTGTCAGCAGCTCTCCTCCGAAGAACACCATCAATAACTGGCTCATAAGGTGATTCCCATTAGTGAGACCAGAGTGTGCAGGATTCCCTCCAAGACACTCACACAAGGCTCAGGGAAAGCACTCAGAAAATCTGTTCACGGAATCAAATGAAACCCGGTGGTTAAGCAACTGAGAAAGGACTCAGGAAAGAGTCATAGTGAGATGGAACTGATCAAACCTAACTCTGTCTCTATACCTGCAACTTAACATAAAGAAGGCTTCCCAGTGCTTCCATAAGAAATTACCATATCCTATATCCTCTTAGTTGAAAATTCTTGATATGAATTATCTGATTCCTATGTTTTCCAAGTATTAAAAAAAAGTTCTTGGAAAACCCTCGACAGAAAAGGTTTAGAAATATTAGCACTTATTGTAAAATCTTGGTTCTTTTCCTTTGCAAAACAACAATGTAGATGTGATGAGAAACTGAAACTTCGTTGCTTCAGTTCTCTAATCGCTTAGACTATACTCAAAATATAGTACATATAAATATGTACGGAAATGCTGATGATTAGGAAAAAACAAGTTATATATTTGAAGTTACTCGTATCACTCTTCTCAAATTTGCAGTGGCAGCAGTCCTTAAATATGCATACAAAAGTCCCAAATTTGGTTTTAACCATAGCTACTTAGCTTGTAAAGTACTGCATTGGCCTAATTTAGACCTTTCTAGTGAACAAATCTCTATATTTATGACTTTATGTTAGTGCTTGATTCTCACATGCTGAATTTTTTTATTGCCAAGACCCCAGTTTAGGTCTAAAATGCCTATTTCAAGCAGCCAAGGGTTCCTTCTTGTAATTGGATTAAGTTGTCTTCTATAGATCATAAAGTCGATAACATATGACAAAACTGTTTACATAAAAGTTTAAGACCCCAAGTTAGCATATTTTGGTTCAAGTCATTATTATAATCCTACAAAAACCCTAAAGTCACCATTAGTAATTGGTTACATTACATTAAATTAAGTTACTAAATTAAGCAGATCAAAAACAATACCAGTGATTCTTTTATTGGAATTCAGGGGAAAAAAAAATCTAAAAAGTCCTTAGATAATCCTATGAGATCTGTACTACAAAACTTTGATAACCACCCAAGTTATCTGATATGTAAATATTTTACTTAAATAATGGTAGAGTTGAAACTGAGCTTAGGAAAACACCAAGTTTATACTGCCATCTGATAGATGAGGCAGCTTGGCTCAGGGTCAGGCAGAGAACCCAGGATTCCTGGTTTCTGGTCTAGAAAGCACATCCAACTTGCTGTGCTATGTTACTTAAATGCTGATAGATAACAATGTCATTCTCTAGTGCAGTTCTCTCATGGAATGGCAATAAGTGTCATTTATTTATGCTAAACCTCCTGTCACATCTGGATGATTGGAAGAAATCATTTCTATGTGTGAATGCAGATTTGGTGTCCACCATTTGGAGAGAACATGCTAGAAGCAGGCTATGACCTCACCAGGGCCCCAGTTGAAACCATAGAGTAATGGGGGAAATGAACAAGAGTGCTGCTTTCTTGGTAAACCTGATACCAACACAAGAGGGAAGGAGATAGACACAGAGGACACTCAGCTCATACCAAACCAGAGATCCAGAGACACAGAAGCTTCCAAGACCTCATCACTGAAGCAGACCTAAAATGAACCCAACACAGCTGAGGGAAATTTGCGGAAGAGGGGGTGGAAAGTTTGTTAGAGCTACAAGTTGGGTCATTATACACGGAGACATTGCCTCTTCCACATAAGTGATGGCTACCCCACAATGCACAACCCACTTTCCCCAACAAAGAGGGTCCCTTCAGAGGAGGGAGGACAGGGAGGAGGCTATTGATGGCACCAAGATGAATGCATTCACACTATGTGCACAACTAATAAAAATAAATAATTTAAAATTAAAACAACAGCATAACAACAACAAAAACCTTTCTGTAAAACAGCCCACTCGTTCCTCAAAATGTTGAACATAGTTTCCAGATGATTCAGCAATTCTACTCCTCAGTATAAAGTTAAATTTTTTCTATACAAAGACTTATGCAGGTATGTTCTTACCAGCATTACTTGTAACTACTCAAAAGTGAAAACAGCCTAAATATTCGTCAGTAAATAAATAAATTATAGTACATCCTTATGACAGAATTTTTGTTTACAAAAAAGGAGAACTGAAATATTGTATGTTGCAGTATGTCCAAATCTCAGCAAAAGTATGTGTGGCAGTTTGAATATGATAATTTAAATGCATGGCCCCATAGACTCATGTGTTTTATTAAAATTAAACATACACCTTGGGTTTCCAGCCTTCTGTTTGGAGGAGGCATCACTGGGGAGGCAGATTTTAGAGCTCAGACCTAAGGCGTACTTGAGAGCAGATCTGAATTGTTGCCCAAAGTGTGAAGAGAGAACTTTGAGCTCTGGCTATCTGGTTTATGGTGTTGGCTGTTGGTGAAATCTCTCTGCTTGGATCTGTGAATGGAGTCAGCTTCTTCTGCCATTGATGATGTTCCCCTAGACTTTTAAAATCTGAAATAAATCCCTTCCCCCCATAAAAATCAAAAGAAGCAGGCTATGAACTTGATACCTTATACAGGTTATGACCTTTGTCTTTCTCTTACGTGGGTCATTTATCTGCTTTACCTGTCCTGCAAACAATATTACCACTTGCTACTCGTTTATGTCACTTTCTAAGTTGCACTGATTGTCAACTCAACCAGACCTAGAGTCACCAAGGAAACGAACCTCTGGGCCTGGCTGTGAGGAAATTTTCTAGATTCCTGGGTGTGCCTTGGGGGATTTTATTGATTAGGTTGAGGTAGGAAGATACACCATAACTATGGATGGTACCATTTCGTGGGTGTGTGGAGGGGTAGGGAGCCTTGGACTAATCTAGCTGAGTGCCAACATTCCTGGTTCTCTAGTTCCTGATTACAGAGACAATGTGACCAGCTGCTTCGTGCTCCTGCCACCATGCTGGGCAGTAATCTCAACATGGAAGCTGAAATAAACCCTTTCTCCCTTCAGCTAAATGTTGTCAAGTATTTTATCCCAGCAACAACAACAAAAGGTTAAAAAAATACACATTCCACAGCAGAACATTTTACTAAATTATATCACCACCAGGGCTTTTTTGATTTTTGTTTTTAGTAGAAGGTCCAATGAGAACAGCTCACAGCTCAAGAGATCCATGGATGGATGGCATCTGACTCCACACAAGGACAAGCCAAGGGCCAACAGGAAGACTGTCCCTTGTTTTCTGCTCCTGTTCCTGCAGTCCCTGCAGTAGAGATGTGGCTTCCTCTGCTTCACTTTTCCACTTCTTCAACCCTGGACCCAGCTTGCTCCTTTCTTATGCCCTGTTCTTCCTCATCCAAGGACTGAAAAGAGCCATCCAGATTAATGCCATGCGAAAAGGCCCCTGGATTTCCCAAGCCGAATAAAAGTGGAGGTCTGCTTTACTTAAGGCACATGCATTCCTCCCCATCAAAGAATGCATTGGAGCCGGGTGTGGTGGTGCACGCCTTTAACCCCAGCACTTGGGAGGCAGAGGTAGGAGGATCGCCATGAGTTCAAGGCCACCCTGAGAATACAAAGTGAATTTCAGGTCAGCCTGAGCTAGAGTGAGACCCAACCTCGAAAAACCAAAAAAAAAAAAAAAAATTGGAAAACAAGCAATAAAGCTTCCCTAAGGATTTATACCCCACGTCAGAAAGAACCGTGATTGTGGCTGTATTCAAGAGAGTGGCTATCTCAGTTAGAGGGAATGTCCACTTTAGCATGCAAGATTTAATTTGAAATAGCTGCAATTTTCTTATTATTTGGTAGGTAGAAAGTATCTGACTGCTTTAGTGGATGGGGATATAATAAGCCCCGATAACAAAGAGGATACATGCTCTGAAGTTGTCCAAAGCACATTACCCTGAAAGACATTCACGCTGTCTTCAGCCTATGCTGCAAACCTTTGCAGTATGATACTATTCCTAGTTGAGCAGCATTAGTGACTCCAGCTAAACAGACAAAGGCGTGTAGAAGTTAGGTACGTCCAAACTTTCCAAGTAACTGGCAGGTAGAAATTTCCACCTTGTCATTCTGCCTGCAGTGTTCAAGCGAATGTGGCCCTACAGGACCCGGCACTGGCTAGCTAAGAACTCAACATGCCCTTGGCCATCAAGTATGAGGAGAGAGTGATGTGTCTTTGTACAAACTTTTGATTCAAGTTTAAAATTTTGATTGAAGGACTGGAGAGATAGCTTAGTGGTTAAGGGGCCTGCCTGCTAAGCCTAAGAACGTCAGTTCCAATCTCCAGGTCCCACGTTTAGCCAGATGCAAAGTGACGCAAGGGCGCAATGCCACACTTGCCCACAAGGGGCGCGCACACATGAAGTTCGTTCGCAGTGGCTGAGAGGCTGCTGGCGCGCCCATCTCTATCTGTCTTCCTCTGCCTCTCTCTCTCTGTCTCTCTCCTCCAAAAAACTTTTTGATTGAAGAGATTAGTAAGCTGCAGCTTAACTGATATTCAACCATTTGGAGTGATACTGACCCATAATAGGTTGGATGTCAGCTTTGTGTTGCTGTCAGAAAACACCTGACTTAGAGCAGCTTGTGGGAGAAAAGGGTTATTTTGGATTACAGACTGGAGGGGAAGCTGCATGATGGCAGGGGAAAACAATGGCATGAGCAGAGAGTGCTTCATGCTGTTTTGCTGAGGGCTGGCTCCCCTGGGGTCAGATTGCTAGAGAAAGTAGCTGGGGAGGTGGCTCTAAGGTTAAATGCGCTTGCTTACAAAGCCATCGAGCGTGGGTTTGATACCCCGTTATCTAACACTTGGGACTAGATGCACAAAGTGGCTCTCGCACCTGGAATTTGTTTGCCATGGCAGGAGGCCCTAGAGTGCTCATCCTCATTCATTCTCTGTCTCTGTCTCTGTCTCTCTCTCTCTCTCTCTCTCTCTCTCTCATAAATAAATATTTTTTAAAAATCAACTGATGCCTGTTAGCTGAACCATGTGTCTCTACTCTGCAGACCACTTTTACTCACCATCCTCGAAGTACTAAGACAATTCTCCCTCAGGCCACAAAGCCCTATCCACCATTACGACACTGTAAGCAATGTATTAAGGGAATTTCTGAGCTGAGTGGGTGCAAAGCCTCTTGTCTACCAGGTGGTAGACAAGTGATAAGAAGTTTATTATCTGCAGCAAATAAGGGATTCAAAGGGGTAGTTGTCAAGTCAGAATTTCCCTGCCAAGGAAAAGTGAGGGTCCTCACTGGGGAAATAGACTGACTCGGGCAGCAGTAAGACTCATTCGCATATAGAGGGAGGACACGGTCCTGAGCACGCACAGTTCAAGGCCGTGCTTCTCCGTACATGACATTTTAAAAATGGCAGATGCAACATCTCTGGGAGGAGAATTTGGTGTTGAAATGAGCAAAGTTTATGTTAGGGGAGCTAAAAATACTGATTCAGAATGACTCAGTGATTTTGACAGATTCCTTGTAAGTTTCTCTAGAGGACCTTACCTGAAAAAAAAAAAATTAAAGAAAACTTTGCTGTCAATTAGAGAGACAATAGCTTCTCTCTGTCCTCCAAGGCATATGTTATATCCTCAGAAGGTCCTTCCTAGCAGTTAGCAAGACCACAGTCGTTCATACTTCAATCATTACGCAGTCCTCGGAGACTGATCTTGCTTCTACCCGATCACCCAGAATTTATTTATTTATTTTGGGTCACACATCTGCTTTTATTGTAAGCAGCAGGTGGGGCACTTCCAGCAACAGTTAAAAAAAAAAAAAAAAAAAAAGTTACAAAAACTGTGTGCTGGGCACCTTTGGGTGCTCATGCAGAGATGCCAACCCAGAGCAGGAGGAAGAGGACTCCAAAGCCCATGAAGAGCGAGGCCACCAAAGAGAGGAGGAGCTCTTTGTAGATATCCCATGGTGGAGGTGACCTCATAAATGAGAACCTGGTGATGAAGCACAGAAGTACCGCTGTCAGGTGGGGGAAGACAGCTGGGTTGACTGGGCTGGTATATCTGCTTATGACCTCCAGCTCCAGTTTGCCTCGCCGCTCACCCAGAATTTAAAACTAACCCTTGACAGTCTAAGGATATGGCTCCTTTGGTTGTCTGCTAACATGTTACGATTCCTGGAACATAGATAATCTCTTACCTAATGGTTTTTACCCCTGACCCATGTATATGGAAACACTTACCTTCCATGGGGTTGGGAAGGATTTTACACTTGGGAGAATATCTTTTGGGGGTCTGGTGTATTAAGAATTGACCCCGAGGCCTTACTCATTATAGGTGACTAAGCTATTACTGAACACTGAGATGCCCCCCACATATTTTTATATATTTTATTTATTTATTATATCAGAGAGAGAAAGAGGGAGGAGAGAGAGAGAGACAGACAGACAGAAAGAGAGAGAGAGAGAGGGAATGGGTATGCCAGGGCTTCCAGCCACTGCAAATGAATTCCAGATGCATGCACCCCCTTGTGCATCTGGCTTACGTGGGTCCTGGAGAATCAAACCAGGACTCTTTGGCTTTGCAGGCAAATGTTTTAACAACTAAGCCATCTCTCCAGCACCCCCATCACACACATTTTGATCTTTTTTTTTTTTTTTTTTTAAGTTTTGACATAGGATCTCACTGTGCTGCACAGGATGGGCTGGGTCTGATACTCTCACACCCGACTACCTCCAGCGATACTCCTGCCTCAGCCCCCCGAGTACCTGAGATTACAGATCAGTGCCACTAGACTGAGCTCCAGAGAGAAGGTCACAATACATATCCTGGTACTAAAGGCAATACTTGTTCATTCTGCAAAGATTTCCTAGAAACGAACTATGAACAAGAGCATTCAATTAAAGTCTTGGCGAAAACAAACCTAAGTTCTTTATTGTTCATGATTTTAAGGAAGAATATACTAGATTCAAAAGAGAGTTTATAAGACCAGGGAGAACAGAATAAGTTATCTAGTAAATGAATACACCAAATCTTATAGTCTTCACGTGAAAACAGGATGATAAACAAAGAACTTTTAATGAAAGAGATGGGTCTAAACTGGGAACTTCAAAAAGGATGATGGGCTAGTGATGATTTGGATTATATAGCTGGGGCATCTAAGATAAAAACTAGGGGCTGTAACCTAACCAAACTAAACTGATGGGCTTCTTTTCTCTGTTTATTGATCATTTAGGATGGCAAGAGCGACATATTTATTCCTTTGTTTTATCTAAGGCTAATATTTTCATTTGGATGTGATAGTCATATTTACATAAAATGTTCAAAGTTTGAAAGACATTGCATTTTAAAAAATGTACTCAGAACAAAAGATTTTTTGTACTTATAAAAGATTAAATGGAATTCATGATTTCTTATAGGTCCTTAGACATTATTTGTAAAATTCTTCCAAGTATGCATTTTGGAGTATCTCAAGGAATTCACATGGGTAAGTGAAATATCCAACAGTAAGTATAACTAAATATAACTGTGTGAGTGATGGTAATTCTTTGGACAGAATGGCTCGTTATAAGTCAGGGGCTGAGGACTGTGCTTTGGCTTCTGAGTGGATCAGATGCTCTTTTTATGACATTCTGCAAGCTTTGGAGGGGGGCTTCTGTAGAAATACTGTAAGATAGGAATTTAACCCCTGTACTGAAACCCAGCAAAAGCCCCAGCAGAGATAAGCCATCTAATAAGGATTGAAACAGTAGGGAAACTAATGCGACTTCCTGTCTTTGGGGGGCTCTCCAGGCAACGATAAAGAAAATCATGGAAGTTTAGGGATTGTGGATCTAAAGTTGATTTATTAAACATTCTGAGGATTTCTGCACAATATTCTGGCTGTAAATGCATAAAAAACCTGCAGGACTTCTTTGGAAATGTTTCTGTATTGATTTCATTGTTGCTTGAGTCAGATATGGATGTTTTTATTTTATGCAAAATGCTGATGTGGACCAATTTGTGACTGGGTTCATGCCTTTAGGAATTCTCTGTAGGGCATGTAAGTAACCATATTGTAACAGTATGAAATTGGAAGAACCTCATTTTCTATTTCTTTTCACTTACTCAGCAACAAGAAACTAAAGACCAATGACAACCCTTATCTCTGCCCCACTCAACTCATGCAGAAAGAGAAAAAATAAATACCACTTTGGTGCTTTTTTGCCCTATGACCGGTTGGTTCACTAATTCTTCTCTCTTTCAATTCTCCCTGGAATTCTACTGTCCAGGCATTGTTTGCATTTACCATGGAACACCGTTACCCAGTAGACATAATTGCAAGCTGATGGTTTCAACAAAGACCCAGTGACTTTGGTCTGAAATGCCACAGCTCAGCAGAGCTTGGGTCAAACAGCATGTTTTATATGTTAGCTTTGGGTGAAGTTTATAGTACACACCCAGGCTGGCTTGCTTTTCAAGACAGGCTTTTGTAAGTTTCTTTTCAATGTCTAGGTCCCATGTCAATGTTTGTGGTATAGTAACATTTTGGCTTCCCTCCAACAACTGTGACTTTATCTGATAGTGGCACTCTGTTCAAATCATCTCTGTAAGCCTTTTGGATATCATTAACCTGAAAGTAAATAGCTGAGCTCTTGAGAAAACAGACTTGGAGGAAGGTCACATGGAGAGTGCTTGGAACTGGTCAGCATATCACCTTCACTGTAGAATCAGACTACCCCACTCTACCACACTCTGGACAGATACGAGTCTACCTGGCTTCACGGCATTTGGTATAATGAGGAAGGTCTCTTCCTTCTCTGTATGTTATGTAGCGTATTAGTTCTTGTCTCTTTGAAGGAAGAAATTCAGTTGAGAGGGACAGTTTATGCAGAAGTTTACTTAGCAAAGCAAGGCCACCAGCAGCACATTGAAATGGGCTGTATTAAAAGGATGGGGGTAGCAGCCCCAAACCATGAGGAGTTGCAGACTGGAATTTATATTCTACTGAAGCTGCAGTCTTTGTGGATGCAGCCTCTTCACTGGTTTGGGTACAGCAGGAACAACCTAACTGCAGCTTTGAGGACATTTGACCACAAAGGGACATTCTACACATCGGGAGATGCAGCGTGATGGTTAATCTCTGGTTGACAATCTGATTGGCATTTTAATCACTATGCAAACAAATTTCAGGTTATGTGTGTGAGGGATTTTCTAGACTAGATTAGTTGAGGTTGGAGGACCCATCCTCAAGGTAGGCAGTACCATCCTATGGGCTGTGTCCCTGGAGGGGATGAGAAGGAGAGAGCACGCTGAGTATGGGCTGTGTCCCTGGAGGGTATGAGAAGAAGGGAGCACTCTGAGTATGGGCTGTGTCCCTGGAGGGGATGAGAAGAAGGGAGCACTCTGAGTATGGGCTGTGTCCCTGGAGGGGATGAGAAGAAGGGAGCACGCTGAGTATGGGCTGTGTCCCTGGAGGGGATGAGAAGGAGAGAGCATGCTGAGTATTGGTATTCATTTTTCTTGCTACTTCTTCCTGGTAAGGTAAATCTGTGTTCCTGCCATGAAGTTACCACCCTGGTAGAAATGTTCCATCAGAACTATAAGCCTGAAATAAACCATTTCCTCCCATAAACTGTGATTGGGTATTTTGTCCCAGCAACAGGGAAGTAGCTGATAAACACAGCTGCAGTTTTCTTGGCTACCTCATAGATAATGCCTCCAGCCTCCAACTTTATTTATTTATTTTTTTTTACATAACTTGATAGAGGAACAAGAAGAGTAAAGAAACAAAATGCTGCCATGGAGGTAAGGTTTTTCTGCCCAAACTTACTTCATGGTTGGGGAATCTTTCATTCTTTATACCAGAACATGGCCCAAAAATGTAAAACAGAGTCATCTTTTGCAGATGTATGTTCATTCATAACTAAGACAACATAATAAACTTTCTATAGATGGCACATAGATATATTTGTTATCTTAATTACATAAACAATGGAAATAACATTTCTATTGTCTTTCATGTATTGGTTATAGAAATTCATAAAGTTGAAAACCATTTAAGATGGTACACATTTTCTAATTAACTATACCTATCCAACCCACAAGGTTTCTATATTTCAAAACATTTTGCTAGGAACAATAAATACATATATCTCTCAACTTAAAAAATAAATCAATAAATAAGTGAGTAAATGAATAAATAAATTTCAGCCCAACAAGGCTATATTGTACACCTTTATAGACAATACATAATATAAATTATTGCAACCCATAATTACACATTCTGTTAATATTTACATGCTCTCTATTGATATATGCTAACTTTATTTAATAAAGAGATTTGGTCAAATGATTTGTTCAGAACTAGTAATTGGAGCCAGGGAATTCAGTTGGTAGAATGTTTTCCTAACAATCCCCAGCATTGCAAAGTGAAGTATTGCATGCCTGTGACCCTAGCACTCAGGAAAAATAGGCAAGAACTAGGAGGATCAGAAGTTCAAAGTCATCCTTGGCTACATTAAAAATGAAGTATCAATTGGCAAAGCCCTAAATTCAAGTATTTTTTATTGCTCTTACTACAATTACAAAAGTAAAATGGAATTATTGCTCTTACTACAATTACAAAAGTAAAATGAAAAAAAGCAGTAAGTACAATAGAGTAATCAGAAAATTTTCTTTTCACAGTAACTGTTAGCAGCAGTACCTTAAGGACAGTGCCCACGGTTGCAGTGGGCAAAGCTGCCAGCCCTTTAAGTGAGTTAAGATCCTTCAAAATTTTTCTTTGTTTTCAGACAATGCCTTCTAGAGGAACTTAGAATGAGCCAGCCAAAATCACCAGGAGTAATTTTTCTTATGACAATACTAAATTATCTGATCAGAGGTATTTTTTTAAATCACATTTTGATGATGCCATTTATGAACTAAACTGAGCATGCCCGGCAATATGCCTACTACTTCTGTAATGCCTAGGCTTTCGCTGTTAAAGTACCCCACTTCTTTAGTCCAGCAAGACATGCTTTAAGAATGTTCTGTGCTATGCCCTTTGGACCCTTGAGTAACAAGCCTTCAACCTTCCTCTCCAGAGTCCACATTGTACCTGTCAGTTTGCTTTTACCAAGGGACAAACTTGGTGTGCTGGCATGCAAGTAACAGCACCACCACAATTGTCAATCCTGGGGTTAGGGATGATGTTTGATAATGTGATATGTAATCCAGTTTCTGTGTATGATAATTTATGTAGCTCCAACCGTATATATTTTATCCACAATATGTACAGAACATATGTGTGTGTGTACCTATGCATTTATGTGTAAATATGTTCATATATATTGATTTGATGCTGCCTTGGTTTGTTTTGTAGGGACCTCACTTTTCTGGTATGTTCTATAACTTTGTGACTTTGTGTGTATTTTGAAGTAAGTGTCTTTGTGTTCTTTCTTTCTTTCTTTCTTTCTTTCTTTCTCTCTCTCTCTCTCTCTCTCTCTCTTTCTTTCTTTCTTTCTTTCTTTCTTTCTTTCTTTCTTTCTTTCTTTCTTTCTTTCTTTCTTTCTCCCTTTGAGACTTTACTCTAGCAACACCTGAATTTTATGTAGGGTTCCAAGCTAATCTTGGGACTTGCAATAGCCACTTCTGTCCAGATACAACCGTCTTCATTAAGAAATGGAAAATTAAATAATAATAAAAAAGATATGTTTATTATTTTTATTTTGTACAAAGCTTATCAAATATCTGGGTTCTCTACTCTATCTGTCTTCCTCTCCCCCCGCTCTCTCTGTCTCTCTCTCCAAAAAAAAAAGTTTAAAAAAAATTAAAGTAGAAATGGGAGTAGGTAGAAAGAAGAAAGTGTTCATTAAGGGAAGATAATGGGAGTGACTTTAATAAAACTATGCTATATACGTGTGGGAAATGTTCAAAAATTTAAAAGAAAAAGAATAAATAAATGGCTTAACATAGATAATCATTTGATGATTCATCGTATAAACCCTAAGTTACTAAATTGTCCATAAAATATCTATTTAATTATGAAATTGGTCAAAAATAATTTGTTTATTCATCAAGGTCAATGAAGTAACATTATTTGATCCACTACAAATTTGTTTGACTACTGAAGTTTTGAAATTATGGAGAAAAATATGTCATAAAATCTCATATTTTTATATTTTCCTGAAACAAAAGTAAATACTAGTATAATTAATGAGCACTCTGTATGGTAAATATTTTATTTCACAATGACTTCAATTAATTTGGGAACAACAGGCTATTCATTTGAACTATTTGTTTCAAAAATAATAAGGTCACCTCAAAAGTTTAAGACTTTAAAAAGTTTGATGGCTAGTCATTTAAATTCATTATAGATGTTATAGTCAAGCTAACATAATTTATAATTAGATAATTTACTATGTTAGATCAGTATGCAAAGAAGATATATTTCAAAATAACATACATACAGTTATAATTTATATGAAAAATCTAGCGGAAAGATGAAATTAAAAAATATTATATTTATTCGCCTTTAATCCCAGCACTCGGGAGGCAGAGGAAGGAGGATTGCCATGAGTTCAAGGCCACCCTGAGACTACATAGTTAATTTCAAGTCAGCCTGGGCCAGAGTGAGACCCTACCTCGAAAAACCAAAAAAAAAAAAAATTATATTTATTTGTTAGAGAGAGAAAGAAAGAAAAGAGAGAGAGAGAGAAAAAGTAGGAATGCCAGGGTCTCCTGCCTTTCTGCATCTGGCTTTATGTGGGTACTGGGGAATCAAACCTTGGCCATCAGGCTTTGCAAGCAAGCCCCTTTAACTGCTGAGTTATCTCTCCAGCCCCCTAAATTCTATTTTAAAAGAAACACATATTTATTTTTCTATGTATATATGTTATAAAGTTATTCTACAAGGGAAAGAAGCTATTTCAGTAAAACAGTACTTAGAAGTTAATATTCTTAGCTGGGGAGATGACGCAGCAGGTAAGAGTGTGTGCGTCTCACGATTAAGGGCCTGAAAACAACAACACAAAACAAAGTTAAAAGCGAGGCGTGGTGGCACACGCTTTTCTTTCTTTCTTTTTTTTATTAGTTATCTATATAATGTGCATAAAGCCATGATGGTACCATCGTTAGCCTTCTCCCTGTCCTCTCCCCATGGCTAACGTGGGTCTTGTTCTATGGGGGTAGTCATCAGTTATGCGGGAGAGGCAATGTCTCTGGACATGATGACCCAGCTCATGGCTCTAACAAACTTTCCGCCCCCTCTTCCCGAATTTCCCTGAGCCATGTTGGGTTCATTTTAGGTCTATTTCAGTGACGAGGTCTCGGGAGTCTCTGTGTTTCTGGATGTCTGGTTTGGTAGGAGTTGAGTGTTCTTTGTGTTGATCTCCTTCACCCTTGTGCTGGTAACAGGTTCACCGAGAAAGCAGCACTCTTGCTCATTTCCCCAATTCCTCTATGGCTTCAGCTGGTGCCGTGGTGAAGTGCAATGGGATTATTCTCTCCTCTGGTTCTGCGTCATCTAAAAAAGAGAAGCAAATTCTCTAACGGAGACCTAAGTTAGTTGTTTTTGTTGTTGTTCTATTTCCCACAATTGGCTCCAGTTTTCACTCCCTGAATGTTTCTACAATTTACATTGTCATCCTCAACACCTGACTTCCTCTTAGCTTCAGATCCACATATGCTCAAGTGTGCCAGAGAGAGAGAGAGAGAGAGAGAGAGAGAGAGAGAGAGAGAGAGAGAGAGTTCCTTACCTTTCCCTCTAATCCGCCTCCTCGTCCCATGGTCTGCAGTGAGCCCCACCGTTATCCATCTCCCAGCTCACTGTACTTCTCATGCTCTGTATCCAACGCTGACCTTCCCTAAGGACTTTTCTAGACAGAAACTTGGTAGTCAGGTGGAAATCTACCCTTTCTCTCTTCTCCTAAGCTCAACTAATGACCAGGTGACATTGATTCCACGTTTTAAATATTTCTAAAGCCAGTCTACCTGCGGATAACTGTTCTATGGTTTGGCCCAACACAAACTCCTTGAGTAGAGAAACAGTTTTCCGCCTGTTCTCCCACATCTGCTCTTACTATCAACACTACAATAGGGTTGTTTTTAATATACTATCTAAAAAGTACTTCATTAAAATAATTTTTGCTAATCCTAGAAGGTCCTTTTAATCTAGTTCCTATACACATTTTTCCTTTTTTTTTTTTTTTTTTTTTTTTTTTTTTTTTTCGAGGTAGGGTCTCACTCTAGCGCAGGCTGACCTGGAATTCACTATGTAGTCTCATGGTGGCCTTGAACTCACAGCAATCCTCCTACCTCTGCCTCCCAAATGTTGGGATTAAAGGCTAGTGCCACCACGCCTGGCCCCTAAACACTTTTTAATTTCATTGTAAATTATTTAGTCTCTCTGGGTAATCTATTCACACTGGAATTTTGTCTCAAGGTCTTTGTATCACAAATCTGTGTTCCTTTCATTTCCTTTTCAGTTTAATGCCTGCTCCTTCTCCAATCCTCACTCCATGTCATTTCCTCTAGAAAGTCTCTCGCCCTCCATTCTGTCTAAGGATCTATCTTGTATTAAAAATATCTAATCTACATTTGGTTTTTCAGGCAGAGTTTCATCCGACCTCAGACCAACCTGGACCTCTCTTTGTAGCCCCAGACTGGCCTTCAACTCAAGGCAATCCTCCTGCTTCAGCCTCCTGAATGCTGGCACTAAAAGCTTTTACCACCACGGAAGGCTTTTCATCTAGATTTGACTTAAGGACAGAAGTGTACGTACGTTACTTTCTAGTATTACCCCAGAACCCACAACATTGCAGATACTGTGAGAGTGCACATTACAGACTCTCAGTGTATGTGTGATATGACTGACAGGCACACTTTGTTCTGACGGATTGTATTGGGTCCTGTATACCAGCTGTCCTTACTTTTCTGCCAGCACCTTGTCCCAATTAGGACAGAATAAAGAGAGCGAACAGAAAAATAACTTACCACACTTCATTGTCCTAGCATGCCCTGGACCTTGCCTTAGTATTATTATTATTTTACAAGTTGCCGAGCCTTAGTCATAAGGAAGAGCCCAAGTATTCTCAGAGCCCAAGAACACCTTGACCTTTATTCATAAAGAGAATAGGGCTGAGAGTGTAGTCGCTGGCTCTGGGCCTAGCCAGAAGCCTGAAGAACCAGAAAACCCATGGTATATTTCTTGTTCTCCGTCTGCGCGTTGTCATTCCTCAGTGGCCAGTGAAGATGTGAAGACTGCATGGGACGGGCTGGGAATAGAAAACGGAATGAATGGTTCATCCAACATGGATTTCTCAATCACCTGAAGGTTGTTGAGCAGTAAGACAAGATGTCATGAATCAGAGAATTCTGTTTGTTTGTTTTTCACTTATGACCTGAAGTCTTTGGGACATATGCCATGCTGGTCAGGAATGGTAGAAGATCTTACAATTTAGAAAGCATACAATGAAAATCATAGAGATAAAATAAAACAAGATGGTTGTTAATACTTGTACCTATCTCTTTTAGAAAAACAATTGAAAGAAAATTCTAGATGAATGTTAAGTGATTAATATAATATCAAATACTTCTCTATGGATTTATTTTTTCAAGCTTTAAAAAATTTCTACCAACTCTTGGGAGGCAGAGTCAGGAGGATTTCAGGATTGGAAGTCAGTCTGGTGCATTACACAGGAAGTTCAAGGTCAGTTTCAGTTACATAGTGAGATCCTCTCTCAAGAAAGTTATTTTTTTAAATATCAAAATTTAATGATTGGGCTGGAAAGGTGGCTCAGCAATCATGGTGCTTGCCTGCAAAGCCTAATGACTCAAGTTTGATTCTCCAGAACCCACATAAACCTGGATAAACAATGTGATGTATCCATGTGGACTTCATTTGCAGCAGCCAGAGGCCCTGGCGTTATCTCTCTGTCCGTAGCTCTCCCTTCTATCTCTCTCTGATTGCAAATAAATAATAAAAATATTTTTTAAAAATTAAAGATTATTTCTATGTGCTGAAGTCTCAGACATGATACCTGTGAAGGTCAAGTCTACATCATAACTTATACAGATCATCCTGGGGTTGATTACAGTCCTGTCCTGTTGAAATTTTCATGCAGTTTTCTTCATAGAGATATCCAAAGTAATTTACAAAGTTACGAACAGGGGAAAAACTTACGAACAATAGAAGCAAAAGAAAAAAATAGAGAAGAATCGTTAAGAGCTGTGATAGAGTTGGGCGTGGTGGCACACACCTTTAATGCTGGCACTTGGGAGGCAGAGGTAGGAGGATCGCTGTGAGTTCGAGGCCACCCTGAGAATAGAGAGTGAATTCCAGGTCAGCCTGGATTAGAGTGAGACCCTACCTTAAAAAACAAACAAAACAAAATATAAAAGAGCTGTGATAGAGATGAGATTTTTCTCCTATTGTATTTTGCTATGCTGACAGAAGACGAGAGACTCCTGGTTCAGACATAAAGGAAGGAGATTTTGCCCTGCCAATGGTATGAGCATGTTTTACTAAATCCAAATTCATACTTGGGTTCCTGGTGGACTCTGCACAACATTGGTTTGTGCCATAGTTAAGGAACTTTGAACTACTCAGGAAATCAGATGTCTTAAGGGGCTGCAAGCATATTCACCTTTTGTGCAAGAGATGGGAGCTATCACTATCTCCCAAGGCTGGCTGTTCAGAGCTGTCCTCAAGAAGACAGACTGATGTGCTCACAAGACACACAGCAAAATGAGAGAGCCTTGAATAAAGGGTCTAATGTACTGCTTTCTCTGTTCCTTTTATGTAACTTGGCTTAGACCTAGAAAGCAGATAAATCTTCAAATAAACCCAATTGCTTACATTATTACAGTGACACCAGTGGCTGGTGTGTAGTTTTGTATGTAGTTTCTTTTTTCTTCCCTAGTTCTGGCTGGGTTAGGATAGAATAAGAGCCCACAAGTGCTTATTATCTGCACAAATGCCAAGACAACGGTCAAATAGCCATTGCTAAACCTCACAGCCAGAGAAACAGGACAAGACCCGTGAACAACAGCTCCAAACACTGGGTCAACCCTAGTCTGACTTTGGTCACGACACTCTCAGTACTAAATAGCACGTAGCTGTAGTTCAAGGTTATCACTGAGACATCACTGTCATATTTATAGGATGAAATAAGGCTATGTAATATTATTTAGTATGTAAGAAAAAAAAGCTACCACCAATGTTCAAGTTTGTTGAGTATCTCAGAGCATAAACTCATGAAAAGTTATTTCTTTTCTTTTCTTTTCTTTTTTTTTTTTTAAGGTAGGATCTTGCTCTAGTTCAGGCTGACCTGAAATTCACTCTGTAGTCTTGGCTGGCCTCAAACTCACAGCCATCCTCCTACTCTGCCTCCTGAGTGCTGAGACTAAAGGTGTGTGCCACCATAACCATCTTTAAAAAAATTTTTTTTTAACTTGTTGGTCCATTCTTCTGCAAAGTCTAAGGGTTGGTAAATAAAGGACTCTGTGACAGAAAGAGTGCTGTCCCCATGAGGTCAATGAGTCCTTTGAAGACGCCATGGTTCAATTAAGAGCCCTTGAAGAGTTCATTAACTCCGCACACATAGAGCATTGATTCCTACCTAGAGGACCACGCTAATTAAATTGCTGTTTACCCACCCACGTCCCAATTTTCTATGAAAACATGAATGTCTGGAGTCTCGTTTCCCACGTCACTGTGAAGGGCAGAGACATTACAGATGTACTCTCTCAGTTCAACTGCTACAGATCCTGGGGTTTCCTGGAAACCAGTGCTTTTCAATTTCTTTCTTAGGAGTCTTCTCTTTCAGCAATGCTACATTCTAAGATCAGCCTAGATGGAGGCCTTGTTTGGGGGTTTATAATGGTTTTTAAATTTTAATATGCTTCTTAAATGTGGCATATTTTCTGTCTCTCTCTTTTGTTATTCATCTTTTTTTGTGCTAGCGATGTGAGCTATCACTAACTCCCAAGCCTGTGCTCTGTGAGGCTCTCACATACTTCCAGTAAATCCTGACAACAACAGTTTCCAATGGGTTTCTTAAAAATAAAAATACCTAGGACACTCTTGTTTTTTTATCTCTCTCTCTTTTTTATTGACAACCTCCATAATCGTAGACAATATGCCATGGTAATTCGCCCCACTGTACCCTTTGCAACTCCACTCTCCTTCATACCCCTTCCCCCTCTCAATCAGTCAGTTTGATGTCATGATCTTTTCCTCCTATTATGATGGTCTTGTGTAGATAGTGTCAGGCATGTGTGAGATCATGGATATCCAGGCCATTATGTGTCTGGATGAGCTCCTTGTAAGGAGTCTTACCCTTCTTTTGGTTCTTACATTCTTCCCACCACCTCTTCCACAATGGACCCTGAGACTTGGAAGATGCGTTAGAGATATTTCAGTGCTGAGCACTGCTCTGTCACATCTTCTCAGCACCATGGTGCCTTCTGAGTCATCTTCAGGTCACCACCATCTGAAAAGAGAAGCTTCTCTAACCAAAAGTGAGAGTAGCATTAATATATGGGTATGAACCTTAAGAGAAGTGTTTACTGGGCAGTTTGGTGAGCATAGCATATACAGTTAGCCAGACACCAGCAGACATTACACCCCTAGGGCTCATGACTATCCCTGTTGTAGGTTTTCAGTATCAGGGATGTATTCCTTCCCATGGAGCAGGCTTCCAGTCCAATTAGAGAGCAGCTGGTTTCCCTCATAACAGACATGCCACTGTTGCACCCGTTGGCTCATTTGGCCTGGCTGGCCAAATTTATAGCTTGCAGTGTCCACTGTTGAGTAACCTTCACTGGTGTTTTCTCTCTCCCATTGACATGCATGCAGCATAGCTTTTTCCAACTTTCTGTCAGCTGGTCCACCTGGAGGAGGCTTTCAGCTCAGCTCCAGCAGGTTTTCTCAGTGACCTTGCAGCCCAAGTATGTGGAGTCTTCAGCAGAAGGGTCTTACTATCTATTCCTGGTGAGAAACCAAGAGCCTTGACAATGGTCTGTAATGTTTTGGGGGTATCAGTGACCTCCCTGGCCCACAACTCACTGGAAGGTATCCCATCCCTGGCACTGAAAAATTTCTAGTAACAATCTATGGTTTCTGAGTGTTCCACTGTCCAGAAAAGTAGGTTTCCATATGACTTTTTTATATCCTCTTAGATTTTGATTAGCCCTCCCGCCACCTTTCCTTTACTCAATCTCTTCCCCTGACCTCACTTAGCCCTTTTCACCCCCATTAATCTGTTCTTCTACTTACATATCTACAATACCATCCTATTAAGTCCCCCCTCCTTTTCTATTCCCTTTATATCCCCGTTCCAGCTTACTGGTCTCTGCTACTGAGTTTTAATCCTAATCAAATAGAAGTCCAATCATTTGTTGCTAGAATCCACACATGAGAGAGAACATGTGACATTTGGCTTTCTGGGCTTGGGTTACCTCACTAAAATATAATCCTTTCCAGATCCACCCATTTCCCTGCAAATTTCATAATTTCATTTTTGTTTACTGCTGAGTAGAACTCCAATGTATAAATGTGCCACATCTTCATTATCCATTCATCAGTTGAGGGACATCTAGGCTGGTTCCATTTCCTAGCTATTGTGAATAGAGCAGCAATAAACATGGTAGAGCAAGTATCTCTAAGGTAGTGAGACGAGTCCTTAGGATATATGCCTAGAAGTGGTATAGCTGGGTTATATCAGAAATCTATTTTTAGCTGTCTCAGGAACCTCCACACTGATTTCCACAATGGCTAGACCATATTGCACTCTCACCAACAGGCTCCCTCTTTCTCTGCATCCTCCCCAGCATTTATTGTCATTTGTTTTCATGATGGTAGACATTATGTCAGGAGTAAGATGTAATCTCAACATAGTTTTACTCTGCATTTCCCTGATGGCTAGGGATGTAGAAAAAATTTTTAGATGTTTATATGCCATCTGTTTTTCTTCTTTTGAGAACTCTCTATTTTAATTCCATATCCATTTTTTCATTGGATTGTTTGATTTCTTACTATTTAGTTTAATGAGTTCTTTGTATATTTTTGATATTAATCCTCGGTCAGATGTAAAGCTGGCAAAGATTTTCTCCCATTCTGTAGGTTGCCTCTTTGCTCTATTCACACTGTCCTTTGTTGTACAAAAGCTTTGTAGTTTCATGAAATCCTAGCAGTTGATCCATGGTTTTATTTCCTGAACAACTGGGGCTATATTCAGAAAATCTTTGCCAAGACCAATATGTGGCAGGGTTTCCCCTACTTTTTTCTCTAGCAGCTTCCGAGTTTCAGATCTGTTATTAAGGTCTTTGATCCATTTGGACTTAATTCTTGTGCATGGAGAGAGATGAGGATCTATTTTCATATTTTCATCCTTCTACAGATACATAACCAGTTTTCCCAGCACCATTTGGTTCCATTGATGTACATGTCTGTTTTTGTGCCAGTGCCATGCTTTTTTTTTTTTTTTTTTTTTTTTTTTTTTAACTATGGCTGTGTAATATAGGTTAAAATCAGGTATGGTGACACCACCAGCCTTATTTTTTTGTTGCTCAAAATTGTTTTAGATATTTGAAGGTTTTTTGTGCTTCCATATGCATTTTTGGATTGTCTTTTCTAGTTCCATGAAGAATGCCATTGGTATTTTGATGGCGATTGCATTAAATGTGTAGGTTGCTTTTGGTAAGATTGCCATTTTCACAATATTGATTCCTCCAATCCAAGAACAAGAGATATCTTTCCATTTCCTAGTGTCTTCTGCAATTTCTCACTTGAGTTTTAAAGTTTTCATTGTAGAGATCCTTGACTTCCTTGGTTAGATTTATTCCAAGGTATTTATTTTATTTTATTTTTTTTATTTTTTTTTTTAATTTATTTTTGATGTCATTGTGAATGGGAGTGATTGTCTGATTTTGTCCTCTGTGTGTTTGTTGTTAGTATATAGGAAGGCTACTGATTTTTCTGTGTTTATTTTGTATCCTGCTACTTTTCTATAAGTGTTTATTAGCTATAACAGTTTGCTGGTAGAGTCTTTAGGGTCTTTTATGTATAGAATCATATCATCTGCAAATAATGATAACTTGATCTCTTCCTTTCCAATTTGTATCCATTTTATGTGTCTCTTGCCTTATTGGTATAGCTAAGGCTTCCAGTACTATATTACATAAAAGTAGGGACAGTGGACACTCTTGTCTTTTTCCTGATTTTAGTGGAAAAGCTTCAAGTTTTTCTCCATTTAGTATTATGTTGCCTGTGGGTTTGTCATAAATAGCCTTTATTATGTTGAGATATGTTCCTTCTATTCCTAGTATCTGTAGGATTTTTATCATGAAGGGATGTTGAATTTTGTCAAATGCTTTTTGGGCATCTATTGAGATGATCATGTGATTTTTGTCCTTCAGTCCATTTATGTAATCTCTGGGAAAAAGCCTATATGCACCTAAGATGGAGGCTCCTGATTTCATCAAACAAACACTATTAGAACTAAAGAAGCAGATAACACTGAGCACAGTTGTATTGGGTGACTTCAACATCACACTGTCATCAATTGACAGGTCATCCTGGCAAAAAATAGACAGATGCATCTGGAATAAATGAGGTCATAGAACAAATGACCCTAACAGATATCTACCGGAAATTTCATCCAAATGCTGAAGAATACACATTCTTTTCAGCAGCATGTAGAACATTCTCTAAAATAAATTACATATTAAGACACAAAGCAAATCTTAACAAATACAGGAAAATTGAAATAATTCCTTGTACTCTATCTGATCACAATGGGATCAAACTACAAATCAATAGCAGGAAAAGCTATACAGCATACACAAAATCATGGAAACTAAACAATAAACTACTAAATGGTGAATGGGTCAATAAACAAATCAAGAAAGAAATAAAAAACTTCACAGAATTAAGTTAAAATGAAAATACAACATACCAAAACTTTGGAATACAATGAAGGCAGTCCTAAGAGGGAAATTTATAGCTTTACGTGCCTATATTAGGAAATTAGAAAGGTCGCAAATAAACAACTTAATGCTTCTCCTTAAGGCCTTGGTAAAAGAAGAACAAGGCAAACCACAAATCAGTAGCCGGGGAGAAATAATAAAGATTAAGGCAGAAATTAATGAAATAGAAACAAAAAAATCCAAAGGATCAATGAAACAGAGTTGGTTCTTTGAAAGGATAAACAAGATTGATAAACCCTTAGAAAATTTTGCCAAAAGAAAGAGAGAAGAGACACAAATTAATAAAATCAGAGATGAGAAAGGCACCATCACAACAGACACCAAAGAAACATAAACAAAATCATAGGGACATACTATAAGAACGTACACTCCACTATGTTTGAAAATCTGAAAGAAATGGATGATTTCCTTTATAAGATTTACCAGAATTAAATTGAGATGAGATTAACCACTTAAATAGACCTATAACAAGTATGGAGATCCAAGCAGTTATATATATAAAAAAAAATCTCCCAACTAAAAAAGTCCAGGCCCAAATGGATTCACTGGTGAATTTTACAGAACTTCATGGAAGAACTAACACCAATGCTTTTCAAACTTTTCCATAAAATAGAAAAGGAAGGAATACTATCAAACTCTACGAAGCAGGCAGCACCCTGCTACCAAAACCAGACAAAGATAGAACAAAAAAAGAAAATTACAGGCCAATCTCCATCATGAACATAGATGCAAAAATTCTCAACGATGTATTGGCAAAGAGAATACAAGAATATGTCAGAAAGATCATTCACCCTAAGCCACGCTTTCAGTTCCAGTGGTGCTTAAGACAGAACAATGGACAGCCAGGGTGTCTCCTGAAGCTCTCTCTGATTCCTCCTTGACTGTCATTTTCTGGAATGCTGGTTCTTGCAGTCCCTCACATCCATGTCCTTTCCTGTATCAAATTCTCTGCCTGCTTATCTCTAGCTGAGTCTTCAGCACTTAGGTATAGGTATCCTGCCTTAAGGAAGCCTCCTTTCACTGTCTGGCTAGGACAATTGTCCCTATTTTCTGTTCTCAGAGTATTTTTCTCTCTCTCATAGCTCTTCATTTTTATGGGAACAATTTTACATGGTTACACTATTATTTGATGAACACTTCTTTTCCATCACAATACAATCTATACAAAAATAGAGATGAGTCTTTTTTTTTTTTCTAGCAAGGGATTAGCACAATCAAAGCCATATGAGAACGAGTTGTAAATAATTGATGGCCTAAGAAATGGAAAAATGGAAACAATAATTATGGAATTAGACAAACATAGAACAGAAAAAAGGTCAAGAGATTATGAAAGAAGGAAAGGAAGAGAGAGAATAAAACAAAAAGAACAACAAGACTGAGGAGATTAAAAATTAAAGTTTGGGAAAAATAAGAAAAAAACCCACTTTGTGAATATTTTAAATGTTCTTGACACTGCGGTAAGGTCTTAAGTAGAACCATGCATGGAGAAAATCCAAAGAATGGGACTATTTGAACTTCTATGCTATAGGTAGGTAGGACATAGTATAGAATCAGGATCAGAGTGTGATTAGGCACTCTGATTTAAACCTCTGTCTAGACTGAAATGGAGTACTTTAGAAGTTTTAAACCCAAACCCCAACTTGTGGTTCTAACATTCTTTCCGCCCCCTCTTCTGCAAATTTCCCTGAGCCACATTGGGGTTTAAAAAATAAAAAATAAAAAAACAGGGATAGAAGGTCAGCACAGTTGGTGCTCCAAGTGTCTACTCAACTATGGAATTCCCCGTGCATCAAGTCACACAGACTTCCTGAAACTCAGTAATATATATATATATATATGTATATGTATATATATATATAAATGGAAAGAGAGCCCAAGCATCTCAACCACTCAGCATTCAGTACAATGTCATACGTCTGGTATGGAAGTCCATCAGGGCCTGTCTTATCATTTCACAGATTCCACCAGAGGACAGATGAGAAAGAATGGGGGAGAAGGGCATGCAACTTTGGCAGCGAAGGTTATGAGAGTGTGAAGTACGTAGAGGAAAAAAGGAATTTCATTAAACTCCCTTAGTTTAATCATGACTGTGAGATAACTTGTGTCCCTGTACTATACTTGAATGCCTCACCTGTAAATATAATAATATTTATCCACTATCAAAGCTGTCCACTATAATGGGCAATGCCATAGGCAAGGTTCCGACGGGAAAACTGACGTGGAGATATGTTGATGTGCGTGATGGAGCAAGGACATGAGCAAAGTATTCCTCAAAACACTGCTTCTTATTAGGTCTTTCTTAGCTGGGGACAATTTTAAGGGGAGAAAAAGAACTTGAGTATTCTTCAAAGTTAAAAGGGAAAAAGGTAGGTTGCTGGCCAAGTAAGGAAAATAATGCTATTAAAAATTAACAAGTATCTTATCTTCAAGGACTATATAAACTGTGACATTCTTTAGGATTAAAAGAATAGAATAAACAAACCATTTTTTCTCATAGTTAATGCCATCCTATTCTAATTTTAGTTCTCAATTTATATTCTTGTTATTAGCAATTTACACAGACAATGATGGTCTGAACAGGATATCTACCCATCAAAGTCAGCCCAGATAAAGATTTTGTGACAATATGTCTATTGTTAAGATTGTCAAATTTAGCTGGGCGTGGTGGCTCACGCCTTTAATCCCAGCACTTGGGAGACCCTACCTTGGAAAACCAAAAAAAAAAAAAAAATCCAGGTGTGGTGGCATATGTCTTTAATCCCAGCACTCAGAAGGCAGAGGTAGGAGGATCACCATGAGTTCAAGGCCACCTGAGAATTCCAGGTCAGCTGGGCTAGAGTGAGGCCTTACTTCAAAAGAAAAAAAAAAAAGAAAGAAAGAAAGAAAGAAAGAAAGAAAGAAAAGAAAAGAAAAGAAAAGAAAAGAAAAGAAAAAGAAAAAGAAAAGAAGAGAAAGAAATTGTCAAACTTCTATTGGCCATGATAAGAACATATTATTTCTAGCAAACCTCATCTCTTATAGTACTGAATCAAAATTTACATTTTCAGTTCAAATAGAATAACTTAATGTTTTGTGATTACATTTATGGCATATATAATTATTTTAATATAAATTAAATTCTAAAAACATTTATTAAGGTTAGAGAAGGTTACCAGTTGTCCTGCTAGCTTAAGAACTTCTGATTTCTCAATTTTTGGAAGAGATTTTGAAATCTCAATTGCTAAAGTGTTAACAATATGTCTATTTCCATGCCTAGTCCGTGGAAAATATTTTTGAAATAGGCAAAATCTGGCAGTAATTTCCCAACTCAGGAAGTTAGTCGGCACACATAGTTGAAAGACCATGGACAGAGGAAAGATGAATATAGGAAGAGAAAGCAGGAAAGAGATGAAGCTAGGCACAGGACGTTCCGAAGCCTGCACTCCAATAGAGCATTTGATGGAATTCAGTAAGGATGCAGGGATGTGTTCAAGGACAGGGCATCACAGCCTCCACCAGCCTAATGATCACACCTTAGGAACTGTTTACCAAATAGATGGGGTAAGACTGTGGGAAATGGAAACATTACGTTACATGCCACAAGATGATACTTACTTAATTCCTTAATATAAGCATGGAGCTCACATCATCTATTTGCGCTGGAGTACTTTAGCTCATTCAGGGCTCTCTGTAGATGCTGTAACCTGGGAGTTCTCTGATCAGATGGTAACTGAAAAGATTTAAGCCTACTTAAAAAGCTGACTTGTAAGGTGACATGAGCAAGATATTCCCCTAAAGGCAACATCCTCTTCAAGGGCAACTTTCAAACTTGATGTTTGCAGACCTCATCTTCCACCACACCCTTACTGCACAAAGTTAAGGAAAAGCTAAACAAACAATGAGGGATTTGTGTGAAAAAACCAATCATCTTTTTCTTTCTGGAACAAAGAATAACGAGGAACAAATGGAAGTCAGATGGATGTCCTGGCTGCTTGCAGACTAGAATGTCAGAATGGCAGCTCTGTCATCTACCCACGCCCTATTAAGACTGCAGCTTCATTGGCTCACATTGTCCTCTGTCTAGCTTGCCATTAGTGCTGACTTTTGGAACCAACTTGATTTTGGAATGGAGGATAACGTGAAGGATGAGAGCCTGGGTTTTATAAACAGAGAAAACAGGACTGGTCCCTTTGTCTTTAGCTAACCAGGAAGGTGTGATCAGGCCATTGATTCCCACGATTGCTTTGGGCAATTCCTTTATATTCTCACCCTCGGAGGAGTAATGCGCATCACAATATCATTGAGTGCACAAAAGGAAAAAAATGTAGAAAACCCTCAAATCTTACTTAGTAGCCCTGTTGAATATTTTTAAAAAAAATGGTAGCTATTGATAACAACACAATGATGAAAACTTGAGCAGGAAAATGGACAGAAATATGTCATCGTACATCGAGCAAGGTCATATCCACAGATGTGTCTTACGATGTGTCCCTAAGGCTCCCATCTTATAACCATGGAATTCGATTCTTCTGTCGACTGGGAGTCAGAGCTGACCGCACTTATAACCATCATGCACTCTTCCCCCCCCCCCCTTTGTGCTTTCAGGGCACAGGGCTTCATCATGCCCAAACATCTTTTCCTGAAACAGACAAGGACTACCCTCCTGCAGGCCCGAGCCCGTGATGCCACCTCCGTGAGAAGAGGCTGGCAAGCGTCAACTGCTCCTTCATACCTTCGTATTGTCTCACTCACAGTCTGCGTCCAGCATTCTGCCCCTTGCAAATAATCTGGAAAAGTGGTGGTATTTTTGGGCTAATTTCTGGTAGATACCTTAACATTTTCCTCATCTAAAAAGTGCTACTTTTATTTTTAAAATATTTTTACTTATTTATTTGCAAGCAGACAGAAAAATGAGAGAGGGAAAAAGAATTGCAAACCAACTCCAGAAGCGTGTGCAGCTCTGAATTTACTTACGTGGATAATGGAGAACTGGACATACACCGTCAGGATTTGCAAGCAAGCACCAGTAACCACCGAGAAACTCCCAGGCCTAACAATATCTACTTTTTGTGGCATTATTTTATTTTTTAAATTAAGAACATACTTTGTATGGACACATCATGTGTTGATACCATTTTTTTCCTCCTCCCTGCTTTCATTCTGCTGGGGTCCGGCCTCAGTTGGGTTGCTGGTTTTCCCCATGGGGTTGTGGGTTATGAATTGTGGGAGCAGCAGTCAGTTATTGGGGGGAGGCAAGGCCCCTGGGCATGATGTCTCAGACTGTGGCTCTGACAATCATCATTCCTCCCTCTCTCTGACAAAATTCCTACTTTTTAAGTGCCTATATCAATCCAGATTTATAGTCACACACACTCTGGCATACAAGCATATACACATATTTGATGTCTGCAGTAATACTATAAACACGCTTGCGTGTGTATGTGTAGGTAGTGTATGTATAGAAGATTTGTGTACAGTTTCCAACGTACTTTCCTTTTTTCCCTCCTTATGTATGAGTGGATGTTTACATGTCTATGCAGTTACATGTGTGTGGAGCACAGAGAACAACTTTGGGGCATCGGTAGGAATGACTTTGGTATACTTTGAGACTGTGTCACTTTCGGCCTGGAGCTCACAAATTAGGCTTGACTGGCTGGACGCTGAGCCTCGGGGGTCATTCTGTCTGCACCCCCCCCATCTTCACTTCCTCCCACCCCCCAGTGCCGGGGTTAGAAGTGCGTGCTACCATTGCTGGTATTTTATGTGGTTACTGGGAATCAAGCTGAGGTTCTCCAGCTTGTGAGGCAAGAACTTTGTCCAATTAGAAATCTCTTTATTTCCTTTGTTAGTGAAAATACTCAAAATGCACCAAAGCAGAAATTCAGAAGCTGCCGAGAACTCAAAACTAAAGGAGAATTAAAGCACACCCACCAAGGCTCAGGGGAGTTTGTGGAAGAGCGGGTGGAAAGATGATAAGAGCCACAGGGTGGGAGGGAGTATCTAGAGACATAGCCCTCCCACAATGACAGACTGCTGCTCTCACAACTTATACCTACAACTCCATGGTAAATACCAGCAATCCCATTGACAAGGGCTTTCTGTAGAGTGGGAGCATCAAGGAGGGAAATGATGGTACAAACATATGATGTACCCATCCAAAGTTTTTATTTAATAAAAAAGTTAAATTAAAATTAAAAAAGAATAATTTGATGTTTTAAAAAATAGTGGTCAGGGCTGGACACATGCCTTAGTGGTTAAGGTGTTTACCTGCAAAGTCTAAGGACCCATGTTCTACTCTCCAGATCCCATGTAAGCCAGACTCACAAGGTGATGCAAGCCCGGAAGGTCACACATGCACAAAGTGGTGTATGCATCTGGAGTTTGACTACAGTGCTGGAGGCCCTGGCATGCCAATTCTCTCTCTCTTGCTCTCTCACATAAAAAATAGACCAGTCTGTTGGACTTGCCTCAAAAAAAAAAAAAAAAAAAAAAAAAAAAAAAAAAAAGAGTGGTCAAAATAGCACTTAAATGTTTACTTCAAAGTCTATAATATTGTCATATAAGTAATAGGAAAATATCCAAAACAGAATTCACTCTATATAAATAATATAATAGCTTTAATCTGAACTTTTTAGAATTAAGTCATATAACATTACAAACAAAAAAAAAGAAAAAATTCTACATACTATGCAAACTAAAGGTACTAGTTCTGCCTTAAGCATACAAGTCCTGTCTCCAATAATCAGTGATTTAGTTTCAAGATATTCTTACAGTGTCTACATTGAAATTTATTTTATTAAAGTTACATTTAAACCACGTCAGGGAGATATGATTACTTTCATTGAAATATAAATTAAACTTTATAAATCAATCTTAATTTATCAGTTATAAGAGATTTTATATTTAAAACTTATAATTTACACATTAAAATCAATGTTGACTGCAAAGATTTTTATTGCTAGTTTATAAGATTAAACAATTATTTTAGCCTCATTTTAATAAAAAAAAACATAGTGGAATATGCATCTAAAATAGCTGAATCATGGAAAGTCATAGTGTCTCCAGTGGATAGCTTTAGATAGTTTTGTTGAGGAATAATTTCAAATTCACAAAATTTACTTAATTTAAACCTGCAGCCCAATGTGTTTAGACAAACTTCTAGAAGTTCACAGTCCACAATTCAGTTATAGTACATTTCTTCCATTCAAAGGATCTCAAGTAACTGTTTCCCCTCACTGTCTATTCTCATCTCCATCAGAAAATCTCCTCAGAAAAGTACCCACCAGACACGTGACTTTCTACCCACCTCCTGAACATGAAACACTTGTGACTTACACAGTATCCTCATGCAGCCTTCTGCATCAGCTCCCCAAATAATCTTTTGAGTTCCACTTTGCTGTCAGATGTATTTCTTTTTTTTTGGTTTTTCGAGGTAGGGTTTCACTCTGGTCCAGGCTGACCTGGAATTAACTATGTAGTCTCAGGGTGGCCTTGAACTCTCAGTGATCCTCCTACCTGTGCCTCCCGAGTGCTGGGATTAAAGGCGTGCGCCACCACGCCCGGCTTCAGATGTATTTCTAACTCAGTCTTTTCTATTGATGAAAAGTACTATAAAAATCCTGAAAGAAAATTTAGGGATTAAATTTTTGTGGCATTGAGTTAGATAAAGACTTCTCCATTGTAACAATTATCTCTACTAATCATATTTATCATTCATTTTGAATCAATTTTTACATATGATTATGGTATAATCATGTAAATTTATATTTTGGTGAATAGATAACCCAATATTTTCCAATACTGAGTATTGAAAGATTGATTATCTTAAGCCATTTTAAATTACTTTTTCACTCTTTGAAAATTAGTTGACCACAAATATAATGGCATTTAGGGATTCTCAAAATTTTATTCTATTTTATCTGTGTGTATCCTTATGTTTATATTGTATTGTCTATATGGCTTTATCTATATTATATGTTTTATACTGAGAAAGTAATTTATACTTTTTAATATTTTTACCTTTCTAAGTTATTTGCATTTCTTTGTGTTTCAGTTGTCAATTCCTACAAAAAGTGTGTTGTGATATTAAGGATTGCAGGAAGCTATGGATGAATTTCCAGAGACTCATCTTCACAGAGTGAAGTCTTCCAAGTGTGGATTCACATGAACATGGATTTGCCTTTCACTAAGATAGTCTTCAAGGGCTGGAGAGATGGCTTAGCAGTTAAAATGACTGCCTGCGAAGCCTAGGACCCAGGTTTGATTCTCCAGTACCCATGTAAACCTGATGCGCAACACAATAAGGTGGCACATGCGTCTGGAGTTTGTTTGCAGTGCCTGGAGGCGCTGACACACCCATTCTTTCTATATCTCTCTATCTGCCTCTTTTTACCTCTTAAATAAATAAATATTAATTTACAAAAAGATATTCTGGACTGGAGAAATGGCTTAGCGGTTAAGACATTTGCCTGCGAAGTCAAAGGATGCCAGTTTGATTCTCCAGGACCCATGTAAGCCAGATGCACAAGGGGCACATGCATCTGGAGTTCATTTGCAGTGGTTGGTTAGCGGCCCAGGCATGCCCATTCTCTCTCTGTCTGCCTCTCGTCTCTTTCTTTCTCTCTCTCTCTGCCTGCAAATAAATAATTTAAAAAAATTCTTGGGGGCTGGAGAGATGGCTTAGGGGTTAAGGCACCTGCCTCCTAACCCTAAGAACACTGGTTCCAATCTCCAGCGGTTCCAATCTCCAGGTCCCACGTTTAGCCAGATGCAAAGTGACGCAAGGGCGCAATGCCGCACTTGACCATAAGGGGGCACACACATCTGGATTTCATTCGCAGCAGCTGAGACACTGCTCGCGCACCCATCTCTGTCTTTCTCTCTCTCTCTCTCTCTCTCTCTCTCTCTCTCTGTGTCTCTCTCCAAAAAAATAATAAAAGATTTAAAAAAATATTCTTGAACACCTGTCACTGCTGCACAGTGTGCACTGGTTTCCTTCAATGTATTCTTGAGCATTTTAACACTTTCATTGTGATTGTGAATGAAATTATCTTCATTATTTCAATTTTGTAATGTTCATTTATTAATCCAGAGGAATATAACTTTTTAGGCTTATGGATCTTATGTCCTAAGACCTTGCTGAATTTATTATTAGTCATAGTCCTTAGGTTTTGATATCTAAAAAATAAAACCCATAAAAACCTTAGCAAAGAACATTGTATTGGGATGTTTCACTATTTCACTAGATAAAACAAAGAATATTGACACACACTCACAACTACTATCACGACAATATGGCAAATCGAAATAATTCTTCTGTTACAAAAGATCTAAACCTTCAGTTCCCAATAGAATGTCTATAATAATACTTCTCCTTCTCTGTTCTCTGTCCTTTTTCCCTTTCTTTCT
This sequence comes from Orientallactaga sibirica, assembly GCA_036365145.1. Classification (NCBI taxonomy): domain Eukaryota; kingdom Metazoa; phylum Chordata; class Mammalia; order Rodentia; family Dipodidae; genus Orientallactaga; species Orientallactaga sibirica. The sequence continues at coordinate 3,794,976 of JAEOAD010000463.1, read as the reverse complement.
TCCCTAGTTCTCTCCCTCTTTTTTTCATCCACCCTCCTAGATAATAAACAAGCCAATAAATAGAGGTAAAGTATCTCAGATGACTTCAAGAAAAGGTAAGGAGTTGAAAACAAATATGTGACTTGAAATATTTAGGACAAGATATCCATGAACTTTGACCTCAGTTCCATGCACAAGTCTAGAGAATGTCTCCATTATTTAACGTCACATTAGAGTTGAGGTTTCCATGTTAGATTAAGGCTCAACATAAAGTTTCATGATTTTAATGTTATGAAAATAAAACTATGCACAAAAGTACTATAATTATTCTTAAATTTAAATACCACCAGTTCTTTTATCGCAATGGTTTCCATAGCCACTGATTCATCCACTTAGGAAGAACAGCGGTAGCGCTAATACATACCATGGAGTTAGACATGTAATTGACATGTTCGCATATGACAACTATTTGCCCAGTTTTCACATTGTATTTGGTAGGATAAGTGACCTAGAGATAATTTAGAGGATGCAAGAAACTATGTATAAGTTCCATGTAAATACTACTGTTTTTTCAGAAGGGACTTGAGACTTCACTATTTTGGTATGTGTAGGTTCTGAAACTGATCTCCCAGACAACCTTATACCTTTAATGTTACTCTTTTTAAAAAAGAAATATATTATTTATTTATTTCAGAGAGAGAAAAAGGCAGAGAGAGAGAGAGAGTGGGAGATAATGGGTGTGCCAGGGCCTCCAGCCACTACTAACGGACTCCAGACGCATGCACCACCTTGTGCATCTGGCTTACATGGGTCCTGGGGAATTGAACCAAGGTCCTTTGGCTTTGCAGGCAACCACCTTAACTGCTAAGCCATCTCTTAAGCCCCCATCTCTCTCTCTCTTTTTTTTTTTTTTTAAATATGTTCACTTCTGGTTAGAGAAGCTTCTCTTTTCAGATGGCGATGACCGCTGGGATGACCCAAAAGGCAACATAGTGCTGAGAACAAGGGATGGAGGAGTGCCCAGCACTGAAACATCTCTGTCACACCCTCCAAGACTCAGGGCCCATTGTGGAAGAGGGGGCGGATAGAATGGAAGAGCCAAAGGCAGGGTATGACTTCTTACAATGCAACTGCCCAGACAGAAATTGGCCTCAAAATCCATGACCTTGCAGTGCCTAGCAATACCTTCGCAAGACCCTCATAATAGAAGTAAAAGATGATGACATCAAATTAAAAGAGAGACTAATGGAGAGAGTGAGGGGATATGATGGAGATTGGAGTTCTAAAGGGGAATGGGGGGAAGGGAGGAAAATATTATGTAATTCTTGTATGTAAGTATAGAAGTTGTCAATAAAAAAATAATTATTAAAAAAAACAGTCATATAAGTCAGGTGTGGTGGTGCATGCCTTTAATCTCAGCACTGGGGAGACAGAGGTAGGAGGATCGCTGTGAGTTTGAGGCCCAGCCTGAGTATACATAGTGAATTTCAGGTCAGCCTGAGCTATAGTGAAACCCTACCTCAAACAAACAAACAAACAGTTATATAAGGGCTGGAGAGATGGCTCAGTAGTTAAAGTACTAGCCTGAAAACCTAATGATCCTAGTTCAATTCCCCAGTACCCACCTAAAGCCAGATGTGCAAGGTGGTACATACATCTGGAGTTCATTTGCAGTAGCTAGAGGCCCTGGCACACACACATTCTCTCCTTGCAAATAAATATATTGAAATATATTTAAAAAAATTTAAAAACACAGTCATATGATTCTACTATTTAGTATGTACCCAAAGGATATTGAAAAAATATCTATACTCCCATATTAATGACAACATAATCTAAAATACTGTAATATGATGTTTACTATAAGTAAACAGCCACCAGAATTGTGTAAACCTTTGCTAAGATTTCATGTCTTTTCAGTCTCAAATATTATTTTAAAAAGTAAATAAAATTCACTTTCCAACTTTTGTCCTTCACCGTGATCTTGCCGTGTGGGGAACAAATTGACACTTTAGGATAGGCTATCAGCAGGATGGTGATGACATCAGAACTAATTTCATAATAGTATTAAGATATTAGCAAACATTTTGTTCATCATTTTTCTTCAAATGAACTAGCAAATAACTACTTTCAAATTTTAGGGTTCTGTATATTATTTGAAAGTAACAGTAGTTATAAGCTACAAAAAAACAGCTCTTTGAAGCCTAAATAAGTCTTAAAAGAATAAAGGTAATGGCTATTGTGGTAGTTTGAATATATGTCCCCCAATATATTCAGTGTTTTATTAGTTATGGTTTGCATCTTCAATCACCTTGCTAGAGGCAATGTCACTGAGGGCTGGTCTTAAGGTGTGGGTTTGAGATTCCATTGTAAAGATATGCAAATGTGCCTAGCAGGAGTTCCTGAAGTGTGCTGTGTGACCTTTTGGCTGTAGTTTTGCTCTGTGTGCTGTGGTGGCTGGTTGGCTTTCTCTTTCTCTCTGCTTGGCCCTGTGGAGAGCAGGCCGCTTCTTCTGCCATTATGGAACTTCCCCTGGATCTGTAAGCTTCAATAAATAATATCCCTTCCTCCGTAACTGTGCCTGGTCTGGAAGTTCATCTCAGCGAACCTGAAGCTGTCTGCTATAGTAAAGTGGTACCGAGGAGTGTGGGGTGAGATGAACCTGACCGTGTGGATATTCGTCTTTTGGAACCTTTGTTTTGGAGGAATGGGCATGGACTTGGTGCTTGCAACTGAAGATGCCTTCTGGAGTGGTAAGCCAAGTTTTATGGACTATTCTGATGAGAGTTTGAGAATGCTAAGTGCAGACTGTATTGAACTTCGAGGCTTGGCTTATGAGCTTTCTAAGGGGAAGGAAAGACTGCAGAGGACTTTGTTGGAACTGGGCTACTGGCATAAGGGATGGCTACATTCTGCTATCCAGGCCCAGAAAGTTTGATCAAACTTAAATTTGTAATGGACTGATGTGCTTGGCTAAAGATATCGGACTGAGATTTTAAGATTTTACGTTGGAAAACCTCAAGCAAGTTAAAAGCAGAGGCACTGAGACTGGTTTTAGGTTACTGGAGCTTCTATTGTCAACGCATTAGCAATCTTAAGGAAGGTGGAAGGAAGGTGGCCTGACTTGATTTACATTAAAACAATGGAGAGGATGCCCGAGGAAAGACTGTTAAAAATGCAAATTCTTGGAAAGAGCTGACTGGAGAAGGAACCTGCTTTTCAAGGCTATGATTTATTTTGTCCCTGGATTAAGAATATGGCTGTGTCCTGCACACCTGGTATTAGTTTTGGAAGCATGAAAAATGCATGGAGTGGTCATGAATTGCACACAGTTCCAGGAGCCGCTGCTGAGATGCAGCATGAGGCAGGGCATGAAGTCCCTGAGGAATAGGCTGGAAGAGCCTTTTGGAAGACGGACCGTGGTTTGCATGGAGACCTGAAGATGTTTTGGATATACCAGGACTGTGCAAAAGGGCTACCATGGAGTGCAGTGTTGGCATGGGATGAAAGTTTTCCCTGGAGACTCTGCCCAGCTGGAGGGGCGGAATTGGAAAACCTGGAGACTTGTCAGTTTCTGGTTATATTGAACTTGAACTGTGGAAGTTTGATGACTGTTGATGGTGGTTGAGTTTGCATTGTTTTAGTTTCTCCTTGCCATGCCTTATACCAGTTAAAAAATGTTTTACTCTGTGCCTTTACATGTTGAAAGTATTTAACTTGTTTGATTTTACAGGACTCACTATCTTAAGTTGATCAAGACTGTACAATTTACAGTGTGTGATAGTTATAAATATATTGGGGGCCAGGGGTGGAATGTGGTAGTTTGACTAAATGTCCCCCAATATATTCAGTGTTTTATTAGTTATAGCTTGCATCTTTAATCACCTTGCTAGAGGCAATGTCACTGGGGGCTGGTCTTAAGGTGTGCGTTTGAGATTCCATTGTAAAGATATGCAAATGTGCCTAGCAGGAGTTCCTGAAGTGTGCTGTGTGACCTTTTGGCGGTAGTTTTTGCTCTGTGTGCTGTGGTGGCTGGTTGGCTTTTCTCTCTCTTGCCTGGTCCTGTGGAGAGCAGGCCACTTCTTCTGCCATTATGGAACTTCCCCTAGATCTGTAAGCTTCAATAAATAATATCCCTTCCTCCATAACTGTGCCTGGTCTGGAAGTTCATCTCAGCGAACCTGAAGCTGTCTGCTACAGCTATTATTTAAAATTCTTGTGCTCAGTGGTTAAAAATACTTGCTTATGGCTGGATGGATGGCTTAATGCTTAAAGTGTTTTCCTATAAAGCCAAAGGATCGAGGTTTGATTCCCTAGGACCCACGTTAGCCAGATGCACAAGGGGGTGCATGTGTCTGGAGTTCATTTGCAGTGGCTGGAGGCCCTGGAGCACCCATTCTCTCTCTCTCTCTCTCCCTTTCTCTCTATCAAATAAATAAATAAATAAATATGAAATATTAAAAGTACTTGCTTGTAACTGCTGATCAATCTCCCCAACCCCTCACAGTCATTTTAACTTAAAATTCCCTGTGATCAATGATATGAGCATCTTTGGATTTGCTAGCTTGTCATCTGTACATGTGTTTATAAAGCTTATTTCAGAGCATTTGTTCATTTTGAAATTAAATGATTTTTTCTTCATTCTGAAAAAAATGAAATATTAAAAAAATTGCTTATAAAGCCAAAAAATATTTTTTATTTATTTATTTATTCGAGAGAGAGAGAAAGGCAGAGAGAGAGTGGGGGAGATAATGGGCATGCCAGGCCTCCAGCAACTGCAAACGAACTCCAGATGCATGTGTCCCCTTGTGCATGTGGCTTACGTGGGTCCTGGAGAGTCGAACCAGGATCCTCTGGCTTTACAGGCATATGCCTTAACCACTAAGTCATCTCTCCAGCCCCTAATGTTATTCTTTATTGTCTTTATTGTGATCAAAATCTCTATGGTGATCACTAAAGAAAGCAGTTTTCAAAACCTCGGCATTAGCCATGGACAGAAACAATGTGTGCAGGAATCCTTAGAGCTGACAAGTACTAAAACTACAAACCCATGGCAAGAGATAGGGCCTCGTAGAGCAGCGGGAAGTCATAGATAAGTAGGAGGAGTTCCTTTTGGAGTGCTTGAAAACACTTACAGGCTGGAATAACCAAGTTAATTTAATTTCGCTTGCATTCAATAGCAACAGCACTATTTTAAGCTATTCTACGATCCTCCACCACAAGATGGGCACTCAGTTATTCATGCACAGTTCATTGGTATCTCTATTCAATATGTAAAATTTAGTGTAATTAATGTTTGTTTTTAAGTTTTATTATTTTAGAATATTTTAATATCTTGGATTATTCTTCAAACTTTGGAAAACCAATGTTTGATTAATGGATTTTCTTCGTACTTACTTTTCATGTAATTTTGCAATCAGGGTGTTGTTTAAAGAAAAATTTAACCCATATGGCTTTTATTCATCAACATTTAGAATTGCTAAAGTGCATTATTGTTCATAATAGATGTTTTATGTTCTGCAAGAAACCTTTTGAGCTATTTTAATGATATTTTTATTGTCATTATAAAACACAATTATTACTTTGTGTGCCAGAAGATTACAAAACAATCTGGAAAAAAATGTTCTCCTCAAAATTTGTGTCTTTCCACATCATTCTTGTGTGCAAAGACTGGGGACAGACAGCCATCTTAGGTAGGCAAGAAAAAAAAAAATGGAGCCAGAGTCAGCATGGGCATTTTTGCTCCGTTTCTAGTCATGAACAAAGTCCTTTAAGGCCAGGACTGGACCGAGCACACATGGGCACAGACACTGGGCTTGCTCTATATTCATATATAGTAATTCAAAAGAAATAATTCAGCATACATTTAGTGAGGAAACCTGCAAATTACTGGATAGTTGTGGGGTGGGAAGCAGCTTTATGCATTTAGAAGAGTAACCGACTAAACTGAATATTTTGAGGAAGAATTCTCCTCTAAGCCAGAGAAGCCAGTTAGGACAGAGTCCAGACACCAGGTCCTTGGGAACAAGTTTACAAGTTAGAAAAAGGCATTTGTCTCTTAATCGCTACTTAGCCCTTAGTCTTTGCACAATTCTGCTCTACGATATCCCTACTCCTTCCTGATTGAAGCTTCTCATTGTCTGCACGGTATGAAAAACATAGAAATCTTTTTAAGGTTTCCTTTAAGAACCTATTTCCATGCTTTTTAGTATGAAGTTAGTGAAGTCCAGACTAAGACTAGGTAACAGGCCAGTCTTGGGATATTAAAAGCGGCTCCTGGGATCTAACAACTGAATAGATTGATACATTGCTTTTTGCCCTTCTTTCTTATTGCAGTGAAACTGAACCAAAGTAGTAATTCTTGGAGAGTTTCAAAATGGGAAATGCAGCTCAAACCTGGGTGCCGGCTGCTCTCTGCATGTTAAAAGGTAATTGAGTGGAGTAAGTATGAGCACAATTGGATATGTAGGCTAGAGGCACTAAGTTGTAGGCTCAAAGAGGTCACACTGAAATGAATTTTTTAAAAGGACTATAAAATTGCATCTAAGATAGATGGGGAGCTAAAGCAATATTTAAATGAAATTGTTATGGATATAAGTCACTTTCAAGGCATTATAACTATTTCTAACATAAAATATGTTTTCACTTCATATATAAAACATTGTTATTATTCACATTTTATGACATGTTAACATATTAAAACTTAAATGTTTAATGCATATATTAAAATTTTGTGTCATCATTAACCCAGCTGATGAATTTCTTGAAAGAAAATAATAGGAATGATAGATCAAGAGAGATAATTTTTACAATTAGAATGAAAATATGTAACTTAAACAGTGGTGAGATAAAAAGCTATCTAATTCAAAGTTTCAAACCCTACTTTCTTGTCTTTTTCTCTTTTTTGGGCTCAAGAGAATCCAACTGTCATTTGTTTTCCTATTAAATGACATTTCGAATGCTTTATTATAAACATAAATCACATCTCCTTTCTTGAAGGCAAACAATAAACTAAATTTGAGATCCAGCTCGCATTTCTAAGCCCTTCCCAAGACTAACTAGATGAGCAGTTGCTTTATAGATTGTATCTGAAGGATAAACAAAGAGAGACAGTAGATTGCAGAAAGCATGTCACTTGAAAATGACATCTGCCCTTTAATTCATGAACATCATCCGAAACCCTGTCACTTTGGTTGACATCTGTTACACATCCTGATGCATGAACTTGTAAGAAAGACTGATTTCATCTGCAGTTGGCTAGGAAAAAATGAATATGTGTATCCCTGTGTGTTTGTGTCTATGTCTATATACAATATATTTTAAGTAGCTTTGGTTTATCTATAGATACAACTTCACGTTTATTAGTTTTTCAAAATGACAAAAGGTGCTATTGACAACACATTGATACACTAATGTAATGGATGGTCCAAGAAACATTGAAAGCTTTTCATACCAGAGAGCTTCCCTTGAGATGCTCAGAATTTCCATCACTAAACACACCTGCTGTGAATTCAAACATCTCACAAAGATATTTGTAAGATATTCACAAGTTCCTGAGATAAGTACCTCATGAATACATTGCATATTTTAGGAGTAATTACACTTATAAGAAAAAGTATCTTTTGGGCTGCAGAGATGGCTTAGCAGCTAAGGCACCTGCCTGCTAAGCCTAAGAACGCTGGTTCCAATGTCCAGCAGTTCCAATCTCCAGGTCCCACGTTTAGCCAGATGCAAAGTGAGGTAAGGGCACAATGCTGCACTTGCCCACAAGGGGGCGCACGCATCTGGATTTCGTTCACAGCAGCTGAGAGACTGCTGGCGCACCCATTTCTGTCTCCCTCTCTGTCTCTCTCTCTGTCTGTCTCTCTCCAAAAATAAATAAAAAAATAATTAAAAAAAATTTTAAAAGCATCTTTTGAAAAAGAAATAAGAATGACAGCATAATGAGTCAATGGTTAGATGAGACCAAGAGCCTTCTGTATCTTGCTACTCAAAAGTGTGATTGGGTCACCTACACTATCAGCATCCCTTGAGATGCTTATAGAAATGCAAGTTTTCTGGTTTCACCCTACAGCTAGGTAAGGAGGATGCTGTGGGTTGGAAACCTGAATTGGAACAAAAAATTGTGGGGACTTGACACCTGCTCATGTCTGCTACACACTGGTCTAAAATCTGAGACTCACTAAGCACAAAAATGGAAGAATGAATGAGCAGAGCTGGAAGATGGATGTCATGTAGCCCTTGTGCTTATTTGTGAAAGGAGAGAAAGAGAAACTGAAAGAAAGAGAGACTATGGGGATACCATACTCTCACTGCTGCAAACAAAATGCAGATGCATGTGCCACTTTCTGCGTCTGGTTTTATGTGGGTATTGGGGAATTAAACCTGAGCTGGCATGCTTTATAAGCAAGTGCCTTTAACTGCTGAACCATCTCTCCAGCCCCAACCTTATGTTTATTTCATGCATGTATTTAATGTCATTCATGATTTCAACTGCAGTAAGCCTCCTGAAATAATGCAAAGACAAGCTTAAGCATATTATACTTTAAATATATTATACTTCAAATATACTTCTAAATATACCACGATGATATTAGTGGCTTAAAAATATTCCCTGCAGAATAGATCCTTAAATAGACTTCAACTGTGTATAGAATTTCTAAAGTATGGGAGGGTTCCTTAGGGAAATTACAATTGTAAAGTATTTTATATCTAAAGCTAGTATTTTTATAGTTCAAGCTATTTCATAGTCTTTGAAGGTGAATGGTACTTAAGACCGAACAAAACAAAAACAACAAAACTGTTGTATGAAGTCAGAGTTTTCAGGGACTTGTGAGATCACAAATTATTTTCAGCTTGTATACTATAATTATAGCTGTCCTCACTAAAAATGTACTGTCTTAGGAATAAAGGAACATACCTCTTAAATGATAGGACTTTTGAGTTAGCCAGAGGAGGACACGCTGGGCTGAGGACAGACCGCTGAGTTCAGGACATGAGCTGTAGGAAGCACCATGTTATGTGCATCCGACACGGGTTGTGACCACAGAGGTTCAGACCAGTGTGTTCAGTGGCTCTGTGACAACTTGGAAGCATCGTTGCTTCATAAAAAATATAAGATTTTTTTTTTAAAAATGGGTTTATTTAAATCAAGATAAAGAATCAAAGTAGATTGACGTTAATTACAAAAGCAAATTGCATAATCTACAGAAAAAGTGAGGAATAGTGGTAAATAAAGAACTAAATAGATACCACTATATTCCCTGCTCAGTAAAAGGCAGTGACACAGGATAACCACACATGTGCATTTTCTCAGAGATCTTGATTCTTGCTAGAAATATGAAGAAAAACTGAATATGAATATATATATATATGGTTTACCAAATGCTCAGTTCTTCCCCATTAGTTATTTCTAGTTTCTCATCATTGAAAACAATACCCTGGTGATGCATTCTGTCTGATCTCTCTCTTTCTCTTTCTCTCTGTGTATCTCTGTATCAAGATAGGGTCTCGCTCTAGCCCAGGCTGATGTAGAATTCACTATGTAAACAAAGGTTGGCCTCAAACTCATAGCGATCCTCCTACCTCTGTCTCTCAAGTGCTGAGATTAAAGGTGTGCACCACCATGCCTGGAAATTTTTTAAAATTTACACTCTTCCTCTTATAAAAAGCTTTTAAGAGGATAAAGAAGGGGTATCACTAAACACCTACCTATCCTTTCCCTGAACTTATTCAGGTGGGGGATACGGAGTGTGTCTGTGTTGAGTCCTTATTAGATTTAGTTCATTGCTCAAATCCACAGAGAAATCGTCAAAGCCTAATTGTGCCATCAATCGGATTCACTGCTGTACCCTGCTTTGTGACACCTGGACGTTTGTACATGAGCCCTATTCCCATGGACAATTTTTATGAGATGTTAGAAGCAAGATCATTTCAGAAACCATATTTTGGGATGGACTCGAAAGACAATGTGGTGCATAGACTCTACCAAAGTGTCCCTGCTAAGATTCCATATGTGTGGTTTTGATGCCCTTGTGTTCTGCAATATGGTGCATTAAATTTAATAGAGCTTATGGGGAAAACAGGGTTGTGGCAGACCACAGAAATCCCATGGATTGTTTTCTAAATCAGAGCATTGACAACAAAAGCAAAAAAGAGCTATTTCTATAAAAGTGCAACATGGAGGATGTCTTTTCACACAAATCAATCCTTTACAACATAGACCTATGGAAACTTATTTTTCTTTAGGGGTGTAAGTTCTTAAGGGTCTTGAATTTTTTTTTTACACTTTTATTTATGTATTTACTTGAGAGAGAGATAGAGAAAGAGCCAGACACAGAGAGAGAATGGGTGCGACAGGGTCTCCAGCCATTGCAAATGAACTCCAGATGCATGCGCTACCTTGTGCATCTGGCTTATGTGGGTCCTGGGGAATCTAGCCTTGAACTTGGGTCCTTAGGCTTCACAGGTAAGCTCTTAACTGCTAAGCCTTCTTTCCAGCCCGGGGTCTTGAATTTTAATAGTAAACAATAATCTTGTATCTAAGTCTATAGCCTTCTTTATTAACCAGTTATTTCAATATGGGAAAAGAAATTCTTTTAGCAGAACTATCACCCCTACTTGACGCTTTCCCATATAGATCAACATAATGGTTATAGTACTTTCTAAGGGGTTTAGAAGACATTAGTTGAGCTACTGTGTGCAATTATTTTCTTTGTTTTTAGCTCATTTTGTTAATCTTTCTGTCTCTTTCCCTTGCTCCTTCTCTCCCTTTCTTCCTGTGTGTGTAGTACTGGGGACCTTGGGCGTATTAGGCAAGCACTTTTCCACTGAGCTGTATCTCCAACTGGGACTTTGTCTTTAATTATGGGAAATCTTTCCCTAACTGATTCAAACCATTAACAAGAAATGAACAGTCTGGCCCTTCCCATGTTGTAACAATTTAAATTGTGTGTTTCAGATAGAGTATGTGATCATCTATATTGGAGAAGCATGCATCCTAGTAGACAGACCGTACCTTATTGAAACACTCAAGTGGTATCCACAGTAACGTCTCGTCTGAAGCTACATTAATACTGCTTCATCAAAGATCTAAATCTTCATAGTAACTCAGAGAAACTAATTAACTTCAAATCAGGAAGTTCAGGGTTTGAAGCACTAAGTTCACATCATATTATATTTTGTGACAAAGCTATAGTAAAATGTCATTTGTTATAGCAATTAATAGATTGTGTACCTTGGTTTCTTCATTTAAACACTTGTGAACATTTGAATAATTTTAGAACAGTACACCATAGCAGACATCATAGAATACAGACTGTTTTTCAAAGAACTCAATAAAAGGTTTTGAAGACACTGTGCAGCAGGGTCCCACCAGTTACACCAACTGATCCCTTATCACCTTACACCACTAAAAGCTTTGGAAGCCTGTATTAATAAGTTCTTAATGCCCAGACATAACCCCAAGATTTGTGGCTTGATCTCCTTGTTCCAGTAACCCTGTCACAACTAGCCTACACTATTTTTTAGACACATTTTCTTTAGGGCACACTTAAGGATGACAATGGCTGTGGGGTATGGTATTTTTTCACAATTCCCAAGCATTCAATTCTCTACCTGTTTTCTTTACCCAACATTTAATTTCCATCTTTTGGAAACTGATTATATATTTCAACTCTTAGCTTCTTCTTTGAGATTAGCCCTCTTCTTGCAACGCTTTCTTCTACATGGCTATAGGACTAAGCAGCGTGTACGTACGCGAATCATGCCATGCTTTATATGCAGAGGATTGCATTACAATAGCATATACAGTAGGTATATCATATACAGTAGGTATAGCATACACAGTAGGTATATCATATACAGTAGGTATAGCATATACAGTATGCCATATATTATCCATGGTAATGTGTTCCAAGACCTGCAGGTTTTTTTTTTAATTGTACAAAATGAGAATTGAGAGATGTTATCATATTGTTTTCCTTTATTGTAAAGAGAATTTTAATTTAAGCACCTAAAAGCCTCTTGTACTATTTTCTGTGAATAAATCATGCACATCTTTGTCCATTTTTAATTACCCTATTGATACTTTTATATTAGAGTTAGCTCTAAAATAACTAAAAATAAAATATATTGTACTTTTGAAGAACAATTACACATTGATTTCTTTTCTCACACGACTATAACTAACTACCTGAAAAGATGCAAGTTAAAGGAAATGTTTATTTTGGCCCACAGATTAAGTGTTCAGATCCACATGACAGGGAAGGCATGGAAGCCAAATGGGCCCACACTGTGGGTGAAGTAGCAGGAAGCTGATTGCTCACATCTCTGAGACCAGGATACAGACAAGAGGGCTGCAAAACTCATGTGTTGAAAGGCTCGGTCCTCAATGCAGCAATTTTCAGATCATGACAGCTTTAATCTCATCGATGAACAAAGGAGTTATGACGTAATGGGATACTAGAAGGTAGTGAAAACTTTGGGAGCTAGGGCTTATTTGAACAATGTAGGTCCCGGGGGCTTATCATTTTCCTTGCGTACTTCACTCTCCTTCATGGTCTCCCCATGGTGAGAAGCTCTGCTCAACCACATGCTCCTCAGAAACAATAGCAAATTGGCCTTTGACCCAAATCTCTGAAGCTGTGTCACAAGGTAAATATTTCCTCTCTTTAAGCTGATTTCCACAGATAGTGTGTTGCAGCAATGGAAATTGAGTAATGCTTTGTAATTTCATCATTTTCATATCTTATTTCTGTTGTCATGCTGTGTGCTCTGCACACTTTTTCTGCCTTTCTTCTTAAAAGGTAGATTGAACCATTCTTTTTTGAACAACCATGGCTGTGAGGCAACACATTTCTTTCTAAACATTGTTAGTTGACTCTCCCCAGGCTTTGTGTTGTGTTTTTTTTTTTGTCATTTAGTCAAAATATTTTCTAATGTCTATTCTTTTTTTTTTTTTTTTTCCATGCATTACTTAGAAGTACATTTCTTTATTTCTCAGCAGTTGGGGGTATTTTCTGGTTTTCTTTTTTCTTATTGACTTCTAACTTAATTTCCCTGTGGTCAAAGAATATACTTTGAATGTCTTAAAACCTTTGAAATGTGTTGAGGTCGGCTTTATGATTGAGCATGTGGTCCATCTTGGCAAATGTCCCATATGTACTCGGCTGTCATTGGATGAACTGTTCTGATGCCAATTAGATCCTGTGGTTAAGTGGTTTGTGGAGGACATACTCAATTATCCTTGTCTCCTGATAATCAAACCCTCATGTAGTTCCCTTCCCCTGAATATTGGAGGATCCAAGGACTCACTTCTTATGAACAGAATATTATCATGTTACATGAAATTTCCCCATTAGTTGTGTTAGTATGCTCTTTTTTTCTTTTTTTTTCTTTCTTTTTTTTTTTTTTTTTTTTTTTGGTTTTGAAGAAGGAAGCAGATCTGTTGAGGAGGCCCCTGGGACAAGTAACTGAGGCTAATAGCCATCTATAGAGGCACTTACATTCACCATGAAAGCAAGAAAGTGGGGATTATGGCCCAATAGCCTGCAAGGAAAAGAACTTTGCAAAAACATTATCTTGGCAGTGAATCCTTACTTATAGAAGCCCTGAGATAAGACTGCAGCTCTGTGCTCTACCTTAAATGCAGCTCTGACATGAGACCCTGAGGTAGAGGGAGGGGCTTGGTCAAGCAGTGCCAAGACTCTGACCTGAGAGAAAACAGGAGGTGATGAATCGTGTGTCTGAAGTCACTAAATCCTTATCAACTTATTTTTCAACAGTAGATAACTAACACAAACATTGTTCACAACTTTTATCCCTGTACTAGAATATGTGTCTTTTTTTTTTTTTTTTTGTATTAAAAGGGAGGAAGGGATAGGGGCTCTTGAAATGACTTCCAAATTTGGAGATTTCTCTCCTTTTATTACTACTTTTTGGCTCATGCATTTTGAAGTTTCATTTTCAATTGCATAAGCATTTAGAATTTTTGTGTCTTCCTGGTTGAGTTTCTTCCCCTCTTATTGCGAAGCATCCTTCTTCCACGGGTCTAACTTTGTATCTCTGCAGAAGCTGACTTATTTTTTCTTCAACTGATTTTCAGCAATTTTAAGCAATAATGATGAGGTTGTGATTTTCTTCCAGCTGCTTGTTATGCTTTAGTTATCCGGAATCTGCAGCCTGGTTATCTTTTTCTCAACTGTAGAATAAGATGAGTCATTTACTCTCAAAGGGTTGTTTCTATCCCCTTTGCCCTTCTACTTAATCTCATTAATACATATGTTATCTTAAAATATTCATTAAAAAGGCTTTTGTAGATTTTTTTTGAAAAATTTTAAGTATCAGTTTGAATATTTTTGTCCGTTTTCCAGTTCCTACTACTTATGCCCTTAAATGTGTGCAATAAGTTATTGGATTTTTAATTCCATCTAATTCTGCAGATATTTAATGATAACCTAATCTGTATTATTACTATTTTGTTTCATAGCCATAAAAACTAAAAACAAAACAAACTAAATATCCAGGCAAATAATTCTGCTTTTATACTGTTTACATTCTGTGCTAGGGAATCATGAAATTTAAAAATAATTAATGTGGGCTAGGAAAATTGTTCAGTGGTTAAAAGCTCTTGCTGATTAAGTATGAAACTTGGTAACAAGAAACCACCAAGTTTTACCCCAGAAAAGTTGGGAGTGGCCATATTTGTCCGTAACCCCAGACCACTGGTGGGATGGGGAAGGGCAGAGACTAGAGAATTGTTGGTTTTACTAAGGGTCAGTAGCTCCAGCTTGAGGGAGAGATCTTACCTCAAGGTAAAAATTACATGGATGAGTAGATAAATAGACATCTGATGTCCTCAAGCCTCTGAACACACATCCTTGGGAGCATGCATCTGTACACACACACACACACACACACACACACACACGTCTATCTGCACACACGCATGTTCATACAATACATACCACACACCATACCACACACATACTGTGCACACACAAACACACACTCACACACAAATCAATTAATGGTGGCATCATTAAGGACATCATATGCTGTCATACATGACAGAGAAAAGCAGAGAAAATGTGGTAGGAGTAGGTAATATTGCAATTTTAAATATGTTGAAGGGTAGCTGAAAAGGTGACTTTTGACCTGTCTTAAGTTATTTTTTTTAATTTATCATTTATTTAGGAGAGAGATAGAGGGACAGAAAGGGAAATGGGGGGGGGAGATTGAGGACTCCTCTCACTGTAAATAAACTGCAGGTGCATGTGCCACTTTATGCACGTGGCTTTACGTGGGTCCTGGGGAATTGAACCCAGGTATCAGGCTTTGCAAACAAGCAAGCTCCTTTAGCCACTGAGCCATCTCTCTAGCCCCCGGTCTTAAGATTTAATAAACACATAGAATCTAGCCTTACACATTTCTAGAGAAGTGCTACTGAAGACATCCACAACTGAAGCAATTCTGGACTTGGATGGAGTCGTAAGCATGGATGCTTACGTGTGGTGCAAAGTGACGGAAATTAAGTTAAGAGATCAAAGAGAAAACTATGGAGCAGGGTAGGAACGAGAAGCATGCTGACACAAGATTTGGGAGCTGGCCACGGTTAGGCATGTGCCTGTCATTCCAGCATTTGCCAGGCTGAGGCAGGAGGATCATGAGGTCAGGGCCAGCATGGGTGTGATAGCTTGAATTAGCAGCGGTGTCCCTGATAGCTTCACGTGTTGGAATGCCTAATCCTTTATTGGTGGTACTGCATGAGAAAGTTGTGGGACCTTTGGGAAGTGGAATCTTGCTGGGAAAAAACAACACAAAAATGTGTCATTGGGGGGCCACATGTTACAGTCCTGCCCCCACTTGCTGAAGGCAGCTCACTCTACATCCTCTGAGCTGATGTGCAGATGTGATATCCAGCGGTCTGCTTCTACCGTGATGAAACTTTCGCCCCAAATACTGAGCCAAAAATAACCCTTTTCCCTCCTCCCATAGCTGCTTCCAGTGTGATGCTCCGTCCTCAAAACGAGAAGGTGACTGATACAATGGGCTACACAAATGACTTCCAGGGCAGCTTGAATATATAGTAAGACCTTGTCACAAAACAAAACAAGAAAAAACAGAGTTTATAAGGCCTTCCTAGTCTTGTTAAAGACTGGTTTTTATTTATTTATTTATTTATTTATTTATTTATTTATTTATTTATTTATTTAGCAGGGCCTCACTCTAGCCATCCACCTATATTAGCCTCCTTAGTGCTGCTATCAAAAGTGTGTGCCACCATACCCAGAAAAGTTACGTGACATGAATTGTCTTAAACTTTAGCAGAATGATCTTGGCCATTAGGCTGTGACTAGTTCTCCACTGGAGAGGGTGGACGTGGCAACTCCAATTCTGGGGGTAATTTTAACTGTCACCCATCATGGGCCATGACATTTTGGACAAGCATGGCACAGTGGTTACAAGTTATGGTGAGAACTTGCTTGGTTTTTGGTCTGATTTAAACATAGAGTGGATAATATGTGATTTAATTGCATTTCTTTCTTTGTGAGATCATTTATATTTCTCAATTTTCAACTCCAACTTTAGTTGCACTGCATAAGTTATTTTATAGTATGGAGCATATAAAATTTTATTTGTGGTTTTATATGACAAAACATAAGAATCTAAAAATTCCTAAAATCCTTGTTTATTTCTAAGTGGACTAGATATTCTATCTTGCCACATAAGCTTGTTTTAATAAAATTACATGTGGTTAACAAATTAACATTGTCTTTAACAATCTTGTTCTTTTACCAATGTAGACATTTTATTTCAGTTGGGAATTACTCAATTTCTTTGTAACACTTGAATGGGTCCTTGAAAAGATATAGCTTTTCTATAGGAAGAATGTTAATTAAAGTACTTATTGAATCAAGTTTTTAAATTTTATTTCTGAATTTCTCTTAATACACATTTAAACTTTGCCTAGGCAAGCTTTCAAAAACAGATCATAGTTTTATACAATAGCTAATTATGACTTTATAGACAATACATTCTCAAAATTCTTGCAAATTTTTTAAATAATATAAGATAAACTCAAATCTGGTTTGGATTTTTAAATATTTTGCATGCACTAGGTGTGACATGAAGTGTATGTGTTTGCGAAAAGATGTGTGTGAGATGTATATACACGTGTGCAGACACCAGAGGAGAACACTGAGTGCCTTCCTCTTTTTCTGCATGCACATGGGTCCTGGAAATAGAGTCTCTCTCTGAACCTGGAGCTCTGTTCTTAGAGAGGCGGGCTGCTCAGCGAGCACCCATGACACTCATCCATTCTCTTCACAACTCTGGGGTCCCAGGTGTGCATGGCTGTTTATGTGCGTGCTAGAAATCAAGTCAATTCCCCTCTGTTCCTTGTTTGGCAAGAAGTACTCTGATCCACCAAGCCATTTCTCCAGCCCACTTATTTATCATTTCAAACAAATTCTAAGCGCATGCAGCATGCAAATAGCCTTGTTTCATAACATTTTTATTTATTTATTATAGTCACATTATAGATATATGTTCTAAATAAATCGCATAGATATATGAGATGGCTACTTAAGATTAATTCATATACTTACTTGTTATTTTTTTCTTACTACATTTGTAGATTTCATCTCTTATTTCCAACATTGGCTTTGCGTACTTGTGTGTGGTCTGAATGCGTCGATGCTCATCTGAGTATGAAGATGTTCAGGACCAAGCACAAACTAGGATTTCTTTCCTTGAGGAAGCATGCTTCTCTTTGTGAAAGCAATTCTCTCAGTGGCCTGACATTAGACTGGTTGACAAGTGAGCACCAGGGGTCCTACTGTCTGCCTCTCCCATGCTGGGCTCACAGGCATGCGCATCATCCCTCAAAGTACTTACTATCTGTCTGAGCTATGTATATGTATATGTATATGTATATGTATATGTATATGTATATGTATATGTATATGTATATGTATATGTATATGTATATGAATGGAACCAATTTAAACAATTCCCTTTAATATTTCTTTCTAACTTCATAGTTTGGGGAGTCTGCCACCACTTTATACATCATTCTTTTACATTTGGGGATTTTCATTGATTTGTCCTCATATTAGTAATTCAAGACACTCTGATGTTCATTTTATCATTTAGCTCAGTTATGCACTTATTCTGATATTTTGTTTCAGTAATGTCATTTGTTACTTTACTTTCTCTTCTCAGTCTCTGGGATTGTCTAAGTTTATCTTTCCTATTTGTATTCCATTCCCTAACTTTTGGATCCCATGGCCTTTTTCTCTTGTGTGTGTGTGTGTGTGTGTATATATATATATATATATATATATATATATATATATATATATATATTTGTTTTTGTGTTTTTGTTTGGTTGTTTTGTTTTTCGAGGTATGCTTTCACTCTGGCCCCAGGCTGACCTGGAATTCACTATGTAGTCTCAGGGTGGCCTTCAACTCACAGCAGTCCTCCTACCTCTGCCTCCCAATTGCTGGGATTAAAGGCATGTGCCACCACACCCAGAATATATTTTTGATTCTATTTTATTTTACCTATTCCACTCCAACATTTTTCTGCATAATAGTTCCTGGATGACAAAATATTTATCTATTTATGTGAACACATACATATATATATTCACTATATATGTTCACATATATGATAAATATATAATATATAAATAATATATAATTATATAATAATATATAAATAATAACTATAAATAATTACATTATATATATTATATTATATTGGTAGATAGATCTAGTTTTCTTTCCATATATATATATATATATATATATATATATATATATATATATATATATGAAGCATTAGTCACTGATTCTTTCTAGGTCTGCTGGCTTCTCACTCTGGCCATGAATTTGATTTTAAGGTGAATACTCGTGACAGTAATGTCTTGAGGGCACAATAAATGGCAATTTGGATATGTTCTTTCCCAATATTTTTTTCTTGAGTAACAACCAAAACAGAACAGACTTCTAGATATGGCAATGAAGGGAGAAGGTGCCTTCTGGAACTTTGGAAGTAAAACCTCCATGGTTCTTCTACCTCACTGGAGTCAAGTACAGAAACTTGGCTAACCCCCTCATGTATATCTCACTGATAACAATATCTATTAATTTATATAATTAGCCCACTCTTCTCTGTATGCTTTTCATTTCTTCATTGTTCTATTAACTTTGGAGAGACTCTGAGGTGCACAGGTTCAATTTCTGGAAATAAAGCCATGATGGGTCCAAATGCTCATGGCCCTCTGTGTCCAGACCGCCCTATCCCAGGATGCGCTCTTCATATGACCAGGTCTCCACCGTTCAGAAGTTTTGTCCTTTGTGATGAACATCCATGGTCTGCCTGGACAAGAAAGGCTGGATGGAATTAGGAACCATGACATTTATGCTCAAGGCCTTTCAGGCCCAAATGACTTCTCAGGAATGTGTGGACAACTCCTCTGTGGAATGTGGAGGTACTATGAGTGTGACAGGCATTAAATGTCTTGGCAAAGTTTCCAACAAACACTCCATTCAATGGTATTTCTTCTCTTGAACTTGCTTATGTTTTCTCCCTAAAGGTAATGGCCTCCAGATCTCTGCAGCTGATGCTGTTATTATTTTTTAATATATATATATATATATATATATTTTTTATTTATATTATTCTGATTTTACATTCATGGTATTGGCTCCATTGTCCTCCTCCCTGTCCTCCCTCATCAATGGGGAATGTGGGTCATGCATTGTGGGGGTAGTCAAGAGTTCTGGTGGGTAGGCCCCAGTCTCTGTTGATGCTGTCATTTTGTCTTCTGTTTTCATGGTGAGCATTGTTCTGGAGTAGTGACCAGCAGAGGAAAAAGAAGCATCCAGCTCATAGGTACAATTCGAAGTCCTGACTCCTCTGGAAGGTGAGTTCCACAGCAGTTTTCCTTATCAGTGCAACTGTGCATTTTGGATTTCCGTAAAGATACTGCAGTTAAGCTAAGGGTGTTATTTTCTGTTTAGATTTATTTCTTTTCTTTGTTATTTATTTAAGAAAGTGACAGGGAGAAAGATGCAGAGAGAGAGAGAAAGAGAAAGGAAGTGAATTTTATTTTAATTTTGTCTACTTGCATCTTAGCTAATTATTAGGCTTTGACCTAGAAGTTTTTCACTTTCCTCATTACCTCCATTAATAATAGGGATTAGGAATGTTGGCTATGCATAGGCATATGACCATTTCTTATATTTTAGTGGATATTTTTTCTACTTTCTGATTTTTATGTACATATAAGCTTGTTTGTATTTCTATAGCACAGCTTCATTCATTCATTCATTCATTACCTAGCAGTGAACCTATGTGTGCATTTCAGACAAGGCTTCTAGCACTAAGCCTTATGGGGTCTGTATATTTTTTTATAGTATAATTTCACATATATTTAAAGCAACATGAAAGGTTGTGCTTGTATAACATATACATAGCAAACACATATAACATAAAAAAATATGTACATCAAACACTTCTGATGTAGTTACCATCTTTTTTTTCTTTTTATTTTTCAGTGACAACATCCATACTAACAGGCAATAAACCATGATATTTCCCTTGCCTCCCCCATTCCCCTTCAGAACTCCACTCTCCATCATATCCCCTCTGTCTCTCCATTACTTTCATTTTTAATTTGATGTCATCATCTTTTTCTCTTATTATGAGGGTCTTGTGAAGGTATTAATAAGCACCATAAGGCCATGGATATCGAGGCAATTTCTATCTGGACAGTTGCATTATAAGGAGTCGTACCCTTCCTTTGGAGATGTTTCAGTGCTGGACACTCCTCCGTCCCTTCTTCTCAGCACTATGTTGCCTTTTGGGTCATCCTAGTGGTCATCGCCATCTGAAAAGAGAATTAAGTGTAGTGCTTTCAAGGCAGTTTGGTGAGCAGAATATATGCATTTAGCTTCTTTAACCCTAAGAAACTCCCCTCCTAGAAGTGGAAGTTCTTTGAGAAAAGGTTTTTCAGTACCGGAATATATGCATTTAGCCAGACTTGAGCAGGCTTTATATCCCTAAGGCTCATCTCCCCTGCCATAGGACTTTTGATTAGGTTTTTCAGTACCAGGCATAGGAGCATTAATGTGAATATGAACATTAGTTGGCTGGTCTACAGGGAGTTTTCTGCTCAGTGCTTTCAAGGCAGTTTGGTGAGCAGAATATATGCATTTAGCCAGACAAGAGCAGGCTTTATATCCCTAAGGCTCAATGAACTCCCACTGGGGGCTGCCATAGACTTTTGATTAGGTTTTTGCAGTACTCTGTGTGCTGGCATGTATTCCCTCCCATAGAGAGGGCCTTCAGTCCAATTATGGAGCAGTTGGTTTCCCCAAGAGCAGACATGCCATTGTTCTACTCGTTCGGTCATTGGGCCTGTCTGGCCAAATTGAGGTTTCCGTGTCCACTGTTTTCACCGCTGATGACTTCTGTCTCCCATACGGCTGCATGCAGTGCAGCCTGTTCCAGCTTTCAGTTGGCTGGTCTACAGGGAGAAGGTTTTCTGCTCAGAACCAGTTTGCTTTCTCAGTGACCTTGCCGCTCAGGCAAGTGAGGTCTTCAGCAATAGGGTCTTACCATCTGTTTCTCAAGGGCCTTGGCAATAACCTGTAATGTTTTGGGGGCAACAGGGACCTCCTTGGCCAAGAACTCACTGGAAGGTATCCCATCCCAGGCACTGAAAATTTGCTAGTAACAATCTGTGGTAGTTTGAATATATGGCCCCCAATATATTCAATGTTTTATTACTTTATATTTGCATCTGCAATCACCTTGCTAGAGGCAATGTCACTGGGGGCTGGTCTTAAGGTGTTAATGGTGGATTTGAGATTCCATTGTAAAGATATGCAAATGTGCCTAGCAGGAGTTCCTGAAGTGTGCTGTGTGACCTTTTGGCTGTAGTTTTGCTCTGTGTGCTGTGGTGGCTGGTTGGTTTCTCTCTCTCTGCTTGGCCCTGTGGAGAGCAGGCCGCTTCTCTTGCCATTATGGAACTTCCCCTGGATCTGTAAGCTTCAATAAATAATATCCCTTCCTCCATAACTGTGCCTGGTCTGGAAGTTCATCTCAGCGAACCTGAAGCTGTCTGCTACACAATCTATAGCTTCTGCATGGGCCATTATTCAAAAAATTAGGTTTACATAACTCTTGGTTTTTCTAGGTAAGGACTCACTCTCATTCTAGCTTAGGCTGACCTGGAATTCACTCTGTATTCTCAGGGTGGCCTTGAATTTACAGCAGTCCTCCTACCTCTGCCTCCCAATTGTTGTAATTAAAGGTGTGTGCCACCATGCCTGGCTGGGTTTGTGTATTTTAATAAGATACTATATGTTAACATATTTCATTAGGTATTAGGAAGGGCAATTTTAAGTTGTCAGTTGTCATAATACATTGAAATTCTCATTGATTTTTTCCTTCCTCCTTTCGATGAATTATTATTTTCTAGTCTTTTTCATAATAAATAAGTGTCTTATACTGTTTTATTTATATTTATCTCCATAACTGCATTTGTGTTTTCAGTGAAAATCTTGAGTGAAGCTCTATTCCGATGAAGATTCCTTCAATTAAAGGTAATTACCTGGATTTGTTATTTCTTACCTTGGCCATCCCTCTAACTGAAAGTAAGAACGTTCACCAATCTACATTCTCTCTTTGGTAACATCACTTCTATAAATTTGACCACCACATTTAATCCAAGGCAAAAATATAGACATTTTCCAAACATCTTCCTGTTTCACTAGTTCGATACTGAGGCTTGGTTTAAGTCTCTGCTTTTTCTTTCTTTCATGAGCATAGTTCCCCATCCTTATCCATATGCTTCTTCAGCTGCAGTCTGATCACTCCCAAGCATAGCAGGCCGAATTGTCCTTTACATCTCTGTTAAGACTTTCGTGCTTCTGTTCTCTAAATTCCAATCTGCCCCGACTCCTTGGAGCTGTAGGTAGCATAGGGCCTTGCCTACACTGGACGAGTGCTTTGCTGTGGAGCGGTTGCATAGCCTCTTGTTTCTTTTCTTAACCCTTACGAACTCACTGCTTCTTTTCCTATGAAGACTGATGTTCTCGCCTTCCTGGCTGCACTCCAGTGCACTTGGGCTCATCACTAAAATAAGATTAATTAGTATTCTGTGACTGAACTCAGAACATTGTGTTTGTATGTCCCGCTGTGTTCGTATAGAATTTTGCACGTATGTATCACATCTCATCTTAAGAGCTTTTCTTACTTTCCCTGGCTCCAACGTTCTTTTTTCTTCAGCTAGAATTTGACATTCTTGAGGGCTGGGGTCTTCCTCCTGTGTTGCTGACAATTAATATACTGCTCAAAACATTGTGGACACAACATGAATGCAATTTTTTTCAATGGATAAAAATATAAATGATCGGCTGCTTCTGGGCCAGGATAAATCCATCATTAGTTTAGAAAAATGCCAAAAGTATATCCCTTAGGTAGTAGGAAAACACATTTATTTTTCTATATAAAGGAAAAATGAAATTTTGTGGAGAATATTAAATATGTTGTTCCACTGAGGTATTTATGATGTTTCTGAATTGAATTGGAATTCCTCCCTCAATATAAATCCTAGACCCAAGTCAAGTGTTCTTAGGGGATGGATACTCGAAAAGGAAACAAAAAGCAAACCAAACATTAGGTTTTAGTCAAAGAATTTAAGTGCTTTTTTAAAACCCACCAATATAATCAGATTTATATTTATTTTTACAGAAATGTTTGCTCTGCTAATGCACTCCTAATCAAATAATGGGTGTTGCATGATGGAAACTTCAAATAAAGTTCTTAAGGCTGTCAGAAAGTAAATAAGCTAACTGGAATTATATTTCTTTTTTTTCCCCACTGGACCCCATAAACGCTGGGAATGGGATATGGTGTATTTAGAAAGAGCACACATAGACGTTGACATGCAAGTGTAGTCCAGCACTCAGTACTTTATCCTCTGCCACTCACCCAGGCCCTGATTTCATGCAGCCTTTCTGATGAGACATGTCCATTTCTAATTGTCAAATATTTGACTACCTGTTAAATCCATCTCATTACTTGGATTATTTTTGAAGAATTCCACATTACCTCAAAATACTTGTATAATTCCATTGATGAATATAATTTACTATGTATAAAATGAAGTAGTCTATTTCTTTATGATATTTATTTTTCTGAATGTTCACATGTATTTTATTGATTAGTATGAATATGAAGTAATTCTTAGCTTAGATTCTAGAGTATACAAGTGCACATAGTTTATTGCTAAGTGCAATTTGAGAAATACTCTAAAGTTGATTTTGAAGCCTTTGTTGAAATTTTTAAGAGTTTTTAACCAGCCTGGCATGGTGGCCCATAACTATAATCCCATCTCAGGAAGCTAAGGCAGGAAGATTGGCTCAAATTTTGAGGCCATCCTGGATTATAGAGTAAGTTCTAGGCCAATTGGTACTACAGTCTAAGAGAGAACCTTTCTAAATAATGCATGAAGCCTGGGGTTTTCCAGTCAAACATAAGTGCTGTATCTTTAAGACTTCTGACCAGAGATCATAGAAAATCTACTAAAGTTATAGTTTGGAACACTAAATTTAACATGGCAGACTATAGTCTACAATGAAATATTTATGAGTAAAATATGAGTTAACTTTCAGTTTTGTGGTTGAAAGGTAAGTAGTAATTCTTCCAAGTTTTATGAGACATCATTTTGAAAGACTTGATCAAAATAGTTAGAAAGCACTGGAATGAAATGGCCAAAGTTTAAATGGTCTGTGTTTACTCTTGGTTGAAATCTCTCTCAATGGAAGAATGAGAACAATGGGCCACAAGTTCAGCTTTTCTAAGCTTGAAAATCTGATTTATTTGAACAGTTTTGGTTTGCACATTGTGAGACAGTGAGAAAAATATTCCTGTGTTCTGAGATCATGGGAGCTGGGGAAAGTGGCCACACAAGGAATGCCCAGGGAAGCACATCACAGCACGGAAATGAGAAGACTCTGCCATCCTCTGAAGATCGCTGCCTCTTGCCTAAGACAGAACAAAGGACAAGAAAGCTGTCATGGCACCCAAAGAAACCTAGAGTTCTTATATTAAAAGAGAAAAGAGTGGGGCTGGAGACATTTCTTAGCAGTCAAAGTGCTTACCTGTGAAGCCTAAGAACCCAGGTTCGATTCCCCAGTACCAATGTAAGACAAATGCACAAGATGGAACATGTGTCTGGAGTACGTTTGCAGTGGCTATAGGCCCTGGTTTGCCCATTCTCTCTCTCTCTTTCTCTCTTTCTCTCTCTCTCTCTATCTGCCTCTCTCTCAAATTAAATATTAAAAATGAAATAAGTGGCATGAGGAAAAAAGAAAATATTGAATTTATACTTCTCTTCATTTACATTTATAGACATTACAAGAAATTGTGTTTCTTGGGTAGTCACAACACTCTCTGTAAATGTTGCCTTTAAATAGTGGTAACAAAAGCCAGTGAAAGCATCAACATGCATGTCGTAGTTCTCATAATCGTTACTGTGGTGAACCCGCTAATCATGTCATCCTTACACAGGATCAGACTCACAGTTTCAGTTTATAAAAAGCCTTCAAAGAGAACCAAAGCCTTGAGATGGAGCTTCTCATCCCGGACTACATTTCTAGAAAGCAGAACTAGAAAGAATGGGAAGGTATGCTATTTTTTTTTTCTTTTAAGTAGAAGAAATAAAATATGAGCTTGGGTCTGACTCTGAAACTGCTTCTTCCACACAGGGCAGGCATGAAGGCTCACAAAATTGAAGTGCTATAGATGAGCAGCTGTGGGGCCTAGCTAAAACATTGCTAAAATAGCTCGGGCTTCCTCCAAAGGTGATGATGGTGACCTGGGCATTGTTACCACTGCCTCGGGACCCTGTGGAGATTCCCAGCATCCTCCTTTGTCCCAAGCCTTGGATTCCAGATCTTGATGGAAGTGTTCGGGGACCAGGACTTAGCCATATGCTCATGTGCTGGCTGTTAAAAGGTCAGCAAAGGGTGTTCTGCTCTCTATGGCATGTGTTCCAGTGAGTTGTATAAATAATACACAGAAAAAAGCATTCCTGAAGATAGAATTCCCACCATTATAACCGTTGACCCTATGAGAGAAAAGAGTGGGGCTGGAGACATTTCTTAGCACAAAGTGCATTATAACCCAGGTTGACCCTATCAATGAGACTGGTCATCCTCCTCGGTGATCTGCCTACCGAAGGAAGCTGTTCTTGCCTGCTTTATCTTCTTATGCCTTCATCCTTCCACAGTGGGAAGCCACAGGACTATCGAGCATGGTGGATGTTGTTGCCTCTTTGCTCCACACCTTTTATCTGTCCCTGCCCTTAATCAATATAACATTAAAACCAATTTTCTGGTACGTATGCAAGATTATGATGTGAACAAGGAGGTGTGTGCAACAGTGGGGGACTAATAAGACGTGGCAGCCGTTCTTACCTCAATATTTGGATATTTCTCCTCTGTTTCTCTTATACCCCTAATGCCATGGGATAATGTGGAGACAGACACAGATGTGTGCCCTGTGCATAGTGGGTTTAGGTTTCTATTTGTAGTAAGTAGTTAACTTTCTCTTTGCTGGGGCAAAACATCTGTCCAAAAGCAGCATATGGGAGGCAGGGTTTTGTTCTGGCCTAAAGTCTTTAGGGGAAGCTCCATGATAGCAGAGGAAAGAATGCCACGAGCAGAGGCTAGGTGAATGAGCTGAGCTCTGACAAGGGGGAGCTGCATATAACACCCCTAAGCCAACCCCCAATAACGTACCTCTTTCAGCATGGCGTCACCTCCCAAATTGCCACCCTCTGATGGCCAAGCATTCAGAACACATGAGTTTATAGGGGACATCGAATTTTAACTCCCATACCATTGATTCTCAAGGTTAAAAAACTTGAATCTTTTAAGTGAATAGCTAACAAACCTACCTAGCCTTTGTCCCACGATGAAGGTTTTCATTCTAGTTGAATGGTAAATTTATCCTCCAGTAAAAATGAAATGCTCTTCATAAATTCAGAGTGTTAAAAAGCCAGGCATGGTGGCACCTGCCTTTAATCCCAGAAGTTGGGAGGCAGAGGAAGGAGGATTGCTATGAGTTTGAGGCTATCTTGAGACTACATAGTGAATTCCAGGTCAGCCTGGGCTAATACAGTGCCCTACCTTGAAAAAAAAATCCAAGAGTGTTGTTTAATCTTGAACAAAAGTTATCAGAAATCAAACAGAAACACAAGAGCCTTCTAATATATGACAGACATAGGTCTGTATTTTTAAATATTCTGAGTAACTTTCAAGATGTGAAAATATTTCATCATAATATATCAAAATGATGTATAAGAGATAGTCCCCACTAATTCTGTTTCTCTGGTAAGAGATATCAATAAATTTCTGAAAAGTTGCTCGCCATTTACAGCATCCGACTTTACTTGTAAATACTGGCTCCAGAGTGCAAAGAGGATCCTGACTGTAAAGCATTCCAAGCCACAGTGCAGCGTCCAGCACACAGCTTAGACACTAGAGAGCAACTTAGTTGTGTTAAACATTCCCAAGGTTCCACAGAGGTTGGCATAGGAGACTGTGAAGTTAAAACGCTGCAGCTATGAAGGAGGGAAATTTAAAAAATCCATTTACCACACTCCACTCCACTCTTTCAGCTCTCCATGCCTGCCTGAGATCCATTTTCTGTGGCCCCAACCATGCACGGTGCACCCTTTAAATTCCCCAGGATGTCTGTCTGTCTGTCTTCTCAGTCACCCTTTCTCTGACATCAAACTTAGCTTGGAGTTGTAGCTTAATAGTTTTGCTAATCTATTTCCTATAGATAGAACCTCAGTGGTTTGAAACTTGTTCCCGATACAACAATTTTATTTCAAAATGTTCTAGGATTATTTTCCAAATGTCTCTGAGACATTTTTTTTTGCTTGTTATTCTTCTATAATTGACAACATGTATAGAATTCTTGGCACATAGTAGGGTATGTGTTTGATCTCCTCTCAGTAGCTACAGTGTCTGAAGTCAGAACAATTATTTTTGCTTCTGATGAGAGAGTGATGGTTTTAATTATGGGGTGTTGCTTCTCTAAGTGGCCTTTGAATAAATATTTTTATTATAGTTTGAAATTGATCTTAAAACTATCCTCTTGATGAGTTTTGGAGATGTCTCAATGATTAAACATGCTTTCTTGCAAAGCCTACTGGCCTGGGTTAGGCCAGGTTTGATTCCCCAGTATTCACCTAAAGCCAGATGCACATAGTGGTGCCTGCAGCAGAAGAAACTTTGTGGTGCCCATTCATTCTCATTTCTTTCCCTCCTTCCTCCCTCCCTTCCTTCCTTCCTTCCTTCCTTCCTTCCTTCCTTCCTTCCTTCCTTCCTTCCTTCCTTCCTTCCTTACTTTATTTCTCTTTCTCTCTCTCTCCCCTTACAAATAAAAATACATTTCTAAAAGATTAGCCTTTTTATGAGAAAACATTAGTTTACTCCAATTAGCATAACAATCTGGAACTAACTTAATCAAACTTAAGAGCCTTGAAGTATCAGGGACCAAATTTATATAATCTCATTATTGCTTTGTTTTTCTTAAGTATGCTGACATCTACATCCCTTCTTCTGGGTTGGTATGAGCAACGTGAAGAGCCCTTAGCTTGTACATCTTTCATCTCAGTCTTTTAGCTATTATTTCCAAATTAGCAACTTATCTTCAAGGAAAAGTAGCTTGGAGATTCGGATTTCTCTTTGAATTTTTATAATCTCTTTCAATTTTGGCCAGGTGAGTGCTTGTTGTCTTTGAACATTTCAAATTGTAAACATTTTAAGGAAATATCACAAGCATGGCTTGTGGTTGTTGTTAGAGATAGGTTTGGTCATGTGACTCAGGCTGCCATTGTTGCAAGCAGAAATTGATGACCACAGTATTTCCAGTTCCTATTTCCTGTGTGGAAAACTCTCTAAGGTGGGAAAACTGGGTATCTGTATGTAGAAGAATAAAAATATGTCATCTCTGCCTGCCTACTAAGCCTAAGAACGCTGGTTCCAATGTCCAGCGGTTCTAATCTCCAGGTCCCATGTTTAGCCAGATGCAAAGTGAGGCAAGGGCACAATGCCGCACTTGCCCACAAGGGGGCTCACGCACCTGGATTTCGTTCACAGCAGCTGAGAGACTGCTGGCATGTCCATCTCTGTCTCCCTCTCCCTCTCTATCTCTCTCTGTCTCTCTATCCAAAAATAAATAAAAAAATAATTTAAAAAATTAAATAAAAAAGAAGGAACAGGCAAATTTAACCTACTTTGAAATTCCATCTCACTCTGGACAGAATGGCTATTATTAAGAAATCAGATAGCAATAGATTCTGGTAAGAGTGTAAGGAAAGAGAAACTCTTACTCATTGTTGGTGGTATACAATATGGTGTAGCCATTATGGAAATCTGTGTGGAAGTTTCTCAAAAACCTAAAAGTATAGCATCACTTGACTCAAGTACACCACTCCTGAGCTTATATTCTTAGAAATCTATACTCTGCTACAGAGAAATTGGTTTATTTATGCTTTTTGATGGTCTATTTACAATACCCAGGAAATGAAGATGTGGTACATATACACAGTATTTTAGGCATAAGAAAAAAATGAAATTACGAAATTTGCAGGAAAATAGGTGGAACTGAAAAAGTTCATAGTGAACAAGGTAACATAAGCTCAGAAAGACGTATGTTCTAGAACTGTGCAATAGTGTCAGTAGTTGCTATCGTTTGTTTATTTGAGAGAGAAAGAGACAGAGAGAGACAGAGACAGAGAGAGGCAGAGTCAGAGAGAGAGAGAGAGAGAGAGAGAGAGAGAAGAGTCAAAGAATGGGTGCACCAGGGCCTCTCAGCCGTGAATGAATTCCAGATGTTTGTGCCCCCTTGTGCTCATGTGCGACATTGCACGCTTGAATCACTTTTGAGTTTGGCTAAATGTGGGACCTGGAGAGTTGAACAAGCGTTCTTAGGCTTCACAGACAGGCCCCTTAACCACTAAGCCATCTCTCCAGCCTGAGTTACTACTTAAAATAGAGAATATGCCTCACCAGTAGCTGAGGCAAGTTAATATTTTAGGCAAGTTCTGGAAAGGTCTTATGCTCCTGCTCTTGTGTAGGACACAATCGTCCCAACATATCATGATTTTCACTTACTAGGAAGCCTTATTGTTTTGATGTTTTATGTGTGGTTTCTGAAATGAGAAGTAATTACATCATTGGGCAGTGATTGAACTTAACCTCAGCCTCCTCCTCTCTGAAAATGCAAGCCTCTAAGGAAGTATTTGGTCTTTCTTGCTTGGACAACTTTCTCTCCACACTGCCGAAGGGCCCACCTTCGTTCATCTGATTAGCATACACTCAGGGTTCATTAGTAATATCATTCAGAAAATTCACTGGTGTTTGAAGCTGTGTGTCAAGAACCGGGGGACAATACCAGATATTTATGTTATTATATCACATATAGTTAGTAAAATTTTGTCATAGACTATAGGAGAAAAATTCTTATTTCATGGAAGAACAGTTAGCATAGGAGAAATAAAAGAAAAAAAGCATAAATGTTCAGTATTTGCACAGCATTAGAAATGGGTAGCAAAGGACAGCAGCAAGAAGAAACTTTGCACAAGCCATGACTATTAAGGAGTAAATTTACAGAAGAGTGCCAATAGATTAGAAAATTTACATAAGAGTATCACTGTAGTTACCTTCATGTTTCTGGGACAAAACGCCTTCCTAGCAATAGGCTTTTAAGGAGGTTTGCAGAATCAGGCATGAATTAATTTCTTCCCATGAAGTAGTCTTTAAATCATAACATGTGGGAAACAGTGGCAGAAGTGTGAACTGAGCTCTGTCAAGGGAGAACTCTATAACACCCCCAAACCTGCCCCCAACAACACACCTCCTCCAGCACAGTTCCATTCCCAAAATGTCATTATCTAGGAAACAAGCACTAAGAACAGAGCTTATGGAGGACATCTGATGCAAACCAACACAAGTACTACCATCGAGAAAAAGTGACATTAGCTCTATTTCAGAAAAGCCTCTGCTCATGAGCAGATCAACTCAAGGAATTAGATCCCAGTGTACTGGCAACATACCTGGATGTGTAGTAGAATTCCCACTGGAATTCCTCATCTCATCACGAAGATGTTTATACAGCCTGGAAGAAAAAGATTTAATTTCAAGATGGAATGAGTTTAGTTTGTCAGAATTTCTTTTCTCGTAATAACAGCTGTTCATAGAAATTTGCCTATTTCCCAAGTCCCCTGTGCTGGTCCCCCAGAGAAATTTTCTCAGCAAACTCAGTAAGAATTACATTATGGAAAAATTCACCAATCCTCATTTTATTATTTGCAAATTACAGTTAAGCAATGCCAATATGTTACTATCATTGACCATAAAAGTCCTATGCTGTATATAAAAGATCACGTAGAATATTTTGGAAAAGATTGTGTGGGGAGCTGGGTGACCACATGATGTTCTTGGATTTGACACTGATTTAATTTGTTATTATGTGTACCCACTTAACTGGCAAGTACTCTACTTTTCTCTTTTATCTAGTAAGCAGACTAGGCTTCTGTTTGTTATGTTTAAAATGTAAAGTTTTGTTATTCTATTCCTTTTGACTTCAAGCCATAGGATAGAACTGTATCTACATATAGATACACACTGGTCATCAAACTTTCTTTACACAAATTATTAGAAATTCAAACACATTTAGAACTGAAAATATGTTTCCTTAAAAAAAACCTTAAGAACTGATATTAGAATCTTCACTTTTCAACTTAAATATGGAATAACGAATATTTAATAAATATAAAATCCTACTTATGTACATACTTATTGTCTTACTAAGGGGTAGGATTACCTCTCATTCTCTTTGCTGACCTTTCTGTCTAGCCACTATCATGATCAATTAACTTGGAACACTCAATATTAGCTCTACTTTTTGCATTTGTCATCAAGTCTCCACTGAACTTCTGGAGTATCATTGCAGAAATTCACCAAAGTCATGCATTTACTAACAAAAGTGATGGGGAGCTGGTGTCCTATGGAACAACCTTAAACAATGAGGAAAAGACCAGTAAGATAACTTCCCTCCCTTTCCTCACTCAGTATCATGAGTCTAAGGGTAATTTGGAATAGATTCACTGAGGGTTCCAGTTGGATTGAGTCTATGTTATCTTCAGTACCAATCAGCTCTACAATACACATGAGATGGCTGTCTCTTTCCAGTCTATTTCAGTCCACTTGCTTTTCTCCCCCATGTCCTATAATCACTTCAAAAATAATGAACAATGGCTCAGTAGAGCCTTGATATCTATACACAAACCAAAGCAGAAGAAAACCAGAGGTTCAGGAATTTTTGCAGTACAGGACAGGCAAGATTGTAAGAGCCACAGCCTGGGATGTCATGCCCAGAGGCACTGCCTCCCCCAATAACTGACTGCTGTTCCTACAATGCATAACCTTCAACCCCCTGGGGAATACTAGCAACTCCACTAAGGAGGACCCACAGGGAGGAGGGAAAAGCTGGTACCAACTCATGATGTATCCATACAAAGTATGCTCTTAATAAAAAAAAAAAAAATAGCACTCCAAATATCCAGAAAATCAGACCCTAAAGGGGAGACTCAGATGTCCCACTCAGTAGCTCTATGGTAACTGAGGTAACTATGGCTCTACGGAGGAAACTATGATGGGCTGTGAACCAGGAGGTCATCGCTGCTCAATAGCATGATAATTACAAGGACTCTCCCCAGAGTTGGTTATGGTTGACCTGCCAGCAGAAGCTCACCCATGACTGATTGTGTATTTATTAACTTCTTTAGAAAACTTGAGAAACAAAGCTCACACTTCTTCTCAAATAACCTTCACCTTGAGATGTGTTATAAAAGCTTGAAGTCTACATGTTTAAAAAGGACCCAATTCAGCTATGGGGCAGATAGTGCTCAAAATCAAACATTGGATTTAGTTATAAGGTGTTGTGTGATTTTTCTTGGGTAGACATGAACAATGTCTATTTGCCTAAGACAGAGCATCATGATGGACCAAAGAAACTATTCTAGCTCAGTGAACCAATGTGTTTAATGGGATTACTTATAGGAGCATAGGTGACACAACAAAATGCCCATCCCATCATGGGTGACGGTTCACAAAACTACTTCCCTGGAGTGCCCTGCTCAATTTTCGGCCACTCCACTGCAAAGTCGTCTCTCTTTTAGCAATTGTTCACTAAATTTCTCAGCCCCCTGACCCTTGTAAACTTTGTTAGCTTCCCAAGTCTTCCTTCATCAAGAAGTAATGTTTTAATTTGGAGGAAATAGCTACATAATATAAGGGTACAGCACAAATAAGCAAATGAAGTGCCTTGATTATGATCCTTTAGGAATGTTCTAGGAGAAGAAATAACATCTGACACCTAGATGTAAATATTCTGGGTGATGAATTTGAGAACCTAAGATTCCTAAATTTCACCGAAATCCCCTTGCTGGATGAGAACTGCATATCCATACCTAGAGCTTTACAAACTTCTCCTTAGAGGGAGGAGATTAGCAGGAAGACACTCACTCACCTTGAGTCCATCTGTACTTTCACTTATTACCTGTAGATTAAAAACTATAATCAGGCTTCAACAAATAGCACATGGAAAAATGAAAACCCTGAGTAGTTAGTAAATGTCCAAATGCCAAAATGATAGCAGGAGGTGATCAGCCAAGTACTAGAGAGTGGGCTTAGTGACCAGAATGGACCGAGAATGATATTGGAGCATGATCAGAGGACATGGGTTGTCCTCTCAGATAGCACCAAGGAAAATGGCTTTCTTATGATGATTGTCTATTTCCCTAGAATGTGATAATATCAATGGTCCACAATGAATAAGGTGGAAATGCTGGAGTAGCCTTGCCACAGTATTGAGAAAAGTTCAAGAGGCTCAGAAAATAGGAGTATTAAAATGGATTCATCCTGTAGGAGAAGAAAACGCATTTGGCTATACTATTAGGACCAAAATGAAAATAAGAACTGATGGTATGACATCCCTTTGTATCAAGAAAAGTGGTTGTTCTTTGTGAGTTGGATTTGGCAAGGGGAAATCAAATCATGTGACCAGATCCTCAGGAATGGTACTGAAATGACAAAGGCCAGATAGTGGCACTTACCTTACAGAAGTAAAGTCCATGGAATAAATAAATCAGAAGTGCCTGTGAAGCATCCTGATTGTCTTGAACCTCAGGAATCTATGTAATAGCCGGTATATCATCGTGTTCCCAGGAATAAGATTCTTAGAATGCTGAATACAAGGTTTTAGACTTATTTTATTTTAAAATAAAATATTGCATAAATGACAAATGAGCTGGTGTAATGGAAAACTTCAAACCTTAACTTGTTTTCAGATATGAACTATATCATAGATGCCCAAATCCTATCCATTAAATTATTCCTGGATCTCTTTATGTCGGCTCTCCAGATCATCCCTAAAGGGTACGGGTAGCTATGTGCTGGGAGAAATGGGGAAATATAGACTTTTACAGAGGAAGGATGTAAGCCAACACTGGAAGTACTATCATAGCCCTTTTGATAGAATAGGCTTATCAAAACCAAGGGAGAGAGCACTGGCTCACATCTGGGTCACTACAAGTGCCTTTGTATGAATCAATACTTTGCAAATACTGATACCTATGCAGTACTCCATTATCTTCCAAATAGCATGGCCCAGAGATCAGCATTCTTTATGTTCTCTATCCTTATTCTTAGGATATTCTTTGAGAGCATAATGGGATGGATTGTCTTACTAGCTTCTAGAGCCTTCACTTGGGCTCTTTGACTTACATAGGAGTGCATCCCATGGTGACTTATAAATGTCAAATGTAAAAGTTGTAAGTGTGCTACATTGAATGCGCGTCCCCCGTTGACTCAGGTGTTAAAATGAAACTTGTAACGTGGGGCTCCAGCTACCTAGCTGGAGGAGGTGTCACTGGGGGCTGGTCCTTGGATTCAGATCAAAGGTGTTTGGGTCAGATCTGAATTCCAGCCCAAAGGTGAGCACAGAGGTCTGAGCTCTGGCAGAGCTGCTTGCTGCAGGATTGTGCTTGCTGCTTGCTGCTGTGTTTTTGGTGTTTGCTGGTGGGTGGTGGTTTCTCTCTCTGCTTGATTTATGAATTCGAGTCATCTCTTTCTACCACTCATGGAACTTTCCCTTGATCTGTAAGCGTGAAAGAGATCCCTTCCTCCTGTAAACTTGGATGGTCAGTGTGGACACTGACCAAAGCAATAAACTCTTTAAACACCAAACAAAGTCATGCATTATTTGGTAGGAGAATAAAAACCACATAACATTTCCAGTCTACAATATCTTTAGTTTTAAGGAATTAAACAGTGGGAATACATTCTAGGAATTTCCCTCTAAGACCAGTTGTTACACCTTTTTTCCTTCTTACTGTTAAGGAAGAGTTAAATCCCTTAGTTGGAATCTTTATATTCTTGTGACCCTTTCGTTGAAATACATTATACCTATAGAAAAACCTTCATGGATTGAAAATACCTCTTCCTGTGGTATTAGCTGTAGCAGGGCATAAGCAGCTAGCCATGGAGTATGGCTTTGTACAACATGGGCAATGTGATGGTTAAGTTTGTGTCAACTTGATCTGCTTAGGAAACCACAGACATTCCTCATAAGTGTGTCTCTGAGGTTGCCTCTAGGAAGGATTAATTTAAGGAGGAATCCTTCCCCCAGGGGTAAGCCCTTCCCCCAGAGTGGGCGGCCCCTCTTGGAGAAGGGGCTGGTTTATCTAAAGAAGCTCTGGGAAGGAAAGTATCCTCTCCTCCCACCTGGCTGCTGGTGTTGCTCCCTGTTCTCTGCTTGGTGCTTGCTGCTTGGTGCTTTCCACTTGGTACTTGCTGCTTGGTGTTGCTGCTTTCCAGTGTGGACTGAAGACCAGGGTGGACTAAAGAGCAGTGTCTCTCCAGGACGCCTCCAGGCCTTCAGTGCCGGATTGGGACTGCTGAGGTATCCAGCCTCATGGACTGAGCAGCTACCAGGTTCTTTGACTCTTGGACCTGCAACCTGCTATTGCTGGACTGTTGTAAGCTAATCCAATAAATTCCCTTTTAATGAAATTCATTCTATCAATTCTGTTCCTCTAGAGAACCCTGACTAATACAGGCACCATCTTCTCAATAGCGATGTAGCTAAAGCCACAGCTGCTCCACATGGAACCCGTGGTAAGCTTTCTCAATAAAGGCATCATTTGCAGTGGAGACACAGCCACTTGATAGCAAGCCAAATATGAAAACAACTACTCTGGAAGGGCTGTGAACTAGCCCTTCTAGAACTCATAAAAGCTCTGGGAATGGGTTTGCATTACCATCCACAGTTACAAAATGCCTCATGTGCCAGCATGATATTTGTGATTGATAAGTTTGAGTGTCAAGGTGACTGGATTGAGGAATGCCTTGAGAATCAATAAAACATACTTCTGGGTATGTGAAGTATTTCTATTTTTTTCTTTTTTTAAATATTTGTATTTATTTATTTGCATGTAGATATTTATTGCGAGAGAGAAGAGAGACAGATAGATAGAGAGAATGGGCATGCCAGGGTCTCCAGCCACTGCAAATGAATTCCAGAGGCATGCACCAGTTTGTGTATGTGGCATTACGTATGTACTAGGGAATCAAACCTGGGTTATTAGGCTTTGCAGACAAGTGCTTTACCCTTGAGCCATGTTTGCAGCCCTGTGAAGTATTTCTAGGGAAAACTGGCATATGAATCAACAAACTGAGTGAGGAAGATGCACTCTAAACACAGATGGCTCTATTCAATAGATGGGGGCCAGGTGGAATGACAGAGTGGCTGAGGGTGGAAACTTATTCTCGCTCCCTTCCAAGTAGATAGATCTCCTTGTTATCATTGCTGACCTCTGACATTAGACTACAGATTCTTTGACCCAGGGACTTGCACCCAGGCCTTCTGTCAGGGGTTCTCAGTGCCTGTAGTCTCAGAATGGGGATCATTAGCAGACTTTCCCTCTGGGGCCTCTCACTTCTTATACGGAACCCTATTCCCCTCTCCTTGGGCTCTGTAGCATGAAAAAATGATCAACATGGTTATTTTCAGCCTCTACAATTATATGGGACAATCAACAAAACCCAATCATATAAATGCATTTCTTTTTTTTTAATGTTGCTCTGGAGAATCTGGCTAATACAATATCATCTCAAACAAAGGATCCATTAACAAGGTTGTACATTTCTTTTTGTGTATGTAGCTTTTTGAGGTATGGTCATGTTCTAGCCCAGGCTGACCAGGAATTCACTATGTAGTCTCAGGGTGGCCTTGAGCTCACTCTTATCCTTAGGAAGCACTTTATAAATGAATCACCTTTGCAGGGAACTTGGTCTCCTGCACCACTTGCTTAGAGGAACATATTGACAAGGAAAGGAATGATGGACAATGGAAACTCAGCCTGAGAAAAATCCTCATCCAGTCGTTCACCTGTGGATTTCACTTAAATATCTTAGACTCTACTGAGCATTGAGTAATGGAGACAATGGGTGTGACCTTGGGACATGCATGGCACATTCAAAAAAGGATGGATTTATGAAAGAATAAATGTCACAGTTAGAGAAAAGCAGGGCTAACCTACAAGATGGTTTGAGAGAAGCGTGGGTTATAAATATGTGTAACAGGAGTTACTCATGAGTTTAAAAGCAAGTGTTAGATTTCACAAGGAAAGTTGGAGCTAAATCATATAATAGTTGTGATAGAATAAGAACAATCAAAAGCATAAAAGGCAAAAATAAAGAAATATGTTAAACAATTTAGATATTTTCTAAGACATTCTTCTAACTGCTACATCATTTTTTTTTACGATTTTTATTTTTATTTATTTATTAGAGACAGAGAGGGAAAGAGAAAGTGAGAATGGGCGCTCCAGGGCTT
The DNA here is from genome assembly GCA_036365145.1 of Orientallactaga sibirica. Taxonomy (NCBI): domain Eukaryota; kingdom Metazoa; phylum Chordata; class Mammalia; order Rodentia; family Dipodidae; genus Orientallactaga; species Orientallactaga sibirica. Next base: position 3,756,996 of record JAEOAD010000463.1, on the reverse strand, counting down.
CTAGCCACTGCAAACGAACTCCAGATGCATGTGCCCCCTTATGCATCTGGCTTACTTGGGACCTGGAGAATTGAACTGGGATCCTTAGGCTTTGCAGGCATGCACCTTAACTGCTAAGCCATCTCTCCAGCCCTACATCATTTTTTTTTAAAATCAAGGACCAAAGGAATTTGCTGGGTCACTAAAAGGGACAGACTCTGATGTGCCTTTGTGAGTGTCACTCAATCCAGATTTCTCTTCCCCAAAGACCAGTGATGGCAATCGTCCCATGACAAGAGGAAAAGCAATCCCCACATTGCTGTCCCAAGTCAGGGGATGTAAAACTCAGAAGCCCCCCACCCCACTTCTCCCGAGAGCTCAGACTGACTTTCCATCTTCTCAGCAAACATGGTCCAGGGCAGACACCTCTTGAAGCACTTTGGTGGGCTGACCTGGCCACAGGAGCAAAGATCATGCTTAGGGAACCAACACATGACAGTGTTTATATTTCTACTGAAAAATTTTAATAACCAAATAGAGAAAACATGTCACTGTTTTGTTTTGTGAAACAAACAGGCAGCAGAGAGAAGAGGAAAGAAATACACTAGGTTAACTACCTTGTATTTCACAATGGCAAATTCTTTGAAATAAGTCCTAAATCTTTCCCTTTCTGGGATTTCACTCTGCCCTTCCTCAAGGGATCTGAATTTGGAAATTCAAATGTGTTAGGGACTAAATTACTTAGAAGTTACCCTAAATACTGGATAAGTGAGATTATCTAAAAATAACTGAGGTAATGTAATGCACCCACCCTGTGGGGAGCAATGCTTCTTAAATAGCTTCCGTGGGAACTGGCTGGTTCAGAGGAGTTGGTAATCAGAGATGATATAGTGATTTTGCCATTATGTCCTGGGTGGCACCACATATAAACAAACCATCTTTTGAAAACATATTCAGTACTCAAGAAATGCATCAAACGCTGATAACAGCTCTAAAATCTATACTTTTAATCAGACTTTTCAAGCAGACTTGCCAGAAATCATTTGCAGAGCACAGAGGATTACTCCTTTCACTTTTCTGCAGCAGTAAGCCATGTCATCCCGCTAATGCAAGCCTTCCATTGCAAGAAAATGTTAATCAGATGTTCCTGGTTCATCTATACCTGTTTTAATTGGTCCTTACTTAGAAAATCAAGTGATTCAGGGACTCAAGCAGAAAATGGAGAGCAAGAAGGAACATTTACTCCAAAGTGCAACGTTGTGAGAGAATTACATGAGAGAAAAAATTAGAGCTGAAAGGAATCTGAAATTACTTGTCATGAAGCACTTTATTTCATACATTGCAAAAGGGGATAGAGGTGGGTTAAACTGCCTCCAGGGAACAGAGTCAAGAAATGGAGGACATCCAAGTCTTGCCCCAAGCTTGAGTGTTTTCTTTGACAGCATGCTTCCTCTCTTCCAGAGACGTCACGAAACAAGACAAAAACTACGTAGTGCAGAGCCATCAAAGACCACAGCTTGCTTTAGAAATGGGCCAGGCTGCTCCATAATTGTACCCACAAGTACATGACAGTAATGAAAAAGGGACAAAGACAGGGAAACCATATGACCTCCCTGTTACCTAGCAGTTATGCAGAAACGAAAGTTAGGGGACAGGAAAAGAACCCACAATCCAATCCTCCTTGCTAATATGACTAGCTACTATGGCGCTGGGTAATTGCAGAGGTATTTAGCTGCATTATACCCACCTCACACATGGTACTCCCACTCGCCCCACCAATCATGGGATCCACTTGGTCTCAGTTATCAGACAAAGCATCATGCAGCTGATGCTTATGTTCATGTAACCTTCGTCTCATTCTATATCAGCCTTTAGGCCCAGTCATAGAGATGCTGAAGCTTCATCACGCATACATTGTTGTGGTTGTGCATTGGTTATTATTAATTGTTGTTGTTAATTCCTTACTGTGTGTGGTACTTCACACTACTGGTTGATCCATGCTATTTGTCATTTCAAAGGGATAAGCTTTTGATTTTATTCATTTTTCTATTAATTTGATTGATTTCTGCTCTAGCCTTCACTGGTCTTTATGCTTCTCTGGGTTAATTCTCTATTTTAGATCTTTAATTTGTTGCTTTCTTAGGATAGCACACAACTCTTTCCTTTTCTTTCTTTAATATGATAGTCCTTCTTTTAATGGTATGCTCAGTCCATTTAAATTAATTACTGCTATAAAAGGAATAAAGTACATAACACTAATTATTTTCTTTTAACTCCACCTTCCTTCTGTTTTCAGGATTCTACTTATCTTCAATGCTGTCTTACTTAATTTAAATCTTTGAAAAATAATTTAGGTGGTTTAAATAAAGTTTATGCATCATTAGTTAATTTATATTATAATCACTTCATTTATAGTGTATGAACCATACAGTAAAATACAATTAAAAAATGCCTTTTAGATTCAGTGCTATTCTTGTCATTCATTTTACTTTTATAAATGCTGAAAAGCCAAAGTACATAATATTAATTTTTCCATAATCAATCAAGTGTCATTGATAACAACCACAGATTAAAAAAGCAATTTTATATTTACCTTCACTGTATCCTTTCTCTGTCACCTTGTTTCTTTCTCCTGTCCTGTCTTCTGCCTAGAGAGCTTCCTTTATTATTTTCATTAAAGCAGGTACCCTGGTAATATGTTACCATTGTTTTTTTTTTTTTAACCTGAAAGACATCCATGGGCTGAAGAGGTGGCTTATCTGTTCAGGCAGTTACCTGCAAAACCAAAGGACCTCAGTTTGATCCCCCAGGACCCACGTGAGCTAGATGCACAAGGTGGCACATGTGTCTGGAGTTTGTTTGCAGTGGCTGGGGGCCCTGTCATGCCCATTCTCTCCTCCACGCTCTCTCTCTCTCTTTCTCTCTCTCTCTGCTTCTTTCTCTCTTGCTCTCTCAAAGAAATAAGTAAATTTTTTTAAAAACATTAAAAGACATTCATAAATTCTACATTGGAAGAACAGTATCCCTGGATATAGGATTCTAGGTTGACAGTCAATTTTTTTTTTTTTTTTTTACTGCATGGGAAGGATATCCCACTATATCCACTTCACTTACTCTCTTACAAAAATTATTGAAATTCTTATTTTTGTATAAATAATATGAGGATTAAAAAAATTAATCATTGACTTGAATCCTCTTCATCTGTTTGTCATCCTTTCTTCTTTCCTTTTGTAATTTCTGTTTATTATTCCCTAAGCTCCTTGGATGTGATTTCATGTCTTTTTTTCCTGAAAACTGACGCAACTCTTCACCTTTTAATTTGATTTTTCTTTCCTATCTTCCAAAATAAAAGGTCTAGTGGAAAAAATAAATGGGCAGAAAGTTTGAGTGTGATAGAAGCAGTTGAACTGTAACGTTCACAAATTCTGCTTACTTAGAATAGGGCAGAGAAAATGACTCTTAGTAAATGCCATTTTAGAAAAGGAATCTCAGTAATAAATATTGCTGCTATTATTCAATTGTAAAAACTCTAGCAAAAAACTGAAAACATTGTAATAGTGGGTATAAAAAAGCTATTCAGATAGATGATTTGTTAAAGAATTCTAAAGTCCTATACCTTGGTCTTTGCTGAAGGGTTTAAACATCTTATGTCAAGAATGAAGTAGAATTTAACATTGTTAGAAGGTTTTAGTGGCCTAAGCCTTGGCTTTGTTAAGAAAGGTTCAGTCATAAGTTAAGCATCAGTATCTAGCAATTCCAGCTTTTAGAAGTGAGAGGGAAGGCAAGCTTTCTACTTCCATGAGAAAGGAGCCAGTTATCAGAAATTCCATATCGGTAAAATCTTCATCACGCTATAGGTCAATACTGAAGAAAGAAAACATTTTTCCACAAAGGTCCATGTTGCTGTCAGGCAGCACACATTAAATTGCTTGAAAAATCCACATCCTGGCATGTGAGTATTTTTCAAAGCTAACTATTCATAAAATGTTGACATATCATTACTGTAACTGTCAACAGACATGGATACTGGTATGATCACATGAAAGTCTATTCTCAGGGAGACCAGAAATCACAAGACTACACTGAAAATTTTCAGAAGGCTAGGACTCAAAACAAAGAAATGGTCAGATCCATCTAATTGTCTAACAATATGATTAAAAGGAACAGTTTCAAAGTAAGAAATTCTGAAATAGCCACAGAGTTGAGAGTGATTCTGATAGAATAAGTCATCAGAGAGTCTAATAAATTATATTTGTCAAATGTGGTAAAGCATATAGCTTTGTAGACCGTCATATAAGGCAAAATTCATTTTAAAATATAGTAAGTTAATATATAAACTTTGACTGCATTAAACATGGCTTAAAGGCATTGTATATAAAGATTTTATAACCTTAGAATATGAAGTTTCAAGTGGGGAATATGGGAGGTGGAAAGGTTTAAGCAGGGGAAGGTTAAGGAGAGAAGGGAGATGGAGGAGAGGAAGGGGTGGTAGGGAGGGTCATGTGAAAAATCCATAAAGAAACCTACTACTCTGAAAGCTAATTAAAATATAATTTTACAGAAGAGGGTTTGAAGCGAGGTTCTCTCCGAGGGTGGATAATACTGCTCCAGAAGCCATAGGTTATTTAACGACAATCCCAGTAGTAGGCATGGCCTACTGCCCTATGACTTGTTGGTCAATTGGTCCCTGGGGCTCCCAGACTGTGCCATCACCACTGCTATTGGCTGCCTATCAAATCAGATGGTCAGACTCCATTGCTGAGGACACCAAACATGCATGTGACAGGACCTAGACAAATCAAGCTGGAACTGAGCTGCAAGCTTTCTTTCTTCACATATCGTGACAGATGGTTTTCTGTATAAGGTTGGGGGAGCCGTGTACTCTGCACCCCACTACTGAGCTTCCAGGCAAGCTATGTCCACTGGTACAACAATGGCATGACTATTATTCCATATCAAACCACTTCTTCATTGGATCCGAGACCTGCTTCATGGGAGGAAATTCATGCCTGGTATTGGAAGTCTCATCAAATGCCCATTGATGGGGAGAAAATAGGCCCTAGCAAGGAAGTACAGTGCTTTCTAACTATGGATGTGCATGCCCATAGATTAGTGCTGCTTTCAGTTTTGGTCAGAGAAGCTTCTTTTTCCATTGTGCGTCATTTACTGTCAAGAATCATAACTGGTTAAAGTGTCTAGAGTGATGATGGTCAACTAATCTACCCCAAATTGGACATTAATAACACCCCGTTCAAAGTTAAGGGAACATCACCAAGAGGAGCAGAAAAAAATGTAAAAGCCAGAGGAAGAAGAGGAGTGTTGTGGAAGGCTGGCTTCCAGACATGACGTGGTCACTGCTCTCATTAACTTACAGCAGCTGTAGTTACCTGAACGTACCTGTTAAGAGACTGGGCCCAATCAACATTTCACCATGGAGGGGACAGGGGCCCACGACAGCTCCATCAACATTTCACCGTGGAGGGTAGCAGGGATCCAGCAGGGGCCCAGAGAGCTCCTTCCTCCCTAAGTCAGGAAGGCAGATTCATAGACAGTTGGTTGCTGCTGGGGAGGAGGGGGAGGCATTTTCCTCAACGATGTGGCCACTGGACATTCCTCATGATCCTGTAAACAGCCTTTCTACCTGGCTCTTGTAAGCAACCCAAATTCAACTCATGGGATTATTAAGCAGTCAATTCATTAGAGTAAAAGGGAGACTGGCTTGCAATCATAAAGGGGTTACAGTGAGTGGGAGGTGGACAAAAGAAGACAGTGGGTGAATATGATCACAGATACCATATACATGTATGTAGTTGTTAAATAGATAAATATGTAATACCAAATTTTTATAAAGTTTATTAAGATTAAGTGAAAATTTTTACTTTTGTTATGAGACAGAGGGAAATTTGAGGAAGATTATAAATTATAAAAATAGATTTTCTTCTGTTGTTCTCAAATTAGGATTGAAAAAGTATAATTAATGATTTTAAGGGATTTTCTTAATGTCATTAAAATGTTTACAGTAAGTTATGTTGAACATTTTAAAACACATTTGTAGTTTTCTTTCAAAATATTTATTATTCAATCTCTTAGAAGTTTATCCCTCACCAATATTAATCAGAGTCATAACTGTTAAGCAATTATTTTGTGACAGGGAAAGTGATTGAGGTATTGCATATGTTATTTCATGTTCAATTTAATACAGAATTTCCCAAATTAGAAAAACATCCAGACTAGACTTAAATAGACTTCAAAAAAATGGATACCATTAATCTGTTTAAATCTAGGTAACCCCAGTAGACAGGCTTTTTGGATCCTTTATCCATCTTTATTCCCACAGTTAACTTGATCATTTTCTGCAAATCTGCCATTTTCATAATCTAAGTCATCCTGTGAACAAACTCACTTTTCTAATCCTTTTTAATGAAGTATAATTTATACCTATTTGTACAGAGATGAGTAGGAAAACATTCTCTGTGTTGTCTATTCATATGTGGAACATGGCTCCTTCCTTCCTTCCTTCTTTCCTGTCTTTCTCCCATCTTCCCTTTCTCCCTCCCTCCATTTCTTTTAGTTGTTTTCTGAAACAGGGTTTGGCCATCTAGCTTAAATTCTCCAAGAACTTGCAATCCTTATGCCTCAGCCTTCTGACTACAAGAATGACAGGTATGTGCCACCATCTACTGTTCTGACCATTATTTCTCAAGCAAGCTTTTAAATTTTATTTATTTATTCACACACATATGTGTATATGTGTGTGTGTGTGTGTGAGAGAGAGAGAGAGAGAGAGAGAAAGCAAGCAAGCAACAGGGTCTCTTGCTCTTGCAAATGAATGCCAGACACTTGCATCACTTTTTGCATGGCTTTACATAGGTGGTTTAGAAATTGAATCCTGGGCAAGCAGGTTTTGCAAGCAAGTGTCTTATCCATTGTGCCACACCCCGTCCCTTCTGAAGTATCTGCACTCTCCTCTCTCTCCCCTAGAGCTCTGGGAACTGATTTCCCTCTGCTAAATTGTTACATCTTGTAGATGTGTCATTTATACTTTGTTAAGATTTTTAATTTATTTTTAATTTCAATGCTGGGGTATAATTAGGACTAGCCAATTAATGAAGCTACAGATAGAATATGTATCTGTTTCTCTAGCATCACCATCCTGTAGTTTCAGATGCCCAATGTTTGCATGCCTCATCTCATATACTTGGTCCAGTTTAGCTTCTTGATTCAGGTCAGATATTTAATCCAGTCCTTATTTATTTTTCCATATTAGTTAGGAGAAAATTGTAGAATATTTTAGAAAAATAATTCCCATCTAAATTTAAGTCTAAAAAATATGACATATAAACTCCAAGTCATTTTCTCAACACCTAGGTATTTTCTCAAGATAAAGATACAGTTCTTCTCTCTCTCACACACCCTTATGAGTGTTTTCATGGTAGTTCTGTTTGTAATAGACCTATCAAGAAATTACTCAAATTACAATCACATGAAGGCACATAGACAAATTGTGATATATTAATATAAGGAGAAAAAACAAAGTTATGGCATAAAAAATCAGAAGCTGATAACCTGGGAAATGGAGAGTAATAGAAAAAGGAAAGTGAAGAATGTTATTAGAAAATGCAAATGTTCTCTAACATGAGAGAAACATGAGCTGATTCTCTGGTCAAAATTCATCAGATTGTACATTTAAAATATGTGTATTTTATTTTATACATTTTTTCCCTGAAAGGCAACAATTGAATACTAAAATTTGCTAATGAAGGTTACTGTTAACTGCAACAGCACAAGCAATTCTGAGGTGACTTTGGATAACTTCTGTACATTGACTTAGGACTGGGAGAAATTTCAGTGTGTTGAGAAAAAGGAGTCCTGTGTGTCTCACTGTGGGATAATAAATTTCCAAAGATAAGAAGAAAGACTGAAGTGTGCCCTGTGGTATCTGGTTAGAATTTGTAAACATGAGGATACACATGTAAAGTTTAACATGCATGTAGAAATATGTGTAGGTATATTTGCATATTCTTTCTTCCTGCTGAGGAAGCAATGACGTATCAAGACCTTTGACCAAGACTACGCCTCCATCTTGAACACATATGTGTGTATATATATATATATATTACATATAATATATATTGTTCATATATTTGAGAGAAATATATAGAAAGAGACAGATATTTAGAGAGAAGGGGCACAACAAGGCCTTCAGCTGCTCTAAATGAACTCCAGACACTTGTGCAACCTTGTGCATCTGGCTTATGTGGGTCCTAGGGAATCAAACCTAGGTTCTTTGATTTTGCAGGCAAGTGCCTTAACCAATAAGCCATTTCTTCAGCCCCATCTTGACTTCTAAACATGATTCTCCAATCAAAAGGACACATTATTCTCTTCAAGCAAAACTTGAATTCAGGGTTAGTATAGGGAAGACATAAAATGCTCCTAGAACATCATATTGAGCCAGAAAATCAAGAAGGATTCAAAGAACAATGGATTGTGGCATCATGTCAGAAGGACACAGGATACAATTTGGTAGGGCTCCTACTGGTCATATTGCCACTTGATGAGCAAAAGAAATAGTATACTAATGGCTTACAGATGCTTGTGTGCAGGTAATCTAGCTGTCTATAAAGAAAAACAAAGCCCTCATTAGCAGCATTTGCTAATTTTAAAAGTGCACATATTCCCATTAGGAGTGATTTTAAGCTCTCAACATTATGCCACTTGTTTGGACAAGGATACTTCAACGTGGCTTTCTCAAGTATGCAAGCTGCCAGAGCACCTCATCCATTACAACTGTACAGTGACATGAGAAAACGTGAACTGAACGTTCACAATTGCATATAGGCCATCGGAGTCACTTACTGGAAGGAAAGTGGAATTGTCACTAATACCGAAGTGAAGAAGTAGACCAGTCATGGGATAGGTGACAATGTGAGCAGGGAAAGGTTTATTGAGACGTTTACTGTTAATTTGTTAAGTGCACAAACTCTTAAATGAGGACCCTGAAAATTACTTACTAGTTAACCAGGAAAAGCAGCAACTTCACAGCAGAGAGATCTGACGGATGCCGCTTTAACTCAGTGTTAACCACCCAGAATTCTAGCAATGGGCAGACTGACGCCATGTGCTCGGGGGAGGAGCTCCTGAAGACGGCCCGGGACTGTCTTCTGCCACACCTGTTATGCCAAGGAAGACTCTCCAGAGAAACAGAACTAATAGGATATCTTTATAAAGTGATGCATTCCAAGGGATTTGCAGTAATAGCAAATGCAAACTTTTAAGTTAGGCTAGCTAGAAACTAGGGCAGGATTTTTAGATCACCGTGTTGATGTTGAATCCTTCCTTGCAAAGCCTCAGTTTTGCTCTCTGGCCTTCAAATTATCAGAAGTTTTGAGGGTACTTAACCTCACCTCAACTCGCTACTTCTAGAGGCTGCCTATATATATATATATATACATATATATCTACAAAGCATTTTGAAAACAACATCTGCTTGAGTGGGTGACTTGGCAATTGTGCACCAGAGCCCAGATATGATGATACATAGAAGTTAATTACCACATGGTCAGAAATTACTAATCTGAGTGCAATCATGAGAAAATGCTAGGTAAATACAAATGGGGATTACTAATGAACTTATAGATACGTATCCTTCAAAAATGTTATCATAAAGCCGGGCGTGGTGGCGCAAGCCTTTAATCCCAGCACTTGGGAGGCAGAGGTAGGAGGATCACCATGAGTTCAAGGCCATCCTGAGACTACATAGAGAATTCCAGGTCAGCCTGGGCTAGTGTGAAACTCTACCTCGAAAAACCGAAAAAAAAATGTTATCGTAAAGGGTACAAAGAGAAATTCTGATCAAACAATTTGAAGCAAAATCAAGCACACATGAAATTACATATACATGGAATCCTGGATTTAATCTGGTGTTGGTTGAATATTGTTGCTGGGAGAACTGATGAAATTAGACTATGGAATATATATTTCGTTATTTTCTATTTTGGGCTCTGTTGCTATGATTACAGGAGGAGTTCCCATTCTCGGAAGCATACACTGAAACATTCTGCACAGAGGTATGGAGCAACTCCAGGTCACTTGGCATAAGCAGAATGGCCACCTTTAGATATTGACTGGCCCCTGGACCTGCCAACATGCTTCCGCACGTGACTGAAGCAACTCTCCAGATGTGATGAAGGACGCTGGGATGAGGAGCTTATCCTGGGTAATCTTGGTGGGCCCGAAGGAAGCACAGGCTTTTCAAGGAGGCAGACAGACTGGAGTGTCACAAAACATGGGTGAAAACAGAGCAAAGTAATGTCAGTGTCAGCTGCAAAGATGGCAGAGGCTCCAAGCCAAGAAATACAGGCAGCCCTCAATGCCAGAAGTGATGGAATGTTTAGAATCTGCAATGTCAAAGGACACTGACATCGACAAAGGACTGGATATTGCCAGAAACTGGCCACCATGGTTACTTTAGCCCCTGCAATCCCAATTAGGCCATATGAGCTCCAAAATGATAGAGACCTCATTTGTGAAATATTAGCTCACTAGATTTATGACATTGTCTTATAGTAAAAACAACACCTATTACACCTGAAATGACTGAACAATTATGCAATTTTTGGAACTGTCACTAAAATAAAACAAGCATAAAATGGCAAATTAACTTTGTTCCCAGATACTCCTTAAGCTACTCTTGCAAATTTTCTTTCAGTTTTTTTTTTTTTTTTTGGTTTTTCGAGGTAGGGTCTCACTCTGGTCCAGGCTGACCTGGAATTAACTATGTAGTCTCAGGGTGGCCTCGAACTCTCGGCGATCCTCCTACCTCTGTTGGGCTGGGATTAAAGGCGTGCACCACAGTTTTTAAACTTAGAAATAAGTGGTTTCAGAGAACCAAATTTTCTTTAGAGTTTTAAGATAGGCAACTGGATTTGTGGCCATTAAAGAATCTGGGGTAAGATTGTATATTGTTTTTTGTGTGTATTTTTTTAAATTCTTCCCGAAAAATTAAAACATAACAACATTTCATCTGTACATTTGTGGAAAGGAAGATGACAAAATACTAACATCATGTAGCGATGGTTCTATACGAGTTTTAACAATTGGTCCATATGAGTATTAACAGCCTCAATTGAAAAAACAATGTCCTAGCTTGAACGTGTAGTCATGTCAGGCCAGTATAATTCACTGTCTTGAGCAGATAAAGCAAGGGATGGTGTAAAGGAAGCTTTGCCGTGACGGTGCCAGCCAGTTGTCATTAACTCTTCATAAGTGACTGTGCTTTTCATCCACTCCCCGTCTACAGTTGTCAGTCCTGTGTGTCCTTTGTAATTGCAAGCATAGCGGGAGCACTGTAGTGAGCATAGCGGTATCTGCAGAACTTCACTTAAACATGACCCGTGGACAAACCTGACATACCAGTGGCCTTCTTCCTTCTAAGCTGGATGTGTGAGCACTGACTTGCTCTCTTTCTGACTGCCAAAAGCTACTGGAGTTTCCTGGAGCCTCTAGTTAGCAGATCATTTGAGGGGACTGTGGAGCAGGGACAATGGTGTCCATTTGGATTGTCGCCTTCCTTAGCTTCACCTGCACCATTTCTGGAGAAAATATATAAAAGATTCAAGAGTTTTTTTTCTACCGTGTAAAGAAACAAAATATCTAACAGCTAACATAGTTTGTATAGATAACCAAGCTTACTACCCTTCCCCAAGGAGGCAAATAAGAATGTGAATGTTTCGCCAAATCCAATGAATTTAAATTTTCCATTAGCATATAATAGGTTTAGAGTTAGATGATCAATCCCTCTGAGCATGGGAATCAGTGAAAAAAAGAAAGTCAGTGAGCTACTGCACACATAAGCTCATGGTGTTATTCTAGAATAGACTGTGCCTGGAAAGAGAATGATAATAAGTTTTATGTGTATCCATTTTTTCTTTTAAATAGCAAGATTTTTTAAAAAGCCATTTCATCTGTGAGAGATTCAGTGGCCACGTTTGATGGCAAGCCAGATGGCAGCGTTCTCCAGCCCCAGTGCCAAGAAGCATGACAAAAACTGGAATTTACGTTCCATGGTGAGGCTGCAGCACACCCCAGCTGCGGGCGAGCGGGGCTCTGACGGTGGATGCAACTACACTTGGTTCTCTCCCAATTTGGATGCAGCAGGTACGAGGCGGAATCAGTCCCCAGCAATTATAGAATTGGCATGCTCCGCATTGTTTCCTCACAGTAATATTCCTACTGGACTTTATTAAAACACCATCTGTTGTCAGGGCAGACAAAGAATGCAAACAGAAACTCATAGCAAGACGCAGAGAGGACGAGAAAATGAGAGCGTGCATGAGCACCGGAGCCCTGACATGGGGTTGGGTTGCAGTTTTAACAGGCCATGTTTGATCCTGCAGGTTAGCTTTTCCCATCCCCACATCTCGACTACCTCCGAGTTTTGTTTATTGATTCTACTGCCAGCTAGGCCCAAACAATTTGTGGTCCAAATGAAGTTGGCTGCATGTCATTCAGGCTGGAAAGGAAGGCAGAGGGTCCACGCATATAGGGGGAGCCCAATCACATTAGCATGGCTACAAATTAAAACCCAAATCATGGAAAGTTAAGTCATCCCATGGAATGATGCTCCGAGTGAGCTTCTGAGGTCATGTTCAGAAGAGGCTGAGTAATAAAGGTTGTCTGCCAGTAATAATACCTTCAGGCCATGAGGAAAAGTGACTTTTATAATCAGCTGTTTTCTCTCACTTTTTTTTAATCCTGCAGATGAGAAGCAGATATTTTTGATACATAGCTGGTTTCTGCAAATGGCCAAAGTGAAACTTTTCATAGGCCTGTGTACAAGTCAGGTGAAATTAATTAGTGAGAATTCCTTATCAGATCAAGAGACAAACAAAATGTGAAACAAGTAGTTAATATTTAAATACAAGAACAACAGCATTAAGACTCTGATATGTCGTTTCAGTCCTACAAGAAGACATTTGCCTCTTTGGAAGTTTCATGCAAACTGACAACAAAACCACAACAAACCTTATAAAACATGTAAGCAACCCATGACACATGTGGCCAAAAGAAAGTTGCAAAAAAAAAAAAAAAAAAAAAAAAAAAGCATTGAAAACCAGCACCGAGTATTTTCTGAGCAAAAAAGTTGGCTCACTTCTAACATATCTTCAAGTATTATGGAGCAGATGAATTAGAAGCCTGTGGGATAAGCTCCCAGAAAAAAAATTCATGTAGAGTATCATGTGACTGCTTTGTCTGACACCCTGTTATTCTAGCCAGGAGACGAGCAGTCATTTTAATTTACAGAAATGCTGTTTACCACTTTGCAAGCCCTCCCAATATTTACAGAGAATTCAGTGAGTAAATGAAAAGAAACAGCTGCAGCTCCTTCCACCTCATTGCCCATCTCATCACCGACTCTCCTTTTCCGTTCTCTCACTCATCGTTGTTTTGTTGAGCAGTGGATTGGGTTGGCAGCATCCGATACGTGTCTGTTTGTTAAACACGGAACAGTTCGTAGTAGGAATTTTTGCTTACCCAAGTGTTTTCCTAAGAATACTGGGACACCCTGACAATGGTTTGCATATGTATTTTAAATAGGTTCTAAAGAACATGAAAAATTTCCTAAAACACCATTTAAGATGTGTTTAAGACTTTTGCTGAAGCAACGACCCTGAGACTATAGAATGAATTCCAGGCCAGGGCCAGCCTGGGCTAGAGCGAAACACTACTTTGAAAAACCAAAATAAATAAGTAAGAAGTAAGTAAGTAAATAAATAAAATGATATAGAACCGTGGAGATGGTTCAGTGTTTAAAAGCATGTGTAGCATAAGCCTCAACACTGAATCCCAACACACCTACAGCAATGAGGGGCCGAGTCATGGTCATACCAAGGTTGGCGGGCTATTCTGGCGTTTATAGTGACAAACAGTAGAAAAGCTTTCTTCACAAGGGGGAGGTGATGACCAATATCCTGTGGTTATCCTCTGAAAACATGTAGACACAGGTGTGCTGTGGCGCATGGGCCTATACAAACGCACCATACACACACACATTAATTAATTAATTAATCCCTTCAGGAGATGAATATAGAGTTGTGGAGGTCAGGTATATACTGAAACAATAGAACACAGCATCGGGTTACCTGTGATGTGAATGTGTAGAGCAAACAGGAACATACACCTGGGGAAAGAGTTCATAGATTACAGAAGAAGTTCTGTCTCACCTGGCATCTTGTGATGGCTGAAGCGTGGTCATGGTTGACTGAGACAGCTGGAAAGATTGGAAACAGTCATAGAAGAAAGAAGAGAATGTGGCAGTGTGGAAGAACTTGGGCAAACAGTCTTTGCAGAAACTAGAAGTGGGAAGGTCATCTTCACGGACCCAAACCACCCAAGGCATGACAATTTAAAGGGAAATACCTTCAAAGGGCCCAGTGGGTTTGGTACAGCATCTTTCACAAGGAGATCAGCTTTCCAGAAATCTTGCTGAAGATTTTTAATGAAACAAAAAGCAGTATTTTGAATTTGAAAAATAGTTTTAGACTCAATTCAATTTTGATGCTCAACATTACCTACAAGAGAGCTTTGTGAACATTTAAAGACAAAATGCAATTAGGTGCTTATTGCATGGTTACCATCACCTGGGCTGGCATGTGCATCAGCCACACTAGCATTGAAGGGATCTGTAGTCAAAACAACATAAAATGTCTTTCTCTGTGTTGGATCTAAGGAGTGTCTTGAATCATACATGAGATAAAATTGTTGGCCGTGACTTAAGGCAGGTAGTGCTTCAGTAAGTTAAATGGTAAGTTACTAAAAGGGATATGAGAAAGAAATGCAAGAAGACTGAGAACAGAGGCAAAGAAAGGCAGGCAGTTCCCAAGCGTGGTCATCACAGGAAGTACTCTGCTAGCCTAGGCATAGATTTCTCAAGAAGAGAGAAAGATGAAAATAAATGTGTGCTACCACTTTAGCCTATAGTATCTATTTTAATCAGGTCTTCCCTTTTCCCTGAAAAGAATAAATCGGCCTGGAGAGATGGCTCTGCAGTGAAGACACTTGCCTGCAAACCTGATGACCCAGCTTGGATTCTCCAGTGCCTACACATAGCCAGACACACAAAGTGGCTCGTGGACCTGGAGTTTGTCTACAGCAGCTAACGGCCCTGGCTGCCCATATTCATTCTCTCTCTCTCTATCTCCAAACATAAATAAGAATAAAAAAATAAAAGAATAACTATATATAGTAGCATCTGTAGTAGAAAATGTGGACTCTTGGATAATTATATAAGTGGAATGACTAGAGAGGTTCAAGGTCATATTTTTTGTAAAAATGACCAAATATTTGCTACAAAGAAATGTGTGCACTTGGGAGGCAGAGGAGGGCGGATCGCTGAGAGGTCGAAGCCACCCTGAGATTACATAGCGAATTCCAGATCAGCCTGAGCTAGAGTGAGACCCTACCTCCGAAAACCCAAACAAAGAAAAAAAGAAAAGAAAAGAAATGTGTGACCTCTTCCTCACCTTCATGTTCCCTAGTACTCATTATCCCGAATTCTCCCCTGAATGACTCCATGGACATAAACTTCCAATTTCGACAGAATGAGGAACACCCCCTTGTCCTTCTATCCACAGTGGAGCTGGGTCTGAAACAGAGACACACCATGACTCTTGAGCAGCAATGAAGACACACCTTTGGTCAAAAGCAAAACAGACTCCACAGATACCAACCTCGTTATCACTGCTCTCCAGCTCTTGCAGTCAAGTCCCCATTGAGTGTGGAGATGACAATCATAAGTGTGGACTTGCCTAGCTGCTTTGAGTGAAGAGTTTTGGAAACTGTATAATAAAGTAGGTGAAGTCTTGTGTTGCTATCACAGTGTAGGAAGTTAGGAGATCCTCCAGGACAGATCTTTTTCTCCCGGTGTGGGGCTGTGGAAGAACTCTCCGCAAGCAGGCAGGGCCTCCCTGCTACCTAATACAAACAAGAAGAAAATCACGTGTTCCAGGGACTCTGTTGCGTTGGATGTCATGAGGGTCTTAAACACAGAAGGGCTCTTGTGTGGTCTTGATACTTTTCCAATGAGAAGTGTTTGAAACAGGGACTTGGTCTCTGGGGTCCCCTACATCAATGTGCTGATCACATGGAAGGGAGACACTTCCCCACAGAAGCCAACACTCTCAAGGAGGCTGAGCTTCCAGGAACACCCTCACTGGGGATTTGCACCGCAGTTAGTGAAAACTTCTAGTTTTCAGATATGTCTTCATGTTTTAAAGATACAACTGCTATAGTCTGAGTCCTGGCAAGGAATTGGTTTTGGTTTACTTAATAATCACTTACATGCATAATGAAAATGAGGGACGGACCGCCTGATGCACATGGAAATGAAGCCCAAGCCTCGTTATACACTGGATTACCAGAAGAAAAGAAAGAAGAAATCTTGAGGTGGTTTGTGAAGATGCTCAACTAAGGTTGGAATGGGCTTTCTCCTCACCAGGTCTCCCAGAGAAGTTTGTTCTTCAGTGAAGCCGATGGTCACTTAGCAGATGGTCAGCACCTCCACTCTGTTTCCCTGATCTGTGCAATAAGTGTTTTTTTTTTTTTTTTTTTTTTTTTTTTTAATCATTGGAAAGACAAAATAGCAGCCATAGTGAAAACAATACCACATGCCTGGAGGGATTGCAGGGATGAGTAGCACCATTAAGAACTTGAAAGAGACAGGTGTGTTCCTTGCCACTGTACACCCGTTTACTCTTCTACGTGGCCTGTCAGAAGATGGATGGATCATAGAGAATGTCAGTTGATTAGCATACGTCTAATAAATGGATGATGCTAATTACGGCTATGGAACCACATGTTGTTTTCTTATGTGATCAGATAAACACATCCCCTGGTACCTGGTATGCAGCAACCGATTCAGCCATTTTGTTTTGTTTTGTTTTTCTCCATGCCTGTGCATAAGACCAACCAGCAGTGATTTGCTTTTAGCTGGCAAGACCAGCAGTACACTTTCACTGCCCTATCCTGAGCATATTAATCCCTCAGCCTTGTGCCAAAACGTGACTCATAGTGAGAATGACCACCGTTTCTGTCACACAGAACCACAGTAGCCTGTTGCAGTAATGACAGTGTGCACAAAGCAAGCAGAAGGCAGCAACCACTATGGGCTTCTTGGTAAAGCATCCACACACTGGAAGATGGAAGGCACATCAGGCCTTGGAACTCAGTAAAGTTTCTCAGATCCCAGTGGCATGGATGCTGCAAAGACATTCCTTCTAAGGTTATATATAAAATTATTATCCTTGGCCTTCCTACAGCCAAGAAACAAGTGCAACACTCAATGTCTATCTGGACATTGAAGGTGACACATTCTTCATGTGTTCACGTTACTCTGGCCCATATGCCCACTGGCTCAAAAACTCTTCTGAACAAGGCCCAGAAAAGGAGAAAGCTCTGTGGCAGGGTCAGGCTCCTGGGTCCACCTCCCTGTGCTTGCTCTGCCAGCAGACTGATGGTACTTGAGTTGTCAGTGGCAGACAGACATGCCATATGGAGCCTTTGACAGTCCCCCATAGGTTAGTCACAGTGGATGTCCTTGGGATCTTTGAGAGGGGCCTGTCATCACCTGCAGACAACTCCTCTTCCTCTGAGAGAGAGATTTTAGCTGTTGGGTTTAATGAAAACTGCACCCTTTGACAATGGTCCTCCAAGTGAGTTATCATGTGACCTGAGCTGGGCATGATGAGGTGGGTGCTGTCTGACCCACCAAGCCTTAAAATTGGATATGCACAAGCCATCACCAAATGGAAGTGGTATGTATGTGGTCAGGCCGGAGAAGGGCCTAACCTCCCGTGAAGGAGATCGGAGATCCTACTCATACTACAATACCCTGTGTCCTCCGCAGGCACCCGTGGGCTCATGCAGTATGCTCTTTGATTGGCCGACTGAGGGGCAGACCTGGACTGAGTTTTCAGAGGGTTCCCCATACGATGCAGGCACCAACCTGAAAGGGGACAGCTGCAGCTTCACAGCCCCTTTCTGGGACATTGCTTAGTGATGATAAAGGGAAATCCTTGCAGGACTTTGGGCAGTGTGCATGGCCATACATTTTGCTTGGGAAGAAAGTGACCCAGTGTGTGGTTATAGACTGATTCATGGGCTATCACCACTGGTCAGGCTAGATGGTCAGGGCCATGAGAGGAGCATTGGAAAGCTGGAGGAAGGTACTTGGGTTAGAGTTACAAGGATAAACCTCTTCACATAGGCGAAGAATGGGAATATGTTTGTGCCTCATGTAAATGTTCATTAAGTTACTTGTTAGTGAGTCATCATTATTTTTTTAAAAGATTTTATATTTATTTACTTATTTATTAGAGACAGAATGAGGGAAAGAGACAGAGGGAGAGAGTGGCCTCTAGCCACTGCAAATGAACTCCAGATGTGTGTGCCCCCTTGTGCATCTGGCTTACATGGGACCTGGAGAATCGAACCAGGGTCCTTAGGCTTCACAGGAAAATAACTTCACCGCTAAGCCATCTCTCCAGCCCATGAGTCATCATTTTTAAGTGAGGAGATATCCAAATGCAAGTACTCGTCAAGGCGTTTCATTTCCATCCTGGTGGAGGATGAGTGAGGGTGTGGTTATGCACAGGGCACAAGAAAAGGCATGGCAGTGGGAGCATGAGGCAGCTGGAGAGGTTGCATGTGTAATCAGGAAGCAGAGAGAGAGATGAAATCTGGAATTCTGCTTACTTTTCCCTTTCTATTTCAGGGTTGAGCCTCAACCTATCTAGAGCTTCTGTTCATATTTAGGGTGGGTCTTCACTCTTTAAGTGTCCTTTTCTGGCTCCTCCTGCCATGCCTCATCCCACCCATGTTGTATTACCATATGTCTTCTGAACTTTCAAGCTAAAACATAATCCGTAAGCACACATCGACTACTAAGGTCTTAATTCTGCCTAATGTGGTATAACTGTCCTATGTGCACCCAAACCCTCACCGACTCTTCCACAGGAAAGGGTCATAGGCTGTAGCTAGTGGTGTAGCTAGATGGTGAGAGACATGGAAGAACCACTGGACAGTTGTGTGAGAGAGAATGAGTCTATTTCTTCTACTATGATCATCTATTGACATCAGACTCCTCTTCTTTGGCCTTTCAATATGCACTAAATACCAGGGCTTCTCCAGGGATCTTCCAGGCTTTTAACACCACACAAGCCTGCTGAGGCATCTGGCTTCTTGGACCGAGCAAGCTATTGGATTTTCAGCCTCTCCAGTGTGCAGATGGTCATTATGGGACTGCTCAGCCCCTGTAATTTAAGCCAATCTAATAAACACATTCTGTGGGTTTTGTTCCTACAGAGAACCTCATCTAATACAGTTATCAAAAATTGTATTAATGAAGAAGATAGTAAATAAATATGGTTGAGTTGGGATATAAAAGCTTGCCGCGGGTTCTGGAAAGCAGATCTACTTTTAAGCTGCTGGAGTTCTACTATTAACTGACTAATTGACTGATGGGCGAGCACATGTGTATGTAGCATGTGTGAAGTGGTGTGGGGGGATGGTGGATGTGTGTGGTATGCTGTATGTGTGTAGCAAGAACACGTGTGTTTACAGACATGTGTTCCCCGTGAGCACATGCAGAGGTCACAGGGAAATTCTGGGTTCCTCGTCTATCACTCTTCAGAATTATTTCCTTGAAACAAAGTCTCTCACTGACTCTGGAGCTGCCATCTTACAGGGAGACTGTCTGGCCAATGAGGGCCAGCCATTCTCCTGTCTGGTCCCTCAGGACTGAGATTATAGGCATGTGTGTTCATGCCCAGCTTGTACATGGGTGCTGGGAATCAAACTCAGGCCACTTGGGACCCCATCGGGCCTTCATGCTTTGTGTAGCATCCACGCTTACCTGCAGAGACATCTTCCCAGCTCCTCGACTAATTGTTACCTTAGTGATATGGACGAAGTCAACCCTTCCTTCCTGAGATTTTCTTTTTTCTCATTTCTAGTGAGCAGGTTACTTAAATTCAAAGTACAATGTTATTACTATGTGCTACACTGGACCAGAAAATTTGACTTCAAAAATTCTGTTATTCTTTCTTTTATCAATAAGGTCACTGAAATAGAAAATTGGTGCAATAATTTAGAATCTAGCAATTAACTATGTCTTCATATAGGGAAAGGAAAATTGGTCACAGTGGGGCAGTTACTAAGCAACAGTGTAGTAGCACCCTATTATGTCAGGCTGGGAGCTGAACTAAGATGGGAAGCTGCCTTCCTGTTAGATTCTTCTCATTCCCTTTAAAGGAACACAGCACCAACTCAAAAACAGCAAGTCTTTTTTCTTTTGTTTGTTTGTTTGTTTGTTTGTTTGTTTGTTTTTCAAGGTAAGGTCTCACTCTGGTCCAGGCTGACCTGGAATTTACTATGTAGCCTCAGGGTGCCCTCGAACTCTCGGGGATCCTCCTACCTCTGCCTCCCGAGTGCTGGGATTAAAAGCGTGCACCACCAGGCCTAGCAGCTAGTCATTTTCTTAATAGCCTGCTTATGAACAGAATTTTGCATTTCTACAGGCCTTCTTTCTTATTTATTGATATTTTTCTCTTCTTTCTGTTTTATATAATGACATTTCTTGAGACTTGAACACCTTCAAAATAATGAAAGCTAAAATGCATGAATGAATACTTGAAAACTTCACCAAGAATTGTGCAATATTCTTCCCATGAGCTCGTCTGTTATCCCTAGATAGACAAACATATAACTGTCTTCTTACTAATTTTTATAATTTACTAATGTTATAATTTTTACTAATTTTTATAGTGTTACTTGTGTTATAAATATCTTTACTAATATACAAAAAATATATTTAAAATCTAAAAAGATAGGAATTGTAAGCAAAACTGAGACAAAAACCTTCCAAAAGTTCTTTTTTGTGTTTTAATTTATTTATTTATTTATTTATTTATTTATTTATTTATTTACAGACAACAATTGTAGACAATATTCCCTGGTACTTCCCTCCCCCCTCTTTCTCCTTTGAAACTTCAGTCTCCATCATATCCCCTCCCCCTCTCAATCAGTCTCTCTTTTCAGTTTGATGTCATGATCTTTTCCTACTATTATGATAGTCTTGTGTAGGTAGTGTCAGGCACTGTGAGGTCATGGATTTCCAGGCCATTTTGTGTCTGGAGGAGCACGTTGTAAGGAGTCCTACTCTTCCTTTGGCTCTTACATTCTTTCTGTCCCCTCTTCCGCAATGGACCCTGGGCCTTGGAAGGCGTGTTTGAGATGTTTCAGTGCTGAGTACTCCTCTGTTACATCTTCTCAGCACCATGGCGCCTTCTGAGTCCTCCCAAGGTTGCCACCATCTGAAAAGAGAAGCTTCTCTAAGCAAAAGTGAGAGTAGCATTAATATATGGGTGTGGACATTAAGAGAAGTGCTTACTGGGCAGTTTGGTGAGCATAGGATATGAAAAGTTTCTATTCTACCAATACCTAAGGAGGAGGTGGTGGTCCTCACTATAATTTAGATCTACAGTAGGTTTTCATGAACCCACATGTGAAAAACTTGCTTTCCAGCCTTTGGTATCATTGGGAGATGAAGGAATTTTAATAGGCAGGGACTCACAGAATGCCTGCATATCAAGGGAACATTAGGGCCTCCTTCTTCCTCTGATTTACATCCCCACAGCCAGATGAGCATCTTTGTTCCCCCACATAGATACCCCAAATCCAAAAGTGCAAGAGCTAATCAACCATGAACTAAGACCTCCAAAACTCAACATAAACTTTTGCTCTTATATATCAAATATCTTGTTATAGTAAGGGAAAGCTGACCAGCTCACTTGTCCGGATCAGTAATTTTTTTCTGCCTTACATTATTTGAAAATTAAATCGTACTGATTTCAGAAAAGCTGACTGTAATTTTCAGATGAAGTCAACATTATTTTGTTAGCCTATTAAAAATCCTTACTCTGGAAGTTTAGCAGTGTGTGTGTGTGTGTGTGTGTGTGTGTGTGTGTGTGATTCCACAGACTATCTTTAAATTGACCTAGTAACACCTTTAAAATAGAAATTCTTAGTCTTTTTGATAACTCTATTGGGAGTCACTATGACTCTGTATGTCCATGAATGTGTAGATTATTTTGGTTTCTTTTCATTGTTATAATTAGTTGTTCTTGCTTAGTTTGCTTTGGCTTTGGGGCGGGGGAAGGGGTGCTGGAGGCTGAACCCAGGGCCTTGTGTATATAAAGGACATGTTTTACCATTGAGCTATTTTCCCAGCTAAATATACATTTTTAGCAAAATTACCAGGTGATCTTTAGCTAGAATAAAATTTCAAAATCATTTTGCTATGATTTCAATGGTCTTTAGTAAAACTTTTATGATGCCTAACCAACGTCTCAAGCCTATAATGGCATAACATTTTACTTTGTTAAAGGAAATGCATTTCCAGTGTGAGTCCCCATTTTTTGGTACAGATACTTTTTATAGATTTGATTGTATTGTCCATGGTAAGTTAAAAGTGACACAGCTCTAAGGGACATAAACCATGCTTCCTCTGATTGTCATCTTGTTCAATGAGTAAGAAATCAGAGCAATCAGACCATCTTGGGAAGTGACATGAATTGTGGTGACCATTTTCACCTTGACAGCACAGTAGTAAGTGATCCTGAGATTTATTTCCTGCTAAAACATGTTAGTCAAAGTCGAATGTTATTCAAAGTTTTAAAAGCAACCATACTTTTATAACCATGCACACATGAGAAGCCCAGCTAAACTTGGGGTTTGTTTTTCCTTTCACTCCACTTTTGGAATGCATGAGTGAGTTAAAGGAAGCATGATCTACCTTTTCTATATCTTGGCACTTTATACATTCAAATTTCCCTTCTTAAAAAATGTTTTTTATTTGAGAGAGAGAAAGAGGCAGAGAGAGAGAGAGAAAGTAAGAGAGGGTGAATGGGCATGCCAGGGCCTCTAGCCACTGCAAAGGAACTCTAGACACATGTACCACCTTGCACAATTATCTAGCTTATGTGGGCACTGGGTAATCAAACCTTGGTCCTTTGACTTTGCCAGCAAGTGCCTTAAGGACTAAGCCCATCTCTCTAGCCCCAGATTTCCTTTTTTTATTGTTTTCTTGAGGGGATGGAATACATTGGCAAAGGGAGACTTGGGAAAAAGAAGCAAGCATAATGAACCTGCTATTTGTTCTAGGGGAAAAAATGCCCATTAGGGACTCAACAGAAACAAATAAACGAATTAGAAAAATTTTAGCAGCTCTGCCCCTATGGATGGCATTGGACAGTGGCCTGCTAAGAAGATAAATGTCACATGCATTTTTTTGTTACAGGAGTCAGTGAATGTCCTGTACTAAAACAGGCCAGATTCTGTTGGCACTTGCCTTGCATCTCATGTTACCTATGTCAGAGCATCAGTACAGGGAGGAGGATCCCATCATCACACTGTGCAATGCAAACATGTTGGGGCTGAGTAACATTTGTGCCAGAATCCTTGTGTCCTTATAAATCATGTCCCAGCTCTTGCTGGGATGACAATAAAGGATTTTTTTTTTTTTTTTTTTTTGGCATACGATGTAAATCATTGCATGCCCTCTGGAATAGTGTAATAATTGAGTTGATTTACCAACCATGTACAGTTCTCTGAGAAAGTGTGTGTGACAGAGAGAAAGAGGGAGAGAGTGTTGTCATGGTATGTAGAAGCTGCCATTTCCTGAACTTTTCACACATAATTAAAATAATAAGTGTTCGTTATTATCTATCACACGTCTGTGTCTAGAAATTCCTATCAACCCCTAGAAGCATACTGGAGTAGGAAAAAGGCAAACATAAATCTACACCCTATGCTAGATTCCTTCGTGTCCCTGTTGCGGCCCAGATAAAAATAACTTGGTTGATATAATCAGAAATGACCCTGTCCTCATAGGCATGTCTACTGTCCTCATTGTTATGTGTGTAAATGCCTAGCAGGAGTCAAGGGGAAGGTAAAAGGAGAAATGTCTCCCTACTTTACATTCACTATCTTGAGAAATAACCTTCCTGGATCAGGATGAAAGAAACGTGTCCCCCAAAGCACTATGCACTCTAAGAGGTTAGGTTCCTATAGAAGTCTATATGTTTCTCACATATATTCAAATCAATGTTTTTCTCACATTTCTATTTTCTTCTGGCCTGTTTCTTCCACTTTCACCATCATTATGCAATGTTCAGCTCAGACCTAAAGGTGAAAGGTGTATACTTTCAGTATATGAATCACTGGGCTTTCATCAGTTTGAGAATCACTCCACCCATGGTACAAAAAGATACAGTCTTTTATAAAACCCACTTGCCTGGCCACAAGTTTCATCCACAGAGTAACAAGGACTACAAAATTATCACCCATCTAGAAATATTCTGTTTAGGTTCTTTACTTAATAAGGAATGCTTGAAAGTCAAGTTCAAACATAAGTTTAATCACAAATTCCCAGAAATTAAAGTTTAAATTATCAGGGGAAAAAAGATGTCTTTTTTATTGAACAATGAAAGAAATGATTGACTGACCAAAGAGAAATCTGAGAGTCACACTCTCGTACAGGAAAAAAAAAAAAATATTTATGATGATGCTCAAAACTCCAAATTTTCCTCTACCATCTTCTCTAGTTTGTAAAAATAACAAAAACCTACCAACAAATATATGCCTATATGTGTTTCTATATGTATTTTTTTGTGAAATTCATTCATCAACACATATATAACCAATCTGTAGTGTGTAAATATTTATAGATCAATTAATCATCAAACTCAAAATTTTGCTTAAATATATAGTTAAGTGGTTTTATAATTCACTTTTTTGGCATTTTTTCCCTATTTTTATTTGCTGATATTTTTACTTAGATTCATGGGCTGTATTTAGTTCTCAACATATCTGTCTACATATGTAAATCACTGTATTGTCATTACAATTAAACATTTAACATTAAACAATTAACATCTCAGTTCTTTGTATAAACAGAAGCACCTAATGTCTATCAACTACTGTGTATAGTCAGTGTGACATGCTTTCTGAATGAGCAATCACACTTTCTGAAGAGCAGTATGTGTGTTATTTAGTCATGATCACCCTGAAACATCCAGTGACGCGGATTTACATAGGCAAGGCTTCAGGAGAGATTTCCCTTGTGAACAATCCCACAGGTCCTGATGTATCATGAGAAGAAATCAAATAGCATTTAGCGGTACTAACATAGTGGTATCCAATCACAAAACTACACCAATGTCCAACAGTCAAGGGGAATAATTAGGATGATATCATGTCATAGTGAATTAATATACAATCCCTAAAAACAGTTTCAAAAAACTTACCTTGAAAATAAAAATCAACCAGGAAAAGTCAGTAGAGTGGCTATTGAGAATAAAATCAACATTTGGAAGTATATTTCTTTCACATTGTGCATGTCGATGGTCAAAATTACATGTGGCAGAGAAAATAGTAAGCTTTAGATGGTCAGGGCTCTTCCTTTACAATTCTTAGTCTATCATGTCCACATGTTCCTGGGCTTGCCCATCATGAGTTGAAAATAAGTGAAAAGATATTGTCAATGCTTCATATATATTGAAGAGTGGGGCTCAGACCTACATCACACTGCCATCCAGGATGTTTGCTCTCATGATCTTGGAGCTGGGGTACCATCATTATCCAGCATGAAGAGAGTGTCGAGTAAAGATTGATTGTTTAGGAAAAGATTGAAATTTACAATTCCAAGTTTGGTTTCCACTGAACTTGCATCCCGTTCGCACCATTCCAAAGATGAAAAATTAAGATTAACCTCCAAGGAGTATGTGTGTTCTGCATCATAGTTATATGTACCCAAGAATATCTGCATGTTGTTATATGCTTCTATGGTGGTATTCCATGCATACTTGGGAACCAAATATCTCTTACATGGATGCACATTTTTCCTTCAAATGCAATGGGTATTGTAAACTACACTTTGTTTTCTCTTTTGGCTCTGATGCTTAGCAACCCTCTGCTACTGTTTTGAGTGTCCCAATAATTATAAATCCCACAACCATACTTATTTCATATCTTGAAAAATAAACATAGTTTCTCTCAACAAATATGCTGGTAGCAGCATTGGTTTTTCTACTGGTGCATAACAAATTGTCACAAAGTGTCTTAGAGAAGCACAAGTTCAGCTCACAATTTCCCAAGGTCAGACACTGGGCAGGCTGAGTTGGTCTTCTGCTCAGGTCAAGGTGAAGGCTAGGTATGTTCTAGCCATGCCATTTCCCCTGTGGATCACTCTCCTTTGTCAGGCCTCTTCAGTGGGCCAGGAGTTCAGTTGCTCACACTTATGGGATCTATATTCCTATTGTCTGTGTGGAGGTCAGTTTTATCTCTCAGAAGAGACACATGCCATGGCTTTGCTCCATCAAAGCCAGGAGAAAAAGTTCTCCTTAGTCATCAGTGAATGGGCCTTAGGTGACATGTTATCAAGACAGTGACAATGCCTCACTCTTGCTCATATAAGATGGCTTTCTCATCGTATTCACTAAAGGATGTGGAAAGACACCTGATATGTACATACAAGAATCATTGAGACCATCTTGGAATCTTATCTACCATCATGCTTACTCATATTTGGGATATAAACAAAATTAATGAATTAAGAACTTTCTTTTGGGGCTGAAGAGATGGTTTAGAAGTTAAAGCACTTATGGAGAGACCTGGCTAGAATCTGGAAGAAAGCCAGTCCCCAGACAGTTAGTTAGCTTGTCTAGTGCCAGAAGGTGTTACATTAACAACTGGGGGAAAATGACAACATCTGTCCAAGCAACTCATGGTTTAAGCTACTCAACAGCAAACAACCTGACATGATGCTCACCCAAGTGCAATAGTGGCAGGTAACCAACTGCTCTTGAATTGGCTAATAGAACTGCTCAGTGGAATGGAACCCATAGCTGGAACTGGGAAACAAGTCAGAACCATATCCAAAAAATGAGTTTGCTCTCCAATATCAAGCTCCCACCAATCTTGGGATACAAGAGGGCTTACACCTATTAACTTCTCTCTAAACTAATTATGGTTACCCCATTTATCCAGTGCTGACTTCACGCTCCATTGGAGAATCTGCTTCTCTTTTTCAGATGGATGCAGAACCTGAGGAGAGAATCAGCCCACTGCATCCCACCAGGGCCCCAGCTAAAACCATAGAGTAACTGCGGAAATGAGCAAGAGCTCTGCTTTCTTGGTGAATCTGGTACCAGCACAAGTGTGAAGGAGATAGACACAGAGAACACTCAACTCCTACCAAACCAGATATCCAGAGACACAGAGGCGCCCAAGACCTCATCACTGAAGTAGACCTAAAACAAACCCAACATGCCTCAGGGAAACTCATGGAAGAGGGGGCGGAAAGATTGTTAGAGCCACAAGTTGTGACTCTATGAAGAGGGACATTGCCTCTTCCCTATGACCCCACTATGAACCATCCACAATCCACATGAGGATAATTGACATCCCCAATGAGGAGGGTCCCTTTGGAGGGGGAAGGGCAGGGAGGAGGCTAAGGATGGTACCAACATGTGCTGGTTACACACTGAGTATGTACATAAATAATAAAAAAAAAAAAGTAAAAGAAAAAAAAGAAGTTAAAGCACTTGCCTGCAAAGCCTAAGGACCCAGGTTTGATTCCCCAGTCCCCACGTGAAGCCAGATGCACTTCGTGATGCATGTGTCTGGAGTTTGTTTGCAGTGACTGGAGGCCCTGGCATATCCATTCTCTCTTTTTCTCTTTAATAAATGAATAATAGCTAAAAAATAAATTTCTTTTTTTTTTTTTAAGTAAAAGAGCTAAATTATTCCACACGATGTAGGCAGAACACTAAACACAGTTTCCTGACACAGGGCACAAAGAAAGCAGAAGGTTCTTTAAAACAGAGGGGACAAATCTTGTTTTATGGTTCATAGAAGAAGCAGTGTTCAACCCACAAGCAAGTGTACAATGTCATATTTGACTTTCATGAAGGAAATATTTTCTTAAAGACATTCAATAGAAAAAGAACTGGTGTCTTCTTAAGGAATGAATCATTTGTTCTTGTGTCTCTCCAGCACTCTGCTCTGTAATTTGCTTGTGTTTCTTCACAGGTGAGGGCTCCTGTTCAGGTATATTTCCAGGGTTACTCCTATAAAGTATGCAGATGTTACAATAACTGAGAGTGCCCTTGAACTCAAATGCCTTCTGCTTCCTTCCAGCTCTATCCTATGCACAGTCATGTTAATATTTATATGATGGTCTATTTAATTTTCAAGCATGCCAAATTTGCCAGCCCCATGGGCATGCTCATCAAACAAGTCATTATCTGAGTTCTTCTACTGTGCAGATGAAGTCAGGGAAACTGGTGGTGTTACTGCTTTCTCAGAGCCTCCATGACTCATCAGAGATGCACCTGGGATTATAATCAATCTCTAATTATTTGCCTGTGTACCCCTCACCAGCATGAAGGAGGTTAGCACTATAGTAAACATTTGAGCTGTGGATATAATCTGAAAAACACTGACACACTGATAGGAAATTCCTACTGAATTTCCTCACTAGAGTTTCTTGGAGGAAACCAGGGAATACCACCAATTCTTGTCCAGATGAATTTACTGAGTCTCTCAACACAAAGACAGACACATAGAGGCTTATGCTTCCCAGCTGTCAAATTTATAAACCACATTCCATTGAGAAGCATAATTTGGCAAAAGTATTCTAGAATGAACAGAACACTTTAGTTGATGGTTTACAAAGACAGCAGGCTAACCCTCTGTACCAGATGCATACTGCAACATCTATTTAAGGTAATTACAGAACTCTGTGGGTTTCTAACAAGCACCTTCGCAATGAATCACAGCTTCAGAACTCTTTGAATCTCATCTCTCTGCTAATAGAACTTCAGTTTCGTGCAGGGGCTGACGTGCTTAATAGTCTTAGAAGTGATAATTTCCTTCGTTATTTATGCCATAGTGCAGGTCACAACAGTTTCTTCAGGAGCCGAGCAGTGGACCCACACAGTGACCATCACTGACATGAGCCCGTCCTGTCATGGCCAGCGCTGTCTCTACTCTGTGCATTTTAGTTAGTCAATATCTGTGCGTGTTTTGTCCTCACATTTTTTTCATTTATTTCCATAAATAATTTCAAATAATCTTAAAAATATTGTCCATTTTTTTTTGTATGTAGTATATTTCCAGGCATTTGACCTTTACTGATGTGATTAGAAGATAATTACATGACAAAAAAGATTATATACATAATCCATCCATAACCTGTACATTTTGTTACAATTATTGAGTACATTTGAGCTACTATAGGCAATCATAAACAATAGAAAATTTTTGTCCACTGTCTTAGAGGCCTAGATATAGGCACTGGTGGACTTAATTTCTGCTTCATATTTGCTTCCTGGCCCATAGAAGATGGTTCTCTGAAACCTTCTTTTATAACTGTACTAATTTCACTTATAAAGATTTCATTGTATACCCTAGCTATTCCTCGAAGGATGGACTCCTTAAGACTACCACACTGGTAGTTAGGTTTCAGCATATTCTTTGGGGATGACAGGAGCATTCTGCACATGTACTGTCCCCTCAGGACTGGACATGTTGCCAGGGTTCTGGCTTCAGAATAAGGACCAGCAAAGCCCTGCAGATGGTGGTACCTCACCTGCCCCACCTCCTGTTAGCTCTCCTTCCTACTGCTCTGTGTCCTCTGCTCAGGGGGCCATATGCTCAGCTCCAATTTGTCATCATTCCAACCCTCCCCACGAGATGCTTTTGCTTTGAGCTTGTTGAACCTGTTCAGTAGGAAGCCTTCCTTCCAGGCATGACTCATGATCACTACGTAATAATAGCTCCCTCCTGTTCTTACAAAATACTCTGTTGAAAACAATCACATTTAAGAAAAATTGAATTGGGCTGGAGAGATGGCTTAGGAGTTAGGGCGTTTACCTGCAAAGTCAAAGGATCCCGGTTCGATTCTCCAGGACTCACGTAAGCCAGATGCACAAGGAGGTGCATGCATCTGAAATTCATTTGCAGTGGCTGGATGCCCTGGCGTGCCCATTCTCTCTCTCTCTCTCTCCCTCTTTCTCTCTCTCAAATAAATAAATAAATAAATAAATAAATAAATAAAATATATTTTAAAAAAGAAAAACTAAATATATTGCTCTTTCTAGTAAAATGCTTACATTTAGATTGGATTCCAGCAGAAACACTAAAACCCCAGAAATTTATCTATTTTAGTAATGTGACGATGACCAAAGAGATGATTCCAACTTTGATAGAAATCATCAAAGTCACAAATTACTTTTAGGTTTTAAAGAATTTTCATATATATTGTTTTAGTTGAGACTTGTGCAATTTAGCACCAAAAAGTTAAATGATAATTGAAGTGGCCAAACTACTTGCAGTGTTGGCATTAGACTTCAGGTAGATTTCAAGCCTGAAATCAACTGGACTGGGAGGTGTCCAATCTCATATTCTATGAAGAAATTTAAACAGAAAGGAAGGCTGGGTTTGAATCATATTATTCTTTTTAAATATGTAGTGATTAAATAAAATTCCCAACTATTCTATTTTCGCAAAACAGAATATCAATTTTTTTACTGAAGTATTTGTATACACCCACCATCAGGTAACTTCATCAAGAAAAATTAGAGTTAAGATCTCTGTGGCCTTCTCCTTCGTCTGTTTTCAGGTCTGAGTACAGTGCATGGCTTTGGTAGAATGGTCCTGGGATGTCTTCAGTATGCTTCACAATAATCTGACCTTTCACTGCCCTCTGTCCTCCAGAATCACATGACATTCCAGCTTTCTGACAGGCAGATACACTTAAATCACCGTGGCATTTCTTTCAAACAAAACACTAAGTCCTCAATCCCCAGTGTGCTAGCTTTCAATCACTATGACAAAATACTTGCAATTAACAAGGTATAAAGAAGAGAGTTCTAATTTTTCACAGGTTTGCAGAATTCTAAGTCCATATTGAATTGCCTCCATTCCTTCTGGCTTGTGGCAAGGGCCTACATCACAGTGCAATTACTTGACTGAGGAAAGGATCAGGGTTCAAACAGCATAGCCCCAGTAAACTCACTCCTTTCTTTCCACTTCCGCATTTCTTAAAAGTTTCACAAGCTCCCAGTAGCACCAACAATGTGGTGGCCAAGCCCTTTAACACATGGGCTTTGAGGTAACATCTGAAAGTAGCACCTACAATTGTCTAACAAGATTAAAATGGACAGTTGTCTTCTCATTTAATTGTTTGCAAACTGAGAGTCTCTAGATTCAGTCAATGTCTAAATATTTCCTAAGTAAGTATATATTGCATTACTGCCTTTATATTCAGCACAATAATTTCCTGCATTTCTTTCTTACTCTAACTGTTTTTCTCTCTTTCTCCAACATGTTTTTGAGAAACCTATACTTTTTTTGTTGAGGTAGGGTCTCATTCTAGTCCAGGTTGACCTAGAATTCACTATGTAGTCTCAGGGTGGCCTTGAACTCATGGTGATTCTCCTACCTCTGCCTCCTGAGCACTGGGATTAAAGGTGTGTGCCACCATACCCAGCTGAAAGATCGTATACTTGAATTCCAGGTTTACTTTAAAAAAAAAAAAAAATAACCTCCTCTTTCCTGGCTTCTCTTTCAGATCAAATTCCTTTATCAGTCTTCATTGCTTAGAAAACAATGCTTTAAGATCTATCTAGCCTTTCACTGTGTGCAGTTAATTCTTACTATTTGAAGCGCTTGTGTTTTATAAAATTATCATGAACACCAAATAAATACAGAGCCAAAATTCTTTAGCGAAACTGCAAGGTTAGATTCCCACAAGCCAATGGTCACACCTTTTTTGGTAAATATTTCTGTTGAAATATTAACAATGACTCACAATCAACTGCATTCCCAGCACCAATGACTTTCTGAGGCACATATTTTCTCCAGAAGACACATGATCGTTTTCCTGTGCTTAGGAACACAAGACAGTACTATATGTTTTGGGGAAAATAAACAGGAAATCATCCAAAAATGTACAAAAAATACCAGAAAATTGGTGCTAACTACAAAAGGGTACTTATTTGTAGTAGACCACCAAAAGTAGGAGACACAGTACATATATTTTTATTTTACCTTACCTGGAAATATGGGCATTAAATGGCTGAAAATTTTCATAACTCTGTACATGTTATTGAATAATGTTTGGCATGATGGTTAATTTGTGAGCATAAATAAACCCTAGGGAACTCATAACTTGTAAATGGAGAGTCTTTGAGAAATTGAAGGAGAATGAACTCAGTTATAGGGTGAACTTATCTCCCATAAGATAAAATGGATGGCACCCTATCCAAAATAGATGCTAATGTGCTTCTAGAATTCCACCTGTATTCTGCACATTTTGTAATCTTTTACAGACTTTAAAATGTATCCCTCAATCATTTCTTCACAGAGCTTTCTATGGATGAGATTAATTAAGTCACATTATATTGAATTTGTGGTATCTGCACTCAAATATGACCCATTTCCACGCCATCTCAAACTTAGAAATATAAGTGAAAACTCCATAAAGCTCAGAACTAGGGCTGGAGAGATGGCTTAGTTGTTAAGGTGCTTGTGAGCTAAGCCAAAGGACCAGGGTTTGATTCCCCAGTATCCATGTAAAGCCAGATGCACAAAGGTCAAAACTGTATCTCGTACTTCTTTGCATCCTTAGGACCAGCTCAGAATGCAGGCCCTAGAAGGGTTTGACCCATATTTGCCATACTGAATTCAGCTACATCTCATTTGCCTTTGATATATTGACAGAGTAGTTCCAGAATTCAACCAATAACTGTTTTGATGCTAACTACCTGGTCCAAAGTCTCTTCCACACTTGTTACTGCACATAGCTTACATAGTTATTTTGCATCCCTAGAAATATATTTTATCAGTTATTTACTTTTCTAGTCCATTTACAGTCCAGTTATCTGTAAAAGAATGAAGAGATCGTGTTGCATTCAAGGGTTCTAAAGAAAAACAGAATGCATCATGACAGACACCAAAATAAACACGATTACACATGCAGCACCATGACTGGAAGGGTGCTAGGTGACAGTGTAAGGCTGTGTTTGCATAGAAAGCACGGCCTTTTATATTACAGAAACTAGTACATCTGGATGCAAGTGTGTGTATTGGGGTGATAAGTTAATGTTTAGAGTGGGCTATTACTGAAGAGATCTTGACATTGTATAGGACCTCATGGGTTTTCAGAGGGATGGGAAAATGTTTGAGAACTTGAATTCATTCAGGAACAAATATAAACAGGCTGAAAGAGTATCCCCAAACATAATTACAGTGGTTGCAATAGCATGATAACCAATACAATTTCTTACCAAAAGTAGCTAGCCCTTCCTCAACTTCACAACCATGTTTACCTAGTAGGACAGAGTCAAAACCTTCATGTTAAGTTGTCACATCATATCATGCTAAGGATGACTGCCAAAATATAGATTCGAGATGAAATATTCATTCAAAGTAATGACTTAGGCCACAACTTGCTCGAGCTCCAAGGGGTGAGATGGGGTGTTGGTCAAAAACTCCCATAATCCTCTCCATCACCCCCTCCTGGCACCCACAGCACTGCACATTTCTCTACCTGCTCTGAGGGTCTGATCCAGTGGTTCTCTCAGATGAGTGCTGTCTCCACCTCTGGAAACATGGTGTCTTTACGATGTTCACTTCTAATGTGCTGCTTGTTGAGGCATATAGGTTATGTAAAGAAAAAGGAAGCGCTGGGAGAGCTGTCACATGATTATCCATGAGCAAGATTAGCATCAGCGGGCGGATCCAAATCAGGGACTTTATCCGCTTGATCTTGTCAACCTCCTTCAAGGGAAAATAGAAAAAGTTTCAAACTCCACTTAAGGAAAGATACCTCTAGTCAATCTGACCCAGAACCTAACCATTATCAGTCTAATCATCTAACCTGCTTCCTAACCTTTCTATCATCCATCTATTATCTGTCATCTAGCCATCATAACTCTTAGATGCCTTATTCATTTCTACCTACTATTGTTATTATTTATTGATATTTTTGCTGAAAATACAATTCAAGACTTTTTGCTATAATAATAGCCATTTAAGCATATCTTTATGCATATTTGTTTTTTGGTATCCTTCTAAAAATTAGAAAAATACAATACTTCAGTGTGGATTTTTAAACTCCATCACTGTCTAATTAATTCAGTTATTTCTTTAATTGTAAAGGATGCTTGAGTTTGGTAAGCTTACATGGAATCGTCATTTTATCATAGAATGTAGTTTTACAAACACACATACACACACGGAAAGAGAGAGAAAGAGAGAGATGACAGCAGAAAGTCTCTAAGCCACCTAAACAAACTAGTCTAATATCAGTGTGATGCTCATCTCTGTGGGAGATAGCAGCTTTGGAAGTGAATTTTCCCAGAAATAAAGACAAGAGAGTGGATAACAAGTACATTAGAGGGTATCTTATCTACATGAGCTCTGAGCCTCATGCCAAAATGTGTGTTTGAAGTAATTATAATTTGTGTTCGAAACGTCCTTAATTGGCATTCCTCAAATATAGATAATTGACCAGGAGTGTGCCCTTGTTCACACTGGTGGACTTGTTCTCCAGTGAAGAACACTGATAACTGGCTTCTTTGTCATCAAAGGGTGAAGAAATGTGACAATCTGGGAACTGGTTTTAGGGCCCCATCTGCTAAACCAGAGAGAAATCAAGATTTTACAGTTCTATAAATATTTTAGTGTATCCCATCATTTATGAACTGTGGCAGCTATCATAAAACGTCCCTGACTTTTGTTACAGCTGCATATAAGGCCAGAAAATTGCATCGAGTGGTAAACCATAAAAACCTAAGTAAAAGCACCATTCCTTTCAGTATATTCTAAAAATATACAGCCTCCCTGTCAGTACACGGCAGAGTAGTTTCCATCCCAGGATGCCTGTTTCTTTCCCATTTTTTTAATCTGATCTTACCCTGGTCTTTCCAAGCCCTTTTGTATTTCAGTATCTTTTTATGTTTCATAAATAACAGCCATCAGCACACAACAGCTGAAATAGATTTCGCTTTGTCACAACACACTGTAAACAAGGGACGTTTGCATGATGGCATCTCTACCATACAATCAGCCTTCCTTTCTGACCCCGTGTCTAATTGCTCAAGATGTGAGTCTCATTTTGTCTCTAGTGAGTTACTTTAGCATTATGATTAAAAGAGCTTAATTAAGAGGTGGTTGGCAGATTTACGAGAAAGCCACTCCTAAGGAACTATCTAGAACAATATATAGAAAGTTGAGTTGACATTGAGATTAAAATGGTGATTTGTGGCCTGTTTCATCTTCTCCTACCCGCTCTTGTTCTGACTTTTCAGATGTTGTAGGACAGTTGTGATCTGTTGACTCTTAAATAGATACATTTTCGTGCTTATGATGGCTTTGCAAACATGTAACCAGTGTGAGGGTCAAAACAGGTTCCCGTGGGGGACCCACTCTCCATGCTGGCGTCATTTGCCTAAGCAGCAGGACTCTTCCTGCAAAGTTATAAGGCTTGTAATCAGCCGGGCATGGTAGCTTTTAATCCCAGCATTCAGGAGGCAAAGGTAGGAGGAGTGCCATGAGTTTGAGGCCACCCTGAGACTACATAGTGAATTCCAGGTCAGCCTGGGCTAGAGTGAGACCCTACCTTGAAAAATCGAGAAATGAAAAAACTAAAAAAAAAAAAAAAAAAAGAAAGAAAGAAAGAAAGAAAGAAAGAAAGAAAGACTTGCAATCATTTTTAAACATTTTTAAAAACCTGAGAGCAAGTGAACTTGTGTTTTGACATACACACATCATCTGTATTTTTGAGAATTAGGCAATAATATGAAAGTTTGCTCTTGGTCTCTCCTTCCACCCTCCTTCTCCTCACTCTTTCTCACTCTGTGTTGGTGATTAAATGCAGTACCAAGCTGTACCCCCAGTTTACTCTTGGTTTCTTATAGATGGATGAATGTATGATTCTCAATGTCCAAATTCCACTTGAGCATTTATCATCCAAACCAAATATTTCTCAGCTCATGTTTCAATGTGATTTCCAACCCCCTAAAATCTGCCATTCTACTCCCATTTTCCTCCCTATAAATAAGCCTTTCTCACTTTCAGGGAGCAATGCCAGCCTAATACTTGAGATGGGAATGTGGATACGAGACAATCTGAAGCAGATTTATTGCTCGTGAGTAGAGTTTAGGCACACCCCGGTTTTGATGGATTGCCCTGTGTGCTTGTGTTCCCAAGTAGAAGCAGTGTAAATAAAGTCATACCTTGGCTTTTCTTCCTATCCTCGATAAAAGCCATATTTCACCTGGAAAAACCCTTTCAGATACAGACAAGCCAAGAGCAAGGATGCACGGAGAACCAGGGACTCTCGAGGTCATAGCAGATCCTCTGCAGAAAGGTGACTGTGTTGAGGGTGCTGGGCTCAGCAGCAGGCCTCGTGTGTCCTCATCCTCATGACAAGGAAGAAGAGGAGACAGAGAGCATTTCTCAGAACATGGAGCCTCGGAACTCTTGGATGTAACATTTCTGGATACACACTCTGACCTGTTAAGCTGTACGCATGTGCCTTAGAGGAGAAATGCAGTCGGAGACTAAGTGCAGGGAGTCACAGAGACAGGAGGACTTGTCTTGATTAACAAAGGTTGAACATGCATGGCAATCTTGTGAAACAGTCCTCTCAATCTTGCTGCTTTCCAGGTAATAACATTTCATTTACTTTCTCAAGACCTTAAATTTCTCTTCTGCAAATGTCAAAATGGAAGGACCATGCAGTCTAATAACATGAGTAACACCTTAGTATGCCCGTAGTTGTGGGCATCATCAAAACACACAAGGCAGTGGAACTCTGCATAGAGGTTCAGAAGCAGAACTCTGAAGCCTGACGCATCATAGGTGCTCAACAGATTTTGGTTGAATTGAATACAATTAAATGAAACAGAGTTGTATGTGCCATAGAGGTTTGTCTTCTGCTCATGAGAAACATCCCTCCATGGGGACACTTGGTCTACATCACAGTAGGAATGAGATGAATAAATGCTGAACAACTTCCAGGTACAGGATGAAATCCAATCTGGTATTTACCTAACATATTTCTTATACGAATGCTATAAGTAAATTTACAAGAGGAGAATTTTCTCATCTGTGGTTTCATAACTGAATTGCAAAATCAAGGTTTGAACTCATGTCACCTGGCAGTAAACCGAAAGACAAAAGAAGCAATACAACAGAATATATATATATATATATGGAGAGAGAGAAATATATATATATATATACATATATATATATATGGAGAGAGAGAAATAGATATAGATATATAAATTCTGAGCAATTAAAGTGATGACCATCTTAATGTTCCATTTAAAAATTCTAAAACTTTTCTTAAAGTGTTTTGATTTATCAATAGTTTAAGTTCTAGACTTAGAGGTCAACAGCAAATGAGTTGTGCTAAATCTGAGCCCTTGGTCTCCACCTTTCCTCTTGGTGGGGACATGGTATAGGATTTTGGACTGGCAGTAGCATGCTTCTATGTCTCAGGGAAAGAACTCACAACTAAGTCCATTCAAGTGAAGTGGACAGTATGACAGGACCTTTCCACTATGTTAAAGGAGTTACGTACATGCCATCTCAAAGGATGCCAAATGGGCATGTTGTTTAGTTCGAGTTGAAACCCATTGAGGCAGTGCAACTTCAGAAAGAGCCATTGTGATGCCCTGTATTCAGCAGGTCTTGAAGGCTGATGTGAAAGGGATGACAATCACGTACCGAGACTAGCAAATACTCTTGATTGTCGAACCTTAGCCATAGTCCTAACCCTAAGCTGAGGCTGCCATGAACCTGAGCAAATAAATTCCGGAGTAACTCCACCTTCCTCTAGTTTCACGACCCTAGAAATCACCACTCTTCACAAAAGAGCCATTTGCCCTGCCATTCCTCCACACATTTGTTGTACCTCATAAAGATTAAAGCCATCATATTTTGAACGTTTCCTCGGGTGACTCTCCAATGAAGATCCTCAGGATATGCAAAGTGAATGAAACATTTCTGTTTTTCCTCTGTTAATGTAATTAATTGGGTCTCTATCTCCAGCCTAAGATGTATATAAGAACTCAAGGGGGTTGAAAGGGTTTTTCTCTCCATCTCTCATTTGGTGAAGAGTAACTGAATATTACCTGAGATCTTTTTACATAATTAAAATTTATTTTTTAGGGGGCTGGAGAAATGGCATAGCAGTTAAGGTGTTTGCCTGTGAAGCCAAAGGATCCGGTTCAATTCTCCAGGACCCATGTAAGCCAGATGCACAAGGGGCACATGCATCTGGAGTTTGTTTGCAGTGGCTGGAGGCCCTGGAGTGCCCATCCTCTCTCTGTCTGCCCCCCCCCGCTTGCAAATAAATAAATAAAAATTAAAAAAAAATTTTAAAGGTTATACTCTACCCCCAAGTCCATTCTCCTCAGGGCCCTCTTCAGTGGAGTTATGGGTATTCATTGTGGGGTCCTGAAGATCTGTGAAGAGCTGTTGCCCAGGAGCTGTGAGTAGAAATTACAAGGATGTGGACTAATTCCATAATGTAAGGAATATTCCCACCGCTACACGCACTGCTGAGTAACACCCGACCTGGAAGAGATTTTATACAGTGAAGGAAAAAAAAAAAAGTGAATTGCCAGTTCTACCAGGTTTCCCTACAGCATGTGATCTCCTTGAATAGACCATTAAGATTCACAACTTCTACAAAGAAAACAAACTCCATCTTTCTAAAGAGAAATGCAGAGGCGTGGCTGCTTGAGAGTTCCTTAACCCTGGAACCAGGCACTGAGTGCCTAGTTTGTCCCAAGCGCAGACATCACGGCCCATTCTTGAGAAAGGGACCGAGCAGCAAGCTGGGTTTGCAGATGAAGAGCTGCTAATGCCAGCTATCTAATGGAAGGAATGCAAGCCATCTCAAGACGTCAAGAGGGAAGCACAGTTTTAAAGCAGACCCTGCTGTATTTCTGTGTCTCACTTCCTTCCTCAAGACCAGCTCTGCTTGACAACTGGAGTCACTTGACAAGGTGATGGTGCTGGGACGAAGAGCTCGGGTTCCATGTCGGAGTACCCCGAGCACCCCACCTCTGTGGCTGGGGCTCACAGGATGACTGGGGATTCACTTCCAAAGCAGGAAGTGAGACAGGGAGGAAGCCCAAGCAAGGCTGATGCATGTCGCGGTAACTGAATCCAGGTCTGCGTTTAATCAAACGGGCACTGGTGAATGGTGACAGGGAGGGCAGGGTCCCCCCATCAGTAATCAACAGCAGGAGACCACATCAAATGCTGCTCCTCTGCCCACTTCCTGCTCTCTATTGTCCCGCAGACATTTCCGAGCAGAGTGAGAAATGCAGGGGAGACTGCCTTATGCCTTTAAGCCTTTGTTTCCAAGCCTCTGGGATCTTGCAGGCATGCGCACCTCAAAGCACAGACAGGACAGCCTGGACTATTTAGTAAAAGTCAAACGGACACCTTGCTGGATTTACACCTGAGGCAGCGAGGGCTCTCCCTGGAGCCTCTAGCTCCGGTGGCTCTGCTGAGACCTATGCAGGACTCTGTATTCCCTTTTCATACATGTTTGAGATTTACCTGGCTACAGGGGCAGCCAGCTCTTATGTGAGCTAACACTTTTCTTAAGGCAACTTCAAAAGCCTGGCCCTGGAAACTGTTTTCTCCCTATGGTTATCTCCTCGATGGCAGGGACCCTTCTACGAGTATAGCAAAGCCTTTGTGATGGTTAATCTTGACAGGATTTATAATTCCATGGAAACACACCACTTGCTGTGTCTATAACGGGGTTTCCAGAAAGGCTTAGGGGGCGGCATGGGTAGCAAAGAACTGCCATGTCTGGTTGGTGCCGCCTGTTGCCTGGATTCTTGAAGGAAACAGGAATGAGACCTGGGACACAGCATGACCAGTCACCTCATGCTCTCCCTACAGTGGCAGCCTGAATCCTCTTGAACTGTGAACCCAAAGACACGCTCTTCTCTTAAGTTGCTTCTTGTGATCTATCGGCTCACATCCATGAGAAAGCAAAATGCCAGGGTGGCCATCAATATCACCAAGTGCTTCCCTCACACCAATGGTACAGGGAGTTGCAGAGAGATTACTGTACCACAGACTATGTGTACCGTTACTTTGTAAAAGGAACACCAATGAAGGAGGGGCTGCTGGTATACCTCAGTGGTACAGAGCTTGTCTACCGTGCACAGTCTTGTTTACATACCTAAGCACCTTAAAATAGATAAAGAATGGAAGCCGGAAAAGTCATGTTAGTAAGTTTTAGACTGTATTTCAGATCCATCAACAAGTCTGTAATTTTCATCAATTTTTACTGAGAATGTTTGGGTGTTTGGAATATTATTTTTCAAATGACCTCTCTTCAATGCCTTTATTCAAACTAGTATGCAACAATTTAGAATTTGATGATAAATTTTAAATAATACCTTTCATTACTTCATTGGATAGTTGCAATTTGAATAATTCAAATTTCAAAAATCTAGTTAAAATGTAAATACCATTTGTATTTTCTTTCAATGTCTATATTCATTTAGTATTTCAATGGTCTCCTATAATCAGAAAAACAACAACAAAAAAATCATCGTTGGCTTAGTTAAGTTGGTAGTTTTACTTTTTCCTAATAACAGTAAATGACATATATCATTGATTAAATGATTCAAAAGGGATGGGCTGAGGGGCTGCTCGTCTCCACTTTGCACACAACCATCCTCTTAGCAGCAGCAGGTAAGTTTCTGCAACTTATCCAAATGTCCATTTTTAATCAAAATCAACTGTGAGAAGAGTTTCTTAAAATGATGTGACAGACACATCACCCAGTAACTCTCAGCTTGGTGAGCAGGTTTTGTTCACAGTGAAAGCAGTCTCTCTGCTCTGTTTGGGGACACTGAGTCCTGGAAGCAGGGCGCTAATACGGTCCTCGGAAAGGCACGGAGACCTTTCTTCCTTGTTTGTCTTCACAGCCACTTCTCACAGACGCTGCAAGTCTGTACAGAGCTCCCGATACTCTGAGTGACGTGGGGATTTCCTGTGGACACCAGCGTGGGGGGTGGGGAAAGCAGCTTGGTGACGTGATGAGACTCAGAAGACACACTCTAGTGTTCATCCTGGCTGCTGGGCATCCAGGGCACTCCTGAGAGGAAGGAAGGCTGGGTCACTTCCCAGAGAGAGAGAGAGAGAGAGAGAGAGAGAGAGAGAGAGAGAGAGAGAGAGAGAGAGAGAGAGAGAAAGAAGGCTTTACTATAGATGCATTTTTTCAAAGTAACACTTGTCATTTACTCAGAAATTTTGTAGAGGGGATGCTGAAAGTTTTCTTGGTTCATTACAATCTGTTCTTTACTTGAATTCCCTTTGTATTGTGGGTTTTGAATGGGGTCCTATGCTCCCACGAAACTCTAAAACCAATTGGAAAGAAAAGACTACGAAAATGTTAAGATACTGGGTTTTCTTTTAGAAAAGAAAATTCGTTTTCTCTTCACAAGACTTCTGATCACACCTACGAGCTTTGTGGTGACATCTCCCAGTGCTCCATAGCCAAGTAAAGAATCACAGGGGACAGTCATGACCTGCTGGGCTTAGCCCTGGGCCTCCATTTGCATTGTTACTTCCTCAGGACATAATTCAGTTGAGCCATGACTTAATTTCTTTTAAGTTTGAGCCCTAAGGTCACATTGTTGTTAAAACATACCCCAAAGATACTGAACAGATTTAAACTATACTTACCCTTCTTAGTAAAGCTTTAGGAAGTCACCCTGAAAATTTTGTTTTCTATCTGTTCCTTCCAATGGGTACTTTTAACACCTAGTTTTCAAACCAAGGATTGAATGAAATTTAAAAAAGTAAATAACTAATAAAGGTTTTATCAACATTTTTTGTTGTTGTTGAGCCTACTGCATACAAATGGAAATTCAAATCCAGTTATCTCAGAGAAGAGGCTAAACACTGCTAGTGACCACTCATGTGCTGACAATAGCGATGTGCGTGCTTTCATTTTTACATCCCACGATTTCAGCTCAAAGCATTTATCAGAGCTTTTGCCCGAGTCTAAATGCCTGCCAGTCCTCAAACGATGCCCAGAACATTTGAGAATGGCTTTCCCACTCTTGTAATTTTATTTAAACAAAGCCTTCTCCCGAATTCCCTACAGAGCAGCCATTGTGCCTTGTGTTGATTGTGGTGGACATTGTGCAGATCTCCAGTTACCTCCCAGTGGACCACCCACCACTAGCAGGGGTTCACCGCCACGCAGAAGCTCTGTGAGCCTGCTGCCTCCTGGAGCCTGGAGAGGGTATTTGCCTCCATGGACTCCAGTGCCACTCTCTGTGCTTGCCTGGACAGAGAAACCCAATGAATGGCACCAAGCCACTTCAAGGTAAATACGTTGTCTATCAGGGTCCGTTTCCTTAGGGTACGAGGCTGACAGCTTCCAGACGTGGAGATTTGTGGTGCTCAATTGAAGCAGTGGAGCAAGAGTTTGCCACTGGAAGCAAGCAAGCATATCGGGACAAACAAGTCACAATTGTCCCTGTGAATCTCTGAGGATGTACAGTGAAAGGCTTGAGCTTCACACTCACTTTTCAGTCTTTGAGAGTGGATTGTGTAGTAAAAATCTCTTGTAAAAGACAGTGTTTGAAAGCACTATTTAGACCGAGGCCTGGTGGAACTTAAGTAATGGCAAATTGTGGTTTGAAAAGCAACACATGGCATTGCAGAAGCAATGTAGAATTTGCTTCATTTATTTAAAAAAAAAAAAATCCAAAGTAACTTGCCAGAGTGATTGTATGAAATCATGTTCTAACTTGTATTCTAATGTTATCTTGGTACCACCATAAATAAAGATAATACTGTAATTTCAGCATTCAAATACTATTTCAAAACCAAGAAAATAAATTCACATTTTGTAGGCTTCACTTATTATAAGCTATACATTCCAATTTTGAACAATAAATACCCTTTACATGAATTAGTACAAATATATATCAAAAATTTCAATAAATTTACCTTATCAGTTCTATATTGGCTAATATAAGGCTAAAACAGTCTATGACTCACTTTTTCATCAAAAACGTATATATAGTCATGCACTTATATCTAAACAAAAAATATGGGGTGAATTTTGAGTTTAAAAATGCATTAGTTTTTTTCTGAAACAAAATAATAGCTTTATAAAATGTAGAGACAAGTGACACAATTAAGAAAATGTTAAATGTTTTCTCTCGGTTTAGCTAGTCTTGCTTTTCTCTATCATTTCAAGAACAAATTCTGTTTTCTTAATAATTTAATTTCTTAA
Source organism: Orientallactaga sibirica (assembly GCA_036365145.1). NCBI lineage: Eukaryota > Metazoa > Chordata > Mammalia > Rodentia > Dipodidae > Orientallactaga > Orientallactaga sibirica. The sequence continues at coordinate 3,713,588 of JAEOAD010000463.1, read as the reverse complement.
TAATTTATTGAGTAATGAAGCACTTACCTACAATTAAGAGAAAATGTTAGATTGTTAAGTTTACGTCCTCTTTTCGATTCTAATGTCCTAGAATTAGTTCGCAGTGCCCTGCAGAACAGAGGCAGTTGACAATCTGACACATTTCTGCATACTTCCTTGATTCTATGTATTTATTTCCATCAGAATACACAATGCATGTCACACATCACACATCACACGACCAGCTCAACTGCTGCACTCGGTCACTATTTGGGGAATCATTGGAGATAAGTATTTTCCTAGTATTAATATATAACTGAAATATAACAAGCAGAAGGATATATACAAATCATAACTCTCCTGGTGAATAGATTCTAATAAATAAACTTGCAGCCAGCAGTCCACAGAAGAAACAAACTCACCCAGAAGTTCTGCTGATATTATCACACTGTCTTTTTCTGAAAGGTAACCAATGGCTTGAGATCCAACAAAAGAACTTTTTGCCTGTTTCTTGAACATTATGTAAGAATAATTCCTTATATGCATATTTGTCTGGCATATTTTTCACAATGCTTTTGGAGCACATATCCATGTTGTTGCATATACCAGTAATTTTTTTTGCAATATTATGTAGGATTCCATTGCATACATATACAAGTATTATCTGTTCCACTCTTTTTATTTCTTTTAAATTGAGGTAAGGTCTCGCTCTACCCCAAGCTGACATGGAATTCACAATGTAGCCTCAGGGTGGCCTCAAACTCTGGGCGATCCTCCTACCTCTGCATCCTGAGTGCTGGGGTTAAAGGCCAGCAGTGGAACATACCTGGCTCTGTTCTACTTTTGAGTTGTTTTTATTTTGAACTAATCAAAACAGTGCTTCCATGAGATGTTATATAAATAACTCTTGGATGTCCATCTAAAGATGTGAATTAGTTCCCTTCTTGTTGCTGTGGTAAAATAATTGACAAAAGACAGTTTGAAGGAGGAAAGTTTATTTCAGTTTACAGGTCCAGCTTACAGTGCAACATGGTGGGGAAGGCATGGTGGCAGGAGCACAGAGGCAGCTTCTCACATTCAGCCCACAGTGAGGAAGCAGAGAGTGATGAATGCTGGGGCTCAGCCAGCAATCTCCTTTTTATGTAACCCAAGACCTCAGGCCCATGGCATGGTGTTCTAGACGTTAATGTGGGACCTCCCACCGCACTTAACCTGGTCAGGATCATCACTCACAGGCATGCCCAGAGAATGACCCAATTGAGATAATCCTTGCATGTATTGGAATGATGGTATAATTTTTATTTCCATTCCCATCACTGTGATAAATTACAATGTGCTCCTAATGTTAAGCCATGTGTCTTCTTGAGAGTGAGAACAAAGCCTAAACTGGTCAGGATGCATCACCCTTTTGTCTGTCTTTCATATGATTTGTCAGTGCTTTCTTCAAAAATTTTGTTTTGTGATCATGAAAGACACTGGCTGCTGACATTTCTTTTAACAATCCCATCTCAGTTTCCTCTCAGTGTTAAACTAACCTCATCAAATGCTTTGAGAAGTGACACTTTGAAGATTTTTGGAAATTCATTTTTGGAGAAATCCTGGCTTGGATTTTGACTTGTAGTAAAATCTTAATCATAGCTTCAATTTCGTTAGTTGTATATTAATTCAGAATCTCTGTACTGTTTCTTTTGTTACTTTTGGAAACTTTCTTCTTACCTAGGATTTTTTCCAGGTCTTCTAAATCTGTAAATGTATGAATATTAAACGGTTCATGATGTTATTCAAAATGATTCCTTGTCTTCTTTGACATACAGGTTAAAAACACATTTTTTTTTTGAGAGCGACAGAGAGAGCGGGAGAGGAAGACAGAAATGGGCACGCCAGCAGCCTCTCAGCTGCTGCGAACGAAATCCAGATATGCCCACCCCCTTGTGCTCAAGTGCAGCATTGCACCCTTGCGTCACTTTGCATCTGGCTAAATGTGGGACCCGGAGATTGGAACCAGCATTCTTAGGCTTAGGAGGCAGACGCCTTAACCACTAAGCCATCTCTCCAGCCCAAAACACAATGTTTTATTTACAAAGTAATAGCTATTTTCTAAAGTTTGGGGGTGAGGGATGATGGTATTGATTTTAGCTTACCTGCACTGTGATCAGAAAATGTATTCATGAGATTTCAGCCATTGCAAAGCACTAGCTTATTGCATAGGATCATTCTGCATGACACCCATTGTAACCTAGAATTATCCCATCTATTTTTCTGTTGGATGAGCTTTCTAGACGTATTCTCAGATCAAGTTTGTGAGGAATGTTCAGATCTTATTCTGTATTTATCAGATGATATGGTCAATTACTGGTAAAAGTCTCCTAAAATCTCCCAGAGCTTCTATGATGTTTGTCTTTCTGAATCTTGCACATTCCACTCAGCACACGTTCTCTGTGTTTCATTCCCCCTATACCATCGAGAGCTGTGGCAGTAGACTCTCCAATGACTCAGGGTCTGGCCTCCATGCCTTCTACCATAGCCCTTGGTGAGTGTGGTCAGGAATTCCAACTTGCAAGAGAATATGGCAACGGTCATGAGATGTCACAGGCTGTCATCTTTTATAAGAGCTCATCACTCTAAAAGCTTCACTCAGATCTCCTTGGCTGGCTTCATTGTCATTTCATTTTTTAAGTGTATATTTATTATACAGATTGAGTTTCACAGTGACAATTTCATATTTGCATAGAATGTAGTTTGGTCACTTACTCTCTTATTACCTTCCTTCTGCCCCTCCCCCCACCCTTCCCCAGGGTACCCTTCCTTTCTCTGACAGTCACAGTTCTACTTTCAATCCTTTCGTTTTCTAAATTCTGCTCATGAAAGTAAACATAGAACCCTTGTATTTCTCAGTCTGTCTCTTCTGGCTTTCCAAGTCCAATGACCCTGTTGCACCTTCAACATGGTGATAAGGGGTGGCCTCAGCTAGCAGAGACTCCAGCCAAAGTCTGCAATAAGAATGTCACCCACAGATTTGTAATGGCAATGAAAGGCTACTGCTGCTTCATGTAAATAAATACAGACAGATTATGTGTAATGCATATTGACCACAAACATTAAAAATACTTTAAATTCTGAAATTCCCAAAACCTCAAGCTTACAACCCTGTTGGTGACAAATCCCTAATCTCTTCATGATCTTAACACTTTTAAGTGACAATTGTTCATTTTCTCTGACCAGTTATGTTTGAGTCAAGAACCAAATCCTGACATTAGTATATTTAAATAATTTCACAAACGTCACAGCTATTGACCTTTATCAGAAAAGAAGTTCCTATGTGAATTTTTAAAGCTCTATTTTTTATTGCTTTTGAGTTTATTTTGTTAAATAAAAATAATGTATGTTTACCTGGCATATGACATGAACATGTGTTAGCTTTCTATTACTATGAAGTTTGCTGGAATAAGCAACTTATAAAGTGGAAAGGTTTCTTCCAAAACCCAGCTTCAGAGGTTCAGTTAGCACTCATTTGGCCAGGCTGCTTTTTGGATTACAGAAGGGCAACATGACCTGGAAGGAAGAGCTCATTATGGAGCAAATTGTTGACCCCATGGAGCCAGGAAAGAAAGGAGACAAAAGACTGGACTTTCCTGACAGTCCCCCTTCAGGACATGCCTGCAGAGACTTCAAACCCTCAGTGGCCATCACCTTGGACTAGTGCAAAGCTGAGAAGTGATTCTTTAACACTCGGACACTGCGGGTTGTAGGTCTGAAAGCACAGGCTTTGTCGTGGTTCAGCCCCGCATACAAATGAGCGCCAGCTCTTACAATGCTGTGTTAAAGATGACCCTATTCTTTCCTTTTATGGAATGCAGAGCATGAGGACTTTGGCAGATCATTTCCAGGGACTGATGTATCCTCAGATGGAGACAGCTGATCATGTCCATGTTCATGGACACCCATCATTTCTATTTTACTGGTTCCATTCTCCTTTCCTGTCTCTGTGTTTCTTTCTTCTCACATTCACCTATTCTGATGTGTTGATATATATTAAAACACACATCTACTGTATTTCTTCCTTTTACACTCTCTGCCACCATAAGCACTGCTGTATGTACCAAGGTACAAACAGATGCACATAGTTTCCTGTTTGAACCTGTTTGAAAACCTGAGATATGGTCTCCAGCATATGTGCATTTCAAGTGAGTACTACTTCCTGCTGTGCCAATGTTCCTCAGGCCATTCTCAGGCTAGCAACATGGAAGGATGTCACCACCCCAACTCCTTCCAACACTGCCATCATTCTCTTTCTAATTCTTGTCATCCTGATATGCTTAATGTGATCTCACTGCTTTATTTTTTTTAAATATTTATTTACTTATTTATTTGAGAAAGAGAGATAGAGGCAGGTAGAGAGAGAAAAATGGGCTCTCCAGGGCCCAACTATAGACACTGCAAATGAACTCCAGACACATGCAACACCTTGTGCATCTGGCTTACATGGTGCTGGGGAACTGAACCTGGGTCCTTACACTTTGCAGTCAAGTGCCTTTTGCAGTCAGGTTCACATTGCTGGCAGAAATCACCAGACTAAGAGCAGCTTCTGGGACAAAAGAGGTTTATTTTGGCTTACAAGCTCGAGGGGGAAGCTCCATGATGGCAGGAAAAATGATGGCATGAGCAGAGGGTGGACATCACTCTCTGGTCAACACAAGGTGGACAACAGCAACAGGAGAGTGTGCCAAACACTGGCAAGGGGAAGCTGGCTATAATACCCATAAGCATGCCCCCAACAATACTCTGCCACCAGGAGGTGTTAATTCCCAAATTGCCATCAGCTGGGAACCTAGCATTCAGAACACTTAAGTTTATGGGGGACACCTGAAACAAACCACCACATTCCGCCCCTGGCCCCCATAAACTGATAACCATACACAATGTAAAATGCAATGCATTCATCTGGCTTACATGGATGCTGGGGAATTGAACCTGGTTCCTTAACGCTTTGCATCCAAGTGCCTTAACTGCTAAGCCATCTCTCCAGTCTCTCACTGTTTTAATAAGCATAAACCTAATGGCAAGTATTATATGCTTTTATTACTTGGGCGAGGGTCTTCTCCATGTTCATATATTTTTTCATTTCTCATTGTTTTCTTTTTTCTTATTGATTTACATAAATCCTTTGTATATGCTATGCCTTTGTTTTTGTTAATTTTAAATATTGAAAATATATTTTCTCAGAATGTATTTCTGCTGTTTTTGTCCATGATATGGTCCTAGATATGAAAGTTTTATTTTGATGTAATCAAATCCATTTGCTCACAATGAAGATATAAAATTAGGAAATCTATGAATAAAAAAAAAAATTGCCAAGAGAGAAACAAAGGAAATTCATGAAAAAAAGTAGGAAAATTGATTAATAAAATAAAATATCAAAGAGTTCTGGAATTAGAAGCCAAAGGATAAAATAAATACACAAGTAAATATTGATGTAACTGAGAGTTGAAAAGCAAGTGAGTGGGAAGAAGGGAAAACTCATCAAGATGAGATGAATATCGATTAGGGTTTCACAGTGACTGTGGCTCAGTTCCTAAAACTAGCGGGTAAAATTATAATGCCAGCAAGAGTGGAGGGGCTGCTCCTCCCAGATGAGTTTGCTCTGAAAGCTTGTTTGGTTTGTCTTTGTTGTTCTTGTTTTGTTTTGTTTTGCTAAGGATCAAACACAGAGCCATATATGAGCTTAAAAATATTCTCTAGGGATGGAGAGATGGCTTAGTAGTTAAGGTGCCTGCCTCCTAAGCCTAAGAACGCCGGTTCCAATCTCCAGCGGTTCCAATCTCCAGGTCCAATATTTAGCCAGATGCAAAGTGACGCAAGGTCGCAATGCTGCACTTGCCCACAAGGGGGCGCACACATCTGGATTTCATTGGCAGCAGCTGAGACGCTGCTGGCGTGCCCATCTCTGTCTTCCTCTCTCTCTCTCTTTGTGTCTTTCTCCAAAAGAAAAAAAAATTCTCTAAAACCAAACTGCTTCCTTACTCATTTAGGCAATTTCTAATATTTATTTATTAGAGAGAGAGAGAGAGATAGAGAATGGGTGCACCTGGGCATCCTGCCTCTGTAAACCAACTCATGACACATGCACCACTTGTGCATCTGACTTTATGTGGGTCCTGGGGAATTGAACCCATGTCAGTTGTGCAAACAAGCGTCATTAACCACGAAGCCATCTTTGCAGCTTTATAGTACTCATTTGGGTTAAATTTCTGTTGTGTTTAGAACCATTTCTTCTTATCATTCTTTGTTGACTTATATATTGGATTTTCTTGATTGCCAGGCCATTTGCCCGTTTCTCTTATTAACCTTGTCTTTTCCAGGCCTTTGATTTGTCTCGTCCTTCCCGCGCTGTTGTTGCTCCTTTCACTGATTATTGCCTGTGTATGATTGTGACATTTTCTACAGTTGGGCAGGGGATGTTGTCCTTATGGTAACGCATCTGCAGACTTGAATCCTTGATTTTCAGACCTTGTGGCTTCCTGACAAATGCTGCAGGCATTACTGGAGAATAACCATGCAAGTGCAAGACCATCTCAGAGTTAAAACAAACAAACAAACAAAACTCGCTTACTTTTGCCTTCTCAAGAATAGTACTACTTTCTCATGCAACCTGCCTGCTTGGCAAGATCTCAGAAATTCACTGGTTTGTTCTTCCTGATAGCCTCCTCTCTTTGTTTCCTCTCTTACCCTCCTACTGTCACTCCAGTCTAACTCATATGTCCTCATTTCTCAACATTTTGCAAATGAATGTCACTATGGTTTGTGTGTGAAGTGCCCTCCACAGCTCACGTGTCTAAAGACTTGGTTCTTGGTGGGAGCTCCTGTCTCTGGAGGTTGTGGATCTTTGGGTCTGTGGTGTGGCTGGCAGAAGTGGCTTGCTGTGGATGGACCTTGAATATGACATCCCCTTCTGATTTCCGTCTTATTCTCTTTTCCCGGACACACCAGTATTCAGCAGTCCACGGCCCAAGCTTCCACCTCCATGTGCAGAGTATCTCCAGCCTCCAACCCTCCCACACGGTGGGTGACGGACTGATGCTATCCCCTGACCCTGTAAGCCAAAACCAGTCTCTCTTTCCTGAAGTTGGCTCTGCCAGGCAATCGGTCACAATGGCAAGAGAATTCACTGGCACAGATTCAGAGGAGAACTTGCTAGGATGATTTAAGAGGTGGAGACTCGTCTCTCAACCATGAGTTCAGCAACAGGCATCTAGCTGTCCACATGTCAGAGTTCTGCATCTATGTTTGAACGGCTTGAAAGTCTGTAGATTGAGCCAGGAGTGGTGGCGCACGCCTTTAATCCCAGCACTTGGGAGACAGAGGTAGGAGGATTGCTGTGAGTTCGAGGCCACCCTGAGACTACATAGTGAATTCCAGGTCCCTGAGCTAGAGTGAGACCCTACCTCGAAAAAAAAAAAAAAAAAAACTCTGTGGATTTACTTATAGATTTAACAACTACTTATGATGTGTTCATTGTGTGACAGTTTCAGTGGCACTGTGTATGATCCCTGTACCTATTATTTTTTGCCTGTGTGTGTGTGTACATTATATGTTCGCAGGTATGTGGACGTGGATACAGGATATCTTCCTGGATTGCTCTCACCTTGTTTACTGAGTCAGGATTTCTCACTTGGACCTACAGCTTACTGATTCAATGAGACTAGCGAGGTAACTTGCCCAAGAGCATACCCTGACTCCACCTCCTGAGTACTGGACTGCAGGCAGGCCACCACACCCGCCCAGTGTTTATGTGGGTGCTGGCGATCCAATCTGTCCATCATATTTTCATGCCAAGCACCTTATCCATGGAGCCACTTCCCCCAGCCCTAATTCCCATGCTCATAATAGATAAGTCTGTGGTTAATACTTCCCAACAAGGGCCTATACCAAGTCTTCTAGAGAAGAATAAGCAAGGTTTAGGGGCTCAAAAAAGACCAAGAATTATCTCAGCAACAACCACATCATCTGCCAGGTTACTGTAATTATCACTCTCTCTACACTAGCATTCCTTTTTTTTTTTTTTTTTTTTTGAGAGAGAGACAGAGAGAGAGGGAAAGGGAGACAGATAGAGATGGGCGCACCAGCAGTCTCTCAGCTGCTGTGAACAAAATCCAGATGTGTGCGCCCCCTTGTGGTCAAGTGCGGCATTGCACCCTTGCATCACTGCATCTGGCTAAACGTGGGACCTGGAGATTGGAACCGGGTTCTTAGGCTTTGCAGGCAGGCGCCTTAACTGCTAAGCCATCTCTCCAGCCCAACAATAGCATTCTTGATACTTAATTCAGCGGTAAAAATGAAGGCATTTGTCATAGCAAGTATTTATCTGGGGTGGTCCTGTGTTCACTCTGGGGTTATTTCAGTTGATTGTGTACCCCCCCCCCAGCAGGGATCAAAGTTTCATCTCTGTTTATGGGTTGGTGACATAAACTTCAGAGTGTGACATTCACTTGCCTGTTGTCTACATGTCTGATGAGAGGGGAAACTTAAAGTGACGCCCGAGTCAGGCGATGCTGCCTTCCATACATTTAGAGAATTCTGCCCTCACACTGCCACAGCAGGCCCGGAGCTTGTTCATGTTTCAGGCCCAGGATTCAGGTCAATTAAGTTTAATTAAAACAAGCCAGCCAGTGAACCTGCTCTGAAAAAAATCTCAAGCAAACCCTAAAGGAGCTATTCAAGGTCATGTGTGGGCAGGGCAAAACCTGCTATTCTCTACAACCCTCAGAATGACTTCCCCGCTCCCTAAAACCCTTCCTAGAGGATGCTTCCAACTGCTGCTCTCTGATTCTTTCCCTTTGGTCAGAATATAAAATAAACTGCCAGCTGTTCTGTTGATATAAGCAGTGGTCTCCTGTGTATGGGGCTCTAACATCCAATATTTGGTTACTGAGATTCACTAAAAAACTTAACAAAAAGATACCAAAGAAAGAAGTATAACCTCTAAACATATACTTCTCAGATAATTACTCAGTAAAAGGAAGACTTTGGGGGCTGGAGAGATTGCTCAGTGGTTAAGACAGCTTGCTTGCAAAGCCTTTGGCCCAGGTTCATTTCCCCAGTGTCCATGCATAGCCAAATGCAGAAAGTGGCACATGTGTCTGGAGTTTGTTGGCAGTGGCAAGAGTACCTTCATGCTGTATTCTTTCTCTCTGTCTGCAAATTGATACAGATATTTTTAATAGGAAGAGTCTTATGCAAAAGAATATGAGTGATTCTATAGGTAAAAAATTAAAAAATTGGGCTGGAGAGATGGCTTAGCGGTTAAGGCGCCTGCCTGCTAAGCCTAAGAACACTGGTTCCAATCTCCAGCATTTCCAATCTCCAGGTCCCACGTTTAGCCAGATGCAGGGACGCAGGAGTGCAATGCCGCACTTGACCACAAGGGGGCGCACACATCTGGATTTCGTTCACAGCAGCTGAGAGGCTGCTGGTGCCCATCTCTATCTGTCTTCCTCTCCCTTTCTCTGTCTCTGTGTCTCTCTCAAAAAAATTAAAAATTATTTAAAATCATAAAGTTAAGGCTCGTGCTACAAAGGCTAAGTACCTAGGTTCAAGTCCCTAGGACCCATGTAAGCCAGATGCACAAGGCAGCACATGTGCACATGTGTCTGGAGTTCGTTTGCAGTGGCTAGAGGCTCTGATGTGCCCATTCTCTCTATTTGCCTGCCCCTCTCTCTCTAATAAATAATTAAAATATAAATACATAAAAGTATATAAATATTAGGAAGTTTGTGCTACAGACCTTTTAGGCAGATGATTATAGAAACCTTGAATATTTGAGGAGATAGACTCCAATATATCATTTTTTTCATGATTTTTCTGACTTTGAATAAAGAAAACATGATGACTTTTATTTGGGATATATATTTTGTGTATTGGAACACATGAATATTGAATTAAATTTAATAGGTAGAAGAAACAAATAGAAAATATATGTGTCTTTGAATTGTATTGGCCTGTAATCCTAACCTGCTTTCTTAGTAGATGTATGACCTTGGGCAAGGGACAATCTCTCTGCACCTAAGTTTCTTTGTTACAAATCTTAACTTTTTTGTGTAGTACTAGGGATTCAGTCGAGGGTGGGGGACTCATGAAAGCGAGAAAAATGCTCTTCCAGTGAGTTGTCTATCCAGATCCAATCTTTTAGATCCTACTTTTTTTTCCAGTCAATTCTTTTTAAATTTTTTTAAATTATTTTTTATTTATTTTTGGAGAGAAACACAGAGAGACAGAGAGTGAGAGGAAGACAGATAGAGATGGGCACGCCAGCAGTCTCTCAGCTGCTGTGAACGAAATCCAGATGTGTGCACCCCTTGTGGGCAAGTGCGGCATTGCGCCCTTGTCTCACTTTGCATCTGGCTAAACATGGGACCTGGAGATTGGAACCAGCGTTCTTAGGCTTAGCAGGCAGGTGCCTTAACCACTAAGCCATCTCTTCAGCCCTCCAGTCAATTCTTTATAGCACACTCTAAGAAATGTCTACATTGTTAGAAATACACTCTATACAAAATGCATCTGTTGCTCTCCTCTGTGGTTACTCTATAGCTTGTGCTTTTTTATAATGCCCTTCGAGCTAACTAATCACAATTTAAAAAGGTGACATTCATGATGCATTGGATCATTTGAATAATGACATGACTCATTATGCATGAACATTTGCTAGTAGCAACCCTTCTGCCTGTCTTTGGTTTTGGTCCTTGTGATTGTTGCGACTTTTGTCTGCAAGACAATTTTATAAGGCAAACAAAAGAGCTTTCAATACCTGAACACTTCATATTCCAGGGACTCAGACTCCATGTGTACAATGCTTCCAACTATGAAAGGCACAGAGACTTTTGCATTACAAAAGTGTTTCACAGTTTCCTCTGTGGAGGTCTGGATGCAACAGATTAGTTGGGTACAGTGGTGATTGAACCCTACTAGTATGATATCGCTGGTAAGTTACCAAGCCACTCTGGACACTTCATTTTCCTTTCATGACATTTTCATGGTCATTGTGAGACCGCGAAGGTTTTCATCAGGCCTGAAATAATCCATGATGCATGAAAGGATGCCACTGCCCTGAACTGTTAATTTCCCTTTTTAACTTCTGACTTCAAGATTCCAATTGTCAATATCCTTTCCTTTACCAGTGTGGCGGCTACTTCAGTGTGCTCTTCATGATTATTCCCTAAAATTTAGAAATCTATGTTTGCATTTTATTTCCATTCTCTATATATGCCATATAAAAAGTTACTCAAACAAGGAATGATTAAATTAATAAATTTACGATTGATTATTTGACCAAGTTATCAATTAAATTACATTTGATAATTTATATATTTTATAAATTAACATTTATGTGTTTAAAACTCAAAATAATCACTCCAGAAATGTAAGGATTCAACCATGTTATTCCATGCCCCCCCGTGGGAGAAATGCAAAGAATAAAACTTTCAAATTACTTGCTTATTTTTTTCCTTCGGATAAATTCCCTTTAGTGTTTGCATTATTGTATCAAAACCTAACTACAAAGACATTATTGCTGTCCTTAACCTAAAAAGAAAAAGAAAAGAAAATCAAATTTCAGTGAAGTACTGTCTTTGAAATATTTGTTTTTTACAAAAGTATATTATACAAAGGACAGAATCTTTCTGTTAATCTATCTTCTTAGCTCTTGAACTTTTTTGTGTATGAAATGTATTCATCTTTCTACATCTCACATGGTGCTATACACAGAGTCACTCTTCTGTGTTTTAAATGGAGTGGCCAAATCCTTCTGTGGACACTTTAAAATGGACACAGCAAATAATGTCCTATATGTGGGCTTTTTCTTTTTGGTTATCTGTTCCACTTGGCCATGGTTATGAGTGTCTCTGGGGAACACATAATAGTAAACCAAATCCTTATTACACTCCAAAGTCACCCAGAGCTGCAGGACTTTGACCACCTGGCCAGCTTTAGCCTCAGCTGTGTAGTTTTTCATCTTGTTTAATGAGATGGACGGAGGCCAGGGGGAGAAGTCGGGTCTAAGAGTTTTCATGTCTTACAGATAATAGACAGGACAGATTGGAGCTGCTTGAGTAATCCTATGTATAACATTTGAGTTCTTTTTAGCCTTGGCTAAGCCACAGAAGTGCTGGATCTTAACCATTTTCCCCAACTACCTCCCCGTGTCTTTCCTTGTAACTTTTGCTTGCACTAAACATTAAGCTTATTGATTACAAGGGTGGCACTGAGGTGACCTAATGATGGGTCAGTCTTAATGAGAAAAGCGGCTGTCTGTGATGTAGCCTGGCTCAGGGCACCCCCGCCCCACCCCCCACTGTGTCCCTGCATGTCAGACTAAGTCTTCTTTAAGAGAGTAGAGCGTGGAAAATCAACAGAAAACCACCGGGTGCCTCTCCACAGAATGGACCGTGTGCATGGCTATTTAGGCCTGCAAAAGAGAGCCCATTTGCACAAATGGGAGCGAGCATAAGGAGTCCTTCAGAAAAGAATGGGGCCTTGGCAAATTTATAGACTCCCGTGAAAGAAAGTGATTACAGATCATTATCCAATTGAGGCAGATTGATGGGCTGAGGTCAAAGGAATATTGCAGATCTCACTGAGGGGACAATGGCTGCTTGTCACAGCGAAAGGAAGAAAGGAAAGGATGCTGCCACACAGAGAGGCGAGGCTCCCAGCTTTACCAACTGCTAGAAAAGGCCTGGGTGCAGAAGTCATTACTTTTCTTGAGTACCGTGTTTTATCTCATGTCACCAAGGATGTGCCATTGAGATCAAACTGGGCATTCAAATGTACCCCAATAAAGACCTCAGAAATGGACCAAACCCAGAAGGCAGCTTTCATTGTCTTTAATTCTAAAAGGTAAGAAAGGTGAAGAGTTGCTTCACATAGAAATACTATGCCATGCATGTATGTGCTCTCTCTTTCCCTCTCTGTTTCTCTCTCTCACTCTCTCTCCCTCAAATCTATCTAGCTTATAAAACATGACAATGCCAAAGAAAGACAGCAGCAGCTACCTGATAGTTACAAATGCAGTCTCTCTTGGTGGACGGCCAGGAGATGAACAGATGCAGCTTTGAAGCTCAGCAACATCTGGCCGAGCTGACTGAAGCTCTGAAATTGAATAAAATAGGAATAGATGTACTGATCCTACTGCTTCCGTTCTACTGATTCCTGGTGTTTAAATGTGTTTTGGATTCATGTGTTCAATACAAATTACAGAACAGGCAAACCAGGGCAAGTATTTCACTGTACAACAGATTGGGGAACCTAGACACTGAGAACTGTCAGGCAAACATTTATTCAGGGAAGATCTGATTTTTGCCTATTAGGTTTGAGTCAGGAATGCATTAGCAAGTAGAAAAGAACTTATTTATATGTAGAACATATTTTACCAAGAAGAGGCATAATCAATGTTTTCACATATAGATTATTCTTAATAAGGATTTTTGGTTTCTCCAATACATAGCTACCTAAAATTTAGCAAAATATTGGTGTGCATACATACAAACATTTATGTATACATAACCGAAATATAAAAAATTGAAAACCAGCTTTGGGAAATGTGAACGTTATAGCTTTTTTCTTTCATGATCAAATTATAGATATATATTCTTTCACCCATATCACTATTTCTTATTAAGACAGATAGGCTCAGATTTAACGAACAGTTATATTGTCACTTATTATATTTTACAAGCATATATCTAGCTTACTTGCTTTCCTCATCATGAATTTCATATTCTTTGAGATACTGAAGCCATTTGCAAATAAAGACGTCTTTCTACAAACTGCTCAGTTTGTTTTGTTCCCCTGATCACAGGGTCGTCTCTGTTCCTAATGAGCTCTTGATGAGCTGTCAATTGCTTATGCAAATAGAGGTAGAAGCAGGCACTGAAGAGTTGACAGATATTCAGTTAAAATGTGACCCTAGCTAACCTCTCAAAGTTATTAAAAATGTAAATTGCTCCAACTCAATAATTGGCCTTGACCGTCCTTTTCCATCATTACTTTATTTTAGGTGTGTGATTTGAAAGGATATGAGACATCACCCCTTAATTTAAAGAATACTGGTTTTGTGTTTGAAAATACTGAATATATACTTAAGGCTTTATGTTGAATGCATATCCTGACTGACTTGATTGTAGATGTACAGGAAAGGCTGGGGTAGAATAATCTTTATTTAATTGTGACTTGTGTTTTCAAGGAGTGTAAGTATAGTCAGCCCTCTACACGGATGCATTCTACAGACTCATTCAATTACAGATTGAAAATATCTGAAAAAAGTCTATATTGGACCTGTGCAGACTTTATTTTTGTCCTTATTTTCTAAACAGTTCAGTATAACATTAATTTTACATAAACTGCATTGCATTAGAGTTATAAATAATCTAGATATGATTAAAGCATACTGAGGAATATGTGCATAGGTTTTAGGCAAATACTATGTCATTTACATAAGGGCATGACCTCTACAGATTATGACATCTGTGAGGACCTTGAAACCAGTCTTCTGTACCTACTGAAGGCAGGCTATATGCCAAATTCATAACAGTGGTTATCTTTGGGGAGAGAAATAGAAGCAGTAGTAAGTAGGACCTTTTACATATCTATGTATATATAGGTATGTATCATATGGGTATTACTTGAATAAATTAAAAATACATTAGGAATTACATTTAAAATAATTCCTTGTTCCTCAAGATAAGTTTCCAAAAGTATTTTAGATTCATGAACATTTACAAAGAAATGGAATTCTTATACTATTAAAAAGCTTATTTTTAGTGTGTATTTAAAATTTTATTTCATGCCACTGAAGGATTATGCAATGATTTTTTTTTCCCCTAAATATCCTGCATCTGGGCACACATTGAAGCTTGCAGGGAATCTACTTTCCATAAGCCAAAGACCCTCAGTACATAGTGAACAGCTAGAAGACAATGCTGGAACTTGAGGCTACACTTGAATAACTCTTAGTAAGTTGAGTTCTTAGTGAGTGCGCTGTGGAGCAAGCTCAATGATTGTAGGGACATCCTAAGTCTGGGAGATTGTCTGAAGGGAATGAAGCTGTGGTCTGCCTTTGACTGTTGCCATGGTACTCAACTTATTATTCCTTTATACACTGAGAGAAAGGATGCTGGCCTCACAGATGTAATGGACCACAGTCTTACCTCCGAGGCCCCAAATGGTCAGTAGCATTGGGCAGGATAATTCCAGAACGTGTATCCTTGCAAGAATGTCAGGACAACTGAAGTCACCAGAGGGTGAATTTTTTAAAGTATCTTGGGAGAGAAAGGTTCTGAAGTAGGGGAAGAGCTAAGAAAGATGAGCAGTTGACATTCACAAAAGTAACCATTTCCCCTTTATCTGAGATTGACTCTGTCATAAAATTCTATAGGATATTGAATGCCTGGCGAGGGGCAAAATTCTCACCATGAAAAGCCAATGTACCTGACTGCATGTTTTGCTGAGTGACGAAATAGGAGCTTAGCTGATCATTGAGCCAGACTTGGTACAGCCTGAGCCCATCAGGGTTCTACACCGGATTCAGTAGGAGGTGATTTCCTGGTAAGGATCTTGGCACAAGTAGGTTGGCACATTTCATTATGGCCTTGTACCATCTTGGCAAGATGACCTCCTTTCTATAGGGGGTCTTTCATACACTGCGAGATTCTGTAGTAAATCCAGGAATTACGAGCCTTTCTGTGAAAGATAGACTAAATTCAGATCTGCGTACAAAATATTGCAAGGTTTTCACACATCTGTCTCTTCCGGCAATGTTCTCGTGCTCTGCACAGCGTCTATGAATCCCAAATATAACAGAAAGCCTCAACCATGGTAAGACACCACAGTGGAAACATTTTGCCCGTGTCAAACAACGAACACCCGGCGATGTGCCCGATGCTTTGACTTCCCCCAAACGTACATTAGTTTTAAAAAAATTTAAAATGCGTTACTCAACTGCAATGCAAGTATTTCATTGACTGAAAAAAGTTTGGCTGGAGAGATGGCTCAGTGGTTAAGTCACCTGCCTGCAAAATCCGAGAACCAGAGTTTGATTCCCCAGGACCCACATAAAGCCGGGTGCACAAGGTGGCACATGCATCTGGAGTTTGTTGGCCCTAATGCACCCATTCCCTGTCTCTGTCTCTCTCTCTCCCTCTCTCCTTGCAAATAAATAAATAAAAATATTTTTTTAAAAAATAGCTATTTATATTAGGTGACAATATTGGGTCCCTTAGGTCAACCAAAAGATAACTCTAGATGTATAAGACACTTAAAGCATATATGAACATAAGAGTGCAGGGAAAAATCGCCATGTGGGAGGTGTACCTGTCTACTTCGCTTTCCTCTTGGATAAGAAAACCATTTTATCAAAACAGTTTTATTGGGGCTGAAGAGATGGCTCAGCAGCTAAGGAGCTGGCCTGCAAGGCCTAATGATACAGGTTCAATTCCCAGTACACATGTAAAGCCAGATGCACAAAGTAGTGCATGCATCTGGAGTTCATTGTAGTGACAAGAGGCTCTGACACATCCATTCATTTATTTCTTTCTCCCTTACACACACACACACTCTCTCTCCTTACAAATAAATAAATAAAACAAAAATAATTTTGTTAAAGTATATACCATTCACATGGTCTGCTTGAAAGAGCCAAATGACAAAAGGAAAACTTAAGACTTACAAACATTATTCTCTAGAGAGTGGCTACATGCGGGCAAATGGAATCCTCTGAGAGGACTATCGATAGCTAAATCTCAAGAGGCAGATGGACATGTCTATACTGGTTTGATGTCTATACTTGGTTTTGATGAGGTAAAATGTTGCTTATATAGTTACTCTGTAAAGAGGCTAACCGTAGCTTTCAGGAGAGGAAAGTTGCCTACGGGGAAATGGGAAAAAGCATTGTAATTGTTATCAACCTGATGTCAATGTCTTTTTATAGCTAATCTGGATTATCCAAGGGCAGAAAAGAAATTTGGGGCCTGGAGAGATGGCTTAGCAGTTAAGGCACTTGCCTGTAAAGCCTAAGGACCCAGGTTCAAATCCCTAGTACCCACATAGGCAGCTAAACAAGGTGGCCCATGTATCTAGAAGTCATTTGCAGTGGCTGGAGACCCCAGCAAGCCCATTCTCTCCCTCTGCCTCTCTCTCAAATAAATGGAAAAAAAAAAGAATTTTGGGGCTGACTGTGACTGATTTTTATATCTTAAATTATCTATCATTTCATAAAGCAATACTGAGTATATGTTTAAAGAACTTTGGGAAAATAAAAAAAGTAATGGATTCTGTTAATGTTTATATTCATTAATCTATAATTATATTGTTTAATTGAAGAAAACAATGCACAGATTTAGTGCTATATCACTTAATATTGTAAATTTTATCAAAATAAATTAAGAGCTGTCTTTATTCACCCCGTTCAAACACCTGAAGATGGCTATAGAATTTTAGAGTGGCTTACCACGATCCTGTTATAGTGTAACTATCAGACTGTCATTCATCCTCGTGGTTGCTGAGTAACAGTGAGGAGCAGGGCTCTGCCTGTAGAAACCTGTTTGCACAACAGTGAGAACAGTTCCTACTTTCCATGTACTTATGGACACTTGACACTGTAAGATAGCGGCTCAAGCCATGTTTGATCTTGTTCAAGCCAGTGGAAGGTAAATTAACAGATTTTCCACTAATCAAATATTTATTTAATATTAATTAGGTACACAGGAATCTTCAGACAATTCTATAAACACTTCCAATGTTTTCATACACTCTCTGATCTGAAAATAAAGTTATATAGCTTTCCCAGAGTAAACATTGCTTTCCATAGTAGTAATTTAGCACATTGAAAAATGTGGTTCACTAGTAACTGATGGAATGGACTAGACAGCCTCAGACCTCCATAAAACATGGGGAGATTTAGCATTGCATAAGTCTACTCCTGTTATCTACATAAAAGTGCAAGTACCATCTATTTATTTATAACTGTGTCCTGTTATTTTTCATCTATGACACTATATTGCTTTCCATATATATATAATAATATAGCAATATCTATATAATTTTTGTTTGTTTGTTTTTCAAGGTAGGGTCTCACTCTAGTCCAGGCTGACCTACAATTCACTATGTATTTTCAGGGTGGCTTCAAGCTCTCAGCGATCCTCCTCCTTCTGCCTCTCGAGTGCTGGGATTAAAGGTGTGCGCCACCAGGCCCAGCTCCACTTTATTTTTTTGAGAGAGGGTTTCTCACTAAACCCACATTTCACTGGTTCATCAAGACAAGCTAGCCAGCAGAGCCCGGGAACCCTCCTCACCAGGAATGAGATCACAAAACACCCACCCTGCTCAGCTCCTATGCGGGTTCCAGGGTTCTAAACTCAGATCCTTGTGCTTGTATTGCAAACACTTCACCCACTGAGCCAACTTCACAGCTCCCATAAAATATTTTTTTCCTTGATTGTTCAAAGTAGGGTCTCACTGTGGCCCAGATTGACCTGGCATTCACTATGTAGTCTCAGGGTGGCCTTGAACTCACGTGATCCTTCTACCTTTGCCTCTGGAGTGCTGGGATTAAAGGTGAGCACCACCACGCCCCACAGCTTTCCATGTTTTTGGAAAAACAAACCTTATTCCCTCTTCCACCTGCCTACTTAGAAGGAAAGCTATTACTCCTTCAGGGGATATTTTTATCTATGGAAGCCACTTCACGTTGTTGCACTTTTACATTGAGGAGACACACCACCAACCATCCAGCAAGCCATCTCTGCTATGATCTAGGGACCTGATCCTCTTCTGCCATTGACGGTGTTCCCCTGGATTCTATATTCCTGAAATAAACCCTTTCTTCCCATAAACTGCACCGGGGTCGATGTTTGTCCAGCAATGAGAAAGTAACTTCAGCGCCATCTCTCCAGTGTTGACATTCACTTTGTTTAATAGCACTGTACTTAGTGGAATGGTAGCCAGTGAATGATTCTAACAACCTTTCTACTCTAAACATGACAGGTTTTAAATCCAAGAATCACATCAGAAGTCACAGAGACATCAAGGCTTCAGTCAGCTATGTTTCTTAACAGATGATATCAGCCCACACCTTACGTGGCAGAAACCGTACTGCTGGAACCACTGCTTGGGCTGTAGCTCCTGTAGCCTTCAACAATGATGATGCAGAGTGCCTTGACCTTGTGAATTGGGCAGCATTTCCTTCCATGCTGAGGAGCCCTCCCCTCATGAGTGCATCTCAGAGCTGTGCTCTCTCTAGCTAATAACTGCATTGCATCACTCTCACATGTATCCATGTGACAGTCGAAATGGATAGGTCCCATCATTCACACAGACATGCCATATTAGCTCTTATAAGGGCAGAGGAGGTAAGAACTATTGATGGAATCTGAATATTTTTGACTAATAGACACAGCACCCTGGAAATTTTGTCCAATTTGCAAAGAAAAAAAAACTACAGAAGTAATTTTGAAGTCATTTTTCTCTCACTCTCCATGTTTTATTGGAAGTCAGGTTCTCATTATACAGCCCAGGCTGGCCTCCAACTGGTGAGCCTTCTGCCAAGACCTCTCCCAAGAGCTAGGTGACAGACTTATGCCATCATGCCCAGCTGTTCTACACTTTTAAAAAGACTTTATTTATTTATCTTCAAGCAGAGAGAGAGAGAGAGGCAGGTAGACAGACAGACAGACAGACAGACAGACAGAGAATGGGCATGCCAGGGCCTCCAACCTTTGCAAACAAACTCCAGATATATGTGCCACTTTGTGCCTGTGGCTTTATGTGTGTCCTGGAAAATCAAACCCAGGTCATTAGGCTTTGTAGACAAGTACCTTAAAAGCTGAGCCATGTCTCCACCCTATTCTACGCTTTTGCATAGACAATTCCTACGTCAGAGGCAATGTCCTTTGTTTCTTGCTGTGATGGGGCATGCCATTCCATATCATCCAGTTGGTTATCTTCTGCAACAGGTATGTCCTCTTTCTAATACATATTCTTCCATAATACCTCATATTCATGATGACCATTAGCCTAAGATAGAAGATGGCTGCTTCGATAAATAATATCACAATTAAGAGGATTCTCAATAAGAACTGTTACGTAGGCAAAAGAAAGCTGTCATCTGCACCATGAAAATTAAAGAAAATCATTTGCTAATAATTGTATTTGTACATACAGAAAGTAAATGCAAGCTGAGTTTGTCCCATGCAAATCTTCACACTGAGAGTGACGTGAAGTGCATATATCATAATGGTACCCAGACTGGGGGTTCTGTCTTGCTTGAGCTGTCTGAGAGGAAAATGCTGGGAGAGTAATGATATCCTAAAGGAAATGTAGGCCAAGTTGCTCACCCAAATTATACTGACCATAAAGACTTCACTGGGCCGTTTCATTAGTTTATTAGATAAAACTGAATAAAAGGAGTTCCTTAAATGAATTATAACCAGCTTGTGGAATAACAAATATATTATGTATGAGAAAATTAGGTCCATGTGACATCTATAGCCACCATATGTAAAGACCCTATTATTTGTCCTTTCTCTTTGAAAAGCATTTTATTGGAATGTATCAGCTAAACGGAAACACATGACTATCCTTCTGGGGACATGAAAGGAGCCACTGAAGACAAGTTTCTGCCCAGCCCCCATACTCAGCATATGAACACTCTGGGAAAAGCAGCCTCAGAACCCTTTTTATCAGTGCCCGCGGAACAGTGAGTGCATCACGTGTGTGCCGAGCCATTAGCAGGCTCTGTGTAGAAGTTGGTCAACATTTAGGAATCCACTTAATGAAAGGCTGGCCTATGAAAGCTCCATCGGCCAGAGGGTCTGATGGTGTCTTTCTTCCCAACTTCCTGCCTTACCGGAAGTGACATTCAGCAGGGCCTTCACGCGATGGAGCGTAGGCCCTGGACCGCACGCTGGCACGGTGGACCCCAAGCTTTATGCAAACTATTCTGCACATGGAGGAATTGGGTAGCATCTTGCTTTAAATGCAAAATGCAGATGGCGAATGCAGGCTATCCCTAATGTACCACCAAGCAAGGGAATGGGCTCACTAGAGGGAAAGTTCTGTGAAAGTTTGTGAAAGGCTATCTCTTGCCAGCTAGTAATGTTTAGTGACAATTTCTTCAGAACTTTCTCTTGAAAATTGGTGGAAAGAAAAGCTGAACCCAAGTGTAGAAGAAATTCTTCAACAATAAAGCTACATTGAATCACATGAATAAAAGTTTGCATTTGTTAGCCGGGCGTGGTGGCGCATGCCTTTAATCCCAGCATTCTGGAGGCAAAGGTAGGAGGATCGCCATGAGTTCAAGGCCACCCTGAGACTACATAGTGAATTCCAGGTCAGCCTGGGCTAGAGTGAGACCCTACCTTGAAAAACTGAAAAATGAAAAAGCCAAGAAAGAAAAAAAAGTTTGCATTTGTTGAACACACTATAAAGGGATTCTACATGTGAAAAGATACTTGATAGCACTCCTTATTTCTGTAGTAAGTCCTTTTGTTCTTGTTGAAGCATCTTTGTAACTGTTATAGCATTTTCATTGTTCTAGCATCTTTATTGTTATAGCACCTGATTATCATTGAAAGTGACCATGAGTCAGACTAATATTATATTTTTAAATACTTTTTCTTTATTTGCAATGAGAGGGATGGGGGAGAAAGAGAGAATAGGCACTCTAGGGCCACTTGATGCTACAAACAAACTCCAGATGCATGCACCACTTTGTGCATCTGGCATTACATGGGTACTGGGGAATTGAACTCAGGCCGTCAGGCTTTACAAGCAAATTCTTGAATCACTGAGCCCTCTCTCTAGCCCTTATATTCTTATTAACAAATGTAATACTATAACAACCTCAGACTTAATGTATGGTACTTTTAATTTGGGAACTCATAACTAGCATCTTGGTTATTTGACATGTATAACTTATTTAATAACAAAAAGTGATATGCTGTGCCTTAGCAATTTAAAAATATGAAGCTGGAAAGTATTTTTCATAGAGCTCCATCAAATGCCAAAAAAAATCTTTGTTCTCAATTATGACAACAGCTCCCCACAGCACTTCAAAGAGACATTTTATGTAAATGGTGTGAACAGAAAAATTAATTTTGGTAGCAATGAATATAGGGCCTGGAGAGATGGCTCAGTGGTCAAAATGGTAGCAACACAAACATAATAATCTGTGTTCAGACCCCAAGCACACATGTAAAATGCCAGGCATGGTGGTACACGCCTATAATCCCAACACTGCAGAGGAGACAGGAATTCCCAGTGCTTGCAGGCTAGCTAGTTTACCCAGTCTGAGAAAACTTGGCTCGAAAAATCAAAGTTTGCTGCTGGAGAAATGGTTTAGCTTTCTCTCTGCTTGCAAATAAATAAATAAAAATTTAAAAAATCAAAGTTGGAGAGTTACAGAAGAAGGCACCCAGCATCAAGCTCTATCCTCCACATGCAAGCATGTGAGCACACACACCGACCCCACACATACATGCCTATACATGTACAACATGCACATACACATGCACAACATATACATGTGTGCACACACAAAAGAGACAACTAATAGTATTTATAGATACAGTGCAAGTTTACTCTGGCTTCTGATCAAAAACAGTTTTCTCCATGATGGTTTAATGTAGTTGAAGATGACAGTGAAATCTCAATGATGCTTGGGGACTGGGGAAGGACCTGGGCTGTGCTATAGTGCTGATAGGCAATGGCATGTGACTTCTATGTTTCCTTGGAAAGTAGGTTATTTAACTTGACATTACTGTAACAAAATACATAAAATACACACGTTATAAAGAACAAACATTTATTTTGCCTCATTATTTTGGAGGGTCTATTGTTTTTACACCAGTAATAAGATAGCACATAATGCTGGCACATGTGAGAGACAAATCTACTCAGCTCATGGCTCTAGAAGTGAAAAGACTAATTCAGATTTCATAATAACCTAAAGTTCAACAGAAAGAGTTCATCTTTTTTTTTTTTTTTTTTTTTTTTTTTGGCCAGGGAATGAGCAAGTGTTTTTTTAATTTTTTTGTTTTTATTCTTTATTCATTTATTAGCAATAGACAGAGAGAAAGAGGCAGAGAGAGAGAGAGAGAGAGAGAGTGCACCAGGGCCTCCAGCCACTGCAAACAAACTCTAGATGCATGCGCCTCCTTGTGCATCTGGCGTACGTGGGTCCTGGGGAATTGAGCCTCAAACCAGGGTCCTTAGGCTTCATAGGCAAGCGCTTAAGCCATCTCTCCAGCCCTGAGCAATTGACTTTTATTGCTGTCTATGTTTTCATAAAATTTTGGACTTTTAAGAAAATGTTGGACTCATTAGTGAGCACATTTTAAAGTTGTTAGTACTGTCTTCCTAGGCGTCACACAAACTTCCAAAGAGCATTACTGCAGAGCTCTGTACTGACAATGTGTACATGTGAACCACATAGATTCAAGCCCAGCTTCACTATTACCAACAGTTCAGTGTGCTTTCTTCTCTTTGGAAGGAGTTTGGGTTAGGAATATTTGGTCAGAGATCTTTGTAAGAAAATTGAGAGCAAGTTTGTCAAATTTAATATTTCTAAGAATGTTATCACCCAAACTTATATGGATAAAGGGAGTTATAGTGCCTCCATTGTCCACCACCAAATCAAAGTGGAGTTGATGAAGTTAAATTCTTATTTTAAAAATATATTTTATTTATTTACTAGATAAAGAACAAGGCAGAGAGAGAGAAAGAGAGAGAGAGTGAGAATGAGTGCACCAGGGCCTCTAGCCACTGCAAACAAACTCTAGATGCATGCATCCCCTTGTGCTTCTGGCTTATGTGGGTTATGGGGGAATTGAACCTGGGTCTTTAGACTCCACAGACAAGAGTCTTAACTACTAAGCCATCTCTCCAGCCCTACTTTGTTATTCTTATTGTTTTCATGGTTACAACTTCATATATGATTAGCCTTATTTTATCTATAAAATAAATGGGAAGGGGATTAAAAGAAGAATGTAGGAGCCACAGTGTGGACAAGGGTGTCCAGAAGCTCTGTGCACCCCCCACCTTACAATGACTGACTACTGCTCTCTCAGCTACACCCCACAGAGCAATCTCACTGAGGAGGGCCCTCAACAGAATGGGGTCAGGGAGGATGGAAATGATTGTACTAACATATGATGTATCCATGCAACTTTCTACTTAATAAAAAAAAAAAAAGATCTATGTATTCCCTTCTTATTTTTTTTTCAAAAGCTAAGCATATTGATGACAGAACTTGTAACTATTAACTATATATTCAAGTAGAAATTTGGGGATTTTCAGTTTCCTTCCTACTCTGTCTCCATCATATTCACACACACACACACACACACACACACACACACACACACACTCGGAGATATCATTGGAACATGTAAAAAAGGAGTAGAAATGTTGAAATAAAAATAAAGCAAGGGGCTGGAGAGATGGCTTAGCGGTTAAGGTGCCTGCCTGCTAAGTCTAAAAACCCAGTTCCAATCTCCAGGTCCCATGTTTAGCCAGATGCAAAGTGACGCAAGGGCTCAATGCTGCACTTGCCCACAAGGGGGCGCACACATCTGGATTTCGTTCGCAGCAGCTGAGAGGCTGCTGGTGCGCCCATTCTCTATCTGTCTCCTTCTCTCTCTGTCTGTCTCTCTCTGTGTCTCTCTCCAAAAAAAAAAAAAAAAAAATTAAAAAAAAAAAGCAAGCTTTGCATGATCAGTTAAGACCATCCCATGTCGATGTGGTCAAACACTTATACACCACCAAACTTCCCCAGTTAATAGAGGATATTTAGTCATGAAGGCATAACGAAGCAAGAACAATTGATTCTAACATCACTTAGTAAAAACATCAGGTCTTTTCATACTGAACTTCTCATGAATCACTATAAGCACATTGGCATTATGACCTAACAATGGTGAAGATAGTCTCTATGCATATAGAGACTTCTTTATGTATCTACTTGGATAAATTATTGAACAGTAACAACTAGTCATTAGCATGACTTGTAAAAAAAATCATCAGATATTTCAGCCAAATCTTGATATTTTTCTTTTGTTCCATGTAGCTGTCAAATCGGTTTCAGGTTTTAGTAGTTTAATTTCTTTTAATGTTTCCATAGAAAGAGCATTAACAAGATGATAGATTAGCTATAATAACATGATGCCCCAGACATGCCGTGGAATTTATCTTCATCATATGGCTGATAATATTCTCTTATTGTGTAATGAACCCTGCTATTTGTATCCATCATACATCTCTCCATTCATCTTCTTAGTTACTAAAGATAGAATTTTCATCTGGACTCTCTGGTCTAGATGCAGATCTGCAATCCTTTACGTGTCCTTCATCGTGTATGGTCATCCAATAAATTGGTTCTTCAAATACCAGTCCAAGTGGCATTGGTTAGTGTGCAGAAGATGTTCTAAAATATTTCATATATAGGTAATGCCAGCCTTGGGAGAAATTATTACAATTGATCTTTTTGGCACGTCTGCACACTGTGGAGAATTGCAGTCACCTTCCTAGTGAAAACAGGATCTGGTGTAGCAACCAGGAGAGGACTGTGGAACCAACTTCCATCTTCTACCTGACACTGAGGTGGTTTCTGAGGAAGCCATTTCTTCTAAGCTCTCCCTGTCCCTTTCTCTTGAAATTTTCACTGTGCAGCCATGAACCACTCAATGATGAGGATGGATTCTGAGAAATGTCTCATTAAACAATGGTGCTTTTATGCCACAGCACACAGAACACTCACATAAACTAAATGGACCAGGTCAGTCCTGGACTGGGGCCACTGGAAGCAATCAAGAGATGACATCTGGGCCTGGAGAGATGGCTTAGCAGTTAAGGTGCATGCCTGTGAAGTCTAAGGACCCCAGTTCGAATCTCCAGGTCCCATGTAAGCCAGATGCACATTGTGGTGCATGCATCTGGAGTTCGTTGGCAGTGGCTAGAGGCCCTGGTGCACCCATTCTCACTCTAACTAACTTACTAACTAACTAACTAACTAACTAAATAAATAAATAAATAAATAAAAAATAAAAAAAAAAAAAAAAAAAAGAGATGACATCTGGCTGTGTACTCCAAGCAGGTGAGGGGCAGGTGTGTTTGGTGCCTGTGAGCTCAAGGCAGGTGAGGTGCTCAGGGTGTATGGGGCTTGTATCTTTGGGGCCTATGAGCTCTGGGATGGTGATGGGTGCTAAATGATTGGGTCCTGTGCATTTGGGATGTCAGCTATTTGGGCCTGTGCACTCTTGGCTGGTGAAGTGCTCAGGCTACACTTTTGGGACCTGTGCATTCGGAGAGGGTGAGGGGCAATGTTTGTTTGTTGCCTGTATTCCCAACCCATGCCACCAGCTCCCCAGTGAGCTCCCCTCCCCACCCTGCACCTCCTGCTTTAGCAGATGAGTTGGGTCCTGATCACTTCCTCTTATAATGTCTGTGTTCACCAATGCCCCTATACCAGCTAACTTCCACAGATGACCTAGCTCCAGCCTGCTCTGTGGAACCTGGTACCTCCCTCAACACCTCTACCCTCCAACCACTGCTGGCATCCACCTACTGGTGTCCCCCTGGAACATTTTTCCATCCCCAGACAGGGAGCACAGGAATATCTGCCAACCACCCACTAGCGGAAACCAGTAAGTCCTATACAACCTGCTCAGCTGAGTCCAGTAAGGGAAGGGGCAAGTGTTATGGTCCCTGAGCCCCACAGGCAAGGCATGACTGTAATAGTGGGCTGAAGAGATTCAAGATCTCCAACCACATCAGCCATCAGTCCAGAACTGCACACACTTGCAAACTCCACAACCTTCACATATGTGATACAAAGCTATCTCACTCCAATGCATTTCAATTGCAAAACAGAGCATTCACTGAAGATCCTACAAGGCCAAATACTTGCTTCCTCTGTGACAAAACAGACCTTTACCCCAAGTTGGGGTAGACCCCAATACAAGGAAATAACACAAAACAACAAACAGAAATCTCCACCAATGTTGCCTAGTCTCACAATGAAAGTCTCCAATGAAAACAGAGAGGAGACAACAGAACCTGGATCCCAATATGAAAGCACAACAAGCTTATTTACCCTGACCAAGGGAATGGATGAACTGTAAGCAAAGCATCTAAAAACCAAGAATTCTATAAATGAAATTGAACAGAATCATCTCTTACAGCACACAGCGTTTGTCACTGGGCTTAACTTAATTGAAGAAAACCAAAGATGACTCAAAAGATAATTGAATTGAAGATGAATCAACTAATAGAGGATCTCAATAACCAGCTGATTAAGCTTAATGAAGACTGATTAAATGCAAGAATGAATTCTGAGAAGCATTAAGAAAATCGAACCATGACCTGAAATTGGAACTTGACAAAGGAATGGATACAATCAGAAAAAGTGCAACAGAAAACAAAAATTAAATAGAGCTTGTAAAGGTCTCCCTATAAACTGTCACTAACAATTTATTTATTATTTATCATTTATTTTTATTTATTTATCTATTTATTAAGGAAAGAGATAGAGAGAATGAGTATGTCAGGGCCTCCCACCATGCCACTTCAGACGAAATCCAGAAACATGTGCAATTTTGTACATCTGGATTTACAAGAGTACTGGGGAATCAAACCCAGGCCATCTGGCTTTGCATGCAAGCCCCTTTAACTGTTGAGCCATCTCTCTAGCCTTTTTAAAAAAGTCTTTTTATGTTTTAATCATATATACATATATATGTATGTATATATGTATGTATGTGTGTGTGTGAGATATATATATACATACATAATACATACACAGAGGAAATTCAACTTCAATGGCATGGAGCAAACTTTTGAATTGTGCCCTGAGAACTCATCCTGATTTGCATTCATGTAAATACCTTCATTTTTCCCCTCTTTAACTGAACTGATTTAACTGCTAATTAAAAGTAGTCAGTAAGCACAATGCAAAATTAATTAAAACCATTTAGCAGGAATATGCAAATTAGATATAACAATGCACTGGACACCATCAAAGTCAGCGTGGTGCTAGTTGTCATCGGATAAAACCACGTTTTGTGTAAACACCTTCCCCAGGGACAAATATTAAGGCAGAAAAATCATTCTATGAATTGTATGACATTTTCACATTCAGCAAATGTGCTCCAATTCAGCTTGTCTCAAATGGACAACAATCAAAAAAGCTTGGCATCTCATAGTTTTTTAATAATCACTAAAAATAAATAAAACAAATCCCTATGAAATAGGCAAAGCACTTACAGTGAAGTTAATCACCTTTCATAACAAATAAAGATAACATTTTAAACCTTATGACATAGGGATGCAGTTTTTCTTACCGAAAGATAGAGGTGAACTAGCATCTTTCCATCTTCTGTTCCAATTCTAGTCTTTTATCTGGTAATAGCTCTCTGTTCAAGAGTTGGCCACATCAGCTGTCAATCAATACATCATTTTGACACTGTAAGTATTCCTTATTATCTTGGTTTGTTTTCTTTTTGCTGACCTTGGATTATTTTCTTCCTGGACTAGCTTCCATAGTACATACAGGGTATCTCTCAGACAGCACAGTAACCAGTACTTTCCCTTCAAGTATTCAAAATAGCAACAGGGAAATGTTCTACCCACGATTTTTCTCTGTGTGGATGCTGGCGACAGCGCATAGCGAAAGTTCTTCTGTCATCGTTCCTGGGATAATTACACATGCGTGATTGGGCAGCATCTAGTGATGTGGCTATGATAAGCAGTTACATGAATGTTTGGGAAATAGTAGGCCTGGATGAAAAGTACTGAGACAAATAACCCTTGAAGTCAAGAGCTTTTCTGGGAGAGTTATTATTAGCATGATGAGGCCCTGAAAGGGTGGGTGAGATAGGCAATAGATAGAGAGATGACAGACAGACAGACAGACAGACAGATAGATAATATTAGATAGATAGATAGATAGATAGATAGATAGATAGATAGATAGATGACAGATGATAGATAGATAGATAGATAGATAATATTAGATAGATAGTTAATATTAGATAGATAGTTAATATTAGATAGATAGACAGATGATAGATAGCATTCAGTCATATGGAGCAAAGAAAATTCTTGCTCCTATAAGTTTCCTGGGTAGGGGGTGGTGGTCCCACATGACCAGAGGGCAGGCTTAGCCAATTCCGTGCCAAGAGTCATGCACATAAGACATAAAGAACGAGCCACAGTTTAAGTGTCCTTGGGTCCCAGAAGCAGGAAACCTGTCTTTTTACTCACAGAAGCAGTGGAGGTGGGCATTTTAGCACTCACAACCTTGAATACGTACTTCTGCCTTTTGAAAAACTTCCCCCCAGTTCCTTATTTTCACCCATCTCTGAATTGTTTTTTCTTGGTGTGAAGAACTGGGAAATACTGAACTCAGGTTTCCCACAATTCTCTCTAACTTTGTGATCTATACAACCTTTTACACCACACACACACACACACACACACACTCACACACCTCACAGAAACTAACCGGAAATATTTTGTTGCTTTATTAATGTTCTTGTAATCAATATTATGTTTTTCAAAATAATGCTGTATGGAGAACTTCCAAGTTGTAACAAGTCAATAAAATGTGAAATAGATGAGAACACCATATTACTCATGCATATTCATATACAGACTGTTCAGTATGAAATAATATAAGACATATTGCTATATTTAATCATATATTAAATATAATTATGACATGATTATATGGTATCTAAAGACATAATGGAATAGTATGGAATGATATTAAATGGACAGATTTCTGAAGATAACTTTTAAAATCACCACATAATTATGTTTACATGTGTTTTCTCATCAGGAGAGTATAAATTAACATAATATAAAATATGCAATATGGCCGGGCGTGGTGGCGCACACCTTTAATCCCAGCACTTGGGAAGCAGAGATAGGAGGATTGCCATGAGTTCGAGGCCACCCTGAGACTACATAGTGAATTCCAGGTCAGCCTGAGCTAGAGTGAGACCCTACCTCGAAAAACCAAAAAAATAAAAATAAAATAAAAATAAATGCAATGTGGATACATATGTTGGAAATGAGCATTGACTGCATATCAGATTTTTTTTTTTTTTTTGAGGTAGGGTCAGGCTCTCTAGCCCAGTCTGACCTGGAATTCGCTATGTAGACTCAGGATGGCCTCAAACTCATGGCAATCCACCAACCTTTGTCTCCTGAGTTCTGGGGTTAAAGGCGTGCGCCACCTCGCCCAGCGAGATTGATTTTTTAATTGATAAGTCACTGAACAAAATGTTAGGAAGGGTGAATACAAAGTTCTCAGCATCTTCTGATTGCAGAATCCTGACACTGACCACATGACAGCTTAAAAATAAAAACTGAATATATAAAATAAAAAAACTCAAAACTCAAAACAAAGACTGCATATACTATTTCTGTGGTCAATGCATGAGACGTATTTGGCTTGGGCTGGAGAAATGGCTTAGTGATTAAAGGCACTTGCCTGCAAAGGTAAAGGACCTAGTTTTGAAATCCCAGGACCCACGTAATCCAGGTGCACAAGGTGGTGCATGTGTCTGGAATTCGTTTGCAGTGGCTGGAGGCCCTGACCCATTCTCTTTCTCTCCTTCTATATCTGCCCTTTACCCCTTCTCTCTTTCTCTATCTCTCATAAATAAATAAATAAATAAATAAATAAATAGCTTATTAGTTGACATTGGTTAGATGGAATTTTGATAAGAAGTTGACTGGTTAATTGTTACCCACTCACCTGCACGACTGAAGCTTCTCTCAGCAGAAACCAACATGAACCCGTCTCTGTCTTGGTTAGTCTGCAAGGAACAGAAGGTAGTTTATAAGCAGTGGGAGTTTATTTGGCCCCTGAGCCAAGAATGGAGTGTTTATTGAGCTCCTGGGGGCTGTACAGCAGAGGTGAGGATTAGCCAGCCTGGCTTCCTGCCAGGGGATTCATGCTAGCCACACCCTCCAAACTGAGGCTGGAATGTCCTCTATCCTGTTATGCCATAAAATCAGAGCCTAGCAGTGGGAAGAATTCCGGAGTTCTTCGTGCTTCAGTCTCAGTCCTCCTCTGATTAAAGCCTACGGCTTTCATAAGATTTTGACTCCTTCATGGATCAGTCAGAGGCAAGTGATTCCATTTGAACTGTGCCTGTAGTGGCCTGGGTGAGGAGTGTTGGAGTTGAGATGCTGATTGATGCCTCTGAATCCCAGTTCTTGGTACCAAGTGGAGAAGAAAAAGAATGACAGGCTAAGCTAAATGTCACCTCTGGGCTTCAGACCACAGTGACAATATGTAATCTAAATGAATCCTTTCAGAGAAATATTATATAGATATATTCATTTATTTTGTTCTAAAAGTTCATTACTTTGTCACTTGGAATATACATTCAGATAAATCTTTCCAAGGAAAAGTTATACTGTAGTACCAGTAATTTTTGAATGATATTTACAGGGACTCTATAAAAAAATGCTGACACTTATTTTCTAGGTCTGTGGTGTCAGATCTGAAACACTAAAGTTCAAAAGCCCTTGGAAATTCGCTGTGCTGTCTCACTGCTAAGACAAACTGATAGGGTGGGGAACGAGGTCCTTGCACAATGCCTTTACATAATTAACATATGAGAAAAATCAGTGGGGAGAAGGCTGAGCACACAGAGCGCTTGTCACACACATGTGAGCACCTGAGTTTTGGTCCCAGATGCTGTCATTTTTGCTTCTGTCATCCCAGCATGCCTAACGTGAGAGGAGGCAGAGACAAGACAATATGCTGAAGTTCTTAGGCCAGCGAGCCAAATAAATGTATTGGTGACCAATCAGAGACCTGTCTCAGATAAGGTGGAGGGTGAGACCCATCTCCCAAAAGTTGTTCTCTGACCTCCACGCATGCTGTTACATGAAGGCACCTGTACTTATACACATAACCATGAATACATATTAGCATACACACACACATCACACACACACATCAGTTGGCAAAAAAGATAATGGAGGGCTGGAGAGATGGCTTAGCAGTTAAGGCACCTGCCTCCTAAGCCTAAGAACCCAGTTCCAATCTCCAGGTCCCACGTTTAGCCAGATGCAGTGACACATGGGCGCAATGCCACAATTGCCCACAAGGGGGCGCACACATCTGGATTTTGTTCACAGCAGCTGAGAGACTGTTGGAGCGCCCATTCTCTGTCTCCCTCTTTGTCTGTCTATCTGTCTCTCTCTGTGTCTCTCTCCAAAAATAAAAAAATAAAAATAAAAATAAATAAAAGATAATGGAAACCCTCTGTCTTGGATGACAGAAACCAGCCAATGGGACAGGCAGAGAAGTACCAGAGTGGCCCAGGTCACTATAGAGCTAAATCACACAGCCTGGATGGAGAGTTGAGGTGCTAATGATGCCCAACATGTATGAAATTATAGATAAAACTCCATGTAGCAGACTGTGCTCTGAAAAGCCCACACTGTACAGATGAGCCCACAAGCTTGTACTCTTTGTACAATGGGACCATTTGAGCTATTAAAGAATTTCCTTACTCCAGCCCAATTCCTCCCTGTAAGTGCATCCTTGCTTAATAAATTATCTTGCTACAATCGATCCGTATGTCTCTGTTCAATTCTTTGTTTCAGTATACAAGAACCTGGATCTCCTCCAGTCGTACCCCAAAAACCTCCATATCAATGTCACTGTCATTCATTTGGTGAGAAAATATAACCTATGTTCACAGGGCCCCATATATGTTCCTGTCCATCCTGCCAAATAAGAATAACCATGTTTTACCATGAAAACTTTGATAGATTTTATTTTGACTTATGGCCCCAGACTGCACACCTCAGGAAAATATACATTGCAGTAATTCTAGGTTAACTGCCTATGAAAAGTTTCTAGACTC
This sequence comes from Orientallactaga sibirica, assembly GCA_036365145.1. Classification (NCBI taxonomy): domain Eukaryota; kingdom Metazoa; phylum Chordata; class Mammalia; order Rodentia; family Dipodidae; genus Orientallactaga; species Orientallactaga sibirica. Next base: position 3,680,676 of record JAEOAD010000463.1, on the reverse strand, counting down.
TTCTACAGCTAGACTCTAATAACTTCTTAGTACAGGTTTGTGCATGTGCCCCTTTCTCTACATATAAGGCTGGTGCCTACGTCAGTTAAAAATTCTTTTAAGGCTGGAGAATATTCCTCAACTCACCTCCTGTCACTCTTACACCACCAGTGTGTGGACTGCACACCCCTTTTGTGAGCTTCCTGCTACTTCTCCTCATATATATATATATATATAAAAAACTCATTACAAAATATAATTGCTATTATATAGCACATTAAGAGGTGGGGCAGAAAGACTATAAGAGCCACAGGTGGGGATGTCATGCCCAGAGGCAATTCCTCCCCCCCACCCCCCAATAACTGACTGCCACCTCCACCACGCAAAACCTACATCCCCATGGGGAATACCAGCAACTCCACTGAAGAAGGACCCTGTAATGGTGGACTGTCATCTCAATGTTATTACTCAAGATCCTCATATGAAGAAATTAATAAATAACTCCCTCTTTTTCTCTCTCCTTTCATTGTTTTTTTTTTTTTTTGAGGCATTAGGTATCAAATCAATGGCATAGTTCATAGTCTACCACTGAGCTATATCTGAAGCTCACCAAACAATTTTTTTTAAGAATTTTATTTATTTATTTGCAAGCATGCATTCCAGATGCATGTGCCCCTTGTACATCTGGCTTTTGTGGGTCCTGGAGAATTGAACTGAGATCCTTTGGGTTCACAGGCAAGTGCCTTAACATCCAAGCTGTTTCTGCAGCCCTCACCAAACAATTTTTGAAAGTTGTGTTTAAGAAATTGTGAAAATATTTAAAGAAAGCCCCATCACATTGACTCTCCCCCCAAAGGATAATGTTAAAATTTATTTTACTTTCTACAAAAAAAAAAAAAAAGAAGAAGGAAAGAAAAGAAAAGGGGAAATGACAGATCCATCTGGCAAAGAGACAGATGAAGAAATATAATGATGGCAAGCACTGGAAAGTTTTAGTATAACAAGCAGCAGAAAGGGATCATGCAGGAGAGACACATGTTATCAATGTTAAGTAAAGTAATTACGAATTTGGCACCAGCCAGGGTTTTTCTTATGCCAAAACGAAGAGGTTTAAATAGCAGGTGATTACCATGCATACTACTACATACCAGGGCTGATTCTGGGCAAATGAACCAGTGAGGTTCCAGTTAAGTTAGTCTGGTCATTCCTCAATATTGCCATATAATTGAGAAATGCAATGATTTACATGAGTGTTTTGGGCGACAGTAATACTCAAATATAGTTCTGGTGAAGATGTTTCTTGGTTCAGTATTATGAGGGGAATGGAAACCATTTCAGAAAGTCATGCTATAGTCACAGAGAAAATAATTGCTCATGACACAATTTCTTCTCCATTGACATCTGTCTTGTTATGGTTTCAATACTCGTGTTTATAAAATTACTTGCATCATTCAAAACATTTTCATTTTGAATGTGTGACATTTGTCAAATTTAAATTTATGCAGTCACTGAGGGCTTGTCCTTAGGTGATATTTTAATGGTGTCTCTGACTAAAGCCAAATTGTCGCAGCATTTATCATGGCTTAATTTATAGTTACACTCATGTATTCATTTAATGTTTCGGTTTTGCTCGCCTCTTTGTAACCTACACTGGAGTGCAAGCACTGCACTGGTCAGTTCTCATCCATGAATTCATCAGTGAGTTGAAAACCCAGAGAATAGTGCCTGAACCCTTGTAAGTGTCCATATGCATACAAATGATTTCATTCAGAAACTTGGAATGTTCATTAAATATTTTATTTATGTATTTGCAAGAAGAGAGAGAGAGAGAGAGAGTGGGTACACCAGACCAGAACCTCTTATCACTGCAAACAAAGTCTGGATATGTGTAACACTTTGTGCATCTGTCTTTACATGGGTAATGGGGAGTTACACCTGGACCATCAGGCTTTGCAAGCAAGTGGCTTTAACCACTGGGCCATCTCTCCAGTCTAGCATGGAATTATTGATGATTTTACTAATCTCTTTTCTGAAGTAGATAGGGCAGCTATTCCTGAATAGTAACAAGTTATCTTTCATACTTTCTCATGAAAAATAAATAAATATGCCCTTTTTTTGTGTGTGTGTGTGGTGAATGTGTGTTTGTGGTATATATATCCTGTGTCTGTCCACATGTGTGTGGAGGGTGTGAACGTAGGTGTGTGCATATATGTGGAAGCTAAGGATTGATGTTGGGTGTCTTCCTCACTTGCTCCCCACGTTTTTTTTCTAGAGACAGAGTCTCTCAGTGAACCTGGAACTCGCCGATCCAGTTAGATTAGCTGAAGAGAAATCCCCAAGCTTCCCCCCATCTCCCTCTCCTGAACACTGGGAGTGCAGGTGTGCATCATTGCATCTGACATTACAAATGGATGCTGGGAGTCAGCACTAAGATCCTCAAGCTTGTGCCCAAGCACTTTACTGACTGAATCATCTCCATAGCACCAGCTGGTTAGTTTTTTTTTTTTTTAAATAATTTTTTAAAATTATTTTATTTACTTTTTGGAGAGAGACACAGAGACAGACAGAGAGGGAGAGGGAGAGGGAGACAGAGATAGGCGCGCCAGCAGCCTCTCAGCTGCTGTGAATGAAATCCAGATGTGTATGCCCCTTGTGGTCAAGTGCGGCATTACGCCCTTGCCTCACTTTGCATCTGGCTAAACATGGGACCTGGAGATTGGAACCCGCGTTCTTAGGCTTAGCAGGCAGGCGCCTTAACCACTAAGCCATCTCTCCAGCCCAGCTGGTTAGGTTTTTCATTGCTTTTGATGATACCATCGCTAACCAAAGCAGTGAGGATGACATTTTTGGACATTTCATACTCAGACTTGCTGAATGATTTTTTACAAGTAAGACAAATTTTCACAAATGTATATAATGATGTATGTCTTATCAGGAGACACATCTATTTTTATTGTGTAATAAGTTGAAGTTGAATAAGTTTTCAAGGTATATATGCTCATATACCAATGATATGTTTCATCACAAAAATTTCTTGTCTCAAAAAAAAACATTAAAAAAATACTGCCTTGTTTGCTTATATAGAAATGTGAAATCCTTACCAAGGGTGCATGCAATTTCAGTAGTTGTACCAATGAAGAAAAACAGCAATCCCTGTGTTCACTTAGAATATGTAAGTAACATGGTAACCTGGGTGTGTATGACATCACTGAATGTCTTGCTCTACCCAGGATCACCCTGAGCTCTCGAAGGAGAAAATCACGTTAATTTACCAAGAAACAGGTACACACTGATTTCCCTACTTTATATGAGTGTGGTTTTTCAGGCAAGTACTTTATGGCATGAAGATCTAAGCTGCTAATTGGCCGCTATATCTATGACATAGTCAGATTTCCAACTAACCTGAACAGATCACTCAGCATCCCGCCCGAAGTTTTATAAGAGCTGTGATTCTGAGAGCACCATCGCTTGTGCTCACTGTGTGACCTGACATTGGGAATCTCTATTCAAGTCACAGGAGACTGGGAGGAGGAATCAGGCCTACATTTCTGTCAACATAGCTCTTGGAGCCGGGTGTGGTGGCACATGCCTTTAATCCCAACACTCAGGAGGCAGAGGTAGGAGGATCGCCATGAGTTCGAGGCCACCCTGAGACTATATAGTTAATTCCAGGTCAGCCTGGGCCAGAGTGAGACCCTACCTTGAAAAACCAAAAAAAAAAAAAAAAAAAAAAGCACTTGGCCCCAGAAATATACACATGTGCCTATTACCCACCATGTATGGAATGTTTTATTCCATATTTATATAACAAATGAAGCCAGATTCCCTGTTCTGAGTAAATGCAACTGTTGTATGGTTTCATCTTTCTCTCTTTCCCTCATCTTTGGTATCCTATTTTCTTCCTACTCTCATAAAGCCTCAATTTAGAGATGGTCAGGTTAAAGCTGACTCATATGAAATGGCCTATCAGAAGGACTAATTCAATTTTTAAGGATTATCAGAAAAAAGTTTAGATACACATAGAATTCTCTCTATAAAATATAATGTATGAGAAGAGTTACGATTCAAAACATTGCAAACGACTAGCAAAATCTTAGTTTTCTGCATTCCAAACATGAAATACTTCAAAAACCTTACAAATGTGTTTTCCAAATTCTAATTAAAGTCTATGTGAAAGAAAGTCATGTAACTATATATTATAAATAATTTAAATATCTAACAATGTTTTTAACAAAGATCAATGGAATTGTACAAAATAAAATTTTATACATTAATTTTACAGATTGTAGCCTACTACTCATTTTTTTTTTTTTTTTTTATTATTTTTTTTTTGGTTTTGTGAGGTAGGGTCTCACTCTGGTCCAGGCTGACCTGGAATTAACTATGTAGTCTCATGGTGGCCTCGAACTCTCTGCGATCCTCCTACCTCTGCCTCCCGAGTGCTGGGATTAAAGGCGTGCACCACCACGCCCGGCTATTTTTTTTTTTTTTTTTTTTGCTACTACTCATTTCATTCACAGTTGAGTATATGGATCCTTTCATATAAATATTAATATTTAAGTAAAGATCAAAATAAGTGTCTGTATTTTGATGTCTGCTTTTCAGATCAACACCCAATGCCATTGATTAAACCACATAGTTTGGGCAAGGTTAAGAGGCACATACTAAATCCAGTTAGTGTTCCTTTTTAGAATGACATTCCCCCCACTCTATAATAGGGTTAGGCATGAGCAAATTTAGCACCCAGTTCTGGTTCTGTTAAGTTCAGTTTAATAAACTTCCCCAGTACAGACTTGATAGGGGAGAATAAAACGAACATTGGATAATGAGAGAATTCTTTCCGAAGACAGGAGAGGAGAGAAGCAAAGGATGGAGAGTGGAGGAGGGACATTGTGGTGGGCATGTAGATGTGCTTCTGAGTCTCCTGAAAGTGAGCATGTGCCATGCCAGCAGTGAGCTTCTTCTCCCCTGTACCCACTGCCTCTACTGATCCCCCACTTACCAGTTTTACCAGTAGCTACCCGGCTGTTCTTTTGAAAGCAGGGGATTTCACTTTTCCCTTGACCTAATTCTCCATTTTTTTTCTGATATTGGTCTCTAATGTATTCAAATGAGACATAACTTTTCATGGTTTGTCCTTGTAGGTAAGCCTAATACATTTCCACCTTTTGGGCAATGTTGCAATCAGGTTCGCACTGCTGGCAGAAATCACCAGACCAAGAGCACCTTTTGGTGAAAAAAGTTTATTTTGGCTTACAGACTCAAGGGGAAGCTCCATGATGGCAGGGGGAAACGATGGCATAAGCAGAAGGTGGACATCACTCCCTGGCCAACATAAGGTGGACAATAGCAACAGGAGAGTGTGCCAAACACTGGCAAGGGGACGCTGGCTATAACACCCATAAGCCTGCCTGCAACAATACACTGCCTCCAGGAAGCGTTAATTCCCAAATCTCCATCAGATGGGAACCTAGCTTTCAGACACCTAAGTTTATGGAGGACGCCTGAATCAAACCACCACAGGCAAGAATTGCCTTTCAGCAGTTTATATGTTCAAAGACCTATTCTCTATGTTTCCTATCCTTAGCAGATTATTTTCTTACTCCCACTTCTCTGAAAGTGATATAAATCACCAACTTGTTTGAATAATAAACAAATAAAATGGTATATAATTTTTCATTCTTGTCCTAGAAACTTGAATATTATTACTTTGAATGCAGAGCTCTAATCTAATATTACCAGAACATACTGAGCAACTCAGCTTCCCCAATCTGTTTGCATTTGTAATGCAATATTTCTTCAGAATTATTCTTTTAAACAGTCAAACTCATCTGTATCACCATGCAGTGATATGTGGCTCTATTTTGTAAAGATAATGAAATGTTGGACGGGTCTCTGCTAACATCTCTGAGCTCAGTAATGTATTTATTTCCTCTACTTCTGTGAGAGTCTATGGCATATAACAAACTCGCTTTGGCATTATTATATTTCTATGAGTGATAGAAAGTAAAAGTTCACATTTGAAAAGTATCAGATAGTCACCAATCATAAATATTTAAAAACAGCCCTTTCCTACAAATCAAGAGCAAAGGAGAGAGAGCTGGAGAGATGGCTTAGAGGTTAAGGTGCTTGCCTGCAAAACCAAAGGCCCTAGGTTTGAGTCCCCCGGACCTATTTAAGCCAGATGCACAAGGTGGCACGTGTTTGGAGTTTGTTTGCAGTGACAAGAAGCCCTGGTGCACCCATTCTCTCTCTGTGTTTCTATCTGCCTCTTTCTCTCAAATAAATAAAAATAAAAGAATGAAGGAGAAATTAATAATCAACATAAATCTATGCTGGGTAAATGCACATGTTGTGTCCATCAAATTATACTCTAAACATTTAGGTTTATGTCAAGTGCTGCTCTCACTTTTGGTCAGAGAAGCTTATTTTTGCAGATGGTGGTAACTATTGGGGAGGCTTAAAACTCATCAAATTACTGAGAATAGGTGACAGTTGAGTGCTCAGTGCTAAATGACACAGCTCTATCACACCTTCCAAAGCTCAGGGAACATTGGGAAATAGGGGAGCAGCTGGATAGAATGTAAGATCCAGAGGGCAGAGTGGAGGGCTTTGGAATGCTGTCTTCCAGACACAAAGTGACAACTGCACTCATGACCTCACAGTGGCTGCTGTTACCTGCACAAGAGCTACACAATATTGTGACGATAACGCTTGATGAAGAGGGAAATTCATGATAATAAAAATTAATAATAATATTAATAATAAAATGGACTACTTAGAAAGAAGAGGGGATTCAATGGAAAGAGGATGCAATAAGGGGGAGAGAAAGATGAAAGTGGGTGAGGATTATGATCAAAATACACTATGTACATGCACGAAATTTTCCATAAAAAAGTTAAATATAGCTGGGCGTGATGGCACACACCTTTAATCCCAGCACTTGGGAGGCAGAGGTAGGAGAACTGCTGTGAGTTTGAGGCCAGCCTGAGATTACGGAGTGAATTCCAGGTCATCCTAGGAGAGAGTGACACCCTACCTTGAAAAAAAAACCCAAATATATATATATATATACAAACACTACCTTTCAAGAATGAATATGGGGTTAAGAGAATTTGAGTCCATTATTTCTACTTCTATATTTTCACTTGCTGGTGCTGAGTGACATTTACATCTGCAAAATATCTAAGAAATGGACAACAATTAGCCATTTCCATGTGAAAAAAAAAAGCATTAAGACAAGGTAGTCAGTTGATATCCTGCAAGAGGTACAGGTGGAAGCTAGAGTGACTGAAGAAAGGCACACGTGTGTGGCTTCTGAAAAACACAACAGAAAATCTACAGATAATGAAAGCTTAACTTGATTTAGCAGAATCTATGTAACCTATGTAGACCGCGCATTTTAAATGTGAAGAAGGCCTTACAACATGTCCCTTCACATGACAACCCCCTCTGTCCCTGAGGTGCCTCAGGAAATGGTCTTTGTCTCAGCTGGGACATCTGCTTGTAGTTCATAGGAGTCTTCCCTGATGGGATTTGAAAACATTTCTATTTAAGTCTTTGTTATTTTATATTCTTTAAAATTCTTTCATTTTATGAATGTTCTCATTCTGTTGTTATTAAATTCTATCAGATAGCTGCATGTATTTCTATAGTTATATGTGTGTCTATATTATGCATATGATATTTAGCTGTTGTATACAAACATTTTTGTGTGTGTTAAGTATGTATGTGTTGTGTGGTGTATGATGTGTGGTGTATACATGCGTGTGCAGATGTGCATGCCCCACATGCATGCATTTGGAGCTCAGAGGAGAATGTCAGTTGTCTTTCTCTTATTTTCTTGGAGACAGAGTATCTCTCTCAACCCAGACCTTCTATCTGTCAGCAAATCCAGTGATTCTCTGGTCACTGACCCCCGAGGAATGGAGTTGCAGACATGCGTGACCACACCCAGTTTTGATGTGGGTTGTGGAGAGTCAGATTTGGTGGTCTTGGCCTGAGGTGCCTTCATACTTAAGCTGCAAGCACTCTTAACCACTGAGCCATTTTCCTAGCCCTTTCACCAAACTTTTAAGTATGAAATGACAAGGGAACTAACAAGTGTGTCTTAATTCTTTTGTCTGCGCACTGTGATAAGCTCTGTCAGCTCTGTTCTTCTCACTCAGCTATCAACTAGCATCACAGTGCCTGTAATGAACCAAAACTCTGTGTTGTGAGCATGATTTCAGCAAGAATAATAGCGATCTGCTGGTGCAGCACTGTGGATTCTTTTAATGTTAGGTGTCTTCTGTTTCAAAAACCTCCAGCACCATGGAAAGAAATTTTTAATACAGTGCTCCCAGATTTATTCCAAAATGTTTGAAATGCTATGAAAACACATAGAAAATAGGCAAGAGGCACCTTGCAGGAAGATTCTGTATATAATAATATAGGTTTAGTAAGCAGGCATTACAAATTTGTTGTGTTGTTTTTTTGTGTGTGTTTTTTCCTGAATAGGGACCTTAAGTAGAACCATTATCGACTATCCCTAGTGGAGATTTTGCATTATTTTCTATCAAGAAGGCTCCCAGAAGTCTCCCTGCACCTCATCCCCTGCTTCTTTGGTAAAGGCACTTTGCTCTATTTGGGGTGGAAGGAAGGACTAGTGGGAGGCAGCTATGTCACTGGGACGTGCCAAAGACCCCTTTCGTGTCCCATTCTTGGCTTCCCAGCTCCCACAAGATGACCAGCTTTGCTCTGTGCTAGACTATGCCACCACAGCCCCAAAGCCACAGGGCTAAGAAACCACAAAAGAGAACTTTCAAGTCTGTGCCCGTCAATAAACCTTTTCATATGAATTGGTCAGTCAAGTTTATTGACTCAGTGACAGGAAACTGACCCATTGTCCAGTGCTGAAACCCAGAATAATTAGTTATTGTAGTGGTTTGAATAAGAGCGTCTCAATAAACTCACGAGTTCAGAGTGCTTGGTCCTCAGCTGATGGCATTTGCAAGGCAGAGCTTTGCTGGAGTAGGTCGGCTTCTGGGTGCGGTTTGGGGGTGTTATAGTGAGCTCCCTATTGCTAGAGTTTGACTTACTCCCCAGCTGCCGTTATCCACCGCTGGGGAAGAGGTGATGTCCAGCGTCTGCTCGTGCCATGCTTTCCCTGCCATCAGGAAGCTTCCCTTCACGACTACAAGCCAAAATAGAAACTTTCCCCCCATCAGCTAATTTTATTAAGGTACTTTATCCCAGCGACAAGAAAGCAACTGCAACAGTTCTGTACTCAACAAATATTCTCGCATATCACAATTATATCTCTGCTGCTTTCCCTATATAAATGAAAAATCCTCATTTCTATCAGTTAGAGTTTGGCTAGGATCCTGCATTTCCTTAGGGCAAGAGTGTAATAGAAATGATCATTTCTGAGGACTCATCCTGTGTGTGTGTGGGCACCACCCACAGCTGCCTGACCCCCGTAGAGCTGGTTTGCTCATGAGCTTTGCACACTGCTGGCATGAAGCCACAGCACTGAGGTCCTGACTCCAGGCCAAGGTCAGGCCAAGGTCTGTCCACCAAACGACATGCACTATTCCACCAGAATTTTCCCACTAAACTATTCTGCTTTAGGAGAGCACCTTGTTCTGTTGTTATTTGCTATCAGCCATGTTCTATTTCAGTAGGAGAATTAGATCTCCAAAGCAGCTACTTTTCAATCCTCTTATACATCATACATCACATGTGTATCTTAAAGTAGATAATGCACAACTAAAAGCCAAAACACCGTCAATGATAAAACATTCAAACATCCTCTCCAGGGCTCCTTCTGTTGTTGGTCATATTTTCATGTCCCTGTCTAAATTAAATTAAAAATGCTGGTGTCTGTCATGGTCAAAAGTATCTCTCACATGGAAAGTGCAGAATCTGTGGCCCCATGCCCTTTAAAGACCCTCAAGCAACCACAGAATCGAAACTTGCCTTATATTTGGTGCTGAGGTTTGAATCCAGGGCCTCCAATGTATTAACCAGATATTATACCATTTAGCCACATCCCCCCAAAATTTATATATATTAATAATAACGTGTGTTTCTAAACACTGGTCCAAAAAGTCGATCCGTCCACTTTGCAGAAGTGAATTAATACAACTTTGGGTTACCCCAAAGGTAGTGGTTAGAGAGTTCCTGGATGCCCAACATTGTAAACCTTCATCTGTTTGTCTTTGGTGCTCTCTGGAGAGTGATAGGATGGGATCTTGGAATGTGGGTTTGCTGCAGGCTCATTGTGTATCAGACATTTTATGGTCCACCTATTTCCTGATCAGAGGAGAAGTTCCAAAGCCATTTGCATCAGCATTTGCAGATGCTCTCCTCCTCCAAATGTCTTTTTAAGTATCTAGACACAGCAGTCTGGCTCTTTCTCTGAGTAGTGATCTCCTCTTCTGGCTACAAGTATACATTCATGCTCCAATAGCAAGACCTTCCAAGGACATGCATTTAAAAATAAAAATATTATTTCATACTTAGATCCACATGGCCTTGAAATGAGGAGGATCACATCCAGGGGAAAGGTTGCTAAGCCCTCCTTCTTGTTCCCACACCAGGACACAAGGCAGGGATACTTGGACTAGGTTCCTGGGAATGTGTCAGGAAATATCTTTGTCTCGATCATTATGCCACCAGGAGTGTTTAAAACTCAGCTGCACACTGTGGGAGATGGGAGCTCTCTGAAGAGGCAGATGGAGCTAGTGAGGAAGTAGAGGCTCTGCCTGGCTTGGAAGCATCCCCTCCCCTCCTTTGTCACGCAGCCCAAGTGAGGCTGAGCTCCTGTGTTCTTTCCTGCAACTGGCTAGAGTCCACTGCCAAGTAGGAAGCTGCAAGCCTCCCTCCACCCTCGCCTCTCAAGCCCTGGGAGAGGAGATGCAGAGAGAAGTGTCATTGTGGATTTTCAAGTCATTGTCACTTCCTCACTGAGCTTCCACTTTGTTGAAGGATAAAAAAATCTATTTTTCTTCTTTGTCCTGTATATTGTCTTCTAGTTAAGAATTGTGTGCTTGGTGGCCAACATAAGGGAGAATTATATTTCTTACCATTTCTATCCTTCTTGTGTGTAACCCGTTTACTTTGTGTTGAATGAGGGTGCTTGCAAGCCAAAAGGTAGCCCAGGGACTGGATCAAGAGACGAAGGGAAATTGAAGCACAATGAAACCCCATCTGATGGTTTGCATCAGGTTCCTAATTACCACAGAAGATGAGCTCATGTAGACAGGTGCAGGTAATTACACAACACACTGACAATCTCTCAGTCCTCTAGCGATTTCCAAGAGAGCTGGGATAACGCCATGCTCAACAGACCAGCCTTTCTAGACACTATTGGGAATAAAGAGCTTCTGGTCCTCTGTCCAGTCTCTTAGGACACAACTAAAATTCTGTGCTTTTCACTATAAAATGTGTCAGTCTTATCTGATATGGCTAGTTCTCTTTTGGAACACAACTGCCTGCAATACATAATGCATTAAGTTATAATTAAAATTAAGATTATAAAAATAAAGTGTTCAGTTTCACAACTTCCTGGAATTGGATTTTTGGCCATGGAAATATAATAAACTAAGCTATTGGACAAATTAAGTATGAAACAGGATATTAGAAATAATAGTAAAACTTGTATTTTGTTCGCCTGTCATTATGCACCTGTCACTTAACCAAAGTCACATAGCAATCCTTGAGGCAGATGTTATCTCTATTTTCCACTGAGGAAGGTTAGCACATCTAGTAAACATTTCTGAGATCGCAGAATTTGAAGGAGTGGCATTTGGGTCCAAGTATTTTCCAAAGGTGAGTTTGGGTTCTTATGGTTAGCTGAATTGGACCTCCAAGTAGTACATCCTTTCAGAAGGAGGCATAGTGTACGCAGAGTTGGATCTCAATCTACGTAGATATTTACTTTCAGTTTTTCATTCACAGTATTGTCCTAAAATTGGAATTATAAAATAGGAAATATGTTGAACTATATTGAGTTTTTAGATCGTGTTGAGTAAAGAAAGAGTATGTTATTGTTAGCATTTGGATCTTTCTACATAGTTCTTGTATAAATTGCATGGCGGATGTCTGCTATGAATTGAATTGTCTCCACTCATATCTTGGAACTCAGTGTGTGACTGTGTTTAAAGAGAAGGCATTTTAAATGGTGCTTATGCTCACGCAAAATCATCAGGGTGAGCGCTAATTTAATCTGACTGGTGTCAGTATAAAAAGAGATTAAAAGGTCTGGGGAGATGGTTTAGAGGTTAAAGGCACTTGAAAAAACCCTGTCAGCCAGGGCCCAAATCCCCCAGATACCTTCATAAAGCTGGAAGCAGTGCCTGGCATTCATTTACAGGAACAACAGATGTTGGTGTATGTGTGCACACGGGCATGCACACACACACACACATGCACATATATGTGCAGATAAATAAAATAACTTTTAAAAGAGATTAGCAAGAGGGCCTAGGGCTCACGGTCACAGGTAGAGAACATGTGAGGATGAGAGAGAAAGCCCATGGTGGGAGAGGAGGCCTGAGAAGCAACCAGTATCTTGGATGTCTACCCCATAGCACTGTGTGAAAATGCTTTAAAAAAATTAAGCCAACCAGCATGTGACGTTTTTTTATGGGTGCCTTAGTTAGCTAATGTAGTAACCTTATTTATTTATTAAATTCACAACTATTGAAACTCATGTTAACAAACTGACAAGAATACAATAAAATTTAGAGCATAAATGGAACAAATATTATTTTTAAGAACTTTCAGTATAAAAATGTCCCTAACAAGTCAATCTTGAAGTGCCTCTTTTCTACACACAAACATGAACGTGAACTCAGCTGTTAATAATCCCGAAGGGCTTGGAGCAAGCAAGGACCAGATAAGTGTTTCAAATACATGCGACTGGGCCTCTCAGCATCATTGTGTTGGTTCTCTGTCGAAATGTGTCCTAAAAGAATAGTGCATGACCAAAATTGACAGGAGAATCCCGGCTCTGGTTTGCCTTTGCCAGTAACATCTTCCACCAAGGGAGACAGTCAGTGAAGCTTTGGGGTTCCGTTTCACCACCTGCAAAGTAGGCATGCTATTTTTAACATAGGATGACATGAAGCAGCAACAGTGAAAATCAGACTTACGAAGAAAGTAAAAAGGATATTTTCCATGAAAAATTAAATAGAAGGACCTCATTCGTTCTACTCATTCTAAACAAATGTAAATTACTATCACAAGGATATTGCCTATTTATTTTCTCATTTAAATTATAAAAAGAGTAAAAATAAATTTCAGTGAGAAAGATAAACAATCATTTGTATGGAAGGAAGTTTAACAATACTCTAGGCTACAAAGAGCCTCTAAATTATTTTCTCCTTAATTTTCAAAAAACAATGATAATTATTTATTCATTTATTCTTTTACTAAAAGTATTTCTTCATGAAGTAGGCAATCAATTGGGTTCCAAAACTAAGAAAGAGTTTTATTTCTCTAGAAAACTCTGTTTAATACTCTATCATAATGATATGGAGGTGAAAATAGCAATTCAATTATAACAAAATAAAGCAAAAGCACTTAAATAAGCACGTGTGAGCATGTGAGAGAGCATGCAGCAGGGATCCTAATGTAGGAAGCGAGGGAAGGCTTCCTTGAGGAAACATCCCTTGAATTACTGAGCTGACGTCTCAAAGAGGCGCAGAGTTACCAGCATCCTCCCTCTTTATTCCGTCAGCACTGCTGGTCATCAGTGTGCTCAGCCGGCTCACTCACTTCCCGCCCCGGTGCAACCAGGAGACACAACTAGGAGATGACACACGCGCACATGCTAAATGATCCCGGCCACGAGTGCTTGCTCAGAAAAGTGTTTTTTTTTTTTTTCCTTTTTCTAATCTAGGTAACTGTGATGTCTGTGAGTTCCTTACTTATTTTATTCTTTCTGTTTGAAAGAGTAGTGCAGTGTTTGGAGGTACAAAAGCCAGTTTGCAGTCATGAAGGGTGAGGCACGGGACCAGTGAGGCAAATGAGGATCAATGAATTTCTTCACGTCTCTGCACAGACGCTTAGGGAATGCTTTCAGAGCAGCAAGACCAAACAGAATTAGAACTCGAAGTTTAATGTTCCCCAGAGTTTGTCAACCAGTGAAGCTTGTGAAAAACAAGCAAGCTTCCTATTTTCATCTTTTTCAGGAGTCTCCATATTGACTTCCATAGTGGTTGTTTGCACTCCGACCAGCAGCGCATATGACAGTCCCTCTTTCCCTGCCACCTAGCCCACATTTATTGTCATTTGATTTTTTTATCTATCGCCATCCTTTCTGGAGTAAGGCGGAATCTCATAGTTGTGTTAGTTTACAGTTCCCTGATGGTTAAGGGTACTGAACATTTTCTTAGGTGAGTATTAAACATTTGTGTTTCTTCCTTTGAAAATTCCCTGTTCAGTTCTGTGCCCCACTTTTTGAGTGGATTATTTGATTTTTTTTATTGCTTAGTTTTTTGAGTTCTTTGTAGATTCCTAGATATTAGGCTTCTGTCAGTGGTATAGCTGGCAATTATTTTCTCCCATTCTGTGGGTTGTCTTTTGGCTGTGTTTATGGTATGTTGGTCTGTACAAAAGCTTCTTAGCTTCCTGAGATCCCACTGGTTGAGTGACTGAGGTATTGTTCAGGAAGTCTTTCCCCTCTCCTCTATTGTGGAGAGCTCCCTCTACTTTTTTCATCCAGAACTTTGAGAGTTTCAGGTCTTTCATCGAGGTCTTTAATCCATTTTGAGTTGATTTTTATGCATGGTGAGAGGAGTGGGTCTAATTTCATTTTTTCGATGTATAATTATTCAATTTGTCCAGCACCTCTTATTGAAGATGCTGTCTTTTATCCAGTGTAAGTTGTTGGAGTCTTTGTGAAAGATCAAGCAGCAGACTCAAAGAGATAGCCTTCAGTAGGAGCATGGAGAGATAGTGTGGTAAGAAGAGTTCTGGAGAGGGTGGATGAAGCCTAACCTAAAACATTGGGCTCTGGCTTGTAACTCCCAGTACTAAAAATTGGTTACAACCCACACTGAGCTGTTGATTGGAAAGACTTGTGAGGTCCCCAAAACCAGACAGGCTTCTGTCAAAGCACTTGATTATCTGCCTGAGGTAAAAGGCTAGACTCTTGCTGAAGACACCACATGCTGCCTATGCAGAACATCAAGAGATCCAACTGAATCTGCAAGAAATCCACCCCCCAGATGGTTAGCTTTTGTAGTGCTACATGAGCTGCTAGGGGAAAGGCCAAGAACGTTGTGAGCAAACAGGGGACCTGGCTCTACGAAAGCAACCTGCCTGACAAGATGTACACACTTGTGCAATAGTGACACACCTCCCATATGGGTAACCAATGGCTTTCTGGTTGGCTGAAGAGAACTGCTCAGTGGAAAGGAGCCCGTAGCTGGAATTTTGTTATTATTATTTTAATTTTTTATTATTTATTTATTTATTTATTTGAGAGAGAGAGATACAGAAACAGGCAGAAAGAGAGAGAGAGAAAGAGAGAGAGAGAATGGGCACACCAAGGTCTCCAGCCAGTGCAAACGAACTACAGATGCTTGTGCCTCCTTGTGCATCTGGCTTACGTGGGTCCTGGGGAATGGAGCCTCGAACTGGGGTCCTTAGGCTTCACAGGCAAGCGCTTAACTGCTAAGCCATCTCTCCAGCCCATTTTGTTATTTTTTAAATATTTTATTTTATTTATTTGACAGAGAGAGAGAGAGACAGATAGAGAAAGAGAGAATGGGTGCAACAGGGCCTCTAGCCACTGCAAATGAACTCCAGATGCTTGTGCCTCCTTGTGCATCTGTCTTACATGGGTACTGGGGAATCGAACCTGGGTCCTTAGGTTTAGCAGGCAAGTGCTTTAACCACTAGGTAATCTCTCCAACCCCCCAGCGTCGCTCTTATACCTTCTCTTATTCATGCTTACATGTGTTTTCAATTGCACTGATGGGAACCAGAGGGGCAGCTCAGGACAGTTTTACATGTGATAAGGACACACATGTACTGCATACTGTAGTAAAAAAATCTATACAAACATGTAAATAATCCCACATGTACACATGGTTAATGGTGGGTTGTTTCTGAGTTCACCCCTGGCCAAGTGGTACTTTCAGGAATCCCTCCAGGTGTCCCAACCTGTGCAGGGAGACAAGGAGGGAACCCTTAATCCTCAGGAGAGAAAAAGGAGAGACACATAAACCATGCGTCTCAGCGACAACGCTGATAACCTGACAGGACCGGAAAAGCTGAGCTCTGGAATGACTGATGGTTTTAGATCTACTGCCCATAGAATCTTCCAGCTGAGAGGACACGTAACACAGTAGTTTCTCGGATATTAATCTTATATGCTTCTCACATTTCCAGCTCTCTGAACACAGCTGATCTTCAAAATCCAGTTTCTGTCTCTGTCATCTAGTGGCATCGTGGTGGACACCACGGGCTCTATACAGGCCCAGTATCTAGTGTGGCTGAATGGTTCTGCTTACCCCAGTGCTATTCTGCACCAAGCACCTCTAATGTTTCCTGCTGTGCCCCTTGTCAGTTGTATGTACTATCATAATTAAATAATTTAATTATAGATTAGATATAATAATGAAAAGTGGGGTTCACAAGAAATTTAGGGTTTTGTTTTGTCAGAGATCTATTAAACACTTTAAAAAATAACTGAAAGTCACTAAGAAGGTGTCATAATAGGTTCAGGCAACACATGGTTGAAATTTTAGAAGACATATTATGGAATTCTAAAATATTTTGTACCCAAATTATTAAAGGAAATCTCCATATTCTCCATTGCCCCATTTAAAGTAAGAGCTGGAGTGCTGGGGAGATGACTCAGCAATTAAATGCACTTGCTTGCAAAGCCTTCTGGCCCCAGGTTTGATTTCCCAGTACCCACATAAAGCCATATGCAATAGTGGTACATGCATCTGGAGTTCATTACCAGAGGCAGGAGGCCCTGGTCTCTCTCTTTCTCTCTTTTCTTGCAAATAAATAAATAAAATATAAAATTAAAAAAATCAAAAAGAGTCTAGAAATTACAAGGGAAGCAGCCTGAATGTGATTGTGTTTGAGAAGCTATGGGAAATAGAAGGAATTCCATTTAACTGAGTGAAAAATACTCAGAAACAGATCTTACTAAAAAATTAGTCCAAAAGTACAAGTAAATGCTTTAGATTGGTCTGTACCAGTTAATGTACATGTGCATCCATTTTCTATAGTTTCCTAACTTAAGTGACGCATTTGCTTAACTTGCCAAATTCTGGCGCAGAGCCAGTGAGATACTGATATACCTTTAACAATGCCATTACTTTGTTTTGTTTTGTTTTTTTGAGGTAGGGTCTCACTCTAGCCCAGGCTGATCTAGAATTCACTCCAGTAGTCTCAGGGTGGCCTCAAACTCTTGGTGATCTTCCTACCTCTGCCTCCCAAGTGCTGTGATTAAAGGTGTGTGCCACCTCGCCCAGCAATGACATTATTTTAATTAAGAATTATTATAAAACCAGTTTAAGATGATAATTTTGACACAGCCAATGACTAACTTTAATCTGATCCTTTGGTTCAACAAACTATACCAGAACAAGAGTGAAATTTAAGTATCAAATGTGATAAGGGTTTCATTTCTATTGTTCAAACTCTGACCTATGTTTTGCCCAAGCATTTATAATATTTATTGCATACAAATAGCAGGAATCAATCATGAACTGCATTTCTTATGAACAGTAAATTACACAAACCTATCCCCTCCCATTATGTAAGATATCCCCAGAATGTAAACCATGCATATTAGGAAATGCAGAAACGCTCTGTGCCCAGCAGGGCTCATTTACGGCCTTGCACAAGTCATTGAAACAGAGCTAAGCTGCTCGCTTGCACCTAATGACACCCTACAGGCCTGAGAGAGTTACTAAGTTTCCAGAATGCCATGCTGGCGTAAACCAGTTTCCTTATTCAACCCAAATACTCTACTGCAGGACAAAAAAATGTCAAATTGCAAAAAAAGGAAAAAAAAGGAAAGAAAGAAAGAAAGAAAGAAAGAAAGAGAGAGAGAGAGAGAAAGAAAGAAAGAAAGAAAGAAAGGAAGGAAGGAAGGAAAAAAGGAAAAAAGAAAGAAAAAGAAAAGAAAAGAAAAGAAGTCCCCTAATCATACCTGTTCCTGATAGCTAAATGTGGGCAGAGGATGACAGCTGTGTCTCCCAGCTACAGCGCAATGGAGTCACGTGGGTTCAGCAGCAGCTGTGCATGACCATCACTCTTTGTGCCCACACAGAAATCTGTTCAGTTGTGGCTCATTGTACCAATGAGGTACCATCAGGTAAGTTAATTGCCTGTCATTGCCCTAGAATTCTACACCTCTCCAGCATGTTGTCCTGCAAACAGTGAAGGCCCGTTTCCACTCTGTCATGCTTGCAAATGGCGGTGGCAGTGTATTCATCCTTAATGACTACAGAAGATGCTGATAGATAATCAACATACACCATATATATAGATAATAAACACATTCCTTAAGTTTAAAACAAGTATCGACAGGAGCTATTTATAACTAACAGCTAGTATCATCTTAAAAGGATCAGATTTTCACACCAAGTTTATTTTAAGAAAGTATCTAGAATGTTTATCCCCAAACTTTCCTGTTGCTGTTTTTTGCATGCTTGATTGGATTTCCAAGGAAAGGAGGCTTAGCAGCTATGATCAGTTATTTTCCTAGATTTGCTCTTCCTTTTACATGGTTAGTATATAGATGCATGAAAATAAATGGACCTCCCACAGAGACAATACAATACAAGAAGAAATGAAGAGCAACATGGAACTTTGGGAATACCAAGAACCCAGCCCTCAGGAGGTTCAGACGGGAGGATTATGAGGCCAAAGCCAGCTTAGGATGCTTAGCAAGATCCTATCTCAAGTGAAAATCAAACAGAAAGATCCCCAAACCCAACAACAAGAGTTCCTGCAAAGGAACCTGGATAAATCCAGGATTAAAAACAGAGTGATGCAAGCGGAGAGATGGACGATAAAAGGAAGTGGTTTAAAAAGAATATGTTCCCCACTTTAAAATATAAAAATCGGCTATTAAGTAAGACCTAGAGCTAGGCTGTCTATAAGATATAACCTTGATAATTCTTTGCAACTTTGCCAATTAAATCGCTTGCTTTGTTTGTTTGATTGATTTTTCAAGGCAGAGTCTCACTCTAGTCCAGGCTGTCCTCAAACATGACCTCAAACTCATGGCAACCCACCCATCTGAGCCTCCTGAGTGCTGGGATTACAGGGGTGTGCCACCACGCCCAGCGGATCAAACCTCTTAAGGTCAGTGTGGCTATTGTCAGGCTCCCATGGGCTGACACACATTTTCCCAGTGGAAGAACTTGAGCATGTTTAAATATTAGGGCCCAATAAAAGACGGAGATTAAAGAAGAAGAAAAGCAAGTCCTCTCTTCAGTACGCACTCTCCAAGTTCCTTCCAAATTGTCTCCCTGGTGCTGTGTAACTCTCACTATTTTAGAAAATTTGATATGAGTAATGGACCATGAAAACACAATGCTTTGTGACTTCCCAGTTTAGGCTGAAAGGGACCCTGTGTCTCTGTCCTAGTCATTCTTCCTGTGGCTGTCTCTGGAGGACACTTGCTAGGATGTTTTGAGTAAGATGTCCCCAATAAGCTCATGTGTTTTGAATGCCTGGTCCGCGGCTGATGGCAACAGAAGGGGTGAAGTCTTGCTGGAAGAAATGCGTCCGTGAGTGTGGACCCTGAGGTTTCTTAACTCTTAACTTGCCAGTCTTAGCTCAGCTTTCTCTCTGCTGTGGCAGAGGTGATGTGCCACCTCTCCTCATGAAATGCTTTTCCCTGACATCATGACGCTCCCCTTACAACTGAAAGCCAAAGGCAAAACGCTCCTATCCTCAGCTCTCTTTGGTCAGGTGCTTTATCCCAGCAAAGAGAATGTCACTAAATGACCGCAATGCCCAAGGAAGCTTGGTGGTCCTTTGGAGAGTACCACTGCCCAACAGCTGGCAAGGAAGGACCCGAGGGTTGTCAGCAACCATGTGCATGAACTTGTGGGTAGATTCTTCCACAGTCAAACCACGGTAGTTCACAATCTCACAAGGTCTCAGAGCAGGGACCCTCCAGCTAAGCTGCTTCTGCAGTCCCATCCCTGAGAAACTAAAACAATCCATGTTTGCCGTTTGCATATGCATGATATGGTGGGGACCTTTAACAATATATATTGAATGCATTGTTAAAGCAAGGCAAAAGGAGAAGGGACCTCGAGTTCAAGGGAGGAGTGTGTACATGTAGGTGTATTCCTTCTTTATTTCCTTTCCTTTACCTTCCCTTCCCTCTCTCCTCTCCTCTCTTCTCTTCTCCTCTTCTCTCCTCTCCTGTTCTCTTCTGTTCACTACTTATCCTCCTCCTCCTTTTTCTTCTTCTTCTTCCTCTTCCTCCTCCTCCTTCCTCTCTCTCTCTCTCTCACTCTCTCTACAAGACCCTACTGTCCAGGCTGATTTATCAAGCTCCTGGGTTCAAGTGATCCTCCACTTCTGGCCTCCCAAGTGGCTAGTACTCCAGGGACTCCAGATGAATGCCATCAAGCACAGCTAAGAATATATTACGTTTATGTAGGATGGATACACCATTTCATTTCTATATAAGAAGGCTAAGGGCTGGAGAGATGGCGTAATGCTTAAACGCTTGCCTGTGAAGCCTAAGGACCCAGGTTCGAGGCTCAATTCTCCAGGTCCCACGTAAGCCAGATGTACAAGGGGGCACATGCATCTGGAGTTCGTTTGCAGTGGCTGGAGGCCCTGGTGCGCCCATTCTCTCTCTCTCTCTACCTGCCTATTTCTGTATCTCTCTCTCTGTCTCTAATAAATGAATAAAGTAAAATAAAAATTAAAAAAAATCTTAAAAAAAAAGAAGGCTAAAAAGTTCCCTTTGGGGCATGAAAGGAAGGACTTATGTAAGATTCATTAACATCAAAGTCCATAAACTTTTCATTTGATTTTTGTTATCTTTGATGTGGATTTTTTTTCTTCAGCCTCACTTAGTATGCAAGTATTTGTTGAAAGACAGTCAATTGTTAGGTCAACGCCCACCTTTGGTGAATATAGGGAGAATAATGCAATCACCTAATTGTGGCTACTGGTTAACAAGTGGTCAAAATAAGGAACCTTGGCATCTAAAGTGGAGAACTACAAAGAACAGGCTTAGAATATCCTTGGCAGAGAAGACATGGGAATATGAGATTGGGAAATGAGCAAATGATAACAATATGCAGAGCTTGAAGTATGGATGGGTCTGGACATAAGAGCAGGATGCTGGACAAGTGATTCCAGCTGGGAAACCCCTGTAGTTAACAAGTGTGAAGTGAATGCATTGTGTGGCTTATGCAGAGGTGGAAAATGTTAATTGGCTATGAATAGTGTTATATAAATCAAGGGTTAGGCTGTGGATGGATCATCAACACAGGCATAGAAGTGATGTCCGAAGATAGGACTTCAAGTAACAGCTCAGCTAGGAAGCCAGGGGCAATAGAATGTTCTAGATGGCAGCAATAAAGAAAGAAGATGTAGTACATGCTCACTTGGCAGGATTGTAAGCAAGGGGCAATTAGAGGAAGAAGAAGTCAGGCATGACATTGGGAATTGAGGACAACCATGATGAGGCAGGGTACATAGGAAAGAACCAGATGCTGGTTCTGGTGGAAAGGCTGATTAAGGAAGATATGATCCCAGTATGTGTCTCAGTCACTCACAGTGGTGACTTCTAGAGGCCAGAAAGGTCTCATGTAATCAACCCACCAGCTGAATGGAGCCATCTGAATCAGGTCTTGTGGGCATCATTATCACTATACATGTGGGCAGGAACACTCTGTCAGGAAAAACAAAAACAAAAAGTGTGCATTCAAACTTTGAGCTGAAGGGAGCATTTGGTGAAGGGAATGGCTGAAAATCACTCCTTCTATAATCATTCTTGCTTGTTCCTAGGGAGGAAGGCCAACTCTATGTCTGCTGACTGGGAAATGTTCCTGCTGGGAGAATAAAAGTCATAAACAATGATTTGGGGCATGGAGATTTGGGCCTCATCTTTGTATTCTGGCTCCCTGAACTGAGTTAAAGTCAGAAAGGAGTCAACACAGCCCTGGACCAGGGACCTCCTATTTGATGCTGTCACCTCTGATGCTGAGATACTGAGTTATGGCTTGCTGGATGCTATTGTCTGTGACAATCCATTTAAGTTCGCTGGAAATAAAAGATACATTCTTCTTCAGATGGAAGCCTTATCCAAATGATGCTCATTTGCCTGATTGCGTGTTTGTAAATGATCAGCCTGAAAGACGGCTGGGAACTAACATGCTGTTCTCAAGGTGGGAGGATCTGGAGAACAGCAGTGGTCCAAACAGCCGCCATCGCTTCCTCTTCTCCTTGCAGCTGCTGGACTACTGATAGCACACTGACTTAAAATGACTCAATGGTGTCTTTTCTAAAAAAAAAAAAAAAAATTGAATTCCCTTATGAGTCATATAGAAGTATTGGTATAGTTGATTGTCTTTCTGACCCATGTTTATAGTCATGGCTTATAAAACTCCATGCAAGCTAAAGTCCTTTCTACTTACTCCAACCAGAGCTTGCTAAGGTTCTGACTATAAAAGTCTTCCACCACATGTGTTGAGTATACAAATTAATGAAGCAGTCCAATGGGAGTAGCTTCTGATGCCTGTGGGAAATTTCCATAGATACTGCTCCTGAAAATTCTTGCATTAATAAGCTTTTGTTTGTCCTTTTCATAATAGATCTTAACTGAGTAAACATATAATTAGTATCCATAGGATCTGGTACATAACATGTATTTTTCTTACCTTTATCACATTGCTTCAGAATTGTTCATTTTTCTTTTTTCAATTAAATTTCCTATGTCCATCATCATGAAAATTTTTCAAAAAAAGAAATGTGAAGTCTGTTCAGGAAAAAAAAATCTGACTTTATTTTAAAACATTCAATAATAGATGAAAAATGACAATTTTATAAAATAAAAAACTATATACTTCCAAATGTCATTTTAATATTTTCATCTCTACATAAACAAATGAATTCATTCATTTACAGCTCATTTCTTTCCATTACCTGTGCTATAATAGTTTAAAAACTATTTAGCTGACATAGCTCAAATGAAATGATTATTCTTTTCTTTGCAATGACATTTAATTTATCATGAAGACATACTCAGCTATATATATTCATATATTGGCCAAACAAGTGAGAGAAATATTCAAAGATGCAACAAAATATTTTACTTTTCAATAACTCTTCAGTTGATTGAACATTATTCAAATATTAATTCCTTAGTGTTCATAAAAGTATCACTTTTGTGCTCCTCCTCAATGTTGTGGTACTATTATAAAATTATATATAGATATGTAAGGGAATGCACCATCACATGCATGCAAATCTCATGTGTGCAATACTTTTTCTGTGCCACACAGGAATCTGCTACCCTATATGTTATTCTTTCATTATTATTATGAAATATTTCAGAGAACCGTAGCTCATAATTGCTGAGTAATAATTTGGCAAATATTGAGTTTGCACCTTCACTCATCCTATGGATATTTTAAATAACATTGCTACAGTGAATTAAAGTTGATCATGAACAACGTGCTTCAGGTCCGGGCGATGACTCAGTGGATAAAGCATTTGCCCTGCATTCCCAAGTTTGGATCCCTAGAACCTACATGAAGCCAGGCCCTGTAGTGTGAGTGTCTGTAATCCTTGTGTGCTTACAGCAGAAAGGGAGTTGGAGGACTGGAGGTTCAGCTTAGTGGTCAAGGTGTTTGCCTGCAAAATCAAAGGGCCCAGGTTTGATTCCCCAGTACCCACATATAGCCCAGATGCACACTGTGGCTCATGTGTCTGGAGTTTGTTTGCAGTGGGGCTAGAGTCCCTTGTGCATCCATATCCCCCATTCTCTCTCTCATAAATAAATAAATAAATATTTGAAAAAAAAAAAAACCTCATCTGTTCTTGCTTCTTTAAGGAGATTTATGTTTTTAAAAACATGAGGGAGTTGGAGACAAAGGAAAAAACTGGAAGCTTACACGCAGCTAACCTGGCAAAGATAGTGACCACCCACAAAAGGCATGACTCGAAACAAGGTGTAAAGTGAGGACCAACACCTTAAGCTGAACTCTGACCTCCACAAGCTCAGTGTGGCACAAGTGTACCTACATTCAAACATGGATACACACACACATACCATACAGATATACCCAGAATAGGGAAATAAATATCCAAGTTAAAGAGAATTTTCAATAACAACAAACAAATTTCATGCCTTATAGATGGCGGACAAGACAGAGCTACATTTGGTAATAGGGGTGTTAGTGTGTGCTCATAATCCAAACACCCAGGAGATTGATGCAGTAGGGTCATGAGTTGTAAGCCACCCTGGGCTGCATGCCCAGGACTCTCTACAAGATCCTATTGCAAGCACAAATAAGGACTGAAGGTTAAGGCTCCTGTCAGCAAAGCCTATAGACTCAGGTTTGATTCCCCAGTACCCACATAAAGCCAGATGCGCATGGTGACATATTCATCTGAAGTTTGTTTGCAGTGACTAGAGGCCCTGCTGTGCCCACTTTCTCTCTTTTCCTCCCTCTTTCACTTTCTCTCTCTCTCTCTCTCTCTGTTCTGTGTCTCTCTCTGCTTGCAAATAAATAAATAAATATTTAAAAAATAAAAGAACAAATAAATAATTTTTAGTAATATAAACTTACATACTATATTCACATTGTTACTAATAGTATCAATATAGGATGTTTTACATTAATATTAAATATAAACTAACATAATATCTGATCATATAAAATTTCACAACACTTAAAATTACAATATTGCCCAGTTTTATCTGGCTTAAGAGCACATAAGATCATGGGACCCTGAAGCCCATGCGTTCTCTTGAAGCCTTGAGGATGAAAATTAAGATTACTTGGGAATGGCTCATGACTATTGTACGTGGATCAGCACAATAAGGAAGTGACTGTGAAGAGCAGGAACTGCCTGTGTGCTTTACGCAGAATATTCTCTATTATCGATAACATGAAGATGGGCGGATATGAAGTGGGTTTTATTTAAATGGACAAAAACCGAAGAGTTTGTCTCCTTACTATGAAGACGTAGATGAGCCCTGGAAGCGTATTTTATCCTTTGAAAGAACTTCTTAAGCAGAGGACTTTTTTTTTTTTTTTTTCACAAGGAGTGTGCAAGAAGAAAGGCCTGAATTCAGAGCCCTGCCCTCACAGCCAAGGTTCTGGGATGACTTCCGCACAATGCAAGGACTTGGAGGCTCTGCTGATGGGTGTCTGTGCTAAGCTCCACTTTCCTCCATCACCTCACGTGTTCTGTTTACAGAGAATGACAGAACTCAGCAGACCCTGGAAGCAGCTCACACTCTCGACCACAGTAAGTACCAGCCTATACTAACGCTACAAATACTTAATGCAAAATAATCGTACCTAGCTAAGGGGTACTGTGTGGTCAGCACATACACATCTGTGATGTGTAATAACAAAATCAGGGTACTATCCTATCTATTACCTTACTTAATGTTTATTGCACTTGGAACATTCAAAATCGATCCTCCTAGTTATTTGAAATACACAATATAGTATTGTTGACTATCAGAGCCTCCACGGTGCTATAGAAGACTATTTGCTCCTATTTAACTATTTCATTGCCCAATAGCTAGCCTGTCTGTCTTCCCTCCCCTTGTACTCCTAAGCTTCTGGTAACCAGTATTCTTCATATCTATGAGATAATGTGCTTAAAACATGAAGTATTTGTCTTTCTGTTCCTACTTAATTTCACATAATATAATAAAGGACGTTAATGTTTAATTGCATTGAGCATAAACTCACTCAGTTTACTTATCTTGGGCATTCTTTAGTATGCATGGTAGATTAATAAAATTTTACAAATAAGACTGTGAGCCACATGAAAAGGGATATCTCAGTGAATCTGAGAAAGCAACAGAACTAAGAAGGAACAAAGGATTCTAAGTTCACGTTGACTGTCCTTTCCACCAAGTCATTCTACAAAACCATAAGATCACCGAGGCTCATAAATCAATTACTGTAAATTTCCTACTAAAATTGTCTAATTTAATAACAAAATATAATCAGTAAAATATACAATGTTTGACATGAGTTTTAATTTTTTATTAAGTTATTTATTTGCATGTGTGTCGTAGGGAGAGGGAAATATAGGGCCTTTTGCCACTGCAAGTGAACACTCAACATTTGTACCACTTTTTCGAATCCAACTTATGTGGGTGGCTTGGGAATTGAGCCAGGGCTGGCAATCATTGCACACAAGTGCCCTTAGCCTCTGCTCCATCTCTTCCCAGCCCTAAGTTTCAATAGTTTTCATAAAATATACAGAATTCTAAAAAAGCCTTCCCACGGCAAAGTACTAATAACTAATTGAAAAGTGAGAGCAATGAATATTCATCTACTTTTCTGCATCTCTCAAATGCTTCTTCAACAGAAGGAAATACGTCTCAGTCCAAAAGAGAGACAAGAAGAACCAGCAGAGCACACCAGTAGAAGTTCACACGGGCCTAGTCATTGAGTGCGAATAACGAAGCTAAAAATGCCCAAGTGTGCCTCGACTTTGAAGGTGTCGTGCGATCTGCCCCTTTAAAAAATCACGATGCCAAACTGTGCATGTGGACAGAAGAAGGGAAATGGAGAAGCAAGGGCTTGTTTGGAAGACAGATTTTATGAAGTGATGAAATACAAGCAAAATAAACAAACCATCCCAAGCAGGAACTACGGAACCTCACATCTGATAAAACATCATCATGTTGGGTTTAGTATCGTGCCAAGTTTCTGTGTCAGTAGATGTGCTGAATGAGTGGAATAGATATACACAGTCATATATATATAGTAATATATACATGGATACACAGTAATATATATATATATATATACAGTATACATATATATATATATATGAGAGAGACAGAGAATACTGATAGAAACTCAGTGCTTTAAAGAACTAGAATTTCGAGCAATGTTTAGAAAACAATCCTAAGATCATTATCACATTATAAATATGAAGTCACTGTCTTCTAGGTTCAAACTCCATAACACAGTCAAAGCAAGTGAACTGGCCTTTTAAAAAATGAATTAGTTTAGTTAATTGGTTGGCCATTTGGGAGGGGTTTTAATTGCATCTATTTTCTTCATATATCATTATTGCAATTAAGAATTTTCAGAATGCAAAAGGTTCAGCATTCTAGGAAAGCAAGAGTTACATTTTTCCCGGCTTAACTTCTTTATTAGCACTGTATGTGTGGTAGGTCTGAATATCATATTGCCCAGCTTCACTTTCTGAATCTCTTCCCCTGGAGTCCTTACAAAGATTCTTCACCTGTCCATGTAGTCATGGTAGACTTGTTCAGTCTATTTTCCATCCCCCTGCCAAGAGACTGCAAAAGGTGCTTTGCAAACAGGTATGTAATTAACCCATGAGCAGATTTCTACCATGCTCCATAGATGTGGTGAGCAAGACCACCACTTCCTACTGTAGTTGCTGCTCTGGGGAGAATGAGTCCACATTATTTTGCAATGATGAGAGCTATAAGACCCCAATATAATAGTGGTAACATGTCTACATGGTTAAAAATTTAACTAACGAATTTCCAGTTTAAAAATTTGAATAAAAAACATAAAGTGTTAATAGCCTGAACACACCATACATTAATATAAATAAGAGTTTGATAGAGTTAAAGTGACAGAGAACTCTGAAGGAAAAGAAAAAGTATAAGAAAATTTGATTCTCATTGCAACCTAGCAATCAAATGAATGCACAATTTACAAGACATGTTTGCCTTCAAAATGTGGACTGTTGGGCTGGAGAGATGGCTTAGTGGCTAAGGCGCCTGCCTGCTAAGCCTAAGAATGCTGGTTCCAATCTCCAGCGGTTCCAATCTCCAGGTCCCACGTTTAGCCAGATGCAAAGTGAGGCAAGGGTGCAATGCCACACTTGCTCACAAGGGGGCACACGCATCTGGATTTCGTTCACAGCAGCTGAGAGACTGCTGG
Organism: Orientallactaga sibirica; assembly: GCA_036365145.1. Classification (NCBI taxonomy): domain Eukaryota; kingdom Metazoa; phylum Chordata; class Mammalia; order Rodentia; family Dipodidae; genus Orientallactaga; species Orientallactaga sibirica. The sequence goes on along the minus strand of JAEOAD010000463.1, from coordinate 3,652,573 downwards.
CGCGCCCATTTCTGTCTTCCTCTCCCTCTCTGTCTATCTCTCTCTGTCTCTCTCTCTCTCTGTCTCTCTCTCCAAAAATAAATAAAAAATAATTTTAAAAAATTAAAAAAATGTGAACTGTTTACAGCTTTTAGATTGGCTATGGTGATACAGGCTCTGGGTTCCTATAACTAATTTTTCCAAATACTGATTTAAGACAACAGAATTTTTTTCCCCACAAGTCCTAAGGACAGAAGTTTAAACCAGTTTCACTTCAATGAAGCCTAGATGGTAGGAAGGCCAGACAAACTCTGGACATGAAATGGGAGGCTTCTTCTTGCCTCCTCCTTCTTCAGTGGGCTGTTGGCTCCATGTAGGTTGTGGTCTCCAGAAACACACTGCCTTCTTCTCCATCTGAAGTCACATCTCCATCCTCCTCTTCCTCCTCTTCTTTTTCTTCCCCTGCTCCTCCCTCTTTTTCTTCTCTATTTTTGAGGGATGCTTGTGACTGCTTTAGGTTCCACAAGGATAATCTTGCATTTCTTAGCCCTGCCTAGAATCTATCATTCCCATATCAACTCTGTTTGATTGGAGAGTACCATTAGAAGGCAAGATCTAGCTTGCTGCTATTGGAGTGAACAAAGCCATCTTGAATTTAATTATTTTGCATGAATTATTGCCTGCCATCTTCAACTGGGAAAGATTGAAAAAGTATATTTGAAACTATCATTTTATATTTGCCAAATTAATAATTGTGAAAGAAATTTAAGTAACTATGTTTAACTATGCTTTTATTAATCTGTGTCATTAGTGCATTTGAAAATATCAAGATTTAAAATTACAGTTAGCCTTTGGAGGCTCTCTGTATAAATATTAACAGAGCAGACGATCTAAGCCATGAAAATGAGCACCATCTCACGGGTAGAAGGAGTAGATTAGAAGAAGAGTCCAGAGACTCAAAGACAGAAGCCAGCTGGCCATGGCAGTGCACACCTGTAATGTCAATATGTGGCTCTTGGAGGCAGGGGACTGTGAGGCACAAGCTAGCACAGGAGATCCTGTCTGAAAAAAAAACAACAACAAAAGACGATGGGAAGGAAGGAAGGGAGGGAGGGAGTAAGGAAGGATGGACAGACAGACAATACAGATGGACATTACTCGCAGAGTGCCTGCTGTGTATCAGTCAGTGTTATATTGATTTACATACAGGTTATTCAATTAAGATCAACCTTAACAAAAATGCTTTCTCACTTCCATGACATTTTTGTCTTCTGTAATTATGAAAATTTACATTAGGAAATAAAAGACAGTAGAAATCAGTGCATTTTTATTTATTCATTTTATTCTTTGAGACTTTCTCACTGTGTCTTTGTAGCTCAAGGCTGATCTTAAAACTCACAGTTTTCCTGCCTTCGTCTAAAGTTCTGAGATTTCTGGTATGAGCGAGCTACCATGCCTGGCAGAAAATAGTGTTTGCCATTGTCCGAGCAAAAATGCACCCCCCAATTCACCCTATACAGTGACATCCAATCATAGGATGAAAATTCATGCAAAACAAATTTAAATATTTCATCATGTTTGGACAAACCAAGGTATTTTGCTTTGTGTTCCCTGGGGAGGAGATCTCACACACAGCAACAATGCTGACGTGCATGCACAATTCTATCTAGTCTAAAGTGCTTAACTTTGTCCTAAATTTATTTTTCGATTATTATTCTCTTTCTTTTTAGATTCAATTTTAGTACAAAGTAATTATGATACTCCAAGAGACTGCAAACTGACAGTAAATACTGAAAGCAGAAAAAAAAAAACAAATATCTCTAGAAGTTATTACATTTCATATGCAAAAATGTATTTACTTTCAAATAGTTTTATTGCTTATACAATGCTCAATTCATATATTTTTCTTTTTTTTTTTTTTTTTTTTTTTTTTTTTTTTTTTTTTTTGTTTTTCAAGGTAGGATTTCACTCTAGTCCAGTCTAACCTGGAATTCACTATGTAGTCTCAGGGTGGCCTCGAACTTACAGCGATCCTCCTACCTCTGCCTCCCAAGTGCTGGGATTAAAGGCGTGCGCCACCACGCCTGGCTTATTTTTTTCTATTTTTGACAGTTATTTGGGATGTAAGGTTAGGGTGGATTGCATCATAATTCATTAAAATACTAAATTACAGAAAAACCCTATAAACTTTGTTGTTTACTGACCTTGAGCTTGTGACCGGTCACTAGGGTCATCTGTACTCTCCATAGCCACACCTCACTGGGAAGTATCTCATCCCTGCCACTGGGACTTTTGATTAATAACCTATAGTTTCTGGAAGCAGCTTTATTCACACATGTAGGGTACCTTCATTCAAACTCATTTTTGTTAATTATGTTTTTAATTAGCTTACAAAGTAGTAGGTTTCCATATGGATTTTTTCATATGTCCTTAACTGTTTAACCCTCCCTTCCCCAATCCCCACACCCCTCCTCCCACTCCAGTCCCATGGATTCTGGTCGCCATCAGCACTGGGTAGGGAGTCTCTATTGCTGAAGATAACACAGGCGTTGGGTGCAGGATCAAGAAAAAATCAAGTTGGAACTGAACTGGAAGCTTCCTCCCTGCTGGCTAGCTTTCAGAGTAGGGGAAGTTGCTACACAGGCAGCTGGGGAAGAGTCATCAACAGCCATAGCCAGCAGTGGACCCTGTGTGCTGCAGAACTGACCTGCCAGGGAAGATGCAGTCCATAGATGTGACTGTATTGGAGGAACCAACAACTTCCTGACTGGATTTGAGGCCTGTTCTACAGGAGGGAATTCATAACCAGTACTGCAAATCTGGTGAAAAGCCCATAGCGATGGTGGTCATAGATCTTGGGGGAGGGCAGAGGGGTTACTACTATCAATATGGACAGGTTGTCAAACTAGCTTCTAAATATCTATTTATATCCATAAAGTAATTTGACTCTCAGCCTTGATCACAGAAGTTTGTTTCTGTGGTGGGCAAAAGGTTAATGCAGGGCTGGAGAGATGACTTAGCGGTTGGGCCATTTGCTTACAAAGCCAAAGGACCCAGGTTCGATTCCCCAGGACCCACATTAGCCAGATGCATAAGGTGGCACATGCGTCTGGAGTTCGTTTGCAGTGGCTGGAGGCCCTAGAATGCCCATTCTCTCTCTCTGTAAAATAAAATATTAAAAAAAAAAAAAGTTAATGCAGAGACACACAGCTAGTGAAAGTGCTAATAATAAGTGACAAAATCCTAAATATGGCATCTGTACTCTACCCCATCCACGGCTTATATCTTATGTATATATACACCATATATATAGCTGTTAAAGGGAGAAGTTCATAGAGGTATGGTGTAATTTATCATGCAAACCAAGTTAGCTCTACAGACACACATGGGCTGAGTCATAGAAGCTGTCAAACTTGCAGTTTGATAGAGTTACAGCATTGGATGTACAGTAGATTAAACACAAAATGAAAAAAAGCAAAGAGCAGAAATCTACTCAAATTTCATGCTGAAAGGGATGAGAAGGATAAAGCCTGCTGAAAGACAGAGCTGTACAGATTTGCAAATGTCATGGGATGCAGAAAGCCCACTGGTTTGTCCCCTAGTGGAATTTTTCCCTCAGAAGAAAAGCATGTGTTAAAAGTTTCAGTTTCAGTAGGCGCAGCTTTAAGATCTTCCAAAAGAGGTGAGGGATCGCCGAGAGTTCGTGAGACTACATAGAATTCCAGGTCAGCCTGGACCAGAGTGAGACCCTACCTCAAACGATCTTCCAAAGAGACTAGGAAGATCCAGGCACCCTTCCTCAAACGGGAATGGTTTCTGGTTTCAGGGGACCTTTATCTTATTATCAAAGGAGAAGACAGCAATGTCTGAAATGAGTAAAGTAGGAGCTTTTCAGAACCAGCCTTTTTGCCGGGAGAAAATATTCAAGAGTGAGCTGTTGCTCAGTGGTTAAAGGTGCTTGCTTGCAAAACATGACAGCCTGGATTCAGTTCCCCAGAACCCATGTAAAGCCAGATGCACTAAGTTCACAAAGTGTTGCTGTTTGCAGTGGCCGATGTCCTAGTGCATCCATTCTATCTTTCTGTCTCCATTTCTCTATCTCTCTCCCCCTCTCTCATAAATAAATAAATATATAGATAGAATGAAAAAAAGGAAAATACTCAAAAGCAAGAAAATCAATGTGAATAAAAGGATATCAAAGAAGCCTCAGAACTGTGTGGAACACGTTATCCACTGAGTTTTCTTGTTGATGTCAGTGTTTTTCTGACAGGCTCAAACCTTTCCACCACTCAGCCTCTATCCAACAACCCACAGGAAAGCAATCAAAAGAACGGTAACTAAAACAGATGTGTCTGGTCACTCTTCATCCCCAATTTTCACACCAACCCCAGCACATACAACTGCTCTCTGTCTGTCACTGTCAAATAAATAAACAGACAAACAAATTTTTTTAAAAACCACAATCAAGCTGATGAGAATTTCACCTGTTTTACAGGAACTAGCCTTTCTGAGTCCCCTGCTTGGTAATTTCACCTTCTTTCATGGTCGTTTTTTTTAATTGTCACTAGGCCATTGTAGTACAAAAATCAGTTTGGAAATTTGCTTAGAGTTTTACATAGAAGTCAAACAATGGCGATTACATAAGCAAAAGTTGTTAAAAATTTTACAAAAGAGTGATACCAAGTTGGTGGCTCTTCATTGATTCTTCCCCCCTTTCCTTTCTCTCTCTAAATCTCTCTCCTACATCCCCCTCCCTACCTCTCTGTCTCTCTCTACCACTACGCTAAATCCCAACCCCAACACTCATTATTAATACTTTGCCATTAAGTCAGATATTTATTTAAACAAGTGGAAAATGATCAAATAGTATAAAAAACATAGCTCAACTATATCATATTAAACTAAGATGTTATAGATTTTAAGAAATTCATCTATAAAAAGATTATTTTCACCTATTTTATTTAATATTTTGTGATGAAAATTTTACTCAAAACCTACTTATAATTATTAATCAATAATACTTCAGCATTTAGGCCCTTATTAATTTCTTTGTATAATAATTTCTCACTAAAATGTGTGTCTACATTTTAAATTACATTTGACAAATGCCCTAAAATTCTAATAACTGAATCATACTGTTCATACTGTCCACTTTTAATATAAATTGCTTCCAGAAAGGTCCATAGACATGAATTTAAACTTTTCTACACTCTTGTATCACTGTCTATCATATTTCATAAGCTTAACTAACTTGCTAAGTGAAAAATTAATTATATTGGCTTGAAAACTTTTTAATTGCTACTGTTGAATTTCCCATGTCATCTCTTTTGTTTCATGAATTGTGTGTGTTTTTTGCCACCTCTAGCTAGACTTAGTCTATTCCTTATGGCTACTTCTACTGTGACTAAGTTAGTCTATTTCCTAATATTTTGCCAAAAATACTTTTCATTTTACCTCGTGAGACAATTTTCTCCACTTTTGTTTACATTTTTAAATTTTTATTTATGTAATGATATTGTATTTGAAAATCTGTAACTTTATATACAGCCAAATATAATGAAAATTTATTTGGAATTTCCCACTTCTATAATCTCTATTAGAATTAGATCGATATTTCCAAAATTCTCCTCTAGGTATTCTTCTAGTCAAAAGTCCCACCTAGTTTTATAAAACATGCAGGAAGTGCCCTAACACTTTCTATGGCTAATTTTCACTCAAATGGGCTCAGCTAAAACATCTGCCTATTCGAACACTCATGAGGATCTGGAAACCTGGGAGGGATGAGACCTCGGTAAAGATGAAGGAGACACTGAGGCCTGTGAACACCAGCTTTGGGTTCTTGTCCAAGTTATCAAAGAATTGAAAAAGTGGGCTCAGAGAAGGGCAAGGTATGAATGATAAAATTTACTTTAGGGAGAGTTAGGAGGGAAAGCAAGCAAGAAAAAAACCCAAGCGCAAAGAACAGGTGACTCCAAACATTAAAACAAGAACTGCTGTGTCATTGGGTGGTACCACTCCCGGGCACTTGTTCAAGATCACTGAAATGAGAACAATAGAGAAGTCTGTATGTTCATCTCATTGGGTCAATTATTCACAACAGGAAAGACATCAGAACAACCTAAGCTTCCACTGATGGACAGATCATGAGAAACCTGTGACAGTACTGCACGATTCTGTTGTGTGACTCATAACATAGTTACACACACAAAAAAAAAAAAAAAAAGAGAGAGAGAGAGAGAGAGAGAATCATGAAGTAGACTGATGGTTTGCCGAAGCCTGAGGGGATAGCAAATGAGGAACTGTTCTTCAATGAGCATGCTAGTCAGCTTTCCATCACTGTGACAGAATACCTGAGACGATACACTTTTACAAAGAAAAGGTTTATTCTCATTAACATTTTGAGGTTCTAGCCATGATGGATTAGTTGGCTCATTGCTATGGGGTCGTTAGTGAAGCAATATGGGAAGGTGGGAACTCATGGAGGAGGAGGAAGCCTTTTCCTCATGGCCAGAAGTGAAAGTGAGTGGAAGACACAGTTAATGATGGCTAGGAGAGGAGGAGACATTCAGTCAGTGCTGTGCCCACTAGTATGTGAAGGGAAGAAGGGTTCATCAGGAGTAGGAGCCCATAAGACAGGATAAGGAAGAGTCTGTATGACCAAAATACTGCCTCTCTCATAAGTGTGTGTGTATAAATATGTGTGTGTGTGTATAATGATTAAAGAAGAATAATAAAAGTAACAGCTCAAAGTTTTTGTCATCTGTGGGGTGCTGACCACCCACAGGGTGTGCCAATGGTGGTCTGCCTATGGAGCACTGGTCTGCTGGCCTAAGAATAAATTTTTGGAGTGGTATGCTCAGCGATTTCTATTGGCTCAGATATGCTCTGATTGGCTAGGTGTATGCAAATGAGGTGAAAGTAAGCACCAATCAGGAAAGTGCCTGCAAAAAATGGGACAGAAAGCAAGAGCCTGCCCAAAGGTTCTCAATTAAGTCCTTGGCTTTATAGTCCTTGAGCTATTGCAGTCGTGGGAAAGTGGCATTCGTGAGATGGAGAATGGGTAAAAACTGCATGTGCCAGGTCCGTGACATCCTCCTGCTTCTGGTTCCTGTCACAGTGGGGCGTGGGAGAAGAGCTACCTTTGTCACTAACAGTGTCATGGGTTCAGGTTCAAGCCTTTAACTCATGAGCCTTTAGGAACATTCCCAACACAGACTACAGCCGTGAGCATACTGTTTCATTTAAGCAGGATGGAAAGTTTCTACACACCCGAGACAGTAACACACACTTATAACTGACAAGGCCTCACTGTATACTTACAGACTTGTTAGGATAAAGCTCGGGGAATATGTTCTTAACATCAATTTTAAGATAGCATTGAATAATGTTTTACTTTAGAACAGCCTTTGATCGCTTTCCTTGACCAGTCTTTAGAATGTCAGTTATTATCCACTTTAAAAAAAAAAGAAGGAAAGTAAAAGATAAAATCAAAGCGAAGAAAGAATGATTGGACTGTAATCACCTTTTTGTATGTTGTTACATATTATTGAATTATGTGTGTCACTAATACTGCCCAAGTGTTCGATGCCATCACTACTCTTGGTCAAGAAGTTCTGTAAGTCTATACATTCCCCCCCCCCCGAGGTAGGGTGTCACTCTAGTCCAGGCTGACCTGGAATTCACTATGTGGTCTCAGGGTGGCCTCGAACTCTCGGTGATCCTCCCACCTCTGCCTCCCAAGTGCTGGGATTAAAGGCGAGCATCAGCACGCCCGTTGGAGTCTAAACATTCTTGATGGACAACATGTGCACTGAACTGGAACATATGCACAGGCCAGTCATCAGTAGCTTCCATCACACTGAAAACTCACACAGTCATGTGCTCCAGTCACATGTGAGGGGCTGGTCGACAGGAAGCTGCCATTGGTGCCCAGTTTCTAGAGCTTCCCCTAAGTCATGACTCAAGCAACTGTTCAGGGTTTTACTTACACAAAATTGTGGAGTATCAATTAGTGAATCAAGGCTGTCTTTATATAAAATAGTTATGATTTACATTTCACCAATATGGAAATGTAAGCTCAGCCGGGTGATCAACCCAGCTGAAGCAAAGTGAATACTACAGCTAATAATTTTATTTGTTGCTGAGGTCAATTTGTACTCTTCATAAAAATAAAGTAAGGGAGATATAGGTTCTTATTGCATACATTAATGGTGAACATTTCAACTTCACCCCTAAATTTAATTCTTTATAGGCTATTGTCCTACTAAGGGCCAAACATTTTATTGGAAACTGACAATCACTAATGTAGTTAGATTCATGCTTATAAATCAGATGTTATTTTGAGAAATCATCACCTTTTAACAAAAACTTAGAGAAAGGGCTGGAGAGATGGCTTAGTGGTTAAGGTGCTTGCCTGCAAAGTCAAAGGACCCAGGTTCGACTCCCCGGGACCCATGTAAGGCAGATGCACAAGGGGGCACTTGCATCTGGAGTTCATTTGCAGTGGCTGGAGGCCCTGGTGTGCCCATTTTCTGTCTCTCTACCTGCCTATTTCGGTATCTTTCTCTCTCAAATAAATAAAAATAAAATATTTTTTAAAACCCAGAAAGTGGAGGTACAAAAATAAAATTGGGTAGAAAAAATACAAGTATATCTAATACATTGGAAAATTCAAAGAACAGAATCATTTAATTGACCCATGGGTAACAGATGATTATCTGTGTCATGTTTGAAATATTTCCAAGAGCTTCCTATAGGTGCTTCAGGTCCGTGATCCCAAGTTTGGAGGCTGAGGTAGGAGGATCATGAGTTCAAGGTCTGCCTGTGCTACAAGACCCTGATACAGGAGAGAGAGAGAGAGAGAGAGGGGGAGAGAGAGAGGGAAAGAGAAAGAAAGAAAGAAAGAAAGAAAGAAAGAAAGAAAGAAAGAAAGAAAGAAAGAAAGAAAGAAAGAAGAGAGAGAGAGGGGGGAGGGAAGGAAGACAGAGAGTTAGAAAGAGTGGAGTGGAGGGGAAGAGAGAAGATGAGAGAAGAGGAGGAAAAGAAAAGAAATAAAAGAGCGAACAGAGGAGAAGAGAGCCGTGCTCTAGGTTTATGACTGTAATATACACTACGCTTATTTCAATAAATACTATCTAAAATTGAGATTTCAAATGGACTTTAAAGTTGAAGCTAATCTTTTGCTTAATCATATTTATGCTGTTTCTATTTGTTTTATTTATTTTGTTTATGTGCTAAGTCCCTGTTGGTTACACTACCATGTGGTTTATATTTCACACAATGATTGGTCAATTTTGTTTTAGTTTACGCATACCTCACCTGAAATTAGAGAAAATTTCACCGTGTGCTCATGGTTCTTGTTCGCTGTCAACGTACGCCAGCAAGAAATGCTGTCCCCAGAAAGCCAACCTACCGTGCAAGCGGTTAACAAATAGGCCAACCTAGATGATGCCAACAGACTGGGTTTTATTTATTTATTTATATTTATTTTAACACTAGGCCACTTCATCCTGAGGTGCTTGCTTTCAACGTTGTAAATATTCATTTGATACCTTCACCATAGAATAAACAATTTCTTACCACTCCCATACACTTCTGAGGTTTCCAGAGCACTAGAAGGATTTATTTACTTCCTGTAAAACAACAGGGGTCCCTAATCCTGTCAACAGATTATGGAGTTGGGTTCCCTGAGTCCCCTGGCGGCGTTGTTTGTGAAATGGTGCCATCTGTGGGCGTCGAGAGGGAAGTGCAGGCAAAACCACAGGGCGCCCCACAGCCGCTCACCATGGTTGTTCAGTAAAGGAAGCCTCTCTTAGTCAATATGCAGGAATAAAAATTATAGCATTGGCCAGAAAGAAACGCTGGGAACGCCGGTCTGGCACTTGAAGCAGCCACAGATATTTCTTGGGAGGAAAAATGTGTTCTATCTTGCTCCACCCACTGTCCCCATCTGCACCCACACTTTCAACCAGAATGCTGTAATGCTGGTCAAACAATGTCGGCTCCCACATGCTTTCCAGCACTCAAGCATAATTGGTTAATCAAACTTTTTTTTTTTTTTTTGAAACTGCCCATTGAGCCCAACAGTATGCACCAAATGTATAATCTACTTCTCAATTTCGCATACGTAATTGAGACTTGAGACGGCATGCAATGTACCGCTGTTCAAAATAGGCCAAATAAATAGTAACTTGGCAGGTTTCCCCACCGTTCACCCACTTAATGTCCTTACACGGATACCACACACATACTACTGTTTGAAAGAACCACATATCAAAGCTGTTTCAATGGTAAAGTCACTTAACACTCAACTCAAATGTAGGACGAAAACAGTGTCACCAGAGATTAAAGGCACTTAACTGGCCGAAGCCTGACAGCCAGAGTTCAATTCCTCAGTTCCCACGTAATGAAGTGCTGCGTGCGTCTGGAGTTCATTTGCAGTGGCAAGAGGCTGTGGAAGGCCCATTCTCTCTCTTTCTCTCTCTCTCTCTCCAAATAAATAAATGAAAATATTTAAAAACTATAGTGTCACCAAAAGATGAAAATAAGAGGCTGTTGAGAGGTCAACATTATAAAAGACATCTCCACCACCATACCCTCCAAGGCTCAGAGACACTGCAGAAGTACTGGAAGGAATGCATCAGGGCTCTTTCCTTTCACATGAACTGGACCAGGACATTTAGGATCTCAGAATGGTTTGCATTACGCCCACAAGACCTCTACAGTTCTGAGCCCAGAAACATTTTGATATGGGGGACAGAGGAGGACAAAAAGAATGAGGCATCCAGACAGAAGGGTGACTTGGAAAGTGGAGGGGGGGTTAGGGAATAGGGGTGGAGGAGGGGGAAAAACAGGCCAATAAGATGGGAATATGTCCAAATTGCAATATGTTCCCATAATAAAATTCTCAATAACAATATTTTTAAAATATAAATAAAATATTTATTTATTTATTTATTTATTTATCAGAGAGAAAGAGGCAGAGAGACTGGGGAGTTGAGGGAAGGAATGGGTGCACCACATGGGAGAAAAAAGCTGAGTTTAAGAAGACATTTCATCAAAAAAAAATTAAATTGGGAAGTTAATGAAATGGTCATTTTAATACTAAGAATAAAAAGAAAATAAAAATGTCAATAAAATACCATCTTTAGTGAAAAATATCTTTCCAAGGGCTGGAGAAGTGGCTTAGTGGTCGGTGCTTGCCTAAGAACCCAGGTTTGATTCCCAGTACTCATATAAGCTAGATACACAAGCTGGTGCATGCATGTAGAGTTTGTTTCCAATGGTTGGAGGACCTAGCACGCCCACTTTCCCTCTCTATCCACCTCTTTCTTTCTCACAGATGAATAAGTAGCTTCAAAGATCCTATATATATATATATATCCAACTGTAGTTGGATCGCCAGCACCCCTTGAATTGCTATATGGGTGTGGCTGCCATCTGTAATGCCAGTGCTCCATCTTTGAAGCCGACACAGAGCTTTAGTGAGTCAAACTGGCTAGCTGGACTAAATAGGTGAACTCTTCATTCAAGTGAAAAGCCTTGCCTAGGAGAATAAAGTGGAAAGTGATTGAGGAAGACAGCTGACATCAGTCACCACACACACATGTACACACAGAAGAAAATAAAAGAAAACATACCTACATGGGCTAAGCAGATGGCCCAGGAGTTAAGAATGCTTGATGCTTGGGTATGATGTCATGTCAGGATGGAGATAGCAAAGTGCAACTCCCAGATCAAACATATAAAGCTGGGAGTGGCCAAATGCACAAGATGGCACATGTGTCTGGAGTTCGTTTGCAGTGGCAAGAGGCCCTGGTACACCCCTTGTTTCTCCCTCCCTCCCTCTCTCTCTCTCTCAAAATAAATCAATACAAATTTAAAAATCAGATTGTTGTAATCAAACATTAATAGGAACTAGGAAAGGCAATTATGGTGAACTTGGTCAGAGGATACCAATAGTGAAAAAATTAAGCTACCCTAATCAGAGCTATTCATAAAGATTCCAAAATCTTTTAGAAGACAACTTTTCAAGGAACCGAGTCCCATTCTAGTATTCATTCTTCCTCACAGGTGTCCGTAGCTTCTGTCTCTCAGGTGCGATTTCTTTCTGTCATGTGTGGTTGCTCTCAGATAGCCACTGCCCTCAGGTGTGCTCCATGTGATACGACTGTCACTGAAACATGCTCTTTCCTACATGGCTTTATTTTTCTTTATTTTAAAAAAAATTTTGTTTTGTTTTTTTGAGGTAGGGTCTTACTCTATCCTAGGCTGACCTGGAATTCATTCAATATTCTCCGGGTAGCCTCGAACTCATGGCAATCCTCCTACCTCTGCCTCCTGAGTGCTGGGATTAAAGGTGTGTACCACCACGCCTGGCTCCTACATGGCTTCAGTCTCATTGGGAAGTAGTCATTTAGAATCTTGCTCATTTGCTTATTTTCTCAGTCAACATATTTACTTCTCAAATATATTTCTAGTCTACATATTAATATCCAACATAGTGTTTCAAGCACAAAATAGCATGAAAATTAGCTCATAGCTAAACATTAAGCTTAAAGAACAAAAAAAGAAGATCTGAAGTGCTGGTATTAATAATGATTTCAAACAGAAAGGTTTTGGGAAAATATGGAATCACACTACAATTTTGTGTAATATGACATGTATTTCTATGTAAGATGCATTGAGACTTAAGATTGACAAGTGGATTTATAAGATAAACACTGGTTCTGTCACTGTGGGTTCCAAAGCCTTGTTTTTCCTGTTGCCCCTCCAAGAGACTATTGAAAATATTGAAAGAAGTGATGTCTGCATGGAACAGACGTTTTGTCATCATTGCCTAAAAAGACTATTATTTACTGCCTAAACAGCAAAAAAAAAAAAAAAAAAAAAAAAAAACAACTATTCACATAGCATTTGCATTGCATTAGGTATTAGATGCAAACAAGGGATGGCTTAATGACTACCAGAGGATGTGGATTGTGGATACTTTGTATCAAATGCAACATCTTTTGGATAAGAAACTTGAACATTCTAGAACATTGGCACTTTCAAGAACCTGTTGCCAACAGATGATGATGTATAACATTTCCACTGAAAATTATAAGTATATAGTTTCTTCCTTCTTTCCAGTTTTTTCTCAATAAAACTTTCCTAGTAAAATTCTGAAGATAACTAATATTAACACCATATAGGAAAAATGGGATGAGCTGTTCATAAGTCAGTCCAGGGGAAAATTATCTTCCAAATATGGCTGAGATTTCTTACTTTCAATGGATGTGTTCATTTTCTATATTGGCCCAGGCTTGGTCATGAATCCTGAAACTGCCTTTCAAATTCAGACATCACACACCTTCGTTCACAGGTTATGTGCCCATTTTGGTTTCCCTGTGATGGTCTGCCAGGTGGAAGAGATGTGCCACCATTTTCAAGCCAGTTTATTGGACTCTAGTTTCCTCATTGCTGTATAGTAGATGCATGCCGGGGAGAGAAGTGGAGATGAGATAGCATCCAGCCAGCATCTTACCTGTGGGACACGTATAATTAACACGTGAGTCTGTTGGGATTGAGTCAAATCAGTGCATATCTTCTTTCATCTGCAATCGTGGCATTCCTTGCTCTGTACACCCTCTCTACACTGGGTGACTTCTGCTAGTGTGAATGACACAATGTGGGGGACACCAACTGTCAATTCTAGGTAAAGCAAAGCAAGACCAGAGGCACACAGCTGGATTAGCAGTCCATGCATAAATCACTTTTCTTTTTTGCAAATGAACCTCTTAACATGAAAAATTTAAGCTATTCACATGTCTATTCCTTATTATTTTGAAAAACCTGAATAAGTAATTAAAGTTGTGGATGAATATGCTTATGTTATACATGAATTCCCTGACTTTGAAATTTTATTTTTGTGTGTATGCATGGTATATATGTGTGTTGTGTGTGTATGACTATATATATATATATATATATATATATATATATATATATGATTTTCAAAACTGATAAAATTGGGGCTAGAGAGATGGCTTAATGTGCTTGTCTGCAAAGCCAAAGGACCCAGGTTTGATTCCCCAGGACCCACATTAGCCAAATGCACAAAGTAGTACATGTGTCTGGAGTTCGTTTGCAGTGGCTGAATGCCCTGGCATGCCCATTCTCTCTCTCTATTCCTCTCTCTCCTTCTTTCTGCCTCTGTCTCTCTCTCAAATAAATAAATACATAAATAATTGATAAAATTGTTCCCATAGTCATGCTTCTATACAGACACCATTAAAAATGTAACTGTACAGTATTTTTCCTTATTGATATCAATACTTTTTTAGCTCTTTTAACTATCGAAATCTATATATGTTGAGTAGAAATTATCAGTTTCAATTACACTGGCCATGCTACTGGAAAGTATAGCAGGATAGAATCTGTCATAGAAGGATAGAATCATTAAGAGATTTTTAAAAATGTATTATCAGATTATAGTAGTTGGAAATAGTATAGCAGTATTGGAAATAATTATGATGAGTTTTGTAATATTATATATCAGAGTATGAATTTTAGAATATGTCAGAAAAATACCTGTAGAAGAGTGAAGCCATTTGTCCTGGATGTAACTTCATTAATTTAGTAGAAAAAAATTATTAGGGGCTGGAAGATTGTTCAGTGGTTAAAGGTTCTCATGGGCTAGGGAGATGGCTTAGCAGTTAAGGCACTTTCCTGCAAAGCCAAAGAACCCAGGTTCATTTCCCCAGAACCCACGTAAAGTCATATGCACAAGGTGGCACATGTATCTGGAGTTTGTTTCCAGCAGGTGGATGCCCTGGCACACCCATTCTCTCTCATAAATAAATAAATAAATAAATAAATAAATAAATAAATAAATTCCACAGCCATCCATGAAAAGCTGGATGGGCATGTGTTCTCAGCAGCAAGAGAATCTGGCAGTCCCAAAAAACACACACAAAGAAAGAAGAAAGAAAGAAAGAAAGAAAGAAAGAAAGAAAGAAAGAAAGAAAGAAGAAAGAAAGAAAGAGAAAAAGAATGAAAGGAAGGAAGGAGGAGGAGGGAGGGAGGGAAGGAAGAGAGGAAAACAACTTAAAAATAGTAAATAATTATTCAAATATAGTGGTGTTAATTTCAAACCAAATTGCTCCAGAATTTTTTTATTTGTCTTTTTCATATTTGTTATTTTTTTTCTCTGCTGGAAGAAGTCATGAATTGAAACCTGCTTTAAAGTTTTCCAGGATGGGATCGTCAACCAAATACTTCCCACTGTTAACTGTCAATGATCAACCCCACAAACCATGCCTGCGTCATTTTCCTTCATGGGACTCTCACACTGACAGCTAATGTGAAGATGAGAAAGCCAGTGTATGAGAAGTAAAAATGAGAGAACATTGTATATAGTTTTCAAACACACTTTTGTCTCAAATCCTCTCTAACATGAAAGATATTTTACAGGGAGAAAATGATCATTTCATTTGGCAAAACAGAAATTTCCAGCTGAGGTACATTAAAACATTTTTACAATTACCTCAAAGGCAAAATATTTTCACCATTTCTTTGGTTGTAAAATTTTGTCTATTAAACTTGGAAACGAACAAGTTTATTGCAGATCTGTTAGAACAGATACATGAATAATGCTTACCCATCTAAAGGCTAAAAATGGCTTATACCCAACACCACAAACCTACTCCACTACTGAATTTCTTCATATTTATTTAGTTTTTATAAGTTTTTCTTGCAAATTAAACAAAATAATGAGTTATTTTATTTTAGTATTTATTATTATTATTATTATTATTATTATTATTATTATTATTATGCTTTTTGGAGAGAGACAAAGAGACAGAGAGAGGGGGGAGGAAGACAGAGAATGGGCGCATCAGCAACCTCTCAGCTTCTGCGAATGAACTCCAGATACATGTGCCCCCTTGTGGGCAAGTGCGGCATTGTGTCCTTACATCACTGCATCTAGCTAAACGTGGGGCATGGAGATTGGAACTAATGTTCTAAGGCTTAGCATGAAGGTGCCTTAATGGCTAAGCCATCTCTCCAGCCCTAGTTATGTTATTTTTAAAAAGAAATGTATACATTGCTAAACGAATTAATTATTCCATTTAACAATATACTTAATTTCAGGTAACTCTCATGCTGAACTTGACATATAAACAATGTTTCATATAGAGATGAAAACCACATAGAGTCCAATAGAAATGCAAGAAATGGCTGGGGAAATGCTCATTAGATAAACTGCTAACATTCAAACATGAGGACCTGAGTTCAGATCCCCAGGACCCACCTAAACAAAGGCATCTGAAATTCCAGGACACTCAGGGCAAAATGGAGTAAAGACAAGAGAATACCCTGGAAGATCACGTGCCAGCTCCCTAGAGAACATGGCAGTGAGTGAGAAATGACAGAAGACCCTGCCTCAAGCAAGGTGCAAGGGGAGGACCAATACCTCAGCTTGTCCTCTGACCTTCACACTGATGCTATGGCAAACAAGTACTACACACGCTGCCCCCACAGGTACACACCCAGATACCCACATACATACAGACACATGCAGAAAGCACACACACACATACCCTCACATATACACATATGTATTCACACATACATACACATGCACAATCACACATATACACACATGTGCATACACATGCGTATACACACACAAACAAAACACACACATAAACACATGTACATATACACATACCCTCACATATACACATGCGTATACATACACATACACAAACGCACACATACATACATACATACATACAAACAACACACACACATACCCACATGTACATATACACAGGCCCTCACATATACACATACATATACACACATATATATACAAACACACACATGTGCATGTATGCATACATACATGCATACACACATACCCTCACATATACACACATACATACATATACACAAAAGCACACATATGCACACACACACATACACACAAACACACACATACACACAAACACAAAATGCACACATGTACATACACACATATGCACTTGTGCACACACATACCCATACAAGCATATACACAAACATACATACACATTCACAAGCATACACATACATACACATGTACACATAACCAAACATATGCACATACTGAAATGAGAAAGAAATTCAGGAATTGAAAAATAAATTTCAATGATAAAACATTCTTTGAAAGAGTTGGAGAGAGAGCTCAACAGTGAAGGTACCTGCCTTCTGAGCCCAACAATCCGAGTTTGATTCCCCAGTACCCACATAAAGTTAGATGCATAAAGTGGTGCATCCATCTGGAGTCCATTTGCAGTGGCTGGAAGCCCTAGTGTACCCATTCTCTCTGTCTGTCTCTCTTCTATCTCTGTTTTGCAAATAAATAAATAAAGATAAATATAAATTATTTGCAAGGCTGACCATAAGCTAGACAAAGTAAAAGAACCAGTGCACTTGAAAATAGTTCAACAGAGAAAATACACATTGATGTAAAAAGAGAAAAAAGAATAAAATAAAAATTTAAAGAAGAAGGTGAAATAAAAACTGAAACATAAATGAAAGCACATTGCTCCCAAGTGCTGTGGGAAAACTGTGGACAGTTGAACAAGCAAATAATTGGAGTGTCAGGTTGAGAAGAAGAAAAGGCAGGCCGGGGACTTTATTTCAGCTTTGTCATATACAGCTGGAGAAGTCAATGTTATCTCTGTGGGGCAGGGGAGACGGCTCAGTAATTAAAGGCACTTTCTCCACAAGCATGCCCACCAGAGTTCACCTCCCAAGCACTCACAGAAACCTGCAGATGTAAAGTAGCGCACGTGTCCATAGTCCCAGTGCGCCTGCAGCAATGAGAGACAGAAGCAGCCGGGCGTGGTGGCGCACGCCTTTAATCCCAGCACTTGGGAGGCAGAGGTAGGAGGATCACCATGAGTTTGAGGCCACCCTGAGACTACATAGTGAATTCCAGGTCAGCCTGGACCAGAGTGAGACCCTACCTCGAAAAACCAAAAAAAAAAAAAAAAATAAAAAAGAGACAGAAGCAGCTGAGGGCTAACCTACGTGGGCCTTCCCAGAGGTAAACAAGAGAGAGCTTGACTCCAGCAAGATAGCTGGGGAGCACTGACCCTGCACTTGTTCTCTGACTCCCATAAGCTCACATGCCCATGTGTGCCCATATCCACACTTGTTCATAAGGTAACACTCTCTCCCCCAGGAGTGCATCTGCATCACAGGGAAAGAGCTGCAACAAGCTAGCCTTCATCTGAAGAGGAGGAGCCGGGGAACCTAAAGGCAACGGGATGACAACTGTAAGGGCACGAGAGGAATCTTCAGCCTCTGCCCTCCATATCCTCAACAGCAGTGAGCCCCAGCCCGGCCCCTGGCCAGATCAGCACAACCTCAGGAAAGCGCTGTTCATCTTGACTCCTCTTATCATAGCACTTCTGGCTTGAAGAGATATTACAAGACAGTGTGAAGAAAATAGGGCTGGAGAAAGGGCTCGGTGTTTAAGGCACTTGCCTGCAAAGCCTAACAACCTGAGTTCAATGCCCCAGTACCCACATAAAGCCAGATGCACAATGTGGTGTGTGTATCTGAAGTCCATTTGCAGTGCCTGGAAGCCCTGGAACACCCAGTCTCTCTGTCTGTCTCTCTACTATCTCTCTATGATTCAAATAAATAAATAAAAATATTTTAAAAGAAAAGAAAATTATGCACTTGGAGGCAAAGCAAGTAAAGACCCAGACTCAATCCAAAATGTGTGTTGAATGATCATGTAAAAATTTAAAGTAACAATGATTAATATATGGAGGGCTTGAACCAAAAAACGAATAGTGTGCATGAATAAATCTGTGAATAACATAGTCAGAAATATAGACATGATGAGAAACAAAGTTAGTTCTAGGAATCAAAACCCTGCAGGAGAAATAGAAAGTGTCTCTGATTGGCCCATGAGGAGCCTGGGCACAGCTCAGGGAGGAAGGGGAAGCTCTAACAGAGTCACAGAAATCCATGCCCTGAAGTGCAGAGGAAAAACAGAAAAAAAAAAAACAAAAAACAGAATTTTAATACAAAAACTATGGGACAAGTTCAAAAGGGTAACATGTGTATAATGAATTACCCAAAGGAGATGAAAGATGGGGAACAGAAGAGATATCTGAAGTAACAGTAGTGAGAAGTTTTCAAAAATAACTGAATTGCTGACACCAAACCAAAGTTACTGAAATGTCAGAATACTGAAAACAATACAAAAACATGCATATTACAGGGGAAAGAAGCCATGGCATAAAGCTGCCTTGGCTGTGGAGGAGCCTTTATCTGAGTGCAAGCTTTCAGAATTCCTCTGTTGAACCCTGAACACAAGGGGGTGGCATTGAGAGGCAGGACCTCTGGGAGGCTATGAAATCATGAACATGGAACCCTCCGAATGGCATGAGTAACCCAGGAGTAACACAGCATTGAAGGAGGCCGAGGCAGGAGGCATGTCCTAAATTTGAGGGCAGCCTGGGCTATACATAGTGAGTTTCATGATAGCTGGATTACCCTGTGAGACCTTGTCTCAAAACAGTGAAAAGGAAAACTTAAAAAGGAAAAGGAGAAGGTTAGAGCCTTTACAATTGTGAGCTCAGAGAGCTGCCTCTCCCTGCTAGGTACAGATAAGAGAATCCAGCACTCTGAAGCCTAGAAGAGACCTCTTACCAAAACCCCTCCCTCCCCACAAATTCTGGTGAAGTTCTTTGTTCAGAAGTGTGAGAGAAGGATTTCTGTTATTAATAAGCTACTAACCTGTATAGCATTGTGTTATAACCATTCAAAATGACACTGAGCAATTAGTTAAAAAAGAGGTAAAAACAGGCTTCTCCTTAGAAACTTAGCAAAGAAGAGTGGAGATTATTTATGAAAAAGGCCACTAATCATTACCATAGTGCGGAGCAGAAAGCAGAGATCCCCTGCAAAGGGGAGAGTTTGCAGCATCAGGAAACTGTCACATACTTTGATGCTGGAGGCTCTAACATGACTGCACAAATCACCACCCATTCATTGAAACACATACCTTATGTTGAAAAATGTTAATGGGTACATACCATATTAGTAAGAAAAAGCGAATAAATAAAAATATGCAATTAACATCACTATCTTCCAGGTCATTGAATGCATTCCCTGAGTGACATCCACAAGCTAGGTGTGAGTGGGGAAGGGGTCAATCTGCCACTATTGTCATGCATGAACACCACATACTGTTTAAACATGTAAAGTCAACATGCAAGGCAAACTAGATCAGTGACTTCCTTTTCTTATATTTTAAGTTACATGTTCAAACTAAGAATTCTAGGGCTGGAGTCATGGCTCAGATGTTAAGGTGCTTGCCTGCCAAGCCTAAGGACCCAAGTTCAAATCCCCAGTACCAACGTAAAGCCAGATGTACTAAGTAGCCTTGACCTTAAATAGAATCAGGGCTGGAATATGTATTCATAAACTGTGTGTACACCAGCAGTAGTTCAATTGCTGTCAGTGAATCTCATGATTTCCATTTATCAAATGAGGAGGAAGAGAGAAACGGATACATTTTGGAGACAGATCTGGACAAATGAATGATCAGCTGAAGAAAAATAGTCACAGTGGAATCTCAACTGTAGTGTTGCACAAACACAAAGGATGTTCCCTGAAAAAAAAAGAAAGAAAGAAAGAAACACTCCATATGCTCCATAAAGCAAAGTAGCAATGACTTGGAGAAGTGACAATTTTCCAATTAAGACATCTCACTTCTGATTAAAGACATAAAGAATACACATATGAAAAATTAAATAGCAAGGTAAGAAATGTATTTTTTAATTACATTTCATACCATCCTGTAGAGATGCAACTCCTAAGTTTAAACTCAGCTCTGACCCTAGGAAGTTACTATTAAAATGATAATGCACACCCTTATTTCATAATAGCCTGGAATTTGAGATGTTCTCTTATTTTAGTCACACCACCAATATAAATAATATGAGGGAAACAAAATTCATACTTTCATTGCTTGGCCAGTTAATTAAAACTCATTATAATTATTGCTCTACCATTGTAAACTTCCTTGCCTGGTATGGTGATGCCAACCTATAGTATCAACGACTCAGGTCAATATTTTGAGGCCAGGGGTTCAAAACCAGCTTGAGCAACATTGATATCCCACACCAAAAGGTGAAAAGAAAAATAAACAACAAAACCCAGTTGTTATATGCTGGGTCTTTAATGTTCCCCAAAGGCCAGACAATAAATGCTTGGTGGCTAGCTAATGGTGCAATTGGGAGGTGGAGAAAACATGAGGAGGAAGGACAGTATTGGACTAAGCTGCTCACGGGAGGTGTGCCATGAAGGGAATATTCGTTCACAGTGCCTTCCATGTCCATAGTAGGTGAGCAGTCTCTGCTGTAAGCTCCCGCCACCAACATGCTGTTCCTCACCATGTCCTACTTGCAGAAGAGCCGTAAGTCAGGACTTCCGCCTCTGAACCAATGAGACAAAGTACCTATGACTTCTCTCCACTGGTTATCCCAGGTATTCCTATGCAGTGACAGAAAACTAACTGATATACAAGGAAAATAATTTTTTTTTCCTTTAAGCTGAAACCCAGCTTTGATGATAATGACTAATTGTGTGTGGGGGGATATATGGTACCAGTGTGGTACCCATGCACTTGCCAGCAGTCATCAGAGTAGAACACTGGCTTTCCTGCTCCATTGATCTTCTATCAGTGCTTATTTGAGCCAGAGTCCCTTCTTCTTTTTACACGTAGGGTCTCGCTATAGCCCAGGCTGACCTGGAATTCACTCTGTATTCTCAAGTTGGCCTCGAACTCATGGTGATCCTCCTACCTCTGCCTCCTGAGTGCTGGGATGAAAGAAGTGCAGCACCACACCAGGCTGAGAGTCTCTTAATGGCCTTGGACCTTCCCACTTTTGTAATTGATTCTCTGGTTTTTACTCCCCAGGGGACGGGGCTACAGATGTGTGTGGCCATGCCCAGGCTGTGTATGGGGGTTCTGGTGGTGTCTCTCTCTGGCTACTCCCATTCTTAAGCTTAAACAGGAAGAGCTCTCAACTGCTGAGCCATCTCTCCAACTCCTTCCTCCATTTTCTTTTTCTTTTTTCTTTCCTCGGTGTTCTTGAGGTTGCAACCTGACCTATACTCAAGGATATTCATACTTATGTTTTGAAACAAAGAAGCACTGTGAAAGAAAAAGAGGAACAAAACATACTGCAGAGACCGAGGAATTATAGACAAAAAACCAATGCGGTAGCTTTCTCATACACCTCCAATAAAGGCCATGATGTTAATTTTGCTGAATCTGTGAAGAAATCCATATTCAAACTCTTCCTTTTCCATATGTAGTTATATTGATTGCATACTAGCTAAATTTAAAGCTGGAAGTTCTTCTCCGTAGTAAATATCCAACTGAGTTAAAAATTTATAGACACGCATTCACCTGACACTGAGTTTTTATAGGAGATTTATTCATAATTTTCAATTCTAGACAAGGTTGGGGAAATGGCTGAGTGGGTGAGAGCACATGCTGCATAAGTATGAGGACTTGAGTTCATTTCCCAGCACTCACAAATACAACCCAGGCATGGCTATGCATGCCTGTAACCACAGCATTAACGGGGCGGGGGTGGAGATAGGAATATCACTGGGGCATCCTATTAGCTAGTCTACCCAAAGTATGGGGAGCTCCAATCTCAGAGAAAGACCATGTCTGAGGGAAATGGGCACAGGAGAGACAGAGGAAGACCCCTGCATTTTTCTTCTGCCCTCCTCCCATATGCACATGGAGTGTGCACAAGTATGCACACATACATACAGCACGTGCACACACACATGTAAACACCTCCAAAATAACCAACCTAGAAGTGACTAAGTTGTCCTTTGGCAGGTGAAAGAATAGACTGTGTTACATCCAGAGAATGGAAATTCATTCAGCACAGAGAAACACCTAGCCTTACAAATGACAGACTTGAATGCATTTCATTGAATAAAATAAGCAAACATAAAAACACCAAATTGTTCATGATTCCTGTTTTGTGACACTCTGGAGACAATAAAAGGATCTGTGGTTACCAAGGATAGATAGGAGATACGAGTCGTGAAACACAGGACGTTCTGTGGGCAGTGAAACCTTCTGCATACTCGCATCAATCAGGCAAATCCCACTTTAAGTTTGTCCAAACCCATGCAAAGCACAGCAGCAAGAGTAAAACTGAATACAAACTACAGAGTTGGGGTGAACAACGTGCCATGTCAATGCCAGCTTATCAGTTACAGTGTTGTATCAATCTCGTGGGAGACATCCATAATGGAGAAGCTTAGGCATGTGTCAGGATTTTTGGAAAATCTGCTACCTTTTCTTCCATTTTCTTGTGAACCAAAAACTGCTCTAAGGGGTAGTCTACTGAATAGATAGTATATTCATGACATTGCTTCTTGCTTCCCATCTAGCGGAAGGAAAGAATGGTTTTGGCTTAGAGGTCTAGGAGATGTGATGTATGATGGCAGGGAAGGCCTAGCATAATGGTACAGTCAGGAAGCAGAACAGGGCAAGGGCAGGCTATCAAACCTCAAAATCCACTCCTGGAAACCCACTTTCTCTAGCAAGTTTCCTTCTAAAGTTTCAACTTTACTGGAGACCAACTCTTCAAACACATGAGCCCATGGACAACATTCTACCTTTAAAACACAATATACAGAAAAGAAACTGGGTAGGGTGGCACAGGTCTTGTAATCCCGGCACCAAGGAAGCTGAACAGGAGGGTCACGAGTGGGAGACCAGCCTTGTCTACGTATCAAGAGCTGGTTCAAAAACACAAAGCAAAGGACTAGGATATGGCTGGATAAACTGCTGGTCAGTCAGTGATTTCCAATTTAGGAACCTGGGGACTGTTCATACTTTACTTTGAGGTAGGCATGAGTGGATATAGTAACTTAGAGTATGAAATATCTTTCATAGTAACACGGAGTAACAAATAAGCCTGAGAAAAGTCCCTAATTCACAAGGTTGTGGCACCTCCCAAATATTTTCTGACAGAGTTTCTAACAACCAAGAGAAATATTACTTAATATTATTAAGAGAAAAGTTTATCACTTATCATTTATTCTTGGGCTGTTTGTTTGTTTGAGATAGCCTCTGTGTATTCAAGGCTGACCTCATACTCATGATCCCCTTGACTCAGCTTTCTTTGTGGTGGGATTGCAGATACGTACCATCACAGTTGGCAAGCCTGATTGTCATTTTAATATCACTGATGTTTCTGTTTATTACATATAAAGCCTATATTTTTAAAAAATATTTTATTATTTATTTATTTATTTGAGAGAGAGAGATATCACTCAGCCACTGCAAACGAACTTTGCATGCTGGAGAATCAAGCCTTCTTTAGGCTTCATATAATCTCTCCAGCCCCATAAAGCCTATATTTTTAAATGAGAGATTTTCAAGAGATTTTTTCTTAAAAATTTAAATATGCATGACATACAAAGTATGCATGTTTGTGAAGGACGATTTGGTCCACATATCCATTGACTTAAATCGGGGTAAATATATGGATGTCCTTGAACATTTTTCATTTCTAAGAGGTGGAAACATCTAGTCCTTCCTTTTAGCTTTTAAAAATACTCATCACATCAGACTGGAGAGATGGCTTAGCTATTAAGGCGCCTGCCTGCTAAGCCTAAGAACCGGGTTCCAAGCTCCAGGTCCCAAGTTTAACCAGATGTAAAGTGATGCAAGGGCGCAATGCTGCACTTGACCACAAGGGGGTGCACACATCTGGATTTCATTCACAGCAGCTGAGAGACTGCTGGTGCGCCCATCTCTGTCTCCTTCTCCCTCTCTCTCTGGGTCTCTCTCCAAAAATAAATAAAATAATTAAAAAATTAAAAAAAAAAAAACTCATCACTGTTCCTGTAGCCACCTTGCTGTGCACCAGCCCTCCAGAGCTTCTAAGTACGTCTGTCTGACAACAACAGTACCACAGGCCAATCTTCCCCTCCCCTCTACTCTCCCCAGCCTCTGCTTCTATGAGGTCCACATTTTTAAATATTGCATATATAAGTGGCATCATTCAAATATTTCAGGGAGACAAAGTACTTACAAGTTAGGATGTAGAACCACCTCAAATGTTTGTTATATATTAGAATGACCATGAAAGGGGAATGTAATCATGAGAATATGATAGAATAATGCTGACAGCACGTGGTCATCCCAGGACTTCCAGAACAGTGTCTCCAAAGCCATCCCTAAGTCATCTTGAAAACACACCACATTAAATGCACTCAATTTTCCATGAGTTGGTATCTGGCATTTGAAACTATTGTAAACAATAGCCTTTGATGATTTTAATCACAAAGACTCAGAGATATTTGAAGGTCCATTGCTAAAGAAGAAAGGGCAGATATGCTTGAGTCATTAGTTCAGCCCTTAAAATAGATCAAAGAGGCACTGGGAAATGGTCTGCTATTTGCTACTCTGAAGGAAGTCATGGTACTCAGCTGACCACAATGCAAACTTCTCCCCAGCTGTGTGAAATGAGCACTGTAGTTTCAAAGAGAGGTTCAGTGCTGAAGAATAATGCAATTACAGTTTGTTTAACTGTTGATCACTGCTATCTTTTCAAAAATATTTCTGAAGAAGCAAGTAGAATTTCAGAAGTACATCCCTTGTAAAAATTTATTTGTGGGACTGGAGAGATGTCTTAGCAGTTAAGGCACTTGCCTGCAAAGCCTAAGGACCCAGGTTCAGTTCCCCAGTACCCATGTAAGTCAGGTGCACATGATGGCACATGTGTCTGGAGTTTGTTTCCAGTGGCAGGAGGCCCTGGCAAACCTATTCTCATTTCCTCCCTCTCCCTCTCTTTTTATCTGTGCCTCTATATCTTTCTCTCTCAAATAAATAAATAAAAATAAAAAAAAAAATTTGCTGTGCTGTGATCTTGAAGAGAGATTTTAAAAAAGATCCTTTCCCCAAATCATAAAAATTAACAAGAAAAGACACTCCAGTACAACCCAGGAAAGCATCTTAACCATTTAACCATCTCTTCAACCCCTAGATAATTTTTAATTGGTCATATTTCATTTAAGATTACTTTTAGAACTTTCTTCAACTACACAACTAATGAGTCATGGAGATTTCTTTAATCTGCTTGCTCAATCTATATTAAGGGATTCTTTATTAATTAAAACTTGTTGGATCATTTTTGGAAACTTTATAGAATCACTTGGTAATTTTTATGTACTTGAAGGTAGGTTTTACATTTTAACATGTTTATCGACAATTTTCATACATTACATAATATATTTTGTGTTTAATCCCCAACCACTGACTTCCTTTGTCCTCCCCCATCTCCCTGCCACTGGACCCTTTCTCCTTTCCACCTAGGTCTTCTAACTTAATATCTTTTTGCTCTCCCCTATCTTCCTCAATGATACTTTGATAGACCCAGTACTGTACAGGCAACAACAGCTGCCATAAAGTTATGAATGCAACAGCCATTGGCTGTCTCAGAAGTCAGTAGGACACTCCCCCACATCCTCTGCCTCCTGCCTTCTTTCGATCACTTCGCCCAGTGTCCTCAGCTCCTCGGAGGCTGTGATAAAGGTGTTTCAGTTAGTGCTGAGCACTCGACTGTCATTGATGAGTCTTGAGTCCCCCCAGCAGTTGAAACCAACTGCCAAAAGAAGCTTCACCAACCAAAATTGATAACAGATCTTACGCATGTGCATAAACACACAGGTTTGGAGGCCAGTTTTATGGGCACAACATAGCCATTTAGTCAAAAAACACCAGTAGCTTCCCTCCTAGGACATATGACTTTCCCAGCCATAAGATTTTTGACTAGATTTTCAGTACTAGATGTTAATTTCCTACCACAGAGAAAGCCTTAGATTTAACTGGTGGAAAGTGGCCAACGGCTGTCTGAGCAACCAGGGGTCTAAGCAACTTAAAAACCAACACCCTGACAAGATGTACACAGAAGTGCAATAGTGGCCCACAGCCTTGGTGGGTAGCCGATAGCTTTCTGATTGGGTAAGAGATCTGCTCAGTAGAAATGAACCCATTTCTTGAACTGGGAACCAGCTCAGAATCCTATGGAGACAAAGTTTATGCTCTTCAATGACAAACTCTCACTAATCTTGGGCTAAAAGAGGGACTACATCCATCAAATTCTCCCTAAATTAATATTAACCTGTGCTGACTTCAATCTCCATAGGAGAATCTGCTTTTCTTTTTCAGATGGTGGCGATACCCGAGGAGATAAACTACCCCTCACACTTCAGCCAAGCCCCTGGCTGAAACCATGGAAGAATTGGGGAGATGAGCAAGAATACAGCTTCCATTGTGAGCCTACTAACTAGCATCAGAGTGAAGGAGTCAGACAGTGAGGACACTCAACGCATACCAAAGCAGAGACCCAGAGGCTCCTAAGAGGCCATCATTGAAGTAGAATTAAGATACACCCAACATAACTAAGGGAACTTTGCAGAAGAGGGGGCGGAGAGATTGTTAGAGCCACAAGTTGGGATATCATGCCCAGAGGCACTGCCTCTCCCCAGTAACTGACTACTGCTCCCACAATGCATAACCCATAACCCTAAAGGGAAAACCTACAACCCCACTGAGGAAGGCCCCCAGCGGAATGGGGGCAGGGACGAGGGAAAGGATGGTACCAACACATAAGGTATCCATACTTAGTATGTCCATTAAAAAAACAATCAGAAAGCAGTTGGCTAACCCATAATAAATATTCTGCTATTGCACCAGTGGGTACGTCATGCCTGGCTGGTTGGGGGTTGTGCCGCTCAAAGAATCCACTGCTGCTTAGGACTACTGATGACTTTTAATTTTTCCCTTAGCAGTGAATAGCGCCTTCTAGCACTATGACAGCTAGCCATCCAGGAGGAGGCTTGATTTTGCAGTGTCTCTCAACTGAAGCATGTGATGTCTTCGACAGTCAGGAGTTGGAGTGGGCAATCAACAGCAATGGCAATAGTCTTTATTATTTGGAGTATCAGGGCCGTCATGATCAAAAGCTCACTTGACCCTGGCCTTGGCAGTGGAATTTTCTGGTAACAACATATGATAGTTTTGGGGTGCAGCATCACCCAGCCCCATAGAATAATTTTATAATAACTTTTATTCCTTAAAGATATATGGCACCCTGGCCTTGGCAGTGGTTAAATTTTCCTAAGGACCCCGGTTCAAGGCTCAACATATGATAGTTTTGCATCTGGAGTTCGCAGCATCACCCTGGCGCACTCATTCCTCCTCTCTCTCTCTGAATATTTTTATAATAACTTTAAATAAATAAAAATAAAATATTAAAAAAAAAAAAAGATATATGTGAGTATTTGGTACACTTTTGAGGACTTTTTTTCTAGAAAAGTGCCATTTTATTTTTGCTTTTCAATATATTTCACATATATAGATTTCATTAATATAATATATATTTTATTCTTACACTAATACCTGATTCTACTTTCATTATGTAATATATTTAATTCTTTATTCTTTTTTACTCAGCACTGTAATACTGTAATGTTTCTATATCATAGAGAATAATCTTCTGAATTCTTGATAAGCTTATATATATAATTGCTTATTTACTTATTTAATACTATTTACTTGTTTAATATTATTTTTGCTTGAATTAATTTATTAATGTGTTCACTTTTATTCACTTGATATTCACTTTTATTCATCTTGATACAGATGCTGGCCAAGTAATCTTCAGTCTTTCTTTTTTATAAATTAGATGTATTAAGGATACAAATTCCTCTGTATTTTATGCTTATCACCCTCTGACTTCAATATACAAGCTTTGGTTATCATTAAATCATAACATAGTTCATATTTTTGTAAGTTGTGTTATTTGCTTTATAAATTATGAAGAAGGATATATTCAGCTTTCATATATGATTATAGTTCAGTTATCTTTTGAAAAGTAAACTTCAGATTTAGTTTTCTGGTGACTAGAAATTTGATCTGTGAAATAGAAATCAGCTTGAGACTTCCTTTGTGGCCAGTTACTTGACAGTGTTTGTAAATGGTTCCATATGTAACTGAAAATGATCTATTTTGTGGATACAAAGTTCCACCAACATCTTAGAATAGGCTTTTTCACTATAGCAACACAAATTCAAAATAACTTACTATCCTGTACTTCACTTTCTTAACAAAAACTATAACAGTTCTCTGGTTATGACATCATCAATTTTCTTCCATATTATTTTTTTAGATTTTATTTATTTATTTATTTATTTGTTTATTTATGTATGTATTTATTTATTAGAGACAGAGAGAGGGAAAGAGAGAGAGGGAGAATGAAAATGGGCTCAACAGGGCATCCAGCCACTGCAAACAAACTCCAGATGCATACACCCCCTTGTGCATCTGGCTTACGTGGGACGTGGACAATCAAACCTAAGGCTTTGTAGGCATGTGCATTAACCACTAAGCCATGTCTCCAGCCCCATTAACCACAGTATTTGTATACTTGGGGTTTAATATTGTTTTCTTTTCTTTCCGATGGGAAAATATGTCTTTCTCGGGCTCTGTATTCATTTCCTATAGCTATTATAACAAATTTTCTAAGACTTGTTCACTTTTACAATGTATTCTTGACAATTTATTTTGTCCCATTTCTCAAGGTCAAAGTCCAAAGTCAAGGAGCCAAGTGTCATAATACACACCTGCAATTGCAGCAAGCAGAGGCCAGAAGAGAAAGCGCCTGAGCTCTTGCCAGGCCAGAGAGCAAGTTTAAAAGAGAGCAACTGGTGCTAAATAGCGAAGCTTTGTCTCATAAAAGCACAAACAAGAACTGGAGAAATGGCTTAATGGTTAAGGCACCTGCCTGCAAAGACTATGAACGCTTGTTTGAATCTCCAGGTCCCATGTTTAGCCAGATGCAAAAGTGACGCAAGTGCAGAATGTTGCACATGTGCACAAGGGGGAGTGTGTGTCTGGAGTTTGTTCACAGCAGCTGAGAGGCCCTAGCGCTCCCATTCTCTGCCTCTTCCTCTCTCTCAAATAAATAAATATTTTTTTTAAAAAATGCAAAAAAATCCATCTAAAATACACATCACAGCATATCACAAGTTAAAGTAAGGTGCCAGCAGGGTCACTTTCCTCTCATGGTGAAGGGACAGTGTCTGTTCTTTACCCCTTTGCTTGTCTAGGAGCTGAGGGTTTTCTGCCATCATGGCTAGTGGTTGCATCTGCTGGGTGGCTACACCTTTCTACTGTATGCATGTGAGGAAGCATGCTTTTCAGATCGTTTATAACCTCTTCTAAGCAGTAATTTTCAATTTCCCCCATCAAATTAATGACCCCGTTATCTGTTACCTTGGTGACCTGGAATGATTCCTCTTACAGTTCTTTGTATATGTCACTGAAAATTCCTTGTGTCTTGTCATTCTTGAGATGACCAAAATAGAATATACCTTAATTAGGAGTCTTCAATAATCAGTGGTTAACTGGATTACTGAAACTGCAGGTTGCCCAGTTCCATTATCCACTTCAATACCAGCAGTGACTTCCCAGCCTTCGATGATGTAGAGTATGGTAAGATCAAAGAACTCAGGAGTGTTCAGTCACTCAGAAGTAAGAGAGCAGGCCTGGAGAGATGGCTTAGCGGTTAGGTGCTTGCCTCTGAAGCCTAAGGACCCTGGTTCAAGGCTCCATTCCCCAGGACCCACGTAAGCTAGATGCACAAGGTGGAGCATGCATCTGGTGTTCATTTGCAGTGGCTGGAGGCCCTGGCGCACCCATTCTCTCTCTCTCTCTCTCTCTCTCTCTCTCTCTCTGTGTGTGTGTGTGTGTGTGTGCCTCTTTCTCTCTGTCACTCTCAAATAAATAAAAATAAAGTAAAAAATTTAAAAGAGAGAGAGGCCGGGCTTGGTGGCGCATGCCTTTAATCCCAGCACTCGGGAGGCAGAGGTAGGAGGATCGCCATGAGTGCAAGGCCACCCTGAGACTACATAGTGAATTACAGGTCAGCCTGAGACAGAGTGAAACCCTATCTCAAAAAACCAAAAGAGAGAGAGAGAGAGAGAGAAAGAGAGAGAGAAGCTGGAGCACATGGTGCTATGTGGGCAGAATGGTCAGTGGCTTTGGTGAGCCATCTGTACTGACAGTTCTACTGTTCTTCTGCCCCCAGACTCCTCCCATGCTCATTCATAAAGAGAACACACGGAGAGAGAAGGGTGAGACAGAAAAAGTACTCTGGATCCTAAATCCTGGAAGACACTATCCTGGGCCAGTTCACAGCTGAAAGAAACGAGTTTGTAGTGAGAGCTACAGGTAAACAGCTGGGCTTCATGAATTACAGGTGTACATACCATTGCTTGAGGCCAAGGATTTTAATTCATACCACTGAACAGTTTTTAAAAGCGTGAACACATTATTTTGTTTGTATGCAAATAAGGGCTGCTAATTTCAAATGAGTCTTAACTATTTATTTAAGTGGTCCCCATGGATCTGTCCTCGAGCACAATTTGCTAGGAGTTATTTCAAATGCTAGATGCACTTATAAAATAACAAACTGAGTGTTTAAATCAACTGAGCGACTCGGGTTGCTAACTTTAACAGATCTCCACAAATTATCTGAGTGAAGAAATCTATTGCTGTTGCATATTTGATATCTTTTTTACTCAAATTTGAGATTTTTTGAGGGGAAAATGAAAATGTCTTAGACTCTAACATGCAAACAGGATATTACAATTTATCAGGAGCCTTTACCATAGCGCCCTATTTGAGCCAGACATAAGCCATGAGGTACATATGATTTTTATGCTTATTTAGAAGATGAGGTTAACGGGCCTTGGGAGATTGAGACTTGAACTTGGGGCTTTGTTATACATGTACTTTTTCTCAAAAAAAAAAAAAAAAATCTTGTTGCAGCATTGCCACACTGTAGAATATTAGCTCCAGGAGACTAGTGTCCGAACGGTGACGCCGTTTGTTCGTAGTCCCGGTTGGATGGGTATGGTGACGGTGTGGCACTATTGCTCTCCACGATGCTGTTGGCAATGCCGAGCATCTCTGAGCTACGATGTTGGATTGGACTAAGGGCTCCTCTGTCGTTCTCAGCATGCCGAGGTGACAGAATGGTTTTGTTTTCTTTTCCAAAGAGAAGGGGGGAAACGGAAACGTTGAACATAATCTCTCCAGTCCTGTCTGTCCATCAAGCTGTTGCCTGAGACTGTCGAGTACATGCAGCACCTAAAGGTCACGAGACTCAAAGTCATAAAACAAAAAAAAGGAATTACAAAAATTTGCATTGCTAATGACACAACCAGAGCCTTAAAAAACAGGTTTATTGAATTCTTCTACATTTTCTTTTTATCATTCCTTTCTGTTTTAAATATCGTTTGCTCAATGATTTAAACATTGCTAATATTATCCAAATGAAGCCCTTTGTGGCTTTAATAAGATGAATGCATCTGGTAACTTGTTGTTTCAGAAGGGAACTTTTACTGCCTCCTCAGGTTCAGCCCCTGGGAGCCTATGAAGTTAATAAAAGAGGTTAATAGGATTGGGTACATTCTTCTTATTAATATCCATTGTCATAGTCACTTAGAAAAGAAGTGGAATTCAAATAAGTAGTTTAACTCAAGGCTACTCTTTTAACCAAAGAAAGGAGCTCACGCTTCAAGGGATGAACGATTGTGGAAAAATGACTAGGAAATATACAGGGAATAACATGAGAGGTCAAGGTTATTTTTGATTTATGTTCTCCTCATGGCACAGGTGAAGAAGTATATGTCCTTTTATTAAGGCAGGTATTAGGAGGAAAATAATTCCTACATAATTGATATTCAATTATTTTCAGGTCAAGATAATTCATAACCCTACAAAGCATACTTTAATGTGGCATATTGTGGAACTTTTCATAAAAGGAGTTATTTTCTGAGTCATGCCTATGAAATCTTATGTTAAAATTTTTTTATTAATGAAAGGGAATAAACAACGAATGGTAAAAAGGTATCCAAGGTGATATGCAAGTGGCTAAATTACTACCAAAGCCCTAACAAAGTAAATTTGTAAAGGGAATTTTTTTCATAAAGAAAAATGTAAAATATATATATATATACAGTATATGAAGTTCTCTGACAAAACAGACTATACTGTTCAGTCTGTGATTACTGCCTCCAGAGAAAGCAGTGGTCTGCTATGACTACCAAATCGCTTAAGTTTGACGTGTTTCCTCACTTTCAGGATGATTACTGAAAACAATATACTTGCGTGTCAAGATTAAAATTAGATATTTTAGGTGGAGGGTTTCTTGACTTGAGCATCAGTGGAGGAAACACACCAGCTTCTGTACTAGCCGATGCTCAGGTGTCGTCAGTTTCAGGGTTATTTCTTGCTCATGCCTCTCCCCAGTGACTCAGTGGAAGGAGATGTTTGCTCTCTGCTTGCTCTTATCTTCCTTCCAATGAGTAGCTATCCCCTAGGAATCTAGTCAAGAGGTATCAGACTAACCCAGAGAGCTCATGACAGCAGACTGCTAGAGCAGCTCCCGGAGCAGGCCCGGGATGAGGGGGAAACCTGAACACCCCACCCCACATCCGATAATGCCCATCACAGAGGTCCGCTCCTAGCCATCACCAGCACTGCGCTCGTCTTCCACACCCGTTGTCAAACCTCAGCACAGAGAAGGATAATGTGGGGGCTCATAGAGCTCTTAGGCCAGTCTTAGAAGGTACATGTCCTTTTTCTCAGTATTCCAGTGGCTAGAGGTTATCATCATTTCATTGTCATTCACAGGATATCAGAGACAGCATGCTTATGTTAGCATTAACAGTCCCAGTTGCCACTGGTGGGTACCCAGCAATAAATTAGTTATGTTAATACCAATTTATTTTTTTCTTTAGTGTTGACATAATCATGAAACAATAAGATTACAGA
Source organism: Orientallactaga sibirica (assembly GCA_036365145.1). NCBI lineage: Eukaryota > Metazoa > Chordata > Mammalia > Rodentia > Dipodidae > Orientallactaga > Orientallactaga sibirica. The sequence continues at coordinate 3,618,648 of JAEOAD010000463.1, read as the reverse complement.
ACTATGGTGCTACCATTGACTTCATTCATCATGTATTTGGCAAGGGAGCCATAAATTAGGAAGTCATTGACTCCCAGAGGAAATGCGTTGATAAAGTTGTCAGCTGTGATGTTTATATTTGTCAATTCTAAAATGTCCTTTTGAGCTGCAAATATTTTTAAAAGAAAGGTCAAACAAGGGCATTGCACTTTTTGTAAGTGTCAATGGGAACATTTTCCTCAAGTGACATTCACGTCTGCAAGGCCCATGTGTGAAATTAAGCAGTGTGTGTCAGTTGGTTGAAGAGGGTTTTGTGGGTGGGTGGGTGAGATATATTTTTCTAAGTGTAATTTGAGCAGTTTCAAGGGGGATTTCACTGCTCCATTTATAACTTCTCTTGTATTTCTTTACTTGGAAATATATTATTCTTCATGTCATAGAGCCAAGAAATCTGGTTAGTAAAAATGCCAGATTCTTTTATTTGATTTTATTTGATTTCATTAGGGACCATCAGCCTAGCTGCTTAAGTGCCCGACTACCGTTTGCAGTTAAACATTCATTAAGGAATCCCCAGTGGTTCATTTGTTTCACTGAGGTCCAATTACAGTGCCACAAAAGCAGTTTTTGTAGCAATTAGTTGATTTTTTCCTGTTTATGTTCTGTCTCTTTAGGAAGAGGACTAGCTCGTGGAGGTCAGATTTTTAATTAGGCACAATTTAGGGCCAATAAGAAAACTGATAATTTACTGAATGCCTGTGGTGGACTGTGGAGCACAGAGCAGAGGAGAATAATGCAACAGGGACCCTGGACCTCTGCCTGGTGTGCACAGCTCAGAGCCCAATGTGTAGGGAATAGATTATGTGTTAAGTGGCTGTCATGGGTGTGTTAATGTGCCATGTATGCAGGACATCTGCCTTTACCTCAGGGACTACCAGGGCTTGTCATCCATAGGCTGTGGTTTGTTCTTGGTAGCATGTCATGAAGGTGAGGCACTCAATTTGACTGTCTGTCCCCAAAGTTGATTGGAAAAAATAAATAGTAGGTTCATTAGTGTAAGGTAAGTAGTTATCAAAAGGCTGGTGTTTGATCTACTACACAGCCCTGAACTGAGACCAGTGGTAAGGCTAACAAGAAATGTGTTACATGTACATGTTAGGGAGGGAGTTGTAGATCCTCAAAACTCACCTGGACATTTCAAGACCGGTACTTAAGAATATGATTGCATTCGGTGACATTGTCCCCAAGGGGATGATTAAGGTTAAATGAGCTTATTTATGTAGGATAGGTTCTGAACTAATTCCACACGACCAATGTGCTTACCAAAAAGAATGAGGACAGAGACCCGTGGAGGAAAGATCACTGGAGGACACAGGGAGAAAACAGCCCTTTGCAAGCAAGGTAACGGGCCAGGAGAAGCCAGCACAGCCCATGCCATGACCTTGAACTCCAGGCTTCAGGACTGTGAGGAAGGATTTCTCTCATTTAAGTGTCCCAGTATGTGGTACTTGGTTACAGCGTTCAGTAGATCTTACAAATGAATCTGACTGATGATTTTTAAACCACTCTCTCCTGTGATCACATAGTTCTCCTCAGCACCTAAGGCTGCAGCTCACAGCAGGAGAGAAAGCACTGTACCTACGCTGCGATAGCAATCACCTATGTCAGAGTTGGGGCTGGAGAGATGGCTCAGCAGTTAAGGTGCTTGTTTGCAAAGCCTAACAGCCTGGGTTCAATTCCCTGGTGCCCACATAGAGCCCAGCTGAACAAAGTGGCACATGTATCTGGAGTTCATTTGTGGCAGCAAAAGGCCCTGGCTGGTCTGTTTTCAATTTCTATTTCTCTCTCTCTCTCCTTGCAAATTAATAAATAAAAATATGTTTTGTTTTTTTAAAAATTTTACTTTATTTATTTATTTGAGAGAGAGATACAGAAATAGGCAGGTAGAGAGAGAGAGAGAGAGAGAGAGAGAGAGAGAATGGGTGTACCAGGGCCTCCAGCCACTGCAAACGAACTCCAGATGCATGCACCACCTTGTGCATCTGGCTTACGTGGGTCCTGGAGAATCAAGCCTCGAACCGGGGTCCTTAGACTTCATAGGCAAGCGTTTAACTGCTAAGCCATCTCTCCAGCCCCAAATATGTTGTTTTTTTAAAGAAAGTAGGATAGGGTTAGCTAGATGGCTCAGCCATTAAGGCACTTGTATGCAAAACCCAATCACCCCAGTTCTATTGCCTAGTACATATGTTAAGCCAGATGCACAAAGTAGCACATGAATCTGGAGTTTGTTTTGCAGTGGCTAGAGGCCCTGGTGTACCCATTCTCTCTCTCTCTCTCTCTCTCTCTCTCTCTCTCTCTCTGATTTCTGCTTGTAAATAAATACATAAAGTTTTTAAAACAATGAGTGGGATAGTATTCTGCAAATCACAAATCAACTTAGCTTCTGGGATCTATACCAACCCAACCATGATGCTTGTTTATTCAAAGTTCTGCACATTGCCGGTACTCAATTTCCACATCACATAAAATGAACATATTTTTGGAGGTTAATGGAGAAAAAAGAAATTAAAAACTAGAGAGACAATGGAAGATATAGGCATGAACCTATAAGAAACCATATCTATTTTAAGTTATATCTTTGTTACAATAAAATAACAAAATACTAAACATTACCAGTGTTACATTTGCTAAATTGGTGAAAATTTTTTCATCTGTTATTTATTTATTTAGATGTTTGAATTGAATGACAATGTCATGAGTGGCCATACACATTTGTAATCCTAGCACCTACAAGGCTGAGGCAGGAGAATCAAAAATTTGAGGCAGCCTGAGCTACATAACAAGACCCTGTCTTAGACAAATAAAAGTGGGGCTGGAGAAATGGCTTAGTGGTTAAGCGCTTGCCTGTGAAGCCTAAGGACCCTGGTTCGAGGCTCCATTTCCCAGGACCCATGTAAGCCAGATGCGCAAGGTGGTGCACGCATCTGGAGTTCATTTGCAGCAGCTGGAAGCCCTGGTGTGCCCATTCTCCATTCTCTCTCTCTCTCTCTGTCCCTCTGTCTCTCTTAAACAAATAAATAAAAATAAACAAACAAAAAAATTTAAGAAATAAAAGTAAGCCAAATGACAAGAAGGAGTCAGTCAGATCTAAGGGAAGTATCTTTGAGAATGAAATCAAACAGTATAAATAAAGAATCCAAAGAAGGAATCAAATGTGTGTGTGTGTGTGTGTGTTGCTGGCAAGAAGAAAATATTGTGCCAGGAACAAGCTTCCCTGACCTAGTACCCACAAGCTGGGGATTTAAAGAACAGAAATATCTTCTAGTTCTGGAGGCTACAAGTCTGAGTTAAGGTACCAGCAGGGCTATTTTTCTTCTTAGAACTATGAGGAAGTATCTGTCACATGTCTGTCCCCAAGCATCTGATGGCTTCATCACACTGATCTTTGAACATGGTGCTTGTTCTCATGTGTGTGTGTGTTTGTGTGCATGCATGTGCATTCATATATATCCAAATTTTCACTCCATTTATTCTGTTCACCAAAACTTTCTCTTTTCTACAATTTCAAAATGATGCATTCAGGGCTGGAGAGATGGCTTAGTGGTTAAGGCACTTGCTGGCGAAGCCAAAGGATCCCGGTTCCACTCTCCAGGCCCCAAGTAAGCCAGATGCACAAGTGGCACATGCATCTGGAGTTCGTTTGCAGTGGCTGGATGCCCTAGTGCGCTCATTCTCTCCCTCTTTCTATGATTCTTTCTCTCTCTCTGCCTCTTTCTCTCTCTCTCTCTCTCTCTCTCTCTCTCTCTCTCTCTGCCCCTCTCTCTCATATAAATAAATAAAGAAATAAAAAATGATGCATTCTAGGGAACTATTCCAATGTCTGGAAACATGCCACAAAATCTATTGGATTTTAAGGTTTGGAGTTTTTGACAAACAAATCCTAATTCAATGAACCCAATACAAGGAGTAGCTTAAACGTCTGCTATGTTGTAGGAACGTGTGTTTAATTCACTGGCCATAGCTAGGGGCATCGCTGTCAAGTGATTTCCGAAGCCCAAAGCACCTGCATGCTGGAGTTCACCCTGACACTGCTTCTCATAAAGGCTGAAGCCTCTTCTTCACCAACAGGCCCTGGTGGAAGGAACTTTCTCTTAGCTTTGTTCCCCAGACCACGGCCTAAACAAAATGCAACAAAATATAAAAATTTCTACTTCTATTTTACTTTTCTCATCACATCCCTTTCTCTTTTTTTAAAAATATTTTCTTTATTTATATTATTCTGATTTTACATTCATAGTCATTTCTCTTTTTAAAAAATATTTTCTTTATTTGAAAGATAGAGAGAGTGAGACAGAGAATGGGTGCATCAGGGCCTCTAGTCACTGCAACCAAACTCCAAACACATGCACTTTTTGTTTATCTGGCTTCATGTGGGTATAGGGGAATTGAACATTAACCACTGAGCCTTCTCTCCAGCCCTACATCCATTTCTCTTAATAATTTCTAGATCTCAATATTAAAATCTGTACTGAGGAAAGTTGGTGCAGAACATTAATGTCCTTATGTTGGGATTTTACTGAGATGGTCTAGCTGAATATGATGATCAATCTTATTGTCAACTTAACTGGATGTAAAATCACCATGGCAACATACCCCTGGATATAGCGGTGGATGTGTTTTCAAAAAGCCTGAACTGAAGAGAGAAGACCCATGATGAATGTGAATGGCACCATCTTCTGGGCTGGGATCTTGCAGTTAATGGAGAGGAAGAAGAGAGCTGAGCACCAAGACTCATCTCCCTCTGCTTCTGGCCTGAAGTTGCAACAAGACGCGTTGTGACCATGTCCTCACAGCCTCATGATTTTCCTGCCACCTTGTCTTCCCCACCATCGTGGCCTGGGCCCTCAAATTGTGAATCAACATCAACCCGTCCTTGTGGAAGTCACTTTTATGGAGCTTTTTTTTTTTTTTTTTTTTTTTTTTTTTTTTGCATAACAACAGAAAAGTGATTAATACGGTATTTGTAATAATGTGTTTCATGTTGCCCTCCTCTCTCCCTTCCCTCTCCCCATTCCAAACAATAAAGCATTTCAAATTAAGTGAAACTTTTGGCTATTTCTTATTGCACATAGCATCTGTGTCTGATAAGTCGTCTCTCTGAGAACAAGATTCCATCCTGTACTCTCAAGGGTGTTATTTCTGGGGTTCATTTTTTTTTCATGATGCAGCCAAACCACAATTAAAACATGATTATCTTCTAGCAAAGGAAATAGAGAATCAAAGTAGTTATCTAGTCATTGAAGAGGAAACAAGAAAATCCTATAACTCATCTATCCTATTCAAAAGCATATGCTTTTGAATTTATCAAAAATTTGAGGCAGCCTGAGCTACATAACAAGACCCTGTCTTAGACAAATAAAAGTGGGGCTGGAGAGATGGCTTAGTGGTTAAGCACTTGCCTGTGAAGCCTAAGGACACTGGTTCGAGGCTCCATTTCCCAGGACCCATGTAAGCCAGATACGCAAGGTGGTGCATGCATCTGGAGTTCATTTACAGCGGCTGGAAGCCCTGGTGTGCCCATTCTCCATTCTCTCTCTCTCTCTCTCTGTCCCTCTGTCTCTCTTAAACAAATAAATAAAAATAAACAAACAAAAAAATTTAAGAAATAAAAGTAAGCCAAATGACAAGAAGGAGACAGTCAGATCTAAGGGAATTATCTTTGAGAATGAAATCAAACAGTATAAAGAACCCAAAGAAGGAATCAAATGTGTGTGTGTGTGTGTGTGTGTGTGTGTGTGTGTGTGTGTGTGTGTGTGTGTGTGCTTGTTGCTGGCAAGAAGAAAATATTGTGCCAGGAACAAGCTTCCCTGACCTAGTACCCACAAGCTGGGGATTTAAAGAACAGAAATATCTTCTAGTTCTGGAGGCTACAAGTCTGAGTTAAGGTACCAGCAGGGCTATTTTTCTTCTTAGAACTATGAGGAAGTATCTGTCACATGTCTGTCCCCAAGCATCTGATGACTTCATCACACTGATCTTTGCACATGGTGCTTGTTCTCATGTGTGTGTGTGTGTGTTTGTGTGCATGCATGTGCATTCATATATATCCAAATTTTCACTCCATTTATTCTGGTCACCAAAACTTTCTCTTTTCTACAATTTCAAAATGATGCATTCAGGGCTGGAGAGATGGCTTAGTGGTTAAGGCACTTGCTGGCGAAGCCAAAGGATCCCAGTTCGATTCTCCAGGCCCCAAGTAAGTCAGATGCACAAGTGGCACATGCATCTGGAGTTCGTTTGCAGTGGCTGGATGCCCTAGTGCGCTCATTCTCTCCCCTTTCTATGATTCTTTCTTTCTCTCTCTCTGCTTTCTCTCTCTCTCTCTCTCTCTCCCTCTCTCTCTCTGCCCCTCTCTCATATAAATAAATAAAGAAATAAAAATGATGCATTCTAGGAACTATTCCAATGTCTGGAAACATGCCACAAAATCTATTGGATTTTAAGGTTTGGAGTTTTTGACAAACAAATCCTAATTCAATGAACCCAATACAAGGAGTAGCTTAAACGTCTGCTATGTTGTAGGAACGTGTGTTTAATTCACTGGCCATAGCTAGGGGCATCGCTGTCAAGTGATTTCCGAAGCCCAAAGCACCTGCATGCTGGAGTTCACCCTGACACTGCTTCTCATAAAGGCTGAAGCTTCTTCTTCACCAACAGTCCCTGGTGGAAGGAACTTTCTCTTAGCTTTGTTCCCCAGACCACGGCCTAAACAAAATGCAACAAAATATAAAAAATTTTACTTCTATTTTACTTTTCTCATCACATCCCTTTCTCTTTTTTTTTAATCAATATATATTTTTTATTTATATTATTCTGATTTTACATTCATAGTCATTTCTCTTTTTAAAAAAATATTTTCTTTATTTGCAAGGAGATAGAGAAAGAGAGAGTGAGACAGAGAATGGGTGGGTCAGGGACTCTAGTCACTGCAACCAAACTCCAAACACATGTACTTTTTGTTTATCTGGCTTCATGTGGGTATAGGGGAATTGAACATTAACCACTGAGCCTTCTCTCCAGCCCTACATCCATTTCTCTTAATAATTTCTAGATCTCAATATTAAAATCTGTACTGAGGAAAGTTGGCGCAGAACATTAATGTCCTTATGTTGGGATTTTACTGAGATGGTCTAGCTGAATATGATGATCAATCTTATTGTCAACTTAACTGGATGTAAAATCACCATGGCAACATACCCCTGGATATAGCGGTGGATGTGTTTTCAAAAAGTCTGAACTGAAGAGAAAAGACCCATGATGAATGTGAATGGCACCATCTTCTGGGCTGGGATCTTGCAGTTAATGGAGAGGAAGAAGAGAGCTGAGCACCAAGACTCATCTCCCTCTGCTTCTGGCCTGAAGTTGCAACAAGACGCGTTGTGACCATGTCCTCACAGCCTCATGATTTTCCTGCCACCTTGTCTTCCCCACCATCGTGGCCTGGGCCCTCAAATTGTGAATCAACATCAACCCGTCCTTGTGGAAGTCACTTTTATGGAGCTTTTTTTTTTTTTTTTTTTTTTTTTTTTTGCATAACAACAGAAAAGTGATTAATACTGTATTTGTAATAATGTGTTTCATGTTGCCCTCCTCTCTCCCTTCCCTCTCCCCATTCCAAACAATAAAGTATTTCAAATTAAGTGAAACTTTTGGCTACTTCTTATTGCACATAGCATCTGTCTCTGATAAGCCATCTCTCCGAGAACAAGATTCCATCCTGTACTCTCAAGGGTGTTATTTCTGGGGTTCATTTTTTTTTCATGATGCAGCCAAACCACAATTAAAACATGATCATCTTCTAGCAAAGGAAATAGAGAATCAAAGTAGTTATCTAGTCATTGAAGAGGAAACAAGAAAATCCTATAACTCATCTATCCTATTCAAAAGCATATGCTTTTGAATTTATGTCTATGAATTCTTTGCTGGTTCACTTTTTTTATTTTAAAAATGTTCTTTCTCTCTCTCTCTCTCTATATATATATATATATATATAATTTATTTATTTATTTATTTGAGAGAGACACAGAAATAGGCAGGTAGAGAGAGAGAGAGAGAGAGAGAGAGAGAGAGAATGGGTGTGCCAGGGCCTCCAGCCACTGCAAACGAACTCCAGATGCCTGCACCCCCTTGTGCATCTGGCTTATGTGGGTCCTGGAGAATCGAGCCTCGAACTGGGGTCCTTAGGCTTCATAGGCAAGCGATTAACTGCTAAGCCATCTCTCCAGCCCCTGGTTCACTTTTGAATGTGTAATTTTAACAAATGTCAAGATGACCTACAACATTGTTGAACAAAGATAAGTTAAATGCAGAAAGGCCTTGAGGAAAAGGTTCTACTAGAACACCTTTTGGAAGGGTTTCCCTGGATTATAGGGGCTCCACGATTCAAATAGAATAAAGATCATTTTCTCAAGGTGACTTTTGAACCCCAGGGGAGACCTCTGAGAGTGAGGAAACTTACACACTTCTCAGAAGAGTGGTAAGAGCTCAGTCAGCCCATATGGACTGATGAAGAACTATCCCAGTAAACCACCAAAGCCAGTAAAGAGTGGAATATTTCAACTGGGTGTGGTGGCACACACCCTTAATCTCAGCACCTTGGAAGCAGAGGTAGGAGGACCATCGTGTTCTGAGACTAGAGTTAATTCCAGGCTGCCCTGGGCTAGAGTGAGACCGTATCTTGAAAAACCAAAAAAAAAAAAAAAAAAAAAAAGAAAGAAAGATCAGAATATTTCTATCTATGTAATGCTTAGAAGCGGGTCTGAAGGTCAGTCCCGACATAAGAGTGTCCACTACATGCTCTTTGAAAGGATGAATTTTCACTAAGGAAGTAAACCAGGTGTCATAAACTTGGGTTTTCTCCTAATCTTTTTGCACCTCTTACTGTTTTTCTTTGCTTCTTTCTTTCTTTCTTTGCTTCTTTCTTTCTTTGCTTCTTTCTTTCTTTCTTTGCTTCTTTCTTTCTTTCTTTCTTTCTTTCTTTTTCTTTCCTTCCTTCCTTCTCTCTCTCTCTCTCTCTTCTCTCTCTCTCTCTCTCTCTTTCTTTCTTTCTTTGCTTCTTTCTTCTTTTGTTTTGTGTTTTTCAAAGTAGGGTTTCACTCTATCCCAGGCTGACATAGAATTCACTATGGAGCTTCAGGGTAGCCTGGAACTCTCAGTGATCTTCCTACCTCTGTCTCCCGAGGGCTGGGATTAAAGGCGTGCACCACCACGCCTGGCTGACGCCTCTTCTTTCTGTTCATGCTTTCCAGATGGACATCAGCCTGCACTTGCTGAAGAATCCTTCCCATGCTTCAGATTAGCAATAGCACAAGCCTCAGGTCCTTGATGCCAGATAGTGTTATAGAAATGCTTCTTCAAAGTGTACCTGAAATACGGGAACCCACTTTCTGAATAAAGATCGAACATGATTATCCCCATAACTTGTCCAGACTTTTGTATTGGTCTTTGCTTTTGGCTGTTAGAAGGTGTTTGTGAGGTTTTTTCAACTTAGTTCTTGATTTTATCATGTTTTTTATTTTTTTTTTCTGCTCTCCCAAGACACTCCTAGTTAATGCTGACTTATCATGATTTTCACCAACCCCATCTTTCATTCTCAGTCATGGTGTTATCCAGACAGTGAGTTCTAAACTCCCCATGCTTATTATCAAGTTTCTGTGAAAATGCTCATGAGGTAAGTCAAATGTGTCTGTGAAGGGCCAGGTCCTCATGAGGCCATAGACCAGACCCACCATCGGACTGTTTAGTGCCAAGGAGGAGGGCTGATATGTAAACTGCTATCAAAACTTGAGTCCTGTCTGACTGAAAATTCCTTTAGGAGGGTAATTAATAACAATCAGTCACTCTGTGCAAACAGTGAGTGGCAGTGAGTTCCCTGTTGGCCCAGAATAAATATGTGGCATTGAGACAATTCCACTGACCGAGGGAAGGACTGCCTCGTTCTTCCTCCCAATGTCATCTGTAAGACCAGAGAGCACAACCAGCTTCAGTCTTGTTTTCATTTGTCAAGTTCCTTTACTCTGGTCACATCTAGTCCCACAAGTACTGTACTTTCAGTTAGGTGACATGGTGAACACATTTTATATCATTTATAAACAAACGATGCGTTGGGAAAACAATGGCTTTAGTAAGCCAACACTTAAAGAGGGGTACAGAAAACACACATATTTTGGAGCAGTCAAAAAAAAAAACAACCTCCAAACAAAAATCTCATTCAGAGGGTAAATGTAAAACCATGTATAAATATTTGATTATTTTATTAAGAATGTAAATAATGCTCTTTTGAATCTAGAATCAATATGGCTTGCTTTATTCTGGCAGTAGTTAATTAAATTCTATCTACCAGTGGCAGACAATCCTAATGGAAACCTCAAACTTTCTTTCAACAAGTGTTCACATATACCTGAAGTGAAATTTGACAGACTATTAAGTCAGAACATGGAAAGCAAATATTTCATACTAAGAAGCAAGAAAAAACCCACCCTTTAAATTCCCATATTTCATAGTAAAGCTGCACATTTTGAATGCACAACGTTTTGACAAATTAGAGTTTGGGCTTTTAAGAAAACTCAGACACATAGTTCAGAGTCTTTCTATAGATATTATTAAAAAAGCAAATTAAATACTAGCAGGAACTGTAGGAAATCAAAGTTATTTTATATCACACTAGAGTTTTTCAAGTATCTGAACGCTAATGATGCAATACAGATTTATATAGAAAATGATCCTAATCCTTATGAAAATATTGAAGTCATATGTTAGCCTGAATTCAACGAAAGCAACCATCCTAGTGATTTTGCTCTGGTTTAACTTTTCCATAATTGTTTTGGGGCCTGATTATTTTTTAACATCTCATACAGAAGGGTGGTCGAAGGGGATTATTATTATTCTATTATTTTGTGTCATGCCAAATATTGTGTGCATGTTTGTGTGCGTGTGTGTGTGTGTGTGTGTGTGTGTGTGTGAGATATCACTTCCTTGTTTCAAGTGGCTTAAATTATGTTCTGGAATGATAACCTGAAATTTTACTTAAAACAAATAGAATTGGAATGGAAAGATCAGCGATGAGAGAAAGTTCCATCTGAAATAGATCTGCAACACACACCCAGTTACAGCCCTCTTGGCTTGTCTACTCAAGCCGGAAGCAGCGTTGGTCCGCTGGGCTGCTGGAAGTTCACTGTAGGTTGGACGTCACCAGCCCCTGATCTACGGCCTATCATCTCTCAGGGGCTTCTGAGGATGCTTCAAGCTGCTCCTGGCATCTGCTTAGCCTCCTCTAGGCAGCTTTTCTAACTGCTTCCAGAGTGAACTTTTAAAAAATGTCAATTGGCTAAACACTTTATTAGCTTCTCATTGTTCCAAAAATGAAGAAGAAAACATGAACCTGGCCTACCTGCTTGGCATCTCTCTCATGTCACCTTGACCTCTCTATATCTGATTTTTATTCACATTCCCAACCACTGAATTCCTCTTTCCAGCTAGGCTTCGCTGGCTAGCAGGCGCTCTGCTTTTGTGTGAGGGTGTTGTAGTAGACAGGGCCCCAGTCAGAACTGCCTTGTGGGCTCTCTACCGAAGGAAGAACAAGGATCCTGTCCTACAGCGTGAATTACTGAACACACATGTGAGAGCGCAGTGCAGGAAGGAAGTTTGCCTTGGCCTTCAGTGTGGACGCCTAACCCTGCCTCTTCTTGTCTGTCTGACCTTGGATTAGGAACTGGGTTTTCCTCGACAGGAATACCTGTTAGGTATTTTACTCAAGGTCTCAGAGGACTAAAGTCCACTACCATCTCAGGGAAGGCATGAAGATGGAATGACTGACGAATCTGTTTACAAGAAAGTGGACCCAGGAAGCAGAGAGCGGGGCCCAGACCAGGAGTTGGCTATCATTTGCAAAGACCTATACGTGGTGACCTACATCTTCCAGACAGGCTCACCTCCTGAAGACCCCGTAGATCCTTCAGATAGCATGAGTAACTGGGGAGCCATTCAGATTCAAACTAGAATGCTCCCCTGCTCCATTCTTCAGGTTCTACGTGTATAAATTGTGATAAGTATGAGATTCCTCTGAAGACGAACATGAGACCAACAGAGTAAAGATATGGAAAGCTCTCGACAGCTTAGCACCAGTGTGCAGGCATGCTGTTATTACTATTATTCATTAATGTTTCATTTACTCATGATTCAACCAAACCCATGCACTCTTAAGGGGTAGAGGTTATGTTCGTGTGTATAAACCAGTTCTGATCCTAGTAAGTGCTGAAGTAGCAAGCTTGAACACAGAGGGGAGAAGGAATCAAACTGAATTCAACAATAAAATCAGCCTTGAAGGAGAAGTGAGGATAATTTTCTAGTCACATCTATCAGAGTTTTCTGTGTCATCCATGAGGTGGAATTAAAATCTGATTCCTTTCACCTGCTGTTCTGAAGCCACCACAAGACCCTTCGTTCTTTCTCATTGCACCGTTCACAGAGCCTCACAGCGGTCTCAGAGCCCAGCCTGGATGTGTTTGGGTCACACTGACCATTAGTTCGTCCATATTCAGAGTTACTTCAGATCCATACAGCCAACATAAGGTGCTCCCAAGTGTTTCCTGCTACTGTGGAGAGGATTTCAGGAAAACGCACGCAACAAAGTGGCTTTTCCCCTAACAAAATCGGAATTGAACCTCTAGCCCCAAGTTTTATCAGTGCCAACTGCGTGAACACAGCTGAATCACGAGCCAGCCTCCAGGCGGTGTGATCCAGGTGTTTGCAAGTTGCTAATGCATTTGCCCATCAGCCTTGTGAGCTTTTAGCAGCATGTTCATTTCATTTATTTCTTATGTGCCCTTAAAGATCCTCTTTTGCTCCAAATATCCCTCTATCAAGTATAGATTCAGGTGTTAGACTGTGGCTGGGGCACCTGCCAACCATATTGTCAGAAAATTAATCACCAAAGCAAGATATGGTGATCAACATTCTGGCACCTGAGGGTGCTGGCTACTGGGATGCCCATAGATGCTCTCTCATTTCCATCTCCTATAGACTCAATGTCTTAAATAAAGTTTGTTCTGGGGACTGGAGAAATGGTTTAGCAGTTAAGGCACTTGCCTGAAAAGCCAAAGGACCCAGATTCAATTCCCCAGGACCCACGTAAAGCCAGACACACATGGTGGCGCTTACATCTGGAGTAAGTTTGCAGCAGCTGGAGGACCTGGCATGCCCATTCTCTCTATCTGCCTCTCTCTCTCAAATAAATAAATAAAAATGTTTGAAAAAATTAAACAAATAAAGTTTGTTCTGGAGTACAATGGCCATTAATTGGAACACGTGAAGCACTTGGGTTCATGCCACAAAGTCTGAAAAGTTATAGTCAGCCCATTGCAGGTACAGATTCCACCTTCTCATGTCCAACTAAGAACAGATGGCAAATAATTGTGTGTGTGTGTGTGTGTGTGTGTGTGTAAAATCTAATGGCACAACAAAATAAATAGTATAATGGCTATTTGCATAAGATTTACATTGCAGTAGTATGCAGGGAATGCATGCAGGCTTGGTGTAAATACTATAGCATTTCAGATAAGACATGTAAACCACCTCGGATTAGAGTATTTGCAGGGCGTCCTGGAGCCAAATCCCCACAGATATTGAGGGTCGTACATTTCTCACACACTCAGTGTTCATGAAGAATAAAAGTGCTTAGGCTGGAGAGATGGCTTAGCGGTTAAGGCTCCTGCCTGCTAACCCTAAGAACACTGGTTCCAATCTCCAGCGGTTCCAATCTCCAGGTCCCACGTTTAGCCAGATGCAAAGTGAGGCAAGGGTGCAATGCTGCACTTCACCACAAGGGGGCGCACACATCTGGATTTCATTCTCAGCAGCTGAGAGACTGCTGGAGGGCCCATCTCTATCTGTCTCCCTCTCCCTCTCTGTCTGTCTCTCTCTGTGTCTCTCTCCAAAAAAATAAATAAAATAATAATAAAAAAAGAATAAAAGTGCTTGCTCACAGAGTGCACTGTTCACTAGTCTTGCAGTGACTCAAATTCTGTTCACATCCTTTGTAGAATTCTGTCTCTGATATGATAATAGTTCTTCAGCGTTAAATATATATTTTTTTAATTTATTTATTTTCAAGCAGGGAGAGATAGAAAGAGGAGACAGACAGAATGGGCACGCCAGGGCTTCCATCTGCTGCAAATGAATTCCAGATGTATGTGCCTTTTTGTGCATCTGGCTTTATGTGGGTATTGGGGAATCAAATCCAGATCCTTAGGCTTTGCAGGCAAGTGCCTCAACTGATGATTTATCTCTCTAGCCCTTAAATATATTTTTGAAAATGCACGTAGCACATATGAGACAACTATGGTAACCAACTTGCACTAGTATAGATGTGAGTATATTTGTATATGGACACATACTGTGAAATAAAAAATCCAATTTATCTTATCAGTCAAGTTGCAAGCGAAGATTATTCCAAACTTGGCATCATAAAGATGGCATGAGGAGAGGCTAAGCAGGCTTTTCTGGACACTGCCGAGAAAGTTGAAACCAATGCCAGCTCCGAGCTAGGTGCTGGGACACTGAAGATGACCAGCACACGGAAGGCTTGTTGCTCTTTTCAACGCAGAGATGCCAAGATACTTGGTTCACGACAGCTCTGGGAATTTTTAGTATTCTAAAATAGAGATAGAGCAGGCTTTGTCAGCTAAGGCAGGTTAGGAAGTACATGACATTCCGCTGTTCCCAGCCTCTGCCTTTGGGGACTTATTTAATCTCTCTCTCCCTCTCACTTTTTCACACTTACAATATGAGTACTTACTGTGTTTTTAAGATAACAACTGGCTTAATGATGTTTGCAGTGCAATAACAAGTTTCTACTTAATATGCTATTACTGGCATTTAAAATATTTTTTTTTCATTTTATATTTATTTCAAGCCATTTACAACAAATAATGTTGACGTGTCTTAAAAAATGGAAAAAGAAGTCGGTATAGAAGAATCTAACTTTGTTCCCATGAAAACAGTAAGTTGCTGTAGGCAGACTTGGTAACAGTTTCATTCACTTACATATTGTCTCTGTCTGTTTATCTATCTATCTATCATCTATCTATCTATCTATATTTTTATTTGTTAAAATGTATATAAACAAATGACCTATGCACAATATTTGAGTGCGTACACAGTTCAAAGTATAAAAGCCATAATTTCAATTGCCCCTAGTTTCAATTTGCTATTTTATTTAGTCTTCCTGTTTAATTAGAAGAGGGGAGACAAGATAAAGGTTTTATTTTCCTTTCTCCCCTGAGGAAAGAGCGAGCTAACAAAACCCCTGAGAGCCCTCAGAGAGCCGCTGAGGCAAGAATACCTGCAGGTACCGTGTTCCACAGTGTTTATTTTTCTTTCTCCCTCGTTTCAAATGGGCTAGCGTATCAGTAAAACAAGAAGTAAACAGAGACCTATCTCAGATTACATCAGCTCCTGGGGCCATCAACAAAGTAAACATCAGTCACCCCATGAAAAATGCAGCGATTGCCTGTTATTGGGCACTGGCGAGCCACCAAGTGGCTCAGTTAATGAATCCACTTATTTCTAATACAAATAAACTAGAGAAAGGAAGTGGCTGGTCACAGCAGCCTCTGAAGTCAGACGAGGAGATGGTTAATAAAAGCACTCAGGGATGACATTTCCTTTTTATTTGAAACATGCTTTTCTTGAGAAAGACATGATCTTTTTGATATGGTTTAGCTAGCCTCAGCTGATGCCAGGTTTTAAGGTCCTTTAGATGTGTGCTCTTTTTGATAAATAAAAAAAAATTCAAAAGAAAAAAAAAGTTAAAATCTGTCATGGCGCCAAGAGTATGCAGGCTGAATATTGGCCAGTAACTGTTTCATGCACAGCCAGTGATAAGTTAACAACGCCAATGTTAATAACGTGCATCTTTCCTGAAGAAGAATTTCTCAAGATTTCCAAAAAGCCCTAAAATTGTTCACGCCTTCTGCTCAAATAATTCTACTTGTAGAAACATAAGTTAAGAAAATAAACAAAAACGGTTCAGGATATGTCCCAAATGAAGAGTGGGAAGACTGTTCTTAGGGATTATGCAATGGACACAAAGATGTAAGAATAAACAGACAAAACTGTGTCATACAAACATTGTGGGTCATTTTAAAGACATTAGACAAGAGAAGATGCCTTTAGTACAAGGCTAGGTCAAAAAGGGCACCCCTGTTTCTGTGGAAAGTGTATATGTTTATATTTTATTTTGTTTTTTCTTACTCATAAATTTAATTTTTATTAAATTTTGCAAAATAAATTTTGTTCACACAAATATGTAAATGCATAAGGTACGCTCACAGAGTGCACTGTTCACTAGTCTTGCAGTGACTCAAATTCTGTTCACATCCTTTGTAGAATTCTGTCTCTGATATGATAATAGTTCTTCAGCGTTAAATATATATTTTTTTAATTTATTTATTTTCAAGCAGGGAGAGAGAGAAAGAGGAGACAGACAGAATGGGCACGCCAGGGCTTCCATCTGCTGCAAATGAATTCCAGATGTATGTGCCTTTTTGTGCATCTGGCTTTATGTGGGTACTGGGGAATCAAATCCAGATCCTTAGGCTTTGCAGGCAAGTGCCTCAACTGATGATTTATCTCTCTAGCCCTTAAATATATTTTTGAAAATGCACATAGCACATATGAGACAACTATGGTAACCAACTTGCACTAGTATAGATGTGAGTATATTTGTATATGGACACATACTGTGAAATAAAAAATCCAATTTATCTTATCAGTCAAGTTGCAAGCGAAGATTATTCCAAACTTGGCATCATAAAGATGGCATGAGGAGAGGCTAAGCAGGCTTTTCTGGACACTGCCGAGAAAGTTGAAACCAATGCCAGCTCCGAGCTAGGTGCTGGGACACTGAAGATGACCAGCACACGGAAGGCTTGTTGCTCTTTTCAACTCAGAGATGCCAAGATACTTGGTTCACGACAGCTCTGGGAATTTTTAGTATTCTAAAATAGAGAAAGAGCAGGCTTTGTCAGCTAAGGCAGGTTAGGAAGTACATGACATTCCGCTGTTCCCAGCCTCTGCCTTTGGGGACTTATTTAATCTCTCTCTCCCTCTCACTTTTTCACACTTACAATATGAGTACTTACTGTGTTTTTAAGATAACAACTGGCTTAATGATGTTTGCAGTGCAATAACAAGTTTCTACTTAATATGCTATTACTGGCATTTAAAATATTTTTTTTTCATTTTATATTTATTTCAAGCCATTCACAACAAATAATGTTGACGTGTCTTAAAAAATGGAAAAAGAAGTCGGTATAGAAGAATCTAACTTTGTTCCCATGAAAACAGTAAGTTGCTGTAGGCAGACTTGGTAACAGTTTCATTCACTTACATATTGTGTCTGTCTGTTTATCTATCTATCTATCTATCTATCATCTATCTATCTATCTATCTATCTATCTATCTATATTTTATATGTTAAAATGTATATAAACAAATGACCTATGCACAATATTTGAGTGTGTACACAGTTCAAAGTATAAAAGCCATAATTTCAATTGCCCCTAGTTTCAATTTGCTATTTTATTTAGTCTTCCTGTTTAATTAGAAGAGGGGAGACAAGATAAAGGTTTTATTTTCCTTTCTCCCCTGAGGAAAGAGCGAGCTAACAAAACCCCTGAGAGCCCTCAGAGAGCCGCTGAGGAGAGAATACCTGCAGGTACCGTGTTCCACAGTGTTTATTTTTCTTTCTCCCTCGTTTCAAATGGGCTAGCGTATCAGTAAAACAAGAAGTAAACAGAGACCTATCTCAGATTACATCAGCTCCTGGGGCCATCAACAAAGTAAACATCAGTCACCCCATGAAAAATGCAGCGATTGCCTGTTATTGGGCACTGGCGAGCCACCAAGTGGCTCAGTTAATGAATCCACTTATTTCTAATACAAATAAACTAGAGAAAGGAAGTGGCTGGTCACAGCAGCCTCTGAAGTCAGACGAGGAGATGGTTAATAAAAGCACTCAGGGATGACATTTCCTTTTTATTTGAAACATGCTTTTCTTGAGAAAGACATGATCTTTTTGATATGGTTTAGCTAGCCTCAGCTGATGCCAGGTTTTAAGGTCCTTTAGATGTGTGCTCTTTTTGATAAATAAAAAAAAAAATTCCAAAAGAAAAAAGTTAAAATCTGTCATGGCGCCAAGAGTATGCAGGCTGAATATTGGCCAGTAACTGTTTCATGCACAGCCAGTGATAAGTTAACAACGCCAATGTTAATAACGTGCATCTTTCCTGAAGAAGAATTTCTCAAGATTTCCAAAAAGCCCTAAAATTGTTCACGCCTTCTGCTCAAATAATTCTACTTGTAGAAACATAAGTTAAGAAAATAAACAAAAACGGTTCAGGATATGTCCCAAATGAAGAGTGGGAAGACTGTTCTTAGGGATTATGCAATGGACACAAAGATGTAAGAATAAACAGACAAAACTGTGTCATACAAACATTGTGGGTCATTTTAAAGACATTAGACAAGAGAAGATGCCTTTAGTACAAGGCTAGGTCAAAAGGGCACCCCTGTTTCTGTGGAAAGTGTATATGTTTATATTTTATTTTGTTTTTTTCTTACTCATAAATTTAATTTTTATTAAATTTTGCAAAATAAATTTTGTTCACACAAATATGTAAATGCATAAGGTACTTAAAATAATAAATATATAGATGTTCATATGAATTTCTTTAGTGAGATAATGTAGATAATTTTTTACATTGTATTTGCATATTTTCATTTTGAATAACAATCTTATATTTTATAAAGTTTCTTTGGAAAACAATATTTATCAGCCCACCATGAATCTTGTCAAGAAATTTTGTATTCCCATGGGAAGATTTGTTTTGGATTCCTTACACAAAGTGTCCTTTGTTCTTCATTTGCATAATGAGGTATTTTCGTGGTGACTAATCCGAATGCTTCATGATATCATTGTACGTTTCCTGTCCTTTGCTGACATAAATTAATAGATACTAATCATCATTTGATACTGAAGCCCCATCCTATATTTGAAGTTTTCAGCCTGCTCTCTTCCTTAGGCTGGAAAATGACAGTCCCTTTAATCTTTTCCTACTGGTCCTCTTTTTCACTCTTTTAATCATTTCTGTATGAGTATCAAAAACAATTCTTCAGCAGCAAAACTTTGAAAAATCATGGAAAAGGGATTTTCAATATCATAAGGCTTAATTAAGCCATAAAAAGGAACACAATTTTCTTGCTTTCTACTCCTTCTTTGAGAAAAAAAAAAAAAAAAGCTGAACTGAAAGAGAATCAGGCATTTATAATTCCACATTTGTATTTTATTTGAGAGAGAGAGAGCTAGAGAGAGAGAGAGAGAGAATGGGCGCATCAGCCACATCTCAGCCACTATTAAGGAACTCCAGATGCGTGCGCCCCCTGTGGGCAAGTGTGGCATTGCGCCCTTAGGTCACTTTTTGCATCTGGCTAAATGTGGGACCTGGAGATTGAAACCGGAGTTCTTAGGCTTGCCAGGCGGGTGCCTTAACCGCCAAGCCATGTCTCCAGCCATCTATTTTAACTTTTTAAAAAGTTATCTCTTGGGGCTGGAGAGATGGCTTAGCGGTTAAGGAGCCTGCCTCCTAAGCCTAAGAACGCTGGTTCCAATCTCCAGGTCCCACATTTAGCCAAAGTGACGCAAGGGTGCAATGCCGCACTTGACCACAAGGGGGCACACATCTGGATTTCGTTCACAGCAGCTGAGAGGCTGCTGGCATGCCCATCTCTATCTATCTTCCTCTCTCTCTCTCTCTCTCTTTGTGTATCTCTCCAAAAAAAGCTATCTCATCTTATTTATTTTATTTTTCAGAACATGTTCTTCCATGTTGTACTTCTATTTGTATATTTAACCTTAAAGAATCATATTGATATTACACCAGTAAAAAGAAACCATTCCATTAAATCATCCATTGTTACCCTAAATAACAACAAAAATGTTCACCATGAAGGCAAGATACGGAGTAAAGTAGAACCATGATAAGTGCTAGATGTTCTTGCTGTTGTCCAAGAGTCTGCCATAGTGCCAGGTAAGCCAAGTTTTCCCAAAGTTGGGCATGGGCAACCACTTATGGATAAGAGTACAAAGGGGAGACCATACTCTACAACCTAGGACACAAGTGAGTCTTCAGTACTGAACTAGATGGGACTCTACTCAGTGTAGAAATGATCAGAGTTCCACATGGAAAGTGAGAGAACAGAAGTGCAATGCTTAGGTGCTGTGCGGGCTGCTGGGAGAGAAGTCATGAACGATACAACCCAGGTGTAGAGTCTTGCTGTAATGCTGATATTCAAGGCAAGAATGGCACTGGTACAATAGTGGCATGACTGTTAAAGGAACAAACAACTACTTTTTGAAAGTATTGGAGGTTCATTGCATATGAGAGAACCAATGCCTAGTGCTACAAAACTGGCCAAAAGCTCACAGATGGGAGGTTATAGGCTCTAGGGGAACCTACTATTGTTCTTTATTTTTGTTTGTTTTGTCAAGATAAGGGTCTTGCTCTAGCCCATGGTGACCTGGAATTCACTATGTAGTCTCAGGCTAGCCTCAAACTCATGGAGATCCTTCAACCTCTGCCTTCCAAGTGCTGGGATTAAAGGCGTATGCCACCACACCCAGCCCCTACTACTGCTATTTCGCTAAATGGATGTGCTGTCAAACTGCCTTCTCAATATTTATGGGTCTACCCATAGGCTACTGTTGCTCTCAGCCTTAGTCAGAGAAATTGTGTTTCGGAGAGAGCAGCAGTCACTTTAGAGACTCATAACTGCTCCAGCCCGACAAGTGACTGTTGAAGACGTGGTCCTAAATGGGAAATTGATATCTCTTCATCCTAGGCTCAGGAAACATCGTGGAAGCAGTGGGGAAAATGTAAATGCTAGAGGCTAGGGAAGAGTGCCATAGAATACCAGCTTCTAGATATGACATGACTACTGCACTCAACCTGCACAAGGCCTGTCATAGACGGAGAAGGGGAGGGAGAATCACTTTCTTTTATTGGTGTAGCTATTGGTAAGTTACTCATGCCTCAGTAAACAGACCCCAGCCATGCTCATGCAAACAATCCTGAGTCAACTCAGTAGACCTCAAAACAGTACCTGAAAGTGGGAGAGGAAGTTTCAGGAAAGAGAAAAGTGTTCAACAGGAGTGGTGTGGGGTAGAGATAGGATTGGGCAATGAAAATGATCAAAACGCAATGTATACATACATAAAATCGTCAATGTACACATAAAACAGAAGTACAATTCTCTTCTTCCAGAGATCAGATTTTTTGGAATCATAATAAAAATATGTGGGAAATTTACTCACAAGGTATTTTTTCACACAACTTCTCTTTTTCTTCATCTCTTGAAATCCTGAGTCTTAAACTTACAGCTTTGACATGCTACGCTGCACTCTACAACTGTGCTATACTCCAGCCATTGGTATTTTGAGGCAGAGTCTCCCTACATAGCTCACAGTGGCTTCAAACTCATGATCCTTCCCAAGGGCTGGAATTACAGACTGATAGCACTGTGCTGGCTTTACCTTCTTTAAGTGTACAGCTTACATAGGCAGAGCCATAATTCTTTTAGAGCTCTCTTTACCTTCTGGGCACTCCATAGGGATCTAGTGGTTCTGCTCTTTTCACTCCTCAATTTTTTAAAATTAATTTATTTATTTGAGAGCATGAGAGAAAGAGTCAGACAGAAAGAGAGGGAGAGAGGGAGAGAGGGAGAGAATGGGCGTAACAAGGCCTCCTGCCACTGCAAATGAGATCCAGATGCATGCATCACCTTGTGCATCTGTCCAGTCCCCAGTGATTTCATCTCATATGGATACTTTAAAATGATGAGTGAAATGTCTTGAAAATGAATTAAAGTTTGGGAGAGGAGAGAGGAACCTGGTGATCTTTAAAAATTTTTTATTTTTATTAATTTATTTGAGAGAGAGAGAGGGAGAGAGAGAGAGAGAGAGAAAGGCAGATAGAAAGAGCAAAGGGGTGCTCCAGGACCTCCAGCCATTGCAAACAAACTCCAGACATATGGGACACCTTGTGCATCTGGTTTAGGTAGGTCCTGGGGAAATCAAACCTGGGTCCTTTGGCTTTGCAGGCAAGCACCTTAACCGCTAAGTCATTTCTCTTGCCCCCGGTGATGCTTTAAAAGCACAGTTCCTTCTACTGAAACTCATTCTGTTCATTGTGTGTGACTAGGAACAAAAAATTGAAGAGGGGGCTGGAGAGATGGCTTAGTGGTTAAGGTGCTTGCCTGCAAAGCCAAAGGGCCTCGGTTTGATTCCCCAGGACCCACATAAAGCCAGAAGCACATGCACCTGTAGTACATTTGCAGTACCTGGAGGCCCTGGCATGTCCATTCTCTGTCTGTCTCTCTTCTCTCTATGACTCTGCCTGCAAATACATAAATAAATAAATAAATAAATAAATAAATAAATAAATAAATAAATAAGAAAGAGAAATTGCTCTTTTTTAGACATATAAAGTAGTGAAATTATATTTGTCCAATCGTGCCAATTAAAGGGTAAAGCAGAAAGATAATTTCTTATTTCTTGGAATAGCAAGTTAGTCAATTCTTTTACTAGTCTAGCAATTTAGATTTCCCCTATTTCTGATATGCAAGGTTACTTTCCCTTTTACGAAGCAGCATAAAGAATACATAAGATAATATAAATGTCACAGCACAATTAGTTGCACCATTTTACAGAAACGAAATCCATTTTGTTATTATGAGAAGGAAAAGCATTCTTACTTTTGCCTGAATTTGTTAAGCAGCATGCATTTATAATCTTTGGCCTGTAACTGAAAGAATATAGTTTTAATTTGCATTTAAATAAAGCAAATCTCCGATTGCAGAGAATTTTCTTTTATTAGTCCCCATAAACAAGATGGCATTAAAGTGCGTAGCCTGCTTAAGTGGGACATGAGGATAAATCACTAGGATAAACAAGGCAAGATCAGGAAGAAAGGGGAAACCACTCAAAATAAACTGAAATAGTTAACATTCTGAATTCTTGATATCCATTAAGGAAATGCTATGCCTTAAGAGATTTCTATTTGCTGAATCTATGCTTTTAGAAAATATATATATATATAACTCTCCCCTAATAAGTACTTTTGTATCTGCAATTCATAAAAACCTAGATTTCTATGGTACTTTTATTTTATTTGCATGCTAATTAAGTATCCATAAGCACATATACTTTGTCACTGGGCTCATAGATTTCATCCATATATGTGTGTGATAATAATGTTAGATTGTATTGGTCTTATTTGTACAAAGAAACAAATTCTGACACCAGTGATATACCAAATTCACCAAATGAGAAAAACAAAGATAGGATGTTTCATCCTCTGTGTTTTTTTTTTTTTTTATTTCCAGTGCAACAGATAATAGCCTTGAAGTGAGAGTCAACTTGAATGCAATCATTGAGTTTTTTTCTTTCAGTATATACTTATTGAATGTCTAGTAGTGCTGCGAAATTTTATCTTCCAGATCATCTATAGATTATCTCCTTTTCACTTGTAAATTCTAGATGGCTAACGGGATGGTCAGGAGAGTATTTCAATGCTCCATGAGGCTGTACAGTTGATTTTCTCCATTAGACTGTCGGAATTAATCTGACCTTCTCAGTCGCATTCACTATAAACATCTGTAGCAAATGTCCCACTTGCTGTTATGTTTGTCTTCTCTACCTAGTCAAGGGAATGCATGTTTCAAGACAGGCTGTCCTTTCCCAAGATCTTTACAAGGAAAGAATTACATAAGAATATGCAAACACATTATGTTACTATTACTTCTCTTCCTCCTTATTAATAATGGCACTCTCACACATGTATACAACATGTTTCAGTCTCATTTCCTCTCCAATTACCCTGTCGCATCTCCCTCCCCTTCTTTCCCCTCCCCTAAACCCTGCCTTTTCCTATTTAATCCCCAGTCCACTTTAATATCTTTTTTTTGACCAACTGAATTGAATTAGGGTTGCTTGCATGACCATGGGTGGGAGGTAATTTATGGAAATGGGCAGCTTACCAGTGGCTACACCACTGAAGGACAAGACTCTCAGCAATCAATAGATACAAATAGCTACTCTGGGAGGCCCTGGGGAGGGATCCCCATCCACGATGAAATACTGGCAGACTCAATCTCTTGCAGAGGAATACCTCTGCCGTGAGTCCATGAGTATTACCACCATGAGTATCCAGTTAAAGCATCCCACAGCCCTTTTCCCTTCTCCTACAGTAACGTGTGCTGTGCTATAAGAGATTGCACATAGGAAGAATTAACTGTGAAAGAATTAACTAGAAAGAAGAATTAACAATAATTCCTATGATAAGAAGTCCAGTGTTCAAAAGAATTTCAGCTAGAATTATCCACATAATTGCTTCATTTCATTTCTACCAAGGTAAGTTAAAATGAATTAAATGGAATAAATGCATCTAATGATGCCACTCACATTAATAATCAAACTATAAACTATATGTATGCACCCGTTTGATATGTTGAAAATGTGTGCTAAATGTAGATGCTTCTCGCAACTTTTCTTTTTATAAATAAACAAGCAAAACATGATTGGTGAGGTGCATGAACATTGAATTCACACCCAAATTTTCACAACTATAGACTACTACTAACTGCTGAGCAAGAGCACCTCCTGGTTTGATGAGCCCGTTCTGGGCCAGCGACTGACTCACAAAGCCCACTTTGGTCTTCTATATCCTAGGTAACTGACATTGGCCCAAATCATGCTAGTCTGCAAAGGAAAATGAGGCAAAAACTTGTCCCTTGGGTAAATTTGATTAAGTAATAATATATTTGTTATCATTAACCCATGCCACTGTTTTATTCTTGAAACATTGGTGCTTACTATTATGTTAAGTTTGCTTTTGGCCCAGAATGATTCTATGTGCCCAAAGCTGAAGCAGTTGTATTTTCAAGGAGATCATTCAAAGAGGCCATTGTTGGGATGAGCACTGAACAGACCAGAGCAGTAAGCGTGTGGAAAGAGATGGGAGAGGAAAGTGAAACTCCAGAGAAGGTAGGAGCATCTGAGAGAACACAAGGACCCCAAAGAGTTCAGACTTTTCTTGATCCTTGACATCAATTTTGCATGACAGCTTACTGGCTTGCAAGTATCCCATGCTTGAAGACTGCCCCATCATCCCTGGCGTATGCCAAAGAGTATAATGATGTGATATTGAGATGTCTTTGCCTGCCAGCATCTGGTCATCCCAGCATGCCAGGACAGCAACAAGTCCTGCATGTTGACCAGTTCCCAGTTTCCATCCCTTCCTACTCACTTCTGATAACTGCCGCATTTTACTCCATGGTCTTCAAAAACAGACATGTCAAGCTGGGAACATCTCTTGAGCTGCCTTGTTTTTCCTTTGAAAAGCATATTCATTTCTCTTAACATAGTTCTACCCGCTCCAAAACCAGAATTTGCTTTCATGACATAGGCACGTGGCTGGGCAGATTGTAAATCACTGGCAAAGATTTCAGAACTTAAGGGCTGGTCAGTTTGACACATTTGGCTCAGACAGGATAGGAATTTGGGCTGAAATAAGACATATATTTCCTTAAATGATCCTCAACACTAACTGAGCTCAATATAAATATGAGCAGACCTGTGGAAATAACTTCCTTCTAAGAATGGTTCACATCATCCATGTGACCATTCTTTTTCTGAAAGGATATAACTGAGCTTGTCCCAGCACCCAGAAATTCAATGCTAGGAATCTAAGGATTTACAAGTTGGGACCACTTTCATCAGTTTGGCTTTTCTTAAATAAGACCAATTTTCTTCTCCTGGGAAACTGAAGACAAAGAAGGTCATCCTACAAAGACAGAACAAAGGAAGACTACCTGGTAGATGACAGTATAAATGTCCAATATATGCCTATGTCTTTTATATGCACATCCACGCCGTGTCTAGCCCCAGAGAAGGACAAAGCCAGTATAGAATGAGGTCATCATTGCTGAGCCATGAGCTGGTACTGTTGCTGAAGTAGAACTCCACGTTGATTAAAAGGCCAGTGTATATTCAATAGCTGCATCTTACCAGCCAAAAACAGCACACTGTCACAGAAAATGGGACAAAACAAGTTATATCAGATGGTTCTAAACATTCCAATAAAAAGCATGTGGGAGAAACACACCTCAAAGGGAGGCCAGTGGATCAAGGAACATTCTAGCTGATGGTCAGCCACGGAGAGGTGAGAAGGATACTGCATAGAAATATATCTTAGTACCTCCAGGGATTCTTGGGCCAGGGCAAACACTATAGAACAAAATATGGTTTGATTCTGATAAGTCATTACAAATTATTTCAGGGGCCAGAGAGATGGCTTAGCAGTTAAGGCATTTGCCTGCAAAGCCAAAGGATCCTGGTTCGACTCTCCAGGACCCACGTACCCAGATGTACCAGGTGGACATACATCTGGAGTTCGTTTGCACTGGCTAGAGGCCTGGCATGCCCATTCTCTCTCTCTCTCTCTGCATCTTTCTTCCTCTCAAATAAATAAATTAATTAAATTAAAAAAGCTTAAAAATTATTTCATATCAATTTCTCTGAAAACATTTAAAAAATATAATAGCCAGATATTCTGAGCTTACATAATATAATTTTTCAAAACAGAAATATTATATTGAAATCACATTTGTTTTAAGTAATGAAATGTTTTACACAAAGTGAAACTTGATTAAAAAAATAAGAATTCAATTTTTTCACCAAGTTGTCTGAGGGATGAAAGTATATGGAAAATGGATGTCACGTAACCTTATTCTGCTTATCAATATATAATTACGAAATAATTTACAACAATGCGGTTATTGATTTAACTTCACCCATGTGCCTTCAGAGCACATTTATTCTCTAAGAACGAAATTTAACTAAATTACTGGATAAAAATTGCCACTATGCAGTCCTAATTAGAAAACAGATGCTCATCTGAAGATCGTGTTTTATC
This sequence comes from Orientallactaga sibirica, assembly GCA_036365145.1. Classification (NCBI taxonomy): domain Eukaryota; kingdom Metazoa; phylum Chordata; class Mammalia; order Rodentia; family Dipodidae; genus Orientallactaga; species Orientallactaga sibirica. The sequence goes on along the minus strand of JAEOAD010000463.1, from coordinate 3,591,583 downwards.
TTGGGACCCGCCTGATCCCGATATAGTTGCCTTTTTTAATAGATTAATGTTGCAGTGGCATCACAATTGGGAATAGCTAACACCCGTTCTGCTGAGGCAAGATTCACGCCTCAGCATATGTCTAAAGGGATAGAAGGAAGGAGAAAGGGAGAGAAAGGAGACAGGGGAGGAAGGAAAATAGAAGTAGGGAAGGAGGGAGAGAAATCTATCACTTTCTTTGGGCAGTACATGGTCTATCTATTTATTATTACTGTTTTATTTACTTTATTTATTACTATTCAAATAGCTTTTGCCATTATTATATGGTGACTTATGTAAAACTTAGTAATTAATGGCTATTTGTTAATACCATACCAAATCTTCCATACTCTGTATTTTGTGAAGTGAAAAACATCCAACATAATGAAATCACAGGATTTTGTGTATTCCTTCATTATTTTTTTGTTTTTATTTTTATGGTCCTTGCCTGCCACAAAATTGACTTTGCAGTGCAGAATCCATCAAACACATCTTCTGACATCATCATGTTAATTCAACAATCTTGATTAAAAGGGGTCAATCATATACAAAACTGGGGCTCTTTGAGCTTATGGTCTTAATGGAAAGTTTTACTGACTTAGGTCTTTGCCAGATAGACATTTAGGTCCTGAGCAATGGGCCAGACATACAGCCAAGCATCATCACCAGCAACAGGTATCTAGCATCAGAAACAGAAGGACAGAAACTCAGGTGAAACTTGCTTTAGTATTAAGGTAAGGCTGAGAAAGCCCCCAAATCCAGTGAAAGTTAGAAACTCAAAGATATTAAGGGAGCAATTGGGCCTTCAGTCTTCAACTTGTTAATCAAAGGCAGAGTAGAAGAAAAGGAGTCATGCCCACTGCTGGGATAGTCAGCTTTCTGTTGCTACAACATGATGCTTAATGCTTTTAATTTAAAATTTTAGGGTAAATGCCCAGTAAGGGAATAACTGGATCTGTTGGTAACTCTACAGTCACCCTTTTTAGGAGTCTCCATATTGCTTTCTACAGTGGTTGTACCATTTTACATTCCCACCAACAGTGAATGGGGGTTCCTATTTCTCCACAACCTCGCCAGCCTCTAATGTTTTCATTAGCTTTTTTTTTAATTATTGTTTTTTATTGACTTTTATACTTACATACAAAAAAAAAAAACCCACGTGATATTTCCCTTCCTTCCCCCCATTCCACTTTGGAACTCAAGTCTCCATCATATCCTCTCCCTCTCTCCATTAGTCTCTCTTTTAATTTGATGTCATCATCTTTTTCTTCTATTATGAGGGTCTTGTGAAGGTATTACTAGGCATTGCAAGGTCATGGATATCGAGGCCAGTTTCTGTCTGGACAGTTGCATTGTAAGAGGTCATACCCTTCCTTTGGCTCTTCCATTCTATCCGCCCCCTCTTCCGCAATGGTCCCTGAGCCTTGGAGGGTGTGACAGAGGTGTTTCAGTGCTGGGCACTCCTCCATCCCTTCTTCTCAGCACTATGTTGCCTTTTGGGTGATCCCAGGGGTCATCACCATCTGAAAAGAGAAGCTTCTCTAACCAGAAGTGAGAGTAGCATTAATATGTGAATATGAACATTAAGTGTAGACTCTTCTCACTACCTTAGAGATACTTGCAAAACCATGTTTATTGCTGCTCTATTCACAATAGTTAGGAAATGGAAGCAGCCTAGATGTCCCTCCACAAATGAATGGATAATAAAGATGTGGTACATTTACACAATGGAGTTCTATTCAGCAGTAAAGAAAAATGACATTATGAAATTTGCAGGGAAATGGATGGATCTGGAAAGGATTATACTAAGTGAGGTAACCCAGGCTCAGAAAGCCAAATGTCACATGTTCTCTCTCATATGTGGATCCTAGCTACAAATGTATAGATTTTTTAATGTTAGCTGTCCTTACTGGGGCAAGGTGGAATCTCATAGTTGTTTTAATTTGCATTTCCCTGATGATTAAGGATGTTGCACATATTCTTAAGTGTGTGTTTGCCTTTTGCATTTCTTCCTCTGAGAACTCCCTGTGCAGTTCTCTGCCCCATTTTGTGAGTGGGTTGTTTGATGTTTTATTGTTTAAGTTTTTCAGTTCTTTGTAGATTCTAGAAATTAGGTCTCTGTCCATCTCCTTGCACTGGGATTAGAAACACACACCACCACTAAGCCTTGCATTTTACGTAGGTACTGGGGACCCAAGAACATCTGATGCTTTTATAGCAAAAACTTTACTCAATGAGCTGTCTATTTGGCCTATCCCAGGAGATTTCAAAGGAATTTTGTACTTTGGAATGATGCTCTGATGATGGATACATTGCATTAGCAATGGAAAACCTGTAACATTTCACAACATAATGTGGGATCTCCAATGAACCTATGGAAGATGGCCACTATTAGTTTATTAATTGTAGCAAATATACACCATGAACAGATGTTAACTAGAAATTGGCATAGAAGACGTTGTACATAGGCACTTTCCATACCATCTGTTCAGATTTTCTAGAAGTCTGATGCATGATATTGGGTTCATTAACATGTCATAGATGATGGAGGAGGGGCAAAATGACATCAAAACAGAAGAAGGACTATTGAAAAGAAGAAGAGATTCAGTGGAATGGGGAGGGGAGGAAAAGAAAGGAAAATGAAGGGATTATGATCAAAATAAACTATGGATATGTGTGAAAATTGCCAGTGAAAAGTTAAAAAAAATTAAACTCATCCAAAAATGTAGTCTATTGATTTTTCAAAAAAAAATATTGAATACATGTTTGAGACTAGGATCTGGAAGGAAAAATTCTAGACAATATCCCACACACTCCTCTCTCCCTGATCTCTAAGAAATGTACTCTGCCCTCGTTATGTGCTGATCCGAAGATTCACCCAACCATGGATGCAAAATGCTTAAAAAAATTCAATCCAAACATATACAGACGTTTTCTTGTCATTGTCTCTTAAACAATGGAACAAAGCTATTTACATAGCATTGACATTGCTTGGGCATATATGTGATCTAGCAAAGGCGGTAGAGGGAATGTGTGTAGGTTCTATGCATTTGAGTATCCATGGGTATTGTAAGCCCTGGAGGATTCTGGAACTCGTCCTCCACAGATACTGATGAGGGGAAAGTGCAGTAGAGAGGACTATGATGCCTCAGTTCTGCAAAAACAGTGTCTGCCTGTTGGTGTCACATCCCCTTTGGTATGGTCAGTGAGGGCCTTAACCTAGCACCTCTTCCATTCAAAGCCTACCTCACCAGTTTTCAGACACCCACACAGCTATCTGGGCATGCACAGTGATGACATGATGTGAAGTTTCTCTAGATTATAAATTACCAGGGTCATCAGTAAGTCCTCTAAGACACTGCCAAGGAAGTAGGTGTGCCAAATTCCGGCTGTGTTGTGGGAGATACCCTCAGGAAGTCAAAACTAAGTTCAGAGGCTTGGTTTTGAATTCAATTTGGTTCGTCATGAGCCGTGTAGCTTTCAGCAAGCATTTGGACAGTTCTACTCCTCCCTCATCTGTAAAATTTTCCATTTTTAGTGTAGGAATATCACAAGTGCATAGTATTACGTGACATGCAGCATGCACGTCACATAGTAACTTTGACTTATATACTAAATAACTTAAAAAAAATTTGTTTATTTATTTATTTATTTCTTCAGCAAAAGAGACAGAGAGAGAGAGAGAGAGAGAGGCCGACACAGAGAGAGTGAGTATGGGCACACTGGGCCTCCTGTTACTACAAACAAACTCCACATTGCATGCACCACTTAGTGCATGTGGCTTTACATGGGTGCTGGGGAATCGAACCAGGGCCATCCAGGTTTGCAAGCAAGTGCCTTCAACAGTGGAGCTATCTCTCCAGCCCCTAAACAACTTTTAATTCAAGATTTTAAAGAAGAAAGTAAAGTTCAAGGGCATGAACTCACTTGCAACGCTAATGAAATGATTCTATTTGTATCTTACTTGCTAGTCTAGGATATACCATTGTTACCAGGCATCAGTGAAATTAAATGAGAATAAATCTGTCCAAAATTACGAGTGATGAGTTGGTGAGGAAGCTCATTTTGTACAGTGATTGCCTAGCATGCACCAAGCCCTGAGTTTGACCCCCAGCACCACCTAAACCTGACGTAGCAGTACACCTGCCATCCCAGCACCCAGGAGATGGAGGCAGGGGGATCCAAAGTTCAAAATCATACTCAGCTGTGGCGTAAGTTTTGGGTCAGCCTGGGCTGTGAAACTATGTCTCAATACACAAAACCAAACCAAAATTAAGAGTGGCTTTCAAAAACATGATCTGAAGAGCTGAAAGTTAACTAAGGGCCGAGGGATGGAACTCAGTAGTTAAAGGCACTGACTTGTGAAGTCTGCCATCGTGGTTTAAATTCCCCATTATCCATGGGTGCTGGTAAGATTCAGATGCCCTCCATAAACTTAGGTGTTCTGAATGCTAAGTTGTAGTTGATGGAGATTTGGTAATTAATGCCTCCTGGAGGCAGGGTAATGTTGGGGATGGACTTATGGTTTTAATAGCCAGCTTTCCCTTGCCAGTGTTTGGCACACTCTCCTGTTACTATTGTCCACCTTAGGTTGGCCAGGGGGTGATGTCCACCTCTGTTCATGCCATTGTTTCCCCCACCATTATAGAGCTTCCCTTCAAGTCTGTAAGCCAAAATAAATAAGCTGCCCTTGGTTGGGTGTTATCTTCCAGCAATGCAAACCTGACTGCAACACCATGTAATGATGCACAAAGTGGAACATGCATGTGGAGTTTGTTTTCAGTGGACATAGACCCATCATGTATGTATGTGCATACATATGCATATATTATCAATCTGTCTTCTTTCCCTCTCAAATAAATAAAATATTTAAATCTAGATAAAAGCCAACATTAAGGCAAATTAACTCTCTATATCATTCCATCTTATTTCTATAATTTCTCATCTTTTGGGGCTACCTGAACACTTAGAATTAATTAAGCCAAGTTCTGATGATGGCTAATTTTCATTGTCACCTTGACTGGATTCAGAATTACCTAATTAAAATACCGCTGTACATGTCCATGAGGGTGTCTCCAGCAAGGCTTATCTGAGATCCACCCTGAAAATTTGAATGTGGAGTGTGCCCGCATACCATCATGTTTGTCATTAAGCCTCATGTTTGATCCCCAGATGGTGGAGCCCTTGGGTGATAGAGCCTTGCTGGAGCAGGTGTGTCATGGGGAGAGCAGTCTTGAGGACTTTTTTTACCAGTACTAGTTAGCTAGCTCACTCTTGCTGTTTCTTCCCAGCTGTCTGTTCTACCAAGAGTTCCCCGCTGAATTAAATTTCACCTCAAGACTGTATGCTGAAATAACCCCTTTTCCTTTCGTAGGTTTCTCCAGCCAGGTGTTTTGTCCTAGCAACAAGAAAGTAAGGGCTCCAACTGAGGTCCTGGACTACAATAAAAAGGGCAGAAGGAGAAAGTGAGCTGAGCATCCGCACTCATGTCTCTCAGTCCTGACTCTAGATACCATGAGAGCAGCTGCCTCACTCCTGCTGCCAGCCTTCCCAGCCACCATGGACTGTGCTGTCAAACTGTGAGCAGAAACACAGCTTCCCTCTTTAAGTCACTGTTGTCAGATGTTTTGTCATAGCAGTGAGAAAGGAAACTGATGTGAGACTCTTGAAAATAATGGGAGATTTAATCCTTCCACTCAGCGCAGGAGCCCAGCTTGAGGAAGGTACTCAGTGCTACAGCTGCCAGGGGTTCCAGGACTCCACATTATTTCAATTGATTGCATCTATCCTGAGACAGACAAAAAAAAAGGTTGTTTTATGACAAGATGAAAAATAAACATTTTGGTTTTGTTTTATTTTCTTTTTGCAATATATATTGATCACCAAGTCACTAAAAAAATTATTATTGGCCTGGGCAAGATTGGGTATTTTAGAGAGTTATTCTTATCTCTCTCTCCCTCTCTCTTTCTCTGTCTCTGTCTCTTTATCTTTCCCTCTCTTTCTCGTTTTGTAAGAGAGGGTCTCACTGTAGCTCAGGCTGACCTGGAATTCACTATGTAGTCTCAGGTAGCCTAGAACTCACTGTGACCCTCCTACCTTTGCCTCCCAAGTGCTGGGATTAAGGCATGTGCCACCACGCCTGGCTATGCTTTTCTCTCTTAATTACTATCCCACACTATGAATGAATGATGAAGATTAATTTATATCAAAACCCATTCAAGTTCCTGGCAAAGTTAGCACTAGTTATCTCTAGAACAGTAGTTGTAGGAGAACAAGAGGAATTTGTGACAAATACATAAATACGTACATCGGTGGACATAACTCCCTCTCACTGTTTATGCCTCTACTATAATGTAGCATCCAAGAAACACCTCTTAAATATGCCAACCCTTCTCTACTCACTAACACCAGCCAAAGAGGTTCTATCACTCACTCTCCTTGTTCTGTCTGTTGACCTTTATCAAAACAAGCAGCTATTCATTTGTTAGGACTTTCTTGATTTACTGTCACTCTCTTACATTAATTTCTAAGCTCTCTGACAGTAAAAATTATATTGATTGACTTCCACAAAAAAAAAAAAAAATCGCCATTCAGTTCACATTACCAGATGCAGAGTAATGCTCCACTTCTGCTGATTCATTCATTGAAGACATAAATGAACTTTCAATGCTGTGTTGCCCAATGCTCTCCATGTAAGGGAACACACACACCTCTTTCTGTTTGAGACTCAAATGAATTCAACTGTTATCTTCCACTTTGTACTGACGAACCTGAATAAGTCATTTCTCCTGCCTTCAATTTACCTAACAAAGTTTGTATGTTCTTTCTGCATTACTATTAGCTAGCACATGTTGAAGATGAAATAACACAACCTCCCACACATACCAGGGAAAAAAGACAAGTTGGATGTGAATATGAACCCATTTTTTATTTTCCTCATATATTATAACATATCAAATATATGTATAATAAAATGAAGCTAAGGTTGTTTAACAATTAGTATGCATTTAGCCAGCAGATGAGGTGGCTCAGAAAACTTAATACAATAGAACAGAATCCAGCTTGATTTAAAGGTTAGAACAGGTGATAGATGAATGTGATGAGACACCATTATTGGAGAAATTGAGTTTCTTAAAATTAAAACAAAAAGGTTTGGGATATTAGTAATAGTTGGAGTCAATAGTAAGCAGATAAAAGTTTCATAATGACATATTAGCTAAGAGTTTTCTTCTCTAAATGACCAATACATCATGTAGTGAAAAATTATTTTTTATGATTAACTACTGCAGGGACATTTTATCTGAAATCATTGGCTATTATTTAATATAGAAACCACTCCAATAACTCTAAGAGGAGGCTGACAATGGCAGGGGGTATTGAAAGATTATTTTTAATATTTGGCATAATGGTCTACAATGGTTCTTATGGTGCTGATCGCTCAAAAATTGAATTTTAGAAAAAAGATGATTTTGAATCTTCCCAGAATTCCTTAATAACAATTACCATTTATGTAGTACTCCTGTAGCTGCCTCTTCTTTGACCCTTGGCTTCTGTTTTGAAACTTCCCAATTGTTTTCCAGCTCCCTGAAATATCATCATTGATTATTTTGGAAGAAATTATCCTAACTTTTATTTGAAGATAATATTATGAATGATGGAAACTTTTTCACCTTGCAGGGACCCAGTATGTGGACCTATGGACAGGGTGGAGAACGGATAGAAGTGGAGTTGAGATTGGCATGAAAATGTAGCAAAATTCAAAGGTAGAAATGAGTGTCTTCCCTGAGAGGTATGATTTAAAATAAGAGTAAGTGAATTCAACGTAGTATTATGGAGGGAACTGGGAGATGGTCTTAAAAATATTACTAAAAGGAGTTGGTTAAAGTTGCTTGCAAAGCCTGATGGTACAGGTTCAATTGCGAATCCTCACATAAAGCCAGATGCAAAAGGTGATACATAAGTCTGTAGTACTTTTGCAGGGGCAGGGGTCCCGAGTATGCTCATTCTCTCTCTCTCTCTCTGCCTTTTTCTGTCTCTCTCTGAAATAAATAAAAGTATTTTTAAAAGTACCTAATAAATAGTATTATACTGATAAAAATCTGTTAATAGCACATTATCAACTTGTCTTCATTACATAGATCACCATTTCCAGGAATATCCACAAATATTTTGTCCAAGTGTGAAAAAAAAAAAAACATGATTATTTTGAAAGGGTTAGAGACACTCAGTATTGTCATCACTTTTCTGTGTCTGTCTTCTAAATGCAGGTGCACACACTCTATGATAATCCAGCAGATGACAAGGAAAGAATGATGATAGGTGATGACTGGAACTTCAGGGAAAGATACTTGGTGGGTCCCTGGGTTTTCTATGTTTCCCATGTGAGAGAATCTGAGATGAAAAGGTGTCCACATCTTGTAAGTAGGAGTCAAGAAAACCCTGCCTGCTCTGTCCCTCCAGGGAATTGCAAAGTGGACATCCCAGCAGAGCACTCACAAGGAAGTGCCCCTGGCCCCGTGACCTGAGTAATGCTGCCCTGGTACCCACTGGCAGTAAGGTTTGTGCAGACTTCCATCTTTATTCTAACCAGCAGGCTCAGAGCAGGGGCACTGTAGATGTCAACACAGCAAAGCCCCTGCCCACACTTAGGATCATGGTGATGCTCTCCACAGGCCAGTAGTTCCAGGGCCCAGCACTTCCTGAACTGCTCTTCAGTGGCACTGGGAATTACAGGACACCAATGGAGAAACTCATAGAGCCAGGAGAACAAAACTGACCTGAATAGCATTGCAAAGTCTCGATAACTTACTGTCACTAAAAATATAGCTTGGATGAGAGGTGATGAAATGATTAGCCAACACTACTGAGGATAAATTCTTGGATTTTCTGGTGGTATTTAAAGCAGTTATCATCATAGGACACTAACAGAAGAGCTACAGCCTCACATCAAAACACCAAAGGAGAGAAGCAAGATTTGGGGGTTAAAAGTCTATTTGAACAAAATAATGGCTGAATCTTTTCAAATGTGGTAAAGTGCATAATCCTAGTGATTCATGAAGTTTAATAAATTCCACATAAGACAGACAAAAGGAAAGTCCAGGACTGGTGGTAAAGGCCTCTAACCTTGGCTTTTGAATAGGTAGAATTCATATTGTGAAAATGACAATTGCACCAAAATCAATATACAGATTAAATGCAATACTAATGAAAATCCCAGCATCATTCTTCACAGAGATAGAAAAATGATCTCAAAATTCATATGGAATAGCAGCATGCCTTAGAATATCCGAACATATCCTTAGCCAAAGAAACACCTCTGGAGGTATCATCATACCCTACCGAAAGCTGGACTAGGAAGCCATAGTACCAAAAACAGCACGGTGCTGGCATAAAAACATAAACATAGACCAGTGGAACCGAATTGAAGACCCGAACCTCAGGTAAAGTAGCTGCAACTACTAAGCATGTAGACTGGAGGAAAAGACAGCATCTTCAACAAATGTTTTTGACAAACTGGATGAGCACATGTAGAAAAATGAAACTATATCCACCCATCTCACCACACACAAAAAGAAACTCCAAATGGATTAAAGACTTCAATATAAGACCTGAAGCTCTTCACCTACTGGAAGAAAAAAAAAATAGGAGGAACTCTCCATGATACAGGAGTGGGGAAGGACTTCCTGAACAAAACCCCTGTAGCCCAGGAAATTAAACAATCTCTTAATGAATGGGATCTCTCTCATGAAGCTAAGACACTATTGCACAGATAACATACTGGAAGCAGAACCAATAGGTGCCCAGAGAATGGGAGAAAATTCTTGCCAGCTATATCATGGAGAGATGTCTAATATCTAGAATCTACAAAGAACTCAAAAAGCTATACAATAAAAAATCAAACAGCCCAGTGAAAAAATGGGGTAGAGAACTGAATAAGTAGTTCTCAGAGGAAGAAATACAAATGGCTAACACACACTTCAGAAAATGCTCTACATACCTAACCATCGGGGATCTGTAAGTTAAAACAACTGCAAGATTCCACCTTACTCAAGTAAGTTTGGCAATCATTAGAAAATCAAAGGACAACAAACGTTGGCAAGGATATGGGGAAAGTAGAGCCCTCATTCAAGGTTGGTGAGAATGCACACTTGTACGTCACTATGGAGATCATTATGGAAAGTCCTGGAAAAGATGGACATAGAACTACCAACAGACCCAGTTATTCCCTTCCTCTATATGCTCCATGTTTCACCACAGAGATATTTTCTCAGCTATATTTGTAATATAGTTCATAATAACTAAGACAAAATCTGAGGAGATAAATTACCCCTCCCATCTCAGTCAGGGCCAGGTTCAACCACAGAGAAGTGAGGAGACCAGCAAGAGTGCTGTTTCCATGGTGAGCCCGATGAGCAGCGCCATAGTGAAGGAGACAGATGCTGAGGACACTCAACACAAAGCTAAAGCAGAAATCCAGGCTCCTAAGGGCTCATCACTGAAGTAGATTTAAAACACACCCACCAAGGCTCAGTGACTTTTGGAGAAGAGAGGGTGGAAAGACTGTTAGAGTCACAGGGTGGGATGGCATGCCAAGAGGCACTATCTCCCCCCAATAACGGACTGCTGTTCTCACAACACATAACCCACAACCTTATGGGGAATACCAGCAACCCCAACGGTGAGGGCCACATGATGTGTTCATACAAAATATATTCTTAATAATAAAAAAGAGGAAGGAATGATTTGTAACATATGCTATGAGGTTAATATCACTAAACCAAAACCTGAGAAAGAAGCTAAAAAGAAAAAAATAAAGGAGATGGGAAGGATAGAGCAAAAGATTGAAGGAAGAAGGAAGGAATGAAGGGAAGAAAAAAAGGGGAAAGATAGAGTGGGAGGAAAATAAAAATAAACTATTTTTAATTGTCTTTCCTTATGAACTGAGGTGTGAAATTCTTCAAAAGAAAATATTGATTCCGTCAACATATTAAAAATAATCTTCAAATAAGATTTGTTTCGGGTTTGCAAGGCCATGTCCATGTTAGAAGATGAATCAAGGTCATATACCACAACAAAAAACTGGAGAACAGTCATACATTTAGGAGTGCGGAGTGTGACAAAATATAAGACCCATTTGTCATTGTACCTTCAGTACACAAGGGACAGGGGAAAGCTTCTTGGATCTAACAAGAATATCTCCAACCAAACATGAAAACCAAACAACAGCCCCAACTACATTAATGGTCTTCATGCCAGGTACAATCTATTAATGGAAAAGTTGACAAAATGGACTTAGTCAATGATTTTCTCTGTTAACATCCTATTTAGAGAATGTAATGATAAATTGCAATATAACTGCTCATTTGTTGGAATATCTCACATAACAATCATTGTTTACACCCAGTGTGCACCAGAGCCAGCCATTCATCTATAACTGGGCCATAGTATAATCACTCTGAAAAGATAATTGGCAGGCCTTTTTATTCTTTCATTTAAAATACAAACAATCTTACCATATAACCAACAACTGTACTTTCTAGCATTTTGCCAAGAGAAATAAAATTCTTATTTTGATGTCAAAACTGGTATAGATATGTCAATAATTTACTAGTAAGAAATTCCAGGGGAAAAAATTTCAAAATCACTCTGCTTATATATCTGAATGATTTGACCAACCCAAATCTAGAGTGTGGCAAGTCACACACACACATACTGAAATCCCTGCCTTTGTGTTTCAGTGCCCATTCCTCTCCTCAACCTCTTTAAATGGGAAAAATAACATTTTTTCTTACTTCTTATTTTATTTTTGTTTATTTATTTGACAGAGAGAGAGATACAGAAATAGGCATGTAGAGAGAGATAGAGAGAATGGGCGAGCCAGGGCCTCCAGCCACTGCAAACAAACTCCAGATGCGTGGGCCCCCTTGTGCATCTGGCTTACGTGGGCCCTGGGGAGTCGGACCTGGGTCCTTTGGCTTTGCAGGCAAGCACCTTAGTTGCCAAGCCACCTCTCCATCCCCCCATTTTTTTATTCCCATGCTGACATCATGATCTGACTGAAAAGAACCACTCAAAGCTTAAGTGGGATTCCAGGTTCCTCCCTTTTCTCAAAGCTCTTCCCCCCGAAGCATCAAGGTCCGCTTGAACTATTAGTCATGTTTACTTTATTCTTCTTTGGATTGATTCATATATTTGTTCAATAAAAGTGCAAGAAACCTAGATGGGCAGGATAGCTTATTAAAAGCATGACCGAAGCAAACTTGTTTGTAACCCTAGTAATAAGTTTGGAATAATAATACAAAAAAAAAAAAAAAAAAAAAAAGAAAAGAAAAAAAAAAAAAACCCATCCAGTGTGCTTCATGGAAGTCACATGGATCAAGTTAATGAGCAGTTAATGATCTGTAAGCTGTTTCTTTGGCCAAGGAATGCTTTGTTTGACTATACTCTACGAGACAGGGAAGAAAAAAACTTAATTAAGTCACTATGGAAAGAGCTGCGTTGACGTCAGGAACCTTGTCTTCTCTCCCTCCTCTGACCCCAGCAAGAACGTCTATGGTTATGCAGGGCTCCGTTTCAAGGTCAGAGTCAGATTATGCTAGGAATTCTTTACAGTTTTAATTGTTATGGGTAATCTTTTAGGGAAAGAGGCATGTGTTAGAATGAGTCCGGAGGATATATAAGGAGTTGTAAAGTCCAGATAAAGCCAAGGGTGTGGGTGCTGGAGAGGGGAGCAAGCTCACTAAGAGTGGTACCACTGTGTTTGGTTTTGATCCTTTATATATGACATCATCCACGAGGAAAGGCTCACAGGCCAGCACAGCTTCTGAGCACCCGCCGCTTGTCCTATACCACAGGACTTCAAAACAGAAAAGACAGGTAAGCAACTGGAGGGTATGTGCACCTTCATGCTGTGGTCTGTGGGGGAAAAAAAAGCCCAAGGAAGGAGGTCAGAGGGCCCAGAGGGAAGAGAAAACTAGTTAGTAAACAGAGTCCAATGCCCCTAAAACATTCCATGCAGCAATTACTCGACGCTGCTTTGCTGACATGGGGCAATAATGGAAGGAAGACAGAATCCTGATCGTTGCTCACACCATCATGGTGCTGTTCCACACCAGAAGGCTACGAGGGATGGGCAGAATGCTGTGGTTACTGACATCTAGCTCATCTGCCAAGCTAATGATGTTCCTGGGGGTTCAGTCCAACCAGCTCAGACTGAAGCTAAGACTTGTTATTCACCAGATACAACTTTGGCATCCAAACTTTGCTAGCATTTGACTCCAAGAACACAAGAGTAGAGATAAACAGTCACCCCTGGACTACCTGGTACTTTGGTAGAACTTCATATTGGACCAGAAGTGATAAAGGGATGTATGGGAAAATTCCTTGTATTTTGGAGACGAAGCTACAGAAACTGATAAAAACAACTTATTCTGTAACAAGAATGGTCATGCTTTTAAGCTTTATTGGATAAAAAATAAACACATATTTGAGTGCATAACTATTTCAAAATCAGAAACAGTCTTATTATATTGGATTTTAAAAGCTGAAAATTTTCAGAATGTATTTTATGGTATGTTTACAAATCCAAAAGCCTTTGACATTGATAGTTATCTCACTGGAAATTTTTCATCCGTGTTATTGTATTACGCGGCCAAGGAATTTGGCAGAGGGAAGTACTTGGATAATTAGGAGATGAAAACTAAAGAAAGAGAATAAGATAAATGGTATTTACACAGCAAATGGTGGAACTGATCTCTGACCAGCAACCTTTTTAAAGAATGCTGTCCCCATGCCAGAAACAAGTTTTACTTTCTAAAAGACAATGCCTATAGTGTCTTCAAATCTGGACCCTGTGAAGTCTTCTGATTCCACAGTTGATCTGTAGTTGGTCATGTATCAAAATAGTTTTAATTTAAGATTTCTGATAAAGGAGTGGCCTGACAATGGTGCAGAATGTCATTTAGGGTTAGGTTGGTGACATCAAACAAAACTTAGGCAAATAAGCACAACCAGTGGATTACTTGGGATAAAAATGTGTTCTTCTGACATGAAAACAGAGTTTTCTAAGGAGGCGGCAGAGGCATGATCAGGTCCTTTATGACTGGAAAGCAGCCTGCATCTTTCTTTTGTTCTGTGTTCTGGACATGAAGCTTTCGCTTCCGGCTCTAAGATGTCTACCTGTGCCCTGGGTACCGCATCTTTAAGCCCTTTGGAAAGAAAGAAGAAAATTTGCAAGATGTGCCTTCCTGCCTTCAGTATGGTTTATACTGTTGCACACACACATCATCACATGTCTCATTGGTCACGGCAGTCACATGAACACATGTGGCTGAGAGATCATTTCACCAACAGGAAGTTGGGGACTCTCTTACTAGGGAAAGTCAGAGGACAGCAGTCCTGGTAAAAAGATACATGAGTGGTATATTCTATTTTAAAATTGGTTTTAGAAGTCCCGGGAATGGTGTTTTAGAAATCTCAGCTTTCCTGTTCCTCTTTTCTCTCTTTCTGTCTCTCTCTCTATGTGTGTGTGGATGTGCATATATGTACTCCGTTCTACTACTCAAGTTTTAAAAATATTTTATTTATTTATTTATTTATTTATTTATTTGAGAGAGAAAGAGGCTCAGTGGGGATTAATGGGTGTTCCAGGGCTTTTAGCCACTGTAAACAAATTCTACCTTGTGCATCCGGCTTTACATGGGTACTGGGGAATCAAACCAGGGTTAAGCTTTACAGGCAAGTGCCTTAGCTACTGACCAATCTCTTCAGCCCCTACTCAGGGTCCTATTAATTCTCTTTTTTGACTCCAAAAATTAAGTCTAAGTCAATACCTAGCATCCTCTGGAATAAATTTGATTTGTTTGATTGTAATCTTCTGAATTATCAAAAAAATAAATTCCCAAGATAGCATTTAGTATTTGACATTTTAATTGGCCATTTTCCAAATGGGAATTCATGGCTTTCCATTTATCTAAAACATTTTGAAGGAGTCAGTGTAATTCTTAATCTCTCGAAGAGGCAGTTTATAACCAGTATCCCATTAGATTGATTTTTATTGCCTTCCAAATTGCTGACAGAAACTCTTCCTGGTTCCTGGAATAATGCATCAGTAGCATCTGATGCAAAGAGCAATGGGTTCTTCTTGATCATTAACTTTACAATTTCACAAATATATTTTTGCTTTTGTGACCATGATTTAGAGAATAAATAAATTAAATTCTATGAAACATTTCAGTTATGTATGGAATCTATTTTCTGAGGCTAATAAGCTCTACAGATTATGCCAGCAGTACAAACTGATAGTTATTATTAACTATTAATATTATTAACCATTATTATTAACCATATATATTATTAACCTTCTGAGATTTGAACTTTATACTAAGTGGCCAAAAGTCTTGTCTTTATAAATTTTCATCCTCATCTATGTTGGTCATAGTTTGATAAATTTAAGTTGCTCAAATTGCTTATGACTTGCAACAAATATCAAAATACAAACTTAATAAATTTTATATATAATAAAATATAACATGTTACATTTATATTACATGTATATATATGTATGCATATCTATTTTACATATATACTTACATAATGTTTATTCATTATATTTATAATAGATACCAATACTATAATCATTTACATATAAATATCATGTTACATATATAATGTTTTATTAAACATCTATTATATTACATATTCTCATATGTCAGTGTAAGCACTCTAAATATTTCTATTATTTTTCTTCTGAGATGTGTTATATCATAGACCACTGAATATTTATGATTGAAAATACAAATTTTTTTGTTACAATTTTTTTATGTTTTCATTCTTTCTACCTGTCTTCTCTTTTTCTATCTTCCTTTTGTCTTTCTTTCTTTTTTGACAGAGTCTCATGTAGCCCAGACTGGCCTTGAGTTATATCGCTGAAGGTAATCGCTACCTCCCTATCCTGTTGCTTCCACCTCTGCAGCGCTGGGATTACAGCACGCACTGCCCTGACTGCTGGGTCGGAGCCATCTTGAATCTGTAGCTACAAGAGTTCCTCCTTCTTCCTTCCTGTCAGTGCATGAGATTTTATGATTGGTGTGAGTACTGTTTCATTACAAAAGCAAACACGTAAAACAGAAATCATCCAAATAGTTCCTTACTAGTGTAAAGAATTTTCTAATTCATCAACAGGCTTCTACTCAAATCTTTGGTAAATTTGTACCTGCAAGTTTTACTTGTTTTGTCTGGTTTCTGTAAAGCAAAACAATTAGATCAGTTTTCCAATTTTTTCATGTCCTGAGATGAGCCATTATCCTAAATAATTCTATAAGAATCTCACATAATAATATGATGAATAATATGGAATCAGAAACATAATGTGATATTTGCACTAAGACAATAAATTGTAATATTTAGAGTATAAAAACTTAGGAAAGTATAAAATTAACAAAAATTTTTGTCCTTTTATTTATACATTGCATATTGTATCTAATAAATGTTAATTATTCTTTCTGTTAATAATATTTTTTGCATTAGTAGTTTGTATTTAGATAATGAAAAGTTTTAACTGTCAATAATTTTGTTTGATATTTTCTTGATAATCTGAGTTATTAATGCTAAATTCCTCTGTACCATTCCGCTTGTGTGCACTAGACTTGCCTGTGAGTCAGTGTCCCCTGAAGCCAACATAATGCAGCTGTCAGCAGACAGCAGTTGGCCAGAATTTCTACCCATCTCATATGGGAGAACCCTGAAGTGTCTTGCAGTGATTCCCCAGCTCCTCCTCAAAGTAATCCCTGGTCTCCTACTGTACCCATCGATGGACAGTGCCTTTCTAATATCTTTCCCAGACACCTGCCGAAGGTCTGTGCCTTCCTCACATTAGCGACATGCATGCCTAGGCCTGAGGTCTGATTCAGAGGGAATCTGAGCTAGGAAAGCACCCCTACAACCAAAAATAATGCATTCCCAGAGAAAGATTCAGACAATCTTGAGACTGAGTGACTCTGTGTGGGTCCATTTGTGAAAACTATAGGTACAGGAGGACTTCTGTATTCAATTACTTTATATGGGATTTCAGTCAAGTTATTTGGGCTTATCTAGGCCATCTACAGATAACAGGAAAGCAGAGGCTACACAGAATGCCCTCCTAAGAGCCCCTCCTTACTTACCAGCATGTATAGCAGAACATGCATGTATACGGTGCTCTAGGACATTTCAGAAAGAAGTCAACTTACAGAAGACAGCAAGCACTTGCTGCAGGAAGAATTTACAGTTTTGTGTGGCTTTATGACTGTTTTCACCAGAATTCATTCCCGAAGGTGTTATTTTAAAACGGCCACAGTAGAGGTGAAAAACATTATCCACCTCTTGCTCTGATGTGTGTGTTCTTAATGAATTCACTATGTAGTGTCAGGCTGGCCTTGAACTCACCGTGATCCTCCTATCTCTGTCTCTCAAGTGCTGGGATTAAAGGCATGTGCTACCACACCCAGCTGTATGTGTTCTTTTAACATTAGTAACTGACCATTATTTTATTTAATTATTAAAAAATAAATAAATAAATTTCTTCCTTTAAAGAAACCATACCCTTTTTCCTCCTCTCTTCTCAACAAGACCCTGAAGTACCACTTGATATGCAATTCTAAAGACTGAGCCCTAACTTAATTTCTTCGAGTTGAAATCATGTTTGTTTTAATAAGAAACAAACAGAATGGGGGGGGGATTTAAAAAAAACTGTGAATAAGTATTTCACATTTCTATCTTCTCCTATGACTTCCCATCCATCTGATCTACCACCACTGAGAAATTGTTTTTTTAATCAAGTGTAAACACAATATTACTAAATTTTGTGAAATGCCTTGCCATCAGAAAAGGTTTGAACTATGCTTCATCTGCTCATGGAGGTGAACTTCAGGAAGGTGTGGAAGTCAAAGTTAGTTGGTGCTTCTCACAAAAGCTGCCCTCAGATGTGAACGTCTGAATCTGATGCTGCACTTTTCTGGATTTTCATCTTCACTCTGCCAGTTTTGTATTAGACCTTTATGTTTGCATTATAACCTGGCAGCAAGGCTCCCTCAAGTAGGAGAGTGAATGAATATAAGCCTTCTTTTCCATTATCATCCTATTTTCCTATGTCCTTTTGGGCTCTTTGGCATGTTTTTGTTGCTTTTTGATGAGCAAGATCCCCAAGAAACTATCTTCATTTGTGAAGCCTTACTATAGATCCTATCCCAAAGCCAGGGATTTTGTTCTCCCCTTATGGAAACACTCAAAATATGCACTTATGAACAAGTGTGCTTTGCACAGACATGTCTTTTTTCAAGTGCCTGCTTCCACGAGTATAGGAAATCTGGACGAGTGGAAGCTTCAAACTCAGGTCAAATGATCGTGATGCATGGTTTGGGGACAATTGCATTCCTTTTTAGGAATCACAAAATATTATATATAATATCCCAGATGTATCTATCTTACTGATTTTGGATGCTTTCCATATGTAATGCCTTAAGATAAATAGATAGTTAAATAGATAGTAGATGATAGGAAGATAGATAGGTGGATAGGTAGACAGAAAAAGATGATAGATGATAGATAGATTCACAAAGCAATATATAATATGTAAATATAAATATATTAATGTCCTAAGACTATATATATATAATGTCATAGTAAAAAAATGACAGCAAAATTGGTAGTATAACACATAATGGCTGGCCTATCTTCTTTGATGTGTAAGGTGAATTGTACTCTGAGGAACCAAATTGTGACTCTGGCTGTTTTTGTATTTTCCCCATGACCAGAGTAACAAAAGAGCAGAGACCGTGACTGTACCCAACATGCTCATAACTCCACAACTCTTGACACTGTATCATGTGAAAACTTGCTGGCATATTTTATAGCAGCTTGTATTTTTGTTTGTTTTTAACCCATTAGGATGAACTGTTACGACTATACATTAGATGTCAGACACATGAAGAGTAGCTGTGTTTCAGGCACATATGGCACAGTACTTCCATGTCTGTTAGGAAGGAAAATATAGACAGGAAAATAATCTGTCAGTACTTGTTATGCTCAAAGGTTCCTACTCCAACGTGGAAACACTAGGCTGATGATCTTTTAGGGACAGCACCATAAAAATCACCAGATGCCAGGAGTTTCAGACATGGCTGTGTGTAGGCTTGGCAGAAAACAGACTAACACAGGAAGCAGCAGCCTGGATGAGTAATATTCTGAAGAGAACCTGTTACCATAAAGGAAATGCCAATACCTCTCTCCTTATTTTACTTTACCTTTTGAATTCTGCCTGATAGGTCTCAACTCAATTACCGGTTGTGATGAAAGAACAGAGAAAATGAAAAGAAATGATACAAAGGAGCAGTTCTGAATATCAGGCTTTATTTTAAAAGAAAAAAATAACCAATGTAAGTCATTTAGTAGTTAATATGTTGGTTCTACAATACTGTATTGGGAATTCTGAGTAAAATATTTCTGACAAAAATTAAAACGGGTCTGTATCTTAAAAGGGACGTATACATGAACAAAGGAAGGTGTTCTATGCCTTGGGGAGGATGTCAAGGGGACATCATTGTTGTTTATTTTTTCCTGACCTTGTCACTTCCTAGCAGGCCAGCCTCTGTCAGCTCATGTGGGGACAACTTACAGTCATAGGGGTAAATATTCGGAAACAAACACGTTGTAGAAAAGGTTACTTAGTGGCTTTCCATGAATTCCAAAATCACTTTCCAGCTATGTTGAACAACAACAAAAAAAATCTGATAATTTATGTTACCCAGATGTTAAGCAGTCCAACAGCTTTCACTACTCATAAATTTAACAGCATTAAGCACCTGCTGGCTCTAAGCAGCAACTCCTGCCAAAAAGAAAGGAAAGAACCTTGTGATATACTAATGGGCTTCTTCCCTTACCGCCAAGCACCAAACAGAGTTCAGGTCTCAAGCGTACAGCCTCCTCAGAGAGACCTTGAGTCTGCACACTCAGAGCTACTCAGACCTTCTCTGCCAGCTCTACATTGGATGCACAGAACAGGCGTGGGATGGTGGGGCGTAGGGAGGTCTTAAGCTCAAAGGAACCCTAGCTGTTAGCTGACTTAGTAAACAGAAGAAGCGAGTTTAGAATAACAATATCTAACACCTTGAAAACGGAGTAAAACTGGAAAGGTTAATTGCAATCATTGCTGAGGGTCAGAGCCTGCCATGCATTTAAATACAGACATCACATCACCTCTGAGATTTGCATAATTTTCACTCACATCACTACTAGATGGCTGCAAGCCATTCTCTCTGTCTCTGGAGGGAGGCTAGCCCAACACACTTCTGGATTCTCTTTGCTGCTCCTTGAACATTTTTGTGGAAGCGTGACATGTTAGGCACAGGGCTGGAAGAAGATATCACTGGATGGCCACCACATAACCACTCCGTGTCAGAACACCCTGATCTGCTGGATTCACTTCCCCAGGCAGTGGCCCTATTCCCTAAGTAGGCATCACCTGACTGTATAGCGTCTGGGACTGAGTGATAGTAAGGGAAATAGCTTCCTCCTCTCTCCATTCTCGAAATACCTTCATTCATTTCACTCTGTGTGAGCCCTTGTGTTAAGAGAGTGAAGATCTTCTTATACCCACACTGAACATTGTGTTATTCTTTGTGACAGCTGCAGCCTCACTTCTTCACTTTACATGGAATACTCCTTTTGGCTTTTCCACTCATAATTCCCAGGCTAGTTCTTTGGCTTGATGTGCTTGACCTAATATTATTCTTTCCATAGTAGATAGATATGCTAGATTCGATCTCTTAACGTTTGTATTCGGCTTATAACTTGGAACGTTTTATTGCCATAGAGACTCTAGAAACCAAACTGCAGTGTCTTCCATGGCTATCTAGAGTCTATTCACTGTCTATTGTGCTATGTGCAAAGCCCCTGTTGGTTATGCTTTCCAACCAAGGCTGATGATCTCTGCTTTCCTGGCTCTACAGATATAATTGGAAAATCACAAAATTAACTCTTCTTTAAAAAATCAATATACATTAATTGAACATTGTAGTAGGATTCAGTGTGTCCTTCTATATGTACCTTGCAAATCTCAGTTCTCCTTAACCATAACTACATACTCTCTAATGTCTAGTAATCATAATTCTGCTTTCACATTAACTTTAGCTTCCACATATAAAAGAAAATGCTCTTTTGTGTCATTTAATATGATAGCCTCAAGTTGCATTCATTCCATTGCAGGTAACAGCTATTTTTTTAGAGGAAAAAAAAATGGTCTTGCTTGGTGGCTAGCTTGTAGGCTCTGGGACCAGACTCAGGGAGGTCACCAGCCAGGGAACCAGGAATCACTAGGTGGCTTGACAGCCTCTAAGCACACAAGTTCTGGTCCCCAAGGCAGGAAGGTCACCAGAGAATCAGAAGCACCAGGCAGCCAGACCCCAGCCCCACAGTGAGCTTGCAGTTGGTGCTCTTCTACCCCTAATCTTGAAGCAAGAAGGACCAGGCCCATGTAGTCTCTCTTTCTCTCTCTCTGTGTATTACTGGAGCAGTCCTGGCCCCAGCCTACCCTGTATTCTCCAATGGAGCTAGTGTTGCTACATTATTGGCAAGACAGAGGGATCATCTCCAAATTAGCAAATCGCAACACAAAACAAACAACACAAAAAACCAAGGCAAGATATCCCCACCAAGAATGACTTGAGTCCCTTCCTTGAAACCTCTAATGAAAATTACTTCATCTTCCCACAAAGAATTTCAAAACATCATCACGATAAACACATTCAGCAAACTTAATGAGGACATGGACAAAATCCTGAATGGAGTGCAGGAGAATCAACTGGAGAGATGAATGAATGCCAAGAGAACAATGAGGTAATTTAAACAGGAAATGAAAGTAGAACTCAACCAAATGAGAGATGCTCAAAAACCAATGGAAATAAAAAAATGAAATAACTCAATTAAAATGTTCCCAGAAAAGCCATACTAATTACCAATTGAATACATCATGTGGAAGACAGAATATAAGGAATTGACAATAGGGCATAAGAAATACATAGCCAAAATCAACAGCTAATTATTTTAAAAAGTGCATGAGGCAAAGATTAGAGAAATGTGGGGCACCTTAGAAAGACCAAACATTCAAATCACAGGCAAATAATGTAAAGAACTTCAGGCCAAGGGCATAGAAAATATTTTCAATAAAAGTTATATAATAAACTTTCCAACTCTTTCCACAGACAGACCCATTCATATATAAGAATAAAGAATATCAAACAGCCAGGACCAGAGAAGAAATTCCCATAATACATTATAACTAAAACACTAAACAAAGAGGAAAAAAAGAAGAATACCAAAAGCTGCAAGAGACAAATAGCTTGTCATTTGTTAAAAGAACCTTCTTTGTAGAGATGACAGCAAATGCTAGAGACCCAAGAATCATCAGAAAATGACAATAAGAAAAGAACAACGCTGGGCATGGTGGCACACGCCTTTAATCCCAACACTAGGGAGGCAGAAGTAGGAGGATTGCCATGAGTTCAAGGCCACCCTGGGACTAGAGTGAACTCCAGGTCAGCCTGAGCTAGAGTGAAACCCTACCTTGAAAAACCAAGAAAAAAACAGAAAAGAAAAGAGCTGGGCGTGGTGGCGCATGCCTTTAATCCCAGCACTCGGGAGGTAGAGAGGTAGGAGGATCGCCGTGAGTTCAAGGCCACCCTGAGACGACATAGTTAGTTCCAGGTCAGCCTGGGCCAGAGTGAGACCCTACCTCGAAAAACCAAAAAAAAAAAAAAAAAGAAAAGAAAAAAAAAGAAAAGAAAAGAAAAGAAAGACAAGGGCTTAATACGAGACAAGTCGCTGCTATCACACCCTCCAGGGCGCAGGAACATGGCATAGGTAGTCCCATGCTCTCACTGCTAGCCAGAGAACCACCCTTGGGAGAGGGGTGTAGCTACTGAGGAGACTCAAAACTCATCAAAGTAGAAAATAAGAGTTTGTCGAGAGCTTGAAACTAAAGGAGATTTCTACCACACAATCCAAGGCTCAGGGAACATTGCAGAACAGGGGTCAAAATAATGTGAGAGTTCAGGGTGTGTAGCTGTACTTTGTGGCATTGGCATCCTGACAAGAACTAACTGGTGCATTCACGAGGCACAGTCATTACCATCACCCCTATAAGACCAACATAGCTCTGAGCCCATAAACATTCTGACATGGAGGAGGGCAAAATGAATGAGAAAACAAAACAGAAGAAGGACTACCTTGGGAGAGGAGAGTCCTCAGGGTTAAGGGGCAGGGCATAGGTGACAAATAAGGGATAAAAGGACTGGGAACATGATAAAATGAAAATATATCCATATATTGAAGTTCTCAATAAAAAGGAGGGCTGGAGAGATGGACTAGTGGTGAAGCCTAAGGAGCTAGATTCAACTCCTATAACTCAGCGTAAGCCAGATGCACATGGTGGTCCATGTGTCTGAAGTTCATTTGCAGTAGTTAGAGGCCCTGGGGCACCCATTCTGTCTCTCTCACTCGCTCTCTATCTCTCTATCTCTAATCAATCAATCAATACATAAGTAAATAAATAAATGAAAATTTTATCAAAAGAAAGAAAAGCATGTTTTAAACAGGCAAGAAACAAACAAACAAAAAAAGCAACAACAGTGCAATGAGGTGATAGAAAGAAAAAGATGCAATTCATTGAGTGGTGGAAGAGATGGACGGATTCTGCCCCGAGAGATTGACAGTCGATGCATTGGTTCCAGCAGATACTACCTTGAGTGCTTACTGTGTACCGGGAGCCATACTACAGGCATCGCAAGAGCTGTGCTCAGCAGCACTGTTCTCGGCAGCCCTGTAAAGATACGGACTGAGCTGACTTTTCCTGGAAGACACAGTTGAATGAGCATGTGGGCCAGTCTGCCGTTTCTTGAAGGACACTCGTCCATGACCACTTGGTACTGCCTCTGTGCATGAGAAGCTAGGAGAACAGCAATATCCACTCAACTACTTTATTTTACCTACCCAGTTTCTTCACAGATGCAGTTTTAATGTCTTGCAAGTGCTTAAAGGAGCAGCATGAATTCGAAGCGTTGATCTCTGGTGTAATGAGATGTGAGGAGGCTGTACTGGAAAGGTTGTTATTTAATGTGCTTTTCAGAAGAAGATTCTCTATAAATTATCATCATTAATCATTCATGGAGAAATGAGCACTGAGTGGGTGAAATTTTCTGAGGAAATATTATCTTAGGTTATTAAAATGTAAGTAGATTTGTATGCACAGGAATTATAGTCACAAGGGAGAAAATATAAGCTTAGGCAGCCAATGAAACCCAAGTTACAGGAGTATAACTGAAAAATCTTGGAATCAATTTGACTGTTTAATTTGAAATGGATGATGTCAAGCTATGAATTTTAAATATTTCCAGAAAAAGAGGTTTTACAAAATGATAGGAGACCATGAATACACTTAATGAATAATAATAATAACAAATAACGATAAGTATGTGTATATTTTAACCTAGTTACTATTACCTACTGAAATCATTCTATTTCCATGAAATCCCAAGAGAGTCTACTATAGAGAAATAATCAAAAGGAGGGCTGGAGAGACGGCTTAGTGGTTAAGGCGCTTGCCTGCAAAGCCAAATGACCCAGGTTCCGTTTCCCAGGAGATGCACAAGGTGGCGCATGCATCTGGAGTTCATGTGCAGTGGCTGGAAGCCCTGGCGCACCCATTCTCTCTCTCTCTCAAATAAAATAAATTTAAAAAGAAATAATCAAAAGGAAACAGAAAGATTTCTTAGACATTAGAAATATGTGTGCAATAAATAAGCCAGTAAAAGTTCAGAAAACATGCAGAACTAAAATCATTACAAAATATATTGTTAAATGAGAACTACATATAGATTAGCAATCAGAACTTTAACATTCTTATCATAAAAATCGAAGAGAGTAGTATGGCAAAGCAATGGTGGCAATAATCAAAGAAACAATTAAAGAAAATTCTCCCAATGTGATGATAACTGTGTACCACCTTAAGAATAAACAAGATCACCAGGTCCTTAGCATGACTTCTACCAGAATATATTCCTGTGAAAATTTTAAATCAAGAGGTTGTAATCAATTCTCAGAAATTCTGAAAGTAAATATAGCTTACCTATAAAAACAAAACGTTTCAAATTATCTTTGGATTTTTCAATCCACTGACAGAAGCCACCCGCAAGCAATGTCTGCACATTTCTGGGAATGTTAAAATTTGCTTATAATCTTGAGATCAGTCACACTAATAATCAAATATGACATAAGAGATATTTTAACATAAAAACTCAGAATTTTATCTACTGCTATTGGTTAGAATTGAAAAAGGCTCTCTAGTACCAATGATAAGTTTTTTATTTTATTTTACATTTTTAAAGATTTATCTTTATTTATTAATATATTAGAGAGCGAGAGGAAGAGAGAGATAGATAGTCAGTGAGAATGGGTGTCCCAGGGCCTCCAGCAACTGCAAACAAACTCCAGACACATGTACCATCACATGCATCTGGCTTACGTGGGACCTGGAAAATCAAACCTGGGTCCTTAGGCTTGGCAGGCAAGTGCCTTAACTGCTAAGCCATCTCTCCAGCCCTTCTTTTACTTTTAATGAATGCATTGTTTCCCTAATAAACTGACAACCATCACAAGATATACACATATATCAAGATATTATATTACATTCCATGCATTTGTTAAATTATGTGTAAATTAAAAGTAAAGTTTAAAATGATAGGTTATGAGAAGACAAGAGAAATCAATGGAAGCAGATGTCTGCACAAAGTCCATGTATAGAATTTGAGGGATGATACTTGTGAAGATAAAAAGGAAGTGAGTGAGAAAAATATAAGAAGAAGTTGAAGATGTGTTGCTGTCCAGATGCAGTGAGAGATCAGCAGGCATGGAACAGTGTCAGAGCAGGCAGAGTCTCAGACACCATGTAGCTTGGGGAAGTTTATAGGTGGTCCGTTTGATGCTCAGCACAAAGTCAGCTGAGGGAGATGTCCACATGGAATGGCGAGAGCCATGGACCATCCTGTGGTCAACTCTGTTACAGTCTACACTGTGCAGGAGAGAGGGACATCTTGAAGGTACTGCAGATATTACACACACCACAGCCAGAGGCTTTCAGCTAACTGCCTCCTGCAGCAGATTTTCTCCTAGGGATGTCTGAGGATAATACATTAAGCCTACCCCACCATCACAACTTAATCCTGGAATCCCAGGCCACCAATCCTAGGTTTCTTACTCACATCAATGGGTTATCATTCAAGATAGGGTACTTACATAGTCCATCCAAGCTGAATGAGGGTCCAATGTATTGTTTTAACCTAATGCTGGGCTCTCTAAGCATTCTCTATCAGATATTCAATAGAATAATGTCCTATACTTGAAAAAAATTAGCAGCACTTTATACATAAAATAAATCCCACACATAGGTGTTGGGAAGATGGCGCACAAAGTAAGAGTACTTGTTTCTTTGGGATAAGGACTTGAGTGGGATAAGACTGCCTGAGTTTGATTCCCCAGCACCCACGTAAAAGGCCGGGCATCACCACACACAGTTGTAAGCACAGTCCTGTGGGGAGAAGAGTCCAGAGAATCACTAGAGCTCACTAAGAGAAAACCTGCTCTGGATTGAGGAAGAGCCCCCGTCTCATGGAAGTACTCTGATGAGCAATAGAAGAGTAATCACAACAATCTCCTCTGACCTCTGTATGCACACGTATCTGCACACACAAACATACACACATTCTTATACAACACACGCACACTTCACCATGCCACACAAACTAGACATAACCCACATGCTAAAAAACTCAACATATAAACGTTTCTCTTTCTCCATATGTTTATAGGTTATATATAATCCACATGCATGTGATTTACACAATTCATCTATATATAAAGAAATATACATTTCATATAATTTATCTATAAATTCATAAATAGATGCTATGTAGACATATATTACAGAGAAGAAAAAATAAACATGGAGAAAGCTGAGGTTACAAAATAATAATCATAGAAAATAGAAAAATATAAACTGTAGAATTATATAAATAAAATTTCCATATGTATATGTGCCATCTAAAAACATACGCACAGTGTAGCAGACAGCTTCAGGTTTGCTGGGATGAACTTCCAGACCAGGCACAGTTATGGAGGAAGGGATATTATTTATTGAAGCTTACAGATCCAGGGGAAGTTCCATAAAGGCAGAAGTAGCGGCCTGCTTTCACAAGGCCAGGCAGAGAGAGCAAAAGCCAACCAGCCACCACAGCACACAGAGCAAAACTACAGCCAAAAGGTCACACAGCACACTTCAGGAACTCCTGCTAGGCACATTTGCATATCTTTACAATGGACTCTCAAACCATCACCACACCTTAAGACCTGGCCCCCAGTGACCTTGCCTCTAGCAAGGTGATTGCAGATGCAAACTATAAAATAATAAAACACTGAATATATTGGGGGACATATATTCAAACTACCACACACAGGAAACTCCTAACACTACTTTCCTAAGGAGAAGGCAGAGACAAAAGTAGGAGATTTTCATTCTGTTTTTAGATGAACACCAGGCCAGTGTGTGTCTGTATATATATATATATGGTGTACTATTTTGCCAAGTCTTAGATAAGTGGATGTACAAAATTTCTGGCTGTTGGCATTCTGTTCAGAACTATGAATAGAGCAAAGTTTGCCTTATCTATTTGTGATCTCAGTATCCTTCCATTATCAAATGCTAGAATGCACAAATACCTCCCTTTCATGTCCCACATTGACTTGTTGCTGGATTAAGTTCTCTCTCTCTCTCTCTCTCTCCACATTCCCCACAATCCATGTGTATTATTTCATACCATGAACCTCCCTCTGTGTGGTGGTTTGAATGCAAAATGTCGCACATAGACTCCTGTTTGAGACTCCTGTTCTTGCATACTGAATCCCCAGTCAGAGTTTGAGAAGTTTGTGGAGCCTTTAGGTGGTGAAGCCTTGCTGGAGGAGGCAAGGCCATAGGGGCAGGCCTTGGTGTTTTATACTCTGTCCAGTTTGGAGCTCTCGAAAACGCTGAGCTCAATATGTAATTCCCCGCTTTCTGCTTCCACCATGCTTTCCCTGCCATTGTAAAATTTCTATAAGCCAGAGACAAATCTGTCTGTCCATATTTTGCTCAAGTTTTTTTTGTTTGTTTGTTTAGTTTTTCCCCAGCAATGAGAGTAGATGCTACTCTCTGCATGTTGCTTTTCTTCTCAGCAGTTATGCACAATGTGAGCAATGTTAGCTGCATAGAAAGAATTAAAGGAATAGCATGTCCACCGCTCTCATTATCCATCAATGACTATGAACTTTATTTGCTGGAGGAGACATTAATATCTGATGATTAATATGTCAAATTCTATTTCCAGAACAATTTTGTATATATCAGAAGGGATTTGGTTTGTGTAGATTATGAAACATGGGCCAGGAGTCCAAATTTTAGCTGGTACTCAAGAAAGTATGCTCACTTCACAGCACTACAACTTGACATCCAAGTTCATTGTATCAGAATCAGGTGAGAAGGATACCCATGAGAACCCCAAAGCATGGAGGACTTGGACAAAGGGAAAATGGCATCGTCTTTTCATGTTTCAGAAATACTAGGAAACATCACTTTAAGGGTGACTGTATTATAATTTATCACTTATTTACTCTGCTAGTTTCTTAAGTGTTTTAGTTATATATTATTTATTTGTAAGCAGAGAGGGAAAGAAAAGTCTGGGTGAACCAGGGCCTTAAGCTATTGCCAATGAACTCCACATACATGTGCTACTTTGTGCATCTGGCTTTATATGGGTACTGGGTAATCAAACTCAGGTTGTTAGGCTTTGCATGCAAGCACCTTAAATGCTGAGCCATCTCTCCATGCCATTAAGTGTTTTTCGATTCTTCATTATATCACCGAAACCTTTTCTAGTACTTAAAATGTGTTTCAAATCACTAAACTCATTTAAAAGCTCAACAATGAGTATTCTTGGAGTTACAGGCACCAGTGTCAGGAGGTGATCAGAGTTATGACAAGAGTCAGCTACAGGAAGGCTGATTCCTTAATATTCCCTCAAATTTTTATTTCCAGACTCTTGATGTTTCACTATGCCTGTAGACTTAAATAATCATCCTTAGGAAAGTCGTGCTCTCCCCGCGTTCCTCTGACGGTAAGGAAAGAACCTGGACAATCACCAGGAGTGCAGCCAGCACTGTCACATGACCTATCTCATTTAATTGTTCTTTTGGTAAAGCATTTCTTCGGTGTTCACTTTCCCACTTTGTTCCCCCAACAATTAATTTGCTCTCCCAAACCATTGACATGAGTATCATAAAATAGAATTTATAAAAGTTCATCCTCAGATGGGGAAATAGATACAGCATGCCTTCAAAGAACCTGAGATTTCCCTTGCTGAATTTTTAATTAATAACAAATCTACAGCAGCAGCTTAAGGGCCTTTAGTGCCTTTGCTGTGCTCCAGTTTGCCTTAGATCAGAGCAGAGACATATGGCTAAGGCCCGGCTGAACCTGTTAGTGGTTTTTGCAAGCATGTCAACAATTCCAGATCTCACCCCCCGCTTCTCTCTGCTTCTCTCTTATTCTCTCTCTCTCTCTCTCTCTCTCTGTGTGTGTGTGTGTGTGTGTGTGTGTGTGTGTGTCTCTCATTCTGTAATATGAACTATTTGATCACTGCCTACATACAGCTATACCTAGAAAGCCTTCAAATATTTCTATTAAAGCAAAAATTATCCAGTGCAGGGACAGGTTACTGACGAGATGACCCACATTCTCCTGCATCAGAAGCACCTTTCCAGGTGTCAGCTTTTGGGGAGAGAACCTCCAGTGTGGTACAGCTGTGAGAGCAAGAAAACTGTTAGAACTGAGATGAGAAACAGCCACCCCACATCCAGTTCCCTCGGGCTCCCCAGTTCACAGCCACAGTGATATTAGTCCCCCCCTCACCCCCCAATGATGCAGGAATCCCTCACAGCATTGGAGGCAACAGACAGCCACATGTCTACGGAGTGAAGAGACTCCTCGTGTCCTTTCTGCATTCCTGGGAAATGCTGGATCTTTTGGATTTGGGAAAAGAAATGTAATACAAACACTACAGGCAAGTTTGAATGTGGCCCAGGGCTTCACAGCTCTGATCAGGCCTCTGAAGATGCTAAGGTCTGAGCCACTTCTCATTGTTGGAAGTTTTGATTTCCACTTAGGGAAAGAGATACACATAATTATGTACACACATCCACACACTTGCATGCAGCTGAATGACAAACATGTTCTGTAAATGTGTTACTAGGTAAAAAATTGAGTTGTGTGACCACAGAGTGCACATACAAAAACAAAGATGCTCCCCATATCGCTAGGTGGCATAATCTTGTGGGGCCATTTCTGTGGCCTGTCATTAACAGACATACCACTATGAAAGACACCTGTGTCCATATGCAGAAGCAACATATATTTTCCACACAATATTTCAGAGAAGAATAAAATAAAATGCTTGGAAAGATTTGAGGAAAGAAAAAGAAACTTACAAAAGGCAACACTACTTCCTGAGTTTTCTATACTAAGCTAAAAGCTTCCTCATTCACAAACAAGGAATGGTGAGCCAACAGCTCTAAGATTTCTTATCTTCCTTGTAAAGCAACACTCCAAGTTCACCCCTCCCCCATATTATACAAGGCTTGCAGTAAATAAACCAATGTTTTTCTTCATTTCTGTTCCTAAAACACATTGAATAGTAGAATTCTTTTGCTAGTGGTGTGTTTTATTGACCCATTTTTGCATACTTTTCAATACACAAAGCTCATTTTCACCTGAAAAGCCAAGGAAATACATACAAGAGCTAACTTAAAGCCAATTAGTAAGTCAATTAAAGGAGGAAAAAAAGACAATGAATGAATATTGGCTTTTCAAACTGTGAACTGTCATAACCTCCTCCTGGTTGCAATATAGGTAAGGAAGTCCCTGAATTTTTGCCAGTATAGGGATGAGTATGTGCCTGTGTGTGTGTGTGTGTGTGTGTGTGTGTGTGTGTGTGTGTAGAATTTTATTTAATGTTTCAGTTTCTCAAAAGATATGACTTCCTGTGCAGTTGATGCTGAGTTTTTTAAGCCAAAGCCAGCTGAAAGTTCAGATATGCATTTATCATAACACTTGAAACCCAATCTCTGCTCTTTTTCCTTTTTCTTTGTAAAAAGTCATTACCAAACATATTGACTTTGAACCCTGGGGACTGAGAACCAGCAAAATTTGGAACAAGGATAATAGATAACAGGTTTTTGTGAGCTCGCCTTCCTCTTAGTAATAAAGAAAATGAAGAGAATGAGATTAAAGAAGAGAAATAAAAAAGTGAGCAAAAGCCCAAGACCGATGAACTCATCACTCCACAAATTAGTCTGGTGCACCGTCTTAAATGGAAAATGTTTTAGTATTTCCAGAGACAACTAACTGCATCTCCCTTTGTATAGAAAGTGTTCATCATTCCTGACAAAGGGCAGTTACTCTGTGTGATGCTCTGTGCTAGACAAATAGAAACCTAATTCACGATGGGAGTTGTTAAATGATAGGTAATGATTTTTGTCTGAGAAATGTGTGCTAATATTGCTTAACTGATTACCAACGAGAATGTGTTTGGTCTGGCCGCGTCCCTCATTCTGACGTGTCTTACGATTGTTTTAGTATTGGCACGGTCAGACAGCTCTAACCCAGACCTCCCATCTCCATTGATTACATTCAGCCTATTAAGATGTACGATTCATCGGTCATTTTCACTAGGTGTTTGCTTTCTGTCATGTCACAGCATGGGCCTGTACTCCTCTTGAAAGAAACAGGAAGATCCAAGCGTGGCACATATCGCAGCTCTGTAACTCATCCCGGGATGGGACTTGAAAGACAGACACGAGCAATGAGCGGAGGTTAGGGAGTGAGAATCGTCACTTTCCTCTCTCCTCCAGTAACATTTCTAGGTTTCAGAATGTGGAGTAGTTTGGCTACTAACAATGACCAGTGTCCTCAAGGTCACCATGAGTCTATGTGTTTTTTCATTTTTGCTGTGCATGTAGGCAGGGAGAAATGTTTATGCAGCAGCACTTGACATGCAATCTGAAAGGGTCGTCATCAAGTATTTCACTCCTCAGAGACACAGAGTCAATCACTCCAAGCTTATGGCAGAACAGAAGCCTTTTTAAAGGCTCACTAAAACCCTAGACAAGATTCCCCATCACTCCTAAGTACGGCAGCTGCATGTCGATCAGGTGACACCAGTCCATCTAAATGAACTGCATGGCCTGGCATAGGAAAAAGATTTAAAATAGGTGAAAACAGTTCATCTACTTTGATTCGAGTATTGCCATTCTCTAGGTCTTTTACTACCCATCAAATATGAATGAAGTGTGTCTGCCATGATGCCAGATGTGGCATCTGTTATGTGCTGGTGTGTGCACATCTAAATATGTTTTTGTTCTTTTATCACGTGGTTCTATGACAATAGCTGAGGACTTTTCATCAGGTGCTGTTTGTTTCTGGCATTCTAATATATCACACAGAACAACAGCTTATTGGCACAACAGAGGAGACAGTGAATGGAATTCAGTATTTCCTGTTTTACTGTGTTATACTTGGGTATAACCCTTAGTTGTCTTGATTCCCAATTCTATTTTATTCAGTTACTTGCAATGACAAAGTGACGTATCAGTGGAAGGTATATCAAGTCCTTCCTGGATTATTTCAAGAGGAAGAAAAAAAGAAGGAGTGGGAAAAGTGGAAGGAAGGGGGAATGTTAACTGATAGAAAGTCAACCTCTAACCCTTTTAAATTAGTATTGCATTTTTTAGGTTAGCATACAAAGTAATGAGTTTCTTCCTGGCACCTTCATACATATGCACCATTAAACTATGTTCTCTTCTGCTGTCCTCCCCCACTGTCTTTCCTCATGTCCTATCCTGTACCCACCAGCAACTACCACATGACCTAGCACTTGACCATTCTTGAGTATGTGACCTAAAGGACTCCGAGTCAACATCACACAGACAATTGCACACCAGTGTGTATTGCTTCACTATTAGCAATAGCCAGGAAATGGAACAGTTTTGATGCCCATTACTAGATAAAAGGAATAAAAAAGGAGTACTTATACAAGAGGACATTCATTGCAGCCCTAAAGAAAAGGGAAATCACAATATTTGCATGAAAATGGATGTGACCTGAAACCACATTAAGCAAAACAAGCCTACTCAGAAATACAGACACAAAATGTTTCCTCACATGCAGAGCATATATTTACAATTACATGGGCATGTATTTATGTAAGTGTAGTTTGAAGTCACGAAATCAGAAAGGGGATCATGGGAGGAGAGGAAGGGACCTTAAGAGAGATAAAAAAAATAGACAAGAGGGCTGGAGAGATGGCTTAGGGTTTAAGGCACTGCCTCCTAAGCCTAAGAACACTGGTTCCAATCTCCAGCGGTTCCAATCTCCAGGTCCCACGTTTAGCCAGATGCAAAGTGATGCTAGGGTGCAATGCCGCACTTGACCACAAGGGGGCGCACACATCTGGATTTCGTTCACAGCAGCTGAGACACTGCTGGAGCGCCCATCTCTGTCTTCCTCTCTCTCTCTCTCTCTCTCTCTCTCTCTCTCTCTCTCGCTCTGTGTGTGTCTCTCTCCAAAAAAATAATAAAAAATAAAAGTAAAAAAAATAGAGAAGATAATAAGATAATGGAGCACACAGGTCATAGAAAGCAGGAGGGAATAACTGTGGACAGAACTGGAGTCTCGTGTTCTAAAGATCACATATGAACTGGTTTTACTCTTTTATTTCATTTATTTGTTCACTGCAGTGCTACAGATCAAACCTATCAATCACATTGTCCCTAAGCTGCATTGGCAGCTCTTGAGCTTGTGAATCAGGATCTCACTATGCAGCCAGTTTTGTCTCAGCCCGTGATCCTCCTGCCTCTGCTTCCCGAGTGCCAGGATTACAGGTGAGCACCCCGACACGAAGCTGCTCTTCTTAAACTGGTAAAGTTCACCTTACCTTCAGACACGTGCACAAACCAGAAAATACAAAATTCACTATGTTCTCATATGACTCTTTAGTTTCATTGAAATGTGAATGTGCCTTTAATTCTGATTTAGTTAAATTACTATTATTTTAAATCTAACATATATCTTTAGTTGGTTAGTTCTGTTTGTTTAGGAGGGCTTGGCTTGGGTACCTCCAAATTATTTTTGAAATTCCTTATGACTCTTTTTGCATATGCAATTTTTGTATGGAACTAAATGGAAGCTGTTTGCAGTATTGTTGTATAATATAACTTTTATTTTCCCATTAAGGAACATGGGAGTTCCTTGCTCTTTTTACAGCCTGAAGTGAAAGAATATGGTGTGACTGTACTCATGGTGAATGGAGATGTCTTGAGAGTACAGAGCTCTAAGTAATATGTTAAATTAAGGTTCTCAGATGTGTGTTAATTAAGGTATTTAATTTGAATGTGCTCTTCTTTAATTCCAATTGATTATTAAGAATAGATTTCTTTAAGATATTAAAAAGGTGAATAGCAAAAGATATGGTCTAGTTGACCTCAAAAGTTTATCATGGAGCTTGCAATTGTCAAACAAAAGTGGTGTGTGTGTGTGTGTGTGTGTGTGTGTGTGTGTGTGCGTGCACACAAGCATACATGTGTGCCTATGCACGTCTTTCTAGCAAGTTCTCCCTCTGATCTCAGGCTGCAGGTCAGATGCTCACCTCATGCACACAGGAATAAATTGACAATCCTCACTGGCTAGTGAATAGACGTTATTGGCATCTCCAGCTTTTTATTATTTCTGTTTAGATTTAATAGAATCATCTGTAATATTGCTGTGACATGTATCAGAAAACTTGGAAATGTCCTAATCAACTGACATTGATCAAGAACCTATTTGGAGTGGAGTCTATTAGACATACTTGGTGTTAGAGAATATTTAGTTGTAAGCATTCCACCCACAAGTAGCTTAAAATCGATTTTAAAAATCACATAGAGGTAATAGCATGCACACACACACGCACAATGAATGAATGCATAACGCACACACGTACACACCCACACACCCACACTGAATGAATACATAATGACAGAAAGTGAATGATAAATGACAAGCAACTTACCTGTGTTCAAAGAAGTTCGATGTGCAAAGTCTGGGATTGTCGTGGTCAAAGGCAGCCTTTGGGTTTGTTTACTGGATGTTTGGTTGGTTGGATGGTTTGTTAGTTGGTTTTGAAACGATGTAGACCTGGCTGGTCTGGAACTTACTGTGTAGCCCAAACTGGCCTCAAATCCATAGTGATCCTCCTGCCTCAACCTCCTGAGTGCTGGCATAATAGATGTGAGCCACCATGCCTGACCAAAGTCAGCCTGGGCAATGGTCTTTTCAACTTGCATCCTGGGTTTTAAAAGTTGTGTAAAGATCATAAGAGGAGGAGTCACTTGCTGACCTCCTACACTGTGTTTGGAATGCTCTTAAGGGTGGCTCACAGATTGTCAACCATCACCCTGTGTGACTGCGTTCTACGTACACCCATTCTGCAGATGAGTGAACTGAAGCACGTAGTGTGGCGTCGTGTTCCAGAGCCCTCTGCCTTGATTACCCCACACACGAATGTCCTGAATTAAGGGAAGCAGAGAGAACAATGCTGCACAGAACAGAATTTTAAGGAGCCTTTTTAACCATGTCAGTTATTTTGGAAATTGTCATGTGCTGTTTGTGCCGGTTGAGCACCGCCCTGGGGAAGAGGGTTAATGCCTTTGTCACAGATTCAATCATGCCTGTCTCAAATGTGTTGAGAGACTCCTTGTCTCTGAGCAAGCTGAGCCCCTGGTCCAGAGAAAGAGAAAGGCAATCTACACCTGAGGGAGAAGACAGTCTGCTCAGGACACGCGATCTGCACTTCAGCTGACAGTTTCCACGGAAATTCTCTGGGCAGTTCTGATGGGTGTGATCAGTTATTTATCTGCATATTTCTGTCTATTCACTTACTTTTTCTTCCTATATGCTTAATAAATTAATCATTCTAAACAAAGAAGGACATAACAGCCATTGACTTGCCTGTGGTTTCTGTCACTATGGCTCTCCAGTATAGTTTGAACTCAGGTACTGGGATAACCTCAGTGTTGCTCCTTCTGAATTGGTTTGGCTGTTCAGTCTTTTGTGTTTACATATATATATATTTCTGTGGAAAAGGTCATTGGAATTTGGGGTTTGCCCTCAATTTGTACAACACATTTGGTAACGTGTCCACTTTAACAATATCCATTCTGCTGATTCATGAATGTAGACATAGTCTAAACTTCCCATCACAGAGGTCTTTCACCTCCTTGGTTAAGTTTGTGCTTTAATAAATTTTGAGAGGGATTGAACTCTTTTATTCCTTTTCCACAACTTTGGGTCATCATGTAAAGTCGAATGAGTCAGTCTTACAGAGAAGAAGTTGTTTTTTTTTTTTTTTTTTTTTTTTTCATTCGTGGAAGCCAGAGAAAAAAATAAAGAAACACATTGTGGTGGTTTGAATATAGGGTGTCCCCACCATCTTCTCTGTTAGTGATGAAGCCTCATATTTGATCCCCAGCTAGAGGAGTCTCTGGAGGTGATGAATGCTGGAGGAGATGTATCTCTGTGGGCAGGCGTTGAGATTTTACAATCAAACACCCATACCAGTACTAGCCAGTCCACTCTTGCCACTTCCTCCCTGCTGGTATATAATGGTATGAGCCACCTACCTATGTTTACTACACTTTTCCTGCCATGATGGAACTTACCCTCAAAGCCATCAACTGCTCCTGGTGGTGTGTTTGGTCGCAGTATCAAGAAGATAACTGCTACAGACATGAAACTTAAACGAATGATACACTAGAGATGTGGGAGAGGAAGGGGGTGGCAAGGGAGGATAAGAGGAATGGAGGAGTACAGATGATCAATGTAGAGTATATGCATATATGAAAATGT
Source organism: Orientallactaga sibirica (assembly GCA_036365145.1). Classification (NCBI taxonomy): domain Eukaryota; kingdom Metazoa; phylum Chordata; class Mammalia; order Rodentia; family Dipodidae; genus Orientallactaga; species Orientallactaga sibirica. The sequence continues at coordinate 3,554,514 of JAEOAD010000463.1, read as the reverse complement.
GACCATGAAGCCTTTTATTTGCACAGCTTATATAGAACAATTGAGGAAAATTGCTTAGCAGTTAAAGACACCTGCCTGAAAAGTCTAAGGACCTAGGTTTGACTTCCCAGAACCCCTGTAAGCCAGATACACATGGTGGTGCCTCATCTTGAATTTGTTTGAGGTGACTAGAGGCTCCGGCATGCTCATTCTCTCTTTCTCTATTTCTCCTATCTCTAATGAATAAATAAATAAAAATTTTTTTAAAAGTCTCAGTAGGGGAAAAAATGTCCAGCACAAGTTGCATCCCAAGGATTGATTGATTGGAACACAGAATTCGAAGTGTAGAGCAGGTCCACAAGGCAGCAGACCTCAGGCTGTATTCTTTCAGGAGCATTTGAAGAGAGTCACGGAAGAGTTCCGTAGCTGTGTGACCACCACAGTCCTTCCCAGAGCTTACCCTGAAGGGGGGAGGGGTTCACCTCCCATCGAATGTTACCACCCAGGAAGTAGTTATTGCTGGCATTCCCTTTAAGGTGATAGTTATGAAACTGGGTTTTATTTGTTTTTAACATGGCCTGTTTCTGTCCTGTGTCTTTTGAGTGAGTCTTGAAGTAGACTTTGGTTGTTTCTTAGAAACGGGGAGCAACATTGCGTCTTGGAAAACAAAACTTGACATTAAATCTGGACATCACTGCCTTTTAGTTTTAAGACTTTGTTAGTTACTGCAAATATGTTTAAGTTTCCTTTTCAAAATTCAAGGGAAAAAACAAAGAATGGGGGAAGTCCTCTGATTAAGGATGAGATGCAGGCAGTGAGCAAGGCAGAGCTCTAAGCAGTGACAGTGGCATCTGGCTACTGCTGAGTGGATGGCACATACTGGCCTGATAACTAGACTCCCCCCACCCCCTGCTTACTGCGGTCCACTCTGAACACTTCCTGCACACTCACATGTTCATATGGCCAGATTAATTGAAAGGACAAATTCCACCCCTACCCAGTCAGAGTAAAGAAGAGGCACAGCCGGGATTCGACAACACTCGGGGCTGACACCCAGCACTCTGCCTTCCGTTGTTGTTCTCAGCCAGCACCTTGGGGGCTTGCTGGTTGGTGGCACTTCATTCTCTGCAAACAACCTCATCTTTCACAGCGACTGCATTTCCCTGGATCTAACATCTTCAAATCTGCTCTGCACTTCTCCTGACTTCTGTGACACTCTTCTTAAAGGGCTTGGTTCATTGTGTCATACCGTTGATGGATTTCTGCTTCTCAGGGCCTGAAGAACAGGGGAAAACTACACGTGAAAGTCAAGGTCATCAGGGGTGGGCTCAGGTGTGACTGAAGCTAGTACCTGTGGACACACACCTTATTTTCATCAGCTATGCTCTTAATTTCACTGTCCCTAGCTGCCTCGACCTCCTTGAAGAGTCAGCCCTGCCTGTGCCCTTCCTGCTTCCAGTCGCCCCTCTTCTTGACCATTGATGTCTGACATCAGAGGGACATTGGTACCAAATGATGATGCTCTTCAGTGGACTTTACCAAGGCATCCCAAGAATGCTAGAAGATCCGCAGAAGCAGTGGCTACTAAGCCCTGTGTCCTTCCAGGACCATGTAGGGCATACGCATGTTCACACTGCCATGGTTTGAATATGACATAAAGCCTTGGTCCACAGGAAGAAAGGCCTAATATGAGGTCTTCAGGTTATTAGATGAGGACTCATGAAGAGAACCGTGAGACCCAGGTCCTGTTTCTCACTCTGGTTTCCTCACCATGAAGTGAGTGGCTTGTTCTACTGTACACTTTCCACCATTGCCACTTAACACACCCACCGGAGGTTCAAATCAACGAGTCAACCTGATCTTTGACTGAAATATTCAAGATTGGAGGCTGGGAAACCCTTTTTATTTTATAAGTAAATGACCTCAGTTATTTTGTTATAGTTACAGAAAGGTGACCTAACACACACACACACACACACGTATGTTTATGTATATATATATATTGTATATAAAATGAATGAACAACTGCTTAAGGTTATGATGGGTGCATTGATTTATTACAAAATTTATTTCTTCCTCTCACAGTTGTCAAGTCAATTGTGTCTCCATTTGCAAATAGGAAGTTGAACATCAGAGAAGTATCATAAGTTTGCCCCAGGAGGTCCTTTGACTTGTGTTAACATTCTTCAAGTCTGTATGGTGCTCTGAGCCTTTCTGTCAAATTCAGAAGTGATTGCTTTGGACAAAGACATACAAGATCACAGGCACTGAACACATACACACACACACACACACGAGGGGGAGAGAGAGTCTCTTCCCTCATAGCCTCATACTTTTCTGTCCCAGGACACTACTTGATCTCACGGATCATGACTGCCACAGGGACTAACAGTACCACGTCAATATCTCCTAGATTCTGTGATTTATTTATGGGTCTGTTTCCACTTTTCGGAGATCCCTGGGATACAAAGGCTGACTGGTTGTGAAAAGCAAGGGGATGACTTGAAATCTGGAGATGGAGGTGTGGGTTCTTCTTTCACTTTCAAACATCCATCTGAGGTCAGAGATGCTGAAAGGCACACCAGGACCCCATCGCACTCCTTTTCACAAGAGGGAAGGTCATGTTATCCCTGACTGATAACGATCTCAGGCACTGAGGTGTGGCTTGGGGATACAAGCAGGCTTTAACCTAATTACAAAAAAAAAAAAAAAAAAAAAAAAACATAATTTGGAAATTATGGAGACCACACAAACTGTTTGAAGAAGCAGGTCAATAAAACACATCCAGTGGGAAGTCAATGATAGGGGGTGTCAGAAAGCACAACCCTGTGACAGGAGGGTCAACCCAGATAGAAATGACTGTTTAAAAGGCAGAGGGACCAATGAACATTTGACAAAAGACTTATTTTTTTGTGCATGTGCAACAAAACTCCATTAAGGACAAAAGAGAGGGAAAGAAGAGGATGGCAGCTCACGGGCAGGCACAAACATAATTACAGCTATTACATTTTTTCCTGAAGTAGCGGTTGTGGTACTTTCCACACTCTAATGTGTTTTCATGCTGTAGCCTGTTGTGATCCGGGCAGACTGTTTGACATTTGCAAGGTCCCATTGCTATTAAAAAGAACGATGTTATCAAGGGGAAAGCTAGGCGACAAAGCAAAATTAATTAACACCACCATCTAACAAAGCAAAATAAATTAAACAATGGTTGACTTGCACAGAGTACTTCACAATGGTTATGGTGGGAAAATGGAAACTTTTAACACCCTGTGCACTAAACTGAGTACCATGGCAAAGGGGGTTCCATATCAGAGGAGGGTGATCATGTGATCCACACTGCTACACAGGCTAAGGAAGAGGTCGGCCATCCACATCTTTCAGTAATGAAACTGTCACTCTTGTTTTCTGCATGGAAGGCAGCAGATGGAACACCATAGAGGATGTGTTCTCAATCTGCATCACCTCCAAGCATATTTACTAAGAATATTATTAACTTGGCCAAACACCAAACATACATGGGGAAAATCACCTGGCTATGTAAAACCCACTGGAGTCTAGGATGTATATATATATGCAGAGAGAGAGAGAGACAGACAGACAGACAGAGAAACAGAGATAGAGAGGAAGAGGCAGAGAGAGAGAGAGAGAATGGGCAGGCCAGGGCCATTTCAGTCACAGTGAACGAACTCCAGATGCATGAGCCCCCTTGTGGGCAAGCGCAGCATTATGTGGTTGCATCACCTTTGCGTCTGGCTAAACGTGGGACCTGGCTAATTGAATGGGCATTCTTAGGCTTGACAGGCAGGCACCCTAACCGCTAAGCCATTTCTTATATTTTGAGGGTGCTTTGGTGATGGTAACCCATCAGTCTACCCATGCCAGTGTCACCAACAGTCTCTACAGTAAGTGGCTTAAGAGATCACAAAGCAAGTGACTTTCTAGAAAACCCCCTGATGAAGTAGTAAGTGGTGTCAAGGTCAGTCATTAAATGGGAATTTGCAGGGTATGCACTCTGGGTAGAACTATAATACACACTTAGAGGGACATAAGGAAACTGAAGGTACTCCCTGTGAGAGTTTGCTACATTAGTGAGATGTTGGAAGGTGCTATAAACAAGATAACTAGTGTGTGTTCATGTGTGTGTGTGTGTGTGTGAGAGAGAGAGAGAGAGAGAGAGAGAGAGAGAAAATCTTCTGTCAGTATGCCAAGGTTTCATTCCAGGATTCCTCTCCCTCTGAAATACCAAAATTTTCAGCAGTCCAAGTCCCTTATATACAATGTCTTAGCATTCGCACAAAGCCTGCACACACACACACACACACACACACACACATGCATGCACACACACGCACACACACACACCCTTGTGTACTGCACATCCTCTCTAGATGGTTTATAAAACCAACAGAAATGTAAAAATCTAGATAAACAGCATTCCTACTGTATTATCCAGGAAGGATGGAAAACGTCCACACATATTCAGAATGGATACATTTGCTTCCCTGAGTATTTTCAATAAGAAGTGGGTTAGATCCATGGTTTAGAAACTGCAGATGCTGATGGCCAACTGTATGCACACACATGTGCACACACAATCACAGAGAGATTTTACTGATCTCGTGGAAAGACTTAAACAAACAGCTATGTTGCCAGATCTAATAAAGTATTTATTTGTGAAGATATAACATGGTTACTGCTTCCTATTTCCAATGTGTTCCACATTTTTCATGGTATTTTCATTTCTGACATAGCATTTGATCACCATAACATGGTTGAATAACTAAATGAAGGAAGAGGGAGGACAAGTGTGAGTATGTCCATTTGCAGATTAGTCATAACCACTGGGTCTTGGGGCTAGCTGCTGGCTATACTACTGAAGAAAAACGGACAGTTTTGCATAAAATTTAAGCATTGCTGAGAGGAGGGAGATCCCTGGACTGATATGGAAGACAAGCTGAAGGAAAAGAAAAGCACTCTGGCCAGATGCAAAGGAAGAGGTTTGCCTTATGCGGGGCTTGGTGCACAGGCCACCCTCAGGGAAGCCCCGCTGGTCAAGAACCATTATCTGTTGCCTCCAGTGAGGGCATTTCTGAACATTCTAATGAGTAACGGGTGCCTAGCAGTGGTCCAATCATGGTGACTATTTAATAGTCACATATAACAATTTGAGAGTGGCATTGGGGAGACAGCTCAGGTGGGGCTATGAAAACAAGAGAGAGGACCTTAGCTCACAGTGGGCAGCGTCATGCAAACCTCTAGTCCCATGCTGAGAGGAGTGGCAGCGGGAGGACTACGCGTGCTCACTGGTCATCCAGTCTAACCAAGACATTGAGGGCCAGATTAGAGAAAACAGGCAGAGGACAGGTAGAGAAGGACAGCCAGTGGTCCTGACACCCTTGTGAGGCACATACATGAGCACATGCACACATATGTGTGCCCTGCACAACCCCCTCCCCTCTACACACAGACAAGAACACACCACAAGTACATTTACAAGTCAAACTAGACCTGCAAATGTCTGCACATTAAAGTGGCTGGATTTCATTTAAACTCAATGGACATTGAAACCCAAGATGGGCAGTGTCTCTGCCCCCCAGCAAATTTTTGTGCCCCAGTTCTTATTCATGGTTCCTATCATCAAGATAACAACAGGGCAGTTTAGGGAACTTCACTTCAAAGGCTAACATGCAAAGAAATGTGTAGAAAATTTCCAACAACTTAGGAAATTTCTAGTTTGTAATAATAATAAGAAAAAAGAACAAAAAAAAAAAACAGGCTTCTTATTGCAATAATGGGAACTGCAGACACATACTGCAGGACAAGTGGGGAGGTTTGATTTATCACCAGCGACTCAATTGTTGATCCAAGACAGCAAACAGGTAAGATGGACAGCCATAGGTATGCAGGTTCCCACAGCTCCATGAAGCGCACACACATCCACATGCCTGACGCACGCAGTATATTTTAGGAGTTATCAAATGCAGAATATAAGGTGCTTTCTGGAAACACATTTACTTAAGCAAAGAGATAAAAAGTTACCCCTTTTGTCTCTTCACTTTTAATGCAAAGTACAATACAAGCAGGGCAGGCTTTAGTCCCAGCATGGGGGAGGGTGGTGGAGGCTGAGGTCAAAGATCACGGCCAGCCTGGGGCTACAGAGTGAGTTGCCAGTCAGCAGGGCTACAGTGAGACTCTGCCCCAAAGAAACAAAAAATAGAAAGCAAAGTACAACACAAAACATGACAAATAAACAACTGCACACCCTGTCTACATTTATTTATCTATTCAAATCTATTTCTCCCTGTATTTCTGTTTTCTTTCCTCTCCCATACTAAAATGTATCAAGTTTATGCAGCAATTAAAATTGTGCTTTAAAGGAGAGACTGATTTTAGTGTCTCTCTTTTCACAACTGTGAGTAGTGTAAGAATTCAAGGCAAAAAGTAAATGTTGACCTAGTTTCAGCATTTTCAATCCCCGATTTGGAAATTAAAATGCCTTAGTTATTCTGCCTACAATGTGGAGAAAAAAAAAGGATTCTAAAGAATTCCTTAATGATTTCTATAATGAAACATTTATAAATCACCACAGACAAATGTAAAATAATAATGAGAAAGCATTCAGTTCTCTGGTACCAGGTAGATACCTCTGATTTCTTTTATATTCTCAAAGGAAACTAGTACATATTTTTTTCTGTTCTTATTTAATTGAGAATATTATGTGATTTTGTTCATTTGCTTTACAATTAAACTTTTCTTAGTCAAAGGTTGAAATCTATTTTTGTACTTGATTTGTTTGGGTATTTTTGGGGAGCAGAGTCTCATGGTATATAGGTTAGCCATTAACTTGATGTGTAACAAAAATGGCCTGGAACTTATGATAGTCCAGCTCTGTCTTCCAAGTGTTGGGACAATAGGCATGCACTTCCATTCTCAGATCAATTTTTGTTCTTAATACAAAGAAAGCACACTAGGAATACTGGAACTTAAAATCCATTTAGCACCTATTACCACCTCATGCATGAACTCACTCAGGTGTGCATACACTTATCAATTTCCCTACAAGATTCTTTTTGATTTTAATCCTTTATTCATTCATTGACCCACTCTTTTTTTAATTCAGTATTAATTGGCATCTATTCTGAATGGTGATTTTTAAAAAATATTTTATTTATTTGAGAGAGACAGGCAGATAAAAAAAGAGAGCGAATGGGCATGCTAGAGCCTCCAGCCACTGCAAATGAACTCCAGACGCATGTACCACCTTGTGCATCTGGCTTACATGGGTATTGGGGAATCGAATCTGGGTCCTTAGGCTTTGTAGACAAGAGCCTTAACTGCTGAACCATCTCTCCAGCCTCTGAATGGCGATGCTAATGGTTATAATGGTTTGAATGTAAAAATGTCCCTGATAGAGTCTTGTGTTTGAATATTTAACCCTGTTTAGTGGTTCTGTTCATAAAAGCTGTGGAACATATGAGTCTAGAAGACATAAAGTTATGTGAAATGTGTCAGGTAGAGAAATACAAATACTCAGTGGCAGTTAAAAAAGGTATCTCATTAAAGCAGAGAGAAGAATAACAACTATCAAAGGCTGAGAGGGATAGGGAGTATAAAAGAGGTTCAAAATCCAATAACAAATGGGTAATGAATTCTAGTGCCTTCTGATATGGTGGTCTGAATAGAGTTTCAACACTTTATCTGTATTTCAACATATCTATAGGAGATCATTTCAATGTTCTGAACACAATGAAAGAACAGATGTTCAAAGTGCTGAAAATGGTAATTACCTTGAATTGATCATTGCACAGTATATTCATGTATTCAAATAACACACTATGCTCCATTAATATCTCTACGTATAATATGTCTATTCAACTAAAAAGAAGAAATAAAAGGAACATCGTGCTTTCTGGGTTGTGCTTCCCAAAGCAGACATTAGGGCAAGTTTCGCAAAAGCCGCCTTGCTCTTGTGGACCATCCCAACACTGAAACTCTCCAGTGCTACCTGGGCATACTTCTAAGTTAGCTCCTTGATTAGTGTAGAAATGCTCACCAGGATGCCTGCCTCTGCCTGCCCTGGGTAATTAGTACTTGAGCTCACTCCCACACTCGTGGTTTGGGGCCCCATCACTGAATATGGAATATGCCAGTGCACCCTCGCCATCTAGCGAGCGCACCACACACATTTTTGTTAGTAGCACTTTGGCTCTCTGCTGTTATGACTGCAAGCTCCCCCGCTGTTGTGGTTTGAGTGTGGATTGTTCCCCATGGGTTCATATCTTTGAACACTTTCCCTAGCTGGTGGCACTGTTTGGGGAGGTTGAAGAATGTTTAGAAGATCAGAACCTCAACACAGAACATGGGTCGCTTGGCGTGTTATAGCTTGAGTTCACCTCTTGCCCTACCTCTGCTTTCTTACTGCAGAAGCAATGTGCCCAGCCACCTCACCCTCCTGCTGCCGTTCCTTCTCCTTCATGATGGCCTGTCTCCCTTCAAACTGCAGGCTGGAATAAACCCTCCCTTCCTTGAGTTGCTTCTTGTGTGGAGTTGGTGGTATAGTGGTGAACATGGCTGCCTTCTTTCTTATGTTGTTTCTTGTCCGGTATTGGGTCATAGCAATGAGAAAAGCAATTAACATACCATCTTATTAAAGCAATCAGTTCATAATATTCTTGGTGTGCCTTTAAGTTTCCTCAGGAAAATAATTTCATATTAGTTGTTTACAAATGCTTTCACTAAGATTGTTTCCTTTTAATTATACTCACAGATTTAAAAAATAATTTAAAAAATATACAGACTTGTAGATGCAGGTGGACTGTAACATTGTTACTGGTATCACCTCATTCAGTTCATCCCCACCTCCCATTTCAGTTTTTAGGGAAATTTTCTTTTTTTTCTTTTTTTTTTTTTTTTAACATTATTGTTTTTAGGACCTGATTGCTATTAACCACTGAGTGTTTCTATATAAACTGTTTTCTAGTTAACTGAGGGAGATAGGTCATCTATGAAACATTCTAGAAAACAAGGCTTCAGACATCACTGAAACATGTTTCCTCAACCTCTCTTGTTAATTGACTTGGGGAAGTTGACTAGATGTCAGGGCCAGCCCTGTGTATTTTGGAAGAAAACTCCACCTTAATTCAAATACATGTGGTCTGCAACCCCACAGTGAGTCAGTGAAAGGTGTCCACTTATGCACAGCAGAAAAAGGATGTAATGAATCAGAAAGGGATGTATTTTATGCAGTAAGCACTTTCCACACTTTTTCCTGCACTGGTACATTTATGCTGAAATGGTCCATTTATTTTAATCCTAAATAGGGTCCCTAGACAAGAGCTGAGACTGAAAGAGAAAAGGAAAAGGATTTCTATTTCAGACCAAACTTAATTCAGAATAAGAAAAAAAAAAAAAAACACTCAGGCCTTGGTAAAATTGAATTTTTATGGTACCTACTCTTTCCCAATATAGGAATTTGCTATCAAATTCCTTATCCTGCAATCGTGGTAGTGCTGGCAAGTAAATAAATCATCTCCAGTCTCTCATCACAAGTATGTCTCCAGTGCAATCCTGCAACTCAGAAGAGTGATGGACAGGTCAACTTAAAACCATCTGTTTGGGGAACAGAACTTCAGTTGATGGGTTCTAAAAATGAGTCTGTGGGTATCAGTCATCTCTACAAAAATGACCTTCTATTCTACCCATAATGGTTCAACGTGCAAGTTCAAGGGGACACCCTGCCATAGCCCCTTGGAAATCAGTCTCAAATACTGTCAAAAGAAAAAGCCTGAAGTTTAGAGTGTTGACTATTACAACCCCACCCCCTCTCCATGATGTTTAAAAAAGCAAAAAAGAAATGTGCCCAGTTAGTAAAGGTGGACAGGGCTGGAGAGATGGCTTAGCAGCTAAGACGCTTGCCTGCAAAGCTGAAGGACTCATGTTCGAGTCTCCAGGTCCCTCGTAAGCCAGACACACAAGAAGATGCAAGCAAACAAAATCACACACACACAAGACAGCACGTGCATCTGGAGCTGGGTTACAGTTCCTACAGTAAGTTACCTTTGAGCTCTTGTTGGGTCACTCTCTCCTAAAATGCTGTTTGGAAGTATTATAAGTTTTTGAATCTTTCCTTGGTATGAATATTTGAACATAAGGTTATTTGCCAGCTCTGGTTGCTGAGGATATGAATTCATTTCCATTGTAGATAAATTCCATCATAAGAGTGTGTGTTTGAGTGAGCCACAGCCTCCTACACAAATGACAAAGGCAGCTGGCCCTCCACCTTTCCACTGCTGACAGGTCAAACTCTGGTATCTGACCTTGAATAGGTGCCACTATATGTGTGCCCAATGGGTTTGAATACTTGGTCCACAGCTGGTGTTTTTATTTTTTATTTTTGGAAGGCTAAACCTATAGGAGGCAGAACCCTGGTGTGGGAAGCGGGTCAGTGGGTGTGGGCTTTGGTGTTTTATATCCCACCCCCACCTCCTGTCGGCACTATACCTGATGCCAGGTCAAGAATCTGAGATTTGAACACGTACCTTGAAGATAAAGATTTTGACTCCAGGAACACTGGTATCATGGCATAGGGAAGGCAGTGCTGATGTTTCCAGAAATTTCTAGAACTTGTGGTTAACAAAAGAGTCTAACCATCATGGCCGCTAATTAATTTGTTTCTTCCGTTATGCACAGATGTGTCTATTTTCAATGCCAAGGCTCATTTTATAAACTTCTGATTGTTAAGTGACCTACTAAGTGATTTTCCAACAAGTTCATTGACAGACTTAGTCTAGTTAAATGGCATTGCTCATACTCACAGACTTGTAGCTGTGGAAGCAGAACCTCAGAAATGTGGAAAGACACTAGTTGTATGTAGAGAGCTGAGGGCCTAATCAGTCCAAGGCTTACCAGTGTGTTCAGGACAGCAATAAGCAAATCACTGACACACAATGGATTAAAAAAAGAATTCCATGCATCGGCAACAGGATGATACCAGTTTAAGACTTTAAAACATCAGGACTGGGGAGATAATAAGTAAATCACTGAAACATGTCACAATGGACTAAAAGGACGAAAAGATGCCTGGGGCTTCCTGATTCCATCTAGTCTGCTTGCAACAGGATGATATCCTTCAGAGGATGTTGTCCAGTTTAAGACTTATCCAAAACATACATACTTAAGGGACTGGGGAGAGTTCTATTCAGCAGCTTTGTTAGCAGGGAAATGGATGGATCTGGAAAGGATTATACTACGCCCCTGGCCCAGAAAGCAAACGTACATGTTCTCTATCATAAATGGATTTAGCTAAAATGTATAGAAACAAAAATCAGTAGCAGTCAGCTGGTAAAAGTCTATAGGGAAGGAGGAGAAGGAAGGACTTAAGGCATGAGCTCATGCTAGAAGAACAGATTACAGGGAGGGAAAGGCCTAAGAAAGAGAAAGGTGGATGCCTGGGGCTTTCTGACTATCCAGTCTAGTCTGCCTTGCTAGAGGCAAGGTCACTGGGCTGGTCTTAAGGTGTGGTGATGGTTTGAGATTCCATTGTAAAGATATGCAAATGTGCCAACCTTTGGCTGTAGTTGTTTTGCTCTGTGTGCTGTGGTGGCTGGTTGGCTTTTGCTCTCTTGCCTGGTCCTGTGGAGAGCAGGCCGCTTCTTGCCATTATGGAACTTCCCTGGATCTGTAAGCTTCAATAAATAATATCCCTTCCTCCATAACTGTGCCTGGTCTGGAAGTTCATCTCAGCGAACCTCATGTCTGCTACAGTAAAGTGGTACCGAGGAGTGTGGGGTGAGTTGAACCAGACCATGTGGATGTTCATCTTTTGGAACCTTTGTTTTGGAGAGTGCTTGCAACTGAAGATGCCTTCTGGAGTGGTAAGCACCTGATGTTTGAGAATGCTAAGTGGATAGTATTGAACTCCAGCTTTCACACTGCAGAGGACTTTGTTGGAAGTGGGCTACTGGCATAAGGGATGGCTACGTGAGAGTGTTTGACCAAGCAAATTTGTAATGGACACTCCCGATATCGGACTGAGATTTTAAGATTTTATTGAAAACCTGAAGCAAGTTAAAAGTAGAGGCATTGAGACTGGTTTAGCTGCTATTGTCAAACACAATCTTAAGATGGAAGGAAGGTGTGACATTTATTAAAACAATGGAGTTCTATTAAAAATGCAAATTCTTGGAAAGTAAAAAAAAATTTCATCCCTGGATTAAGAATATGGCTGTGTCCTACACCTGGTATTAGTTTTGGAAATTAGCATGGAAACACGGTGGATGGATCTGAAGGCAAAGGGCTGGAAGAGCCTTTTGGATGGACCGTGGTTTGCATGGAGACCTGAAGATGTTTTGGATATACCAGGACTGTGCAAAGGGCCCATGGAGTGCAGTGTTGGCCTAGGATCAAAGTTTTCCCTGGCAACTCTGCCAAGCTGGAGGGGCAGAATTTCTCTATCATAAGAACTGGATTTGATGACCTGATGGTGGTTGAGTTTGCAAAGTTTCTCCTTGCTATGCCTATACCAGTTAAAAATGTTTACTGGAACAAAAATTAACTTGTTTGATTTTACAGGACTCCCTATCTTAAGCCAGTAAGCTGGTAAATTTACAATGTGTGATAGTCTATAAATATATTGGGGAGGGAGGAGAGTTTGAATATATGTCCCCAATATATTCAGTGGTTTAGGACTCAATCACCTTGTGGAAGGTCACTGGTATTGTATGGTTTGAGATTCCATTGTAAAGATATGAAGAAGCAGGATTTCAAGTCTGCTGTGTGACCTTTGGCTGTAGTTGTTTTGCTCTGTGTGCTGTGGTGGCTGGTTGGCTTTTGCTCTCTTGCCTGGTCCTGTGGAGAGCAGGCCGCCAGGGAACTTCCCTGATCTGTAAGCTTCAATAAATAATATCCCTTCCTCCATAACTGAAAGGTCTGTTCAAAACCTGAAGCTGTCTGCTACAAAGGGTAAAAAGGGCAGGGGAGGGTGAGGGGAGGGTCAACCAAAATTCAAGATAGTCTAAATAAGACTTATGTAAACCTACTTTTTTTTATGATGGGTAAGCCCATTTATTATAGTAAATTCATAGATGCCATGTTTGTGTGAAATATTAATCCCTTGAAAGAAGAGCCATAAAAAGTTGCACATCTGGAGTAAGTTTTATAATTTTTTATACAGACCATTTTTATTGGTATCTATTCATCATCCATAGTGATGCATTTTACAAAGGCAGTTTCTTTCAAGTACAGCATGTATTATCACCGTATTACCCAAATCTCCCTTTCTCCTTCTCTTCCTCCATTCCACTAGTCTTTTTCCTTCCCTTAGTCTCCTTTCTACAAAATTTGTTTTATTTTGAAAAATTGAAATTATGCCCATTAAACAAAGCTCCTCATTTCTTCATCTCCTTAGTTCTTGGCAATTATTATTCTCTATTTTGTTTTTTTTTTTGTTTTTTTATTATATATATTTTTAATTTATATTATTCTGATTTTACATTCATAGTATTGGTTCCATTGTCCTCCTCCCTGTCCTCCCTCTTTCAATGGGACCCTCATCAATGGGGAATGGGTCATGCATTGTGAGGTTAGTCAAGAGTTTTAGGGGCTAGGCCCCAGTCTCTGTGCATAATGCCCCAACTTGTGACTCTAACAATCTTTCCAGCCCCTCTTCCATGAGTTTCCCTGAGCCACATTGGGGTCATTTTAGTTCTGCTTCAGTGATGAGGTTTTGGGAGCTTCTGTGTCTGGATATCTGGCTTAAGTGGAATTGGATGTTCTCTGTGTTTATCTCCTTCAGCCTTTTTCTGGTGTCATGATTGCCATGAACGCTGTATTCTTGCCCTTCCCCTGTGTTGTTCTATGGTTTCAGCTGGGGCCCTGGTGAGGTGTGGTTAGCTGATCCTCCCTTCAGGTTCGTTGTCCATCTGAAAAAAGATAAGCAAATTCTCCAACGGAGAGAGAAATTAGTACTAGATAGAAGGGATGACCATATATGTTTTGGAAACCTACTTTTTTGAATAATGGCACATCCAGAAGCTATATATTGTTACTAGAAATTTTTCAGTGCCTGGGATGGGATACCTTCCAGTGAGTTGTTGGCCAAGGAGGTCCCTGTAGCCTCCAAAACATTAAAGGGTATTGCCAAGGCCCTTGGTTGCCCTTGAGAAACAGATGGTAAGACCCTATTGCTGAAGACATCTCTTGCCTGAGTGGCAAGGTCACTGAGAAAGCAAGCTGGTGTTGAGCAAAAAACCTTCTCCCTGTAGACCAGCCAACAGAAAGCTGGAAAAAGCTGCACTGCATGCAGCTGTATGAGAGACAGAAATCATCAGCAGTGAAAACAGTGGACAATAGAAACCTCAAGTTTGGCCAGACAGGCCCAATGACCAAACAGGTGCAATAGTGGCATGTCTGCTCTTGGGGAAACCAACTGCTCCCTAATTGAACTGAAGGCCCTCGCTATGGGAGGAAATACATGCCTGGTACTGAAAAAACTAATCAAAAGTCTATGGCAGGGGAGGTAATGTAAGTTTTAGGGGTATAAAGCCTGCTCTTGTCAGGCTAAATGTATATATTATTACCACCAAACTGCCCTGAAAGCACTACACTTAATGTTCATATTCACATATTAATGCTACTCTCACTTCTGGTTAGAGAAGCTTCTCTTTTCAGATGGAGATGACCACTGGGATGACCCAAAAGGCAACATAGTGCTGAGAAGGGATGGAGGAGTGTTTAGCACTGAAACATCTGTTACAACCTCCAAGGCTCAGGGTCCATTGCGGAAGAGGGGGTGGAAAGAATGTAAGAGCCAAAGGAAGGATACAACTCCTTACAATGCAACTGTCCAGATAGAAATTGGCCTCTATATCCATGACCTCACAGTGCCTAGCAATACCTTCACGAGACCCTCATAATAGGAGAAAAAGATGGTGGCACCAAATTAAAGAGAGACTAATGGAGAGAAGGAGGGGATATGATGGAGAGTGGAGTTCTGAAGAGGAATGGGGGGGGGTAGGGAAGGAAATATTATGGTTTATTGTCTGTAAGTATAGAAGCTGTCAATAAAACAATTTTTAAAATATCATAAATATGATATATTTGGACATTTACAATATTCACAATTATCATATAATTATTTATAGTATAATTCATTGTATAATGACTTATACAAGACTTAGAGCCTTAACAGGGAAAGAAAACCTCCTTAAACTGAGTTATGGTCATGCAATTGGGGTTCTGGGCTGGAGAGATGGCTTAGTGGTTAAGGCACTTGATTCTGAAGCCTAAGGATCTAGGACATTTCCCCAGAACACATTTAAGCCAGATGCCATTTAAACCAGATGGTGGTGCATGCATCTGTCAATCCTGGAGTTATTTTGCAGTTGCTAGAGGCCTTAGTGTGCCCATTCTCTCTCTCCCCTCTCTCTCTCTCTCTCTCTCTCACACACACACACACAATAAATTAAAAATAAAATAAAATATATTTTTTAAAAAATTTAAAGAAGAATGGAGATCTGGATAGCAGACATACAATATGGTCCCTTGTTCCAGGTGGGAGTGTCCAGCAGGACAAGGGGAAAGACTTTAGGAAGTAAGGAGCTCAGAGAGGAGGTAGTTGTGTTCTCTATTGCAGCTCATTAACTGTGGCCAAATTTGTGTTGATATATTTTAATTTCCTTTTTGGTTTCCAGCCACAGCTGTACATAGGGCATGTTGACTGCGCCTAACTTTATGGGTTCATAAGTTACCTCAGATCTGAGGAGGATGATCACACAACAGAGGGATGAAGGATGATCCTCTGGAAGGCGGGAACTTGGAGCCATAAACAGATATTGATGACTTTAGATGACTCCATTCAAGGAGGAGGAGGGGGAACCACTCTGAGTTGTTGGCCCACGCAGTTGCACTATTTTTAAAGTGGTGTTATCTTAAGGAATTGTGAGAAGAAATTGTCTGAGTTTTTACAACAAGGCACATTATAGTATATATTGGTTTCCCAGCATTGAACCTGCTTCCCACTGTGAGGAATTCCCTATTGAGTGATTTTTTTTTTTTTTTAATTGCAGCTGAGGCACCCACCGGTCATACTGTAGCTCTGACGACTGCATAGGTCGGCCTCACAGGAACATTATACCCAAAGTGTGACTGCTAGTGTTAAGGGAAGATGGAGAGTTGAGAGAGAGGAACAGAACAATGAGAGATGGAGCAGATCCAAGGTTGGCTGAAGTCATGGTCCAAGTACAACAATATGAGACATGGTAAATATAAATACAAAATATAGAATAACCAAAAACTAGCAGCAGGGCTACAGAGATGTCTTGGGGGTTAGCAGCACTTCCTATGCAAGCATGAAAGCCAGAGGATGCCCGAGTGACCACTGAAATTCGATTCTAGGACACATAAATAGCTGGGCATGTCCACACACATCTGTAACCCCCCCCCCACCGCCATCTCCTAAGGGGAATTGTTGGAGCTCATGAAAACTGGGCAAGCTCTGGCATCAGTAAGAGACTTCCGGTCAAATTAGGGTGAGTGGAAGTGATGGAGGTGGACATTAGGAACCAAACATGCAAGCTGCTTGCTAGTGCATGGAACCGCACATGGACACATGCATGGACATACACCACACACATTGCCCACACCCTGACAGTAAAACCGAACATTCACAGGTATACAATGTGGGAAGTGACAGAGCAAGGCTAGTCTATGGTGAATTTTTCAGAGGCATTCGGACATTATTTTGGAATCCTCACCCATGAATGTGTCAGCATTAC
The DNA here is from genome assembly GCA_036365145.1 of Orientallactaga sibirica. NCBI lineage: Eukaryota > Metazoa > Chordata > Mammalia > Rodentia > Dipodidae > Orientallactaga > Orientallactaga sibirica. The sequence goes on along the minus strand of JAEOAD010000463.1, from coordinate 3,537,760 downwards.
ATTCTCCTTCCCAAGAAAATCGTCACTGGAATATCTATCTCCCCAAAAAGTCCCTCCCATCCTTTTCCAAGACAGAAGAGTAGATGAGAATGTCCACTGAGGTTCCCTGAGAATTTATATTAGCTTAATTCTCTTACCCACCATTCATAAAGTAAGTATCTGCCTTCTCCCTCTCTGAAGACAGCTCTACTGAGTAAAGGATGCTTTACTGTCTGGAACCACTAAGCACTTGCTTGTCCAGGAAGGACTTGTTGGGCCTCTGAGGTTATCTTTTCTATATTCTTGCTGGTTTAGATTTTGTTCTGCTTCAAAGGTATGGGGTGCTTCCACATACTTTATTCCTCCTAAGAACCCCTGGATTTCTCCACTAGCTCCATCATTGCATCATTAATGAGAGAAACGTTGAAATTACTGGAGTTTTCTGTCTCCTGCTTCCCTAGCTAAAATGCACAACTGCCTTCTAACACAACCCCCTTTCCCACAAAAAGAGAAGTATTCCTACCTAAGTGGCTTCTTTCTACCTTTGCAAGATGAGGTAATTACTCCAGTGTATTTGCACGAGCCAAACCCTCCTAGAATCCCACCACCACATTTTGCTTTGACCCTCATCCTACAGTATCCCAGCTGTGCACACCACTCAGTGTGTCTTTAATGTGGAAGGACCTACTTCCCACCTTACTGTACCCTGAGAGGTGCATTCATGGATAGATTCTCAGGCAAAATTTTGAGTGTAGGAGGCCCACTGAAGAGTGTTCTCATGAGCATCACCCAAAAGAGAAGTGAGGGCTGGAGAGACGGCTTAGCTGTTAAGGTTCCCACCAGCTAAGCCTAAGAACGCTGGTTCCAATCTCCAGCGGTTCCAATCTCCAGGTCCCACGTTTAGCCAGATGCAAAGTGACACAAGGGCGCAATGCTGCACTTGACCACAAGGGGGCGCACGCATCTGGAGTTCATTTGCAGCAGCTGAGAGGCTGTTGGCGTGCCCATTCTCCCTCTCTCTCTCTCTCTCTCTCTCTCTCTCTCTCTCTCTCTGCCGCTCTGTCTCTCTCCTAAAATAAAAAGAGAGAGAGAAGTGTGGCAGGAACTGTGGTATGCTGGTGGCAGAGACCTCACAGATCCCAAAGTCCACAGCTTAAAACTGACATCATCTTTCAGACTTCTCAAGGGGAGTACAGGAGGTGAGTCTTTTTATGCTTACTCTTCCAGATAGCCCTTACAAACAGCATGACCCACATTCCCCAATGAGAAGGGTCCCTGTGGAGGGGGCAGGACAGATAGGAGGCTGTAGATGGCACCAACATGAATGTATTCACATTATGTGAATAACTAATTAAAAATACAGCCTATTCCCAGGAAGACAGTACAAATTTGGTCAAGTAAACTCATTGAGCCAAGAGCAATTCCTGAAAAAGGATTCGGCTTTGAGACATCAGGCACCAACATACTTGGTTTCTTGGTGAATCAGTCCTTGTCTTGCAGGACTCATTTGAGTAGCATGCCACAGCATCCACTATACTTAGGCATTTACAGCCCTAACATCCTGATGAAGATATACTAGATCTACAACAATCTAGTTACAGGAATTGATCACTGCTTTATATGCTAGTGAAAGTTGTAATCCTGCTTTTCCTAAGCACTCCATTTATTAGAACAGATCCATTCAAGTAGGAAATGCTGAATTCTTAGTCCATTTCTGTTGCTATAATAAAATAACTAATGCAACGTGGCTTACCAAAAAGAAACAGATTTACTTACCTCAGAGTCCTGGAGCTTCAACAGCACAGTGCCTTCACCCGTTCAGCTTCTCAGGCAGGATCCATGACAGACAACATCACATGGTGGGGACACGTGCAAGAACCACAGGTGAATGTGCAGAAGAGACTCAAATGCCAGGGGCAACTCGGCCTCCTCCTAGAGTAACAAATCCAGTCTCTAGCCACTGGATTGCATGTCGCCCCCTGGGGAGCCCACCCAGTGTGGGACTTCATGACCTAATTATTCCTTAAAGGTCCCTTCACCTTTGAGCTTCATTTCATGAAGTATCAAATTTCTAGATGCTTCTGTGTGAGCACAGACCATACTCAACCCACACAGGCATTCCACAGTGTGCCTTCAGTAGTAACCTTTAGAAAACACTCAGCAAGGGGGCCACACAGAGCCACAGCAGGACCTCAGAGGTGGCCATGCGCAAAGTCCCTTCCTTTCAGATGTTCAGAGCCACTGCTTAGCACTAGAATTGGACCCTAATCAAGCAGAGTTGTCTTTGTTCTCCCAGCAAAAGATGCCTTGATTCTGCTGTGTAATGCATAACTCATTAAGTTCCCAGGTATGTGTCCTGGCTCCTCAATGAGGCTGCAACACAGGTATTTCTTAACTTTTATACAATAATGAGCAGAACAATGGGAGAAACCAGGAAAGCTCATCTCTGCTGAGAGTCTCACTCACCCCCCTTAAAGGGTTAGACATTAATGCATTTTCCTGTTCCTTTATACTACACACTGGTGATTTTCTAGTTATAAGTTATAACAAAGTTTATCATTCAAATGGCCCCCTAAAGTGCAAGTTGTCTTAGAGGAATAAATAGTGTCTAATATGTCTGTTTTTTTTTTTTTTTTTTTCTAGTCAAGGAAAGAAAAAAGAAAACTGAATAATATGAAAAAGAAACATGAGGAAAAATTAAAAACACAAGTAGCAGTGGTTTTAACCCCAGTGGAAATCTTACATTTTCTCGTTCAATTACAACACAAGGATCTCAGATATTGGTAAGAGGCTTGTTTCCAAGAACTTTGATGAGGAATCAATACGGTCCTAAGTGATCCATTAAAAGTCCTGCAAAAAATGTCCTGCCGTTATTAATAAATTGTTCCATAACCTTCAATATATTTTTTTCTTACACATTTAGTCATTGTTTAAATTACTGCCTTACTGAAATGAAATCATGAATGTTGGGGATTTAGGAAAAAATAATGCTGCAATTTGTAAGCCAGCCAGTCTGGCTTTTCTATCCACAGATTTCTAGAGAGGCATTAATCGAACCATCAACTTATGATACACAGTGGATTCTCTCAGAAAATCCTCAGAGCTGCAATTTGTTATTAAAATGCACTGTGCTATCCTTTGCATTCAGATTGTAGAATCGCATCCAGACAGTGTTAGGATGTTTTTATTTATTGCTTTTAATGGGATTGTATGGTACCAGCAATATTACCTCTGTTGGATACTATTTGGCCTTTGGCAAAAGAAAGAATGTGTGCTACTTAATACCCAGCACATTAGGACAGATCCCTTAGCCCTTCCCTGGCTCCTGATTCCTGCTCAGTGACAGCCATATCTTACACTCCATAATTATAAGTAAAGCTTAGAATCAGATGCCTCTGAGGGAAGAAGCCTACTGACTTGAAGCTTTCACGGTGTTTCTGAGGCAATGCTGAAAATTAACTCAAGGACGCTGGCTGAACTGTGATCATCCACATAGTGGATTTTGATATGACATTGGATGCCTATGGTAGCAGGAGAGGAACACATTCTCTTCAATACAAGATAAAGGTGGGCTCGTATTAGTTGGAGATCTCTCCTCGCAATGTGTTCTTAAGTTGATAGCAAGGACTAAAGTGGCAATGCCCTAAGGAATGTGTACTTACTTGAGCATCTTGTGGGGAGTTCTCCTAACATGTGATTTGCTAGAGTGCAGGATGGTCTGTTTAGCATCACTCTCTCTCTTCCACCCGCCTGTTACAGATGGGCACTAGAAGACTAACTCTGTTAGACAAAGGTGTCCTTAAATAGAAATGCTGGCTTACTGGATGGAATAGGCAGAGAATAAAGTCAAGTTAACCCTGAGAGGTTTAGAGGAAGTAAGAAAGGCTAATTATTTTTTCTTTTGTTTTTTAAATTAATTAATTAATTTGCAAGGAGAGAGAGAGAGAGAGAAAGAGAGAATGAAAGAGTGAGTGAGTGCACCAGGTCCTTTAGCCATTGCAAATGAACTCCAGATGCATACACCACTTTGTGCATCTGGCTTTATATGAGTACTGGAGAATTGAACCTGGGTCATTAGGCTTCACAAGCCATCTCTCTAGCCCCTGTCTTTTATTTTTTCGTAGAATCCAGAAAGTAAAGCAAAGTATATTTGGCCATATTCACAAAAGTTTAGATAGAACTGGTCTTGATTTCCGAGAAATGCACAGCTCTAACAGAATCCTTTTTTTATCAACATAACCAATTCTATTTATTTGACTCAGACTCATTCCTACAGCCTGAACATCAGACTTAGTCATGCTTTTACATCAGTGATACATTTATAATCTCCCTGTGTTTTCATGACTGTCCCATGACTACCAATATTCTCACTTCTAGGGAGATCTTTTTCTTTTTCTTTTCTTTCTTTTTTTTTGGTTTTTCAAGGTAGAGTTTCACACTAGCCCAGACTGACCTGGAATTCACTATGTAGTCTCAAGATGACCTCAAATGCACGGTGATCCTCCTACCTCTGCCTCCCGAGTGCTGGGATGAAAGGTGTACACCACAACACCAGCTGGGAGATCTTTTTCTATTGAGGACTGATAATTAACTAAAGGTTAATATATCAGTCCTGAATTAGTGGGTTTTTTTTGGGGGGATGGTTTTACAAATCAATGTTATACTTTATATTTTATTCATAAAAGTTCACCAAATTGTGAATGAATATTTTGAAAACAAAAGATTTTAAATTTTATGATTCTGGTCTATTAATGTCATCCACAAATGAGTAAAAGGAAAAGAAAATAGACCATCAAAGAACTCAAAATAAGGAGCATAGCATTTTGTCTCTCTATTGCATCACACCTTGGTTTCCCACCATATCACCTCCATTTTACAGAGTGGAAACTGAGGCATGAGGCAAAAAGAAGACTATGAAATAAGAACACAGCTTACTCAAGAGACATGGGGACGACCGCCTTGACTTTTCTCATCAGCCCCATCATTCCCTCCTAGTCAGAAGATATCTTCTTCTGTGATAACTTCTATGAGGAGCCAACAAAACAAAAGTTTTTCATAGTGAAGCTGATGTGGTCCTAAAAGGGCTGATTATCTACCCAAATTCCCAGACATGCAGGATTTATGACTTCAGGAAGAAGTTGTAAACCTAGGCCTACTGACAGTGGTCCACGTTTGTCATCCCAGCACTTGTGAGGCTGAGACAGGAGGATACTGAGTTCAAGGTTAGTCTGGGTTACATACTGCGAACTTGGAGAGGGAGAGGAAGAAGAGGAGGATGAGGAGGAGGCTAGAGAGAGAAAGATAGAAGGGAAAGAAAGAAAGAGGAGGAAAGGAGAAGAGATAGGGAGTGTAAGAGAGGAGAGAGGAGAGATGAGAGAGGGGAGAGGAGAGAAGGAGACATGACAATGCACGATCTGATCTTACTTCTCAATACCATTTCAAAATTACCATGAAAGCTTCAAGTCAATAACCTTAGAGAAGGAAATATCCTCTGAAGGAAATGTCATGAGGAAAGAACGAGAGACCCTATAGGTTACTGGCAATTTAACATGATGAGAATCTAGAAAGGCAGGATTTAATAATATATGCAAATGTCAATTTTGTTACTGGATTATTCTAAAGTATTTACCATTTCAATACTATACTAAGTGATTTTCCCTTTCAGTTCAGTTCCTCAAGCATTATTTGACACACCTCATGTTTCTGGCCTATTGAATTTGCTGAATATTCCCAGATGCAGAAATCTACAAGGAAAGCATAAAAGGTTTGATGAAAAGGCCATCCAGATTCTCAAAGTATATTGATGGTCCCTGAATGCTTAAAATTCTAAAACTGAAAAAGAAGTTGAAACACAATGACAAAATTCTACTTAACTAGAAAAAAAAATAAGAATGAAAATAACATGTCATAAAAGTCACCTGAAAAAATGGCAGTAGTAGCAGACCTTTCACAAGAAAAGGCAGAAAGAAAGCATTCAGAGCAAGGTGGGGGTGGTGGACTCCTCTTGGGCCTCTGACTCCGATTATTCTCGAGGTTGCAGACAGGTTCCACATTGCTCCTGTCGTTTTAGAACGCTCTTCCAAATACAACCTACTTGTGCATTTCTAAACTGTTTTGCAATATGAGGTGAATTTGCTTCTTTCAGGTTGACAGGCAGAATTTGAAAATCTCTTTTACTTTTTGCTTAATCCCTGGATTTTACCTATACTCTGAATACAAGTAATGCACATTAGTCAATTAATAGGCTGTTAAATGACAACAGTTCCGGGCAATTTAATTACTGTTGGTAAAATAAGAAATGAGTGATTGCATGTCAGTAACCAATTCCACTTCCTTTCCTTGGAACAGATTAACTTTGAATCATGATAGTTTCTTTGGGAAAAAAAAATTGATTGTTTCTGTGAACATATTACTTGCTATTTCATGTATTAGAGAAATTTAAGAGTGCACACACACACACACACACACACACACGTGTGTGTGTGTGTGTGTGTGATTTTCCATCTAGATGCGATGTGAGGAAGTTGTAGTGACAATACTTGTTTTCCTATAAAAATAACAATTATTTTCAGAGACATGAAAGTCACTGGTGGAAAAGCCAACAGTCTTTTGGCTCCTGCTAAATCTATAATGTCAGTTCTGGGCCTGTCACACTCCTTCATTAATTAAATCAAACCAAGAAATATAGCAAGTATCAATAATCTTAGTTGTAGTGATTTTGCCTTTCATTTTGCCCCATTTTATTTAGAATAAAACCAAGAAGCATTCACATGGTTTGTGTGGTTTAACTGGCTCTGACAGGGCTGTGTGTTGAATTTACTTAATGTTTGTTTTCTCACCAGATTCTATGTTAATGTGGGCACTGACTTTATCTTTGGTTCACTGCTTATCTGAGGGACTACAACAGTAAGTAGGCTAAAATAGGTGTTCAATGAATATCCTTTTTAAAACACCTGATTGACAACCCCCATTCATATACACAAGGCATCCTCATAAAGAAATGAATGATTACATGGCAGTAACCAATTCCACTTCCTTTCTTTGGAACAGATTAACTTTGAATCATAATAGTTTCTTTGGGAAAAAAATTGATTGTTTCTGTGAACATATTACTTGTTATTTCATGTATTAGAGAAATTTAAGAGTGCATACACACTGTGTGTGTGTGTGTGTGTGTGTGTGTGTGTGTGTGTATTATTTTCCATCTAGATGGGATGTGAGGAACTTATCTTTGGTTCACTGCTTATCTGAGGGACTACAACAGTAAGTAGGCTAAAATAGGTGTTCCACAAATATCCTTCTTAAAGCACCTTGTTGACAACCCCCATTCATATACACAAGGCACCCACATCATAATCCCCTTCCAACACCCTCTTTTCTTCCCCCTCCAATCTTCCCTCCACTGAACTCCTTCATTCAAACTATTCTCTCTTTGATTTTGATGTCATCATTTTTGCCCTCATATTATTAAAGTCTTATGTAGATACCATCAGCCAATGTGAGGTAATGAATTCAACATCCACCTAATATCTGGAAGGCAGTGTCCAAAAGCACTCCACCCCTCCCTTTGGTTCTTCCACTCATCTCGTCACCTCTTCTGGAATTGTCCCTGAGCCTTCAAGGGCTCTGGTGTCTCAGTGCTGACAATTTTTTTGTAATCAGGATTAGGGGGGTGGGACACCCTGAGGAGCAGTAAACCCCTTCACCTTTTGGATCCCGTTTTGGATTTTAGTAACTCACTCATCCAAGAATATTCCCAGTTTTATCTCTTTTATGGAGAAAAGTTTATCTATTTGTTTATTTATTTGCAAGCTGAGAGAGAGAAGAGAGACAGATAGAGAAGGAGAGAGAAATTGGTGGTTGGAGAGGGGGAGAGATAGAAAAAAAGAATGGAGCATGCCAGGGATTATATCTGCTGCAAAAAAAAAACAAACAAACAAACAACAACAAACAAAAAATAAACAAACAAAAAGCCTCCAGATGTATGCACCACTTTGTGCATCTGGCTTCATGTGGGTACTGAGGAATTGAACCCGTGTTGTTAGGGTTTGCAGGCAAATACCTTAACTGCTGAGCCATCTCTCCACCCTGTGAGGAAAGTTTTATTTTAGCTTATAGTTCCAAGTTACAGCTCATCATGGAAAGGAAGGCATGGTGACAGGAGCTGAGACCGCTGTCCCATTCAGCACCACGAGGGAGCAGGGCAAAACGTTGGGAATAATGGTAATAATTATATCCACCTAATAGCAATGCTGTGAAGAAAATAAACTACTCAACACATGGAAAACTTTTCGAAGAAGGTCTTTTATTTAATGACTGTTTGGAAATTGTTAGGCGCCCAGAAAGTTGAAACCCCCAAGGAAAGGTCATGTGAACACAGAATTGGAATGCAAAGTCAGTCTAATACCCATCTCCCACCTATACACACACTAAAATCCCCTCTGTCTCCTGGATCACCTTCATCCTCGTCCAATGAAGAAACATCTTCCTAATGTGGCTCCTGTTCAGTGAGGATTGGCTAAGTATGTAGATCACTCACTCCATACAATATTTTGGGTAAAACTCACAAAACAATTAGTTGTTCATTACCTATCATTCAAATCAATTGAGTGTTATACATTTTTAGTTTCTATTTCTAGTTAAGCTACAGTGTGAGTGCGCGCGCGCGTGTGTGTGTGTGTGTGTGTGCGTGCATGTTGTCAGTTGGGCCATAAGAGATAAAATTGTGGTCACCTTACTGCTAGTGTTTTGAAGCAGAGATCACATTACATATGAGAATACAAAGGAGCCCGTCCTGTGTCTCTTTTCTCTTGACAAACTCAGAGGTACCTGTCAATCTTTTTTTCTTTTTAATTTGAAAGTAGTATTTTTTAATTTTTACTTATTTCTTTATTTGAGAGAGTGAGAGAGGGAAAGAGGCAGACACAGAGAGAGACAGAGAGAGAGAATGGGTGCTCCAGGGCCTCCAGACACTGCAAACAAACTCCAGAAGCATGCACCCCCTGTGTATCTGGCCTACATTGGTCCTGGGGAATCGGACCTGGGTCTTTTGGCTTTGCAGGCAAACGCCTTAACCACTAAGCAATTTTCTCCAGCCTGAACTCTTTTTTTAAAAAAAAATATATTTATTTATTTATTATTTATTTGTTTATGAGAGATTAAGAATATGGGTACTCCAAGGCCTCCAGCCACTGCAAATGAACTCCAGATGCATGCACCCCCTTGCGTATCTGGCTTACGTGTGTCCTGGGGAATCAAACCAGGGTCGTTTGGCTTTGCAAGCAAACACCTTAACTGCTAAGCCATCTGTCCAGCCTGTCCAGCCCAAACTCTTTGATTTGAAGGAAGGTGTTGGTTAGAAGAAGCCATAGCAGAAGTGTTGAAGACAGAAGAGCAAGCCCGTGGAATGAGAGAAGATGATGCCAATTTCTTGTGAGTGGCTCATGAACAACGTCAGCTTAACCTGTATCAAGTGGCTTCAAAGGAGTTCCAGTTGTTGGATCGTTTCATAATGTGTAGGTACCATGTGGGAGGCTTACTATGCATATGGCATATAATCTTGTAGGGCTGCCCAGTAAGGAATTTTGTGCTGTGGTCTAGGACAGGGCTTGGATGTCCCAGGAGTGATTCATTACTTTAGACACTTGAGCATTCTGAAACAAGGTTTGTTTTATTCCTCCTATGGAACCTTGGATTTTGCCCCACCTACCACGGAGAGAAGCCACACTGCATTTCCTACAGAAGCCTCGTCAGAAACTTTGATTATTGTTGGTGGGTATCCAGATATTCACTCCAGGATCCCAGACATCCAGATGCATGTGGGCTTGACATGGTGTGCATCTCCAGCAGGTCAGACAGGAGCAGCAATATTGCAAAGTCAGGCAGCAGATCATCAAACAAGATGTTGTCTTCAAAGTTCTCTCTGCTGTGCCAAACCTCAACTCTGAGGACTGCAGGTCTCACTCTAAGCCCCACTACCATGTGATTTCATTGCCTGTCACGCGTTCTGGCTTTCCTCTAGGAGTTTGTGTCACAGAGGTCTGAGCCCCCACATGAAACTCAATTCTGTTTTGGATTGCTGTCCCCAGAATTTTAAGGGCTTAACTCCACCCCAGGGAGTTGGTCGGGTCTTTAGGAAAAGGAATCTCTTGGGGAGGCTTCCAGTTCCTTTCTCTCCCTCGTGTTCTGGCTATGAGGTGAACAGCATGGCTCTGTCGCATGTTCCTGCCGTGGGGTTTGGCTTCCCCACAGTACTAAAGCAATGGGAACCATTGATCATGGTTTGGTACTCCTGAAACCATGAGCCAAATAAAAATCTGTTCTTTTTGAGTTGATGGCCTCAGGGTCTTTGCTGTAGAAGCAGAAGGCTGACTAACACAGTGTCCCTCACATTTACTCCAGAGAAGCACAATTACCAAAGCTCTGGCTGGCTTCCTGGGTGTTTTAACAGTCCCACCTTCTTGTTCAGGGGTGCAGGGGTCAAGAGGAAGGGCCACCAGGAACGGGGATGTGCGACTATGAATTGTGTGACCTCTGAAGGGACTGGACTAGCCAGTGGCCTCCTCATTCTCTTCTCTCACTCTTCCATTTAGTATTTTGAGTCTAAGTGGAAGGGAGGCTTTGTTATTAACAAATGTTTTGGGCTAAATTCAGAGCAAAACAATGTCAATGTCCTTCCTTTGCTGTAACTTAAATATTCTAGACAATCATGTGGCTTCGTTTGAACTGTTTGAATTGTTCTAAATTTTGTTTGGAAGGAAATAAGACCCTCAGCATTTGACTCATGTGGACAAATATGTCCTAAGTTAAGAAATAAAGCTGGTAATGATGTTGCTGTTATCCTGTCACCACTGACATTCCAAGTCTCCTGGCCAGTTTCCCGCATCTCTGCTCATTGCCGCTTCACATTGAGCCTTTAAAGAACGACCTTCTTTCCTTCGCTGCTTCCTGTTGTCCTTGAAAGTAGGATGCACTGCTCCATCATCTTCTGGGAAAAATCAGTCCCAGAGCTTTAGCTGGGAATGTTGAAAATGACTCTGGAGTTTAGTGCCCTGGTTTCTCCATGCTGAATTTACAAGGAAGCTCCCCTTCCCTTCCCTTCGCCAAGTCTGAGCGGCTCCTCAGAAAGGATTGGCTCCGTGGATTAGGAAGCAGTGGATTCAGCCGCAGGGACAATGTGCCCTTTGCTTTGCTATGGCAAGACGATGGCTTTCCTCTGTTGCAGGATGCAACCCGCGGCTCACTTCAAGGGTGGCAGAAAAGACAGTGTTAAGAAAGTTTATAGTGTTCCACAGCACAGGGTAGTGACTATGATTTAAAATACTGTATTTTTAAAAAGCTAGGAGGCATGACTTTGAATGCTATCACTGCAAAGAAACGAGAGATTCAGGAAGTGAGAGATATGCCAAATGCAGGCACTTTTTCCCCCTTTTCTTTCTCTTTTTCTTACTATCTTTATTTTTTCTTTCAATATCTTCCTTCCTTCTTTTTTTTAAGACTTGAAAGATGAATTTTAAAATATTGGCTTATGGGTGAGAGCACACCAGGGCCTCTTGCCACCGCAAACAAACTCCTGACGCTGCGTGTGCCTTAGTGCATCTGTTTTTATGTAAGTACTAACTAATTGAACTCTAGGCTGGAAGGCTTTGCAGACAAGCCCCTTCAACAGTTGAGCCGTTCTCCCCAGGTCTGTCTTTCTTTCTTTCTTTCTCTCTTTCTTTCTTTCTTTCTTTCTTTCTTTATTTATTTATTTATTTTATTTATATTTTATTTATTTATTTGAGAGAAAGAGAGGAGAGGGAGAGAGACAGAGATAGAAAGAATATGAGTGTACCAGGGCCTCTAGCCATTGCAAACAAGCTCCAGATGCATGCACCACCTTACACATCTGGCTTACGTAGTGGGTACTGGGGAATCAAACCAGGGCCCTTAGGCTTCGCAGACAAGGGTCTTAACTCCTAAAACATATCTCAAGCCCTCTCTGTATTTTTTTTCTCTTCTTTTCTTTTCTTTTCTTTTCTCTTCTTTTCTTTCTTTCTTTCTTTTTTTCTTTCTTTCTTTCAGACAGGCCCTCACTCTTTAGCCAGGTTCACCTGAAACTCATGAGACTTCTTTTGCCTCAACATGGCTACCATACCTGACTTGAATATAATGATTTGATTCTCAAAGAATATATAGAAATATTTAGCAGTACTCCATAAATATGTGCAAAGATGATATGCTATTTAAAAACAAAATAAAAAAACAGTAAATGAAACAGTAGAGCAATTAAACTTTAAAAATTGAGAATAGTATGTCTGGGACGTCCTCTCTAAATTCTCCGATAAAGAGTTGTAGGATTTTCTCCCAGAAGCAAGTCTGTTTATTTTACTCTTCTGTGGAAATCTCTTTATTGGGTCTTTCTTTGTTGTGGAAGAAGTCCACCAACTTCTTCAGGACCCAGCACATCCTGTCACGTCTGGTCGTGGCTACTGCTACAGAGCGTCGCCATCACTCTCTCCCAGCCTTTGCACACTCCAACAGGCACTCTTTTCCAGAGCCACACAAAAATCATACTTTTTTTTTCAGTAAAACCTTATTTAGCCAAACACTGCATAATGACATTTCACTTAAAGGAAAATTACATATAGGATAGATTTCTCGTGAAATTACATCACTTGGTGATGGTCTAACCATCTTAGTTCATTTAAGTATATATTGTGATATTCACAAAACTGAAGAACTGATGAATAATACATTTCTCAGAACATGCTTCACAGTTTAGAAAACTATGACTGTACATATACGTGTATACGCATGTGTGTGTATATATAATGCTTATATAGTGTGTATGTATATGATCCTTCTGTGTGAGTCGTCAGGGTCATGCCACTGCCAAATGCATCTCTCCGTGCTTCCTACAGGACATCAGTGTTTGCTCTGCCTGATACCCTGTCTACTGGCCCTTAGGCAACTCCTAAAGGCCGAGCATGGATGTCCATGTAAACAATACTATAGATTTTAGTTGCTTTGCCTATCTATCTTCTATGAACACTTTTTCACGTTTCTTAGACAGGGTCATGATCTATAACCCTGGCTGCCCTAGTCCTCACGCCATATTCCTCCCGAGTCAGCATCCTGAACATGGGGATCACAGGTACAGGCCAGCACACCTACTTATAGTTTCATCAGTTAGGCCATCTTAGTTATTTATATTAAAGCAGTGAAAGATGAACACTTTGAATATTGAATTTAAATATTTTGAAAAAGATAAAGTTAATTTTTTGTTCGTTTGTTTTGAGACAGTCTCTTGTTAACTCAGACTGGCTTGGAACTCCTGATATAGCCAAATATTTTCCCTCTTCCTTAGGAAGGAAACTTACGTGTATATCAGTCAGCCAATATGCAACAACACATAAATGATGAGTAGGTGATAGTTTTTCATGCCTCTTTTAAAAAGAAACCATCTTATTAATCAATTTTCCCAAAACAAACCCTTTTTTATTCCCCTTACTAGTGACAAAGCCTGTCAGACCATGCAAGGTAATAAAAAAATGTATAGTGTAATCATAAAATGTGAGCATGCAATTTCTTTTATTTGCCTTATTTTTTTTTTATCAAATCAAGTTAAGCTCTGTTTCCCCCCACACACTTATCTTTTGTTGTCATAGTTGAGAAATTTAGCATTTATCCTAAAATGTTTCACATGATGAATTATTAAAAATCTTTAACTGCTGGACAACCTTACTATGGTATAAGGGTGTTTTGTTTTGTTCTGTTATGTTCCTTAAAAAAAATTACCCCTTGTTTTGCTGTGAGGGGAGACAGCTAATGAAAAATGGCCCAGAATTATTGTGAAACAATTGTCTGTAGTGTAATCAAGTCTGCGTTTGCCCTGCAACTACTCCAGGATATAATGATACATGTATCATTAAGCAGCTGGTATGGATGCCTGAGGAAACCGGGAGAAATCTGTACCTATTGTTTTCCATTCTCCAGCCTCGCTTCCCCAGCATCACCCATATTCTCTCATCTCCCTGATGCCTTTTGGATTATGGCTGGAAAAGTTCTGTGAAATATAATCGTGTTGCTTCACACATACAAATAACTACATGTAAATATAATAATCACACATAAATTTGTGTGTGTGTGTGAGAGAGAGAGAGAGAGAAAGAGAGAAAGAGAGAGAGAGAGAGTGTTTTCCTTTCAAAAAAGCAACTATTCAAGAAAATGTCATATTTCTTTTCAAAAGTTTTTGCAGTTATGGGACGCGTAATGTAAGCTTTTTAGGTTGCTAATTTTTTTAACACAGAAAGCGGGAGTCAAGAGAGTGTTTTTAAGTAGAACAAGGTTCTCAAATTAAGTAATTGTTTGTTTAATGACTGCTAAATTTTATGTAGCAGAAGGGCTCAGCTTTACTCTCTCTCTCTCTCTCTGTCTCTCTCTCTCTCTGTGTGTCTTTAGTCATCAGGCAAATAAATGGCATGGCGTTCAAAGCAGTATCATTATTACCAATATCCACCATCCCATGAATAAATGATGGAGGACACACTTGCTCAACATTCCTCCTCATGATAATCACATGGTCATATCGTTGCGTTTCTAAACGTTTATATTTATTTATTTATTTATTTTTGATAAGTCTGACAAATATAACTGGCAATTGATAAAAGCAATGTGGTAAGGGGAGGAGCTGGAAGCAATGTCACTGGTAGTTTGAGATTCACTTTTTGTGGGACGAAGTATAGATTTGTATATCAAAAAGTTTCCTACTGAATTTCTTATATTTGTCTGTGCCCAATGTATAATGGGTCCGGGTTAATCAGGCATGTTCCCTAGGACCTAAGGCCAAAGCATATTTCATCTATTGTGACATAAAATTAATCGAAGCATAATCTGAGCTCAGCAAGAAGCATGTGGCTAGGAAGATCACCTGCATGGTTCTGCATGTATGTTCTGCATGTACAGAACCCTCATAGTGCTATTTCTGCTGTCATGTATTATGGGACAATTGGAATTCTCCTGGGGCAGATTTAACTTGCTCATCTTATATTTGTATTTTGAATCTGTAACAACAAACAAGTGTACGGTATTTATGTAAGTGCTTTTATTTCTATAAACGCAAGCCCAAACTAGCATGATCCATCTTTCAGCCACATGAACAGTGGCCCATTTAAATAACCACTCCAAAGCAAGCTGTAACACACCCTGGAGATAATGTAGGAAAGATGACAGCAGCTCAGTAATCTGTAGCCTGCCCAGTGATTTTCAAGTGTCTACATGGTTCCATGGAAATCGGCCCTCAGAATATTTTGGTTTTGAAGCAGGCCAGAGAATAGGCTGAGTTTTTTTTTTTCAGTCACGTCCACTAGAATTACCTTCTCCTCATGTATGATCCCTTTCAAAAGAGGTACTATAATATGTCCACCCATCAGTATTAAAATACTGTTTCATCATTCTTTCTAAATGAGCTTCACTAATAAGAAATTATGGGGGCTGAGGGAGATGTAAAGTGATTGTCATGCAAGCCTGAGGACCTGAGTTCAGATTCCTGGTACCCTTGTAAAATGCCAGGTATGGTGACACATGCCTGTAATCTGTTGCCGGGAGGCAGAGACAGGATATCTCTGGGGCTCATTGTCTAGCTAGTATAGCCACACTGGGGAGCCCCAGGTTCAGTAAGAAGCTGCCTCAAAAAAATTTAGTAAGAGGGACTTAGGAGATACTTGGTCTCTGCATGCATGCACACCACATGCACTTATATTCACACAACACATGTGTGCCCACAAGCATATGAATATGCTTACTTCCACACAACACACATACATGTATAAAGAAAAGAAATCAGACCATTAAGCCCACTAGAGAAACATTTCAACTTCTAATAGAGATGAGTGAGAGAATTACTTTGAATACTTTCAGAAATCAGAGTGTTAAAATGAGAGGCCATGCTTTCAAATGGTAATTGAATAGGAGAAAAAAAATAAAACAAGGCCAGAGGTGACATCAGAAATCCCTCTGTCCCCTATGGGCAGTGTGCATGGTCAGAGTGAGAAGGACAGGGCCACAGTGTGCCCAACCCCACCCATATCTCTGCCCACCCAGGAGCACAGGTCTGCCTGCCTGAAGGCTTCTGGTCTGCAGCTCAGAACCCTGAGTTCACCTGGCAGTGCCAAGACCAGCTTCCATCATGCTCCAAAGAGCCAGCACCTCAGCTGCTGCATTTCTCAAGGAGTGTGAACTGACTCCGACTCACACTCAGGCAGCACTAAAGATTCTCTGTTCATAGATGTGAGGGGAAGTTAAAGGACCAACAGTGATTCAGGAAATGCAGCTGACCTCCACCAACCAGTTAAACATATTCAGAAAAATGTATCTTGACACTGAGCATACAGCGTTTCTCCTTACCACTATTCCCAAAATATTATAGTCAACAGTTAACACTGAGTTAGATACAAGTAAGCTAGAGATAATTTAAAGCACATGAGGTGGGGGTGGGGAGAATAGGTTATACACAAACATGCATCATTGTGTGGAAGGGACTTGGGCATCAGAGGGATTTGGCTTTAGCAGAAGGGGCTCTGGAGTCAATCTTTCACAGATACTGTGCTCTTCTTTTCTTCTACTTCATCAGAATTCACCATCACTTGCTCTCAAGTTTATATTAGCATCTAGGACTCTGAGAAAATATATATTCCTAATTATAGTGTTTAAAAACATTATCTTACATGGCTGAAGAGATGGCTGAGCAGTTAAGACACTTGCCTTCAAAGTCTAATGACCCAGGTTTGACTCCCCAATACCCACGGAAAGCCAGATGCACAAAGTGGCACATACATCTATTTTCAGTGTCTAGAGGCCCTGGCATGCCCATTTTCTCTCTGTCTTTCTTCCTCTCTCTCTCTCTCTCTCTCTCTCTCTCATTCTCTGTCTCTCTCTCTCATTCTCTGTCTCCCTCTCTCTCTCTCTGCTTGCAAAAAAAACAAATAAATTCTAAAAATATTATCTTATACAAAATAAGACACACATGGCCTGAAATTAAAAGAAATAGAGTAACTCCCACCTCCATAGTCAACATTTATGCAAGTAAAATCTTACACAAAACTGTTGCATTGTCAAAGCTGAAAGTTCAGAACAATTATACATTTAGCTGGACTTTGAGCTGAAGAGAGACACAATTTGAGTTTTAAGTCTGACCCCACAAAGGATTAGACATTTTAGATTGATAAGATTCCAATTGTGCCCAAACCTGATTCACCTGAAAATAAAACAAACAAACAAACAAAAACCAAGAGGCTCAAGGTAAATTAACACGGTTGAGCCTTTGATGACACAAACAAGCCTTGATAAATGTGGGTTTGAGTCTGCAACAGAAGTTGGTCTTCATCACATAATATTTTACTATTATAACTAAATACAAGAATTTAGCAAAACAATAGATTTCAGTAGAAAGAAAAGAATACCTATGTGTACAATTTGAAACAGGCATGCATGTTTTCTTAGATATTATTTAATGATACATCATGAAGGAAGCCTCACTCTTTGCTCCCTGACACCTGGAGAGATGGCTTAGTGGCTAAGGCTCCTGCCTGCTAAGCCTCAGAACACTGGTTCCAATCTCCAGCGGTTCCAATGTCCAGGTCCCACGTTTAGCCAGATGCAAAGTGATGCAAGGGTGCAATGCCGCACTTGACCACAAGGGGGTGCACACACCTGGATTTCTTTCACAGCAGCTGAGAGACTGCTGGCGTACCCATCTCTGTCTCCCTCTCCCTCTCTGTCTATCTCTCTCTGTCTCTCTCTCCAAAAATAAATAAAAAATAATTTAAAAAATTTTAAAAAATCCAGATTTCAAAGGGTATAAAGAAAATCTGGAAGGGCAGGTTTTCACAGCCATGGTCTCCTCCTGAACTTGCTGAAAGACAGTGGAATGCTGAGTCAAAATGGGAATATCATTCAGATGTTAGTAGAAAGATCTTAATGTTAAGATACTTCCAAGATTTCATCTTTTGTGGTTTGTGGGAATGGAAAAACAAACACCAAGTGAGTCCTGGTATTTGGACCACAGCAGGAGGGGGCATTAAGAAAACTCTCCCAAGGAGGGAATTTGGCAAGAACTAAAGAACAGAGACTCTAATCGGAGAACCCAGGTGCCCGTGTGGTAAAGCATAACAAAAAGGTTGTGCTCTCATTACGGAATTCACTGCGCGTGATCCCGAATGCAAAGCTATATTTGTAGACAAATGGTACATTTCAGAGAAATTACATCTGCTATAGCTATGCAAGAGTTTCAATCTAACTCACCTAAGGAATCATGAATTTTAGTACTTTTTCATACAATCAATAAAAATTGTGGGAAGTGGAACTTGGGACTGCATATTAATCTTGCATCCAGTTCCTTGCTAGCTTTCAACAGCAACTATTCATCTTGTTGAGCTTATAGAAGTGATTTGTTTCATCTGTACACTCCATGCACAGCTAAATATAAAATCAACTTCTATTTAACCAAGTGGACTAACAGCATGAGGCCAATCAGGGAAGCCTGCAACCTTGGTGTGATACTGCAAATGCCTGCGACATGACAAGCCAGCACCCAAGCCCAGCCATTAGAACGTTGCTTTATTGTGAAGCCTTATTGATAGGTTAACTAATGGGTGTTTTCCATCTTAAGTTGCCAACAGACCTGGCTCTGATTTCTTTGCCAAGGACTTCAACTGTGGCTTAAAGTTCTTCAATTGCTTAATCCAATTATTGGGAATCAAGTTAAAATTGTCCATTAAGCAAATGACTCCCTCTCATTCAGCTAGATGAGGAATGTAAATGGACTCTTCAACTTTTACAGAAAGTAAGTGCCGCCTGCCGGGGTCCATGTTTTACAAGCCCTCGTCTACCCTACTATTAGGGCACTTCATAAATGAACTCTTGCAAGTGAGAAATGGATTGAAATGCTGGGTGTTTCCATCAAAGATAACATTTGTTGCTTTCAACCCTGAAGTAACAGTGGAAAAGAGTGGATCACAAATATGGTCATTCCACAAAAACACCTATGTGTGGTTACTAAACCCACCAAGTTTCATATTATCCCAAATGACAG
Organism: Orientallactaga sibirica; assembly: GCA_036365145.1. Taxonomy (NCBI): domain Eukaryota; kingdom Metazoa; phylum Chordata; class Mammalia; order Rodentia; family Dipodidae; genus Orientallactaga; species Orientallactaga sibirica. Next base: position 3,518,709 of record JAEOAD010000463.1, on the reverse strand, counting down.
CATAGTCACTTACAGACACATGCAAGCGTATGTATGTGAGACTCGCTGTTGAATGAGGGGGCACAGCAACGATATTATATTCAGAATCGGAGAAATGTGTGGCCATACTTTTAAATTTTCAGCCATATAGGAAGGAAAGGAATGTTCTCTAAGAGAGGATGAACTACTGGATCATTCTCTTTGTTACCCAACAGAGAAATACAAAGACAATTCCATTGTCCTTACAAGTGGCTACTTTGTGACTTGCAAAGACTGGGAATTCATAGGTTTTCCCTTTGGAAAAAGAAACTAAATTGGCCTCAAGAGACATTAGGGCACAGCTTCAGCCTTGCATGCCTGTCTTTACTTAATAGTAGGAACAAGTTTCTTAGTATAGATTATGCTACATTGAAGCTTTCTGATTTTTTTTAAATATACAAATGAATAAACAAAAAAGACAGGGCTCATCATGAGGGTGACATGTTGGCGCTTTCTTTCCTTGGTAGTTCAAATTCCAAAGATAAGATTTGTATTCACCAGAATCAAATCCAGCAAACACATATTGAATCACCAGTGGACTCTCCCACTTTCACTTCAGACCCAGTGACTCTTTCACCTGTCACTCATTTGAATCACCACTGTGCATCCGCAGCACTCTGCACATAACCTTGCTTTTGTACCACTAGTCAATCTGGAATGAAGGTTAATGGAGACATCAAAGAAAAAATAGCCAAAAAGGCCATTTTTCTGAAGGTACTAGAACCTCTTGAGTCTGTCTTAGTTTCAGAGTTGCCACTAAGCCATTTCCAACCATATCTTGGGTCAATTTCCAAAATTAAGCTTACTTTTTTAAAATTGAGGTGCACTGGGGATTGAACTGAGGACCATGGACCTGCCAGGCTGTGCTCTATCCTTTAGCTATAGCATCAGCCCCTACAGGGCCTATTTTATTATTTTTTATGTTAATATGTGAAGATGCTAAATTTAGTCCATGATACATTAACATTTGATGCACTTTTCCTTCTGGTTTATTTTTTTCTAAAGATATTCTGCTTTATTAATAATATCACATTACTTTCTTTTAATCCTTGAAATTGTCCAATTATGAAATTCAAATATTCTACATAATGAATTCAGTAGAATGGTTACTACTAACTTGGAAGAAAGCCGAGTCAATGATCAAGAGCTTGGGTATATACTGAAGCAAAATACAATTGCCTATTCTGGTGATGAACAAGAATAAGACACACAGATACTCCTTCTTAACAAAATCTCACTGCTGAAAACCAGGCTCAGTGTGTGAGCGCATTTGCTGAAGAATCTAAGACAAAAGTGAACTTTCAAGTGATTCAATAATTTCTATCACAGCAGTTACTCACTTCAGGTATATTTTTCAAGAAGATAGAAGAAAGAAACAACAAACATTACCATTTGGAGAACAGTAGAATAGTGCTTTTATCAGTAAAGTCAGGGCTGGGGATGTTGCTCAGTGAGAACTGTGTTTGCAGGGCTTGCACTAGAGCCTCAGTTTGACCACAGCAATTTGAAATGCCCCGAGCAGCAACATGACCCCAGCACTTAGCAGGCCAACGCCAGGGACCACTGGCCCTTGGGGGCTGACTAGTTTAGCCCATTCAGTGAGCTCCACGTTTAGGAGGAGACCCTATCTCAGAAAATACGGTGGAGAGTGAATGAGAAAGAAACCAGATATCCACCTCTCTCTGTCCTCCACACTCATGTGTGTGCATGTGCACACACATGTACACCCACACAATATATGTGCAAGCATGAGAAAGAAAGAGAGAATGAAAGTAATTGGTTCATTAACTGAAAAAAAAAATACTGACCAGACATGTTGAACTGAAAATAACAATTTATATGTGCTCAACACACTTCTGAGATTAAATTTACAGTGAAATTTCCTCAAGATTAATCATTCTCCATTTTTTTGAAGTTATTTATTTATTTATTTTGCAAGCAGAGAGAGAGAAGAGAGGTAGACAGAGAGAGAATGGGCACACCAGGGCCTCCAGCCACTGCAAACAAACTCCAGATGCATGTGCCCCTTGTGCATCTGGCTTACGTGGGTCCTAGAGAATCGAACCGGGATCCTTTGGCTTTGCAGGCAAATGCCTTAACCGCTAAGCCATTTTCCAGCCCTCATTCTCCATTTGTTAAAATGTGTTTTGAGAAATTAAAAATGAACATGCCTTGAGCTCATCAACATCAATGCCACGGACGAGCCCTCAAAGTGATCTGGTGGCCACCCCCACTTTCAAACTTCTCCCCTGGCAGTGTGTTGTCCTCTAACAATTGACTCCTTTCTGCTGGAGATGCTGAAGGTAGCTGGTTTCCTACAGGCATCCAATCACATGAAAGCTGCCCAAGCAAACTGATATGCATTTAAGGTCCACAGGGAAAGAGGTTAAGGAACGGTATGTAGATCTCAAAGAGGTTAAGGAACAGTTTATAGATCTCAAACGCAGAAGCAAATACGTTTGCATGACACACTTGTTGAAACTCGTACCACAGCTTACACAGGAATTAAAATGTTTGGGCAAGGCATTCTACTGACAAAGCATATTAGCTTTAATTACAAATTAGCTTCTTTTCATATATTTAATATGATGCTCTCCACGAACAGTCTTTCTAGACTAATGATACTATGAGTTAAAGTTAGATGCTCTTTAAAAATGTTCCTCAGCTCAGGGATTTTTTCAGAAAAGGGAGAACAAAGTCTGTAAGAGTCACAGGTTGGGACAGCATCCCCAGAGGCATTGCCCCCCTCCCAGTGACTGACTGCTGCTCTCACAACTCATAACCCACAACCCCTTGCGGAATGCCAGCAACCCCACTGAGGAGGGCCTTCAGTGGAATGGGGGCAGGGAGGAGGGAAATATTGCTACTAACACTTGATGTGTCCATACAAAGCATATTCAAAATAACAAAATAAATGTGTTTACAGAAAAAAATGAAAAAAAAAAGATGTTGCAGATGTCTTAGCTGTTCCAACTGTGATGTATGTCAAATTTTCATGAAGAATTTCATGAAACTTTAGAAGAAAAAAATGAGCATATCCTGGCCTTTATAAAATGCAAAAAAAAAAAAAAAAAAAAAAAAAAAGAAAAAAAAGAAAGAAAGAAAGAAATAGTGAGTGCCAACTCATTTAGAAACCATGACCATCAATGCAATGTTATCCAATTTCCATGTGACCCAAACCTCCTGGAGGTGTTTTGACGAACCTACTAGGATCTCTGCATTTCTAGATGGTAAGGACAGGAACAGGAGCAAGAATTCTTATTCTTAAGAAATTCCTCCATGGTAGCAATGCTCTTTATCCCAAAACCAGTCTTTGATAACCAGTGAACTATATTCTCTTTCACCTAAGAATTTCCACTGCCTTTTTTAAATTTAAATTTTATTTTCTTTTATTTATTCATTTGCAAGGAGAGAGAGAGAGAGAGAGAACAGACAGAGAGAATGAGCACACCAGGGCCTCTAGCCACTGCTAAAGAACTCCAAATGCATGCACCCTAATGTGCATTTGGCGTACATGGGCACTGGGGAATTGAACCTGGGTCCTTTGGCTTCACAGGCAATTGCCTTAACTGCTAAACCATCCCTCCAGCCCCTCCACTGCCTTTTTGTTAAAACATGGGAACTTTAAAAAACATAACACCTGCGCATTTTCCAGAAAGCCTCTAAAGTCAACATACCACAGATACTCTTGCTGTCGATGTTCATTGAAGCACTACTCACAATAGCCACCTTATGGAAACATTGTAGATGTCTGTCAACAGAAGAATGGAAAAAGAATATGTGGAAAGTTCTAGGTGGAGTCAGGGGAGGGGGATAAAGGAGAAGAGGGGGTAGGAGGGTTAACCAAAACTAAAGATATTCAGAAGCCATATGGAAATCTACATTTTCTTAGTTAATTAGAAAATGCATTTTTTTTTAAAAAAAGAGAGTTTGAGCAGAAATACTCCATAGAGGTGAATAATACCATGGTATAATACGGTGGTATCCGTAAATTCCCTGTGCCCTCACTGGTATACCATATAATCAGATATTGGTCAAAGAGACCCTTGATGTCCCCAAACATACAGGCTTGTGTCAAGTGTCTTAGTTCCCCACCAGAAGTAGACAGTAAAGCCCTGTGGATAAAAACAACCCATGCTTCAGCTGCGGGAGACTGAGAAACCATGGTAGAAATGAGCTGGAAGCCTTTTCTCTGCTGACTAGCTGTCATAGTCAGTATGTGTCCTAGAAAGTGCATCGTAGCCTGCTGGAGAAAAATGTCATTAACAGTCTTAAACAGCTATGGACCCTGCACACTGCATAACTGGCCAGTTAACCAAGATGTGTCCATCAGTGAGCTAGTGTCATGTCTTTTAAGTGGGGGTCACCAGCTATTCTCTGTTTGGACCTCAAATCCATGGTAGGAATTCATGCCTGATACACAAAACCTAGTCAAAAGCCTATGGCTGGGGAGGTCATTAGTTCTAGGAGGTGGGGATTTTTTTGACTAAATGGATATATTATGCTCATACAATTGCCCTCTACATGTTTATGTCTATGCACATATATATTAATGCTTCTCTCACTCTTGATTATAGAAGCTTTGCTTTTCACACAACAGTGATTACTGGGGAGACTCAAACCCATCAACATGGTAGGCTGGAGAGGTTGCTTAGTGGTTAAGGCACTTGCTTGCAAAGTCAATGGACTCATGTTTGATTTCCCAGAACCCACATAAGTCAAGACACATGGTAGCTTATGCATCTAAAGTTCCTTTGCAGTAGCTAGATAGCATGTACATTCTCTCTGCTTCTGTCTCTCTGTCTCATATATAAATAAAATATCCTTTAAAAACTCATCAAGATGCTAAACAGTGACAGTAGACGTTCAACACTAAGTGACACATCTCTCTCATACCTTCCAAGACTCAGGGACCATTGTGTAAGAGGTGTCAGGAGAAATGTAAGAATGAAATAAAGGGGAGAAAGGCTTCAGATGCCTTTTTTCCAGACACAAAGGGAAGTTGCTTTTCTGACCTGTCAGTGGCTACTGCTATCTGCATAAGATCTAGATGATATGAGATCCAAATGACATCAAAATAGGATAGGAACTAGTTGGAAAGAAGCCAGAGTTTGGTGGAGAGAGTATATAGGATGGAGGACAAGGAGGGTAGTATGAGGGGATTATAATAAGGATATAATGTGTATAATACAGGAGATTGTCAAGAAAAGGTTAGAAAAGATAATATGTGATTTACACACAATGGAATTTTGTTTAGAAATAAGAAAAAATGAATTGTGTTATTTTCAGGAAAATGGATACAACTGAAGATTATATTATGTGAAATAAGTGAGAACCAGGAAGACCGACATTGCATGCTTTCTGTCATTTGTGGATCCTCAAAGTGCTGGTTAAGTTCTATTGTCAACATGATTAGATTAGGAATCCACAGACATTCTTCTTGGGGGTGGGTTCTTTGAGGTTGCTTCCAGGAAAGACTTACTGAAGGAGGAAGTTCTTCCTCCAGAGGGAGTCCTTCCCTTCCCCCATAGTGGGGACCCTCTCAGAGATGGGTTATAATGTAAGGAAACCCTGAGAGGAGCTGGTGAGTGCCTTCACTTGCATATGCATCTATCCTGTTCAGCTATCCTTTGTTGGCACTGGAACACATTTCCACAGCCTTCCAGTGTGGACTGAAGACCACCACCTCTCCAGGAAGCATCCAGGCCTTCCGTGCTGGATTGGGACTGCTGAGGCATCCAGCCACATGGACTGAGCAGCTACTGGGTCCCTTGACTCTCAGGCCTGCACACTGCTATTGTTGGACTGCTGTAAAATAATCCAATAAATTCCCTTTTTAATACAATTAATTCTATCAGTTCTGTTCCTATAGCTAACCCTAGCTAATTAATACAGTCAGTGGTACAAAGATTCATAGGAACATCTAAATATACATGGAATGAAGGAAGTAAAACTGTCCAAGGGAGTGAAGAGGACTAATGAGGAGAGACGAAGAGAAGGGTAGTGAGTTTTGGGGGGGACATATTCAAAGTGCATTAAATACTAATATGAAAACAAATATATGCTACATATATAAACCAATCAGATAAAGTCACATGTTTCTATCTGCAAAATTCACATTTTTATTTGTTGTTTTTGTCACTCTAGCCCAAGCTGACCTGGAACTCACTCTGTAGTCCTAGGCTGGCCTTAAATTCACAGTGATCCTCTGCCTTCTGAATGCTGGGATTAAAGGCATGTGCCACCATTCTTGACAAATTCATGTTTTTATATAATGTCTCCACATGGTTTTAATGCATCATTGGAAATAAGAGTCAGTGACAACAGTCAAGGTGTATTTTTTTTTTAACTTTTAATTTTATTTTAAGTTGTCTCGAGTGTGTCACACACAGCTTCCCCGTTCCTGAAATTTATCTTGGACCCAATCTGCTCATTTACCTCCTCACTCTCACCTCCTCTCAAGAGGTTGCTTTCCATACTTCCCTTACTGCCTGGTCACTTCTTCAGCCTTTCTTTTTCTACCCTTGCCTTCCTAGGGCCAGTGTTGGGAACCAGCCTTGAGAAGCCAGAATCTTTGCATCAAACTTCTAGAAACTCAAGCCCTAGAATCAGTTCTGCTGATTAAGAAGCTTGGGAGAGTCAGGGCAACCTTTGAGTATCAGTGTGCAAAGAAGAATAAAATAAAAGCAGTGATTAGGGGAGGCACCTGGGAAACAGCTCATGCACACATGAGTTAAATCCCAAGCAACTATATAAAATGTTAGGCATGCTGGCATATGCCTGTCCTCCAGTACTGATTCCTGCCTGTCTATACCTCATTCTAGGAGATGGTGGGTGACAGATACTGAGGAGATTCAAAACTCATCAGAGCAGAAAATCAGAGGATGCTGAGAGCTCAACACTAAAGGAGACTTACAACGCAGTATCTGTGGTAGTTGGACGTTAGGTCCCCCGATAGACTCAAGAGTTTTATTGAAGCTTGTAACTTGGATTTCCAGCTCCTTTGCTGGAAGAGGTGTTGCTGGGAACAAATCCTGGAGTCCAGACCAAAGGTGAGTTTGGGGGCGGATCTGAATGCCAGTCTAAGATGTGCAGAGTGAGGTCTTTCTTTCGCTTATGGTGCTGGAGGTGGTTCCTCTCTGCATGGACCTGTGAGTGAGATAGGGCCACCTTCTTTTGCCATGATAAAACTTTTCGTGGATCCTTAAGCCTGAAATAAATCCCATTCTTCCCATAAACTGGGTCTGGTTTGGAGGTTCTTTCAAGCAGCTTGGAGCTATCTACAACACATTATGGAAGAGGAGGAAAGAATGAAAGACCCGAAGGGTGGGAATGTGTATTCTGAGGCACTGCTCATGCCCCCAAAAAAAAGAGACTGACTAGCACATTCATGACCCCATGACAAATACTGAAAACCTCGTAGATGAAGTCTTTTACTGGAATTGGGGCAGAGGAGAAGGAATATAAGAGTATAACCTGATGGGAATATGCAATGTGTTCATATAATAAAGTTCTCAAGAATTAAATGAATGAATGAGTAAGTAAACAATAAAGCTATCAACAGCTTATAGATGAAAATTTCTAGACAAAAACACTTTTGATATGAAAAAGAAACAGCAGCAAAGGGAGCATCTAGATGCCTAAGTGTACATCACTTCTTGAGAGGAATGTGCATCATTGGGCCATCCAAGCACGAGACTGAACAACTGCTAAGTGCAGGGACAGAACTGCTAATCTAGTATCTGCTTCCTTGGGAACTTGCATTACAGTAGGAGAGCTGGAGAGCAAGCTAGTAAGCAGAGGAAGCACATAAAGATGGATGGTATGAAGCCAGAAAAGAAACGAGCACTGTGACACAGGAGAGGAAGCATCTGAGGAGGCAGCAGTTGAACTGAGTCCCAAAGGTAGAGTGAGTCAGCACTGGTGACAGATGGAAAAATAATTGTTCATGTAGGAGAACAGCTGAGTTAAAAAGGTTCCATACTTCCAAGAAGCAAATGGAAAATCGTGGGGAGTAAGGAAGATGAGTTTGAAGAACTAATGTAAAGCCAGGTTCTATCATTGGGATTTGAAAGGGATTGAACAGAGAGAGACAAGTGTCCCACGTGTCTTCTCTGAAGATCATTCTGGCTGCTATGTGGGGTCCATGAAAAAAAAAAAAAAAAAAAAACATGCTGCTGCTACAGAACCTCAGTTGACATATCATTATGGCTCACATTTTGTTGTTTATATAAAATCACTCAGTGATGTGTGAGTCATGGATTTGGAAAGTTTTACAGTGACCTGGATCCACTGTTACAGCAAAATACACAACAGGTTCGCTGCCTAAGAAATTTCTTCTGCTAGAACTGTTTGAGCAGGCCCTCTTACTTTGCCAAAACCATTGGACCTGGCAGACATTTGCAGAGAGCGAAGCCCAGGGATCTGAAATCTAAATCTGAGATGTAAATTTTAAATTTTAGCTTCTCCCATTATATATTCACCGAAGACATGCTTGCTATCTAAGTATGTTAAATAGATATGTTAAATAAATTCTGTGTGAGTATAAAGACTATTTTCCTAAGAGAGTGATTAATTGATTACTGAAATTTCTTGGTTAGTATGTATGAAAAGTTATATTTACTTAAATGATTTGTGCCATCATTTTTGATTTCTGACAGCATTTTTCTCAGTATATCTATGTATTTATATTTTAGGAAGTTAAAATTATGAACATAATTAAACAATTGAAATCCATAACATAGAAAAGAGACAGAGCAGTAGTCCAGGCAAGAGACATAGAAGCAGATAACAGAGAAATGTGGCAACTCAATGAAAGCAAAGGCCCAAATAGACTAGAAAGAGATGGTTTGTGAGGAGTCCTGGGCTGCAGCAACTCTGGAAAACAATGTCAATTACAGAAATTCCCAAAGGCAGAACAAACACGGAGGCAGAAAGATGGACTTGCATAAGAAGTAAGAGCCATGGGCTCACACACCAAACCTCACAACGGGAAGCACACTAAAATAATCTCACTGTCTAACATTTTATGACACCTTAAAATTTACATGTGTGACACTGCTTGCCCCTTCAAGACAACGATAGAAAGCAATGTGATGGTTATCATTTATTTTAACTTTAAAAACTTTCATTAATTGAAAACTTTATGATATGAATAAATTGGTCATATTCCCATCAAGTTATTCTCTTATGTTCTCTTACCCTCATTCCTCTGAGCGCCCTCCTCAGTGGAGTTATGGGTCATCACTGTGTGGTTAGGAACACACCAGTCAGGCTCTGTTTGGGAGGGTGTCAGTGCCCCAGAATATTCCTTCCTGCCCCCAAGGCTCTTACATTCTTTTACTCCTTCTTCCACAATGTTCCCAAGACTTGGAGTGTATATTATAAGTCTACTTTACTGCTGATGTCTCAGCAGCCTCAGATTTCTTGGTTTGATGAGTTTTGAGTCTTCTCAGTGAAAACCGTCATTTCCCTTGGGGAGGTTCTCTGACTAGAAGTTAGAGCAGCACGAATATTTAGTCTGCCATGTCCTCTGTAATATTTCCTTGGCCTTGGCCTTGACTTACATGTGGTAGGGATGACTTGTCACAGCTAGGCACTTGACTTTCTTTTCTTGAGGTACTGATGGGTCTTAAGTCTCCCTAATTTTGACTGCCATGTGGGCCATGGGTGGCCTATCATCCTCAGCTTATAGATTTTTTTTTGAAGCATGCTGATTGACTTCAAGCATGATGCTACATACAATGAAACAAACCTGAAACAAATCTCTCCCTCATTTATCTGATCACAGACAGTGGCCCTCCTGCACCAGCTAGCTCCTCTGAGTACTAGAAGCATGTCTTTTTTTTTTTTTTTTTTCCTGCTGATAAAGGTGCTGACTTTAATACAGGAGTTTCACAACCTGAGTTGTTGACAATGAACCTGAAAAGAGGGCAGCAATGTGACTCATTATTGGTGATTGCCAATCAGACCAAACTGCAGTAATATGTGATTCTCACGTTATAATGCCAGGACCTGAAGGGTCTATACTAGTAGAATATGAACTGCCTGTGGCTCAACAAACGAAAGCCTGGGGCCCAGAAGCAGAATTTTATTTCTCCCAGTTCTGGAGGCTGGAAGTCCAAGATCAAAGGTTGGGTAGTTAGTTTCTCCCAAAGCCCCTCCCCTGGCTTCTGAAGTCATCTTCTCCCTGTGTTCTCATATGGTGTATTTGTGTGTATTCATGACTTTATCTCTCCATCTTCAAAGGACACCTGTTGCATTGGCTTAAGACTGCATCTTTATGCTATGACTTCAATAGTTTGTTTAGAGTCTCCTTCACAATACAGTCACATTATCAGTCGGAGAAGATGGGGATGAGAGAACAAGGTGTCATTCAATCCCTAGCCCCTAGCTGTTGGTTAGAAATGGAAATGCTAGTTTCTATTTCAGACCTACCTAGTTAGCAACACTGGGGTGAGGTCTGGACTGTTTTAGATGTTCCACCACATGGCTCTGGTGTCACTCAAGTTTGACAATCCTTGGTGTATTTGATAGTCAACTCTACTTGCTTTTGCAATGGGAAGAAAGGGGTAAGAAATGGCAGGTGGAAATCTGAAGTCATTAGTCAATTGGTATACTGGACATTGTGAGAGCAAGAAAAAAACGTACTACTGTGGAATGGTGACATTGCCCACGGAATACATTGGTAGCTGATGTCCCCCACACAGCATTCCTGGTCTATCAACTTTCTTAAGGCACCAGTCATCTGGTGGAATAGGATCTATAATGATAGAAACGAGAAGAAGGAAGGAAAGATCACGGTCACACAGGGAGGAAAAAAGGCTGGACGTGAGTTGCTGCAGGTCCTACCGGTCTTAGTTACTCATGACACCTATTCATTTGACAAGTCTTAGATAATTGCTTAACTTGAACTTGACAAAGCAAAATTATATTTCTTAGATATGCCAGGCTGGCATAATGAAGACATTAAAAAAGTAGGGGCAGTTCTTCATGTCCTTGTACTAAGCCTGATAAAATTAGTATCATAGCACCATATTGTTATTACATTTTATTCATTCATTTATTTGAGAGAGAAAAGAGAGAGAGATAAAGAGAGGAAAGAGGCAGAAAGAGAGCTTCTAAGCACTGTAAATGAACCCCAGATGTATGTGCCACCCTGTGTATCTGCTTATATGGGTACTGGGGAATTGAACCTGGGTCATTAGGCTTCACAGGCAAGCACCTTAAATGCTAAGCCATGTCTCCAGCCCCATAGCAGCTGTATTAATGTTATGTTCTCACATTAGAGAAAAGTTCCTAGAGAAAGAAGGCATGAAGTACACATTTCTCAAGTAAAAGCTCCAGCATCCATATGATTGCTTGGACTTCCTGGTTTCTGGTAAGCCCTTCCATCCTCACGTTTCTGAGAGGTCTTCCTACACAGTTCCAAAGAATTCTCCATTTTCTTTGTCGTAATGTCTGTTGATTGATGTCAAATAATTTCCATAACCTAAGAGCCAAATAGCTCAAGTTTTACACCCAAATTAGCATTTAGAGAGTGGAGGTTTGCTGTTTTGTCAGACAAAATGAAGCAGTCTTCACACCTCTGTTTAAGTACCCATGTTTGCATTCACTTTTATATCAGCTCTAAAAATGCAGCAATGAAAAGGGAAAAGTAAATACATTCTACCTACTTTCCTCCATCTCTTGTTCACATGAGCAGAAAATGGCCAAGCTCATAAGAAACCTTTCAAATTTCCATTTCTTCAGCAGAACTTGAGCACACCTGGAATTCTCTTTCAAGTTAATAGGAGCCCTAAATGTAAGCTGGCTATGAAAAGCTGTGCAGAAAGTTGGCACTAGATCACAAACACTCTATATGTGGGCCTTTGAATGGGGTGGTGGCGAGAGGAGTGTGAATGCTTAATGCTCAGTTCCTCTCTTCAGTGGATTCAAACAGTAAGTGCACACTCTCATAAAATGCTTAACTCAGATTTCTCTCAAATTGAAAAAGCAAGATCCTCAATTATCTTACCTATGGAAAAAAAAAACTTGCCTAAGACCAAGGCAAATTGTATTTGTAAATGAGGGTAATGCATTAGGAATGTCAGGATTAATATGTTTTAAACTTAATGTGTACTTGGGAAAATATACACCAATGTTTTATTTTCCTAAAAAATTTTTAGAACCCTTTGATTGCTTTTGTTTCTAGAAGCCTGACACATTTGTTATGCACGCAGCTAGCTACCTAACATGCGTACTTTGGCACCATCAACAATGACCTCCCCTTGGATTGAACCATCAAATTTCCTTTTGTGTAGAATTTTGAACTTCATAACCCCTAAGCAGGTGAATACTGGACATACCCTAGCTTTGAAACATTGCCCAGCTCTCAAAATGCAGCCATACCATTGCCACTACAGTTATTCTTTATTTAATGTATTCCATGATGCTTCATGCTGGGCCCTGAGTTAGTCAAAGCATGCTCAATGAGGGAGACAAAGAAAAATAAAAAGAGTTCTACAAATTGAAAAATGAAATAGAGCGAGGCAAGGAGAGCACTATAATAACTAACCCATGGAGCTTAAACTGTGGAACAATTTTAGTAGTAGTATTAGTATTTTAGTATTTTATTATTAGCATTATTAGAGTGCCCTCTTTCACCTTTGAGAACACACAAGCATGGGCTTGGCTCAGATTTATGTAATGCATCAAGAGCTCATATATATATTGTGAGTCCTAGCTCAGCACTTTGTGTAGAGTCAATATTCTATGGGACAAAAATGCCCAGAGCAAAATACATCTTATTTGGTCATGAGGTTAATCTTCACTTTTTAAAAATGAATTTATTTATTTATTTATTTTTATTTGGAAGATAAAGAGAGCATATGAGCATACCCAGGCCTCCAGCCACTGCCAGCAAACTCCAGATGCATGCACCCCCTTGTGCATCTGGCTTCCATGGTTCCTAGGGAGTGGAACCTCAGTCCTTAGGCTTCGCAGGTGAGCACCTTAACCACTAAGCCGTTGCTCCAACCCAATTTTTACTTGCCAACAATGGAATGAGAAAGGCAGAGTGATTGGTACAGCATGGTCAGGGATTGTCAGTTAAACAACTGGGTGGACCAGAGATCCTCTTGGCCAACTTGTACAGATTTCTGAACCTCAAGTGAGAGTTTTGTGTTGGAGGTCAAAATGAACACAGTTTTCACATGGAGAGAGGAGCGCGTAGGAATAGTCTGTCAGTCCCACAAGAAACAAAGCACTATTCTCTGGCTGTGATTGTACCTAAAGACTTGTGAATTTAACTCTTAGCCTCTTAAGCAGAATCTGGAAAAATTAACATATCTAATGCAAATTCCTTGGATCAGATCTTTCATTCTCTCTCTCTCTCTCTCTCTCTCCCTTTCTATCTTATCAGTGAAAATTTGTAAAGTTTCAGATGATAAGAATGCTGGCTAGGGATATTAACCAAAGGGGAGTGAGACTTAAACCAGGGACTGTGCAGAAAGGGGTTTTGCTTTTGATAATTTCTCAATGAGGTAAAACAGACCAACATATACATTCACAATGGGTGGCTACAATGAAGCAAAGGCTGAACCCACAGGAATGTGATTCAGATATTAGGGAATTAGGTAGACAAAGTTTGGGGACTTGGTTATTTAAACCTTCCTAACCTCTTGCCAGATGCTTAAATTTGCTTGCAAAATTGTATTCAGCATATGCTCAGTGGGTTAATTTACATGCAAAAATCTGCCTGGGAAATGTGTGCTAAGGATTGAAGTATTAGAAAGACACTGGCAGGTTACATTTTCTTGTCCCCAGACGTCCTGATCCTGGGCAGCTTTTGTGCGTTATTTCCATGGCCCTGCTTCAAAGATCATGGGCCGAGATACCTGATTTTATTTCCCTGTGACTCAAGACGCTTTGGGAGCTGTAGAAGGGAACATTGCTAAGGTTCTTTGTGAGCCAGATTCTGAACTTCTCGAGCATTCAGTGGTCTATAGCTTCTGAGTCCAGTACCACCGTGACAGTGAGAGCTTGCAAGTGTGCATGGCAAATTGGAGCTTCCAGAAAGCTCTTTAGAGGTGGAGCTTCCAGTTGTCCAAGTTCTTCTCCTTCGTTGAAATCTTATGCCTAATACATTTCTTAAATACATAGCTCATAATAATAAAAAAGAAAGAAACATGGGATGCTACGAAGATAATTTGGAGAGATGATAATCTTAAATTCTCATATAATAATTTAACAAGGTAATTTACTTGGAATTATGAGTGTCACTATAGCTTCCATAGGAATAACATTTTTTGTGTACTAACAGACATGCCATTGGCTTCTGAAAGAGTTTCCCATGGAATACCAGGAAGCCACGTAATCCAAAACCACAGCTAGCTGTTCAACCACGTGACAGGCATTTGGTGATGAACGGTGGATATAATTAGGAGCCATTTCTGGTTATTGACATACCAGGCCAGGGGCGCGGGGTGCTTTTCTGAGCAGGGAGAGGAAAAGCCAAAGGCAACTATTAGAAGAGGCTATTACACAATTTTGAGCTAACATATGGAATCAATAGCCCACATGAGCAGCTGTGCTCAGCTGTAGAAAAGGCTGAAACAGTGTACTCACACTGTAACCAATAAAACGAATTATTGACTACAGGAGAAAGCGTGTGTGTGCGGAGAGAGGGAGCGCCACAGTACAGTATAGATGCATTTAATCTTGGGGAATTGAGTCCTAGGAAACAAACTGTGTTGTGGTTTTCTTCTTGATTGACAGGTGAAACAGGGGAAAGCCAGCATGGGAGGAAAGGTCTGGAGTCAGGGTTATATGGTTAATTTCCAACTCCAAGTTCACTAGCAGTGCAGAGCACCTCCCCTGCCAGAGTCAAAAATAAGCATGATGAGGTTTGCTAACCCACTCTGCAGCCTGGACACACTCCAGTACCATGTGGTCATGCTGGGATATCACAGGATATCCTAGCGTTCTTCATGCTGGGGAAACAGAGGACCATGCTACCTGAAAAACTGGATGGTCTGTTTCTTGAAACCTCTAATTTGTCTGCTAGCACATCCATTTCCCTCCCAACAAAAAGAAAAAGACTCTATGGGTGGTGACAAAAGAAAATATTAGTACTTTGTGTTCTATTTATTCACATGAGCATTCGCTTGGGAATCGAGTAGCTCAGATTATATTTCCTATGTGCGCCACGACTTCTGAATTATAGTATAATGCGAGAAGCCTTCTCAATCCCTCCACCCGGCCATCTGTAAAATAGAAATAATATCTCTAAAAAACCAGGCGAATTTGCCAGGACAGCAAATACAAATATATGGAGGTATGTAAAGTATTTCAAATTTCTTCAAAGGGAACAAAGTCCATGTTTCAGAGTGTATATGTATCATTTCCCAGAATGATAATGTATGCATATGCCAACCTTCTATAGGAAATAGCTATTATTTTCCTTTTTGTAAAAAGAATTGAACTTTCTGTGTGTTTAAAATAATTCTCATTTTTAAAGCTTTCAAGTCACTCCTGTCTAAGCTGGTAGACAAAGCATCTGCTTGACTACTACCTTTCAAATTGCTGAGTGGTTGGGCTGTGACAACTGGACAGTCATTTTCTCTATGCTTTGCATATGACCATGTCAGGCCCCAAACTCTCATTCAAATGAGTGAGACGATACATTTTCTTTTTTTAAATCAAATGGGGCACTTTCTCTGCTCAGACAAGCAGAAAGCCCTGCACCTGTGTTTAGAAACTATAAAACTCCGGGTTGTAATCACGCTCTGGCACAAGAGAATATTGCCCACGGACTGAAGTATTTTTGATCCTCTTCGTCGACTTCCTGTGTTTCCTTGCCTGAAGCAATCACTGAGGACCATGATCATCCCTCCAAATACTAACACGGCAGAGCCAGTGAACAAGCTGTTAAAAAATAATTGGGCCAGGCATGGTGGCGCAAACCTTTAATCCCAGCACTCGGGAGGCAGAGGTAGGAGGATCGCCGTGAGTTCGAGGCCACCCTGAGACTACATGGTGAATTCTAGGTCAGCCTGGCCTAGAGTGAGACCCTATGTCAAAAGAAAAAATAATAATAATAACTGAAACACTCATTTCCACTGCCCATTGACAACTTCCCTTGCATCTCATTTCTCCTCATTCCCCACCTCTGCAGCACAGAGATAATACAAGTACCGGCAGAAAGGATTTAAACATGAACACCCAATTATCGACTATTTATAGCAAGAGTAGTAGGACAGTCCAGGTCATAACCAGGAGGAAAACTGACAGCCTCACATTCTCATTCTTAACTCGTACCCTCGGTGACCTGCTGTTCCAGGCATTTTGTGACCTGTTATACACTACTCACCCTTTGGTGTGAGAGACAACATGCATTTGCTCATTCGAGTGGTATCTGATTATTGGTTATAAAATATCCACATGTCAGGATGAATGCATTAGAGATAAAAAGATAAGAATCCAAGTATTTGTCGAATATTAACAACTCCAAATGCCCCCACCATATGATTCATTACTTATGGGGGGGGAAGTCTTAAGTAAATATTTATTCTGTGTGAAGCCGTGTGCACTTTGACTTTGCAAAACTTCTAAAATCAGCATATTTCCTTGTCTAACTTAAATCTTTGTCTATGAGTCCTCAACTCATCCTGGCTTCTCAGAAGAAAGCAATCAATGCAGAGTTTTGCATCTCCAAAACACCTCTTCAGAGCACACAACAGGGCTTCATTGACCCACACAGTAATTTCAAAGTGGGAACCAAATCACCATCGCTGAGCCATAAGCTGGAAGAAAAAGCAACAGAGAAAAAGAACAGAAATTGATCAACACGATGCCCACTGATCCTGTCTTCAAGGAACTAGGGTCCAGGGGGGCATAACCAGTGTCTGAGATGGCATTGCCTATCTCATTTGATTAAATCATTTTTTTATTTTTATGTATGCATGTGTTGATATGTGTGCTCATGTACACGTTCAGGCACACAAGCACATGTACGTGAGAATACACATGCACACGTATCCGGGTGCTTGTTGAGGCCACAGGTATCCTCTGGTGTCATCCTTAGGAACGTGGTCCACCTTTTTTGAGACAGAGTCTCACATTGGCTGGGACACCAGCAATTAGGCTGGAATGGCTTGTCGGTGAGCGCCAGAGATCCCCCCACCCCCGCCGTCTCTTCCTCCAGCCCCTACGCTGGGATTACAGATGTCCACAACCACACCCGGCATTATTATTATTATTTTCATTACATAGCTACAACCCCTCCTGAGTAAGATACTTTTAACTCTCTCTTTAGGCAATCAAAGTTCTAGTTTTAAATTTAGACTTTGTTTGCTTAATAAATATCTTAGCCAATTTTACTTTACTTTCCCTACGTGTCCAAGGGGATGTAAATCGATTAAAGCAATTCTGGTTTTTCCTGAAGAGTTGTCCTACCCTGTCCCATACTCTCCGAAGACTAGACTTCTAGAGGACTTCTTGATGGTCATAATCTCATTATTTCACTTTCCTAATGTCCTGCTTATGCATGTGATGGGGACAGTAAGAGCAGGTAGCCTCCTGCCCAGATAAACTTCTGGATTTATAATTCTCGTAGCTCTGACACAAGGTTAGGATTCACTAAACAAGACAAACTGCATTTTGATTAATATTTTTTTCAATGACAGAGTCTTCATATAAGACAAGGAGGAAAGCAGGCATAAGTCCCAGTGGACAATGCCATCTTGAAGAAGAGTCTTCAGCCACTGATGGACAGCTGTGGAGAGGACATTGTCTCTACCTTTGGCAGTTGTGAAGTTCCAAAGTCAGAGTTATTTGGTGTGAATCCCATAGGTTATGCCTTATTACCATTATTAAGATACATATGGAGGATAAACTCATTCTATACAAATGAAGATTTTTTATAATTAAAAATATTTTATTTTTATTTATTTATTTGAGAGAGACAGAGGCAGGTAGAAAGAGATGGAAAGAATGGGTACTCTAGGATCTCCAGCCACTGCAAATGAACTCCAGAAGAATTCTCCACCTTGTGCATCTGGCATATGTGAGTCCTAGAGAATCAAACATGGGTTCTTTGGCATGTCAGGCAAGAGCCTTAATCACTAAGCCATTTCTCTAACCCTATTTTTTTGTTATTTTAACAAGTTGAGGTAAAACCTGAGTCCCTTCTCGATGATAAGGTATTGTCCTCTCACTGGCCATTAAAGCAACTTATGAACACATTTAAAAATGAAGACGCAGGGGCTGGAAATAGCCCAGTGGAGAAAGTCCTTTTTTTTTTTTGGTAGCTCTTTTTTTTTAATTATTATTATTTTTATTGACAACTTCTATACTTACATACAAAAAACACATGATATTCCCCTCCCCTCCCCCTATTCCCCTTTAGAACTCCAATCTCCATCATATCCCCTCCCTCTCTCCATTAGTCTCTCTTTTCATTTAATGTCATCATCTTTTTCTTCTATTATGAGGGTCTTGTGAAGGTATTGCTAGGCACTGCAAGATTTTGTACAAGCATGAGGATAGATCAGCAGCACCTATGTATGTGGACAGGTAGGGCCGCCCATCTTGACCTCAGGAAGCAGAGACAGGGGACACCGGGGGTTAACTGACTGGCTAAACTAACCAATCAGTGAGCTCTGTTTTTAAGGGTGGGACTCTACCTCAATAAATAATGTTGAGAGTCAATGAGGAAGACACTGAACATCACCCTCTGGAACTATAAGTACATGCACAGACGTGTGTTCACATCCACACATGCATATGCCCATGCACACACACACACACACACACACACACACACACACAAAGAAGAACTAGCCAGTCATGGTGTTACATTCAGGAGACTGTGTCTAGCCTGGGCTTCATAGAATTTAAGGCTAATCTAGGCTTCACAGTAAGAGTGTATCTCATAATAAAAATGAAAGAAGAAAAGAGAGAGTGGGGGTCTTACCCTGAAACTATCACTATGTTGAGAGGTTATGGGAAAAGAGAGAAACTATGCTGAACTTCCTCAGAGATGGGATGTTACAGGTTCTCTCCAGTTATTCTGCCTGAAGTGAAAGACCTGAAAGTTCCTCTTGCAAGATTCATACCATTTGATATTTTCAGTAGACTATTATATAGTTTAGATATTTACATGTAAAAATAGTGCAGTTGCTTCGTTAAATACATGCCAAGAATGGTGGCAATATTCTGTCATTTGCTGGAGGGTTCAATGATCTTTATGACCAGCAACTCACACAGAAGTAGCCCAATCCTGGCACTAGGATTTTTGATTAATAAGGTAAGACTTTAGGGATCAGTTTTATTCATCCACAAAGGATACTTCTATTCAAACTCTTTGAAAAAATTTTAATTGTTTAATTAGCCTACAAACTTTCAGGTTTTGTTATGTCAAATATTGATAATTGACGCTGGGCACCATAAGCCATTAACAGAGAAACCAGGGCTAGATGGGAACTTTATACACTTTTTTTTCTGCAGCTTGTCCCACCAAATATTTGTTTGAATAGCAGCAATGACATAGTCCCTGAATATGAATCATTGTAGATTCTTTTAACCTAACTTAAAATGGGGGATTATGAGCTTGAGAGATAGCTTGGGGGTTAAGGCGCTTGCCTGCTAAGCCAAAGGACCCAGGTTCAATTCCCCAGTACTCATGTAAAGCCAGATGCACAAGGTGGCATATGTATCTGGAATTTGTTTGCAGTGGCTAGAGGCCCTGGTGCACCATTGTCTCTCTATCTGCCTCTCTCTCTCTCTATCAAATAAATAAAATATTAAAAATGTGAGTTTAAAATTATTCTACTCTTTCAAACAGGCTCTGCTGTTTGTCCCAGTAGGATTGCTCTTGCAGAACCAAGCATAAGTTCTTTGCATATGATCATTCAGTTGCTATGGGAAAATACTGAGCTACTAGAAGACAGATTATGCTTTTTACCCATTTGTTTACTCAGCATGTAAGTATATACATATGATATGAATATAAACATCAGGGGCTTGGGATGTGGCCCAGTGGTAGAATGTTTGCTTAGCATGCCCAGGGCTCTCACGTTAATCCACAGTACAGCCCAAATCCTTAAAATGATAAAAAGGCACACAAATATTAGTACTAGACATGCTTTCTGGTCTATAACAATTTAAAATTCATGGATAACTATTATAGAAACTTATACACTGATCTATAAGTAAAATGTGATACCACAATGTATATCTAATAGTTGTTTAGGCTCTTGCCTTTAAAATGGGCCGTCAAGACTGTACCATCTATGCTTGAGTCTTGGCTGTGAATATGAGACTTACTGAAACTGGTTCTTAGAGTGACATGTTCCAGCCACTTGATCATGACTTCCAATTTGCTCTTCATTTTAAATGTTTTTAAATGTTGAGAATAAAGCTTAACAGATATTAGAGGAAAGCCACTGGGATTAGTGATAAGACCAAAGGGGAACATTGCAAATAATAAATCACATCACGGGGGAAACTGAGGCTGTGAAAGCAGAGACAATAATCTCCCGCCAGCTTTGATGCTTATCTTCGGAAAGATTCTAAACAGTATAGCAAGAAGGAAACCAGAGAAGAGGGCTATTATAAAAGAACAGTAAAGAGATGCAAAAGCGTTCTCAGCTTTGCATTTTACATGAAATTAGTAAAGAAAAAAGATTTCAAATAAACAGTTTGTATAAACTGGAAGAAAAAGAAAGAAAATGATGGAAAAAAATCAATGATTTAAAAAAAAACAGGAAATCAATCCTTTTCCATCAAGTTGCCAAAAATACAGAACAGGAAATATGGAAGGGGGAAAGGTTAATCAAGAGAAATAAATATTTTTTTCAGAAGCACATGTATAAACTTTTAGGTTTGAAGAAACCACAACAGGGGGCCAAGTACAAAGAATCAAAAATATTATAAATTGTCATGACACTATATTAACATTGGGGTAAAATCAATTACCCAAAATTTCCACAGAAAGAAATACAAGTCACCCAAGAAGAATCGGAAATGAGAGTGGACTTGGAATTCTCTTAGTGGCATTAGAGAAAGTAGACACCTGTGAGATGCAGTGCTTTCAAAGGAGCCTCGTTTCTAGCTTGAAATTCCATACTCGGGAAACCCGTCCAGGAATGAAAACCATTTATATACACAGAGAAAAGGCTCAAAAATGTACCTTCTCTACCTTTGTCTGAAGAAAATACTAGAACTTCCACTATGCTTAAATGAAGGGCAGTGGCAGGGTAGGAGCACCGCTGGACAGGAAAGCCAGTGAGCTCTGTGATGAATGCACACACTGGGATCAGCGTCTTACCTCCAGAGACCTCAATTTCTGCTTCAGTGACAACAGCAGAAAACACAACAAACAGGTCACTGGCAAGATATGAGACACCCAGTGCTCCTTAAGCAAGTTATTATTTTGTTGGAAATAGATGTTCCTGATACATTCCTTTCCCTATTCACAAGTCTCTCTTCTTAGTGCCCTGTGAATTGCTTTATTGGAGAGAATTCCTCTAATTAGCCACTGTATCTTTCTCACCACTTTCCTGAAATCATACTGACATCAAACACCAATCTAACCTCAAGCTGTCATGGAGGTAGTCTGCAAAAATGCTCCTTTTAGGGGAATTTCCTGGAAGACTGTTCTTTGTGTGAGAAGGGTCATTTGTATATATATATATATATATATATATATATATATATATATATATATATATATATGAGACATAGAGAGAGACAGAGAGAGAAAGGGAGAGGAAGACAGAGATGGGCCTGCCAGCAGCCTCTCAGCCACTGCAAATGAAATCCAGGTGTGTGCCCCCTTGTGGGCACATACGGCATTGCACCCTTGCATCACTTTGCATCTGGCTAAATGTGGGACCTGAAGATTGGAACCAGCGTTCTTTAGGCTTGGGAGGCAGGTGCCTTAACCGCTAAGCCATTTCTCCAGCCTTTATTTATATATTTTTAAAGTGTATATGAAATTTTGTATTTAAGCTACTTGAGATGGTGTTGGTGGAAATTCATCTTGTTTTCCAAAATCAAGAACCTTGTGTATGTTGTCCAGCAAGCATTCATACAGCTTAACTTTTCAAGTTAGCTTATTTACTGAAAATATTATAAAACATTGTGCTCATAGCTGAATATATGGTTTTGTTACCTTTTCTTCCTTTTTAATTTTTTTCCCCAAAGCCTATGTTAGGGTATTGGGAAGGAAAATCTAATAAAAATATACAAAAGCAAATGTGTTTTTCAAGAAAATTTAATCTATATGTTCTGATTCATTTCCATTTAAATCATCAAAATGTTACTTTACAGGAATCATTTTAAATAAAGGAGGCTCCTGTGCCATTTAAGCTCCCTGTTTCCTATACAAATACTCCCTGAATATTGGGAGAAGCCCTTCCCACTGTAAAAACGTGTCTGCATTTCATGCTTGTACGAGTTTTCTGGACAATTTCACCTCACCTGATGGTGAAGTGTTTCTTCCAGAAGCAGTAACTAATTGTGAACACCTCTTGTTTTTCAGGCACCTGAACACACAGGCATTTTTCATTCTCTGCAGAAGGCTCTGGGTGCCTCACTTCCTGGCATATAAAGTTGCTGGTTCAGGGGACAGTTCTGGAGTTCCTTATCACCTGCGAGGCAATAGCATCCTGAATGCACAGAAGCCTCAAACTCTTCCAAGAAGTCCCTTGTTCCTCTGTTCCATCAGGAGCAGAATCCTCAGAATCCTCCACCCGCTGCCTCTCCTCCTTCACTATCGCACAGGCTGCAGAGAGGAAAGCACTTTATCCAAGGCGATTTGTAAATAATGCAGAAGTGAGAATCATGCCATTCCAATGGGCCAGCGCGTCGTGTCTCTGGATACGGTGACATTCGGAGCATATGTTACAACTGGCCCTTGGAAAGAGAAACACTGACAAGTAGGGAGTTTTTCCTTCAGTACTAACTAGAGCTGTTTCCCTCCCTGTCTCTTTGCCTCCAGGTACAATGCCACATAATGCTCCCTTATATTCTTGTTCTCATTTCAAATAACATACACATAATGTTTATATGTAATTTAGATAACATTTCAGAATATAACCATATTTCTATAATAATTTATAAAGCCCATATTTATCATTAACCTATACTTCGGGAGAAGCTGAAGAACTGGTTCTTCTATCCTTTGGGCCATTCAGCATTTTATTTGCTGAATCTCTGAATGAAGCCTTTGAGTGGATGCAGTACAGGCATTAGGGAGGCATCACCAATATCTTCTGCATCATGTGTCTATCGCAGTCACATCACGTTTACATATCCTGATTCCTTGACAATTGAAAACCATGAAGGCAATATGTAGTAGATGCTTTATCCAGCAGTATTTTGGATTAGGTAGCTCTTCCTGTTTCTACGATTACTGTGGTAACTGAATAATAACAGTCACCTCAATAAGTGCTAAGGCTATGAACTCAGCAGTGGCCCAGAGGGTCAGGAACAGAGTCAGGGGCTCTCTGAATACCTACAGATTCTGCGATAATGCATGGAATTTTGTATTGAATGATGTTGAGTTCAGAGAAGTGATGGAACTTATTAAGGTGGATAAAGGAAACGTGTAGCCTGTGATGGTAAAAACACGGGCTCCAACAGCACAGAATGAATAGGAAGATGGCTCTTCACTCCACTCCTCGGCTTTGGAAGAGAAGCATAGAAGAGACTTTTAATTTATTCTCACATTGCAAGAATGACCACACTGATCTACCACAGAGAACTGCAGCAGAATGAGCCCTGTAACTCTTGTTCTCTTACATTACCTTTATTATACACATAGCATGAACAAATCAGCTTTTTAAAATGACATATCAAAAGTGATTGCTTTCCTAAGAACATTCTTTAATAAACCCTTTGAAAACACAAAAGAAAGAAAGAAAGAAAGAAAGAAAGAAAGAAAGAAAGAAAAAGAAAAAAACAAGGATAGTGTATTGCAAACTTCTACTTGTTTTCTGTGCATTCGGGAACTCAGCTGCCTCCACTGGCCGTCTTATGTGTGCTTTCAGTAGCTCATTAAAGAGAAGCTGGTGCGTGTACAAGTTCTGTTGCTCAATCAATGGGCTTGTTGCCATGGCAGGCTAACACGAGGTGCCATTGACGATGACTCGATTTCCTCTCGCATCTGAACTGGAAAGGGAGAAGACAGACTAAATGAAATCCCATCCATCTTAATGAAATACAATTATATTCTTCTTATTAATCATTCAAGAATCAATATGTCTCTTCTTGGTGAACCTCGCCGGAATTTGTCATTCCATGCCAGGCCTCAATACATCTTGTCTTGTAGCGATTTTTATAAGTTCAGTCACCGGTGTCCCAGGGTAACTAACAGTGTTTCTCATGCTGCAGAGAGGGCGGGAGTGGCCTTGACACAGTGGATCGTAGAAATCCCCTCTGAATGTTAGACAGCTGGAGGAATGTTGCTTTCATGTGCATAATTTAAAAAAGGACCCTGTTTTATTTTTAAATAGCATGAAGGAAAATGGATTACCTTAGAAAGGGGCTTATTCTAACATCATTAAGTAGGAAAACCTCTAGAGTATTCTTATCATTGAATGTTATAATCTTGCACAGGCTTATCAGCATATATATACATATATATATATATATATATATATGCAAAAAACATACATATTCACATTAATAGAGAGTGGGGATATATTTCTTAGCACATAATTTAAAGTCTGTCTCACTATACACATAATGCATGAACTTAATATTTGACTTTAAAATACTCACCTGTAAAAATTACTATTGTTTAAAATTTATTTTTATTTATTTATTTATTTGATAGTGAAAGAGGGAGGGAGGGAGGGAGAGAGAGAGAGAAAATGGGTGCACCAGGGCCTCCAACTACTGCAAATGCCCCCTTGCGCATCTGGCTAATGTCCATCCTGGGGAATCGAACCTGGGTCCTTTGGCTTTGCAGGCAAATGCCTTAACTGCTAAGCCATCCCTTCAGCCCCTACTATTGTTTATATGTTCTTAACATTTTGACTGCCAGACAAGAATTGGAGTTCCTGTCCCCATAACTGCCACATAGCTATTGTTAACAAGAATAAAGAAAAAGATAAGTGAGAAAAGATATGAAGAGAGAAAAGCAAAGACACGAATTTAAATGGACATGAACAATAATGGAGTCAAGAAAAACAGATTGCTTTAAAGGCTAAATTGGTTTATGAGTGAAAAATAAGTGATTTAATAGTTTTTTTCCTCACTGGGAGACTTTTGTTATTCTTGCTAATTTTAACTATTTCCTTTACTAATTAGGAATTGCATAATATGAACATATGTAAGAACAGAGTTAACATAGAACACTTTGATGTCTGTCATTTAGCATAAAGACTTATTTAACTAGTTCTTTTAACTAGTTACCATTGTCTGTATTTGTGGCTGGCTGTGCAACAGCTTTAACAGGACTAAATTCATCCCCTTTGCAACTGGAAATATGATTCCCCGCCCCGCCTCCCCTCCCCCCAAAAAATCATGACTTCTGCTTTCAAACTTGAAGTTTCCCTCGGAAGAACGAAGACAAGAAACAAAGAAACACAAGGCCTCACAAAGAAACCTGCTTTGGTGTGGCTGGGCAGCTGTGCAGACTCAACCTCCACGGACAACATGCACGCAGTCCCTCAAGCGTGACTCTAGGTCCTAATTCAGTCATGGCTCTGCGGAGGTGACATTGAAGTTCCTACACAAGTGATGATAGAGGGGCTCAAGTCCTCCCATTTCTCCCGCTTAGTTACCAGGCTTCGGGTCATGGTAAACTGGCCACGAATGACATAAACAGCACCATCACAGGTCAGGGCAAGTTCATTCACATATGTAACTGGTCAAAGGCAACGTTCAGAAAATGCATGAATCAAACAACACAGAATGCTGTTAATCTTCTGATCACTTTCCAATAAGGCCGTGTGTCCTGTCCTCTCTACAGCAGCAGACCTGACTGTGTGTCCCTTTTTCTTTTGATCCTCACCACAACTCTTAATCTCAATGGCTCTCTTTCTTTTTAAAATATTTTTATTTATTTGAGAGAGAGGAAGATGTGGAGTGATAGAGAGAAAGAGAGAGAAAATGGGTGAACCAGGGCCTTCAGCCACTGCAAATGACCCCAGATACATGTGCCCCTTTGAGCATCTGGCTTACATGGGTACTAGGGAATTGAACCTGGGTCCTTTTGCTTTGTAGGCAAGTGTCTTAACCACTAAGCCATCTCTCTAGCCCTCAATGGCTCTCTTAAGTCCATGTTGTCAAAGAAAATTCAGAGCCATTCAGGTAAGATTTAAGCAAAAGAAAAAAAGAAAGAGAGAGAGAGAGAGGGAGGAAGGAAGGAAGGAAGGAAGGAAGGAAGGAAGGAAGGAAGGAAGGAAAGAAGGAAGGAAAATATTGAATCATAGCAGCAATGCTTATTTAAAAAAATAGGGGCTGGAGAGATGGCTTAGCAGTTAAGGCACTTGCCTGCAAAGCCAAAGGACCCAGGTTCAATTCTCCAGAACCCACGTAATCATGATGCACATGGTGGCATATGTGTCTGGAGTTTGTAGTGGCTGAGGGCTCTGCAATGCCCAGTCTCTCTCTCTCTCTCTCTCTCTCTTCTCTCAAATAAATAAAAATGTTTTAAAATATTTTTTTTTTATTTGAGAAAGAACAAAAGAGAATGGGTGTGCCAGGACCTCTAGCCACTGTAAATAAACTCCAAATGTATGCACTACCTTGTGTGTCTGGCTTTATTTGAGTACTGGGAAATCAAACTTGGATTCTTAGATTCTTAGGCTTTGCAGGCAAGAACCTTAATTCCTAAGCCATCTTTCCAGCCCTGAGAAATGCTGATTTTTCGCTAATACCCACAACTCTTGTCTAGGAAGTGTTCTGCATTTCTTTGAACAAAAATAAGGTGTTTACCATAATGTTACTACTGACAATTCAGACATCTCTGAAGGAGATACCTCAAAGAAGTTAAAAAGGAGACAGAATTGTTATTCAAGTTATGACCAAGGAATCACAAATTTGGAATATACCCATAAAAGTACTGCATAATCTAAAGAAACACTCAGCAAATATTTATAGTTGAGGCAGTTCCTGTCAAGGGGAAGTTGAAATGCTAAAGTTGTTTATATATAAAATGAAAACCATCAAAGTATTTATTTTGAAAACAATACATGCTCATTGCACTTTGTTTTCTATAGTGAATAATTTATCCTGTCTGTATCCCAGCACAAACAGTAAACCTGACTAGTGGTCGATATAGGTAAGTTAGTATGAATGTGTAAGTAGCAACTTTCTCCATGGAAGGCTTTAGTGCGTGTCAGTCACCTTTGCCCTCTGCACAATCCCTGCAGAATGGTCACGTCTGCAAGCAGTGACAGCTCCTCGCGTTGTGTTCAGGGTTTAGTATAGACACAGCACTGTTCATGGTGAATTTTCAACATCCTCATTACTCCAAACTTCAGCATCCTCAAAAATCTCTCATTGTCCTCAATCCCAAGCCTTTGAAGTCTTGTTTTCTTTACACACACACACACACACACACACACACACACACACACACACACGGTGTTGGATCTGTTTGATTTCTATGAAACACCTGATTTTATGGATGAAGGGACACAGTTAAATCTGTGAATTCATGTGGTATCTTTTTCTGATTGCCCCAAACAATACAGGAGGGTCACAACTGCAAAGGATTTCACTTTTTACAAACAGCCCCGACTCGTCCTGTGTTCCCCTAATGTTCGTGTTTCATTTCACATGCACGTCTTCGGAATCCGGCATTCCCAAATCAAGACTGGTGGGAAGAAAACTCAATTTTCAGGGTCAAAAGAAAGATGGTTCTTAAATGCCAAAGAATCAGAGTTCTGGGTTATTCTACTTTGATGTTAATCCATGTCTTTTGTAGTTTTCTTGTTTGTTTGTTTCCGACTTCCTCCATCAACAGGGCACTGCGTGTCACAAGTCTCTTAACACAGAGCAGATGTTGATTAAAAGAAATGTGGTTTTGAGTGTGACATTAAAAATATCATTTTCTCTTGACTAAACATTACATTCATAATGGGTTGAATTTTTATTATATATATATATATATATGAATAATGATCATATATTTTATCTTAGTGGAACCATAAGCTGCTCACTAGCAGGACTATGAATAAGGCAAGAAAAGTTCACATTTCAATACTTTTAAATGAAGGCACATTTTCATTTTTGTGCTAATAGTGTTATGTTTGAAGCCACATCTCTTAACATTTGTATTCATTTTATAATAAATAGAAATAATTTATAAATAGAAATGGTTTCATCATGAGATAGCTACAGCACTAATGCATTCATTTGTTTGAAATTTGGCCCTGATTATACTTTTAAAAATATTTTTAGGGCTAGAGAGATGGCTTAGCAGTTAAGGTACTTGCCTGTAGAGCCAAAGGACCTAGGTTTGATTCCCCAGGACCCACATAAGCCAAATGCATAAGGTGGCACATGCATCTGAAAATTGTTTACAGTGGTTGGAGGCCCTGGCGTGCCCATCCTCTCTGCCTCATTCCATCTGCCTCTCTCTATCTCAAACAAATAAATAAAATGAAATATTAGAGAAATGTTTTTAGACAAGGTCGCCTCCTGCCTTAGCCCTCATAGGGCTGGTGTTACAGCTGAGTGCTATCACATGCCTGGCTCTAAAAATACTCTTATTCAGGATATTCCTCCCATCTTAAGATGGAGAAATGGCATATTTGAAAGGACTCCATAGGTTGTGCAAATATGTTTATACACACTCATTTGGGGGAGGTCAGGGAAGAGAAGAAATAGTCCCTGTAAGTAATGCTAATTTAATTTCTTAGTTATTTTTCTGAACACTTTGGAGATAATTAGTATCACTCCATATTTTTAATTTATGAGCATTAAATGTCTTTTCTTTATAAATAATGTAAAAATTAATAAAACATGAATTTTTTCTGTACCTTAAATTCTACCAAGAAATGCAAAAGAAAAGAGAAACTCATTAAAATATTTGAATGCTGGTCAACCGTAAAAATTGAGAACTCTATCCACAAACTGGAAGAATATATTTGAAAACTAAGTATATGATTAAAAAAATTATAGCGAGCCAGGCATGGTGGTACACACCTTTAATCCTAACGCTCAGGAGGCAGAGGTAGGAGGATCACCGTGAGTGAAATTTTGTTTGTTGTATTACAAATAAAATTGTGACGTGTTGTCGTGTACATTGCTGATTTCATGCACTTGTGACAGTTTAGGAAAATAACTTACCCACACCAACTTTTGTGAAACGTTTTCACTATTTATGACTTCTGCAGGGGCAGTCTCTAACTTTGAACACAAACCTCCCACAAGAAATGCTAAATAATTACCTTGGCATTGTATAAGTGAAGACTCCTGCGACGTTGTGTAATACGAAGAACTAACACTGTCCTTTCTGAAGTTTTACCCAGTCATTGGAACTGAACCTTAAACACTCGGTTCTGCCATTATCGGAAACTGAGAGAGAGAGAGAGAGAGAGAGAGAGAGAGAGAGAGGGAGGGAGGGGGAGGGAGGGAGGGGAGAGGGGGGAGGGAGGGAGGGAGGGAGGGAGGGAGAGGGAGAGAGAGAGATCTCAGCAAGGAGTATAAGGAGACTGGCAATTAAGAGGAGACTGAATCTACTCACACAATGTGGTGTTAAACAAAATATTGGGGCTGGAGAGATGGCTCTGAAGTTAAAGGCACTTGCTTGCAAACCCTGATAGTGCAGGTTCAATTCCCCAGTGCCCACACAAAAGCTAAATATACAAAGGAATGTATGCATTTGGAGCTTTTTTTTTTTTTTTCTTTCAGTAGCAAGAGAAGCCTGGGAGTGATGCTGGCCCCGAGGAACCATTCATAATCCTTTCCAGCATGTGGAAGAGGCTCTGGAAGATTCCAGAAATCCTTGAAACTCTAAGGTGATTTAGTTCACATCCTCCAATGTGACATTTGAGGAAAAGGACGTCTCAGGGTTTCATCAGAAATATGAAGAATTCATGATGACTCCAAGCAGTCAGAAAATCCCGAGATCCTAGTTTGCCTTGTCGTCAGCAGAAGTCATCTAGAGACGGAAAGAAACCCTGATCGCCCACTGTTTGTACTCATGCTTGAAATGTTTATTGACTCTTATACTTCAAGCAATTGACAAGTAATGAGAGAGAAATCACATTGGTTTAAATGTTCTAGATACAAACTTGGAAAAATGATGGCGTCTTTAAAAAAAAAAAAATACAACATTGCCTAGGAAATATCTTCCAGGCCTCCCTTTGGTATAAGTATTAAATTCTCTGACACACAGCTTTCGGTTTTCAGTATCAAGCAATCTTTTTTTCTCTTGTAAATGCTGAATTCTATAAATAGAGTAAATATCCATGTATGTGGTGCCCTGTAACAGGAGTTCATGTTTTGAAAGGTCATAACCAGGATTTATGCCCACAGCTACCTGGATGAGACTTGTGGGCAGCACTTTGCATGCAGTCTCTGGGGTACAGAACCATCACCTTGTACTCATGACAGAGCATACAAATCTCCACACACCCACCCGGAATTTGATTCTAAATCCGTGTGGGTCTAGAGGTCCTGAAATTTTAGAATGTACCTGGATGACTCCAGAAATGGTTGGTGTCTGAGTGAGCTGTGAGAAACACTGCATTTGAGGATGGGATGGAGAAAAAAATAGGAAGGAGGAATCTGGGAGCAGCTGTTCTACTTCCCACTTGCAGAAAGTTCATCAATAGACTTTTTAGGCACATAGGAGCTGATGGCTTACTGATCCTCTTTGTCTAGTTCCTCCCGGCATGCATGACATTTGTTAATTGCAGTCTCAATCATGGGTGATCATGTTTGAGATGACAGAGAGGCTCTGTATGAGTGGAGTTACTATACCAATATATTCATTTAAGCATTGGATCAATACCTGACAAGTCAATTAAGGCATACAAATGCTTTCTTCAGGAGACTCACTGGACTTCTCTCTCCTTATAAAAAAAGTATGTATGTATTCTAGAGAAACCAAAACTTTCCCAAATTTGTGTATCCTTCTGATTCTGATTTGAGAAAGGAAATGAAATTTGTCACACTGCCATACATCATTTCCCTTGCAGTGCAATGTCCCATCTGTGTGTCAAGCACAAAAGAAAAGCATTTTGTGAAAAATTGCTAAAGAAGTAATGATTTTTGTCCTCAACTCTTTGTTTTGCCTTTCAATAAAGAAGGCGACATGTGCCACAAATGATGTATTATTGTTTAGGTGCAACCCCGGCAACACAGTGCATAACCAAAACCATGTTTCACAGCAGAGAAACTATAGTTTACTGCCCCTATGGCTCTGATGAGAATATAATGTTCTGCACTTTATAAATGCTCTGAGGTCAATACATGATTTGCTTCAGCTTGTTCATCCAATGAGCAGGGGATCCAAAAATATATCAAGCTATTAGACAGCCCCCTGGAAGCTGGGCTGAGGCTGTGATGGAGGGGTTCCATGGAAACCCCTCTGTCAGCTGGAGAGGAGATAATTAGATTCAGGTAATACATTGGAGCCCCGACAGGGAACCGCCAAGCAAACATGTCATCTTTATGGGCTTTTCTTGTCCTGCACAGCACTGGCCTAAGATAGTAAAGCATCCGGGCATTTCCTGGTGCCCACCAGTGCTCTACTGTCATTCACCCAGCCTCATTATCTGGAGACTCATTCCCCAGAAGAAAGCCAGGGGGGAGCCCAGAGTTAGAAGACGCTCCTTTGAATTGTTCTGTCTTCCTTACCAACCATTTGTCATTCTTTTAACTTTTTAGCATGTCATCTGTCAAGTGCTTGTGCTCGCCTGGGACTCCATTGTACCAACCTGTAGATCTCTCATTTAAAATCCTTCTCTATGTAGGAATGTTTTTGAAACTACAGGAAATAGTCACTTGGTTCAACCCTTTGAGTGATGGTGACAAGAAAACATCCTTTCACTGTGATTGTGGATGCAGAGTCGTGTCATTGTTCTCATCATTGTACTCTCGGTGAATTTTACACAAGGGCTGGAATCATGTCACACACAATGCTAGATAGTGGTGAACAGGCTAGGGCTGACTTGGGTCAAGCTGGGGGGTGACTGTACGACGACCTTTGTAAATCATAAGTTTCTTGTATTTGTGGAAAGTGTTGTGAGGAGAACTCATACAGTGCGACAGATCAGATCATAACATGAGAGAATGAAGCTTGGAAACTGTGTCCAGGAAATGATGTAGGGCTTAGCTAACTGACGGAGGGAGAAGTGGTGGTTCTTGACAGAGGTGAGGCTCTCTTCATAAGGAAAAACCAATGACCAAAGATACCAGTGTTAAAACTGGATCTTAAAGGTCCATTAAAACCCTCTATTCTGAAGGCTCTTTCACCAGCCTGAAGTGCAAGAGCACCATAGTTGATGGTGGATCTTTTAGGGAAGAAGTTAGGTCACTGGGGGCATGTTTATGAAGGGAATATTGGGCTTTTCCATCCATCCCCTGCATTCACTTTGTGGTGCCTTGAGGTAAACATCCCTCTTCATCATTTGTACTTTCCATGATGTACTTTGTTCACAGGTCTAAAGCAATGAGACCAAGTTGCCCTGGACTGACACATCTGAAACCATGCACCAAAATAAAATTGTCCCCGTGAAGCTGGCTTTCCATAGGCACGCACAGTGACAAGTGATAACTATACCACTGTTACAATTTGCACTGCGACCATCATTGCCACAGCCACCAGCATTGTCCACTATCACCGTCACCATCACTGCCACTACTACCCCCATCACTATTATCTTCCCCATTATCAGGACCACGACTATCACTTAGATCTACCCAGTCAGCACCATAATAACTTCCATTATCACCACCACCACCAATCTCTATCATCACCACCACTACCTTCATATCGTTTCCTTCATCAGAACGGCCACCCTCAGCATCATCATCTCCATCGTCACTACCATCATCACCATTGGAATCATTTCCAACTGACAGAGTAATTCTGTTACTTTATAAAAGTCATTTCCTATGCTGAATAGCCTTAAAAGGAAAAGACATATTATTACTCTCAACTCAAATATAATAACTGACTATCTCTTTGCATTTGTTACTTAGGTAGGACTTCTTAGCAGGTAAGGTAGATCACATTTTTTCATCAAATTAGTCTTATTTCAAAGCCTATGAGCTTATTGTGTTGATAACAAATAGTTTGATTAATAGTAAACATGCTTCATGTTTCTCATAATGGTTTACAATGGGGCTTCTTGCATGTTGTTTTATGTGTCACACCTGCAAGGGGAAGGGACTCATCTGTGATTATTTCACTTTCGTGAGTCTCAAGTCATATTTTCTGCCTGGTCCTGACACTTAGTTTTGCAATGAGGTTGAAGTGCCTAGAGGGATATTGTTTCTGGCCTTGAAAAGATGGCCAAGAATGATATCATGATGGATGAATTGAGACGATTTCTTTAAAGTGTAGGTACTAGTATTAAATGTGTGGCACACTCTATAAAAACACAAGAGGCAAATGAGAATCCAACCAGGAGAAGAAAATAAAGAAGATCCCATTTAAACAAAGGCATTTACCTTGAGCCTGATGTAGGAGAATACAGATCTTGAAGATGATGGCAGAGTGCTACCCTGGGACCTGAAATGAAACATAGGCAGTTTAGAGCACATCACAGGGACTTGAATATTTACTTTGGGGAGAACCTGTCAGCTGGCTAAAACATGGCAATGGCAAGCCTGGATAACTTTCAATCTTGAAATGAACAGGACCCATCTGTTCTTGTATGAAACAGAGGAGGGTGGCATGGTGGCACAGAAGAGAGGTCCGACATGAATACATGAAGAGCACTGAGCTGAAACTGAACAACCTCTTGCAGGGACCCAGCAATAGAACAGTGGAGAAGTGGAGAAGAAATGAAACATTCAAGACCTGTAGGCAAGTAATGTCAGTGGAATTCAGCATTTTCACACTTGAGATGAGGTTGAAGGTGGAGCCTTGTATTGTATTGAAGAAACGTTTATGTAAACCATGCTAAGGAGCAAAGCCATTGTTGTGGTCAGCTCCGTGTTGCTGGAATAATTGTCCAAATGAAACACAGTTTAGGGGAGGAAGGGATTTATTTCAAGCTTACAGATCCAGGGAAGTTCAATCAAATGTTGAAAGAAGCTGGCCCCATTCATAAATCCAAAAAGAGAAAAACCACCAAACAGCCAGCACCACAAGCAGGCATAGCCAGAGCTCAAAACAACTTTAGGCTGGAATTCAGAGCCACCCCAGTGACATGGCCCACTGAAGCAGGAATCTGCAAACTCAATTTCACACTTCAGTGTATGGTGGACATACATTCAAAGTACCACAGCCATGAAAGGCAGTATTCTGGACATTTGCACTTCATAATTTTTTTTTTTTTCGGTAGGGTCTCACTCTGGTCCAGGCTGACCTGGAATTCACTATGTAGTCTCAGGGTGGCCTCGAACTCTTGGCGATCCTCCTACCTCTGCCTCCAAGTGCTGGGATTAAAGGCATGCGCCACCATGCCTGACTTGCACTTCATAAATTTTGAGTGTGTGTGGGGCTTCTAAACAATTTATCAACTAGGCAATTGAGTTTGTAAATAGTGGTCAAGCATCAGTGGGAGAGTGAAGGTAAACTCACAGTTCTTTATTCCCAGCAAATCACTCATTGTCATATAAGCTACTATCTTCCAGAAATCCTGTAGTTTCCCTTTAAAATATTTTTCAGATCAAGCTGAAATTCAAGAGTGAGTAATAAGCAAGTGACTGTGACTGCATTTGATTCACAATGACTGCATTGTAAAAAAGATAATTTATAGAATGGTCTATAGTCCTAGTTAATTCATTCTTAAAAATAAATGTATCTATATTTAAAACTTGATTTCATGCTTTCTAGATGGTCCCAAGCCTAGCAGGCATTTGAATTACACATCTCTTTAAAATGAAAAGACACTAGTGTGGGGCACACAGCTATAATCCTAGCACTTGGGATGTACAGACAAGAAAACCCAGAGTTCAAAGTCACACAAAGAGTTCCAAGACCAGCATGGGATACATGAGGCCTTGTCTCAAAAATGAAAAGATAAATAAATTAATCAAAATGAAATAGCAAGTTAGAATTCCATGTACCACGTAGTTATCAATGCTTCCCTAAGATTCCTGTGGTTGCCTCTGAGAAATCTTAGTATGGCAATCTAAAAGTCAAGCTTCAAAGTCAGACTGTTGAATTCATAATACTCTTTTTATCGCTTCATAATCCTGAATAAATTTCTTAAGCTTTTTGTGCCTCAGTTTTCTTATCTCTACAGTGGGAATGATATGACCTTCCTATTAGAATTAATGAGATATCGTTTCATGAGGAAAGGAGAAGTTGTATTTCAAGAAGATCCCCACCAGATTCATTCACAGGTAAATGATTTGTTGCTGTCCCTCAGCAACAGGACCACTGACCTCAATGGGTCATCACTCCTGCAAGCCAGGGTGATGCCTGCTCCGTGAGCCTTGCAGCAGCTGTCCACCACGGAGCAGTGGACAGAATCGGAGCATCACATTGACTTTATAAAAATAAATTGATGGAGATGGAACTCAGGCAAGTTTATCAAACTGTATTTTTGACAAAAGTTACATTATAAAAAGGACAGGAGAAATGTGGAATAATTTATAAGGGTAATCCCAGGAGACAATAAATAAATTACATAGTAAAGCCTGAACTAAACTACCTTCTACTGAAGTCTCTTCATTGTTATTCAAGTGAATTTCATCCCTCTCCCCAGTGGAAACTATTTACACAAAACAAAAATATTAGAATCCTAAGAATTTGGGCAGTAAAAGAAAATCTTGTTAAAACTGGAGAGTAGAGTTAGCTTTAGGCAAAAGTGTCAACATTCTTTTAGCCATTTTTTAGCCTTTCTCTTCAGTCTTTCTTCCTTTAAAATTTTCCTCTCGCAGACATCTGCCTTCAAAATTCTGAACAAGTATGTTGGTCTCTAATTCATGATGGTCTAGCACTGAGCACTTAAAATTTGCTAGGCATTAGGCCCTGGGAGCCCAGATGTCAACAAGAAAGGATTTGGTCTTTCTGGAACTATTTATTCACCAATGCTGAGAACTTGCCCAGGTGGAAAGATATAAGGGCCACATGCGCATGCCCAAAGCCCAAAGGGACCCAAAACTGGAGAGGGAGTTTGTTGATATTAGACATTTGTGTGTTGGGTTACTGTTCTTTTGTTTCGGGAAATTAATTTTTTTTTAAAAGATGAATATACCCAACCTTCTTCCTCATCAGTTTTCAGAAAACTAGGAGCACTGGACTTAGATCTTAGAATCTGTCCTTCCCAAAGTGAGGGCTCACTTTTTATATAGTCACATGTGTTTGTCAGCATGTAGTATAAGAAAAAAGACACAAAATGAGGTTACTCGTTCAGCAGATCAAGTGGCCTGGTTAGCACATGCCCAGCAACAGAACTAGAAGCGGAGAAAATTCCACAAAATGCATGTTAATTTGCAACCAACCTAACACATGAAGGTGGTCATCCCTGATATAACAATAACTCAAAGAACTTAATATAAAATTACTATCATTTCCAAAGTAGCAAAAGAGATAGAAAGGTAATTCAGGGCTGGAGAGATGGCTTAGCTGTTAAGGCGCCTGCCTCCTAAACCTAAGAACGCTGGTTCCAATCTCCAGGTCCCACGTTTAGCCAGATACAAAGTGACGCAAGGGCGCAATGCCTCACTTGACCACAAGGGGGCGCACACATCTGGATTTCATTTGC
This sequence comes from Orientallactaga sibirica, assembly GCA_036365145.1. Lineage (NCBI taxonomy): Eukaryota > Metazoa > Chordata > Mammalia > Rodentia > Dipodidae > Orientallactaga > Orientallactaga sibirica. The sequence continues at coordinate 3,481,852 of JAEOAD010000463.1, read as the reverse complement.
AGCAGCTGAGACACTGCTGGCACACCCATCTCGGTCTTCTCTCTCTCTCTCTCTCTCTCTCTCTCTCTCTCTCTCTGTCTCTCTCCAAAAATAAAATAAAATAAAATAAAATAAAATAAAATAAAATAAAATAAAATAAAATAAAATAAAATAAAATAAAATAAAATAAAATAAAATAAAATAAAATAAAATAAAATAAAATAAAATAAAATAAAAATAAAAATAAAAATACAACCCTTAAACATTGTTGACGTATTTGAAAAACTGCATTAGAATTTTGCATCATCCCTTCCCACCACCTTTTTATCTCCCTCCTCCTCTCCCCTCCCACTGAACCCCCTCTTCTTTCCTACTATCTCCACCTCTATATTAATGTCTATTTTCGGGGAGCTCTCCTCCATCACCCATAACAAACTGTTGATGGGCCCTTTTATTTAGGTCTTATGCAGGTAAGACAGCCACTGTGAGGTTATGAAAACTGCCCGTGAAATAGAAAGCATACCTTGATAATGGACTCTGCTGTCACCCCCACCTGGCGATATATACTGCAGACCTCTCTCAGTGCTGGGCAGTGGCCATGAGCAACAGCTCCCAGGCCAGCCAGGCCACAAGAGAAGCAATTCACACTCTGAAAAGTACTGTGTTACAGCACTTTGTTTTGTTTTGTTTTGTTTTGTTTTGTTTTGTTTTTGGATACAGATCTCTGATACATCACACGTAATTTCAACATGTTATTGTAAAAACAAGCAGCTTTGTGTTAAAAGAATTTATCCAACGATAGGCCAATGTAAGTGTTCTGAGCCCTTTAAGATGGGATAGGCTGCATCGTGACACTTCGACAGGTTGGGTGTATGAGATGCATATTTAACTTGTGATATTTTCAATTTATATTTCATTTATAAAGAGGCACCCCCAATCATAAATGGAAGTGCATATGTATATGTACTTACACATGGGTATGCACATGCGTATGAAAATAATATGGTCTGCATAATACACATTATGAAAATCTATTAATTAATAAATAAAATATCTCAATAAAATCTAGCATTGTCACAATATAAGCATCTACCTATACAACTATTTCAAGTTTTATCAATTATTCCAAAAAATATCTTCTAGACAAAACAAAAAAAGAGTGCAATCTCAAATGCTTCACAGCAGAGTCATGTTGAATCCCACTGACGTGGCTCTTTCTTCTCCTGTCACCTACGATACAACTGCGGCTCATGCTGGCTTACATTTGCTTGTCAGTTTGGAAAACTACTGGCCAGTTATATGCAGAATGTCTGCAGTGATGATTCAGCTGATCTTTCTTCTTGATTAAAGCCAGATTATGTAACAAAGAAGTGAAATCGTGTCCTCTCTTTCTTCAACCAAAAATCACCACACCACATTTTCTCCCATTTCTGGTGAATTTGAGTGTACTTACTTGGGTAAGATTTCTCCAGTGTAAAGTTTCTGCTTCTTCCTTTGTGAGTAATAACAGTCTTCAGAAGAAATGTTTTCATATGTAAATATATTTTTCATCAAAATTAATCCACTAGTTTTAGCATCCAGTGGGCACCTCTTGATCTAAACCAAATATTTCTGGAAGGGTTGCTCATTGGTGACCTTCTAATTTTACTATTTCTTCAATATTGATCAATTGGCATTCATATTTTGATGCACATGGGTGAAATATATAATCAGATAAAATAGTAAGTTATGTTTAATTTATCATCATATCTATTTTATTTCTTTTTTATTATTTTTAAAGATTTTAGATCTCTCAATTATTTTTTAAATGTGACACACCACCATTAGCCTTTAGGATATCAGGCTACCTTTTTAGATCAGCAAATCAATTGAGTAAAGAGTAAAAAAATTCTATCATTCAACTTCAGTGACATGGAGGCAATTAACTCCTATCTTCTTGTGAGTGCTTGTAAGATTATCACTGTGTCCTAGACAAGTCTTCAAAGGTGCAGACGCAGTGGTTTATGGTTCCAAAGCTAAACACAGGCAGTGTAACATCAAGGGCTAGTGGGGGGCTACAAACGGCAAACACCATGGAATTCTTCCTTAGGCCATTAGTGAGTGCAGGCGTGTATAGTAGATGGCAGCAATGTCAGGTGAGCCTCTCCCCACAGCTTCTTGCCTCTGGTCTGAGAAAGATCACCTACATGTCCTGAAGTGTGAGTGTGATGGATAATGGAGAAAGGGGGTAAAAGAATTCTAGATTAGGAAGAGAAAGAAAATGCAGTCTAGTCCATGTGTGTGTGTGTGTCTGTGTGTGTGCGCACGTGCACTTGTGTGCTGTGGAGTTTCCATCTATGCCTATCAATTTCCACATATGTTTATGCATATGTAGTCTCAGACATAAGAAATGGGATCGTGGTACAAACCCCTCCACCCCTGTGACTTATCTGGGCCACTTCTAGCTGGAAACTATGTGCAATGGAGAAAGTATGAAACTTCAAGTACAGAGTTGTCTGGTAAAATTAAATTTCCAGTTATTTTTAAATTGCACACTAAAAACTAAATAGTTCAGTGATGTTTAATATTTAGTGATGAGACACACCAAAATGAAACAATCATTTGCTGCATACTGAATGCTCAATTTTATGTGAAGAAGCATTATTCTTAAGTAGTAAATGTGGCAATCTTAACCAAGAATGCCACAACCAGACTTAAAAACGTGTAGTGAAGCAAGAAAATGTTACAATTCATCAATGAGATAGGAAAGCATCAAAAAGGTTTTTATGGGCTGGAGAGATGGCTTAGTGGTTAAGGCTGCCTGCCTGCTAAGCCTAAGAATGCTGGTTCCAATCTCCAGTGGTTCCAATCTCCAGGTCCCACATTTAGCCAGATGCAAAGTGACACAAGGGTGCAATGCCACACTTGACCACAAGGGGGCGCACACATCTGGATTTCATTCACAGCAGCTGAGAGGCTGGCCCGCCCATCTCTATCTGTCTTCCTCTCCCTCTCTCTCTGTCTCAAAAAAAAAAAGGTTTTTTACTTATGAAGTAGGATATTGGAGATTTGATGCCTATAATAAAAATTAAGGTTCCTATTTTTAATTTCAGTACCATCTAAAGTCATAAATCTATTCTTGGCCTTGGACTGGAGGTGAAGGTTAGTGACAAAGGGCTCATCAAGCATGTGTAAAGCCTGCATTCAATTCCCTACACTGCAACTGAGACAAAACAAACAAGCAAGTGACAACAAAAATAGCCAGCAGGGAGTGGTGGCCCATCCACGCCTTAAATCCCAGCACTCAAGAGGCAGAGGTAGGAGGATCACAGTGAGTTCGAAACCACCCTGAGACTACATAGTGAATTCCAGGTCAGCCTGGACCAGAGTGAGACCCTACCTCAAAAAAAAAAAAAAAACACAGATTAATTCATCATAAACCATATATTCCACTAGCTTTATTGGACTATTTCTTCCGTTTTTATTGAAATAACTATAATCCCAGGTGCCTGATATAATTGCACACTGATAGGCTAAGTCATATTTAAAGTAGAAGAAAGCAATTGGGATAAAAATTAGACATGATCACATCTGCAATCACATAGAAACATTATTCTATATTTAAATCAGAATTATCAGCATTATAATGTCACATGGGTGCAAAAGAGCATCTTCATTCTTTTTTTGTTTGTTTTTAAAATATTTTATTTATTTATTTATTTATTTATTTATTTATTTATTTATTTTGAGAGATGGAGGGAGGGAGAGGAAAAGGCAGATAGAGAATGGGCCCTTTCTTCATTCATTTTTATGCTTGTGTCTAGAGTATTGTATGGTGTAGTGTGTTTGATGGGTTGTTTATGTATGTGTGTTCACATGTGCACATCTTCTGCACATGTGCATGGAGTCTTCTCATATTACTCACCCATGTATTTGCTTGAGAGTGGTCTCTCCGTCAACCCAGAACCGCTGTCTATCGGTGATACCCACAGATTCTCTAGTCTCTACCCCACCATGGACTGGGGTTACAGATATGTATGACAACATCCAGTTGTTTTCATGGGCTCTGAGGATTCAAACTTGGTAGTCTCTGACCCAGAGGCTCTCGTGCTTAAGATGCAGCACTCTTAACAGCTCAGCCATCTCCCTAGCCCCCGTCTAGGCGTTTATCATCATACTTGTGGTAGTTACTGATGCCTGTGGTGGTTGGATTCAGGCGTCCCCCATAAACTTGGGTGTTCTGAATGCTAGGTTCCCAGCTGATGGAGATTCTGGAATTAACGCCTCCTAGAGGCAATGAATTGTTGGGGGCGGGCTTATGGGTATTATAGCCAGTTTCCCCTTGCCAGTGTTTGGAACCATGTCCTGTTGCTATTTTCACCTATGTTAGCCAGGGGGTGATGTCCACCCTCTGTTCATGCCATCATTTTCCCCTGCCTTCATGGAGTATCCCTTTGAGTCTGTAAGCCAAAATAAACCCTTTTCTCCCACAAGCTGCTCTTGGTCAGGTGATTTCTGGCAGCAGTGTGAATCTGACTGCAACAGTGCCTCTTCCTCTAATTCTGATCATGAAGGTCTGTCTTAAGTCCAAGGACAGATTTTCATGATATCATTTTTATCTTTTTTGTAAAAAAAAGTATTTATTTATTTGTATAATACAGAGACAGAAAGATAGAGAAAGAGAATACCAGGGCCTCTTGCCATTGCCAAGAAACTTCAGACACATGTGACAAGTGCATCTGGCATTTTAGGGGTAAAATTGAACCCAGGCTGACAGGCTTTACAAGCAAGGTTCTTTAATAGCTGAGACATCTCCACAGTCCAATGACAACATTTTTGACACTGGGCCATATGACTTGGTTGGTTGTGCTTCCTGGTGTTCCTTTAAGCACATGACTATAACCAAACGTCACAGCGTGGAGGTGATGATACCAGTAAAGAGGCAGAGCACAGCAGCCTCCCTGTACCAGCAGCCTGCGAGCATGCACCTGTACGTCTGAGATGATCAAAACCGTTGCGACAAAGCTCGGCACAAAAACCTCAAAGTGACTCCTCCGGGTGAGAGTTCAATGAGGCCCAATCTAAAGAAACAACATTATAGCAATCAATAAAATCCAGAAGGCCATCTAGGGAAATTCTGTGATAAATCAAGGGGGTGTTTTTTTTTGGAGGGGGAGGGTGCAAAATTTAATGGCTGACACTGGAAGCCAGAGCAGGGAAGTCAGTTCATGGAGAATGTTAGAGTTAATTGATGATGAAATAAAAAATGACATGTTCTGGGGTCAGAAGTGGGTTGGCTCTGTGTCAGTCATGGAACAGGACAAGCATGACATTTGTCATCTTGGTAAGTCCCTTTCTCTTTCTAGGGTCTCAGAGAGGGTCCCTTCCTTGAGTGTCCAGTCCTTTACAGATTGTTGCAATTCCTTTTCATTGCTGTAACAAAGCAGCGGTTGGGAGGAATGGCTAACAGTCTGGAGAGCGAGCTGGGTGATGGCAGGCAAGGCGTGGCATGAGCCGAGGCGGGACATCATCTCAGCCACAGTAGGTAGGAAACAGCAACAAGAGAGCGAGCCAAACTCTAGCAAGGGGGAGCTGGCTATAACACCCCTAAACCCGCCCTCAATAACATATCTGCTCCAGCAAGACAACCTCCCTAACTGCTACCAGTTGGTGGCCATCCAGGAAAGTAGGTGAGTTTTTGTTTGTTTGGGGGGATGGGCATCTTATTCAAACCGCTACACTCTTCAAAGGGCAAACAGCAACTACCCACCATTAGCTGGAAAGTTTAACATTATGCCCTTTGATTGGTGAAGAAATGAGAGTGAGGAAAAGTAGATGTAAATATAAAATGCTAACACTCACCAGCTAAATATTCAAGGCCAAAGAATGGAAAAATAAATCTAAAGCAATGAAAGGAAAGATGACTACAGGCATCCCTTTGTAACACCATCACCAAGACCTCTACATAGGTAAGTTAGGTTTGGGGTTGTACTGATATTTTCCCAGAAGATACTGATGTTTTAAAATAAGCTGTCAGGCCAACCAATTATTTGCCAAAAGAAAATGTAAAACAAACCAAGCCATTTCTCTTCATTGTGGAATGGAAATTTATAGGGAAAAAAATAAAACAGTATACTATAAGTACTTATGATTTTTGTAGAGAAACATATTTCTCTGATGCAGGTAAGGAGAAGTGTTGACCACATATTCAATTGTTATGAAAAGCCAATGAAAATTGGAGTAAAATATTCAGTTATAACATCGGCGTCCTTTAAGTATTAACTATCCATATGACTGTCAGGTTACCCGTACATGAAATCATGATACAAGTTTTTTTTTTTTAATATTTTATTTTTTATTTATTTATTTGAGAGAAAGAGATACAGAAATAGGCAGGTAGAGAGAGAGAGAGAGAGAATGGGTGTGCCAGGGCCTCCAGCCACTGCAAACGAACTCCAGATGCATGCACCCCCTTGTGCATCTGGCTTATGTGGGTCCTGGAGAATCGAGCCTCGAACCGGGGTCCTTAGGCTTCATAGGCAAGCGTTTAACCACTAAGCCATCTCTCCAACCCGATGATACAAGTTTTATAAGGACACATGCCTGTCCCATAATAGATAAAACTAAAACAAATTTAAGAGGAGAGGTACATTCTATTAATCCTCATTAAATTATATCCAAAAATAAACTCTTTTTTCTGTTCAATTTGAATTTCTAAAGTGTATACACAAAACAGCAAAGGTCATGTGTTTGGGAAGATAATGATTCTTTTGGCTTGGTTTCCATGCCCCCATCCCCCCCCGCCTGGAATCTATCTACTGCAAAAATCTAATTATACTTCTTAAAACCAAATACTAATAAGATATTAGTCATCCCTGGTATAAGAAAAATGACCTTACAATTTCAGTGGCCTTTAACAACTGTTCATTTATCAGTCGTGTCAGATGTTAGAGGCTGAGGCTTTTGTGGTTCATCCATGCAATGTGGCATCCTGGTTCAAGGGAACAGTCCCCATGTGAGACAGGCTATTCTCAAGGCAAGGCAGAGAGTAGCAGAATTTACCACCTCAAGAGATGGCTTCTCAAGTTCGACCAGAGTGCGTGGGAGAGTCTGCTTACTTGAATAGCGAGTCTCATGATGAAGCCAACTTTAAAAGCCACGGAATGTCACATGGCGAGTTCAAGGGCAAGAAAAGTCACACTGACACACACCCTTTGCCTTCAGGATGGAATGATAACTGGGATTTACAAGAGAGTGCCAATGTCCCTTTTAAGAGGGTTTCTGGTCTGAGTAAATTATGTTGCCTCTAAGTGAATTTTAAATAAAACAGAGAGGTCATTTTGTAGGCAGGTAATGTAAAATCTACCTAGCCAAAGTGAGAACCTTAAATCGTTCTAGGTGTACTGATTTGACTGAAAATGTTCCCCATAGCCTCATGATTTTTGACTAAGCCTCATATGTAATCCCAGCTGTGGAGCCTTTTGGATCAGGTGTCACTGGAGGTGGGCTTGAGGCTTATTGGTCCAGCCCCATTGAGAGTTCAGGGGTTGCTGTCCTTTCTCTCTGCTGATGTGTGGAGATATGACACCCAGCTGTCTGCTCCTGCCATCCTTCTCTAACATGATGAAGCTTCCCATCAAAACTAGAAGCTGAAAAGAAACCTATCCAAGTATAAGTTGCTTCTGGCTGAGTGCTTTGTCCCAGCAACGAGAAAGTAATTATTATACCAGTGTTTACAAAGAATTTGGCTTTTTACCATCTTTGGGAAATTTGGCATGAACAACCCATGTTTATACTTTTCATTTTGTGGTCCATCCATAATGTTCTAAAATCAAATAATGAAAAGAAGTTTTTGAACATAAAATACCCAAAGAGTGCCTCTGTTCAGGACTCAGTGTGGTGTCTGTGTGACTGGTCTACCCTTAAACCACAAGATCCCAAATTTGGTTCACTCCAAAAGATAGTAATTGAACATCTTTTTCTCAAAGAGTTCACAGTCTCATGTGGGACTCAACATACATGGTAGTGAGAAAGAGCACTCTAGTATTCACATAGCACAGAGAGAGAAGACTCACAGTTCCCTTCTACCACATAAAAACACTGACTACTGCTCAGCATAAGGGCCCATCAGTTTTTGAATTTTTAAATTTGCCACAGCAAATGAACACTAGAAACATGCTCCACTTTGTTTGTTTGGCTTTACGTGCGTACTGGGGAATTGAACCCAGGCCATCAGGCTTTACAATCAAGTGCCTTTAACCACTGAGTCACCTCTCCAGTTCAGACCCCATCAATTTTAAGGATTATGCTCAAAAATCAGTGTCCAGCCTGACACCTTGGGGGTGGGGATTTGCCCAGTTCAGTAGGAACCAGGACTATGCCTGTGTAAGCACTAAGGTTCATCAGACCAATGAAGCCACTGCTGAACTGGAGGAAGAAATAGCAGTTAGGATGGGGTATGAGCCATGCCTAAATTAAACACTTTTATAGTTCCTTTCAATGAGTTATATGGATGAGCCTGTATCACATGTATCTCTAAGAGGTGAAGACCTGCCCTGACATGACAAGAGAGGTGTAAGTGTGAGTTTGGAAAATAACATGAGTAAATTTTAAATTATTAGTCAGGTGTGGTGGCACACACCTTTAATTCCAGCACTTAGGAGGCAGAAGTAGGTGGATCACCATAAGCTCCAGACCACCGTGAGACTACATAGTGAATTCCAGGTCAGCTTAGACTAGAGTAAGACTCTACCTCAAAAAACTAAAAACAAACAAACAAAAAAGGTAGCAGGCTTAAGTAAGAATATATATTCAGTATGATATATATATACTCAGATTATATATATATAAATATGAATATGAATAGATATATATATATGTATGTATGTATGTATATTCAATAAAAAAGGAAAAGAAAAGAAATTGAGGGCTGGAGAGATGGTTAAGGCATTTGTCTGCAAAGCCAAAGGACCAGGTTCGATTCCTCAGGACCCATGTAAGCCAGATGCACAAGGGGCATCTGGAGTTCATTTGCAGTGGCTAGAGGCTCTCTCTCTCTCTCTCTCTCTGCTTGCAAAGAAATAAATAAAATTTTAAAAAGAAAAGAAATTGGAAGGGAAAAATTGAGGTTTAGCTCAGTGGAGGAGCACTTGTCTACTATACAGAAGACCCAGGGTTCCATCCCCACAACAACAAAAGAAAGAAAAAAATTAAAACAGCACTGTATATATTTTCATTTTTAAATCCTATGCTTTTAATGGTTTTTGAAAAATGGCCATATATATTAATCTATATACCAATGTGAAGTTATCTTCTGTATGTTTTGGTGGTAAGTAGCAACTCCCTCCTCTTCACCTTTGTCTCAGACTTTTACAGTGGTTTCCAATCTTCTAAGATATCTTTCGGAGCAGAGAAATAAGGCTTAAGTCTAGAGAAATGCAAGAAAAGGTAATTTCCCATCAACACTGCAGTTCCTCTACAACTAACTTTCTTTAGGAATGTAAGGGTTCTGCCTTGCAAATCAGAATTTTATGTACTTGCTTCATTCTGTCATGATGTGGAGAAAGATATTTTAGATTCGTTAAACCAAGCCAGACAGTGAGAAATAAAACAAATGCTTTTCATTTATCTGCATTATGCTAGTGATAATCAGTGAGTACCAATATTATTAGGGGCAGCCTGACAGCTAAGAAATTAGAACATGTTGTTAGATGCCAATACATTTCTACTCTGGGTCTCTGAACTCAGCCAAACTCATGTCAAAATTATTTGAACAATTATCACATATGCATTGAATACAGACATACATTTTTCTTGTCAGCTCTCCCCAAACCACGCAGTACACTATTTGCACATTGTCTTAGATAGTACAAGGAATCTAAAGATGATTCAAAATACATGAGAAGGGCCTGGAGAGATGGCTTAGAGGTTAAAGAACTTGCCTGTGAAACCTAAGGAGACCAAGGCTTGATTACCCAGTACCCACATAAGCTAGATTCATGAGGTGGCACACGTGTCTAGAGTTCATTTGTAGTGGTTAGAGGTCCTAGTGTGTCCATTCTCTCTCTATCTGCATGTCTCTCTCATAAATAAAAAAAATAAATATACATAAAATACACAAGAACATGTGCATATGTTGTATAAATACTATGTCATGTAATATAAGGGACCTGAGCATCTTTCATATCAGTAGAGGCAATGTGTCAGGAACGAGTGCTGAACAGATGTGGAAGGAAAATTGTATTTAGTTGGGTAATTAATGTGAATTCCCTAGCAGATATATTTTAAAATCTGTTGAGTGGTCAACACTAAATGAGACATCTCTGTCACACTCTCCAAGGCTCTGGAAACATTGCAGAAGAGAGGATAGAAAGGATGTAAAAGGGAGAGGAGTGCGTTGAAACACCGTCCTTTGATCAGGGAGTATCTGTTGCATTTATGACCTCATAGCAGCTGGTGTTACCTGCACAACAAGACCCACGCAATATTGGACCCTTCAACATTCCATCAGGCATAGTGGAGAAAGACAAAAAAAATACAGCAAAATAGAAATGAAACTAGTTGTAAAAAGGGGATTCAGTGAAGGGGAAGGAGGGAAGGGAGACAGAAGAAGGTAACGGGAGGGGAATGTGATAAAAACATATCCACATGTAAGAATTATCATTAAAATTTGTTAATAAAAGAATGCAATTAAACTATGGATGCCAAAACAAGTCCAAGCATTTGATGGAATGTGTTGGCTTGAATCAGATGACCCCCATAAACTCATGTGTTCGGAATGCTTGGTCCCCAGCTGGTGGCAGTTTGGTAGGTGGAGCCTTGCTGGAGGAGGTGTGTCACAGGAACAGGCTTAAGGATGTTATAACCAGCTCCACCTTGCCAGAGTTTGGCACACTTGTCTAATGCTGCTTTCCTCCTGCTATGGCAGAGGTGATGTCCAGCCTGTGCTCCTGCCATCGGGAGCTTCCCTTTGATACTGTAAGCCAAAATGAAAAGCCTTCTTCCTGTGGCTACTTTTGTTGAGTGCATTGTTCTAGCAACATGAAGTTAGCTACAACAGTAACACTGATGATTCTTACTCCCGTCTCTTCTCGAACTTGTTAAGCAACCCTAGAATGCATTTTTGATAACTGTTCTACAACAATTCGATGACTAACCCTATCATGGAGAAAGTAGCTAGTGTAGAGATTGGAATGCATGATTTGGTTCCTACATGACAATTGCTAGTGATCTTGTTAACTTGCTCTTCAATGGTGTTTGTTTTGTCATTTAACCCTTACCTTCCCTCGCAGGTAAGATTCTCTCTCAAATATTTTCATCCATCAAAATATATAGATCTGTATTCTGCTGAATGCCAGTTAGTCCAGGCACTAGATAAATTAGGAAAACCGTCACGTTTGGAGCAACAGACATAAAATGAGATTTTCTTGTTTTACAGATCGCGGCATGAATCTATTTAACGTCAGTCATTAAGAGATATTCCCAGGCACATTTCCTCAAGATCAGTAGTTCTTATTTTTTCACAGCTCTGTTCCCTTTCTGGCATGGTGCCTGCCACATAGGAGGAGCTTACAATGTGGATAAGGAATGAATAAACCCAAAATCCCATCTTTTCCTAGCACAGGAGAAAATCAGGACAGAGAACGCAGCCATAGTAATTTATTGAAAAGGACACCTACCATCACCAAATTTTATTTTTGTTAAAATGTCAAGTTCTGACCATACATGGGATAGTTGGCTTGGCATGAACTGCCCCTGATATATTCTGTCCTCAGTCACCCTGCTTCAACCCTCTGACTGTTGTGACTCCAGCTCCTCAAGCCACATGGCTGACAGGAAATTCAGAGCCCAGAGGTCAAGTGTGCTTGTAGATGCAGGGAAATGGCTCCCGCCCACCTGTTCACATCAGACTCAACTTTATCTTCTCTGTGCAGAGAAAGAAGGACTATTGGCACTCAGCCTAAAATCGACTTTTCTGAAGGTCTGATTTCAGTTACCCAATCACACAGCACACTTTCAAAGAAAATCACATGATCAGAAATTGCAAGAGTTGACAGGTACTGCTTTTGTTTCCTTTAATGCCACTCCATTTTTTGCTTATTTCCAATTGGAAGGTCTATGAAGGGGTGTGTGACGCTCTTGTTGCCTTGTGTAAGATCTGATGTCTTCTGAGCCATCTCCATGTTATATGTCTCAATATGTAAAAAGAAGCAAGAGCAAAAGAAAGAAAAACTAAAAGTGGGGTGGAAGAAAGTCTCAGTTTCAAATAATGAGCATGTGAGCCTTTTAGCCCGGGGCCTTCATACACAATTTAGCCAGGAAGCCAGGGTAGATCATGATTTAGCTTCTGACATCTCCTGCCTGCAGGCCAGGAGAGACTAATACCGATTTCTGACTCTGAGCACGCCACAGGAAAAAAAGTGAGAGAGAGAGGCCTTTTATTGACTAAATGATAAAGAGGTTTGTAATGATAAATAACAGTCATTTTATTGTGGAATTCCCCAGAAAAGATGCATTCCACATTGTCTGAAGGAGCCTAAAAGCTGAGGTTGGTTCCCCAAGGAGCCAAATCTGTTAAACTTCAATTTTTACAGCTAGGGATAGGGTCACAAATTGCGGGCACCTCCAACTATTAAAACTGCTCACCCGCTCTCTAGCTGGGGCAGAGGCCCATCTTTTGGCTCAAGGAATATTACCAGAGGCTGGACCCTGGGGTTGCTGTGGAAGGTGACTGTCTGTCTGGTATCTGTATGTCTGTGACTCCTTCTCCTGGTTCCAAGAGTCCAGGTTCTGATGTAATTCAGCAGCTTCTGAGCTCGGGCTGTCGCAGGAATCACTGACAGATTTGATCGATAGTTTAATTGTAAACTTTGGGAACAATAATGGATAATTTGGCCTGAACCGTCTGTTATGAGCCGTGTTGTCTAGGAGAGAGCCTTCAAAATTAAACAAGAGTTGGGCAGCATTATCACATTTGTACAACTCACCCAGAGTTAAATAAATCCCTCTTCACAAATGCTGTTGTGGCATTCTGCAGAGGTCAATAAACATGGGGCCAGGCAAAGACAAGGAGTGAAGAAAATAGCAAAGGGACCAGTGAGCTGATCTCCCTGCTGATTTCTGCTGAAAACAGCATGATTATCCCACAATCATAATTCTTTAAAGAACTCCAAATAATGTAACAAAAACAAATTAATGGATTTTTTTGGGGGGGGGAGAATTTTGCTATTTGTAGAAATCAAAACAAGCAAAGGAAGAGGAGCTAAATGCAAGTTACTTATGGGAAAGGTGTGTTGTCGTGGCTGTGACTTTGATGGCTGCTGCAGAGATTTCTCAGACACCCACACAGAGATTTCTCAGACACTGGACATCATACGCAGAAAGAATTATGAGAAATCATAAAAATAGGTTACATTCAATTTTTAAACAATGGTCCCCAAGGTTTTCCCGTCTTTGTGCAATTACTAGCAGCCTGACTCAAACAGGTGAAGGACACGTCCTGAGACCAGCCCCCTTACAAGCTAGACGTGCAGAACCTAAAAAGCAATCCTGGTGACAGGGTGAGGTTCCCAAGCTCAGTGTGGTCTTAAATTCGGTGTCCCATCAACAATAGCAAACACATTGAAAACATTACTATGCCACCCTTATAACTTATGACATAAAAATTGGGGATTGTGAAATCACCCAATTTCAAGTGCCAGCTCCTATGACTCACTGTGACTCAGTTTACTCCATTTCTGATAAGAATAGTATACTCATTTCATAGTTGTATGAACATTAAGTAAAATTAGTATGTGAGAATTACTTAGATCAGTGGAAAATATATACTCCAGCTGATTTGAATAATAATCATAATTTTGTTATTCTTGTCAAGTTGTGAGTTGTTAGATTTCAGCAATATTTGTAGAAAGGACTTTCTCTTTTTAATTGTTTTTCTGTGAAGATGGAAGAGACTTTTCTTTGACTTAATTTCACCTTTAAACTTATCTATGATAGCAAGATTCTTTATGAAGCCAAACTTCTAAGTGAAGGGAGACAAATTTGGAGTGGAATAATAGCTTGTCTGGACCAAGGGCCCATGTTAGCCTCTACTCAGTATGTCACATTGATAAGAACGCTAGTGAATCATCTTCTAGTTCAAGTACAGATTTCAGGCTCCAGCAGCCCTATCCCCTTACACTCTATTCTCTTAGCTATCACTGATCCATTGAGCGATATCTTCACTTTCGGGGTATCCCCCACACCTTCGGATTCATCCCACAGCCGGGAAGTAAAAGTAAGAGGCTTTGTGCACTTTGTTACTAATTTTTTTTTTTCGAGGTGGGGTCTCACTCTAGCCCACGCTGACCTGGAATTCACTATGTACTCTCAGGGTGGCCTCAAACTCACAGTGATCCTCTTCCCTCTGCCTTCCAAGGGCTTGGATCAACGGCGTGCGCCACTACGCCTGGCCACTTTGTTACTCCTTTGAGCTCCTGGTATAAAGTCATCCACCTGGGTTCCCACTTCACCACTGACTGGGGGACTTGGGTCATGGACTTAACTACTCTAAGCTCATTTTCTTTTTTACAAATTAATAACACTGCTAACATCTATTAGGATGGTTGTAAGGATTAAAAGTAATCTAGTATGTGCAGCTCCTTGCGTGAAATAGAAGAGGCAACTTATTGCAGTGAATGGAGTCAGTGTTTTCTCTAGTGACACCAAAGCCATGATTCATTGCTTTTGCAGTGGCTTGTACTGTTCCTGGGTTTGAGCCTGCACATATGCGTTGTCTGCCTCTCTATATGAGGTGTGTGTCTATATCCATATTCTACAGATCCTACGTTATCAAGATGTCCAATGCCCCAGGCTTTGGAAAACAAATAGAGATCTGGTCTACTCTTTTTAGATTCCACACTACAGCACCCCACTTACCCATTTAAATCATCACTAGTAACGAGTCCAAGCTAATGTCCTACTAAAGCAATTACAGTGATTAGATAAATAAAAAGGGAGGTCCTTTTGCCAGTCAATGGTCAAAATTTACCTTGAGAGGAATCTCCTGATGTGAAAAGACACCATTAAAAAGAGAAGGATGGGACTGGAAAGATTGCTTAGTGGTTAAAGCACTTGCCTGTGAAGCCTAAGGATCCAGGTTTGATTCCCCAGTATCCACATAAAGAAGATGCACAAGGTGGCGCATGCATCTGGAGTTCATTTACAGTGACTTGAAGCCCTGGCATATCCATTCTGTGTGTGTGTGTGTGTCCCTCTTCCTATCTCTCTCCCTCACTCTCTTTCTCTCTTATAAATAATAAATAAATAAAATATTTTTAAAAGAGAGAGAAAGAAGTATGCATTAGAGAGGGGTCGCAGGAAGTGGGGGGAGGGGCATTTGGAAACCACATGGCATACTCAGCCAGTATAAGGAGAAAATTTCTAAAAAGCATCTTAAAGGACTATGAAAGAGAAAGGCAGGAGGCTGTTTGCATGGTCAGAACCATCTTAAAGAGAAAGCATACCTTTGTGGCCCACAGTTCATTAGCAACAGTGAAAATGTCTGCTCCCGAGAGAGGAGTGCCTCCCTTTCCTGGAGGCTGTGCTATCTCAGCACAGAGATTGGCATGGAGAGTTTTATTTTAAGGAGAGGCATGGAATGAGTTGGCCACAAATGTCACTCTAACTCTCTGACTTGATGGTCTGATCAGGCTTCAGGGAATCAGTGCCCCAGAGTGCTTTGCTGAGTCTCAGAAGCGAGCACTGCCAAATGGATTTGACATCTCAAAGCAGGGAGCATGCAAATACCCTCTGTGTCTCTCCCAGCCCCTGCTGTGGCCCAGGTACAGATGTTTTCTTCCCGGGAGAGGTGAAGATGCCTAGGCAGTAGTGTCATGCGTGAAGATCAGTGCTTCTGACTCTGTCACATGCTAGTCTATACCTAGCCAATAACAACATAAACACGTCCTAATTTTCATGAAAATCAACACCATAGAGACAATCTCTAGTCTGGGCATCTGTGTAGTATAACGGATTTTCAGTGATTCTGTAAAATATTTCAAGGACAATCTCTATTTAGGAGCTTAAACATAGCTCCTTTGCTCTATTTGAGAAAATCTCAACTCAGACTCTTATTTTTCTTTATTCTCCAAAGCTCTCTTCCTCAGTTACTTAAGAGCATGAATCTTCCCATTCACGGGGATATCAAATGTCTCCCATAACCACGTTTAATGGTGGGCCCCTCTCCGCTCTCCTCTTTGTAGACTTATGACTCAGCTTCACTCACAGGAACTCGGCATGGATAAGCGACTCTTTGCATTGTTATTGACAAATACTTACTTGTTTTCGCAATATGCTATGACAATAAGTTATTTGCTGTCGACCAAATTTTGACAACGCCATAAAATATTTTAACTTGAGCTGACATAGGAGTAGATGATCATGCAGCCATTTCCCCGAACTATTGTCCCACAGGGTTGCCTCTATGCTCTTTTTTCCCAAAATAAAGAACACTCCAGGGATTTGGATGAAGGACCATTACTAACAAGATGAAGCCATTTGGTAAGATTTTTATGAAACCTGCATTATTAAAAGTGTATGTAAATCTGGAAGGTTTGAAATTGGTTCTTCCATTCTTGACCATCTCTAAGACAAAACTTTAAGAAGATGCTCACGACAGGAATGTGTGCTGAAAATACCTCTGCGGACCCTTCTGGCTTGGATGACTGACACAGATGTGAATCTTGTAAATTAAATCCTGTGGCCAGAAGTCTTCAACTGGCATGCAGCCAAACAGGAGGCACAGCCAGCCCCCGAGAGCAGCGTTAAGCTGAATAAAGTATTTGGCTTTATTGACAACTGTGATTTTCCACTTATGATCTAAGTTGTGGAACTTTTGATTTTTTTTTATTTGTATGTACTTTTATATTTTATTTATTTGCAAGGAGAGAGAGAGAATGAATTGGCATGCCAAGACCTCTTGTTCCTGCAAACAAGCTCCATACACATGTGCCTCTTTGTACATCTGGCTTTATGTGGGTCCTGAGGAATCGAACCCAGGTAGTCAGACTTTGCAAACAAGTACCTTGACTGCTGAGACTTCTCTCTGCCCCCCTTTCAAATAGTTCATTAATGTTGACAATTCATTTAGGTTCAGTCTATTTTGTAATTAATAGGGTGAAATGAAGATAGACTTCAGAGTCATTGTTATTTTTTTCATTTCTTCCTGTTTCACTGGAACTTTAAAGCAGATGACCAGTTCTTCCTCAGCAGTGATGCCCATCAGGTCTTAGCAGATTTCTTAGACTAAGTAACTGAAAGGCCATACCTGGATGGACTCATTGTTTTCCATGTTTGGCTCATTGGAAAAGTTCAAAATTATGTCTCCATACTCATAACACTTTCCCCATCAGGGAAAGCAAAGTTTTAAATATTTTGATTCCAGTCATCTTTCAATAAAAAACTCTGTTGGAGATAATTTTTCCCATTTTCCAAAAGTAAGTATGTTACACATGTACTGTATTTCTATCAATGGCTATGTCCTTAAACCTTCTGTCATTGCAACAAAGGTCTAGGATAATCAACTTATGAGGAGGATCATGGTTTTAGAGATTCCAGGCCTTCATTAGGTAGGTCCATTGCTTTCAGCCCTATGGATCCGTAGGGGTTTAGGGTAGGTGTCAATGGTGAGACTCAGATGGCAGAGAAAAACTACTTCCCTCTTGTCCAGAGACCCAAAAAGGGACAGAGGAAAGTGAAGTCCCACTTTTAGAGAGCATCACCCCAGGGACCAAAGAGCTTCCAGAAGTCACCGTCTTTCAAAGTTCCTGCTACATCCTAGAAGAGCTGTCCTAGGGAAGAGGTTTTCAGACAGTGAGCCTTTGGAGACACTTCAGGTAGGAATTATCACACTAAACTATGCATTGGCTAAGATATTGTCCTTCTGCATACTGTACACATTTTTTCCCAAGAATAATTACTTTTAAACTCCCACCTCAGAGATCACTTGAGTAACATTATAAGAGTTGTATGGGGAATTGTAGAGCAAAAAGTATTGAATTCTTAAGTTTTCTTGGGTCCAAAAGACTGAGTTCTTGAGTTCAGAAAGAATGAGCAAAGGCTATCTTGACAGAAGACAGCTGTTTCAGTCGGGGAGAACTTACTGTGCCCGCGTTGTCAGGAAACATGGCCAGGTTCCCTTGCTCTTGCAGGCTCTCAGCCTAGAGTGTGATGCATGGTGACAGGTTATTCTTTTTCCTCATTGTAAACACCTTGGTGGAAATGCAGTGGGAACACTCACCCATCCAGGATGGGTCACCAAGCTTGAGGTGGCTAAAAGGGAGTGGAATAGTATTGTTATAATACCCAAACCCCTAAAACTGGTATTCTACAAAAAAAAAAAAAAAAAAAACATTATTTAACTAATGACTTTGTTGTCTGGAAATTCCACACAGCATGACCCTGGAAAAAATTCCCAATTACCTCAAGCCCAAGGACAGCACAGGCTGGCAGGGAAGTGGGAAGGGTGTGGCTATTCATATTGATTGATCTCATATCATTAAAAAAATTATCTGAAAAAAAACCAATCTAGTTTCAAAAGATTTTTCTCAGTTCCCAAGAGATGAGGGAAAGTGATAGGCATAAATCTCTAACCAGGATAGTATCCCCTTGAGCCAAGCCTCTCCCATGGGTCCCCCCCCTTAAAGTTTCTCCCATCTCAATACCATAACATTGATGATAAAGCTTCCAACATGACAACTTTGGGACACAAAGCACAACCACATTGTGGCATGTGCTAGGGAAAAAGTGGACTCCAGAGAGAGAGAGAGAGAGAGAGAAAGAAAGAAGAAAAACCCTGACAAGGACACAATAATGTGAATGGGTCCTTAGAATAACATGCAAATTTAGAGACACTGGAGCACTGGGTTTTAAAGAAATAAGTGGAAAATTAAAGAAGATATTATGGTAGAAACTTAATTTTCATAGCATGAGTTCAATATTATTATATTAGGTGTAGGGGAAATCTTCTGTGGGATTTTAAGAAGAGAAATAGTGTAACTATGTTTGTAATTTCAATTCATGTTCCTGGCTATGTAGTAGATCCGTGTAAAAAAGCCCAAAGTGGAAGGAGGCACATGGTAAAGAGACCCACTCCAGTGCAAAATAATTATTTCCTGATAGGAAGTGTCTCCCTGGCATCTGAACTCGTGGCACAGGACCACTGCTCATCAAACTACATTTCCTTTGTGGTAAAAAATAAAGACTTGGGGCTGGAGAGATGGCTTAACGGTTAAGGCACCTGCCTGCTAAGCCTAAGAACCCGGTTCCAATCTCCAGGTCCCACGTTTAGCCAGATGCAAAGTGACGCAAGGGCGCAATGCTGCACTTGACCACAAGGGGGTGTACGCATCTGGATTTCGTTTGCAGCAGCCCATCTCTATCTGTCTCCTTCTCCCTCTCTGTCTGTTTCTCTCCAAAAATAAAAAATTAAATTAAAAAATTAAAAAATTAAAAAAAAATAAAGACTTGCAAATAGAAAGGAAGTTTCTCTTCTTCCATACCTCCATCTGAAACGTTTGCCCCAAGTTTTCTCTTTCCTTTCAAAATGTGTTTAGAAACAACTACACATGCTTGGTGGGAGTAGCTTTGAAGCATAAAGTTCCATGACTTAAATAATGGCTTTCTCCACATGTCCACAGAACTTCTCTGAGAAGTAGCAATTAGGGGATTACCCCTGACTTCAAACATGGATTCTTGGAGACTGCTGTAGCATTTCTTTGTTAGGTGAATAATTATGTTTGTAATAGGACTTTATTTGCTTTCTGATTAATGGGTTCTGGGCTTTCATTGTTTTCCTCTCTGTCAAATCCCAGTGAGACGCTTGTTTCATGCAGTCTTTGGAATCTGGTCAGAAAACCATTTACCTTTGAAGTTGGTTAGCTTTTTCAGTAGACAGAGGTTGTTAAGTCCACTATTGCTGAGAGTGGGAGAAAAACTTAGCTTCTCTGAGGAAGAAGAAGGAATTATGAATGAAAATACACACTCGAGGGCTGCAGAGATGGCTTAGTGGTTAAGGCGCCTGCCTCCTAAGCCTAAGGACCCGGTTCCAATCTCCAGGTCCCACGTTTAGCCAGATGCAGTGACACCAGGGCGCAATGCCGCACGTGCCCACAAGGGGGCGCACACATCTGCATTTCATTCACAGCAGCTGAGAGACTGCTGGCGCGCCCATCTCTGTCTTCCTCTCCCTCTCTGTCTGTCTCTCTCTGTGTCTCTCTCCAAAATAAAAAAAAAATAATTAAAAAAATTTAAAAATTAAAATAAAATAATAAATAAATTAAGAAAATACACACTTGAAAGTCGCATGTCCCAAGACTAGCAGAGACGGTCAGTTAAGGTGTGGTTCTTGGTCATTATGTGCAACATTGTTCATTCCACAAGCCAAGGCTTTCTGAAGGCCTGAGAACCTCAGCAGAATTGTGTGGTAGTGTCACCTGGAGCCCACAGCCAGCACACGGGAACTTCAATGGCACGCTACTCAAATGGCAGTTCTTGTCAAGGTCCCTCAAGCCCTTCTGGGTCACAGCTGGCCCAAGCTTGCCACACTGATTTTTTGATTGTTTGTTTTGACTTTGAAATGATTAGAAACTCCAAGGTATTTCAAAGAATAAATCAGAGAGATCCTGTGGAAGGTACTTCCTCTTTTGCCAACAGTAAAATTCTATGCACAGAGACTGGGGCCTATCCACCAGAACTCTTGAGTAAAATCACAATGCGTGACCCACATTCCCCATTGATGAGGGTCCCTTTGAAAGTGGGAGGACGGGGAGGAGGACAATGGAACCAATACTATGAATGTAAAATCAGAATAATATAAATAAAAAATATATATTAAAAACAAAAAAACAAAAAAAAAAGAAAAAAAATTCTATTGTTACCATAAAGAAGTGAAGTTCATTTTCTCTGTAGGTGAAAGAATTGAAAGGCAGGAAAAGTTTGAAAATAATGGCACTGCAAAGTTTATTTAAAGTGAGTAGAAGCCGAGCATGGTGGTGCACGCCTTTAATCCCAGCATTCGGGAGGCAAAGGTAGGAGGATCACCATGAGTTCAAGGCCACCCTGAGATTACATAGTGAATACCAGGTCAGCCTGAACTACAGTGAGACCCTACCTTGAAAAACCGAAAAATGGAAAAACAAAAATAAATAAAATAAATAATAATAATAATAATAAAGTGAGTAGAGGCAGAGAAACACAGGCTTCTCATTGGAAAGAGGTGACCTGGAACTAGAAACCATAACCTCAGGGAAAGCCACACCTTGGTTGACTGGGCACCAGAGTCCAGATTCGTCATCTCAAGCAGCCATGAGAGGGTTGATTGGTCCACAATGTAGTGGGCACTGTGCATGTCTGAGGCTTATCCACACAGCCAGGCGTGTTGGGGTTTGCTCACAAAAGAACATATGCCTAGGGTGTGGAAATCGGCCATGTGTCCTTTGTTCTCAGGAGAAAAGAACCAGGAGGTGCGCCATCTTGGAGCACACCAGTGAAAGATTTGCCAACAAATCCCTTTCCCGAATGCTATAGTCCCCCACTATACATCACTAGTGTCCAGTACTACAGTATCAAGCCAGGAGATTGACCCTGGCACACATTGTCACTGTATCATATTATAGTTCTGGGCAACCACTGAGCAACTCAGAGATAGAGCTTTTCCATCACCACGAAGAACTCCCTAGCCATCTTCCCACTCCCCTCCTCTAAGCGCTGACAGACTCTGATACCTCTCTATAATTTTGTCATTTCCCAAATGCTGTATAATGTTATATAAATGGACTCTTACAGTATGTGACCTTTTGAAATTGCTTTTGTCACTCAGCATAATGCCCTTGAGATCATACAGGTTGTCTGAGGATATCAGTAGTTCATGCCATTTTCTCCCTCCTGTTAAATAGACTCCATTGTGTAGAGTGGTTTTAGGTTCACAATTAAATTGAGGACAAGGTCCAGAGAACCCCCACATAGTCCCACCCCTTCATATACATGGTCCCCCACATTGCTAACGCCCCCACCAGAATGGCTTATTTTCTACTGAATTATTTGAAGAGATAAAACCTTGTATATGAAATTCTTAATCTAAGTGATGCTATATATTTCGTTTCAATATGAACCATCATGTTAGTCCTGACTCCTCTTTTTTCCCTTTCTAAGGAATTTATGTGTACTTTCTAAGTGCAAATCTGAATAGCTCAAATGGGAACTACAACAGGTTGTAAGGAAATTGGTCAATCGAATGCATGCCTTTTTATTTTATTTTTATTTATTTATTTATTAGAGAGAGAGAGAGTGCATGTGTATGCACCAGGGCCTCTAGCCACTGCAAACAAACTCCAGACACGTGTGCCACTTTGTGCATCTGCCTTATGAGGGCACTGGGAAAAAAAACCCTGGGTCCTTGGCAGACAAGCTGTCTAACTGCTAAGCCATTTCTCCATCTTCTAATGTTTATCTTTTCATGTTTGCTGGAGAATATGAAAAAATTGTTTAAATTTTTCTTTTGTTAGTTCATCTCCAAAGAAAGTGACTCAAGTCTGTTCTCATTGCACGTTAGCACCACGTGCATGTCTGGAGGGTTGCTTTGGCACATGACAATCAGAACAGCAGTTGGGAAGCATAAGGATATTTAATGGGACATGGAAGGAGAATAGAAATACAATAGCTGTCTGTAAATATTTGAAGGGATGTTTTCTGGAAGGGAGAAGAGATTCATGTTCTGACACTCATGGAAAGCTGAACCAAGAGGTGATCACTATAGAGTCAAAGTGGCTCATTATTAAGAAGAGCTATGTACAAACTAGTTTACCCGAAAGACTTCCTCAGGAGCTGCTACATTTTCCATCAGTGAATATGTACAGAAAAAAGAAGTGATATCTAATGGATGGAATAGCTGTTACTCGTCCATCTGGTAGGATTAGAGCAAATAATCCTGTTTTTTTTTTTTTCCCCGAGTCTAAGAACCTGTGTATGTAACATGGTTATGCAAAACATGTCAGTGGAATACTCAGAATACCTGGAACGCTACTTTGCATTTGCCTTACTTTTCTAATTAAAGAAGGCATGAGCAGTATATAGACATTATAATTATTAATATGTCATATAACAGATACACACTAGATCAATATATATGATAGATGATAGATGGGTAGGTTGATAGATAAATAGATAATAGATGAAAGATAGGTGATCAATAAAAGATGTATATTCAGTCATTTATGTGTATAAGTAGACTTTTAAAATATTTTATTTATTTATTTATTTGAGAGAAGAAGAGAGGGAAGCAGATAAAAAAATATAGAGAGAAAACAGGCCTACCAGGGCTTCTAGCCACTGCAAATGAACTCCAGATACATGGGCCACCTTATGCATCTGGCTTTTATGTAGGTACTGGGGAATTGAACACAGGCCCTTCCGCTTTGTCAGCAAGTGCCTTAACTGCTAAGCCATCTCTCATATAGACCAAATATACTTTTACTTAAAAGTATTCTGGCAAATGAAGTAAATGAATCAAAAACCAAAAACATCAAGATTGTAATTTCCACTTTTCATGTCATTAAGTTACAAAATTATTTTACTGAAGTATACATAAAGTCTGTCTAAAATATAGTAAGCATCTGCTTATTTCTCAATGTAATTTTCTAAATAAACATATTGTTACAAATAATCAAATTCTTTTATTATTAATTCTAAAGAGGCTCAGAGAAAGTTCCCTTTCTGTGAGCAATTCATTCTATTCCCATGTAAATATTTCCTGTTTGTATTGTTTTTTCCAAGTGTTTACACAGTGATTCCACACTTCCTCCCTCTGTGCCTCTGGAATACAAGAATTCACCTTGAGCAGATAGGCAGATGATAAAAGTAGGCCATAGAGAAGGTCATTTCCTTCCAGTCTTATCAGTCCATCTCTGATTTTTGATTTCCTAATGTGTGAAGGAGAGATGTACATGGTAGAGTGACAATTTAAGGCTTCATTCCAATAATGTCATTCTATTATGTTAAAGAGAGACAAGGAAAAGGAACTGCATCTGAAATCTCATAAATTAATAATATACTTCACATTCAAATTGGTTAGAACATGTAGTTCATGAAAAACAGTAGGAAAGAAAATAGCTTATAAAAATGATGAAATAAATGGGAAAGTTTTCCCCAACTGCCCTCGACTTGGAAGCTTCTGAAACTGCAATGCTGAGGTACACAATCCTGCTTCACAAATTTAAGTAGGGAAGAAAGGAGTGGAACTGCACTCCTGACACTAAAAGGGCATTATTTATTTGTTCCTAAGGAGTCCTGTTGAAGATTTCATCCCCATCCTGTCATTCCTGAAAACCTTCAGGAGCTGAGGTCTGGTGGAGGAGTCACGTCATTGGTAAGTGTGTCCTTGAAGGGGACCACAAGGGATCACGAGGCTGAGGTGGGAAGCTTTCCCTACCATGTGTCACGACCAGAACGTCTGCCTTTCTATAGACACCTAAGCAGTGGGGACAAGGAACCAAATCTGTGAAGCCATGATCCAAGACACACTTTTACTCTTTCTAACTTATCAGTTATGTTTTTCACAGTTATGGAAAGCTGACTAATACACTATAGGACTCTGATGCTAATGATAACGATTGTGATGGTGATGATGATGATGGTAGTGGTGAACACAACTATTAAGAATCCTGCTATATCCTGAAGGAAGTCTCTTGCTTATCTGAAAATCTTTCACTAATGCGATGTAAAAGGAAAAAGCGCTCAGTGATTCTGGGTGTGGTGGCGCATGCCTTTAATACCAGCACTTGGCTGACAGAGGTAGGAGGATCTCTGTGAGTTTGAGGCCATCCTGAGTTTAAGTAGTGAATTCCAGGTCAGCCTGGGATAGAGAGTGAGATCCTACCATGAAACCACTCCCTGAAAAACAAAAACAAAAACAAAAAAAACAGCGCTCATAGACTACAACCCTAAAATGGCAGTACTACATTATGTCAGTAAATAATACATATTCAATGGATTTTAGTAAATCTTAGTAGACTTTTAATGTATTTAGGTTTTGACAAATGCTCCAGCATCCTCAATGCACCAGTTCTTTAATCTGTTCTCCGGTGTGGCCCGTGTGAGCGTTCTAAACCTCACACCAGGTTAAACGGCTCTTACAGGCCCATCGCTTCAAAGCTTACAGCTGCCACGGTTTTTGAATTTTCTCCTGTCTCATCTCATATCACTGGTATCTTGCACACTGTACTCAGCCTTTCAACATGATGCCTCATCTGGACACGTTTGCACATGTGCTCTCACTATGAGACATTCCTCTTCCGGTTAGTGTAACCACCACTTACCTTTCAGCTTCCTGTGCAAAGGAGCCCTTTCTGAGACTTTCCGAGTCCTTCTCCACTAGTCTAGATGGGCTGACTGTGTGCTGCTGAAGTATCTATGCTTCTTCTACAAAGACGTGTAACATTTCATCATTTGTTCCTTGCATTGTCTGTCTTCCCCAATAGCATGTATCTTCCTTTAATCCACAGCTTCTCCATGTCTACCCCTGGGAAAAGGAATGTTAGAGTACATAAATAACTTGAGCTAAACGTGAAAAACAAAAATAGTGAGGGGCTGGAGAGATGTCTCAGTGGTTAAAAGCACTGCTTGAAAAGCCTGCTGGCTTGGGTTCAGTTCCCCAGTATCCACATAAAGACAGATGCACAAAGTGGCCCAGGCACCTGGAGTTCATTTGTAGTGGCAAGAGGCCATGAGTGCACATTCTGCCCCACTCCCTCTCTGCTCCAAAATAAATAAATTAAAATTGTTTTAAAGCATAAAGAAAGGAGAAGAAAATTTTCTTCAAGTATTATCATTCCAATGCCCTTGACTTTACATTTCCTCATCAATGAAGGGTGGACTGAGAAATGAAATATCATGTCTCCAGTACCTAACATGGCTTGGTACCCAATTGGAATACAAAGAACCAAATCTGTGGAAAGTATGAACACAAGGACTGAGTAGAAACAATGGGGGCTGCAAGTGATCTGTGTGGGCACAGGTAGTTGGTTACAGAGCGGTCCTATTTCATCCTTAACATGTAACACGTAGCCCTCTTTCCCAAGGGGTAAGCCATGAGAAAGATTCATATGCCAAAAAGAGAAGTGGGGTTAAATGCCTGATACCTCCTCAAAAATCACATAATCCTTTTCTAACAGAGAGAAGATAAGTGAGGGTAACGTCCCCAGACACTTCCCATGCCCACCCACCCCAAATTGACCTTTGTTTTGGCTGTACCATCACGAGTATGTACACACACACACACACACACACACACACACACACACACACACACACGACACTACCTACATACTGGGTTAAGTTTCCAAAACGGAGGGGAAAAGATATTAAATGGATCAATATAGAAAGAAGATATAAGAGCAGTTTCTCTAGAGGTTTTACTTTCATTAACTAACTTATTGAGGAAAAGTATTGCACAAATAATCTATGGGTAGAAAATGATCCTAGTGCTTAGAAGAATCTAAGAAAAGAGCCTGAATTTGCCTAGAGGCATTTCCAGATAACTATAGCACCTCCAACAAAACTGGAGGCATGAGGAAATACACATGCCCCAAACTTGATTTTCCCCCACATGAGAGCTTATCAGATTCCTGGCCTCATCATGGTTTTGTGAATAAGCAAACTAAGTTTATTCACACATAACACCTAAAAGAAGACAACCTCCTGGTTTCAGCACACCGAACGTCACAGGACTGAAGCTAGTGTAAAATGAAACAGAAGCACCCTGCTTTAAGCAAGACAAGCACTGCCCTCTGGCCTGGATCTGCTAAACTGGAGCAGATAACATCAGATTATGCACCTCTCTTAGTGGGCAGTCTTCTATTTCTGCAAGTGGGTACCTTAATGGTATTATCTGACTTTAAATACAAAGAAGAAAAAAAGAAGTATAAGAATTTCATTTAGAATATAATAGTCCCATCAGGAAACATGGAAAACTTAAACCTGAAAACCAATGGCCAGGCAAAAAGCTTCAATGATCCAAGTGGTAAATCAGATGCACATGCCTGTAACCATTATTTTTATACCCAAAGGCTCTCTGGTGAAAGATAAGAATCTGTTAGCTTTTATAGAAATGCAATAGAAAATGAGGAGAGGGGACGTTCTAAGGGGAGGGGCATTCAAAACTTGTCTACAGATCTCTATTATAAACTTGGATTGACATACTAGATTGGTCCCCAGCAACGTACAGGGAAATGGCCCAGGTCTTTATACACACACATAGAGGCCTGTGAGGACAGGTCAGTGGCTTTATCTGCACACTATTATGACATACGCATTTGCAGCCACCTCAAACTAAGCAATCTGAGGTCTCCTAGAAACTTAGTGTTGACCCCCAATGCTTCCTCCAGCAACTTTTTGGTGGCCAGAGAGAAATGATTCCAGGGCTTGACTGTTCCTGTCATCAGCAGTGTCACAGTGTGTTAGGAACAGCGAGCTGGGAATGCCTAGGTGCCTGGTCACTGCATCTGAGTGACATCAGTCAGCTTCCCTAGATGACCATGTCCAAGTCGGCCTTACTCTTCCACACCTACTGACAGATCTTCCAGAAACATTCAGTAGCCAAACCAATGTTGCTTTTCAAATGTCAATCAACCGTTTGTTCAGAAACACTTGACAAAATGCCCTACATTTCCATGAATCTTCACAACTGGGCCTCGTCCCCCGTTGGTATCAGTCATGAGAACCCATCTCTTACCAGGATTTTCATGAACATCTAAATTGATTCTGAGAGGTTTTTTCTTTTATTTTATTTTTAAGGTTTTGTGTTTTCAATGTTTTCCTAATGAGTGTGAAATGCTTGTTTTATTTCTACTTTTTCTTCTTCCTCTGTCTTTGGCTTTTTGTTCATCGCTGTTTTGAGTCAAAGAAATAGAATTTTACTCAAACAAAGGAAAATGGAGAAGGAAAGAGGGGAAGAAACAATTGCTAGGGCCAAACTTCTTACTTTGTTTTGACATAAAAAAAAAAAAACATCCAGGATTCAGAAGAAGCTGGGTTGAGGTCCTCTCACGTTAAACACGGCATCTCCTAAAGCGTTCTTTTCCCTCTCTGTGGGAAGATTATGTTAAGGAAGGTGGCTCATATTGAGTGCATCTTCCCACCAATGATCTCACTGATACCACCTAGAGAGAAAATAATTAATTGATTTTTCTAGATTTTTTGCAATCCATACAAAATTCTAATTCATTCTTAGGGTGTCATCCAAATGAAATGGTGTGACGTCAGGATTTCCTTCATCTTGATTTCAGCAGATGATAAATCAAAACCTAACAGGATTCAGATTGTACAATTATTATAATTTATGCTTTTTGAACTTTTGTTTGAAAGAGAAGGGTCACTTCGTCCTTACTGCTATGACTCTGCAAAGAGGAGAACGTAGCTTTCTCAGTGCCAGCTCACATTTTAGTAGGAGCTCCAATGGGTAAAAATTTGAACTGCAATTTTATTAATGCTCCTTCTTGAATTGGTCTTTGTACTTGACTTCCTAAGCAGCCAAGAGAGTATTATCTCTTAAACTACACTGTGGAAATTAGATGGAAATAGGCCTTCTGCCTCCTAAATTTCTAATCAACCCTAGAAAATATCTTACTTCTTCCAAGTGTCTTCTAGTTCTACAGATTGAGGAAGTAGAGGGGTGATGTAAAACAAAGCTTGAGAGGGTCCACCACTGATCTAGAACCTTCTATGTTCTCTTGATGATGCAAAGTTTCACAAAACACAAGCTGTGCACCCCCGCTGGGCTCTTTAACATTTTCCCAGCAAGTTTAAGTGGACTATCCAGCTCTGAGTCATTGATATGAGGAAAAGAGCATTTCTGAAGATAAATGTAGATGGCTAAAGACGAGCTCCATTCCAACTTTGTCACCCCAAAGAGAGAAAATGTTCTATACCTACTGTACTTTGAAGGCAAAATGTCCCCCAGTGACTCATGAATACGAACACTTGGTCCCTAGCTGGTGAAGCTGTTTTGGTAGGTTGTAGAACCTTTAGAAGGTGGAGGCTGGCTGGAGGAAGTGGGTCCTGGAGATTTATAACCTGACCTCGCTATCTGTCTCATCTCCACTTCCTGTTCCACTAAGATGTGAGGTTATGTGGTCAATCCACACAGTTCTGTTCCCACAGCCCTTCCTGCTTCCATGCCATGATAAACAACAATCCAAAATAAAGTCTTCCTCTCACAGCTTGCTTCACAACAACAGAGCCGTTACTAATGTATTCCCTTCTTACTCTCCATGGCAATTTGAGCCAGGATGTATTTTGCATCACCTTTAAACATTTATCGAATATTTTCATATATAATTTTACACGCATTTCAAAATTGTACAGATGGACGCAATTTTTCACACATTATAAATTCTGTTTCCATTTGCCAGCTGCGTGACCTTGGGCCAATGACTCAACCCCTCTATGTGTTTTCTTTGGTAAAGTTGGAACAATTACAGTCCTTACCTCAGAGGACTGTGGTAAAGATGAAAACAGAACTGAAAGCCGCAAGTGACCCAGAAGAAAAGGTGAAGGATCATTGCTAGGACTCCCCCTGTCCCCATGTGATGCTTGGAATAGATGATTTAGGAAGAGGGGTGATATTCCCCCACTTAAAGATCTGCTCTCTTGATATCAAATTCCCCTTTTCTGTGCCCCCCAGTGTTTCTGGTATGTTTACTTAGTGGACCCAGTGAGTGGGCTAATTAACATTTTAGCTGTCTGTATAACAATTATCTTCTGAGATGAGGATTTACTTTCCAAACATCATTCAGAGTGACAGGGCTGTCCTGCACTGTTACACCTGGTGCTTGACGTGGGAACGTGGTGGGTGGGCTTCAGGATAAATTCTGCAGCAGCTCAGTTCACACAGACTTTTAGGAAAACCACCGCGTGAGTTAACCTGATAACCTGCGCTGACTGTTACTGCTTTGTACAGATTGCCATGGTCTTGACTTGTTCTAAGGTCATGAAAATTCATGAGGGTTAGCCCTTGAGATGTTTCCAGGAACATGGTCATCCCTCTCATCCTGAATGTTGTCCTCAACATGCTGCTGTGGCTTCCTGGGGCTGCTGATCCAGTTTGTTGTGATTGGAGCTGTTGAAATTCTTGGTTTAATGTGAGTCAACCCCACCCCTTCCCCAGCCAATCTGATCACAGCCACTGATGCCCACAAGTCAAGGGTGATGGTGAGTTCTTCAGGGCATCCAGGGCATCCATCCTTCACTCACCTCTACAGCTCTCACCACGAGCAGCTGCAGCTGCTCTCCGGCCAGGCAGAAAAATCCCATTCTAGTGTAATTTTTGTTGCTGGTTTTGTTTTGTTTTGTTTTGTTTTTTTGCTTTTCATTTCTCATACATCCTCTCCAAACCCTCAAAGGTGATTCCATGGACCTGGACCAGGGGCAGAAGACATGGGCTGTAGCCCCTCCCTATCTCAGAATTACCCTGATCCTGGCACATTTCCTTGGCTGGTCTTCTACGAAGTCTTGGTTTTTCCATGACGAAGATGAGCTTTTCTGGAAGATTGTAGTCTACTCCTGGGTTTTTCTCCCCTATCTGATTCCTGGACGTCCAGTTACTTTCTGACGGCCCTTGCCCTGGTGACGTAGGTCAAGTAACTTCCTAGAAAGGGTTTGTGACGCTACTTTTGTTTGTGTTAGAAAACTGAAATATGACTTTGAGGAGCAACCAGATTATTTGAAGCTCCTATGGCAGAAAACATGTGAAGCAGCAATGCAATGCCACAGACAAGTGCCATTCCTCCTTTCTCTCTCATTTAGGCTAATTGGGCATTGGCATGTGATAGAATATTGCCATTTTATAGTCACACATTAGAGAAAACAATACACAAGAGAGATAATAGTAGGCAAATGATAGCTATAGAAGACGTTTCAACTTGTTACTACTGCACAGAAATCTCTGTGAGGGCTGGAGAAGATGGCTTAGTGGTTAAGGCATTTACCTGCAAAGCCAAAGGACCCTGGTTCAATTCCCCAGGACCCATGTAAGCCAGATGCACAAGGGGGAGCATGCATCTGGAGTTCGTTTGCAGTGGCTGGATGCCCAAGCATGCCCATTCTCTCTCTCCTCTCTCTCTCTCTACTTCTTTCTCTCTCTCTCAAATAAATAAATAAAACATTTTTAAAAATATGTTTCTTAATAAAGCAAGTGTAAGAAGCTCAGACCCAGGGACAGCTTACCTACGCCCTGTGAGAACAGTACCTTCCATAAGGCATCCACAGCTGGATCCAAAAGGGAATTGGAGACCACGGCAGTCTAATAACAAGAATAAGAAAAATGATTGTCCTAATTGTCATAGTGCTTAATATGTTTGATGACATCATTAGAGTGAAAGTTCTGGGTTAGTGATATATAGATTTAGTGATAGGGTACCTACCTAGTTTATGGTGTGTGTGTGTGGGGGGGCTACATTAATCCACAGCACTACAGAAAAAAGTTAGGAAGTATAAGAAATGAAACCCATGTGTCGAGCAAATGACCAGCAGCACTAGAATTGCTCTTAAGAGTGCCTTCAGAATTCATGACTAGTTTGTGCCCAAGGGGTATGCTTTGAATTCATGGATCTTCATTCATGCTCTTCAATTGAACAGATATGTAATGAGAACCTACCAAGCTCAACTAGAGAAATTAATGAATATATGAAAGAAAATTATCAATATACCAGAAATTAGTCCAAATACTTGTATTTGAATTAATAGATACTTTGAGGTTAGACTCAAAAGTTGGCAGATCCTAGAAGGACTCTTTTAAAACTCATTCAGAGTTAAAGGTTATTTCAAACCTAAAAGACATACATTAAAATTGAGCCCATGCAAATTATAATAGTCTCACAAATATGCTTTTCAACTGTACTTCAGAGTCACAGTCAGCAAGAAAGAGTCCAGAAGTACCTTCATCAGTGCTTAAATATTCCACATTGATTTCAAAGGAAGTCATCAGAGTTGTGATTTTAAGATATGGAAATCAAATGTTCTCATACTTCTTATAAAACATTGACTAGTGTTTGTGAGTACCACAGTATTTTGTGACCATGTTTCCTAGTTTTGCATTTTTACTCTTTAGTTAGTCCTAGGTTGATTTATAAAAGAAAAAGTGCATGTAATTTTGCATATATGTGAGATGGAGTAGATGAATATTTTTCTTCCTTCTATCCTTTTTAAAGAGGAAAACAACAGCTTGTTATAGGTATCACACTGATATAGACACAAATAGGTTTAGTATACTTTTTTTTTGGTGGGAGAGAGAGAGAGAGAGAGAGGGGAGAGGAAGACAGATAGAGATGGGTGCACCAGCAGCCTCTCAGCTGCTGCTAACGAAATCCAGATGCTTGAGTCTCCTTGTGGTTAAGTGCAGCATTGCACCCTTTCATCACTTTGCATCTGGCTGAACGTGGGACCTGGAGATTGGAACCGGCGTTCTTAGGCTTAGGAGGCAGGCGCCTTAACCGCTAAGCCATCTCTCCAGCCCTAGTATACATTTTTGTTAAGAAAAGACAAGAACTCTTATAATTAATAATGGATGCTTAGATATTTTTTGAAATTTATCAAATATTTTATTAGCAATTGTTAGCTGTATAAAATAGATGACTTGTGCTTGTGAATGCATGCATGTTATTTTAAATGACGCTAAATTGGAGCATATTCTACGCCTGCTACTTTAAATTGATTACTTTTGTCAGTATTCTTAAGACCTGCCCATCTTTACCTAGAATGTTCTCAACAGCTACTTTGAATACCATATTAAAATAAAACAAAGTAATTGTAATATGTACAAACTTTTGTAGCCTGACAGAGTTACAGATTTAAAGTCACTCTGGGAACTAGAATTGTTTTGGTGCCTAAGTTTTATATCTACTTCTCCTCTTCCCCTTCCTCTCATTCTGAAAAGAAATTAGTTCAATTAAAAGACTCTGTGAAAAATAATTTGGAAACCATGTATGGTTCTGAAACCCACAAATGAACACTAGAAGGATACAGTCAAAATTTTTAATAGGACCCTAATTCAGCTTATTTTAAGTTAGCTATGTAAATATCTCATCCGTACTTTACATGTCAGTTAACATTTTTATATCAATCAAAAAGTCAAAGTGTAACTTGTAACAATCTTAATTTTAACTTCTCATTAACATTACCTTTAAAGTCTCCATTACTAGAAAATAAAATACTACCACCCAATGTGAAGAAGGATGGTTAATTGACAGGATTTCTGGTATTTAGTTTCCTTCTATTTCTTTCTTTTATTTTTTTCTTTTCCTTTCTCCCTCCTTCCCCAAGCCTGTTTGCTACAAGATCTCTCTCAGTACTTGACTTCTTGAACAACACGAGAGCCAGACAGTTTAAGCATATGACTCTTTAGCAAAGCAAAAAAGTCCTCCAAAGGGAGATTGGGGTGGGCTCTCCCACAGAGTGGGGGGGCATCACATGACATTTTAAGAAGGTATGATGAATATTGATGAGGTGGGTGGAATATTCATGGTACAGTGATGCTTTCTCCGGCCCAAATCATGGTGGATGGGCCTCACATTTAGTATGTTTCTTCACGATTCTCCAGAGAAGCCCACAAGGGAAGGCGTGCAAAACCACAGTGTCAACGATATTCTGATGAAGGCAGAATCTGTTTAGGTTGCACATGGTTGGTTTCTGCACACAGGTAGAAATTGGAAAACCACACTGACACCTTAGCTTTTGACAGCTTAGAATAAGCTACCAGCAGCTTTAAGGATGTTTAAACACAAAGGGGGCATTCTGACCCCAAGGAGACACAGACAGCCACCAAGATGTAGCTCTAATTTTCTTGATTTCCTCATATCTAACTCCTTGTGCAGACAGCTAAGTGTCCCATGATTGATCTCTTGGCTTTCTATCAGTTCAGACTTTTTTTTTTTTACCCCCAGGGTTAAGATATCCTGTTATTTTGAAAGTTAAGGCTCCATCATGAAAGCCAGGGTTTCACAATAGCTTGTCAGACTGGACAAACAGAACAGGGCTTGGGCTGCCTTCTAGAACATTCCCCCTCTCCGCTCCATGGATCATGTCAATCTTCTACCTACAAAGAACATGTCCCCATCTATGAACAAACTGTTAAACATGAGAATTACTCAGGCCACAGAAATGTTAGAGGAGGCAGGCAATTCACCTGTTCCTTCCACCGGGTCTGGACATCTGGCTTAGATCCTTCTGGAAAACTCCTTTCTGTAAACAGGTGCAACTTAGATTCTCTTACAAATGCCAGGACCCTTGGACACTTGTTGCTGTATCTCCTTGCAGATTTTCACATGCCCTAAATGCACATCCTCTCAGGAGGCCCTTTAAGTCCTTGCTGTGATTCAGAACTAGATGACTGGAAACAGATAAACCCACAAAAAAAAAAAAAATGGTTGTAACAGGCCAGACAAAGGTTAATTTTAATCATCCCTCAAATATAAAAGTTAGTGTACTACAAAAATCTAACTGTACCCTGAAATCTGAAGCTTAGGACCCTGAAATCTGAAGCCTGTTATCTCCTTTTAGGAAGAAAAGTATGCAAAAAAAAAAAAAAAAAAAAAAAAAAGTTGCTGCCCAAGAGAAAGAAGTCTTGAATCTGTGGGGAATAAACAAACATATACTGAGAAACTAAAGGACATTTCATCTGAGCACAGACATAGTCTCTAAAATGGGCATAATTTTATTTTATGTGAGTAAATAAAAATGTGAGTTTATTCTCAGCTATAGACCTTCGTAAAATTTCCCATAAATTGGCATATGCACAGTAAGGATTATATCATTTCTTCTATGGACTTGAGGCTTCCCCATTCAATGATGTGTGATGACTGGCTGTGTGTGAGGTTACTCATGAGACAACAAGGATGAATACTGTACGACAGACAATGGTTACCTGAAAGGATCGTTACTTCAGCGTGTGCGTCAGCTGCTGAAAGAAGCATCGGAGAAGCTTCAGACTGGCAAAGAGATGGCTTCGGATACTGCAGAAGGGGGCCAGTCTTTCCACACCCTGTGATTCCATCTAAAAGCAGGAATGGCATTGTTCTCTGCCCTCTTTTCCAGGGGCTATCCATGGGGGTAATGCTCATAAACTTTATAGGAGCAATTGCCATCATGGACTGTCTAAATTTCTTTGAATTAACTTTACCTGCACTCCCGTTAATGTAGATTCAGACACACACACACACACACACACACACACACACGGTGCTATGGAGAGACACGCAGCACACCTTGAAGGAGCAAGGGAGCATTAGCATGCCTGCCACAGTGTCTTCACTGTGAAAGCCTTGTCGCTTCTTCTTGATGTTTTTGTCACATGATTTCACCAGATGAACACATGCAGACATGTACCCCTGCATGGAACCCGAAAATTAAATTGATTTGCTGGCTAACGACAGAAAAAGCCCTCTTAGCTTCTTCCTACCACTCAATAAATGATTACAGTCTGTGCACAAAACACAAATTACATGCTTCATTAGTATGTTCTGTGGTAACCTCAAAACCACAAGTGTTTACATGTGCTACACACATGCACTTTGGGGCTTTTTAATAGTGGGCTGACAAGAGATTAAAGGCAGAAATATGGCATTTTATTAAAGCAAACATATCAGTATGCCTACCATGATAAAATGATCTAGTTTTCTTCAGACACAAAAGTTTCCGTTGAGTGATACCTTTGAAATTCCTTGAGGGCACCCTATTATTCACTTCCCTCAACAGAGAGCAGCTGCAAAATGGTCTCCAATTTTCAAAGAGTATTGCCTGGTCATTCTTTACTGTCAAAATGAAGAAGAGCATAAACGTTAAGTCAATAAAGTAATATGAAATGCTTAATATAAAAATTCAGGAATGAATGATTAACCATTAAAAACTTACAGTAGCTATTTCATCCAGGAAAAAAAAAATTAACATTTCCCCTGAAACCTATTAACACTCCTTGTAAACAATATTCTTTTTTGAAATATATGACCTTTCCTAATGCTCTCCACACACATGGCATTATTCTTACATTCACTCTCCCTCTACTGATATGAAGTTGAATTCCTCAGGAGAGGGCTCTAAGCCCCTTCCCCAGCAGTACGTGGCCTTCCAGGACACATTCACACAGATGTCCATCCATGTAGGACACTGTTACCACCTGCTGTTGCTGACCCAATTCCAAAATTAATGAATGTTAGAATGGACAAAAAAGATGAAAGTGAGGCTGCCAGAGGCTGAAGAGATGGCTCCACATTTAAGGCACCTGCAAAGTCTAATGATCTGAGTTTGATTCCTCAGTGCACACGTAAAGCCAGATGCACAAAGTAGCGCATGCCTCTAGTTTGTTTCCTCTCTGTTTGTCTCTCTTCTCTCTATCTCTCTCTCTGTTTGCAAATAAAAATATTTTAAAAAATAAGAAATATTTTTTTAAAATGAGAGTCCCTACCTAGGGCCTAAAGCTTCCTCATTAACAAAACTGGACAAACCAATCATTATAAAAAATACCATGAACACCTCTGTAGCAGACAGCTTCAGGTTCTCTGAGATGAACTTCCAGACCAGGCACAGTTATGGAGGAAGGGATATTTATTGAAGGTTACAGATCCAGGGGAAGTTCCACAAAGGCAGGAGAAGCAGCCTGCTTTCACAGGGCCAAACAGAGAGAAAAACCAACCAGGAAACACAGCACACAGAGCAAAACTACAGCCCAAAAGCCACAGCACACTTCAGGAACTACTATTAGGCACACTTTGCATATCTTTACAATGGAATCTCAAACCATCACCACACCTTAAGACCGGCCCCAGTGACATTGCCTCCAGCAAGGTGGCTGCAGATGCAAACTATAACTAATAAAACACTGAATATATTGGGGGCCAGATATTCAAACTACCATAGCCTCTCTTGAGAATTCCCATTTAGTATAATCGACATATCTCTTTAGTACCTGTGATGCTGCACGTAATGCGGGCAGAGAACCAGCAAAAGT
The DNA here is from genome assembly GCA_036365145.1 of Orientallactaga sibirica. NCBI lineage: Eukaryota > Metazoa > Chordata > Mammalia > Rodentia > Dipodidae > Orientallactaga > Orientallactaga sibirica. The sequence goes on along the minus strand of JAEOAD010000463.1, from coordinate 3,444,867 downwards.
GAAAGAACATTCTTTCTATGACTGATGAAACTAATAGAAATATTTGTTCAATATAAAGTAAGAAAGAAAGCAAAACTGGCCAGGCCAGAATGGCTTTGTGGGGAAAGTGTACAGTGTCATGGGCAAGGTTAACAAGACCATCATTGAGTCTGCCTAGTGTTCTCTTATCTACCAAAATAAGTTCTGGAGACACTGGAAAATCCCCAACCAACATCTCACAACCATCACCAGAGCCACGGTGACTTGGTTAACACAGTGTGAAGTGCATGTAAACTTGACTCTGGGGGTAATTCTTACATTGCAGGAATTTTATCCTTTTTTAAAAGAATATATTTTATTTATTTACACACATATACACACGAGAGAGACAGAGTAAGAAAGAAAGAGAGAAAGAAAGAAAGAAAGAAAGAAAGAAAGAAAGAAAGAAAGAAAGAAAGAAAGAGGAAGAGGAGAGACAGGGAGAGAGAACGGGCACGCCAGGTCCTCCAGCCACTCCAGATACAAGGGCTACTTTGTGCATCTTAGATTTACATGGGGACTAGGGAACTGAACCAGGGTTGTTGGGCTTTCCAGGAAAGCACCTTAACCACTGTGCCATCTCTTCAACCCCAATCTTAGTTATTCTTGTAAATCCCTCCTTCCAGGGAACATATTTGCATAGATGTCATGAATGGCCATGTCTAGGAGTCTTATTTCAGCAATTTGCAGAGATAAACAGATGACTTTTTGCTACGGAGGCAGGATACCTATGGACTAATGAATGTAGGAATCTTCAATTATTTGCATAGCATTAAATAAACATTCTGCTGTTGAGGGTGAAAAGAGAAAGACACGTCAATAATAAATGGCTAAAAACATAGAGCACTTTCTACATAATAGCTCTCAAGTTCTGTAGGAAAGCATATAAGGAATATGAAAGAGCCTTTCTAATAGATTATTCATATTTTTATAAGTTTTAAAAATACTTTTATTTCAGAGAGATAAAGAGATAGGGAAGGAGGAGGAGAGAGAAGCACTAAACAACTCCAAACAAACTCCAGATGAATGTTCCAATGTGTGCATCCAGCTTTAAATGGGTACTGGGGAATTGAACCCTGGCTTCATAGGCTTTGCAAGCAAGTGCCTTAAACTGCTGAGCCATTTCCCCAGCCCTAATCACATTTTTTAAAATCAAACAGGTATTCCTCACAAAATCCACAATTCATCTGCTTTCTGCTTGCACTGATGGTTACTCCCCTGAGATAGGGGTCATAATGGCTTTGTTAGGGGAGGATAAGAAATGAGACGTGTTAAGTGTTTCTTGGTGTCAACAGTAAAGCAGACTTAAAGCACACCCACCACAGCTCAGGGAATTTTGTGAAGAGGGCCAGAAAGAATGTACAAGCCACAGAGTGGGAGGGAATATCCCGTGACTGACTTCTGCTCTCACAACTCGTAACTCACAACTGCATGGTGAATGCCAGCAATCCCACTAAGGAGGGCTCTCAGCAGAAATGGGAACAGGGAGGAGGGAAATGATAGTATTAACACATGTTTATCCTACAAAGTTTCTACTTAATAAAAAAAAAAAAGAAACAAAAATTAAAATGTTTAAAGTACTGTAGTCATCATGAGTCGCAATGTTGACCACTGAATGTTAAGATAATAAATTTAATCTCTACTTAAACTATAAAAAATGTGGTAGATTAGTAGTTGCTGTCTCACTGATGTAACCAGTGCCTAAGAAAAGCAACTTAAGGAATGAAGGGCTTGTTTTACTGCACAGTTTCAGAGCAGAGTCTATCACAGTGCATAAAGGGTAGCTGTAGGGCTGAGGCAGCTGGTCACACTCTACCCTCAGTCTAAAAGCTCCTTACTTTTGCCATTCTTACTTTAATTCAGTATGGAGCTCTGGCCCATGGGATGTGCTACATACATCCAGGGAGGTCTCTCCTCAGTCAGTTGTCTCTAGAAACACCTTCAACAGAGCGTGTGTCTCCCTCGTGATTCTGGAGTCCCCTCCTTCCCCCTCCACAAACACCCATTGGACATAAACATATATATGAGACTTGGCTCTAGGTATGACAAAGGCAACTTAAACTTAGATCCTAATTTCAAAGAAATCACAACCCACCTTGGTGAGCATAAAAAGGGCAACGGAAAGGGGATGAAGGTCATCAGAAGGGCAAGTGGAAGGTGGTGAAGGTCATTCCCAAGGTTGTATGCTACACCATGAAGCTTGGCTGAAGATGTACTTTAGCTAATTCAGTCCTGGGAAGTGAGAAAGATACCAACAAGGCTTTGGAAATTTTCATATTACAGGAGTAGAATTTTTTTTAAATATGCAAAAGTAGTAAGTAATAAAGAAATAGAAAGAAGAGGAAATATATAGCAACATTCAACTGAAAGTTAACTAGTAAGTGACATGGGGAAAACATCAAGGGCTCACATGTGGGCCATTATTAACCTTTGAGAAAGGAATGGAATAGAAACATTCAGTTAATAACAGCAACACATATATTCATTTTTGTTCTCATATGAAATTGCATTAAAAAGAGATAAAAATATACCAAGGAACTGGAGAGCTGGCTCAATGGTTAAAGATGCCTGCATGCAAAGCCTAAAAGCCCAGGTTTGATTTCTAAGTACCCATGTAAAGCCAGATGCACAAAGTGGTACATGCATCTGGAGTTAGTTTTCTGTGACAAGAGGCTCTGGTGTACCCATTTTCTCTCCCCTTCTCTCTGTCTCTCTCTCTACCCACTCTCTGCTTGCAAATAAAAATGTTTTTTAGGGCTGGAAAGATGGCTTAATGGTTAAGGTGCTTGCCTGCAAAGCCTGAGGACCCATGTTCAACTCTCCAGGTCCCACCTGAGACAGATGCACAAGGTGAGGCAAGGGTGCAAGGTCGCACATGCACACAAGGTGGTGCACACGTCTGGTGTTGAACTGAAGTGTCTGGAGGCCCTGGAATACCACCCCCCCACTCTCTCTCCCTCCTTCCTTCTCATAAAAAGGGGGCAGTCTGTTGGGTTTGCCTCAAAAAATATTTTTTTAAATAGTAAAAAGAAAAAAATGTTCACCAGAATCAAGCTGAGGTTGGAGGATCACCATGAGTTCAAATCAGCCTGGGCTACACACTGAGTTTTAGACATCCTTGGCTAGCACAATATCCTCCCTCAAAAAAATATATTTTTAAAGAACAAACACATGCTTGCTGTAGAAAAAGTACTCAGTGAGAAGTGGTGAATAGAGGAATGTTACTAATGGGACGAGTCCCCTCCGCTTTAGTAAGAAAAGTACTCAGTGAGAAGTGGTGAATAGAGGAATGTTACTAATGGGATGAGTCCCCTCGGCTTTAGTAAGAAAAGGTACTCAGTAAGAAGTGGTGAATAGAGGCGTGTTACTAATGGGACGAGTCCCCTCGGCTTTAGTAAGAAAAAGTGCTCAGTAAGAAGTGGTGAATAGAGGCGTGTTACTAATGGGACGAGTCCCCTCGGCTTTAGTAAGAAAAGGTACTCAGTAAGAAGTGGTGAATAGAGGCGTGTTACTAATGGGACGAGTCCCCTCGGCTTTAGTAAGAAAAGGTACTCAGTAAGAAGTGGTGAATAGAGGCGTGTTACTAATGGGATGAGTCCCCTCGGCTTTAGTAAGAAAAGGTGCTTGGTAAGAAGTGGTGAATACAGGAATGCTACTAATGGGATGAGTCCCCTCGGCTTTAGTAAGAAAAGTACTCAGTAAGAAGTGGTGAATAGAGGCGTGTTACTAATGGGATGAGTCCCCTCGGCTTTAGTAAGAAAAGGTGCTTGGTAAGAAGTGGTGAATACAGGAATGCTACTAATGGGATGAGTCCCCTCGGCTTTAGTAAGAAAAGTACTCAGTAAGAAGTGGTGAATAGAGGCGTGTTACTAATGGGATGAGTCCCCTCGGCTTTAGTAAGAAAAGTACTCAGTAAGAAGTGGTGAATAGAGGCGTGTTACTAATGGGATGAATCCCCTCAGCTTTAGTAAGAAAAGTACTCAGTGAGAAGTGGTGAATAGAGGAATGCTACTAATGGGATGAGTCCCCTCGGCTTTAGTAAGAAAAGTACTCAGTAAGAAGTGGTGAATAGAGGAATGTTACTAATGGGATGAGTCCCCTCGGCTTTAGTAAGAAAAGGTGCTCAGTAAGAAGTGGTGAATAGAGGCGTGTTACTAATGGGATGAATCCCCTCGGCTTTAGTAAGAAAAGTACTCAGTGAGAAGTGGTGAATAGAGGAATGCTACTAATGGGATGAGTCCCCTCGGCTTTAGTAAGAAAAGTACTCAGTAAGAAGTGGTGAATAGAGGAATGTTACTAATGGGATGAGTCCCCTCGGCTTTAGTAAGAAAAGTACTCAGTAAGAAGTGGTGAATAGAGGAATGCTACTAATGGGATGAGTCCCCTCGGCTTTAGTAAGAAAAGTACTCAGTAAGAAGTGGTGAATAGAGGAATGCTACTAATGGGATGAGTCCCCTCGGCTTTAGTAAGAAAAGTACTCAGTGAGAAGTGGTGAATAGAGGCGTGTTACTAATGGGATGAGTCCCCTCGGCTTTAGTAAGGATCAAGAGGAAGAATAGTAGTTTTCTCCAATTTCAGAATATCTTGAAAACTAGAGACAAAGTATACCACAAGCTCCAAGGATTATGAGAAACCTGGGCCTGGACAAACATCTCAATCAGGCATAACCAACCCCAAACACTCTCTCCTTTCTGACCTAGCGAATTAGCTACCTTTCTCTACACTATAGGAGATGGATTTTTTTTTTTTTACAGAGATTTTCAAACCAAAGAAGCTGGGTTCAGATCCACTTGAGTGCAAAATACCAAGTAATATTAAGCAAAAGGGCTATGGATGGGTTGGCGGGGATGGCTCATCAAGTTAAAGGCACTTGCCTACAAAGCCTGCTGACCAGAGTTCAATTCCCCATTACCCACATAAAGCTAGATGCACAAGCGGTGCCTGTGACTGGAGTTTTCTTGTAAGAGCAAAAGGCTCTGGTGTGCCTGTATCCTCTCTCTTTCTCTCTCTCTCTTTCTCTGTATGTGCATGTCTGTCTGTTTCTCTCTCTCTCTCTCTCTGTCTCTCTCTTTCCTTACAAAGTAAATATTTTAAAAGAGGGGGCTGGGAAGATGGCTCAGTAAATGAGGACCACAGTTTGAAGCCCTGGTACCCACATAAATGCCAGGAAGTCATGACAGCCCCTACTATGGAGGAGGAGGCAGGAGAATCCCCAGGGCAAGTTGGGTAGACAGATCAGAGGGCTGTGGGTTCAAGTGAATAAATCTGCCTCAGTCAATAAAGTGGAAAGTAATTGAGGAACACACTCAATGTCAACATCCAGCTTTCATGCACACACACACACACACACTCCACAACATACACACACACACACACACACATCCCTACACACAAACACACACACACACACACACACGTACACACACACTCCACAACATACACACCTACACACACACTCCACAGCATAAACATACACACACTCCACAACATACACACACACACACACTCCACAACATACATACACACACACACACCTACACACACACTCCACAACATACACACACACACACTCCACAACATACATACACACACACACACACTCCACCTTCATAGATTCCCCCTCATGCAACTCTCCATACACACATGTGAGCCCATGTACACATTCTATATACGTACACATTAAAAAATCAGGAACATTACAAACCAGGAAAGAGGCTGATCTGGAATTATTAAACCTGTCAACCAAAATAAAAATCCAACTTATCAACGACAATGGAGACTTACTTTCATCAGAGGGTTAGCAGAATTCCAATCAAAAGATGCAGGTTTTAAGCAATCTTGAAAAATTGCTTCAAGACTTGACAAGATAATGGCAGTTATTAACAGCCTAAATTGCAGGGAGAGCTGTTAATTACATGTTTTTTTTTTAATTTAAGAATTATAATTGGGGAAACAAAGACCAAACTCTCTTGGAATAAAGGGATTGGGTTCAGATCCAGGGAAACAGTGTGGCAAACTGCTAGGTTCAGTGAATGTCATTCAAAAGGTAGACCCTGGCCTCATGCACAAGGTCAGCATGTTTCCACATGGGTACCTGCAGACCACTCAGTGCAAAACTTTGGCCATGGATGTGCCGAGCATGTCACTTATCAAGGACTCCTGTCTACATGTTAAGTGTCCTGTACAAATGGTACTGCACTGGGGTATTTGTTCCTTGACACCGGTCATTTGACAACACCTAATCCGTGTGGTACTCAGACCTGTTTGCCAGGGTAAATTGATAGTGACAGTCCTCCTCACCCTGCTCTCACACACAAGAGAATGAGGATTTCATTTTGGGAAAAATGTCTCTGTCAGGTGGCATTTGTAAGTCTCAACACAAATGTCCAGTCTCCTCACAGCCACCAGAACTTGCAGAACGGCCGCCTGTGTCACTGCATCCTTTTATAATGCGAGAAGAGTGTCAAAATAGAAAACACCTTTGCAACTTGTAATCGAAAAGTCAAAGAAGAAAAGTGAGATGCGCCTCAGAGAAAATAAATTCAGTAAGAAATAAAATGAGAAGTAATCTGAAGAAAGCCCAAATAAGAAACAACAAAACAAGCTTGAGATTAAGAACAGGAAAAAAAAAAAAAAAAAAAAAAACAGATGATTTGTAAAACAAGGAGGGATACCATCACATTAACACTCAGAAAATAACAAGTAGTTAGAATGAAATTCTATGTAGGAATTACAAGATAAAATTGAGAGTTTATTTTATTGCAAAAGAATCACAAGGTGATAGATCATGAAATTCAAATCATATGCTTTCCTCTCATTAAACTATTGATAAAACTGAGTATTCATTTTGATTGACCTTAAACTCTTTAGAACATCTATATTCTCATACATAAAATCAAGACAAACTCTATGACCTATTATCTTCCATAGCTATAGTCATGACTATAAATAAATGTTTTGGAAAAGTGAGGGTACTTGTGACCCTTCCAATTTATAGGTAAAGAAAGTAGCTTATAGTCGTTGGAGAGCTGGCTCACTGGTTAAGTGCCTGCCTGCAAAGCCTAAGGACCGGAGTGTAATTCCCCAGTGCCCAGGTAAAGTCAGAGGCACATGCATCTGGAGTTTGTTTGCAGTGGCTAGAGGCTCTAGTGTGCCCATTCTCTCTCTCTCTCTCTGTATCTCTCTGCTTATAAATAAATAAAATATTACAAAGTAAAGTGTCCCATAAAGCCTTTAGTGCATTTGATTTATATGTAAAAGTGGGAAGAATCAAAGAGCCTGATAAAACTTAGCAATGGTTAAATATTATTATTTTTAAAATTAATGAGCAGCATGTATATAATGGAAGTAATCTTGAAGCTACATATGTCAGATTGCTTTCTCTCTGTTTGGTAGTCTCTGCTTACTCACACCGAACCGAGATCAGATGAAAGTAGTAAATTCCTTGTACAGAATATATTATATGTTAGGAAAAAAATTCAAATGAAAATCAGATACTGGATGGACATATATGGTGTATATAGGTTTGTTTTATTTGTATCAAAAAGATCCTAATGGGGCTAATGGGGCTGGAGAGATGGCTTAGGGATTAAGGCTCCTGCCTCCTAAGCCTAAGAACACTGGTTCCAATCTCCAGCGGTTCCAATCTCCAGATGCAGTGACACAAGGGTGCAATGCCACACTTGACCACAAGGGGGCACACGCATCTGGATCTCGTTCACAGCAGCTGAGACACTGCTGGCGCACCCATCTCTATCTATCTTCCTCTCTCTCCCTCTCTCTCTCTCTGTTTCTCTCTGTGTCTCCAAAATAAAAATAAAAAATTAAAAAAATTTTTTTAAAAGATCCTAATGTTTTCTAATATATCTTGCCTCAAATTTCCTATCTATTTTGATATTTATATAATTGTTATATCCTGAATGTCAATTGTATTTTGTAGTTATTGTTTAAATTTAACATGCATGCCATATATATATATATATATATATATATATATATATATATTGCACATTATGATGTTTTGTTATGCATACTCGCAGTGAAATGACCATTATAGGTAAGCACATCAACATACCATTACCTTCCATAGATACCTCTCTTATTTCCTACTTTAAAATATAGAGAATGTATAGGTAAACTGGATTATTTAAAATGACCCATAGCAACACATCTCCCCCATGATCTGTAAATAATTCAGAGAGAAAATGAAAGGAATAAAGACAGCACCAATAGTCAAGATTGGGAAGATAGTGTGTACAATCAGAAAATGTATTTATTTTAAAGACAGACTAAACATATACTTGAAGCATGACATCATGTTGGAAACTGATAGAGGCTGGGCCAGAATCAAGCACTGACATAATGCTTCATGTCACAGAACATTTGACCTTAGAAAACATGCTGAGTGCTTACCAAGGGCATGAACTAGCCTTGGAAGTCCCATGGCAAGATGCAAGTTAATAAACAATAAGACGTAGTAATTTAACTGGAAATGCATTTTAACCAGGTAGTAATATTATGGGTCACACTCAAATGATCTCGTATGCTAAAGTTTAGAAAGATTTGGACTTCTTTTTTCTCTGTGGTAGGTACAGATCACAGATTCTACCTTGGACTTGCTAGCCTCCCGGGTACTCTGTAGACTTCGCTACTCTTCTGATAAAAAGAGAAAATGAAGCTACGAAATTACTATACTATCACTTACTCTTAGATGGAACAGGTCAAAACCCCTGGGGAAATCACGGTAACGGGCTCTAGGTTTCCAGAATTTAGCTATATGCTTGGAAAAAGAGTTTGAATGAAAACTTCAAATTTGAGCAATGGCCCAGGTCCATTTCTTATAATAGCACAGTGCTTTGGTGAGGTAGTTTAAATGTGCAAAAGCAGAGCCATAAAATGTATCTTTTTAAATGAATGTGTTTACTGAAAACTTAGTTTCCTCAAAACACAGCACATTAGGGGTATGAGTATAATAAGGAGGTGATTTTTGCATTTAAGAGTTTTCTTTTATGAAAGCATTGCTTACAGACAGGTAGAGAGCTACTTTGTGATGATGGAGATAAACTCCTGTGAGAGAATACGTCTGTTTAATTCTCAAACAAAATGAAGTTTATCCCAAGTCCTATAAGCAATTCAGTACATTAAAAAAAGATCATTGAGTAAAAGAAGAGAAATAAACAAGGACTAATGAAAGTTTGGAGAAAAAGCAAATGCTTACAGCTTGTTTACACTGCTCTCTTGAAAGCCTGTATTCAAGATTATTCATTCCATTAGCTGAAAAGGGACAAAGTCACAATCGCATCGTCTAACATGAAAATTCCTACCATCAGCATGTGGCAAAGTTTAAATTTTCCACTGGTAAACATGGAGCTGGGATGAGCACGCAGCTAACGTTCTGTTCTAAAACTGCTGCATATTTGTGCTTTTCGTATTCCTGACTGATTCATTCGGGAAATATTCTCCACAATAAAACTGTTGCCCATAGACGTCTCACTCACATTGACTCTGGAAGAAACACTGCCCCCTTAAAACCCTGCACTGGAGGACTTATGAAATGCCTCGTTAGGAACCTTAATTTAAAGCAGCTCGCAGATCTGTATGGCAGAGGTAATAATTACCTTCTTTAACGATCTTGACTGCTTCCTGTAAAGAGTAAGCCTCCCTCTTCTTTGTTTATAGTAACTCTGGACTTATTTCTGCCTTTCTTAAGTGCTATTATTTGAAAAAAAATATATTTGTCTGTTTTCCTAGAGTCAAAAATTGCCTACTGAAATGATGCGATACTCCAGTACTGCCAAAACCAATTACTCATTTAGTCCTAAGGACTTGAAAAGTCATGTGACCACCTTGTAGTTCTTAAGCATAGTTATAAAGCACTCATATCAGCCTGAGAGAAGATCTAACTTATGATTTTAAATAGTTTCCACATGAACTCTCTATTCCAAACATTCCAGCAAGTCTAAGCAATGAAATTGAGAGGCTCTTGAACTAATTGATTTTTATAGATATCTATTATAATCATAAGAACTGAAGACATGTTTTTGTAGGTCGAGGGTTTGGAGAGTTGTGTTCAGCATATGAGGAACTGTCTAACAAAATAAATAATAGGTATTTTTGTTACTTTTGGGGGTGTCATAAGGTTAAAACCACTTATTTTTTTAATTTACTGGTGAAAATCATTAAAAGGCATTTAATGATTCATCTATATCACATAATATGCACATGATAAAAGCAGGACTTGAACTTAGGTATTTCTTATTTGGCATGTGTGTCTAAACCTGTCAGGTCCATTAAATCTACCTCTTATATATGGCAAAACAGAGCCGATTATTCTCTGTAGCATTTTGGCGAGAGGCATACTCTCATGTCAGCCTAGCTTAGGAGATGGTCTGTGATTTTCTAATTTGAAACCAGGAGTAGGGATCTTAGTGTTGTCTAATTCCAGCTTGTCAGTCAGCTTTCTGCCCCTGCAACCGAAACCAAACATAATTAACTTATAAACGCAAAAGCTTTGTTTTCTCTCATAGCTTTAGAGACCCCAGTCCATGCTCAGAACACTGCCTCTAGGCCTCCGGCAGGGGCATCTCAGGGTACAGAAGCACTCACCTGTGGGCCAGGAAGCAACAGAGGTTGAAAGGAAGGGCCGGGGTTCCAATGTTCCTTTCAAGGCCTTGTCTCCAGGGACCTATCTTCTTCCCATCAGGCCCCACTTGGTAAACATTTCACCACCTCCCAATAGGAACAGCCCGGGGACCCAGCTTTTAACATATGGGCTTTTGAGGACATTCTACACTCTGGCTTTCATACTATCCTCGTGCCCAATCACTCATGATTCCAGGGCTATGGAGCTATGGAGCTATGGAGCAGGAAAATCCTTTGAGATGGTGGATCAACGTGTCAGTGAGTGTCAACGGGACACTGCAGAGGAACCAAGTGACAACCACGCTGGTGCCCCGAAGCAGGTCACAGATACTCACAAGTACTTATGCCACCAATTTCTAGCACAGTTATTTTTGGACTCTCAAACATTTCTTAGACAAGGCTTTGGGAATTGCATTTGTTTATACTTGTCAAGTGAAAATGGAATTGAGCTACTGAAAAATACTTTGCATGAAAGATTTTATTTTCAAATCAACTTATTCCAGTTTCCAATTAAAAAAAAATACATAATGGAAGAGTTCTTGTCTGCCCATGTCAGTGTAGGGCATACCTAATCACAGCTAATGGTTTCTGATATGTGCTGTAGGACGAAGGCTGAAGGAAGCCACAAACCCTCAATGCCAGCCTGGTGTGCAATGTACAGAGTTGTGAGATCACCTCTAAGTGCAACGAACACTGGGAATGTCACTGCTTTCATAATAACAACATTTAGATTCCTTAGAAAGTTAAGTAATCATTAGAGGAATAGTAACTCCTGAGATAAATTGCCACAGGCCGAATTAAAGAAGGGCTTCTTCAAACTCTAGGATTTGTACCTGATTGTACCTAGTTCTAGAATCAAGCATCATTTTTTATATGTGGAATATATGTGTGCACATGTATGTGTGTGCACACACATGCATATGAAGGACATGAGAGTAGAAGGGGAACTACTGAGAGCAGAGGAAAGTGAAAAGGGAGAGAAGAGGGGAAAAGAGAGGAAAATTGAAAAAAAGACAAAATATCCTATTACTCTAATACACTGGAGCTAGATTTAAATACATGTGTGCATGCACACACACATGACAGAAAGCAAAAGGGTTTTGTGGGGGGGCAAAGAAAGAGGTTAAGCAAGAAGCAGACAGGCAGGTTGAGGGAAAGCAATATATATATATATATATATATATATATATATATATATATATTTATATTTATATTTATATATATATATTCAAACATCATAATAAAACTCATTATTTTGTAGACTATACGGAACAATAACATGATTGGCATATAAATAAAAAGATCATCATCACACAAACTTCACAATTTTGTTCCTATTTAAAATTTTTTCTCATCATATTCCTAGCAAAGGGAAGAACAGTTAGGATAATATGAAACAGCACAGACCTGACTGTTGCTTCTGGCTGCAGCAGCCAGCTTCTCCAAACCTCAGTTTCTGCAATCATAAATTGGAAATATATCGTCTACTAGACTGCTCTGGTAAGCAGGTTAGAAAACGAATGTGAAACATTCAAACACACATACGGCATGTAGTAGGAATGGTTTCGGAATGCCATTGCCCAAGATTAATGAAAGGGGTTGTTATGGAAATATTCATAGTCTAGGACAGGAGAAATCCATTGGTAGAGTACTTACTTCACAAGCTTGAGGGCCTGAATTCAAACCCAGAACCTATGTAAAAATGCCAGGTGTGGTGGTACATGACTGTAATCACAGAGCTGGGGAGGCAGAGACAAGAGGATGCCAGACTCGCTGGCACATGAGACTAGCCTAATGAGCAAGCTCCAGGCCAATAAGACATTGCCTCAAAGAGAGGAGGGAGCATCTGAGAGTGTCTTCTGTGATCCATAAGCCTGCACATGCAGGTGCATCTGTATGCTCTTAAATATGCACACACACATGCAGTAAAATGTTGATTGTGCACGCACATACATGAAAACATGTAGAATCTCTACATTTGGAAAATGTATAGCATTGTTTGTTCTCTGGCCAGCAGGGCACTGACTCGTCCGAGCACTTAGCCTCAAAAAGCCATCAATGTTCCTTTTTCTCAACGCTGATTCAAGACACCACAGCCAAAGCCATCTAATCTCCTGTGCTGTTTGTTTTCTCCTATTTATCTGAAATGATAATTGGTTGGATTTTCATTAGTTTTGATTATAGAGTCAACTTTAAGAATATCAAAATTCAACACTAACCATTAAGATGGGAATCCGTCAACATTAAGTGTTTACAACGAATGTTGTAACACGTGGTCCCTGCTCAGGACAGGCTTAGCTCAGAATCATCTGGAGATGATTTACAAATCAGTGACAAGTTATTACAGACCTCAGCACATGGCTTGATAAACATAGTCTAATAAAGTTCCCATATTATCTGCAACTATATATATCCCAGAAAAGCTAACCATTAAGTTAAAGTTGCAGCAGCATAGAGAGATGTCAATATTAACAGCAGCAATTTTCCACATCTTCAGTTAAGCATGTGACATTTCAAAGACAGGCAGGTGCTGCAGAAGTTGCTCATCCCCTTTTGAGAAGCAGACACTAAAAAGTCAGAAAGGCTTGCTAAACACTGACTATTAGAATCCAAGATTCCAACATTTTTGGAAGTGCCAAAGGGCATGGAAGCAACATATCTTTTCTCTTCAGCTAGCCTGCATATCCAAGGCGGCAGACATTTCTCTATTTCCTTCAAACTTCATACGGCTGTGAATGTTTAGAGGTAAAAAGCCCCCAGTGGTTAATTCCATTTTCTAGACAAAAGCAGTGGTTCATCCTATCAGATATAAAATCCTGGAGAAGGAAGACATGGAGAAGGAAAATTTCATGTAACTGTATCAGTATGTGCATGCATTGGTGCAGGACCAAGGAAACAGGGCAGAATGGAACAAATAGTCTAGGAGTATTTCAATAGAGTACATCATTTGATGTTCAGGATATTGAAGAAATTTTAGAAGTGTATGGGGAAAAGCCAATGGAAATTTTTCCAGTGGACTAGTTGTAAGTGCAATGGAAACTTTAAACATAATATTTTACCTTTTAACAACATTCAACTAACCAATGACGTAACTTACTCAAATGGGTCTGAATGGATGTGAAGAAGAAAATGACCAACAGCCAGCGAAGTTGATGCTGGTAGAACCAAGTCAAGAATCACACATGCAGAGAAACCTTGCACGTGAGAATGTCTACACAAGAATGTTCATCTCATCATTGGTTGTGTTTGGAGAATAGACCTGGGAAGGGGATGGCCTGGCCTCAGTCTTGGTACCACACTTTCAAACTTCAGGAATTTAGGCAGGTGTCTAAGTTTCCTGTGCTGTTGTTTATTCATGAGAAAAAGAGACTGATAGCTGTGAGGATGAGCAAGTGGGGCCTATGAAGCATTAAAGGAAGCCCAGCACACGTAAATATTTGCTGTCATTGTTAATAATTACATCAATTTAGCATCTACCTGATGTAACCATTTTTTTTTTCTTCTCTCATACCAGTGAATGGGTGTCTCTGAACTTTAGGATTTCAATGTCTCCGGGCACACCATGTCACATGGAAACCTCTGGACTTGAAGTCTTCAAATTTCATCTCAGCAAGAAACTCAATAGTCCCTTTACTTAATGTGAAATATGAATTTGCCTCAGAAATACATACAAAACATGCAATCTCCTAACAGTTTAGAACATGGGTCATTCAATGGAGTTTTTGCACTTGCATTCTTTCTAAAATCTGCAAAGGTAATAGGAAGAATTAAAGACTTCAAAATACAGATACATAGAGAAAAAAAAAAAAAAAAAAAAAAAAAAACTGGGGCTGGAGAGATGGCTTAGCGGTTAAGGCGCCTGCCTGCTAAGCCTAAGAACCCGGTTCCAATCTCCCGCGGTTCCAATCTCCAGGTACCACATTTTGCTAGATGTAAAGTGAAGCAAGGGCGCAATGCCTCACTTGACCACAAGAGGGCGAACACATCTGCATTTCATTCACAGCAGCTGAGAGACTGCTGGCACGCCCATCTCTATCTGTCTCCCTCTCCCTCTCTCTCTGTCTCTCTGTGTCTCTCTCCAAAAATAAATAAAATGAAAAATAAACAAATAAAATACAAACTGGTTCTAATATCTTCCTTCACTATGATGGTTTCATTCACTCACACTGGACATGAATAATTTTCAAAGCATATTTGAAATCAGGGTTCATCACACATCCAGGACCAGTTTTCTTTTATTCTTTATTTTTTAATGTTTATTATTATTATTAAGACATTTCATATGGATACATTGTGTGTTAGTATCCTCTTTTCCCTCGCCCTTGCCCCATTCTGTTGGGGACACTCCTAGGTGGGGTTGCAGGTATTCCCCATGGGGTTGTAGTTTACGAATTGTGGGAGCAGCAGTCAGTTAATTGGGGGGAGGGAATGCCTCTGAGCATCATGTCTCAACCTATGGCTCTTACAACCTTTCCGCCTCCTCTTCCTAAAAATTCCCTGAGCCGTGGTGGGTGAGTTTTAAGTCTACTTCAGTGAAGAGCTCTTAGGAGCCTCTGGATCTCTGCTTTGGTACATGTTGAGTGTCCTTGGGGTCTGTCTCCTTCACCCTGGCGCTGATTTTCAGGAACAGCATGGAAGCAGCACTCTTGCTCATCTCCCCAATTCCTCTGTGGATTCAGCTGTGGCTTGGCTGTAGTGCACAGGGTGGTTTATCTCCTCTGGTCTTGCTACCTTCTGAAAAAGAAGAACAGATTCTCCAATGGAGAGTGGAGTCAGTTTAAATGGGATAAGAATTATTAATTTATGGAGAATTTGATGTATGTAGCCCCCCTTTTAGCCAAAGATTAGTGAGAGCTAGACCCTGGAGAACATAATCGTTGTCTCCATAGGATTCTGATCTGGTTCCCAATTCCTTTACACTGAATGGTTCTCTTAGCCAATCAGAAAGCTACTGGTTACCCACTGAGGCTGTGTGTCACTATTGCACTGGTGTATGCATCCTCTCAGGGTGTTTGCTTCTGAGTGGCTCAGACCTCTGGTTGCTCAGACGGTTGTTGGCCCTTTTCTCCCAGTAGCTCATGTAGCACTTTCCAGCACTGGAAGTGTTAACTGTCTGGGGACTGGCTTTCCTCTGAATTCCAGCCAGGTCTCTCTATGCTCTGTGTCAGCAGCATATGGTGTCTTCAGCAATAGGGTCTTAGCTTTTTGCCTCAGGCAGGTTATCAAGTGCTTTGACAGAAAGCTGTCTTGATTTGGGAACTTTGTAGGTCTCTCTGATCAACAGCTCAATGTGGGTAGCAACCAGTCTCTGGTACTGAGAGTTACAGGTCAGAGACAGAAAAAAAAAAATTCTTTTTTTAAGCTTAGGCTTCATCCCACCCTCACCAGAGTCCATCTTTTCAGGTGCTCCCCCCTTACTCCTTTTGAGGGTTATCTCTTTTAGGCTATCCCCAAGGATAAAAGTTTCTATGGTACCTGTTCAATTTGGATTTAATTTTGTATGTGTTTTCCCCATTCCATTCCTCTCCCCTCCCACCAAGCCCTTCCATCCCTATTGTCTGGGTCTTGAGTTGTCTAACAGGTATGACAGCAAAAGCGAACAGGTCCAGGTTAGGAACTGCAGATAAGTGACAACATGCAGCATTGTCTTTCTGTGATTTTGTGAGTTTGCTGAGTATGATCTCTTCCAAGTCTGTCCATTTTTCTACAAATTTCATTTTATCATTTTTTCTTACTGCTGAGTAGAGTTCCACAGTGTAAAGGTACCACAACTTCATTATCCATTCATCCAATGATGGGCATCTGGGTTGATCCCAGTTCTTAGTTATAATGAATTGAGCAGCTATAAGCATGGTTGAGCAAATGTCTCTGTAGTGATGCATGGAGCATTTAGGACAATACCCAGGAAGGGAGTAACTGGGTCTGTTGGCAGCTCTATGTTCATCCTTTTCAGGAACCTCCAGATTGATTTCCATCGTGGTTGTAAAGTTGACATTTCCCCCAACAGAGGATGAGGGTCCTCTTTCCCCACACCCTCGCCAACATTTGTCGTTGTTTGATTTTTTTTTAATGATTACCATCCTGACTGGAGTAAGGTGGAATCTCATAGTTGTTTTAATTTGCATTTCCCTAATGGTTAGGGATATTGAACATTTTCTTAAGTGTGTGTTAGCCATTTGTAATTCTTCCTCTGAGAATTCCCTATTCAGTTCTCTTCCCCACTTTTGGAATGGGTTATTTGATTATTTTATTAGTTTTTTAGTTCTCTGTAGATTCTAGATATTAGGCTTCTGTCAGTGATATAGCTGGTGAGGATTTTCTCCCATTTGGCTCTGCTTATGGTGTATTTCTCTGTGCAAAAGCTTTTTAGCTTCATGAGATCACGTTGGTTGAGTGATTGTATAATATTCTAGGCTACTGGGATTTTGTTCAGGAAGTCTTTTCCCACTCATATTGTGGAGAGTGCCTCCTATTTTTCCTTCTAGTAGGAGAACAGTTTTAGGTCTTACATTGAGGTCTTTAATCCATTTGGACTTGATTTTTGTGTATGGAGAGATGAGTGGGTCTAGTTTCATTTTTCTACATGTGGTCATCCAATTTATCCAACGCTGTTTGCTGAAGATTCTGTCTTTTCTCCAGCCTACATTATTGGCACCTTTGTCAAAGATCAAGTAGCTGTAGTTACTTGAGGGAAGGTCTGAGTCTTCAATTCTGTTCCATTGGTTTAGGTTTCTGTTCTTATGCTGGTACCATGCTGTTTTTGTTATTATGGCTTTGCAATATAGCTTTAGATTGGGTATGATGATACCTCCAGAGGTGTTTATTTGACTGAGGATGTGTTTGGATATCCAAAGCCTGCTGTGATTCCATATGAATTTTGAGATTAGTTTTTCAATCTCTGTGAAGAATGATGCTGGTATTTTTATTGGTATTGCATTCAATCTGCATATGGCTTTTAGTAGAATTGCCATTTTCACAATATTAATTCTACCTACCCAGGAGCATGGGGGGTCTTTCCATCCATCTTCTCAAGTCCTCCTTGATTTTTTTTCTTGAGTTGTTTATGTTTTCATTATATAGGTTTTTCACATCCTTTGGATAGTGTTCGTCTGAGGTATTTAAACTTTTTAAACTTTTTGTTGCTATTGAAAATGGGACAGCCTCACTTATTTCTTTCTGTGTATATTTTATTCTTTATTTTTGATAACATATTAGTTACACTTTTATCTGTACTGTGTATATTACATGTTAGAATTCTAAATTTTAACAATGTGTGTATCTAATTATCCAAAATCATTTGTTCAATGATTCTCACCATTTAAAATACTAAAAGTATACACACACACACACACACACACACATATATATTCACAATAATATATAGACAATAAAATCCATTTCTTTATATATAAATAAAAAATTAATTTTAAATATACTTTTGTTGCCATCATAGTTTTTTCTAGACTCTAGTATATACTACACATCTATTATCCCATGTTCATGCCTAAACCATATAATTTTATTGATTGAACTTTTATATTATATTTTAGTGATTGCAGAAAATGTTTTGCCTCATTTTTACTTAAAAAAAAATTCTTTCCTAATCCTATATTTTCTTTTCTCCTCTATAATCAACTTATAAATTCTATAAAGTATGTTTTGTGGATTTAAATTAGCACTTCTTTAAACTTATAAATTTATCTGCAAAAAATGAGTTTAATTTCAATATCGCAAGATATGCTATAAGGAGAAAAAAGTAGATTAGAAAAAAAATAGATACCTTCCTTAAGCATTGAATGTCAAGAAGAGAGAGTTTTCTAAAGATAAATAAGTGGAGGTACTCATTTTTATCATGAAATTGGACAGAAAGTATAAAGTGAAAAAGAGAGGCACAAATGATATCATACATTTTAGTTTAGAAGATTTGATTTTTTTTTTTTTTTTTTTTTTTGGTTTTTCGAGGTAGGGTCTCACTCTGGTCCAGGCTGACCTGGAATTAACTATGTAGTCTCAGGGTGGCCTCGAACTCACGGCGATCCTCCTACCTCTGCCTCCCGAGTGCTGGGATTAAAGGCGTGCGCCACCACGCCCGGCCGAAGATTTGATTTTTTAAGGCAAGTCTCTTTTTCCCTGCCTGGGCCAAACTTTCCTGATCTGTTAACTATGAAACACGAGCAGGACAAGGTCTGAGGTGATTCTCACTATGCAGTTTCAAATGTATCGATTTCTAGATGGGGAAACCATGAGCCCAACCATGTCCAGCTGTGGAGTATCTCAACCAAACTATGTGTGCTTATGAGCATACCTGAATTTTCGAGGAAAATCAATTTATTTCCTTTACACATTACATATTATCAATCTGATTACTCACGTGAGAACAAGAAGACTCAGAGGGTTAGGTAACACCTCCAGCACAGCACAGCTAGCTAGCAGGAAGTAGGATGCCACTTTGGTACCAAACATGCAATTCTTGGGGCTGAATGAAAGAACAGTTGAATAAATGGGTGGGTGGATGTCTAAGAATTAAGTAATTTAAGGAGATCACATTTACACCACGTGTCTCCTCATTTCAAGGTAGTAAAGTAGACTTTTGCTGGGGAAAAAAAGTAGGCCTATTTTAGAATTAGCTGTTTTTCTCATCATCATAAGCAGCTATCAGAGGAATTTCTTTAAGAAAGCAGCGACTTAAAACTGACTTAAATTGACTTGAAGTTTTCAAGGATAAAAACAGCCGAAGTTATTTTGTGCCCCATTATATCAGAGAAGAGGACCATTAAAAGCCAATAATCACTAACTCTTATCTTCCTAATTACCATCTGCTCTAGCACCTCTGTTATTTCCAATCTTACCTTGAATGCTAGATTTTGAAGAATTATTATTGCAGCATCAACATGTGAAAGAAGAAACAGGTCCACAGTAAGGGTTTACATTGATTGTGCATGTAGCATATACTAGGTGCTACTGTAAGGTTTGTAGCAATATGAATTCACAGAAAATGTTGCATACACTGATTATTACATGATAGAGAAAATAAAGTGGAGCACAGTGAGCATGACAATAAAGCAGGCTTCCCTCAGTCGCACACGTAGAGACTCAGCGTGCGATTGACGTGCAGGGAACTTAGTGCCAGCACTTGATGTCTCTGCTCTGTATTACACCCAGTAGAGATAGAAGATGAAGAAAAATATCAGTCAAACATACAGCATATGATGGGCTGAGTGTGTGCTTCTACACTCTTCAAGTGCTAATCCCTTTACATACTGCGTTATCATGAATAAAATTTCCATACAATACTGTTGCAATAATCTCAGAAAAATGCCAATGTTATCAAGTAACTGAGGAGCTTCGTGGATCTGAATATTTTGAATTCGTAATTCAACCTAAAATGTCTAATTTGTTCCATTCACATTTACCTTCCTAATGGTTTCTATATTTCTTTCTGCCCATCACACTAGTCTAAGGACACGTGTATCTGTATCAACTCATTCATCCTTAGGCTCCTTTGCAAAAATAAAAGTACTTCTAAATCTGAAATAGCAGTAACTTACACAGTGAGGACAGTGTTACAATTCATACCCACCTCACCATTCACGGGTGTTAATTAGGCTCCTGCTACATGGGGGCACGGCACAGGTTTTCAGAGAAGGAAGAAATCTGATTGGCAGAAGAAAAACTGCATTCATGTTCAAGAAAATGAATGGTTGAAAGAGTAAATAAGTTATGTAGGGACCAAGGATAACTTGGGGTACTTCCTACATGTCACATACTCAATCTTGTCCCCTATTAGCAATGGTTGTGTTGCAAACTATACTGCTACTCACACAGGCATGGGGACAAGTGTTCTCTGAACTCTATGCCCACTCGGAACTTCCGAGGGACCCACAGATCACAAACCAGTATTTGCTTGTGCTAGAAATGCTGCCATTTTCTTTTTATGTTTTATATTTTAAGAAGTAAAACTAGTTAAACGCCTTTAATCCCAGCACTCAGAAGGCAGAGGTAGAAGGATTGCCGTGAGTTCGAGGCCACCCTGAAAAAAAAAGGAAGTAAAACTAGGAAGGTAGAGGAGTCCAATGCAGGCGTCTTTGTATCTCACTAAGTAGAATATAGTTTTCAATCATTTAAAATTTACATAGTAACAAACCAAAATTAAATATTGAAAAGAAACCTTGAACGCCCAAATCTGCATGAAACTAATGAACAAACACATGTATAAAGTTTATACAATTTGAAGAGGAATCTTTTTTGGAGTGACTTTGTAACACAATTCATGATTACATGTCTCTAAAGGAGAGATACTGAAAAAATTAAACATGAAAATGATCTTTCTTTTTATTAAGCGTGGAGTGGGTGGTAGTACCAGTTCTGCTATTCTGAGATTGCTATCAAGAAATATGTAATGAAGGGTAGGAGAGATGGCTTAGCTTTTAAGGTGCTTACCTGAAAAGCCTAAGGACTCATGATCAAATCTCCAGGTTTAACATAAGCCAGACACACAGTGACATAAGTGCACAATGTTGCTCATGCACACAAGGGGGCACATGCATCTGGAGTTCATCTGCAGTGGCTATAAAGCCCCAAAATACTCTCTCTCTCTCTCTCTCTCTCTCTGTTTCTCTCTCTCTCTCACTTTCTCTCTCTCAAATCAATATAGAAAAAGTTCAGAAAGAATTATGTAATGAAGCAAATTAGTACTTATGTTGGCATTACCAAGAAATGGAATTTTCATTGTGAGTTTGAAATGCAATGTTGAATGAGGACAAGCAAAAACGTGGAGCCCTGCCTTCAACTAGGAAAGATCAGCACGGGTGTACAGTGCCTCCCCCTGTGTTATCCAGTGAAACTTCTCAGAACCCATTGCCCAGACAGTGGTAATAAGCGTCTCAGGGCTCAGATGGCTATCCAAACATTGTAGCATGTTCAAAGAAACCAGTGCTTTCTGGAGAAATGACAGATGCCAAACCTGGTCTGAGGGATGAACTTGAAGAAAATGAACTTGAAGCATCTTGTTTGTGAGAAAGCAAGACAACTCTCAAACATATTTTATGAGAAAAGCTCAGGGGGTCCCTTGAAGAGATGACTGTATTATGATTCAGAGTTGCTAAAGATGTCATGTATACTTAAATCAGTAAGTCCCTAATGGTTATCACACTTCTCAGAAGCAATATAGTTAAGTGCCTTGTTCCTGGATTAGCACGTTCCCCCTCTTCCCTGGAATCCTTACATATCCCTCTGTAATTCCCTCTCCTTTCCAGGAGGAAGTATTCATTGTTAAGTGTGAGGTAAGAGGCTCCTTCCCCCCTCTGGGTCCTGGCTCCATCTCTTGATTGCTTTGGGGTCTTTCCCACAATTCTTCTCCTTTATTTGACTTGTCTTCCCATAAGGACAAATCAAATCATAATACATGCAATCTCTCATCAGCTTTTTGATCTCTGGAAACTGTTTTCAGTATTTTCTTATGGGAAGTTTTATGTTTATACAAAGTAGAGAGAATAGAATAATGAAACCCTCTTATGCAAGGACAACCACCATCTTTTCATTGATACTCAACATACTGCCTTTCTGTCACATCATTTTAAAACAAATCTCCTTGGTCTTTTTCACAAAGGGACTCAAAAGAAGTGTGATAATGGGATGAAGCTCAATGGTGGATCATTGTCCTACCACACACTGGGTTCAATCCCCAGCACTATAACCGCAACAAAAATAAGCAAATAAGCACCCCTAAACCAAATAACAAAACACAAGGAAGAAAAGAAAAAATAGGTAAATGAGGGAAAAGGGCTGAGCAGATATGGTTCTATTCTACTATGTTCTGACATGTGGATGACAGATAGATGAATCCCCTACTTGGTAAATTTCAGACTGTCTGTTAAGGATTTAGGAAAACGTGATTACTTTCCCTGATATCTATTGCCCCCACTTTTTTTTTTTTTTTTTTTTTTTTTTTTTTTTTTTCAAGGTAGGGTCCCACTCTGGTCCAGGCTGACCTGGAATTAGCTATGTAGTCTCAGGGTGGCCTTGAACTCATGGCTATCCTCCTACTCTGCCTCCCGAGTGCTGGGATTAAAGGCATGCGCCACCACGCCCGGCTTGCCCCCACTTTTTCAAAACCTCTTGTAAACACTCTTACACATACACACCAACCATTACTCCTTGGATATAGGAAGTCCGTCCGTTGAGTGGCTGATGATTTTTGTGTACTCGTGGGTAGAGAACTGAAGCTCTGAGGCAATGTGGACACTTGACAAAACTGGGCTCCACATCAGTGCAACACATGAAATAGAAGGTTGTTCCTGCAATAAATTCCAGCAGAGTCTGACGGGTAGTTTTTTAGAGGTAGCAACAGCTGGTAAGGTTGGTTATGTGGCACAGGGTTCAGCCTTCCAATGTGGTTTGTTAGCTGCACACATTTGAGAACACATGAAATACAGCTCTCGTATGGCCATATCCCTGGTGCCTGAGGCAAGGCCGCCTGATAAGATAGCCTGGCTGGTTCGGGAATTTGGAATTCATTGTTTTCCATCTACTATAGCCCTGGAAAGTGCAAGAAATGCAACACTACTTCTGCTGCACCAAAAATGCATTCTGTTAGCACTGCACCCCAGCATCAAGGAACACACTACTTACAAAGACTGACATATATCCATCAGACATACATTGACACATCACGTTGCTTCCAATAACCTGAACTTTACAGGCAAAAGGAATCAGAAAAGAATGGTTCATTCAATAATATGAATTCTTTGGAGAAATGCCAGTACTGTGCAAGTCAAAAAAATGAGTAAATTATTACAGAATCCTTTTCAATGCTGTTGCTTCATATTAAACACCGTCAAGTAACCCCTGACTCTCTGTTCCGTGAATGAATTCTCTGCATGACTTTGAGGGTCTTCAGCACACCACTCTTGACTTCCACTCTTTCTTCCTATGCTATTTCTTCATCTAAATGGTGCTTCTTCGCTTCCACAATGCACTAAATGTGTGAGCATGGATATATTCACATGTAGAAAAAGGCATTACCCATTTCATTGCTTACATTTCATGAACATGTAGACACCATTGAGAGTTTCAGTAACTTGGACAAAATAGCAAAAGGTACCAGAGGCTACAGAATACACCAAGAAGTAAAATCACAATGTCCTGAGCTTCAAAGTATTGTCCTTTGATGACTGATGTCTTTGAAAGTAACCAAAACAATCTGTAGCTAATGCCACTGTTATATTTTCTCTAAGAATGATAATCATGGTTTCAAAAGTTTGGAAGAAAAGGATCCACAAAGGGGAGAAGAGAAGGTGAGGATAATAAATGCTATGCTTGGTGGGAAGGAAAGCTAGAAAAGTTTTAAGTGGAAGAAACAGGGAAATTATATTATAAGTTATAATTATGAACACAGTTATAAAATATATAATTATCACACACAAGGCAGATCTTCACATTTCTTCTTTAGAAAAAAATGAAACAAAGTAAAAAACTAATTTACAATACTATAATATGTTGATTATATGATACATTTATTTTAATAAATAAAGTTATATAAAACTTGTGGATATGGCTTCAGAATAATGAGAACAGTATCATTTATTCTGTATTCATTAAATTTACCCTTTAAAAGTTATGGCCTACTGACAACTCATAAATCCCTCCTTCAAAATTTTAAATATCTTACTGTACACCAACTATCATTTTTCTACAATAAAATGTCTGAAAATAATGTACAGCAATGAGGAATACATTAACATCCTATTATAATAACATAAAACAAAGAGGCATTGAGTAGAATAAACAAAATCTGTGCTTGGGAATTTTTTTTTAAATAAATCAGTTTGAAATGTATGATGAAAATAAAACTTCTAACAGGTTTTCATTATTTTCTCTTTGAAATAATTCTAGCAAGCTTAAACAATTTTTCTGGCGAGAAGAATAAATCTACTTAAAATGAACTCAGAACAGTAACATTCTCAGGACACATGCTTCTACATTACCAGGGTGCCAGAATACTTACAAATACTACAACCCTAACTGTTATTTTTAGTTGTCTGTTACATTATAATAAAGTAAATTAAATTTGTAAGATAGTTATAGAATGCAATGACACACAACCAGAATCAAATTCTGTTTTATTTAAGATCACTGATTTCCTGTCATATTGAGACCAAAACATATTCTTCTAGGACTTGACTCTGATGCATAAGTGGGTGTCTCTCACTCTTCTGTAGTAGCACATCTTCTAGAGTCAGAGGCAGACACGTGCCATTATTCTTGCTACAGATGGAACATAGTGGGCCATGCATTTGATATAAAAATATAATTCAAAATATAAGTTAACAATATTCTTGATCAGTCTCAATCAAATGCATCTTATTCCAATCTTTTGCCACTTAGTTGCTTTGCAACAGTTTCAAACACAGACTAAATTTACTTTATAGAGTATTGAGTTTCAAATATACTGTGTAGTTTATTCTTGAGATGCTGTAAGATTCTTAATTAGTTAATGATTATGAATCACTTTTAGACTCTAGGATGAAAGAAGTTATAGCATGCTAAATTATTATTATCATTACAAAATTATAAGTATAACGTTGCATTAATTATGGCTTTACATAGACTATAATTATAACTCACTTAACTCTACAGATAATTTCCAGTGCCAGCAGGCTTCTTGACTGGTGAAATTATGCAAAATTGTGTTGCTAGGCTATGGATTTTTATCAGCTTATGATGTCCTTGATTTGGCAAAACAATAAATCCACATATTCTTTTAAAGTAACAACCATGGGTCTTGGTAGATTGCTCAGTGGAAAAAGCAGTAGTTTAACAAGCATGAGAAGTGGGAGTGCCTGAGTTTGAAACCCAAAGCCCCACATCAAAGCCCGGCACTGTGGTGGATTTCTGTAATCTCATCATACATATAGCAAGATGGGAGGTGAAGACAGGAGAATTTCCTGGAAACTCGCAGGCGAGCCAACCTGGAAAATGGCGCAGTGAACAAGATTCCCTGCCTCAAATGATGTGGAAGGTGAGGTTCGACCTGAAATTTGTCCACAACCTTTTTACATGCTGTAGCAGACAGCTTCAGGTTCGCGGAGATGAACTTCCAGACCAGGCACAGTTTTGGAGGAAGGGATATTATTTATTGAAGCTTACAGGTCCAGGGGAAGTTCCATAATGGCAGAAGAAGCGACCTGCTCTCACAGGGCCAAGCAGAGAGAGCAAAAGCCAACCAGCCACCACAGCACACAGAGCAAAACTACTGCCAAAAGGTCACACAGCACACTTCAGGAACTCCTGCTAGGCACACTTTGCATATATTTACAATGGAATCTCAAACCCATCACACCTTAAGACCAGGCCCCAGTGACCTTGCCTCTAGCAAGGTGATTGCAGATGCAAACTATAACTAATAAAACACTGAATATATTGGGGGACATATGTTCAAACTACCACACATGCACACTGTGCAATTCACACACCCACATCCGCACATCATACACACACACTCCACACACACCATACACATATGCACCACAAAAAATCAAAACCGTACTTTGCTCTAAGATGATTCCTTATTCAACCTATTTCTTCCCCAAGTTTCTTTTCTTCACAATTCAGTGAGGCTCTGTCATGGGAAGTATCTCACGGATTAATTAAATCATCCCCATTGGTTTCACATCTTTTTGTTTCCTATACTTGAAACTAATGGTTATTTATTACCTGTGGAGTCACTGACATCAACACACAAGTGGCTTAACACTAAGTTATTATCATCCTGTAGAAATTACATGCTGAAGCTATCGAAATGTTCTATTGTGTTTGCTCATTAATACCCTTGGAAACTTCCCATTCTAATAGAATACAGCATCAGTGCTGAGGAACTTTCGTCCTTAGGACCAGTCCTATCTGCACTTCTGATGCTTTTGCTTCTTACACTTCCCCATCTCACTCACATAATGCACATATGTGAGTGCGCGTGCACACACACTCACACAAACACCATATATCAAGAATATGGAACGGTCCATGTTCCCAGGATCACCCACAAACTTCCTTCTTCTTTGATCTCCTTGTTAAAGAATTTTTATGTCACTCAGTAGTCATCTCTTTTGCAAAGACTTCCTCACCTCTTCTGGAAGAAATACATTCACTCATCCCCTGTGTCCGGTGATTTTTCTGTCACTATAACAATACCTGAGATTAGGAAAAAGTATATAAAAAGAAAAGATTTCTATCCATTGTCAGCTTCCCCTGTTGCTATGGGTTTGTGGCAAACATAACCATGATGTCAGTGGTGAGAGTGCATGATGCAACAAGACCACTCACTCACCTTGTGGCCAGAAAGGAAACAGGGGCAGGTCCCAATGCCTGGAAGATCCTCTTAAAGGTTCCTCTCCCTGAATACATGGGAATCTGGGGGACACTCCAGGCTCAAACGGTAGCACTGTGTAAAGTCAAGTTTAAACCTCTATTAAGCATGGGTAGTTCAATATGAAAATTTCATGGTTTTGTGTTGTACCTACATATCATACTACTTTAGGTGGTTTTAACAAAAAGAAGATAAAATTGATATTTTAAGTGTCTGTCCAATTTTTAAATAATTACCATTTCTTCTCTTAAAACTAGGTAACATGGAGGTCACAGAGGAATCAAGTCATATCTCTGCTAAAGCTTAGAGTCAGAATCCTGAACCCAAGACCATCTGAATTTACGCCCTACCACTCCCCATTTTGCAAACAAGACAGTTTCTTACTTAATTTTGAACCTCAAGTCCTTTACCTAATATCTGAGTAAGGAATATTCAATCAAAATATATGGGTGAGTAAAACTCTTAGGACATGAATTGAATTATACTGAAATGTTAGGGATGGAAAACTCCAAAAACAAATGGAGAACAGAACAGTGACCTCTACCTTCCATGCTCTGCCATTGACCAAACTCCACTGCGTATTCACGGACATGCGCCGGCCCTCATCTCGTGGTCCACCATGATGATGCATTTATCATTACTCAGGCCACTGTTATGTGGGACACAGTCAATGTTCTTAACACTTTCTTTTAAACCTATTGGTTTTGTTTTGTTTTGTTTTGTTTTGTTTTGTTTTGTTTTGGTTTGGTTTGGTTTTTGAGGTAGGGTCTCACTCTAGCTCAGGCTGACCTGGAATTCACTATGTCATCTCAGGGTGGCCTCGAACTCATAGAGATCCTCTACCTCTGCGTCCTGAGTGCTGGGATTAAAGGCCCTATTTTTTGTATATACTACCATTTCATAGTTACTTTTGTGTTTGTTTTATAGAATATCATTAGTGATTCCCTTCTTCTTGTTCCAGCCACCTCTTACTGAATGAAAGATCTTGAGCATATTGCACAATTACTCATATGAAAACTAAAATTGTATTACATACGTCAGAAAGAAGTTGAGAAGCTTTTGTGAAGAAATGCATGAGAACTGGGGTAATACTGTCCTTATATAAGCTAAATCTTCCTGCCTACCCTCCCCACAATATCTCTAAGAGCACTCCCTTGTTATGTCTGACATTAAGATCACATGGTACCAACACATTGCTCTGCCTCTTACCATAGACCAAGTGTGCCATCTGAGAAAATTCAACCCATGGTCATGAGTAGCTCCCACAGAGAGAGCTCTGTAGAAAACAGTGAATACAGAGTGCAAAGCCATTCTGACCAGGTGACACTTGGCTCACTTGCTTCCAAAGACTTGTTTCCCTCAAGACTGCGTACCTCTGTGACTAATATCTTTCACCTTTACTGAAGGGGGAAAAAAGACTATTTAAATAAAGAACTCTTTAATGAAAGCAATCTCACCACATTAGCATTCCCCTCTGAAGACCAAATAGTCTCCCTAGAATTCCTGCCTGGACCCTGGTAAGGAAAAAGAAAAATCATAAAGACTCCGGCTTCAAGTTATCTATTGTTCAGTGTTCTCGTCCTCGGCTCCCAACACCTCAAAGCCAGACTCCAGTTTCTCTTGTGATTTCTCCACTTGGTTTTTTATGCATTCAAATTGACAAATGCCCTTGTACATTACTTTTAACCCGCCCATATCTAATGCATCAGTATCTTGTTATGTTTCCTTTGATTTCATTGCTTGTGATGCTAGTATCAGCAGCCCAGAATTGCGAAAGCACTGAGCAGCCCAATTTTTCTTTAATTTCTCAGAAAATTGACAGTTTTATGAACTGTCTCTTTACCTATGCCCCATAAACATGTCAGGCTGTGGAAAGTCATTCTAATTAAATCCCAGGAGGGACGGCAATGGAAGATTATAGCTTCTTGGCAGGTTATTAAAAAACAGTTGTTCATATATACACAAGTATGTGTAGTGGAACCTCACATTTGACAGAACAGTCAAGGAATTAACCCCACCTGCAGCTTCAGCTCATAGAGATTGGAGCGAATGAACAGAACCGAATGTGTGGGAAAAGAAGGCTACACCACGTAAGCTTTATATCCTTTATGACTCTCTGTAGGTGACTGGATCGCTTAAAAGGTGCCTGAGGCTGTCACTATGCACCATATATTTTGGAAATTTTCTGCATGTGTGGTATGTGTACATGCACATGTGTGGGTGTGTGTGGGTGTGTGTGTGAGCAAATGTGTGGAGGCCAGACAGAAGTTGATGTTGGGTATCTTCCTCAATTGCTCTCCAAATTATTTTTAAATTTTTTTTTTTAATTTTTATTTTTGGAGAGAGACACAGAGAGAGACAGAGAGAGAGAGAGGGAGAGGAAGACAGAGATGGGCACTCCAGCAGTGTCTCAGCTGCTGAGAACGAAATCCAGATGCGTGCACCCCCTTGTGGTCAAGTGCGGCATTGCACCCTTGCGTCACTTTGCATCCAGCTAAACGTGGGACCTGGAGATTGGAACCGCTGGAGATTGGAACCAGCATTCTTAGGCTTAGCAGGCAGGCGCCTTAACAACTAAGCCATCTCTCCAGCCCTCCAAATTAATTTGAGACAAGATCTCCAACTGAACCTGGAGCTCACTGATAAACTAGACTAGCTCATCATCTAGGCTCAGAGATCCTCCTGCCTCCGCTCTACAGCCCTGGTTTGCATGCACACACCACCATGCCCAGCACTCTATGGAGGATGCTGGGGATCTGACCTCTGTTCCTCACACTTGTGTAGTAATTACTTGACCTGCTGAGACATCTCAGCCTCATCATGGGCTTTGATCCAGGTGCTGGACAGAATGCCTGCAACTGCTATCTTTCTAGCAAGTAATGTGTGTTCCTTGGATTCTCTGGGAATAAATATGATTGAGCCACAATTAAAGCAAGTAAAACAGGGAGAATTTTTCTCTTGTAGAAACACAGAATAGAAACAGCTGACATATTGGAATTTTAATTTATGAAGATCAAATGTATTTTACATGCATAATAGATTTTCCAACAGCATTTGCATTCTTGACAACCAAACTGTCTTCAAAGTGCATAGACAAGGTTGCAATCTGAGTGGGAACATCATTTCTCTCATAATTAGGTTAAAATCCTGTGTCAAGAAGGAGGTTCTGAAAAGTTGTCTCCAGAGTATAGACTTTACAGAAAATGAGTGTGGTATTTAATTCATTGGTTTAATTGGAAGTTGTATACTGGATAAATACTGATTCTGGTTGACAAATTGAAATGTTGATAAAATGAGATCCTGAAAATGTAACTTGTCATT
The DNA here is from genome assembly GCA_036365145.1 of Orientallactaga sibirica. NCBI lineage: Eukaryota > Metazoa > Chordata > Mammalia > Rodentia > Dipodidae > Orientallactaga > Orientallactaga sibirica. Next base: position 3,414,524 of record JAEOAD010000463.1, on the reverse strand, counting down.
GAGAAACATTCCGGAGGATGAGGAAGACACCATGCTCCCGAGGTCAGTGCAAAAGGGACAGTCCCCCCCCCTTTTGTGATCAAGGAAGATAAAATAATTTATAAAATTTATGTGAAAGATTTGAGAATAAGAAAGTATGGCCCTTTCATTCCAATTCCACCACCACTATAAAATGAGCCTAAGGAGTCTTTGCTAAAGAAAGAGGGCGACTTTCTGCATCCCATCCTGATGGAGTTAATCACCAGTCTCCCCTGCTAACTCTGAGAGTCCTCACTCCCAAATCAGGACCTTTGGAATTCTAAACACCATAGCATCTTGGAAGCCAAATGAGAAAATATAGCTGACGCTTGGAGATTTTAAAGGGGTTTGACCAGATTTTTCTGTTTGCTGTGATTTTTATTTTGGTTCTTTAACTTTCCAAAAATATCAAAATAATTTCTTCTTTCTTATATCATATATTAGTTTATTTATCAGAACTCTCCCACTCTGCTTTTGAACATGTTCAGCCTCCTGTAACATCAAACATCTTTTACAAACCTCCTTGTCCACTTTTAATTACTACAACTAGTAGCTGAGCTCATCAAATCAAGGGAGAGAAAAGGGCTATTTGGCTCAAGATTATGGAGTTGGTCCTATTGCTTTGGGCCTGTGGCAAGGGAGCATGTCATAGTGGAATAAAGCTGTTCACCTCAAACCCGGAAGGGAAAGGAGGCAAGATTAGGGTCCCTCAACCCCCTTTGATCATACCTCCAATGAGCCAGAACTTCCACAAGGCACCAACGCTTAAGATTTTACTACATTCTTTCAACAGACCTGATATGTTTACCTTCATTTTGTAAATGAAAAAAGGTATCTTATGTCTTCTTGGAGTTTAGACTGGGATGGTCTATAAAGTCTAGAAAAGTTCAGATTTCTGTCTCTATTAACCAGAGTTTACTTTTATTTTTCAATTGAGAGCTTTATTACACAAACACATGGCATATTGGGCATATTCCCACTCAGTTATGCTCTTCTGTTTCTTTTCCCCCAACCTCATTGCCCTGACGGCCTTTTGATGTGACTTCAGTAGATTTTTTTTTTTTTTTTAAAAACAGGCCACAGTTTTAGAAAAACAAGAGTAGAATATTTCCTTTTTTAAAAAAGTGGACTAAGAGTTTTGCCATAATTTATAAAATTTCCAGTTATTCTAAACTGCATAAAATTCTTATGCAAGTGTAGATAATTTTAAAACTGCCCCTTTGATGCTAATGCATTACTCTTTCTCATGTAAATAGATATAATACATACATTTTCAAAATGTTCAAAGTTATATAGTTACTCTGTTAGAAAACACATAAGGATATATATTTTTTCTTTTTTTAAATTTTTATTTATTTATTTACAAGCAGAGACATAGAGAGATAAAAGAGAGGCAGACACAGAGAGAGAATGGGCATGCCAGGGCCTCTAGCCACTGCAAACGAACTCCAGATGTATGTTCCCCTCGTGCATCTGGCTTACATGGGTCCTGGAGAATTGAACCGGGATCCTTTGGCTTCACAGGCAAATGCCTTAACCACTAAGCCATTTCTCCAGCCCCATATATATATATATTAATTCTAGGCGGTGAGAAATTCAAGTCTTATGGTTTAAAAGAACATATGTTAATTCATGTAGATATAGTAAATGTTTGTGTAGAAAAAAAACAAAAAAGATACATCCAAACTCTGGACAGCCATTATTTGTGGGAGGTGAATTTTTATCTTATTTTTATCTATTTTGTCATTTATCTACAATAATTAACTAGTTTTAATAATTGAGAAAACCTTCAGTAAACCTTCTGTAATAGAGAATAAGAGGCTGTGGAGAGCTCCACACTAAAGGATACGTCTCTCTTATGCTCCCCAAGGCCCAGGGAACATTTCAGGAGAAGAGCCGCTAGGTGTGAAGGAGGACTTCAGGGCACTGTCCTCCTGGCATGAATCAGCTGGTACATTAATGACCCTGTGGTCACTGAAGATACCCCCAGAAGAACTGTACGGTTTTGAGCCCATCAACATTTGGACAGAGAGAATAGAGAACAAAAGTAATGAGACAATAAAACAGAGGAAGGACTACTTGGAAACAGTAGGGTCCTCAGTGGAATTGGGGCAAGAGAGGAAAAAATAAGATAATGGGATGAGACTATGATCAAATTACGGTCTGTAGTAAAGTTTTGCATTTCATATAGTAAAGACTTCAATTAGAAAAACAAAACAAAACAGAACTGTGAAACCTAGTTGCTTGGAGCCAAGAAATAGGTAACTTTCTAAAGATTCCCACCACAATTTTGTCTAAATAAATAAATAAATAAATAGCTACCTGCATGTTTTCTAATTTGCCTTTGTCCTCTTTCTGCTTATCCGATTGGCAGGTCCACACTTTCCCTGTTATATTCAGGCAATCCCACACAATGATGATGTCCTACGATTTACCTCTGCCCTCCAAGAAATGCCTTTGTCTTCCAGTAAACCCAAGTCAACATCTGAAAGCTAGTTAATCCTACTTTTAAAATTCTACTTCAACAAAGACAGACTTCTGTCAGAGTTCTTGGTGACCCACCAAAGGTTAATGGTAAGACCCTATTGTCGAAGACAGCATACGTGTGTGAGACCAAACACAGAGAGACCTGGCCAGAACCTGGAAGAGGGTCAGTCCCCAGACAGTTAGCTAGTCTAGTACCAGAGGGTGCTACATGAGCAAGTGGGGGAAAATGTCCTACATTGGTCCAAACATCTTGCAGACTGAGATACCCAGTAGGTAACAACCTGACGTAATGCTCATACAAGTGCAGTATTGACAAACAGCCATGGTGGGTAACCAACTGCTCTTGATTTGGCTAATAGATCCACTCAGTGGAATGGAACACATTGATGGAACTGGGAAATAAGTCAAAACCAGGTACACAAAATGAGCTCAGTCTCCAAGATCAAGATACCACCATATGTGGGCTAGAAGAGAGCCGATGCATATAAAATTCCCTCTAAAACATATATGGTCATCCCTTCTAGCTAGTACTAACTTCTCTCTCTGCTGGAGAATTTTCTTATCTTTTTTCAGATGGACAACGAACCTGATGGGAGGATCAGCTAATCGCACCTCACCAGGGCCCCAGCTGAAACCATAGAACAACACAGGGGAAGGACAAGAATACAGCATCCATGGCGATCACGACACCAGAAAATGGCTGAAGGAGATAAACACAGAGAACATCCAACTCCAACTAAGCCAGATATCCAGAGACACAGAGGCTCCCGAAACCTCATCACTGAAGCAGAACTAAAATGACCCCAACGTGGCTCAGGGAAACTTGCGGAAGAGGGGGCGGAAAGATTGTTAGAGTCACGAGTTGGGGCATTATGCACAGAGACTGGGGCCTATCCACCAGAACTCTTGAGCAAACTCACAATGCACGATCCACATTCCCCATTGATGAGGGTCCCTTTGGAAGAGGGAGGACAGGGTGGAGGATAATGGAACCAATATTAAGAATGTAAAATCAGAATAATAGAAATAATAATAATAATAATAATAATAATAATAAAAAACATTCTACTTCAGCACGACCCAATTCCGCACATTTTAGTGTGTAGAGTCCTCCCTTTGCACAGATCCCATCTGCACACATGACAGCTATCACGGTTTATGAAGCCCTTGAGCTCTGCTTGAGCCGTGCTCGGGTTTAAGTAAAGATGTACACCACGTAGTGAGCGGTCCTGCTACTAACTTCCCTCCAAGAGTGCTGGTGATGCCAGCGTCCCTCTTTCGTTTCACCCATGACAAAGCTCACAGGTATGTTGGCTTTTGTCTCTCAGCAATAAACGGCGTACATGTTACACAAGTGCTTTGTCATAAAATAATACCCGTGCACAAAGATGAAACTGCGGCGGATACGTAGAGAATGGTAGTATGGAAAGAGGGAGTTTCATCTGATGCACGTGGAGGTAAGGAGCTACAGCCGAACAGGAATGTGGGCACTTTCACCACTCATGAGGTTCCTCTGGAGCAGCTAGAGGGACTTGGTGAAGGAGCCTGTGATGCACATGAAGGAAGTGGTTGAATGTGCTGTCAGAAAGGAAAAATTATACAAAACCTGAAAAAAATGTGTGAGTTGTATAATACTGAAAACGTGCATAAAATGTTAGGAGCTGAGCCGAACTGACACAGGAGCTTCAACTTGCACAGAAAGGGTGAGCTGTCTTGAGCATGGTGGTGCAAGAGTGTGGGAGATATGTGTTCACGTGGGTAGGCACAGCTGTGGGCATGTGTGTGGAGGCCAGGGGACAACCTCTCAGCTATGGTTCTTCAGGAACATCATCTACCTTTCTTGAGACAGAGGCCCTCATTGGCCTGGAGCTCACTAGTTAGCTTACACTAGCTGGCCAGTTAACCCCAAGGAGCCTAATGTCTCGATCTTTCCATTGCTGGGATACAGGAGAGTGCTACCATATCTGGTTTTTTCAATTATTCTTGGAATTTAAGCTCAGGTCCTCCTATTTGTAAGGCAAGCACTTGACTGACAGTTCCCTGTCCAGCCCCATGTTTAAACATTTTTAAGTCATCAGTAATCTACGTCCAAAAGAAGACACACTATTTTCTATTGTCATAAGCAATGTGCAGGGTCCTAATCGCTCTACAGCATTGCCACTTCCTGTTTTGAAGTCTTTGCTGCTGGTCACCCTAGGGGTGTGATGTGGGATCTGACTTGTGTTGACTCACATTTCCCTATGACTGACATGTTGAGCATCTTTTCATGCACCTGTTAAACCTCTGTATCTCTGAATAAGTATCTACTCCAGCCTTTCTCTCATATGTTTAACTAAGACACTTGCCTTCTTCTGATTGAATTGTAAGAGTTTTTTTTTTTTCTAGGTTGTACATGAGAGACCCTCATTGCTATATGATTAGAAAATATTTTCTGCCATCCTTTTGTTATATGTCTATTCACTTGCTTCCAAGTATCCACCTCTTCCACAGTAAGTTACGACACTGACCAAGTCCAATTTATGTATTTTTAAGTGTGTTGTTTATACTTGGGTAGTATTGCTAAGGAACAATTGCCAAGGGTTGGGTTAAGGTAGAGTGCATGCCTAGAATGGATGGTGCCTTGAGGTTGAGCCATAGAGCCACAAAAATATGAATAAATCGGGCTGGAGAGACGGCTTAGCGGTTAAGGTGCCTGCCTGCTAAGTGGAAGAACCCGGTTCCAATCTCCAGGTCCCACGTTTAGCCAGATGCAAAGTGACGCAAGGGCACAATGCTGCACTTGCCCACAAGGGGGCGCATGCATCTGGATTTCGTCCACAGCCCCTGAGAGACTGCTGGGTGCCCATCTCTATCTGTCTCCCTCTCCCTCCCTCTCTCTCTCTGTCTGTCTCTCTCTGTCTCTCTCTCCAAAAATAAATAAAAATTTTTTTAATATGAATAAATAAATAAAATAAGAAATAAGAATAAGTAATTCCCAAACCCAATGCACTGAAAATATACCCCTAAGTTTTAGGGATTTTATAGCTTAGCCTTCCCAGTTCATAAGCCATTGATTCACATTTGGGTGATGTTCTATGGAATGGTGAGGAATGTGGACACCGAGCTATCTCAGCACTGTTTGCTAAGAAGAACAACCTTTCCCAGTGAACGCTCTTGATCTCAGCTTCAGAATTCAAATGAATATAGATGGATAGAACGCCCATCTCTTCTATTTTCCACCTGCTGGTCCTCATCCCAGAACCACCCTGTTCACATGACTGTAGACTGCCAGTGAGGAAGGATACTTTAGTTTCACCCAGATAGCTTTCAGTCATTCACATGAAACAAAAGAGGATGTGGCTTTTTCATAATTACTCTTTGTCGTGCTTAGAAATTTTCTTTCTGTTTATAGATCAAGGGTCTTATAACATGAAACAGCCTCATATTCTGTCAGATGATTTTTTTTCTACACAACTGAGATGGTGAGGAGTATTTTGTTTGTTTTCTTTCATTCTATTAATGTGGTTTATTACATTCATTGATGTTTGTGTGTTGAACCATCATTCCTGGAATTACACTTCACCCAGCCATGTGGTATCTTCTTTGTAATATGCTGCTGGAAGCAGGCTATTAGCATGTGATCAAGGATCTGTGGCATCATGATTCACAGGGGATATTGCTCTACAGTTTCTTTTCCAGAGATATCTTTGTCAGGGTTTGGTATCAGAGTACAGCTAGCTTTATAGAATGAGTTAATAATATATCCTCCATTCCTGACTTTTTAGGAGAATTTGGAAAGAACTATTATTTATCACTTAAGCATTTGGTAGAATTCAGAAATGGTATCATGTTTTTTTCAGTTTGGGATCATGTATGTGTATTGATATATTTGTATCCTTCACTGTGTCTCATAATAGACATACAATGAAAGTATATAAGTGTGTGATCAGTTTATAGCCAAATAAGAATATTTATTTGTATTATTTTTGCATGTGTATATATGTGGCTTGGTGTGTGTACATGTGTGGGGAGCACATGCATGTGTGGTATATAAACCTGTGCATGCGCAGTTATGCAGATACATGCACAGGTACCTGGAGGCAGAGAAGCCAGAAGGAAATTTCTTTCTTTTTTTTTCTTTTTTTTAAAATTTATATTATTCTGATTTTACATTCATAGTATTGGTTCCATTGTCCCCCTCCCTGTCCTCCCACTTTCAAAGGGACCCTCATCAATGGGGAATGTGGATCGTGCATTGTGAGTTTGCTCAAGTGTTCTGGGGGATAGGCCCCAGTCTCTGTGCATAATGCCCCAACTTGTGACTCTAACAATCTTTCCGGCCCCTCTTCCGCGAGTTTCCCTGAGCCACATTGGGGTCATTTTAGTTCTGTTTCAGTGATGAGATTTTGGGAGCCTCTGTGTCTCTGGATATCTGGCTTAGTTGGAGTTGGATGTTCTCTGTGTTTATCTCCTTCAGCTTTTTTCTGGTCAGAAGGAAATTTCTAATGACCTCTATTGCTTGTTTCTTTGAGATAGTCTCTCTGAACATAATTATGATTTTTGGAGCCACAGTGATTCTCTGGCCACTGCACCCCACAGGCCTTGTGTTTAGATGTGAATGGCCATGTGCAGACCTTGACATGGATGTTAGGGATGAACTCAGGTGGTCTCGGACCCTCTCAGACCCTCATGTTTACAGCAAGTGCTCTTACCTAGTAAGCCATCTTCCCAGCCCATAACATTGATTTTCTTAAAGGTAAGTGAATCAAATGAAACCCTTTTAGACACATACCCACTTAAGAATATGTCTGCCTCCTGCCATTCCAGCCAGACCCTGAAATAAAATGTTCAAAGATGAACATGACAGAAGTGGCACAAACACGTACTGTGGACAGAAAACCAGAAACAAACTCTGTTAAGTGGCTTGAAAAAAAATCCTTTAAGGTAATACACTTACCATCCAAGGAGAAACTATGTAAAAATCCCTAAATGGATTAAGGAGCAGAACTGTGGCTGAAGAAAACCAGATTAGCCCTGCCAAAGATGATAGCCGTAAAATATACCAAGAAAATAGCCAACAATAGAAGAGAGAAATTATCTGCTGGTAAAAATTCACGATTCTGAAAGCAGACCCCACCAGCCTAATCTAATAATTGTAGGATTCCTAATGGAAGGGAGAAGCAGGATATGGTTGAATCTTTTTTCAGAATTTAATTAAAACCAACATGGCACTGGCTCCTCTTCTCTCCAAGAGTTAAGCAATGTCACACTGTCACAACAGACAGGCCACAGTCAGAGTCTGGGACACACTGTATTTTAAGAAGGCGCTTTTGCGATTCAGAGCAGTTTACATTTATGAAGAATACAGTTACACACGCAGCATCCAAATCTGTTGCCGCCTGACTGTTCCCTGCGTGCACTGAGTATTGGCTCTGCCTGCCCCACAATGAGCCCTGAGCCTCTTTGCAGTTGCCTGGGCCTTTACTTCTCCCTGGGAAAACAAACATTTTCTTTTTCATGCCCAGGAGGGAAACGTACAAGATCTCCTCCAGAATTAAAGAGAAGCCAAGATTCTAACACGTAATTTAGTTTCTGCTTGATATTTGGTGAGATATAAACCCCACTGTTAGATGCTTCTCTTTTTAACTACCTGCTGGAAGAAAACAGGACCCCATGCTATTTACAAAATCCCTATTTGAACATCTCTGCGTGCACATGCCGCTCTTACCATTTGTCCATAGCAGGCATCCGTCAAAATTTGTTAGATTTACTGGGTTTGATGGAAAACAATTTGAAAACTAACTTCTGCTTTGAAAGACATTTTATGCATACCACGGGGAAGAAGTGAGAGAGCTACAAAATCATCAGAAAATGGTGGTGAGCAGGAAAGGAAAGATTTCCTGGATGTGATCAAACCAGGATTCTTGACCATAGATGCAGCTGCCTGCCCAAGGCATGCTACCCATCACCCACAACCCCTCTTGTGGGAGATCAAGTGGACTGGGGCTGATTCTGCCAAGAAGCTGCACTCAGCAGAGGGAAGTGTCCCTTAGTGTGAAATCCCCCGGATGGGGTGGGGCAATGGCCCAGTGACTCAGTGGTTAATGGTGTGTTCGCTTGCAATGCCTGTTGGCCCTTTCAACTCCCTAGCACCCAGGTAAAGCAGGACACAAAGTGGTTCTTGGAGCTGGTGTTCATTTGCAGCATCAAGAGACCACACACACACACACACACACACACACACACACACGCACACACATCCCCACACGCACAGAGAATAAATAATTTTTCAAATAGTGACTAAACACTTCAAATTTTGCTCCAGAAATTAAAGGTATGAATATAAATTGTTATTATTAAAGTTCTGTTGTGTCTTATATTTCAACATTCAATGATGGAATTTTGACACTCAAAATCTAAAAAGCTAACAAGAAACAATGAACAGACTGATTCTGAATTTGAATCACCTGAAGAATTTTCTAAATTAGAGGAAAGAGCAAACCGGAATCAGCAGAATTGCTCAGTTGGTTTGATGTCAGTTGGTGACAAGATGAACTGAGATCTCAGAGACAGATATTTATTAAATCAGGTAGCAATCTTAAACATCGCAAAGATTTTCCTAGTTTGTGAATTGATTGCCACTCTTTTTTCCAAAGTTTTGATACATTCAACAGCTAGAGGGTTAAAGAGGTTTTGGCAAGTTTATACCGTATATCTTCTAATTACCTGTTCGCTGCTAGATCATTAACATTTTTGTTTGATGGGTTTTATTCTCCATAATATTCCTGTGGAATGCAAGTTGCAATAGATGTATAGTAAGTGTATCAGTGAATTAGTGAAGTGTGGCTTGACCACGTGTGTGTGTGAACTGTGGATATGTGAACTAGCTTGACCATACCGTGTGTGTGTGTGTATGTGTGTGTGTGTGTGTGTGTGTGTGTGTGTGTATGAACTGTGGATATGTGAACTAGCTTGACCATACACTGTGTGTGTGTGTGTGTGTGTGTATGAACTGTGGATATGTGAACTAGCTTGACCATACACTGTGTGTGTGTGTGTGTGTGTGTGTGTGTGTGTGTGTGTGTGAACTGTGAACTGTGGATATGTGAACTAGCTTGACCATCTGCCTTCCATAGTCATTGGCCCTCTCAACCCTTTGTAGAAGTATTTTCTCATGACTTCATCTTTGTAACCCATAACATGTTTTCATAACCAGTGGCTAATTTCAATCTAGTGATCTGTGTAACTCTCCTCATTGTTCTATCTGTGGTGCAAACTAGTGTCATGCTAACAGAAATAATTGGCAATGTTGCTTAAAAACATAAGCTTCCTATACATGTATTCATATAATTCCTATTTCAGTTTCGTAACGACAATGGTCTAACCTAGTGGTTGACATCAAAGTCTTTGGAATAAATTACTCCTGAGTTCAAGTCTGCTCAACACTCTTCTACCCCTGGGAAGTTAATGAAACACTTAAGCTCTCATCTTTTCATCTGAAGTACAAGGGCTGAACCTCGTCATTGTAATCTCTTAGCCTGCTATAGGATAGTGTGCAAAATAGCAATGACAACGGGTGGCATAAGGAATCAAGTTTTACATTGCCAGTTCCGGATGCTGAAAACTAGAAGTTCAGGTACGAGCCAGTGTACTTGGTGTGTGGTGAGGACCCTGATTTTCTTCATAGAAGGTACCTTCTTCCTATGTCCACACATGGCAGAAAAGCAATGTTTATGGAGCCTTTCTTGTAAGGATAGTAGCCCATTCATGAGGCTCCACCCTTGTGATCTAATCACCTCCCAAAGGCTCCAATCTCTTGGGAGTTCTGCATGTAAACCAACATTTGAATTTCAGGAGGCCCTCCAGTATTCAGTCCGCTGTTGACTCAGCTTTCACAGGAGATTTCCAAATTAGCTTATCTTCCGTGTTCCTAGGACTTTTCATTTCAGGCTAGCTCTCCATCAACAACCTAAAACATTTTAAAAAAAAAAAAAAAGCTCAGGTATATTTCACTTATTAAATGTGTCATCTCAGATCTGCTACCTGCATCAGAGATCAGTCACCCTTGACTTTGTGTTGAGGTTTGAATATGAAATGTCCCCAATGTTCATGTGTTTGAACAGTTGGTTAAGGAAGTGGTGGCAGTCAGTTTGGTTTTTTTTTTTTTTTGGAAGATTGTGGAATATTTGGGACAGGGTTTGGCTACAGAAGTGTGTCATTGGCAATAGGCCTTGAAGGAGATACCAGCTCTTAGTTTCCTGATCCACCAAGGTGAGAACAAGCTGGCTTCAAGGTGGGAATAAGCTACAGGTTCCCACTGCCACGGCTGGAGTTGCTTCTGCTGCCAGGCCTTCTCCACCATGACGGGCTGTATTTCCCAAAACTGTGAGCCAAAATTAACCCTTCCTCCTTTAAGGCATTTCTGTCCTGTACTCTGCCACAGCAATAAAATCTTAAAGAAGCACACCATGGCTGCTGGGATGGTCAGTCAATATAGGTTGACAACCCGATGGGACCTAGAATTCCTTGTTAGGGATTACCTAGATGCGATTAGCCTCTGCACATGCCTGGGGCAGATTGTCTTCCTGTGGGCAATTGAGGTGGGAAGCACCACCTTAACTGTGGGCAGCATCATTCCATGGGCTGCAGTCCTGGCCCTGACTTGTATACAAGAAAGAAACCTGCATGAATTCATTGCGCTCTGCTTTCTCACGGTGGGCTGAAGGGGGACCACTTATCTCAAGCTCCTTCCACCCTGACTTCCTTGATGTGATCGACTTTAACCGTGAACTGTAAGATGAAATACAGCCCTTTCTCTTTTCAACTGATTTTTGCCAGATATTTTGTCTCCATAGAAAGAAAGACAGCGAACACGGCTGCATTGCCAGGTCCTCATCTCTGACCAGTGGCCTTCTTTGTCAAGGCACCCATGTAATAAACAGTATTTCTGCCACTTAAGTCCTCCTAGCTATAGTCCTCTCGTCCAGATCCCTCTCCCAGTGATGCCTGGTACTCCCGGCATGGTTGGGAGGAGGTATGGAACAGAAAATAAAGGTGGGGCCTGGCTTTCTGCACTCCTAGTAAGGGCCCTCCTGGCATGACAAGGATATGCTGGTTGTCATAATGGTTTTGCACACCTTTCTAGTGATTTGTGTCTAAAGTTCATCGTGAAATTAATATGCTCTAAGATGCACAAGACAAGAAAAAAATGCCCTGGAAACTCTTTATTGTTTGTGATTTTTATTTCAATCACCCAAAAAGGTGGCAATTTTACAGTTGCTGAAAGAAACTCATTTCTGTTCTTTCTTCAAACACCCCCTGGCAGGTTTCCGGGGGACAAATGCAGCAGGTGAAAGGAGGCTGTGGATTTAGAGACATCTGAAGTTCACTGGTTCCATCTTCTGTTCCCCATGATGAGAAGAAAGAACGAGAAGAGACAAGTATTCAGATCGGGGTTCCAGAAGGTGATCTTTCCAAGATCCAGGATAGAGTTCATCGTGAAGGCAGGATGGCCATGTGTTCCGACTGGACACAGCTGTCTCTAAGTTCTCTTTTCCTCTTCCATCCCTTGTCTGCACATCTGTAGATAACAGATTCTCCCCAATCTGTCATTATCGGTTGTTTCCCTGCAACCCTGATAACAATGTCATCTTTTCTCAAAACACCCTGACAGCTATATTAATTGTTAAATTACTTGCATCCCCCATGATATCAAAGAAATGAGCAAGATGAAAGATATATGTTGATGAATGAATGCACAATGCAAGCATGTGTGAGCCCAAGGGGACACCTCGCTGTGGTAGAATTTAACTAGCTTAAAGGGATAGCTGAGTGCACAATCCTGATCCCATTCCCTGTCCCCTCCCTGCCGCAACTCTGTTCACTATGCATACAGGTAATGTTTCAGGATGTACTTTTACAATGAAATGGAAGTAGAATGTCTCTGAAAATGCGTTAAAATGGAAATGTATTTTCAGCAAAGCTATCAGCATACACACACACACACACACACACACACACACACACACAGCACAACTTCATCACATCTCCCTAATGAATGAGTCTAGCTTTGTGAGTTGATCTACCCAGTTTCCATAATCGGTTTCTCTTCCATCCATGAAGCCCATCCATCAGCTCAAATCAATATTTTTCAAATAAAGGCAGTGGGGCTGTTGCTGCTGGCTGAATTAACACGGGGCTATTTAATCTTTGCCATTGGTTTTCTCCTCATGTTCTAGGTTCCTATCTAAGTGGCTTAAAAACTTGATTGATTCTTCCATTATTACTTTTCTGAGGATCTCGGAATTTGTCAGTGAGTCTCTAAAAGAGATCTCATTTATATAGGTAAAATGTAGTTAATGAATTATTACACTAAAAGTCAAGGACGGAGGTATTTCTTAGGGCTATCCTGCCATGTTTAAATAGCATGAATAAATAATTTGTATATCATTGTGACAAATATGTATTGATTTAGATGTGACATCATTTATTGAAAGGGATTCTGGCAGAGGAAGGCTTGTTACAAATATTTTTATATGGCAACCTGCAATACACAGTGTATATAAATGGATTATTAGTAACAACTGTTCATAAAACTAATTCCACAACTAGAATGCTTTCATGGCTTTGAGTTAGAGCATGCAAACATGAGAGCATATCATATTTTTGAAACCTATCTATACATGAGTTTTTAAACAATGCCATGTTCTGACCCAGTACTCATCCAGATTATAATATTCACACATCCAAATTTCCTTTCATGAATTAAAAATTTTAAAAACCCACAAAACATCCCTGATACACAAAAAATTTTCAAAAAGCCTGGCAATATATATATATATATATATATATATATATATATATATATATTTAAATATATATTTTAATGTTTCCACAAATTTCCCTACTTGCTGGGCTGAATCCATGTAGGTCAGCCATTACCTTGCCAAAAACAATTATAAGAGACAGAATAAAAACCCAGTCTCAAGTGTCAAGGCCTCAGGACATGGCTTAGAAGATGACTAGGCAATGAGGGACCAGGATGGAGGAGGATGGAGCCAGGGACGAGTGAACCTGCTTCTCTGGATTTCCCCTTGAGGCATTTGCTGATTCTTGGCACTGGTTAACGTGTTAAAAATGAGAGGGCAAGATCCAGGCCAGGAGGCCGAAAAGGCTGTCTGAGCCTCAATAGTTTCACAGCAGTGGAGAGACAAAAATTGGAACTAGTGATCTCCAAGGCTACCAAGGTCTCCCAGTAAAGGGATAGACAGGGACATTGGCAGGACTTTCATGTGTGTGTGTGTGTTTTTTTCTCCTTCAGCCTTTACCAGAGGCTTTAGTCAGGAGGAGAGGGGTTAAGAAGCTAAATATCCCAGTGAAGTTTCCAGCAGCTTTATAAGGCTTAGGAAATATTGTATTTCAGAACCAGGACATTGGGGACTTTAGCAAACACTTAGTTGTCTTAGAGACAGAGTGGACATGGCTTAGAAGCGCTTGAGAGAGACTACAGCCCAGCTCAGGGCAGCTGAGACCTCAGCCGGGAGAAATAAGAGGTCCTATACGAAAGCTTTTAAAATTTAAATACTTCATAATTATTACTATGGACTTTGACATAACTGTTTTGCCTTTTCTTTGCTAATGTACTTATGAAATTCATGAAATAAAATAGAAGGCTAGGGATGCAGCTCAATAAGGAGAGTGTGTGCCTAGCATCCATGAGACCCGTATTTCACCCCCAGCACCACATAAACTGGGCATGGTGGTGCACGCCTATGTTTCCAGAAGTTGAGAGGTATAAGCAGAAGCATCAGTTCAAAGTTGTCCTCAGATACATAATGAGCTTGATGATTGCCTGGACTATGACCCCCTGCTACTAATAATAAGAATAAATGTAAGTGCATAATGAGAATATAAATATATCAGTGCAGGGCTGGGGAGATTGCTCACGGGTTGAGGGCACTTGCAGCACAAGCACAAGGGTCTGAGACCCCTGAGTGTGATTTCTCGGCAGCCATGTAAGCAGCCATGTGTGACCACTTCTGAAATTCCAGTTCTGCAAGGTCTTGAGATGGGAGACTCACTGGGGCTTGCTCTGGATTCAGTGAGAGACTGTGCCTCAAAGAAATAGGTGGGTGCAGGAAAACAGGAAGACACCCGATGTCCTCCTCTGGCTTCTGCACAATTGTGAGCAGGGCACACGCATGCATGCCCTATATACACATTACCTCACATAGCACATACACTTCATACATAATTATTCCAGAAATAAAAAGGTATTTGTGGGCTGGAGAGATGGCTTGGCAGTTAAGGTACCTACCTGCCAAGCCTAAGAATGCCAGTTCCAGTCTCCAGGTCCCACGTTTAGCCAGATGCAAAAAGTGACCAAAGGGCGCAATGCCACACTTGCCCACAAGGGGATGCATGAGTCTGGAGTTTGTTCACAACAGCTGAGAGGCTGTTGGCACACCCATTCTCTATCTGTCTCTCAAAAAAAAAAGTATTTGTATCACAATGCAGAAAAAGACATAAAATACATTTGTAATTATATTTTACATATAAATAATCATATGTTGTAAGAGAAATAAAGTATAAATATAAAACATAAGTGTAAAATCTAATAAATATAAGTAACTAAGTCAATTACATATTTATTTAATTTTGCATCATATAAATATAGAATGTGATGACACATGCCTTTAATCCCAGCACTTGGGAGGTAGAGGTGGGAGGATCACCATGAGTTCAAGGCCACCCTGAGACTACATAAAGAATTCCAGGCCAGCCTGAGCTAAAGTGAGACCCTACCTCGAAAAACAAAAACTAAAAAAAAGAATAAATATATTAAATATTATATTTCATAAATTATATAAGTGCATTTAAAGTGTTCACCAAAATGGACAAATTTAATTTGCTAAATATATATGTTGAAAAGTTAAAATGTACACAAGTTAAACTTAAGAATGTCAAAGTAGCCGGGCGTGGTGGCGCACGCCATTAATCCCAGCACTGGGGAGGCAGAGGTAGGAGGATCGCTGTGAGTTCAAGGCCACCCTGAGACTACATAGTTAATTCCAGGTCAGCCTGGACCAAAGTGAGACCATACCTCGAAAAACCAAAAAAAAAAAAAAAAAAAAAAAAAAAAAAAAGTCAAAGTAAAGCAATAATAAAGAGAATAAAAATATTCCAGATGCCAGAATGTAAAAGAGGAAACCACAACAACTCTGTGGATGCCAACATGCACGAGCAAGGTAAATATTGTGCCACTATCCTGTGTTATAATAAATTTGAACATTTTGACAGAACAGATTCCTGAGAAAGATATTTAAAACGGAGCCAGTGGCAAATCTAGACAGTCATCTATTTACAAAAGAAATTGAGATTACCACTAGAACTCTCCCCTAAGAAAATATCCAGTGTTAGAAGTCTTTACCAGAGAGATTTTTCCAAAATTAAAGAACAAAAAGTTAGGCCTTTCTTCCATAAACTTCTTCCGGGTAGGAGAAAAAAAATAAATGTTACCCAATTTGTTCAATATTATTTACACCAGAAAAAATCAGCAAGAGATTGTACCAAAGTGTCCAACACCTCAGTGTTACTAGAGATGATGGCAGATGCCCTGACTGTGGACTTGCTCATGGTTGTTTTCTGAAAATGTTGTTTGGATGTTAAACTAGTTACAACGTGTAAGTACTCTGACTGTGAACATCTGCATATCACAAGGCCCTTCACTGGGTAACAGGTAGTGCACTGTGACTGAGTGTTGGTGTAAGATGGCAGTTAGGATCACAAATTGCCCAGACTGAGCAGTAAACAGAGATTGGAACCTGGCTGAGGCTTGGCACACTGCCCTTACATCCTTATGGAGGATAAAAATGGCATGCCAACTATGGCAAAACCAGTGAAGATTTCTAGCTTTAGAGTTGACAGAACGACAAGAAGCACATGACTGACTCCCACCCAAGTTTGCTGATCCATTCTGCCTTTACAGTTGAGGATCGTGATGAAAGAAGGAAAAAAAAAAAAAATCCAGAGAATTCCAAATATATCTACTGTACCAGTGCAAAGTCATCTTTGAATTTATGTCTTATGAAAACAAGTATGCCAGCCAGTGTTCGGTTATGAAGAAAAGAAGACATGTAGGAAAAATCAGTAAGTTGGCCAAGCAGTACACTCTTGCCTTCTCGGTGTCAGAGGAGAAGTTTTATTTAAAAGAGAACTCACAAGGCAGCCATGAGCTGCATACACAGAAAAAGGGGAGCGGGAGAAACCAATGCCTTGCTGGAGTCTGGATCAGCCATGTTCTCCGAGGCCCATGCGGTCCCCAGCTCTGGCTACTGGGATACAGTGGGAGCTGTAAGAATTGGGACCCTGTGGGAGATCTGCTCATTGGGGGATGGGGGCATGGCCTTGAAGGGAATTGTGGGACCCTCGCCCCTCCTCTTTCTTTTCTTGTTCACATCCTGGCCATGAGGCGAGCAAATTACTCCACCACATTCTCCTTGCCAAGATGTGACACCAAAATAATCCAAGGGCAAAGGGGCCAACCATGGCCAGAATGCTCCAAAACCATGAGCCCAAATCATCCTTTCCACATTGTAAGTTATCACAGCTTTTTTTTTTTTTTTCACAATAATGGAAATCTGATGGACACAGCCTCAGTCATAACACACAACATGACAAGAGTGTGTTTTAAACTCTCACCTGGCAGGTGACGTCACATTCTCAGCATCATCACCTAAAGTGTTCTGAATGGGACACGGACATAACTGAAGACAAAAGTAAGAAGAAGCAAGGTGAGACATGGGTTGTGTTAATATTTCCAGATTGTTGTGTTCATTTTAATAGACCATAATCAATAGTGGACAATAAGCCATCTAAAAATAAATGGTGTGCATTTTTACGTGTATTGGTTCATTTTAATTCACACCTAAACCTCAGGAAACATTTATCACCACGAAATCCTTTAATAAAAGTGACAGATAAATTAAAATAAATGGCTCAATTTTTTTAACAAAACAGATTTTTTTTTTCACTTTAAGTGTAATGAGAATTAGAAGTTCTGTTCTCCCCTGAAGTTAAATACAATGTGGTATTGTATCAAGCATCCGGCACCTTTCTCTGCAGCACTGAAGCAGCCCAAATGTAATTTGAGCTAATTCATGAAATGCGCTTTGTCAAAGGATCTTTATTGCCTGCGAGATAAATAGTCAAAATATATCAGATTTATTGATGTCCAGGGAAAATGACATTATGGTTGTTTAGAGTGAAGCTATGAGTATTCAGAGAAATGAAAGTGGACTCTGGTTTGTGCCCTAAGAAAAACAAGTTGCAGAAAAGCGTCAGGCAGAGGGACACTGCATGCAGTCCAGCTATGTTAGAGAGAGGCTTGGTCTTGATGACAATAGAGATCTGAACTTGGGCAATGCAGGAACCTTTTCTAGAAAGATGGGCTGGAACCTGAATATTCAGACCCAGGACATATGTGTTAGAAACATATGTATTTATTATAGAACAACAATAAGACAATCTCTAAAGAGTTTGAGAAGTAAGCTCTTGGGCATATATTAACTGTATTAAAGACTGGTAATGATAGACTATTTTACAAAGAAGAGCAACCTGATAGATCAAAACAAAGAATGGTCTCGAGCTGAAGCAACCTCTCATGGCATAGGGCTGCTTAACCGTGTCTTTGGAGGAAACAAGCCTAACTTTGGCATGCTGGGGAAACAAGGCATACCTCTGGGGCAATGAGAAACAGCAATGCTGCCTCGAGGCTTGCAGGCCTTCCTGGACTATAAAATGGAGCAATCAGAAAAGACATTGTGACTGTAAGGTGGCAGTGTGGCCCTGCATCTTCAGACGCTTTAACAAAGCAAACTGAGTCGTGCAATGTAACCCCAAATCTCAATTGGTAACCCCAGCATCAGAATTTTTTTTTACCATCAAAGCAATTACCAAGTATAGCTATGCTTTTAGATCTTAGAAAAAATGACATTAATAATTTATCAAAAATAAATATATCCAAAATCGCAATTGTTATTAAGATATACATATTCCCTTTTTGTTCCTTCACTATAATGTTTATTTATTATTCATGTACAGTGCTGGAACTTCAATCAAGGCAGGGTCCTGTACCTGCCAGGCAAGCACTCTATCAAAGAACTCTACTCTCCAGCCCATTTGCTTCTCATTTGAACTATTGCACTTACGTCCTTTATGCCTATGACCTCATCGATTATCCTCACACGCTGTGAACGTATTTGATCTCTTCCCCTTGCTGGATCTGCTATGTCAGAAATACTTATCTAACCATCTTTTCTGTCAGAACAAAACCTTTTTTATCAAGACAGAGTCATACAGTTTTATAAGCCAGTGCACTACTTTGAGGTAACTGATTTCTATCACTCCTCTTGACCAGCATGAGAATCGGGGCACTAAGAGGCAGTGAGTCCAGGGACGCTCCCTCACTGTGACGTACACTACCAGAGGCCTCTCTAGCTTTGTACTTAGCTGAGTATGTTAGGAGCGCAAGGCCCTTCTGCTCTTTAACTAGGTGCTTTCTGGGGACAGCAGTGTAGAAGGAGGTGGCCAGGACAATGAACAGAATCACTTACTGCCCACTGCTAAGTGGGGATTCTACGAGGCCCTCGGGAGGGACTTTGTAGCCAGACAAGCACCTCAGTGCTCTGCACTGCTTAGAAAGGGGGCACTGATGCAAAGACACCAGACGCAGGGTCCTGCTGCTTGCTGTGTGTGCATAATAAAGTCCTTGGTTTCTGACCCAGGAGTCTCTGGTCTCCTGCGTAATTTCTCCAGAGTAGAAGTAGCTTATATCAAACCCCAGACTTGGCACTGAGCAGAAGGGGACAGGTGAATCGACAGAACCATTATCTTCTGGCTGTTTCCCCCCGTCCCCATCAGAACCAGTGCTGCAGATTGAAGTCGTGAGATGTTATGACTCTTAGTATTTGGGGGCCATAAAGGAAGAATTGTGATGCTTGTTGCATAGATGGCCTTATTATGATGCAGGCAAAATCTCTCCGTTGGGAATTGCTGGTCTGTGTAAGAGTCACTCTTCAGTAAACAACGTCTTAAACTGTACAACCTGACCACCTGCCACACAAAGGAAAGCAACTTATATGATTTTTGTTCATAAATTTTAAATTTTCTTTGGAGGACTGGAGATGTATCTGTGTTGTAAGGGGCTTGCCTAGCCTGTGCAAAGAAGGATCTGGGTTCCATCCCCAGCAGCATCAAAGAAAAAATCAGTCTCAGAACATATGTAGGTCCTAGTCTCTCATGCACAGTAGTTCTAAACAGTCTGCCTCACTATTACATAGTCTCAAGCACTGCTTTTTCTATTGCTCGGCTTTTTTTTTAAAAAAGATTTGCATTTTTATTCATTTATTTACACACATAGAGAGACAGAGAGAAGAGAGACAGACAGAGAATGGTCACACCAAGGCCTCCAGCCACTGCAAATGAACTCCAGATGCATGCCCAACACTGTCTTTACATGGGCTCTGGGGAATCTACCCAGCCTTTGCAGGCAGGTGCCTTAACCATTGAGCCATTTCTCGAGTACCCACTTGTTTTTGTTTTTAAAAATTTTTTTAAATTTTATTTATTTTTGGAGAGAGACAAAGAGAGGACAGAAAGGGAGAAGGAGACAGAGATGGGCGCCAGCAGTGTCTCAGCTGCTGTGAACGAAATCCAGATGTTGCGCCCCTTGTGGGCAAGTGCGGCATTGCGCCCTTGAGTCACTTTGCATCTGGCTAAACGTGGGACCTGGAGATTGGAACCGCTGGAGATTGGAACCAGTGTTCTTAGGCTTAGCAGGCAGGCGCCTTAGCCGCTAAGTCATCTCTCCAGCCCTTTTTTTTTTTTTTCACTTACTTTACTAAGCATATTTCATCATAAAATATTCATGTTTTGGCTACATGATTAAACCTTTTCACTGTACTCACGGGGGTCCTTGGCTCCAGTTTCTTACAGGAACTGTTTCCATCTAGGAATAAGGGCAGGTATTTAGATTCCAGGAGAGTCTCCAATACATTAAATTTGGTCTTTCACTCCAGTTAGAAAGAGCACACAACCCTCCTTCACTCCACAGAGGGGCTTTGATTTTGGACTCTATTACTAGCAGAGCCCCAGCACTAGAACTTACTCAGCCCACTGGTTCTGATACACCTCACCCAGAATCTGGCCTATTGCTGTGCCCAGATTTCTTTTCATTTTTGGCAATTTCACGTTGCCCTGATACCAAAGCTTGGTGGTAAATCCTATAACCCTACACAAGTGAGCTGAGAATTGCCACAAGCATAAGACCAGCCTGTGCTACACAGTGAGACCTTATCTTAAACAAAAAGCTCCCCATTTAATGGCAATATAGATCAGTGGCACATTAGTTGTCTAGCATGAACAAACCCCTGGGTCATTCCTTAGTGCTCCAAAATGAATGAATGTGTGAATGAATACATAAGTAAATATAAGTGCCCTTTTTGAGTACTAGGAGTGGAAGGTCACGCTCCTAGTCCACTTTGCCTGCCAGGGCCCCAAGGAATGGCTTCAACATTTCTGCCACTATTTTATAGCATTACCATAATATGGTTTTCCTGTGTAAAATCCAATTCATCCACCATAGAACATATTTTAGCAGGAAGTGAAGTCCAGAAACATTCCCAGGGATCATATTCATAGGCAGATAAGCATCCCCATCGTAGTAGAAGCCGAATTATATGACTGATAAAGGTTTCTGTAGAACTCAAGGTTAATCCTCAGAGAGAGCATGGCTCATTGAGAAGCAAAATGCCCAGAGAACACCAACATGCCTTGGACCACGTTGAATATATGGTGGCTGTGAAATTCGAGTTGTGGTTTGTGGCAGTGGACTTGGGGGAACAGAATTTTGTATTATTTGGATTTTGTTTTGAAGATTTGTTTACTTTTTTGAATCGACACCCTTTTTCCTGGCGGTTCACTGAGACTTTTCATTAACGTGATAGTTTTCCTTCTATTTTTTTTTTCTTTTTAGACCACGACTGAAATTAGACTTCAGATCAAAGAGCACTGCAAAAAATTTCTGACATTGGAAACTACCTTCCCAGGCATCCACATACTTCATCCCCTTCTACATGTTCCACACAAAAGGATTGTCTAACTTTCCACCTGGCACAGCTTAAATTGTTTCATTTTTCTTCATTAAAACCACCACGCCTCTTCATTGGGCTCATGTCTTAGCATCACGATTCACTCAGGTCATAAAAACTTTTATTTTTGTAGCAGTTGCTTCTTTTTGCCGCAGGGAGAAGTAAAACAGAAACAAGTTAAAGAATATACAGTCAACCCTTCTTTAAAAATATATAACTAGATTCCAAAGGAATGAAAACAATATGATACTGGTGGGAAAACCTTATAGCCAAATCTATATGTAACTTGAAATAACATTACTTTTTGTGGGTGTGGGTGTGACACTCCCTCCTACCTAAGACAATCCCTTGAGTTCTCGGGGAATGTTAGTTATGGGTAACTGACGGTTTCCTTTTTCTAATGGAAGCCATGGAACCAGTCTTTGGGTTCCTCTTTGTGCCAGTGCACTTACAAGCAGCCTTGAACAAGGTCTTTCCCATCTGTCGTGATCGATCTGCCACTAAGAAAGGAATGTGCATTTTTCTGAATCCCCAAAAGAAAAGCAAATCTGCTCATAGGATCAGAACTTTAACAAACACATAAGAAAACCTGGTGACTTGCTGTTCTCTCTCTCTGTCTCTCTCTCTCTCTATATATATATATATATATATGTGTGTGTACATATAGTCTCCTTGTCTTTAAAAGAATTAGGCCACATTGTGGCCAGCCATCCTATGTCCCAAATATCCTTTCCACATTACAATAAGTTCTTCTGATGTAAATGTCTTTATTGACCATCCTGCAAATTGTTTAAATACTTAAAATCCCCTAATTAGGAAAATATAGTGGCAGTAGTAAATGTCACGAGGGTGCTGAGCCTGTTCCTGCCAGTCCACCCTGACCATTTTCTTATGTCTGCTATAAATCTGTGTGGTGATCACTGAATAACGCAGAAGCATTGCCTTGGCTTAGCTTAGGCATTTATTTTGTAAAGGACATGGATAGGTTTTTAAGGCTGACACAAGCATATGTGGTTATATGTACATATATATGCATGTTACATGTGTATATATGGATCTGTATGCATGTCTACATATGTGCTATATAGGTACAATACGCACACACACACACGCACACACACACATATATACTGTATATTGTACATATTCTTCATGAAATGCTTTCATCATCTTTAAAACAAATTATACTAACTCTAGACTAAAGAGGAGAACCATATATTGTATTTCCACTATGAAATTTTGCTAAATAAAAAGCTTCATATAAATACTAACGTTTCATTTAAAAATCCAAATTTTACAAACTTTCAGAAACTTAGCTATTTTCTTAGGCAGATTTCCCCTCTGCTTACTTTCATTATCACTATTTTTATATTTACCCTAGAAGACGTTGAGCCGCCTCTCTCCTGGCATCTACTATGTGACATCAACCATAGGGTTTGGTTTTATGTGAAGTGGCCATTTTAACTGATTACATGCTTATATCTCAACTGTTGCCCAAGATTTAATTCACTCCATTTCTCTTGCTTTCTTGTGCTTAGTCAAATTTGCCTAAGACAAAACTTTTCAATACATATGTGCTGGTTAAACTTTCTTTTCAACTTGACCATAATTTAGAATCACCTATGAGGCCCATGTCTGTCTTTGTCTGTGTGTGTTTCCAAAGAGGTTTACTTGAGGACTGGATGCCCAGACTGGGTAAAAGGTGAGGGGGAAGAGCCGGAAAGCTGGTGGAGCAGCAGCCATGCATCCTTCTGATTCCCAAGTGGATACAATGTGACCTGCTGTCTCACACTCCTGCTACCGAAGCTAAAAGCCTACTGTTCCCAAGTGAACCCTACCAAGAGGGACCAATACAAATTAATACAATCTAATACAAACAGAAAGAAATGCAAGAAAGAATGTTGCTTCCTGGCTAGTTGTGAATGGGAACAGAAGACATGACTTGTCCACAGTCTAGGTAAACTCCTCTTTCAGCTTAATTTTCATTAGTTCCTTCATCACTCAACTCAAAGAAAATGTCTCAGAATGAACGTCTCTCTTCCAAATAACAAGGCCTTGTTAATGCAATTGACTTAGTGTGTTAAGTACTGACCTAAACTCAATAGATATTTTACCTCCCTTGTTCCCTAGAAATTCTGTAAAGCTAACACAGTTTTACCCTAAACCTTAGAGAGAAAGAAACAAAGGTGCAATTGCAGTATATTTGCCACAGTACACATCTATTAGTAGCAAAACAATTTTAGAATAAATTTCCATTTGCATTTTGCACCCATGTTTAGCACAGCATTGGAGGAGGATAGAGACAGAGGATAGGACCCGTCTTTCAGATATTGCATGCCCAAACTGGGTCAGGGCCAGTGCCTCTACATTAAGACAGCCTCAGGTGAGTAAAGTATTGGCCAGGAATCAGCAGACTTTGATTTTTGTTTTTTTTTTTTTTTTTTAATGTGGCTTCCACTCAAAGCCCTAACTAGCATCTAACCTTGAAAAGTCACTTTACACCAGGGACCATCAGAAATTTCTGATGTGCACAAGCAGAGATTATATATTCTCTAAGGTTTTTGTTTTTGTTTTTGTTTTGACTGCAAAATTTATGTCTCTGTGATTAATGGCTGGTGGAATATTGCATTGAATCTTGGTCTATATTTTGGCCAAGTTAATGTTTAAAGAAATGTTCCTTCCAGTGAATGAATCTGCTTAGGCTGAGGATGTCACTCAGTGGTAGAGTGCTTGCCTAAGCCACTTATGAGGCCCTAGGTTCACAACCACAAAGTAAATAGAAGCTTCCTCAGAATTTCTTCAGATCAATAGAACTAGCGAGAAGATCATGGCTACTAGAGCTGTGAGTCTGAAGTTTTTACCTGCTCCAGAAGGGATTGTTTATTCATTCAGCCAGTAACTGTAAACATCATGTTCTAGGCATGTGCTAAGCAGAGGAAAACAAGAGATGACCAAAAGAAATATGATTTCTGCTCTCATGAGATTTATGTCTGCATTTAGGTATGCTTATGGATGTGACAAATACTGTTCAATTATGATAAATTCTGGAGGAAAATGAAAAACATGACCATGACTTGCCATAAGGAGGAGATGGTATACAGATGATCTTTTTATTTTATTTTATTTTATTTTATTTTATTTTATTTTATTTTATTTTATTTTATTTTATTTTATTTACTTAATTTAGTTTTGGAGAGAGAGCCAGACAGAGAGAGAGGGAGAGGGAGACAGATAGAGAATGGGCGCGCCAGCAGTCTCTAGCTGCTGTGGACGAAATCCAGATGTGTGTCCCCCTTGTGGGCAAGTGTGGCATTGCCCCTTTGAATCACTTTGCATCTGGCTAAACTTGGGACCTGGAGATTGGAACCAGCGTTCTTAGGCTTAGGAGGCAGGCGCCTTAACCGCTAAGCCATCTCTCCAGCCCACAGATGATCTTTTGTTAGTAGTGAGATGCAGGACTAGAGATAGAAAGATAGAACGTGGATCAGTAGAGATGGATGGTTGATGACAAATAGATAGATAGATAATAGATAGATGATTGCTAGATAGATAGATAGATGGCAGATAGATAGATAGATAGATAGATAGATAGATAGATAGATAGATAGATAGATGGATGGATGATAGACAGTTGTGAATTTATGATCAGCTATCCTATCAAAATAAAAATACTGTTGTGGTCATTTTTATTTCAAAGAGTGTTTTTACAATCATAAGGGTTCTGAGGTGACCCCAACAATCTTACTTACATAAATATGACTACTAATAATAACATCTCTCATGAGGTTATTGTAAAGACTAGGTAAGGTAATTGGTGAATTTCTTTTCCAATAAGCCCAGAAAGTACTAAACTATGAGTAATTACCCATTATGTTTAGCTATATCTGAAGAGTTTATAATTATATGGAAATTTTTTTTTCCATTACGGCACTCAAAGCAAGTGTGAGCCACCTTTTATGCTGAGTTTCTGGATAGTTACCTATCTCTGTCTAACCGAGTCAGTAAAAGTCCTTTCATGGTTCCTTATATACTGTAACCATTCCTCAAAATGAGTATGCATCAAAACCACCCAAAAGAAGGCTTGTTAAGCTATGGATATTTGGGTCCCACCTGATGGTTTCTAACTCAGTAGGTCTTGGGTGAGGTTGAGAATTCTAATACGTTCCCAGGTATCATGATATTGATCCTAGGCCCATAGCAACTCTCCTGTATGATGTGTAAAGCTCCTTCTGTTCCATAGTATACATAACATCCAGAATCACCCTTAAGGTAGGCATTAGAGTACCTATTTATGATGGGCAAGGTAAAATTTGGACAATAAAGAACTTGACAAAGATTGTACAGTCCCTCTATAAAAGAGCCAGCTGGCAACCCAATGTGCCTGCCCTGGAGTGCTGACAGAACATACTACCTAGGAAAGTGATTTCTAACTCAAAGTCACTGAAAAGCCTACACTGATGTCCTGGACCATGAGTGAGCTCCAGTGTCATCTCTACTTCAAGGTGATACTTTTGAAAGTATATGATCAAAAATAAACCAGGGGGGACTGGAGAGATGGCTTAGAAGTTAAGTCATTTGCCTGCAAAGCCAAAGGACACTGGTTCGATTCTCCAGGACCCACATAAGCCAGATGCAAAAGGGGGTGTATGCATCTGGAGTTCATTTGCCGTTGATAGAGGCCTTGGCATGCTCATTCTTACTCTCTGTCTCTCTCTCACTCTCTCTGACTGTAATAAATAAATAAAAAAATAAAAAAGCCAGGGTATACGATCTAAACCCCCAAACTAAATTAAAGACTCATGGTCTATTGGTTTCTGTCACATTTTCTTTATTTATAAAATATAAAGACTTATTTGAGTCTAGTAAAAATATTTCTCCATAGAAAGAAACAAATCATTTGCATGTTAAATCCACACCATTCATTTTTTTAAAAAAAATTAGTTTTAACTGAAATGCAACAATAGCCAGAAATAGTTGGGCGGAAGGGGAGATATTAAATTTATTTTATCAACACCTGGGTAAGTGGGCTCTGAGACCTCCCTCAGCATGACTAAGAGGGAACAGAACATACTTTAGCAGGGTTCCTGAAATTAATAGGAACAGATGATTCATGGTCGCTTGTTCTCCAACAGTATGTAATAAGGACTATTTTGACACATATTGAAACAGAGGAGAAACTCAACACAAGTGCCCCTTCATCAGCCACCGCCCTGCAAAGCAGCTTCACCCAGTCAGAGCCCCATTTTCAGAGATCAGTCTCCCCCAGAGGGGAATCTGCATTTGCAGCTGTCATTTACAGCTTTGTCCTGTGGGTTCCAATGAACATGGACGTCAGTGGGGATATCACTAATTGAATCAACTCAAGTCCTTTGACAAAAACACTCAAGTGAAACCTACCAGAGAGAGGTTTTCAGAGCTCCATTCCTTGCTTAATTCCACTTACAAGGAAGACGTTAGGACACCCTGAAAATGAATAATCAAATTCAAATCAAAGAATCACACACTCATACCCAGATTCCTGTGCTGGGTAAAAACTCTTAACACAGACTTTTTTTTTTTTGCATCTTTTTCATTACCACATTTTCATTGTTCTCTCACTAGTGAGTCACTAGTGAGCATACTTTTCAAAGAGCTAAACCAGTAATTTAATTTTACTCTGGAATTTCTATCAGGATGGGCTAGGGTAATTAATCAACGTGCTTCATCATTTATTGTGAATTCATTTCTCCACTGTAGCTTCTGATTTAGCCTACACCAAAACTTTAGGTTTTCTTAAAATGGAAGATTTGGACCTCAGAACCCTGCTCAGAGAAACAAAAGGAAGATATCTTTGTGGGACAGAAGCAAAATAAAAGGAAGTATGGGGAAAGAAGGAAAGACAGGCACACACACACATTTTCAAAAGTTTCTAGGCACTGTGAGTGTGATGGAGAGATGGTGATATGTGTAATATGGTCCCCAGCTTGGATGTAATCCAATCTTGTGACAGATAGCGACACATCCACGTAGAAATCATGATATAGACACTACCATTATAAAATTTGAAAAGAAATCTCTAACTGTGTGCCAAGTGTTTTATTCATATCTTGTTAGTCACACATGTCAACAATGGACAAGGAAAAAAAATGTCTGAACTTGTCCAATTCACACAGATAAAAAGTACTGACAATTCCTGACTTGGGAATTGTGCACAGAACATACAAATCCTATATAAATACATTTTCAGATTTTGAACTGGGGTCTTTTCTCAGGCTAGTAATTTTATGTCTGATTTCCTGTAGAGGTACTGCCCAGTACCAGGGATCCTCGGACCCATCAATGCCATGATCACCAGGAAAATTAGCCATCCTCTAACAGATTACTAAGATGGAGTGTTCTCTGGGTTAAGTGTGTTAAGTGAATTTTCAACCCATAGCATCTTCGGTCAATGGTGAGGTTATCTGAGCATAGCCATGGTAAGTAGAGGAACAACTGTTATGGAGCTTGAATTTTCTTCTTGCTCCTTCCAAAGCAGCTGTTTGAGCTGGACACCTTGCAAGCAGAAACCTAAAAGAGGGTCCACAGAAAGACAAGAAACAAAGGGAGCAATATTTATGAAGGGAATATTTATAACTCACCCTCCTGTGAGGATGGTTCAAAGATCAGGTCCAGAAAGATCCCACATGGAAAAGTGTATTTTTATTGGGTCTTAAAATGAGTATGATTTGTCTCATTCTAATCTGGTTTAAGAAACACACGAGACCAGTGTATATAAGTAACCTGTTGGGTCAAGCCTGAATTATGGCAGCAAGGCAGAGAGAAGAGTCTGGAAAAAAAATGGCCAAGAACATTGAATATGTTACTCGAATAATGGGTTTATACAATAGTGAGAGGCAATGAGGAGGGAAAGGTTGAAAGAATTACAATTGATGCTGCTTTCACACAAACTCCAGCCTGATAGCCAGCTAGAGAATTCAATGAGTAACTGTCTCATTGCATTGAGGACACTGTGTTGCTTCCTTGTTAATGAAGGAATGGGATTAATTCATTGTCATATTAGTGATACTGACGTGTATGATTTATGTAATGCCCACCTCTCTTAATTTCTGGGGACTTTGACTACAATATTTATTTTCGTTTCATACAATAATTCAGCAAGCTTGTCATTATTGTCTACATTTTTCTAGATGATGAAGCTGAGTAGTTTACAGTAGTTATATAGGTTTCTAAGGGCCAACCACCAATATGTTACAAAGCCAAGGTTCAAGTGCCTGTTTCTAAGTCTTATTCCCATGTTCTGTCTATAACAGAACAGTTTTTCCAGGTGCAATGATGGATTTATATAAATCTATTCAAAATATTTGCCTCCCCTCTGACTCCCTTCTCCTTTTGCAATTGAACAGGCCATGTGCAAAATGGCAACTTGTGCCGGAGAAGAAATATGTAATGGTGAACACAGCGAAGGTAATTGACCCCTGTGGGCATCAGAACTATGATTTTGTGCTGTTAAAGTAGTGAAAACAGATGCAGTGCACAGGAATGTGAGCTCCAAGCAAATTAAGAAGAGTGAAGGCAGAGAAACAAGTTGGTCCCCACATGAGATAATGCTTACGGGACGCCATGTGATTCAAACACATCCCATCAACACTCAGGTGACCCTTGGGCTTGCAAATGAGACCGTGCACCTGAGTGACAATTTATTGCAAAGAGGGGTTCAGGAATAGAAAGAACATGATGTAAATCTAACAGGAAACAGAACCATTGAGCAAGGCCTGAAAGAGTTCTTACAGGAAAATAAAACATGGGGCTGGTATTACTTACTAGGTACTTCTCAGGGACAACCAGAGGCTAGCACATAGGAGTGCTTAAATCCTGGACCACGGATTCTCCATGGCAAGAAAGAGGCTCGGTTAGCTAAGGCCAAATAATGCTCTCTGTCACAGAGATTGAGGGTGGAGGACTGGTATAAAAGTGTACAACATTTGACAAAGTAAGAGAATATAACAAACCATTACAACATTTAGGAACACAAACGAAGCTTTTTATCTTGGTAATTGTCTATTTCTTTTGATTTTTTCTTCTCTAGCATGAACAGCCTGGGAGAACAAAGCTAAAATAAGCAAACAGACATGCAAAGCTCTCTAGAAGCTGAAACAAAAATGTGAGGGAACCGTCACGTCTTAATCACTTTGACAAATAAATGGGTTCAGAAAGGACATTATTTTTTTCCCATCTCTTCTATGAGTGTATTTTACTAAAAATGGTTTTGAAATTCAAATTCCACAAAACAAAACGAAAAACAACAGAAGTAACCTTGGGAAAACGTATACCTAAAGGTAAAATGAGAAAGGAATTATTGGTTTAAATATTATGTAGAGGCACATATTTTTTCTGTTCTTTTTCTAAACACCACAGAATGCATTCCCTTCAGTGGAGTCAGTATACTGAAGATGGTGTCAATATAAAATCTTGTTCAAGTTTGCAAGGAGATTTAAAGCCATTTCATCCACTTTTGAATGTTTTACTGTTGAAAAATAAAACACACCGAGACAGACAATGATATATGAGCTGTCACTTGACTGTTTAGCAGCAAAAGGACATTGGAGTCCAGGTGTACTGAATCTGGACGTATGGCTGTAACCACTACACCTTCTGCTGATAACCTAGAACTTTAGAGAAACTGCCCTCAGAAAATAATTCTCTCTTTACCCCCAAAGTAGAAGGCAGACCAATGACCAGGCACTTCTTGAGTAGAAAGCAAGAATTTAGCTTCTAGGGCTGGAGAGATGGCTTAGCGGTTAAGGCGCCTGCCTCCTAAGCCTAAGAACACTGGTTCCAATCTCCAGCAGTTCCAATCTCCAGGTCCCACGTTCAGCCAGATGCAGTGACACAAGGGTGCAATGCCGCACTTGACCACAAGGGGGCGCAAACATCTAGATTTCGTTCGCAGCAGCTGAGAGGCTGCAGGCGTGCCCCTCTCTATCTGTCTCCCTCTCCCTCTCCCTCCCTCTCCCTCTCTCTCTCTCCAAAAAAAAAAAAAAGTTTAAAGAAAGAATTTAGCTTC
The DNA here is from genome assembly GCA_036365145.1 of Orientallactaga sibirica. Taxonomy (NCBI): domain Eukaryota; kingdom Metazoa; phylum Chordata; class Mammalia; order Rodentia; family Dipodidae; genus Orientallactaga; species Orientallactaga sibirica. Next base: position 3,383,849 of record JAEOAD010000463.1, on the reverse strand, counting down.
TAAACACTCCTTTGACATCTATAAAGTGAGTTTGACTACTTGGAGAGATGGATGAGTGAACATTGTAACTATAGAAATTCTGTTCAGGGAATATATAATGTAAAGGATTTTTTTTCCTAATTATTTGTCCATTTGCTCCAATAATTCTCTTCACAACTCCTAAACCTTTTATTTTCAGTTTTAGGAGGTCAAACCTACATCCATGCGCATGTGAGACAATTCTCTATTACTGAGCTGTATTCCCAGCTAACACATAAACCTTTGCCTCAACCGACATCCCTAAGGCCAGTGATTTACTAACAGAGTTTCCAGTTTCTAGTTTTGAAAATAAAACAAATTAATGGAAGTAGAAGTCTTACTTAGTTGAAAACTCTAAAATTTACAAGTAAAAAATTTTCTCTCTGCATATCCACATTGGAATTTTATAGGGAAAACATAAAGGAATTCAAACTTTCCTCACATAAAAATTGAGTGCCCATGTCAAGGAAGTATGTAGGGTGTTCTATGAGGGATGAAGAGTAAAGATGACAGCTCTGGATTAAGGGAGACAGTCTTCATCTGGGAGCCCCCTGGCTCTGGGACGCCAGCTCTCCTCTACTCTCTCTCAGTAAAAGTAAGAAAAGCATGGCTAGTTGAGGAGTTTGAGCTTGTGCTGTACTGTTCTGGAAGTCCTAAGTTCCATACTCAATAGGGTGGTGGGAAATAAAAGAAGGGAGTCCCATGGCCGCCATCTCTGAGGTCCACACATGATTTAATGGCATCAGCTTCTCTGGCTTTATATCTGCTTTATGTAGAAGTGGGAACAGGCTACCATGTCCATAATACATCAAACGAGAAAACAGGAAGTAGGAAGAGAAGAAGTTATCCAGCCTTGATGTTTCCTAACTTCTAGTCCAGGCATTTCCTCTGAAAAACAACAGCAGGGCCTTTTCATACAAAGCCTCTTGCAGGAGGGCTCCAGCGACAGTGGTGTGATTGTCCCATGTCCACCAGGCCACACCACCAGTGGCCACCCTGCAAATTAATAGTTTGCTAAACTCTCAATTGCTTGTAAACCTTCTAACAAGGTTTTATTTTGTTTCTTTTTCTTTCCTGGCACTTTCATAATGGTTCCAGAGGGCAAGCCTTGAATCTGTCCCTTTTCTTGAGTCATTAAGAGTTAGCCAGGAAGAAAGATACTCAGGAAGTATCTTAAGAAATGGCCAGCCATACAGCATACAAGCAGTTGTTTATTTTGATTAAAGAAGACCTCCCTTGACTCATTCCTCATAAATGGCAGATCAGATGCTCCAGGAAACAATGAGTAGTCTCCTCTGACTTGGAAAGCACCTTGAGAAAGAGAAAAAGAGCCTTTATTTTCCTTAATGATGTTCTAAGCTGACTTGAAAGGGTTCAAGTGCTTTCAAACATACATGCTAATAGGCAGGTCCTCTCCTTCCTTGAATAAGAATAATCCAACTCATATGCCAGCCTCTAATAGATTCAGAACCTTCTAGATCATAAAATTCAGCCTGTCTTTGCTAGAATGACTCTATCCTATAAAATCCATAGTCTTGAGCTCTTAGGTAATGATTAAGAGTAAATGAGAACATATTTCATCCCAATTTTAGCTGGATAAATCAAATTGTCAGAAAAAAATCATATAGTAAATGAAATGTCCTATCTACCCAGGGACACTGGGTACATACTCTTTAGAAATTATTCTCCAAAATACAGCTACTCATTGTAAATGACAGGTTTTCAATTATTTGAGGACGAGTCTCATTCTGTAACTGGATCTCTTTTCACAACATGCGTCGTTTGAGACTATGCTTGAAGATGTTCTCTCAATCCTTCGATAGCATTATATTTTTCCTGCTCTAGCAATAGTTTGTAAAATGATACATCAGACTTTTAACATAATTTACTAACAGTAAATTCATGTATAGCTCTTCAAAATATCTGATGTGGCATAATAATTTTTTTTTTCCTTTTTGGTTTGGTTTTACCAGTTTGGAACCTGACCTGGTGCTTTTAGGAATTGGGGATACAGCAGTGAACTCCATAGATATAAATCTGGCCTGTTGTTCTTTATCTGACTCACTGGAATACCAGAGCTAGTAAACGCAACAGAGTTTGTAACATGATTGAGCTGCACCCTGGTAGAAATTCGAAGAGCAATTGGAAATTCTTACAGCTTGATGGCCTTTCAAAGACATCACAACCTTTACACTTTCTTTTTTAAAGTATTTATTTGTTTGCAAGCAGAGAGAAACCAACAGAGATGCAGACAGAGAGGCAGAGAGAACGGGCGCTATAAAGGAACTCCAGATGCATTCACCATGTTGTGCATCTGGCTCTTCATGAGTACTGGAGAATTGAACCCAGGCCATTATGTGTTGCGAGAAAGTGCCCTCAACTACTGAGTAATCCATTCAGCTCCTCCTTTGCACTTTCTGCTTCCTTGAGGAGGAGCTGGATAACAAATGAGAATCAAGCCATCAATTTCAGCCGTCATAGCAAACTATATCAACTTCTAGAATGATTTGTAAGCCACTCTCTGTCTCTGATCTCTCATGTTGCTTTCAGATTTCTATGACTTTTTCCAATCCCCTCTGTGCAAGAATGCCTTTGAGTCCGTGCTGCTCCCTCTGTTTAGAACTTTTGCCCCAGTTTCTTCTCCTACTTTACTTCTCAGATTTTCCAAGTTAGCTCAAAATAATAACATGTCTTTGAGGTTTTCTTTAACTCATCGCCATTACCCCACATAGAATCTCAGACTTCCTCTGATTCTGAATACTTTATTTATATACCTATTATATTAGTCTTCTTGAATCAAAAGTGCTTTCTTATTGATGGGTCTGTAGTAGCATAACATGAACTTTTGAAAAGCAGAATCAATGCCTTATTCAGTATCTGAAGTCTGGACAAAATGACTGTTTTTTTAAATTTATTTTTTAATGTATATTATTCTAATTTTACATTCATAATGGTGACTCCATTATCCTCCTCCCTGTCCTCCCTCTTCCAAAGGGATCCTCATCAATGGGGAATGTGGTTCAAGCATTGTGGGGTAGACAAGAATTATAGGGGGATAGGCCAAGTCTCTGTGCATAATGCCCCAACTTGTGGCTCTAACATTCTTTCCGCCCCCTCTTCCGCAAATTTCCCTGAGCCACATTGGGGTCATTTTAGTTCTATTTCAGTGATGAGGTTTTGAGAGCCTCTGTGTCTCTGAATATCTGGCTTAGTAGGGGTTGGATGTTCTCTGTGTTTATCTCCTTCAGCCTTTTTCTGGTGTCGTGATCCCCAAGAACGCTGTACTCTTGCCCTTCCCCTGTATTACTTTATGGTTTCAGTCTTCAAGATCAAGATACCACCAAATGTGGGCTAGAAGAGGGCCTACACATATAAGTTCCCTCCAAAATATCTATGGCCATCCCATCTATCTAGTACTAACTTCTCTCTCCGTTGGAGAATTTGCTTTTCTTTTTAGGTGGACAAGGAACCTGAAGGGAGGATCAGCCAATCACACCTCACCTGGACAAAATGAGTCTTACTATAAGCATATATGTATTTATGAAAAGACTTAATTAAGACACTGAAAACTGGAAAGCAGTAAGACAAATATATTATTTCAATAAATGCTTATCTGGCTTCTTGAATCTTCCATTTGATCCATTTGATTTTTTTAGATGTCCAACCAAGTTTATTTAATTGACAGGATTAATTTAAGCATATAAACAAGTGTTAGTTCAAGAATTAAAATAAATTTTTAGGAATCCTTAACAGTGGGGTCACCCTTATCATTGAAATGTGACATGACAAAATGTGACATGTTAGCACTGTGGCATTAGATTTGTTCCCAAAAAGAAACTGGAGTTAAATTCAACACTCTGGGGGGGCGGGGAGCTTCTGGTCCTCTCAACTTTGTATCTTCTGAACACACAGCCTTTCTCACTCATGGCCCACTGAGTGGATTCTCAAAGCCAAGGGCAGAAAATCCTTCTTCTAGATTCTTACTTCAGAATTTGTTCCTCAAGGCAGAGAACAAACAAAACCCTACCGATCTCTTCTTATGCTCTGCTTAAAAATATTTATTTATTTACTGGGGCGGGGGAGGGTGCACCAGCACCTAGCACCTCTTGCCACTGCAAAAGAACTGCAGATCCACGCACACTTCTTGTGTGTGGCTTTTTGCAGATGCTGGAGATTGGAACCAGAGGCCAGGAAATCTTGCATGCAAGTACCTTTAACGGCTAAGCATCACTTCAACGCTCTTGATGCTATTTTAAAGGCTGAACCAATACTAGGACAGGACAATTAAGGGAAATTCCTTTGTCATACAGCTGTTTTGCTTCAAAGCCAGGCCACCTTAGAAAACTATTACCAAAATAGCTTTCCAAAGCTTGAGGATCGAAGTTTATCTTTGAGAAAAAAAAAAAAAAGAAACCTGCTGGGCATGGTGCCACATGCCTTTCATCCCAGCACTCGGAAGGCAGAGGTAGGAGGATTGCTGTGAGTTCGAGGCCACCCTGAGACTACATAGTGAATTCCAGGTCAGCTAGAGCTAGAGTGAAACCCTACCTCAAAAAACCAAAAAAAAAAAAAAAAAAAAAAAGAAACCGTAAACTTGTCTGGGATTACATAAGTAGGACTACTCAGAGTCTGTTTTCTATTAGATATTTCAGAAGCATACCTGTCAAGATAAACATAATTTTATGTCTGTGAGTCTGGGCCAGGGGTATCCAAATACTGGATCAAATATTCTGAGTGTTCCCATGAGAGCACTTCTGGGTGAAATTCCCCTTTCCATCAGCAGACTGAATAAAGCAGACTTTCTTCCCCTATATGGATGACTTCATCAGTGAACTGAAGGCCGGGATAGAACAAGGCTGGCCTTCCTGTCCCTCCTCCTTGTCAATACGCATGGATTCCTCATGCCTGAGTCTCCTCCTGCCTCCAGGTGCCACTGAAACACCCACTGCCCCTGGGTCTTAGTCATCTGTTTGCTCTTGGGGCCTCCAGCTTGCTGACTATAGAACTGGGGATTTCTCAGCCACTACGGTCATGCCAGCTTTATCTTCGCCATAGATCTTTTGCAATCTATATACAAATCTTACTAGTTTCTATTTTGGAGAATCGTACTTCAAGCCATGTTAACCTTACCTTTCCAGCCATTAGTTGATTCACCTGTAAGGCAACGTTTTAAGTCTGAGCTGCTTTCAGCCATAGCACTTGTGGCTGCGTGTCCTATAGCTGCTGAGTGACAGGATTCTATCCATCGCTGTTTTTACTGAAGGAGGCTTTAACCTGAGCCCAGCACTGGGCTAATGGGTGCCACAGATATGAGTTAATCTCATTTTACAACATCCTGTGGGGTTATTGTTCCTTGATTTTTTAAGGTGACAATACAGAGGCATTTTTGTAATTAGTCCAAGTCTTGCAGAACAAAGAGAAAAACCCAGACAAAATTAATGTTAAGAGAAACAAAAGAATGATTTGAGAGAAGTAAGAAATGAGAAGTGACAGTGTTGGGACATATCGTCATGGCACTGAACCACAACTCCGTGACAAAGCTCCCCCCCCACCCCCACCCCCAGAGCAACAGATGTGATCAAAACAGCATCTTTCTCAAAAGAAGGGTGAGGTGGATGAAGATGCTTTCCATCTTTTATATGGAGTTCAGTATCTCACTGTGGAGTCAAGGATGGCCCCAAACTCATGACAATCCCCCTGCCTCAGGCTCACTAGTGCTAGTATTACAGGCATATGCCACCACCCCTGGTTAGAGGAGTATCTTCCTGCATAGATACCCTACTCTTTCAAGTTCTGATACCAGCCTCAGAGGGAAAAAAGCAGCTCCATTAAAAGAAAGAGGTGGAAAGGGTTTGTGGTAGAACTTTATACTCATGTTTCGGTTACCCTTCTTGAAAATGTGTCCCCTCACCAGGTCAGCCAGAGCACTGGCTGAAGTAGTACATTGTACATAGACATATGCATACATATATGAAGAATTGTATATATATATATATATATATACACACACACACACACACACACACATATATATATATATCCCTCACTTAAAAAACCTATCAGTGAAAGTGAGCATTCTTATAAGTGTTCTCTAATTTCCCTGAACTCATGAACAGGTGCATTATATTTTAAGCAGAAAAATAACCTACCTAATTTTGCATGCTTTGGAGTGATGTGGCTGTATTTACTATCTTTTTTACTTGTTTTTAGGGAAAGTAATTCTCTTTCAATATGCCTAGTAAGAGGAGCAATATTTATTTGTATATCTGGATATAACAGGTACTACTCTACACAAGACCTGTGAAGTGTTTTCATTATCTCTACCTTATGGTTGTGAAAATGGGAGATTACCATGGAGAACTAATGTACATTGTACCACCAAGAGGTAAGATTTAACTAGTCTGGAAGTTATATCTAAAATTCAATATACATAGTTTTCACATAGGACGAGAATTATGCTAAATTCAGCAATTATTGTATGCAGTGTAGAACCTTCTCAGGATTATTACTCTCTTCTGCCTTAAATGAAATATTGAGTAAATCGGATGTTTCAAATTATACTTTTCCTACTTAAAGTACAGCATTTTATTATACAGGGTCCCAGAGGCATACAGCCTTAGATAACTACAGATACCAACCTCTGCATCTGCTATGAGTTTGTGATAAAGAGAAGAGGAATGCAGCCTCAGTACTATCCAATTCTTCACATTTTCTTGAAGATTCTGAACAGAATCATGATTTGATGAGCCACGGGGAAGGATATCATGTCACACTGAATGAACAACTCTTTCACAAATAATTTAATTTGCTTTTCAATCTGGAAATCCCCTCTTTCTTTACCTCATACGTTAAAGGGTGGTTCAGGACAGAAAGGAAAGTGAAGATTCGTACTTTGGATATATCAAAGCCTCTATTTATTAGGTATAAACACCATGAAGTTCTCAGAAAAGCAGAGGGGGGCGGCAAGGAGGTGCTAACTTCTCCAGGGAGGTGCTTAGACTTGCCAAGGCGGTTGAGTGACAGTTGGTTTGGCTGGGTGACAATATGTTGCACACAAATACTTCCCACGTTGCTTGCAAGCCCCACTTCAAACAAAGCCCCTGCATGGCCTCACCTGTGGGTTTCCAGCACCTTCCAGGGTGGGATCCTGGCTCTCAGACAAAACTCTGCCTGAAACTTTAATTCATCAATGCTTCCAAGTCTAAAAGCCGTTTATTTTTTTACTGGGCTGGTTTCAAGTAAAACCACTGCCAAGGTTTAAATTCCCCATCTCACACTGCCATCTACTGTCTAAGGCCAAGTGCAATGAGAACAGGAAGTTTCAGGACACAGATTTTTGAGAGTCCCAGGAATTTTCCATGGGCTTTCAGAACCTGACAGCCAAGGCAGGTTGTTTTCATGTTCGTGAACGCTGCTGTTTGTCATTGTGCAGGATTACGTTAAATAAATGCAGACCCAAACCACACTTTAATTTCACATTGTAAAAAAAAGTTACAGTTCTTCCTTGAAAAACATTAGAATCATAAACTAATATCCATGGAAAAAAGGCTCAAGAGATCTTGACTGAGAGCCACTGTCTCCTCACGTTAATTGCAGAAGAACAAACCCGTCTTGAGTAATGTAGGCCTCAAGCTCAAACCATGTTAGGGCTTGTCACCTGACAAATAGCTCGACCAATTGATGATCAGAGATAGGCATATGTCTAGATGTCTGTCCAAGGCCAGGGGTATGTCCATCCCTCATGCATGATTGACGTGTTGTGGGCCTCCCCAGACCCATTTCCTCACTGAGCAGAGTCTCTCAAGGTTAAATATGTGGGTCCCACATCTCTCTCCTCCACGGAGGGGATTCCCAGCCATCCCTGCCACAACGAAGCATTTTGCTAATACAGTTATCACACTCACAAATGCATCATACACCACACCACAGCTTTCATCTTTTCGTTTTGTAAGGGCAACATGCAATCATTGAATCAATTTAAGTCTTTAGTTTGGTCACCTGGGGGAGGGGTGCTACTTTGGATAAGGCACCTGGTGACTATAAACACCCGTGTGTGGACAAGGGAACAATTGTCATTTCCTTTCCTCCATCATAACAAACCTATGATGATATAACTTATAGGTATAATATAAATATGCCATGTAATTGTAAGTTTGTCATAAGGACTATCTTAGCCCATCTGCCTACCAAAGAAATAAGATATACAAAAGCAAAAAAAAGAAGAAATTAAATCACTACTTTCTCCAGTGATAAGTGAGTAGCTTGTATTTTTATGATTATTTCATAAATTATATGAATATCAAAAATTCAAATATATATGGTTTTAAGTTGTCAAATATAACAATAATATAAAACCACTTACAAAAATAAATAAGCTAGGACTGGAAAGATACCTCAGTGGCGAAAGCACTTGCCTGCAAAGCCTAATGACCCTGGTTCAATTACACAGTATCCACGTAAAGCCAGATGCACAAGTTGTCACATGCATCTAGAGTTCATTTGCAACAGGCCAAAGCTCTGACATGGCCATTCTCCTCTCTCTGTCTTTGTCTGTCTGTCTCTCTCTCTCGCTCTCCTTGCATAAAAATATTTTAAAAATTAAAAAATAAATAAGCTACCAAATAGCCAACTATCATGACTATTATGACTTGATGTTTCACATGTACCTTCTGCTTTAACTTGTCACCTCAACTCTACACAAGAGTGTTGATGGGTCTCTTACATGAATCTGACACCACTCACTGACAGTCTCTGCAATCTCCTAAGAAGATCCAACCACCAACTTGCAAGCAGTTATGTTTTCAGGAAAGCATTTCCATTCATTTTCAACTTGAAATTGAAGGCTAGCCTGTTGCAAAGAACTCATGCAAGGACAATGCAAGCTTTCTTTTGGTTTAATTGAAATCTTCAGGTATGTTTGCTATTATTTGAATTTTCAAGTAACACTTGAACTTCTATCAATGTTTTCAGAAGACATACAAAAAAAACTATAATAAACTTACTTGCTTTGAGCTGGAAGATCATAAGACTTCCTCTTGAAAAACAGGCAATAAGGAGAAGTCAGAACTTCCAGAGTTAGAAAAATCAAGACTTTTAGCTCACTTATTGCAAAACAAATTATTTGCACATTATTAAAGAATGTTACAATTGAGGGGGAAAACAGTTGTGTGTGTGAATGTATGTGTTCAATACTGGATAGCCTAGGAACTACTGTATTGATACACACAGAATCATTTACCCACGTGGATTGTTGACGTAGATTTTCAAGATACCACTCCAGTGTTATATTCAAGCATGTGGAGTCAAATCAATAAATGGTCTCTAGTATTCAAGCCTTTTACTCATCACCTGTGTGCTTCTTGCTGGAAATATTTCATACTAAATTTATTCTTAATTCCTAGTTTCTAGTGGACTATCCTCTTCCTGATCACCAGGTATTTCCAGGTTTTTACTCAAAGAAATGACCACCTGAAAGTTTACTTAGAGGACAAAGATGCTCCCTGTCTTTCCATCCTGAGTAGGAACTGATGGGAAATAGTGGTCACTAAAGGGAGAAGAAAGCTAGTTCATTCATCTATAGGAACTCTGGAGTTTTGCTGGTTTGTATACAAAGTGCACCATGGGAAAAAATAAGTCCATTGAGTAAAAGGAGCAGAAACATAGTTGTTGTAAGTGGTGTTTATCATCTCAAATCATATTAAAACGTGGGTTACCTCAAATACTTTAATTATATGTTCAAAATGATAGGTATCTCTTGCTAAGAGTATTATGGTTTAAAAAAAAGGATAATGAGTTTAATTCTATGGCTCTTGCTCATATAAATAAATTTTATTTAAAATCAAGGCAATGTTACTTTCACAGAACAATTTTTGAGGAAAATTATATTATATTAAAAGTAATAATGTGGTATTCTACCATAAAAGGAACTTGACTTATTATTTTAAAATTTAAAGTTAATATTGGCAAGCTAAAAATCATCTGATTCAAATAAATTTATTTTGTAGACATCTGGATGTTTCATTGCTCCTGAATAAAAATAATAAATACTTTGCACCTAATTAATTCAAAGCTCCTTAGAAAGAATAAAAAGTTCCTAATTTTAAAAAATATTGTATGTTACCACTTCTGCTAATTTATCTTCTTAGAGTTTTAGCAATATTCACATATGATTCTATTTAAAATTATGCTGAAATATTTTTCCTGCTTCATGGAATTATATGAGCAAGAACAAAGTTCTGACTAGAGTTATTTGAGCCAACAGAGTGTCGAGGTAGCATTTAAAATTTAGACAAGGGACTGGAGAGTTTGCTCAGTGGTCAAAGGCCCTTGCTTGCAAAGCCTGATGGCCTAGGTTTCATTCCCAGTACTCATATAAAACCAGGTGCACAAAATAGCACATGTATCTGGAGTTCATTGGCAGCGATAAGAGATCTTGGCATGCCAATATTCATTCTCATTTTCTCTCCCCACCCTCTGCACACATGTGTGTATGTGTGTGTGTGTGTGTGTTAAATAAGTACAAATATTTTAAAGTGCAGACATTAAAAAGAGCATGTTGTTCTCAAGGAATAAATGAGGTCAAAACCAAGGGTGGAATGAGTAGAGAGCACTTTCTAGTACTTTCTAGTTTGTGTTTCCTCAGGAGTGAACCCTGAGACAAGCCCTTGGGAACATGTATTTATCTCAGAGTTTCAGGATATACTGGTGAGGAAGAGGAGGAAATGAGGACACTGGTACTATGTTCACGGCAGCAGAAAGAATAAAGATGTAAGAATAGATTGGAACTGGCAGGTGATGTGGACACTGTCCCCTTATGCCTTCCATTCTCTATGACTTCCATAGGAAGTGCTGCAGAGTGAAAATGGGAGCATGGGCTGTTAGAGTGCTGCTGGTCAAAGAGAAGACATGGAAGTGGACTGCCACTGCCGGGTCTGAGAAGTGACAGGCAGGGCTGAGCCATCTGGTTGGCAGGTGGGACATCTTAAAGGGTCAGGTGAATCCTGTGGTCAACTTGTCCCATGAAGCACCACACGGAATTGATAAACACTATAAATCAGATTCTCATTTGCAAGAGTATACTATTGTTAAAAAGAGATCAGAGCAGCAGTAAACAAACAACAACAACAAAAGATATCAGAGCACTTGCTGTCTGGAGAGGATCAGCCTATCGCACCCCACCAGGGCCCCAGCTGAAACCAGGGTAATGGGGGAAATGAGCAAGAGTGCTGCTTTCTGGGTGAACCTGATACCAGCACAAGGGAGAAGGAGATAGACACAGAGGACACTCAACTCCTCCTAAACCAGAGATCCAGAGGCTCCTAAGACCTCATCACTGAAGTAGAACTAAAATGATCTCAACATGTCTCAGGGAAGTTTGCAGAAGAGGGGGTGGAAAGATTGTTAGAGCCACAAGTTGGGTCATTATGCACAGAGATACTGCCTCTTCCCCATAACTGATGGCTGCCCCCACAATGCATGACCCACATTCCCCAACAAGGAGGTCCCTTCAGATGGGGGAGGAGAGGGAGAGGGGTATCAACAGGAATGTATTCACAGTATGAGCATAACTAATAAAAAAGAGCACCCCCAGTACTTTCCTTAGGACTTCTAGTGCTTTCCCTGGTACTCCTGGTGCTTCACCTAGTACTCCTGGGGCTTCACCTAGTGCTCCTGGGGCTTCACCTAGTGCTCCTGGTGCTTCACCTAGTACTCCTGGGACTTCACCTAGTGCTCCTGGGGCTTCACCTAGTGCTCCTGGTGCTTCACCTAGTGCTCCTGGGGCTTCACCTAGTGCTCCTGGTGCTTCACCTAGTGCTCCTGGGACTTCACCTAGTGCTCCTGGGGCTTCACCTAGTGCTCCTGGTGCTTCACCTAGTGCTCCTGGGGCTTCACCTAGTACTCCTGGGACTTCACCTAGTGCTCCTGGGGCTTCACCTGGGTGCTTCACCTAGTGCTCCTGGTGCTTCACCTAGTGCTCCTGGGACTTCACCTAGTGCTCCTGGGGCTTCACCTAGTGCTCCTGGTGCTTCACCTAGTACTCCTGGGACTTCACCTAGTACTCCTGGTGCTTCACCTAGTGCTCCTGGGGCTTCACCTAGTGCTCCTGGTGCTTCACCTAGTACTCCTGGGACTTCACCTAGTGCTCCTGGTGCTTCACCTAGTGCTCCTGGTGCTTCACCTAGTACTCCTGGGACTTCACCTAGTACTCCTGGGACTTCACCTAGTTAGTGCTCTTGGTGCTTCATCTAGTACTCCTGGTGCTTTCACCTAGTACTCCTGGGACTTCACCTAGTGCTCCTGGTGCTTCACCTAGTGCTCCTGGTGCTTCACCTAGTACTCCTGGGACTTCACCTAGTGCTCCTGGTGCTTCACCTAGTGCTCCTGGTGCTTCACCTAGTGCTCCTGGGACTTCACCTAGTGCTCCTGGTGCTTCACCTAGTGCTCCTGGTGCTTCACCTAGTGCTCCTGGGACTTCACCTAGTACTCCTGGGACTTCACCTAGTACTCCTGGGACTTCACCTAGTGCTCCTGGGACTTCACCTAGTACTCCTGGGACTTCACCTAGTGCTCCTGGTGCTTCACCTAGTGCTCCTGGTGCTTCACCTAGTACTCCTGGGACTTCACCTAGTGCTCCTGGTGCTTCACCTAGTACTCCTGGTGCTTCGCCTGGTACTCCTGGTGCTTCACCTAGGACCTATATTGCATTAATTGTGGTTCTAGTGCTTTGCCTAGTGCTGCTAGTTTATTAGTGAGCACTCCTAGCACTTACATTGTACACACATTCTTAGGAATAGCAACTATGTTCAAATCACTTTTCTGTCTTCCTCGCCTACAGTTATGAGGGATATAGTTAGTATTGAAAATTCTTCAATAAAATTGCAAATGCTCAACTTTTTCCCTAAATAAATTTGAATATTCTGAACCTGAAAATCCCAAGCTCAAATTCCTCTAAACCGGAAGCATTATCATCACACAATTGACACCCTAAGTGGGAAACTGCACATCTAACTTCAGGTGAGGGGTGGCAAACACAGGGCACTGAAAATATTGCATAGCATTACCATCAAGCTACGGGTATGAGGTTCACATGGAACATAAAAGGAGTTCATGTTCGGATGTGGTCCTGTCGCATGGTGTATATGAAAAAAATCCCCAAATCCCCCACAACACCCAAAATTTGAAACGCTTGTCGGGTGTGGTGGCACACTCCTTTAATCCCAGGGCTTGGGAGGCAGAGGTAGGAAGATCACCATGAGTTTGAGGCCACCCTGAGAATACAGAGTTAATTCCAGATCAGCCTGGGCTACAGTGAGACCCTACCTCAAAAAACCCTCCCCCCAAATTTGAAACACTTGCCCTGTTATAGAACAAAATATCAAATCAAAATGCCCAAGACTTTTGGATAAATTATATTCAATTTATATTTCATATGTATATTTTTTCCAGTTAGACTGCCCCAAAACAAGTCAAGTATAGCAGTCTAGACATGAGGACCGACCGAGGCAGGTGTTTGTGAAGTAACCTCTTTGGGTTGGAATTTGGCCCTGCAGCTTGGGAATTTTCCTGGCTCTGTCTTCCATAGCCTTGGGCACACTGGGGTTACAGATGTGCGTGCCACTTTGTGTCTGGATTTATGTAGGTTATGAGGATTGAACCCAAGTAAAATAAACTTGCAGACCAAGCACTGCTAACCACTGAGCTATCTCTCTAACCCCTGGAGCTCAATTTTGTAATAATCTAGGACTATGCAGAGATTAAGGGCTGGAGAGATGGATTACTGGTAAGGTCCTTGACTGCAAAGCCAAAGAACCCAGGTTCAGTTCCCCAGAACCAACGTAAGCCAGATGCACAAGGTCACACATGTGTTTGGAATTCGTTTGCAATGGCTAGAGTCCCTGGTGCGCCCATTCTCCCTCCCTCTCTCTCTCTGTATCTCCCTCTTTCCCTTTCTCTCAAGTAAATAAATAAAATATTTTTTAAAATAAGAGATTAAATATAACTTAAAGTTTTATGTTGAAAACAAAATTTTTATCACCACTCCAAGGATCACTGCAAAATTAAACTTTGAGTTAATATGTAGTAAGTACAACGGAGGAGATAATTTATTTTATGGCACCAACTGTTCATTTAGTGCATTACAATTGACCACAAAACTTAGTTTCTTCTCACATTTTTTATATTTTTATGCTCCCTTCTGTTTCTTATTATTCTTTGCCTGTTGTTACCAAGAACCCCAACTAAGACAGGCGCCATCAAGAGAGCTTTGTTGCCAAGAGAATTACATTTTTGTGTATTAAAATGAATAATTAAAAAACAGACTCACACCTACAGAGCATGATCATTCTATCTTCCGCATGACTTCAGAGCATCCAGAAATTCCTTTGAACAAAACAGGAAATTGCAACAATGAAGTCCTTTTCCCCATTATCTCCTGGTCAATTGAAACGTACTGACCAAGGACAATACGGTGATCCAATCCATCTCACTCACAAACTTGAGGAGCACAAAATATTTAGCCTACAACACCTCTTTTATTCTATCACCAAATTCGAGGCCAACTAAAATTCCTTTCCTGAAGAACTATAATCACAAACCATCTGGTCTCCCTGTATCCACCTTCACCCTCCTGTCCCTCTTCCCCACTGATCCTGAGTGACAGAGGAAATCAGCCTTAGATCCAATCACATCTCTCCACCCTAATATTTTTGATGGCTTTACATTAATCTTAGAGTAAGGTTCAAACTCTTTCTTGTGGTCACTTGAAGGATCCTGAGTAACTTATCCCTTGACTGCCTGGCAACTTCATCTCCTAAAACTCTCCTTTTTGCCTCATTTATCCTAATTTCCCATCCTGTGCTGCTGCTTCCTACCCTGGTCGGCCCAATGAGTAATTCATAGCTACCCCATGTCATATCCTACTCAAAGTCAGGTCCTCGCACAACTCTAGCAGGCCAGGGTGTTAGACCTCAGTAAACACCCGCTGAGCAGCACGTGGTATATTCAAAGAGAGCGCTGCTAGAAGAGAAAAGCACACAGTTGCAACTCACTCTTACCTACTTCTATTTGAGGAGCTTCAGAAAGCGACAGAGCGCCAGGATGGCTCTAAGGGCGCTGAGATACAGGGTAGACAGAAGAAGGAAGGACGCCGCCAAGGCTATGTCAGACGCACAAGCAAATGCATGCAGCGCAAAGAGCGGTTTTTTCTGCAGTGCCTTGCATGACTTAGAATTAAGCATCAATGCATTATGAGAAAGGGAAGGCAGAAAGCCCTTTCTGATGGATATTTCATCAGAAAGGTGGATGGGCCTGGTACATGGGTTTTATGCATCCCAAAGGATGCATGTTCAGCTTGGACCCCAGGCCAGTCTTCTACAGAAGCACAAGTCCCACACAGTGATTTAAGCAGGCATCCCTGAATGACCTTTGACCCCCTCTCCAATGACACCCACAGCCCTCAGTGAGACTGCGGGTATGGGCAGCGGCCTTCACCCTGTAGGGGCCTTGGGGGAGGCTGGACATCTGGAAGGATCACCCTCAAGACTGCTTTGCTACATGTCAACGCTTCTATTTTGGTTTGTGTTTCTTCTATCCCAGTTGAAATATTAAATCTTAGAAATTAGTGATATAGTCTTGATTTAACATATTTTTTTTAAGTTTCATATTTAGACAGCAAACTTATCCACAAACTCACAGCTAAATACCAATTAAAAATATCAGATTTCACAAATCGTTAAACCCAACATTTTTCTTGTGAAGTTAGAACCCGTCTGCCCAATGAGCCCCATTGATGTTTAAAAATTTGGGGTTTTTTACTCAAAAATGGAGTAACGTTGTGAAGACTTCAGCACAATCTCATTTTCATACATATGATCGCAACATATTTTCTTTCTACTTTCTTTTTTTAATTTTATATATTTAAAAGCGACAGACACAGAGAGAAAAAAGCAGAAAGATACAGAGAGAATGGGCATGCCAGGGTCTCCAGCCAATGCACACAAACTCCAGATGCATGTGCCACCTTGTACATCTGGCTAATGTGGTTCCTGAGGAATCGAGCTTCAAACTGGGGTCCTTAGGCTTCACAGGCAAGCACTTAACCGCTAAGCCATCTCTCCAGGCCCTATTTTTCTTTTCATTTTTTTTTAATGCACACTTAATTTCTTCATACATTTTTGTAGTCAAGGGTACATTTTCTATACTACCTCGTGATAGACATCCTTATCTAAGATGAAGCTGTCCATTCTGGCAGTATTGTGTGAACCTTTGACTTTAAGAGCAACAGAAGACAATTGGCTAAAATTCTTGATTTTCTTTCTTGTTTTCTATGTGTGGCAAGAGGGCACTGTCTTTATACATATCTTAAAATAGTTAACATTTCACCTAAACTGTTTTTAAGCAGTATTAAATCAGTTTCCTGTGGAGGCAGTGCAATCACCGAAGCTCCACAAAATGCCTTTCAATGGTTCCCACGATGTCCTTATTTTAGCTTTCATAAAACCAATGGGATTTATTGAGTTTTACTAAATTTCTCTTCTAAATATAGCACATGTCATATTCCATTGAATTTTATCAATACTCTCTTTGGTAAGATTTGGTAAGATCACGTCTTGCAAAGGAAAATAGCCCAGACACCAAGAAAGCAATGCACTTGCCCCATATCACAAGGACAGAACGAGGGCTTGAGCCCTGGCAACTCCACTCCAAGCCTACTCCCTTGTCTACTGTGCTGACTCTAAACAACTAGAGAAGGTGTCTCCCAAAGTTATCTGTAGTTTCTCTTTCCTTCATAAAATTATAAACTTCCTCGTTGGCTCAGCCTTAGTTACATGATCTCAAACGCTGACATATAGATTTCTTTAAAATAACACAGACGCGGCATTTTCACGTGCTTTATTTTTCATTTCACTTTTGATGTCTATGCATCAAAACAGTAACAGCGTTTACCCTGACCCCTTCACAGCTTCCTTATCTTTGTTTGACGCATACTCTCTATATTAATTGGTTCTTAATTAATCTTCGTGCTTCGGGATTTGAAATAGCTTCAGAGTATTGGTGGCCAGCCTCTCTCTGGCTCATTTTTTTTTTTCTAACAATGTTGATTGAAAATTAATTCAATGGAGAGGAAAATGGCGACGCGCCCTGCACCAGTGTGGCCTGTGGGTGCTCAATTTAAAAATCCTGTCAATTAAGGTCAGAATTTCAACTAAAGTTTGCATGCAGACACTGAGAGGCATCACACTAAGGCCTGAAGGCATCGACCGTGCACAGAAGAATCCCTTTTGTCAGTAAATGAAGATATTATTCTTTATTCAGAAAAAAAAGACAAACATATTTGTCACTCGGTTTAGATGATATGAATTCATTGGGTGTAATTGTGACTTGAGTTCCTTTGAAGACCTGGAATTGGAAAAACAAAACAAAACAACAAAAAAAGCTTTCTAAATCAGTTGGTAGCTGCAGAGATCTGAACAACATTTGGCTAAGATGCAGATCTTATTACTTTTTTTCTGACCCAGTGGGAGTCATTTCAGTTTTTGTCTGTCCACAGTGAACAATTTCTAGAAAACTATATTCAGATGGACCATAACAATCAGTTGATTGTTATTTTCTTATTTGAAAATTTGCTTTTCTCTTTTAAAATTCATATTTATCCATTGTCTGATTGTACTCTCCTATAAATCCACATGTGTGACATGATGGATAAGTGTGGACTAATCCAATTGCTGTAACAATAGCCAATAACCAAAGGAAAAATATATTCTGAACTTATTTTAAACAAGCCACAAACACACAAAAGCCTTTTAATGTTTCCCTAATTTCAATATTGAAACATCATGCTGCAGCATTAAATAGCAGGGCATTGTGAAGTTCGATGTATCAAAATTATCTTTGTTAGATGTCAAGTTAAAACATGTAGAAACTAGATGAACTTTGAGGTGGAAAACTATATTTCCCCTTAAACTATATTCATAATATGCATTCCATTAACACAGTGTATCAACCAATCAGTTCGTCTTTCTCTTCCTAAACTAAAGTGAATGCATCAATCATTGCTAGTTTCCCATCCAAAGTCATTTCTCCTTTCTGTTTAGTAGATGAACAGGGGTTGTGGTGCCCACGTTGTTCTCTGCAGGCACATGTTCACAGATGACTACCTGGGGCTCAGAGCATGGGCTACTGATCATTCTGAAGTTTCCCCGAAATTGCTGGAAAGGGGGCTCTGACTTAGTAAGTGGCTTTGACTTTGCGTTCCTCGTGGTTTGGTTGTGGTTTTGTCTGTTTTCCTTTCCCTCCAATAGAGATGCAACTGCTGGATCTGTAATGAATGTAGCATAGGAAGGAGAGACTTATGACCAACTGCCGTCTACTCACTTACTGGTCTTCCTAGCCTGTAAGCCATTGCCCCTCCAGCTGGAAAACTATATGACTGTAGTCTCTCAAATTTCAGTCCACAGATACTTGGATGTCTAGGAGTTTAAATATAATTTGATTTAATATTTTGGTTATAATCTTCAAATGGATGTTTATGGTTTTGAAAGATGTTATGGTTTTGAAAGGCAGGGACATTTTGCAGAGACATTTTGTAAAATATTTTTCTTTATTTGAGAGAGGGGAGGTCAAAGGAGTGAATAGAGGGGCACCAGGGCCTCTTGTTGCAGCAAATGAATTCCAGACATATGTGCTACTTTGTGAATCTGGTTTTACGTGGGTACCAGGAAATTAAACTGAGTCCAGCAATCTTTGCAAGCAAGTGCCCTTAACCACTGAGCAATCTTCCCAAACTAAAATTTCTCAATCATAAGATACCTTCTGATGCCATTTCTTGATGAAATTGAATTATTTCCACAGGAAGAATCAAGGCATAGGTTTGCTAGTAGTCATTGGGGAATGTGATTCTAGGGGAAAGGCTTCTAAGGAATGAAGTGGGAAAAGGGGAGAAAAGTCAAAGCAAGGATGGCATTTGCAGCTTGGAAAAAAGTCTGGGAATAAAATTAAATCATAATTGCACATACAAAAAAAATCTAGGATGAACTAATGGTTGTGTCCCATAATCTTCTGAACTAACTGAAAAATATCACAAATGTTATGGCTACAAGATTAAGACGCTTAAGGGTGACCCCCACATATGATAGTGTCCCCATTACTGTATTGCACATTTATGAACATAAAGTTTATTGTCAAAGTACATCCTGCAGAGGCTTGGGGGACAATCCAGAGTTGAATGGCTCAAGCTGAGGTGTTGAATTGCTTTTGAGGTTCATCAAAGCCCAACTGGAATAACAGGTGGAGTCGGGAGAATTGTGAGGGATTGAATGTCATCACGGTGAAGATCTATTCATACCTCTGCTTCTCCAATCCATCACATGGTGAAGGTACTGGGCAGGCACAACCTCTGCAAGGATGGCATACAAGCCAGAAAATAGAACCAGCTGATTCCTCGCAAATGTTTGGTCCTGGTACTGATCTTATCTCTCTTCTATGACCCCTTTAAAAATTCCTGACCATAGCCTGCCCCTCAACTCATCTAGGTTACTTGCTTGGTAGGATGGTGGAATGTTCCATCCACACAATCTTACTCACCCGGGATGATTAAGTCACATGTGTTGTCAATACTGGTTCATCATTTTACAAGCATAGAAAATCAAGAGATACTCTCATGTCCTGCCTTGTAGATATGTTCTTTCCTGCCTCTATGACAATAGAACAAACCTAGCTCCTTTTAGTTGTCAAAATAATTCTTGGGCTGGAGAGATGGCTTAGTGGTTAAGGTGTTGGCATGCAAAACCTGAGGACTTAGGTTCAATTCCCCAGTACCCATGTAATCCAGATCACAAGATGGCATGTGTGTCTGGAGTTCATTTGCAGTGTCTAGAGGCCCTGGCATGCCAGTTCTCCCTCTCTCTCTCTCTCTCTCTGTCTGCCTTTTTCTGTCTCAAATTAATAAATAAAATATTCAAATAAAATAAATTACTCTTAACTGGCCTAATGCATTCATTCTTTGCTTTCCAATGGCATGAAAAACTAAAAGTGACCAGGATAGAGTCATAGCTTCTAGACAAACTAAACTATTGCAAACTATTGTTCCCCAAGGAAGTATTTCCTTCATTCTGTCCATATTCCTGGAAACATTTAAATCAACCAAAGCTTAAGACTGTGGTGACAAGAGACCAATTCCATTTATTAGTCATTCAGGAAGATAAGAGGGGCAGGGTATAATGCCTCAGAGTGCTCCTTCCCACCCTGTGGCTCTTACGATCTTTTTGCCCCCTCTTCTGCAACATTCCCTGAGCCAAGGGTGTTTGTAAAAGTATACTGATAGATCCCGTTTCATGCTAATGATTAAAAACGGAAGTAAATAACAGGTGTGTAAATTTGTACCTGACTTAATAGAATTCAGTGGCTATGAATAAATGGAGTTGAGTTTTACCCATGGAAGAACTGACCAGGTACCACGCTGTTCTTCCAACACTAAAATATAATTGAACAGTAGAAAACGTCCTCACATTCATCAGATGGCTTCAGTGAGATGCACTGTGTTTCAATTACAAGGCTCATTGTCTATGCAATACGCTGGGTTTCACTCAGCCCTAGTGGAGCTGTGAGCTTTGCAGCTTGAGGGAGTTTTGTGGCTATTGTTTTAATTTTTGATAGTTAACAGTAAACAAGTCAAGTGGGACTTTTCTCTTAATAATAAAGTTAATATAAGAGTCCCAAAATGACTCTGCAATCACGAGTACGTAAAGGATATTTGTAGAATGTATTTTTCATGTGCCTGCATGCCCCTTATGGAGCTGATTATGAAAGGCTGTAACTTTCCAGGAAATCCAACCCAAGAAGCTCGGGATCCAACTGTCTGAACAGGAGACTTAAATCGCTTACCATAAAATGCCATGCCTTTATCAAGTGCTGCCTTAACAGTGCAAGATCATTTGGGGGGATGGTCCTGAAAATTTTAGGCATGTTCCCAGGGGGAGAGTACACTCTTTGCTTCCTAGTTCGTGGTCCACAGGTCAGAAAAGCTTCATATTGGCACATTTTCTACAGAAGAACAGGAATTAGAGTCTGACCTTGTGAAGTCAACATGGAATCATTAAGCAGACAGCTTGCAAAAATAAAACAGTGCAGGAATACACAAAAGATACACACAGGCCAAGCAACCCATCAGTCAACCAAGCCCCTCTCTTGCTCTGTGTTTCAGTGGGTGAATTTTAAGGACAGAACAGGACCCACGGCTTCTGATTTAGTTAGCTGTACTGTGGTTCTTCTCAGTGCCATTCAAACACATTCACTGCTATTTTTAAAGAGCTCTAGGGGCTTTTGGAGTTTGTTTTCTTTACTATTTTGTAACCTGTAACCCAGCACTATAACCCAACCCTATAACCTGTAACCCAGCACTTATAGCATTGATGACTATTAAATTTATATAAGTGTATTTGCAGTCCAATCTTACATTTATATGCAGTGTGTTCAACCTCATATTCCATTTTCTAATAGCCAAAATCAGAAAAAAAAAAAAATCTTAGTGTAACCTAAAAATTTAAGCATGCCTTTACTGTTGAAACACGTCCTCAGTCTGCCATGGCCCCACACATCATAAGCTCATATATCATTTTAGGTTTACTCTCTAATCAGCTCTAAAGGGTGATAACACAGAACATTAATAATGAAACTACAAACGTGGAATGTGGTTTACACTCACTACATGAGTTTTCTCTCGTATGAAGTTTAGCTGTCATGATCTTGTCATTGAATGGTGGCAAATATCTACCAAAAATATTAGTTCCCAGTGTGTAGGGTTGTCATATTCCAGCCATGTAAGTTAGCAAGTTCAATAAATTTTAGGGGGAAAAAAGGGTATTTTAATGCCTGAATAAGGCTCGTTTTTCTCTGCAGAACATTTGAATCATATATATTAAACATTATGTAGGACATGTCAAGATTTCAAATTTTAAGATGACCTTTTCATGTCCAAGCCTGCTTTTCTGCCTCTCTCCCCCTTTCAAGTCATGGACTCTCACCTGCATTCACTGGGGACCTAGAGATGAACGCTTTTAACTTCTCCCTCCAACTTTCCCTGCGCCTCTCTCAGCTCTATGCTTCGGAGTCTTCTGATGCTTAAACTAAACACATCTACATTTCCATGCGGAACCCCTATGTCCTACCGCCTCCTCACCTCTCAGTTTTCTCTCGTTGTGATGGTTAATCTTAGTGGAAGAATCAAGCCTGACCTCTGGGTGTGTCTAGGAAGGGTCCACTGAAGACACACCCTCAGCTTAGCATAAGCAGAACCTTCCAGTGGGTGGCCCAGCCACACAAATACAAAGCAGTGTTCCTGCCAACCCTCACCTCTTCTGAGCCAGTGTGTCCGTCACTGCTGCCACTGCCTTCCTCAACTCATATCCCAATCCAGCTTCCTGGACATGACCAGGACTCACTCTTCCAGGTCTTTAATGCCAGGTTGGGAATGCTGAGACTCCCATCACCCTGGCCTGAACAGCCATCCAGTTCTCTCTCAGTCTCTCTGTCATGCAGATAGCTATTGTTGGAGGACCCAGCTCTTTTAAGTCAGCCAATCTAATAAATCCTTTTTATAATGCATATACATTGGCTCAGTTCCTCTCGCAAGGCCTGCTTAATACACATGCTGTTGCAGTCAGGTTCACATTGCTGGGAGAAATCACCCGACTGAAAGCAGCTTGTGGGAAAAAAGAGGTTTATTTTGGCACAGGCTCTCGAGGGAAGCTCCATGATGGCAGGAAAAATGATGGCATGAGCAGAGGGTGGACATCACTCTTTTCAACCTAAGGTGGACAACAGCAACAGGAGAGTGTGCCAAACACTGGCAAGGGGAAGCTGGCTATAATACCCATAAGCCCGCCCCAACAATACAGGAGGTGTTAATTCCCAAGTTGCCATCCGCTGGGAACCTAGCATTCAGAACACTTGAAGTTTATGGGGGACACCTGAATCAAACCACCACACATGCCAATTTAAGATTAAATTTCTCAAGACATATTTACCATTATACTCTCATGCTAACATTAAAAAATTCAGACTGAATTGGCTCAGCCCAGCATTCAGGGCCTCAGTGGGTCTTAATGCCCTTCCATTTTGCCTTACCGTGCTTGTCTGAACTCTGATGAAACAGCTCTCTCTCCAGAGGACCCCTGCCTGGCTTCCCTGAGCCCTAACCCACAGAATGGTTTTCACTGAAAATGCTTTCCTGACAGATTCATGAGTATCTTCCCATGACCTATAACTGTGGGGAAAAAAAATAACCTCTGTTCTCTGGACCTGTGTGTGAATCCCCTAATATGACTAACACTGCACATTCATGTGTGATTTTCTATTATGATCTGAGTGTAGAATATTCCCTTTAAACATATATTTGGAATGCTTGGTCTCCAGCTTGTGACAATATTTTCAAGACTGACGAGCCTTTAAGTGGTGGGGGCTTGTGAAAGTCTAACGCCAGGGACAGGCCTTTGGAAGTCATAACTGGACCCGGCCCTGCCCACTAGTCTTCCTGGTTGGTTGTAACGCCAACACTCCTCTGCCACTCACTCTGAACGTCTTTGTTGACATCATGAACTGAAATCTCTCTCAAACGGTGAGCCAAGATAAA
The DNA here is from genome assembly GCA_036365145.1 of Orientallactaga sibirica. Classification (NCBI taxonomy): domain Eukaryota; kingdom Metazoa; phylum Chordata; class Mammalia; order Rodentia; family Dipodidae; genus Orientallactaga; species Orientallactaga sibirica. The sequence goes on along the minus strand of JAEOAD010000463.1, from coordinate 3,360,205 downwards.
CCTTTCCTCCCTTTAGTCATTTCTGTCACATTTTTGGTCACTCATAGTAAACTCGCTTTCTTTTTCTTGGTAGATGGAATGTCCTCTGAATGAAGGTATTGCCGTGGGCATCATCATGTGGCTTGCATTCCCAACAAATAGTGTAAATATTAAACAAATTTTGTTTGATGATTGGCTGATACTATTCTCTTTTAGAAATAAAACTAACTGGTTTGAAGCCATGCAAACAAAAGCGTGCCCCAAGTTGCTGTGGGAATGTGTTCAGGACACTCTTTCCTGCATGTTCTGGGTAAGATAAGTGAAGAAAGATCTCGTGGCAGCACTCGGAGCCCTTGCGGTGGCTTTGTTCCATGAGTTTATGGTTTTCACTCCTTTGGTGGGCAAAGCTCTGAAAAGAATGTTTTCAAAAAGAGAATTTTGCAACCTACTTGCAACAAAACATAAATTTAGTCAATAAAATGGGGTAAATAGAATTATGAGAACAATACTCTTAAAGAAGTCTTTTTTTGCAATTTCTATTTTAGATGCTATTTCAGAGAGTGGTGAATGGCTTTTTCTCTGTGTGAAAAGAAGGGTTTTAAAACTTTTTTTTGTCAGAACTGTGGTAAAAAATAATAATAATTACAAAAAGCCTGAAAGTCACTTAAGAGTGATTCTGGAGAACAGTACCATGAGGCTAAGTGAAAAGATACATTTTCAAAATTAGGAAGGGAGAATACAGATGTACACTTCACTTCAGTGATACCCAAAAGTACTTAAAGATCTTTGAAAGGTGAAGGTTGCCTTTTCCCATTTAAGAATCTGCACCTCAATGATTTCCACTGGACATTAATGACCTTCTGTGTGTAATTTTTGCCATCCCTCAAGCACCAAGAAAGGCCCCATGTTCATAAAATCTAATCCACAGCAACACAAGCTTACATAACATTGAATTACAAAAGAATTCACTACAGTGTGTTTTCGAATAACTGGATTCCTGGCTGCATTTAAATATCGCTCAGTTCATGACTTCCCAGAAGCACAGTGGCTTGCAGTGACGTTAGCCTGCACATGGAGTATGTGTTTATGTGCAAGGTGTGGAAAGTGAAATGGATCAAATATGACAAAGCTGTTCTACCATTCCAGCAAACACAGTGGAAGCTCCAGAGTTAGGACCTACTGATATGAAAAGGGACAAGGAGAGGATGGGCTATCTTGACTGTTAAAATAGCATGTATCTAATCTATTAACACTATGTCAGGGTATCAACAGACTAATGTGATTAAAACTACAAGCATCTTATTCAAATACCTTTCCACAAATTTTAGAATACTCAATTTCATAGGACCTTATTGTCAAGACAAAGACTTTGAAGCAGTTGCTAATTTTTTCTTTTTTTTTTAATTTGTTGATTTTTATTTATTTATTTGAAAGAGGCTGAGAGAGAGGGAGAGGATGGGCGCACCAGGGCCTCCAGCCACTGCAAACGAACTCCAGATGCATGCGCCAACTTGTACATCTGGCTTACGTGGGTACTGGGGAATCGAGCCTCGAACCGGGGTCCTTAGGCTGCATAGGCAAGCGTGTAACTGCTAAGCCATCTCTTCCAACCCAGTTGCTAATTTTTCTAAAAATCTTGCCTTCTACTGATGAAATTACTAGGCAAATTAATCATTCAATGCAATGGGGACAATAACCTAAGATTCATCTCTGTGAATCTACACTAGTGGGCCACCCTTATAATTGTAAATGTTTATAGTATATGCTGTGTCCCATCCCCTTCTCGTAAGAAATCGTGCCAGCATATCTGTGTGACATTGATTTCTGAGTGGGCAGTCAAACTGAGGTGTGATCAGTTATGTAGACAAGCTCACTGCACTTTCTTACATCTGAAGCATCCCTGGAGGCCCTTACTATTCCTCAATGTCATAGAGCCTAATCTTTATAGATCTAAAGTCAAAATTAGAAAACACGGAATATCATGATTGCCCACAGTATGAAATATTTACAAGTATAAGTAAATCCATTTTATTTATATCAAAACACTTTATAGTAAAATGTATGATCAACCACCTTCTACTGAGACTTACTGGAAAAAAAATGCATAGATGGGGAATTTTTCAATTTTTTTCATGCCAGTTTTTCAGAGCCATGTTTTACTACTTTGAGCTGGTGTTTGGGTAGTCATCATTTGCATCCACATATTTATAGCTCAACCAAACTGTTCATGGCTTTCTGTGTTGTAAGTGTTGTAAGTCTAAAAATTCCTTGTGCTGCCTTTATATCTCCAAAGCTTCCAAGACCCCGAAGAGCTCACAGCGCTCTCCTCAGATGTGCCATTCTCACGATCGCCCAGTCAGAAGGCATGACCACCCGCTGGATCTCCTGGCAGCTGGATTAGGTGCTCCCCACCCAGTGCTCAGCCTTGTCTACCAATCTGTGACACTGCTTGAACAAGCCAACCAAAGGAGGCACAGGCAACTCACAGCCTGACTATTGCCACGTCCATTTCTACCACACTGGAGGCTTATGCTATTCTCGAGCATGACCTGGTGTGCTTGCCATGACCTCTTCTCTGTATGGACTCAGTAGGTGTGACTAAGATGCGGCTGTTGACTTCATATTCCTCTTTCACCAGTGGGGTGGAGAGAAGGTGACCGAATAGTCTTCCGATTGTTAAAATTCCTTTCCCAGCTGTCAATTGAACTAGGAGGGTGCTTTCTCCTCTCACCAAAAAGTACGTGGAGGGCCTAGTGAATATCTGAGACATTTAGAAAACTGAGATGAAATTTTCATCAATCTTTTTAGATGTCTCCCTTGCTATTTTAACTGAGGTTGACAGGAGGCTTTAAGAACAAGTACTTGTTATATAAATTTGGCCAAAGGAGCATGTGTTAAAATGTGTTTAAAAAAAAAAAAAAAAAAAAAAAAGGACCAGGGCACCAAGTCAGCAGTTAGGGAAACTGGGGGCTGGGGTTAGAATGGGGAAAAAAAAAAAAACCAGCAATAGCAGGGACAATTGTCTTCAAGACTCGGAGAAGTTAAATGCAGAACTAGGTCAATTCACAGATGTCATGGATAAGTCTGAAATAAGAAATAATGTCTTCTAAGAACGCAAAATGTGCTCCTTTACCAGAGCAGATGGAAAACAGCTCACACGCTCCTTCGTGGGTTCTTCCCACCCCATAGCTGTCCATTCTTGCTGTTGCCTATGCTTGAATGCTTGTCCCCAGTTGTTTGTATGACTACCTGTTAATCTCATCCTTAGGCCACAGTTAAATGTTACACTCAGAAACATTCTCTGACCAGCACCAGGATCGGTGCCCTGAATAATCATATTAGTACTACGTGTGTGTCTTTGGGGTGGCGGGTGGAGCCACAAGTTACATGGAAGGCTCGGGAGCCAGGCTACCTGAGCTGAAGCCTGGCCCCTTAATGAGCAGCTGTGTACCTTGGATATGTCACTAACCCTCATTCTACATCCAAAATATAGTCCAGATGATAATATCACCTTACCAGCAGCCGTAAGGTTACATGAGGCAGGAATACGTCTCTTTCTGGATATCCACCAGAGATTGCTACCAGAATCCTCAAATTCCCTTACATAAAATGGCATGATATTTGTGCATAACATATGCACATATTTTAATTCATCCCTACACTATTATTAATATTTACTTCAATGGGAGTCTTACATTGTTTAGGAAATAAAGAAAAGGACTAAATATGTACATATTAAGTGCAGATCCATTTTTAAAACCTATTTATGTGACATATGGATAGGCAGTTTGATAGATGAGAGAAAGAGGCATAGATACGTAGATAAAGTTAGTGAGTATGGATGCACCAAGATCTCCTCACTGCATTTGTCACTTTGTGCATCTGGTTTTATGTGGGTACTGGAGATTTGCACCAAGGCCACCAGGCTTTGCAAGCAAGTGCCTTTAACCACCGAGCCATCTCCCCAGTCCCAGATCATTGTTTTTATAATTTATTTTTTATTTATATTATTCTAATTTTACACTCATAATGGTGACTCCATTATCCTCCTCCCTGTCCTCCCTCTTCTAAAGGGACCCTCATCAATGGGGAATGTGGGTCATGCATTTTGGGGATGATACTATAAAACCCTTTATTCTGAACAACAGGCTAAAACATTGATCCTTCAGCAGGCCCGCAGAGGGAACACCTGAACCACAGGAAACTGGAGAGAGCATCATGAAGACCAACCCTAATCTTTTCCTGCTTCTCTCTCTCTTCTCTCTCCCTCTGTCTCCCTCTCCTCTCTGTACTCACTTTCTCTTTTATATTATCTATCTTTTTCTTCCCTCACCTTCCTAGGCACTGACTTATAACTCCCAGTACCAGCACGGGGTTAACTTTCACAATGAGCTGTTGATCCAAGAAACCTACAAGGTTTCCCAAAAAAAGATAAATTTCTGTCAGAGTTCTTGATGACCCACCAAATAAGTCAAAACCAGATCAATTTTTTTTAAAAGAGTATTTAAATGTTAGTCAAATCAGCAGACAAGAAACCCACATATACTGAGGCTACACTGCAATAATATGTTTTTATAAATTAAATCATGGTATATCATGGTACATTTTCAATATATGCTCCCCATTATTTTCCAATTACTATACCTTTCTAACACGTGATCATTTCTAGTTTGATACATTTTATTTATTAAAGCACATACAGCCTGTGACCTGCACTGCATTGTGAACTTCATGAAAGTCGGGGTCATGCTCTTTCATATCCCTGGTACTATTATCTATTATCATTCATAGTTTATAATCAGTCACAAGTGTCTTAAATATACACAGGTCCAATCGACTCTCCCAAGGCCAGATATAGCTGACTGGCTTCCGGATTGTCTTTCATAAATTTTGGTCAATGGCCTATGATAGTAAGAGTCCTTTATACTCTCCACAATCAAAACATGGCAACAAGGGGAAATGGGAAAAAGATGAGGCATTCCAGCCACGTGACAGCCATGGGAAGTCAAGGGCCATCTGTGGTTGGGAATAGTTAGCTGACAGCCTGTCCTGTGACCACCCCTTTGTGATTCGCTGCAGGTTCCACTCCCAGACCAAGCTTCCCAGGTGACTTTGGTCAGTGCTAAGCACAGGGGAGCTGCCTGGGCCCTTCCTGCTCTCCAGGAAAACCTGAGGCTCTTTCATTGCCAACCTAGACTGCAGTCTAGCCCTCTGCCCTTCCCTCTCCCCTTCTGCATGGGTTGAAACTGTGCTGGGGCCTGTGGCATTCACAGCTTCTTTTAAAAATTTTATTTATTTATTTATTTATTATTTTGGACAGAAAGAGATACAGAGGGCCTCTAGCCACTGCAAAGAACTCCAGATGCATGTGCCACCTTGTGCATCTGGCTTATGTGGGTACTGGAGAATCGAACCTGGGTTCTTAGGCTTCGCCAGGCAAGCGCCTTAACTGCTAAGCCATCTCTCCAGCCCTCACACCTTCTTTTGTCCTCTCTTCCTTCATCTTTCCTGCCTCTCTGAAATACGGGTAGAAAGTGTGGAGTGAGCCAGCTTTCTACATGACTGGCCATGTATATAAGTGGCTTGCTTTTTAAAATGCAGGCAAAGAGACTGGAGAGGAGACTTAGTGGTGGAGGGTACCTCGCAAAACCAAAAAGGAAAAAAAAGAAAAAAAGAGTCAGAAGTCTGAATCAGCAAAGTCACGTGGGCTTTATTTAGTGGAAGCTCAGGATATAACAGGATGAGTCAGGAAGAGTTCTGTTGCTATGAGAAGAGCTGGCCTGACCACATGCGGGATGTCCACAAGTCCGAGGAGACTTCTACATGGGCTTTCCTGTGAGACCTACATTTGAGGAGGACTGGTTCATTTGCATTCTGTGTGGGCTTTCCCTTATCAGCTGCATTGTTGCCAAAATCCTTTTAACACTGGTGCTATTCAAGAAACATTTAGACCAGAGATGGAGATTGTCTCAGAGGTAAAAGGCATTGATTGCAAAGCTTGAGGACCTGGGTTCAAGAAGACTCCAGTAAAGCCAGATGCACAAAGAGGCACATGTGTCTTGAAGTTCATTTGCAGAGGCACTAGACTCAAGCCCACCCATTCTCATTCTCTCTCTTCTCTCTCTATCTCTCTCTATTTCTCTCCCTTCTTGCAAATAATTAAATAAAAATATTTAAGAGAATGCCATTATATATTTAAAAGAATTTAGTCCTGCTGGGAGAAAGAGTTGCTAACACTGCTAGAAGTTGAAGAGATGACCTTGAAGAAGTATTTTATAGGCTGGAGACATGGCTTAGCCATTAAGGCACTTGCCTGCAAAGCCAAAGGACCCAGGTCCAATTCCCCAGGACCCACAGACGCACAAGGTGGTGCATGGGTTTGGAGTTCATTTGTAGTGGTTGGAGGCTATGCCACATCCATTCTCTATCTCTTTCTCTCCCCTAAAATAAAAAAATTCTTTTTTAAAAAAGAAGGAGGGCTGGAGAGATGGCTTAGCAGTTAAGGCGCCTGCCTCCTAAGCCTAAGAACCTGGTTCCAATCTCCAGGTCCCACGTTTAGCCAGATGCAAAGTGACGCATGGGTGCAATGCAGCACTTGCCCACAAGGGGGAGGACACATCTGGATTTCGTTCACAGCAGCTGAGAGACTGCTGGCGCACCCACTCTCTATCTGTCTTCCTCTCCCTCTCTGTATCTCTCTTTGTCTCTCTCCAAAAATAAATAAAATAATAATAAAAATTTTTAAAAAAAGGATTTGGGTCTGGAGAGATGGCTTAGCAGTTAAGCACTTGCCTGTGAAGCCTAAGGACCCCTGTTTGAGGCTCAATTCCCCAGTACCCACTTAAGCCAGATGCACAAGGGGGCGCATGCATCTGGAGTTTGTTTGCAGTGGCTAGAGGCCCTGGGGTGCTCTCTCTCTCTCTCTCTCTCTCTCTCTCTACCTTTTTCTCTGTGTGTTTGGGTTGCTCTCAAATAAAAAAAATATAAATAATAAATAAATAAATAAATAAATAAATAAGAAGGATTTTACATCCATTTAAATGTGCATCAGGGCAGGAATGATTGAGACTCAGTTCTAAATGGGAGATATGTAACTCTTAACCAGATTAAAACCAGAGATTGTTTCTAAGTGTGCAGACTCAATCTACAATATCCCTGCAACAGTACTTTATGGAAAACTTAAGAAAGGATTTTAGAATGTGTGTGATCTGGAGATTGCAGTTTTTCATCATGAAAAATGGAGGGAAGTGATTATGGGAAGTTCAGATTATGTCTGGAAACACTTCAAATGAATGCCCTTGGGAACAGGGACACAACAATTCACACCCACCACCGTGCTAGGTCTGGATGCTTTTTACAAATTAACTCTGGAAAATGAGAGAAAGAAAGGCATGTGCTTTTTACAAGAACTGAAAAATACAAATAAAATATTTATAGAGTATGAAAACACAATTTTATTATCCTGAAGTTTTGACTCAGAAAGATCCCGTGGGAGCCCAGAGTTCTCATCTTCTCTACCTTCCTAAATACACTACAGTGGAAAAAATGAGGGCTTCAAGGAGTCATCGTCAGCAGCAGCACCTCAGAAAAGATGCCTCTACTCGAGGAAAGGGGGTTCCCAAAAAGCTCTCCTTCAGTACCCTCAGGGATTGGGTCCTGGAATCCTATGAATAACAAAATCTAGGACTTGCATCTGTACCTAACATGTGCATATCCTCTCTTATATTTCCAATCATTTCAGATGACACAATACTTAATGCAATGTGCTGCTAGGTAAATACTGCTGATGCCATATTTTGAGGGGGAAATGCCTATGTGTTCAGATACTTTTGATTTCAGCTGGTTGAATGCATCCTTGCACGGTTAGTACTGAGGGCTGAATGCAGCTCATCTTCAATTTGCACTGCTATCTTCTCATATTACCACCTCAGTTTCCCCCAAATCTAAACCTCTGTCCATGGGAATGCTAGCAAACCTCCCTCGACACTATGGTCCCTAGAGCATTATCATCAATGGCAATCGGGTACCCTACCAAAGCTTCCTTTACCTATTCCACCTGAAAAAAAAAAATGAACCAAACCAAGAGAAAAAAAAAGTCAAAATCTGTGTTTTATTATGGGACCATTTTACCCTGGGATGAATTTGTAAGGATGTGAGGTTCAGCAGTGGGGAGAAGGGACCATGAGTCTACTGAGCACACACAGAAAACTATCACTGCTGATTCTGAGAGCAAAGTTGACATCCCTGAGCCCCAAAGTTTAAAAGGCACTGAGAGAATGAGGGGTGGGATTCCTTGGTGACAGTGTCACAGTGACTCCCATTGCTGTGACCTCTTCATGGAAGGTGGGAGAGTCTTTCTGCTTTGCCAGTATGTAGAATAAAAATAACCTCCCCAGACATGTCCTTTGTGCACATCCCCCACTGCCAGGGCCTATTTTCCCCTCCAGAACGTTTCTTGCTTAAGCAGACGTGATGTCTAATCCAATCAGAAGTGGTACATCACAGTTTTCTAAAAGCTGAAGGACCTAGTGATATCTTCACTATTATTCAACACATGTGTGTCCATCTATTTCTGCTACTGTAATGAACCGCTTGAGGCAAGTCAACTTTATTTTTAAAAGATGTTTATTTCGCTCCAGGATTTGGGTTCTCAGCATATAAATCACACGGCTCAGGCTCTAATGAGGACTTCCCATTGGCTGCATCACCTCGGGGCACGTGGCAGAAGGGAAATGACATCTCCACAGAGGCTGGGGTCCCACAGTCCTTCCCAGGACATGCCTCCGGTTACCCAAGCACCTCCCTCTAACCACTACCTGGTAAATGTCCATTATCCTCCACTGCCCTCTAAGGACCAAGTCCCCAACACACTCCCTGGAGACGTCACTCAAATCAAATCCAGTGCATTACGCTATTTGTAGTGTTGTTGATGTAAGCAACGAGCTCTGTGGTCACTGATGTATAAGAGTTGTGTGTATACAACACTCGTTGATATAGAGAAAAGGAACTTCCTGCTTCTTCTCTGTATTAGCCTATTGTCAGTTTTCTAAAACCCAAGCTATTATTGATCTTAGTTTCTTGTTCTCCCCCTTTCTCTAGGGGCTAGCCTCTTCTCTGTGTCGCCTCACCTCCATCATTGTCTCAAGCGCACGTTATGTCAACCAGATCGAATCCACCGTCTGAACTCCCAACCTGGACTTGAATCAGCCAGTTAGAAATCTGTTCTGGGCTTCTTGTGAGGGCTTCAAACAGCAGATGAAAGAAAAAAAAAAAAAAAAAAAACCAACTCAATTCACTTGTTCAGCTTCTTTTTCTCTAAACCTGATCTTTTACTTTCAGAAGTAGATCCAGTATCAGTCAGATGTATACCAGCAGGAAATCTTGACATCATTACTGATTGTTTCTTCTCATTAACTCACAAGGTGAAGAGCAAGGCCAGGCTCGATCAACGGGTATTTCTCACGTCTTCCAATTGCTCTCTACTCCCACTGCCTTTTCCTACTTTAGGCTGATATTACACCTCCTCTAAGCTACTGTCCCAACCACTCTCTCCAAGTTCAGGTTGTCTGCCTTCTGCAAGTTCCTGTGCTATCACAAGAATAACCTTTCCAGGACATAAGCACCATGTTGCTGACACAGCTTGGTCTCTTGTAATTTATTTGTTGTTCAGTTTTTCTATATTGTAGGCTTTTTCTTAGCTCAGCTTTTTTTTTTTTTTTTTTTTTTTTTTTGGCAAAAGCTTTTATCTGCTAGGAACAGTTTCTCTTTTGCCTCATCTTTTATTTACTTTTCTGGTCTCAGATTACATAAAACTTCTCCAGGAAGACTCCACTGATTCCCAATAGTCTGACTTCATTTCCTTTACTAAATGTTTTCAAAGTATTTGAAGTCATCCTACCATAATACTGTCTCACACTCCAGTGTCAGTGTTCCCTCTTCAACTACAAGCATGCAAAGCTTCAACAGAACCTTTCTGGAATGAAAGAATCAATGAACAAACCAGCAAACGAAGGTGACCCGAGTCGGTAATTGGTCAGTCCCCGACTCACATCTGAAAACAGGACTAGTGATAGCTGAGGAGAAAATTAAAACTTCCAGAAATGATTTATATCATGCTGCCTCAGTACGACTCAATCCTCTCATTCTGTCCTGTGTGTGACCTGACCTGTACCAACAATGCTCCATGCGACATGGGCTCATCTCACATCTTTATTTTCTAATCAACATAGGATACACCCTGCAATTTCTAAGCAAATTGGCAGAAGAATTGTAGATTTCGTTGATTTTTATGCATAATTGTAAACCCGTTTGCTGAGTCATATGCATATATGGCAATATCTTGGAAAAATTGTCTGTAAATTCAGATCAGTGTACAAGTATGACACAGACAAGCGATGAGTGGGACCCACTAAAGCTGGCTGCTGAGAACATCAAAGCACTGCATGTTTATTGCAATAAAATGTATGTATGGACAAAGATGGTTCAGTGGCTAAAGGCACTTGCTTACAAAGCCTACCAGCCTACCACCCGTGTAAACCACATCTGTACACGTGTGTGTGTTCTTATTTATGTAAGCATATGTATATCCATATATTTCATATTGTAATTACTAAGTCCTGTTTCAGATGACAATATGTTTTCCAGAATAAGATAGTTTTCTCTGATTAGCATGACTAAAATGCAAGAAGCCCCCTATAACATTGCCTCCTCTACATCTCCATCCCTAATATCTGAAATCTCACTTCAACTGTTACCACAGGGTCTTTCCTTTAAAACTGAGGCTCTGTTTGGTGACATTCTCACATCCTCACACTAATAGCAGACTGTCTGGGAAACCACCTGCACTCAGCTGTCAGAGGTGTGTGTTAACTTGAGCCAAGATAATCCTAACCTAAGATCACCTCACACAGGGAACATAACACAGTTTCACTTTTATCAACTGATTTCTAGTTGCATTATAAATCAGTCAAAGAAAAAATCATTATAAATCAGTCAAACAAAAACCTGTTGTTTAACAGTAGAGTCTTTATCTGTTAGATAAATAAGGACAGGAGGTTTCTTTCAAGCCAAACCTGCCTAAAATTAACTGAATAGATTATTAAATTGATCAAGAAATCATAAAACCTCCATTATCCATGAAACAATGGACATTTTGCTTCATAAATTATGATTGTGCACAATGAAAATTTAATTTATAATTCATTGTATAAATTATGTATTATTAGCATTATATAATAATTGTATTAATAGTAAGAATGAGATTAAAAATCACAGACCAGGGTAGCTTTCCAAGGGTTTGTCTCATCCATTCTAACTTTATCCTCAGCACAACCTTGTACAAATGAAGACAAGGGTATTGAGCAATTTGCTTAATGGCAGGTCTGGGAATACGATGCAGGTCCTCTGGGTGTGTTCAATAATTACTTGTTTATGAAGTGACCTTTTGGGATTCTCTTTGAGGAAAAAAATGCAATGAATCGTAGGCCAGCTCATTGACTCCCTTATGTCAATTTATGTTAAAACAAAGTTACCCACTTAAAACATTTTTTGATTATGTGATAATTTTATTCATAAAATATCCCTAGTCAGCCATAATGGCCAAATTAAGTTAAAGCCTTCCATTTCAACTCACCTCTTGAAATATAAAATTTAAACAAATTACAGTGATCTGTATTAAAAAAGTATGCTATAAAATGTGTTAAAATGTGAACATTTACCTTAATAAGATACAAAAGCAAATGTAAATCAGGCAGAGTAGAAAAAGTGATTTTATTTTTAAGATAACTGAAAAATTAGATATAAGGGCATAATAAAAGTGAAAAGATACATCATGAAAATTCTCAATGCTAATTATGTGACCTGTAAAATGAAAATAAGAAAGAACACTTCTTTTAAATAAGGTAGAAGGAAGCTCATTAATTAAGCTCATTCATGACCTTTAAAACCAGAAAGAGTATTCTCCATGAGGAATGAGCTTGGTCAGCCAATATTACTGGTGTATGGATGAATTTTATAATAAGACTTTAGAAATTAATATCTAGGTCAGAACTTCAGGCGAAATACAATTAAGGCAGAACTTCATAAATAGCACAACTTGTGTCTACTCAGTGTTTGGTTAGATCATTATTTGAGGAAATTGAGTCCCAGATATATTCATGACAGGTTAGGTTGGATACAGGGTTCACACATAGGCTTACAGTATTTGCAGATCTTGGCAAGGAGAATGGAGGGACCCACACCTGCTGTCACATAGCTGATAACACAGCCCTGGTCCTTGCCTGTCTCCCTCTCTTCACTCTCATTTGAATGGGCAGCTACAGCTGGGACCATGGTCTATAGCGTCAGACTAAGCATGGCCCAGAAGGAAGCCCTGAATCTGCAGGAACTGAGGATGCAAAGTGTCTGGTTATCAGCAGCAGTGGACTTTGGTGAACATGGTCTGGAAGGCAGGGTCTTCCAGTCACTAGAAGGGCAGGGCTTCTGAAGCCTGTTCCCTTAGCTGGTACCTTCCTTCCTCAGCCTTCAGGGTGGTACTTTCCAGCAAATTTCCTTAGAATTTTGGGTCTGCAAAGCAGTATTACACACATAATCTCATCTGATCCTCTCAGGACCCCAAAGAAAGAAAACACATCTGTGACCAAAGATAGTAAGAATTTGAGAAAAGAGATTTAATATCCCATGGTTAGAAGACGTGGAGCTCAATTTCACGCAAACTACCACCAGTCTATTCTTTTTCAAATTTCAGCAACTAAACACTAAGCCACTCCTAACAGAATAACAAACTCCATGTTAGGGCATACCCAAAGCACAGAAATCAGATTTGAGACTTCATCCAAGATAATTGACTTCAGGACTCTGGAAATACTTGAGGCAAACAAGTTATGATCCCAAGAACCCTAGCAAAGACACTAACCAATAATCATACTTGTCTTAGGTACTCATGACAATACTCTATAGAGCGAGTGTCTAAAATAGCAGAAATGTATTTGGATTAGGAGGATTGTCAAGAGTTTTAGGCCACCCTGAGACTACAGAGTGAATTCCAGGTCAGCCTGGGCTAGACTGAGACCCTACCTCAGAAAAACAAAAAAAGATTCTGGTCTATTCTGCTGCTAGGAAGTGCTCCAAACCCAGCATCCTCTGGTCCCTGCTCTTTCCTCTCTTTGGTAATTAACATTTTACTTTCAAGTCCTGTGGAATCAACATTTTGAACTTCACATAAATGAGTAATGAAGTATTTCTGCCTCTGTGTCTGACTTCTTTCATGTAATGATCCCAGCCAACCCATACTGTGACTGTGACTAACCATGGGACTTCCTTCTTTAATGGATGCATAATTCCCAAAGTATATACACCCTACCTTTTCTTTATCCAGTCATTAGTTTATAAATGCCTAAGTTGTTTCTAGTTCTACATTATTATGAATACCGCTGCAATAGACTATTCATATGTTTTTAAATGTTCTCTTCCCTTCTTATGTGGACCTCCATTCAATCATATCAGGGCTTCTGTACCTGTGATGTCATTTCAACTGTGTGACCCACCAGTAGGCTCCTTCTCCAGCCGGGTTCTGGCTTCAACATTTGTTTTGAGAAGACATAACCATTCAATACACTAAATTAATCCAGATATCAAACACAATTCTATTCTACTATAAATACATGCCATATATGTCATGTCTCACCCTGATGATCTCACAACCTATGAAAACATGTCTTTTTTTCATCAATATGGGTCAATCTAGTTTAAACACTCATTGTTTTGCAAAATAAAGACATCACTATTGGATGTACCCTTCATGGTTGAGACAGGTAGAGAATGGGTGCAGCTGAATGAACTCCAGATGTGCGCGCCCCCTTGTGGGCAAGTGTGGCATTGTGCCCTTGCATCACTTTGCATCTGGCTAAGCGTGGGACCTGGAGAATCGAATGGGCATTCTTAAGCTTGGCAGGCAGGTGCCTTAACTGGTAAGCCATCTCTCCACCCCAGAGACAGTATTTTCTTTTCAAGGATGGCTGATCCAACATTGTCTTCAGTACATAGCATCCTATTAGAGTTGATCATCCCATCATGGTCGATAAAGCACAAAGCTACTCAGCTCGGTTCAATTCCACGATAATTTGATTGCCTTCTTTGTGCCAAAAGCATTTGAACCCCCTTATATTCTATTCATCCACAGAAAATCTCAAAAGTGAGTCAAATGTGATAATGGATGGTCAAAGCATCCCATGGAAGTGTGTTGTCAAGGCTACTGTCATGAGCAATGCTGAAAGGAATGACCTCCATAAAGACTGAACCTTGGGGGCTGGAGGAATAGCTTAGCAGATAAGGCATTTGCCTGCAAAGCCAAAAGACTCAGGTTCAATTCCCCAGGACCCACGTTAGCCAGATGCACAAGGGTGCACATGCGTCTGGAGTTCGTTTGCAGTGGCTGGAGGCCCTGGTGCTCCCATTACCTCCCTCTCTCTCTGTCAGATAAATAAATAAAAATAAATTATTTTTTAAAAAGACTGGACCTGGGTTGCTTTCTCTACTGCAGTTATATCATCCTTCTGCCTAGTAGATCAACTCTCCAGACACAGAATAACCTCACTGATCTTGATGGGTAAGCAATGCCTGTTGACCTTCAACTATCATAATAAACTAGTTAAAACTTGTGAATGGGGGCTGAAGTGATAGCTTAGTGGTTAAGGTATTTGCCTGCAAAACCAAAGGACAAAGGTTCAATTCCTCAGGACCCACGTTAGCCAGATGCAAAAGGGGGTGCACATGTCTGGAGTTCTTTTGCACTGGCTGGAGGCCCTGGCACGCCCATTCTCATTCTCTCTCTCTCTCTCTCTTTCTCTGTCAAATAAATAAATAAATAAAAATAAAATATTTTTTTAAAGTTGTGAATGGACATTTTGCTAAAAGCCATCCAAAATGAGATCTGAGTCCAGTAGGCACCTTTCCCAGTTATCAAGGTCACAAAGCTGAAGGGTTATAATTAGGTAATAGAAATATTTTCTTTTTTTTGTTTTGTTTTGTTTTTTGTTTTTGGTTTTTTGAGGTAGGGTCTCAGGCCCAGGCTGACCTGGAATTCATTTTCAGGGTGAAATGGCGATCCTCCTACCTCTGCCTCCCGAGATTAAAGGCTTATTTTCTATAGGATTTTTTTCACGTATGCTTTTGAAAAGACTACTTAATTATGACTTTCTATCACATAGTAACCTTATTAATCTTTTGCCCATTCTGAGAAAAGATTAATAGTCAAAATCAAATAGTCAAAAATATGGCGACCCATCTCCAGCACAGACAGCACACACCCAAAATTATGCATAAGTACACATGTACACACAAAACACCATTATCTGGACAAACAAGTTATAGAGTTTATCATAGATTCAGAAACTTAGGCCATGGTTATTAGCACATTTAATCCATTGCAAAACTCAAACCCTTTTAGGATGCCCCAACAAAACCAAAGAAACAATGCTATTAAAGGAAGTTATAAGTTGCATCAACTCCTGCCACGAGAGGAACTTGGTGGCAGTAGGATTAGCACTAGAGAAGCCTGCTACTGGGACTAAGTACTTTTCAACCATGAAAATGAAACATGCCAAATTAAAGATAGATAAAAGCCAACATTTATCTTTATATTATTTGAAAAGGCACAAAGAGAAGAGTACAATACCACAAATAATCTTTCCATTCAGCTTTACATCTTTATTCTTGAACCCCAGTTAAGAAACAATAGCATGGGGTACCATGGAAATAAAGGGTCATTTTCCATTAGACTTTGTTCACTGTAATTGAAAGCATGAACAGAAGACAATGTCAGGGAAATGTTGCCAGAGATGACATAAAAATAATAGAGCTTTTCATATCTTTTCTTAAAGTTCATGTTCAAATGTCATCACTAAGTCTTATGTCAGGTCATCAGGCAATGTTCATAACTTTTTGTTTTTGTTGTTTGATTTGTTTTGAGATGGGATCTGACATAGTCCAGTTTGGTCTCACACTCCTGATCCAATCCTCCAAGCACTGGGATTACAGGCAGATGCCACCACAGCTGCTCAGTGTAAGAAAGTTTAATACTGATCAGCTAGTAGATGCTGCCTCCCTCATAATTCTGACACAAATAATGTCTGGGATCTTCACGTCTTTCAATGTCTGATTTTGCTGAGGGAAAGATTAGAATGCTTTTAGAAACTTACAAGAATAAAAATAAGAGGAATGGCAAAATTTTCAAAATAAACTAAATTTAAAGAATAGCCTTTTCATATGGAAGTTTTCTAGATCTTCTATGCCAAGAACATAAATGAAAGAATAACTGGCCTCCCATGCATTTTCCAGATCTATAATAAACAACTTCCTAAACAATAATATGCATGTGTGTCTGTGTGTGTGTTTGTGGGGGGAGGGAGAACATGTGTGTGCATGCATGGGCACACCAATGCCATGGGCTGCATGTGAAGGCCAGAGGACAGCCTTGAGGTGTTGGTCCTCGCTGTGCATCTTGTTTAAGACAGGCTGTCTTTCGTTGTTCACCGCTGTAAACACCAGACATAACTGGCCTGAGATCTTCAGGATTCTCAATTTCCCTGTGTCTACCTCCCATGACCATAGGCACCTTGGTGTTAGAAATGTTGGTGTTGCAGACGTTTGTGTTACTGCATCAGTCTTTACGTGGGTTCTGGGGGTACAACTATTGCCATCAGGCTTGTACAACAATTCCTTTTGACCAGTGAGCCATCACTACAGCTCCAAACACAGTGATTTTTAAAGGCCATGAGTACTGATCAGTGCTTAAGAGATCGCAGGTACTAAAACTGCTACTAAATGAACATTAGTAGACCCGTTACTTTTCTCTTAGAAGCTCGCATTCAATAGAAAACTTTAATTTCATTATCCCCAAAGGCTCTTATTGGAATCTTTTCCTGAAGCCTTATATTTTTTTCTGGCAATGGCTCCCTAATATTTGGAATGAGGCAAACCCGATTGTCTAATTTATATTAGTGTCCCATTGTATGCATTAATAAAGGCATATTATCTGCTGGTAGACTGGCATTTTTGCTGCAAAAGGCCATGGCAACCCCATTTAAAGTCTTTTAACCAATTCATAGTAGCAACAGTGGCAGAGCCTTCTGGGCTCAGTAACATAATAGTGTCCCTTTATCACAGTAAATGGTTTATTAGACCTTGCTTGTGTCGATGATTTAGTTTTACCATGGTGAGGCCACCACTCCAGGGCTTCCCACTCTGTTTGGGGACTCTTCAGTCATTTTAATGTTTAGGGGTTTGTTTGTTTTCTTGTGAAATGGTCTTTCATTTAATTTTAGTATTATTTACATTATTTATTATTGGCAGACAAATTGAGAGCATGGGGGTTGAGAGCAGTGCGCTGTAGCTGTGAATCAGTAAAATCTGGAGTGTATCAGGGTCCTCCCGAGATTGCCCAGGCCCTCGAAAGCCATCACACACAGACTCCAGCTCAAATGAGCAGGCCGTTTTCAGTTACAGAAACAGAGAGAAGAGAAATGCCTAGTCATTCAATTCCGTTGAAAGCTAGGATTGTGCCAACCCCGCTGCTCTTCCGCGCTGGATGGAGATTTGGGCGCCTCCTTTCCTTTTTGTCACTTCTCCAGTTGTTGGTAACTGGGGTAGTAGAGGCAGAACCCATGTGAGGCCCAGCCTGGGCCTCCAATATCCAAACCTGAAGGAGGTTGGCCTCTTGCTCGGTTTCCCTCGAGCTATTTTTTTTTTTTTTTGTTTGTTTGTTTGTTTGTTTGTTTGTTTGTTTGTTTTGGTTTTTCGAGGTAGGGTCTCACTCTGGTCCAGGCTGACCTGGAATTCACTGTGTAGTCTCAGGGTGGCCTTGAACTCATGGCTATCCTCCTACTCTGCCTCCCGAGTGCTGGGATTAAAGGCATGCGCCACCACGCCCTGCTCTTGAGCTGTTTTTTCATGCCTCTTGAAGTAATGACTGTGAACTTCATTCTGAAGTCAGCCTTGTTCCCTTCCCTATAATCACATTTGCCCACATGGACCCTTAGTCTGCAAGACACCAGTGGTGCATCCTCTCTAGGGAATTAACTCTTCAGCCATTTTTTGTGAATCTAACACCTGGCTTGACTCTGCCCTGCCTTGCCATGTCTATCACTGCAAATGGGCTTGGGCTGCCGGTTTTGTCTAGTGATAGGGCATGGGATTAATAGGTACAAGGTCCTGGGTTCCACCCCAAAAGATTACAATAATAATGATGATGATGAAATGAGGAGGCTGGAGAGATGGCTCAGCAGCTAAGGCGCTTATCTTGAAAGCCTAATGCGACCAGAGTTCAATTCCCCAGTACCCATGTAAAGCCAGATAAACAATCACACATGCAACTGGAGTTTGTTTGAGAAGTCTAGAGGCCCTGAAATCCCTACTTTCTCTCCCTCTCTCTCTCTCTCTCTCTCTCTCTCTCTCTCTCTGCTTGCAAATAAATAATTAAAAATATTTTTAATGAAATGAAATTGGCTTTATTGACAAGTTTCTCTCATTCACTTTCAAAAAGACTGATGCATAAGAACAAACTGAATAATGATAAAATACATTTGTTAAAAAAGTGTTATTAGTTCTCCTTAAGTAAACATGCCTTTACTGTGGAAAATTATGTCATTACTGAATTAATTTTAATTCAGAAATGGATGTACATAATATTCTAAATTGAATTTGGTAAGTTAAGGGTTGAAAGATACACCTCAGCTTCCATTTAACCACAATCATCAAGCACTTCTTTGGGGTTTTTCTTTCAGGCTACTTTTATAATCACCAAACAAAAGAACAATATTTTTAATTAATAATTTAAGGCTCAGACAGTATTACCAATAAAAATCTTGTCATTTTAAAATCAATCAAGAAAACACAAAGGTTAGAATCATCCTTCCCTTATTCTTACCTGCAGTAAGGTGAGGAGATAAATGGAGTAACTAAGTAAATACGGAAAAATATTATAATATTACAGGTGAGACGTTTAAAACAAGAAAAGACCCTAAGTATTTATAAAACTATCTGCCTGCTAACTGCCATGCATTAGACTGATTAAACTGATCTGAAGTTGTAGATCTTCCAAAAGGCTTGAAATGCAAAATTTTCCATATATCTGGCTTTGCAGGTCACCATGTTTGATTGGAAAACAATGAAGAATAATGCAATTCAATGAGGCTGAATTCTTCCAAAATTAGACATCCTGCAACTCAAAGACATCTTTCTTAGTAATGCATTGAAATGAGCTCCATCCAGAATCAAACCTGTGCACTTATAGACCTTTAGTTTGGTTTAAAAAAAAAAAAAAAAAAAAAGCCCAGAGTGGTGGCGCACGCCTTTAATCCCAGCATCCCAGCACTCAGGAGGCAGAGGTAGGAGGATTGCTGAGAGTTCAAGGCCACCCTATACTACAGAGTGAATTCCAGGTCAGCCTGGACTAGAGTGAAATCCTACCTTGAAAAACCAAAGGAAAGCCGGGCATGGTGGCGCACGCCTTTAATCCCAGCACTTGGGAGACAGAGGTAGGAGGATCCCCATGAGTTCAAGGCCACTCTGAGATGACATAGTGAATTCCAGGTCAGCCTGAGCTAGGGTGAGACCCTACCTCGAAAAACAAAACAAAAAAAAAAAAAAAAAAAAGAAAAAAAAAAAAAAAAAAAATAAATAAATAAATTCCATAACTCCCTTATTTATGGTATGCAAATCTTTGACAAATTTCTTTTAACAAAAACCTCATTGTGTTTAGTGAAGTCAGTGTACCAGCCAGAGGTTAATACTATCTAGACACTGAATCTGCAATTACCATTATTGTTTGATCGACTTCAGAATGTAACCCACAACATATCCTTCAGCTCTTGTTCAGTCCTGGGATTTAAGAAGAATTTCATCTAGTGACTTAATAGCATTCATCCTGGTTGCTTTTCTTTAGCGGAGCTGGAAAATGCTAGGCACTGGCATTTCAACTGTTCCACAAATGCGTTTTTCCCAATGTGGACAGATTGCAATCTTAAGTTTCATGCATTCTTAATGGCTGAATTGCCTAATAAGGTAATTAAAAGAAACCTTCAATCTCTAAACTCCACGATGACTTCATTCAAAACCACATCTCACTGAGCGTAAAGAGCCTCGACTGTAAGAATCCAAGCAGGAATACCTTTGGGTCACTACTGGGTTAGCTTTGCTTGACACATGAGTTAAAAGGAACAGCCCCAAGCCACAGGCAACTTCCTGCTATCTCACGATAGTTGCAAACTCGTCTTTAGTTTGAGTTTTAAAAACAACAGCAAAAGTTAACACTGACTTTTTAAGACAAATGGAAGCAGATCTCAACCCCTCATAAAATAATTCTTCCAGATTCCATGATGCTGTGCTCACATCTTTCTATTGGAGGTAGCAATGACTGATAGAGTTAACCAGGCACCAAATCACGCCCTCCGATGGCTTTGGTAGAAAAGATGACGACATCTCCCTGCCTTAAATTAATTGCTCAGGTTTTAAACCATTGTACACATCTAACGAACAGCAGGCATCAAACTGGCTCTCTGATTACTTTTGTTGTATACGGTTGCTGTTTAGCCTCTAGCAAAATGCCTGGTTTGCAGTGGGTACTTGTACGTATCTGATAAATGAATAAGCATATACATCAAGCAAATGTGTAAACAGTTCGTTTAACCTTATTCCTTCTTACGTGATGGGCAGCTTTCTCAAAATCTGTGTCGTAAACAGAGGGTGCCACAAACGCACCTCCACGTTAAATGCAGGACTGAGACGCTGATTAAACTAGTCGATGAGAAAGAAATCTCTCAAGCAAGAACTTCACTGGGAAAGGCAGGACTTCAAATTCCAATGCTTACAATTCTTCCCATTCAGCAAAATGTTTAAGTCAAAATTTTAATCTCTTGAAAGATTCTCCAACCAAGAGCAGAAGCGCTTGGGGTTTGCTTATTTCTCTGCCGTGTTATGCGCAGCCCTGCAAAGGTCTACACCTCTGAGAAGTCCTTGTTCTGGGGGAAACACAGAAACAATAGCAAAGACTTCCATTCTCTCATAAGAAGAGAAGTGATGTCAAAACACAGACATAAGTAATAGTCACATATTCTAGTGGATATAGTTGGGAGCGTAGATGTGAATGAGAGGAGAGAGTCAGCTTGGGAGCCTGTCAACCTTCACTCCGTGCGTGGTCTCGGCATGTTCTTTAATCTCTAAGACTCAATGTTTAAAGTAAGATAATCACATCAACTCTATAAAGTTATTGGTGGCATTGAATATTGAGGTCCTAGTCTGTGTAAAGTTCATACACCTTCCACAAGTGTAAGTGAACTATGTTGCTATAAACAATTTAAAAATCATATTTTTCTATAATTTTCACTTTAAAAAATTTTCTTTTTATTTATTTGAGAGAGCGAGAGATAAACAGAGAGAGAAAGAGAGAGAGAGAGAGGAAGAGAATGGACGTGCCAGGGTCTCCAGCCACTGCAAACGAACTCTGGACACATGCCCCACCTTGTGCATCTGGCTTGCATGGGTCCTGGGGAATTGAACCAAGGTCCTTTGGCTCTGCAGGCAAATGCCTTAACCACTAAGCCATCTCTCCAGCCCAATTTTCACTTTTGATCCTTATGTTATTCTGAATTTTATAGAAGAGAAACATACAGAAAAATGAGGTATATCGGCTGGGACTATTCATAATTTGTGAATTTTACCTTATAGAGACTGCAGCATAACATGTCAAATACTAAAAATCAGCTATATACACTTCCTAGATTATATTTTATTTCCACCTCAGCCTAGCATGCTATGATTAATTTTGAGCACCCATAACATAATCTTAAACTCTAATGTGACAAGTCAGAGAAATGAAGGACTTTTTTTAACCCAGCCTTTCATAATTTAAAATGTAACCTTTTGGTAAACATGATGCCTGCGAGCAGTGACATGGATGTTGACAACATTAATATCACTATTTCTGTCACTAAAATCTATAGCAAATACATTAGCAGCCACAAACGGAGGTAGTTTCTCAGAGCTTGCTAATTGCATTGCTGCTGTGAACTCCGTTCTGCAGTACTGACACATATAACAGGCCAGGGCAGTAGCCCACACCCTGGGATGGCAGGAAAATTAGTGAATGGTGTATGCTTTTGTGTTGAAATGACAAATATTATATTCTCATTATTGATATTTTTTATATTTCCCAAAGAGAAAAAGAAATTATTTCTCTGAGATACAGCATTAGCCAAACATCCTAAATGAGAGGCAGGACCAAGATCTAATTGGATGTGGGGTCTAGCGTGAGCTGGAATCTTACTCATTTTGATTGTGTTACCTTCAATCTACCAGGTTTCTACAGGACAAGGATACCTCCTCTGTTCAAGATGCAGGTGCCTCATTGGATCGTTCTGGAGGGGCTTGAAGACAACTTCATAGAGAAATGGAAGCTGAGGTTCAGACACCAGCAAACTTATGGGCAAAGACTACCCTTCCAATGTGCAGGCAAGACTGCCTTCCTATTAGAACATTATCTCCAGCCAGGTGTGGTGGTGCACACCTTTAAACCCAGCACTCGGGAGGCAGAGGTAGGAGGATCGCTGTGAGTTCAAGGCCAGCCTGACTACAGAGTGAATTCCAGGTCAGCCTGGGCCAGAGTGAGACCCTCCCTTGAATAACCCAAACAAACAAAAGAACATCATCTCCAATCACATAGCAGGATATAAGATTTTCTATTCTGAGCAATAAAGGATATCTTGATATCTATCATGAAGAATAAATTACATTTATAATCATCTCTTTGCATCACAATTTTGCTAATTCTTAATAGTCTTAAAAGTTAAAAATCACTTTACACCATTTACTATGAATCTCAGCTTTTGGGGGTTGAAAAGAAGATCAAGTTCTCTCTCTCGCTCTTTCTCATTTTGTATATGGAAAATAAATTAGGTAAAGAGATGATGAAGAATATAAAAGTCCCTTCCAAACTCACGAGGTGGTTGAGGGCCCAGGACCTCAGGTCTTTCCACTGTCTGTCTCAGCACAATCCCCCAAGGAGGTACATTTCTTACAAGTCAATGTTGCATGCCCACCTGTAGAAGAAACAAAGAGAATATTCATTAATTCCATTCATTGCCTTCACTATTGTTCAACTGTGAAAGAATAACGACATATTTGTTTAAAGCGACATCATATGCCATTTGGGAAATGGTCATAAATCTAATATTCCTCTAAAAATTTATCTAAGAATAGGAAGGATCAGGCACTTTTTTTTAAATGTAAGAGTACTAGTGTACTGTCAAAGGAAGAATATTTCCAAGTAAAACATGTTATTGGCAGTAAAATGCGGGATTTCCCCTCAATTTTAACATCATTTACCATATCAGGAAGCCCCAACTGCCCCTGTCAAGAGGACAAAGAGATTCATCAAAATTTATAAATGGGATGTTGTTAGGATCTGCCTTCTCCAACTGATCTCTTTTTCCTTTTATGTTCTGCTCTCTTTAATTGTCTAAACAATGAAATGTGATCTTGGTTTTATATATTTGATTTTGTGCTTAACTGGACTCACATGGAGCTTAAAGGTGGAAGTATACAGCACAACCTGTAAGAAATCATTTATGATCCTTGAATTATTTAAATAAGGCTAAATTCCCACATAGTTTGACTTGCCCCAAAGTGAGACCTGAACAGTTAAGAAAGGAGAAAATGAGTCATAGATAATCAGACATTTTATACTTAAAACTTAGCACTCTAGACTGGTAGTGTACTTTCCAGAAATGTTTTGTTTTCAAAGCATACTAATTTATTGAAGCAAAGGCAGAGGGTGTTTGAGGTTGACACTATTTTGAAGAATGGATGCTTTTTGATTCTGAATTAAAAGCATTATAAAATATGATCATGAAAATAAGTAATTATCAAAAATTATGATGTGTAGTTCTTAAAACAATAATAGAGTATTTTGATAAATCTATTTTTTGTGAATGTAAATGAGATCATTTTATAATATATCGTACGTTTACAGTTGTTTTCTATTTAAGGTCCTTACAATTCTACACATTAGATTTTGTTTTACAACTTCTAGTCCTACAAACTTTATAAAATCACGTGGTGAGAGAAGGCAGTGTACAGAAGGAAGGTGATGGGAACATAGACTCTCATAGGTGTTGGGTCTGGGACACATTTCTTCACCACTAAGTCTTGACTTTCTTGTCTATCCAGAAAGGGACAAAAACTCATCTGCTAGATTTATTCCCTTAGGAATTCAGACATCACACGGCTGGCTTACAAAACTAGAATTATTATCATCTAGAAGCCCCGCCCCCACTCATGCATGCACTTCTGCTTTTGAGATAAGAAAATTTAAGTGCTGGGGAAAGAAATGCATAAACAAAAATATCACAAATATCTCCTCAGTTACCTCGCCACCCCTGTGGGGGGTCTGCTATGTTCCATTCAAAGTGCCCTCATGTCAGCCTTTCTATTTGTGCTTTAGTGATAGTGGGGGGGGGTATTTCAGTATTCAAAGTGCACTTGGATTCTGCTCTAGATAGTTAATCACCCAAAGGACCAAGAGTCTTTTGGAAGTGAGGTTCTGCTATGGTTTGGTTGTGGTTTATAGCAAGGTGCTCATGTCCTGGAAGCTTGGCCCTCACAGAGGTGGTACTGGGTGATTGTACTGAACTTTTAAGTGGTGAGTCCTAATGAGAGTTCCTTGGGTCACTTTGGGGCATGCCTTCCAAAGGGATAGTGGGACACTCCATTCCTTTTTTTTTTTTTTTTTCTTTATTCTTACAATGTGATCTCTTTCCCACATGTGACCTTCCATGATGACATCCATCATGAGGCCATCACTAGTGGGAAAACCGACAGAACTAATCATATACATGTAGCGTCAAAATCATGAGTTAAACAAAGTTCATTTCATGACAGGTGCCTGCCTCCGGTACTTCATCAGAGCAACAACAGCGGTGTCTGGAGGACCATGAGATAAAACATCTCGACGCTGGACTCCATGGCTATTCTCAAGAAGCCTTCAGGCCCTGAAATATTCATCAGCGTGGAACCCTGCATTACAGGAAAGAAAACGGGTGAGTTGGGAGAGACAAAGAAGATAACAGAACAAAAAGGAGAGGGTAAATTGGGGCATCAAAAATGCATTGAGGGGCTGGAGGGATGGCTTAGCAGTTAAGGTACTTGCCAGCAAAGCCAAAGGACCCAGGTCCCATTCCCTGGGACCCACATAAGCCAGATGCACAAGGTGGTGCATGCATCTGGAGTTCATTTGCAGTGGCTGGAGGCCCTGGTGTACCATTCTCTCTCTCTCTCTCAAATAAGTAAATAAAAATATTTTTTTTTAAAAATTCACTGTGCACATGTATGCAATAGTCAAAAGTAAATAATACTCAGTACCTTGAAAAATAAAATTATATCTATGCTGGAAATGAATCTTAGTAAGTCCAGGATTATCTATATCAGTGTATCATAGGCTGATCAATTAAACAAAAGAAGTGTGTAATTTGGGGTTGGAGTGAGGGCTTAGCAGGGGAAGGTGCTTCCACACAGGCACAAGGGCCTGAGCTTGGACCCTAGCACCCATGTAAAATCCCAGGCGATCCCAGTTGCCCCAGCTAAACACACCTCTTGTTAATGCAGTTTTCTGCCACCACCATCTCACTTACCTGCACGTCTCCAAGGTCTTCATTTCTCTTCCCCAGGTGTCATCTTAGGGGCATATTTATGAAACTTTGCTTACACTTTTGCTAGTGTCTGCACTGTCTCATTCTTCCCTGTGCAGCACCCTCAGTTAACTTCCATTCCTTCATTGCAGCTCAGTTAGATAGTATCAGAAAACTGCCCAACTTACTTGCAATAAGGGAAGTGACTGATTGCATATCCTTAATCTTCCATAGCATATTTGCTTGGCCAAATAAACCCCCAGCGACTCACCTTCTGGCAACCTGAAGGAGGTATTTCAAGTGTTGTCTGGTCCCCACATTGAAAAATGGCTGCACAGTGTGTCTAAGGATGCTCTTTCTGCATATTGAAAATGATTACAGTGGTACTTCTCAATGGGAAGCTTATCTTCCAGCCTTGTCCCCATGGGAAGACTGGTCCTTTTATTTACAACTCCTGAGGCTCATGGGATTTGCTTTCTTTAAGCTCATTAAACCTGTTATTTATAAAACACGGGCCTTCCAGCTCTCATTTCTCTGCTGGCAGGTCTTTCTGGGATCTTCTAGCCCTTCTGAGTTCTGCTCCTTGGACATTGCTGATTCATCCACGCTAAGGCTCTCCTCCTGACAGCTGGCCTGCACTTTGCTACGGTAGTTCCCCAACTCAGAGCTGGCTCACATCATCATTGCTAATTGATCATGTCACAGGTGTATTTCTGAGCAATTTAATAAGTGTAATTGGATCTGTTATATACCAAACAAGTTGTTTCACAAAATCTTATTCATGGGGTTCCCTTCTACTGAGGAATACAGCTAATTACTCTAATGATATATAATAGCTACTAACCAGGCATCCCAGAAGAAAAGAAGATCATTTTGACACTTGCACATCTCTTCACAATCACTACAGTGGTCATTGGCTGCAAGCCAATAGGAAGTTCTTTTTCTTGTAATGAGCTATGAGGTTGACCAGGAGTTTCAAAAACAAGATAAAGCTGAAATGATATCTCTAGTTAATTCTGAAAAAGACATCACAGCAAGACAACAAACATGCTGTGATGTGAGTTTTCCTAGGGAGATGAGAAAATGTCTACTCACCCAGGCATGGGGACACCAATTACAAACCAAAGGAATGCTTCTGCCTAAGTCCAATGTGGCTAACCTGTGAGTTCATTGGTCTTACAGGCGTGTCGGTGAGGGATTACCTCCACGACTCAAAAAACAGCTGCACCACCAAATACCCCACCCCAAACAGACAATGACTCATGAAAGCTGCATCTTTGGAGCTGGATGTACAGCTTGCAGGCAGCATCTGTTCTCCCCTGCAGTTGTCACAGGTTTTAGAACAGGTAGGGGCCTTGTGAATTTTCTGAAAACATTCCTGACACCTGTGAGTGTTCTACTTCCTGACCCTCAAAAGTTTTACTTCCTGAATTTTAATTAGCCTCCATCTAGGATGGAGTGGTTCAATTCGAGGGAAATTTCTATAGGACACATGCCTAGCTATACTTGGGAAAGGAAAACCAAGTTGTCAAATGTGTAGCCTATAATTCTATTTATAGTAAAGATAGAAAATAATCAAACTCGTGGAAATGAAATGCTGAATGATGGTTGCCAGGGCTGGAAGGTTGGGAGGGTGGGAGAGATGCAGACAAGAGGAATAAATTCAAAAGATCTTGATGTGTCAGGGAGACTATACTTAATAGATTCTAT
The DNA here is from genome assembly GCA_036365145.1 of Orientallactaga sibirica. NCBI lineage: Eukaryota > Metazoa > Chordata > Mammalia > Rodentia > Dipodidae > Orientallactaga > Orientallactaga sibirica. The sequence goes on along the minus strand of JAEOAD010000463.1, from coordinate 3,332,840 downwards.
ACTTAAAAATCACTAAGAGTGTGAATTTAAGCATCTTCTGCACAAAAGCATGTTATGGACTGTGGTCATTCGTGTGCTAATTGCCTTGATTTGGCCATTTGCTACAGTTGTTCTCTAACCAGTTAAGTTGGGGGGGGGGGCGAAAGTAAAAGCTTTATGGCTATCTCAAGATGCCACTATCACATAGGAAAGTATCTTTCAACGAACGTTTTTGGGGTTTAATTCTAATCACAGAAGGAAAATGAAATGTATCAAATCAAATCCCAGAAGAATTGTGTTTCATGTGGAAAAGTTATCACTGCGTATGTTTCTGTTTAAAGAAATAAACTCTGCCCAAGCGTGCATTGCTTCACATCTGTGCACATTGTGCATTCCTCTTGGAAAGTGTACACTTTTGTTTAGTCACAAACAGCTCCGTTAGTGAATGTTAGGAAAAGCCGCCAAATTTCACCAAGCTGGTTTATTAATTGAGTACACATCAAAATGTGTTACATGATTTGACCCACGTTAAACTGATGTTGATCTTAAATGAAATCTTTAATTGAGTTGCTTGTTTTCATCACAAACATCACAAGCCTGCAGGAACCTCTCACTGAAGCCCAGTGGTCTACTGCTCCGTGATTCCCATATTTCAAAGCTGTGCTGCCTTGACAGTGGCCTTGGCTACAGGACAGGGGCTGTGTAGATGGGAACATTTGGGCTGTCAGCAGGCTGACAAGCTCTTCTGATTCGTCCCTGTGCCTGAGTAGTTGTATTTCCATGTAAACAAACCCCTTTTGTTCCTCTACACCATATGTGCTTTCCATTCTTCAGGGGGAGACACAAGAAATTGGAAGAAAAACCTGCCATCTCACTAGCAAGGTCCCCACTCTGAACCTCGAGTTAACATGGGCTTTGATCTTTTTAAAAAATATTTTAGGGCTGGAGAGATGGCTTAGCAGTTAAGGCATTTGCCTATGAAGCCTAAGGACCCTGGTTCCATTCTCCAGGTCCCACGTAAGCCAGATGTACTTGGTAGAGCATGCTTCTGGCATTTGTTTGCAGTGGCTAGAGGCCCTAGCGCTCCCATTCTTCCTCTCTGCCTCTCTCTCTCTCCCTCTCTCTGTCTCTAATAAATACATAAATAAAAATTTTTAAAAATCTTTTAAAAATATTTTATTTATTTATTTGCAATGAGAGAGAAAGGAAGAGAGAGAGAGAGAAAGAGAAAGAGGGCACATTAAGGCCTCCAGCCACTGCAAACAAACTCCAGATGCATGTGCCACTTTAAGCATCTGGCTTTACAGGGAGTACATAGGGACTGAACCTAGACCCTTGGGCTTTGGAGACAAGCACCTTAACCACTGAGCTGTTGCTCCAGTCCTGCTCTGCTCTTTTAAGACCATATATTTAATCTATATACGTGCATGAATTCTGCCAACTCCAGTTTATATTAAAGCTAGAGTAAACAGAAAAATAAAAACCCATTTCTTCATCTTCCCAAAAGGGGATTTAAAAACTTTTACTTTGTTCATTGCCTTAACAGCTACATTAAAATTTTAGCATTTTTTTGAAAATATTTAAATAATAATTGAATGAAAATTAGAGTAGTTACCTACCAAACACTGTGAAAATATAAGAAAAAAATAAATATTTTAACAAGAATCAGAATGCCTAAGGTAGATCAAGCATACTATAAAAATAAAAGTAAAGTTTCTAAATTTGCTTTTTACAAGCTGAATACTCAAAAATATTTAAGAGTAAAAAATACTTTAATGTTTTTCCAGAACAAAGAGTATTTGTAAATTAAATGTCAAAATAAATTATAATACACAATGCTCTGAAATTCAACCAAGCTTGCTAGCAAAGAAATACAAAAGATAAAGATATGGTGTGTATTACTATTTATAATGATAACTAGTTTCTTATAAGCCTCATGTGTTCCTGTTTTCAGTGCCATTATATTGTCTACATTTTAAGCAAGTTAAAGAAATATTTGTTGAGTGAATTAATTAATACTTTAACAACCACTGGTTAACAACACAAATATGGGACTAAGAAGATGGCTTGGCAGGTAAGGTGCCCCCGCTGTGCAAGCTTGAGGGTCTGGGTCACTCTGAGTTAGTTTCCCCTCCCCCATGTAAAAAGCTGATTACTACCACATGTGCCTAAAACCCAGCCCTGTGGGGCTCACAGGTCAGTTAGGCTGACCATCCATGGTAGCTCAGGGTTCAGGGGGAGACTCCATCTCAAATATTCGTGTGGGTGAGCAATAGAAAAGAGGACAGTCAGTGTTCTCCTCTGGCCTCCACACATGCACATAGGTGCGCGCATGAGCACACACACACACACACACACACACACACACACACATACAATACACATACCAGCCCCCCCCCACATATATAAAGGAAACATTACATTCATGCAAAAAAGGCAAATATTAAGTTGAATATGAAAAGATAAATTTATATTGATAAATATTGCTAACCTCAAGAAATTAGTAACAGTGCTATACTTTGGTGCTTCAGATAGTTTCAGAATACTTTGGGAAATAACATTACTACAACATCAAATTAGTATTCTTTATGATTCTGGGACTTTTTAGATCATCTGGTACATAGTGTGCTCAAGTAACATACAGAAATAATGTGTCTAAAGAGCTAGAAACAACCTCAGTGGTCATCCATGGAAGAATGACATAAAAGTAATATATATATATAAAGAAATACTATTCAGCTTTTACAAAAAGGTTTTCCTGTCATTTATAACATGGATGAAAACTGATGATTCTAAGTAAATCTAGTCAATCATAACAGGACAAATATTGAATAATTATATGAATTGTAGAAAGTGATCAAACTCATCCTGGTCTCCTCTCTGTACATCACCAGGAATATCATAGCTCTACATTCCTGAACTTGCCGTAAGAACAGGGTCCACATTGGGTCAGAATGTTCTAGGGCATTTTTTTCTTTTTTTTTCTCTGCTAAATAGCTCTTGAGACCATATAGCTTAATCAAGAAGGAGAAAGTTATTATCATGGTATATTGTTTACATTTATATAAGTTGTCAATAAAAGGTTAAGATAAATGAGACAGTTGTTTACAGCATCATTAATGTCCCTAGTATTATTCTGTTCAAAAGCAAGGTAATTGTGGCAACCAGGTACAAAATGTTAAGAAATAGTTAATAAGAAAAAATTTATAATAATACAAGGAAATCTAGGCAAGAAAGACAGCCCAGATTAGCATATAATCAGTAAGAATAAACTAGAGAAACTTGGCTAGAAACACATTTTTGCATGTGTATATGTGTGTGTACATATGTATGCAGGTACACATGTGTACATGCATATGGTGGCCAGAGGCTGATGTCAGGTATCCTCCTTGATAACTTTCCTCTTTATTTAATGATAAGATTTGGTTCTCACTTAAACCCAGAGCTTGCCCTGGTGGGTTCCCTACCTTTGATTTCTGAGTTCTGGGATTACAGGTGGACTCCCACACCCACCCCACAGTCACATGTGCTGGGGATCCAAGCTGAATTCCTCGTGCTTGTGTGGCAGTCACTTCATCTGCCAATCCATTTCCTTTGCCTCAAGAAGCACAGTTTTGATTTGACAGCACCTGTGACTAGTAAGCTATGGAGTGGAGGGAGACGTCAGATTGGCTCACTTGGAAGATTTAGTAGAGGATAATGGCACGAATAGAAGATACAGCTTTGGAAAACAAGAACCATGAGTGAGAAAAGATACTAGCTCCATCAGATGGATCCAGAGACATTTAAGATGAGCACCAGTGGGCAGCTGAGAGTGCTCTCAGAGTGTTTTAGCTGAGTACAAGCCACAGGCATCACTGAAATAAAAAAAATGAATAGATTTTATGGGTACATAGAGCATGGGTGTGAGGTAAGTAGCTCCTTTGTTCAGAGCTGAGCAGCTACATACCTGCCTCAAATACAACATTATTCCGTTGTCTCATGGTAATCTTGAAAGCAAGTCATGGGCTGAGGATGCTGCACGTCCCTAGCAGGCCTGAGGTCCCGGGTTCACTCTCTAGTAGAACCACTGACCAAAACAAACAGAACAAAACTAAACTAAAGGGAAGCTGTGCTATAAATACCATCACTTCAGGTTCAGCACCCTGAAACTATCTTTTTTTCTATTAGTTTATTTCTTTCTTTATTTTCAAGCAGAGACAGGCAGAGAGAAGAGAGACAGACAGAGAGGGCATGTCAGGGCCTCTGCCCACTGCAAACAAATTCCAGATGCACGCATCACTTTGTGCATCTGGCTTTATGTGGATACTGGGGAATTGAACTCAGGTCTTTAGGCATTGAAGGCAAGCACCTTAACCTCTGAACCATCTCTCCACCACCCCCTTAAAATATCTTAGTCATAAATTTCATAAATCAAAATAGCAATGGTAAGAGTGGAAAAGGTAAATTCAGTTGATTAGGTCATTAGTGGTTCAAACTACCATCTTCCCACTTTCAAATCCCATGAGAATCCTGTTCCATGAAGCCACACTTCCCTTATACCAGGAGCCTTTCCGGAGCTTTCTATCACATCTTCCTGGCACAGGAGGAGCAGTGATCATGGATCATCGAGACAGGTTGGCTAGAAGGTAGATCACTTTTGTCAAGGCAGAAAATTTACCGAGTCAAAGGACCATAATTCTCATCCTCTGCGGTAAAAATGGCACTGGTGATGATTTAAGAACTTTGAATGGTGCCATTCACCCAGATAATTATAAAGAATACCCCATTGTGGAATATTATTTCATGGGTCTGTAAATTTTCTGTCACTTTTCCTATTTCAGTTCATCTGGTACATCAAAAACTCACACTGTCCATAAAATGGAAGATATGCCTTGCAATTGTTATATCAAAAAAGAGGTTTTATGTGTAGTCACTTCATGAAGTGCTGTTTGAACATAAAGTTTTAGTAGGTAGTTTAGTCTGTCCCAGCAGTAGTGCATCAGGATTGGGATATTTAGAGTCAAACCCTCTCACTGTTTGCCAAGCTCTTGAAAATAGTTAGAAAACAGCACATGAAAGAGGGGAAAGTTACATAGAAATAAAATTATTGCTATAAAGCCGTTAGGTTTAATTTTCCCTTCAAATAGCATCATAACATAATAAAAGCATTAATTTGCTGCATGTATTGTGTGCATGTGTGTGTGGGGCTAGTATAATGTGTGTGATGTGCCAGGTGTCATGTGTGGTATATACACATGTGTGTGCATGGAGTGTGCACACGCAGAGGCCACAGGATAACATCAGGTCAGCTTCTCTCATTGATCATACATGTACTTCGTTCCTTGAGACAAACTTTCTTCCTCCACATGGAAAAGTTGTCCATCACCAACTCTCAGAGATTAGCCAATCTCTGCCCCCTCCCCCACAGAATGTAGTCACAGACATATGTGGCTATGTCCAGCTTTTTACAAGGGTTCTTCAGACCAAATTTGATGGTTCTAGCCCAAAAAGCCATCTCCCCAGCCCTCATCTCTTCTACTCCTTTGACATTTCATCTCTGACCAGAAATTAGAGACTCTGTCTCATTTTTGTGAATGACCTCGTTGGTATCACCTTCCAAAGTACCTTCTTGATCACTGTGTCTCTGAGTGGTGGAGCACCTTTAACATAGGGCATGCTCTGAAGACAAAGAGCAGGGTGCCAAGGTAAGTGCAAATGCTGACACAATGGTACGGAAGAGTAGACATCGTCTACTTTATTTTCATTTCGTTCAGTTTACTTCTAGTTTTCATTTTGTTTGTGTCTAATCAATCCAGCCTGTTTTTGTTTGGGACAAGCTTTACGCTCCAGCTCAATCTAGCATAGAACTTTCTATATGTAGCAATCCTCATGCCTCAGCCTCCCCAGTCGGTCCTAATATTATAAACGTTCACCACATCTGGCTTCCAACATTTCTCTTTGAAAGCAGTATCATTGGAGGGAAAGTAGCACAAGTTGAACACTGCCGTGGTGTTCTGTGCCTAGACTATTGTCAACAACTTCTTGTCCCACTCTCAGAATTGTTTTGACCCTACCTTACATTACCGTCGGAAACAAAGAGCCTTCCCGCCATTACTCAAATCTTCTCGGGCGTTGCACTGCCTGAATGTGCATATACTTCTGGAGGGCAGAGACGGGCGTTGAGAGGCCCTTTATCATCATGATGCTGAAGTTTAACAGCTCTGGTGTGCATGGTATTTGTCATTTGCAATTGAAGAATGTTTCTCCATCCATTTTAATGACAGAATAACCCTCTTAGTACAGAAAAGAGGGGCTGGAGATATTTCTCTGTGGTTAAAGGTGTTTGAAAAACCTGTCGACCAGGGTTCAATTCCTCAGAACTCACATAAAGCCAAATGCACAGTAGCACGTGAATCTGGCATTCATTTGAAGTGGCAAGAAGCCCTGACGCACACTAATATACTCTTTTTCATTCTCTCTCTCTCTCTTCCTCCTTAAAATAAATAAAATATTTTTCAAAAGCAAAACAAGGGGGCTGGAGAAATGGCTTAGCAGTCAAGGTGCTAGTCTGCAAAGCCTAACGACCCAGGTTTGATTCTCTAAGTCCCACCTTAGCCAGATGCACATTGTGATGCATGCATCTGGAGTTCATTTTCAGTGGCTAGAGGCCCTGGCATGCTCATTTTCTCTCTCTCCCTCTGTACCTCTGTCTCTAATAAATAACTATATAAATAAATAAATAAATAAATAAATAAATAAATAAATAAATAAAACAATAAAAAAAAGCAAAACAGCACTGGAGAGATGGCTTAGTTGTTAAGGCCCTTGCCTGGGAAGCCTAAGGCATGGGAAGCCATGTTCAACTCTCCAAGTCCCACATAAGCCAGACACACAAGGTGATGCAAGTGTGCAAGGTTGCACATGTGCCCAAGGTAGCACACACATCTGGAGTTCAATTAGAGTGGCTGGAGGCCCTGGCACACCAATTCTCTCTCTATCTCTAGCTCTCTTGCATTAAAAAAAGGCCAGTCTGTTGGGTTATGCTTCCCCCTTGCCAAAAAAAAAAAAAACACAGCATCAAGTTGATATAACTCTTTTTCAATCTAATTCTCTTATTGGCTTTTTGTTAATTACTAACAAGGAACTAACATGAATGAGTTAACTGACTCTTCCAAATGAATAAATCACTTCTTAAATTGTTTAGGCTACACAGGTTAACCCTATTTGATGTTCCATTCATGGGGATGTTTTAAAGGAGCTCTTACAAGTTCTGAGAAGATAAAATTATATTTGGGATGCATGACACACAGGATGTTTTCCTGTGGGGCATGCTGTAGGGGCTGTGTCATGGCCTTGCAACGTGTCCATGTAGCAAACTGAGTTGATGTCTTCTAGAATTTCCCTCTCTGAGGGATCTGCAAGGTAGAAGGCAGAGCATAGTCAACAACTGGCACAAGGTTTGGAGAGGCAGCCATGCTCTTGGCTGGCGATAAAGATCTGCAAGAGGCCCAGAACTTTGTACCTGAAATCACCAGTGTTGTTTCAGTGCCAGCTATGGAAATGGAACCTAAAATATGTCCTCCTGTCATACCCACCTAAAACAGAGACTATAAGTTATGCATAAAACAGGCTCCACCCCATATTGTCCCAGGAACCACTTGCCGTAACAACCAGTGAAACACCCGCCTTATCTGAATGTTTCTTCTTATTAACTGTCACAGGATTTCACATTATGACTTTAATATTAGCCTTACATAAAAGCCACCAACTTACCAGAGCTAGGCAGCACCAGAGAGCACCAAAGACATCAATGAATTTTCCTTCATAATAACTTGCCTAGATTTCTTGGTTTTAATAACTCACCCCACATGTTCTTTGTTCTCCAGATATACAATTGTCCATGGCTGTCTATAAATTGTCCAGGGAACCTGAGGGATTCATCTTTTGTGATCTGGAACCAATGCTGGTGTGGGTTCTTGGTAAGCTGTCTCTCAGGAAGTGCTAAAACCTCACTGATCTAGACGTGAGTAGAATTGTTTCTTGGTTCTGTCAGTGGAGCCCTCCCTGAGGTGAATAGATGCTTGTTCACTTCTCTAGGGAAAGCATCACACACCAGCACAGGCAGATCTGGCGGCAGCTTTCTTCCTGGGCTATAGATGATGCTTTCTTGCTGTGTCCTCACCAGGCTGAAAGAAAGGATTCTGTTTCTTTATCCTTATAAGGAAGGGTGCCGACACCACCACGAAGGCTCCACCTCCATGACCCCATTCAAACAGTGTCTCAACAGTCCCCTTTCCAGACGCAATCACACTGGAGCTGAGAGCTTTGACATGTGGATCCTGTGGAACACGAACATTCCACAGTGACCAGTGCTGTTCCTGGTGGGTCTACTTTCCTGAGCCAAACTCTGAAAGCTGCACTGAAGTGAAAGTCTCTTCATAATTGTGCTGTGTGTGCTATTTACCCCTTTCCTTCCCTGTGCCTCGCAAAGCCTTCCAGGTCCCATCCTTTCCATGGTCTGCCCTGATGTTCATGTTAAAAATGAAGACTTGGGGCTGGAGAAGATGGCTGAGCAGTTGAGGCGTTTGCCTGCGAAGCCAAAGGACCCTGGTTCGATTCCCCAGAACTCACATAAGCTGGATGCACTAGGTGGCACAGGCATGTGTAGTTCATTTGCAGTGGCTGGAGGCCCTGGTGCACCCATTCTCTCTCTCTCTCCCTCCTTCTCTCTGTCTCAAATAAATAAAAAAAATATTTTTAAAAAATGAAATCTGGGCTGGAGAGATGGCTTAGCGGTTAAGGCGCCTGCCTGCTAAGCCTAAGAACCTGGTTCCAATCTCCAGGTCCCACGTTTAGCCAGATGCAAAGTGACGCATGGGTGCAATGCCACACTTGACCACAAGGGGGCGCACACATCTGGATTTCTTTCACAGCAGCTGAGAGACTGCTGGCGCACCCATCTCTGTCTGTCTCCCTCTCCCTCTCCCTCTCTGTCTGTCTCTGTGTCTCTCTCCAAAAAATAAATAAAGTATAATTTAAAAAATTTTTTAAAAAATGAAGACTTTCTCACACAGCCTCCCCAAGCACTTTTGTTGTCTTCTCGCTCTGAGCACTTCCTATATCTGCCTTGTATGTCCGTGCCATGTGTCTCTGTCTGCCCACATAAATTCCTTATGGGCAGAAGCCATGGCTCACTCATCTTTGCATCCCCCAAAGAAGTGCTCACAGTATCTGATGCAGAACTGGAGTTCAATAAATGTCTGTTGACTTAGAGTTTGCTGCAGTTTGCTTTGTCCTCTGGCAGTGCCTGGGTTGTCACCATGAGTGTTTCTAAAAGACAACTTTACCCTTCAGGGCTCTCCTCTCTTGTTTTATCTATTTTATGATGTGTTTATACATAGTCCCGGCTTCATGCCAGAAGCCACGCACTCTGGAAATACATTTTCAGTCAGGTTAAATGCTTGGCATTTTTTTCAAGTGAAAAAGCCCTCACTGGATGGGTTACAAGTTTTCTTTTGAAACCTTATCATGAAAATAAATGGCACAAATGACTGCATCTAAGGAGGATTCCCTTAGTTAATAAGGCAGATTACCCAACCAGCAAGCGCTCAAGAAATATGGACGGAATGACTGAGGGAATAAACTGATGCATTTACTAATTAATGAAAAACTTAGCCCACGGGAAAAGCATCCAGAGCATGTATGGTGCTGCCACCTGTGATGACATGAGTAGAGAATCTTCCACACTTACACTGTCAGCTTGATGATCCAACAAGACAGGGATTCCTCTCCTTCAGGTCACACGAGGGTGGCACTCTTGTTTAGATTTTGCTACTGAAGTCTTAATGAATTTTCATTTATTGTATATACAAGTTGAGTTGATTTAAACTTCAGAGAAAAAGAGAAACTAGACAGTAACTAGTGGAACGGAATGTCTAGTGAACTATCACCAGAATCAGGTTTTGGAGGTTTCAGTCCCTGGTCAATTGTCTCCATTTCTTCACGCCTGTGGTGAAATGGTATACTATGTTAGGAATATAGCACTGGGCATAGCTCCTCAAAAAAGAGGGGAGGAATTGGGTCCCATAATCTCCCTCAAGGGCACAATCACCATGACCTAAGGACTTCCAGCTAGAACTCACTCCTTAAAACTTTCACCACCTTATAACAGCACCACCCTGGATGCCAAGGCCCTCTGGGGAACATTGATTCAAGCTGAAGCACTACGCATATGAGGATATGATATGAATTCATATGAGGATATGTTGTGAAATCTTTCAGCTCCCCTTTGAACATAAACTTCTAGAAGTTTCTGTCTTTCATGAGTAGATGGGTATGCCTTTGTCTTGGAAGTTTTATTTTTCAAAATAATACTTCATTTCAAAGAAAGCTTTGTTATACTAAATCAAACCTGATCGAGTGATTTTCTCCTATCTCATTTAGCAAGTCATCAGGATAAATCTTCTTTAAAGAGGAGCTGTTTTTGTGTTGATGAGGCAGCAAAAGCAAAAGGGACTCGAGAGAATCAGAAACTCATATGCAAAAGGTTTAGTCAAATTGTTTTCTTGCAAGGAAATCTAAGGTAATCGTTGAGCTTCAAGTTCAAGTGCCCAGGTTCACTGACTGTCCAGTTTTACGTGGCCACTGTCATTTTTCCTTTGATTACTCCCTTGGCTGAGGTTTCTCATGACAAGTATAAATATCTCTGCAAATGCTTCCTTTATAATCTAGGGATGTAGCACTGCAAACACCTTATCATCTTAACAATTCATCCAGCCAATTACACTTATACAAATGTTGTAAGTCATTCCCTCGGCACTCCACCAGTCTCTAAGACCAGCGGACAGATGCTCCCACACTAGTCATATGTGTCACAGATGTTACAACTGAACATCCAAGACACCCGGAAGGAAGGAAATTCAATAAGAAAGGGTAACGTTGAAAGTAAATCTTGAAATATCACCAGTGTTCATTAGACAAAAATATTTTAAAAATCAACAAAGAAAAAGCCCTCTTATGTAAAGGAAGCAGATTAAACAAGGCTATCAGTATGGATGAAATCAAAGAAACATCAAGTATGGCTCATTCTTGTCAGAAAGAAAAAAGAAGTGAATGGGAGCCGGGTGTGATGGCACACGCCTTTAATCCCAGCACTTGGGAGGCAGAGGTAAGAGGATCGCCATGAGTTCAAGGCCACCCTGAGACTATACAGTGAATTCCAGGTCTGCCTGGGCTAGAGTGAGACCCTACCTCTAAAAAACAAAAAACAAAACAAAAAAAAAAAAAAGTGAAAGGGGCTGGAGAGATGGCTTAATGGTTAAGGTGCTTGCTTGTGAAGCCTATGGACCCAGGTTCGATTCCCCAGGACCCACATAAGCCAGATGCACAAGGTGGCACATGTGTCTGGAGTTAGTTTGGAATAGCTAGAGGCTCTGGCACACCCATTCTCTTTCTCTCAAATAAATAAATAAAATGTTTTAAAAAGAAGTGAAAGAACTGTTGTACCCCTAATTCATGTGCTAAAATCATAACTTCCAGTGCCTTCAGCATGACTATTTGAATAAATTTAAGGAGGTAACTAAGATAAAATGAAGCCATTTAGGGAGTGTCTAATTCGATATGACTAGTGTCTTTTTAAGAACAGATTAGGACACAAAAAGAGACAGACAGGGCAACACTGCTCGGAGGCCTGGCCATGGGGAAAATCATCAAAACAGCCAGTCTTCAAGCCAAAGAGAGACATAGTCATCTTGTACTCACAGCTCCGTTCTCCAGACTCTGTGGAAATAAACTTCTGTTCCTTAAGCAAACTCCAGCTGTAGTACTTTTGCTCTGGTAGCTATAGAATATTTGTAGCTAAGGCTGAGGAAGGGTGGGGCCTTTTCATGGAATACCCTTGCCCATTCTGAGAAGTTTACACAACCTGCATGCTGTGGGAATCTTTCAACAGTTAGAAGTAAGAAATTAGTAATATTTTGATGCTGCCATAGTTTATAAAGCTTTCTCTGAAAATTTCATGGCCAACATGCTCAGGCCAGAGGAACCAGACATAATGGTTGAACTAAGAACTCATGACAGCCTCAAAGAGGCAGGGAAGAAGACACGAGAGGTGAGATACACAAGCTGTCTCAGAGGTAGATCCAGCAGAAGTTGGTTCCGAGGGGACATCGTGTTTTCTAAGTGGGAATGACAGTAAGTCTGCTTCAGTGTTGGGACTTTAATACAGGAAGCCCAATAGTATTTACTGAATGAAAGAGTGAAAAGGTAAGTCAATTACATCAGTGCACAAATAATACTACTTTAGTCACAATAATAGTATCCATTCTACTACCCCGTATTAATTACTAAAGATGAAGGTTAGGAGTGCTGACCCTAAATTTACAGAAACAAACCATTCATTCTTGTATGCTTCATAGATTGCCTGTTTTCTTAAACAAATATTAATCAACCACTGTATAGACACACATCTACGTGCTAAGCAGAGTTTTATCTAATAATGTAAATGATACATGTGTCTTGAAATAGCTTATAAAAATCTGAGAACTGTGCTAGGAAGATGGCTGGCTGTAAACTATACTTTCCACTTAAGCATGAGGGCCTCTTGGGAAAGACACCATCAAGTTCAAATGCCCCAAAACCTTGCAAAAACCCGGCCATGCCCAGGCACACTGGTTACCCCAATCAGCAAGGCGGGGAAGTAAGGAGGAATTAGAGAACCACTGGGGGCGCTGATCGACAGCACTCCTGAGCTGAGGAGACACCTGTCTCAAGGAAATACCCAGACGAGTATGAAAGGATGCCTGGCCTTCTCCTCTGCCTCCACATACCTGTGCATGGGGCACATGTGTCTGCATACGCACATGCATATACTTCACCTCACATATACGCCATGTATACTCTACACATGTGCACTCATGCATACACACAAAAAAATCTGAAAATTACAAATTATCCATGTTAAATATATACTGCAAAACAGAAAGCTCAGAATATTCCAGAGGATAAGTATCACTGAAGTGACTCATACATTATTCAAACAGGGATAAAAGCAGAAAAAATCCTTCAAAATCAACCAGCCAGAGAAGCTGTACACACCTGTGTAATAAATAGTGTTGCCTAGCCTATGTGGGTAATCAACAGATCCCTGATGGGATGTGAGTCCCACTCAGCTGCAGAGACCTCATGGTGAACCGTGTCAGAAACCCACGGATAGGAAGGCCATAGACTCCACCCATGGGCTACACCCATCCAAAAGTCTCCTAAATGACTAGGCTTATCCCCTTTAATAAAGCAGTGAAACTGGAGAGAGCCAAGATTCATCAATACAACAAGAAAAGATAGCCAGCTGCCTAGCGTGAGATGGCGCACCTCCATCACATCTGCCAGAGGAAGTAACGATGGAAACGTGAGTGCTGCTCCGGCAGCCAGCTCCAGGGAAATATACACAGAGGGCACTCAAAAGGCCTCAAAGCGGAAATTCAGAGATTGCAGAGAGCTTACCACTAAAGTCTTCTAACACACCGCCAAGGCTCAGGGGACATTGCGGAAGAGGGGCAGAAAGACTGTAAGAGCCCCAGGGTAGGAAGGAGTATCCTGTGCTATTATCCCCACCCCACACACACACACATAGATTGACAGTTGCATTCATGACCCTATGGGAAACATCAATAACCCTGCTGAGGAGGACCCTCAGTGGAATGGGGGCAAGAAAGAGAGGGTATAAGAGTATAACTTGATGGGAATATGGCCAGCACCCAACAAAAGAAGGAGGATTTGAAAGTGGGGAAAAGAGGGGGGTGAAAGAAGAGGATCATAATCATGATATATTGTTTATGTTTATGGAAGCTGTCAATAAAAGAAGAATTTATATTATCCTAATTTTACATTCATAATGGTGACTCCCTTATCCTCCTCCCTGTCCTCCCTCTTCCAAAGGGACCCTCATCAATGGGGAATGTGGGTCATGCATTGTGGGAGTAGTCAAGAGCAATGGGGGATAGGCCAAGTCTCTGTGCATAATGCCCCAACTTGTGGCTCTAACATTCTTTTCACCCCCGCTTCCACGAATTTCCCTGAGCCACGTTGGGGTCATTTTATTGTATAAGCCAAAATGCTTCACTGGTTTAATATTAATACAAAAATTGGAAAATGATAGTTTGGAATTGAAATTGAAATAATAAACAGGATTACCCAAAATTTTGAGAAAAAGAAATGAGTGTGCACTTGTTTGTCAATGAGGGATTTGACAGATAATTAAAGCTGGGAGAAACATTTTTTTTAAATTGTTTTTTTATTGACAACTTTTATACTTACATACAAAAAAACCACCTGATATTTCCCTCCCCTCCCCCCATTCCACTTTAGAACTCCAATCTCTATCATATTCCCTCCCTCTCTCCATTAGTCTCTCTCTTAATTTGATGTCATCATCTTTTTCTTCTATTTTGAGGGTCTTGCAGAGGTATTGCTAGGCACTGCAAGGTCATGGATATTGAGGCCAATTTCTGTCTGGGCAGTTGCATTGTAAGAGGTCATACCCTTCCTTTGGCTCTTCCATTCTATCCGCCCCCTCTTCCGCAATGGTCCCTGAGCCTTGGAGGGTGTGACAGAGGTGTTTTAGTGCTGGGCACTCCTCCATCCCTTCTTCTCAGTACTATGTTGCCTTTTGGGTCATCCCAGTGGTCATCACCATCTGAAAAAGAGAAGCTTCTCTAACCAGAAGTGAGAGTAGCGTTAATATGTGAATATGAACATGAAGTGTAGTATTTTCAGAGTAGCTTGGTGGGAATAATATATACATTTAGTCAGACAAGAGCAGGCTTTATACCCCTAAGGCTCATGACCTCACCTGCCATAGACTTTTGCTAAGGTTTTTCAGTACCAGGCATGTATTCCCTCCCATAGAGAGGGCCTTCAGTCCAATTATGGAGCAGTTGGTTACCCCAAGAGTAGACATGCAACTATTGCACCCGTTCAGTCATTGGGCCTGTCTGGCCAAACTTGAATATTCAGCGTCCACTGCTGATGACTTCTGTCTCCCATACGCTGCATGCAGTGCAGCTTTTTCCAGCTTTCAGTTGGCTGGTCTACAGGGAGAAGGCTTTCTGCTCTGCACCAGCTTGCTTTCTCAGTGACCTTGCCTCTCTGGCAAGAGATGTCTTCAGCAATAGGGTCTTACTATCTGTTTCTCAAGGGAAACCAAGGGCTTTGGCAACAACCTTTAATGTTTTGGAGGCTACCGGGACCTCCTTGGCCAACAACTCACTGGAAGGTATCCCATCCCAGGCACTGAAAATTTTCTAGTAACAGTCTACAGCTTCTAGATGTGCCATTATTCAAAAAAGTAATTTTACATAAGCCTTATTCACAATATCTTGAATTTAGATTGACCCTCCCCCTGCCCTTCTTTTATGCATTCTCTTCCCATGGCCTCGCTTAGGCCATTCCCCTCCCTGTAATCAGTTCTTCTACTTACATATGTGCAAGTATATGGGAGAAACATTTTTAAATAGTATGAAGTATATTATAATGTATAGTATAATAAGTATAGTATAATTGCAGCATATGATCAGAAAACCAAAATTGTCTCATGAATCATACTAAAGAAATGCTCAAAGTTTGGGAAAGAATTATACTTTGTTTTGTGCCATGCACCCCTCCCCCCAAAATAATTTCCAAATTTATTTTTTTTTAAAGTAAAGCAAAAGCCTTTAAAGTCTGAAACAAGGTAAAAGTGAACCCTAACCGACCTAAATTTGCAGTGAGGGATGGGTAGATTCGAGTTATCTTCCCCAGGATTTTCACAAAAGCACAAGAGCTAATAAGTAAGAATGCATAGGGCTGGAGAGATGGCTTAGCAGTTAAGGTCCTTGCCTGTGAAGCCTAAGGACCCAGGTTCGATTCCCCAGAACCCACGTAAGCCAGATATACAACGTGACACATGCATCTGGAGTTCCTTTGCAGTGGCTAGAGGCCCCAGTGAGCCCATCCCCCCTCAAAAATACATAAAAATTTAAAAAGAATTCATAATTACAGAAGCCTACTATAGCTAGCCTGGGGACAAGAACAGGCATTGCTGACGTTCCCAATCTTGATTGAGAGCTGGGCTTGGCCAACTGTGGTTCTTGATCAAATGTAACCCAGTCCTGGGCTTTCTATCACCAAATAGTTGTAATCTTTTTTATTTCTATTTGAAATCTTTGGAAAATATCAAAAGAAGAAAAATGGACTGGAGATACAGCTCAGCATTTAAGGCACTTGCCTGGAAAGACTAATGAGCTGGGTTTGATTTCCCAGGACCCATGTAAAGCCAGCTGCACAAAGTAGCACATGTATCTGGAGTTCATTTGCAGTGGCTAGAGGCCCTTGTGCACACATTTCTCTCTCTCTTTCTCTCTCTCTGTGTCTCCTTTCAAATAAAAAAATTAAAATTAACAAAAATAGCCCTTGACTTTTTTTTTTTTTTTTTTTTTTGTGTTTCTCACTTGGCAAATAAAAATGGAAATTAACAAAAGTCTCAAAATGGCCTTGACTCAATTTTCCTCCTAATGATAAATGAGTGCTGGGATTTTGGAGGCATGGTCAAATTCCTTTCTGCGTCCATGCTGGCTGTGGCTGTTTTTACATGGCAAAGGCAAAGAATCGAGTTGCCTGGACAAAGACTGTGTGGTTGTTCTACAAAGTTTACTATCTGTCCCTTTGACCAGAAGTGCAAAGACCTAGAGTGTTATTGTCTTTTTAGGAACATTGAAACCTTCATGTACTATACAATGACAGAAACAAATGCCCTGCCGATTGTACTAACACAGCACTTGGATAAGCATTCATTAAACTAGCATTGCACAATGTGCATTATGGGGAAATTAATTCAAGAGATGTTACATGCAATATGGGAAAAGAGGTTCTTCTATATAAATGGTAATGTTGAGAGATGTTGACAATATTTCAAGACTTCACTATGTTGATATAAATTATAAATCTATAAACATTTCTCAAATATATTCTATACTTTTTTAAAAATATTCTTCCCTATCTCTACTTTTGGACCACAAATAGGAATATGAAGCCTTGAAGTCAAATTTAGGAGGTAAGATTATGATTTAGTGAAGATGCTGATAATGTGTAACATTCATGAAATACTCCCTGAATCATGTGAAATTTTAAGAATGAAACAATACAATGTGTGAGACTCTACTGAGAATCGGCAAACTCAAAAGTGGCATGCAGATGTTAACATGGCCAATGTATATCACACGCCTTTTGATGACCTGCAGAGAGCAGATGCTTGGCAAGGAAACATAGCTTCGGAAGGCAAGGAATGTCTCCTGGCAGGAGAGCCGCCCCTTGAAAGCCAACCAAGAGGGTTTGAAGTGGCAGAAAGCCAGCATAGCCAGGTTATCAAGCAGCCCAGATTTCACCAAGAGCTCTAATCAGCAGGAGCGCTTGCAAACACACACAGCCTGCAAAGGATAATCACTCCTGGGTGCCGGTGACAGCATGCGAAACAAGTTCCCTTTGTGTGAGGACCAGAAGTTGCCCAATTGGCTTCTGGACGGGACAACCATCAAGGGTGCTAGAATTATCCCAGCAATTTCTACAGTTTGAGAATAGCCCTAAAACTTTCTTTTTATGATTTGGCATCACAGAGAGAAGGAAATAGGATAGTAAAATATGCTGCCAGCAAAGAGAAGGGACGCCGATGCCTGGATGGCCCCACAGAGGTTGGTTCTTTCCATTAGATTCCCACATCTTATTCAACTCTTTAAAGTCCCCATCCCCAAGAAAAAAAGTTAACATGCCAAGAAAGCCTAGATTTCCATTTTTTTGTGCATGGGTTAAATGATATACAGACCTGCTTCCTGCCACAGGATCCGAGTGTCTCTTGTTACCACCACCACTGTCCTTGTCATCAGTAATTTCCATTGAGAAAAATACTCACTGAGGGCTGGAGAGATGGCTTAGCAGTTAAGGCACCTGCCTCCTAAGCCTAAGAACGCTGGTTCCAATCTCCAGGTCCCACGTTTAGCCAGATGCAAAGTGACGCAAGGGCACAATGCCACACTTGCCCACAAGGGGGCGCACGCATCTGGAGTTCGTTCACAGCAGCTGAGAGACTGCTGGTGCTGGTGCTGGTGCGCCCATTCTCTATCTCCCTCTCCCTCTCTCTCTGTCTGTCTCTCTCTATGTCTCTGTCCAAAAATAAATAAAATAATTTTTAAAAAATACTCACTGAAATTCACATGAAGAAACAATCCTAAGGGGCGTGGTTAGCAAATTCTTCCTTTACTTTCTTCCTCTCCCTCCCTCTCTTCCTTCTTGCCTTCCTATGTTTCTTGTTCTCTTTTTCTTGAGGCATGTTCTATTGAACCCTGGCTGGCCTGAAGCTTTCAGTGATACTCCTTCCTCTGTCTCCCCAGGGCTGGGATTCCAGGCAGGCTCACTTTGACGATTTCGAATATCCATATGTTTTAACTGGTTGTCTTCAAATGTGGCAGAAACTTGATGTAAAGATGCCATCGTGGGTGCTAGCATCCCACTTATTTCCATATGACATTGAAGTACTGGTGGCTAAGTTTCCTAAGGAAATGTATTTTAGATAATTCTAAATGAAAAGATGATCTTGACTGGCACATATTTCTCACTGTTATGGCTTAGATAGGAAATATCTCGCAAACAACCATTGTTGAAGGCTTTGACCCGAGTCAGTGTTCACAGATGGGGTTTGGGTAGGGGGCATAACTGAATCACGAGGGCTGGAGTAATCCATTGATAGAGCCATAGTTTGATGAAATTGTGAGGAGGTGTTAGAAACTAGGAGGTGGAGTCTAGTTGGAGACAGTAGATCATGAGGGACGGGGCATGTCCCTGAGGATTACAGCTTGTCTTCAGCCCCTCCCTTTTCCATACTCTCAGCTTCCTGACCACCATGAGGTGAGCAATTTTCTTCTACCCTGTCCTCATGCCTCCTTCCACCATGATGCTTCTGACTTGTCATGGGCACAAAGATAAGAGAGCCACCTCACCAAAGACTGAAACCATGAGCCAGAGTAAATTATCCCTCATGATTTCTCTGATGTATTTGCTCAAGGATTTTAACAGGAGTGATGACATGTGACTAATAATACCGCCCACTGGCTTGCCAGTGATCTGTACTGGGCACAAGCATTCATTGGACAGCCGTGGATGAACAATCATAGACGGAGAGCCCATCACTGTGCTGCCTGGTGCCTAGATAACAGAGAGAGATGGCAAATAATTCAAACGAATCCCACCTAAGTGACTCTAGGAGGTGCTACAGGGAGAGTCAGCTCTTTGCTGCAGATGTAAATGCTCAGGTTATTCTGCTGCAAGCAGGAAGAGAGACGCTGATACTGAAGTGAGGCTAGCAGAAAGGCAAAACAAAACTAGATGAGACTAAATACATCCTGATGACATCCTTTGAGGGTCTCGACAGACTGTAGTTACAGGTAATCCTGCCTCAAGCTTTTAAGAAGTCTGAGTGTGATGGGCAATCTTCACCGTGGACTAGGAAGGATGTGACACCACCTAGGAAATTGGTGAGGCATATATATTGATGGATCAGTGTCCAGAGAACACTAAGAGAAGGGGGAAATGCCACTCTGAATGTGGGTGACACCACACCATGAACTTGCAACACAGGCACGATAAAAGGATAGAATAAGAAGGAAAACAAGACGTTCCCTGCTCTCTGCTTCTTAGTCAGCCATAAGGTGGACCACTCTCCTCTGCCACACAGTCTTGCTGATGTAATTTTCTTCCCAAGAGCGTGAGGCAAATATGAGTTGAACCTTTCAAATCTATAAGTCAAAGCAAATTTCTAACCCTTTAATTGTTCATGTCAGGCATTTTGTCACAGTAGCAGGCAGTTCATCTGTTTTCTTAAGCCACTGGTTAGATTACCAAGAAGAGTTTTGGCTAGTAGAGTGAAAAGGAAAACATCAGAGCCCCATTGAGAAAGTCACTGACATTTTAGTGACATTGCTAAAAAAAGCAACTTGAGTGAATCTTGCAAAACAATTACCAGGAATTAAGAACCTACCATGAGACAGGCATTTTATATTTATCAAAAATAAATAAAATAATTTTTAAAAATACTCACTGAAATTCACATGAAGAAACAATCCTAAGGGGCGTGGTTAGCAAATTCTTCCTTTACTTTCTTCCTCTCCCTCCCTCTCTTCCTTCTTGCCTTCCTATGTTTCTTGTTCTCTTTTTCTTGAGGCATGTTCTATTGAACCCTGGCTGGCCTGAAGCTTTCAGTGATACTCCTTCCTCTGTCTCCCCAGGGCTGGGATTCCAGGCAGGCTCACTTTGACGATTTCAATATCCATATGTTTTAACTGGTTGTCTTCAAATGTGGCAGAAACTTGATGTAAAGATACCACGTGGGTGCTAGCATCCCACTCATTTCCATATGACATTGAAGTACTGGTGGCTAAGTTTCCTAAGGAAATGTATTTTAGATAATTCTAAATGAAAAGATGATCTTGACTGGCACATATTTCTCACTGTTATGGCTTAGATAGGAAATATCTCGCAAACAACCATTGTTGAAGGCTTTAACCCAAGTCAGTGTTCACAGATGGGGTTTGGGTAGGGGGCATAACTGAATCACGAGGGCTAGATTAATCCATTGATAGAGCCATAGTTTGATGAAATTGTGAGGAGGTGTTAGAAACTAGGAGGTGGAGCCTAGTTGGAGACAGTAGATCATGAGGGATGGGGCATGTCCCTGAGGATTACAGCTTGTCTTCAGCCCCTCCCTTTTCCATACTCTCAGCTTCCTGACCACCATGAGGTGAGCAATTTTCTTCTACCCTGTCCTCGTGCCTCCTTCCACCATGATGCTTCTGACTTGTCATGGGCACAAAGATAAGAGAGCCACCTCACCAAAGACTGAAACCATGAGCCAGAGTAAATTATCCCCCATGATTTCTCTGATGTATTTGCTCAAGGATTTTAACAGGAGTGATGACATGTGACTGATAATACCGCCCACTGGCTTGCCAGTGATCTGTACTGGGCACAAGCATTCATTGGACAGCCGTGGATGAACAATCATAGACGGAGAGCCCATCACTGTGCTGCCTGGTGCCTAGATAACAGAGAGAGATGGCAAATAATTCAAACGAATCCCACCTAAGTGACTCTAGGAGGTGCTACAGGGAGAGTCAGCTCTTTGCTGCAGATGTAAATGCTCAGGTTATTCTGCTGCAAGCAGGAAGAGAGACGCTGATACTGAAGTGAGGCTAGCAGAAAGGCAAAACTAGGATGAGACTAAATACATCCTGATGACATCCTTTGAGGGTCTCGACAGACTGTAGTTACAGGTAATCCTGCCTCAAGCTTTTAAGAAGTCTGAGTGTGATGGGTAATCTTCACTGTGGACTAGGAAGGACGTGACACCACCTAGGAGATTGGTGAGGCATATATATTGATGGATCAGTGTCCAGAGAACACTAAGAGAAGGGGGAAATGCCACTCTGAAGGTGGGTGACACCACACCATGAACTTGCAACACAGGCACGATAAAAGGATAGAATAAGAAGGAAAACAAGACGTTCCCTGCTCTCTGCTTCTTAGTCAGCCATAAGGTGGACCACTCTCCTCTGCCACACAGTCTTGCTGATGTAATTTTCTTCCCAAGAGCGTGAGGCAAACATGGGCTGAACCTTTCAAATCTATGAGTCAAAGCAAATTTCTAACCCTTTAAGTTGTTCATGTCAGGCATTTTGTCACAGTAGCAGGCAGTTCATCTGTTTTCTTAAGCCACTGGTTAGATTACCAAGAAGAGTTTTGGCTAGTGGAGTGAAAAGGAAAACATCAGAGCCCCATTGAGAAAGTCACTGACATTTTAGTGACATTGCTAAAAAAAGCAACTTGAGTGAATCTTGCAAAACAATTACCAGGAATTAAGAACCTACCATGAGACAGGCATTTTATATTTATCAAAATGTCTCACCCAGGCTGGAGAGATGGGTTAGGGGTTAAGTGCCTGCCTCCTAAGCCTAAGTACGCCTGTTCAATTCTCCAGGTCCCATGTTTAGCCAGACACAAAGTGACACAAGGGCGCAATGCTGCACTTGCCCACAAGGGGACGCATGCATCTGGAGTTTGTTCACAGCAGCTGAGAGGCTGCTGGCGTGCCCATTCTCTATCTGTCTCTCTCCCCCTCTCTCTCTCTGACTCTCTCCAAAAAAAAAAAAAAAAAAAAAAAAAGTCTCACCCATCTGGATTCTGATAGTATTTTACTCCTGTTTCTGATCTAAATAACAAATTGGTTCAAGCTGTTGGAATATTTCCTACAGGCTCACTAGATTATAACGGTTAGTATTACTTTGTGTTGACCTCATATTGAAACTTTAGCCCACAAAATATTGCTCAATTTCTTCCATTTGTTTGGTCCCCAAAGAAATTCAAGCTCATCTCAGAAAATATCTGCAACTGTTTTAGCTGTACCTATATGTGCTCAGCCACAGAGTCAAGCAACGTTAGTAAGGGGCTACAAAGACAGCTTAGTGGTTAAGAGACTTGTCAGCAAAGCCTAAGGACCCAGGTTCAATTCTCCAGTACCCATGTAAGCCAGATGCACAAGGTGGCACATGCATCTGGAGTTCATTTGCAGTGGCTGGAGGCCCTAGCACACCCATTCTAGTTCTCTCTCTTGCTATCTGCCTCTCTCTTTATCTCTCAAATAAATACATAAAATATGATAGATACTTTAATGGATATTGGAACACAGAAGTGTACAATGAGGCAGCCATGCCTCTCCTCATATATCTCACGTGTAGGGGAGGAAGATAGACAATGAGAAAGACAAATCCAGAAAATCTAAGTGGTCAGGTAGTGAAAGATGGAATAAGACTAGGGTTGATCCGAGGAGTTAAAACTATGCATAAAGGGGCTAAGGATGCTTCAAGGAGGTGACATCTCTCTATAAACACTAAGGAAGCCAGAGGGAAGACCACGGCAAGCAGAAGTGTTGGCAGATACGAAGTTCCTGGGGTGAAATTATGCACGGAAAGCAGTAGGAATGTCTGTCAGATGGACCAGTGTGAGGAGGAGAAGAACAAGTCCAAGTGCAATCAGAGAGTTTCTTGATGGCACCAGGAAGTGAGTGGCAGATGAGCGTAACAAACCTCTTAGCACCATATGAAATATAAGAAATGGAGCACCTTTGCTTTTCTAAAATAAAAGGGTGGGAAATAGTTTGAAGCAAAGCAGTGTATTCTGACTTAACAAATGCTGTGGCTGTGTTAGTGTAGATGAAACAAGGAGACCCAGCATAAGACAGATACTAACGCTTTCTCGCTGCTGGGATAAAACACCCAGCCAGAAGCAATTTATGGAATAAATGGGATTAAGTTGGCTAACATGTCCACAGGGTAGAGTCCAGCATGAAAGAAAGGCAAGGCAGGCCTGAGCAGGAAGCCAGAGTCACACAAGCACAGAGGAAGAGCACAGCAAGCAAGGCCAGGCTGTAACACCTCACGACCCACCCCCAGTGACACCTTTCCTCCATCAAGTCTCCCTCCTGCAGGCTCTAACAACCTTCCCAAACAGCTGAGGACCAAGTGTTCAGATCCATTACCCTATGGGGGACATTTTCTATTCAAACTACCACTTAGATAACTCAAGACTGTCAATCGAAATGGAGAAACCCCCAACCTATGCCCCTTCTCACCTGGACTCCTTAAAGAGAAGCCCCAAGCAATAGATGAGGGATCTTAAGTACACTGCCACTTGGGTAGCCTGCTGCCCCTCTCTCTCGGCAGAGTATTGAATCTTATACCATTGCTTTGCTCTTACTTACTGCTTTACTTCTTGTGTGTGTGCTTTTGGTACAAGATTCCAAGAATCTGGAGACACGCAGACCAAGACCACCATGGACAAGAACGGCTGGAATAGAGGTGGGTATAAGTAGAAGATTTTAAGGATTTAACAGATAAAGCCCACAGGGCACAGTCCAGGTGCCACAATGCAACCAAGCCCAAGCCATGGCTCATACATCACCTCTCACACTACACCTTCCATGCAACTGGACCTGCCGGACTTTTCCATATGTCCCATCCTGTCTCCTTCGCAGACTGACCCTCAAGCTTGAATTCTGTCTGAGAATGAACTATCTGCTACAAGAAAGACTTGAAAATTCCCATCACACTAGTTTTTTATTGACCTGGCCTTTTCACCCCACTAGTCTTCTAGTTGCTTGAAGTGAGAGTATGTACCCTGGTCAAGGTGACATCCTTCTTTTGAACAGTGACATCCATAAAATAAGCAGTCATCAATCTGAATTTAATAAATGAATAAAATCATGTTTTATTTCAGGCTTTTAAATTTACTTAACCACTCTTTCCTCATTTGTAAAATTGGGTAATAACTACTTTCTATTTTTGATGAAATGGACTATATAAATGTTGATGTTAAACTGGGTGGGAAACAGCACACAGGTGTAGCTATAGCACAGCAGTTTTCAGTTTGTGCAACTAAACGAGGCTTTGTGATCTGTGCAGGCATCTCCTGTCATTTGCAAACAAACTGTTCCACCTCATAATTAAAGCCTCACTTCACTCTTTTCAATATTTGCTTTACTTTTAAGGTTTTAGTCAAAGGAGAGTTGAACAACTTTGGATTCACCAAGAAACAAACTTCTGCAGAAGCTTTGATTATTCAAACAAAAACAGGCCCATAGTTCTGTAAATCCCCGGCAAGGGGTACTGGGTGCCTCAGTACTCAGCATTCCTTCCCAGCAGCCTCCCTGGGGCCTTAAAGAACAGCCAGATGGCCAAATCTTCTTGGGATTTCTGTTCTGATGGAAGGGGGAAGTTGAAATAAATGACAAATGAATGTTCTTATTCCTATAGTGTAGAATTTTGAGGAAGTTTGTCCTCCTCTTTAAAGTATCCCATAGAAAGAGTGAGCTGAATGTTAGGTAACAAAAAATGCACTATACTACTCTGAAAGAAACCCAAATGATCATTATTATAGGTAATAGTAGCCCATATTTCCTAGCATGTGTATGATGTAGGCTGAATGGTTGCTTGGATGAGTGAGTTCTCATTTCCTGCCCTCCAGATGCCATGGAATGCGTCTGAAACTGTCTCCATGTTACAGACCGGGAAGGAGGGACTAAGAGGGGTTTGTAACTATTTGCCTAAGGTTACAAGACCATATGCAAATTCTGAGTCTGCTGACCACAGGACACCCATATCCCTCTAGCAATATCTGTCTATTTTTGTATTCCCATCTTCCAAATCTTGTTTTGAGTCATTTGATTAATTTCTCTAGGCCTACTAGCCAGAGTAAGAGGAAAAGAAATTTCTAGAAATTGCTTTCTTTGATGTCCTTGTTCATCATGTATACCATACTAGAGCCATCTACTTTTAAACTTTTTTTTTTTTTTAAAAAAAAAAAAAAAAACAAGATCTCACGTAGGCCAGGCTGACTTCAAACTCACTATGTAGCCAAGGATGGTTTTGAACTCCTTATCTTCCTACCTCTACTTCCCCATATAACATAACTGAATGTGAGGGTGATGGGAAATTTGGCAGCAATATAACTTTTTTGACCATTCAACAACCAAAACTTGGTTCAAACTCATTCAATGAACCCAAAGTGTTTCTGGCAGCTCTTGCCTGTGCGACTTCATTGCAGCCTGTGTGCACGTAACATATGCATTTTGCAGTGTGCATGCTGACACCCCAAATAGTACCACCCAACTCTGCCTGAAATACCGGAGCTCAGATGTCAGACTATTGTGTGTAATGAACTGGAGTGTTTTCACAAAGTTTTTTGTTCTTAGTATTTTCCTCCTCATTGTGGATCAAATTAGTATACCTTTGGATTGTCGTGTGTGAGACAGAAAGACATATCCAGTTTGCATGTATATTTTCTCTGTTCTTTAATAAATAGTAAAAATATATGTGCACCAAAGAAGGCTGTTTTAAAATTTTATTTTTTTATTTTTATTTATTTATTTATTACAGACAGAGAGAGAGAGAGAGTGAGAATGGGCACACCAGGGCCTCTACTCACTGCAAATGTACTTCAGATGCATGTGCCACCATGTGCATCTGGCTTACGAGGGACCTGGAGAATTGAATCTGGGTCCTTAGGTTTCACGGGCATGTGCCTTAACCATTAAGCCATCTCTCCAGCCCCAAAGAAAAGTTTTTAAATAAATTTCCTCATGATTTATTATCAGTGAATGTTTAATTTGTAAGCCTTTTATATACCTATATAACCAGGTTTGTGTAAAAATTTCTCAGATGAAAATGGTTTTAAGTATAAAAAGTCTAAGAAGCCCTTATTTGAACTATTCCATCTGGATATGAAAACAGAATGTGATAGTCAAGGGGGTCAGAGAGAGTGGAAAGAAGCGGCATCAGGAAATATCAATGCACACGAGACTGAAGGGCAGGGCTCTGGAAGGGAAATGATAAGTAAAATGTTTAAAATATCCCATTTGGATAAGTCTTACTTTTTCAGACCATCCAAGAAAATTAAGGCATTAAAGTTTCTGGGCACAAAATTTACCTCAAGGACACACCACACTGGCACAGACCAGCACGTTGTCCTTTAATCCAATTCTGCAGCTCTGAAAACAAGCAAAAGCACAGGGCTAAGGTGAAATAGGAGAGAAGAGGCTGGCTTGAAAATGCCACAGCACTGAGTGTGGTACATATGAATCCCTACAATTCACCAAAGGAAGTATGACACCCCAGTTGTGAGATGTGGTAACGGGACTCTTCACTCACTAGTAATCAAATGCTTTCAAATGTTCTGGTGTAGCTCCTGCCCCATGTGAAAATGAATATGAGCTGTTCCTATATTACTAGTTTGGTCTTCCAGGGTTTGAAAATCACCTTCTCTCTTCAGCTCTGTCAGATGGAAGCAGAAGAGATCAGGGGGAGTGCTGTGTGCTAATATGCTGACAGCTGTCCCCATGGCTGATTGACAACCTGGACCAAGATGGAGAGGTTCTCTGTCCATGCTGCCCGTAAGATGGCCACTAGCCACTGTGACCATAGAGCGTCTCATGTGGTCAGTAAGAGTGAAAAAATTAAATTTATAATTGTCTTTCATTATAACTAATTCAACCAACTACATGTGGCAAGTGACTGTCATGGTTGATAGTAGAGCTCTCGAAGTCCAGAGTCCCAGGAGCTGCCACGTTCTCCTTGGGTTCTCAGTTTGCAAACTCCGACTCTCCCTGCCAGTAAGTAACTGAATGCCAAGGAGCAAATGGCTGTACCTTAGCAGCCCTTGAAGTTGTCAAAAGAAAAGAATTCCCTGCTTCCGGGCAGACATCTGACTGTGCAACTGTTGCAAGGAGACAATTTAGTTCAGAATTATGTGCCACCCTCACTGTACCTGGCAGGTGCCTTCTGAGCTGGCTTTTCTATCTGCAAACTTGAGAAAGATGACAGGGTTTTAAATGATGAGCTCCTCTGGGCCACATTACTTAATTATACAGCATATCCAGGGATAGGCACATGGGTCTTTTATGGTAAATGATATGACGGTCTTAAAAACTCATTAATATGTCATTAACCAAGCAGACATTTACTAATTAAACAATTAGCCCCTCTGTTCTTTTTCTTTGTTCCTCCCAGAGATGCTTGGTTACCCAGGTCCCCAATTTAGCAGAAGCTCTGCACCCCCGCCCTTCTTTTCACAGAGAAAATCGCTCATGAAGCAAACTCTGAGACTAAATGATTATATTGAATTTTTTTTTCAACTTGGCCACAAAGAAAATTGGATGTGATTTCATAGCATAAATGAATGTGAGACTTCGTTTAGTGCAAACAACCCATCCTGATATGTAAACCAATCTTAGATATATACAAAATAGCATCTACTCTCACTGATATAAACATTGAATATAGCAACACTATAGATCACAATTAAATTATTACAAATGGACAAGATTAATGATTTGAGATGGGTTATGATTCATCAGATAGGAAGCACCAAAAAACTTAAAATTTGTTCTTAATTTTGGCTATTTTGGCTCTTGGAAGTTTTGTTTTTCTTTTTTCTTTTCTTTCTTTCTTTTTTTTTTTTTTTTTTTTTGAGTAAAAACCAAAAACATGAATGCTTCCCAATTTCTATGTCATCCTTGTGCAGGGGGCATGCTAATCTTCTCTGTATCGTTCCAATTTTAGTATTTTGACACCGACGCAAGCACTCTTGGAAGGTTTTTAATGTCCATTATGCTTTCTGCTACCTTTAGCTTAATTCCATTTGTTGTGTTGAATCTATGCTAAGCTAAGGTACAAGGAGATTTTCTACCATAGCAAAATAAAACTTTGCAAGTGTCTTTTGAAGCAATTGTCTTATGTATTTTTAAAAAAAGGCATAAACTTAAGATAGTTTTAACGTCAGAGTATCGTTTTGGAAGATCATTCAGGAGCTGTGGAATACATGCGTAGGGCATCCAGCTACGTCTGTAGCTATGTGGTGGCTCCAGTCAATCGTTTCAGTTACTTTCATAAATCTCCTGTTGACCTAAGGCAAGAAACAGTCACAAAGGATCAAAGGCTGAGTCATAATTGGCATATCCAGGTGTTGATAAAATGATATAGAGGAAACGGAACTCAGTGAAAGGAGTTCTGAAACGAACACCTTTGTCTTGGAGGTGAGTGACTGTATTTTGCTTTCATGGTTTTTCAGTTGGCTTCTTTTCCCACCTCTCATGAAAGTGAAGATTCTGAGGGAATATTAACATAATGTCACTTATTGTACTAATTTAGGGTTAGAGTCCTGAGAGAGCTTCCCTTAGGAAGAAACGCAAGTTGACGATTCCCTGCATGAAAGAAATACAGAAAGGGGCAAAGACAACTTGCCTACGTTACTCTGGAAACAGTGGCCAGTAGAAAGCCCACTTCATGGTGAAAACTTTGGTCCGTAAATCTTTCTGCAGGCCAGAAGGCAAAACTAAAAGTTTAAGACTTTCAAACAATGAGTGTCAGAACAGGGACACAGGCTGGTGGGATGTGTTATTATTTCTGCATTGCTCGCATAAAATCCCTGGTAAAAACATTTGAAAGGAGAAAGGATTTATTTTTCTTTCATTGTCTTAAGGACTTTAGAACATTATGATGGGAAGAGTTGGATGGGGTTGTTCAACTCAAGACAGCCAGAAAGACAAAGGAAGAGAGGGTTCTGGGATAAAATATAGCCTGTAGGGACCAGCTTTCAATCACCCACTTCTTCTAGTTAGGTCTAATGTCATAAAGCTGCTAGAACATCCCAAAATAATACCACCAGCTGGGGACAAGCCATTCAACACATGAAATTTTGTGGGATAGATAAAAAGATATAGATATAGATGATATAGATATAGATATAGATATAGATATAGATATAGATATAGATATAGATATAGATATAGATATAGATATAGATGTAGATGTTTTTCCCCCATGGCTGAGAGAACCATCTTAAGGAAGGAAGACGTTTACTTCAGCTTACAAATCCAAAGAACAGCATCTACCTGTCATGGCTGAGGCAGAAAACGGGTGTCACTCCATCATACCAGCAGAGAGGAAGCACAAAGAGTGCTGACAGCAAGTGGGGCCAAGCTGTTCACAACTCAGTGCCCGCCCCCAGTGACAACCTCCTTCAACAAGGCTCCACATCCTAGAAGTGCCATATCCTCACCAAAGTGCATCACCAACTGGGGATTAAGTAGTCACGCACATGAGTCCATCAGGAGCGTTTTACATTTGAACCACCACCTGTATGTTGAAACTCCACTAGGGATTAAGTGCCAGGTGTGGAAGTCAGGTTGTAATGAGGAAGCATTCTGCATAAAACCTTCTCTGAGCTGCCACATATGGTATAGTAAATCTGAGTCTCTTTCATGTGACCTTTCTTTTCCTGTCCCATGTAAGTATTTATTTCTATATGAATTTTATTTGTGATTTGAAATACTTTTATTCAAAAAAAATAGAATGCTCCAAATTGTCTAAGTTTCAGGACACATAAAATCTGAATCACTTCTTGACCTAACTTATGTGTTCATTGCTGAAACATGTCACTGATGCATGCATTCCATTAAATTAAAACTCAGCTGCTAAAACCCATGAAGAGGCTATTTTGTTTAGCTCAAACGTGAATAATATTCCTTGAATGTATGAATGCTTAAAGGATTTTATAAGGTGCATCATGATTTTTTTGGCTTTCTGCTGGTGGAACAAGACTGGAAAACTCTGGTTCCATCTAAGAAATGCTGGGCTGGTTCTCATAGCTCCTTACTCTGCATCGTTAAGAGCCATGTGTCCTTAAAAAGGTCACTCTTTTCAGTTCTCAATGTGCTTATCTATAAAACAAAGGAAGACTGGAGAGGGAGGAGATCCTTGGCTGTCAAAGTGCGTCCAAAGAAGCGCTTTAGAAATGTAGGACCGCTGGAGGCAGGGGAGAGGGGATAGGAGAGGCAAACAAGAGGGGAATGTGACAACATGCAATCTGCTCATACAGTAAAAATCATAATTAATTTTTTATGAAAGAAACATAGAACCTGAAAACATGGTTCAGTGGGTAAAGTGCCTGCCTCTCAAGCATGAGGACCTGAGTTCTATCCCCAGTTCCCAGGTAAAAATTACCAGATATGGTCACGTGTGCCAATAGTCTTAGTCCTGGAAAGTCAGAGGCAAATGGATCCCTAGAGCTTGCTGTTAGCCTGCACTGGTGAGCTCCAGGCCAAGGGGAGATCCTGCCTCAAAAAGTAGACAGTGACATCTGAGATTGTCCTCTGGCCTACACACATATGTAGATACACAAAAGTGCCCACACTTACACAGACATGCATACTCACATGCACACACATAGCACACACATGCAAAATACATAAATCATAAATGAAATGTAGGAGCACAAGCCCCACCCTGACTTCCAGGGAACTGGTCCTGGGCCATTAGGCTTTGCAAGCAGGTGCCTTTAACCTCTGAGCAGTCTCTCCAGCCCTAAGTAGATCTCTAGGTGCTTCAGTCTCACCTTGACGTATGACAAGTGCAAATGCAGAAATGGTCTTCCTTCTTGCTCTAAAATCACAGTACTGGAGATGATAGGAGATGTGAACATTAACTCAAAAATCTTAAGAGGAAATTGACCATTTATTCAATATGATCTTCTCATTTTCCTTGTATCTATAGAGACTTCAAATTTTTCCTTTGACCCTCAAGGCCAGTCACATTTGACTGTCACACATACTGTTTGGTTTATCTATTTTCTCTGAATAACTTCACTGGTGAATTACAATTTTGGTCAACTATTGTGATATTTTATGGGCTGTAGTGGTTTAAAGGCTGTTTCTCTCCTCCAAGCTCATATACTGAAAACTTGTACCACCAGAATAAGGGACTTGGGGAGGTAATTAAGATATAAAAACAGAGGTCTTTTGACTGGAATTAGTGACCTGGTAAAATAGGTCCAAGGGAGTTTGTTTTCTTGTCTATGACCTGAGGATGCAGTAAAAGGAACACACTAAAAAAAAAGAAAAAGCCTCACTCAACACCGGATCTGTTCTCACCTTGACCCTGAACTTCCCAATGTCCAGAACAATGAGGAAGAACTACTTACCACTTATAAACTACCTAGCCTCTGCTCTTTTGTTATAGCAACCAAAAGTGACTGATCTCAGTACAGACCAAGAGCTTGGAAGACTCAAGAAATCAACCAAGGGAAAATTCTATGTTGTCTATATTTCACTATAAAAGCAATAATACAGATTACAATTTAATTTATTAGCATTTTCTCATCTCCTATAAAAATACCTTCTTAAAAGTGTCAGATATAATGTCTGCACACTTTGTAGGGAAATTATACCAAAATGTACTCATATTAAATGAAAGTGAATAATATTTAGAGATGAAAGTGTCAGAGGATGGCACAAGCTTTTTAGAAATTAAACTATTTAGTGCCATGCCCCAAAATAGTGACTTAAATCCACAAACCTTCTGAGACTTATCTTGGTTAAAGAACTCCCACAGAGATACAAACACTATAATTTGAAATTAAAAAGAAAAACCTAAACTTGCACAAGATTGTATCCTTTTTTTTTTTTTTTTTTTTTTTTTTTTTTTTTTTGCGCAACAGGCATACACTATATGGGTGGCCCTATTTGCATAACATGCAAATTGGTTTAGAGATAATTTAAGACCTCTAATCAGTATATACTGTAGAAAAACTTTGATCCAAGCAGAAATTGGAAGTTACTAATAAACTTGGTTCTGACTTGCATTAGTTGTGGATTCAGAGACTCACAAACTCAGATTGCAGTAAATACCTGGAAACCAGGAGAAAAGCCGGCCGACATTTCAGCACTGGGAAAGCATTTGCGTGAGAAACATTTTCATAAAGAGAAGATCAATCTACTGACTGAAGACAAAATTAATTGCCAGGGTTGGCAGAAGATAAATGGCTTCCATGGACAAAACTGTATAATTATAGCAGCTGCTGAGCTGGAAACCTGCTCCTGACTTTGAACCTCAACCCCAACTTGACATTTCTCGGCACATGCAGTCCTGCCACTAGCAAGCATGTTAAAGCCCCCTCATCCTGCCTCCTTATAATTACATGTTGGGGTGCAGAAGTAATCATTGGCTCATGTCCTGCATGAAACCTTATCATTCGCTGGTTCTCAAAGGGTAGACTGTATCATCTTTCACAGTGTTGAAATCTGCAGAGAGAAAAATTTATTAGGGAAAACCTACTGTTATGTCAACAAAATTAATTCTGCTGTAACATGTCAAATTAACCACCCTCCTAAGGACCAGAGCCAAGGCCAAGTCCAGAAATGGACAAATATTTAATATCAGGTTCTAAAATATCATTGGAGATTTGAGTGAAGCCAAGGCAAATGTCACACTTGACCTCACCACTCCATGCTTTGCTTCAGAGTAGCACTAGCTGGAGAGCCAGCCATGAAGAACTGAAGACATACCCTGACCAGCCATACCCTCAGCAACCCATTTGTTCTTTTCCAAGCAGAAAAGGAGACCATCTGTTGTGCTCTGTGAAGACTTTGATTCTGTCTTTGAAGCCAAGAGGAAAGTACTTAATCTGATCTTTAATTTTAATCCTTCAAAATATGTAAGTGATTTGAAAGTATACAAGGTAAATTTGGCAGAGGACCTCCCTGGTGAGAAGCGAGGTGATTTCTTTCAACTTTGCAATAACAAAGGAGTTCAAAGCTGGAACCTGAACTATCTAGAGGCCTCAGCAACAAGCTGAAACCCACTGACCTTAATTTTTTCCCTTATCAAAACTGTTTAAAAGACCCAGGCACATGTTACAAACTGTGGGAGCTAAGTACTAGCAGTGCAATCCACTCATGCTGGAAAGAACACATGTCTGTTTGCTTTTCTTTCAAAGAAGGAAAACCTACCTGTTCAATTTTTAGGAAAGGGTTTCTGATTCAGTAGGAATTTTATCCACTGAAAGGCAACCATTTATAAATTACATGGGCTCAAATCACTCATTTCTGATGCCTAACTGCACACTCACAATTCTTACATGATATCAATTAAGAGAAGCCAGCTCTTGTTCAATAATAGAACACTTTGGCTTGAAAATGATTTCACGATTATTATTTCTATACACACATATGCTCATATAGTTATACATAGTTGGTAAAATTAGGCAACCACTGTTGTCTCGGTTCTCGGGTCCTGTGTATGAGAATTTCAGAAAGGCTGCATCAGGGCTGTCAGGTATCCTCCATGGTATATGCATAAGTAGCTGTGTATAAGTCAACTTTACCTAACTATGACAAAATTGCATGACTATCTTGTCTAAGATAGTTGGGTTAAAAGTGGAAAATGTTTCTTTGCTCTTATGCCTTCAGAAGTGTCTGCCATAATTATTGGCCAGGTTATTTTGGGGCTTGTGGCAAGGTAACAGGTCATGGTGAAAGCACCTCACTTCATGGCTAAGGAGCAAAAGGGAAGGCAAAGAGAACCAGTGTCCCCAAACTACTCCAAGGACCTTGCCCTGAACTCCTAAAGACCTAGCATGAGGCTAACCTATGACTCAACAAGGATAATCATTTAACACACAGAACTTTGGGGGAACCTTCAAATTCCAAACTAGTGGAAAACACAGCTGACCAACCATGTACTAGAATCATCTCCTGCATGCATGATGGCTAAGGCCATACATCACCTGGAAACTCAGATGGGACTGTGGGACCAGAACACTTAGGAATTCTTTCCAAAATGGGAGCTGCAACTTAAAGTGAGATCGCAAGAGACAAGAGAGGAGGACACTATATCTTGAGGTGGAAGCAGACACACTACTTCCACCACTCGTGATCTGTCCTAGAATTGAACACTCAAGGCTGATCTATATCCCTGACCAGAAGGCATATAAAGAATTGTGGGTATAGGACCCTCATCAAAGACCCAATTGTTGTCATTTACTGCTGACGCCTGTCTGTGGCAAACAATGTAGTCTCCCCCAAAGCTATTTAAGTTCTTATTGCTCACAAGGTTTTTGGAAAGCTGTTTGATGTTTTTCTCACTCTTGCCACTATTCCTCTTGTTATACATACAGTTTACAACCGCTCACCAAATCCTCAAGGCTTCTTTCCTTACCTGGTGAAAGCCCGTAAGAAGCAGGAAGGCTAGGACACCTGTTGGATGAATGAAGAAGGAATGAGCGTTATACTTAAGTGGAGCTTAAAGGAGAGCAGGATAGAAATTTCAAACGTCAGTAAGATCTTCAAAATAAATCATTCCCCAGACTTAGAAAAGGAAATGAACGCTAATATGGGCATTTTTGATAATTTGTTAGAAACTTAAGCTACAATTGGTCCAAATGAATTGAAATCATCAATTTTCATATAGAAAAAAATTAAAATATTTTATGACAATTCTATAATACTAACATAATATCTAAATATGTGATGGTCAAACATTTTCAAATGAAAATATTCACAGACTCACACATAAACATCTTGAAAAATTACTGAACACAATACATATTCATATTCTTAAATGAAAATGTATACTATTCACTCCTGTGCCACATATTAATGATATCAACAAGGCTAAATTTTGGAGACAAAATTTGCAATTTAAAGTTATAAACCAGTCACATTCAACCTTACTTACAATACTGAACTGGATTATATGCTTGTTTTCACTTTAGTTTTGTTTGGGAAGTTAGTTATTCTTATTGCAAAACATCAAACAAAATACTTGCCACCTTTTTACAGAGTAGATGTAGGGTTTTTAAGATTATTTATCATGCGCTGTGTGATGTAACCCCCATTTAATACATGTTCCAGAGTATAGATTTGAATTGCATTTTCTATTCTTCTTTTTGGATGCCAGCTTGATGTTGTTTTGAATGTTAAAATGTACAGATGACTTAAGTTTCACCTCAATTTCGCATCAGCTATACTTTGTGGGTATATACAAGCTGAGAATTTATGGATAAGTTCTCAATTACATCTGAGATTTGATGGAACATGTATCTTGTTTACTTTCTACTACATGAGAACACAAATTAGCCCATTAATGATTGTAATAATTTTTTTGAAAAGTACAAGTGAATAAGAATCTGGCCAACAGAACTGGGTTATTAGATAGTAGGCAAATATTGACTTCAGGGTTAGCTCACCAACTTGAGAAAGTTTAACAAAATCCCAAGAAACACTGTATAATAAAAAAATAGTTTTTTTTTTTTTTTTTTTTTTTTTTTGAGAGAGACACAGAGAGAGATAGACAGAGAGAGAGGGAGAGGGAGACAGAGATGGGCGCGCCAGCAGTCTCTCAGCTGCTGTGAACGAAATCCAGATGTGTGCACCCCCTCGTGGGCAAGTGTGGCATTGCACCCTTGCGTCACTTTGCATCTGGCTAAACATGGGACCTGGAGATTGGAACCGGCCTACTTAGGCTTAGCAGGCAGGTGCCTTAACAGCTAAGCCATCTCTCCAGCCTAAAAAATAGTTTTAATCAAAACTTCTCAGAAACATAATGTACTGAAAAGCACCGAGTTCTTTCTGGATGAGAAGGGAAGTTTGTTGGCAGATGAGTTTAAGCTACTTGAAGGTTGTTATCCAGATACATCACAAGGCCCAAGAGATTTGTTGTCACTGTGAGTTTTTTGTTGTTTAATATTTTCATTTATTTATTGACAAGCAAAGAGAGACAGGGACTTTAGCTACTGCAAATGAACTCCAGATGCATTGTGTATCTGGCTTTACCTGGGTACTGGAGAACTGAACCTGAGTCATTAGGCTTTGCAGGCAAGTGCCTTAACTGCTGAGCCACATGTCCAGCCCTGCCACTGTGGTTTTTATTACAGTTATTTTCACAATGATAGCAAAAAGCTCCTGATCAAAAGCAGCTTTGGGAGGCAAGTTGTTTACTTTATCATAGACTAGAGAGGAAGCTCCATGATGGCAGAGGAAAACAATGGCATGAGCAGATGCTGGATACCACCTCCTGGCCAACATCACATAAACAACAGCAGGAAGAGACTGTGTCAAACACTGGTAAAGGGGAGTCTGTCCCCAACAACATGCCTCCCTTGGAGACTCTAATTCCCAAATTGCATCAGCTGGAGACCTAGCATTCAGAACACATTAATTTATGGGGGACACCTAATTCAAACCATCACAGTTTTAAACGTTTAGTCTAGGACTGGAGAGATGGCTTAGCTCTTAAGGCACTTGCTGGCAAAGACAAAGGACCCAGTGTGATTCTCCAGTACCTATGTAAGCCAGATGCATAAGGTGGCATATTCATCTGGAGTTTGTATGCAATGGCTGGAGGCCTTGGCATGCTCATTGTCATTCTTTCTCCCTCTCTCTCTCTCTCTCTCTCTCTGTTTCTCTTTCTCTCTCTTACACTCTCTGCTCTCAAATATTTTTTTAAAAACTTGACTGAAAACATGAGGTGAATAAGAATAAAAGAAAATAAGAATAATGATGATGTCATAAAAGAATGCAATAATTACACTCCATGTAACAAAGTTGCCAGCAGAGGGGAAGGGTATTAAATTACTTCCAAAGTTAATCTGGCCATTTCAGCTAAATGAGCAAGTATTTAAATCAGGCAGTTGTATCTATTTTAATATAATATGGTTTTGTCTCTTAGTCTTAGGGTGATTCCTTTTAAAATGTTTTTACCACAGTCTTTCCAGAAACTTTAAACTTGTGTTTGTTCGTCTCAAACCAACTCATTTCATGTATGACAAATACCTGAGGAATACTTATTAGATTTATTTATTTATTTGTGATTGTGTGAAAGAGAAAGAAAAGGGAGTGAGTGTAGGTGCACCAGGGTCTCTTGTGATTGCAAATGAACTGCAGATGCATGCACCATGTTGTGCATCTGGCTTTGAGTGAGTACCGGGGCATCAAAGCTGGGCTGGCAGGCTTTGCAAACAAGTACTTTATTCACTGAGCAATCTCCCTACACCTAAACATAAATATTTTAAAATGATAGTTTCAAGAGGTCTACCTAGGATACAAAATTTCATAGTTTGGGTCCAGTTCTGTTTTCCACACATCATGCTACATCTTTTGTGCCAAAAATGTGAAACACACAAACATGAGATGCCCCCAGATAACTTTCTGAAACTCAGCACACATTCTGAAATTTACTTGCTGTGTTTAAAATGGAGCACTTCTGTCCTTGATTTTTTTTTTTTTTTTTATGGTAGTATTCTGCATCCCTGATGACTACACTCTTGGGTTTTAGTTCTTTGTCAGGCACAAGAGATATGGATCTCCATATGTAACAATGCTGGGAGGAACTCACTTTATAGGTTTATTTCCTGATATTTTCATGCATTTACTATGAAAGTCTCGAGACTAGTAAAAATTCATGCAATGAATTCAAATATATAGAGAGATAGAAATAAGATAAAAGTTACATAGGTAGAAAAATCAATGGTGAAAGCTAGCAGTATATAAGGTTTTTATCAGATCATTTGGTATATACCAACTTTAATAGAAACAGGTATAAGTGTAACACAATCATCTTTCAGCAGTTTAAATAATGAAAGGAAAAAGAGACAGACATTGAGAGAGAGAGATGAGAGAGAATTCCTGAGAAAGAAGGAGGAGATAAGAGAAAGAACAAAGATCTAATATGACCACAAAGTACCTGCATTTGTGATATTCCAGTCTCCTGATCTAATCACTTCCCAAAACTCCTAGGATTGCTTTGGGGCTCAGAGTCACTCAATCATGTGAATTTGGGGAGAATACAAAATTTTGACCCCTAGAGTGACATTTTAGGTTGAAAACTATTTTAGGATTTAGTGAAGTGTTTGTCCACCCCCATCTATAAGTTTATGTTCTAAATGAAGAAGGATGAGAAAATATCCTCAATTTATAATATAATTTTGGCATCATACTATTTAGAAGAGACACACATTTGGCCAGAAACCTTACCTTATATTTTGATGTCTTTCCTGCTTTGACACCCACACTCCTGTAAGTAACCCCAACAAACTCATTGGTTAACCAAGTTGGTCTTGGGTGTGCTCATTAGTTTTGTCTGCTGTCAGTGCCTTGAGAAGACTAGACATCTGTTAATGCTTCCCCAGGAAAGGTTAATGCAACAATGGTCTATAAAGTTATCTGGAAGTTTATGTAGGAGCGCTTTATAAATTTAAAGTCTATGAAATAGTGTTCTTAACCGGATGACAAGTCATTGGTATCCCAAATGGTGTTGGGAGAGATGGCTTGCCTGTGAAGACTAAGGAGCCATATTTGATCTCTCTCCAGATCCCACACAAGCCAGATGCACAAAGGTGATGCAAGCACAAAGTCACACATGCACACTAGGTGGCACAAGTGTCTGGAGTTCAATTTCAGGGGCTCTCTCTCTCTCTCAAATAAACTCTCTCTCTCAAATAAAGGAAAAAATAAAACTAAAAAAAATGAATCAAGTCAAAGTTGGCTTGGAACAAGCCTCAGGTGAGGACAAAATAAGCAGATAAGCTTCCAAGAAGTAGCAAAAGTCACTATTATAGCTGGGAGCAATGTCTGCCGCCCAAGTGAGTGTCTTCTTAGAACAGAGCATAAAACTTGAGACTAGTCCAAATAAATGAAGTAAAGCATGCAAAGTGTTCCAGTCAGCATAGGCACTGAGGAATTCCTCAGTGAATAATATGAAATAGACTTATGATTGTACGAATTAAATACAAAAGCACAGTGGAGGGAAATAGTGAGAGGAAAAGGTTTAAGCAGGGATAGGGAGGCGCGGAGGGATGACGGTGGTGGGGTGATGAACCAAAACTAAGGATATCTGAATAAGCCATACGGAGACCTACTATGTGGTAACCCAACTTCAAATATAATGTTTTGATGAAGTAGCTTATAAAAAGTCCTCTGCATGGGAGGATAAAACTGCTTCTAGAGCCATAAGGTAGTATTCAAAAATCTAAGTACTAGGATTGAGATATTTCCCAAGGAGTTGCTGGTCAGGGTTCCTAAAACTGTATTGGCTATTTTCCACCAAAACTAGATTGTGAGACCCTATTGCTGAAGATACCAGCTGCTTCAGTTGTGGCAAATAAAGAAACATGCTGAAACTGAACTAGCAACGTACTCCTCACTGGCTTGATTTCCTCATGCAAGAAGGTGCTATGAAAGCTGCTGGGGGGGGGGAGAAGTGGCATTCGCTCATGACTTTCAGAGCTTGCTTTTATTCACTTCATAATATCACATCAGAACAATCATAGTGTATCATAAATACCATTGTAAAACAACATGCTTTTGATTAGTTAGCTTATTTAAATGGAAAACATTTTACACTAATCCTAATGGAATGATTACACTCAAAATGACCTTAGTTCCTGCAAGACATTCTCAAGAATGAACAACACCAGGTTTCTGAGAAGGTTTGCCTTCCGGTTGCACTGTACCTTGTTTTCTCAGTGAACTCAAGCTTGAAGGCTAAGAGTCACATATCATCCATTGGCTGAGTACAGACATTAAGGATCCTACCCATCTATGGAGGCTGTGTACTTCACAACTGGTTCACATGGCAAGATGTGACCACTGAGACAATAGTGGCAAGTATATATCTTGAATACACACACACACATATATATACACACACACAAATAGACTGGTACTACTTATAGCCTCAAATATAGAAGTTCCTACATGCAAAGTGTAGGATGATTACAGAGATCCACATATGGCAAAGTTACCAAGAATAAGCAGTTAGTTTGTGCTCAGCACTACACATGACATTGAAACCACATACTCTAAAAATGAGGGAAATTTGCAGAAGAAGAGGCAGACACAACAAAAGCAGGAAAATGGGAAGTAGAGCTGAAGAATTCTGTATTCTGGATATGACAAATCCACCTCATGCATGAATTAACAGTAGAGAAGAAGTAGAGCTGAAGAATTCTGTATTCTGGATATGACAAATCCACTTCACACGTGAATTAACAGTACATGGGGTGATGGGGCTCCCTGTTCATTATTGGACCTGTCAATATCTCAGCATGGATGAGGGACAGGGCCGTGAGACCCTACACCTCCTAGATTAAGTAGTGGACACTGACTATTGCTAACAGGGAGAGTCATATCCTTTACTGGTGTAGTCACTGGAAGAAGACCCATTCTACAGTAAATAACCTCTACCCATGATTATGTAAGTGATCCTAAATTAAATCAGTGAGTCAAAATATAAAGTAAACAAGTTATGGAAATAAAATGGGAATCTGATGAGAACAAAAGGGATGTAGTGGGACAGAAAAGAGGAAGAGAGTAAGTGGGGGTTCAAAATGCATTTTAACAGGTGTGAAATTGTCAAAAAACAAAATAAAATCTAATATATATGTATGTGTATAGTTGTGTATTTATGAAATGGAAATATGGAGAGCCACCAGGGCAGCAGTCAGGATTTATAAAGGCAGCATAAGCCATGGAGGATGGTGGATTCTGGAAGTTCAGGAATCAGGGAAGGTTGTCAGAATCACAGAACAATCAAAGATCGTGGCTGGGACTCCAATGGAAATGGCAAGAGAAAGCCAAGTGCCTATTACAACATGAGGGCAAAGAGAAACAATGATATGCAACAGTCTTAAAGCACAAGGAATTTTTCCAATATCAGACTTCATAAGCCACAGGCAAAGGAGAAACAATGGGAAGTCTGAGAAGGTGGGGACATGTACTGAGATGGCCACGGATATTTTATCTGTCGGGCAATGAAAAGGATCAGGCACTTTCACCTCCTCTTCACCATCCAGACCCACACCTAAATAAGAGTCCCCCCAAAACCCAGAGCCTGAGTGCTTGTGTTCTGCTGTCACAGAGACAAGAACACGGAGTCAAAACTTACATGCGATATGGTCACAGGTGGGCTCACAGAGGCCCAAGAAGAGCTGTCACAGAAATCCAATGCTTATGGCTAGAATGATGCTACGTTAACTACTTTATGTGACTTACTTATTGTTCTACTTTTATTTTTCTGTCATTCGCAGGCTTATCAAACGTGCCTCAATAGTCATAGGTTGATATGAAGGATGTAGCTCATTGCTGGGACAAAACGCTTGACCAAAAGCAACATATGGAAGGAAAGGGTTTGTTACAGCTTGCAGTCTCTAGGGGGTAATGACATCAGATCCCAGAAGAGCAGAGTCATATCTTGCCGTAGCAGCTAGAAAGTAGCAGCAAAAATGAACTGGGCTAGCACTGCCAAAGTGAGCTAATAAAGCTCACGATCCACCACCAGTGACACACTCCTCCAGCAAGACTCCATCTCCCAAATTGTCACCAGCTGGGGGTTGAGTCTGAGGCTTAATTACAAAACCATGAGGCTATGGGGGACATTTCACATTCAAACTACCACAAATGAGATCTTTGATCTTGACCTGACAATGGTATAGTTGGTATAGATGGCTTTATTCATATTAATTATTGATAATAAAAACATTGGTTTTGCAATTGTTATGAAAATATCAATTATTTTGTAATGTATGCAGTTTTCTAGTGAATGCTTACTTGACTTAAGTATCTTCACAGGCAATTCATAAAAATGTGAACAATCTGTGTGGACCAACCCGAGTCCTGACATCCACCAACCTTAGCAAAAAAGTCATCTATTCCTGTTTAATTTGAGAGGTCTCACACCACCCTTTATCTTCCACCTCACAGTAAGTGCTATTATATTTTACTGAGCTACAGAATGTTATTTTCACTGCTTTCCACAGAGGAAAGTTGCCACATGTTTTATGGTGCTTCACAATGGTGTTTGTGAGATTGTGCCTGGAAGATTGGAGGGGAAATCTACCTTTAGGCCATAACATTTGCATATGGGGACCTAATACCATTTAAATAAGTGAACATCACAGCCACCTAACACAAAGCCAGCTATTAAAACATTGCTGTAAGCAAAATATTAAGCCTTAAGCTTGCATAAAATGGAAGGGGGTGGAAGGTCAGATCACTAAAACACTACACTTCCAGTCTTCCCAACCCTTCATATTCCTGCATTTCTCCATATCCTCCATTGTATGTTTTATAAAAATTATTTTTAGGTTTATGGAAAGTAGAGCATAAAGTGAGCAATGTTTTTAAAAATGAGCTACATGGAAGAAAGAACAGCAACTAAGATTTTTGTGATTAATTCGATAGACTTCCAGTAGGAAGTATTTAGTTTATCTGCACACAGAAAATGAATATTAAAATATTCATACCCCAAGGCTACCAGCAAAAGTAGATAACAGCTGTTGGTCTGAAATGTGGTTTCATTATGCAGAGATTGGAATAAGCTTGTAATTATGAATTAAAGCTAGAGCCGTTTAAAAATGTTTGAGTAGGTTTTCTAACCCCAACATTTAAAATCAGTTTTCTGTTAAGAAATAAAATGTTCACACCATTT
The DNA here is from genome assembly GCA_036365145.1 of Orientallactaga sibirica. NCBI lineage: Eukaryota > Metazoa > Chordata > Mammalia > Rodentia > Dipodidae > Orientallactaga > Orientallactaga sibirica. The sequence goes on along the minus strand of JAEOAD010000463.1, from coordinate 3,289,992 downwards.
CCCTCAGAAAGCTTTCAAGCAGTATCAGGAGCAACAGACTTGTTTGTGCCTTACCTCAAAGAGAAATGAACAATAGGAACTTCACACACAGTTTATAATGATTTTTCCTAAGGCATGTTTAAACACTTCGTCCAGAGTCCATATTCCAAGCAAATGAAATACTTCATATTTATTTTATACATGAAAACAGATAATGCAAGTGAAAAAGAGCTAAGCTTATTTTGATTAATAATGTAGACTATGCAGAATTTTTTTTCTTTTATATATTATACTGTCTGGGACATGACAGCACCAAAACAAAAAATGTTTTTTAATATAGTTATGATATCATATTAACGAGGTCAGAAATTATAAACAAAGTGATTTTGTATTTCAAAAAATCACTTAAACTAACTGTATTTAAATTTTTAATTAAAATATATTTAATACTATTCTAATGGTAAAACAAGGTAGTCTCTTTCTTTTTCTTTGTATATTGACACTCACTAAAAAATTATACCTTTAATATGAAGTAGCTTAAGTAACAAACTTCTTTCTCCCTCCATCCCTTCTTTCTCTTTCTTTTTCTTTCTCTTTCTCTCTCTCTCCTTCCTCTCCACTCACATACAGACACATACCACATGAGGAAATTATATAGAAAAAAGTATGGCATGCATTACTTCTCTAGCCCTTACCACTGTTCCTGCATTACAATCCATTAAAAGTCTGATCAGTTATTACTGAAAGAAATGTAAAGATAATCCGTGAATGGATGGTATGAACAGTAAGAAGAACTTTGGCATTAATGTGATACATTGATTAAGAATAAAAGTTTGAAAAATATCTTCTGAATTATCCATTGTTAAAAATGGAGAAAGTGCCAGGCATGGTGGTGCATGCCTTTAATCCCAGCACTTGGGAGGCAGAGGTAGGATGATCACCACGAGTTTGAGGCCACCCTGTGACTACATAGTGCATTCCAGGCCATACTGGACTAGAGCAAGATCCTACCCCACCCCCCACCCCCCAAAAAAGTGGAGAAAGTGAGACACAGAAATTATATACTAGACCTCATGAGAAAAAAAATAAGAAACTTTGTCACTTCCTATAATGTGAACTTATATACATTAATTTGTTTTCTTGGTACAATTAACCACAATCCCATGCTACTCTCATTTTTCTAATGCTAGAAAGTGTTTTTTCTTCTTTGTTCTAAGACATGGCTAAAAACCAAGAGAGAGAAAGACACATCACTAACTCTCATGCTCCACTGCCCTAGAGCAGAGAGGACAAGCAAGCTGATCACACCAGGACTGCTGCAACAGCCTTCACCATAAGACTTGAGTTGCTCATACAATGAAAATGGAAAAAAGAAACAAACATTCAAGTAATCCTTTTTATACAAATCAGAACCGTTGATTTAACATTAACCTTAAAAGCAGAGCTGGCTGAAATTTGCCTATTATTTCATTTTCTAAGGTTTTAGCTACCTCAAAATATTACATGAAAAAAAAAAACAGAAATCATTTATAATGGTTTAAGTTCTGCAGCATTCTAAGTGGTGTGATGAAATCTGGTGCTGTCCTGTTCCATCCAACCTGGAGTAGGCGTCATTTGCTCTGTTCAGCATGTCCTTGCTTTAGACGTCATCGCAGTACCATCTTTGTTGTCGGACTAGATGTAATGGCATAGCCATGTTTGTGTTCATTTATGTAGCTTTCACTAGAATACATCAGTAGAATACATTTGTTCTATGATATTATTGGTTGTTGTTAATCTTGTTAATCTCTAATTTATAAATTAAAATTTGTTACATATGTATGTGAAAAATATGAAATTATTGACAGTGTTTATTGGTATGCATTGTTTTAGTGACTCACTGAAGGTCTTGAAAAGTGTCCTCTGCAGATAAGGAGAGATAACTCTAGTTTACATTTCATACCTTCAAACACTGCACGTGCAGAGGACTTACACTACCCTTGAAAAGGAAGAATAAGCACTGGGTAATATGGGACTGGAGAGATGGCTCAGCATGTAAATCCTAAGGATCCTGGTTTGCTTCCTCAGTACGCTCATAAAGCCAGATGCACAAGGTGGCATATGCATCTAGAGTTCATTTAAAGTGGTTAGAAGCCCTGGCATGTCCATTCTCTCCCCCCATTCTCTCTCATAAATAAATAAATATATAAATAAATAAAATGCATTTTTTTAAAAAAAAGAAAGAACAGCATCAGAAAATGAAAGACAGGCCATGTATTAGAAATCTCCATGCCCTATGGAACTCCAGGAAGGTATGTAATAATTCAAAGCATACAACAGGTTTCTATATCCCTTCCTTGCATAAGTGACCAGAACACAAAAGACCTCGAATATCTCAATATGCCATTTTATCATCAGTTTATCAACAGGCAAAAAGAACTTGTTCATCATAAAGGCCACTTTCATTCTGTCCTTACCAGGAAACAAGAGAAGCTTTGCAAAGTCTAATTATTAAAATATATTTTATGCTCTAAAATTCAAAGGAGTTGTAACACAAAAATTAGAGTTTATATTTTCTTAAATAAACAAACTTCAATAACTGAATTATACAACCATGGGTAGAACCCTTCCAAAAAGCACAATAGATGATTAATTAATTAATTAAAATAATTAACATGTATGTAAGCTAATATTTTGACTTTAAGTTAGAAAAGCACATTGATGTTCTAATTAGAAGTTTATATGTACTATTAAATAACAATAAAAATATAAAACATTTCTGGACTTATTTTGGGCCCTTTTTCTCTCCTAAGACATATTGCCAGCATAAAAGTAGTAAGAAACACTAAAAAAAAAATCTTTCTCAGTGCAATTTTGGGTGAAAAAAAATAGCAAGATCTCCCTAAGAATTAATAACATAGAGATGTAATTTCATAGTAGAACACTTGCCTCACATTTGAGGCCCAGTATCTGAAAAAAGAAATCACAACACCGTCTTTACAATGTCTAAATAAGGTTCAACAGCTTTTAAAATGTCACACAAATATTAGCCCATAAAATGAGTTAAGTCGACTCATCATCTCTGAATTACAAATGGAATGGCCAAGATTCTGTTGTTAGGACTGGGGATGGGATCGTGTGTCTTCCAATAAAATATATCTCCATAAAGAATGAGAGAAGGTGGGGCTAGAGAGATGGCTCAGGGTTTAAGGCACTTTAAAGCAAAGCCTAAGGAACCAGGTTTGATTCCCCAGCACCCACATAAGCAGAGTTCATTTGCAGTGGCTAGAGGCCCTTCCTCTCTCTCTCTCTCTCTCCTTCCCTCCCTCCCTCCCTCCTTATCTACTTCTCTTTCCCCCACTTTCTCTTTCCCAAATAAATAATCAACAATTTTTACAAAAGAATGAGAGGAGGTGTACATAGATCCTAGCTGTTTATCAGACATTGAAAGGAGTCAATTTGAAAAGATGAAATTTCTACTTATCACCTAAATCTCGCATGCTTATACTAATCGAACACCTTTCTTGAAACACAGCATTCAGCACACAGACATCCCACACTCTTAATTGAGCCCCTTTGGGGAAGGCATCGTTTAAATATAACAATATATTCAGAACCCTAAAATAATTTGATCTATAATAAATTCTTAAGCAAAGGAGAAAGGCCAGCCTGGGGACCCTGAGAGGGAAAGATTGCCAGGTATGGAGACAGATATTCACAAGGAAGTAGTAGACGCTGCTTCCCTGGAGACTTTAAAAATAGACTAGACAGCCCTCTGCACACGCTGATGTCGGAGGCCCCATTATACTTTGCTATTAGACAACTTCACCTAGGTTTCCTTCGATTTGATTAACGAAGAAAGAAAAGGAAGTGGGAGGAGGGGTAGGAAGAGCCACTTAGTGCTAGGAAAACTCTGTCCAAGAACTGCCTTGGATAGTGACTTAGCTCTGCTCCTTGGAGTATGAATTCTCGGATTTTTATAACCAAGTTTCAGGCTAAAATCATGACGGAGTTTAGATTCTAACATCTGTTTGTTTTCTCTGCTTTCCATTTTACATTGCTCTGTTGTTCACAGCACCTCACAAAATCTTTAGACCTTCCATATATGCCATATTAAGCACAAATTGAAAGTTGTATAGATATTTTGATCACTGTTATAGTCAATATAGTTGAATTCAGATGCAAACACAAACTATTACAAACACACATATGATTTAATGATAAGTTTTCAGGGAAAATGAGCATTTTATGTAAACACAATCTTTTAATTACTAAACTATATGTAGTTTATATATTAACCATTATATATATGGTTGGTAGTTAACTATATAGATATATTCATCAAAAATTCCACAAAACCTACTTCTTCCGTCATGGTTCAAATTAGAGGCAAATCCTTTTCTCATTAAAGAAAGAAAAGAAAAATGCTCTGAGTCAAACCTGTGTGCCTGCATTTCCACACTGTATTACACTGTTCATTGCCCATGCCCAGAGCCTACACTGCTTCATTCACCTCCAGGACCAACAATGTATAACCAAGTACTTCTTTTGCTATTTGGTTAAACCCATCATTTCTTTCTAAATTGAGTTACATATTAAGATCATTTAGATAAGCTTCCCTTGAAGGTAAGTGGGTGATTTGGATAGACAATGTGAACCTGCCACAGGAAGATACTCAGCTAAGCATATGGAAAGATGGCCTGGAAAGTTCTATAAGCTGTTGCAAGTGAATTGGCAGTTAAATTGCTTTTTAAAGTTGTTGCATATCAGCCAAACTTGGTGGCTTATGCTTTAATCCTGGCATATAGAAGACATGATCACAGTGAGCTCAAGGCCAACCAGAAACTACATAGTGAATTCCAGGTCAGCCTGGGCTAGAGTGAGACCATGCCACAAAACAAAACAAAACAAAACAAAACAAAACAAAACAAAACAAAACAAAAGCTGTTGCACATCATATCTATATATCTTAATCCCACTGAAACATATATCAAACTTTTTAACGACATTTAAAAAATACAATTAAGGCCTGAAGAGCTGGCCCAGCAGTTAAGGTGTGCTTTCTTGCAAAGCCTAAGGACCCCAGTTCAATTCCCCAGTACCCATGTAAAGCCAGATGTACAAGGTAACACATGCATCTGGAGTTCATTTGCAGTGACTGGAGGCCCTAGTATGCCCATTCTCTCTATCTGACCCCCCCAAATAAATAATTTTTAAAAATAAAAAATACAATTAAATGTGTAAATTTAAGTTAAAATTCACTAAGAGGCAGTCGCTAGACAATATAATTAATATATCTACCAACTAAACCAATGTTATGTTTGCATTTGTAAATATACCAGGATAGAAAAATTGTAACAAAATTTTCTACCTGAGGGATGAAATTTTTAGCCTAACTATGAATTTATCTATATTGTAATGTTAGCCAGAGAGAGAACATTCTGCATACTGTGAAACTTTTAGTAACTTGTAAGCTTTCCCAAGCATCGTATGTCTTATCCCTTGTCAGTTTTCTATTGATAATTACCATAAATTTGATGTTTTAAATCTTAGAGTTCAGGGAACTTTTGGTGGCACTGGCCTCCCTTTCTGGACACTATAAGGAAACACCTCGCTTTTGGCATTTGCCAGGTATGAGGAACTACCCTCCCTTGGCAGTAGGCTTGTGAGTGCCTTCCTCTGTTTTTTTCAGTTTATCTGTCTGGAGTGGAAGAGACGGCTCAGTGGCTAACGGCACTTGCTTGCAAAGCCTGATGATCCTGGTTTGATTTCCCAGGACCCAAGTAAAGCCAGGTACAGTGGCAAGAGACCAAGCACACCCATACTCATTCATTCTCTCTGTGTGTCTTACTTAAGTAAATAAATAAGTTTATTTATTTATTTATCTATGTTTTCCAGTTTTGACATTTTCAATATGTGTCTACAATATATTTTGATCTTATTCCTCCCAATTATCCTTTCTTATCCTCCTCCCACTAGCACCCCTCCTCCTATCCATTAATCCCCATCTTACTTTCAAGCTACTGGGTACAATGAGAGTTTTGATTCATGTACACATTGGAAAATAACCAAATCAGGAAAATTAGCATATCTATCAACTGAAACTTTTCTCAGGTTTTTCTGATAAGTACATTCAAAAGGCTTCTATTTTGAGATATACAATAAAAACTTGTTTACTATATCCAACAGAACTTATTTTTCCTGTAACACTGTACCCATTGATCAAGTTCTCACCATCTTCCTTGACCCCCTGCTCTCCCTAGCCTCTGATAAACAACCTTCTACTCTTAAATTCTACTGCCCATACCCAAATCCTTAAAAAAAAAAAAAAAAAAAAAAAAAAAAAAAAAAAAAAAAACCTACATTTATTACAAATCTTTTTTTTTCTAGACAGTACTGAAAAATACTTGACTATATATGTATCAATGAAATGATGAGTGGGGTGCAGGCTGCCTTCTCCATACAAGAACCTGCAGGACTCCTGTTAGTGCACAAGAGGGAGATCCCCTGTGCACATCCAGATGCTGGAGACTAAAACTGTAACAGACTCTGTGGTCCAGCACAGAGCTCAGAAGAATTCTGAAATCCAAGCTGGAGAGATAGCTCAGCAGTTACAGTGCTTGCCCTTAAACCCTAACACTGGAGTTCAGTTCCTGGGTATCCACATAAAGACATATGCACAAAGTGGTGCATACATCTGGAGTTCGTTTGCAGCTGCTAGAGGCCATGGTGTGCCCATTCACTCTCTTTCTCTGCTGGACATGGTGGTACACACCTTTAATGTGAACACTGGGGAGGCTGAGGTGGGATGATCGATGTGAGTTTGAGGTTTGAGGCCAGCCTGAGACTACCTAGTGAATTCCCTGTTCGCCTGGGCTAGAGCAAGACCCTATCCAGAAAACCAAAAAGAAAAAAAAAATAAATCCTGAAATCCAAATTTCCTTTCAGCCTCTGGTTGCTGACGCGCATGTGCAGGGCTGGCAGACAGAACACACTTAAAAGCATCTAAAGGCCCCAGTGCCACTCCTCACAGGGATGCTGATCGTGTTGGGTTGGGAACCACCCTCATGAACTCAGTGAACTTCAAACGCTGACGTGGGAAATGAGAACACCCACTTGTGAACTCCTCACTAGAGCCTGGAAATATTAGGGACCTCATATTTTCCTAGATACATTCCTTCTGACGTTACCTTTCATGCCTATGAAACAAGCTAATTTCTCAGAACAGCCAAGTCATAGTTTTTATTACTTCATTATTTTTATTACTGTGACAAGGTAGGATGCTTTTTTGTTATTGTTTATTTGTTTAAGACAGCTTTTCACTCTGTAGCCCAGGCTCATTTGAACTCACTATGTAGCGCAGGCTGGCCTTGAACTCCCAGCAATCTTCCTGCTTCTGCCTCTCAAGTACTAAGATTGTAGACTACAGGTATGCACCAACATGCCTAATTATTTATGTTGATATGAATAGACAAGTTAGTCTGTTGGCAAAAAGCCAGAAGAAACCAGGAGAATGCTGAGCACCTGAGATGAGGCTACAGGAAGCCTCGCCATGGAGCAGCTAGAAGCCGGGAAGTAGGATGGAACCATTCCAGTGTCTCACTGAGAGGATTCTGAAATAAAATCCAGGGAACCCAAGAAAACTTAAATGTGCTTATATTTAGCCAACTAACACAATGTTAATGTGGAGTCCCCTGAGAGCCTGGTATGATGGTGCGGCCTATCATTCTAGCCCTGGATAGACTGAGGCAGGAGCATCACATGTTTGAGGTCAGCTTAGACAGCATAGTGAAACCATGGTTCTCAAAATGCCAAGAAATAATAATAATGCTAGCATAATAATATAAACAGCAAAATGAAATAAGAAAATGATTTTAAGTCCGGGCATGGCAGTAGATGCCTCACCATGAGTTTGAGACCAGCTTGAGACTGCATAGTGAATTCCAGGTCAACCTGGACTAGAGTGAAACCCTACCTCCAAAAACCAATGAAAAAAAAGATTTTAAATATCCGTGAGGCTTACCAGTAAAATGATCAGAGACAAATCTATCCCAGCTCTCTCTCATGGAAAAAAGGCTATCTCTAATAAATACATATTAACTTTCAATTGACGATCAGCTGTTTTTTTTTTTAGTAAATTGCTTCAGTATAATTACATTTTTATCTACTTAAGTTACTGAAAACAAGGAAAATAATTCCTAGATGAAAAAAAAAATCCCAGTCTTTTTTAAAGGAATTCCAGCAGGAATACATTTGTGACTTCCACTGGTTATGGATAACAATTATACAAATTTGACAAGGTTCCTATCTTTCCATTTTCACCATTCAAAGGTCAATCAGTTATTGTTTTGTCTAACTTGGGTTATATCCTCTTGGATTGTCATTTCTTCTAAGATGGTTTGATTATGTCTTCTATTGAGGAATGGACGAAATTTAATTACCTCCAAAAATTACTAAATCTCGGGAAACATTTTACATGTCATTCTTTACTTAATAAAGGGCCAGCCCCATATTTCATGAGTCCCCATTCATCTGACAGAGCTGTGGTGCTTGTAATTGTGTATATAATGCCATCAGTCTTCTAGAACCATCTTTAGCTGAGCGAGCCCCAAAGCATGGTCCATTCTGCTCAGATCTGATCAGCATCTTTATAGCTTATCAGCCTTGGGGTTCAATTTTGCTTTGGATGCTTTTATAAATGAGCACAGTCACTGCTGAATCTGTTCTTCCAGATTGCAAGGAGAAAAATCGAGAGAGGAACTTTACGAGATTAGCGTGTCATCGAGAATAAACTACAAGCGCAAATGGGCCATAAGTAGTCTCAGCGATGATTTTGTCGGGTGTATGTTTTCAGTTGTGTTTCAGTAAAATTAGATGATTGTCTTAGTCATTATTGTTTTTGAAGTTGGGCACTCACCTCGGGCAAGGAGTGTGATCAATGTTCTATCAAACAAAATCAATTTGTTCCGAAGTACTCTTTTTTTCTTAAAAGGAATGGTAGATAAAAGAGTAATGGCAATACGTGGGAAAACATATGAATTATTTCATGACTTCTTTCTTCTGGACAGATTGTAGGGTATTCTGTACTTTCCCATTCTGAAATTCAACAGTATGGTTGTTGTCAGGACCTAACACAACTGCAGAATTAGCAGAGTCCAGGGGAAAATGTGAATGATCATAATGGCTTTTGTACATATCAAATTTCTCCAGAAAAGGGCTTAAAATACTGACTTCAGTATTTATAGTCAGTAGAACACTTAAGAGAAAAGTTCATTTCTTGTATATATTTGTGAAATTGCTCTACTATATTCAAACCAGATATTGTTTAGTTTAATATGTTTGTGTATGTGATTCATGTGCAAGTGTATGAGTGTGGGGGCTCATATGTGTGGGTACATGTTCACCTGTGTGCATATGGAGGACAGAGGTAGACACTGGGTGTCTTTCTTAACTTCTCACCTCTTAAGTTATTGATTCAAGGTCTCTCGCTTGAGCCCAGAGCTAGATGATTCAGCTAGTCCAACCAGTAAGCTTACCTATGTGACCCTATTTCCACCTCTGCAGTACAAGATTACAGGTGGCCACTGCCACACCCACCTGGCATTTATCTGAGAGCAGAGGATCTGAATTCCTGTCCCCATGCTTGCAGGGCAAGCACTTTACAGACCGAATCATCTTCCCAGCAATCTGACTTAATATATTAGTAGAAAGAGTATAAATTCAAAAGGTCAGCTTATTAAATATTCTAGAGTTTATTTGCCATTTCTTAAAGCTTCAGAAAGTGTTGGGTTGTCAAAGTACTTCCAGGGCCTGAGATCAGAAGTGTAGAAGCATACCAGAAGTGTCCGAAATCCAGATCAATATCGCCCCATTTCTGGAAACCTGTTTCTCAGTTATTATGAAGCCTAGCCATGGAGATTTTGCTCCGCATCACAGAGGCAAGCACTGCCATGAGTGAGCCACGTGAAACATCGGATCTGCACACTTCCCCCATTCAGTGCAGGCTTCCCCCATTCAGTGCAGGCTTCCCCCATTCAGTGCAGGCCAGCATATTTTTTTGGTCCCAAACTCAGACACACAGATAGACCGACATACATACAAACACATCACAGAGCTGAAAAGCAAACACACCAACACACCACACAACCCAGCAGCCATACACTTAAGCATGTGGCCCAGGTGAGTTAAAAATGTTCACCTGCAAAAGCATTTCCTCACGAGCATTCACAGAACCTGGATGATAACTGACGACACTCAGAAGTCAAGACAGCACGCTGGGTGATTTCCATTCAGACGCTCTGGACAGGACAAAACTGGGGAAACAGTAAAAAGATCACGGTTGCCAGTGGTTGGTGGAAAGAAGGCAAAACAGAGCCCAAAGAAAATTTAGGAGCGTGAAAGTGTTCTGTGTAATACTGGAGCAATGCACGTGCGTCGTTATCATGTGTCAAAAACAATATGTAATACTTAAAAGTGCCCCTAATGCAAACTGTGGACTTTGGGTGATAATGATGTGTCAATGTGGTTTCCTTGAATGGACATTGAACCACTCACAAGGAGGTTTTGGTATTTGGGGGTATACTGACTTCAAGTGTTCTTAGACCTTACAGTGTTCTAAAAAAAAAAAAAAAAAAAAAAAGCTCTATTTAAAAAATAAAATAAAAGTGAAATGTATCCTCTATACTAGCCTAGGGACCTCTGTGCAGGTAACATTTTCCCGAATGACACAAGAGTTTATGAAAGTTCCTCCTCAGTTTCTAGCCTTCACTATATCTTTTTGAGTTGACCACATATGGGGGCTTGAATCAGATGTCCTGCATAAAACTCACGTGTTCTGAATACCTGGTGAATACCTGTGGCAATATTGAAGGTGGAGCCTCACTGGAGGAGGTGTCTAGCTGGAGATGGGCTTTACAGGGTTATAAAATATGTACAAATAAGCCGGGTGTGGTGGCGCGCGCCTTTAATCCCAGCACTCGGGAGGCAGAGGTAGGAGGATCGCCGAGAGTTCGAGGCCACCCTGAGACTACATAGTTAATTCCAGGTCAGCCTGGACCAGAGTGAGACCCTACCTTGCAAAACCAAAAAAATATATATATATATATATGTACAAATAGCAAACTGACTCACTCAATAGACAAATTAATAATTTATAGATTCTCAAACAAGATATCTAGTGGACTTTGATAATCCTTCTTTGTTCAAAGATATCAATTTTAGGAAAAAAAAAGAAAAAAATCAGATAGTCATAGAATGCCTTAAAGCAACTCAATAGATTATGTCTCATGAGAAAAAGAGAAGGCTCAGGCTAGCCTGGTCCCCCTAGGAGAAAGGCAAGGGGCCAGGAGCTGAATGCCAGCAGGGTTCTAGGGGACAAAAGACTCCCCCTGAAACAGGGCACAGTGCTCAGGATCCCCTCATTGGAAAACTAGTTCTGGAAATTATAGCTGCAGACTACATATGGGGACTGTCTTTGATGATAGTGTTGGGGGAGGGTCGAGGACAGAGCAACAGCATAAAAGCCCAGATGATGAACGTGCTGTCTGGGGCTTTGCTGATGCTCTCTGTGATCTCCCTGTATGTCACCTGGGAAGAGCTCCAAAGGGACATCTCAAGGCCACCTTCTTACCTCCTGGCCTGCAGGCTACAAAGAAGCAAGTCAGTGATCAGCACGCCACTCCTAGGAAGAATGAGGGCCGGGGAGAAAAATGGGAAGTTGACAGGAAAGATCGAGTGACACAGGTAACCTTCCATGTGAATCAAGCTAGCAACGCAAAATATCAAAACAAGCGATGAAGAAATCTAAAGCGAAGAAAGGCAACCACATAAAGCAAGGAGAAGGCTGACCAGAGTCCTAGGAGATGGTTCAGATTTACTCAACATACGGAAGGAAAAAAAATTTTAAGGGTAGGAGACTGGAGAGATGCTTCACTGATTAAAGTGCGTTCCTGCAAAGCATAAGGATCCAGGTTCAATTCCCCCCTACCCATGTAAGACCAGGACGCACAAAGTGGCACATATATCTGGAGTTCATTTGCAGTGGCTAGAGACCCTGGCATGCCCATTGGCTAAAGGTAAATATTAATTCCAATACTTTTCAAAGCATAAGCACAGTTGGTATGATTATAGCTCCCGGAGTGTCAGTGATTAACGGCTTGCTCCCCATTGGGCAAGTTGAAAGGTGCTGTGGACCTTTAAGAGATGAAGTCTAGTGGGAGGTTCTTATGTCAATGAAGGGTGGGCCTTTGAAAAGGACTGTGGGACCTTTGTGGGTCTGTGTTCCTGCCTGGATCTGTGACCCTTCCTGCACAAGTGTGCTGATATCCACCATGATGATGAGGTCCTCCACCCGAATTGAGCCTGGCATCCCCCATACCCAGCTAAAATGCATCTGTCTTCATACAAACTCTGTGTCCATGCAAAACTTTCTAACGTGATACCCCAAGGTGGGCAAAAATGCTAGATTGGTTTGATTTTGTTTTTAATGTTTTATAGCTAAGCAATACCTTCTCAGTGGCTTCCATGGTATAACATTAAAAATCATCAAAAGCCTGTGCTTCCTGTAATTTCCAATTATGAACTCTTATGATCACCATGATACTCTAATGATCAGGTTCAATACAGTGCACAAGCCCACACTTGACCACTGCACTCAGCACGGTCACTCAGGACAGTGCACAAGCCCACACTTGACCACTGCACTCAGCACGGTCACACAGGACAGTGCACAAGCCCACACTCGACCACTGCACTCAGCACGGTCACTCAGGACAGTGCACAAGCCCACACTTGACCACTGCACTCAGCACGGTCACTCAGGACAGTGCACAAGCCCACACTCGACCACTGCACTCAGCACGGTCACTCAGGACAGTGCACAAGCCCACACTCGACCACTGCACTCAGCACGGTCACTCAGGACAGTGCACAAGCCCACACTCGACCACTGCACTCAGCACTGTCACTCAGGACAGTGCACAAGCCCACACTCGACCACTGCACTCAGCACGGTCACTCAGGACAGTGCACAAGCCCACACTCGACCACTGCACTCAGCACGGTCACTCAGGACAGTGCACAAGCCCACACTCGACCACTGCACTCAGCACGGTCACTCAGGACAGTGCACAAGCCCACACTCGACCACTGCACTCAGCACGGTCACTCAGGACAGTGCACAAGCCCACACTCGACCACTGCACTCAGCACGGTCACTCAGGACAGTGCACAAGCCCACACTCGACCACTGCACTCAGCACGATCACTCAGGACAGTGCACAAGCCCACACTTGACCACTGCACTCAGCACGCACCAGGACAGTGCACAAGCCCACACTTGACCACTGCACTCAGCATGGTCACTCAGGACAGTGCACAAGCCCACACTCACCACTGACTCAGCATGGTCACTCAGGACAGTGCCAAGCCCACACTCGACCACTGCACTCAGCACAGTCACTCAGGACAGTGCACAAGCCCACACTTGACCACTGCACTCAGCACCACTCAGGACAGTGCACAAGCCCACACTCCACTGCACTCAGCACGGTCACTCAGGACAGTGCACAAGCCCACACTTGACCACTGCACTCAGCACGGTCACTCAGGACAGTGCACAAGCCCACACTTGACCACTGCACTCAGCATGGTCACTCAGGACAGTGCACAAGCCCACACTCGACCACTGCACTCAGCCCACACTCGACCACTGCACTCAGCATGGTCACTCAGGACAGTGCACAAGCCCACACTTGACCACTGCACTCAGCATGGTCACTCAGGACAGTGCACAAGCCCACACTCGACCACTGCACTCAGCACAGTCACTGCACAAGCCCACACTCCACTGCACTCAGCACGGTCACTCAGGACAGTGCACAAGCCCACACTCGACCACTGCAGTCAGCACGGTCACTCAGGACAGTGCACAAGCCCACACTTGACCACTGCACTCAGCACGGTCACTCAGGACAGTGCACAAGCCCACACTTGACCACTGCACTCAGCATGGTCACTCAGGACAGTGCACAAGCCCACACTTGACCACTGCACTCAGCACGATCACTCAGGACAGTGAACAAGCCCACACTTCACCACTGCACTCAGCACACTCAGGACAGTGCACAAGCCCACACTTGACCACTGCAGTCAGCACGGTCACTCAGGACAGTGCACAAGCCCACACTCGACCACTGCACTCAGCATGGTCACGCAGGACAGTGCACAAGCCCACACTCGGCACTCAGCATGGTCAAGCAGGACAGTGCACAAGCCCACACTCGACCACTGCACTCAGCATGGTCACTCAGGACAGTGCACAAGCCCACACTCGACCACTGCAGTCAGCACGGTCACTCAGGACAGTGCACAAGCCCACACTTGACCACGGCACTCAGCACGGTCACTCAGGACAGTGCACAAGCCCACACTCGACCACTGCACTCAGCATGGTCACTCAGGACAGTGCACAAGCCCACACTCGACCACTGCACTCAGCACGGTCACTCAGGACAGTGCACAAGCCCACACTTGACCACTGCACTCAGCACGGTCACTCAGGACAGTGCACAAGCCCACACTTGACCACGGCACTCAGCACAGTCACTCAGGACAGTGCACAAGCCCACACTCGACTACTGCACTCAGCATGGTCACGCAGGACAGTGCACAAGCCCACACTCGACCACTGCACTCAGCACGGTCACTCAGGACAGTGCACAAGCCCACACTCACCACTGGTTCAGCACGGTCACTCAGGACAGTGCACAAGCCCACACTTGACCACGGCACTCAGCACGGTCACTCAGGACAGTGCACAAGCCCACACTCGACCACTGCAGTCAGCACGGTCACTCAGGACAGTGCACAAGCCCACACTCGACCACTGCACTCAGCACGGTCACTCAGGACAGTGCACAAGCCCACACTCGACCACTGCCCTCAGCACGGTCACTCAGGACAGTGCACAAGCCCACACTCGACCACTGCAGTCAGCATGGTCACCCAGGACAGTGCACAAGCCCACACTCGACCACTGCACTCAGCACGGTCACTCAGGACAGTGCACAAGCCCACACTCGACCACTGCACTCAGCACGGTCACTCAGGACTGTGCACAAGCCCACACTTGACCACGGCACTCAGCATGGTCACTCAGGACAGTGCACAAGCCTACACTTGACCGCTGCACTCAGCACGGTCACTCAGGACAGTGCACAAGCCCACACACGACCACTGCACTCAGCATGGTCACTCAGGACAGTGCACAAGCCCACACTCGACCACTGCACTCAGCACGGTCACTCAGGACAGTGCACAAGCCCACACTCGACCACTGCACTCAGCATGGTCACTCAGGACAGTGCACAAGCCCACACTCGACCACTGCACTCAGCATGGTCACTCAGGACAGTGCACAAGCCCACACACCACCACTGCACTCAGCACGGTCACTCAGGACAGTGCACAAGCCCACACTTGACCACTGCACTCAGCATGGTCACTCAGGACAGTGCACAAGCCCACACTTGACCACTGCAGTCAGCATGGTCACTCAGGACAGTGCACAAGCCCACACTTACCACTGCCCTCAGCACGGTCACTCAGGACAGTGCACAAGCCCACACTCGACCACTGCACTCAGCATGGTCACTCAGTGCACAAGCCCACACTCGACCACTGCACTCAGCATGGTCACTCAGTGCACAAGCCCACACTCGACCACTGCCCTCAGCATGGTCACTCAGGACAGTGCACAAGCCCACACTCGACCACTGCACTCAGCACGGTCACTCAGGACAGTGCACAAGCCCACACTTGACCACTGCCCTCAGCACGGTCACTCAGGACAGTGCACAAGCCCACACTCGACCACTGCCCTCAGCATGGTCACTCAGGACAGTGCACAAGCCCACACTCGACCACTGCACTCAGCACGGTCACTCAGGACAGTGCACAAGCCCACACTCGACCACTGCACTCAGCATGGTCAGCACGGTCACTCAGGACAGTGCACAAGCCCACACTCGACCACTGCACTCAGCACGGTCACTCAGGACAGTGCACAAGCCCACACTTGACCACTGCACTCAGCATGGTCACTCAGGACAGTGCACAAGCCCACACTTGACCACTGCACTCAGCATGGTCACTCAGGACAGTGCACAAGCCCACACTTGACCACTGCACTCAGCATGGTCACTCAGGACAGTGCACAAGCCCACACTCGACACTGTACTCAGCACGGTCACTCAGGACAGTGCACAAGCCCAAACTCGACCACTGCACTCAGCACGATCACTCAGGACAGTGCACAAGCCCACACTTGACCACTGCACTCAGCACGGTCACTCAGGACAGTGCACAAGCCCACACTTGACCACTGCACTCAGCACGGTCACTCAGGACAGTGCACAAGCCCACACTTGACCACTGCACTCAGCATGGTCACTCAGGACAGTGCACAAGCCCACACTCGACCACTGCACTCAGCATGGTCACTCAGGACAGTGCACAAGCCCACACTCGACCACTGCACTCAGCACAGTCACTCAGGACAGTGCACAAGCCCACACTTGACCACTGCACTCAGCATGGTCACTCAGGACAGTGCACAAGCCCACACTCGACCACTGCACTCAGCACGGTCACTCAGGACAGTGCACAAGCCCACACTTGACCACTGCAGTCAGCACGGTCACTCAGGACAGTGCACAAGCCCACACTCGACCACTGCACTCAGCATGGTCACGCAGGACAGTGCACAAGCCCACACTCGACCACTGCACTCAGCATGGTCACTCAGGACAGTGCACAAGCCCACACTTGACCACTGCACTCAGCACGGTCACTCAGGACAGTGCACAAGCCCACACTCGACCACTGCACTCAGCACAGTCACTCAGGACAGTGCACAAGCCCACACTCGACCACTGCACTCAGCACGGTCACTCAGGACAGTGCACAAGCCCACACTCGACCACTGCACTCAGCACGGTCACTCAGGACAGTGCACAAGCCCACACTTGACCACTGCACTCAGCACGGTCACTCAGGACAGTGCACAAGCCCACACTCGACCACTGCACTCAGCATGGTCACTCAGGACAGTGCACAAGCCCACACTTGACCACTGCACTCAGCACGATCACTCAGGACAGTGAACAAGCCCACACTTGACCACTGCACTCAGCACGGTCACTCAGGACAGTGCACAAGCCCACACTTGACCACTGCAGTCAGCACGGTCACTCAGGACAGTGCACAAGCCCACACTCAACCACTGCACTCAGCATGGTCACGCAGGACAGTGCACAAGCCCACACTCGACCACTGCACTCAGCATGGTCAAGCAGGACAGTGCACAAGCCCACACTTGACCACTGCACTCAGCATGGTCACGCAGGACAGTGCACAAGCCCACACTCGACCACTGCAGTCAGCACGGTCACTCAGGACAGTGCACAAGCCCACACTCACCACGGACCACTGCACTCAGGACAGTGCACAAGCCCAAACACCACTGCAGTCAGCATGGTCACAGGACAGTGCCAAGCCCACACTTGACCACTGCACTCAGCACGGTCACTCAGGACAGTGCACAAGCCCACACTTGACCACTGCACTCAGCACAGTCACTCAGGACAGTGCACAAGCCCACACTCGACTACTGCACTCAGCATGGTCACGCAGGACAGTGCACAAGCCCACACCGACCACTGCACTCAGCACCACTGCACTCGACCACTGCATTCAGCACGGTCACTCAGGACAGTGCACAAGCCCACACTTGACCACTGCACTCAGCACGGTCACTCAGGACAGTGCACAAGCCCACACTCGACCACTGCAGTCAGCACGGTCACTCAGGACAGTGCACAAGCCCACACTCGACCACTGCACTCAGCACGGTCACTCAGGACAGTGCACAAGCCCACACTCGACCACTGCCTCAGCACGGTCACGACCACTGCCACTGCAGTCAGCATGGTCACCCAGGACAGTGCACAAGCCCACACTCGACCACTGCACTCAGCACGGTCACTCAGGACAGTGCACAAGCCCACACTCGACCACTGCACTCAGCACGGTCACTCAGGACAGTGCACAAGCCCACACTTGACCACTGCACTCAGCATGGTCACTCAGGACAGTGCACAAGCCCACACTTGACCACTGCACTCAGCACGGTCACTCAGGACAGTGCACAAGCCCACACACGACCACTGCACTCAGCATGGTCACTCAGGACAGTGCACAAGCCCACACTCGACCACTGCACTCAGCACGGTCACTCAGGACAGTGCACAAGCCCACACTCGACCACTGCACTCAGCATGGTCACTCAGGACAGTGCACAAGCCCACACTCGACCACTGCACTCAGCATGGTCACTCAGGACAGTGCACAAGCCCACACACCACCACTGCACTCAGCATGGTCACGCAGGACAGTGCACAAGCCCACACACCACCACTGCACTCAGCATGGTCACTCAGGACAGTGCACAAGCCCACACTCGACACTGTACTCAGCATGGTCACTCAGGACAGTGCACAAGCCCACACTTGACCACTGCACTCAGCATGGTCACTCAGGACAGTGCACAAGCCCACACTTGACCACTGCAGTCAGCATGGTCACTCAGGACAGTGCACAAGCCCACACTTGTCCACTGCACTCAGCACCACACTCAGGACAGTGCACTGCACACTCGACCACTGCACTCAGCATGGTCACAGTGCACAAGCCCACACTCGACCACTGCACTCAGCATGGTCACTCAGGACAGCCCACACACCACTGCCCTCAGCATGGTCACTCAGACAGTGCACAAGCCCACACTCACCACTGTCAGCACGGTCACCAGGACAGTGCACAAGCCCACACTCGACCACTGCACTCAGCATGGTCACTCAGTGCACAAGCCCACACTCGACCACTGCACTCAGCATGGTCACAGTGCACAACCACTGCCACTCCAGCATGGTCACTCAGGACAGTGCACAAGCCCACACTCACCACTGCACTCAGCACGGTCACTCAGGACAGTGCACAAGCCCACACTCGACCACTGCACTCAGCACCAGTGCACAAGCCCACACTCGTCCACTGCACTCAGCATGGTCACAGTGCACAAGCCCACACTCGACCACTGCACCTCAGCATGGTCACTCAGGACAGTGCACAAGCCCACACTCGACCACTGCCCTCAGCACGGTCACTCAGGACAGTGCACAAGCCCACACTGACCACTGCACTCAGCATGGTCACCAGGACAGTGCACAAGCCCACACTCGACCACTGCACTCAGCACGGTCACTCAGGACAGTGCACAAGCCCACACCACTGACCACTGCACTCAGCACACTGGTCTGCACTCAGCATGGTCACAGTGCACAAGCCCACACTCGACCACTGCACTCAGCATGGTCACTCAGGACAGTGCACAAGCCCACACTCGACCACTGCACTCAGCACGGTCACTCAGGACAGTGCACAAGCCCACACTCGACCACTGCACTCAGCATGGTCACGCAGGACAGTGCACAAGCCCACACTCGACCACTGCACTCAGCATGGTCACGCAGGACAGTGCACAAGCCCACACTCGACCACTGCACTCAGCACGGTCACTCAGGACAGTGCACAAGCCCACACTTGACCACTGCCCTCAGCACGGTCACTCAGGACAGTGCACAAGCCCACACTCGACCACTGCACTCAGCATGGTCACTCAGGACAGTGCACAAGCCCACACTCGACCACTGCACTCAGCACGGTCACTCAGGACAGTGCACAAGCCCACACTCGACCACTGCACTCAGCATGGTCACTCAGGACAGTGCACAAGCCCACACTCGACCACTGCACTCAGCATGGTCACGCAGGACAGTGCACAAGCCCACACTGCACTCAGCACGGTCACTCAGGACAGTGCACAAGCCCACACTTGACCACTGCCCTCAGCACGGTCACTCAGGACAGTGCACAAGCCCACACTCGACCACTGCACTCAGCATGGTCACTCAGTGCACAAGCCCACACTCGACCACTGCCCTCAGCATGGTCACTCAGGACAGTGCACAAGCCCACACTCGACCACTGCACTCAGCACGGTCACTCAGGACAGTGCACAAGCCCACACTTGACCACTGCACTCAGCACGGTCACTCAGGACAGTGCACAAGCCCACACCACCACTGCACTCAGCATGGTCACTCAGGACAGTGCACAAGCCCACACACGACCACTGCACTCAGCATGGTCACTCAGGACAGTGCACAAGCCCACACTCACCACTGCACTCAGCATGGTCACTGCACAGTGCACAAGCCCACACACCACTGCACTCAGCACGGTCACTCAGTGCACAAGCCCACACACCACCACTGCACTCAGCATGGTCACTCAGGACAGTGCACAAGCCCACACTCGACCACTGCAGTCAGCATGGTCACTCAGGACAGTGCACAAGCCCACACTCGACCACTGCACTCAGCATGGTCACTCAGTGCACAAGCCCACACTCGACCACTGCACTTAGCATGGTCACTCAGGACAGTGCACAAGCCCACACTCGACCACTGCACTCAGCATGGTCACGCAGGACAGTGCACAAGCCCACACTTGACCACGGCACTCAGCACGGTCACTCAGGACAGTGCACAAGCCCATACTCGACCACTGCACTCAGCACGGTCACTCAGTGCACAAGCCCACACTCGACCACTGCACTCAGCACGGTCACTCAGGTGTATTTGGGGTTTATAGACTCTGCTCTGCGGCCTGAGCTCATTGTGGTTCTTTGTTGTAAATTGCAAAAGCAATTAGATATTATGGTAAAAAACATATTTTGAGAGGTATATCTATATAAATATCTACATCATCTATATCTGTACATATACATACATACATCTGTAGATAGATACATAGATAGATACTCTTTATATAGTTTGGTTTATTCAGTAATGTTAACTACTTTACCCTGTATTTATAAAAATGTTTAATTTTTTCTTGTTCCAAAGAAATATCTTATTATCAATTAGAAGGCTGAAATGATTTATTGGGAAGCAAAAAATGTCACCTGTTGGCCAGGTAAGCTTTAACTGCCCATGAGAGATACAGCATCTTTGCAAAATCTGATCTGTTCCCATTCACCTCTGACACTTTCTCAAATGTCTAAAGAAACATTTCAAAGACCAAAGTGCAGACACCCAGAATCACTCGGGACTCACTGCTGCTGTTCTGACCCAAGGCGAAGCACATGATCTCAGGAAGCAGGCTCTGGAGAGAGTCAGAAACTATCCCAGAGTGACTGTCAGAGAAAGATGGACCGTGTGTGTGTGTGTGTGTGTGTGTGCGTGTGTGTGTGTGTGTGTGTGTGTGCGTGTGTGTGTGTGTGCGTGTGTAAGTACAGATGAAAAGGTGTCCTTTAATTACCCCATTCTAGTAAGTAAAAGAAAGCTTCAAAGAAGCATTGAAACACACTGGCAGCCAGCCAAGCATATTTAACGGTTAGCCAGGCAAGCGGGGTCTTGCTGTCTTAGTCTTAATAGATGGTTTAAAGAATTCTGCTCTTCTTCCTGTCCCTGAGCCTCTGCCGTTTGCACATCATGTTGCTTTCCATACATTAAACATCAGGCAACCGTCGCCTGTGCACAGACCTCACCATCTTTGAGGGGAACTAAGGCAACGCAGCTTCAACAGAGGGGCTCCTCTTTAATCGGTCACGGTCACGCTATTCAAATAGGAAGAAGTCTGCAACCCATTAGACATTTTCCTCCTGCATTAATAGACAGAAAAAATAATTATATTTTGTAGCCATTCTATTGTTTTTTTTTCTAGTTGGGAAATGTCTGTAAGTGTGTCTGGATAGCAGCATGTAGAGACAATTAGACTGGGGAAAAAGTAAAAAAAAAAAAAAACTTTGCAAATACAAGAAGAAAGAGAGGACAGAGGGCAGGAGAGGGAAAGAGGGTGGTTGTAAGAAGAGAGGGATGTCACGATGTCATTTACTAGGGACTGGCCACCTCAATAAAATGAATCCCCAGTGAGAAGCCATGTGCTTGGAAAACCTGCAAGCTCATCAGGATACACTGCCCGTGTCAGGAACCTTCTCCTTCAAGGTGCGTTTCTATTGGAAAGAAAGTTTGAATCAGACTTCTTGCCCTAAATCTCTGGGTGTTCTTGGAACACCTGAGCATTTAGTTCTTTCAACTTTCAGGTCACAAAAATGTTCACATAGTGACCTGGTCTTTGGTCCAATACTTTAGACAGAATCAAGTAACCCTATTAGAGTCAAGAAATCATGTAAAGTCATGTGGCCCTGCCCTGGGAGGGTTAACTAGTTTGCTTCCAAAAATCCCCATGTTTTACTATTTAGTATTTCCAAAGGTTACACAATCTGTAGAATTTTAGCTCTAAAGGCAGCCTCACACTATGTCTAATTCAATGTCTTCTGTTTTGAAATGAGGAAACTAAGTCTAAGGAGACTGGGGGTGTCAATCCAAGGTCACCAGTGACAAGAGACAGAGAGGGAATTGTACCACAATCATTTTACTCTTTACAAAACACTGGTAACAGAAAATCAAATACATGTAATGGTTCCCTTAGCTATCTCTTCAGTCTGTTTTCCAAATGTAATGGAAATACAATCTTCTCCAAATTGCTGGAATTTGATAATGTTTCTTTATATATTTTTTAATTTTTTTAGTTTATTTTTATGTATTTATTTGAGAGCAACAGACAGAGAGAGAAAGAGGCAGAGAGAGAAAGAGAGAATGGGCACACCAGGGCCTCCAGCCTCTGCAAACAAACTATAGATTTGCATATGCCACCTTGGGAATCTGGCTTACATGGATCCTGGGAAAATGAGCCTTGAACCCAGCTCTTTAGGCTTCACAGGCAAGCGCTTAACCACTAAGCCATCTCTCCAGCCCTCTTTATAGTTTTTCTTATACCAATGTATTTGTGCATGTCCTTTTTTGTAGATTTTAATATAGTAAAAGACATATTTTCACTTGTGACTGTCTTCGAATAAGATAGAGAACATTTCAAAGGCAAGATTTTCAAATTTATGGCAAAGCATGGTGGTTAATCTTAATTGTCAATGAAACTTCTTTTAAAATCATCTAAAACATCTAAGGTGTGCCTGTAAGCATTTATCCAAATGGGTTGAACTGAGAGGACACCCTCCCTGAAAGTGGGTGGCACCCTTTCATAGACTGAAATCCCAAACTGGATGAAAAGGGGAGGGAGAAAATGAACACCAGAAGCCACTGCTCTCTGCCATGGCTGTGAACTTAACGTGACCAACTGCCTCGCACGTCTGACCCACATGTCTTACACACCACGATGGGCCATACTCCTTCCGACTGTGGGCCAAAATAAAGCTGTCCTTCCTTAAGTCGGTTTTATCAGCTATTTTGTCCTAACAGAAGAAATAATACACGAGGTATTCGGTAGTGTCGTGAGCTGGGCTTCCTTCTTGCCCTGTCTCCTTTAAGAGACTACACAATAACCACCTTTCTGTTTCAAATACGGGGATCCGTTTTCTGTTAAGTGTCATGTAACCGTGAGAACAGTATTATCATGTTATGACTCCCTGAATTTATTACAGCACCATGAAATAATTAATAGCAGAAAGGCAACAAAAAACTCTTGCTGCCATGTCTGTGAGTACCTTCCCCAGAATATTAGCCAAATTCCATGCCATCTACAGTCTTCACACAAAAACTATTTTCTGATGAATAGACAATCTAGACAACCTAAGAATCAACAAGTGAGTGTATATACACACACACATACACACATATACATGCACACATACACATACATTAGGAAAACAAGCCATGTGTGACACATGTAATTTTCAATGACTAGCCACACCTTCCTCATCTGGACTGAGCAAAATTTGGTGACGTGGGTCTCAAGTCACAGTCTCAGTAAGCCTAGATGTCAATCTTTTCACTGCAAAATGGATTTTTTTTCTTTTGTACTTAGTAAAATCTCCACAAATACACTGGGTATAGATAAGCTACTGGGTTCAGTGTCCCATCCTAGCCTTGACTTTTTTGATTGCACCAAAATTGTGGATTACTCTTAATCTATCCTTCATTGTCAAACTAGTCCTCCCTGCTATCTGGCTTCGGGAATCCTCTGAGCGTAAAGCCTGTGAAGACACTGAGTGGTTCCTTCTGGTTCTGTACTACCCAGGGTAAGTGCATCTCTCCTGACTCCATGGCATTTCCTGGGTAGAAACTGCTTGAGTGAGCTATTTCCCTTCCCTGAAGGTAGTGAAGAGAAATCATTTGAAATATCACATGCCCTTATAATAGTTTATACATACCCACTGTCCTACTCACAACTTTAAGTCAGCATATGTGCTCCTCACTTTTCCAGTCTTTATATATTTAAAAAAATAGATAAAGGCCTTCAAACAAAGAGGGTTAAATACTCAAGGAATACATACCAAAAAATTGATGAAAATGAGAATGCTCAAATAATAAAATTGGGTTATATTTTCAGAATAATCAAAGAATTATGAAAGAAGGCATCTTGTTGGGTACTCAAGAGAATCTTATCATCATTTTTCCTAGAAATGATTTCAGAAAAAGAAAAATAATTAGCAAAACCTCAGAGAGGGCATACTCTCACAAAGTGAGGATGGAGTCTTGATTGTGTTTCTAGAGATTTCCATGGTCTAGCATGAAGAGAAACAAAGGACAAAGAGTCTAAGCACAAGGAGATGCCAGGACGGGCAAAGAAATGCCCCGTGGTGCTCTGTTAGTGGTTTGAGTCAGATGCCCTCCATAAGCTCTTGTGTTCTGAATGCTTTGTCCCCAGATGGTATCAATTTGGGAAGGGAGCTTTTCTGAAAGAGGTGTGTTGTTGGGGTGAGCTTACAGGTGGTATAGCCAGTCTCCATTTGCCAGAGCCCAACTCATTCTCTTAATGCTTTCTGCCATCTGCTGTGGCAGAGGTGATGCCCAGCCTCTGCCCTAGTGCATTCTTTCCCTGCTATCATGAAGCTGTAAGGCACAAGAAATCCTTTCCTCCTATCAGCTGCTTTTGCTCATATAGTTTGTTCCAGCAATGAGACTGTAGCTTCAACAACTCTCTTCATCCCCAAATAAGTGACCAAGGGCGAAATTCACTTGTAATTACAGCATTGTTTAAGATCTCTAATCCAAGGGCCAAACTCACTTGTAGTTATAGCATTGTTTAAAGTCTCTAATCTAAGGGCCAAATTCATTCTTTAAGGTCTCTAATTCAACTCAACTCCAAGAATATCTGAGAGCAGAGAAAACCCCAAGTTAACCAACCATAGGTATGTACTATATTCTTGAACTATGTTCAAAGTGAAATTAACTTGATTTGTAGGACATAAAGAGAATTATGTACCTCACACATTGGGCTTTTTGGCTGAGATTAACACTCGGTTAAAAATAATAACAACAGGGCTGGAAAGATGGTTTAGGGGTTAAGGCGCCTGCCTCCTAACCCTAAGAACACTGGTTCCGATCTCCAGCGGTTCCAATCTCCAGGTCCCATGTTTAGCCAGATGCAAAGTGACGCAAGGGCGCAATGCTGCACTTGACCACAAGGGGGCGCACACATCTGGATTTCATTCGCAGCAGCTGAGACACTGCTGGCGCGCCCATCTCTGTCTTCCTCTCTTTCTCTCTCTCTCTCTCTCTCTCTGTCTCTCTCTGTCTCTCTCCAAAAATAATAAAAAATAATAATAAAACAATAATAACAATAGTTTCCCCAGAATGTCAAATGACAATATGATTTTGTTTGATTTTATTTAATTTCAATAAAATATTTCTAAGACAACAAAAAGGACTTGTCATTTTTCTCCCCTTCTTTCTAGTACTCCTGATTAGGGTTATATGTGGATTGTTTTAGGTATGAAGTTAACTAAATCACATAACAAATATTGACTGGGACACTATGTTAGTACTGAGAGAAATACGAAAGACATGTACCACAGTCCTCTCCCTTCATGGAGTCACAATCTAATTGAGGACATGAAGAAAAAGTGAATGAACAATGTACTTTATGGCTGAGAATCACAAGTTGCAAAGGTGATAATTTTCATGAGTTTAAAAATAAAGAAATGGTATACTAGAATTGTCATGAAAACCTTCACAGAGAAGTGTTGTGCAGATAGCAGATGAAACATCAACTGTGGACATAAGATGATTTCGTGGATTCCTGACCAGGAACAGAAGGGACAGAACCATAAGTTAGGAGGCTGAAGAAATGGCTTGCTGTTAAGGCACTTGTCTGCAAACCCAAAAGTCCAAGGTTCGATTTCCCAGGACCCACATAAGACAGATGTACAAGGTTTCACAAGCATCTGGAGTTTGTTTGCAATGTCTGGAGGTCTAGTGCATCCATCTCTTTCTCTCTGTCTCTCTCTTTTTCTCCCTTTCCCTCTCAAATCAACCAATAAATAGTTTTAAAAAAACTATTTTAAAAAGAAGTATAAGTTAAGAATAGCAAAGATATAACATGGATATATAATTTAATGAAGTATTGTTTTCAGACATCTATGTGTATGTATTTTGTACTTCCTGGGTCTTGATATACAAGCATTTCTTATTGGGTCATTAAATTTAATATCATACAGGATGTAGAGATGGAACAGTTCCGTACAAGAAGGGGAGGGCTGTAAGAAGCAAATTAGAAACTTGATAAGTGTCAAGACCACATGATCAAATTTCCAGGGTCCCCGGAAATCAGCAAAGAATGTACCAAAAATAAGGAATCAATTCATCTGGAGATCTATATATAGGACTATTGTGAGAGGAACTTATAAAGATATTCTAATTAAAACTTCTTCCTTGATATCTGAGGCTAATTTCTGGTGGAAATTTTTGGTCAGATAAAATGCTCCACTTCTTTTGAATCATTTGACATGCCTAATTCATAGCCTTAGAATCCTTTTCAATGTTGACCTCATCTCTTCCTTCCACACCACTGCCCAGTAATTCTGAGAAAGTCATCTTCCAGCTACAAACACACACACACACACACACACACACACACACACACACACACACACGAATTCCCTACAGGCCTTAGTCTAGAAGCACTTCAGTATAACACCTTCACCCTTCATACACTCAATGATTCTCAAAGCCAGAGCCCTAAACACATACTCAGATACTCTCCCAAATGCCTCTGTGTAACTCAAAACGCGCCCTCTTTCCCCTTTCTCACATGACTATTTAGAGATCTGGCAGACAGGATGTGTCAACACACATTCTACTTCCACAGTGAAAACTCCACAAGCCTTGCAGAAGCTTGGGAGTAAGAGGTGCCTTGTTGTTCCCACACTGTCTCTTAACTAGAGCTCTGCTTATCAGCAGAGAACACCATGGATCTTGAGGAAAAAGGAGGAACTCCCACAAGGATCCAAAAATTCCTTTGCTATTGGCTCAACTGGCACAGCTTAGAGATGGCACATTTCTATCCTGAGCTAGGAGTAATAATTATATTCAGTCTGAGTGAGAAAAAATATTTTAATGCCATTCCGAAATTTTTCTTAGCATCTGAAGGATTTTTGCCAACAACAAGAAAAGCACTGGAGCCTTCCCAGATTCTGGAGCTGGTCCTATTCCAGACTACGGCACTGAGTAGTGCTGGGTGACCAGGGAGGTGGATACAGGGTAGAGAAAAGATCCATCGATACGCCAAGGAAAGATAGGCGACCATCTAGCATGAGAGGAGTCATCTCTAGAACATCTACCAGAGCTCATAACTCACTGTTGACAAAGTGGCAATTTAAACTTGAGTGCTTCTCTCACTGCTAACTTGATAGCCAGCTCCAGGGAGGTGCTGCTAGACACTGAGGAGACTCAAAGCTCATCAAGGCAAAGTTCAGAGGATGCAGAGAGTTCAACACTAAGGGAGATTTCTCACATGTCTGCCAAGGCTCAGAAAACATTGCTAAAGAGTGAGAACTAAGACTGTAAGAGGCAAGGGGGAGAAAGTGTATCTGAGACGCTGCCTCCCACTCTGAAACTGACTGGCATATTCATGAGCCCACACTGAATACCAACAACCCCCTGAGGAGGACCCTCAGTGGAACTGAGGTGAAGGAGAAGGAATTTGAGTATAACTTCATGGGAATATGGCCAATAATGTAATATATTCTAATAAAGTCCATACTACTACTACTAATAATAATAATAATAATGGAAATAATTCTAAAAAATAATCATACTTGTTTCTTCATAACAGTCATAGATGAGTCAAGAAAATGAAGATTTTAATTAAGATCGTAAAGATATCTTCATGAAGATAAATCAGATTGACTATAGTTTGGGTGTTTGATGACTTACCAAAGGCCCCTGCGTTAAAAGTATGATCTCAAGAATGGCAAGATTGGGGTGCAGCAGGACCTGTAGTCATTGAATTTGTACCCTCAAAGAGGATTGTGGGAACCCACACTCTCCTACTGCACTCCTTTGCTTCCTGGACATAAGGTTAGCTACTAAAATGTTGACACACATTGACTGAATTCCTTTCAGATTTTGTTTTCTGGAAGCTGACATTACACCAAAATTATTTTTACAATCTACATATACAGCTTCTAGTTTGTTGTCCCTAACTATTCCA
The DNA here is from genome assembly GCA_036365145.1 of Orientallactaga sibirica. Taxonomy (NCBI): domain Eukaryota; kingdom Metazoa; phylum Chordata; class Mammalia; order Rodentia; family Dipodidae; genus Orientallactaga; species Orientallactaga sibirica. The sequence continues at coordinate 3,261,402 of JAEOAD010000463.1, read as the reverse complement.
CCTTCACTGGGAACATCACAAAGCTATTTAATAAACCCTTTTCCAGATAAAACAAGAGGTGCTCGATACCAGGTTAATGAAATTTCATGCTCGTTGCCTCCACACACATCATTTTACTGAAGAATGTGTTGGTTTTAAACAATCACATTGGCCTTTATTCTTTCAGAAGCCATGGTAAAATTCTTAAATTATTTCCGGTAAGTAACTTATCTGGACAATCCTTCCAGTCTCTTCATCATTTTTATACTTGTAATCAATTATTTCAGTCAAACAAAATACACTGCCAACTTTCCACAGTTCCTAGAATGATTTTTAACTGCTTGCTTGCGGTTTTATTCAGTATGAGCATAAAAGTTATTATATTCTAATTGCTTGTGATTGTTACTGCATTGAGATTTATTTTGGTTGGTTATTTCAAGACACTGTTACAATGAGTTTAGTGAGTTCTTTCTGGTTTTCCTGATTGATTCTATTATTAGGACTGTGGAAGCCTGGGGCTTTTTGGCCTTACTGAACATCTTGAACAATTTTTTAAACAGTTTGGGTTTGGCACAGCCTATTTCACCAAGAACATTACTCCTTAATTTTAAAAAAAGAAAAACATGAGCTTTTAAAGGAAAATGCAACCCATATGTTCCTAATTCCTCAGTATTAAACACATCAGAATGTTTTGCAAGAATCACTTTGTTTCCAAGAAGTCCTGTAAGTCTTCCTTATGTGAAATTTTAAGTTATTTTCTTTTAAAACAGGAAGTTACAACTGCCAAGGATAAAGTCATTTAGACAGCAACTGTTTCATAAAACTCATGAACTAAGTGGAGTTGGTTTATGTTTCTCTGAAGTATATTTATTGAATGAAGTGGATATAACACACACACACACACACACACACACCAATAAACAACCAGACTCTGAGACAACCAAATCATGATATAGACATTTTTCAAAATATGGTTTCTCCACAGAGGAATTGGGGAGATGAACAAGAGTGCTGCTTCCATGCTGAACCTGATAATCAGCACCAGGGTACAGGAGACAGACCCTGAGGACTGTCAACACCTACCAAAGCAGAGATAAAAAGCATAAAGTCTCCTAAAGAGCTCATCACCGAAGTAGACTTAAAACTCACCCACCACGGCTCAGGGAACTTTTTGGAGGAGGAGGTGAAAAGATTGTAAGACTCACAGGTCGAGACATCATGCCCAGAGGCATTCCTTCCCCCACAAAATAACTGTTGCTCCCACAACTCATAAAGCATAACCCCATGGGGAATACCTGAAACCCCACTGAGGAGCATCCCCAATGGAATAGGGCCAGGGATGAGAATAAAGAGGGTACCAATACATGATGTATCCATATGAAATGTGTTGTTAATAATAATAATAAACATTTTTAAAATATGGTTTCTGAATCTCCATAAATTGAAATGCTTGATATTCTATTTGCCAATGACACCTACTTCAAATGAGTTCAGTGGAAATAAGATTGGTTTTATTTGTTCTTTCTAGTTCTAAAAAACTTCTGAGTTTTATGTGTATATCTATTTTTATTATGTTACAGATGCCCCTTTCTCTGAGGAGTTGGACACTTTGGTTCATCTGTTTTGATTCATCATCATAATTCTATCCTCGATCCCAGCAGAAAGCTAAAAAACATTAATGATTCAGAACTTGGATATTTTTTCACATGTCTGTATATAAGTGTGTGTGTGTGTGTGTGTGTGTGTGTGTGTGTGTGTGTGTGTGTGTCTTCCAAGAAGACCTGTTTTAGCTTCTTGCATCAGTCTCTCAATGGTAATCCAATTACCTGAATCTAGTCCTTCTAGTGTACCCTGCTGAGGTTTCATATGACATGTCCCTCAGGCTTAGGTGCACAAGTACTTGGTCCTCAGCTGGTTGTGCAGTTTAGGAAGACACTGGGAACTTAGGACATGGAGCCTTGCTGGAGGAAGTAAGTAGTTATGTGTGGGCTTTGAGGATCTATAGCCCCGCCTCACTTCCTGTTCTCTCTTTCTTCCTGACTGTGCGTTCAATGTGACCAGCATACTTCCCATTCCTTCGGTCAATTGGTTCCTGCCATGATGGATCGTATTATCCGGAACTATAAAGCAAAATAAATTAAGGTGGTTCTTATAAGTTATCACAAAAATGAGTATAATAACAAATAACAAAAAAATAAAATAACAAAATAACAACCCAAGATCTATGTGTTGGGCATTGAAAAGGGCAGAACCTCCCCTTGAGATTCCCAGCGAGTGACCAAAGAGCCTAGCCATGACGTTTCCTGCTAAATTTGGACAGTGTGGTTAGTGAAAGTTGTGTTTTGTTTTTGACATTCTCATAGTTGTTTTTCATCTTTCTTTTGTATAACAAACTATATGAAAAAGAGAACCCTTCCTCATATAGGAAGCCAATAATGATCTCCTCTTTGATTTTTCCAGGTTCCCTCTTTCCTCACCCATCTCCATTTTGGATGTTCTTAGAGATGGGGAAGCCTGTTCCTACTGATATGTCCTTTAAGATAATCTGTTCAGTTTCCTCCCCCTCGATTACCCCATTGCCTGGCTGATGTATCAACTCCTATATGAACCAACTTGATACTTTCTACCAAGAAAGATCCCAGTGCATGTCATGACACAGCTGTTTTCTGATTGCTGAGTAACCATATGGTAGTGCTCAACGATATGAGAAATCATATCACCTGGTCCTGTTGTGAACACAGTGTGTTCATGCTTTTGTGATTTGAATGTGAAATGTCCCTCACAGGCTTTGTCTTTGAACGCTTAACCTCCAGCTGGCTATGCTGGTTGTAGAAACTCTAGGAGGTGGGGGCATCACCAGAGGAAATGGATCACTCTGGGCAGGGCTTGATGTTCAATATCTAGCCCTATTTCGTGTCCACTGTTTACTTCCTAACTGTGGAAGCAATACGACCAGATACATCACCCTCCTGCTGCCATGCCTTCCCGGCCACGATGAACTGTGTCCCTTCTTATACTTTGTCAAAGCAATGAAAGAATTACTGATGCCTATGTTAATAATCATCATTGATACTATACAACCAAGAAGCACAAAGTGAATATGTCATTTCTACCCTCTCTGGACAGTTTTCTCGTCTACAAAATAATAAAGGAGATGGAACGATGCCCACAGTTCTATCATACATACATTTTACAAATTATCAACACACTAACTTTGAAAATATTCTAAGGATGATGTCTTTGCAGCTGATATTTGAGACACATGACATTTCTTGTTGGGAACATTTAAGTCCCTCTTGCATCCTTGGCACTTTGCTGTGATTGGGACACAAAGAAGAAACAAACAGAAATTTCGCCTTTGTAGATGTCCAGAGATCTTAGATGTACAGGCATGCAAGAAGTTGTGACAATGTCTGTGATGGTCCTTTTTGATAAGGGAAAAAAAGAAGAAGCTGGAAATTCCCATTCTCCATGTGACAATGAAAACCTGAGGGTTACTCATCAGTTTCAGGATCTCTGCAATAGCAGTGTGGTGACAAGAGAACTCCAGTTTGAAGACACAAGAACAAGTTTATCAAAACCATGTGCTGAAATTGCCATGAAGAGCAGTATTTGAAAGTGCTGTGGACTAATCGTTTGGAGTTCCCCACATAAATAGCTTTATGTTGAAATCTTAATCTCCAATGTTGTAGTGTGAGCTTGTGAGGCTGTTAGGGAGACAACAGTGTATAAAGGTGGGACCTGAAGATTAGAGTCAGCCCTTAGAGAGCTGCCTTGTTCAGTGTGCCACATCATGGCAGAGAAAAGATGTCATCTATGAACCAGGAAGTGGCCCTCATTGGGCCTCAAATCTGCAGGTGCCATGACTTTCGACTTGTCCCTTCAGGTCTATGGGAAAATAGATTTCTATTGATTTGACTGCCTGGCCTATAGCATTCTGCTACATCAACCCAGAGGATGAGGGCAGCAGAGTAATCTTCATTAGTTATATTCCTTAAAGATTCAAGACTTTCAGGAGTATTTCTCATGTGAAAAATTTCATGAGTATTTCTCATGTGAAAGTTTTAGTCATGGTATTTTAAAAGAAGATTCAGGGCTGGAGAGATGGCTTAGCGGTTAAGGCACCTGCCTCCTAAGCCTCAGAACGCTGGTTCCAATCTCCAGGTCCCACATTTAGCCAGATGCAAAGTGACGCAAGGGCTCAATGCCACACTTGGCCACAAGGGGCACATGCATCTGGATTTTGTTCACAGCAGCTGAGAGACTGCTGGTGTGCCCATTCTCTATCTGTCTCCCTCTCCCTCTCTGTCTCTCTCCAAAAATAAATAAAATTAAAAAAAAAGATTCACTCTGTGAATACAATTCAATAGCAAAATTTTAACAGCAGTTAATGCTTCAGAATTATATTATACTCACCAGTGTGTTTCAATACTCCGATTTCACATAGGGTTGAATGGGTATTTTTTTTTTTAATTTATTCAATTTGCAGCTTTGGGTTGTAAGACAAGTAGAAGTGAGTCTTCTCAGTAGAAGTACCTCTTGCTTTTGTACAATTTACTTTAGGCTTGAATCTCTAAAAGGATTAAATATCATAGTTCGAAGAAGGTGTTGATGTAAAAGTAAGAAATAAATATAGGTGACACAGATGCATATTTTTCTGATATTTTTAATAGTCAGAAATATTAAGAGCTATTAAGGAAGCCATTTGTTTCAGAACCAACTGCAGCATCCTGGTAAGGTAAAATTAACCTGATTTGAAAGCTTTTCATTACTAAGGCAATATTCACAGTTACCACAACTTACTAAGCTCATTTCACTGTAAATCTCTCAAGTTTGCTAAACCTTTCCTTTCTTTATAGAAAGCTGTGCTGACCCAGTACCCATGTTAGCAACAGTCTCTCAACTCCAGATTCCAGTTGTGCACTGAAGCCTGTCTGAGTTTCTGATAATAGTAATAACATAAAACAAGCTTTACTCTGTTTATAGACTGTGAGTAAACAGCAGGATTTGTGGAGAAGCAGGTTGCTCACCCATGTGAGGTGAATGAGCTTTTCCAGGAGAACAGGACGCAATGCCCTGGAGGGGGCAATCTATTAAATGGAGCCAGAAATGTGTGTTCATTTCACTGGTGTGAACAGAGCAAAGACATCACCATTAAAGTGACTTTGGGGCTCTAGGATTTCTGTATCAGGTATTATGTAAACTCTATTTGTACTAAACCCAGTCCACCCTAGCATTTGCAACAACATGGTAATACTTAATAGACCATTCCATTATGCACTCATATATTAATTGTTAGAGAGAGCAAATCTCTATTGTAGAAGTTGCATGATCTACTGTGGTTAAACTCATAATTTTGCTTATTCATCTGTGTACATGGAAGTTAACAAAGCTGATCCATAGAATCATTTCAATTCTCAAATGAGATTATGAACTCATTTTCTTCTCAGTTTAACTTATGTCTACCAAATTGTATTAAAACCATTTTGCTTCAGGAATATCCTTCTCTCTTCAGTCTAAATATAAACATAATTATCTCAAATGCAAATGTGATTTTATGTGTTATATAGTCTTTCCTGTATCACTAAACTGTGTGGAGAAACCAGAGCAGGACAAGAATTACTTTATGATTCAGACAAAATCATCTAACAACCTAGGGCCTAAATAATATGAATAGAAGCCAGTCATTTCATTTCTCACTTCCTTCATTTTCTATCCCAAAAGTAGATGATTACTTCTTGTGCTGTGAAATAGGCATTACAAAATTATAGGGGTTTGTTGAAAACTAGAGATGGGTGCAAAGCAAATACTCAAACTGCAACCTAATGAGATCTTCCATAAAACCTATAAGTTGACTTTGGGAACTTGATGGACTCAGCTACCTGTTGTTTCATTTTATTTTAGTTTTTTGGGTGTGTGTGTGTGTGTGTGTGTGTGTGTGTGTTCAAAAGTTGTAGGTATGCACATGCCACAGTGCATATGTAGAGGTCAGAGGACAACTTTGGTCTGCCCTCACCTTCCATTTTGTGTGAAGCAAAAACTCATATTGTTTACTGCTCCATTCCCCAAGCTAACTGGCCTGAAAACTTCCACTGAATTCTCCTGTGTCTACCTTCTTCTCCCATACGTATGCTGGCATCACAGACACCAAGATGTTTTCACATATGTTCAGGAGATGTGAACTCAGATGCTCACACTTGTGTGGAAAATGCTTTATTCACTGAGCCATAATCAACACTGCCTCTACTAGGTATTTTAGAAAGAAAGAAATGAAGAAATAGATCCTAGATCTAAAATTCAAGGCAGGTGGACTTCAGATAAAATATAGTGAAATGGTCCAAGTGTTACAGTGCATGACTGTAATCCCATTGAGGTGGAGGCAGAGATAGACTCCCTGGGGCTCCCCGGCTAGCTAGTCTGACTGAAACAGTAAGCTCACGGTTCAGCAAGAGACCATGTCTCAAAGAATGAAAGTGGGGAGCAACAGAGAAAGACACACATCTGCCTCTAGCCTAAATATGCACACATAGAGACATTCAACATACACATGTGATCACAGATATATGAACATACATACATATGTGCACACAACAACGCACATATGCATGCAAAATAAATAAATAAGATAAACAAATAAATGAAAAGTGCTACAAGACAAATTTAAGCCATTATTGGAAAAGTGGAGATGTATTCCATAAACAACAACAAAGAAAGTAAGAGCCAGGCGTGATGGTGGCACATTCCTTTAATCCCAGCACTTGAAAGGTAGAGGTAGGAGGATCGCTGTGAGTTCAAGGCCAACTTGAAACTACACAGCAAGTTTCAGGTCAGCCTGGGCTAGAGTGACTTCCTACCTCGAAAAAACAAAACAAAAATGTTTATTTTTGAGCAGAAGGAGACACAGAAAGAGAGGGAGAAAGAGAGAGAGAATGGGAGCACCAGGGCTTTTTGCCACTACAAATGAACTCCAGATTTATGCACCACTTTGTGCATCTGGCTTTTCGTGGGTGCTGGGAAATTGAACCTGTGTCATAAGGATTTTTCAAGCAAGTGCCATTAATGCTGAGCCATCTTCCCAGCCCCATCCCATCATTCTTATAAGTCTTATCATGAGGAAATCTGATTCTTGTTGGTAAGTTTTGTTTTGGTTTTTGTTGATGTTTTATCAAGGGGATTTGTTTTAATTTGCTTTTTTTTTTTTCATTCATAACATGGAAATACATGGTTAATACCAGAAACTAATTTTCACCTTCTTATAAATAATATTTACAGAGCCAAACATAGTGGTACATGCCTTTAATCCCAGCACTTGGGAGGCAAAGGTAGGAGGACTGCTGTGAGTTCAAGACCACCCTGAGACTACACCATAAATTCCAGGTCAGCCTAGGCTCGAGTGAGACCCTACCTGGAAAACTCAAACAAAAATAGTACTTACAAGATTTAAATATTCTTGTGACGTATTATTTCGTTTGCTTCAAGAAGGAAATCATGAATGAAATAGGACTCATCTTGAACAATTCACTAAGTGTTATATTTGTAACTAGTGTGTGTACACATGCATAACTAATGCCATATCAGTATTTGCCATACAGACTTTATAACTTTCCTAGTTTCTATGCAAACTGTTTTACACATTACCTCACACACACACACAAAAAAAAATTCAAAAAGTAATCAGAAAAACCAAGGCTTGCTTGAAGCCAGGTAGCTATTTAAATAAGCCTCATAATCACCCACAACTAAATGTATTCTATCACCCTTGCAATAATTTGGAGGTTGACTATCTCCCAAAGTTCACATGTGAAGGACTGGCCATAGGATGGTGGGGTTGGCATGTGTCGCTGACCTGTGGGAGCTGGGAACTAGTGGGATGTCCTTTGGTCTTTGGAGATGCATCTGTGAAAGGGACCGTGGGACATTGCCATCTCTCATTCTGCCGCCACATCGAGGTGTGACTACTAACTCTCACATGTTCATCCTACATTGCTCTCCACATTGCAAGGTGATATGACCACAGGCAGCCTCAAAGCTCCCCTCTGGACAGTGAACCTCAAAACTGTGAGCTGAATGCCCTCCATCTCCTTCACAGCCCAGCCCAGCCCAGGGGACCAATGACAAAAAGGCCAAAAAGCTAAACCCAGCTTGGTGGTCCCAGCACTTTGGAGGCAGAGTTTGGAGGATCGCCATGAGTTTGAAGTCACTCTGAGACTGCATAGTGAATTCCAGGTCAGCCTGAGTTAGAGCAAGACCCTACCTCGAAAAAAAAAAAAAAAAAAAAAAAAAAAAAAGCTACTATTGAAACTCTCATAACCAGAGCTGGAGAGATGGCTTAGCAGTTAAGGTGTTTGCCTGCAAAGCCAAAGGATCCAGGTTTGATTCCCCAGGACCCATGTAAGCCAGATGCACAAGGTGGCACATGTGTCTGGAGTTGGTTTGCAGCAGCTGAAGGCCCTGGCATGCCCATTCTCTCTCCCTGTCACCTCTCTCTCTCTCTCTCTCTCTCAAATAAATAAATAAAAATAGAACACAATTTAAAAAAAACTAAACATTAAATTTTTTAAAAAGCTCTTATAACCAGGGAATCAAATTTATTATGTCTTCTGAAGTAGCAAAAATGTCTTGCCCTAAGCGCTAGTTTAGCTCTTATTATACTAATGCATACTGATCACCCCTTACCTGTGTCCATTCATATAGCCAAGCTGTCAGAAGAAGGGGGCATACGGAAGGTTAAAGTAATGAATATAGTGGAAGAGGATTGTGATCAAAATAGGTTAACATGTATATAACATCTCGATTTTAAAAAACGATTTAGGAAACCAAGGTTACCAGAGAGCTATGTCTGGACCATCCCATGAAACCCAGGGAAGATCCTCCCAGGAAGAAACGGTCGTGCTGACATCTCCCAGGCTCATCCCGAGGACCCCAGAGTTCAGGCAAGCCTTCCGTCCCTTGCCGGGAAGCTTGAGGATCCATGATGCTGAGAGTCCATGGCCTCAGATCCTGCCTCACACCATTTCCTAGTTTCTGTACCCCTGTGTTTGCATGCTTTTGGTGCTCAAATAGACTAACTGTGAAAAAAATAAAACCTGCTGTAAACTGAAACTTTATAGACCATGGAGCTAGAATATGGTTTACTAGAAAGCTTATTTTTATCATATTCTTGAAAACAAAAAAAGAAAACCCTACTTACTTACATACTTCTTATTAACTTAAACATAGTAACATATTTTCTGTGCCTTGACTTTGAAAACTGACATGACTTGATTGGACTGCTTTGATTTGACAACATTAAAAGCACTGATAGTTACAGACATCCAGACACATCTACTTCAATGGATCTATGTTGCACTTATTTAGGGAAGTGTTCGAGTGAACACACACTGTTTTAGTAAGGAAACTGTATTAATGTTGCAAAAATAACTTAGATCAAAATTCAAGACTATTCAAAATATGCCATTTCTGGTGAAAACTAAAAACTTCAATTGTCATTTTTTTAATCTCAGTATGAAAATTATGACATTATTTCACTTGTGCCTTGCCTACAACTTCTTAAGTTCTTAACATTCTGTTTATTACAAGATCTCTAGCAGAAAAAATAAAATAAAATCCAGTCCTCCATCCCATCTTTCTTTACATGGATTTTTAGAATAGCTTTCTATGGCATTACTCTCTGATTAACTTGATGCTAGCTCTTTCCCTCGTGTTTAAATATGATCATGCCACTCATTTTAAAACTCTGTTGGCTTTAAGCAGGGCGTGGTGGTGCACACCTTTAATCCTAGCACATGGGAGGCCGAGGTAGGAGGATCGCCCAAGTTCATGGCCACCCTGAGATGACATAATGAATTCCAGGTCAGCCTGGACTAGAGTGAGACCTTACTTCAAAAAAAGAAACAACAGGGCTGGAGAGATGGCTTAGCAGTTAAGGGCCCTGCCTGCTAAGCCTAAGAACGCCAGTTCCAATCTCCAGGTCCCACATTTAGCCAGATGCAAAGTGACTCAAGGGCGCAATGCCACACTTGGCCACAAGGGGTGCACACATCTGGAGTTCATTCACAGTGGCTGAAAGGCTGCTGGCGCATTCATTCTCTATCTGTCTTCCTCTCCCTCTGTCTCTCTCTGTGTCTCTCTCCAAAAAATAATTAATTAATTAATTAAATTTTAGAAAAAGAAACAACAACAATAAAAATATTCCAGTTGGCTCCCATATTAGTTCTAATAGTAAGTGTTCAAAGTCTTCGCAATCTATTTCTGAGCTCTATTTCTTTGCTAACTCCTTCTACATCCTGTCATTTGTTTTTATTCTCAAGGCACCAATGCCACTGTGCACTCAGTGGAGAACTTTGCTCTGGTGTCAAGACCCAGTTCCAGTGTCACCTCTTCTACGAAATCGTTAATGAACCATCAGTCCCCATAGTCTGCCATTTGTTCTTCAGTCTGACTTAGTTTGTCACATTATCAAAGTGACAACACTGGAAGGTTTACACAAGATATCTGTCTCTCCAAGACTATAAGGTATTCAAGGGTGCAGCCTATTTCATTGTCTTTACTGGCCCCTCATAGGGCCAACAATTAGTGCATCTCATTAGCTCATAAATAGTTCTTACAAATATAGTGCCGTGGGCTGGAGAGATAGCTTAGCAGTTAAGGAGGTTGTCTGCTATGCCTAAGGACCCAGGTTTGACTCCCAACACCCACATTGACGAGATGCCCAGGGTGGCACATGTATCTGGAGTTCATCTGCAGTGGCTAGAGACCCTGGCATGTCCATTCTCTCTAAAAAATAAATGAAAACAAAATAAAAAACATGTTAAAAATAAATATATAGTATAGTGAATGTGAAAATAATTTTAGTATTACTAATCAATGCCTAAATTTGAATAAATAAATTTGAATACAAAGCACTGGCACTTACAATAATATTTCTATAATATTTAAATATATAAAAGAGGACAAAATAAAGTTTGGACTCATGTGACTCTTAAAACCTAGAAACAAAGATGAAATATCACACCCTAAATTACTAGGTTTGTTTTCTTTACTCCAGAAGAAAAAAGATAATTCAGCCAGGCGTGGTGGTGCACGCCTTTAATTCCAGCACTTGGGAAGTAGAGGTAGGAGTATTGCTGTGAGTTCAAGGCCACCCTGAAACTACCCAGTGAATTTCAGGTCAGCCTGGGCTAAAGAGAGACCCTACTTCAAAAAAACAAAAAAAAAAAAAAAAAAAAAAGAAGATAATTCATATAAAGCAACTTTGTTTTTGGTAATCATAAGAATATTTTGTAATTAAAATATTTGAACAGTAAGAGAAAAATGATGACAGCAATTCCCAGTTAAAAAATGGTACTTTCTGTAGCTCATGTCTTCCACTTTGACCAGATCTTACTAGAGCATGTCCTTCCTCTATCATGTACATCTCCAAAAATGCATATTTATCATTCCCTTAACTTCACAGAAAATAACTTGTGGGAAAAGTAAAACTGTATATTTATGCCTGTCTTCCTTCATTGCCCCAAGAAGTGTCCCCTAAAATCAGAGTGCCTCTTTTATCTCTTCTCCCACTGTGTCATCTGCCCTTGGGTGACTTTTATGCAGTTATTCAGAGTGATACGTTTCTTTGATTCTGAATTTGGTGGTGCAAGAGGTTGGTTTGAATAATTCTCTAAAAGTAAAAATCGGAACAGTGTGTGTATTTGAAAATTTATAGATAGTTATTTAGATTTTCTGGTCCTCTTCTAGAAAAAGATTTGAAATCCTGTGGAATGAATAAAACCCCTTTTGTGCTGATTCCCCTCCATAAACCTTTGAATTCCTCCTCTTCTCGGATGTTTCACAGGCAGCTATAAACCTATTGGGACTTCTCCACCCTCTTGCATGTCCTAGATAATTTCAAATCCCTCCACTCCACAAAATATTAACTAATGTTATTCTCTTCGGTTTCTTAGCACTGCATTTCTTTGCATTTCTTTCTTCCATCCTCTCTCAGCCAAGCCAAAAGAACTCACCAGCTAGCCCATACAGTGACTTCATCTAAGTGAAGCAAAAGTGAAGTTGCTTTATTCTCATGCGCTGGAGTTTTTGCAATGACAGGAACATGTGAGCACTGTGAGATAAATGGCTCTTCCAACTCTGTTTGGCCTGCACAAGTCAATACCTCAACATGCTCATTCAGAGAGAGGAGAGAAAGAGAGAAAGAGAGAAAGAAAGAGAGAAAGAAAGAAAGAAAGAAAGAAAGAAAGAAAGAAAGAAAGAAAGAAAAAAGGAAAGGGAAGAGAGAGAGAAGGAAGGAAGGAAGGAAGGAAAGAAAGAAAGAAAGAAAGAAAGAGAAAGAAAGAAAGAAAGAAAGAGAGGAATGAGGGAGGGAAAAGGAGAAAAAAAAAAGAAAGAAAGAAAGAAAGAAAGAAAGAAAGAGAGAGAGAGAGAGAAAGAAAGAAAGAAAGAAAGAAAGAAAGAAAGAAAGAAAGAGGAATGAGGGAGGGAGGGAGGGAGGAAGGGAAAGAAAGAGAGAAAGAAAGAAAGAAAGAAAGAAAGAAAGAAAAAGAAAGAGAGAGAGAGAGAGAGAAAGAAAGAAAGAAAGGGAAAGAAAGAGAAAGAAAGAGGAATGAGGAGGGAGGGAGGAAGGGAGGAAGGGAAAGAGAGAAAGAGAAAAGAAAGAAAGAAAGAAAGAAAGAAAGAAAGAAAGAAAGAAAGAAAGAAAGAAAGGAAGGAAGGAAGGGAGGGAGGGTCCACCTACATGTTGTCATGAATGATAGAGAAAAGCAAAAAAAAACAAAACAAATCATCAAACTAGAAGAATAAATTAGAAAAAAAGAAGGAATTATGTAGAAGGGGACATAAGGGAGAGATGATAAAAGAAAATAATGGGAAGGGATTATGCTCAAAATATATTATACACATGAATAAATATAATCAACAAAAATTATAGTATAAAAACACTGTAAGCTGAAACAAACTCTTGACTTCCATAATCTGTTTCTGGTCAGGTATTTTGTCCAGTAATCTTCCTAGCCAGTGACTACAGAAAATAGAAATGGCAAAATACAATTATAGGTGCGTGTAGATGTCATTGGCATATTCATTCTCTCTCTCTTCTGCCTGCTTCTCTCTCTCTCTCTCTCTCTCTCTCTCTCTCTCTCTCTCTCTCTCACACACACACACACACACACAAACAAATAAAAAACTTAAAAACACATAACTTTTAATTTATTTATTTTTAACTGTCTTAAATATTTTATTGTTATTTATTTATTTATTTATTTATTTATTTATTTATTTATTTATGAGAGGGGGCATACCAGGGCCTGTAGCCACTGCAAATGAGCTCCAGATGCATGTTTTATCATGTGCATCTGGCTTATGTGGGTTCTAGAAATTGAACCTGGTTCCTTAGTTTTCACAGGCAAGTGTCTTAATCACTAAGCCATCTCTCCAGCCCACGCTGTACCTTTTTAAGATGAACAGTTATGTAACAAAAGTCAGGTTGAGTCAGCCCAAGCCTTGTAGCTTTGTGGTAAATGTTACTGAACTGAGAAGGAAATAAATGATGTTGAAGATGTAAAGAAGCAATATAGCTTTAAGAATGATATCTAAGAAAGAATTGTTTCTTTAAAATTATATTGCCAGAACAACTTTGAGCTGGGACTTGCAAGCCTTTGGCTGACTTCAAAGCAGCTCTCAGGCCATTAAAATCATATAAGCAAGAAACAAGCAGGAAAAAATAAGCACAGAGCTTTCACCTGTTTGGGCCATGACAGATAACAATAGACACGCGAGAACGCTCCCAGTGGCAGAATCAGGGGCCACAGAGAACAAGGGCAAGACAGTTCTAGACAAGCTGTCATCATGACACTGCCATCACCACAGTGGCCGTCCCCAGGTTTTGTCGTGACCACACACCCATGCCTACTGTGGAGCTTGTAAGGTTCTGCTTACTAACTGGGATGCTGTTACCGTTCTCCTGGATTTGTGCTATCGGGGCTGTTCACAAGCTAATTAAGTAACCTAAAAACCAATGCTTGGGGCTGGGGGAATGGCTCCATGGGTAAGCGTGTTTGTTGTGTAAGCACAGGAACTTGAACTTGATCACCACCATTCACGTAAAAAGTAAGTTCAGTTACTTACGCACAACAGTAACCCCACCACCAATGGCGGGGCAGAGACGGTAGAATTATGGGGACTTGCTGGTCAACTCCAAGTTCAGTGACTCTGTCTTGGGTGGGGCAGTAGAAAAGGACACATGGTGCCCTCTTCTGGCCTCTGCTCATGTGTACACGGGGTGCATGCATCCATACACACATGTGCATATCATATACACATACCACACGTACTACACAAAGAGAAATTACTAACCTTTGCATACTAAGAGGTCGGATTAGAAGATAAGACTTTTCCCTCATATACTTATATACAGATGTGGCCATCTCTCAGAATTCACAGGAGATGGGGTCCTTCCTCTCAGGGGAACCCACAGACCCAATTTCTTAGGTTTATAAGTGAGGACTGTCCTGTATCATTTGTCCGGAGTTCTCACAGTATCGCATGTCCATGTAGGGTAGACTGCACTCACCTAACACTCAAGAAAATAAGCCCACCTGCCAGCCATGGAGGGTGAAGGAGACTGCAAAAGTGGGGAGAACCAGGTTTGCTGAGAGCATCGGCTCTCCCTTTGTAGGGGTTCTCTGGAAGAGCACCCCTTTAGAGCAGCCGAGCTTACGAAGCGTGAAACTACTTCCGCTCAGGCATTCTTTGGAGTGCTTAAGACTTGTTTCCAGTAGGCATCACGTATCTTTCTGGATTCATATGAACCAAGGACCACTTCCTCACTACCCGAACCGCAAACTACTGTCACCTTTACCTCCAGGATAGACTCCGATTGACAGGGCCAAAACAGCCAAGAAGCAAACCTTTCCTGAGTGCAGACAGGTGGCCCTCTATCTCTAGCCTCTTGGATGCTAGATCTCACACTTAAGATGTGACATTTACCCACTTGTGTGTGCTATTCCTGAAACTCCTATATACTTCTCGTGTCTGTTCATAATCCATTTATAAGTTGTAAAACGGTGCCACTGGAGGGAAAAACCATAATTAAGTTACATGCTGAGTGATAAGTCAGTTCTTCTGAAAATTGGTGTAGGCCAGTTTTAAAAGTGGATAATGTTCTTGTGGATAATTGAGAATTGTTGCATTTCCTCAGATCAGGATTGTCTGTTTTACATTGTAAATGCCTGGAAAGTATGGATAATTTTGTTTAAATAGCCTTAACTAAAGGGTTAGTACCATATTGTGCACTTAATGAAAGTCTTTTTCAAATTCAAATAGGAATATTTTGACCCTAAAACTATGCAAAAGCCCTTCTCAGGTCTTATTGCCGTTGACAGCGTGTCTGCGGTTTTCTAAAATTCAAGCTCTACTGAACATCATACCAGATGTTCAGATGTTATTTGTAACATGCATTCTGTCTGCATTATTCTGCAAATCCATTTCCTGGTTACATTTAAGGAACAGAGAGCATCGAACAGAAAAACAGCAGGTACTGTGCGTGCTGCCTGCTTCATTGACCACAGGTACCGTGCGTGCTGCCTGCTTCATTGACCACAGGTACTGCTGCCTGCTTCATTGACCACAGGTACCGTGCATGCTGCCTGCTTCATTGACCACAGGTACCGTGTATGCTGCCTGCTTCATTGACCACAGGTACCGTGCGTGCTGCCTGCTTCATTGACCACAGGTACCATGTGTGCTGCCTGCTTCATTGACCACAGGTACCGTCGTGCTGCCTGACCACAGGTACCGTCGCGCTGCCTGCTTCATTGACCACAGGTACCGTCGTGCTGCCTGCTTCATTGACCACAGGTACCGTGCTGCCTGCTTCATTGACCACAGGTACCGTGCGTGCTGCCTGCTTCATTGACCACAGGTACCGTGCGTGCTGCCTGCTTCATTGACCACAGGTACCGTGCGCGCTGCCTGCTTCATTGACCACAGGTACCGTGCGTGCTGCCTGCTTCATTGACCAACAGGTACCGTGGCGCGCTGCCTGCTTCATTGACCACAGGTACGTGTCGTGTGCTGCCTGCTTCATTGACAACAGGTACCGCTTCATTGACCACAGGTACCGTGCGTGCTGCCTGCTTCATTGATCACAGGTACCGTGCGTGCTGCCTGCTTCATTGACCACAGGTACCGTGTGTGCTGCCTGCTTCATTGATCACAGGTACCGTGCGTGCTGCCTGCTTCATTGACCACAGGTACCGTGCGTGCTGCCTGCTTCATTGACCACAGGTACCGTGCGTGCTGCCTGCTTCATTGACCACAGGTACCGTGCGTGCTGCCTGCTTCATTGACCACAGGTACCGTGCATGCTGCCTGCTTCATTGACCACAGGTACCGTGCGTGCTGCCTGCTTCATTGACAACAGGTACCGTGCGTGCTGCCTGCTTCATTGATCACAGGTACCGTGTGTGCTGCCTGCTTCATTGATCACAGGTACCGTGCGTGCTGCCTGCTTCATTGACAACAGGTACCGTGCGTGCTGCCTGCTTCATTGATCACAGGTACCGTGTGTGCTGCCTGCTTCATTGATCACAGGTACCGTGCGTGCTGCCTGCTTCATTGATCACAGGTACCGTGTGTGCTGCCTGCACACAGGTACCGTGTGTGCTGCCTGCTTCATTGACAACAGGTACCGTGTGCGTGCTGCCTGCTTCATTGACCACAGGTACCGTGCGTGCTGCCTGCTTCATTGACAACAGGTACCGTGCGTGCTGCCTGCTTCATTGACAACAGGTACCGTGTGTGCTGCCTGCTTCATTGACAACAGGTACCGTGTGTGCTGCCTGCTTCATTGACAACAGGTACCGTGCGTGCTGCCTGCTTCATTGACCACAGGTACCGTGCGTGCTGCCTGCTTCATTGACCACAGGTACCGTGCGTGCTGCCTGCTTCATTGACCACAGGTACCGTGCGTGCTGCCTGCTTCATTGACCACAGGTACCGCTTGCCTGCTGACCACAGGTACCGTGTGCTGCCTGCTTCATTGACCACAGGTACCGTGCGCGCTGCCTGCTTCATTGACCACAGGTACCGTCGCAGGTACCCGCGGCGTGACAACAGGTACCACAGGTACGTGTGCCTGCTTCATTGATCACAGGTACCGCCCTGCTTCATTGACAACAGGTACCGTGCCTGTTCATTGATCACAGGTACCGTGCTGCCTTGACAACAGGTACCGTGCATGCTGCCTGCTTCATTGACCACAGGTACCGTGCGTGCTGCCTGCTTCATTGACCACAGGTACCGTGCGTGCTGCCTGCTTCATTGATCACAGGTACCGTGCGTGCTGCCTGCTTCATTGACCACAGGTACCACAGGTACCGCCTGCTGCCTGCTTCATTGACAACAGGTACCGTCGTGCTGCCTGCTTCATTGACCACAGGTACCGTGCGTGCTGCCTGCTTCATTGACCACAGGTACCGTGTGTGCTGCCTGCTTCATTGACCACAGGTACCGTGCGTGCTGCCTGCTTCATTGATCACAGGTACCGTGTGTGCTGCCTGCTTCATTGACCACAGGTACCGTGTGCTGCCTGCTTCATTGACAACAGGTACCGGTACCGTGTGTGCTGCCTGCTTCATTGACAAGGTACCGTGTGTGCTGCCTGCTTCATTGACCACAGGTACCTGTGTGCTGCCTGCTTCATTGACCACAGGTACCAGGTACCGCGTGCTGCCTGCTTCATTGAGCACAGGTACCGTGTGTGCTGCCTGCTTCATTGATCACAGGTACCGTGTGTGCTGCCTGCTTCATTGACAACAGGTACCGTGTGTGCTGCCTGCTTCATTGACAACAGGTACCGTGCGTGCTGCCTGCTTCATTGACCACAGGTACCGTGTGTGCTGCCTGCTTCATTGACAACAGGTACCGTGTGTGCTGCCTGCTTCATTGACAACAGGTACCGTGTGTGCCTGCTTCATTGACCACAGGTACCGTGCTGCCTGCTTCATTGACAACAGGTACCGTGCGTGCTGCCTGCTTCATTGACCACAGGTACCGTGCATGCTACCTGCCTTCATTCGATGTTTTCTGGTCAGGCATTTGACAGAATTGGACTTCCTGACTCTCTGGATCATGGTTTATGCCCAGAACAAGCAAAGAATTATAAATATCTTGAACTATTTAAGACAAAAGTATTTAATTACTGGTTTCAGAACATCTACAATTCGTTTTGCTCTACTGAAGCAACTGCTCCTTTTTCAAACATCAAGTCTGCTCCTATACAAGGTGAACTGTGATGGGAAAGGCATGAAGTGGAGAGGCCCTGTACTTCCTGCTCCATCTTCCTGCCCTGTACTTCCTGCTCCATCTTCCTGCTCTGTGCTTCCTGCTCCATCCTGCTCTGTACTTCCTGCTCTGTGCTTCCTGCTCCGTACTTCCTCCTCTGTGCTTCCTGCTCCGTGCTTCCTGCTCTGTACTTCCTGCTCCGTGCTTCCTGCTCTGTACTTCCTGCTCCGTGCTTCCTGCCCTGTACTTCCTGCTCCATGCTTCCTGCTCTGTACCTCCTGCTCCATGCTTCCTGTTCTGTATCTTGACTTCTGGCTCTTGGTTGGAGTTTCCCACTAGAGAAACCTGGCAACAGATTAGAAAGAGCTGGAAGACCAAAGGAATTTTTATATATTCCCTTAACTCCTTACCTTCAATCCTCTTCTCAGTATTTTGATGATTTTGAGCCTCCCCAGTACTCACATGCATCTGAAAAGAGTGTCTTCTCTAACCAAAAGTGAGACTAGCATTCATATATGGGCATTACCATAAATATGTATTGAGAGGACAGTTGGAAGGACATAACATATCTACTTAGCCAGATAACAGTACTTGTTTCCCCTCCAAGGCTTATGACCTTCCCAGCCACAGAGAACATTCAGTTTTCCTTTAACAAGCATGTCACCATTGGACCAATTAATACATTTGTCCTGACTAGACAACTGTAACACATGCAAGGCGCACTGCTGGTTAAGACCACTGATGACTGTTCTCACCCAGCTGGCTGCATGGCACCATCACTTCCAACATCATGACAACATCAACAAGCAGGAGCTCCAGCTTGATGGTGTCCTTCAGCCTCAGCAGGTGGAGTCTTCAGCAATCGGATCTCACCATCAAGTTCTGGTGGACAACCAAGAGCCTTGGCAATAGCCTGTAATGTTTGGAACAGTAGGAGCCTCCCTGTAAGACAACTGGATGGCAGGTATGCCAGCCCTGGTACTGAAATTTTCTTGTAACAATCTGTGGCTTCTAGGCATCACATTAACAGCCCACACAGGGTACTTCTGTGTAAAAGTGTGTGTGTGTGTGTGTGTGTGTGTGTAAGTAATTTATCTAGTAAAAGTTTCCTATGGCTTATTTATAACATCTTTAATTTGATTAACCCTTCCTCCCCCTCCTCTCCTCTGTCACTTCCCCTGGCCCCACTTAGAACATCTCACCCCCAGTACTTTACCCTCTACTTCCATATCTACTATGCCCTCCCCTTAAGCCATCCCCTCTACTCTCTCCCTCGTAGTCCCTTTCTAGCTTCCTCACTGCTAAAGTTTATTTTTAATGCATAAAAATGGAAATTCATATAAGAAAAGTATTCATAGAGAAAATATTAATAATTCCAAATACGGGTTCTTGGTAAGATAGGTGTGACTCTGGTGTTGCAATATAGCATTTTATTTAGGCAGAGCAAGAGGGGAACAGATTATTTACCTCCTTGGAACCAGAGAAAACTTGTTTCATCTCACACATAAATGTTCTATGACATCATCTAAGGAAATCATGAAAGGATCTCATACTTACAATAAAATTTCAAAAGAGGAGAAACTAGTAAATTACAGATTGTCATCTAGAGGAATGTTCAAAAGCACAGTTTAATGAGAAGCCTGAATTGTTATAAATGCAGGCGATTTACAATTAGGAGCAGTATGTGTCTTTTGGAAATTTGACTTACCAAATAATCTTAAGAATTCCAGTTCAAGCTAGGTAAAGACAAATAGATATTTTTCACTCAAAAAAAAAAAAAAAAAAAAAAAAAAACTGATGTTGGGGCATTGCTTCTTTTTCCTGGAATTCAAATATTTATATAGTTTTCACAATTTAAAAGCATTTTCATACATAGTAGTAGTTCTGTATTACTATTTACAATTTATGGAGTCTCTTAATGATTGGCTAAAAACTATCCCCAAAGCTCTGTACATGGGGCTATACATAGACCACTGCATTCAGTTTTAGAAGCTACCAGATACAAGATTCTAAATTATGCCTATGAAATAATAGCTGCTCATGACTGTTATAAGAGACATTTATTATTTTCTCCACTTGTCAGGTAAGAGAGTTAAGCTGCGCAGGAGTCACACAATGGATTCTGGTGTCGGGCATTGTATCAGGCAGTGTCTGCTCTCCCATGAGCACCTCCTACTACTTTTGCTAAAGGAAATCATTGCCTATATTGCACAATAAAGCAGCTTTTGTAATTAGAGTCAAAATTTACTGAACTCAAGTTCTAAGATATCAACATTGTATGAATAGCTCTGAGGCTAAAAGTTTCATTCAGTCTTCAAAACACAGACTCCGTTCTTTTTTAGATTCATTTGTGACTTGCCTAACCCATTAGTTTTGTCCACTCGCAAGCATCTCAAGTGTAGCCCATGGTGTCAGGCAAGAGTACCCCCACTGAGCTGTCTCCATCCTGAGAGACGTTTTAAGAAAGTCATGATTTTTGTCATATAAATCATAACGTATAATGGTATATTGTCTATACCTATGGCACTTGTCAATAAAACGTTATTAAAAATAAAAAAATGATAACAAAAAATTAAACATCTATGCCACAAATAAAGATATGGCCTATTATTTATTTGGCTTTTACTTTGCAGTTTTCCTCTCACCATCCACACAAGCCTATCACTGCAGACTCTGGCCCTTCCTCTGTGTCCCTACCTGTTCCCCCTTCTTGTTTCCACTAGACTCCTCAAGTGCCTGAGGGAAGATGCCCCAAACCTCTACTTTACTATTAAATTGAGCCATGTGAACTTGCATTTCTAATAAGCTAGAAGCAGTAGAACTGTGTCGATTTAATATAATTTAATCCTATGCAGCTCAAGTGTTTTGACATGTTGACATTCAGTCTTGTTGTGACAAAGAAAAAACCCACTTTACCACTTAGCAGGTAAATGACTTCAAAAGCGTCACTAAGTTCTCTGAGTAATACTTTCATCTGAAGACGAGGATGGTATAACTCACAATTGTATCCCTTGTAGCCATATGACTGTGAAAGGGCTTCAGAAATTTTCAAAGCACCATGTACATTTCAGTTGCTCTCCTTAAAGACAGCAAAGCCGTTTCCATCAGCAGAAGCAGCATTCAGTTTTTAAAAGAGAAATGAAAGAGCAGTGAGAGTATAGGTCCGCAAAGTTGCTCACCGCGCAGCAATTCGCAGCCCCAGCTAGTGTCTGAAACGTGGCTAGATGATGCTGCTCACAGAGAGGCAGTTTGTGTGACCAGCTTGTAGAGGAGCTGATGACGTGGTTCTGTTATTGACTTCATAGACACAGTGAACCTTCATGGTACATGCATTGACCTTCTGACATCTTATGTTTACTCTTTGACATCACATTACCCCATCATCATAAATAAATCAGTGTAAAACTCTGCGAAACTAACCTTCGGGCCTGGAGAGATGGTTTAGTATTTAAGGCACTTGTCTGTAATGCCGAGGGACCCGTGTTTAATTCCCTGGCACCTATGTAAGGCAGATGTACAAGGTGGCACATGCATCTGGAGTTTATTTGCAATGGCTAGAGGTCCTGGCATGCCCATTCTCTCCTTTTCTCTCTCTCTCTCTCTCTCCTTCCTTCTCTCAAATAAATTAATAAAAATATTTTTTAAAAAATAAAATAAAATGAAAAGTAGCCTTCAGTATCTACTTAAATAAAAAGGAGCCACTAACTTACGAATAATATGCATGAAATTTTTAATGATATAGTAAAGCTATATCATTTTCCAGGATGTTTTATTTTATTTTTATTTAATTTTTAGAGAGAGAGAACGAGAGAATGGGGGATCCACTGCAGTCAAATGCTAGATGTGTGCATCACCATGGGCATCTGGCTCATGTGGGTTTTGGGGAATTGAACCTGGGTCCTTCAGCTTCACAGGTAAGTGCCTTAATCTCTAAGCCATCTCCCCAGCCCTTCAGGATTTTTTTAATGCACTTGGATTAATTTTCATCAGCTTCTTGCCCTCAAACACTATTGTGTCATTACTTTCAGTATCAGTATCACGAGCCTGTCAGTAAACAGTAATGACTGGAATTCTATCATTTGACTTCAAAATGAACAAGGAAAATACAAAGCATAAGTAAACACGAAATGAAGGCAGGAAAGACTTGTCAACTCCTGTCTAGGCTTGTGAAAACCAGTTAGGGACGTAGCCTCAGAAAAAGGTAAGACAGTGATGAGGTTCCTAGTGTATTTGTATCTCTTTAAAGAAGAAATTTGAAATATTAATGTCAATTAAAAATTAACTGAAATGCTATATTGTATAACATTATCTCTATGAGACAATTTAATGAGGCTGTGACAACTAATTTATGCCTGAAATTAACAATAACTAGAGTCACTTCAGTGGTCTTTCTAACCATCTCAGGAGCATCTTAGGGTGCAAATCTCTCGCAATTACATATGATATCAAGTCATGGCGTACACAGACCTCCAGCATGGACACACACAAAGGTCATGTTTTTATTCTGTCTTTTCTTTTTTTTTTTGTGCCCATGTGTGTGTTTGTGTGTGTGTGTGTGTGTGTGTGTGTGTGTGTGTGTTTGGGGGTCAGGGGAAGACAACATCAGGTGTGCATATATCATCTTTGGGGTGCCATATACTGTGTTTTAGACAGGATCTCTCACTGGCCTGGAGGTCACCAAGTAAGACAGGCTTGTTGGCCAGCAATCATCCTGGGTCCTTATGTCTCTGTCTTTCCAGTGCTGGGATTACAGACGTGTGCCACCAACACCAACATTTTTACACAGGAACTGTGAGTCCAACTCAAGTCCACACACTTGCAAGGAAGCATTTTACCAACTGAGTGATCTGCCCAGCCCTTAATTCATCTTTGCTTGGACAATTAATGTAAAATTTAATCCTCTTTTCTGTCCAGTGATCAGATTTGGGATGAATCAGTCCCTGGAGTACTTTTGGATCCTCCAAAAATCCTGAAGATTTTCTGTACACATCCATTATCGCACAGGTTGGCATCTTATGTTGAAGGAGCAGGTGTTACCTTCTATGTTCATGGTCATGGGGTCATGAAACAGCCACTGTAACTTACTGTGATGTGTCCATTCCCACTGGATCTTAGATCATTGTTTCCTGCAGGTCATTTTGTTATTTATTTATTTATTTATTTATTTATTTATTTATTTATTTGCAGAAAGAGAGAGAATGGGTGTGCCAGGGCCTCTAGCCACTGCAAACGAAATCCAGATTCATGCACCACTTTGTTCATCTGGCTTTACATGGGTACTAGGGAATCAGACTTGGGTCTTTAGGCATTGCAGACAGGTGCCTTTACCACGGTGCCACCTCTTCAGCCCTGAAGGTCATTTCGTATTCTCTATAACTGTGATACAAGGACAATTCAGACTTACCAGCTCCCTCTCCTCCAGTATTCCTATAAAGCAGAAGTGGAGTAAAAAATATAATGTAGAATACAGCATGTTCATATACAGACTTTAGAAGAAACTTCCATCCTAAAGAGTCTAAATCTGACGTTCCTCTTTATTCCCCTCATATTGACCTCCAGGTTTTCTCCACCCAAGTGTGGGTGTCAGATTCAGATCGTTCAAGTGCAATACCAACCCCCACTTGGAAGTTTCTACTTTTGTCTTGGATACTTTGCCTCCCAAACAAATATAATGGTGTCTCCTTCATAAGGGTGTTGAAAAAATTTTTTGAGAAAATAAATGTGAAAATAATTTGAACACTATCTGATGTTTAATAAACACTCAACAAACGATATCAATTATCATTATTACATCACATTCACAGCAAAGGATCAATCCTGTGAAAAGACATCAGGGTTAATATGGAGTTAAGTGATAATAGATTCCAGCTGAGCATGGTGGAATTTGATTGTTATGCCAGAACTTGGGAGCCTGAAGCAAGAAGATGGTGTGTTCAAGGCCAGCAGAGGCTACAACAAAACAAGCTGAGTAAATAAATAAACATATAAAGGAACACAATGCCTGCCAGGAAAAGCCAGCTTTATCCTATATATTGGTTTCAGCCATCATGTCTACCTATATATGTGTGATTCCTTTTGCCTGTGCAGGCAATTTCCCCAAACACCCAAATGGTATCTTTCTAATGTAGATGCAGAGAGTTTGTATTTAGACTCAGCTATTAATATCTAATTAATTTCATAACCACCACCATTGACTATTTTAAGGCGATTAGGATGAAAGTGATCAGCTCTTATCCATTTTCTTTCCTGAAGGAATTCAATTATAAATCCAGAGGACTAGTTCTTCTAAAACATTAGTACTGAAAAAGTTCCAAACCCTAAATCAATCCAGAAACACCTCATGGGTAAATAGCCCCAGTAAGTTAATTACAGGATTCTTTGTTGCTCTTTTTTCTATTGTGGGTAAGACTTCCTGATGCAATATTTTGGGTTAATTGAAGATTTTCTTTAAAACTATGCAAGACAGCAGGCAAACAGTGCATTTATGTATGTAACAGAAATGGTTGTGATATATCATTAAGACACTCCAGGGCATGTTTTATTGGTTCATTAATACAGAACATGCCTTAGGTGTTTTCAGCCACTCGGGGCCTATATTAATGGACCAATAAAATGTACCCAGGAGTGCCTTAATGCTACCCTAATATGGCTACGTTTAAATTAATTTTTTTCAGGCTTATCTTTTTAAAATCATTTTTCCCTACTTGGAAAGATGTATTTCTTTGTGGAGGGAAAAAAGTTCCTGGTGACCAAATAAAAAGAAGCAAAATAATAAGAATTTTTTTCATTTCATCAATTTTTCTAAAGTGGTTCTGGATGGTTCTCTTTTTAATCTTCAAAATTCTACTTTTCTGTGTCTTTGGCACATCATATGATAATTGGTCATCTTGTGTCCAAAAGCAGGAAAATGAGAATTCTTTCTTTCTGGAAACAGCTCAAGTGGCAACAGATGTCATATCTATGCATACAAGCTGGTCACCGTTCTGTCACCCACCTGATTCACAATAAATACTTTCTTAGCTTTATAGACATCCTGTTCATCTGTCTCCTCTTTCTTAGCTTAATGAAGTAATGATGCCCCCCTCCAAGGGGGGGGATTTTCTAATAACCAATATTATACTTTTCTCTCAGCTTTTCAGAAGTTCTAGATTATAGTAAAGGAGAAGAATTAAAAGGAAAAAAATAATTAAAAAGCTGGTGCAGTATAGTGGTAAGCACCCCTGACTTCCAAATTTGCACAAGAGAATGATTGCCCATGGTGTTCCTCTATCAGCCTCATAGATTCCTTCTGCCTCTGCTGACCCAGTGCTGGAGTCACAATGTGTGCCTTCAACCCTGCCAGAAACAGGACTTGTAGACACATTTAGAAATGGCCCATGCTCTCTGCAGCTGAGGGCATTATAAAAATCATTCTATATTCATTTAATCACTCAATCAATATATTAGTTCATTGATTTAAGGTTACGTTTCACTATAAGCATAGATTATGTGATTGGGAGAGAGAATGTCTTCACGACTTACTTTGTTCCATTTGCACAAGAGGTAATTAATCGATATTTGTGCATATACAATCAAATACATAGCTGATAATGTATCAACGAATTTAAACAATTGTTTAATAATTTAAGAATAAACAAATTCTATTTCTCCAAATACCTGTCAAAAATTCGAGAATATGACCAGAGAGATGCCAGCAATGACCAGCAAAGGATGTCCACCAAGCAGTTAGAGGAGCAGAAGATGGAGCCTATGGAAGAGAAGGTTCTGACAATCCAAGTCATGAAGAATCAGAAAATCAAGACAGTTAAGAGAAGAAAAAATCGCCGGGCGTGGTGGCACACGCCTTTAATCCCAGCACTTGGGAGGCAGAGGTAGGAGGATCACCATGAGTTCAAGGCCACCCTGAGAGTATATTGTGAATTCCAGGTCAGCCTGGGCTAGAGTGAGATCCTACTTCAAAAAACAGAAACAAACAAACAAAAAAAAGATAAGCCCCAGTCTCTGTGCATAATGCCCGCAATGCATGACCCACATTCCCCATTGATGAGGGTCCCTTTGGAAGAGGGAGGACAGGGAGGAGGACAATGGAGCCAATACTATGGATGTAAAATCAGAATAATATAAATTAAAAAATAAAATAAAACTTTCAAAATGGAAAAAAGATAAGCCAAAATCCATGTAGATCAATGAGTTAAAAAAAAAAAAAGTAAAAATCAAAACTAAAAGCTAGAGAAAAGAAGAGTAGAAGGTGGAAGCCCATGAGCCAGAGGCAGATCAAAGTTGGAGCTATTACTAAGAGAGCGAGTTGGGGTTAGATAAAGAGTCAGTGATATGATATCAGTCCTTGTGCTGCAACTGTCAGGAAACTGCTTGAGAATGGCTGTAGAGCATCTGAGGCTAGACTTAATCATAACTGAGTTAATGACATTTTTCTCATTGATCTTGGCATGTTTTTATTTGTTCTAGCATTTACTTCTATGATATTTTGCAGCTTTAGACAGGCTGAAAGACAATTATCCATTTTAATAATTTACCTCAAATTCAAACTTTCCATGACAGAATTTTGACAGTTTTTTCCCTTCAGTGTGTATACTTTTCACTATATGCATAAGTGTAAAATCTATAATTACCCATAAACCTTAAGGCCAACAACACACAGTAGTGATCTCTTTACAATGATATCACAGGAGACATGGTCATTCTTAGCTGAAAACAGCTGGGCAGGAAGACACATTTTATAGATTTCTAGAAAGATGGCTCGTATTCTACCATCAAATATAAATCTCCACACAGATTCCAGTTTTGAAAATGTCTACTCAACTTGATATCATTGGAGATTAAAATTTCCCCGGTCATCATTATAACTTAGTCTTAGAATGCATATTTGCTACAGATGATGTTTTGCAAAACCATGGACATAATTGTTGCTTGGCAATTTGGAAGTGCATATTAAAATTTTGAAAATGTTTTTTTATCTTTTGGTAGAACAAAGCTTTTAGAATTTATGAACTTTTTCAAAATTTTTAATAATCATGAACCTGTGAAAGTATTAGCCTACAAGGATATCATCACATCATTGTTAAAAATAGTTAAAACAGGGCTGGAGAGATGGCTTAGCGGTTGGGGCGCCTGCCTGCTAAGCCTAAGAACGCTGGTTCCAATCTCCAGGTCCCACGTTTAGCCAGATGCAGTGACGCAAGGGAGCAATGCCGCACTTGCCCACAAGGGGGCGCACACATCTGGATTTCGTTCACAGCAGCTGAGAGGCTGCTGGCGTGCCCATCTCTATCTGTCTTCCTCTCCCTCTCTCTCTGTCTCTCTCTGTGTCTCTCTCCAAAAAAAAAAAAGTTAAAACACAAGGGTCCAAAATGAGAATGTGGATACATAAATCATGAAAACTCCACATAGTGATACTAATTAGGCCCAAAACATTGTTGTAGAACATTTGATGAACATTGAATAAGTTTCAAAGTAAATAACACATTAGAAACAGTGTACAATATTGGCTATGGTTTGCATGTTTTCTTCAAAATTCATATTGAGGAGTTAATCTCTAAGTTCATGTATTAGTGGTATTTGGAAATAGGATCTTGGGAGATAATTGGGACTAGATAAGGTAGGAGCCCCAGAATAGAACTGCTAAGTTTATACAAACAATAACATCCAAGCGGGAGATGCCGGCTTGGTCTCACCATGTAGTGCTCTGAGATGCAATGATTCAGCAAGAAGACCTCACCAGATGCTACCACATGTCCTTGGACCACTCAGCCTACAGAACCATGTGCCAAATAAACGCCCACTATGTAGACATTGCCAGTGTTAGGTGGGTTTTGTTTTTCTGTGATAGGAACAGAAAACAGATTAAGACAATGCCTGTATCTCTTATGATACTGAGAGAACGAGTTATTACAAAATAATTCCATTTTTCACTTATGTTTGTGTTGAGTACAGTTCAAGCTCCTTAATGTACCATCAAATATCCCACAGGATCTAGTTCTTACCTACTGTGCCAACTTGCTTTATACCCATTTCATTTATTTATTTATTTATTTATTTATTTATTTATATACTTACTTTTATATTTATTTTCAAGCACACACACACAGAGAGAGAGAATGGTCACACCTGGACCTCTAGCTGCTGCAAATGAATGCCAGACTCATGTAGCACTTTGTGCTTCTGGTTTTACGTGGGTACTGGGGAATCAAGCCTTGGTCTTTGGGCTTTACAGGCAAGTGCCAAAATTGCTAAGCCATCTCTCCAGCCTTTTTGCTCATTACTGTCCACTTTGAGCCTCTGTTTTTAGAATGGGCCAATGGCCATGCAGTCCTGGAGACTGGCCACTGGAAGTTTCCTCTATCCAGAATATTCTTCCACTCATAGTCCCTACCCCACCACCTACCTCTGGTTCTTATTAGAAGCAGAACATGCCAGATAGCACGCCACCTTTACCTCCAGTAAAGAATAGGTTTCCCCATAAATAGCCTCAGGGAATCCTAGACCCTGTTTACATAGCAGTTAACTTGGTTGTAATCATATATCTGTTTTGAGAGTTTTC
Source organism: Orientallactaga sibirica (assembly GCA_036365145.1). Taxonomy (NCBI): domain Eukaryota; kingdom Metazoa; phylum Chordata; class Mammalia; order Rodentia; family Dipodidae; genus Orientallactaga; species Orientallactaga sibirica. The sequence goes on along the minus strand of JAEOAD010000463.1, from coordinate 3,232,586 downwards.
AACATCTGTCATCTAACAAACCACAAGCCCCACAATGGTAATAAATGTGGTCTGTGCCTGTCAGACATTCAAGAAATTGTTGCTGAATGGACGGTAACTATATAGAATTACAGATATTATCTACTTTCTTCTCTTTAAAGTCTTCAGAGTCAATATGTATAGCATCTGCATTAAGAAGCAAATGAAGATGTTTCTTTGTTTCAAGTCTAATTGAAATATCCCAAAACTAAGAATAACATGTTTTGTAATAAATGTGAATTCTTCAGATTATTCAAACATGCCTTTTGTTGATGCTATCAACTAACTCGTGACATTAAAATCAGTATTAAATATCTCTGCTTCTGCTTTCTACTTGAATTTGGTTTTGTATTGTTCACTGCAATCCTTAGAAGCTCCTCTAAGCGGATGAACATCAGTCTGGAGGTTCATGTATACATGGTGGAGGAATGTTGCCTTCAGTTTAAAAGTTACATCAACAGGTAATAAGCACTAAAATAGGAATTTCATGGGTCAGATCAAAATAAGAGACAGCATTTAAATTGTGAAGAGGTTCAAGGGTATGTGTGAACTGATTCTTTCTTTCCTCACTCATCCCCTTCGGCCTTGACCTGGGAAACAAAGAATTTGGATCCCTCTTCAAGCCAGTGGTAAAGATCTTGCCAGCCCAGTGCCTGACCCACAGTCTTAGCTGGTGATTCTTTCTGGATGAGAACAGATCCTTACGTCTGTACTTGTTTTCACTTAGTGTTTCTTTTTCTTCAGTTGCTTCTCTGTTTTTAAGCATATAAAATGTATTTCAACACTTCACAACTCAAGAAGTATAATCAAGGGTTACAGAATGTTCCAGCTAAGGTTCTCTTTTGAAGTGATAACAATTATTGCTACACAAGCTGGCTGCATGGCAGCTTAATATTATGTTATAAAAACCCTTTTCAACACCAAACAGGAAAATCAACCTGCCAAATTTACTTTAAAATACGAAACTAATTTCCTGCCACAGCCTCGTTGCCAAAATAATTCCATCATCCAATGTTAGAGATTAGTTGGTCGACTCCCTAAAAAATTTGAAATCAAATTCTGTGTTCCTAATTAAGACTCAAGTTATGGTTTCTACATGAGAAAAAAAAAAAGGACAAATAGAGTATTTCATCAACAAATGATCTCAGACGCTCACTGTGCCTGTGAGGCTCCTGATAAGGTTTCACTTTCATTATTATTAACTTGGCAGAAAACAATGTTTCATAGCTGGGTGTAAATTTAATCAAATAAAATCTAGTCATATTATTGCAAGTGCTTCCTCTCCACACGCCCATTTTCCATCCAAATTCAGTATTTCTGGTGGATCCACTAGAACTCACATAGATTTATCTCACCCTATAAAAGCACAATTCATTAAATAGACTAGTCTATTTAAACTAAGGCAATTTTATCACAGTCAATTCAATTATTTAACAGTGCTTTTTTAACTCCCTACGTAAAGCTTTCTTTTGACAAGTAGTCTTTTAAATAAATGAGTTGTAATTTAAAGAATGAAAGATCAAGCCCCCTTACAATATATGCAACCAGCCTATAGGGAGAAGCTTTGATGATACAAGACTAAGTTTTATTGGAAAGTTAAACTGAATTTTAAATAAAAGAAGTCATCAAAGTTATTTTGCAGTGGAAGAAAAACAATAAGATAAAGGAATATAATTAAAAGAAAGAAACTTTCCTGTTCTGGTTGCATATTCATTTAAAAAGGAATATTTTGACCCAAGACCACATGAATCAGAGTATATGAATAATGTGTTGCACAGAACAACCTGAAATTTATAGAATATACTTTTTCCTCTCATGAAATTATAACCTAGTTAACAAATCTGTAAGGCAAAACTGAATGAAAAATTGAAACATCACCTAGCCAAATACTAACAAAAGCAAATCAAGCTGGTGTAGCCAGCTCTTTTAAGAAAATTTGCCTCATAAAATATTTCATTTCAAATTATTATGAGACTGAAAATTTATATAAGATTCCGATGCCAAATAGAACCCTGAGTGAGGTTAGAACTGGCAGGGAAGTGGAAGATGAAATCCAGAAAAACCTCTCACATAGGAAAAGTCTCTCTCCAAGGAGGAAGCACGTGAGGAAGAGAAGAAAGAGACAAAGGAAGAACAGAAGGAGCAGAAGGAGAGAGGAAAGAGGAAGAGAGAAGAGTCATCCACATGTGTCTTGGCCTGTTTATATGAACCAGACATTCGATTAGAATAAGCTCGTCACGGCTTAGGTGTGTAAGACGGGGAACCTGATAGGCTGGCAGGGCCAGAAGTGATACTGATTTAGGAAGGCTCTCAGAATTGTCGAAGACACAGGAAGTTGTCGCTGCTGAGTGTGGATCAGGAGATTGTTGCTTTTATCCATCTTGATGAGACTGAATCAGACACAGGTTCTAGCCCTGCCAGGTCAGGCATGGAGCCCGCATGTTTCTGGGGCCAGTCCCTAGCCGCTAAGAAAAATCTACTTTGCTCATGATCCATATCAATTCTAGAATTGAACTACAGACTAAATGAGCCAAATAAGAAATGCTTTCATATTTAAAAAAAAAATAAAAGTAAGATGGATTCCGACCACAATGCATTCATCGAGCTGTGGTGTTACAGAGGCAGTGACCTTGACCGCTCTGGAATTAACTGAGACAAACAAGGGAGGAACACACTGTACAGAGTGCCATGGCTCACAGGGTGACAATGATGAACAGACTCATTTTGTATCAGATGTGTGAAGCTAAAATCATGTCTCTTAGTGTTGCCAAAAAATGGAAATACACCAAACATTTGTTATTAAAACATCCAGGAAGCCAGGCACAGTGGTGCATGCCTTTAATTCCAGAACTCCACAGGCAGAGGTAGGAGGATCCCTGTGAGTTGGAGACCAGCCTAGAACTACAGATTGAGTGCCAGGCCATCCTGAGTAGAGTGAGACCCTACCTCAAAAACAAACAAGCAAAATAAAAGGCATCCAGGACAAGGGCGTGCTTGTGCTTGTGTGGTGGAGTTTAAAATGTCCCCATAAGCATATGTGTTTGTTTTTAAGCCTCAGACTTGATTCCAAGCTGGTGGAGCTTTGGGGAGGTTGTCTTGCTAGAAGAGGTGTGTCACTGAAGGAGGGCCTGGGGATTTTATAGTCTAGTGCCCCCTTGCCAGTGCTGGCCAGCTCAGTCCACTTCCTTCCACAGTAAAATGTGAGCTGAGCTGTCTGCTCTGTCACGCTACCTCCATGATGATGAAACGTCCTCTCAAAATCGTAAGGCAAAATAAACGCTTTCTTCCCATCAGCTGCTTCTGGTCAGGTGTTTTGTCCCAGCAGTGAAAAGGTGACTGCTGTAGCTTGAGACTTGGTCTTACAATTCTATGCTGTTAATTCTTCTTTCTTCTCATTATTAAAAATATAACCAGGGGCTGGAGAGATTGCTTAGTGGTTAAGGCACTTGTCTGCAAAGTCAAAGGACCCAAGTTCGATTCTCCATGACCCATGAAAAGCCAGATGCACAAGGTGGTGCATGCATATGGTTCATTTGCAGCAGCTAGAGGCTCTGGTGTGCCCATACCCCCTCACTCAAATAAATAAGTGAAATATTTTTAAATAACCGGGTTGGAAGATAGATCCGCAGAGAAAGCTGCACAAGCATGAGTAACTGAGTTCAGGTCCCCAGAGCCCAAATGAAAGCCAAATGTTGGGGCAGTCCTCTGTAATCCCCCCACACCTACAGCAAGAATGGAGATGGAGACACGAGAACCCACCAGATGCTGACGGGCCATTATTCTGGACAATGGGAGACCTTGACCAGGTGGAAGGTGAGGACCAACACCCCAAAGTTGTCCTGTAACTTCCACATGTATACCATGGCACGTGTGCACCCACAGTCACACTCATGCACATATACACACATAGGCACACGCACAAACAGAATAAAAAGAGATACCCATAGAGAGTTTTTTTATTTTTCCGATATAACCTTGCATTATACCTTAATCAGCAACCAACTAGAACAAGTGATTTCCCTCTCCTATACTAAGGAAGCATCATTTTTATCAAAAGCAACTGACCTAATGACCAGGATTAAACCCTCCATTATATTGGAGCCACTAGAAACTTAACACTGCATACTGAAATACAAAAAAAATATTTGTGAGGCTGGAGAGATGGATTAGTGGTTAAGCCACTAGCCTGTGACACCTAAGGACCCAAATTCAATTCTCCAGTACTCTATGTAAGCCAGACAAGGTGGTGTGTGAATCTGGAGTTCATTTTCAGTGGCTAGAGACCCTGGCATGACCATATTCTCTCTCTCTCTCTCTCTCTCTCTCTCTCTCTCTCTCTCTATCTATCTATCTATATATATATATATATATATATATATATCTTCTCTCTCTCTCTCTCTCTCTCTCTCCACACACACACACACACACACACACACATCTTTCTCTATTTCTCTCTCTTAAATAAATAATTTGTCTCTTGTTTGTGTGCCCACTAGACTTTATACCTTATCCCAAAAACAAAATGTATAATTTTCATTGATATGTTGTATATTATAATTATGAAATGCAACTAATCTTGGGTCATAAAATCTAAGAGCCAAGTTGGATATCATCCTGAAATTTTCATTTGGATGTAAATTCCTCTGGAATAATTACCTAATGTAGGGCTGGGAGGGTATGCCAAGATGGACCTGGAGGGAGATAAAAGAAAAGTCTGGACAAAAATTTCCAAGGAAAATATTTGAAGTTGTAGGGGGTGTATTTACTTGAGACATGTACTTTCTCCCCTCTTCTCCTTCCCAGGAACTGCCCGTTGTTGGCAGCAGTGATGTTCTGAGCTCTATGATTGCAGCAGTGATGTTCTGAGCTCTATGATTGCAGCAGTGATGTTCTGAGCTCTATGATTGCAGCTCATCCCTCACATGCATCCCTACTGGGACGAGTGGCCACACAAAAGAACAGCCCAGGATGCGGTGGAGTCCCTGGGGATGGTGAAGTGGTGGCCTGAAGATGGAAGAGTGTGATCAGCAGACAGGAGATGACCCTCCACCACGGGTTATCGTCAACTACCAGAATGTATCTCTGTACACCATGTCCAAATTCTACTTCTTTTTATTTATTTATTTATTTATTTATTTATTTATTTATTTATTTTGGTTTTTCAAGGTAGGGTCTCACTCTGGCCCAGGCTGACCTAGAATTCACTCTGTATTCTCAGGGTGGCCTCGAACTCACAGCGATCCTCCTACCTCTGCCTCCCGAATGCTGGGATTAGAGGCGTGCGCCACCACGCCCGGCTTTCTACTTCTTTTAATATTTTATTTTTATTCATTTGAGAAAGAGACGGAAGAGGCACACTAGGGCCTCTAGCCACTGCAAATGAACTTCAGATGAATGTGCCTCCTTCTGCATCTGGCTTACGTGGGTCCTGGGGAATTGAACCTGAGACCTTGGCCTTCAAGGCAAGTGCCTTAACTGCTAAGCCATCTTCTCCAGCTCTCCAAATTCTACTTCTATGCCATGGCTGTGAGGCTTCTTAATGTCATTTCCTCACGGGGCACATGATTGGTGGTTGGCATCTACTTGTTCTCAGAGTATGTTTTCAGCAGTTGACACTAAGCATTGGAAGTATGAGGATGGCAAAGGCCAAATTCAGAGTAAGGATTTTTAGACAGAAAAAAAAAAAAGATCATTTTTATGTATCCAAAGAAGTCATATTCTTCAATGTCTACCAACACAACTCTACCTGGACAGTGCAGGACAGTACAGGAGAAGGACTAGAGCTCAGAGGTGGCCCTCGCCCAGCATGCTTGAGGTGCTCTCCTCAGTACCACATGAAAACAAAGTAGAGAGCAAGAAATCAAGACGCTCTCATCCTCAGGAAGCTCCTTGTTTTTGCTATATGAGTTTTATTTTCCATATAATTCTCTACTTTCATATTTTCTTTACAGTTGTACGAACTGAAATTTATAAAGAGAAAAAAAAGTAATCTAAAAGATCGCGTTTGATAGAGCCAATCTACGATCACTATAAACACCTCCACAATATGAAAATAAACGTGAGGGACAAGAGTAGTCCATGAAATTTTTCTTGATAGATGAAAATCATCTTTTCCATTTTTGGTTGCAATTGTCTATCATTATTTCTTCTTGTTTATTTTCATTGCAGAAAGTCCTCTACAGCCACAAACAAAATGTCTTTGAGAATTGTAAAAGATTTCAGAAAACATATTAGTGAGTGGTGACTGCAGTGGCAGTTCATCAAAAAGAATCCCAGGAACACATTGCTTCAAGACAACACTAAACCAGGCCATCCCACACATACACCAACTCACAGGTCAGATTTTAGAGGTACTAAGAAATCCTGGTGGCAGGAAAACAACTTACTAACTGTAACACAAGTTTTTCCCCAAACTTAGGTTACCACTGAAACTTTTTTATTATAGAACAGACACCTGGGGCCATCACCCAGGACAGTGCAACTTACGAGTCACAAATTTTACTTTTCTTTATTATTTTGAGAAAGCCTTTCTTTGCTGCTATGGAGTTAAGATTAATTAATACATCATCTAAGCTGTCTTGACACCTTGGCCCACCTCGTTCAGAAAGCTTAACATTGGGTGCATGATTGAAATATGTGACTGTGGTGGTTTGAATATATGTCCCCCAATATATTCAGTGTTTTACTAGTTATAGTTTGCATCTGCAATCACCTTGCTAGAGGTAATGTCACTGGGGGCCGGTCTTAAGATGTTAATGGTGGGTTTTAGATTCCATTGTAAAGATATGCAAATGTGCCTAGCAGGAGTTCCTGAAGTGTGCTGTGTGACCTTTTGGCTGTAGTTTTTGCTCTGTGTGCTGTGTGGCTGGGGGCTTTTGCTCTCTCTGCTTGGCCCTGTGAAAGCAGGCTGCTTCTCCTGCCTTTATGGAACTTCCCCTGGATCTGTAAGCTTCAATAAATAATATCCCTTCCTCCATAACTGTGCCTGGTCTGGAAGTTCATCTCAGCGAACCTGAAGCTGTCTGCTACAGTGACTATCCCCAATAAAGCCTGTTGTTTCCTATTTTTCTGCTTATCAGTGTTTTGTTATTAAATTTTAAAGTTAGCATACCAAATAATGGGTTTCATGATTGTAGCATTAGAAATGTGTCTACAATCCAAAGTGGACTGGCCTGGCAACACTTACTTGCGCAGAAGGAAGCACAGCCGTGAAGAGTTCCGGCAGCAGAACACACAGGCCTGAAGTCTGCTGGGGTTTTAATTCCCTGGGCTTTACTGTGAGTCAATTTGGCCCCACAACCTCAAGCTATTGGCTAAAATATAAAAACGACAAATTTCTAGGGGAGATCTAAAAACGTGGAACATTGAGGGACCCTTTACCAAATGCAGAAATAGAAGCACGGGATTCTAGGACTGTTGACTCTTTTGGTCTCAAGGATTAACACTTTCCATCTTAACGATGGCTAACACTGTTGGTCTCACGTACAGCTGACTCAGGGAGGGAGGCTTACCGTAGAGTGGTGTCCTTCCAGAACTGAGTTTCTATATCTTTTTAACCCTTTGACATCTCTCTCTCTCTCTCTCTCTCTCTCTAATATTCCTCACAGTATTTTCATACATATATGGCATTGTGCATTGTTCTTATTCACCCCCAGACACATTAACCCAACTAACCCCACCCCATCCTTACTTATCCATTTCCTCACCCTAAAGTAGTCTCCCTTCTTCTAATACCAGGAAGTTGAGGCACAAGAGAGCAAATTGCCCATGCACAGCCATCCAGACACATTTTCACCGAAAGGCTCATAGAGAAAATACAGTGCTCAAGATTCTCAGTCAAGTGGTTTTCTCTTCCTCCCAAATACATACATTTTTTGCATAAACAAGATGTAGTTCACTCTTCTGATCTCACTAAATGTAAGTTGTCAGATTCATCTAATGACTCAACATCCACAACCAATAAAGACCTTGAACCATTGTACTGGATAACAAAGACGTTTTGAAAGTATTTTATATTAAAATAGTACAGTAATGAATATGATAATCAAAACTATAACATTCCATATGCAAATCTGGGTGTATGAGAGAATTCTCAGATTACAGAATTGTTTTAAAGTGTCTTTATGCGCCAGCTAGTTTTGTACTGAAAGTTTATGCCTTCCGTCATAGAAAAGCAGTCTGACTCGGCATGAGCTCAGTTGCTATAGGAAATGTAAATTACACGCTACAGACAGAACATTGTCAGGACACATGGGCACCCTTGCCTTTGTCCAGACGTGGACTTCCGAATTATAGGAAGCTAGGAGAAGAAAAACACAAGGATTCTCAGAAGAACACACATATATAGCCCAGAATCCAGGAGGATAGTCATCTCCAAGACAGATGAGCGTCAGTCCATAAATGCTTAATAATGCCATCACGGTGACCAGCACTGGCCAAGTAACTGAGGAGAGAGCCCCTCCCCTGCTTAAGGGGAGCCGAGGTGCTTACGTTAGACATGGACTCGATCACTTTAACAGGCCCTGCTACATGAGCTCAGGCAACCTTGAATTTGAACTTTATTGTTATCTCAACCCCTTCCCCTGCCATGAGCAGTTAAACAGCCTCCTCCCCCTTGGAGACCTTGAAGTACTAGAGCCTTCTTTTCTTCACACTCTCTCCTCCATTACTTCCTTAACTTCTCTTGTTGCAGGAAACTGAGTCACACAGAGGTAGAGTGAAGAATCAGAGAATTTTTTTGGAGAGAGGCACAGAGAGAGACAGAGAGAGAGGGAGAGGAGGACAGATAGAGATAGGCGTGCCAGCAGCCTCTCAGCCACTGTGAACAAAATCCAGGTGCGTGTGCCCCCTTGTGGTCCAGTGCGGCATTGCGCCCTTGCATCACCTTGTATCTGGGTAAATGTGGGACCTGGAGATTGGAACCACTGGAGATTGGAAAGGGCGTTCTTAGGCTTAGGAGACAGGCCCCTTAACCGCTAAGCCATCTCTCCAGCCCAAGATTTTTTTTTTTTAATGTCAACATGGACTCTGGGGAATAACTTCCAAAACCTGAGCACTGAGCTCTGATGGCTCAGAGGTTTTATAGACAGTATGTCAGGCAGTTTGGCATCATCTTGAATTTGTTATACTATTATTGGTGGGTTACAAGTTTCTACAGTTACATGATTTGGGGGCAGAAACAGAAAATTCCTTTGCAATAAATCACTGATAAGAAAGTACAAATGTAGAACAAAACACTGTTCAGGTGTGTTTCTGTCCATGGCTGCACTAACCAAACAACATACAAGCTGGTGCAGCTCCATAGACAGGAAGGAGATTCACGGTCATGCTAGCTCCCTCGTAAAGGTTTATACAATAGAAACTTGTGGTTTAGAATGTCATATGGATCTGGTTTCTTTGTAAAATTTCTTCTATCACACTCTCACATAGTCTGTGCCCAGATACATACCTCTTTCCCCCAGAAACTCAAGGAAAGGACCAGCTTGCTTTGCTTTTTGGACTTCTGGAGCCCCTCCCTCACTTGCTGGCTTCAAACCCCACTATGTCCACCTATGTTATGGTGCTACATCTTTGCTAATAAAGCTTGAATTCTCAAAGAGCAGCTTATCTCAACTGCCCCTCATGAAACCAGCCTGCTGACCCACTGCTAATCTCCCTCTTCTGTCTCTCACTTAAAGGGAGACAGACAGTAAATGCTTGCATGGCGCCCACTACAACTATGGTGTGTTTTACACAGGGATTTGGGTGTTTGGGGCTGAGGTGTAGAATAGGCATAATTGTCAATCAGCTCTAATCCAGACAAATAGGGAACTGTCAATCACAGCTAATCCAGGAGGCCTGGGAAGTGTCCTTGGAGAGGTGACATTTGAGTGGAGTCTGATAGAATCATGGTTAATGGAGTCAGGCAGAACATAAAGATGATACGAAGTCAAGGTGGAATTCTTCAGCCTCTTACAGGGAAAGTTACTGGAAAATAGAGATCCAATAAGGCAGGGAGAGTGAGCAAGGGGCGTGTTCAGGAAGGACCAGTCAGGATGGCTCTACTAGCCCTGCTCACGCTGATCAAGCACTCTACCACTAGCTGTGCAAACCCCAGCACTAAGGGGACAGTTTTAAGGCAAGATTTGATTATACTCTGAAGAAAAATCATTTGTGAGCCAAAGGCCAGGTACTATACAGCCTTATAGTTTTGCACATAAAATTGAACTTAGAGGGTACAGAAGTCAGGGTAGTGATCAGCTGCGTGAGCTGCCTACAGCTCCGTTTTCCGAGGTTCTCGCCTCTCTGGCAGCTTCTTTGACTTCTCAGTCCCTGTCTCCCAAGGTTGTGTTTTCCCTAGAGTCACCATTCTGTTCATGCTTCTTGTTAACTCATGGAGATCAGACATCAAGGTGAAAGAGGCATACTTCATCTGTTCCTTTCACGTAAATGTATTTGAGAGGATGGAAAATGTGCAGCACTTTTATCTCTCGTTTTCTTTTTTTGAATATTTTATTTATTTATTTGTTTGTTTGTTTGTTTATTTATTTATTTGAGACAGAGAGAGAGAGAGAATGGGCGAATCAGGCCTCTAGCCACTGCAAACGAACTACAGATGCATGTACCACCCTGTGCATTTGGCTTACATGAGACCTAGGGAATCTAACCTGAGTTCTTAGGCTTCCCAGGCATGTGCCTTAACCACTAAGCCATCTCTCCAGCCTTTATCTCTCATTCTCTAGTGGGTTTTTATCTTTTCCCCTACTTTCAGGACTCACACAGTGATGAGAGAAAGTTTCCATTTTGTCTTTGGACTCAGCTATGTCATAATTTTTAATTAATGGAACACCTAAATTTTTGCATTAAAAATACTTCCAGAAGTAACCTCAAGTTTCTGGATTTTATTAGGGGTAAGAGGCTACACAGCTTCCTCATCAACAAATCATAGGATGCCACCACCTTACAAGGTACCAAGAAACTTCCAGAGACACCATTTTGAAACAATTTATGTTTTTAAGACTTAGTGAAGCTCTTTAATGCTCACAGTGACAAATCCCATGAGATTATATCTCAGTTTCTAACCTAGATTATATCTTCCATTTTTTTGCTTGAAAGAATATTGAAAAGTTGTTTTTCTGTTGACCTCTCAGGGAGTTAACAAACACAGTTGCTACAATTTTGTTTGGTTTTATTTCTCTAGTCTGTCAATTAGCAAGCTAATTTGAGTTTGGGGTTCTGGGGGCACAGATAGGAAATGGCTGGGCATTATTATAAGAAGCACATAACTAAATGCACATCACAATGAAAGACATTAGTTTGGAAACACAGTTTTTATCTATAGAAGTTTTTCATTCCCAAGGAGAGACTGTGCCTCAGAGTCGAAGAAAAGGACAAGGAACAACAGCCAAAGTTGTCATCTGACCTCCACACGTGCTGTGACACACATGTGCCCACCCACCCTCACACACATGAACACTCACATACACACATTCACAAACACACACAAACAATCACACATACAGCAAAAAAGAAAAGTCAGTTCTCCACAATCCTTGAAAAATTTGATCACAAACGTAAGCCCTTTTCCATAAGTCTACTCTAATTTGGTTCAATATGTCATGTCATAGGGAAACTCACACCCAGAATATTTTAATACCTGGTTTGTGAATTAAATAGACATAAATCTATTAAATAAATAAATCCAACAGATGCTATGAATAGATATAACTGCTAATGTGTATTTCAAAAAGTTACACACTACCATTAGATTGTATTTGAGTTTTTGTCAAAGGACAACATTTTTGTTTATTTGCTAATTTAACTTGAAGATTCCTAAAACGAGAAAAAACTGGAAAAGCATGTTATTGGGTTTTTGTCTCCAAAGGCAATATTCATTGTTGTTCCCTGGAACAATATGGACATTTCCACAAGGATATTGTCATAGAAGGCATTTGTCTTAATTTTGTAAACAACTGATAAAATACAACTAGAACCAGTTCCTCATTCAAAGGTTTATTTTTTTGTGTGTATTACTTAAAATTTTTAAAGCATATTTTCAGGTAAGAAACTATGGCACTTACAATGGTTACAATGGTTTACCATGTCAAGTTTATTTTGCATATAAAATCCAAGTATGTCTCACATAGTAGAATTTTTGTGCATATTACATAAGATAATAGCACTTAATATAATTTACAGTGCATGGTCTGCTGGTCATGCTTTTCTGTGGAATCTAGGAACGCGATAATATTTTACTTCTGTTATTTGATAGGCTGGTTTGAATTTAGGGTTCTGGAAGTGTATATATACTAAACAGGTACTAAACAGTAACAAGTAATAAAGAATGTAAAGGTTTAGTGCTCAGGTAACATTTCCAGTGCTCCTTGTGATGGTTAGTTTTGTCAGCTTGATTGGATTAAGAAAAGCCTATGAGGTCAGGAAGCCCAGTTCTGGGTGTATCGGTGAGGACATTCCCTGAAACACTTAGACTGGCTGACCTAATACGAATGGGATCTTGGGAGTTGGTGGAACTGTGGAAGGTGGAAAGTGGGCCTGATTGGAAGAAACAGGTCACTGGGAACCTGTCCTTGGGGCTGTATCTCACCCCGTCCTCTTCTTGTTGCTGTTCTCTCAGCTTCCTGACTGTCATGATGTGAGCTGCTCTAAACTGCCATGCCTTCTCCACAGTGATGGACTGAACCCTCTGAAACTGAGCTGAAATACTTAATCTCCCCTCTTTAAACTTGTTTTCTAGGGTCTTTTGATCATAGTAACTCACATATTTGACTAATATATTCCCTACATAGACATCCATACGCTTATCTTTCTGAACAAGTCTGCTCATGAGAGAAACTGCCTCATTTCCAACACATTCCATTCAGCCACCTCAATCAACCGACACACCCACCTAGTTACTGCTGGGTATTTGGAATAAAATCAAGCTAATGAGTGTACGTAACTTCAAGGAAGTTTGAAATACTAAAGATATCTTTTATTGCATGCATGTGTGACATGTGTGTTCATGTGTATAAATACAGGTGCACACATGCCATGGCACACATGTGAAGCTAAGAAGACAACCTTAGGCATCTGTCTTCATCTTCCACCTTGTTTGAGGCAGGGTCTCTCTGCATAGGCCAGTGAGCTTCAGGATTCTTCTGTGACTAGTTCCCTTCTTGCCACAGATGAGTGGGGATTATAGACACTCATGTTCCATGCCCAGCTTCACATGGGCCCTGCAGAACCAAACTTGGGTCTTGAGGCTTGAACAGCAAGTGCTCTTGACCCATTAAGCCATCTCCTCAGCCCCAGGGTAACCTAGATTTTAAGATTTCTTAATTTTTTTAATTTGTTGAAATTTCTAATTTATGCAAAACTTTAAGAGTGTTTTAAAAGGGCAAGAACGCAGACAGGAAAACTTTTGACATGGAGAATCTATCTTAAAGATCCTATCAAGAAATCTCCGCTGAATGTATATTTTTCTGAGCTAGACAAGATCATTAAAAATCCTTTTGCTGTTGTCGTAGTTCAGCTTAGTTCATCATCCCCAGCAGTGGGTGGAACAGCAAATGTGTGCTACTGTGTAGACACAGGCTTCATCCATTGGTCCGCAAACAATGGCCTGGCACACAATTCCTAAAACCCATAGCATTCCATCAGTCATAAGAGGAGCTTTCTCGTATTAGTTAGGTGACTGGTGGCTGGGGGCTCATATAGATATCCAGAATAGGGGCTACTCTCCAGAAAGACCAAGGCATGGTGAAAGGCTTGGAGGATAAAGAGAACGAATGTTGAGTTAATCACTGACTGACAGTAATGTCATCAATCATACATTGAACTGAAACTTCCATTGAAAACAGACCGGATTCCCGGAACTTCCAGATCACTGAACACACATGGAGGTTCCCAGAAAGACGGAACTTCCAGAGAGGGAATGGATGCTCTGCCAGCCCTTCCCACGTGCTGTGACCTTACATGTCTCCCATTGGGCTTTTCATCTGAGCCCTCTGTAATACATTTGTAACCGAGTACACAAAGCAGTTGTGTCTTCCCTTGGTCTGTGATAGACACTAGAAATTTAACTGAGCCAAACGTGTGCTGCTTCAAAGAGAAGTCCCATTTACAGGTGGCCTAGCAGAAGCAGAAGTCACAGCCTGAGGGTTATGAATCCACATCTGAGATGGGGGCAGCCTTGGAAGACTGAATCCTTAATCTGAGAGATCTAAGGCCAGCTACTGATAGATAAGGTGACCCTCGAATTCAGTGAGAGGCCATCAAGATGGTCTTGGCTGTAGAGTTTCTTTGTTGGTGTTGGGGGACCCCTATCCAGACGATAGTGCAAGCGTTACACAATTCTCTGTGTAGCAGTGTTCTTACTGAGGAGTAGGTGAAGGTGACCATCATAGTAGCAGCGTCTTTTGCACATAGATAATTTATTATCCCAAGGTGTGGCAGTATTAGAATTTTCAACATGACTTATTTTTAATAAATTTAACATACACTTAATACTTCAAGAAAGGGCATAAAATGGTTAACTTTCTGTAATTTACTTTTTAACTGGTTAAAAAGATAGACCTCAGGAGCATTTTTAATTAATGTAATTTAGCTTCCAGATATTTTTATTAAGATAAAATTCAATGGCTATTTGTTTGTTTGATTTTTAAAGCAAGGTCTCAATCTAGCCTAGGCTTATCTGAAACTCACTCTGTAGCCCAAACTAGCCTTGAACTCATATCGATCCTCCAACCTCAGCCTCCTGAGTGCTGGGATTACATGTGTGAGCCATATTTTAAAAATATTCTGGGGCTGGAGAGATGGCTTAGCAGTTAAGGCGCCTGCCTGCTAAGCCTAAGAACGCTGGTTCCAATCTCCAGCCATTCCAATCTCCAGGTCCCACGTTTAGCCAGATGCAAAGTGACGCAAGGGCGCAATGCCGCACTTGCCCACAAGGGGGTGAACACATCTGGATTTCGTTCACAGCAGCTGAGAGACTGATGGCGCATCCATCTCTGTCTCTCTCTCCCTCTCTCTCTCTCTCTGTCTATCTCTGTGTATCTCTCCAAAAATAAATAAAATAAAAATAATTTTTAAAAATTTTAAAAAGGTGGCACTCTATTAAAAAAATATTCTGCAGATATATGATAGATAGATGATGGATGATAGATAGTTAGATGATAGATAGCCAGATGATAGATAGATAGATAGATAGATAGATAGATAGATAGATAGATAGATAGGCAGGGGATGGATAAATAGTAGATACCAATACAAATAAGTAAATGGAAAAATGAGTACCGTACTTAGTTTCAAAACTACTTTTTTCTTTTCTTCTCTTTTACTATCTTTATTTTTTCTATCACATATTTGCTAAAGCAGAAAGGGGAGGAATAGGTCAAATGAAACTTCTGTGACTGATTTTACTATTTTGTTGGTATAGTGGTGAAGGAAAAGGAAGAAAACAGAAAAATTTGGAATGTGTCAACACTAGGCAATAGTCATTTCATTTTCTTCCCCAATTTGGGTTGATTTAGAAATAAAACTACTACAAACATTCAGGAACAAGATTTTTATTTTTGGTGAATATGTATTGGTAAATGGCATTTTTATCTTTTATACAAATATGTAGAACTGATAAGTGTTGTAATATGACATAAATTTATTTTAGTTTTTATAAAGCTAACAGTTTTCCAAAGTGCCTCTATCTTTGCATTTTACATTTTTAGCAATATGTGAGAGTTGTTGTCTATTTTCTGTACCAGCACCTGGTATTGTTAATTATTTAGAAGTGAATGTTAGGTGTTCTAAAAGGTACATTGTGACATTTTATGGTGATAATAATATTGTAATTTGCTTCTATCCCCTCCTTTTCTTTATCTCTTTTTTTAAGCAATGTGTTAATATGTATCCCAGGTTGGCCCCAGAATTCAATCCTCCTGTCTCAATTTCTCAAATGTTGGAGTACATATATAAAGAACATATTGCAGTGTTGAAAATATCCCAATGCTGACTTGGGCAAGAGTTACATAACCAAATTTATTTCTCAAAACTTATGAAGCTGTACATGTAAGATATATGCTGGAAAGATTGCTCAATCAATAAAATGCTGGTCTTGTAAGTATGAGGACTTGAGCTCCATCCCCAGGACCCATATTTTAAAAAGTTGAGCATGGGGGCCCACAGTTGGGCTCACAATTGGTAATCCCAGAGTTTAGGAAGTGGAATGCTGGGATTAAAGGTGTGCGCCACGACGCCCGGCAACATTAACTTTTATACCTACTAATAATGTCACTAAAATGACAAAGGCAAAATAATGCAAATGACAGGAGACAAAATTAGAGAAATTTTTACTGTGAAAGAATTTCAAATGGTTTGATTGATTAAGAAAGAATAGCCGGGTGTGGTGGTGTACGCCTTTAATCCCAGCACTGGGGAGGCAGAGGTAGAAGGATCACTGTGAGTTCAAGGCCAGCCTGAGAATTCCAAGTCAGCCTGGACTAGAGTGAAACCCTGCCTCAAAAAAACCAATAAAAAGAGAGAGAGAGAGAGAAGGAAAACAAAATGAAATATTAAAAATTTTACAAAAGAAACTGATATTTTGACACATCCTTAAAGACATAATAAGAGATAATAAAGTGTGAGAGGCTGTTGATTATTCACTATGTCATTCACTTCAGACTTAAAAAGCACAATTGATCAAAACAAGTTATTTGAAGGGGACAAGAAGTATATAGTCATTTTCAAAAACAAAGAGGAACGGGAAAAATATCTTATGTCCTATTGCACAGTAAGATAATTATGGTTGATAGCATCTAATTTTACATTTCAAAATAGCTAATAGAAGAATTTGAATGTGTCCAACACAAACAAATGATCAATATTTGAGGTGATGAATATGCTTTTAATGTTGTAGAATAAATACTTTCATGCTATACCCCTAACAGGGCAAGTGAGACAATAACACAAAAGTGACAAATTGCCGACAATATATATATATATATATATATATATATATATATATATATATATATATGTGTGTGTGTGTGTGTGTGTGTAATACTATGAAACATTCTGACATATGCTATATCATTGCATGATCCCAGCAACTCAGATTGTATTATTTCACATTACAGATTCTTAATGCATTTAAGAAATGAAAAAATTAAAAATAAGTTGCCCACAAACCAAATGAATTTCTGTAGATTATATAGCATATATTATATTATAATTATATACATTTCATATTGTATATAAGTATAGACATTACATAATTATTATATAATTATATATTATAATATATAACACTATATATTATATAACTTATGTATGTTCAGGCAATGCTGCTGTGAGATGAGCACCAGCATGCATCTCTTTCTGATTCCAGATCAGGGATGCAACATGACCAACTGTCTGACACTCCCACTGCCACAGCTGCAATTACTGTCACCACCACAACTTCCCCATTACAATGGACTGTCTACCCTCAACCCAGGAACCAAAATAAACACCTACTTTTTAAAGTCACTGTGGTGGTTTGAATGGTCCCATAGCCTAGGGTGCTTTTGAATAAGCTTCCTAGTTTGTCCCCAGCAGGTGGAGCCCTGCTGGAGGCGGTCGCTGAGCGGTGGATCTTGAGTCCAGCCTAACGTGTTCAGAGGTAGCTTGAAACTGGCTGTGCTTTGTCTCTCTCTGATATAGTTGTTTGATGAAGCGAGACAGCTTCTTTCCCCATGAAGAAGCTGCTCTTACAACTGTAAGCCTGAAATAAACGCTGTCTTCCCATAAACTGCTTCTAGTCCCAACAATGAGAACGTAACGATAAAGACAGTGCAACCGTCACTTTTAATCAGGCGTTTGTCACAGCAGCAAGAAAAGTTACCAGTACACTTGGTTTGGCCCGGGAAGTAGCATCCATCACTTCTGCACAGAATCTATAGCATTGTGGGTACAGTTATATGAAGGGGTGTCATGGCACCTGGACATGTGCTCAGGCAGCATACAAATCTGCCAGCCATCACTTGATGACATGAATGATAGCGTGACAGTCAGAGGAACACTCAGCCATCTAGCCTGGAAGGGATAAAGGTAGAGTTAGTTATCTAACCAAGGGGCCAGCACACTAAAGTGTGTCCTACTGCTGCACTGTTTTAGACTCTTTGCACATATAAGTGGTTTAGTGACAACTCATTGCAAAGCAAAAACAGGAAAACACATTGCATGCATTCCCACTGCAGTCAGGTCTACTTACAAACTCTAGTATTTTGCTTCTAATAAAAGAGAAAAATCACATTACCATCACTTGTACAGATTCTAATAAAAATCTAATATATATGTATATATATCTAGCTAATTTGAAGACATGAATGATATCAGACACGGCACTTTTCATTCTAACAGCTCATAATACATCTTTAATGTGCATGTCAAGGAAAATAGAGGAAAAACTTATGTAAATTGAGATCAACCAAATTTTGGATTAGTTTTGGCTTCCCATCTTGATCTCTCCTTGTGCCTGTACATTTATTGGAAATGAATAAATCAATAAGCAAACATACAGTAGAAAGATAAAACACAATGATAGTGATCTTGTTCAGTGATGTGCTAATATTTATTCAGAAAATATCACTGTGGCCAGGTATGATGGTGTTCACTGAAGAAGCTGAGGTAGGAACCATATAGTGAGACCCTGTCTCTCTCTATATATTTGTTATCCAATGGAAACTAAATCCATGATTATAGTAAACACAAAATTATATTTTATGTCAAATAGAACTGCTCAGATTTACAGCCAGATTTTTTAAGATAAAATCACACATATTCTGTTTTAGAACATGTCTTTCTTTGAAGTTCCCTTCTAACCAATAAGGTTAAAGTTATAAAAGAAGATGCATCTACTTATTTAGATAGTACTCACACACATTTAGAATTTCTAAGTGTGTTTACAGATCCATGCTCCTTCCTCAGCCATCAATTGTTTCCATATAGTCTTTGGAAAGTAGAGGGATTTTTGCATAATAGTAGTATGGGCCACTTGTGTGGCATAAATATATAGATATATTGCTAAATAAACATTATGTACACATAAAACATATACATAACACTAAGTCTTGCTTATACAAGAGCTAAAGTAAAGACAGTGCCTTCTGGCTTAGCTCAGAAAATGTAATTTCTGGAATGAATCATGCTTAACCCCCCCTTTATATCCTTTCAAGTTGAGCCCCACCCAGACAAGAAGATGAAACTTTCACACACGTGCACATACACTAAACAAAAGCAGCAGTAACCGCACCATGCAAAACTAAATGGAGCCCAAAGCAATGAATGCTAGTCAGACATCATAATTGGGAGAGGTGATTGTTTGTTTGTTTGTGTTTGTGTTTATTTTTAAATTTAAGCTACTCTATTTCCAATATTCATCAGTGCAAGCTAGGAGCTTCCCTTAGTGTTGTTGTGGATGGTAACTAGATCCTTTTCCGCCTTCCCAAGCCCGCCTGGGTGTGGTCATGTTGCCCTTACTAAGAGCAGTTGTAGGTTCTAAAGACTGAGACTGTCTTTTACTTATTACCCTAAAGAGAGTAATCTCCAAGCAATTATCTTTGGGTCCTGTAATGTGTTAGTACATTAAAGAAAATACAGGGTGCAAAAGAGCAGAGAAAGCAATTTTCTAATAGAGTAAGTCTTCACATAAAAAAAAAAAAATGAATGGGTCTAGAGAGAAGTGGTTAAGGTGCTTGCCTGCAAAGTCTAGTGACCCGGATTGGATTCCCCAATGACCACATAAAGGCAGAAGCACCAAGTGGCACATGCACCTAGAGTTTGCTTGAAGATGGCAGATGCCCTTGTGTCCCCATTCATTCTCTGTCTCCCCCCCCCACTTTCTCCCTCTCTCTCTCCTTGAAAACCAATAAATAAATATTTTTTTAAATTGATCAGTAGTACAGAAGTGAAGGTTTATGGTATATTATTTTAACCTACCTCTTTTTTATTTCTTGTTTCTAAAATTACTTCCTGTTAGTAATAAGAACTACAGTGGAGAGCAGTCCAAAACCTTTGTCATCATGTTCTTAATGTCTTTCGTCCTCCATCTTTGCTTTTGAATGTTCTATACTTATAAGCAAATTATACATTCACACCAATTTATCTTTCTTCATCAGTAGTTTTTAGGTGATAAATACGCTATTTTCAAATTAGTAGCACATCGTTGCAGTGACTTTTATGCACTAAAAATTTCAATAGGAATGTAATTTTCACTCATATATATATATACATAAAACAGAACTCTTCCTCAAAGTCCTGCTTATGAAATTGTATAGACATATATTACTATGTAAAAACCATACAAGAAACATTTTCTGAGAAGATAACAGAAATTTAAAGGAATAATAAAGCTTATCAATCCTCAAAAATGTTTATATAAGAAAAAGAATAGAATTACCTAGAAAATTCCTAGAAAAGTCCTAATTATCATTCTAGTGTAACTTATAAATTACCAAACTATTAATTTTTATTAACTTTATTTCAGGTTTAACAATAAAGGTTTATGGTGGTTAAAATATACACTATCAATCCTGTACATTTAAAAAATATTTTATTTTATTTATTTATTTATTTAATAAGAGAGAGAGACAGAGAAACAGAGGCAAATAGAAAAAGAATGTGTGTGCCAGGGCTTCCTACCACTGCAAATGAACTCCAGATACATGTGCCACTTTGTGCATCTGGTTTTACATGAGTAGTGGTGAATCAAACCCCGCCAGCAGGCTTTGCAAGCAGTGCTTTTAACTGCTGAGCCTTCTCTCCAGTCCTAATCCTGTACAATTTTTCTCTACATTACTTATAATAAATTACAAGGCAATTTCCAAGATTCCTAATCTTGGTATATTTTTCCTTCATCTTACATTTGGATAAGGTCTTCTATTTATACTATCTTTCCATAAAGCATAAAACCATTATAAGCTTATTATTGCTAAACTCCTACCAAAAGAGCTGCTTTTCAAATCTTACTTTTATTTTTAGACTCCATTAAAATGCTTCTAAAACATGCATGGATTGACTTTGAGGAGAGGTAATTATGATATTAAATTTTATTGAAATTTCACTGGTCCTGATTTGTGTACAGCCCTGTGCTCTGAGTTCCCACGAAGCAGTAAAACGTTTAAAATACTGTCTGTGAAAATGCAAAATTTATGAATTCACACATCTCTGGTTGATTTATGTGAAATAATAATGCACTATTTAATGCTTAAACATGGCTAGAAGCAATGCTAGGCTATCAAGATGTACAATGGAATAATAGATTTATAAGACGGATAACCTTCTTGCCCGGGGAAGCTTGTTTAAAGGTGTTGTACAGATATATTAAACTATATGTAATTTTATACTAACTTAATGCTGTAGGCCCATACTGCAAGCAATAAAAGATTACAGCCATGGCATTTGCAATAATAAAATGATCTGGCTATTCAACATAAGGTATCTAAGGACTAAAAAGATAAGGAACTTGTTTAAAACTTTTGTCTCTTTCATTCATTGCTCTTTACAAAATATTTCTTTTTCTTTTATGTGACCGACATAAATCCATGGCCCAGTGGTTGTCTCTCACTGTACAACTGAGGGGAAGGTATTTCAAGAGGACTTCAACTGCATGGTTCCAGAATGCCTCCAGGCACATTTACTTATCACCTGACTTGCCTCAAAAATTAATTGAAGGCTTATTAAGATAAAATATAGAAGAGTTATAATGTTTGCTGATGTTCTGCTCTCTTTCTTAAACTGTGTAAGTATATTTTTTAGTTCAGAAAGGAAGTTGTTTACTCACCTGAGTTTCCTTTTTTTTTATCATTGTATGGCAAATATTGAGATGCATTAGATCATCTTTTATGCTCAAGTGAATTAAAAGATATAAAGAGCTTAATTATTCTGAAGATAGTATTCCCAGCATACAATGCATGTTTATGCTTTTTGAGAGTCTGATCTTGGGCTGGGGAAATGGCTTAGCAGTTAAGGCATTTGCCTCTGAGGCCTAAGGACCCTGATTCAATTCCCCAGGACCCACGTGAGGAAGATGTGCAAGGGGGTACATGGGGAGTTTGTTTGCAGTGGCTAGAGGCCCCTGGCATGCCCACTCTCTCCCTCTCTCTCTCTCTCTTTCTCTCTCTCTCTATATATATACCTCTTCCTCTCTCTCTCTCTCTCTCTCTCAAATAGATTTAAAAAAAAATTAAAAGAGTTTAATCTTCTCCCACATAGTATGGCTGAATAAATGAGCAAGCATCTGTCTGCAATGAGGATATTGATCGGGTAATCAATGTATTTAATATACTTCTGTTTACACTACACTAAATTAACTAAGTTAATTAATTAAGTTAACACATGCACTCATTTAATAATTCACTAATATGATGTTAACAGCCAAAAAATATTTTATGAGAAAATAATTTTGTTCTAACTAATGCAGAATTTTAATAAAATTATTTTCAAAAGAACTAACTCATTTTATACTGATTGACAAGAGTTGTATAGCAGAAGAGCTATGACAGGATGCAAGCATCTTAAAGGAAATAAAAATTAGTCCTGTACTTTGAATTTGCACTTCAAAAGTCTTAAAAATTGGATGACATTTTCAAAATACTCATAAAATCTCTTCCACTAGCTTCCAAAACATCATTGTGTGTTTAGGACTATACTGCCTTAAATATAAGACTGTTTTCATGGCTTGACAAGGGCATCAGTTATATGGATTTCAAATATGTTTGCTTGGAAATAATTTAATTGTATATTTACCATTAAATGTCCATCTCCCTTTCGATGCACACAGGTTCTAAAAGCAAAATTTCAACAGCAAGATTTGAGCAACTTTTATTATCTTTTTATACAGAGAATGGAAACATGTATAATTAAAAGTATCTCCGTGCTTAAATATCATCTATGTGAGGCAGTAATTGTTGAATGATCTTCAACATTGTCCTTAAGAGGTGGATAATATCCGACAGCCAATTGAAACTTGTGAGAAGTATTTGGTCAGTCTGACTTTAGAAAAGACATAATGTAGCTTATGTCCATTGTAACCAGTTTCCTGCCAATAGTATCTGTCCCCTTTGTAAGGGTGTAACCACCTTCAATGCTTGCAAAGAGTTCATTGCTGTTCCCTTTATAAAATGAGATGGGAGAACAGGAACTGGGGTACTAGTCAACCTCCATTACAAAAAGGATACAAGGGCTGGAGAGATGGCTGAGTGATTAAGGCGCCTGCCTGCTAAGCCTAAGAACATCAGTTCCAATCTCCAGGTTTAGCCAGATGCAAAGTGACACATGGGCGCAATGTTGCACTTGCCCACAAGGGGGAGTATGCATCTGGAGTTCGTTCACAGCAGCTGACAGGCTGCTGGCACGTCCATCTCTATCTGTCTCCCTCTCCCTCTCTCTCTCTCTCTCTCTCTCTCTCTCTCTCTCTCTCTGCGTCTCTCTCCAAAAAAAGGGGGGGATACAAATGCATTCTTTTTTTATTTTTTTATTATGTTTTTGGAGAGAGACGCAGAGAGAGACAGAGAGAGAGGGAGGGAGGGAGAGGAAGACAGATAGAGATGGGCGCCCCAGCAGTGTCTCAGCTGCTGCAAACGAACTCCAGATTTGTGCGCCCCCTTGTGGTCAAGTGTGGCATTGCGCCCTTGCGTCACTTTGCATCTGGCTAAACGTGGGACCTGGAGATTGGAACCGCTGGAGATTGGAACCAGTGTTCTTAGGCTTAGGAGGCAGGCGCCTTAACCCCTAAGCCATCTCTCCAGCCCAACAAATGGATTCTTCTGCAGAGAAACATGAGTACATAAACAAATGATAACTAGACTTTTATTATAACTAGAATTATAACTAGAAAACATTAAATTTCACTTCGAAGCTAATATTTACTTGAATATTTTGGACTGGAAGTTCAGACAACTCCTTTCAGGTCTCTGTTCTGATGACATTGATATAAATGCCACTACTGCCTCCTCCCACCTTTCTCACCCACATCATTTTCTATTTCATCCTCTTTTATTTTTGTTACAGCACTTCTAGTATGCAGAATGTCTGAATTTCTATACAGTCATTTGTTTCTCTGTTTATTGACCCTCCCACAACTGAAATGTAAGCTTGAGCTGAAGATACACTCAAAGTGACATTGTCCAGCATCATGTGAGGCCCTGGGTTCAATCCCCAGTTCTGTAAAATATAATAGAAAACAAAACAAAATAAAAATGTAGGCTCTGTAGGTACAGGAACTGAATATATATATATAATATAAATACATACATATATAATATGATATATATATACACACACACACACACACATATATCCCTGGAACCACATTTGGCACCTGGTAACCTTCAATTAGTAAGTAGTCATTGCTTGAATAATTTATCTCTCCCACTAAATCTTTAGTCTTGAGCAACTCATTCGATTCATCCACATTTCATTCTCACTCTAATTTCTAGAATGATTTAATTAGACAAAATAATATAATTTAGACAGTTATTGTTTCCCAAACAGCCACTGCCCAATTGCCATATTTTTCCCATTATTTAATGATTTACATTTGTCTTCAGTTACAGAGTGATTGTGCTAGCTAGCAATTTATTATTCTCTAAGTCCAAATCCACTACCCTTCATCACCCTGCCTGGTGATCCTGCAGCTGGACCCCCCAAAGCAGCTAATGATGTAATTCTAAGATCCACCAGTAGAGGGAGATAGAGGGGCGCCGGAGGAGAAAATTGTCATGTTTACTACGCAGGAAGGGCGCGTGCTAGCCTTCTCTGTCTCCCTTCAGCCAGTATGCAGGACACTGGTGGTGCTCATGACTCATCGTGCTTCAGCAGCTGCCCTCCCGATAGCATCCTGCCAAGTTCATCTGCTGTAGAGCCTACATCCCAGAAAGGCCAGTGGGTACCTAGCATGCATTTCCCAGGAGGGCCCTACCTGCCATTCTAGCTGACTTTCCCCTTACGTTCTCTGACACCCCAGCCAAAGTTTTCCTCTTTACCAGTCAGCTGCGCGGCCTACTCAGAAAGTCCAGGAAGGAGGGCCACAGACAGCTCCCCCTCTCTTGGGAATCTGCCTGAGGCCCAGTCAGCCCTGAGTTTCAGCTCTTCCTGTATTAAGAATTCTCTTAACTACTTACCAATTAACCCCTACGTTCTGGTTTCTAATTCTTTTCTGGTGGTGTGTGTGTTGTAGATTGGTTGGTTTTCTTCAGTCTCAGTCTGTAATTGAAGCAGGCCTGGAACTTTCTATGGAGCTGGGGCTAACAATCTCCATGGTGCTCAGGCTGGTCTAAAACGTTTGATCCTCCTCCCTTAGCCTCCTGAAGTCAGGGCTGGCAGGAGTGCACCACCTTTAACATTTAGTATAGGTTATTTTACTTGAGGCAGTTGGTGTTTTTCATTTACTTATTTACATCACAGTACTGGACATTTAATGTAGGGCCTCCTGCATGACAGGAAAGTGCTGTACCCCTGAGCTAACCTACTCCCCCACCTACCTACCCAGTTTTTGTTTAACCTTTTTTTCAGCTTTGAGACAGGCTTTCATTAAGCTGCCGAAGCCGGTCTTGAACTCACTCTAGAGCTCAGGATGGCCTTGAATTTGTGATCCTTCTGCCTCAGCCTGACGAGAACTGAGACTGCAGGCCTATATTACTTAATGATCCTTTTTTCCCTTTAGTTTTTAAACTTTCTGTCATTTTTTCTTACTTTGTGCAGATCTGGGATCCATTCTTGTTTTTTTTTTTGTTTGTTTGTTTGTTTTTTTGTTGTTGTTTTTGGTTTTTTGGGTTTTTTTGTTTTGTTTTGTTTTTTGAGGTGGGGTCTCACTCTGGCCCAGGCTGACCTGGAATTAACTATGCATTCTCAGGGTGGCCTCAAACTCATGGTGATCCTCCTACCTCTGCTCCCGAGTGCTGGGATTAAAGGCATGTGCCACCACGCCCGGCCCATTCTTTTTTTTTAAAAACTTTTTAAGGACAATGTTCATACATTGTTTATCACGTATTTTGACAACATTCTCCTCCCTTTACCTTCTCTTATCCCCTTTCTTCATCTTCTTCTCCCGAACCCCTTCTTCTCTCCAACCTCGTCAATTTTGATGTCTTCTTTGCTATTCTCGACTATCCATGACAGAATGGTGACAGACTCACTATTGTACAGGGCTTATGCAGCTGCTGTGAGGTCATGAATGCAACAGACACGTCATGTCTGGAAGACATGATTCCAAAGAACTCCTGCATATCCAGGGCCCTTGCTTTCTTTCTGCCTCCGCTCCTGCGATGTTCACAGATCCTTGGAGCAACGACAGTGATGTCTCATTTAGCACTGAGTGCTCACTAGTCACCTATTCTCAGCATTTTGATGAGTTTTGAGTCTTCCCAGAAGTCACTGCCATCTGCAAAAAGAAGCTTTTCTAAAGATGAGAGCAGCACCGCTCTATGGGCAGAAACATAAACATTTAAAGATAATTTGGGGCTGGAGACATGGCTTAGCGGTTAAGGCGCCTGCCTGCTAAGCTTAAGAACCCGGTTCCAATCTCCAGGTCCCACGTTTAGCCAGATGCAAAGTGACACAAGGGCACAATGCCACACTTGACCACAAGGGGGGCATATCTGGATTTCATTCACAGCAGCTGAGAGACTGCTGGCGTTCCCATCTCTATCTGTCTCCCTCTCCCTCTCTGTCTCTCTCTGTGTCTCTCTCTAAAAATAAAAACAAATAAAGGTAATTTGCTGAGCACAGCACATCCACTTAGCCACACAGCAACACAAGTTTCCCTCCTCGGGCCTTCTCAGCCATGGACGTTTGACTAGGTTGTCCGTACCTGGCATGAATTCCCTGTCATAGAGTTGGCCTCAAGTCCAATCAGAGAAGAGTCAGTTACCCTCATAACATACATGCCACTATTGCACATCTTGACTGCCTGGTCAGTTGTGTAGCTCACAGGGTCCACTGCTGGGTTAGACTGTTGATAAACCATCAGTTCAAGTGTTTAATCCAGCACTCAATGGGAGGATCGCTGTGGGTTTGATGCCAGCCTGGGACTGCAGAGTGAGTTCCTTGTGAGCCTGTGCTAGAGTGATACCCTGCCTCAAAAAAAAAAAAAAAATTGTCCATTGTGTGTTTTATGTTCATGGGTATACCTTGACTATATAGTGATTTTTAATTAAAAAAATACATGTACTATTTATATTATGCTAATGTTTGCATTTGTTCCATTAAAGCCTGATTTCATATAATTTTGAGACATTTTTCATTACTTAAAATGTCAAAGAAAAGCCTAAAGTCCACAACAAATTTCTTTTAGTTTCTATTTCCATATATGGGCATTGCTTTTCAAGAGAAAGATTTTTTTCTCCCCATAAAGAAGGGAGATGGAATTTTAAGACGTGGGGCCAGGAAGATGGCTCAGCAGTTAAGGTGCTTACTTGCAAAGCTTGCCAATCTAGGCTCAATTCCTAAGCCACCCACATACACTGGATGCAAAATGTGCCACAAGCAACTGGTATTTATTTGCAGTGGCAGGAAGCCCTGGCATGCCCCCTCCCCACCACACACACACATGTCAATTAAATAAAATAAAAAATTTTAAAACTCACAAATACTCAGAGTCCAATTTCTTTAATAACAGGATAAAAACTGATCCTTCAAGGTCTCCACGTAGACTGTAGCACACTCATACAGGGGAGTCTGAATCAGCCTTCAGCACCACATGCTTCCGGTGACAGCGGCTTGGACAATATGACGTGGCTTCATTGCATTGGGAATATGGCTGGCCCTTCATTGCATGGCATGGAACGTTTTACTGCATAACGCAAAACCTGTAACAATGTTTTACATTGTACATTGCATTATTCCCATGAATCCCCTCACTTAAAGTTCAATAGCCGCATATAACCCTCGATGCTTGTCAACCTCAGTCTTCGCTGATGTCAAAGACACGCAGCACTACATGACAAAACTCCCCCCACTTTGTTGCACTTTCCAGCAGCTGTACATGTATGTGCTTCAGTCTTCTTAATAATTATAGTCAGAAATTAGAAACAGGGCTGGAAGACATATCTGTAACTTTCCAAAAAAGAAAGAAGAAAAAAATGAAAAATTTTTCAAAATTTATTGGATGTTATGCTTTCTTTTTTTCCCTGCTACTTATTAAATATTTTGAAAGTATTATCCCTACAGGGGAAAAGAAGTAGGACAATGTTAGGAACAAATTCCCACATTGCACCCTATCGTGCATTGTAAGAAAGGCAGCTGGGAAAATCAGCAGGAAATCTTACAAAAGAACAACTTTTAAGAGGGAAAACGTGTGGATTTGGAGGCTGTTCGAGCTTGGTCAGACCTGCATGTTGCAGCAGGAGCATTGTCACTATCACGTGCTCACTGTACCTCGTCCTCTATAAGCTTCCTGCTCTTTCAGTCCCCAGACACACAGCCCTCAATCTACAAGCCTAGCAAGGAAGATCTACACAGATCAAGTCCAGGGTCACATGACAAATTGCTGGACCTAGCTTCCATGTATTGAGAACTATGGCCCTGGTCGTCAGAATCAGCGCAGAGCCACTGTGCTGCTGGTTAGACTTCAAACTTCTTAAATTTTAGATGAGCATATCATCTTCCTTGAAGCCATATGTGACCGTAACACAATGAGATAAACGGGAGTTTTGTGTGTGAATGCTGAGAGTGGTCATTACCCATATAAAGTATACACCTTTATAGCATCTGAATGTTTCTTACTTGCGTCATCAAAACTAAATGTCTGTTATTCTAATAGCCATGTTGGAAGGTGATGGAAAGAAAATGAGTCTTAACACCAATCCACTGCCCAGCCTTGGACTACTAACCTCAAGAAAGCAATATCTTAACCCCGGGCGTGGTGGCGCATGCCTTTCAATCCCAGCACTCAGGAGGCAGAGGTAGGAGGATTTCCAAGAGGTCAAGGCCACCCTGAGACTACATAGTGAATTTCAGGTCAGCCTGGGCTAGAGTGAGACCCTACCTCAAAAAACTATTAAAAAAAAAAAAAAAAAGCAGTATCTTATTTAAGCCACTAGTAGTAGGTGCATCCAACCGATCCTCACATTAAATGGTTCCAAAAATTGTATGTTCATGAATTTGTAAGGCCTCATCCTAACCTTAACCCTTCACTTTTCTGAGCCAGAAAAAAAAAAAAACAAAAACGTTCTCCACACCCTTGTTTCGGGTGAAGTTACAGACTGAGTCCTGGACAGTCAAAATGGAGTTCACTGACCAGCAGCAATGGCGCCAAGCAGAAGTTCAACAGACACCCAGAATCTTTCCACAGGGTCTGCATCCCAGTGTCACCAGGATTCTGGGGTGATGCCTCTCCACATTAAAATCTGAAGAGGCCCTCTTTAAGGTAACTGAGACTTCTACCTGTCGCAGCTGACCATGGACGAGTGCTACGGGTCATCACGACATTGACAGTGTCACTTAGGAACTTCTGTTAAGACCAACTGAAGCATGGTCTCTGTAAAGATACTCACATTCTATTTGAGGTGTGACAGGCATGTGTAGGTAGATACAGCAATGTATATATTTTTAATATATTTTATTTTTATTTATTTATTTGAGGTGGGGAAAGAGGCAGATAGAGAGAAAGAGAAATGGACATGCCAGAGCCTCCAGCCACCACAAATGAACTCCAGACACATTCACCACCTTGTGCATCTGGCTTACGTGGGTCCTGGGGAATTGAACCTGGGTCCTTTGGCTTTGTAAGCAAGAACCTTAACTACTACGCCATCTCTCCAGCCCAAGGTGTATATTCTATATTTAAGAATAGTCAAAAATACTATTGTGAGGGGGGCTGGAGAGATGGCTTAGGGGTTAAGGCGCCTGTCTCCTAAGCCTAAGAACGCTGGTTCCAATCTCCAGGTCCCACGTTTAGCCAGATGCAAAGTGACGCAAGGGCGCAATGCCGCAATTGACCACAAGGGGGCACACACATATGGATTTCGTTCTCAGCAGCTCAGACACTGCTGGCGTTCCCATCTCTGTCTTCCTCTCCCCTCCCTCTCTCTATCTCTGTGTCTCTCTAAAAAAAAATTTTTTTAATTAGAAAATTAAAAAAAACTATTGTGAACATAATTTTTCTGTTTCTGGAAGCCTTGGGAACATTAAATGTCAATGATTTGTTTTAATATGAGGAAATATTTAGTTTTATTTTTGTCTTTGTAAAATAGTCTTTTGCAAAAAAAAAAAGTGGACACACATTAATCCAGAGGCTTATTTCTTTTTAAAAAAATCTTGTATTTTACTTTATTTTATATGTGAGAGAGAGGCAGATGGAAAGTATGGGCACACCAGGGCCTTCAGCTGCCGCAAATGAACTCCAGACGCATGCACCACCTTGTGCATCTGACTTATATGGGTCCTCGGGAATCAAAGTGAGGTTCTTTGGCTTTGCAGGTGAGTGCCTTAACCATTAAGTCATTCCTCCACCCCAGAGGCCTGTCTCTTAATCCAAGTATGGAATGTATTCCAATGCTGCGGTTTCTTTGTGCAGAAGAAAACATGCACAACAGCATAGTGAGTCTCAGAGTTGTCAGAGAGGTTTGGCCTTGGTCATTCAGCACATCAGAGGTAGAAGTTAGGCTGCCTTCAGTCTTCCACACCAAAGTTTCTTCTCTCAAACAAAAATCTGAACCGAAATTACATGGGCCGGAGAGATGGCTTAGCAGTTAAGGCACTTGCCTGTAAAGCTTAAGGTTCAATTCACCAGTACCAACATAAGCCAGATGCACAAGGTGACGCATGCATCTGGAGTTTGTCTTCAATGGCTAGAGGCCCCGGTGCATCCATTCTCTCTGATAAATAAATAAATAAATAAATAAATAAATAAATAAATAAATAAATAAATATAGATTTTTAAATTACACAATTTCAAGTCTATAGATAGATACTCTTCTAAAGTCTCTTTAGAGTTTAAAGCTTTGAAATTTTATTGTGCCTATTTTTAATGATTAACTGTAAGTGTAAGAAAAAGGATTCTTGTTGGGTATGAAAATCTGTAAAATTAAGTTTTTCAGCAACATTATTTAAATTTTCTCTCCTACAGTTTTTCTATCTGTTTTATAGTTATGAGAAGATATGTTGAAATTACTCACAACATTTAATTTTCTTTCTTCTCGAAGTTGTATCACTTTTTTTCCTTCTATTCTTTTTCTTCACTTTGTTTTTGGGGGCACTGGAATGAAACCTAGAGGCTGGGCCCTGCTAGGCAGAACTGTTCCACTGAGAAGTTTCTAGCTTCTATTCATTTATTTTGAAATCCTCATCTTGACTACCAACATGTGACATTGTACATAAATGTAAGATTATTCAGAAATCTATTCCAGCTGAGTGCAATAGGGCGACTGGAGCTTTCTTCTGACTAGTAATAATGTGAGTTGTGGTTTTTTCTGTTCTTTGAAGTTATTCATTTCTATATTGTGTAGCTTTTCTTGGGGGGATGTAAACAGGTGTCTGTTGACTCCAGACAGGGCACTGATGACCCACCAAAGACACGTCCCACTCAAGCCCAGCTTGGGCAGCCAGTTGGCTTTGAAGGGCTCTGACAGGAGCATGGACAGCACAGACAGCTGCATCAGCAAAGGACCTGGACACCAGCATGAGTGACCACGCACAGACTTGCAGGTAGCTCCACTGAAGGGACCCCCCTCCCGCAGCAACTGTGTACCGCATAAATAACCTTGGAAAAGGCCCTCCTGAATCATAATTTTCCAAGTTTCCTGAGCCCTATTTCTCCTGTTTCTCTCTGGGTCTTCTAAGCTTTTCTTCTCCTCCCTCAAAGAGAGAAGGCCTTCATTTGGGGAGATCATGTTCTACATTCTTCAAAGGTGACCTCTTAGAGGTGATAAATGATTGCTTCTTGAGTCTTGTATTAGAATCGACATTGTAACTGTATTAGTAAGGATTTTCTAGAGGAATAGAGCTGATAGAAAGAATTGGTATTAAAAAGGGAATTTATTGGATTAGTTTACAGCTGTCCAGCAATAGCAGTCTGCAGTGCTGAGAGGCCAGGACCTGGTAGCTGCTCAGTCCATGTGGCTGGATGCCCCAATCCAGCACAGAAGGCCTGGAGGCTTTCTTGAGAGCCAGCGGTCTTCAGTCTACTCTGGAAGGCTGATGAAACTTGCTCCAGTGCTGACAGACTGCTGAACAGGGTAGATGCACGGATGAGCGAATGGGGAGCAAAGAGCAGCCAGGTAAAAGGCATCGTCAGTGAGGAGCACAGGAAGCCAGGGGAAAAGTGGCTGTGTTCTCTCAGACCTTCCCTTTGTAGAGCCTACCACCGCTCCCTTTGGAGGACCGACTTCCTCCTTCAGTCAGTCCTTCCTGGAAGCAGCCTCAAAGACCTGCCCACGGGGAATGTCTGTGCATTCCTAATCTGTTCAAGTCGACAACAGAATTTCAGAATCTCAATCACTTGTGATTACAGAATTTCACTCACTCACACATACTGCAGTGGTATATACTGACTCACTGTCTGCCTACTGCCCACTGATTTTCTTTTTGCTCATCTGATTTTTCATTCTCTCTATTCTACCTATTTTTGGTATTTTTTTAATGGTTGTTCTTTATTTTCTGGAGTAGCATGCTAACTACACACGTTCTTTTGATTTTTCAGTCATTTTCTTGAGGGTTTACAGTATACATAAGTTGCTGCGATCTACTGTGAAGTGATGTTACAATACCTGTGGGACAATGTTTAACAGTTTACTTCAAATTCTACCTCTTAGCCTTTGTGCATGGTACTGAATGTTTTTCTTTCATATTATCATCTCCATATTACTAGCTCTGCTTTAAACAGTGTTATTATCACTGAAATGAACCAAGTAATAGAAAGTATTTGAAGTTTATTCGTGTATTGACCACGTGCAGTGTCCTTGTTTCTTTATATGGATCCAGAGTCCCAGGTACTGATATGGTAAAGATCTCAGGCCTACGAATTCTGGCTCTTTGTGTCTGAAAAATAACCTTATTGTTTGAAAAAATATTTCTACTATAGAGGTAATTTTAAATAACTCTTTTGTCTAGTGGTCTCTTTATGCCACTCTTCTGTCATCTGCCTTGTGGTGCTTCTACTAAGAAACGGGCCATTATTCTTATCTTTTTTTCTTTGCATATATATAAAGCTTCACTTTTTTTCTCTGCCTAGTTATAATATTTTATCACTGGGCCTAAGCAATTTTCTTTGGAGAAGTTTTCTTTACTTGTCTTGTTTAAATGGTTTGTTTGTCTTCTTGCATCAGATTTATGATTTTCATTATTTTTGGAAGTTATTCAGATTTTTTTTACAGGGGAGACTTGTTTCACAGGGGAGTGTAAATATTGTCCAGTAACTTTATGCTGCCTGGAAGTAAATATCTTCAATTTCTTTACATAAAAGTATATAGAGATGAATTCAAATCTAATCTTTCCTACTGACTATTAAGCAATTTCTCTTTTTTCAGCAGGAGGAGGGAGGACTTTGAGGTAGGGTCTCACTGTAGCCCAGGCTGGTCTAGATCTGACTCCACAGCCCAACCTGGCCTCAAACTCACAGTGATTCTCCAGCCTCAGCCTCTGAAATGCTGGGATTAAAGGTATGAGTCACCACACCTGGCTGCTTTATATAATCTTGATTTCCTGCAGGTTTTATTTCCCAGTATTAACATAAAGCCAAATGCATAAAGTGATGCATGTGTCTGGAGTTTGCAGTGGCAAGAAGCCACCTTTAATCAATGATTCATCTCCCCAGCCCAAATTAAACAATTTTTTTGTTGTTGTTGTTGTTGTTGTTTTCAAGGTAAAGTCTTACTCTAGCCCAGGTGCTCTGCAACTCTCTGTAGTCCCAGGCTGGCCTTGAACTCACAGCAATCCTCCTACCTCTGCCTCCCAAGTGCTGGTATTAAAGGCATATGCCACCATGCCCAGCTCAAAAATATTTTTAAAGGACTTATGTTTAAGTATTTGTTTCTCTGAATGTTTCACCTCTTCCCCTTTGAAAATGATGGAAACGATGTCTTAGAAATTCAGTGTTAGTTCTGCAGGAGGCTACACATGAAGAAAGCTAACACCTCCCATCCTAGGCATCGATGTCACATCTTAACAAAAATTCCCCTAGTGGGACAGCATTCCTCTTGTGCTCTAGTCACCAACCCCTTGTGACAAATTTCACCTTACTAAACTTAGACATTTACAGCAAATGGAAACTATATAGAATTCTTACTTAGTAGTTTTAAAAATGTCCAATGTTACCATCATGCAACTTTCATTTATACAGACTGATTTGTATGTTCTCTTTTAAAAATTAATTAGGCTGCTGTCTTGTTGCATTCCCAAATATGTCACTCCTTTATGACTACGAATTCTTCACTTGTTTCTTAGGGAACAATCCTGAGCTCAGAGAAAGAAGAAGGAATACATGGGATAATGACAGGTAACAGCTGGTTAAGATCCTGCAAGTATTTTAGAAGAACCTCGTTATGGGGAAAAACTTGCAGCAAGAATCCAACAGCAACATATACTAGTTTATAAGATGAATGTCCTTTGTGTCTTGTTGGATAGAGGAAGGAACTAAGGGAGAACCTTATGGAGATTCAATTCAATAGAAGAATTTGTGTTGAAAGTTTTGAAGTCTGTCTGTGGCAAGCAGCGCGGAGTTGTTGGGTTGCAGTCATTGTAGATGATTGACGCCCCCTTTCTTGCTCTAGGCTAAAACATCTGATATTTTGTTAATGCAGTGGTTAAGAGCCTTTCTGATAAAACCAAATAGCTTAAGGCTGTTAGCTGATGTTTTCTTCTTCAAGCAACTTGCCTATAACTTTGATCAAACAAACCCTTTCTTTAAAATTCTTTAGCAGTTCAGTTTCACCTTATGGGAACTTATCATGGTTAAAAAATTTAACTCGGGAGACCACTAATTGGCAAGCATTAATGTTAGAAAGAGTGATAAATTATGAGATAACTAGGTTATCCTTATGGAAATTTCAAGGAAGTAGAATTTTCAGTAGAATATGAATTTTTTTGTTTTTTTTTTTTTTTTTTTTTTGTTTGTTTGTTTGTTTTTCGAGGCAGGGTTTCACTCTGGCCCAGGCTGACCTGGAATTCACTATGTAGTCTCAGGGTGGCCTCGAACTCACGGCGATCCTCCTACCTCTGCCTCCCAAGTGCTGGGATTAAAGGCATGAGCCACCACGCCTGGCTAGAATATGAATTTTAAGATGGCTAAAGTTAAAGCCTTGTATTTATTTTTAATTTTAACTTAAAGATTTAATACTTCATAGAAGATTGTGGTTAATGGTATCATTAATTAAAACTAATTTTGTGAAATTCCTCTGTGATATAATGAAAGCCTTATACTAGTATGACCCTAGAAAATATTTTGCAACATATTGCCTGTGTCTATGTTTTTCTAAGAGAAGCATAGCATTCAACTAGATAAATTGGATAACTACCAAATAATAATGATAATATTAATGCATTAAGAAAGCATGAAAATTTATAAGAAAAGAAACGTGTCCTGTAGTTTAGAAATATCTAATTTTTATTTATATTTATGAAGACCTTTTACTAAATATCTCTCTGTATTAGAAAAATACTTAAGACCATCACTTACTGATGAAAGGTTATAGAAACTGTTTTGTCTTGGAAATTGCATGACAAAGCTAAACTTTTAATTATCAAAGAACATACTTATGTTTTATGTCCATCAAATTGCCCTCTCGAAGTTTCTTTATGCTCATGTCTGAAAATTAGTACTGCTCTCACCTTTGATTAGAGAATCTTCTTTTTGCAGCTGGCAGAGACTGCTGGGGAAAACTCGAAACTCATCAAAGTGCTGAAAATAAGTCACAAGTGAGTGCTCAATGCTAAGTGCGACACCCCCTCCAAAGCTCAGGGGCATTATGGAGGACAGGCCAGAAGGAATGTAAGAGCCAGAGATTGGGAAAGAGTGCTTTGGAACGATGTTTTCCAGACACGAAGTGCCTGTTGCATTTCATGACCTCCCAGGAGTCATCATGACCTGCACAAGACCTGCATAATATAATATTTTATCCGTGGCAGGTCCGTTTCTTGTTCTCCACCTTCCATTGCTGGCCCAGCTCTGAAAATACTGGCACCTGGGACCCTGCAGAAACCGGAGGCGTCATTACTGGTCCATTCTACATGGAATCCCTGCAGAAACCGGAGGCGTCATTACTGGTCCATTCTACATGGAATCCCTGCAGAAACCAGAGGCGTCATTACTGGTCCATTCCACATGGAATCCCTGCCCTTCAGCTCTCAGGGTGCCTTGAATTCAACCACAGAAATAGGAGTTCACATGTTGCTACCTTAAGAACTAAAGGTATTGGGTTTTTTTATTTGTTGTTTTTTTTCCCTCCTGCCTTCTCATGGGCAGGAGTTCTTCATAAACTCTCCTCTTTCCTTCTCGCCATCTAACAAAGTCTCTCTGAACTTTACCCTGTGGTCTGAGGATTTCTATTCGTTGACTTTGTAAGACAAGAATCTAGGGATGCCCCCCAATTATAGGTATGTTGGCATGTATCAGTGCATTGGCAGAGAAGCACCCATTCCTTTTTCACGTGGGTACATTGGCCTGGAATGTCAGAGGATACGTCCTCTCGTGCTTCCTGCCTTCCTCTTGGTAGGAGGCGTGATCGATTCTATCTCCCAATTCTCTGTCCCCTCTGCAACTTTCTTAAGCTTGGGAAGTTGGCACATTCAACACTTGGTAGGTGATAGATTTGGGGGCAAATATCTATGGGAGACATATATTAAAACTTTCTTTTTTCTTTCTCTTTCTGCCTGCTTGTAAAGCCAACAGCAAGATGCAATGCTGTGTGTAGGATACTGACTGCATTTCTCATGATAGATGTTGTTTGGTCTGAGGAACACTGACTTGGGTTTTAAATGCTAATGACCAGTGCTAGTCTAAGGGAAATGCTAAGGATTCTACCTGGGATCGCTGGGCTGAGCTTATGCATGTCATCTTAGAAGGCTCAGATTTGTGACCACAGACTCAGTCTCACCTGAGGGTTATTAAGAACCAAGCTGAAGTGGGAAGGAAGCTCGGAGAATGACTGTTGATATTCTGACATCTCCCTTGCTCTCCTGACCCAGTGGTGCCCCCAGTCACATCTGGTATGGCTGAATTCCCAAGCTGATTTTCTTTTCCCTCTTTTTCATTAAGGTCCCTTCCTTCCCTGAGTATGAGTGGCAGCCCTCACTGTCCTTGACAGATGTGATCAAAGTTCCTCAGAGATCTAAATGGAATGTACTCAGCCAGTGGTCCAGGATTCATGCAGTGTGTGCACACTAGGACTCAGGTGTGCAAAACCTTGTGTTCAGTGGAGAGAACTCCTTGGGGCACACATATACCCTGCAGGGCTGTGGCCCACGTTAGTATGCAATGGTTATGAGGTGGCATGCCACAGCCCAACTCCCCATACAGGGACAGTAGGGCTTTGACTTGCTCAGTAGAAACAATTTCATCATTTGACAGGGGCCTTAAGAGGCTGATGATTGTTGGTCTGTCTTTTGAATTTTTTTTCCATCTGGGAACTGAACTAATTGCTCAATGGTTAGACACACTTGCTAATGACTGTGTCTGTCTGATATTTCCTGGCTTGTTTCTGTTTTAGAGGATATAAGATGTTTTACACCTTTTAGTTTCCATATTGCATGTGGAAAAAAATAAAATAAAGGCTTGGGCTGGAGAGATGGCTTAGTGGTTAAGTACCTGCTTGTGAAGCCTAAAGACCCTGGTTCGAGGCTCGATTCCCCAGGACCCACATAAGCCAGATGCACAAAGTGGCACATGCATCTGGAGTTCATTTTCAGTGGCTGGAGGCCCTGGTGCACCCATTCTCTCCCTCTCTCTCTCTCTCTCTCTGCCTCTATCTCTCTGTCTGTGCCCTTAAATAAATAAATAAAAATAACTAAAAAATGTTTAAAAAAAGAAAGGTATTGAAAGCTATATGTGGTGGCACATGCCTGTAGTACCAGCACTTTTGAGTTCTAGGCTAGCCTCAGCTCTATGAGATCTGTCTCCAAAAGGAAGATGGGATGGAGGTTAACAGACTCTACTGGAAATGAAAACAATGAACAGCCAAACATCATTTAAAACACTGCAAATGCTAATAGAGATACAACATGTTTCTAGATAGAAAGTCCATCTAAAAAGTTAGCTTCATTGAGGTATGTGGTGGTTTGATTCAGGTGTCCCCCATAAACTTAGGTGTTCTGAATGCTAGATTTCCCAGCTGATGGAGATTTGGGAATTAATGCCTCCTGGGAGCAGTGTATTGTTGGGGGCGGGCTTATGGGTATTATAGCCATTTTCTACTTACCAGTGTTTGGCACACTCTCCTGCTTGTTATTGTCCAAATGATGTTGGCCAGGAGGTGATGTCCACTCTTTGCTCATGCCATCGCTTTCCCCTGCCATCATGGAGCTTCCCCTTAACTCTGTAAGCCAAAATAAACCTTTTTTCCTATAAGCTTCTCTTGGTTGGGTGATTTCTGCCAGCAATGCGAACCTGACTGCCACAAGGTATAATTTAAGTGTCATGAATGAACCCATTTTAGTTGAATAACTCAATGAATTTGAGTAAAGTTGCAGAGTTTGGCCTTGCAACTTAAGTTCATTTTAGCAGAAAATGAACTTTTTTTTTTATAGGATAGGACAAAAACTTGACAAATTGATATTTTGAAGAATAATGTATGAAAGTAGACAGAAGGATTTTTAAAATTAAAAGAGAATGTATTTACCTTAAAATTAAAAGGGGGGGCTAGAGAAATGGCTTAGCAGTTCGATTAACTATTAACCAAACCTGTGCAAAGTCTAAGGACCAAGGTTCGATTCCCCAGAACCTATATAAGCCAGATGCACATGGTGGCACACCAATCTGGAGTTCATTTGCATGGCTAGAGGTCCTGGCACACACATTCTCTCCCTTTCTCACTCTCTCTCCTTCTCTCTCTCTCTCTCTCCTAAATAAATAAATTAAAAAAATAGAAATTTTTAATTAAAAAAAATCATATTCCAATGCAATGTGCTTCTGGCCCAGAATTGTTTTTTTGGAGACAAGGAGTGGATTTTAGCTTTTTTTTTTTTTTTTTTTTTTCAGATACAGTATGGGTAACCAATGTTTGCTTCAAATTCACAGTTCTCTGGCCTTGGCCTCATAATTGCTCTATTGTATGTGCACCATCATGTCTGAGTTAATAATTCTTAACTTTAAATGTAATGAAAGAGTAAGGAAACTTTACTAAATGCGTGTAGCTGACCTTTTTTTATTTAGTAAGAGAGAATAATGTTCTCATCTTGAAGAAAAAAGTGTATCAGCTACAAATGTTTACCCTAATTTAAGTGATACAATGTGCATGCAAGTATATGTGTTAAAACATTGAATGATGCCCCCAAAATATGTAAGATTTTTATGTTTTAATTTATCAGTTAAAATAAACTTGTTTAAAATGTAATTTTAAAAAGTACTATTGTGTATTTTTGGAAAAAATCTACTCGCCATTTACATCTTGGATGTACTTCAAATAACCTAAAGAGTTAACAATGTGTTCACAGTAGAGTTTTTCTTGTTTTTTGGTTTTTTTTCATGCATGAGCCTAGTAGAAGTAATAAGTTTGGGGCTGGAGTGATGGTTTAGCAGTTAAGCAAAGCCAAAGGACCCAGGTTCAATTCCCCAGGGCCCATGTAAACCAGATGCACAAGGTGGTGCACGCGTCTGGAGTTCGTTTGCAGTGGCTGGAGGCCCTAGTGCACCCATTCTTTTTTTAATATTAGATATGGACAAATTTTGTATGTAAACAACACATCCTTTCCCTCTTCCCTGCCCCTGTCCCTTTCGTGAAGAGGCCTTCCTCCTTGGGGATGCAGGTCAACCCCACGGGAATTGTGGGTCATGCATTATGCGGGGGAGGCAATGTCTCTGCAAAATCTCCCAACTTGTGGCTCTAACATTCTTTCCATCCCCTCTTACACAAAATCCCCTGAGCCATGCTGGGAGCATTTTAAGTCTACTTCAGTGATGGGCTCTTAGGGGCCTCTGGATCTCTGGCTTGGTGTTGAGTGTCCTCAGTGTCAATCTCCTTCACCCTTGTGCTGATATCAGATTCACTGAGAAATCAGCACTCTTGCTCATTTCCCCAGTTCCTCTGTGGTTTCATCTAGGGCCGGGGTGGAGTGCACTGGGTCATTTATCTCCTCAGGTCAAGCTACCTCCTGAAAAAGAGAAGCAGATTCTCCAACGGAGAGTGAAGTCAGCACTGGTTAAATGGGAGAAGCAGATTACTACTTTAGAGAGAATTTAAAGGATGAAGACCCTCTTATAGCCCAAGGTTAGTGGAGCTTGACAATGGAAAGCAGAATCATTGTCTGGATAGGATTCTGACTTGTTTCCCAGTTCCAGATATGGGTTTCTTTCCACTGAGCAGATCTGTTAGCCAATCCAAGGGCAGTTGGTTTCCACCATGGCTGTGTGCCACTGTTGTACTTGTGTGAGCATCATGTCAGGTTGCTTGCTTCTGAGTCACTTAGACTTTGAGTTGCTTGGACAGATGTTGGCCACTTTCTCTCCCTAGATCAGTAGCACCTTCCAGCACTAGATGGGCTAATTGTCTGGGCACGGGCTCTCCTCTGGATTCCAACCAGATCTCTCCATGGTCCGTGCTGACAGCACATGCTGTCTTCAGCAGTACAGTCTTACCATTAACCTCTGGTGGGTAATCAAGCTGCCACATCCATTCCTGCTGTCTCTATCTCTCCCTCTCTCTGTCAAATAAATAAATAAAAGTAAATATTAGAAAAGGGACTGTGATTGTGTAAAGATGAAATGTTGCAGATTCAGAACAAATTTATTTAAAACAAGAAAGAAGTAATAAGTTTGCTAGAAGACCCACAGAGAACTTCTATGTGTACTAAAGAAATTGAAACTACAGAGCAGGAAAGGTTTTATAATAAAAAGACATAAATCTAACAGAGAGAAAAGACAATGTAAAAATTACAGGCTTAGGTAAAAAAAAGAAAGAAAAAAAAGTGTTACCCCCCTCCCCAGAATGCACCACAGGGTGAAATTGTTTAGAGTGTCACCACCTATGGCAGTGACAAGACTGCAATATGAGGGAAATGAGGTCTAACTAACAGCTGTGCAACAAACATAGCCACACGGAGATGGGCTCCACAGCTGGAATAACCATTCAGAATTGTCCCAAGTTTGTGTCATCCTTTACATTTCCACATCCTTGCTCAAAGTGTGCAGGCTTCCAGAGAAAAACTAGCATTTCAGGACAGGCAGCTGACAGTTGGGGGGTGTCCACACTCAGCTCCGAGGCAAAGAGTCTCTGCCTGAAATATGTCCTTAGGCGTCTCAGAGTTATGCCTGCCACAAAAGACAAATAATATGGCCAAACAACTAGTAATGACACAAAAATAAGAAGATAAAGTAATGTACAATGACACCAGTGATAAACTTAATAGAAATGAAACATGGTGATAGGCCACCATGCATATCAAGTCACCAACACTTTACAACAGAAGACCCTTACTGTGTGCTCCATGTGTCAGGCAGTCTGTTCAGAACTGTAGATCTGTGGTTGTATCAGTTCTCATGTGTGCTATTATTTTGATACTTATTTTTCAGCTATGGGAAGTGATAGTGAGGGCTTAAATATTTTGCTTAAGATTATACCACAGCAGTGGCAGAGCTGGGAGCAGGAAGGCTGAAAATCAGTAATCTACCCCCTGGAAAAACCACACACACAAAAGTCAAAATTTTTGAACAAGTAATTTAGTAATATTATGTTAAAAATGCTCATGGTAAACGATTCCAGAAAACTGTCCCAGCAAAATAATCAAGACTTTTTTGTTCAAATGTCTTCTATGGACACTTATGACAAGATTAACTATGCTAAGGACGAGTGTAAAAATCTAACAATAAGTATAAATATGGCACATCACATGATAAGATGTCATAAAGCCATTAAAAATAGGGCTTAAAGAACACTTGAAGCTGGGCGTGGTGGCGCACGCCTTTAATCCCAGCACTCGGGAGGCAGGGGTAGGAGGATTGCCAAGAGTTCAAGGCCACCCTGAGACTACATAGTTAATTCCAGGTCAGCCTGGACCAGAGTGAGACCCTACCTCGAAAAACCAAAAAAAAAAAAAAAAAAAAAAAGAACACTTGAAACTGAGGAAATGCTTAGGATTTTATATTTAGTCCAAAAAAATAAAAAGCCAGCATACATTTCTACTTCTAAGTACACACACACACACAGAGAGAGAGAGAGAGAGAGAGGATCACAAGTCATTTTTGTATATTTATTTTTATTTTTCAGATTACCGATTTTATACAATAACTTAGATTGCTTTCATAGGGAAAATGTTTTTTTCTTACCTTATAACTAGATCTTTCTGAGCACTCAGAATCCGTTCTTACAGACCTAAAAGGACTCAGCTAAGTCTAAGTAAATGATTGCTAAGTTCTAAGGTCAAGCCATGCTGAAATGTAGATGATGACGCTGCTGTGCTGAGGGACAAACATCCACAGCACATCTGGGCCAATCTTCTCTAGCCGGCCATGTCGTGCTCAATGGTACTTCAGAGAGCTGAGAGGAAAAATTTCCAGGGAGGTCAAGGGTCTTCTCCTCAAGCCTTTCATTGTCACCAGGAATGGCTTATAGTAGAGACAAGATTAGGTCATGGTAATTAAAGAAAAACTCAGTTGTATTTTCAGACAGGTTTGAGATGATCCTATAAACATTTTAGTCTTCTTGAAAAGATTATTACAATAATCAAAAAGGCTTTTTGTTGTTGGTGGTGGTGGTGTTGTGTGTGTGTGTATTTGTCTATTCACCTTGGCACTAGTGTATAGAATCACTATGGTTTCTTGACCAAACCACTTGGGCAATACACAGTAAAAATTAAACACCATTGTAAACAGCTGAGAAAACTAGCACACCTCAGATGCCTTCGTGATTCTTCAGTGATAAAATCAACTCAAGAAAAACTGCTAACCAATAAAGTCATGGGACCTATCCATTTCTATATGTGTTCCATGTAATATGGTAAATATAGTATAACAGCTACTTTAATGGAATCAAAATGTACTGATCAAAGCGCCAATGCTGAAAATATACTCATATGTCAACTTGTCAGCCACTTTGCACATGTTTTGAAACAGAACTTGATGCAACGAGCCTGTCTAGTTCCTCTAAAAAATACTGTGAGGTAGGTTAGATACCCTAACTTCAGAGCTTCTAGGGGCTGGAGGAGTGGATTGATGATATCACAACAAGCCTCTCCATAATACTATGTATCAGACAGGATTCTAGGATTATTAACATGCATTAACTTATGTAAGCTTTCCAATCACCATATGAATAAAAGGATATTCCTTATAGAAAAGTGAGGCACAAGGAAGTTAAGCCAATTGTCCAGCTTCAAGTCCATGCAGCTTGATGTAAGAACCATGCATTAAACCACTAAGGATATTAGCTACAAGTCTAAAAACACAATCCAATGTAGGCTGTTCTGGACGGCTAACTGCTACCATGTTAGATTCTTGAAATGGATTCTGAAACATAGGGTTTGGCGATACCTCTAATGTCTTGGTAACATGTAACATTAGCATTCCACACGGGACATTTTTGACAGTTCATCAGTCTACCAGAAGCTTGTATGAGGGAACTGTGTCTTGTTAATTCAGGTTTTTTTCACCATATCCCGGGACAAAAGGAACGAGAGTGTTTTGTGTTTTCATGTAAGATGGGGCATGGGCTGGAACTGGTAGCGAGACCTGCCTCCCCAGCTCCTGGAAAAGTCAGTCAGCGGCATGGATTTCAGTCTAGTCTGCTCAGGTCACAGAGTCCTAATGGCTTCTGCCACTTCTGCCTTCTGAGCTGCCCCTTGTGTTGATTACACCAAGTTTCCCCAGAAGTTGTGCAAAGCATGGGTTTATTCCCCAGCATCTTCAAAAATGTTTTAGTTTTAGCTCCTGAGTTTGATGTGGATAGTTGTGGAGCATCACACAGTTTCTAGATGCTACTTTTGCTGGCAGAATCTGTACTTTGCATATGGCTAGGACACTGTATAGCTTTGTTAATCACAGACAGACGTTGTAGAAAATGAATTTTAGAGACCTAGTTCCTTTCCTTTCCTATGTACAGAAACATCACCAAAATCATGCATTGAATGGTGAGATCGAGTCTGCTCTTTACACTGTTTCTCTGTATTGTGTCTCTTACACATCTGTATCCACAGATACAAAGCACCTGAGTTATGCATATCCAAGGTTTGTGATACACATAATGTGTACTCACTGCCTAAAACTTATAAGATAGATTTCTTTGCATGATAGCTTAGAAACGTATTGCTTTATTCCATAGGAGTTGAACTTTTATTAAGCAAAATCTTAATAACAAATACTTCAGTCTTAATCATCAGTTATGTCTTTTTTGTGAAAGTGGAGCTTTTTGTCACTAGAATTCCTAAAGAACTTACAGACACACTGTCAATTTTCTAAGACTTCTAGCTGCAGGGTAACCATAAAAGATTTCCACGGTTCCTCTTGCTTTCCTAAACTCTAAATGCTGGAGAAAATAAGAAATGCAAGGCTTCTGTGCTTTACATTAGAATCTCTAATGTAAAATTTTC
Source organism: Orientallactaga sibirica (assembly GCA_036365145.1). Taxonomy (NCBI): domain Eukaryota; kingdom Metazoa; phylum Chordata; class Mammalia; order Rodentia; family Dipodidae; genus Orientallactaga; species Orientallactaga sibirica. Next base: position 3,187,889 of record JAEOAD010000463.1, on the reverse strand, counting down.
AAAAATTCTATTTGATACTGTTTACATTTTATTTCTGGAACTAAAATGAAAAGAAAGCCTAGTCTTCCCAGATGCAAAACCTGAAAATGAAGGGTGGACTCGCCCATTTCATGTTTACTTTATAGTTAAGTAAGGCGAACCTCAAACAGAAGCTTCGGAAAGGACACACACACACAAACACACACACACACACACACCTGACATAAACTTCCGCATTCCACTGTCACCCGAAATGGAAAGCTTAGCTATCTTCAGAGCAAGTATGCAGAGCTTCCCAGTCGGGGTTTCAGCATGGCATCCTGACAAGTGGCTACTCTCCGACACACAAAACAGCTCAGCAAGTAAAAACCAGTTCAAAGACACTCTGCAGAAAGTCACTTCACTCTCTTGACACACACATTACTTAAGCAGTGGATTAGAGTCTCCATTACAGGAAGATGTTACAGTGAAAGGTTTGTGCTCTCTTTCTCCAGAACATCTTTGGGTTCAGAGCTTGAATTAAGTTAATTACATGTTAAAAAATAAAAAGGAAAAAACAGTTGTCATGGTTTGCGATTGTTACTGTGTGTGTTTTTTACAATGTCAAGCAGGGTAAGGATAATAAAAATAAGAAGAGTGAAGTATATTGCACTGTGAAAAGGAAAGGAAGGGTGTGCGATTATTCCTTGAACCATGAAGGTTATGAAAGATGTTGTCATGGGGTCCATATTTAACAATTGTTAGTGAAAGAGTTCAATGGCTCCAACTCAAGGCATATTACAATACCAAGGGTTGTGTGCTTCCTGAAGGGGAGACTCAACCTGTTGAGCTTGGAAAACAAAGGACTCTCAGCAAAGGTCTTTCATTCATCACACAGAGTTCCTTTTGTTTCAGTTTTTTCCTGCTGAAGGTGTGTTTATATTGTTTGAAATGCAGATCTCTTGCTAAGCCATTTTCTACCTTCCTGAATTTACCTGAAAAAATTGCTTACTTTGAAAATGAGATGGCCTTGTGAGTTTAGATATTTATTTCCCATACATTTATGAAAAATCATATATATGAGTATTGTTTTCTAATGTGTCAGCTTGTTAATATAGGCCTAATGTTATGGTTTCTTGCTTTCCACATTCCTTGTTTATGCAGTAACTGTGCCTCTATTTTCAGTTCCTGTTAATTCATCCATGAATTTTTTAATCATAAGGACACTAAGAAGTTGATTTTCTGGAATGAGCATTATATTTTGGGCAGAGTGACAATCTTGTGAAGTACTGACTCATTATTGCCCATTAAGTAGTTTAGAATTAGACAAAAACTAATACTCAAGTTGATTAAGATGATTTGAGATTTCTTGATATTGACATTTTATTATAAATGCCATGTCTGTTTTCACCTACACATTCAGTTAATTATTAGATGAGACAAAGGAATTTTCAAAAACCAGTAACAACTCCAAGTTTATAAATGTTACAGACAGGATAGTACACACACATGCTCCTGGTTCACTGGCAATATGTGTGGGCAATTCTCCCTGTTTGCCTTTTGTTTGAATTAATTATTAGGGAGGAATATTTTTAAATTACAGTAAAAGCATATGAAGCTACTTTTTAATAACAGCAGCAACTTAAAATGCTTTTTGTACTGCATGACAGTACAAACATTTCTCAAAACAAAACTCTGGTATTCCTTGCTTCCCTTAGATTCACTTTCTCCAAACACAAACTGCCCCAGTCCATGTCTCCAGACTCAAACGTTAGCTTTTGTATCATAAGTGGCCGCTTCAACCTCTCATGTTCTTGGTTTCGTTCCCCTCATCTAAAAGTAGAACAAAGTCTTGAGAAATGCAAAGAAGTTGGTCAGTAGGAATAGTGTTACAATTACATAGGCAGAACGAGTTCCCATACTCTATGATACAGTGCAGTGAATATTGTTAATATTTCAAGGTAGCTAGAGGATTTTGAATATACTCAACATTAAAAAAATGATGATAGCTTAAAGTAGATATGTGAATTACCCTTATTAGATCTTTACACAATTTATACATGAATAAAAATATTGCATTTTACCCAATAAATATGTGCTATTTTTATGAGTCAATCAGGAAATATTAAGGGCAAAAAGGCTCTTCCAGTTTCCATGGACCTAGGTAATTCTTGATCATGTCAAATTTAGTACAGGAGCCCTCTGCTACAGCAAGGCCTCCCCCAAGAGGATGCTCTGCTCTTATAGGTTCCCACAAGCCCCCATGTTCCTCCCTAACCACTGTATAAACTCTTTAAACAGAGTACCTAACTCACAGTGTCATTCATTACATGTTTGCTTAGGGGAACAGATATTAATAATGTTAAAAATGAACCTTAACTAACAAATAAAAAGTTGGTTTTGGTTTTGTTTTTTTTTTTTTTTAAAAAAAAGCATTTTTTTTTTCTAGATGGTGACTTTGACCTTCTAAGTTCCAGTGATCCTCTTGCCTCAGCTTCCCAAGTAGCTGGGACACCAGACCCACCTTTAACCTTCAAATTCTAGATACCTGATATTATGCTAAGCATTTATTCTACATTATTTTCTCTGATCCAGTTGATCTTGATGGGTACTCTCCAGGCTGACACCAACATTGCCTGGAAATTTCTTAGAAATGCAAGCTTTTGGACCTACCCCATATGAATCAGAAACTCTGGGGTTGGGTCTCTGCAATCTGTAGTTCAATAAGCTCTCTCGATGACTGTGATGCCTGCTAATGTTTTAGAAATACTGCTTTAATTAAAACATGAATTTTGTCCCCTAAAAGAGTAGTTTTATAAATATAAATCAATGTGAAAATGAGACTGTGCCTTCTAAACAAATCAAAAAGATTCCTATATGCCTTCTAGGATTAGTCGGCAAGCTCTTCTAATACAAAAAAGAAAAAAAAAAAGTTTTTATTCGACTTTCCCTGATGCGCTTTAGTCATCCTGTGCTAATTAATGTTGCTGAGAACAAGCTGGAAACATCATTATACAATAAGTTTTTTGTTCATTAGTGTTTCTAAAATCCATTCCAAGTCTATTGTCCACATAAAGTGTTGTTGTTGTGCATAAATGATGGCACAATTACATGCTTGCTATATTGTACAAATTCTAGACTCATTGGCACTGTTCAGTAGCAATGAAGCAATTAACATTCCAAGCCTGAAGTGGTGATGTACAAGGCTTAAAACTTATCAGTGGTTTTCTATTTTCCCTAATGCTGATTACAAGCCTGTATTGTTTCATCTTCCTCCCAATGGCAGGAGAGGCTTTTGAAGACCTGTCAGTTTCATAGCATTTATTTGGAACAAACATGTTTGAAAGAAAATTGTGTTTTGTTGGAGAATTATGCTCAACTACATAGTGCTGTATATCAAACTATCCCAAAACCTGCAGCAAACAAAGGATTGTTTTGCTCACAAATCAGCAGTTTAAGCAGGGCTCAACCAGCACTATGCATCTCTAGCAGTTCTGTATGATGAGAGGAGCTGGCCTCAGAGTGGGGAGAGCTCTTCCAATAAGTGCTGTTTCTGTGACTGGCCAGCCTATGTCCACGCCAACACCTGCACCAGGGCTGGAGCTCAGAGAGAACCCTCAGTTCTTTCATCCAGGTTTCCCTATGGTACCGCTTTGGCCTCCACTCTGTAGACAGTTGATACATTCCAAGAGACAAAAGCAAAAGCTCCTGGTATCCAAAGGCCTTGCTCAGAAAGCCCACCCAGCATCACTTCCATGGTACAATGAGCAGAGTACTCTAAGAAGCCACATGTATTCAAGGACAGAGCACACAGAGCCCCATTGCTTCTTGGGAAAAATCTCAAAGAGCTGGCAGCCATGTTTCATTCGCCACAAATTACATACTCACATGAAAGAATACAGAGTTTCAGCTAAAATTACTTCCAAGCTTCATTGGTTAATCTGTTTTACTTTTAGGCCCTTTATAAAAATGTTCCTAAAACAAGAATTTCATGCAACAAAATGAAGGGAAAAAATTAAAAGTAAATATGTCCAAGAATAAAAAAGACAGTTGAAATTTATTTGTATCAATTTTTTAAAAAAACTAGGTCCAAAGTTGAATGATAAACGACCAGCTCACAACATGCTAACCCTTGTTCTATAAAATCTAGGTGAATGCAGATCATCCTGGGTCCAGTGGATAGAATGCTTAGCATTCGACTATCAAAAACCTAACTAGAAACAATTCAAATCAAAGATAGACTATGTCCAATTATCAGCACAAAATACTTAAATCTCTATGCCTGCTTAATAATAGGCGCTTAATTTGTTTTTCTTTTCCTTTTTCTTCATTGACTTACCCAGAAAAAGAACTCTTCACTGTTCCATTCCATTTGAGCCTTAAAGTACAAACTAAGTCAGTTGAGATACTATGGACAAACCATAAATATTGCCAGACATCCCAGAAAGCACATGGGGTAATCACCTTCCAATTTAGAAAAAGAGAAATACAGCAGTCATTAAGTATTAAAACATAAGCAATTACTTCAGAAAAAAATATATATCATGGTTTGCTGCCATAAGCTTGCATTTACCAATAAATAAATCAAAATAATTTCCTCGTATTAGAATCAAACATGTATACCCTGAAGAATAAGGTTGGCTTTCTGGTGGTTCTCCTGTTGATTTTCAAGTGCATCAATGAGGTTTTGACTCAAGACAGAGATTATAGGCCCAAACCCACAGTCTGAGAAAAACTTATAACTTGAAAAGTAATTTCAAGGAGTAAATGAATGAAAAGAAATGACAGGTGTATCTATAATCTTACAAAGTGACATTTAAAAGCTGTATATCACTTTAGCTATTAAGTTGTTGAGTGGTAATTAATGTGAAGGGGTAACATTTGCTGTACTCCCAGCAATATGGCTCACATGTAGTCGACTGCTTCCCTCTTCTGGCCAAAGGTGGAGAGAAGTTTGATTTTTACTGTACTACTTATCTGAGCAGTATTGTCTTCCGTCATCCTCAAAGCCATGTCTTAAGCAATGAAAATTTACCACACATCCTATAAGTAAAATAAACTCCCCTGTAATTCCAAAAGCATATGTTAAAATATCTAAGAAGTGTTTTGTGGACGGAGGTTCTCATTGGTCAGAATCTATTGAGTGTAGAAGCAGTTTTCACCTGTTTGCCAAACAGCCTTCCGAAAGGAGTGATGGGAGGTTAATATATTTTGATTGTCAACTAAAATTACCTATGGATAGTGGAATGAGTATTGATGGTTCTTATGGGGAAGAGTGAGAAATTATAAAGATAAAAACTGTAGCAATTTTTACCAGAGATTCTAGAACGAAACGCAGTCTCTCTTCATAATCTCCCCAGTGCTACAAGTCTTATGAAAAGAAATGGCGAGATTAAACTATCAGATACAGAGACTCAAAAAGCATTGCTCTTAATTGGTATAAGTTAAATAATTTAAATCTCCCTGTGGATCTTTCATATTTGGGACTACCACCACTCCCAAATTATATCACACACAATGTCAAGAGGAAATATAAGCTCACAAAAAAAGCTTTGATCAAATGAAAGTTGACTTATTCATCCAATTATAAACTATATGCATAGCAACCATGTTTGTAGATAAACATGCCATTTGCTATTTTATCCAAAGGATCTGAGCACAGGGCCAGGACAAGCAGAAAGAAATCAGCTAGAGGAAGCAGGCTTAGAATAATAAATTCTGGACCTGTGGAGATGGCTCAACAGTTAAAGGTCGTTGCTTGTAAAGCCTGCTGACCCAGGTTCAAATCCTCAGCCCCCATGTAAAGCTCAACAATGAGAAGCATAGCCAAGAGAATCACAAACCTTCAGCAGACTCATTTCCAAGGGCACAAAATCCTCTCTCAAAGAAGGTGGTGCACAGGCAACTCCTTTGACCTCCACATGTGTATTCACCCACATACATGCACACACGTAAACGAATAAAAATTTTATTAAAAGAATAATAATTCTATTGAAATTAAGCTTCTGGACACATTACTTTGAAATATTTATGATAAATATAAAGTAACTAAAGGAATTAAATCTAAGAATATTTTGAAAACAAAGACAACCAAAATTTGAATCCTTCTGTTTCATACTTTATTTTTAAAGGCCCAATCAAAAGGCTGAAGAGATGGCTTAGCAGTTAAGGCACTTGACTGCAAAGCCTAAGGACCCAAGTTTGATTCCCCAGTACCCATGTAAGCCAGATGCACAAAGTGGCATATGCATCTGGAGTTCATTTGCAGTGGCTAGAGGCCCTAGCATTCCCATTCTTTCTCTTTTTCTCTCTCTCAAAATAAATGAACTAGTGAAATATTTCTAAAAGTCCAATCAAAGCCTTCACAAACAGAATATGCAAGTAAATTATTAAAAATCAACAAAATTGGGCTGGAGAGACGGCTTAGCGGTTAAGGCGCCTGCCTCCTAAGCCTAAGAACGCCGGTTCCAATCTCCAGGTCCCACGTTTAGCCAGATGCAAAGTGATGCAAGGGCACAATGCCGTACTTGACCACAAGGGGGCGCACACATCTGGATTTCATTCACAGCAGCTGAGAGACTGCTGGCGCTCCAATCTCTATCTGTCTCCCTCTCCCTCTCTCTCTATCTCTCTTTGTGTCTCTCTCCAAAAAAAAATCAACAAAATTAAGTAGTAATATTCAGCAAATTCAAATAAGGAAGCAAATGTACATAGGTCAGTAGAATGTCTTCTAAATTGCTTTGAAACACTCCTGATAACCCAGGGCTGTTTGCTAAGTGGTCACAGTATCCAAGTGACACCACAAAGGAAACGCTGAGTTAAGCAAGAATGCTGCACTCACTCCTAGCCTGACAACCTAGGCCAGGGAGACAGTGAGGACACTCAAAACATATCACAGAAGAAATACAGAAGTTGTTGAGAGTGCAACACTAAAGTAGACTTTTAACACACACACCGAGGCTCAGGGAACATTGTGGAATAGAGGTAAAAAGATTGCAAGAGCCACAGGGTGGGAAGGAAGCACTGTCCCCGATCCCTGGCACACACACACACACACACACACACACACACACACACACAAAAATGACTAACTGCTGCATTCATAACCCACAATCCCACGGTGAATACCAGCCTCCATGAAATGGGAGTGGGGAGGAGGGGAATTGGACCAACACATGAGATGTCATACAACAAAGTTTCTAATTAATAATAAAAAGTCAAAAGTGGGATGAGGGCTGTGCAACCTTTTCTTTTCCTTGATTGCACAAAATGCTGTTAAGAAAAATCATCATAAAAATCATCAGCACTGAATCGCCCCCAAAGAGCCTCGGAGGTGGATGGCGCTCCCAGGGTATCACCATGCCCAGCACCCATGGTCGTGATGGGCACTCCCGTCAGCCAGTGTCATGTTCCAAAACACAGTAGCAGATTTGTCACCAGAACTTGCAAATCAGTAATTGGAAACCTAGATATAAATATCTAATTCTAAAACCTTCCAAATTTGGACATAGAGAGCTTCCTTGGGAGAGGGTGGCATGTTCTCACCCTAAAAGAAAGGGTTGATATTTCACTCCTGACTTCCAGGGAGGCAAGCGTCCATGAGTCATTGGAAGCCTGAGGGCCATAATGATTTAGCTCTGATTCAAGCCTGAGACTCATTGCCATCCTTCACTAGGAATGACCCAGCCTCCAGACTGTGTCCAGACAAAGAATGTGTGAGGTTTGCTGGGTCCAACATGGATCAACTTCGCCTGCGAAGTCCATCCAAGATGGAGAATGAGTTGAGCCTGTCTTACACCACGTGTGCATGGACCCTCCTGGAAGAAAGAGACCACGGAAGAAAGAAGTAATGCATACACTTACGAACATGTAGAGTTTGTGTTACCTGGTTCTCCCAGATAAAAATAGCTGGTCTGAGAAACCACTAGGCAGAGGTGACTCTGTGCAGAAAGGTGACATGTCGGGAACAGAGAAGGCATGTTAGAGAAAATACAATTTGGAGATGTCCAGTGAGACAAGGAATAGAAAAGCAGTTTTCACAATGAATTCAGTTTACACCCTGGAAGCTCAATGAATGTGCTATTGACATATCAGGGCATGCCTCATTTTCTTTCTGTGACTTTTGTTTCCCCGTTACACTCCCTGATCCCCTCTGTTGTGCCTGACTTTGAGCACCAGAAAACCAGTTAAAACCTATAGCACATCGTTTCATCAATTTCTGCTCACACTACAGCTGCTCACTGTGTGTCCTGTGATGAAATATTACTCACCATATGAAGATCATGGGCTGAATCATACATTTATCATCATTGTAAATTTTCACTTAAAAATATCATTGTGAACTTTTCACTTTTATGATGCGTGGGTTTGCTCTATTTAATCTAATTTTTAGACCTTTTTTGATTTTGTTTCAAGGCCTGATTTCCTTGTTGCTTCGTTTCTTTTTATTTGCCTGATTCAATTTGAGTCCCTGTGCCTTCAAGGCATTCATATCTGTCATTATAAATATTACATGAGTCTTAGCTTGGTCATCTTCTGTGTTTCCTTCCATGCATCTTTGCTATTTATTTACTATTTTGCTTTATTCATGGGCAGTGTTTGCCTCTCTTTTTTGTTTTGTTTTTTGTTTTGAACAGATTTTTTTTTCCTGTTTTCCATTCAACTAGTGGTTAACTTTCTGATTTTTCTAGCTGTCCTAACCTGCTACTAAGGATGAAAAGTTCTTCTACTGGAGAAAACTCCCCTCTATCCATTTCAGCCTTTACAAATCTTATGTCCGAGTCTAGCAGCATTACTTCTTTCTTGTTTAAAATGTTTACTTACTTATTTGCAAAGGGAGATAGAGATACTAGGGCCTCCTGCCACTGCAAAGGAACTCCAGATGCATGTGCCACCTGGCGCATCTGGCTTTATGTGGGTACTGGGGAATCAAACCCAGGCTATGAGATTTCACAAGGCAAGAACTTTTCTGAAGCTTAATAAACTCTTACACATGCCTTTTTGGTGAAATTAAGCTAACTGAACTGATTCCATTGTGTGCTGACTTGATCTTCATACCATGATAATGACACTGAGCTCTTATTTGTTGTCACTTGGAAAAAATAGATTTACAAAACTGTAAATTACCTTTGCACCAGAAATCCAGTGGGCTTGTATAAGATATACTAAATTGATAGCATTTGTTCACTACTTAACTACTGTTGCAGACATATCAGTTAGATTGGTGTGAACTGATATGTTTTAACATGTTATTGACAACCTTCATTCATATGCACAATGAACCATGATCTTTATTGACTACCTTTATTCATAGCCACGAGGTAGCCTGATCATAATCCCCTCCTGATGTTTTTAAAATTCACTGGTAAAGATGTAATTTATATACCATAGAATTCACCACCTAAAGTATACAATACAATGATATTTATTCTGGTTTTATGACAGGATCTCCTTTAGCCCAGGTTGGCTTCAGATGCACTATGGAGCTTGGTTTTATGAGAGGGTCTCATTTAGTCCAGATGGTCTCTGATGCACTGTGTATCAGTGGATGATTTTGAATTCATGATCCTCCCGCCTCCATCCTCCCAAGGGCTGAGCTCACAGACATGTGCACTATTAAAATCTCTGCTGGTAGCAAGGAGGGAACACTGAAAATCCAGGGTGTGAACTATTTAAAGACCTATGCAGGACAGACACAGTTGACGACGCTGATTCACCTTTGGTGAGAAGCAAGAGATTTAGTGACTGTTCATAAAACATCAGTGTGTTCGTGGGAAAGTAATTAATACAATTGTATCAGGGTTCTCCACAGGAATAGAATGGGTAGAATGAGCATGCATCATAAAGGGGATTTGTTAGATAGGCTTACAGGATACGTGATGGTCAGCCCAACCATGGCTGGCAAAGGTTGGGAAGGCAGATAACCAGGTAGCTGCTCAGTCCATGAGGCTGGATGCCTCAGCAGTATCCGTCTGCACTGAAGGAAGGCCCCGGGGGATTCCAGGAGAGCTGCTTGTCTTCTGTCCTTGTTGGAAGGAGGATGACGGTTCCAATGTCTGAGGCTGGCAGCAACAGGGTATCATGGAGAGTTTCCTCCTATTTTTTCACCCAAGAGTGTGAGAGTTTCAGGTCTTATATTGAGGTCTTTAATCCATTTGGAGTTGATTTTTGTGCGTAGTGAGAGGAGTGGGCCTAGTTTCGTTTTACTACATGTGGTTATCCAATTTGTCACCACCATTTGTTGAAGATGCTGTCTTTTCTTCAGTGTATGTTGCTGGCGCCTTTGTCAAAGATCAAGTAGCTGTAGTTACTTGAACTAAGCTGGATCTTCAATTCTGTTCCACTGGTCTATCTGCCTGTTTTGTGCCAATACCATGCTATTTGTTGTTGTTGTTGACATTTCTCAGTTCTTTTGCAAGTGTGACAAGACTCTGTACCTTAGTGGCTAAGACTCGGGTGAAGGATGTAGTTTAGGTTTTTCTCTTGTAATTTAAATACTGTGAAACCTTATACTTTAACCTCTAAGCTTCACTTTCCTCATCTGTAAACTGGAAGCAACAGCAGAACCTGCAGATATTCAGAGATAGACATGCTAGTTTGCACTGCTCTCAAACACCTTGTAGAAACCTCTCATTGCTGCCTTTGTCAGCTTCTATTGTATGAAAATGATTTTATTTTTTTAAATTTCCACTGTTTCCCCACTTCTGCAAAATTGCTTTTAATTCTAACTCCAATTCTATCTACATTACATATTTAGTTCTATTGAGATTATTTTGCTTTTAGTTTCTATCCTATCTTTATTCTCAACCTAGTCTTGGTCCTTTCAGTCAAGCTTCGTTTTAATATTTTATTTTATTCATTTATGAGAGAAAGAGAGAAAATGAGAATATGAACATGCCAGGACCTTTTGCCACTGTAAGTAAACTTCAGACAGATATGCCCCATTGTGCATCTGGCTTTACATGAGTACTGGGGAATCAAACCCAGACTGCAACTTTGCAAATAAGCACCTTTAAATGCTAAGCCATCTCCTCAGCCACCAGACCTGCTTTTGGCAAAAATGAAATGTTTTATTTGTAACATATTTTCTCCTGTTTAGTTTCATGTTATTTTTATTCTCTTTTTTGCAGATGGAACATCAGCTTATTTGTATAACTGAAATAAGTTACTGATATGAATGAAGAAAGGCCAAGTCTTCTTAACTTTAAAAAATTCTTTCTTTCTTTCCTTCTTTCTTTCTTTCTTTCTTTCTTTTTCTTTCTTTCTTTCTTTCTTTATTTATTTATTTATTTATTTATGTGAGAGAAAGAGAGAGGCAGATATAGGGAGACAGAGAGAGAGAGAGAGAAAGGAGAAAGAACAGGCCTCCAGCCACTGCAAACAAACTCCAGATGCATGTGCCACCCTGTGCATCTGGCTTTACATGGATAATGTTGAATCAAACCCAGGTGCTTTGGCTTTGCCAACAAGCACCTTCACCACTAAGCCACCTCTCCAGCCTCAAGTCTTCTTAACTTTTTAATATTTTTTTTTTCTGCTTGAACTTTCCAAGATTTGGATTTTTTCCAAGTTTTTCCCAGGGTCTCAATAATATAACATTTAGAGCAACTGAATTGTTTATCCCTTCTAAAAGATTGTTTTACTGAGTACATAAGGAAAGAAAATGTTAAGCTATTCAAATGCAATAAATGTCTAAATAAGGTCTAAAAAGGTCAATGTTTCATAGCTATGTGGAAAATATGACTTATAGTACCAAACAAAATAGAAACAAATGGGTAATCACTCATAGAGTAGAAGTACCTCTCGATAGCAGATATTCAGAATCTTTCCACTCGTGATAAGTACACCAAGTCAATGGCACATGAACTAACGATGGTTCAGATGTTCTGTGCTTCACCTGGTTGCGTGGTCTTTTTAACATCAGTGTGCTTATCCTCCAATCTACAACTCTCAAGCTTATAAACACCATAGGCCATAAATCCCAAAGACCAGAATTAAGGTTGACAAGTTATTCATTTTCTAGTATTTTAAATTTTTTTTATTATTTATTTGAGAGCAACAGACAGAGAAAGAGGCAGAGAGAGAGAGAGAGAGAGAGAGAGAGAGAGAGAGAATGGGTGCACCAGGGCCTCCAGCCACTGCAAACAAACTCCAGATGCATGTGCCCCTTGTGCGTTTGGCTTATGTGAGTCCTGGGGAATTGGGCCTCAAACCAGGGTCCTTAAGCCTCACAAGCAAGCACTTAACTGCTAAATAAACTCTCCAGCCCCACATTTTCTAGTTTTTAATAATGGCTTTATAAATAAAAGTTAAAATAAAAATTCAATATCTTGGCTATAATAGCTTTTTCCTTATTTTGTGTTATATAAAAATTATAACAAAAATTTCCAGCATTTTTAGACACACAAATGTTTTGGTTCTTTCCTCTCATAATCCTCATTCATGCCACTTAGTTATTCAACAAGCACCTTAGGGCACCTTGATTTGCTGCAGCCACTTGGCTACATGCAAGGAGGCATCCTTTATGCCCTGATGTGAAGAAGGGCATGCTAGGCCCCTCCGCTTGGAATTGGAAAAGATACAACAGAGTGATATTTTTGCCTAATGATGTAATAATGGTAAGAGCTTGACGGAGAAGGATAGAACTTATTATAAAGTATCACAATAAAATGCAGAGTGAGGGACTGGAGAGATGGTTTGGCCATTAAAGGTATTATGCTTGCATAGCATATACATCTGGGTTTGAATCCCCATTTCCCATGTAAGGCCAGACACATAAAGTGGCTCATGCAGCTGGAGTTTGTTTGTGGTCACAAAAGGCCCTGGTGTATTTTTTTCTCTCATTCTCTCTCTCTCTCTAATACAAATAGGGCTGGAGAGATAGCTCAGCAGTTAAGGCACTTGCCTGCAAAGCCTAACAACCTGGATTCAATTGCCTAGTACTCACATATAGCCAGATGCACCAAGTGGTGCAAGCAGCTGGAGTTCAATTGCAGAGCCCCGAGGCCCTGGTATGCCCATTCTCTCTATTTCTCTCTCTTTCCTGTCTTGTTGCAAATAAATAAATAAAAATATTAAATAATCCAACTATTTTTTAAATGTATTATGACAACATAAGAGCAGGAAGTTATGGGGAAATAGACATAGTAAATTTAAACTAAATTAATTACCCAATAGCCCCACTAAACTACATGCTCTGAAGCGTATATTAGAAACCTCTCTGAAGGCATTCATAGACAGGTACAGGATACTGTACAGAACAAATAACTCAAATTTGGCCTGACAACCTCATTTCACAAGTCACAGAAGGAAGAGCAATGGAAAAGGAAGCTATACGCCATAAGCGCTGCTCTGAAAAAAAAAAAAAAAGCTTTAAGTGAATAAAGATCTAAAAGAAGTAATAGAATCAAATCAAGAAAATTGTGAAAATAGTCATAACCAGGAATTATGAAAAAGAAGATGCATTTTGAGAAAATCAATAAATAGAACTTCTACACTATTGGTTGGGTTTGTAAATGCCTCCCAAGGGAAGCAACTACTATTGTTTGACTAAATGGTTATGTTATGACCCTCAATTTTCCCTCTAAATATTTATATCTATGCCTATCGATTAGTGTTGCCCTCATCTTTGGCCCGAGAAGCTACCATTTGCAGATGGAGGTGACCACTGGGGAAACTCAAAAATCACCACAGTGTTGAGAACAAGTGAGGGCTGAGTGGTCTGCTCTAAGTGAGACATCTCTGTTGTGTCCTCTATGGCTCAGAGAACACTGCAGACGAGGGACAGAAAGACTGTAAGAGCCTGAGGATGAGGATGAGTGCTTTGGAACAAGTTATCCTGAGAGGAAGTGGTCATTGCGTTCATGACTCACAGTGTATGTTGTTACCTGCACGAGACTGAGACCATCAACATTCCATCATGGATGATGGAAGAGGACCAAAGAAAAACGAAGAAAGGGGGGGCTGGAGAGATGGCCTGCAAAGCCAAAAGATCCCTGTTCAACTCTCCAGGACCCACGTAAGCCAGATGCACAAGGGGGCACATGCATATGGAGTTCATTTGCAGTAGTTGAAGGCCCTGTCATGCCCGTTCTCTCCTCTCTCTCTCTCTCTCTCTCTCCCTCTTTCTCTCTCTCTCAAATAAATAAATATATTTAAAAACAAAATAAAAAGAAGAAAGGGGACTAATTGGAAAGAAGAAGTGGTTCAGTAGAAAAGGTATGGGGATGGGGCCAAAAAAGATAACGGGAAGGGGTGATCTAACGTATTCTGCACGTATATGAAACTGTTAATAAATGAATAAATGGCCCTCAAAGGCCTGGAGTGCTACTGGAAGGTGGAAGAGCCTTTAAGTGGAAAGAAGTTACATCATTGAAGGTGTGTCATTAAAGAGGATTGTGGGATACTGGTATCTTCCTGTCCCTCTGCTCACTTCTTCAAGGCCCAGAAGTGGACAGCTTTGCTCCACAATGCACACCCCACCAACATAGGCTGCCTCACCACAAACCCAAAAGCAATAGGGCCACCAATCCATGAACTAAGACCTGAATAACTGTAAGTCAAAACACTTATTTTCCTCTTTTTAAGGTGGTTATCTGTAGGATGTCCATCAAAGCAACAGAAAGTTCACTAATACATTTAACAAATAGTTTCTAGCATTATAAGCTAATTTCTGAGTTGGCAAGCAGAGTAAAGTAACTAAAGCTGGTCCTGGTGGCACATACATATAGTCACATCATCCCAGCCCTCCGGAGGGGGACAAAGAAGGACCAGGAGTCCAAGGCCTCAGCTGCTCAGTGAGTTTCATGCCAGCCAAGGCCACATGAGACCCTTGTCTCAACAAATCAAGAGAAAATAGAACGAAATGTGAAACCGTAATCACAAATGCAGTGGTAGACTTTTAAAAACGAATGTAAAAATGTGTGAAGAAAGCAAAAAGATTAAAACTCGGGAAATAACAAAATCCAGCATATATTGGATAGGGCACCAGAAGAAAGGAGCAAAACATAAGAAAAGGCATTTTTAAAAATTGTTACCAGGTTGTTTTTATTTCTTACAATATTTTATAAAAACAGTAAGCGTTTCTTAAAGAAACTCATTCTAACAAAGTAGATGTAGCAAAAGATGAATAACTATATATTGTAGGAAACTGCAAAACATTAAAATGAAGAAAAAAGTGTATACAAATGACTATTCAGGAAATCCCCAGCTGTAGGCTTGGAACTGGCCCGTTCTGCACCTTGGCCCCAGTTGCTGCACTGTGGTGGTCCCTGACACTAACTGCAGATCTAGAAGCAGTCAAGTCCACAGTGGCAATCCTGTCCCCGCCCCCTACAGGGTGACTCCACTCAGCTTCTGCTCAACAGCATGCCAGAGATTTGTCCCTAGTTATGCTAAAACCTGGATCCTCTCTGGCCAAAACAACCAAGGAATTGTCTGCCATCTGGGGCCCTGCAAAGACCAGTCTCCAGTGAATGGATCCCTTCCAACTTCACCATTCCTCATTCTCCCTCAGCCCAAGGAGAACCTGTGGCATTCCCTCAGTGGCTACGTAGTTAGTCTCTTAAGAGGAACAAAGTGGCAGCTAGTGTTCATTTGCATCGACTGGAGGAGTCCCTGAGTGCCAACCTTCCCCTTTTTCTGTCTCTCTGCAAGCAAATAAATAAATAAAATATTTTTTAAAAGTTAATGGTGGGCTGGAGAATTGGCTTACTGGTTAAGATGTTTGACTGCAAAGCCAAAGGACCTCAGTTCAATTCCCCAGGACCCATGTAAAACATGCACAAGGTGGTGCATGTGTCTGGAGTTCATTTGCAATGGCTAGAGGCCCTGGCATGCCCATTCTCTCTCTCTCTCTCTCTCTCTCTCTCTAATAAATAAAAACATCTAAAAAATTTTTAAGCCAGGCATGGTGGTGCACTCCTTTAATCCCAGCACTTGGGAGGCAGAGGTAGGAGGATTGCCGTGAGTCTGAGGCCACCCTGAAAATACATAGTGAATTCCAGGTCAGCCTGGGCTACAGTGAGACCCTACCTTGAAAAACCAAAAAAAAAAAAAAATTAAAAGTTAATGGTGCAGGCTGGAGAGATAGCTCAGCACATAAAGGCACTTCCTTGCAAAGCCTGATGACCCAGTTTTGATTCCCCAGCACCCACCTAAAGGCAGATATACAAAGTGGTGCATACATTTTAGAGTTTGTTTACACTAGCAGGAGGCCCTGGCATAACTATTTTCTCTCTCTTTCTCTTCCTGTCTCCCTCTCAAATACATAGAATTAATATTTTTTGAAAGTTAATGATGTCTTCCAGTATGCCTTCTTCTCTTAGCTTTGTGGGACATTGTGTGTTAGAGGTTTGTTCCCCAGCTTGGAGCTATTGGAAAGTGGTAGAACAGGATCTAGTAGGAGGTCTAAAGGTCATGGGGCTGTGTTCCCAGAGCAAAGTGGTTCTCTTCTCCCTTCCATGTTTTTATACTGGTTTATATGGTGAGCAGTTTTACTCCCTCCATGATGTGTAGTCTCACCACAGGCCCAGCGCAATGAACCTGTGGACCAACCACTAAGGGACTAAAATCTCCAAAGTATGAGGCAAACAGCAATAGAGATTATAACAGAAAGCGGACTAACACGATCTTCTTTCATTTTAAATATTTTATTATTTATTTGAGAGAAAAAGAGAGAGAGAGGAAGGAACAGAGAAAGAGAGAGAATGGGTACTCCAGGACCTCCAGCCACTGCAACCAAACTCCAGATGCATGCACTCCCTTGTGCATCTGGCTTACATGGGTCCTGGGAATCAAACCTGGGTCCTTTGGCTTTGCAGACAAGTGCCTTAACCACTAAGGCATTTCTCCAGCTCTACAATCTTCTTGAATAGAAACAATACCACTTATATGCATGTTCTCCCTAAATCAATGCATAAAGAATGCAGTCCAAATCCCAAAAGGACTTTCTGCTGTCTTAACTGCTGAAATCACAAGCTGATTTTACAATTTAGTTTGAAGAGCAAAAGCCCTCAAGTAGACACCAAGTTGGGGGAGTCTCAAGTTGAATAGGCTTAAGAGTTGTTATGGGGCTGGAGAGATAACTCAGTGGTTAAGGCACTTGTCTACAGAGCCTAGAGACCCACGTTTGAGTCCCCAGAACCCACGTAAGATGTCAAGGCGGTTCATGCAGCTAGAGGACAATCTCAGGTATCATTCCTCAGGCATTTCTCATCTCTTTTGAGACAAGGTTTCTCACTGATCTGGAATTTCCCAAGTAGGCTAAACTGGCTGGTTCGCAAGCCCCAGAGATCTGCCTCCTTGCCTCCCCAAAGCTACGATTAGAAGCACATGTCCCTATGCATGCCTTTTTTTTTTTTTCTTTCTTGAACTGGGTTCTTAGCATTGAACTCAGATCCTCATGCTTGCTAGCACCATACCTACTGGGTTGTCTGCTCAGCCCCAGGAAGTATCTATACAGAAAGATACTGACAAGTTCAAATTGAAAATGTATGATCACTAAAACTTACCATAGATTGAAAACAAGAGGTTCATGATAGAAGTGAACTATACCCATATAACTTCAAATTTAACTGAGAGTTTTAATACATGGACATACTGTAATGTGATATTGCCCTGGCACTACCCTCTTTTTTCCCCTTCTCCCACCTCTATTCTACTGAACACCCTCCTCTTTCCAAGCAATCTTTATTCTGTTTTTTGAATATGTATGTATTTATTTATTTATTTATTTATTTATTTATTTATTTATTTATTTGGAAGGGGAAGAGGCAGAGAGAGAGAGAGAGAATGGGCATGGCAGGACCTCTAGCCACTGCAAACAAAATCCAGATGCATGTGCCACTTTGTGTATCTAGCTTATGTGGGTACTGAGAAATCTAACCTGGGTCCATAGGCTTCACAGGCAAGTGCCTTAATGGCTAAGTCATCTCTCCAGTCTTTGTTCTGTTTTGATGGCTCACTCTTTTTGCCCTTCTCTGCCCTCTACGTCAAAGTGTTGATTGGCTCAGAATTATGCAAGCCTTGTTGGGATAACAACAACCACTGTGAGGTCATAAATGCCCCAGTCAGATGACAGAGCCCCAAATATTCATTCCCACCCTGTGGCTCTTACAATTTTTTCCACCTCCTCTTCTGAAATGTTCCCTGAGCCTTGAAGGGTGGGTAGAGTTTCTTATTTAATGCTGAGCTCTCAACAGTCACTTATTTTCAGTACTTTTACGAGTTCTGAGTTCCCTCTGCCATCTCCATAGAGAAGCTTCTCTGACTAACAATGAGAGCAGCACTAATTTTCTTTCTGCCACCTCTTCTGCAGTGTTCGCTGAGCCCTGGCAGATGTGACAGAGATGACTCACCCAGTGCTGAACACTGAAGTATATCTTTTTATCATTCACCTTGGCGGGTCTTGGGTTTCCAGGGCACTTGCTGCCATCTGTAAAAACAAGCCTCTCGGGCTGGAGAAATGGCTTAGTGGTTAAGGCATTTGCCTGCAAAGCCAAAGGATCCTGGTTCGATTCTCCAGGACCCACATAAGCCAAATGTGTGAGGGGCACATGCATCTGGCGTTCATTTGCAGTGGCTAGAGGCCCTAGCATGCCCATTCTCTCTCTGTCTGCCTCTCTTCTCTCTCTCTCTCTCTCTCTCTCTCTCTCTCTCTCTCTGCTTGCAAATAAATAAATAAAAAGTTTAAAAATATTTTTTAAAAAAAGAAGCCTCTCTAACCAAAAGTGAGAGCAGCACTATATGTAAGCATAAACCTTACCATTTGGAGGGCAATTTGATGGGAACAATGTATCCATTTAGCCACAGAACAGTTTTAGCTTCCCCACTATGGCCTAGGACATTCCAAACCATATTGTTTTAACTAAGTTTTCAGTATCACTAAGTTCTGTCCTGTGGACCCAATAGCAAATCCAATCACAGAGCACTTTCTAACCCTCCTAACAGTTGTGCCACTATTGCACTGGTGGACATATCTTGCCTGTCTGGCCAGTTATCCAGGTTTCAGGATCCCCTGTTGGTTAAAATAGTTGATGACTTTCCTTAGCTGGCAGCTTGCATAGCACTTTCTAGCACCGTGACAGTTAGCCAGCAGGGAGGAAGCTCCCAGCTAAGTCCCAGCTTTATTTCTTAGTGCCCTGTGACTGTAGCAGGTGATGTCTTTAGCAATAGGATCTTACCATCTAGTTCTGGTGGGTAACCAAGAGCAGTGGCAATAGCCTGTTTGTTTGGGGATGTTCATGGGCCTCCATGACCAACAACTCACTGGGGGAATGGGTGACCAAATCCTGACTGGGAATTACCTGCAACAACCTATGGCTTCTAGACATAGCACTCTCCATCCTAGCAAGATATTTCTGCCCAAACTCTCTTTTTCCTTTAAATTATATTGTTAATTAACTAATAAAGAAGTATTTTCCATATTATTTATTCATAATGTCTTTAATTTTGTGTGGCCTTCTTCCCACTCCCTCCTCTCCTCCCTCTCTTTCCCTTGCCCCTTCTAGACTTTTCATGCCCAGTGTCCCTCTACTCACCTGCCTACTATCCCCTCCTCAACTGCCCCACAATCATCCCTTCTCCTCCCTCCTGGCCTCTGCAATGGATGTGTACTCCATCTTATACAGAGATCTAAAATTGCAAACCTAGGATCTGCCTAGGAGAAAGAACATGCTAGCTGGGTTATCACCACACTTAGTAATTTTTTTTTTTTTTACCAGATCCATCTATTTCCCTGCAAATTTCATAATTTATTTTTTTTTACAGTTGAATAAAACTTCATTGTGTCTATGTACCACATCTTCATCAGTTGATAGGAACCTAGGCTTCTTGTTGTAGAGCAACACAAATAACCGAGCAAGTCCATCGAAAGTGTAGAATTCTTAAGAGTATATGCCCAGGAATGGTATAGCTGGGTCAAATAGTGGATCGTTTTTTAATATTTCATTTTTATTTATTAAGAGAGAGACAGGGCTGGAGAGAGGGCTTAGTGGTTAAGGCACATGCCTGTGAAGCCTAAGGACCCTGGTTCGACTCTCCAGGTCCCATGTTAGCCAGATTCACATGGTGGTGCATGTGTCCGGAGTTCCTTTGCAGTGGATGGAGGCCCTGGCACACCCATTCTCTCCCCTCCCTCTCTCTCTCTCTCTCTCTCTCTCTCTCTCTCTCTCTCTCTCCTCTCTTTCTCTCTCTTTGTCTTTAATAAATAAATAAAAATAAAATCTTAAAAAAAGAGAGAGAATGGGCATGCCAGGGCCTCTAGCCAGTGCAAATGAACTCCAGATGCATGTGCCACCATGTGCATCTGGCTTACATGGGTCCTGAGGAATCAAAACTGGATCCTTAGGCTTCACAGGCAAGTGCCTTAACCACTAAGCCATCACTCTAGCCCCAGGAGAACAAATTTTAATTTTTTGAGAAACATCCACACTGATTTCCATAGTGGCTGTACCCACCAACAATGCAAAGTTTTCCTTATTCCCCACAACCGCACAACATGAACTCCAGACATCATTTAGAAGACTTTCTTATGAAGGGATGCTATATATGTTGAAGGCCTTTTCTACATCTCTTGAGATGATCATGTGATATCTGTCTTTAAGTCTATTTATGTATTATGTTTATTGGTTTCCATGTGTTGAACCATCCTTGCATCCCTGGAATAAAACTTATTTAATCAAGGTGGATGATATTTCTAATATGTTCTTGCATTCAGTTTGCAAGAATTTTATTGAGAATTTTTGCATCTATCTTCATCAGAGACATTGGACTCTAGTTTTCTTTTGTGTGTAGGTCTTTCTCTGCTTTCATTACTAGTGTAATACTAACTTCAGAAAAGGGGCTACAGAGCATTTCCTCCTGTAAGAAGCAGTTTTACTGAGAATATATAACAAACTCTTATGATTATGAAGAAAAAAGCAAACAATACAACTTATAAAGACTTGGGCAGATACTTCACACACACACAAAGACCATATATAAACAAAGACATGGGTGACTTAATCACTTCATTGAATCATTAGTAATCAGTGAAGTAAAAATTACCTATAATGCAATATTGTTTGATACTCATATCTTAGCAAGAGCATTAAAATTCAGACAACAAACAGTGTCGGAATATGTAGAGCAACAAAAACTCCCAGATGTTCTTCCTGATTGTACAAACTGGTCCAACCACTTTAGAAGGTAGTGTGGCATTCCCTAAACAATCTGAACACATGCCCACCCTGTGAGTGTAGATCTAGAGACGCTCTTGTGCATGAACATCAGACTATGTGATAAGCATGATGGTAGCAGCATTGCTCACAATTGAAAGTTCTGAAATGAGTTATATCATGACAGAAAAGCAAGAAGGTGACTAGTTGAAATAAGAAGGAGTTTAATGGATGGGTGACAAAAGAGGGCAATGTGGAAGGAATAGTACCAAAATGTATTATATACATTATAAAACTGTTAAAATAAAATATTCTTAAAATACTGTTCTGAAGTGAGTGCAATATAAATTGATAGCACAATAGGAAAAATAATGAGTTAACCTTGTTTTATGGAATGTTACATAGCAGTTTAAATAAATTAACTTTATCTAATTACATAAACATAAATGAATCTCCAAAACATAACATTGAATAGAATAAAATGTTAGGAAAATTTATACATTTATACATTCATGAGGTGAATGTTATTAGCAGGTAAAATTGAGTCATATATATTTATAAATCAGAAAAGTACAAAAATAAAACCAAGGCAAACATGAACACAGAACTGTAGTCCCATTATCATCACCTCTTACAAGGAGTAACTATTCAGGAGTATTGCCAATCCAAGACTTATCATAACAGGAATAGTACCAAGGCGATATTTTGTATTGACCAGGTAATGCTTTCATGCAGGCTTTTTAAAGTTATGACTCTTTACACTGAACATGAACTTTTATGTATTCTTTTACGTGCATAATAAATTTCACAGTAAGAATTAAGCCAAGGGGGGTGGTCAAGCAGAAGACACATTTTGAGTAAAAGGCGATAGGACTTGCGGACACATATGTGAAAACTAGCATTTTCCCAAATCATACTGATTCTTCATGTTTCCCTTCCCTTCTGAATTCAGATCCATGCAATGCAACATGTGCGCCCGAAGCATCCATTACAAGACAAGTTCTAGGTGACTTTAATCACATGTTGATGCTCTTACAAAAGTGTAATGAGGAGAACAGTGGGAGCAGGGTAGGAGAAGACAAGCTATGAAGACAAGTGTGAATGGCCCAGGTGCAGAGATGAACACAGCCCACATCAAGTGCGGCCCATCCCAAAGCTATGGGGAAATGATTCTGTGAATGGTCTTGCACAATAAAGAGACTCTTACTCGGGGCTGGAGAAATGGCTTAGCAGTTAAGGCATTTGCCTGTGAAGCCAAAGGATCCCTGTTCAATTCTTCAGGACCCACATAAGCCAGATGCACAAAGGGCACATGATCTGGAGTTCATTTGCAGTGCTAGAGGCTCTGGTGTGCCAATTCTCTCTCTGTCTGCCTCTCTTCTATCTTTCCCTCTCTCTGCTGGCAAATAAATAAATATTAAAAAAATAAAATAAAATAAAATAAATTTATTTATTTTTTTTTTTAATTTTTTTTTTTTTTTGGTTTTTCAAGGTAGGGTCTCACTCTTGTCCAGGCTGACCTGGAATTAACTATGTAGTCTCAGGGTGGCCTCGAACTCATGAGGATCCTCCTACCTCTGCCTCCCGAGTGCTGGGATTAAAGGCGTGCGCCACCACGCCCGGCTCAATAAAATTATTTTTAAAAAGAAAGAGAGAGAGGGAGAGAGAGTCTTACTCTGAGTCATTTCCATGACCTCCCGAAAAGCATTTGGGTAGCTGCATTTCAATCTTCCAGGTCCTAAGAGTGAAGGCCTGGGCAGGTCACCTGGTGTTCTTGTAACTCACTTCTCTGGTCTCTCAAATGAGGATGGTAAACTGCAAGTATTTGCCTCACAGCCTTGTGAAGATTAAATAACATAGCCAGCCTTCCACACCCTCCAGTTCCGCGTGTGCGCATTCAAACAACAGAGAATGGAAACAAATTGCAACTGTAGTGAGCATGTACAGAGCCATTTTTCCTGCCATTATCCCTTCAATAATACAGTATAACAGTTAGAGAACATCCAGTGTGTTACAGTGAGCCATCTAGAGGTGATTTAAAGTTGCAGGAGGATGGGTGTAGGTTTCATGCAAATAATCTGTAAAGAACGCAAACCCCTGCAGATTTTGTTATCCAAAGGGGCTCTTGAATCTAATGCCGTGGGTATATCGTGGGAAGACTGTAGTTCTTCTGAACTGTCTGGAAAGGTACCTGCAGTTGGAACTCACCGTAAGTGTACAGCTTCGAAACTTATTTAGTTTCAAGTTTGCCAAGCTGAGGACTCAATTTGACGAGGAGTAAAGATTATGAAAAGTCACAACTTGCTACTTCTCTTTCAAGTGACAAACTGACTTTGAACAGCTTGAGAGACACAGTCTCTTTGACATCACAAATTCAGAAATCTGGTATAAAACTTGCTACATAATGAATTCATAACAGATACTATGTTGCATTGATGTGAATTAGGAAAAGAAGAGAAAGCAGCATTACTATAAAGAGGGAAAGAGTCAATGCGGGTGTGGAAAATGCCACAGCTTTTTACTACTGTGTGGGGGGAAAAAAAATAACGCAGACTTTTAAAGGCCAAATTTAATGGATTCCCAGGGTTATGCTACCATGGGAGAGGAATTAAAATCATTCTAAAATGTAAAATACCATGGAAGGTAAAGTAATAAAACATGGTATACTTTAAGTGAATAGTCCAATTAGCACAACTCCAGGGCGAACCTAAATCAGAAGGTAACTTTATATGAGCAGAGCAAGGGGTACCTGCAAGCATTTACTGAGAGTAAGGACCAGAAAGGAGGAAAGGCAGCAACACGTTGTCTCAGAACAGAGCGAAGCACCCAGGAAACAGCAGTGGTCCAGTGTACCGACATGTGTCATTTGAGAGACACTTAATGACTATATCCAAAATTGAAATGATCGCAGACTAGCAAACCCAGAAGAAATGAAGCTGTAATGTATTCTCATCAAGAATAAAAACTACACTATAGAGTTACAGCAGCAGAAATCTCAAAGCTGCTTCATTCCATGATGTCTATCACAGACACTGATCTGAAGTTTATCAAAATAAAGTGTCCTGGAAGAAAATGTATGAGCCAGCTGGTGCCAGTCGCTGCTGCAAATTTGAAGAAAATATAATTTCTTTTGAAATCTGCATCATAAACACTTCCAGGTGATATGACTTTTTTTTTATCTTTTCATTTTTAAAAAACTGGTAATATAAACCTACTACTCTGTATAAAAATTTATGGCAAAATTTTCAAAAGAGTTTGTCTTCTTTTAAAAATAGATATCCACACAGTTTAAATTTTAAATGTCAAGAGAATTGTGACAGATATTTTTCTGTTCTGTAAAAAAGTATATTTTCGATTTAATGACTGAGAAGAGAATGTAAAAAGCTCTTTCATTTTGTTTTTTTCATTGTCATTCTGGAGATGATCTACTGTAGTATATCAAAACTAGATCTTCCAAGCCATTATATCTCACCATCTGCTTAACCTTATCAGGAAAGCACTAGAAAACCAATCCCACACATTAGAATTTCATCCTTCGGCAGAGCTATCCTGGCCATAAAAACTGGCACAAAACTGAGATAAATTATTATGGAGGCCAGAAATGGGCTACATTATGTGTGCATGATTGAATTCAACTGGAAGAGCTGAACGGGTAACAAGCCATAGTGTGGACGGCTGGGGACAGCAGAACAAGTGCAGACCAGACAATACTGGTCACTGAGCTTACCATGACCCACAGCATCGGCAATGTCAGAATGCCCAGGAACAAATTCATTTAGGGTTTTGAACGATATATGTGCTGGGTCCACAGGGCTCCTCACTCTCAAGCACTTCCTGCTCCTCTCCAGTACTTTCCATCAAATCAGATTGGATGCAAACAAACATTATTCCAACCACCCCACAATTGTGACCCAGCTAACACAGTCATGTGTAATGATGAGAGCTCATGAAAACTGTGCCACTGGATTTAGATTCAGGCCAAAGGCCAAAAGCCAAAAGCACTCTGCAAAATATGGTCCTAGAAAACACGCAGTTCAGCCCCGAGAATTTATTCGATGGCTCTAGCAGATTTCACTGGTGTTTCGTGATGACCCCTGACATGCTTATGCCCGTGCCACCTATGCCTGTGTTACATTCAAGCAGGAAGAAGTGGCTTTGCAAATAAAACTCTGGTACAAGAGCATCATTTGTGACCTAAGATGTTCTAGACATGATGAGTGCATAATGCGAGGTGCTAATGTGATGATCGTAGCCACATGTGCCAGGGGTCATGATCATGTCTGTGGTTTGGGCTTTTGCTAATTCAAAATCCACCTCTACATTTCTCTCCACACAATAAAAAACTAGTGTGAAGGTATTTCACCCACAGACTATTCCATGACACTCCCCTCTCAGCTTTTCCTTTCATTCCCATCGAAAGCCAAGAACCTTCAACATGCATTAGCATGCAAATGTCTTGGGTGCCTTTACTATACATTTATATTGCAAGGTAATCAATAAATTATTATTATTTCAATATTTATTGGAATCGCAGAATAAGAAAGAAGACGGATTACACAAATTCATCTTGTATGATGAATGGATCTTCTAGCAGAAGGCACACGCTGATGGAGGAGGTCAGTATGCAGACTATATTACTGAATATTTCAACCCTGGCTGTAAATATAGTATCTGTTTCTCTTTGGGACTGTCACACTGAGTGCAGTATAAAAGGCAATAAATTTCAACAGATTAATTAACTCTTTGGTTACTGGGGCTGTGTGTCACCTATCCTGGCACCTAATAAAAATTCCTTTAATGCCAAGACATAAAGAAGGGCCTCTTTGGAAATGAGTTATTAACAGCATTTCGTGAATAGATGGAGAAATTGTAGCCGAGCCATTTAAGTGTCATAAAGTGCAGCAAAGGCTGCTGGAGGCCTCTGAGGGACGCCAGGCAATACCATAACAATCAAATCTGAGATGGAAGAGGGATTGAGCTGTCCACTCAGAATTTTTATATTGTCAAAGAGCAGCGAGGAAATAATGTGATCAAGAAGTGAATTAACCTTGTGTGTGAAAGGGAGGGGATGATCTGATGGAAAGGCAGTAAAGTAAAAATCACTCCATAATGCCGACACTGCAGGAGAGCCGCAAGGGGCCCCTCGTGTCTGCAGGCTGGTGGAGAACCCATCCTGCCCTCTAAGAAGAGTAAACTCAGACCTGCATGCGCCCATAATTGGAATACATGTATTCACGCTTTCTGACTTCTTCAGGCTCTCCGTGTCATATACCCACAGAGCATTAATTCCTATAAATGCTCTATCTTTGCAGACTCCTGCAAACAGAAGGACTATATGGGGTGGGAGAGCAAACATTCCATGAGAGAGGAAGAAAATGCTGCAATTGTGATACGAGAACATAGATCTGTTTCCCACATCATACCTGGGCTGTCTGCCCACATACTTGGATGTTTTGTGATGAATACCTTGCTATGATAATTTTATAGTTCAAAGCAAAGGGTTCCAATAGACAGAAAATAATGAATAACAAATACTAATCCTTGTTTACTATTAATGCTCAGGTAACTATCTTTCAAAATGTAGATTGTACTTGCTCTCTTGGTGTTAGACCTCAATATTTGAAATTTTTTAGTTTTACTCAAAACAACACAAAAGAATATAGAAATATGAATAAAATAACTCAATTGTGATTTGCTGCAGACAGAACCTTTAGGTTGAGTTGCTAAGGAGAATCAAACCCAGCAATTACTAACAAATGTATGTCTAGCACAAAACGCCTATCACATACTTTGAACATGTCACATAGATTAACTCAGGTCACCTAAATGATAACCCTATGAGGTAGGTGCTGTTGATTTATTAAGAAATTGGAGCACAGACATACTAAATAATGTGTCAAGCCACAAAGCTAATTTAAACCCTCAAACATCTGTATCTAGGAGCCTGGGTTCTGAGCCACTGAAGAAATGCTCATCAGAAGACAGTTGATGCCTCTAACATAGAACTTACATAGAAGTTACTCCTCCAAAACAATGAATTTTGTATTTGTGCTTTGATAATCTTTAAATTGTATAGGACTATGCGTACACGATGCGTGTTGTCCTCAGGAACTAACTTGCTTTCACTCTCCCTCGTTCTTCCGCATGATCAATCATTCTGTCTGTTGAAGAGTGTCTCCACTAGTCTACCGTCCTTCTGGTGCTATCTCTCCTTTCAGCCACTGAATCCCTTGGAAATAAATTTCTCTGGTGCAACTTTGACAACTTCTTACAACCTGTTTCTTCCACTCACTCTCCAGGAAGTGCTGGGCTAAATCTAAAGGTCACTTTTATGCCTTCGTTGTGTTCAACCTTTGGCAAACAGGACATAATTATCCTCTCCCTGCTCATGAAAAGGCTCCCCTGGCTCCCTCCTACCTCTTGTCTCACTCCATTTCCTTCTGACTCCTCCTCACCCCGAAGCTCTCCTCAGCCCACCTTTGGCATCTCATCCACACCCCATCATCCAGTCTTCAACCACATGGATTCACACACCATTTTCACTAACCATGCTTCCATCTGTATCTCCTCTTCTCAGTCCATATATAATGCCACACTTATCCTTCTGATACCACTTTGGATGTCTTAAATTGAACAATCCAAAATGGAACGCACTTCTCCATATGACTGCTAGTCTCACACACACACACACACACACACACACACACACACACACACACCAAATTAAAACAAAACCAAACACCAGCAAACTACTTCCATCCAGCCACCATCCAGCTACTTGCTTGGTCCCAAAGTCAAGGTTCTCTTTTGTTCCTCTCATTCTTTCTCATGCTCCAGCTCCCATCCGTCAGCATAAGCTCAAAGCGTCTGCTCTGTCCATCTCATCTGCTAGCGACTGGCTGGAGGGCAGATATTTCACCCAGCTCTTGCCCTCAAGAATTAAATTTTCCTTATCTATAAAAGTCACACAGGACAAAGTGCCTCTTTTGTGCTAGAGGTGACTGAAATTGCCAACAGGTCTATGGTTCTTTGAGGAGATGTCGCTGGCCTGGTAAGGACAACTGAACAGAAAGGTGCATTCACCTAGGTTCATGCATCTGATATGTGACTGGGGCACAGGAACCCGGAAGTCATCCTTCCTCTGAACTCATTATCAAGGACTGTAGCACAATACTCATTGTTTTAAATACTTTCAATTGGCTCTTGTGTCACTGGAAGCCAAACATCTTTTAACTGGTAACATGCCCTTTCTATCAGTTACTTGCATAATGAATTACTTCACAACTTAGCTGGTTAAACCAAGAATGAAGTTGACACCTTTTACAGTTCCAGCAAGTCAGGAATTTAGAATAGTGGGAGTGTTGCTCAGTGATAGAGGACTTGCCTAGCATGAATCTAAATGAGGTTCTAAATCCAATCACCAGCATTGTTTCAAAAACTGTAATTAAAAACACTAATAGTCTATGGGGCTGGAGAGATGGCTTAGCAGTTAAGGCACTTGCCTGCAGAGCCGAAGGACCTAGGTTCGATTCCCCAGAACCCACAATGCACATAAGCCAGATGCACAAGGGGGTGCATGCATCTGGAGTTCGTTTGCAGTGGCTGGAGGCCTTGGTGCACCCATTCAATCTCTCTCTCTCTCTCTCTCTCAAATAAATAAATAAATAAATAAAGTATTTTTTTTAACAACTAACAGGCTAAATAGGAGCAGATGGGGTGCAACTCGGGAATAGAGTATTTGCCTTGCCCTGGGTTTGATCCCAAGGATTGCTACATACTACATACATACATACATACATACATACATACATACATACATACATACATACAATCTGGCTTGGCTGGGTCCTGGTCCGGGAGGTTGTGGACTAAGCCAGAGTCAAACAAAGGCTGCTGTGGGTCAGGGATGCTGTTCAGCACCGGTTACTTGGGTGACTCCCATACACAGCTTGATATCCATCCCCTGTTCTCAGCTTGATATCCATCCGCTGTTCTCAGCTTGATATCCATCCCCGCTGTCCGCAGCTCCTGACCTTGGGATTCTCCCAGGGCAGCCGAGATGCTTCTTCCAGGGCAGGGGACTGGACCACCCCCAGCTTGAGTCATCCATCAGGAAGAGGACAAACGGAACACGGTTCTCTTTATGACCCCACCACAGAACTTAAACTTCTGGAACATTCTGTGCACGGAGGGAATCTCTACCTCAAACCCACACTTAGGAGGGCACCGGGATCTGACTGAGGTAAGCATCTGTAGACATTTTGAAACCATAATGTGCAGCTTTTCTCACTGCTGCCCGGTGATCTTCCATATCCTGAAACCTGCTAAGCTCTTTTCTACCTCTGTGTCTTCTTATGAGCACACACCTGTCTGGAGGGTACCTACTGGCTGACAGTCACCAAACATCTTTCTAAGGTGGTGTCCCTCACCCTGTTAACCTTGTTCGTTACCTCGGTATGGTTCACATGGAGGACCTGCTGTGGCTGGTTGACCATCGCATCCCTGTTCCTAACACTATCTGGTGGACATATGCACTCAAAAAATTAGTAACTGAATGAGCGTAGGATGTGTTCACAAAATGTTTTTAAACAACTTCAAAGCCATTCACAGAGAAATGTCTAAGATGATAAGGTAGTTAATAAGCTTAATGTGAAAAGTGACATTATAGCTCTCTTTAAAATATTTAAAAGACTATCATGGGGAAAAGATTAACTTTATTTTTTATAATTCATGGAGCTGAATTAAAATAAATGAGTAAAAATTACGGGAAGCAGAATTTTAGTTGAATAAAAGGAAGACCTTTCTAATGATGAGAGTTATATTTTAAAAGTCAAAGCAGTCCACTTAGGAAGCAATCTTCCAATCATCTGAAACACTTAAACTTAAGCTAAGACAACCTGCCTGGAATATCAGAGAGAAATTCAATACCAAAGATGAACTGGATCAAGTGACCCCAGACTCCTTTCTACATTCTAAGACTCTATATAAAGCCTCAATAAAATTTAGGCTTAAAAATTGTAATATTTGGTGGGATATAAATAAAAGAAAATTAAAATCCATAAGAAAATATTTCTTTCAATATACTCCTACTTTTGAGACCTTGGTTGTGCAGAAAATTAAAAGTTTAGAAAACATCTACTTTTCTGATATAAAAGCAAGTATGTTTATTTAAAATCTAAACATTCTCATATGTTGAAAATATGTACTCATTGAACTTGAGGCCAATGATTCTTTAATCAATTGCTTTAAACCAGATGCATAAGGTGGCACATGTGTCTGGAGTTCATTTGCAGTGGTTAAAGGTCCTGGTGTACCCATTTTCTCTCTCCCCACCTCAAATAAATAAAAGTAATTTTTAATGCAGAAATACAGGGTCACTGGATTGAAACATGCTTTTCTGAAAGTGGCCACTGAGGTTCAGCAATGTAAATCAGGATCATAGGCCCTACATGGAGGCCATGGGGACCTTGGCACAGAGCTGTGAAGAGAAACCATAGGTTGCAGTGGAGACTCCAGGATATTGCAGATTTCAAGACTATGAGATGGCCTCCGAGGAAAACTTCTGGCTCACTCAGGTGGATTCCTGAGATGGAGGGGTAGAGCTGTCCCAAACCTTTGGAGCCAAGAGGATTACATCATGAGTCTCAGGTACTCCTGAACAGCTGAAGGACTTGACGTGTGCCTGCTAGTTCTCAGTCTTGCGACTGGCCCAGTCTTTCCTTGCTATTCCCCATCTTCTCTTTTGAACAGGAATGTAGGCACTGTGTCATTACATGTTGGAAGTCTGCAACTTGTGTTTTGGTTTTACAGGGCTCACAGTTAAAGAGACTGTTTGAATCTTAGATGAGACTTTGGACTTTCAACTTTTTTTTTTTTTTTGTTGTTTACTTTTTATTTATTTATTTGAGAGTGACAGACACAGAGAGAGAGAGAGAATGGGCAAACCAGGGCCTCCAGCTATTGCAAACAAACTCCAGATGCATGCACCAACTTGAGCATCTGGCTTTCGTGGGGACTGGGGAATCAAGCCTCGAACTGGGGTCCTTAGGCTTCACAGGCAAGCACTTAACTGCTAAGCCATCTCTCCAGCACCTGGACTTTTAACTTTTGAAGTAGTCTGAGAAAAGTAAAGATTATGTGGACTTTCAAAGTTGGACTGAATGCATTTTGCCTCATGAGCTAGCTATAAGTCTATGGGGAGCCAGGGCAGAGTGTGGTCATTTGAATGTGAAATCTCCCCATGCCTTCAGTGTTTGCTATGAAGCCCTCTACTTAGTCCCCAGCAGGAGAAGCCTTCACGACATGAAGCCTCATTAGAACACTGTGTCACTGACAGCAGGCCTTTTATAGTTTGAGACATAAGGGTCTATCTCCTGCCCTCCCTAAGAGTTGAGTGCTGTCTGCAATAACATTCTCCAGAGATAAACTCACTATGAAAACAGGGCAGCATTTTTCTACAAAATATCACTCCTTAGCCTCCAATTGTTTTAGGGTGTAAAAAAAATACTAATAATACTGTGTGTATTCGTGTTAGTAATTGTGAGTATATGTGGGAAAAAAGGCAAAAAAGACATGATGTAACTAGTGACAAGTATCAAACTGATGGATAAGAAGTAGAGGGGAGCCTAAACAAAAGGAAGAAAAATAGGGTGGGGATGTAGAAGTTCTGGTTAAAGGTTAACTAAGAAAAGAAGGGGAGGACTGGAGACATGGCTTAACAGGTAAAGAGATTGTCTGCAAAGGCAAAGGACCCAGGTTCAATTCCCCAGGACCCACATAAGCCAGATGCAAAAGGTAGCCACATGCATCTGGAGTTCTTTTGCAGTGGCTGGAGGCCCTAGCATGCCCATTCTCCCTCTCAAATAAATAAAGAAAAAATAAGGGGAAAGGTTGTCATCAGATAATATAGAACAGTAGAAGTCTTACCTCTCAAGAATTTGAGTCTGTATGCTAAGCCAGCCTATGCTCTTTGGGAGAGGATGAACAGTATAGAGCAGGGGCTGGAGAAATGGCTCAGCAATTAAAGTGTTTGCCTGCAAAACCTAACAACCAGAGTTCTATTTCCCAGTATCCATGTAAAGCCTGATGCACAAGGTGGTACATGCACCTGGAGTTTGTTTGCAGAGGGTAGAGGCCATGGCATGCCCATTCTTTCTCCCTCCCTCTCTCTCTCTCTCTCTCTCTCTCTCCTTGCAAATAAATAAATAAAT
The DNA here is from genome assembly GCA_036365145.1 of Orientallactaga sibirica. Taxonomy (NCBI): domain Eukaryota; kingdom Metazoa; phylum Chordata; class Mammalia; order Rodentia; family Dipodidae; genus Orientallactaga; species Orientallactaga sibirica. The sequence continues at coordinate 3,155,566 of JAEOAD010000463.1, read as the reverse complement.
AAATAAATAAATAAATATTTTTTAAAAAGCACAGAGCAAAATAAAAAGAAAAGTAGAGGAGATAGAGAAGAGAGATAATAAAGGAGAGGAAGAGAAAAAGAATATATATACCCATATATGTACATATACATATGTATGTGTGAATGAGAGAGAGAGAGAAAAGTGGGGAAGAAATATGACCTTCTAAATTGACCCTGGGGATTCTACAAAGAAGCAATAGCTCTAGGGAGAAAGAGAGCTGTGGAATATTAAAATACATAGGATATTAAAACCAATTGGTATGCACTTTGGACTTCTTAAAACTGTTTATTGACAACCATCATACATATGCACGATGAACCTTAATCATAATCACCTCCCATTACCTTCTTTGCCCCCTCTATTGAATTCCTTCTTCAATTAGTCCCTTTTCAATCAATTTTGATATTATCTTCTTTTTACACTCATATTATACAGGCCTTAGATAGATAGCATCAGCCATTGTGAGGTCATGAATGCAATGGCTACTTTGTGTCTGCAAAAAAAATGCTTCTCTCACTTTGGATTGTGAAGTCTGTTTTTAGATGGCAGTGACCATAGGGTGAGGGGACTCAAAATTCATTAAAATACTGAGAAGAAGTAATAGTGGAGTGTTCAGTATTGAGAGACATCTCTGTCATACCCTCCCAGGTTCAGGGGCCATGGTGGAAGAGGTGGGTGTGGTGGAAAGAAAGTAAGACAAAAAGGAGGGGAAGGAGTGAGTGCTCTGAAATTAGGATTCGACTTGGTGCTGAGAGTTCCTCTGTACTCCTGTTCCCTTTGAGTCCTGTTTTGGATGATGTTGTGTTTTCACCAGTCAAGGACTTCCCTTTGAGGTCCCCAGATACACTTCTGTGTGACGTTCACTCACGGAGATAGTTGGTTCTGGAAGCTGGGGGTGGCTGAGACAAACGACCCAGCTGTCGGCATTGTGATTAGCGTGGGTAGGTAGCTGTTTCTTTGTGGTTGTTGAATCGTTCTTAGATTAATCAGTGCTCTGGGAGCACTATGTCCCTGTCCCCAGCTGAGACACCAATGGCCATCGCAGGGATGGCACTTGCTGATGCGCCACTACCCTGAGGGAAATTCCCTGTAGTGGCTGTTGTGACAGGTCTGCCAGTGGCAAATGGAGGGAAGGCGGGGAGGGAGAAGAGGTCACTTGTGGGAGACGTTCACTAGGGTGGTAAGTGGACCATGGAGATGGAAGAGCAGCTGAACAAGTGGAACAATAACCCTGTTCCTTTTGTTCCCCTAACAAGAAACAGTCACTTGCTCAGGCGTGGCTTCTAAGCTGGAAGTCTCTCTAATGAAAATGTTTAAAGGGAAATTTGGGTGTCTTCTTCACCAGCTGTATGACCAGGCTGTAACCATGGTTTCAGTTTCTATGGCTCCCTACTTCATTTCTTGGAACAAGAGTTCTTCCTGGGAGCCCAAAACGTCTAATCCAGCAGAGAAACAGGAAGCAAACTTCTGCCATTGAGTTCCTGGGAGGCTCTGCGAAGAAGGATCAATACGATTTTCACTCCGTGGGTCCCAGGCTTCTGTATTCTGGCTGTTAGAGTGTACAGGCTCTTGGTCCTCTCAGTGTAAGTGTCCTGACAACAGCATCTCAGTCCTGTTAGGCTTTTGTTCCTCGTGGAGGCACGCTGCTGATGCTCATTAGACAACGGCTCTGTTGGCGCCAACTTCTTCAGGTGATGCAATAGATGGCAGGACCACAGGGATCCCTTGGTCAAATGGCCACTGTGCCATCTCCTTTGCCATGAAGTTCTTTCTTTATTCAGTGGCTATATGTCAGAAAATCATTTTTGTAAGTCTATCAGAAAATCACAGGAGCAAAGCAAACTCATTTCAAGAGAGTTGTCAATTCTTTAAGAATAAGCTAGTACCCTTTCCATCCTGATGTAATCGCATCCATTTCACAAGACAACAACTTCCGTAATGAGTTTTAATATTGCCTTTCTTTGTCTTCTGCTATGTTTTCTACATTCTGATTCCTACACAACTTCTGATCTCAAATGCCTATTTGAGAAGAAACCAAACAAAGAATATGTTTCACAAACTCTCCCAAAATAACATGTTTCCCAGCTTTGGCACTCTGAATCATGACAGGTTGTATCACCCATCCTAAAACACACACATACACATACACACACACACTTTCCTACGGAAGAAGTACTTACCTCCTTTCTATATCCTATTAGCATGTCAAGACTGTAAGAGAAGAACAAGGTAACCTGCAGGACTTCATCACATTCAAGACTCCTGTAGGGCTAAATCAGCAGGGAAGTTATCCCAACCCTAGACAACGTCAGCAAGCATTAAGAAGACACGTTTTAAATAAGAGTCCTTAGGCCATTGCAACCAGGTTTCCACTCCTGCTTTGCTAAGGGCTATGGTAACTGTATCCACTTTGCTTCTGTTGCCTACAAGCCTGCTGAGCAGCTACTGTTCTGGAATCCCATCACCAATGCCATCCCTACTTCCCTGGAAGCCTCTGCTGAAGGCTTCTTTCATCCACAATTTACCATCGGTAGTAAGAGAGAGCCTTAGTTACTGTGAATACACTACACACCAACGGCTTCCAACCACCCTATTTGCCAGCAACAGAACTCAAATTCAGTAGCAGAATTCCGAGTGGACTGCACTCTAAAGCTTTCTTCTGAAATCAATGCTTTTAGTTTGCTATTCTCTAAGCATAACCTATCTACATGAATACAAGTCATTTGTAAACTATTACTGCTAACAAGCAACAGAGGAAACTGGGAGAAAGATATACCAGAGAATAATGCTGAAGATGCTGTTGTGGGCAACAAGACCAGTTTCACCACAACTTCCGGAGGTACACATGAATAACCTACAAAATCATCATGTTGAAGGGTACCGAATTAGTTATACGAATGGTGCTTTTTCTGCATAGTTCCACTGAGATTTTTAAAAATTGCATATAACTGACAATTACTCCTAGGCATCTCTTTACTATCAACACAGGACCTAAAGCACGTGTCATCACTGTGGTAATCTTTTCCTTTAATATTATTGGCTAAAAGTGACTTGCCCCAGGGACTTTATTTTGTTACGTTTTGGGAAAAATTAGCTATGACCCTCCACGTGGGACAAAGGTGTGCTGGACGGCGTGTCCTCCGTGCGGTGGGATGGAGGCTCCCAGGGCACAGTGGCACAGCACCGTCTATGACAATCCTGCCACCCTCTCCGCGACCTTGCCACGCCCTCCCTCCCTCCCAGAAGCAGAACAGCAGCATCCCATGGCCTGGGTAGGAGGAAGAGCCAGCGCAAACGCGAGAGAACGCGGAGGCAGAGGAGCCGCGGAAACGAGGGGACTCAAAGACAGTCCCACCATGACCCAGCACCCTCCACCCGCCGCCTCCCCGGCATCAGCTCAGGGCCATTAGCGAGCGAGCCAGCCCGCCCCGCAGCTGCGGCCAACGCCCACCCGCTCACGCTCAGGCGCACGGAGCATGCGCGCGGAGCCAGCAGGGCAGGGGCGGGGCCAGCCCACGCCCGGGCACGCAGAGCATGCGCGAAGGCAGAACGTACACGCAGAGCCCCAGGCGGGAGGGGGCGTGGCCTGGTGCCTGCGCACGCGCGCGGAGCTCGGAAGGCGGAAGTGGCGCGCGGGAGCCGGCGATGCGGACTCCTTCCGGGGAGGTGGAGGCGGCGTTGGCCCGCGCGCGCTCGGCCGAGGAGGAAGAGGAGGTGATGGCGCCGGGCCGGGGAGACGCTCGGTGTGTTTGAGGCGCCGTGCGGGTTGAGGGGTCACCGTCACCGCTGACAAGCCGGCTCGGGGGTGCCCGTGACCCCGGCGCGAGAAGCCGGGGACTTCCGCTCAGGAGCCTGCCGGCACGGTGTCCAGGGAAGCAGCCTGTCCCCTCCGCCCAGTCCGTGGACCCTCTGCGATGACACCACCACCGGGGCTCTTTTAGGCTGTTTGCCGGGCTTTTGGAGAACCCAAGTCTCCCTGGTTCCTCAAGACGACATTTGCAGTTAAGAGCCACTTCCGGGTCTGAGTTCCATCCGGGCATTCCTGGGCACTCACCTGTGTGCTGTGCAGTGAGACCTGCTCCTGTCTGGCTGTTAAGTTGATGTCCCTGGAAGGCCCCGCGAGTTCCTGCGACTGAACCCCCCTCTCGTCTTTCTCTTTTTATTTTTCCTTCAAAGGAATAATGAAAGTAGAGTGCGGGTTGATTTAGCATACTAAGAGAGGTGTATTTTTTTCTTTTAATATTTATTTGAGAGGAAATATGAATGGGTGCGCCAGGGTCTCTTTCCCTGCAAAGGAACTCCAGGCGCATGCACCACTTTGTGCATCTGGCTTTAAGTGAGTACTAGGGAATTAAACCCCAGGCCATCAGGCTATGCAAGCAAGTGCCTTTAGCCACGCAGCCAATCTTCCAGCCCCAGAGTGTATTTATTTTTAATATTGGACATCTGTAGGTTATCAGACTTAAGAATTTTAATTAAACTTTGTTAAGTGAATTGAGATACTTTGAGACTTTAGAGAAAGATACAGCCAACATATAAAAATAATTTAGATTAGCATATCTATACTTAATATACTTATTCAGTCCTAATTTGGGATGGGAGAAGAGTAAGTTTTAAAAATGATCATTTTTTCTCCCCTACATTTTGTGTAACAGTGTTTGGAAAGAAATCAGGATCTTATTTCATAATCGTACTCTGTAGGACATTACTAATGTCCAGAGTCCAGTTAAGGCACGATGACAAGACCCTTTCATTTGTCACGTGAGTGTGGAAAATTATGGATGAAATATTTTTTCCAGATTATTCATATGATATATTTTCCTCACAGTCCAGTTCTTGTGGAAACCATTTTATTTTTCCTGTTGGGAAACACCAAGTTAAGGAACCAGCTGAAATAATGCTTATTTCAGTAGGTCATTGTAAGTCAGCATTATCACTTCTTATGATTTTGGAATGTACACTATGTTGGTGAGCTGTTATTTATACCTCAAGGGCTAAGGTTACTTATCAAGGCCTCAGGCAGTGATCCACCTATGATTTATTTCTATTTCAGTTTCAAGGGTTATTGTCAACTTCAAAAGCAAGGAAAAATCTTGATCATTTAACTTGAAAACCAATTTTAATTCATACATGATTTTTGTTTTGTTTTTGAGAGAAGGTGTCACTCTGTAGGTTTGGATTTCATGGAACTGTTTGTGTAGTGCATGCTGACCTCAAACAGCAATCCTCTTGCCTCAGCTTCCCAAGTGCTGCCATTCCAGGCATGAGTCACAACCTGGGGCCCATGCTTGTCTTTTATTTCCCCTCCCCCCACTGCACTACAAATACTTTGGCTCAGTTTCCCTAAATGACAGTATGTCGTTAGTGTTTGAAATAGGAAATGGAACATCAGGGTTCACAGTCTTGGCATGTGGGGCCTTCAGCAGTCATGCTTTGTGGCCATGGTTACAGCGAGCATATGTGGCGCTGATGCATCAAGTAGCAGTGGAAATGAATGTGTTTTAGTGTTCATTATAAATGCTTTGTGAGAAGCTCAGGAGAGAGAGCAGTCATGTGGCACACGTGTTTAGAAATGGTAGTGCTGGTGGGGTTTAACCTTGAACATGTGCCAAGGTCCACAACATATAAAGTTGCTGGAGGGTGTGGTGTGTTAGGAGTTTTAAAGTGTTGGGAAGCAGCAGGGTGTTGAGTACATGGTGTTTACTGAAGCACAAGACAATCCTTCATTTAATGTCTTCTATTTTCATCACATGCTGTAACATAGGAAAGATGACTGATTTAACATTTGTAGGGAAGTCGGGGCTGGAGATCAGTTCCATTCTTTCCATTCACATGTCAGAGGGGTGAATGAGCTTCAGCACCACAGACAAAGCACCCCAGCAGAATTTTGTAAAAGGTGGATGGTGGCAGCTAAGGTGCGGAGTGTCCTACTCTATGCCCCGTCTTGTACATTTACTTCATACAGTTCCCCATGAGAATCCTGCAGTGTGCACAGAATCTGAAGGTCAGAGACTCATTTCTCCATCATTCCACAAGTAATGAACATCAAAGCAAGCTTTTGAACTCAGATCTCAAATTCCAAAATACTGGGGACCTCATGCACACTGCTTACTTGGTACTGTTGGTTACAGTTCCATTCAGTCAGTGCAGTGTGCTTGGCATTTTGCTAAATCATAAGCATATCAGACAGAAGAAGGTGTTTTGGGGAATGAGTCACCTTCTAGAGAAATATTTTTGATACCAGTAAAAGCATGAAAGATTTTTTTAAAGTATTTATGGTGTGTGGAAATACATAATCATTGTTTATACTAGTCTCCCTACCTTTGTTTTCTCTTAAGTTTTCAAATTTGCTGGTAAAGTTTGTGAACACCTCAGTTCCTTTTTAAAACAGAGCAAAGCAAGGGGGAAGGAGGAGGGGGAGTGATTGCAGCCTGAGGTTATACTTATTCACACTCGCCTGTGTACTTAGAGCACACTACACTCACACTCGCCTGTGCACTTATGGCACACTTACACTCACCTGGGTATTACAGCACACTTACATGACTTGTGGCATGCTACTTTATAGTCATATGGTTTGTATAATTGCTTATTTCCTTCTCTAGGACTTGACCCAGCAAACAGAAGAAACACTGAACCCCAAAGAGGAAACTGACAAAGATCACTTTACAATCCCTGAATGTGGCAAAATACGAACAATGGATCTCAAGTTCAACAGCTCCAGGAAATACATCTCTATTACTGTGCCATCCAAAACCCAAACAATGTCTCCACACATCAAGTCAATTGATGACATTGTCGTTCTGGGCATAAATCTCAGCAAATTTAACAAATTTTCTCAATTTTTCATTTGTGTTGCTGGAGTTTTTATATTTTACCTAATTTATGGATATTTACAGGTAAAAAATAGCTGTTGGTAATGATGTCAATTGTAGCAGTTGATGTCATTATCAGTATTGTTTTGTCCATGATATTTTTACTTACAGATTAACAATTCATAAATTTAAAATTTTGTAGGAGAGTAGGAAAGGTCTTTTTAAATGCACCACTGAAATTAAATATCAAGATTTTAAGAGTTAGGATTTTTACAATGGGAAGAGTGACCATCTTGAAAACAAAGTTATGAAAGTAAAATTTTAAATCCTTAACAGAATGTAAATAATTGTGACCATGTATTAATTTTTAAAAAAGAATGGTTCAAGTATTGGTTGGAGTCTGGGAACAAAATTTTCCATTAAAATCAAATGACAGCACAAATTCCCCTTGATTGTTGAGATTCACCTATGAAGGGTGTTTTGTTTTTCAGAACATGCACACTGGCCTCATGCAGTTCTGCTTCAGCCCCCAGTCCTGGGATTATGGGTATTTGCTGCCACACCTGCACGAGGTCAATTTTACAACATAAAAAGAGACTGACAAAAAAAAGTGACACATTCTGCCTTTCAGGATTAGGCTGTATAATTTTGAATCTTTTCATTTCCTTTGAGGAACCTGATATCTTCTGAATCTTGTTGGTTTCCTTCTCTAATCTCATTTGCCATGATCTTAATTTTCTGAGAATTTTGTTCACACATATTTCTCGCAGTGTGTGGTTTCTGTCATATTGTGTAGTTCAGGATAGTTGTGTAACCTGATCAGTAGCAAATTCCTAATCTTCACAAACATGGCTAGCTGGGTGAAGATTCAGGCTAATGTAGGCAGGCATGTTTGAAGGGGGCATAACATTACTCACAGACTTTTGATTAGTGAATATTTGTAACCTAAACTGTAATGCAACTAAGTCATATAGGGGAACCTCTGTAATTCAAGACAGTGGAAGTGATGCGTGCTCTCAATACCAGTAATATCTCTAATATTCATTAGAAGTACTAGTAAGTTGGAGTAACCTTAAATGTTTTACTGTATTTCATTTTTTAGAAAGGTGAGTTACAGAGCTAAGTGTAAATAATGCAGAATTGTGACTTTTTAGCTAGCTCACAAGAATGTGATGCAGAATGTGAAAAAAATAAGAGATGTTATTGCTGATTTCCTGCTAGAAAATGATAGAGAGGGGAGAGATACAGTGCATCACAGTTAGAAATAGGGGTTGGAATTTCTTGTTTAGAAACATTTCTTCCCTTCAGAATACCACTATTACACATAGCTTCTGATCACAGGTAGCCATTGCAAAGGAAGATAAATTAGGAATATAACCCATAAATTTCATTAGCTACACTTTCCCATTTGAATAATTATCAGACTCGCTACTTTGTAAGCCTGTAAGTTACACAGACTACTACAAAGCTTGTGGCTTTGTCATGTGAGAACTGACATTGCTACCAAACCTCACTTGAATGTGTATCAGAACAGTTCAAGGGCACTGACTGGGATTTGCTAGTGTATTATATGCAGTTCCTGTGAGCTGCATATAGTGGGGGGGTTGATTTATTACAGTTAAACAGGGTAACTGTTCAAATGACAGTAATTGATGCACGTGTTCTTCATAGCATAATGCTATTTTTAGACAGATAAAACATCCCCTAGACAACGTGTACAGAATCTGGCACAAGGATTTTGAAGGTAATAGATCAACTACATTCCTAGAGAAAAACAGGTCTTAGATGTCAGACTTTGTTAAGATTTTTGTGTGAATTCTTGAATCAGCCTCTTAGTTTGTTATTCTGAGAAACTTGATTTTGGTCTTTTTCTTTAATGAAGAAGCATGTGGAGGTGTGTTTCACCTCCTTTTCTGTTGATTTTCATGCTTGGATGTGTAGTATACTTTCCATAGAAGGACTTAAAACCTTTCTAAGTTGCCTTCAAGAAGCCTGTGGGTTTGAGGGGTTTTTTTGTTTATTTTTTTTTGGGGAGGTCGAATATACCTTAGTTTGTTTTAAACTGTTCTTATAACAACTGCAGAGAGAGCCAGTCTGCCCCCTTGAACTGACCAGCGTGCCTGTGTTTCTAACAGGAGCTGATCTTCTCAGTGGAGGGTTTCAAGCCATACGGCTGGTACCTCACCTTGGTGCAGTTCGCACTGTACTCCGTGTTTGGCCTCGTAGAGCTTCAGCTTACTCAGGACAAAAAGAGGAGGTATGTGGCTCCCTTGTTTATTGTTGAGCTCATTACTGTCAACTGAATATTTGAAGCCAGTGATTGCCATGTTGAATATGCATCAATTTTACATTTCTTATTAGCATCTAATCATGAATCTTACCAGCATTAACAACTTACTAAGAAGATAAATGCCTGTGTGCTTTATGCACTGAAAAAGTGACCTCTCTTTTAAGTTAGTAAGCTTAGGCTCAATTCAGGGTAAAAACACAGGGTTAAAAAAAAAAAGTATTCAGCTTTATATGCTTTTATAACATTCACTGAAATAGGTGCGATTATTAAGATTTAAAATGCATACAAATCAAAGGGGTAAGGTGAAATAATCATTAGCTTTTTAGGAGTCTTAGGGATGTACTGGACTTTTTCATGAAATATCTAGTAGTTAGCATTTGCACTTTTTGGTCATTGTCATTTGTTGAAGTCAGCATTCAGAGTAGCATTCACGGTGGCATCGTCATACGTAGGCGTCGCTGTAGTTGATTCTAATTCATTCCTCTCCCCCCCATGCCATCCTGTCTCACCTACCCCACTTGCTGGCCCCTTTCCTTTTTCTTTTCCCTCCTCCCCAGTTCCTTTCCTCCCTTCTCCTTGTCCTCTTTCTAATTTAATTACCTCCACCCTATATGTGATGTGTACATGTATGTATGTGTATGTATATGCATTTAAATTTAAACAAATTTCACATGTGAGAGAATATACAGTGTTTTTTTTCCAGTTCTGCCTTACTTTGCTTAACATACTGATTTTCACTTCCATACATTTTCTTGCAGATGTCATTATTTTACTTTTCTTTACAGCTGAATAAAATTGTATTGTGTATATACTACATTTCTTTTATACTACATTTCTTTATCCATAGGGCTGGTTCCATTTCCTAGCTATTTTGAATAGTAAAACAACAAATATGGGTGTACAAGTATTCCTGTGCGATGTTTTCCTTCAGGTCGTGGAATGTTTGTAGTTTTGTGAGAGAACTACATGGTACTTCCATACCAGCAGCACCAGTTTCTACCCACTAGCAGTGCATAAATGCTTCTCTTTCCCCATACTCTCGCCAGCTATTTGTTGTTGTAGGTTTTCTTTCTTTTTTTTTTTTTCTAACTTAAAAATTTTTTTTTAATTTTTTTTTTTTTTATTTGGAACAGAGAGAGAGAGAGAGGCATGCCCAGGCCTCTGGCCACTGCAAACAAACTCCAGAGTACAAGCCACCTTGTGCATCTCGCTTACATGGGACCTAGAGAATCGAACTTTGGTCCTTAGACTTTGCAGGCAAGCACCTTAACCACTAAGCCATCTGTGCAGCCCAGTATGTTTTCTTAAGGATATTCATTCTTACTGGGTTGAAATAGAATCTCAAAGCATACTTAATTTGCATTTCCCTAATGGCTAAGGAGATGTTGAGTACTCACATATTTACTGCCATTTTGATTTCCTCTTGAGAACTGTTGATTCCATTCAAATGCCCACTTACTGATTGTAGGATTTTGGGGGTGTGTGTGTGTGTTTAAATTTTGAGTTCTCTTCTATATTCCAGATATTAATGCCCATCTGATGTGTGATTAATCAGGATTTGTTTTCACATTCTGCAGGCTCTGTCTTCACTCCAGTGATTGTTTTCTTTGCTGTGCAGAAGCTTTTTAATTTCATGTGATCCCACTTATCAGTGCTCAGGGTATTTCCTGTGCTGCTGAAGTCCTTTTCAAGAAAATGTTGCCTGTGCCTGTATCTTGAAGTGATTTCTTTCCTTTAACGGTTTCTAGGTATCTGGTCTGCGTGTGTGTGCTGAATGCATATGTATGTGCAGATGCATGCATGTAGAGGCCAGTAGAAGACACTGGCTCTCCTCCTCTATTGCTCTTCAGCCTTATCTCCTTGAGACAGGATCTCACTCAACCTGGAGCCAGCACCATTTTCGGGGTAGACTGGCTGACCAGCAGGCCCCAGTGATCCTCCTTTCTCTTCCTCTCTCAACTCTGGAATTAAGCTCTGGGATGAGAGAGGCATGTGTGGTCATCCCCAGTTGGATCAAAGGCATGCACCACCTTGCCTGGCTCTCATAAGCTTTTGTCCTAGAACTTCCGTGGCTGTATCCAGAGGCTCTGGTAAATTGTGCTTTCATTTCATTTCATTGTAGGGTTTATTTCCTTCTGATGTCTGCAATTACCTCCTGCTCATTCACAAGTGTATTTCTCTTGGCAGTTTTGTAGTTTATCTTTCTTTTGATATCTAGTTTTATTCTCTATAGCCTGATAAGATGGAAGAAATTACTTTGATTCTCTTAGATTTATTAAGACTAGTTTTGTGGCCTGGGAAGAGAACAGCGCTTGTAGCCAGAAACATGGTTTGGGTTTTGACACTGCTTCTTCGTAACTGTCAGGATGGTTGACGACAACCCAGTATAGCATGTGTGCTCAAACACATCATAAACTGCTGTCTCCAAATCATACCTTAACATTTTTATTACTGTTTTGTTGTTTTTTGTTTTTCTGAGGTAGGGTCTCATTCTACCCCAGGTTGACCTGGAATTCACTATGTAGTCTCAGGCTGGCCTTGAACTCATCTTCCTACCTCTGCCTCCCAAAAGGAGTGCGCCACTATGCCCAGCTCTTTTTTTTTTTTCTCGTGTGTGTGATGTGTTACATGTGTACGTGTCTTTGTGGCACCCCACGTGCTTGCCTGCAGCAGGGCATACTAATCTGTGGTGAATGGAACATCAGGTGTCTCACTCTGTAGCTCTTCCACCCATTCTTACTTGAGCCAGAGTCTTTCTGGAGCTTGCTGCTTTTCACCTGGATAATGATGTCATCTTTGTTCCTCTTCATGTGACTGGCATTGCAGGAACGAGTGGCCACACTCAGCTGTTTATGTGGCATCTGAAGATTGAACTTGGGTTTTCAGGCCCCCTGGAGCCCTCATGATTGTGCAGGAACCACGGAGCCATCTCTGCAGCCTGACTGAATTTTTTGAAGGAGATCTGTCACTTCAGCTGTGAAGCACTTAATTTACTGCCGCTTTCTCACCATTGCTAGGGAAGTAGCAACAGAAGCGTTAGGTAGAAGCACTAAGACTCATGGAGACAATCTGACGAAATGCATCCAGTTCTCTCTGACCAGTGAGGACAGATCTTGAGGAGGGCTGAAATGTTCAGAATGTCACCAAGCTGCTGCTGCTCTGAGGTGGAACCTTTTGATCTTGTGACCCTGAACTCCAGCATGGTTTTCTCTCTTCCTTGCTGCTTTCTAGTCAGTTGTTCCTTGTGAGATTGCTGACTTGAATTGATTTTCTGGATGTGTCTATGTGTGATTTATCTGGGATGAAGTGGACTATTGTGATTTGTATCCTTACCTGGCAGTGCAGTCCTGTCCCCTTCACTGATGTGGAAGGAAGTGAAAGGTCAGTCACAGGGATGGTGTGGAGATGTGATTATAGTCGCTGAAGCATACCTGGCACATAGGCATTCCAGAATCGTCCAGGTGGTTTTAAGTGTTAATGCCATGCAAGTACTTGAGGTAAAAAGGCCCCACTCTGAGTTAAGCAAAGATGCACTGCATTTGAACTTTTTCCCACCCATCCCATTTACCTGACCGTATCAAAGATGTCAAGGAATTGTGTTGCTGTGAGTGAGAAACCAATGCCACATCTCCAGATACAAATTAGATCAAAGTACCTTGCATCTCATCTAAGTACATTGTTGGCATGTCATCACGCTGGTATGTGAGTTTATTGTTACAAACCATTAAATCACTAGTTGAAGTAAGCATATGCCCACAATAAGGACTTAAAATTCTAAAGATGTCAAACTAATAAATCCAAAGTCAAAAGATTTGAGATTATGAGGAAAGAAGTTCACAGACTTCTAGAGAAGTTCTGTTCAGGTTATTCTAACACAGTGAGTAGGTATATTTTCCTAATGCTAGATGAAAACATTGGGAAACAAAATAATGTAGAAGGTAAAAGTTCTTTTAAAAGTGGGATATAGATAACTTTTACCATTGTAGTGGCCTGTTTTTTAAAATGATTGCTCTTTTTATCTAAATTAAATCAAGATAGTTTTTTGTATATTTAGAATTGCAGTTTAAAAAAAAATCTTTAATCCAGGCTTCTTACTTCATATAGAATCTCAGTAACGCCATTAGATATATAGTTGTAGTTCTTCTGGTAGAATAAACTGTTAAAATTCCTCTGCTAGAAAATACAGCCACAGTTCATCTATTAGAATGCATAGTTGCAATTCCTCAGTATGATTGATAAGTAGAAGTCTGTTGTGCTTTTTATCGACATTACAAATGAAGTGTTACAAGTTAAATAATGATTTTCTTATTTATATTATAAGAAATGTGACCAGAAGTTACAAAAGCTCATTGTAAGCACATCATCTTAAAGTACAATGAATTGGATCCCAAAATGAAGATTTCAAAAATTGTCTTTTACAGAATACCAGGAAAAACCTACATGATAATAGCTTTTCTAACTGTGGGTACTATGGGGTTATCAAACACTTCCTTGGGCTACCTGAATTATCCCACCCAAGTCATCTTCAAGTGCTGCAAATTGATTCCTGTTATGCTAGGAGGAGTTTTTATTCAAGGTATAGTAATGATCTATTTTCCATACTCTTTGAAGCACACAAGTATATTGTGACATCTAGCATTAGGAAAAACATTGAATGCCTAGTGTTTTTAAGGGGCATTCTAGATATTGTAACAATACAATATCGTGTGAAAATAGGGTATTATAAAAATACTGATATTTCTCAGAAGTACCTCAATATCTGAGGTCTGTAATTTGGAATTTGGAAGCAAGGGAAAAGATAGTATTTTATGGCATAGTATTTTATCTTATATTGCAGCAATGCTGCATTTTCATTTTGAAGTCCTAATTCAGAAGTGCCTGGAACCTTCTTCCTTTGTGCAGGTCTTCATCCTCCAGGCTTTGGGACCTGCACTCTAGCACTGTGCATTGAGCAGCTTTACCAGAAAAGAAGTGTGGTCTGAGAGGACCACTCCATTCCTGAGTCCACTGACTCATGGATATCTTAGAGCCCAGCCAACTTATACGCTGTGTAAAAACATGAGGAAAGGTGAAGGCTATTACAGTGACCGTCTGTGGAACACATCGTCCTTCCTGTCTACAGGATATTCATGTTTTCATAAGTTCTTATGCAGCCTGGTATCATCTCGTGCAGTAGATTGTTGTAAAGGGAAAAACTGTCATTAGCCTCACTCACCATTTCAGGATGATGGTGCATGTGCCGAGAGATCCTCCCTCACTCCCTGTTAAAAATCCAGACCGGGCACTTGTCTTTCCTGTAAGCCTTACAAAAAGATACACTAGACTTCATCTTTAAATAGGAGTCTTATAAAATGAGCTAATTCTTCTCTGCCTAGAAGTTTTCTTATCATGGTATTTACAAGCTTAAACAGTATTCAGTGTAGCCAGAATCATTAATCTGGTTTCTTGGGAAGCTTAAAAAATATAATAAAATTGATATCCTTTCTTTAACATGAGAGAGACACTAATGTCTGTAAATTGTTAAAGGTTTTGCGGATATACTTCACTTTTGGGGGGTTGTTTTTGTTGGTTGTTTTTTTTACCAAAATGTAGTCACACTGTGCACAGTGAAGTTTCATTCAGCAGTGAACCATACATATGGAGACGGTTCCATAAGATGACATTTCCCAGTGACATGACATGAGAACTGTCTTAGTCTGTACTCAGATGTCTCACAGCAGTGAAATCACTTAAGGATAACTTTCATAGATAAAGCAGGATCTCATTTCTATCTTCAAGGACCTGTTGTTGCCTGATAATCCCATCATAAACCCTTCTGGGTCTCTCATGCTTGATCTAAATGTTCTTTTTCTTTTGGTCATCAGACTTAGACCACAGATCTCTCTCTGCTTGGTGGAATACACAGCCCTATCATTAGACTTAGACCACATATCTTTCTCTCTGTCTCTGCCCAATGGGACACATGTCTCTGTCATTAGATTGAGACCATAGATCTCTCTCTGCTTGGTAGGACATACAACTATGTCACTAGCCTGAGTAGATGTTTGCATAATGAGGAGGCCTCTTTGTTTTCTATAGGAAAACGATACAATGTTGCAGATGTGTCTGCTGCAGTGTGTATGAGCCTTGGCCTGATCTGGTTTACGCTGGCTGACAGCACAGTTGCGCCAAACTTCAATCTGACAGGTAAACAATTGATTTGTATTTCCCAGGCTGTGCAGGCATTTTAGTTTGGCTAAGAAGTTTTAAATTTCTTGTTAAGGGGTTTAAATGATGCTGTGACACCTGTGGTTCTCCTATCTAGCATAAGGCTTTCAAACTGTCCATATAAATTTTAGGAAAAATGTCACAGCTCTAAAAGTAATCATTTTTATTGCACTTACATTTTGATATTCCAGGAGGCTTCTCAGTCAAACCTTCAGCTATCAAAAGCATAATAGGTTAGTAATTTGTAAATTCAATTGTAAGTGTACAAATAAGTTATAGGGGAATTGCATTAGTAACCAATTTTATTCTCATTAAAAAACAAAACACTCTTAAGAGACTGGGAAATGGTTTAGTGGGTAAGAGAGCTCGGTGCACAAGCATGAGGAACTGAGAAAGCCTGTGACCACTGAGTTTGATCCCTGCCACCCATATGAAAAGCTGGTTATGGCCACATACACTTGTAATCCCAGTCCTGTGGAGAGCAGAGACAGGAGAACTGCTAGGGCTCACTGTTAAGCCAGCCTGACCAAAAACAAAAGCTCCAGGTTAAGTGAGAGACCCTGTTGTTACGTATCATAGCTGAGGATCTTCACACGTGTGTTTATGCGAGGGAGCAGATGTGTAGATGACAGGAAAGTAGAAAGGAGCTCATGAGAGGGGAAAACAGCAAAGAGGCTTCAAAGGATTAGGGTAGAGAGGGGAGCAGACCTTAAGTGAGTGGAAGATCAAAAGGGGGAATGCTGCCAGGGGAAGGGGGTGAACGCAGGAAGGAGGGGAGGAAGGTCAACCATAGTTAAGTACATGTAAAAAATAAATAAATAAATTGCTGTGACTAAATTTATATTTTTAAAAGCAGAATAGGTCATATAGTATGTTTAGAAATACAACTAAGACATAAGTTTTGGAATTCTTTTTCTTTTACTAACCATTTAGAGAATTGTTTGGGATTACTTTTGTGTTTACTATATATACACAGTATCTTCTTTAAGGGATTGAAAGGACTTTAGAAAAGATTAAGTAGTGTCATCCTAGCTCCTAACCTTACCCTGACAGGAGCATTTAGAATTTCTAGGTCCTCAAAGAATCAAAGAGCAAGTGGGGGCTTTGGGGGGAGACACATGTCAACCAGTTAACATATCAATATGTCAACATATCCACCAGTACAAAGTATAATTACTTTTGAGAAAAAGATTCACATATAAAAAATTATTTATAGTGGATTGTCTATTCCCAAATATCAAACTTCTTACCACTTGTCCTTCCTACGAACCTAGTTTAACCAGCCTGAACTAATGGTTGTCATAGTAATCAGTTCTGCCCCTTCAGTCAGCCCTTCACAGCCTCAGATGGGCAGAGCTTGCATGCAAGTGCTCACCGCTTGTGTGCAGATGAAGTTCCAGAACACTTGAGTTTCACATGGCACAGACTTCACGGTGAAGATTGTATTTGAAAACGAGGGAAGTTGACTCTTCTATTTATGAAAGTAAGATAGAGAAGGCACAGAATTTGGTTTTGGTATTCTTTGAAGATTATCAAAATGTTACGGCTTTTTCTTTCAAAAATAGATTTGGCATTTGAAACTAGTAAAAAAATTTCATATTACCAGTATGAATAAAAATGTGTGATTAAGCAGTAAATTCCAAGTTAGATAATTAATAAAAAGGCAAGCTGAAGAATAACTCTGAAAACTTGACAGTTGTTCATCAGCTGAGGTGCACACGTGTGTGCACCCAGTGAACAAAGCATGTAACCCTAACCATGAGACTCCCCACCCTTTCCTCTTCCTGCAATGCTGAGACTGGTGACTGTACGTCTTACGTCCTGCACACGTCCAGCTAACGGCATGTTCTCAGGCACACATGCACACTGTTCCCAGGAGTGAGCAACGTGGGCTCCCAGGCTTGTTGATGCCAGTTGTACCTATTAGAAAATTTTGTACTAATATAGTGTCAAAATATGAGTATCAAATGATAGAATTGTTTCTGTGAAAACTAAGTTAACTGGCACACTTAGGTTGACAAGTCAATCAAATCGCCATCAGGTCAGGAACAGTTGAAACAAATGAAAACTGGGAAGACTCATTCAACTGTGAAGGAGTCTGCCTCTAGTGTTCCCACAGGGCTCAATTTTAGGAGTACTTGTACCACAAACCCAACTTGGGAAGCGTAGAGACTATGTAAGTACAGTTTGTATAAAGGAGAAAATGTATCGTTCCAGTCAGGAGCAATGCCCAGAGAAGTGACTGGAAATGCCTTCATGGTCGTGTGCTTCAATTAAACCTTTTAGTAGTGGACATTTTGTTGTGATTTTTCTCTTCATCTTTTTTTTTTCCAACTAGCTGGCCAACTACCAAACAACATAGATCTTCCAAGTTTCTTATATACTTGTTTAATATAGTCTTTCCTTCAATCATAGTCCAGAATAAAAGTAGGACTTCATTTTATGTGGTACTAAAACACAATATTGATGATGACATTACTCAGCTTATCAGTGCTCATGACCTTGTCTCTGTGTTAATACCATCAACCTGTGTGTTCACTGCCCCAAGTTGTGGACACAGATATTCAGCATTACGGAGTGAATGGGAGGGAAGATCTGCTTGTTTTGAGCCTATTTCAACTTTTGGCAGAGCTGGCTTATGGTCCACGTGTGAGTTAAGGGGATGGTTTCTTTGTCCCTGCAGGTGTGATGCTCATTTCCCTGGCCCTGTGTGCAGACGCTGTCATTGGAAACGTTCAAGAGAAAGCGATGAGATTACATAATGCTTCTAACTCTGAAATGGTAAATGCCTCAGCCCGTTTTCTTGACAAAACTGACCGGCTGAAAGACAATGAGCCTAACTTTACAAGACGTCGTGGGGCCGTAGGCGCTGTCTCTTCCTCAGTAATGCATTCAGATAGTATAGGAAGGTTGAACTCAGACCTCACTGCTAACAGTTTTGGTCAGTTTATTTCTCATTGATTTCTACAGTCTTTAATCTGTTTGATGCATCATTTTCTTCCCTTTTTCTTTGGAATTGTATTGTTTCTGTTGCTCCAACTTGTCCTTGTTCATGGTTTCTGGCTGTATGTCTGACTGAACAGAGATTTCCCAACTCTTAAGTGTATATTTTCTTTTGTATCAGTCCTGATCCAACTCATAAGATTGCTTCTGTGGCTCCGCATTTGTCCCATGAACATGCTCTGAGTTGTTTATGCCTTCATCCTGATGTGGGATTCAGAATTGAACTTTGACATTTATTTGTGGCATGTGCTCATCATCGCTAGGAATTGCCACCTGGTTCCTCTTCTGTTTCACAGTGTCACTACCAGTAGCTATTCTTGGGTGTCCATAAACCCAAATAAACTAGAATCCTGTTGCTGCTGTGATTGGAATGGCATTGGATTATAAATTAATTTAGGGAGAATGACATCCGTACACTTGGTTCTTTCAGTTTGAGATTAAGGTATGACTTTCCTTCTATTCAAATGTTCTTTTTATGTCCACTCCAACTAAAAGTTTTCTTCATAAATCCAGCATGTTTCTATTTAAAGTTACCATTTCTTCTTTTGTTGTTGTTGCTAGAAACAATTTTCTTCATGTATCTCATTGGTTTTATATATGTTGTAAAGTGTATGTGGAAATTTTTATAACCAACCACTTCGTTGATCAAATAGAACATACTGTATTGAGGATGTAAAGAAATGTTCTTTCCTGTTAATTCCACTGCACAGAATGGGACATCTTAACTAACATCCCACTACATTATTATCACTGCTAATTGGGGGTACACTGAGAGAATTATAGAATTGTTGGTGATCTGGGAACTTCTAGCATAAACAGTTACTGTTGTGGCTTTGAAGTAAGACATGGCCTCAGTTCACACACCAGCTGCACTCATTCTTCTTTGGGGAAATTTACTTGGAACTTCAAGCTTTAGTTTCTTCATGTGAAAAGTGTGTAGTAAGCACCTGATTCAGAACCTATCTAATTGAGGTGTCAGGCATCAGGGGAGTGACCCCCATGCAGCAGGAGCCCAGCAGGAGACACACAGCAGGGGTTTCAGTGAGGACCCACTTCTGGAATTGTTCATGAGGATGGAAACAAACTGGATTAAAAAGTTGGTAGGGGCTTAGCGGTTAAGGTGCTTGCCAGCAAAGTTAAAGGACCCAGGTTCAATTCCCTAGTATCCCTCCATGTAAAACTGGCTGCACAAGGTGGCACATGCATCTGGAGTTCCTTTGCAGTGACTAGAGACCCTGGCACACCAGTTTCTCTGTCTCTCAAATAAATTCGTAAATATTTTTTTTAAGTTGGTAGGAAAATAGGGAAATGCAACAATAGATAAATCATACCTTATTTTCATTATATTTTAATATGTTTTAAAACATTGTTCCAAGTTTTTTTTTTTTTTTTTTTTTTTTTTTTTTTTTTGTACATAGCGTTAAGGATTTTCCTATGTTATATATACTTTTAGGATGATAAAATTAAAATCTGGTTTGAATTCAATAATTAAGCCAGACAAGAAATAAGTGATAATATAACACTGTGGAAAGCTCAGTAGTGGCAAGTGTTTGGTAGGTAATACGAAGAACTCAGTAAGCCACTGCAGTCAACCGTAGTTGCAGAAAGTTAGGGAAATGATAATGTTACTTTTAAAATAGGATGGAGAGATGGCTTAGCAGTTAAGGCATTTGTCTGCAAAGCCTAGGGGCTCAGGTTTGATTCTCTAGGACCCACGTAAGCCAGATGTGTAAAGTGCACATGCATCTGGAGTTTGTTTACAGTAGCTGGAGATCCTGGCTCGCCCATTTTGTTCCTCCCTCCCTTTCTGTCTGCCTTTCTGTCTGTCTCAAATAAATAAATATTTTTAAAACTTACTATTATTTTGTTTGTTTTTCCAGGTAGGGTCTCACTGTAGCCCAGACTGATCTGGAATTCACTATGTAGTCTCAGGGTAGCCTCAAACTCTTGGTGATCTTCCTACCTCTGCTTCTTGAGTGCTGGGATTAAAGGCGTGCCCCACCTCACTGTGCTTTAAAATGTGTGTGTGTGTGTGTTTGCTTTATGAACAAGTAGGTTAATTGTGTGATATATTCAAACCCCTCACTGTTGCATGTTTGATTTGACATAGTGCCTTTTCCCACTCCTACCCCTCTAGGTCTTGTACTCCTACTCCATTGGCTTTGTGTACATCTTGTTGGGACTGATGTGCACTAGTGGACTAGGCCCTGCTGTGGCGTTTTGCTCAAAGGTAAACTGACCACATGAAAATCAGCATCTCCTGGTGGTTTCCTCATTATTCCTGGTCTCCTGGTTCAGAACAGCTCACTATGGATATTATTTGATAACTCCTTGAATATTCCAGATCAGAAATTATCTCAGGCATGAGAGGGTCAGTGTTTAATGTTTTATCCTGGCTGTGCCCTGTCAGTTCATAAAACTGAGAATATTTAATTTTATCTCTATTTTCACATTAAATCAGAACCTCTCCTTGCCTGAATGCATTGTCAGATGGACTATTGTTGCTCAAGAAGTTGATTAAAACCTGTAGTTTTATTTCACTTGTACAACCCCAGAAATGGTTTTGCACTTTTCTGAAGGGCGTTTTTACTCATTGCAGAATCCAGTTCGGACGTACGGTTATGCGTTCTTGTTTTCCCTCACTGGATACTTTGGGATCTCCTTTGTTCTGGCTTTGATTAAAATTTTTGGTGCCCTTCTTGCTGTGACAGGTAGGCGGCTGGCATAGATGTGAAATTACATTAACATATTTTCTGATTCTCCTTTTCAGAAGGTAGAGTGGTCCTCAGAGTGCCTTAGTCCTCCAGCTCATTATTGCTTTCTGGTAGTTAGTAAATTTAAAAGAAAAATTTTTATCTTAATTTCTTAGTTTGCAGTTTCAAGTTTTTGTTTTGGTTTTTCTCTTTTTTTTGCAGTGGTGAGGATGGAACCCTGGACTTCCTGCATGCTAAGCAGATATTCTACCAATGAGCCACATCCCCATTCCTGGCATTAATTTTAATGTCAAGTAATATGTTTTCCCAAATAGTAATCCCTAAATACATTAGAAGAACTTGCTATAATACTGTGGTGGGATGAATAATTTCAAAAGAAAATACTGGCTTTGTATATTTTTAAATTATTAAAATTCCAGTTTTCTTACACTTAAAATATAGCAGGTGCATTTTAAACCAAGTGTTTATGCCTTTTGTGTGTGTGTCTTACAAGCCCAGGTCAGCTCCTGTCTCCACTGTTAGTTAGTGCTTGCTGACTGCTCTGTGCCACGACTGGCATTCTCCGTATGAACGTCGTGTTTATTACGCGAGTGCTGGACAGCGACTGGAAGTAGTGTAAGCTGCTGCCCTTAGCTTGACTGTGTAGGCAGGATTGTTGTACTGCCATGTCGAAGAAGGTCCACTAACTCCAGACATCGTCTAGATACAATGTTTGCTAAACCTCACACAACCCTAAAAACTGGGTGCCATTATTTTTCTGTTTTACACATAAAAGTAGACACAAAAGGCTGAGTGAGTTGTGAGTAGTCAGTCAGAGTCAAGACCCCAGCCAAGGGCTAGTCCCTCCTCAGTTAACATGGTGGGTGCCTCCTTTGTCCTCGGTAACCCGGCTTGTTTCTGCCCGCTTGCCATCTGCATCCTGCTGGGCAGCAGATGAATGGAGCATGAAAAGTGGGTCCTGCTCTGCATAAACATGATTTCCGTGGTCAGAAAAGCTTTCATTCTGCCAGTTAAGCCAGCCCTACGGGGTGATGTGGCTCCATCATACTGTGGCCTCTGCTAAGTAACCATCACATTTGAACTCGACACTTGGCGGTATTAGTCAGTGTGGGTTCTCTGCACCTTCTGTGAGCTGCTTGTTTCAGTGGGTGGTTGCATTGTTCCTGCATCTTCTGCAGATTCGGCCTTTGCAGGGGTGTGAACATAAAGAGAACCAAGGCTGCGGGCACACTCTGAACTGTTTTCTCCCTACAGTGACAACAGGAAGAAAAGCCATGACCATTGTGCTCTCGTTCATAGTCTTTGCTAAGCCATTCACATTTCAGTAAGTACCTGTGCGTCCAACAAGGCTCTCACGTGTCCTGACTTGTAAACAGCTCCTCTCCCAAGTTTGCATTCCCTGTTTGTGGTGTGCTCATTTGAATGTTGATGTGTTTTCCTAGTGAGCCCTGCAAAGAACCCCTTCCTCTTGACCTCTTACTACTGCTGTGTGCTATTGCAGGATAGTTTCGAATGTCTTGTTTTTAATTTATCATTTTATGTATTAAATTGCTTCTCACCAGAACGCAATAAAAGTGTTGCTTTGTTTCCAGGATGACTGAATGTGAGTGGAGTGTATGTCCCAGTGTGACTGAATTTGAGTGTGTATGTCCCACTGTGACTGAAGGTAAATGTGTATGCCTAAGTATGAATGAAGGTGACTTTGTATGTCCCGGGGTGATTGGAGGTGAGGGTATATGCCCAAGTGTAAATGAAGGTGAGTATGTACATGCCAGTATGACTCGATGGGAGTAGTGTGCATACTGTTAAGTATTGCATTTCCCCTTTCCCTAGTGTAAGTGCATAAATTACATGTTTGCTTGTAAAAATTACTTGGTTATTTATGGCCTTTTATACAAAATATTCAAGGTAGAAAAGTACTCTGTAAGTTGTATTCTAATGATTTAATTTGTGGCTTTTTGTGAAAGCATTCCCTGATCTTTATGCTGACTAGGATGGGTCTGAAGTTAGTATCATTGCAACTTTTGTTGGTCAGTTACTGTGGAATTTCAAACCTAAAACTTGCCAATGCATAATTGTAAAGATAGCCATGAATTTTCATCCATGTATATTGCATGCTATTTGTTGCTTCTCCATTACTTTTCTTCCTGCATGTGATAAGTATGCATTCTGTAATTTAATAACCCCATTTCTTTTATCCTTCTGTGTTCTATCTGCAGACACAACTAGTTAGAGTGTGAGTTGAATCCACAGGATGGCTTGGGGTAGATTTATGAGGGCAATTTCTTATATACTGTAACCCTATTATCTCTGAAGTTTAAATTACTCTCATTTTCTGTAATATTTCTCTGTATGGACTCATCATAAAAGATAGAGAATTTTAATGCCATTATTTTAGGCCTCTAATAGCAAATTTTTATTTGATTGAGAATTATGAACTGAGTACAAAACTGTGTTAATAGTGAATTGTTATTTTGTAAATGTTAAATTTTCTTTCTGTATTTCTTTCTTTTAGGTATGTATGGTCTGGTTTGTTAGTGGTCCTGGGAATATTTCTTAATGTTTACAGTAAAAACATGGATAAAATCAGACTACCTTCATGTTATGACCTTCTGAGCAAATCCGTGGATGGGAAAAGGTCAAGGACATTAGCACAAACTGTATAGGCACTGATTATCCTATTTAAAATGGAATTTTAAGGGAACAATCATTGATAAATTAACTCTCTGAAAGAAATGGAATAAAAAGCATCAGAACTGAAGATGTGCTGCTGGGTGTGATGGTTCCACAGGAAGTGAGTGGTTCCCTGGCATCAGCCTTTCTTCAGAACCTCACTTGTCTTCTGAGACAGTCCAGACCCACAGCGTGGACACCTTGCAGAGAAATGTCAACATAAGAACTGTACTTCCAAGCAATGTCTGGAATCTCACTGGCAACAGACCATGTAACACAACTTGCACTTCCTTGTAACATATCAGACATTGATATGGAGGTAGCACATTGTTCTGTCTTCATTCTACTTTGATGGTGTTATTTAAATTGATTCTCTGTTATAAGAGTAACTGATGATTTAAAGTTTAGAGAGAATAACATTAATTATAAATAAAATTATCCTGTGATATTTTTTTAAAGAACGTGTTAACGGTATTTTTATGGAGAGCAGTGGAGAGAGGGGGAAGGCTGACCATGCACCTTAAGCCCAGGTTTTCTCTCTCAGTGTGGAAGTCTTCTCCATGAAGAACATGTCTGAAGCGTTAGGAAGGACACAGAGCAGGCAGTGAAAGCATACGTCCCTGCCTCACACGCAAGCTTGCTGTTTCCCCAGAGGCATCTGAAGAGTTGTGATGCGAGAGATGATGGGTTTTGCGTGTTGGTCTGGTTTTTGTTTTCTTGTTTGGTTTGGTTTTGTGTGGGAGTTTTTGACTTTTACTTTATATGGAAAAACGAATGTTGGTCATATTCCCCTCCCATCACTCTTACCCCAGCCCTCCGTACCCCTTCCACTGAACCCCTTCCTCCCTCCAGCCAGTCCCTCCACTATTACTTTTGCCTTTCTTCACCATTGTGACGGGCCCAGGAGTGCGCAGGCAGTGACAGCCACTGTGAGGTCATGATTGCAGCAGCCTCCCCGCATCCCAAAGCCAGCGTCCCAGAGCGCTCCTCTCCAGCCTTGCCTCACACATTCTTCCTGCCACTTGTGCAGTGTTCCTGGGTTTGGCGGGTGTGACAGAGATGCCTCACTTAATGCTAACCGTTTAACTGTTGCTGCTTCTCAGCGCTTTGATGGGCTTGAGTGTCCCCAGTTGTCTCCGCCACCTGCAGAAAAAAGCTGCTCAGGTCACAGTGAGGGCAGCACTACTGTACGAGCATAGCCATGAGCACACAGAGCACAGGTGGCCACGGGGCCAAACCACAGCAGCAGCTTCCCCACCAGCACCTGTGACCTTCCCGCTCATAGGCTTGTGACCAGATTTTTGGTACCAGGTCCGAGTCCCTCTTTGGAGCAGGCCCCGAATCCAGTTAGTTTGGTTGCCCTATAGTAATCACACCACTGTTGTGGGCTTAGCTTGCCTGGCTGGCTGATGATGTAGTTTGCAGGGTCTACAGCTGGTTGAGACCGTTCATGACTTTTCTCCCCTAACAGCCAGCACATCACTTCCCAGCACTGTGGCAGCTAGAAGCAGGGAGGAAGCGTCCAGCTCAGTACTAGCTTCACATCTTAGCATCTAACAATCAATTTGTGTGAGGTCTTCATCAACAGTGCCATACATTGTAATTCTGGTGGGGAACCAAGAGCATCAACAAAAGCCTTTATTACAGCCTGTGCTGTTTTAGGAGCCTCAGAGGTTTACCTGTTGAACAGTTTGCTGGGAGGCGTCCCACCCTAGAACTGGGATTTTCCTGTAACAATCTGTGGCTTAAATTTTATTTTTACATATCGAACAAGTAGATATCCATAGGGCTAAGTTTTGCTTAAACCTCCCCACCCTGTGTTTCTTCCATCCCCTTCCCCTACCCCCTCAGATTATTCCACTCTCCTTACGCCCTCCCCTCATGGCCCCTTTCTAGCCGAGGCCTCTGGTACTTACCCTGTCGCACATGCACATTTAAAAGTTCACTTGTAGGATCTGTGTATGAGATCATGTAGTGTTGTCTCCCTGCGCCTTCATTACCTCATTTCGTACAATTTTTTCTAGATCCCTGTGAATTTCATTTTTCTTGGCAGCTGAATAACACTTCATCTTGTGTATGTACCACATCTTCACTGTCCATCAGTTGATGGATATTTTGGCTGATTTCTGTTCCCAAGTTATTGTGAATAGCAACAAACATGGCTGAGCAAGTATCTGTGTGGTGAAGTGTAGGGTCCTTAGGGTGCATTCCTACCCAGGAGTGGTGTAGCTGGGTCAGATGGTAGATCTATTGCAGGTGTTTGAGGAACCTTCACATGTCACTGGCCTGGAACTCAATATAGTCCAAGTTGTCACTGAACTCATCGTGCTGCAGCCTCAGCCTCCCAAATGCCGCCATTGAAAGATACGAGGCAGCCACCATGCCTGGCTGTGATTTGGATTTTTTTTTAAATTTATTTGAGAGAGAGAGAGGCAAGGGAGAGAAAATGGGCATGCCAGGGCCTCTAGCCACTGCAAACGTACTCCAGATGTGTGCACCACCTTGTGCATCTGACCTACGTGGGTCCTGGGAATCAAATCTGGGTCCTTTGCATGGGTCCATAGCATGATTTGGAATTTTTACTTGAAAGGAAAGCAATTATATTTATCCTAATTTATCTTACAAAGATGAAATCTGCCATGGAGACTTGAAGGTAGAATAGAAATGCAAGGTGACTGGGCAAGTTTGGACAGCATCCTCTCTGTCCATCCGACTGTCGACATGAAAGACCAGGCACAGGATGGCTTACAAACAGTAGCACCTTTCTCAGTCCTGGATGCGAAGAAGCACAGGGTCCAGGTGCCAGAAGATGTGCTATCTGCAAATGCCACCTTCTCGTTGAGAGACAGCACATCCTTGTTCCCTGAGGGCTGGGTCCCGTCTGTGAGAGCTCCACTCATGAAACACCTCCATAGTCACTCCTAGTACTGCCACGAAAGGGTGAGAATTTCAACAGGTGAATTGGGGAGGGCAACATTGACATTGAGACCAAAGCAATATTGCTTGTGTATTTTGACTAAACTTCAAAGGATTTTGGGCCTGCTTTTCAACAGTGATTTTTGGAATTTCTTCCCGAGTGTGTGTGTGTGTAAAATCTTGTTCATTTTCATTATAAATCATGATTTTAAAAAAATCATAGGATTTCTGGCATTTGTAACATCACTTATACTTTGTTATTTAATCTCATTCTTTAAAATTGCATTTTAGTCTACTGGATGCTCTAAGCTGGTCTGTGCATTTGGTCACAGAAGTACCAGCATAACAAGTTCTGCATGGTTTTCATTTTCCCCATTTGTCTTTTTTTAGTCCTAAAAAGAAGCAGTCTTGCTGGGGCACGGTGGGGCAGAGTGGCTCACACCTATAATTCCAGCACTCCTAAGACAGTTAGGAGGGTCTCAGATAGCTCAAGGCCAGGCTGGGCTATCGAGTGACTTCTAGGTCAGCATGGGCTAGCATGAAACTGCCTCAAACAAAAAACAAGAGTGGGGGGAGTTGGCCAGGTGTGGTAGAGTATGCCTTTAATCCCAGCACTTGGGAGGCAGAGGTAGGAGGATCACCGTGAGTTCAAGGCCACCCTGAGAATACACAGTGAATTCCAGATCAGCCTGGGTGGGCTAGAGTGAGACCCTACCTCGAAAAAAAATGGGGAAGCAGTCTTAATTTTTACTATTATACTGCCTTAAACTATTAAGACAATAAGTATTTGTGCAGAAAGAAAGAAAAAGAAAAGAGGATGGTGGGAGGACAGCTTTCCCATATCCTTAAAAATGTAATTTTGACTTAGCCAGGTGTTCTTTAAGATTCCATACTTTCCTAACATTCTACTCAAACTGTCAGCAATCCCATCAACCACCCTACTGTAACAGCTCACCTGTTTCACAGCCACTGTTTCCTAGTCTTGACCTTCATACTTTATTTCCTTTTTCACCTCACTTGTTTGAATGGATGGTTTGAATTAATAGAATAATTTGCATTAAGAAAAAAATTGTTTTCAGGCTTGGTCTAATGATAATTTTCATAAATATTTTCTTCTCAACCACTGAAATAATAAGAGGCTTAAAAACTAATTACAGGGCTGGAGAGATGCCTTAGCAATTAAGGCACTTGCCTGCAAAGCCCAAGGACCCGTGTTCGACTTTCAGGTCTCCTGTAAGCCAAGCTCACTAGGTGATGCAAGGCTGCACACGCACACAAGATGGCATAGCATCTGGAGATCAGTAGTGGCTGGAGTCCTGACACACCAATCCCCTTCCCTAACCCATTAAAAAAATACAAAAGAAAAACCAATTACAGCTGTGAACATTTACATATATCAGGTGCCAAACACTGTTACAATGTCTGGTAGGTTATTTAGTCTCTCAGCATCTCTTAGGGTTATCATTATTATCCTTACTTGACAGTGAGGAAGCTGGGCCAGAGGCCTTGGCAATGCCAATCACATGTAGCTAGTATCAGCCGCCTGTCAAGCAGTCTGTTCACAGACACTCTATGTGTTTGTTCTTCCTCTGTTTAGCCACAAGATTGAGGGCCAGAGTTTGTATTTAGTGTCCGATCACACTACTGTGACATGAGTGGGTTTCACATCCAGGTCTATCCCCTGTGCCCCAATATGAACATAGTTAAGCACATTGACTACGAAAGTTCTCATGAGTACTAGGTGTGAAGTTGCATCTGCTCCAGCATTAATGTGTCAATACCCTGACCTCCGGAAGTGATTCGAGGAGGCAGGGCCTTCGGAAGATAGTAACACTTTGATGACAGAACTCCAGAACGGGGTCAGTTCCCACATGGGAGCCTAGGAAGCTGTTGCTTGCATTTCACAACATGGGAATGCAGTAAGAAGTCAGCAACCTGAAACCAGAAGAGGCCAAACAAGAACCCTGTCCTGCCTGCACCGTGGACGTGGGCTTCAGCATCCAGAACTGTCAAGTGCTTGTGGAGACATTTGATCCATGATGCCTTGTCACAGCACAGCGTGCAGCACATGCATGGCAAAGGCCATTTGAGTGGCCGTTCAAATGTAGCTAGGTTATTTGTGTTAAGCAGTGTGTCGATAGGAGTCGCTTCAGCTGTGTTCACCAAGGTCCTATAGTAGGTCGTCAGTAAATATGTGTGGTGTCCTACAAAAACCAACAAATAGCATTAGACCAGCATATACAGGATAATTGAGATTGTTAATTTTAGTATGTCAGGTTCATATTTTTGGCTTAATATGTATAGAAAAATAACAGTGTAACAACAGAATAATCTCTCCAACTAATAGAGTTCTTGGCACCTTACTCAGAATTAAAGAAAGGTGCACACAAGTAGTGAAGTAGCAAGAAACTATAGAGCAAAGCAATAGTACAGGATTGAAGGACGCTGCCAGTGGGCCACCTGGTGGAAGAGTACTCAAGGGCCTGGGTGTGAGGAGTTCATAGGAAGGAGGGCTCAGGTCTTAGGGGCATCATTTGGATAATGCTCTGGTTTGATTGACAGATTTGGGTTATATAACCTTTTCTCTACTGTGCATGTTCCCATGATGCACCTGATTTTCATAATATTGTATGCATAGGTAAGAGCTAATGGGGGATTCTCCCTGCAAGTTCATTTAGAGGACACAGATTGCCTTACTGTTCATGTACTCAAAGCCAGTCCAGGCTGGATGGACCCCAGCTCTTTGATCCTAGATGTATCTATAAGCATACTTGACTAGAAGCTGGTCACAAATTACGGGTTCCAAGGGAAGAAGAAAGCTATTTCATGGTTTGGAGTGGAGTGTCGGGAAGCTTGGTGCAGGTGAGGTTCCCGACAAGTGGTAAGTTCAACGAGGACCTGGAAGCGTCCAAGCCTCTCAGTTACCTCCTCTGGTCCAAAGCTCCAAATCCTTCCCTATTTCTCCCACAAACCAGTTCCAAAAGATAAAAACCACACATGGGCAGGCTTATCACAGCAGTGCCCCCTTGTCAATACCAGTTTTCTGTAGCACTTACCCTTCTCATTGCTAGTATGAAATACCTGACCAAGAAGCAACTTAGGGAAGGAAAGGGCTTAGGGCTTAAGAGTTTAGAGGGGCAATTTCTGACAGGAAAAGCATGGCAGGAGCAGACAGCGAGCCGCACATCAGTGAGTCATGCGCAGACGTGAAAGTAGGAATGGGGTTCGCTGGGAAGAAGAAAGGTTTTAGTAGGAGAGACAGTACACAGGTGGTGAATAAAATCAAAACACATACGTGTGAAAACATGATAAGTACATGGGAATGCATGATACACATGGGAGACCATATTATATACAGCTATGAATGTCAAAAACAAAAGGGCTGGAGAGATGGTTAATGGTTAACGTGCTTGCCTGCAAAGCCTAAGGACCCAGGTTTGATTCGCCAGTACCCATGTAAGTCAGATGCACAAGGTGACACAGGCATCTAGAATTCATTTACAGTGGCTGGAGGCTCTGGTGCACCCATCGCTGTCTATCTGCCTTTCCCTGTCTCTCTCAAATAAATATATAAAATATTTTTTTAAAAAAAAAAAACCTTTGCCATTTGCTCCTTATTTTACATTTAAAAGTATTTCATTGAGAAATTTAATATATAAACCTAAGTAAATTTGATCGTGTTATTGTCCCTTCAGCCTTGTTCTCTTGTCCCTTGTCACCCATCCTCTGAGGACCCTCCTCTTTCCAATAGTCTCCCCTCTGTTTGTTTGTTTGTTTGTTTGTTTGATTGATTCGTTCTTTTTGCTCTCCTCTGTCCTCCATGTCAAAATGTTGATGGGCTCAGAACTGGCCCACTCCTGTGGGGTCAGGAGTGCTCCAGTTGGTTCATGTCAGGAGGGCAACAGCGCACAGCATGCCTACACACCTCTTATGCTCTTTCCACTTCTGTAGTGCTCTGTGAGCCTTGGGGGATGAGGAAGAACTCTCGTGTTGTGCTCTCAACAGCCTCTTCTTTTCCGCTATGATTCATTGTCAGTTTCTGCAGTGTCTACCACGATCTGCATAAAGACTGTTCTCTACCTAAGCGAGCACTGTGCCTCCTTCTTAAGGAAGCCATTCAAGCTTTCACCGTTATGGATGAGAACAAGGAAGCCTGCTTGTTACTTGTGCTTGTTGAATGTCTGGACTCACCCACTGAGCCTACTGTCTTCACCTTGGGTAACAAATACTGGAGCCAATACAATTCTGTTATAGAACAGAAAGTATTTTTTTATGGTAGCATTCATTCATCAATTTTCATTGGGCCAAAGATGAGCCAGACATCATTGCTACATTCTGAGGATAAAAAGGGGGGCTGGAGAGATGGATTAGCAGTTAAGGTGACTGCCCGCAAAGCCTAAGGGTCTGGGTTCAATTCCCCCAGAACCCAGATGCATGGTGGCACATGCATCTAGAGTTCATTTACAGTGGCTAGAGGCCCTTGCATGCTCTCTCTAAATAAAGGGTATCTCTCTCTCTCTAAATCAAGGGTATCATACAGCCCCCATTCTTGAGAACCCCTCACCCAGTCTGGAAAAGATTTACTATCTCATAAACTGGGCGGGTTGTCTTTGCATTCACAAGTCGTCTTATCAGCCCCCATCTCTGTCCATCATCTCTCCTTCAGGGTCCCCATCTCTGTCCCTCACCTCTCCCTCAGGGTCCCATCTCTGCCCATCATCTCTCCTTCAGGGTCCCCATCTCTGTCCCTCACCTCTCCCTCAGGGTCCCATCTCTGTCCATCATCTCTCCTTCAGGGTCCCCATCTCTGTCCATCATCTCTCCTTCAGGGTCCCCATCTCTGTCCCTCACCTCTCCCTCAGGGTCCCCATCTCTGTCCATCATCTCTCCCTCAGGGTCCCCATCTCTGTCCCTCACCTCTCCCTCAGGGTCCCCATCTCTGTCCCTCACCTCTCCCTCAGGGTCCCCATCTCTGTCCCTCACCTCTCCCTCAGGGTCCCATCTCTGTCCCTCACCTCTCCCTCAGGGTCCCCATCTCTGTCCCTCACCTCTCCCTCAGGGTCCCATCTCTGTCCCTCACCTCTCCCTCAGGGTCCCCATCTCTGTCCTTCACCTCTCCCTCAGGGTCCCCATCTCTGTCCCTCACCTCTCCCTCAGGGTCCCATCTCTGTCCCTCACCTCTCCCTCAGGGTCCCCATCTCTGTCCCTCATCTCTCTCTCAGGGTCCCCATCTCTGTCCCTCATCTCTCTCTCAGGGTCCCATCTCTGTCCCTCACCTCTCCCTCAGGGTCCCCATCTCTGCCGTTCCACTCTGTTTCCTTAGTCCATTCAGTGCCCTCTTTGCTGTTCATCTACCCAGATGGCTTTGTTTGCCCTTGATCCTGGTAGTGCTCTAATGCATCAGTTTGTTACATAGTCATACCTCATATTTCCACTTGGACTTTGCATAGATGTCTTGGTTTTGCTGTATGTTACTAGTATGTTTCCATATTTTTCTGTTTTTGATTATTTGAAATTCCTGGACTCTCTCTCTTCTAATCATTCCAGTTTCAGATGGCGGATATAATTATATAGACATATCTTAGCATAACCATTTGCAGCTTCCTGCCAACCTTTCTTCTTACTGCCTTCTGCATCATGCAGAGATCTGTCTTGGTTTCCCCAGAACACTTCATTTTGGATCTGTTCTAGCTTTTCCAAATGCACATGTCTAGCACTCTGAACTTTGCTTCTTCTCTCTTCTCTACCTCCCTCCTTTCTTCCCTCCCAGTTGGCTTCTTTTTCTCTCTCTCTCTCTCTCATTCCATTTCAGATGGCCCTTCCTCCCTATCTTAGCCCATTTTCAGCTCTCCTATTTCATGTTTCTCTTCTCTCCCATCATCATCCTCCTTTCAGTCTTTTGTGTCTCCCACCCTCTCTAGGTTTGGTTTGGTGGTTTTTTTTTTGTTGTTGTTACATGTTATTTCAGTTGTAACTTTATTTCTATAACTATAAGTTGTTTAGGGAATTCAAATATAGTAGCACACAGAACTTTAAGCCTTTAGGAATTATTGTGAACTAAATTAAACCACATTGTCTTTCTTTCTTCGCATATATTTTTTATTAGTTATGTATGGGAATTAAGTTTTTTTCAGTACATTTAAAATTCAGGTTTGCAAACGTTTATTACAGAGGAAACAAAACACCCTCACAGTTTTTATTCTGGTTTCTATGGTAGAAGGACAGTAAAGGATGACTCTTCAGAGACTTCCACTTAAACTAACAAAAACAAACAAACAAAAAATACAGGTAAGGGGCTGGAGAGATGGCTTAGCGGTTAAGGAGCCTGCCTGCCAAGCCTAAGAATGCCCGTTCGATTCTCCAGGTCCCACGTTTAGCCAGACGTAAAAAGTGATGCAAGCACTTGCCCACAAGGGGGCGCATGTGTCTGGAGTTCATTCATAATGGCTGAGAAATTGCTGGCACGCCCATTCTCTAAATCTCTCTGTGTCTCTCTCTAATAATAATAATAATAATAATAATAATAAAAAACAGGTAAGGGGCTAAAGTGTTTGCCTGCAAAGTCTCAGGACCCAGGTTTAATTCCCCAGTGCCCAGGTAAGCCATATGCACAAGGTAGCACATTCATCTGGAATTCATTTGCAGTGGTTGAAAGCCCTGGCATGCCCATTCTCTCCTTTCATTCTCTTTCTCTCTCTCTCTGCCTCTTTCACTCTCTCATAAATAGATAGAAAGATAGATAAAATAAACTTTTTTAAATACAGGTAGGGTTTAGAAACTAGTCTTGCACGTCATATCAGGCTAGCTTGGAACTCAGGATCCCCCTAGCTCCATCTTGCTGGGATTACAGATGTGATACCACTCAGCTTGGCTCTTGCATCTGGATCAGAGGGACCTGCAGCAATTTCTTTGAGCCTGGACATTAAATCCCATCTGACAGCCTCCGATCTGGAACCCGTTCTCTGAACAGCACCCGGGTTAGACCTGGCACTTCCTCACAGCTGGTCTTCCCGTGGCCCTGACACTGCCTGCCTTCTCTGGCCCACTTTTCCTGGGAAGGCCTTTTCCCAAGGGCTGTAGACAATCCTGCTGCTGTGCCCCCAGCTGAGAACCAAGTGTTCAAAACACATGAGGCCATGGGTGACATTTGAAATTCAAATCACCACGAACACCACTTACCAGAAAGGCTAAAATGAAGAATAGTACAGCTATAACTGCCAGCTATTGACAAAAATCTAGAGAAGCCACCTGGATATAATAGACACAGATACCAGAATGAAAGAGTGAGAGAAAAAAGAGAAAGGGGTGAGGAAGGAAGGAGAAATTGTGAAATACATATATATAATACATAATATATACATATATATAAATAATATATACATATATTATATATTATTCTTAACAATAAGAATAAACTTCATGTGCATTGTTACATGAAAGAACAGAGTTACAAGCCAGGCATGGTGGTGCACTGCTCTAGCTCCAGTACTTGGGAGGCTGGGGTAGGAGGATCGCTGTGAGTTGGAAACCAGCCTGGGACTACAGAGTGAGCTCCAGGTTAGCCTGGGCTGTGGTGAGTCCTGCCTCAGGAAAAAAAAAAAAAAAAAAAAAGCAAAAGTTAAAATGTTAAAAGCAGAGATACAAAACAATCTGAAATCTGAAAAAAACAAAAAGAAGAGGGAGGGCAAAGCAAAACTAATGTGTAGGGATCCCTGTTTAAGGGTAAAACTACGAAGGAAAACAAGGAAGTAATAATATAAAAAACAGTTGCATTTTGGGGAGGCAAAAGGAAAAGCAACGGGGAGGCGTCTCCGGGGAGCCCATGTAGCATGGACAATGTCCTGTCACTCTGCATTGTGGTTACACCATATACCCATTACAAGAAGTGACTGAGTTACTTATTTTCCCTGGATTCACAGTAGTGGCAGACTATGAAATGTCTCCCCAAAGCCAATGTGCTGAAGGCTTGCTTCCTAGCCTCTGGCATTATTGGAAGGTGGTGGAACTTGGAAGAGCTAGAACCACATACAAGTTAGTCAAGGCATTGGAAGTGTGTCCTTGTTCCCGGCCCCTTTCTCTTTGCTTCCAGGCCACCACAGAGTAAGCAGATGTGTCCATGAAGGGTTCCTGCTATACTAGACTGTGTGCATAGGACTAAACAAATAGAGTGACAGAAGGCTCTGGTGTGTTTATATGCTCGCTCGCTCTCTCTCTCACACACACACAGAGACAAATAAATAAATAATTTTTAAAGTGGAGAGCTTTATATCAATCTATGGGTATTTCTTTATCTTGTTCCGTTTTCCTCTCCTAAGAAAACATATGTTCCTTACGTTTGGATTAGATCTTTTAATAAAATATGACATTTTATTTTAACCATGCTTTCTTTTAGTCTTAGCAAGTGTCTTTAGTAAGTCAAGGTGTGTGTGCTAAAATCTCAGTTCTTTGATTAACGATGGCAGTGGCTGATGACATGGGTAAGATCTGCACCTCATATGGCTACATGGAAACATGCAAAATCCCTCTTTCAGACAGCTAAGGGATGAATGCTAAGGGATGTATCAGTCATTAGATTCGTTTTTATCACATTCTGCCTTCAGTGCTGTCCATTTGGAAGACAGATCTAAAATACTCATTGTTCTTAGATTTGCAATTTAAGTATAAAATCTTGACAGAATTGCATCCATTGAAAGAAAACAGCCCTGGAAATTAAGCACTAATTTCCCCTCAAATGGCCATTTCTGTTGTTCCCTTTCTAATTACCACCGTAATGAAGTGGCCAGTATTACGGGAGGAAGTGGTTTCAAAGGCAGCACTCTCGCATTATGAATCATGTACTTCACTTTCTGGCCTAATGGGTTCCCGTCTTCATTATAGAAAAAATGCATTTGTAAACCCCACCTCTACTGAAACAGAAATGGTTTTAGAATTTCAAATCCTGCTTTCAGCTCAGAGTAAGAAGAGCCTTCGAGCCCTTGACTACAGCAAAGCTGGAGGAAAGCGCCAATAAGAGTGGAAACCATCACACTCTCAGTACAGGATAGTTTCTGGTCACCTCTGTGGTCTGTTGCTCTCAGCAGCAGACTTTTGAAACCTTCACACACATTAATAACAACATCTAATGAGGATAATGTATAGGAAAATAGAAAACCAAGCACTATAAAAGCACTAATGTCAGAAGGGTGTTTGTCTGACCACACCCTTCCCTAGCATCTGTGGTACCATCCACCCTGTTTCCAAGACAAACAGTTCCCTGTTTTATTTCCTGTCAAAGTAAAATGACCAAAATATCTTACTTTCATCAGTTTCAATGAAATTTTTCTTTTTACTTTTCCAAGTGGACGCTCAGTCCTTCTATGTCCCCTTAAAATTATATTCCATTAAAAGACTCCAATATGTCTCTGCTTTTTGCCTCTGAGTTGAGCCATGGTAACACCTGCAGTCATCCACCGAGCTCTTATGAAATCTAATTGTGGGCTGGAGATGGCTTAGCAGTTAAGGAACTTGCCTGCAAAGCCTAAGGACTCATGTTCAACTCTCCAGGTCCCACATAAGCCAGATGCACATGATGATGCAAGTGCACAAGGTCATATCTGCACACAAGGTGATGCACAGTTTGATTACAGAGGCTGGAGGCCCTGGCATGCTAATTCTCTCTCTCTCTCATAAAAAAAGGCCAGTCTGTTGAGCTTGCCTCAAAAAATGTTTTTTAAAAATATGGATTATGATGATTTATCCAAAATTTATCCAAAAAGTACTGATAAGCCACTCACTTCTTGGTGCCAGTGCTCCCAAATTTAAATGGAGTGATATAAAAAGCAACTAGGGTGTCTATGTGAAAAATGGCTTCTGCCAGGATCTGCAGTGAAACATTGGAGCAGGCCTGAAGGCAAAATGCAGACCATGTTGTGCTAAACACGTCATTTGCCTACAGTGTCTGTCAGAATATCTTATCACTGCCTTATGTAGGAAACTAACAAATAAGCTCTTATCATAATGTCAACACTGGCACTGCTTGCCATTGGAAATAGAAAATAAAAATCCCCCCCCCATTCATTTCTGGGTCCATTAGAACCTTCACTTACTGTCTCAGTGTCATTTTTCTCCTAAAGCTTTACTTGATCCAAAGGCATTTAGTTCATGCAAACTGAGAATGCAAACTAGACCTTGGGAGAGAACTACTTTCTAACTAAAAATGCATTCAGCCTAGGAACATCTCCAGATTATGCAAAGTAACTCAAAGTTCATGAAGACATTCTTTCTTCATCTTCAGATAACAAAAAGAGGTTTGCCTGGGCTGGAGAGATGGCTTAGTGATTAAGGCGCCTGCCTGCTAAACCTGGTTCCAATCTCCAGGTCCCACGTTTAGCCAGATGCAAAGTGACGCAAGGGCGCAATGCCGCACTTGACCACAAGGGGGCACACACATCTGGATTTCGTTCACAGCAGCTGAGAGACTGCTGGCGCGCCCATTCTATATCTGTCTCCCTCTCCCTCTCTGTCTGTCTCTCTCTGTGTCTCTCTCCAAAAAAATAAAAAATAAAAAAAATTGTTTTTTAAAAAAGAGGTTTGCCTGAAAAGGTGAAAACTGATTCAAAATAGAATGGTGGGGTAAAACTATAAAAATCAGTTAAGAGATCGGTGGTTGCTAAGAGTTGGGGGAAGAAGGGAAGGGAAGGGTGAATAAACATAGGCCAGATGAGACTGTCCTGTGTGACTGTGACAGCAGACGCAGGTCCCCATGCATTTGTCAAAACCCACAGACTGTGGAGTGTGAACACTTGTGTTTATGCCTGTATGTTAGTGTCACTCTCACTTTTGGTTAGAGAAGCCAAATGTAAATTGTAAACTATAGGCAATAATAATCATTTGTTAGCTAATTTAAAAATATTTAAGATATAAAAGAGACTGTTTTAGGCAGAAGTACCCAATAGTCCAAACACTATGTCCAGAAGCCACAGGTTGTTACAGAAAAACTGACCGCATGGAGTGGTTAGGGAGGCTCTCAAAACAACACAGACTACTGCCAAGGCTCTTGTTGCCCAGAAGAACTAGATAGTAAGATCCTCTTGCTGACGAGACCACATGCTTTGGTTGCAGGACACTGAGACATCAAGCTGGAAGTGAGTTGAATAGTGCTAGAAAGGTGCTAGGCAACCTGCGGGGGTGGCAGGAGTCACCAGCAATCTTAACCAACAGTGGATCCTACAAGCTACACATCTGGCCACCCAGGAACGATGCAGCCACCAGTGCAATAGTGACATGTCTGTTATGGAGGTACCAACTTCTCTCCAATTGGATTTGAGGCCCACTCCATGGTGATAATTCACGCCTGATACCGAAAACCTAACAAAAGCTCAAGGCTGGAAAGGTTATAAGTCCTAGGGGAGAATTTACATGGCTACGTGGCATATTATACCCAGCAAATTTCTCTCTCAGTACTTACATTTATGCCTGTATGTTAGTGTTGCTCTCACATTTGGTTAGAGAAGTTTCTCTTTTCAGGTGACGATGACTGCGCGGGACATATAAAACTTGTTAAAGTGCTGTAAAAAAAAAAAAAAGGACCAGTGTTCAGCACTTAATGAGACATCCCTATTCCATCCTCCAATGGCTCAGGCTGTATAGCAAAAGAGGTGCTTGAAAGAATGTAAGAGCCAAATGGTGGTGAGGATTGCTCTGTAATGCTTCTTCCAAACACAAAGTGGTCATTGTATTTATGACCTGACAGCAGCAGTACTGGGCCCGTTAACATTCCATCATGTGTGGTACCTAAGTAAATAGATATTAAAGAAAAGGAGTTGGAAAGGAGGAGGTGAGTAGAAGAGGGGAGGGAAGGATGAGGCCAAGAGAGGATAGTGAAGGTGAATTATGTCCAAAATACATTATGTGCACGTGTGGCAGTCAACTTCTCACTGCTGGGACAAAGCGTGTGAGCAGAAGCACCTTAGGGAGGAAAAGGTGTATTTCAGGCATACTGCTTTCAAAAGAAGCTTCATCATGGTGGAGAAAAGCAACTTCATCACACATCCACAGCAAAGAGAGAACAGCCCACATGAGCTGGCTCTGAACACACTAGAGAGCCACATTCAAGATCCGCCTGCTGGCGTCTAAGTAGGAAGCTCAACCAAAATACTTGAATTTGTGCTGGAGAGATGGCTTAGTGGTTAAGGTGCTTGCCTGCAAAGCCAAAGGACATCGGTTTGATTCCCTAGGACGCATGTAAACCATATGCACAAGGTTCATTTGCAGTGCCTGGAGGCCCAACACACCCATTCTCTCTCTTTTTCTCTCTCAAGTAAACAAATAAAAATAAAATATTTTTTAAACTATTTGAGTTTTGGCTGGAGAGATTGCTTAGTGGTTAAGGAGCTTGCCTGTAAAGCCTAAGGACCCGGATTCGATTTCCCAGTACCCATGAAAGCCAGATGCACATGGTGGTTTTGTTTTGTTTTGTTTTGTTTTTTAAAGAAAAGATTACAACTCTTGGTTGGAGGTGGCTCAGTTGCCAGAGTGCTTGCCCAGCAAGAATAAAGTCATGGGGTTTGGTCCTTAATACCACATAAACCAGACATGGCAGTGCGTGTCCTGCAGTCCTGCAGTCCTGCAGTTGGGAGGTGGAGGCAGGAAGATCAGGAGTCCAAAATCATCTTCAGCTACATAGCAAGTTGAAGGCCAGCCGAGGACACATGAGACTCTGTCTCAAAGCCAACAAACACAAAGATGCACCATCCCTAACAACAAGGATTTTAAAGACGAGAACCTAACACACAATGCTGAGCTGCAGAGTGAGCAGCAGATGACTGATGGCAAAGGTGGCTCAGGGAACTGGTGGCCCATGGAGGTGAAGTTTACAGTTCAGTAAGGGAAAGGCTTCAGTAGAAAGCAGAGTAACTTGGAGTTTGGGTATGGCCCTCTGAAAGTAAGACGCTAAGGTGGAGCTTTCTACTACATGTAATTCAGGAGCACGCTTTGGGACTGAAGAGGGTAGCGCTCAAAGGGGATTCAGGAGGAGATGTTAGAGCAATGGAGAAAGAATGATTCCCAGGTACTATCTAGAAAACACGAGAAAGGGGAACCACTGGGCTATGTGGAGAGCTGGCAGGGGGGTAGGTGGTGAGTTCAATTTGGGGAATGTTGGATAGTGTCCTGGGGTCATACAGGTAGAACTGTCCAGTCAGCAGGGATCTGTGGTGCTGCGTAATGGTCTGTACCAGGGATGAAGTCACCATTCTGGAGATGGAAATGGAAATTGTTGAATGCGATCATCCGGAGCGTGGGGCGCTCACTCATATCCATGGAGCAGAAGGGAACATAGTGGACAAGGAGACGGACAGAATCTTCTGAGGAATCAAACAACAACAAAGGAGGCTAGATATGGCTTAGTGGTTAAGGCACTTGCCTACAAAGCCTAAGGACTCAGGTTCCATTCCCCAGTAGCCACGTAAAGCCAGATATACTAGCGAATGCAGCTGGAGTTCGTTTGCAGCAGCTGGAGGCCCTGGTGTGCCCATTCTCTCTATCTCTCCTCTCTCTCTCTCTCTCTGCTTAAAAATAAAGAAAATTAAAAATATTAAAAATGTTTTTAAAGAAAAAGAACAAGAGATGGAGGAGAAAGAGAGGGAGGAAATGTTAGGTTCTGGTGAAGAATGCCACCAACCATTTTCCTTGCACATTCCTGCAGTATTTTAAAAAGTCGTAAAAGAAAATGAAATCATATGCCATATATCTTCACACTTTGAAATATTAAAAATGTAGCTGAGTTAAATCAATCTAATGATAATGGAGTGCCAAGTAAGAATTAATTTAAAAATTGTTGTATTCAATTTCACCGCACTGGAGCCTAAGAGAAGAAATACTGCCAGCATCCTTGGCATGATTTACCACACCACAACGGCTTAGACATTTGTGGACGTCTAGGAGGAAAAGTAAAGCAATTTAGTGTACAGTAGGCTTGGACTCACAAGACCTGACTTTAAATATGACCTTGCCAATGGTAGACACGTGATTTTACTTTTCTGAAGTCCAATAAGGAGATGGAAAATTCTGGAATTAAATCTGCTAAC
Organism: Orientallactaga sibirica; assembly: GCA_036365145.1. Taxonomy (NCBI): domain Eukaryota; kingdom Metazoa; phylum Chordata; class Mammalia; order Rodentia; family Dipodidae; genus Orientallactaga; species Orientallactaga sibirica. The sequence continues at coordinate 3,114,861 of JAEOAD010000463.1, read as the reverse complement.
TATATTTTTATAGTTCAAATTGATACTGCTCAACTTTGTTGTATTCATTGAATATTTCCAAACCTGAAATTGTGATGCTAGAGATTAGCCAGTGTTTGCTATAAATACCTGATGAGGATCAGCACACAGGTAAGCCCTGAGCTAGCAGAAGTTCTTGCCTTTTCATGAAGGTTCTGGGGCAGCTGTATGCAGAGGTCAATTGGAAGAAAACCTCTAATAACCACTTTGTTAAAAAACAATTTTATATATTTACTCATGTATTTCTTTGTGAGAAGAGAGCGAGAGAATGGATGCACCAAGTCCTCTTACCCCTACATACAAACACCATATGCACGCACCTTTTTGTCCATCTGGCTGTATATAGGTACTGGGGACTTGAACCCGGGTCATCAGACTTTGCAAGCAAGCACCTTTAGCCACGGAGCCATCTCTCCAACCCCAGACTTTGCCTTTGATGATTTCCAAAACATTTTGGCCTTACCTGAGGTCACAAAAAATCCTTCTATGTATCCTGCAATTCTGTATAGACATTGGGTTTTGTAGTCAATTCTATTTTAATTTTTGACTTAATAATTCTACATGGCATGAGCCATGCTGTGAATGAATTCCAGACATGTGCGCCCCCTTGTGGGCAAGCATGGCATTGCGCCCTTGCATCACTTTTTGCGTCTGACTAAACGTGGGACCTGGAGAATCCAACAGGCATTCTTATGCTTGCAGGCAGGCACCTTAACTGCTAAGCCATCTCTCCAGCCCAAGACCTTTTTTTTTTTTAAATAAAAACGACACTAATTCATTCCCCCACACTGACATGACTATCCTGTACTCATCAGGTATTTTCACACAGTTTTCTTGTAAGAGCTTTGAGGTAAAATGTGTGTTCTGATATCTAGATGCTAGACAACAGCACATGTTAGAAACGAAATCAGATCATGTGCTAGGGTCAGAAACTCATTGAAAGTCAGTCTAGGACTGAAGAGATGGCTAAGCGATTAGACACTTGCCTGCAAAGCCTAAGGACCCAGATTTGATTCCCCATACCAATGTAAGCTAGATGTACAAGGTGGTGCATGTGTCTGGAGTTCATTTGCAGTGGCTGGAGGCTTTGGTGAGCCCATTCTCTCTCCCATCTGCCTCTCTCTATCTCTCAAAAATTATATAATTAATTAATTAATTAATTAACTAAAAGAAACATAAAAGAGTCAGTCTATAGCCAGATTTGACCAGATAAGTACAGTGTTGTAAGGCAAATTATTTGAATAGATAATAAAGAATTCCTTTGGACAGGGGACAGAAAAGGGGCACTAGCTAAAAAAATACAAAAAATAACTCAATTCTGAAAGGTTTTCAGAGATAAAATATAGTAATAAAAGAATGGTGGAGCCAGGGTCATGTTTAAGTTGTATTTAAGTCATTCCTCCCTCCAGCAGGGCAACTTCCTCTGCTCTTCTTCTCCTTCCCTTCCTGCAGGACACCTTCCTCTGCTCTTCCTCTCCTTCCCTTCCTGCAGGACACCTTCCTCTGCTCTTCCTCTCTCCTTCCCCTGCCTGCACACACCTCTCTGCTCTTCAGCAGGACACCTTCCTCTGTTCTTCCTCTCCTTCCCTTCCTGCCTCCTTCCTCTTCCTCTCCTTCCCTTCCTGCAGGACACCTTCCTCTGCTCTTCCTCTCCTTCCCTTCCTGCAGGACACCTTCCTCTGTTCTTCCTCTCCTTCCCTTCCTGCAGGACACCTTCCTCTGCTCTTCCTCTCCACCTGCAGGACACCTTCCTCTGCTCTTCCTCTCCTTCCCTTCCTGCAGGACACCTCTCTCTCTTCCTTCCTTCCCTTCCTGCAGGACACCTTCCTCTGTTCTTCCTCTCCTTCCCTTCCTGCAGGACACCTTCCTCTGCTCTTCCTCTCCTTCCCTTCCTGCAGGACACCTTCCTCTGCTCTTCCTCTCCTTCCCTTCCTGCAGGACACCTCTCTCTGCTCTTCCTCTCCTTCCCTTCCTGCAGGACACCTTCCTCTGCTCTTCCTCTCCTTCCCTTCCTGCAGGACACCTTCCTCTGCTCTTCCTCTCCTTCCCTTCCTGCAGGACACCTTCCTCTGCTCTTCCTCTCCTTCCCTTCCTACAGGACACCTTCCTCTGCTCTTCCTCTCCTTCCCTTCCTGCAGGACACCTTCCTCTGCTCTTCCTCTCCTTCCCTTCCTGCAGGACACCTTCCTCTGCTCTTCCTCTCCTTCCCTTCCTGCAGGTCACCTTCCTCTGCTCTTCTTCTCCTTCCCTTCCTGCAGGACACCTTCCTCTGCTCTTCCTCTCCTTCCCTTCCTGCAGGACACCTTCCTCTGCTCTTCCTCTCCTTCCCTTCCTGCAGGTCACCTTCCTCTGCTCTTTCTCAGTGAAGCTCTCAGAGAGACCCACAGAAGCTCTCTGGTAAGATCAGGACATCAGTCTAACCTACAGTAAGTGGGCATCTATGATGGTTTATCTTCATTGTCAACTTGACTCACTTTACAATCACCATGGTAACACACCACCAGGCATTTATGGAAATCTTTCTGAATGTGAGTGACGCTATACCATAAGCTGGATTCCCACTCTAAATAAAATGAGAAAGTGCACGGAGAACCTGCATCCGCCTCTCTCTGCTTCCTGATCTGGGATGCACTGTGACTAGTCTCGTGCATGCTGCCACATCGTTCTTGCCAGGATAGTCTGTAGCCTCGAATTTTGAGCCAAAATAAACGTCTTTCTTTTTCAAATATTTATTTGCAAGCACAGAGTGGGGGCAGGGCCTCTTGACACTGTAAACAAAGTCTAGACACATGTGCCACTTTGGGCATCTGGTTTACATGTGTCCTGGGGAGTTCAGCCCAAGTTGTTAGGCTTTGCAGGCAAGTGCTTTAAACCCTGAGCAATTTCTCCAGCCCCAACTTCCTTCTTACATTGCTCTTGTCAAGTATTTGGTAACAGGGATGACAAAAGTAGCTAATACAGCACCATCCTGTGAGAAAAGATAGGATCTGTCAAGAAAAAAAGGGGGAGGGAGGCATGTGACTTGTGTAATATTCTCTAAATGCATCTCATTTCTGAGGTATGAATGATGGCCACGTGGTGATATAACAGCTTCTGCCCTGTAACTTGGTGCTGATGGCTCTGTCTGTTCTGTGTGTGTGGTTACTGCACATTTTTATGAAGGACAACATAGTATCCCTTCCCTTTCTCCTTTCTCTATCCCCCTGGAGTGTGCGTTGGATCATTTCCTCTTGTCCTAAAACTCCTTTTTAGATTCTTACTAGAGGGCTGGACTGATGAATCAGTCAGTAAGGTGCTTGTCATGCAAGTATGAGAATGTAAGCTTGATCCTCAACACCCACGTAAGAACTGGATGAGGGAGCACGTGCCTATGACCCTGGAACTTGGAAAGCAGAGATAAGAGAACTTAGGGGTTTGCTGAGTCTCTGGTCAAGCTGCCTAGGTGAGTTCCAGGTCCAGTGAGAAACTCTGTCTTTTATTTACTTATTTATTTTTTATTTTATTTTGTTTTTTTTTTTTTTTGAGGTAGGGTCTCCCTCTAGCCCATGCTGACCTGGAATTCATTATGTAGTCTCTGGGTGGCCTTGAACTTATGGTGATCCTCCTACCTGTGCCTCCCAAGTGCTGGGATTATAGGTGTGTGCCACCATGCCCAGCTCTCTGTCTTAATAAAATAAGGGGATAACGATTGAGGAAGACACCCAACATTGACCTTTGGGGCCTCCACATGCACACGCACACACACACACACACACACACACACACACACACATGCACACATACACACACACGAACATTCACCAGCATATGCATGTACACCACACACAAACTCATCTAACAAGTCAATAAGTAGAAAGAGTCCTTTTCTTTATCCTGTTTCTCTGTGGCTGTGTCACGCGGCCCTCCATGGGCAGCAGGCAGCACGCCATGTCTGGTTTAGCATGTGTTATCACATGTCTGTCCCACATTTAGCTTGGTGATAGGAGCCACGTTCTTTATCTCTGCGACTTAGAGAAGTGAGTGGATCAGTGGATGTTTAGTGACCAGGAACCAATGCTGCCTTTGTGTAGATCCTTTCGCCATTCCCAGAACCCCTTCATCCACCCTCCCAATCCTTCTATTTTATCTAAAACACATTCTGGGCTTCCCTTCATGATGACTTGAATAGTAAATGTTCCACATAGCCTCCTGTGTTTAGAATACTTGGTCCCAGCTGGTGGCAATTTGGGAAAGTGATGGAGCCTTTAGGAAGTGGGGCCTGCAGAAAAAATGTGTCCCTGGGAGCGGATCTTGAGGTGTTTGGAGGTAACTCGCTCTGAGACTTCCTCTGTCAAGCTACTGTGGAGATGTAATGCCCTGGCTGTCTGCTCTACCATGCTTTCCCTGCCATTATGAAGCCTCCCCTCAGAACTGTAAGCCAATGTAAGCCCTTCCCTTCCCTAAACTGCTTCTGATTAGGTGTTTTGTTCCAGCAACAAGAAGGCAACTGCTACACTTTTCACTTCTATTCTAGATCATATGATTTGTACCTTTTGCATCATTTATTTTGAGAAATTATTATATACCTATGGTGGTTTGAATCATATGTCCCCCATAAACTCATAAGTTCTGAATGCCTGGTCCCCAGGTGATGGCAATTTAGGAGGTGGAACCTTGCTAGAGGAGGTAAGTGGTTGATGGCTGGCTGAGGGGTGTCACAGCCGGCTCCCCCTTTGCAGGACTTGGCTCACTCCCCTTCTACTGTCTCTGCTCGTGCCATGCTTTCCCCTGCCATCATGAAGCTTCCCCTCAAGACTGTAAGCCAAAACCAAAACCTTTCCTCCCAGAAGTTGCTTTTGGTCAGATGCTTTGTCCCAACAATGATAAGGTAACTAAAAACCCCAAATCAGAACAGAAGACTTTCTGGGTGGCAGTTGTATCCTAATTCTTTTGCTCAGCCTCACGCTGGGCACTCAGAACTTTCCTAGTAGTTGTTGATTTATTTTCTTGAACAGGGAATAAAACACTCTGGTAATAAGCTGGAGAATCGACTCTTTTAAAAGTGTGATGGTCTGTGCAAGGCCAAGGCATAGTTTTTAGGTAAAATACTTCCTTTTGTTTAATGATAGACTTTTGCCATCCTCTTCTTCATCTTCCTCCTCCTCATTATTATTATTTGTGAAATAAAACACATCTATCCTGAAGCTAAGAAAAGCAATAAGACCAGCGACATGCTTTGAGTGCATTTATTAGTCAGAACGCCTGTCTTCTACATGCTCGGGTCTTTAATATGCATGAAACAATATTCTCTGATGCAACAGATGATTAAAGAAATATATTAAAGCATCCATTCTGAATGAAAATACATGGACAAGGTAATTCCCAAGGCTCAGGGCAACTACGGGGAGTAATGTAAGCCGAAGTAGGTCATTTCTCCTGAGAGAAAATCTATGGAGATTGCTTTCGATTTTGGTTTTAAATCTGAGATGTTGCAGCAGAGAGTAAAATATAAGGTTTCTCACTTGATCATGAGTGAGCTTTGGATGTTTAGCATTAGGGTTCTTTCTTTCTTTTTTTCTTTTGTCTGTCTTCTTTTCTTTATTTTCTTCTCTCTTTCCCTCCCTCCCTTTCTTCCTGTGTTGCAAAGGTGGGTGGAATGCAAAGTACCCCTTTTCTCTCCTCAGAAGATCACCCCTCACAATATGACACAGGGCTGGTGCACTGATAATGCACCTGAAGCCTCCTGTTTGCTCTACTACAGGATGAGGCGATCAGTCAGGGACCTTGAGAAGTGTCTTGAAATTTCTTCTCTTTTTAAAAATGTCTTCTCTTTGAAAAACAAGAAAAATGCATTTAATATGATTCTTTAAAAGATGTAGATGTTGTGAAATAGGCTAATAGAACTAATTAATATAGGTATGGCTCACATACATACCATTTTTTTTTTTTTTTAGACAGAGCACTTAACACCTACTCTTGACGCCTGCAGACGTACAGTGGATTGCAATGACGCTCTTCACCATGTGAGTCTCCTGACCTTTCTTAACCTCGGATTTTTCATCTTTCAGTAGGAATCACATTGTGGTGGGTGAAGTGGAGATGGGAGATCAAATAAAATGAGAAGTTAGAAATTTTCAAATTGAAAGGCAAGTGGTTAAGATTAACTTATTTCCACAGTTTTAGATTCCTCACATTCAAGTGGCATAGAACTTCCATATTCTGTTGTGAAACCAACCCCAGCATATCCTTAGTATGGACCCAAAAGCAAACTTGGGCAAGCTGGCACAGTTCACTGTGACTATGAAGTCCAGAGATGCGGTCTTTCAGACAACTGATCCACAAAAACATTGATTAAGGGCTGGAGAGATGGCTTAGGGGTTAAGGCGCCTGCCTCCTAAGCCTAAGAACACTGGTTCCAATCTCCAGCGGTTCCAATCTCCAGGTCCCTCATTTAGCCAGATGCAAAGTGACACAAGGGCTCAATGCCACACTTGACCACAAGGGGCGCATACATCTGGATTTTGTTCTCAGCAGCTGAGACACTGCTGGTGCACCCATCTCTGTCTTCCTCTCCCTCCCCACCCCGTCTCTCTCCAAAAAAAAATAAAAAATAAAAAAAATAAAAACATTGATTAACTGGAAGCCACTGGTAAATGACATGTACAATGAATAGAATTTTCTGTCTCTGGGGGCTGGAAAGATGGAATAGCAGTTAAGGCATTTGCTTGTGAAGCCTAAAGACCTAGATTCAATTCCCCAATACTCATGAAAGCCAAATGCGCAAAGTGACACAGGCATCTGGAGTTTGTTTGTAGTGGTGAGAGGCCCTGGTGCACCCATTCTCTCCTGCTCTCTCTCTCTTCTCTCTTTCAAATAAATAAATAAAATAATTTTTTAAAAGAGCTAACATTCAGAAAAAAGAATTTTCTGTCTCTGGAAACACAAGTGCATTTTTGAAAACATATGGCATGTTGTTATGTCAAGTTAACTTAAAAAAAAATCATCAAATGATCCACTGGAGCTGTGCCGAGCAGGGCAGGGGAAGTCAGGAGACAGCAGGTCAGTGCACTGGGACTGGAGCAGGGAGACACAGACAAGGACAATGCACCCATTGCCCATTCTAGGAACCAAATGTTCTCTTCACAGACTCGATCTCCAAATACATTCCACTCAGAGGTATTGGAGGGTTGGGACTTCAACATACACATAAAATCGCCAAATAGCTAAAAATGGACAGATGCAGCTCAAATACTTGGAGGGAAAAGAAGAAAGCTGCTCTAGACAGAGGGAAGCTCAAACACAGAACCGAGCATAGATGTGAACAGCCAGTGACTAGATCCGCAAGATGCAGCTCAAATCAACAACGGCCAGTGACTAAATTCGCAAGATGCAGCACGAATCAACAACGGCCAGTGACTAAATCCACAAGATGCAGCTCGAATCAACAACGGCCGGTGACTAGGAGACTCGGTGGTTAAGTACGCTTCCTGTGAAGTGCAGTGGCCCAAGGAGATCTGAGACACCAAAGTTCCAGTCTCTAGAACCCACATGAACAGCCGGGTGTGGCCCCACACATCTGTAACCCCCGTCCCGTGGGGAGTGGAGAATCACTGTGGCTCACAGTGGCCAAGCTCTGGAACCAGCAGGAAACTGCCACAACAGACAGGTGAATGAGGAAGAGGAACAACCTGGCAAAGGTGAGCACGTGTGGAGGAGGGCCTTGCAGGTGAGCACACAGGACACCGCATCAGCACATATTTGTACATATACCACCCACCAAAAGAAAAAAAAAGAAAGAAAGAGAAAGAGAGAAGAAACTGATGCTTGGGAAAGTGACTTTCAGCACTTTTCAACACCTACATGTGCATGAGAAGGAGCTTGGAAAATGAATTATTAGAAATAGCCTTGTAAGCCATTATGACCCTGTTTTCTCTGTCACTATGTCCCCGGTTGTCCTGACAGAGTACACAGAAAGGAGGGTGGGGGCTCAGAAGCATCCTTGGCCAGTTAAATTAAGAAAACATTAAATCCTCCATCCCTTTTCAGAGATTGTCCGTGTGTCATCTGTATCATCTGTGGCAACTTTCACCTGTAGCAGCAACTCAATAATTGCAACAGACTGTAGGGCCTGGAATGTTTATCTGGGCTTCTATAGAAAACAGTTGTCAACCTCTGGTTCATGCGTGGAAACCAGCAGAAACCTTCCTTTGGATGCCGCATGTCCCTCAGCGGCTCTCACGTTAAAGTCTGAATTCCCAGGGGAATGCAGTTGTGAGGCAGTGAAACCATCACAACTGGTGCGTAATGGCACGTCTGTCGGTCATTGTGGTCAAAGCGCCCTTAAAAAGGAATGTGTGACGCATCACTCCCTTTCTTTTGTTTCCTGGCAATGAGCTAGGCAATTCTCTAAAACTGTGACACCAAATAATAATAATAAATTTTTTCCCTTTATAATTTGATTGTCTCAGGAATCTTGTTAGAGTGTAGAAATCTGCCTATCACAAGATGAGAGAATTTTCTAGCACACGATTGGAGTTGGCTCTTTAAAAATTTCTGTTATAGGTATTCTTCACAGAAATATGGTTTGACGGTTAATCTCCATTGTTAACTGAGAAGGGACAGCCTACCCTAAATGTGAGGCTAGAATAAGCTGACACTAGCATTCATGTCTCGCTGCTATGGACAGTGTGGCTCTCTACACCATCATGCCTACCCGGCCATGGTAGTCTGTTATCCTCAAACCATGAACCAAAATGAGCCCTTCCTTCCTTTTGTAGCCTTTCCATCAGATATTTGGTCACCAACAGAAGAAAATAAACAAATATATATGGCAATGCCATAAAAAATACATAATTGAAATGGAATACTTGATTACAGAGCAAGATGGGAAATGATATGTGTTATGGCAAGGTGGAGCTGCTGGAACCAGAAGTATGCATTTTGGAACCACATGTACAGAGATCCTGGAAAAGTGGGGGATGGGAGAATCTAAGGGCAAAACCAGTACTTGAAGGAGTTGGTTGAAGACAAAGAAACAAAAAAGATACAAAGAAACATTTGTCCTTCATTAGTAAATGACAAATAGATGGAGGAAGAATGAGAAGACTCCTAATTTCTTGATTTTGTGCTATTAACCAGATTTAAAGGCAACTAGAGAATGAGAGAGGGAGGGAGCACAAGCCTGGGCTGGTTTCTTCTAGAAGCGGAGCAGTCAGGGTGATAGCAGAAGGAGAAGCTGGTTCACGTACACGTGCTGTTGTGGTGGTAAATGAGTTAGGCTGAAGTCTGAAGGGAAAATAGGAGACATTTTAATACAAAGATATAACTCAAAGAAGCAAAAGAAAAGAGTCAAAAGATGGGAAAGGGCAGAAGAGATAGCTTAGTGGTTAAGGCACTTGCCTGCAAAGCATAAGGATCCAGGTTCCATTCCCCAGGACCCACTTAAGCCAGATGTACAAGATGGCACATGAATCTGGAGTTTGTTTGCAACAACTGAAAGCCATGGCACACCCATTCTCTTTCTATCTCTCTCTAATTAGTAAATAAAAACTATTTTAAAAATAAAGATATATAGACCACAGCAACACCCGTGGTGATTGGAGGATTTTGGAAGGCAGACACATCTTCCTCTAAGACAGGAGAAAGGGAAAAAGGAAAGGAAATACAAAGCAAGCTGGAAGTAGAGAGTCAAGTTTAAGAATATTGACGTGGTTCAAAGAAGAGACAGGCACAGTGATTTCTACAGAGGGAAGCTATGAGAGTTAGGCTTGGAGCTCAAAATAGTAGAAGGAGCCCAGGGTCTGGGAGAAACTGCACACTCTTACACTGGTCGTTCCTCATGGAGCCATGCCTGGTTCTTGGCCAATTGCACAGTATGTGAGCATCAGTGGCATAAGTCATTTCCTTCGTGGGAGACAGGCAAGATGAGACACAGTGAATGTTTGTTGGTTGCTTCGGCACACATACTTAAATGTAAAGCTCTTAGGGTCAGAAAACTAACCAATCATTGACTCGGAACAGGGCAAGGTTGGAGCACTTGTCGTTCCTAATGACATCACTGCACCATCACCATCATGTGTTTTAAAGAGAGAGAGAGAAGAAGAAGAAGGAGAATAGATGCACCAAGACCTCTTGCCACTGCAAATTAACTCCAGATGCATGTACTACTTTGTGCACCTGGATTTTCGTGGGTATTGGGGAAATTGAACGCAGGCCATCAAGCTTTGCAAACTTAGTGCCTTAACCACTGAGCCATCTCTCCAGCCCATCATCATCATTTTTTCCTTTTATTTTTTTAAATTAATTTAATTTTTCCACTCAGACTGCATTCTTGCCCCCTAACTCTCCCAGGGGAGAGGAGAACGACCATCCAGGGCGATGGGCACTTGCACAAAACAACACCCAGGGCCAGCTTCCCACTCAGGAGAGGACACTGCACCTCCTCCTCGTGGTTTCCAGTTCTCTATACAGTCAGAGAAAGTTCTCTAGTAAGGAATTATAGAAATAGGGCTGGAGAGATGGCTTAGGGGTTAAGGCTCCAGCCTGCCAAGCCTAAGAACACCCGTTCAATTCTCCAGGTCACACGTTTAGCCAGATGCAAAAAGTGACTCAAGGGCACAATGCTGCACTTTCCCACAAGGGGGCGCATGCATCTGGAGTTCATTCACAGCAGCTGAGAGGCCACTGGTGCACCCATTCTCTCTCTCTCTCTCTCTCTCTCTCTCTCTCTGTCTCTTTCAAATTAAATAAACAAATAAATAATCCCTGGAAGTATAGTCATACCATCATCATTTTTAACACAGGTGTAAACCCAGTGCTAAGCACAAGTCAGAGCTTTCTAAATCAGAAAACCCAATTTAGACATTGACATAAACCAACTGTGGTAGGCCATGCCTATAATCCCGGCACTTGGGAGGCTGAGAGAGGATGATTGCCATGAGTTCAAGGTCAGCCTAAGTTACGTAGTAAGGTCAAGGCCAGCATAAGCTACCTAAAAATAAAAAGAAAGAAAAAGAAAGAAAGAAAGAAAAAAAAAAGAATAAAAACTTCTGGGGCGATAGCTTGGTCAGTAAAATACTTTCTTTGCAAACATGAGGACCTGAGCTGGGTCCTTAGAATTCACATAAACATGAAAGGTATGAGAACACGCACTTGTAAACCGTGCTTGGAGGGTGAGATTCCTATGGCTCGCTGATTAGTCAGTCTAGCTTCATTGACAAGGTGCGGGTCAATGCAAGACTTTGTTTCAAAAGAAAAAGAGGTGGAAAGCATTCCTGAAAAATGATTCCTGAGTTTGTCCTCTGGCCTACACACATATGAGGGAACAGGCGCGTGCGTACACACACACATACCCCCACACAAAAGAACACATGCACACATATATTAAAAATAATGATAAATAGTAAGATAATGAAAATAAAGATAAAGTGATTAGCAAACAGCTTTCCAGGGGACACCAACTTTTGACCAGGAAAAATACCTTTCTTTTTTTTTTTTATGAAAGACTGTTTTTAATATTTTATCTTTATTTATTTATTTGAGAGAGAGAGAATGGGCATACCAGGGCTTCCTGCCACTGCAAATGAGCTCCAGATATATGCGCCACCTTATGCATCTGGCGGGTCCTGGGGAATCGAACTGAGGTCCTTTGGCTTCACAGGCAAACACCTTAACTGCTAAGCCATCTCTCCAGCCTGGCAAAGTGCCTTTCTATTCTACTAGCTTTTGCTGTCTAATGAATGTTCCACTCTGTCTGGGAAGATCCAGGTGAATACAGGGTGATTCAGACTTGCATATACAGTGGGCCACAAAGTGTGCCAGGGTATGCTCTGCCACACGGACATGCATGTGGACATTGTTTTCACCCTTGGAAAGCCTGCAATCCACCCAACACTCAAGTCCAAGCATTTTCTCTGGTCTTTGGTCCTTTACCAGAGAATCTGGTACACGAGGCAAAAAATAATAATAATAAAAAAATAAAATAAAAAATAAACACCAATGGCATTGGCCGTCTAGGAATATGCTGTGCAAATTGATGAAAGCTGGGGTTGTGCCACATAAGCCACTTGGACTGCCCGTTCTAAATTCTGTGTTAATAAGATGTGAAGTATGATGAGTTAAGGGTATTGGTTCAAGTTGTGCCTCTCCACAGTGATTTTAGAATACAACATTGTCATAAGCCGCCCTACCATGCTGACCCTCGGCATTGACACTGAGCGTTCTACCCTTTCCACTGCACAGTAGAAAGGTTCAACGGAATGGCCTGAGTGAATCATGAATTATGACTGACTGTATAAGGGCCTTCTGGTCACCCCCACCACAAATGTATGTGGGCCACTTACTTATATATTAAAAATAGAGAACTTTCCAAAACTATCATCTTCCTAAAACCATCGAGCAAGTACGAGAACTACAGATACCATTTTGAATATGAATAAAAGTTTCTTTAAAAGCATTTACAGCTTCCGAATGTAATCATGAGTAATTTCCAGTTAACAGAGACCTAGCCCATGGCTTTCCTCAGTGAGAAATCAATGTATTGTCTTCTTTTTAAGTAATTGTTTGTTGAAACACTACACCCTGGTTCAGGAGCACACGCATGTTCTATGATAACCTAAATCACCCTATGCTCAGTGGCAACCCCCCTGATCTTCCCAGACCAAAATGAAACATGACATTAAATGCAGGTGAGAGAGCCAAGCCTCTTTATTTTTATTTTTATTTATTTATTAGAGATGGGGGCGGGGGAAAGAGAATGGGCATGCCAGAGCCTCTAGCCACTGCAAACGAACTCCAGATGCCTGCACTACCATGTGCATCTGGCTTACATGGGACCTAGAGAATCGAACCTGGCTCCTTAGGCTTAACAGGCAAGTGCCTTAACTGCTAAGCCATCTCTCCAGCCTCTAAGCCTCTTTTTACACTCCTGAGTGAGTTCCTCCTGAGATACTTTTGCAAGTTACTTTCTTCTTTTTAAGTATTTTGTTTTTTGTTTTTGCTTTTATTTCTTAAATATTTTTATTTATTTGCAAGCAGAGAAGAAGGAAAGAGAGAATGGACACACCAGGTCCTTTTGCCACTACAAACACATTCCAGAGACATGTGTCACTTTGTGCATCAGATTTTATGTAGCTACTGGGGAATTGAACTATTTAAATGATGCAAAAACACATCATGTTTTGAAAGCAAGTGCTTTTAACTGCTGCACCATCTCTCCAGCCATGAGTGACTTTCAAATTATGTTTTCTATTGTTAAGAACTCCACTGTGTTTATAGCTGGATTTATACACGAGTTAAATAAATAAGAGGAAGATGATCGTGGTGGTAATGACGGAGATTATGATGAAGATGAAATTGAAGATGATGATAATGGTTTCAGCACTGACAGATGTTCCAGCATCTTTGCTGCATGTTGAGTTGTTTAAGAAGCAACTCCCCTGTGTCTGTGTTTTCACTGTAGAGGAATATGTCTCCTACTTTGGTCAGTTGCTTTGTGAGTTTCACACACACACACACACACACACACACACACACACACACACAGGCACAGAAACAAATGGGCTCCCCACCCTTCATTCATGTCACAACTCCACAGTTTGAGTAGCACAAATATTCTGCAGTCACTCATGAAAAGAAATTTTTAATAATAAATATCTAACAATTAATGGGCTGGTAGCTGCGATTGTCTGCAGGGCATAATATCTAATTTCCTCGCAATGTTTCATATCCTTACTTTTCACGCTGCAACAGTCTATCATTAAAACCAAATGCAGGTTTCTATCACTTTTATTTATTTTTCAAATCAACTTATAAATCAGTGCCAGGCCTTGTTACAGATGAGTTCCAATAAATTATCAGCTGTGGACAAATTCTGAATGTTAAACATTTCCTTTTTCTTCCTCCTGCCCTGGGTCCCTGTCTATCTTTCTCTCTATTTTTTTTCACTCTCTCTCTCTTTCACTCTGAACGTGGTGTCTATCCATAGCCCTGTAGGTTTACATACCTCACTGCTCATCATCTAGGTGCAAGGTACATAGAGCCCTTAGTATTTAATTATGTGGTATTTAAATAATGCAAAGACACACTTATTTTTTTTTTCCTGAGGAAAGTATCAATGTAGGAGACAAGAATCATTTTATAGTCTTTGAGGAATCTAGCTTTGTGAGTCCCCACAGTGGAAGCATTTTGCTAGAACCTTCTTTCCTTTCTCTGGCAAGCTGACAAGGAATGTCAAGAGACTAGTTTTCACGTGTGTTAGACTCTGAGGTATGCCACCTGTCTTTTCCAAACACTGCTGAAAGTCCCCTTTGCATGTCATGACAAGTGCCTGCGAGTGTCCTTATAAGACTGTGTGAGCGTTATCTGGGCCTCTGTGAACAGAGACGAGATTTCCTGTAGCCCCAAGGCACACCAATTCTAAAGAGACACCATCTGTCACAATAACCCTGCAGCAAAATGTGAGACTAGCCAAACTTAAGTGGTAATGGTACATACTGTAAGTACAGCTCTTAGAAGAGCAATGTCAGCATTGGAATAATCAGGGAAGAAACGTGACGAGTCACACGCTGAGTAGAAACAATGCTATGACAACGACTTGGACTGAGCACTGTGCGCCAGGTGCTGTGGCAAGCTTGTCGGATCCACGAGTTGTGTGAGGTGAGGTGGACAGGACCGTTGATTTCCACCATGTTGCCCGTCTGTTGGAAGACTCGTAAATTTAAGGAGCTAACCCTTGAACCCAGGGATGTCTGTCCATAAAAGTACACCGTTTGGCCAGTACACAGAGCAGAGCATTTGCTGACAGTTAAGTCTGAGCTTGGATCACAACTCTGCCATTGCCATGGGACTTGGGAAAAATTGCTAAACTTCTCTGAGTACACATGGAATAACTTTTCTTATCTCCATTCCCCACAGTCCTTCTGTATACATTTGGGTCGTGTTTCCGATTACCTAGCACAGTGCTTGGAATATGGGAGACTTGCAGACTATCCTAATTGCTTCCGGAATAGTGGTGGCAGTGATAGGGGTGGATGAAATAGTGAGCAGGGGTTGCCCCTTGAACTGAAGAGACATTATGGCATAAGGTACTCAGACCAGCCTTGTGCAGGGAGAGTATGTTGTCTGCCATAATGGACCGGAGAGAGAGAAACAGGCGGAAGCCATGATGCTGAGGGAGCTGACAAATATCACCTGAAAAAGGCAAAAATCAAGGCCAGGTCAGGCCTCAGTCCACCAATAGGACTGGACTGTAATGCCATAAACTGTGTGATATAAGTAACAGCAGTCTCTCTCTCTCTCTCTCTCTCTCTCTCTCTCAATTTTAGAGGCTGATAAGAGCCCAGGAAGGTTCAATGAGCTTTGCAAAGGTGAAAGAACTAGCTTTTTCTGAAGGAAGTCAAGAGGGAGGAGGGAGGAGGCAGGAGGGGCTGCTCTCAAATCTGTCTCTCTGAGCATGGTTTTAGGACTGTTGATGTTACAAAGAAACAGGATAGTTTAAAGTGAGGGCAGAAGGGATTGTAGGGAATGATTATTGTAGGGAAGTGATTATTGTAGGTGGATGTAGGTAGTGATTGCAGGGAAGTGATTGCGGGCATTATCAGTCTCCGTGGCTTTCCATGCCCAAAGACAGTGATGCTAGCATCATCTGAGATAGAGGTTTCTTCCCTGATATCCAAGTGCAAGGTGAAGAATTGATGACTTTGACAAAGTGGCCTTCAAGTTCTGAAAAAGTAACACAAGCAACTGTTACCATTGTGACCCATACATCAGATCTGTTATCGATAACAAAACAAGTGTGACTTCCCAAATTAGTGACTTTTTAAAAATTATTTTATTTATTTTTGGAGAGAGACACAGAGAGAGACAGACAGAGAGGGAGAGGGAGACAGAGAATGGGTGCGCCAGCAGTCTCTCAGCTGCTGTGAATGAAATCCAGATGCATGCACCCCCTTGTGGTCAAGTGCGGCATTGTGCCCTTGCGTCACTTTGCATCTGGCTAAATGTGGGACCTGGAGATTGGAACCTGGGTTCTTAGGCTTAGCAGGCAGGCGCCTTAACCACTAAGCCATCTCTCCAGCCCCCAAGTTAGTGACTTAAAATAACTAAAACCAAGTCACCAGAAGCAATTGAAGCTAAAGGGCTTCTCCAGGTTTTTCTCTGGTTTCAAGCTTTCAGAGTAATTTCAAGTTAGAGAAGATTATCAGCTGAGTAGCTAGTACATTTTATCACAGACATGGGCAATATGTTAAGCCCTGCTGCATTCCTTCTCATGGGAAAGAAAGACAGTAATCTCTTGGCATAAATAATTTAGCAGCATTTGCATGTGGTATTAAGAAGGAAATCCTGGGCTGGAGAGATGGCTTAGCAGTTAAGGCACATGTCTGCTAAGCCTAAAGATCCTGGTTCAATTCTCCAGGTCCCACATAAGCCAGATGCACATGGTGGTGAATGCATCTGGAGTCCATTTACAGTGGCTAGAGGCCCTGGCACATCTATTCTCCCTCTCTCTCTCCCTCTCTTTCTTGCTCTCTCTCCTTCTCTCTGTCTCTAATAAATAACTAAAAATAAAATTTTAAAAACAAAGAAGGAGGGCTAGAGGGATGGCTTAGTGGTTAAGGTGTTTGCTTGAGAAGCCAAAGAACCCAGGTTCAATTCCCCAGAACCCACATAAGCCAGATACACAAGAGGCACAGGCGTCTGGAGTTCATTTTCAGTGGCTACAGGCCTCCACATGCCCATTCTCTCTGTCTGCCTCTATCTCTCTGCTTACAAATAAATAAATAAATATTTTTTTACAAAAAGGAAATCCACATGGAACAATGAAAACATATGCTATATCTGAAAAGCTGATGAAGAACTATTTAAGCAGAAACCTAAAGGGTAGGAGTTTAGAAGAATAGCCACTTCTGAGCAAGGCCACTAGGGTGTAAGGTGGGTATGATGGCAATAACGTGATGCAAGTAGATCATAAAGTGTCTTCTGGTCAATACAAAGTACTTGGGACATTGGGTAAAACTTAAAGAGATTGAAAGAGGGGTGTTTGATCTCTTGAAGCTTCTCAAGGTCATCTTAGTTGGTCACCAAGTGGGCGGTCTGGTCCATGCAATTCATGGAGGTGCTTTAGAGCTTTCTTATTCATTGTTTCAAGTGAAAGATGCTGGTAGTGGTGGAGGTTGCCAGAAGTTGACAGGAATTAAGAGCATCTTGCTAGTAAAATGGGTAAAAGTTGGGGATTCATAGCCTGCGGGATATGAAGAGTGGAGAATGGCGTCTGGAATTCTGGAAGGAGCAGGCGAGGGAATAATTGCTGCAGTTCAAATGTGATTGGCCCTTCTGAAACTCAAGTTGAAGTTCCATCCCCATCATGAGATGCTAATAGGGAAGGAACGCAGGGCAACTATACTTTGTGAGTCATTGGGGATAGAACCCCACAATTGAATTCTGGGTCTATGAGAGAATAGCTGTTCACTGAGCTCAGTGTTATGTGAAGGCAGAGAGAGTGGAGTAGGAAGAAATGGGGCCAAGTATGGAGCTCGGGGATTCAAATATGTGGAGTCAGATGAAGAGTGAGACGCTGTCACCTGGCTGAGAAGAAGCAGGCCAGGGAGGAATGAGGAGCGGCGTGGTGACTATAAAGTAAGGGAGGTGTGTTCCATACAAGTGTATAAGATCCAGGATGTCAGAGGATGCTTGACAGTCTGGGAAAATGAAGGCAAGAGTTTTTTTTTTTTTTTTTGTTTGTTTTTTTTTTTCCTGAGGTAGGGTCTCCGTCTAGCCCAAGCTGTCCTGGAATTCCTCATGTAGTCTCAGGCTCACCTCAAACTCACAGTGATCCTCCTTCTTCTGCCTCCTGAGTTCAGGGATTAAAGGCACGTGCTGTCACACCCAGCTGAAGTAAAGAATTTTAATCTGGATTTCTCCGAATGGGAAACCCTAAGATGATTATTATTGTGAGATACAAGAAGAAATCATGAAATTTCAAAGGTATATGTATATTCCCAACTTTCAAGAGACAAAGGCGGGAGGTTCATGAGTTCAAAATCAGTCTAAGCTATATAATACTACCTTGTCAAGAAAGACTGAAAAAGGGGGCTGGACATAGATAGCCAATAGAAAATTTTCAGTGCCAGGGAGGGGCTACCTACCAGTGAGTTGTTGGCCAGGGAGGTCCCTGCTGCCTCCAACACATTACAGGCTTTTGCCAAGGCCCTTGGTTTCCCACAAGTAACATGGTAAGACCCTATTGCTGAAGACTTCACATGCTTAGGCAGTAAGATCACTGAAAAATCAAGCTGGTGCTGAGCTGAAAACCTTCTTGGTGACCAGCCAACTGTAAACTGTAAAAAGCTGCACTGCATGCAGTCCTATGGGAGACAGAAGTCAGCAGCAGTGAAAACAGTGGACACTGGAAGCCTCAAGTTTGGCCAGACAGGCCAAATGTCTGAATGGGTGCAATAGTGGCATGTCTGCTCTGGAGGGCAACCAACTGCTCTCTGGACTGGAGGCCCACTCTCTATGCGAGGGAATACATGCCTGGTACTGAAAACCTAATCAAAAGTCTATGGCAGGGGAGGTCATATGCCTTGTCTGGCTAAATGTATATATTATTATCACCAAACTGCCCTATAAGCACTACATTTAATGTTCATATTCATATATTAATTCTACTCTCACTTGTGGTTAGAAAAGCTTCTCTTTTCAGATGGCGGTGACCACTGGGATGACCCAAAGGCAACATAGTGCTGAAAAGAAGGGATGGAGGAGTGTCCAGCACTGAAACACCTCTGTCACACCCTCCAAGGCTCAGGGTCCATTGAGGAAGGGGGGTGGAAATAATGTAAAATCCAAAGGAAGGGTACAACTCCTTACAATGCAACTGTCCAGATAGAAATTGGCCTTGATATCCATGACCTTGCAGTGCCTAGCAATACCTTCACAAGACCCTCATAATAGGAGAAAAAGATGATGACATCAAAAAAGAGAGACTAATGGAGAGAGGGAGGGGATATGATGGAGAGTGGAGTTGTGAAGAGGAAAATGGGGAGGAGAGGGAAATATTATGGTTTCTTGTCTGTAAGTAAAGAAGA
The DNA here is from genome assembly GCA_036365145.1 of Orientallactaga sibirica. Lineage (NCBI taxonomy): Eukaryota > Metazoa > Chordata > Mammalia > Rodentia > Dipodidae > Orientallactaga > Orientallactaga sibirica. The sequence continues at coordinate 3,095,779 of JAEOAD010000463.1, read as the reverse complement.
TGTCAATAAAAAGTTTAAAAGAAAAAAATAAATGAATAAACAAACAAAAAAAAAAAAAGAAAAAAGGGCTGGATAGATGGCTTAGCAGTAAAGGCAAGCACCTGCAAAGCCTAAGGACCCATGTTTGACTCTTCAGATCCCAGAAAAGCCAGATGCACAAAGGTGAGGCAAGCGCAAGGTCACACATGCCCACTAGGTGGCACATGCATCTGGAGTTCTATTGCAGTGGCCGAGGCCCTGGCATGCCCATTCTCTCTATCTCTCTAAAAAAAAAAAAAAAAAAAGACTGAGAAAGGATGGAGGAAGGGAAGAAGAGGATGGAGAAATAAAGGAAATAAATCTGCTATGAAAAATTTCAAAACAAATTAGAAATAATAGAACCCAACACACCCAGAACAAAGATTCAGCAATTGTGAACATTTTGTCAAACTTGCATTATGAACATTTTGTCAAACTCGCATTATCTACCCTGTTTGTACCTGTTATTCCTAAACAATACCATATAATATTTATATTATTCAGGCATTATTAGTAATCTATAGCTGATTTAAAGTACACTTATAATTTGTGTAAGTCCTACACAAATACTATGCTATTTTATGTAAGAAACTGGCATCCCTGAGGGCTCTGATACATGGAGGAGCTCTGCAATCAGTCCGTCATGGATATCAAGGAAGGACTGCATATGCAAAATGATCTGCCCACCTTTATTCATAAAATGTTCTTTACTGCATACCTTCATATCTCTTACATTTTCAACTGACTAAAATGTTTAAAGCATTCAGTGCTCCGCTCTTTGTGTTTAAAGAAAATTGACCACACTCACTGCATTCCACACCCCCCCCCCCCCGTTCTGCCACTCAGTTTTTCTTCACTCCACACATATCTGCCAGCATTGATGACCAGTTGCTGCAAGGCATTCATTTTCCCTCGCCTTAATTACCCACCTCATGGGACTGCAAGCTGACTGGTTAAGCCGCTGCCACCATCCATGACTTGTTTTTAATATGAAATCACAAACACCAATAAGAGACCTGCGCCTCTACCCACTGGAAGCTTGCTTGATCCCAGAAGACTGTTAACAAATAATTACTCTGCATTTCATGAGTACCCAGAAGAAAGTTGAAACCGTTGTGTTTTTTTCTGTGTAATCATCCAAGATGAATTTTCCAACTTTAAGCAAGCCGTGCCCCTCCTCCACTGGGGTGACTTGTCTTTGCCATCCTCCTTCATATGTTGTTAAAACTCCAGTCTGGACGGGGCATGGTGGCGCACGCCTTTAATCCCAGCACTTGGGAGGCAGAGATAGGAGGATCGCTGTGAGTTCGAGGCCACCCTGAGACTACATAGTGAATTCCAGGTCAGCCTGGGCTAGAGTGAGACCCTACCTCAAAAAAAAAAAAAAAAAAAAAATAATAATAATAATAATAATAATACACCGGGGGCTGGAGAGAGATGGATTAGCCAGATGCACCTAGTGGCGTGTGTGTATGGAGTTATTTGAAGCAGGCACTAGACCTTGGCACACACATTCTCATTCATTTTCTCTCTGTCTTCTTGTAAATAAATAAATAAAAATAAAAATAAAAAAATCTTTGTATCTGCTTAAGCACATTGCATGGTGCTGAACATGGCTTAGGTTCTTTAAAAATTTTTGATTTTTTTGGTGGGGTGGGGTTTCAATGTAGGGTCTCGTTCTAGCCTAGACTGACCTGGAATTCACTATGTATTCTCAGGGTGGCCTTGAATACACAAAAATCCTCCTACCTCTGCATCCCAAGTGCTGGGATTAAAGGCATGCACCACCACACCCAGCCAAAAAAAAAAAATCTTTTTATTTGTGAAGAGAGAGGGGGATAGTGTGTGTATATAGGCTTACCAGGGTCTCCTGCAACTCACTGCAAAGGAACTCCAGATGCATGTACTACTTTACACATCTGGCTTTATGTGGATGCTGAGGAATCGAACAGCAAGCTTGCAAACAAGCACCTTTAACCACTGAGCCATGTCTCCAGCCCCGCCCCTGGCTTTAGGTTCTTGATAACTATTTGTTTTGCATACAAAGGAAAATGTGAAAAGCTGATCTGCAGATTGCTTTGTTAAACTTTGTATTATCTCCTACCCTGTTGCTTGAGTGTGCTCTCCAAACCTGCCCTGGCCCTCGACAGCCAAAGTTCATCACTCTGCCATGGAGCACAGCAGGGCTGTTACATAAATCCCTGAATTGTCAGATTGTTAACCAAATTGATATTCCATATCCATGGAGAATCATCCTCCCTGTGTTAAAATATTTTGAGCACTATTCGGTATCTGTAAGACAGACTTTTAAATTGACAATCCATCTTCCTTCATCTGTGCCCTCAGTTCCTACAGCTCCACTGCCATGGTCATCCAGAGTCTAAGAATATTGACTGGAAAATTACCATAATGAAACTTGCACTTTAAATCCTTCCTATTACAAACTCTTATTTTGATTGTTCTCTTTTATTATGAGGTGTTGTGTTCATTGCTACAGTATTGACTAACCCTTACTGTGCCTAATTTATAAATTTAACTTTTTTATAGGCATGTATGCATAGGGGAACAAAAACCTCACATATGTACAAGTTAGTTCTACCATAGCATCAGGCCCTCAGCTGGGAGTCTTGGAACACCGCCCTGCAGATCACACGGAGGACTGCTGCATTCATTACCAACACGTATCAAGATTTGAATGCCAGTGATGACTGACACACACAGAACAGGGAAACGAATGTTACATAAATATGGAAAGCATGGGTATATAACCCCTGAAGTTGTTCTAATCTAAAAATTCTGTCATCTTTTGATATCTTGGAACTTGACTTGTCATAATTTAACATATTTAAAAGTCAGACATTGCCCACAGTTGAGAAAATTGAATTAAAAAAAATCCAGGACTAGAGAGATGGCTTAATGGTGAAGGCAATTGCCTACAAAGCCAAAGGATCCAGGTTCAATTCCCCAGGACCCATGTAAGCTAGATGCACAAGGTGGCACATGCATCTGGAGTTTGTTTGTGATGGCTGGAGGCCCTGGTACACCCATTCTCTCTCAAATAAATAAATAAATAAATAAATAAATAAATAAATAAATAAAATAATCCAGTGTTGGATTCCACAGCAGCATGTGAATTATTGGTAGAATGGGTAAATAAGTTTAAAGTAAAGGCAAACAAAACACATTTCACAACAGCTGGTTGTTTCCCTGCGTGGGTAATTGATGTTCTCTATTCCTAACCATTCCTCCGAAGTAGGAAGTAAAGAGTATAAAACACTCTACAAATAACATCGCTTTTCAAATTAAGGAGTTACTACGTATCTCATGGCTATTGTGGGATTTTTTTTTACAATAAAATATTTTGATATCAGTTTTCTGTCTACAGAGGGAAAACAAACAAACAAGCCTACATGGACGCCATCACACACAGCAGCAGGAACAATGAACTTCTCAGCCATCATCCCTTCCCCTAAAAAGCAATTTAATGCACCACTGGAGGTTGCCTATTAATTGGACTAGAAATAAAGTAGCCTGTGAGGGTTGATCTTGATCAGGGAAAATACAGTTCTGTGTGTGTGTGTGTGTGTGTGTGTGTGTGTGTGTGTGTGTGCAATTATATATATATATATATATATTATTTCACCTACAAAGTAAACAAGTAACAATGGTACGTCATTTTCTAATTACAGGGCTGTTTCATAAACTGTAAATGCTAGCATGGGAAAGCTAAATCATAGCAATTTAATTAACAAAACAGTTTAGATACTTAAACCCATGTGTGTACCCCTGGGGCAACATATCAACAAGAGAAGCTTGCAGGCATATTTCGAAATTTTATGCAGTCATTTGCAGATCTTGTAGTCAATAATTGTTATAAACTGCATTAACTCCTTTCTTACCAGACCCCAGCAGACACGTGCAACATGTTCATTTTCAAAGGTCTCAGAGTGTCTAGGCATGGGGGACCAGTGGGTTGATTTCTTTGACTTGGCAGGGCTACATGATGCAAGAGAGCCCTCTTCCTATCAAATAGCAAAATGTGGGAAACAAGAATCCTGCTACCACGGAATTTCCCCCAAGACCTTTCATTATAGGGGAGCCACAGCAGATAATTCATATCAGAGAATGGAAATTCAGCATTGAAATGTATAAATTTCTCTCTTTGGCCTTTGAAAGTTATGTCTGTAGAAGCTTCATACACTGCTGATGGGACTGCAAAACCACAGAGTTATTTAGAAACAAGTTAGCAATTTATTTTAAAGGTGAAATATAACTGTAATATTGTACCTGTTGACCAGTTTTTCCACAATCCTCCCCGAGAGTATAAGTTCTGATGTTTTGTGGCCAAACAGGATAACATAATGAATGGTGATACATAGTATATTTCAAAATGGCTAGAAAGCGAGTTTTGAATGTTCACAACATACACAATGAGACAAATTTTAAGGTGCATATGCTTAAGACCTTGGTTCATTGTCATATGTGTCCATGAATCAAAACATCACATTACACCTCATAAATATGTACAGTTAATGGGCTGGACAGATGGCTTAGTGGTTAAACCGCTTGCCTGAGAAGCTTAAGGACACAGGTTCAATTCCCCAATACCCACATAAGCCAGATGCACAAGGTGGCACATGTGTCTGTAGTTCATTTGCAGTGGCTACAGGCCCTGATGCACCTGTTTTCCCTCTCTCTCTCTCTTCCTCTCTCTCTCTTCATCTCTCTCTCTTCTCTCTCTCTTTCTGCCCCTTTCTCTTTCAAGTAAATTTAAATACAAAAAAAAATATGGGCTAGAGAGATGGCTTAGCGGTTAAGGCATTTGCCTGCAAAGCCAAAGGATACCAGTTCAGTTCTCCAGGACCCACATAAGCCAGATGAACAAGGGGACACATGCATCTGGAGTTTGTTTGCAGTAGCTAGAGGCCCTGGCTTGCCCATTGTCAATCTCTCTCTCTCTCTCTCTCTCTCTCATAAATAAAATATATTTTTAAAAACCAAACTGTTAGAAAAAATTATGTAGTTATTATGTATCAGTTAAAAATGAACATTTTTGATAGTGCTGGGTCTCACCTTCTGGTTCAGATGGACGTAGAACCCGAGGAGAGAATCAGCCCATCACACCTCACCAGGGCACCAGCTAAACCCATAGAATAATTGGGGAAATGAGCAAGAGTGAGTGCTGCTTTCTCAGTGAACCTGGTATCAGCAGAGGGGTGAAGGAGATAGACACAGAGAACACTCAACCCCTACCAAACCAGACATCCAGAGACACAGAGACTCCCATGACCTCATCACTGCAATAGACCTAAAATGAACCCCACATGGCTTAGGGAAATTCGCGGAAGAGGGGGTGGAAAGATTGTTAGAGCCATAAGTTGGGTCATTATGCACAGAGACATTGTCACTCCCCCATAACTGATGGCTATCCCCACAATGCAAGACCCACAATCCCTGAGGGGGAGGGCAGGGAGAAGGCTAACGATGGTACCATCATGGCTCTATGCACATTATAGAGATAACTAATAAAATAAATAAATAAATGAACGTTTTTAAATTGTTAATCAAATATAATTTATTGTATGATCAACACTCATATATCCACTCAAGAGAAATAAAGACGTAAATACACTCAAAAATTGTGTGCATGAATATTCATAGATTATTCATATTGCATAAAAAACTAGAAATAATCAAACATCCATCAATTGGTAAATAGATAAAGTGTGATATGTCTATATACTATTTATTTATTTTTATAATTTATTTTTTATGTATATTATTCTCATTTTACATTCATAATGGTGACTCCTCCCTGTCCTCCCTCTTCCATAGGGACCCTCATCAATGGGGAATGTGGGTCATGCATTGTGGGGCTAGTCAAGAGTTCTGGGGGGGTAGGCCAAGTCTCTGTGCATAATGCCCCAACTTGTGGCTCTAACATTCTTTCTGCCCCCTCTTTTGCAAATTTCCCTGAACCACATTGGGGTCATTTTAGTTCTACTTCAGTGATGAGGTTTTGGGAGCCTCTGTATCTCTGGAAATCTGGCTTAGTTGGAGTTGGATGTTCTCTGTGTTTATATCCTTCAGCCTTTTTCTGGTATCATGATCCCCAAGAACGCTGTACTCTTGCCCTTCCCCCATATTACTCTATGATTTCAGCTGGGGCCCTGGTGAGGTGTGATAGGCTGATCCTCCCTTAAGGTTCGTTGTCCATCTGAAAAAGATAAGCAAATTCTCCAACGGAGGGAGAAGTTAGTACTAGATAGAAGGGATGGCCATAGATGTTTTGGAGGGAATTTTATATGTGTAGGCCCTCTTCTAGCCCACATTTGGTGGTATCTTGATCTTGGAGACTGAGCTCATTTTTTGTACATGGTTTTGACTTATTTCCCAGTTCCAGCAATGAGTTCCATTCCACTGAAAAGACAGATTTCTGTCAGAGTTCTTGATGACCCATATACTATTAATCAATACCAAGAAATGAATTCTGATAAATGCTATAAAGTGGACGAACCTTTAAGATATTTTAAAGGACTTTTGCTGTTTATTTATATATTGCAAGAGAGACAAATAGACAAAGAGCTAGGGAGAGTGTGAGCATGCCAGGACCTCTGACCACTGCAAACCAAATCCAGAAGCATGGGCCTCATTTTGCATCTGGTTCTACATGGGTACTGGGGAATTGAACCCATGTTAGCAGGTTTTACAAGCAAGCACCAATAACCACTAAACCATCTCCCAAGCCCACATCTTTAAAGTATTAAATTTCCTTAAAGAATAAAGATGCACAGAACAGATGATGTTTGACCCTTAATGGGCTACACGCAGAAAAAGTAGTCACAGAAAGAGAAGATAGATTAATGATGCCTGTGGTGCTTTGAATTAGGTGTCTTCCATGCCAAAAAAACCTCATGTGTTTTGAATTCTTGGTCCCCAGATGGCAGTAATTTGGGAGGAGGAGCTGTGCTAGAGCAGATGTCTTGTTGGTGGGCTTAGGGCTGTTATAGCCAGCTCTCCCTTGCCAGAGGTCAGCTCACTCTTCTGCCACTATTTTCCACCTGCTGAGGTGACGTCCAGCCACTGCTTGTGCCGTGCTTTCCCCTGACATCATGGCGCTTCCCCTCGAGTCTGGAAGCCAAATTTAACTCTCTCCTGTCACCAGCTGCTTTTAGTTAGGTGTTTTTGTCTCAGCAATGCGAAGTGCAATGCCACGAGGGTGCCCATAGTCTAGATAAGATCCTAGGTTCACTGTGATGGGTAGCTTGTGTCTTATTCGAATGAGGATTCTAAAACTGGCTTGTGGCTCTGGGTGCACATCCCTGTGAATTTACTAACAGTCAATTATGCACTTAAATGGGTCAATTGCATCACATGATTACTTGAATAAAGTCACCTTTAAATTATGCTCATGCTCTCTAACATTCCAAACAATAAACAGGAGTTCATATAACTCATTTAACCAAATATATATTTACCATATAACCAACATTTCCACCCAGAGAAATGAAAGACAATTTAACCCAAAAAGGTACAACTGCTCACCAATTATTCATAGTAGTCAATGCTGAGTGTATAGTAAATGTCAATCAATGGTAGAGTGGGCAGAGTATGGTGACGTGTTTTATCATAGTGGAATGCTAAGCCTACAGAATTAAGGACTTTTGCTATTTTTCTGCTTGTAATGGTGGTTCTCAATGTTACTTAGCCCCTAGTTATCAAAGGATCATTCATTCCACTTTCATGCTTTGTATCAAAAAGCAAACATAGGGCTGGAGAGATGGCTTAGCGGTTAAGGCACCTGCCTGCTAAGCCTAAGAACCGGGTTCCAATCTCCAGGTCTCACCTTTAGCAAAGTGACGCAAGGGCGCAATGCCACACTTGACCACAAGGGGGCACAGACATCTGGATTTCGTTCTCAGCAGCTGAGAGACTGCTGGCGCGCCCATCTCTGTCTCCCTCTACCTCTCTCTGTCTCTTTCTCTGTGTCTCTTTCCAAAAATAAAAAAATAAAATTTAAAAAAAGCAAACATAAAGTCTCCTAGTGTACGCTAAGTCTATGGAGTGTTAACTTCTTAATATAAGCATCCTAATGTGATATTTTAACGTCCCACTTACATACATAAACATAAGAAAAGATAAGTCATTTGCCCAACTCATGGTGCTGGGCTTGGAATGGTCAGCATCAGGCTGCATGTTGACCTGCCACCATTACTGGACTCTTAATAATAGGGGCTGAGTTTCCTTTTTTACAACCCAAGGCTGGCCATCCTGATGCATGCACAGCTTGAAAGGAAGCAAGTATAGACTGAATGAGATTTTCTTGAGAGCACGTGGAAGCATCCAGCCAACCCTCCAACACAGTTTGCCCAAGGAGCCACTCTGTTGAAGAGTGGGTGACTACACTTAGTAGTCATTAGTCTCTCCGTGGTTTGACTCATTATAATTAGCATGTTATAGTTTGCAGTCAAAAGAGAGACAAGAAAAGATATTTTTTCTCACAGAAGGTTCCACAGTACCTCCATATCCCCAGGTTGTACATTCTATATTTCAACCAACCTCATCTTGGAAATAGTAAATGGAAAATTCAGGTTGCACTGAACATGCACAGATATTTTTCTTCAAGTCGCTACGTAAACAAAAACAATATAAAAACTACTCAGTGTTTATGTGTGATCTAGGAGGATTTAAAATCTATATGTTATATAATATACATACATATATCTACATGTTATATATGTTATACATATATGTGTATGCATGTATAAACCTCATGTATATCTACATTGTATATATCAACATATATATTCCCCATATATATGTATATATACACATATATACTTATAAATATAAATATATTACACCATTTAAAAATTTTTATTTATTTATTTGCAAGCAGAAAGAGAAAGATATAAGAGAGGCAGACAGAGAGAGAATGGGCACACCAGGGCCTCCAGCCACTGCAAACAAACTCCAGATGCATGTGCCCCTTGTGCATCTGGGTTATGTGGGTCCTGGAGAATTGAACCTGCATCCTTTGGCTTCACAGGCAAATGCCTTAACCACTAAGCCATTTCTCCAGCCCCTATTACACCATTTTTAAAAAAAGGACTTGCATATCTGTAGATTGAGTATCTGTGAGATCCTGGGACCCTCAGATACCAAGGGCTGAATATAAATAAGTAACAAAGCCATTATTTCTCTGGATATGGTTCTAAATTTATCTCCACTTGTGCATCTTCTGCGGAGAGAAATGAAGAAATGTTTTAAATCATATGCTTTGTCACTCCTAGAAGTTGTCAAAATGAATCAGACCATGGAGAGACATTTGATTTTAATAGAAATGGTAAGTCCCTCATGTTATGTGCCCACACCCCCTCAACTTGAGGCTGCTGAACCACACTGATGAACAGTTCCCTATGTTGAAGAGGTGTGCTGTTTGGGGATTTCTTTGAATACTTGGGAGGACCTTTGTAAAGTATACTCAAATCTATTTTTGCACAATTAAATAGACAGTCTGTTCAAGAAAATATTACAAGTTTATTGAAAATATTCATTTATCATTTAAATGGGACACAGCTTAGTCTGAACATAATATAAAATATAGAAATAAAAGAAATATATTGGCAGTAAAACTTAGTGGGGAAAGTTTTATTGCAATGTCAGTCATTAAAGGAAAACAGAAAAAAAAAAAGGTATTTATAAATGAAGGACTTACAAAAGAGGATAAGGTATGATGTGAATCTGCTCTGTAATGAAGTATAATAGTAATGTTCTTGATGCTGTCACATATCCTTACATGTTCTTCTTTCCTCACACATACTGAACACACTTTACCCCCTTTAGTCATCTCCAGTCCTGTGGAATCCAATCGCGGAACGCAACATCTATCCACTCAGCTAAGCATACATTATCTATACACACATTTATTATCTATCCACCCATTCTCCACCCATCCGTCTATACCTCCACCTATCCATTTGTTCATCTAGCCGTCTTCCAACTGTTCCCCCAGCTTTAGGTCAAAGGCCCTCACTTTGGAGATCCAAACAATCAGGTTCTAGCACGTACTCAAAAGTGCCAAAGAAACTAGCTATGGTGAAGGAATTTTAATCAGTCCAGCTATACTGGGAAGACCAGAGACCAATGTTTTCAGCCCTGTCTTCATAGGAAAGCTAACAATATAAAGAAGGGAGCAGAAAATATGAATAGTCATGCATCCTCGGGCATACTACAGTCTATCTAATTATTATCTTAGAACTGGGGCTGCTGAGTTTCAGGGAAGTTAAAGTCTCTGTCATTGTCTGAGGAAGTAATTCGGTTCTCACTACAGAAGGACTACTTCTGCTGAGGGGGGCAGCCTCATTTGGGACAAATGACCTGCAAGGCTCCACTGTCTCTGGAAAGTTTAGGACAATGCTCAGACATTCCTAAGTGTTCATGTAGGGGGGTTAAACAGGATACAGAGTTTTTAAAGTTGGCATTTGGAAATACCATAGTTACTCTTATTTTGGTATCTTCAGCCATGAGAGCAAATATCAGCTTTATGTGAATGATAGAAATGTCTACATGCAGAGCTGACCCAAGTCATACAAAGGAGACAGATTAAAACAACAACAACAACAAAGGCAGAGATGCCAAGATATTATTATGTTTTTAGTTAACCATTGGCCATCTACATGCCCAAGAAGAGAGCTAGTGAGTTTAGCAAAAGCAGCCTGTAAGTCCCTGTGTTATCCATCCATCTATATAGATAGTAACGTCCGTTCATCCACCCATCCTCCATCCATCCACACATCCATCATTTCCTAAACTCAAGTATTTCCCTTTCCAGTAAAGACTAAACATTCCAACCTTTTAATATTTTTCACCACTACCCTCAGGATCCCTCACCCTTACTGTCCTTCTGTTGCACTCTACAGGTGCGCAAAGGTAGATGTTGATTGATGGTTGACCCCCTCCACTATGCTATAGTCATCTTGGCAGGAGCAAACATGATTCTAAGGAGAGAGACTTGTGTCCGTCCCTTGGGCTATTGGACTATTGAGACAATGAACCTCAAGGAACTGGGTTTTCCCAGGAGTTTCATCTTTGGAGAAAGAGAAAGAAAAAGCAGGGGCTCTGATACCAGCTAGAAGGGAAGCTTGTTCCAGAAAGACATTTCATGCAGTTCTAACAATTCTTGCATGAGAGACTGGCGCTGAGACAAGTTGATGGGTGGATTAAATCTGCTCATTCTGCCCTCGACTTAAATCGAACCCTCATGCCAGGACTCGAAAGGTGGGCGTGGTGAGTTACTGGATCTCTTTACCCGTTGTTCTCCCAATGTGTCCATAGTGAATGAACATTTTCACCGCTTTTCACTATTACGATCTCTTTAATTTATATTGAGGACACACGACTTAGCTCAGTTGTTGTGCTGCCAAAGCCTAGGCTCTGACAGATCCCGACAGCCCAAGAACATTGTTCTTATCTGCTGGTGGAGAAAGGAATAAAATGGTCTTCATTGAATCCAGTACAAGTTGCTCCAAAGTCCTCCCGTTCAAGTCCAGATGGCTTGATAACAATGTTTTTCAAGAGGAACATGACACCTTTATATCCAATCTTGTTTGCCTTTAAAGAAACCCAAAACTGGGCTGGAGAGATTGCTCGGTGATTAAGGAACTTGCCTGAAAAGCCTAAAGACCAGGGTTCAGTTCCCCAGTACCCACATAACGCCAGATGCACAAAATGGCACATGCAACTGGAGTTCATTTGCAGTTGGAGGCCCTAGCAACCCATTCTCTCATTCTCTTTCTCTCCCCCCATCTCCCCTCTCTGTTTCTTTCTCTCTGTCTCTCTTCTTCTATCTCTCTCTCTGCTTGCAAATAAATTAATTTAATTAAATTTCAAAAAATTCCAATCTCACGTTTCAACCTAGTCCATCCAGTTCTTAAGAAATACCTTGAAGTTGAGACCAAGTCATCTGGATATGTAAAAATTTCTGAGGACATTCTCATGTGTAGCCATGGTATAGTGGGCCAAGTACCATCCCTAAGTAATGAGAGGTGCAGGTAAATTCCTCAACATTCGCACTTCACTCCACTAAAATACCTTCTCAGAGCAGGGATTAAACTGTTTTAGAACTGGTCAGACAGTAAGTATTCTTTGTTTCCAGGTCAAGGGCAATTGTCATCAATGATGTTTTTCACCGTTATCACTATTAAACGTTTTCTACATCAACATGTAAAAGCCATTCTTAGCTACATGGCCATGCCTGCTGAGAACAGCAGCAACAGCCCATGTTTCCACAGCTCCTTCTGCTCAGGAATGGATATTCTCATCAAGGTCAGTTGGGTGAGAAAAATCTATGGTCTTGACGTGGAAATTTTACACAAAAGGTTTCCTGAGAAGAGTTGCTCAGGAAAGTCAAATCTCCACTCAAATGTCATCTCTGTCTGTGACAGTGGAGAGCAGGGACAGCTGAGCAAGGAAACTGCTTTCCTCCCTGGGAGCTGAGCCCAGGAAAGGACTCTTTTCTGATTTTGAAACTACTAAACATTCTAAAGAAGTTGGCTTGATTTACATTTTAACAATGCCACACAAATGTACTACATGGCACTTTTCCAATAAGCACCTTGATATCTTTCATTCTGACACCTCCCATTGTTATAAAAGGCAAAGGAACAAAGTGGCACAATATAATAAGGGGCATGAGAGGGGTACATTTCATTTTATTTTCAAATCAGGTAACCCAAGCACCTGATATGTGATATGCAGGGTTCTCAGGACTGAAATGCCTCCATGGGCCATCCCCACCTGCATGGAGGTGTGTATTACATTCTGCGCTCCTGCCGTGCAGTGATTTAACACCTGACTCGGATCCCCTCTGGTTACCATCCTTTGCTGTCTCAGCCAAGGTCACACTTGGTAAAGTGTATGTATGTTTCAGGATAAGGGATTTTGCCCAGTGAAATGACCCAGCCAAGACTCTGATGCTGATCTTGTACTAGTCAGAAAAGAAAGCCCTATTTTTATTCTCCTATTAGCAATGCCCAGATCAGTTTAAATGTGATCCCAGTAGGGTTCGATAGGAAATTTTTACAAAGTTGGGCTGGAAAGATGGCTTGGAGGTTAGGGCACTTGCCTGTGAAGCCTAAGGACCCAGGTTTGATTCTCCAGGTCCCAAGTAAGAAAGAAGGTCACCTTCAATGCATTATTAAGAAGAAGACCTGATAGTATCAAATGTAAAGAAAGAAGAAAGAATAGTTACTAATGTGGTTGAAATTATCTATGATAAGCTCCTTCAAATTCTCTTTACTGTGACATTGATAGTCTCGTAATGAACAAATGAGTGGACTCCACATGGTGCTTGGTACATACTAGGATGTGGTGAGTGTCCTGTTTTGGATACTAGGATGTGGTGAGTGTCCTGTTTTGGATACTAGGATGTGGTGAGTGTCCTGTTTTGGATACTAGGATGTGGTGAGTGTCCTGTTTTGGATACTAGGATGTGGTGAGTGTCCTGTTTTGGATACTAGGATGTGGTGAGTGTCCTGTTTTGGATACTAGGATGTGGTGAGTGTCCTGTTTTGGATACTAGGATGATGTAATAATTATTCCATTTGCTTATTTCATATTTCCATCCTAAGTAGTTAGTAGAGATTGGTAGACAAAGTAAATGCTCAATGTGTCCATAAATATGTACTAAATTCAATGTTTGTAGTGAGGATAAAATTTTTAAAACAATGACTATAAGTATACAACTGCTTTTGATCCAGTCTTTGAAAGTTAACCTGCAATTTAATAGTTCTCCCTGGAGTATATCTTTCTTTTGTAAGATTTAAATAATTGAAGAAACTAATAATAAATTACTTCTTATAAAAATATTTTGGGGGCTGGAGGGATGGCTTAGCAGTTAAGGCATTTGCCTGCAAAGCCGAAGGAACCAGGTTCGATCCCCCAGGACCCATGTTACCCAGATCCACAAGGGGCTCATGTGTCTGGAGTTCGTTTGAAGTGGCTGAAGACCCTGGTGTGCCCATTCTTTCTCTCTTTCCTTCTCTCTCCCTCTTTCTATCTGTCAAATAAATAAAAAAAATATATATTTTTAAATTTTTGTATTCAAAACTATACATTTTAATTTTTAGAGAGATATTATTAAAACTTATACAGCAAATCACTATTTGTCTAGAATCATTAGGTTATCAAGGAATATAGTTGGTTAAATAATGCAAATGAACATTTTATCCCATCTGAAAATCACAAATTTTCAACAAAAGTAACTTCAGAGCTATTCTTAGCATCAAGTTACTGCCTTGAGGACTATTAGTCAAGTATTTCATGGGCTTTTCAATGTCTCAGGGCTGAGGTCTTGAAAATGAATTATCACTTTGTATGCTTCTATGAAAGGGAAGACCATCTGTTTCAACATTCTGGTTTTCTGAACCCTGAGGAGTCAATAGCATTTTGAATCAACATCAAAAGAAAGCTTGTTAGAAGAGAAAAGAGCAGAACCAGAGAGTCAATACCCACCCAAGGAAAGACGGGCTCTTCCAGGACTGGCACTTCTACCCAAAGCCCATCCCTGGCCATCCTGAGAGTGGGAGGTTTTGTTATGGGAAACTGAGTCATGCAGAGATGGCACCAGAGAGAGAGTGGAGAATCAGAAAGTTTCTTCATGTTGACATGGACTCTGGGGAATAATTTCCAAAGCCTGGGTCCTGATCTCTGGTAGCTCAGAGGACTTATTAGACAAATACAGCAGGCAGTCTGACATCATCTTGAATTCTTTAACTATTGGTTGGTTATACGTGTTTAAGGTTACATGATTTTGATGCACAAACAGAAATTCCTTAGCAGTCAGTGATAAGAAAGAACAAATGCAGAACCGAAAGCTGTTTGTTCAGGGCTGTCTGTTCTATGGCTGCACCAACCAAATACTATACAAGCAGGTGCAGGCGCATGGATAGGGAGGAGACTCGGGGTCATGCTGTGTCCCTGGTAAAGTTTTGAACAGTAGGAACTGTGCGTTAGATATCATCTCAGTCTGTTTTTGTTTGTTTTGTTTTTTGTTAAATTTCTTCTACCACAGTTTTGGTTCCAGACACTTACTTAGTCTCTGTAATGTCCTCAAAATAATAATCAGTTTTGTGGTGGCTCACTTGTGTCCAGTGCAGGGATATGATTTCCAGGCATATAATTCAGCATTTTTATAGTAATGCTAAGTTGGTCATCACCATCCATTTTAACCGCCCAAAACTATCAAGCAAGTGCCATTGTGTTGAAAATTGTCCTTTGTCTCAGCCCAAAGCCATGTGAAAAAGCTTTTGCCAAATTAGTTGTACCACTTTGGAGGTAAAAATGAAGATTGGAGCTGGAGAAGTGGTTTAGCAGTTCAGGCAGTTGCCTACAAAGCCCGAGGACCCGGGTTTGATGCCCTAGAACCCACATAAGTCATATGTACATGGTGACACATATGTCTGGAGTTTATTTGCAATGGCTACAGGCCCTGGTGCACCCATTCTTTCTCTTTGTCCATCTCTTTCTCTCTCTCTAATAAATAAATAAAATATTTTTTAAAATAAAAATATGTCTTAAAAATGAAGATTGGCAAAAAGGCATGAATGAATAAAACCCCTACAGGTTCCATTTATTTTAAAAAAAAAAAAGTCCAGAATTACTCATTTCTTTTTAATTATGGCATTATAAGGTGGCACACTTGGCTGCATTTAATTTTTACTTAGCTTTGTAAATCTGCTTTTAAAAAATATTTGAAATATATGCTAAGCTGTCCAATAAAGCTAATTTTAATGATATTCAAGAGATTTTTCTTTGGCTCCCCAGTCGATGTCAGTGTTCCTCAACGAGGAAGGAAAAATCCATTCAATTATCAAACCATGGTTAATTGCTTTCAAGATTAGAGTGATGGAGAGCAGCTAAGCATTTTATCTGTACTCAGCAGTTTTGGCTAAAGATATTCTCCTAAGCTCATGAGGAAGAGAAGTTTGAAACTTCACTCATTCACTTATTTCATCCTCCCCGGCTCTCCCACACTGCACATTAATAGAGCTAGGGTGGAAGAACTTATGCCAAAGATCCACCACACAGGGGTGTATTTTCAGTCAACCAGTGCTGTCATTTCATCGCCCAAAACACATGCTGTAGGCCTTGGTGCTCAGCACTCCAACTCTGTGAATGTTTAGCCAAAGTAATTTCTAGAACATGCATAGAATCAGGAAAAAGGTCTTCTAGGCTAGATTGTCCCACCTTAAATTGTCATGGATGGGCTGAGGAGATGGTCAGAGGCACTTTTTTGCAAAGCCTGGTGGTCTGGGGTTTGATTTCTCAGTATACATGTACAGTCAGATGCACAAAGTGATACATGCTTCTGGAGTTTGTTTATAGTAGCAAGAGGCCTTGGTCTAAGTAAATATCACTTACTCTCATTTATTTACTCTTTCTAAATAAATGCTTGCTCAGTGATCTATGCCATTATCTAGTCAATAAAAATGCAAACAAGATACAATGGGAAAGCGTGTGTGTGTGTGTGTGTGTGTGTGTGTGTGTGTGTGTGTGTGCGAATGCATATGTGCTATCTTCATACAGGGAGATCTGAAGGGGTACATTGTTTAGTTTTGTATGACTGTGTCTGAGTGTGTGTGGCATAAATAAAGATGGCACCTTTTCTACAGACAAGCTGATACAGAGAGTTACAGGTATATGAGAAGGCAGAGCCTGGCGTCTTTACTGAAATCACAGAAAGCTTAGGAGAAATGTAGAAGATTGAGAGTGTGAGTTCAGGAAGTCAGAGAGAAGAGGGTTCAACAACACAGGCAGAGAAACTCCCAGACTTTAAGCTTCTGCTCCTCGGAACCTAGAGAAAAGTGCCGAGGTGCGGGTCCAGGAACAACCTACAGCTGGGGGATAACCAGGTAGAAAACCAGAATATCACCCCACAGCGCAGAATGCAAGGCTTGTCTGTAACAAGCAAGAGGCAGAGTTGGGTGAGGGCTTGATGGGGTGACAACACTGGGAAGATGTTCTAAGGAGAACGAGGGGCACCGGTCACCTAGCTGAGATTAGAGCCCGAGTATTTGGAAGGGATTCTTTACTGAGAGTGTGTTGGTCTTTTATCATTCTAGAACTTCTCGAGCATTATCATGTATAAGACATAGATGTAAATTTATCATTCTAGAACTTCCATTTAAAAAGAAGGAAACTAAGGCATAGGAATTATAAAATAAAAATAACATCCACAGCACTTAAGAATAAGTGCAATAAAGTGAACCATGAATTCTAAAAAAGGCTGAAGTCAAAATTCCTTGAATTCAGAATAAGACATAGTTTATGCTTTCTGTCCAAAACAACAGCGTTAGGAAATCAGGTGTACATACATTTAGGGAGCCCGAGGAGCAGGCTCATCACAAGTCTTTCCCAGCAAGAGCTCCCGGCTCAACTTCCAAGTGATGGAGGATCACATGGTGTATCAGTTACTTTCTCTCATTTATTTATTTGTATTTATTTATTTGAGACAGAGAGAGAAAGAGAGAGTGAGAATGGGTACACCAGGGCCTCTAGCCACTGCAAATGAACACCAGATGCATGAGCCACCATGTGCATCTGGCTTATGTGGAACCTGGAGACTCGAACCTGGGTCCTTAAGCTTCACAGGCAAGTGCCTTAACTGCTAAGCCATCTCTCCAGCCCATCAGTTACTTTCTCATTGCTGGGACAAAAACGTCTGTGGTGGTTTGATTCAGGTGTCCCCCACAAACTTAGGTGTTCTGAATGCTAGGTTGCCAGCTGATAGAGATTTGGGAATTAATGCTTCCTGGAGCCAGTGTGTTGTTGGGGCGGGCTTATGGGTATAATAGGCAGCATCCCCTTGCCAGTGTTTGGTACACTCTCCTGTTGCTATTGTCCACCTGATGTTGGCCAGGGAGTGATGTCCACCCTCTGCTCATGCCATTGTTTTCCCCTGCCATCGTGGAACTTCCCCTCGAGTCTGTAAATCAAAATAAACCTTTTTTTCCACAAGCTGCTCTTGGTCAGGTGATTTCTGCCAGCAATGCAAACCTGACTGCAATAACATCCAAGCCAAAGCAGCTTATGGAAGGAAAGAGTTTATTTGGGCTTCCACCCTTGAGGGGAGGCATATCACAGCAAAGAAAACACACTAGGAACAGATAGTTGGTATCCCATTGTCACATCACCAAGGAGGAAGTAGAGCGCAATGGATGCTGAATATTTATCTAGCTTTCTCCTTTTTATACAGTCCAGAACCCCAGCCCATGGGGTGGATGGTACCACCCACAGTTAGGGTGGGTCCTACCACCTCAACTAATCTAAAGTAGAAAATCCTTTATGGACATGACCAGAGATTTGTATCTATGGAGAGTTGACAACCAGAGCTTAACCATCGCATACCACAACAGATTCCTTCAGAACAGATTGCACAAACACCATCTATCAGGTTTTCCATGACTCTGCCGAGCCTGACCTCTACCACCTCCCCAGCCTCGCTGAGTGCAACTGTCCTGATCATTCACCAACATGTATGGATTCAATTAAAAGCATGAGTCCATGTGGTAAATTTAAACTGATCTTTCAGTCACTAGTTTAGTCTATTTAGCCGTCTGGACTAGCAAATTAGGAGTTCTCTTGGCTGATCTGGTTCCTGGTGTTATCCTCAATTTCATCACCTGTTAAACTGCTTCACAATGACTGCTTTGTACGTAGATCTCCCAAACTCGCAGAAGCTACACAGCGTGTGGTGATGTTGGCCATAGGACCAATTTCAATATCAGATACTTGGTAGGTGCTCATTTTCTCTTAAAGAATGGGTAACTGAAGAAATTATTGCATCTATTAGTAAGCTAATTTTAACTGGGCCAAATGTGATTGTACAGGTGAGGATGAGCATGAATTCACAATGATTCTAAGTTAACAGAGTATTATAAAATGCTGCAGCATTGTGTGTAAAATAGCTATGACGTTAATTTTGATAAGGGTTGCTTTTTGTCAAAGCCCTACTTTATTCCAACATTCAAAGCCTCCCCCCCGCCACAAGATCTGATCCTAAGCTATTTTTCTTATAATTTCTTATAATTTATTCCATGTTTCTCTTAAAATACCACTTTCGCTGGGCATGGTGGTGGACGCCTTTAATCCCAGCACTTGGGAGGCAGAGGTAGGAGGATCACCATGAGTTCAAGGCCACCCTGAGACTACATAGTGAATTCCAGATCAGCCTGAGCCAGAGTGAGACCCTACCTCAGAAAATTTAAAAAAAAAAAACCATTTCAACAACATCCGTTCACTGATCACAGCTGACTGCCTAGGTTACTGAGTCCATGTTCTCGGCACCAGCTGGACTGAGCTCCCCTTTTATATCAGCCGTTTCACGTCTTCCCAAGGTCTGCGCTCCAGCCCTACCTCCTTCCTGAGGCCTTTTTACATCGAAGGGTTGGATGCAATCTCTTTCTTCATCTGCACTCCCCAACCCTGACCTGGTCCACACATTGCACTGAAAAATCTCACTTGTCTTAGCAAAGCAGGGGTGAATATTATGATATGGCTCAATCACAAAATATTGTGACCTCGGAAACAATTGCTTTGCCTCTCTGAGCCTCATCACCTTCGTCAGTGTGCTGAGACTAAGAGTAGCTACACTCCGAGATGGGGTGAATATATTTACCTAATGTTTTACTTATTGCTTCTCTTTGTCTTTGTTTGTTTGTTTTTTCTGTTTTCTTTTTCAAGGTAGGGTCTCACTCTAGCTCAGGCTGACCTGGAATTCACTATGTGTCTCAGGTCTCAGGGTGGCCTCAAACTCACGGCGCTCCTCCTACTTCTGCCTCCCGAGTGCTGGGATAAAGGCGTGCGCCACCACGCCCGGCCTCTTTGTCTTCTTTAAACGTTTCATTGACAACCTTGGTCCCTGTAAGTAATATGCCATGATCATAACCCCTCTGGTCACCCTCCCTTCCCCCTTCTCAATCCCCCTCCACTGAATCCCTCCTTCTTTCCAAGTCGTCTCTCTCGTATTTGAGGTCATCATTTTTCCCTTCGATTTTGCAGGGCTTGTGAGGGTCATCCTTCTCATTATTGTGTGTGTTCTCGTAAGCTTCTAGACTGCCCGTCACAAGTTCCCTGACAGCAGAAGTACTCCCTGGTGGATTTTTATGATACTCAAAACACATGATGTTCAATAAAAGAAAGTGAATATGTACTCTGATATATCTTTTTTATAGAAGTCATGACTATTTAGAAAGCAGATTGTTATCCTGACCTGTTTTTATTTTTACTGTAATCTTTTGTAATTCAATTTTTATCAAATCCTCTCTTTTACAAAAATAGTTACATTTTATTTATTTAATTAGTCACTAACTGGATTTTTACTGATTTTCAGAGATTTTTTATTTTACACACACACACACACACACACACATCTTCCATTGCCAAACAATTATAAAATGTCTAGATACTTATACGAGCAGGTATTTTATTTTACACTATACACGTACAGTGCCACCACAGATAGCATACAGTAGCCACTTAACCAATGTTAGTTATTATTACAATTATGAGGGCAGAAAACAGTGATTATAAATGTTTTGGTTGTTTGAGCAAGATTCTTTAGTTATAAACAGTGGAATTAATTATCTAGCTTTAGCAAGAAAAAAAAAAAAGACTTGTATTAGAATGTTTATGTATTGTTTCCAGAAGCAAAGGAAAGACTGAAAACTCAGAGCAGGAGGCTGGATAGATGGCTCAGCGACTAAGAGCACTTTCCGCAAAGCTCAATACCCCTCAGGGCCTGAAACATCCCAAGTCTGATTTTCTGGCACTCATGTAAAAAGTTGGCAGGTGGCCACACAAGACTGTAACCGCAGTCTTGCAGGGGGCAGAGACCAGATAATGGTGGGGCTTGTGACAACAGCAAACCCCAGAATCAGCAAGAGACTCCTTCTCAAGGAAACATGCCGACGAGTGATGGATGCACTCAACATTCTCCCCTGGGCTCTGCATGCAAGTACATGGGGTGCACACTTCTGCACACACATGTGCATGCACCACACACACCACATGCACACCACACCATACATGCTTCACCAAAAAAATAATAAATAAACAAGAAGAGGAACCTAATGGCCAGGAAGCATGGGCCACTCCTGGAGGCCATTCTCCTTGGAGGACCATTTCCAAACACTTCCAAAAACAAGTGTCTTCTTGTCACATTTTGAAATAGGTTAAGATATGTTTAATTTATAAAGAATAATTGAAGCCAAAGCATGGGTATCTGTATAAATTTTCTTTCCTTTAGAATAAATTTATAAACTTTTCATAAACTTCAAGTTGTCATTGATAACATCAGAGACAATGAGTTTAAAGCTAAAGACTTGAATTTGAATAGAGGAAACTGGAGTTATAAAAAGATGTGGGGTGTGTGTGTGGTGTGTAGTGGTAGTGGTGGGTGTGTGTGTGTGAGAGAGAGAGAGTCCAGCCTGTAGTTAATATGGAAGCCATGAGGCTATGGCAGATGGTAAGTGGAGGAGAAGAAAAAAGGAACAAGAAGCTTTGTCAAGATGTTTTTTCCAGAGAACATTCTCATCTTCCATTGGCTCATGCACCCTGCACATGGGGGAGCAGCAACTCCTGACTGGCATTCCCTTCTGAGCCAAATACCAGAGAAACCAAATGCCAGGCAAAAGGAATGTGTGTTCCCTATAAAATCTATACAGGAACAACTCACCATTATATGATGATCTATTTTTGTGAAATTTTTTGGATTCCAAATGTATTTATTTTAAAAAGCCTTTTTAAAAATTCTATTTATTTATTTGAGAGAAAGAGAGACACAGAGACAGACAGAGAGAGAATAGGTGTGCCAGGGCCTGTAGCCACTGCAAATGAACTCCACATGTATGTGCCCCCTTGTGTATCTGGCTTATGTGGGTACTGAAAAGTCGAAGCTGGGCCCTTAGGCTTCACAGGCAAATGCCTTAACCACTAAGTCATCTCTCCAGCTCCCTCCAATTGTGGCTTTAAATCACCACTTCCCAATTTATGATGATAAAACCATGGTGACGCCTAGACCACAAAACTGAGCTATTTCTAACAAATAATACTATTCAATACTATTTAACTAAAAGAGACTCCAAAGCTCAAAGCCATCCCATATAACCATTAAGCAGATGGTCATGCACAATTAACCTCATAATACATTATTGTTTTTCTCTGCATTTGGCAATTAGAGTTTTATTGGTTGTTATCTATGCCACAGGGGTTATGAAGCAAATATGCTTCAGTAATAGACAAACAGGAATATGAACTACTACCTGTAAGACTTCTGCACTCATCTGATCTTTCCTCAACAAAGGCTTACTGGAAACCCCAGGCTGTTGCTGGGGCAACAAAGGTGAGCAGTTTATAGATGGACAATGAAGAGAAAATAGTATCATGATTGCACCAGTAAGTATTTTGCTACCAGTGAGGATCAATTCTATGAATCAAAAATAAATTCCTGGGCTGGAGAGATGGCTTAGCGGTTAAGGCGCCTGCCTCCTAAGCCTAAGAATGCCAGTTCCAATCTCCAGCAGTTCCAATCTCCAGCAGTTCCAATCTCTAGGTCCCACGTTTAGCCAGATGAAATGTGATGCAAGGGCACAATGCCGCACTTGACCACAAGGGGGCGCGCCCATCTGGATTTCGTTCTTAGCAGCTGAGAGGCTGCTGGTGCACCCATCTCTATCTGTCTTCCTCCCCTCTCTCTCTGTCTTTCTCTGTGTCTCTCTCCAAAAAATAAAAATAAAAATAAAGTTCCTATTACAAGCACAAGTGGAAATTCTACATGACATTGCCTAATCCATGATGGCTCTTCTAAATCAGTAAGAGATGATAGCAAAGGTGGCATTGGGAATATGGATTCGAGCTTTTTATTAAAAGAGCAATCTGCAGAACTTCATACAAGTTGACTGAGAATGAATGTTTCGGCATGAGAACCCAACAGAAAAAATGGACATGTCACTGACTGAGCTGGCCTCTCTGGCACAGCTGTAAATCTAGAAGTGATGGTGAAGTGCTAAAGTTGTTAAACTTCAGGTGGAATATGATACTGAAGCCAGGCAAGCAATGAGATATATAGGTATCAGTGTAAAAGGATCTTGGATGAAGACATAAATGTGGACGCCTTTACACTTACATGCTGTGTCAAAGGGATAGGCCAGAGTAGGATTGCTGCAAAAGAAGGCATGGGATGAAATGAAGAAGGACTCGGGTACTGAACAGAGGAGGGGAAACATGAAGAGGAGATGGAAAGACAGTGCCCAAGTATGTATGTGAACAGAAGAATGAGACACATGCACTATAAGAAATGAGGACTGGAGAGATGGCTTAGTGGTTAAGGCACTTGCCTGCAAGGCCCAGGACCCACGTAAGCCAGATGCACAAAGTGGTGCATGAGTTTGGAGGTGCATGAGTGGCTAGAGGCCCTAGCATGCCTATTCTCTCCTTTTCTCTCTCTTTCTCTATCTGCCTCTTTCTCTGTCTCAAATAAATAACAAATAAAAATACATAAGAAAATGAGAAACCATAAAACATGCAAGTAGAGTTACTATGGAAATCTAGAGGTAAGAAATCACGTGCATCACGGAAGTAGCTCTCAATACACAATTGTCTTAGCATGAAATTACTTTTCTCATCCTTTCCCAAACAGGAAGCCACTCCAATGAAATAGAAGTTGCAATAACTTGCTTTCTCAGAACATTTGGCAACATTGCCTATCTTGTAAACCCAAAGAATAAGAATGTCTCTGGATGACAAAAATCTCTCCTCACTCATTTAATGATGTGATTTGGGGAATCCACTCATGTTGAGGGACAAGAAAGAAAATTTTGCCATCTTTGAAAAACTGCATCTTAGCATTCATTTGGAAGCAGGCCCTTGCCCATCCCCTCAGAT
Source organism: Orientallactaga sibirica (assembly GCA_036365145.1). Classification (NCBI taxonomy): domain Eukaryota; kingdom Metazoa; phylum Chordata; class Mammalia; order Rodentia; family Dipodidae; genus Orientallactaga; species Orientallactaga sibirica. The sequence continues at coordinate 3,071,818 of JAEOAD010000463.1, read as the reverse complement.
GAGGAACACAATATGCCATCATGTCTTAAAATTCAGACTTTCAAGAGTCAGATAGATTGCTCAGTGGTTAAGGCACTTGCCAGCAAAGCCTAAAGACCTGGGTTCAACTCCCCAACACCCACGTAAAACCAGATGCACAAAATGGCACATGTGTCTGGAGTTCATTTGCAATGGCTAAATGCACTGGCTCTCTCTGTCTCTCTCTCTCTCTCTCTCTCTCTCTCCTCTCTGTCTTTCTCTCTTCTTTCTGTCTCTCTGTTTGCAAATAAATAAATAATTTTTTTAAATTCAGACTTTTAGAAGACTATGACCTATATGGAAAGTGAGGGGGCTTCCAGTTATCCATGGCATAGATTTGGACATGGAATGTGAGCTTTGAACTATGAGCAGGCTGGGGCCTTCAGATGTTGACAGAAGGGAAAGACACACAGAGGTCTTGTGCAAATACATGCAAGCAGAGGGCAGAGGATGGTCACGGAAGACAGTGACCCACTTCTGCAGTTGGTCCTCCAGCAACCTGAAGGGACAGAGATAGAAGCAGCAACAGTTGTCTGCCACTGGGAAGAAGTAATGGAAAAGGGTCTGTGGAGGAGGTTTAAGTGACCTGTATTTCCCTTATTTCTGTTGCGACTCCTTGATGTGGTGAGAGAAAAAATGGATTCCCAGGCAATGCAATGGGAATAAGACTCCTGAGTGCCAAAAGAAAGTTTAAAACATCAGCGACTCAGCAGACAGAAGCACACCAGCAAAGCAGCAAAAAGTTGGTGGCAGAAGAGGGGGTGAGCACCGTGACACCCACACCTCAGTGTCCCTCATCTGAGGAGATGGTGGCACCATGACACCCACACCTCAGTGTCCCCCATCTGAGGAGATGGTATGCACCCCAACATTCACACCTCAGTGTTCCCCATCTGAGGAGATGGTGGGCACCCCAACATTCACACCTCAGTGTTCCCCATCTGAGGAGATGGTGGGCACCTCAACATTCACACCTCAGTGTCCATCTGAGAAGATAGTGGGCACCTCAAGGTTCATACCTCAGTGTCCATCTGAGAAGATAGTGGGCACCTCAGTGTCCTCATCCATCTGAGGAGATGGTGAGTATGACCATCTCAATGACTGCACACCTCAGTGTCCATCTGAGAAGATGTGCACAAAGTTGGCACCTCAGTGCCCATCCGAGGATGGTATACTCAAAGTGTCCATCTGAGGCCCATCCAAGGTGGTGTACACAAAGTTGTTCACATCTCATGACCATCTGAGGGGATGATGTGTTCACATCTCAGTGCCCATCCAAGGAAGTGGTGTACACAAAGTTGTTCACATCTCAGTGCCCATCTGAGGAGGTGGTGTACACAAAGTTGTTCACATCTCAGTGCCCATCTGAGGAAGTGGTGTACACAAAGTTGTTCACATCTCAGTGTCCATCTGAGGAAGTGGTATACACAAAGTTGTTCACAAAGTGCCCATCTGAGGAGGTGGTGTACACAAAGTTGTTCACATCTCAGTGTCCATCTGAGGAAGTGGTGTACACAAAGTTGTTCACATCTCAGTGTCCATCCGAGGAAGTGGTGTACACAAAGTTGTTCACGCGTCAGTGCCCATCCGAGGAGGTGCATGTACCACGGCATTCACACCTCAGTGTCCATCTGAGGAGGTGGTGTGCACTAAACATTCACTTCCCAGTGTTCATCCCAATGGTCCTGATTGGAGTCCTTTTCCAACCTGACCACTCAGTGTCAGTGACCTCAGGTCCCAGAAGAGAAATACTTTGAGCTCTGGTCCCCACGGAACAGATTTGCTTTTGTGTCACTCTTCAGAAAGCTCTCGGTCCTTTGTCTCCATTCTCCCCCTGCCTCTTCCCCAAGTCCTCTGGGAATACTTTTGAGGAAGCAAACAATATAAGTAAACTGGGTTCAAGAAAGTTGTCCTCCTTCTCCATAGGTAAGGCCCCCAACGGCACCTACATGACAGATGGTACCTAGCCCTATGTAAATTATATTATTTTTCCTATTCATATATGTGTACGTGTGTGTGTGTGTGTGTTTAAAGGTTAATTTACAGATTAGGCATAGGAAACAATTATCAATAATGATAAAATACTATATTTTAAAAATAATCTTATTTATTTATTTGAAAGCAGAGAGAGAGAAAGAGAGAGAGAGAAAAAATGAGAATGGGTGTGCAAGGACCTAGTGCCACCCTAAATAAACTCCTGACACATGTGCTACTTTGTGCATCTGTCTTTACGTGGGTACTGGAAAATCAAACCCGGGCCTTTGGGCTTTGCAAATAAATGCCGTTAACTACTGAGCCATCTCTCCAGCTCAAAAGAGTATAATTTTAATAATGTCCTTTATTAAAAATGAGCCTGGCAAAAGAGACTCAGCACGCTTAAACAAGGTGGGGGCAGAGGAGTATTTGAGAAATATTATGGACTGGAAATAAAATAATCAACTGGTGGTGGTTTAGATGTGGGAGTAACAAGGAAAGGAATTGTGAGTTGGGTTAAATTGTGAGCGGGTGCATCACGATTTAATAGTCCCACCCCTAGGCAACCTTCCCGCCTCAGACAAATATGGACAGCCGGTCACCACAATGGCTAAGAATCTAATTCTGGATAGCTTGAGGAATGATTTCGTGTCTCACAAAACTAGAATGTACAAGAGAGAGGAAGACTGGGGGAGAAAGATGAAAGTCTAGGGCTGGAAGGGAGGTGAGTTTGAACTTCTTGCCTAGCTTCTGGCCTGAGACCCAAGCTCACGAGGAACTTGGTCAGAGTTAGTTACAGGCAGAGAGTGGGTCACCCAGAGAGGAGCTGAAGGTCCCTAGTAGGAGAATTTTGCAAGGAGAGGCTTTAGAGAGATCAGAAGGGATACCATGGAGAAGAAAGTGGGCAAGATATAAGACATAAGGAAAAGAGAATAAATGAGGACACACAGTTAATGATTCTTTGCTGTTTCAAATTAAAGAGTAATTTTTTAAAAAAAAATAGACTACAAAATAAGGAACCACCTTGGCTTTGGTGACTAAGTTGGTTCTGAGTACCTGGAGAGAAGAGGTTGCGTGGTAGTAAGGATTGAGATTACATGTTAAGATACTCCAAAGGAAATGGACAGAGACAAATGCAGACGTTCAGGGAGGCATGTGACAAAGAAAAGAAGGGGTATGTTAATTAGATGCTACTTTAGTAAGGCACTAACTTTCAAAAATAATCATGGATCATTTCCCAGCCATCTTTGTTGTGAGAAGTACTCCATATAATTAGAACATGGATACCAGTAGCTAATGACAGGAAGCAATGAGTCCCCGGCCCCCCTCCAGGCCACTGTGAGCAGATCACTCACTTCAGACATCTTCCAGAGTCTCTTCCAGCTCCATTCCACCATATTCTAGAGACCCAGACTATGAATCAAGCAGTCATTCTGAAATTATTTTTCTGGAACTAGACAGTTCACCCCAGATTGTTATAAGCCACGCAGAATTCACAACGCGCAAATGGTCATGCCTGTGCTGCCTGTTACAGCAGCCACCCATCACATGAAGCTGTCAAGCCTTTGAAATGTGGCCAGTGTGATGGGTGAACTGATCTTTTTTTCAAAATTTTACTTCACTTAAATTTAAATAAGCACATATAGCTAGAGGCGGCCATATGGAGGCTACAGGGCTTACGGAATGTCATGAAATTCTCAAAAAGCGTCAAACCTCGACTAATTCTGGAGGATCTTACACCATGGGTGTCAGACTGTGAAATAGACCGGCCCTTGAGTATACTAGCTGCTGATGTGTTCCCCAACTAAATTCGGCTCAGAGGAAAGCTGTGTTAACTGTGTTGGTTATTGCTAGCACAACTGTCTTGGAGGAGGGCTCTCCACCATAGACAAGAATGCTTTGGAAAAGGTTAGTTTGCTGTAATGACCTGAAGTGCTTCCACATGCGTAAGGAGAGACAAGTAGGGTGGAAGAGGGCCTTGGAAGCATGCTGGAACTAGATCCCCACATGCTACAGCTAGTGCATGTCTCAATTAGTCCCAAGTGGTTAACTCACTTAGCTGACGAGGGTGAAATACAAATTCCTCAAGGCTAGACAAAGCAAAGCATATCATCTGAAAGGTACCACTAAAAAATATAAGGTTGAGGGTTAGAGAGATGGCTTAGCAGTTAAAGCGCCTGCCTGCTAAGCCTAAGAACGCCGATTCCAATCTCCAGGTCCCATGTTTAGCCAGATGCAAAGCGACGCAAGGGCGCAATGCCGCACTTGCCCACAAGGGGGCGCACGCATCTGGGGTTCATTTACAGCAGCTGAGAGGCTGCTGCGGTGCCCATTCTTTGTTTTCCTCTACTTCTCTTTCTGTCTCTCTCCAATATATATATATATATGGTTCTTCTAGGAGTTTCTCTTTTGACCACCTCTGTTGACTATAAATATTAATAAAAAATTGAATATCACATCCACAAAAAGATTCCCTTCAGTTGTTTTAAAGAATCAAGATGCTTACTAGGTGAGTTTTTATTGTTGTTGTTTTTTCATGTCAGATAATCCCATCCTGAAATCACTATAGACATGAAAGCCAGTCGGAACCTAATAAGAGGCCAAGAGGGGAAATCACCATCACCACAGTCTGCTAACAATCATCCTGAAATTATTTTCCTGGGACTAGATAGTTCACCACAGATTGTCATAAGCCACATAGAATTCACAACAACGACGGAAATGCTTCATACCTGTCCTGTCCATTACAGTAGGCCCCAGTCACACCAATATGAAGAAGATCCAGACCAACTAGCAGCCTGTTTTGTGACTGGAGGGGAGACCACCTTTCTTTCAAAGCAACTGAACTGGGCAGTGTTTAGAGGAGAGAAGCTGTTGCAAGATGGTTTGGATGTGTCCTGGAGGACTAGCCATGACTCACATAATGAACTATATTCCACAAGAATGAGCTAATTCTCACCGTCCAGGTTGTTACAAAACAAGGGCAACCCACAAGCTTGGTCTGCTCTGCATACAGATCTTTCTCTTTTCTCTTTCCACTTCTATACACAGTGTGATGTAGTCAAGAGGGACCTCCCAAGGATGCTGGTACCATGCTATTGGGACCAGACTCATGAGGTAAATAAACCTCCTTTTAACATAACCAACCTCAGGTATGTTTTATTGACAACATAGAAACTGACTAAAACAGTAATATTGTTGCTGCTTGTGCGAATGGTTGGAGAGCATTTTTATCTACTAGCCAACAACCCCAGACACTCCAGTACAAGGGGTAACATGTGTCATAAGCAATCAAAAGGGACCACTGAGAATACCGCTAGTGTGACAAGAAGAAAGGACTTAGCTCCCGTTTAAGCATGCTGCGAAAGGCTTTCACTTGTTCTTTGATCCTGGATATACCATGTATTAGTTGTAAACTAGTATCACACATTTTTAAAAAATATCCTGAATCTCATTTACTAATCTATAGAACCTCTCAAAATGCAAGTCAGCATTTTGGTTGTTACATAGAACTAAACTTATACAACGTTTAAATATATCTTGAAGTTCAGAAATTCATACCCTTATCTGACTTTAGAGCTATTAGATTTATGCATACATTAAACCAGGGGTTCTTAACTTTTTTTCCACACACAATCTCTTTTCACCCAAGACAGTTTTATATGACCTTGAGTATAAAGAAGTACAAAAAAAATAAGCATACAAATCAAGCATCTACTGTTAACAAATGATAAAAAGTATTTTAATATGATTCCTTTGTATAAACACAATTTTATCGTCAATTAATGGTGAGAGCAAATTTACATACTGAGATGGATGGGCTAATTTGTCCGAAATAATACAATCCAAAGATATACTAATTTGGTACATACTGAAGAATATGGTCTAAAATGGGTTATGTCTTTGTTTTCTATAATTGCACTATTGTGTTTCTACATGGTCAGAAAGCTGTGCATGTATATTTAAAACACTGTAATTCACGATACACAACGGTCTCAGACACGAGCTGAGGCATTTCAGGCAGCATTCATTGGCATGGTGCATTTCATGGCACCCACAGTGCTTTGTGCCCATGCTGTGTGTCAGAACCAAGTCTGCAGTGACTTTGCACCATGCGACACACATGAGCACTGTGAGAAACACCTCAGGCTCATTATTATTTGATTTTGATTAATTCTTGGTCACTGTGCTTTGAGAAACCTTGCACTGTTGCCAAATTTTTCACAACTTTCACATACAGTTACATGACCACATATGAGGTCGGGCCCAGACCCACAGAGTAAGAAACTTTGCCTCAACCTAGTATAGGTACTTTAAGAAAGTCACTAAGACCTCCTGAGTCCCCTGGAGATCTTCAGTTAAGAACAGAAATGCTCAAGAGATCTGAATGAGACAAGAATCTGCTGTGAAAGCCTTTTAAAGTGTCTCATGCAGTAACTACTGACAACCACAGCCACCTTCAGGTCAGGTCAGGCATTTACACACTGGCATGAATGAGAGGTGCTTCATAGTAAAGGTTCCCTTTTTGAAATCCACGATTTCTCCATTCATACAAAACAAAACAACAAAATAAATAAATAAAAACTAGACGTGGTGAAAATCTCAGGCAGCTGTATAGATTTGAACCTTCAGTCAGAGAAGGGAGACATCTACTGGTTGACAAAAATCATTTAGCTCATACATACGTATGCACATCTATAAATCTCGGTATATATGCACATGTAATGTCATGAATACAAATACTACATACACATTTACTATTACATAGTATATCTGTGTACAATATTGTACGTATGCATACATATACACACACACATACACACTCTAATAGCATAAAACAATCAAAGCATACATATATACATCAGTTAAAAATCTGCTTTCAAGGGCTGGAAAGATGACTTAGCAGTTAAGGCACTGGCCTGCGAAGCCTAAGGACTCAGGTTTGACTCTCCAGAAGCCATGTAAAGTAAGCCAGATACACATGGTATGCATGTATCTAGAGTTCATTTGCAGTGGCTAGAGGCCCTGGCATACCCATTCTCACCCTTTCCCTTTTCCCTCCTAACCCCCCTCTCCCTCTCATAAAGATTTTAAAAATCTCCTTTCAGGACAGATGTGGTCGCATGTGATTCCAGCATCTACTTGGGAGACTGAAGTAGTGGGCTCTCTAGTTCAAAGCTAGCTTGGACCCCATAGTGAGGCCCTTCCCCCATCATCCCCTACCAAGTTGATTTTTTTAAATCTACCTTTATAGTACCGAGAATATGGGCTGAAGCAGATACTTTAAAATAATATAGTCAAGCACAGTTGGTTAACTTGATGCAGACTAAACTCAGAAGCTGATGTTGATGGATAAAGTTGATAGATGCAGTCATTTCTCACTAAAAGTTTCAATTTTGTAAATTCAGGTTTTTTGTTCAATTTATTTTACTCCAAAAGAGTAAATACACCAGATTATTTTTTTCTTTATTAACATTGTTCAGAGTTCCTTATAAATCTCCTTTAGTTCTCATTCTATTTAACGATCATCAATAATTTATTTAGTTAGTTAGTTCAAGACAGATAATGCACAGTGAGGACATTTTCCTATGGTGGTGTTGGAATACATCTCTGAACCTGCACTGGCCACTGTCATTGTCGCCTGCTGGGCCATCAGTGAGACCGAAGATGCTCTCTTTCCACCACACTCAGGCCCCCATACCTTCTTGCTATCTCTGTCTCTCTTCTAAAAAAGAAAGGACCAGAAAAAAAATCCTTTCCCCAATCAGCAGTAATCTCTCCAAAGGTCTTTTAATTTCAAAAGTCATAAGTGTTAATTAGCTATTATTAAGTGCCCTCTGTATAAATTAACATGATTGATGAAAAAATTAAGGCTAATGAAAAATGTAGCAATGCATGTATTTTTAAGTGACTATATTAAAAGCTGGTAGTCCCCCTGGACAGACACTACGGCCCTCTGTTCTGTTTCCTGACTTTATTATTCTCTCTCGCTATCGTTCTCCTACTACCTTTTCGTTTGGGCGCTAGGAAAAATTCTTGAATCTTTGACATTGAGTTTAATTCAGTAGGTTTACAGAGCTCTTTTTTTTTTAACTTGGGACATTAATTTTCACACCTTTATTTAATAATGTCTCGTGAGGTTTTTTTTAAGTCTCTACGTTTTAACATTTCAAGTGAAAGTAAAAGGTCCTCTTGATTTTGAAAAGATCAAATGTGTTTCCTCTCCAGAGTGGAGCGGGGAGGAGGCGGTGCCTCAGCACTACTGGACACCTGCAGTGGAGCCGACCTGCAGCCAGTGAATAGCCTTCTCTCCTTCGTTTCCTTACCTCACGCTTCTGAGCATTTGGGACATAGTTCAAAATTAACAAAAGTTTTACACAAAAATTAAGACAGAACCTACAAACCTATACCTTCTACTAAAAGTTAAATACTGTAAATTCAGTACTTAGACATTTCAGGCTTTTGTTTTCTTGTTGTTGTTTTTTCCTTCTTAGCTAAAACACAGATTTTTATAATCATCCCAGTGCAATAAGTGAAGATTTGGAGCAAAGACGAACCTTATTGTGACTGAATTCAAGGTGACATTGGAAAAATTCACAATTAAAAGATGTTCAAATATCATGAAATAAAATTACTAAAATGTATACAGGGTGCTTCATTGTGTAAAACCAAGAGTAGAGCCATTTTCCTATGAGGCATGGAATTCAGTTTCATCTTCTATAGATAATTGGACAAGAAGGTATGATATATACTCATGATTCTTTAACCTTTAAAAATATCATACTTTTATATGCCATATCTTTAAAAGAAAATAGTGCCTGACATGGTAGCACATGCCTGTGATCTGAGAAATGAGAAGACTGAGGCAGGAGGATCAAAAGTTCAAAGCTGGCCTGAGCTAAATTGTGAGATTTGTCTGAAAGGAAAGAAGGAAGGAAAAGGAGGAAAACATCTATTTTACGTTCATTTCATAAAAGATTACAGAATTTTGCAAACTTTCAAACATTTTTTTGGAGGCATTAACTTCTGGATGTCCAAATTCCCTGACATGTTTCAACATATCCAAAAGTGACAGTATCCCACCCAGGCCATAGCAGGCAGCGTGTCTGCCTGAACGAATGGCGTGGGCAGACACGTCTTATCTTTGTTGGCTCCCTCTTGTCTCCCCATTAGTCTCTTACACTGGGAATGCTTAAGCAGCCAGCCATGGTAAACACTGTCCGTGCTGCTTCCACCCTTATGGGAATGTTTGGAGCTGATTTTACTTTGACCAAGGTGTAGTTGTGGGCCTGTGACTTTCATGTCTCTATCCTGTCCCTTTGCATTTGTATGTTTCCTCAGAGCTTTCCCCAGATTGTCACCCCTGGTTCAGAGGGGTCCCAACTAGCGCTCAGGAGTGACTGCTGCACGAGTAGTGGAGGTGGCTGTGTTAATTAGCTGCCTGCCTCTGGAAGGCAGAGGTTCTGCAGCCAGCAGAGAGTGGGGTACTGATGAGCCATTAACATGTCACTTGCAGGGACAAAGAAGAAAAGGAAGCAATGTGATGGCAGAAGACAAAAATGGATCCCAAATCACATGGTGGTCACAATTCTTGGCTTGTCCAGTCACATGGAAGGCAGGGCTGAAAGGGGCTGCTGTCCTGTACCAGCCTCTTCCAGCTAAGTGGGCCAGAGAAGTCTCTGTTGAAATGAGGACCCTGAAAAATGTAATACATTTAGTAATGAAATTTGGAAAACAAAGTAACAGTGCTTCTCCAGGTTTTGTGAGATTTATAATCTGTAGACTGATTATAGAGTATTATAAGGAAAACAGTGGAGCCAGGTTGATATAGAAGAGATACTGGAATCTCTCTTCCTGGCTCAAACAGATCCTTTCCAAAGGGGAAGCACTGGTGGTCAGTTTTTAAAAGGAGTAGTTTGGCTATACTGTGACTTGGTGTTGAATCTGTAAAAAAAAAAAAAAAAAACTTTTTTTATGCTCCAGAGCATTTCATTAACATCTTCCCCCACACAGAGTCATGAATAAGCGATCCGTGAGATCCTCTAATTTTATATCAATGAGATCCTCTAATTTCGTATCAGTGCCATCCCTCCAATGTTATAGGTAAAAATGAAAACAGCTTTCCTAAGCAGGAACGTGAATTTTTGCAAAGTTTCAGCTAAGTAGATTTTTCAAACAAAACCTACAAGAGGTTTGTTTCTATCAAAGATATTGCATGTAGTAAATATTGTGGTGAAAGAATATATCAAAGAACCGTCCACTAGGCAAGGAAAGTGTCAGTCCCTGACATCATTGGGTCAAGCTGGATACAAAACAGCAATGTTAATTCCCTTCAAATTTCATATTGTTATACTATACTCAGCCTAAGCTGGTACAGTCAGCTTTTCCTATCTGTAAGTTTCATGTCTATGAATTCCACCACCCACAAATCAAAAACATTTGTGAAAAAAAAGTTACATCTGTATTGAACATGTTCAGACTGTTTTCCTTGTCACCATACCAATAAACAATGCAACAGAGCAGCTATTTGCATAGTGTTTATATTATGAAGGATAGAGTAAGTCACTTGGTGATGATTGAAACTATTTAGCAGGATGTGTATGTTACATCGTTACAGAAGGGACTTGTGCGTCCTCGGAGTTTGATATCTACAGGAGTCCCGGGACAGATCCCCCAAGGGTACCATGGGGAAAAAATACATTTAGACCTAGCACTTTTCAATAAGTTGTTAAGGAAGGTAACCGTTTGGAAACAGAAATTTAACATGCCCTCTATTTTACCTACCCCCACGCATTAACGCTCTCTGTGGTTAGTTGAAGATTTTCATGAGGATGGGTGTCAGATGGTCAGTTTAGGATTGCTGTGGTCTATTTTTCACTTGACCTAAAACCAGAACTGCCTGGAACCTAGAACTTGTCACAGATGAGAATCCTTAGTCTCTTCCCAGCCCTGTTGAATCAGAAACTCTGAGAATGATGTCTTCCAGGCCCTCTGTTAATGAACTTTCCACTTGAACTTGATGCGCTCTCAAGCTGGAGAAACACACTGCAGAAGAATGGGGGGGAAGCGCACTGCCCACTCATCACAGTAGAGCAGTAAGTGATGGGCCTGGAAATCGGCTATAACTGACGATGGGATTTCGCAATTTTCTTTTTCTAGCTCTCCTTTCACATGAAGAAGACTAACAAAAAGAGTAAATCAGTGGTTTTCACTAGGAAAGCAAGAGAAAAACTTATCGCTGCTCACTATCCATAAATACAGAGGAAAAGAAAGTCCCACAGAAGAAAGGAGAGACAAGAGCTGGTCTCTGCACAAGCCTTCAGAGGGTGAAGGCCAAGTGCCCTTGCTCTTCAGAGCCATGCGTGCCAAGTGCATGGAAGTTAGTGTGCTAGATAAAAAAAAAAAAAAAAAGTGAGTGTAGGTGGCTCGATAGATAAAGTGCTGACAGCCCAACTCTGTGTACCTGACTTTTGATCCCAGGACCCCGCATAAAAGTCAAGCCATAAAAGTGGGGTGTGGTGGCGCACGCCTTTAATCCCAGCACTCGGGAGGCAGAGATAGGAGGATCGCCATGAGTTCGAGGCCACCCTGGAACTGCACAGTGCGTTTCAGGTCAGCCTGGACTAGAGTGAAACCCTACATGGAAAAACCAAAAAAAAAAAAAAAGAAGAAGAAGAAGAAGAAGAAGAAGAAAGTCAAGCCATAAATTGTGGAGCTTCTGTAATCGCAGTGCACTACAGCAAACAGGAAGCTAGGGACAGGAGAATTTCACAGACCCAACGATGGGAGACTTGGTCTTAAACCGATACAGAAGATAATGTGGTTTGAATCATGTGTCGTCCCCCCACCCCAATAAACTATTCAATGCTTGGTTTCCAGTAGATGGCAATTTGGAAGGTTGAGCCTTGCTAGGGGGTGGATGTTACTGGAGGCAGACCTTAAGATTTATTAACCCCCAACTTGCCAGTGCTAGCTCCCATCATGTAGGAGCCCAGGGCACCCTTCACATGCTTTACCCTGCCAGGGTTCTTGCTTCCCTGGTCTGAGATGGATAGAGATCCTGATGTTAGAGACAGCCACTGAATTGTAGCAGAAAGACCTTAAGCTGAGGATGAACTCAATGCAGAAAATCCTGTCTTTCAGCAAGGGTACAACACAATTGTCTTGAAAGGATGAAATGTCCATTTGCTTGTTGTTGTTGTTTTTAAATTTCACGTGTCAATTCAGGGCCAGGCTCATTATTCACAGCAGATGTGTGATGAGAGGAGGCATTGCGATGTGTCACAGCAATGATGCCCTTTGGAATAATCATATATTACATACAATTCTGGATGAGGCTAAGTGGGGAGGAGAACTTCTATAAAACACATGTTAACTTTGATCTTACAAACAGTTTAGTGGGCACAATTTTAAGTAAGTAACACATGACAGGAAAAAAAATGTTTAAATAAAGAACAACTTTCTGTAGGAAAATGAAATTTATCTTTCAGCCATTGAACTCTTGCTTGCTAGAAGTAACAGTAAAAATAAAACCTAATGAGGTTTAGCTATTTTTCAAAAGATTATTTTTTTAATTTTAGAAAATATCAATGTTGCAGTAAATTGTACATGAGACATGCCAACATTGTGACATTGCAATAGAAAAAAATAAAAAGTAAGAAAACTCAGATGAAAAAACAAAGGTATTTGCTTTTTGCTTGATTGTGAAGACTTATGTAAAAATAATCTCCAAAATGCTTTTGCAGAGACCACTTTCTGGCCATTTTGCATCAAAGTATAGTCTCCACTGCAGAGAGAGCTGGACCTGCTGAGTAGTAGGTAGCTGCTTGCACTTTTAAAGAATATAATTTCTAAGAAATGACTATTTTAAAATATATATATATATTTATTTATTTATTTGCAAGAAAAGAGAGTCAGAGAGAAGAGAGAAGGGTACTCTAGGGCCACCAGTCCCCAACCCCTCAAGCTCTATTCCCTGCACGCCATACTGGAAAGTAACAGAAGGAACTCCTACAAATGGAAGAAGAACACAAAGAGAGCACATTAAAACACCCTAAGAGAAATTATTAGAGTGGGGCTGATGGTACAAGCCCGTAATCCCAGTACTAGGGAGGAAGAGCAGGAGGGTTGCTGTGAGGTCAAGACCAGCCAGGGCTACATAACAGATTCTGTCTCAAAGGAACAAAACAAAATAAAATCTGTTATAAAACAAAAAAATGTTTAAAATGTTGGAGTCATTTCTAAGGGTTACATTGGATAGTTTCAAATGTGTTTCTTACCAGCACCACTACTACCAATTATTACAGATAAGAGAAAATAGTTGGTCAATGATTGAGAAATAGAGGAGTTAAAACTCTTTGTGAATTCACATGGCAATAAGTACATATGCCCTACCACACATGTAAATAAAGGCAGGTGGGAGGTGGTGATGGCCACCAAGGGATGAAGTCCAAGGTGGCAGAAAAGTAAAGGGCATCCTCACCCATCTGTCCTCTGCCTTCTTTCCTTAGACCCCACTAGATGGTTTTCCCAACACTGACACTTTGTCTTTGATCAAACATCTAGCTTGGCCTTGACCTTAACTACCCTTAGAGAAACATCTTCTGCTTTCCCCATTGTTATTTGCACTCTGCTCTCCTGTGCTCCCATCACAAAGGAACAGAAAATAAGCCCAGGCTGCTTATTTGCCAAATTTTTGAATTGTGATTTTTTTTTCATACTACTTCATACACATTTTTCTGTCTCAGGTGACCTGTTGGGCAGAAGAACAGAGGACCCCTCCCGAAAGGCTTTGCAATGTCTAAGCACCCCCTCCTCAACTGTTACTGGCCCCAGTCATGGATTTGTCAGTTCTGCAAGGTGAATTAGAAATTGTTCAAAGGAGAAAAGAAAGAAATTGTTCAATGGAATTAAAGAAATAAACACTGTGAGACTGCTTGCTTCTTAGTGTTTTGAACTAACTGGTGTATCTTCTCCCCATCCTTAGCATGATAAGAGACTTCTAGAAACAGAATCTTTCAAATCCAAGGGGAGGAAACTAAGTAGAATTAGAAGGTGGTCATGGGTAGAAATCTCTGAACCACAATCATAATACATATGAGACATCGTTCTTTCCCTACTTAACAAAAAGTCTACACTACCAAACAAATGCCTCCACCATGTGCTCTCAAACAGATTTGTTCATCCAAGGGCTCCACATACACTATGCAAACGTGTTGACAGGAGATCGCTCTCATCTCTCTCTTTGCTTTCTTCCCTTTGCAGCCTGGAAATGTTTAGATATCTAGCTGGGGTAACAAACAAACAACGAAAAGCAGTCGTCTTCATTTTTAGGACTAAAACTTTAAATCCTGAACTTTAAACACAAAAGAAATCAAAGTGAACCAAACCAGACCGTGTCGTCATGCTGATGAGTAAACAGCTTAGTCCATAACAAGGAAGGGATTGCATGAATCGAATCCCCAAGATAGTCCAGAGTCTACTCTTTCAATTATGAAATGGGCCCTTAAAACAACAACATATGTGATCATTAAAATGGCTTATTACGAAAACAACATCCAAATGAGTTTCAGCATTTGCTTTGTAAAAACTTAAGTCAACCACAATGCTAAGTGGTGGTGTGGGGAGAGCTGCAACTTTGATGTAGTAATAATGTTTATCTGGGTCTTTTCTCAGACTTCTTTTAGAAAGAAATACTCTAAGAAACTATAACTGGGTGGAGGAACTAGATTTAGGGAAGAAACTTTGCAAGACCTAAGAAATCTGGAGATTATACTGTGCTAATGGTATGTATTAAAACCCTAAAGTGCACAGGGTCCTGAAAGATCCTAATTAAGCCTTTGCAAATTACAGTTTCTCTGGAGGAGGCAAAGAACAAGAAACAATTGATGTGATGTTTATAAACAGCTTTTTAAAAAGCTGTCAGTAAATACAAAACAGGACCACATCTGGAAAACGGAACAATGGAAGAAGAGCGAAAATAGGAAAATGCTGTTAAGAAAATCAGTTGAAGCTGAGTAGATGTCAGTGGCAGAAAGGAAGATTCAGCCTGTGCCAAAGGGAAGGATGCTCTTCCATGAGAGGACTTAATGCTCACGTCCCCCAAGTGGTTAGTCCTCCATATTCTATAACAAAATCCTAACCTACAAGGTATCGAGGTGGAAACTTTGGGACGGTAACTAGCCATGAAAGTTGAGCATCGGAAGTGGGTTAGTGCCGTAATCAAAGAGGAGCCACAAAAAGCCCTTGCCACTTCCACCACGTGAGGACAGAGAGGGCAGGGGTCCAAGTGACAGGGCCTGACCAGACATCAAGTATCCAGTGTCATCGGGGAGTTGCCAGCCTCCAGGACTGAAAGAAACAAGTCCCTCTTGTTTGTAAGTCATCTGTTAGAGCCACCACGATGACCAAGACAGCCCCTGAGACCTGCAATCAAGCGTATCGTATCATGAGAGTATTCTTTTTAAGTTATTTTGCTTGAGCCTTTCTTGGTTCAAATAGACTTCCCTAAAAGTACTGTTTTCTTTCTTTCTTTCTTTCTTTAATTTAATTTTTGGGTTTTTTTTTTTTGTTGTTGTTTTTTTTTTTTTGATAGGGTTTCACTCTAGCCCAGGCTGACCTGGAATTCACTATATAGTCTCCGGGTGGCCTCAAACTCACAGTGATCCTCCTACCTCTGCCTCCCAACTGCTGGGATTAAAGGCATGTACCACCATGCCCAGCGTCACTCATTTTTAAATGTTTTTCAAAAAAAATTGTTTTTGAGGTAGGGTCTCACTCTAGCCCAGGCTGGCCTGGATTTTACTATGTAATCACAGGCCAGCCTTGAGCTCACGGCTATCCTCCTACCTCTGCCTCCCAAATACTGGGATTAAAGATGTTTGCCACAACACCTGGCTTTTAAAATTTTTTTAAAATTAAAAATACTTTTAAAAGTCTGATCTAAAATGATATCTTAGGATATATTTATCCATATTTCTTTAGCTTATGACTTTGAAGCTTTCCTACTCAACAATATCAATAAATTTTCTTGCTCAAAAAAATTAGTAAGGGCCAGGTGTGGTGGCTCACGCCTTTAATCCCAGCACTCAGGAGGCAGAGGTAGGAAGGATCTCTGTGAGTTCAAGGCCACCCTGAGACTAGTGAATTCCAGGTCAGCCTGGGCTAGAGTGAGACCCTACCTCGAAAAACCAAAAAAAAAAAAAAAAAAAAAGTAAACATCAACTTACAAACCTTATTTATATTAAATTTAGCAAGTCTACAGTTAGAAAAAAATGCTGATTATTCTTCATAGATTTATCATGGTTGTTATGGACAAAGATTAGCATTTTGTCTCAATATACAGACAAAATAATACTTTTTATTTTAAATAGGGGTTAAACAACCCTACACAGACCATATATCATGATGTACCTCATATAGCAAAAAATTCTGCCAGGATTCTTGAGTCTACTTGTACACAGTAAAAACACCAAAGGAATTTCTTTTTTGAGGCCAACCTGAGGTTTCCACTGCCTGGACCACTGACGTGTAGTAGAGTTTCTCGCTCCTAGAAAACCACGCCAAAGAGCAGATTAATACATTAATACCCGAGAGCAAACAGTCCTCAGAGAGAGGACGTTTACTGAAAGACATTGACAGCTATGACTCAGTATTGTATCTCCAATTTCCTGATCGTAACAATGACTCCATGAAGGAGAGATACACTCCTACAAAGACATTTTCTGTGATCTTCAACACTTGACAGCTGGACTGCTACTTCTTTGTGAAATATAAATGTTCACAGGAGGATTCACTCCAGTGGTCCACAGGCCACATTTGGTACTGGACAGTTATAAATACGGCCCAGCTCAGAATCAGAAATATACTCAACTTGTTTTGGTGATGTTTTGTGAGCTGACTGTGTAGTTCTCAAGTGTGAACTTTGTAGATGACAATGTGTGTTTCAATGTCAAAAGACTGGACATGCCTATGAGACAAGTGAAATCCAGGAGTTTTGGGTAGGTTGTGTATTTTTGAATGGGGTATTGATCTTGTCCTTTTATCTTAATGAAGTAGGTACAGAGCCATGTCTTGTGGAATTTTATTCAGTTCCTAGTTTTGAAAGTATTAGCAAATATTGAAATCAACGTAATCTAGGGCCATTAGTTTATTCTTTATCTTCCCTTTATGCTTTAATAGAAGTAACTCATTTGAAACTCAACAATGAGCTTTTTTAAAAGTTTATTTTATTTTAATTTTACATTCATGTTGGTGCCTCTGAAGGGACCCTTCTCATTGGGGAATGTGGGTTGTGTATTATGGGGATAGCCAGCAGTTATGGGGTAGAGGCAAAGTCTCTGTGCATAATGACCCAACTTGTGGCTCTAACACTCTTTCTGCCCCCTCTTCCTCAAATTTCCCTGAGCCACACTGGGTTCATTTTAGTTCTACTTCATTGTTGAGGTCCTGGGAGCCTCTGTGTCTCAAGATATCTGGCTTAGTAGGTGTTGAATGTTCTCTGTGTTTATCTCCATATAAAATTCTCTCTAAAATAACAATAGCCATCCCCATCTATCTGGTACTGACTTCTCTCTCCATTGGAGAATTTGCTTCTCTTTTTCAGATGCACGCCGAACCTGAAAGGAGGATCAGCCTATCGCACCTCACCAGGGCCCCAGTTGAAACCATAGAGTAATGGGGGGATTGGGCAAGAGTGCAGCTTTCTTGGTGAACCGGACACCAGAACAATGCTGACGGAGATAAACAATGTGCTTTTTTTTTTTTTTGGTTTTGCGAGGTAGGGTCTCACTCTGGTCCAGGCTGACCTGGAATTAACTATGTAGTCTCAGGGTGGCCTCGAACTCTCTGCGATCCTCCTACCTCTGCCTCCTGAGTGCTGGGATTAAAGGCATGCGCCACCACACCCAGCTAACAATGTGCTTTTTAATGGATAAATGCTTTAGCGATCTATCCACTCTCACCTGTGGTACCCAGACTTACCAGTAAAGGTTAGTTTATGTATTGAAGAAACATTTCCTGAGCAGCTGGTCTGTGGGTGAGGCTGAGTGATGCATCCCTAGTTTTCTGTTTCTCATTTGTGCGGGTTCCACACTCCCAACCCAATTCATTTTCAGCCGGAGATTTGACAGTTTGATGCTTACTTCCAAAACTGAAGTAAGATAAATTCTGAAAATCTCTGAAATGTCCTTAAAGACTTATTTTGTTTGTTTTGTTGTTGTTGTTCTTTTTGTTTGTTTGTTTGTTTGGTTGGTTGGTTGGTTGGTTGGTTGGTCTTTTTTTCCAAGCAGGGTCTCACTCTAGCTCAGGCTGACCTGGAATTCACTATGTCATCTCAAGGTGGCCTCTAACGCACAGTGATCCTCCTACCTCTGCCTCCCAAGTGCTGGGATTAAAGGCGTGCACCACCATGACGGCAAAAAACCTATTTTAAATACCACTTATGATCAACCCTAGCAGCATAAGCTAATAGAAACTTCAGGAACACTGTGTTCAAAATCTGAAGTCTTCAAGTCTCCCAAGCTCCTATCAGCATTTTCCAAAATACTATAATTTATGCCACCTTCTCTCATTACTACTTGTGTTCAATAAAAACAAGACTTGTGACTCTCACTGGGGTGTAAACATTCTTGAGCCAACTTCTTTTATTTGCCAATAGTCCTCCATATTCTGCACAGTGTGATGAACTGCCTCCTTTCTTTCCATTCTGTAGCCCTCAAAACCCACATGAGTAAGAGGAAAAAGCAGAAGGCATCAATGAGCCTTCTTGATAAAGGACAAGCTGAGAATAAATCATGCAGTGGCTGCCAATAGTAATTTGAAGCACAACATTTTATTTTCTTTTTAATCTGTTGCTGTAAAGTATCCACCATCTCTGGAAACAGAGTGAAGCTGACAGCTTTGTGTTGGCTTCACATTTCCCGTTACAGACACCTCTCCTGTCTGTCCTGAAGCAAAAATAAATTTCCCTTTTTAAGTTTTTGATGATAAAAATCTCATCTGAAGCCTCATAAATGATCCTTTACTATCTATATTAATAATGAATAAATGTCTTTTGAATACCCCTGATCTTTCCCATTAATAGCACCAGATGTATTATAGATAACCTTTTGATTTAACAGCACAAACTCTGAAACAATATTAAACATAAAGGACTGAGTTTCTGGAGTTCCTGAAGTCAGAACCATGTGCATTCCTTTCGGTCCTATGTGCCCATAGGGTGACACTAACACCATCACGTTTTGTTTTTTAATGTGTGTATGTGAGTACCCCAAGATTCAAATGCTTAAATTTTTATTTTCTGCAGCCTTTTTATGTTCATACATCCCATGTTCCTCTACAATACTGTGTTTCTAGTATGAGCTGAACTTCACTAAAATGATTGATGTTTCTGGGTACACATGTGTGTATATGTGTGTCATGTGGTGTGTATGGCATATGCACATGTGTGTCTTTTGAATGCCCCTTTGTGTGCTGGCCAGAGGAGAACCGTGGGTGCTCTTCTCTGCCATGCAACTGCTTACTGCCTTGAGATAAGGCAACTCAGAGCTGCCAATTTTCAGTCAGTGAGCTCAGTGCTTCTCTAGTCTCCACCCCTGTGAGCCTTAGTAATTAACCCAGATTTCTCACTTAACAGAAGCTTTCTTAATGATCTTCCAGGTTCAAGCCTTCCACACGCCTTGGTCCTTAGACTGGGAGTTGGAACACTGAAGGAAAAGTCAGGTTTGTGAGCGAGCTCATCTGGGAAAGGCGACGAAGGAAGAGACGATAATATGAACACATAAAACAGGTCACATGTTCCCTCTGGAAAGCTGGACCTAACAAGTGGCCTGATGTTGTGCTGTCACTTACAATACAAAATTATCCTTGGAATTTGGTACGCCTTTGCCCACTATCTAGAAGAATAAAATATCAATATATCTGGAAGCTGATTTCTTATTTGGAAACAATCTGTGAACATGGAAGGAAAATAATCCCAGAGAGATAGGTACAAACCCACCCAAGAAGAGGTACAAACCCACCCAAGAAGCTACAGAGATGCAGGATCCCTTTGTCCACAGCTGGTAAGACCCCCGGGGGATGAAACCCTTGTTAAGACTGTGGGCTCTGTCTTAGGTGAGCCATAATGCATTTCCAGGGTTCCTCTCTGACACAAGGCATAACAGAAGGGCAGAGTGGGGAAAGGAATGAGACATGCTCAGAGGCAGCAGGAGTGGTCATTGGTCCGCTGGGGCTGTGCAGGTGATACAGGCTCTGTCACGTGTGGCCGCAGAGGAGGCTTAGAGATGGAAAGTTGGGGAATGCTGGCATTGTTGAGAAGGACTGTCTGCACTCCACCTGTGGGAACATGAAAGGAAGGCTTTTACATGTTCCAAACAGACCAGCTCTGACTTCAGCTCTGGGGTGAAGTCTGAAAATGGAATACTTCTGAGAAAGTGGGGAATGGAGGAGCAAAGTCACAATGGGCATACAAAGTGACAGATTTCATTGTGGTATTTTCAAACAAAACTTTGTGCTTCCCTTCCCTCTCCCCCCTCCTCTCTTACCCCTTCCCCTCAACTTAGCCTCCTTTTATATAACACACCACATGCTTCCTTCTGTCCTGCCCCTCCGCATCACTCTTGTCCCCCTCTGGTGCTCTCGTGTCTCAACTCGTAGCCCATATGCAATCTCACGTCCTCATTCAAACCTACACATACAACGTTCAAAGTTAGGATCCACGTATCAGACAGAGCACGTGATGTCTGTCTTTCCATCCATTTGCCTACGGATATCCCAACTTCCATTTGTCTGTACGGCTGAGTAAATCTCCATTGTATTTTCATTATCCAATGGTCTGTTGATAGACATCCACGTTGATTCCATTTCCTAGCTCATTGTGAATAGAGCAGCAATGGACATAGATACCCAAGTATCTCTGTGGTAGGACATAGCATCCTTGGGTATGTGCCCAGGAGTGGTCAGTTATCTTTTGGGGGACAGTACTTAATATTGGTCCCAGGGCTTTTTGCACAGCAGCAAGTGCTCTGCCACTGAGCTATATCCCCAGCCCGTTTCTTTCTAATTTGAGGTACCAGGTCTGAGTAACTTTTAAAAATTTAATTAAATGTTATAGTTTTTTGGAAAGAGACAGAGAGAGAGAGAGAGGAGAGAGAGGGAGAGGGAGAGGAAGACAGATAGAGATGGGCGCACCAGCAGTCTCTCAGCTGCTGCGAATGAAATCCATATGTGTGTGCCCCCTTGTGGTCAAGTGCAGCATTGCACCCTTGTGTCACTTTGCATCTGACTAAATGTGGGACCTGGAGATTGGAACCAGCATTCTTAGGCTTAGCAGCAGGTGCCTTAACCACTAAGCCATCTGTCCAGCCCTAAATGTTATTTTTTAAATGGTTATCCTCTCTCCTCATCCTCACTCCACTGAGGGCTCTCCTCAGTGGGGTTATTGGCATTCACTGTGGGGTCCCAAAGGCCTCAGTAAGTCTCTGGTGGAGAGGGGGACCATGCTTCAGGATAATCCTACCCACCCTGTAGCTCTTAAAATCTTTCTGCCACTTCTTCAATGTTCCCTGAGCCTTTGTGATCATGTTAGAATCTGATTTGGTGTTGCTTTATCTGTAGCCTCTGGATCTCTGTTTTTTTAGGTTTTTAAAAAGATTTTATTTTTATTTATTCATTCATTAGAGACAAAGAAAGGGAGGAGAGAGAGAGAGAGTGAGAATGGGCACACCAGGGCCTCTAGCCACTGCCAACAAACTCCAGACACACGTGCCACCATGTGCATCTGGCTTACATGGGACCTGGAGAATTGAACCAGGGTCTTTAGGTTCTGCAGGCATGTGCCTTAACTGCTAAGCCATCTCTTCATCCCCTGGATCTGTTTTGATGAGGTGTGAGTGACCACAGTGTCTGTCACTATCTCCAGGGAACTGGTCTTCAGGCTAGCCTTGAGCGCAGTATTCATTGTCACAGATCCCTCTGCAGTGACTCCTGGGCCCCAGCAGATGGGGTCGAGGTGACCCACATTGTGGTTGGCATTTCATTCTCTTTTCTTGTTGTTGTGATGTATCCTGGGGCTCCCCAAAAATTTTCTGCCATTTGTAAGATAAGACAGATTCTCCATCCAAAAATGAGAGCTGCTTGGATTAAAGGGGATAGATAAGCAGAGTTATTTGAGAGACTTTTTTGATGTGTGTGCCCACACTTCTTAGCCAAAGAGCAGACAAGGTTCTCTCTGGAGCCTATGAGTTTTCTGCCTCTGGATTCTGACTTCATTCCCAGTGCCAGGTACGAGTAGGCCTCATATCCAATCCAAGAACAGTTGGTTACCCCCATACCCTATGTGCCACTATTGCACAGGTATGCACCTGGCTGGTTGATTTAGTAACCTGCAGGGTCTCCTGCTTATTCATGCTCTTGGTAACCACTGTCCCCCAACAGCTCCCATTGCACTTTCCAGTTAGGATATGAGGGTTCTGTCTAAGTTTTAAGTAATCTCTAAAGTCATCTGTTTCTAGAATCAGAACATGAAAATCTCACGCAGTTCCATTAAACAAGCACTACTAGATGTAAATTCACATGTTAGCCAAAGCAGAATAGTAGAGGGCAGCTTCAATTCTCTACTTTCACCGATAGGGAATCTGACAAAAAAATAATAAGCAAAGAAGTATGTGGACTAAGTAACATCACAGAGCAAATGGACGTAATGGACACCTACAGAAGGTTCCATTCAATACACCTTTTAAGCAGCACATGAAACTTTCTCTAAAATACAACATCTAATAGGTCACAAAGCAAATCTTAGCAAGTACAGGACAGCTGAAATAATCCCTGTTACACGCTCTCTCTCTCTGATCACAATGATCAACAAGAAAGACTATAGAATACACACATATCATGGAAATTAAGCAATACAATGTTGAATGGTGAATGAGTCATTGAAGAAATCATGAAGGAAGTAAAAAATTTTTAGAATCAAATGACAATGAAAACACCACATACCAAAACCTAAGGGAGGCAGTTCTGAAAGGGGAATTTATCTGTTTAAGTGTCTATATTAAGAAATCAGAGAGATCGCAAGTGAGTAACTTAATGATACACCTTGGAAAAAGAACAAGCTGAACCAAAAATCAACAGACAGAAAGAAATAATGAAGCTCAGGGCAGATCCATTGTACTGGCCACAAAACAGAACCACAGCAGGAGTTAGTGAGGGTATGAAGCAACAGGAACTCTCATTCTTTGGTGTGGGAGGCACAAACCAGCAGCTCCACTTAGGAACACCGTCAGACAATGTCCTGCAAAACTAACATACTTTACCAAGCAATCCACAGTTACACTCTTTGGTGTGTACCCAAGTGAGTTAAAAATTTGTTAAATTTATATTCAGGGCTGGAGAGATGGCTTAGCAGTTAAGGTGCTTGCCTGCAAAGGCTGACAACCCAAGTTCAGTTCCCCAGTACCCACATAAAGCCAGATTCACAAAGTGGTGTGTGTATCTGGAGTTTATTTACAGTGACTGGAGGCTCTGGTGCTCCCACTCTCTGTCTGTCTCTGCTTTCAAATAAATGAAAATATTTTTAAAAAATTATATTCACATGAAAATCTGCACACAAATGCCTTTATTCATAATTCCTAAAAGCTAAAAGCAACCAAGATGCCCTTTAGTAGGTAAATGGATAAATCATGATGTATCCAGAATTTTATTCAACATTAAAAAGAAATGGGGGCTGGAGAGATAGCTTAGCAGTTAAGGTGTCTGCCTGAGAAGCCTAAAGATCCCAGTTTGATTCTCCAGGTCCCACGTAAGCCAGATGCACAAGGGGGCACATGCGTCTGGAGTTTGTTTGCAGTGGCTACATGCCCTGGCGTGCCCATTCTCACTCCCACTCTCTCTCTTTCCCCCTCTCTGTCTCAAATAAATAAATAAATAATAAATAAATACTTTATAAAAAGAAATGAACAATACAATAGATAGTTAAATTTTGGCTACCTACTTGATCTTAAGCACTCAGCAGAAAAAAAAATATAGCCAAAACATAAAATATGCCTTAAAAAGCTATAGACAGCACAACCCAGAGACTTTCTCCTCTTAATTCCAAAGGTCAAGTGATAAAAGAAAAACTTTACAACACACTGTGGCTTGAGGTGGACTCACAGTGACTCAGCCTCACCTGTGCCATTGCCAAGGACAAATGCCATATATATATTCCTGATAATTCTGCTAATGTTTCATTTGCTTTACAAGATTAAAAAAAAATTCAGATCATGTCAGACACCAACTGTGCCATTTTGTAAAACAGCTTTAAAAATGGATTTCTGGATCTTCATGGTGAAAAATAATTGTGTCTATCGTTTATGGTAATAGCAATTCTGCTAATTTTGTTCAACTGTTGTTTCAACTTTATTTCCTCTTGTCTTCTTCCTAACCTGAGAATCAACCCCCCTCTTGCCTAGCTGGGCAGGAGCTATGCCTTTCTCCCTTCTTTTAATCTCCCCTTCTCTTAAAACTCTCCCTCCTAAAGCTCTAAGCTATAATAAAATCTTTCTAAACCTTAAAAAATAAGCAATAAGTCATTAAAAGAAACAGAGAGACTGGAAGGATGGCTTAGCAGTTAAGGCATTTGCCTGCAAAGCCAAGGACTCAGGTTTGATTCCCCAGGACCCACGTTAGCCAGATGCACAAGGTGGCACACACATCTGGAGTTCGTTTGCAGTGGCTGGAGGCCCTGGCATGCCCATTCTTTCCTCCCCTCCCCCCTCTCTTTCCCTCCTTCTCTCTATCAAATAAATAAATAAAAATATTTTAAAAAGAAATAGTCAAAGTGTATATTATCAAAGTAATAAAAGCCAATCTGAAATGAGTATATTCTATATGATTCCAAGAAAAGGGACAAAACTCTAGACAAGTTAAACACATTAGTGGTTGCCAAGGATTGGGGGAAGAGCAACAAAAGGCAGGGTGTAAAGGGATTTTAAGGCAGTCAGACTTCTCTATGTGGTCCTAAATGATGGATGCATGTCATTATAGATTTCTTGGAACTCGCATGGAACGGCACCAACAGTCAGTCCTAACACTGTGCCATTCTGATGTAAACATGAACCCAAGTCCATTGCTCCCCACTTGAAACAGCCAAAAACTCAAGTAGAGGTTGTTGAGGCAAGGGAGAGAAACATATGTGAAGAGCTAGCACACCACAGAAGAAGGAGGCCGGTCACGGAAAGACCATCTATCTGGAGGGCTCGGTGGGGAGGAGTTGTGCGGACATAGAGCAGATAGGCGAGTGCCAGGCTAGCTCCAAATGGCATGCGATCTGCTCCTCTGAACAAGCTGCAGCTCTCTGTAGGCTACTGAGTGCTCTGGGCTCGGAAGAAAAGCTACTGATTAGAAAGTCTCATGACTTGTGTCTTTTTCATGACTTTTCCCAGGGGTAGTGAATTCTGCAGTTGATCTTTAGAATACACAAAAGGTGTCTTTCCTCTGGAGAACAGGGCAAGATAAGGAGGGAAAGCTGCTTTTCCCCAGAGGAGGGTGAGAGACCAGACATTGAAGAACAGCTTCTGTCTTGTCTGGTGGTTTCACTCAGAAGTGGTGCTGGCATTATTGTGGGAGACGGACCGTGTATCGTTTGTGAATAAAAATCAGCAGCGATTTTTTTCTTTTAGGTAATATTAACAGACTGGCCTTTTATGAGTGAGAGACAAAGAACGAATTGGCATGCCCGGACCTCCAATCACTGCAGTCGAGCTCCAGATGGGTGTGCCACTCTGTGCGCATGTGTGACCTTGCAAGATTGCATCATCTTGTGTGCCTGGCTTACGTGGGATCTGGAGAGTTGAAAATGAGTCCTTAGACTTCACAGGCAAGTGCCTTAACCACTAAGCCGTCTCTCCAGCCCAGCAGTGATTTTTAAATTTTTCTTATTGTATTTTATTTATTTGAGAGAGAGGCAGAAAGAGAGAGAGAAAGAATGGGTATGCCACCATCTTTGGCCACTGTAAATAAACTCCAGACATATGCGCCACCTTGTGCATCTGGGTTACGCGGGATGTGGAGAGTTGAACATGAGTTCTTCGGCTTTGCAGACCTTAACTGCTAAGACATCTCTCCAGCCCTCAGTGTGAGAGATTTTGAGAATGATCTCTTCTAAGCACTTGGAGAACAGGGCTACGGGCTTGTATATTTAAGGGGAAAGACTCACCCAGGAGGCATGTAGAAACACCACGTCTGCGCCCCAAGGTGTGGGGATAGAGTTCTACGCTAAATTGAATCTACATTACTATTCTAACTGGAGACATGCTCTTTCTCGGGTAGTAAGTGAGCAAATGTGCAGGCCTCGAGAGTACTGTTCAGTAAAATTGGGCATTTATGGCTTTAGTAATTGGAAGTTATTGGAGGCTTGGGGAAAGAAGTAAAGGTGTTTAAACGGTTTATTCTGGAGGCATGTGGTGTGCACAGATGAATGTACATTTCAACAACTGCAAATCTAACTCGCTCTTGCTCCCACCCACTCCCCCCCAAAAAAGTGTTTTAATGCTCAGCCCTCCCAGAGCTATCATTTTTACAGCTGCCATTTAACATCACAGAAGTCAAACTCTGCTTGAGACGGTGGAAGTGAAGGCTTCACTCTCCAGCATGGAAGAGGACGAGTCAATGTACGCATGCATTCTACCTCAGTCTTTAAACTCGGATACTTCTCCCCGTATTTTCTCTGGTCTCACTAACATACGCACACGCACATATGATATAAACTTGGCCACCTTTCTGCATAACTTAGTACAAACTATTTAATAAATCTTTTACTTCCTTTTCCCCAGTCTCCAGTGACCTGCTATGATTTTCTTAATCGGCCAACTTTCTGCTCTACCATCTTCCAGTGGAGTATATGTTTGAGGAAACCCATTTGCCCATTGTAACATTTTCATCATGTTACCTTTTAGTATTTCTTCCCCGGTGACTCATCCTATGATATAGACTCACTTATGACCTGTTTCATAACTCTAGACTTTGGACCTGTTGCATCTATGTGGCATTATCTTCAGATTCAGAGCTTTTCTGTAGGAATTTTGAGCAAACAGGAGAAAATACATTGTAGTGATTTTCTCTTTGCAGGTGATGAACTGAGACCTTTTTCTAAAAATATGGATTCTGAGTCTTGAGCGAACATACAGATAAATAATGGAATTATTTAAAATGGTGTTTTTAAGATGGAGAGGTCAGAAACAAGCCCACAAATCTGCAGCCTGTGATTTTCATCAAAGGTGCCAAGACTAGATTCTAAGTAAAGGTCATCTTCTTCAATAAATGATGCTGAGAAAACTGAATAGCCACGTAAAGAACAATGGAAATGGACCTTTCACTCAGCTCTTCTTATACAAGAATCAACTCAAATTGGATTAAATACCTGAACAGATGGTCTGAAACTATAATTGACTTAAAAAAACCCTATGGCATTGGTGTAGGGAGAGGAGACACTTCTTAAAAGAAGAAATATGAATGGCAAACAGATATGTGAAAGTGCTCAACATTGTCAATAATCAGAGTCATGCAAAGACAATGCACAATAAGATATTCCTTCATACCTGCTATGGTCAAAGAAGATGAAGGTAGCAAGTGCTGGCAAGGTGGAGAACACTGCAAATTAAGACAGGCATATGGAAAACCAGTATGGAGGTTCTGCAGAAAAGAAAAACCGGAATTACCACATGACCTGCCAGTCCCATCCTGGGTAAATGCCCAAAGAAACTGAAATCACTAGGCTGAAGAGATGTTTGCATTCCCATGTTCTTTGCAGCACCAGCGTGTGCACCAACAGGTATGGGTCTGAGTGTGTGTGTGTGTGTGTGTGTGTGTGTGTGAATATAATGTAGAATTAATGGAATACTACTTCTCAATCTTATACAATTGGTAAATTCTACCATTTGCAACCACATGGATAATCCCAGAGAACATTATGTTAAGTGAGATAATTTAAACATAAAAAGACAAATCCATGTGATATCACTTATAATTGGAAGCTTTAAAAAGCCACTCAGAGTAATAGAGAGCAGAACAGTTTCAGTCAGCAGGGAGTTGGTCAATGGGTATAAGTTTGGATGGGAGGAATAAAAACTGGTGTCTATTATACAATATGGTGACTATACTTAGTGATAATATATTCTCAAAATAGCTATGAGGGGGCTTTAAACAGAAAGAAAGGATAAATATCTGAAGAGACAGATATACTAACTGCCTTGATTTGGTCATTCCATGACAACATCATGTTTCACCCTATGACATACAATTTTTTTTTGTAATGATTGAAAATTTGAAAAGATAAGATGGTACAGAGAACCCCTTCTATACTCAACTCTGGGAAAAAAAAGAAGACACAAGAGTAACCTCCTTTGTAACCAGAATTCTTAAATCTTCTGATGCAGGTGGTTCATGGCCCATACTTGGAAATTTCTCAAAGTAAACATAAGTGCTTGGCTGACATTAAGATTCCTTAGGTGGGGGCTGGAGAGATGGCTTAGTGGTTAAGGCATTTGCCTGCAAAGCCAAAGGACCCAGGTTCGACTCCCCAGGGCCCAGGTAAGCCAGATGCACAAGGTGGCATATGCATCTGGAGTTTGTTTGCAGTGGCTGGAGGCCCTGGCATGCCCATCCTCTCCTTCTCTCTCTCCCCACCCCTCTCTCAAATAAATAAATAAACAAAAACAGTTTTTTTAAGATTCCCTAGGTGTCTACTTCAGGCAAGGTTGGGTGTGTTCAGGTGATACAGCTCTAGAAAGTTTCCACTGGAGAAAAGTCAAGGAAAGAGGCAAGCAGCTTCAAGGGCAGGAAATTCTGCAACTTCAGTCTGTCGACTCTGACATGTTCATTCTAAGCATGTTGTACAAAATGCCATACCTAAAAGTGACAGCTACACTAAGCCATCTTCCACTTGCACTTCTTTTTTTTTTAAAAGTTTTTAAAAATTTTATTTACTTTTGGAGAGAGACACAGGGAGAGATAGACAGAGAGGGAGAAGGAGACAGAGATGGGCATGCCAGCAGTCTCTCAGCTGCTGTGAACGAAATCCAGATGTGCACGCCCCCTTGTGGGAAAGTGCAGCATTGCACCCTTGTGTCACTTTGCATCTGGCTAAACGTGGGACCTGGAGACTGGAACCGCTGGAGATTGGAATCAGGTTCTTAGGCTTAGCAGGCAGGTGCCTTGACCGCTAAGCCATCTCTCCAGCCCTTTTTTTTTTTTTTTTTTTTTTAAGAGAGAGAGTCACAGAGAGAATTGGCACGCCAGGGCCTCAGCCACTGCAATTGAACTCCACTTGCTTGTGCCACCTAGTGTGCATGTACAACCTTGCACTTGTGTCACCTTTGTGCATCAGGCTTACATGGGATCTGGAGAGAAATCAAACTTGGGTCTTTAAACTTCACAGGCAAGCACCTTACCTGCTAAGCCATCTCTCCAACCCCCACTTTCACACCCAAGGAATCCTTTCTCAAATACACAGATTGGGAGGATCACGCACACACATGCCATTGTCCTGAGCTGGGTCATGTGTTCACTCCTAAAGGAACAGACGGCGTGAGAACTGGGGCCACTCTAGGTTCCATGGTCAAGAGCCAAGTCACCTGGCAGGAGGTCAATGAACAGCAAACATAATATCAAAGAAGAAATGGAAAAGACCTTGAGGGGTAACTCCCAATGCTCAGGAGTATTTAATTTACTTTATTTTATATTTCAAGGTAGGGTCTCACTCTGTAGTCCCAGGCTGGCCTCAAACTCATGGCAATCCTTCAACCTCTGCCTCTTGAGTGCTGGGATTAAACGTGTCTGCCACCATGTCCAGCTTAATTTATTTTCTATAATTGATTTTTCACTTACTCCCACCAACGAAGACACCGTGGTTGCCCATACTAGCAGAAACCACCAGAAGATGTGAGAACTGCTTAATTTATGATAAAAGTGTGATTATTGTCCAAAGCATTCTTGCTGCTCTGCTGAGTACTCCAAGGTGCTCTAGAAGGAACACAATGTCTCAGCCTCCCTGGGTACTAGTGACAGTAATGCTAAGGAGCCTAGTCCACTGCATACAATGGCATCACAATGTGCAGTCTAGCACACAAGACTCCATTGCACACATGCACATGTGCACATTTGAACAGTAAAAATTCTATCCTAAATAAAGACAAGAGATTTCAAAGAAAATAAAACACCATGGCTAAGTGGGCATTATACCAGGTGTGTAAGGCTGACCCACTATTCAAACATATTTATGTAATGTAGTATATCAAGCTAAAGAAATAAAACCACAATCATATTCATAAGAACAGGAAAGGCATTTGGCAATCCCCAAACATCATTCAAATTCTCTGCAAACTAAGCCCACAGGGCAACTTCCTCAACTTGATTTTTTTATTTTTTTATTATTTTTTATTTTATTTTTGGAGAGAGAGATAGACAGAGAGGGAGAGGGAGACATAAATGGGCACACCAGCAGTCTCTCAGCTGCTGTGAATGAAATCCAGATGTATGTGCCCCCTTGTGGTCAAGTGCAGCATTGCGCCCTTGCCTCACTTTGCATCTGGCTAAACGTGGGACCTGGAGATTGGAACAGCTGGACATTGGAACCAGCGTTCTTAGGCTTAGTAGGCAGGCGCCTTAGCCACTAAGCCATCTCTCCAGCCCTGATTTTTTTTTTTTTAATGTACAAAAACCTACAACTAACATCATATTTAAAGATGAAAATTGTATTTCCCATTAAAATCAAGAACTCAAAGCATGCATGCCCACTCTTCTCATTCCTTCCCAATATCATATCGGAAATTCCAGCTAAAGCAATAAAGCAAGAGCCTGGACTAGGAAGTGTATTGAATGTAGGAAGAAGTAAAGTATGCATCATGTCTCCAGGCAGAAAACGTCAACACCCTGACAAACATTTACATGGCTTTATGTGTGACAGACACATTTTAGATCAAAGAGTGGCCCATGAATGAGAGAATGGATAAGCCAGACTTCATTAAAACTAAAAGGTCTACTCTGAAGAAAACATACTCAAGAGAAGCAGAAGACAAGCCACAAATGAGAAGAAAATATTTGCAAAAGTCTTATCTGGTAAAGGATTGTTATATACAATATACAAAATATCCTTAGAACTCAACAATAAAATAAAAATAAGGGGGGCTGGAGGGATGGCTTAGTGGTTAAGGCATTTGCCTGCAAAACCAAAGGTCCCAGGTTCAATTCCCCAGGACCCACATAAGCCAGATGCACAAGGGGGCACATATGTCTGGAGTTCATTTACAGTAGCTGGAGGCCCTGGCACACCCTCTCTCTCTCCCCCCTTTCTCTGTCAAATAAATAAATAAATAAATAAAATATTTTTTAGAAATAAATAAGGAGAAAGTAAGTTAAGGCCTGAACAGACATCTCACGAAATCAGATACCTATGTCAACATGAAAACGCACGCCATGTCACCTGTCCATAGGGAAAAGCAGGGTAAGGTAACACTATCCTAACACAGGCCATGGTCTGGGTAATCATGCAATCATGTGATGTGGATGTGTTGATTGCCAGCAATGAACACCCTGGTGGGGATGCTGGTGATGAAGGCTGTGTGTGCAGAAGACACGAGGAAGGGTATGGAAAATCTCTGAACTTGCCATTCCATTTTCCTGAGAACCTAAAACCACTCCAAAATTAAAATATGTTTAAAAAAATAATCAGGGGATGGAGAGATGACTCATGTTAAAGGCACTTGCTTACAAAGACTGATGGCCAGACTTTGATTCTCCAATACCCACATTAAACCAGATACACAGAGTGACACATACATTGTTTACAGTGGTAGAAGGCCCTGGTGCACCTGTTCATGCTCTCATCTCTCTCTCTTTCTCCTTCTCTTTCTCTCTCCTTGATGATAGATAAAAATATTTTTATTAGTTATGGACATACTCAGTATATAAACAGCACATGTTAAAAATAATAATTGGCTACCAGTTCTCATTAATATTTTTAAAAAGCAAAAAAATTGAATATTGCATCTGTAAATTATCAGTAGAGGTAAAAGTTTTAAAAAAAATACCAATGGCTGAGCTAGGGAGATGATTAAACAAGTAAGGCACTTGCTGGCAAAGTCTAAGGACTTCAACACCCACATAAAGGCAGATGCATAAGGTGGTGCATGCATCTGGACTTTGTTTTCAGTGCCTAGAGGCCCTGTTGTGCCCATTCTCTCTATATCTGTCTTTCATCTATTTATCTGCCCCTCTCCCTCATAAATAAATATTTTAAAATGCAAGTGGAAGTTTTAATAACAAAATTTGTTCTTAGTGCTTTTGATGTGCCAGAGAAATTATTGATAACTATTTTTCCACATGTGAATTTTAGTATGAAATTTCATTTGCATTTTTGTGGTTGATTTACCTTTAATCACAATAATGAATGTTTTTAGATGCACATTGGATTCAAAGCAAATCTTTAAGTATCCTTTTGACTCATATTTTGGGTACCAAGTAATATAATTTCATGTCAAATATCAGTATAACATCTAGTTCTTTGCTAGAAGTTCTTGCTGCTAAAACCTTTATTTATTGGACTGGGGAAAAGGCTCAGTGGATAAAGCACTTGGTACTCAAGCTTAAGGTTAATTTTCAGACTCCATATAAAAAAGTATGAGGGCTGGAGAGATGGCTTAGCAGTTAAGGCGCCTGCCTCCTAAGCCTAAGAACACCAGTTCCAATCTCCAGGTCCCACATTTAGCCAGATGCAAAGTGACGCAAGGGAGCAATGCTGCACTTGACCACAAGGGGGTGCACGCATCTGGATTTCGTTCACAGCAGCTGAGAAGCTGCTGGTGTTCCCATCTCTATCTGTCTCCCCCTCCCTCTCTCTCTGTTTCTCTCTCCAAAAAAAAAAAAAAAGTATGAAAGCCAGGTGATGAAAGATGGAGTCAGGAGAATTTCACAGCAAAGAACAACAGCAAAGTGAGATGGAGAGAGAGACCTTCAACCCAGGTGGAAAGGTGAAGGCCAAGCAGAAAGTTGTCTTGGGCCATTGATGCATATGCAATAAAGGCATATCCAGATGCTCACGAGAAACACACACGTGCATGAACACAGACACAAAAAAAATAAATAATAAGGGCTCAAGAGATGACTCAGTGGATAAAGCATTCACTCCCCAAGCTGGAATACCTGAGTTCAAGGCCCAGAGACCACATAAGAAGCCAGAAGTCATGGTGGACTTCTGTATCCAAGCACAGTGATGCTCATGGTGAGATGGGATTTGGAGACACTAGAACCTTCCAGAAGTTCTGGAGGACACAACAAAGTATAGCAGAGGGAGAAGCCAGAAGCAGAAACCTTGCCTCGAATTAGATAGACAGGGGAGGACCAACCTGAAAGTTGTCCTCTGACCTCCAAACATGGGCCATGGCATGCCCATGCCCATGCCCACACTCATGTATACACACATAATAATGATAATAATAATAATAGTGATAAATAGATAAAAGCCTTAATTGATAAAAACTTACAAAACATAAGCCTGCGACTTAATGAGATGAAATCGATCCTTCACCAAATGTTTTTACTGAGGAGTGGTCTTTAATATCGTTCTCGTTTGGGATGAAGGACGTTTACCATTAAAACATCCTAGGAGATCAGCTGAGCCAATCAAGAATTAAAGATATTTTCCTACTTGTACATTATGGGGCCACCATCAGAAGATTTTGTGTCTCTAAGTAGCAAAATGGATGAGCGACTGTCTCAGTTTGCCTGGATCTGTCCCACTTGTAAAACTGAAAGGTGGTTCCCCAGGCAAATGTGGACCCACCATGTCCAGAGAATTGAAATGGAAGAAATGGTACAGAAAGAAAGTGACCAGTGAATTAATTAATAAGTCTTTTGCCAAAAGACCCAGAGGAGAAGATGGATTTCAGAAAAATACAGGATAGTAATTGTAACATCAATTCAAGCTAATTAAGTTTAACAGGTAATTTTGGAGGCATCTGTCTTCTTGGGGTAAAGTAGCATCTAACATAAATTAGCGTGGGAGGTTAGTGAGTGTGTGTGAGAATACACATACTGTATTTAAGAGTGTGGGCCACAGCATGGGTAAGCATTGAGGACATGACGCTGAGTGAAACAAGCCAGTCACGAAGGAGAAAAATTGTGTGTCAGTCACAAAGACAGAAAGTAGAGTGCTGGTAGTAAAAAGCTGGGAGAAAGAGAAGCTGGGATTCAGTTTGGGAAGAGAGAAAGTTCTGGAAATAGATGGCAACGATGGTTACACAACAGTGTGAACATAATACCTCATAACTGTAAGTTAAACGTGGTAGAATGTTGCTATGAATATTTTACCCAGTAATAAACATGACTTCCCACAGATAAAGTCATGCCAAATAATCTCTTCTCTTTGACTGAGTTGGTAGTTACATAATCAGAGGAAATTTTGTGGACATTTATCTTGGAATCAGTAAAGCATCTGACACCTCTCCTTGCACACGGGAACTGAAACTTGACGGTCGAGCTGGTAGTCGACGCTCATTAAACACTCATGTGAACATGCCCACCGAGTCCCTGTGCTACCTCAACCTGGCTGCACATGACAGTCACTGGACATTAAAAATGACATTGTCCTAACCCCAACTCGTGCCTGAACATAACTCTCATGGGGGGGCGGGGGGGAGTCCATACACGACTAACGTTCAGCCACAGACAACTGCTTGCCAGAGCCTAAGCTAAGGAAGGCATTCATGGCGCACTCAGTGCCAGTCTGTGGGAAGCAACATAAGCCAATCAGAAATGAGGAAGGTATGAGCTCCCAAACCTTTGTCAGAGTACATGATGCCTCTGAGGCTTGCTTAGTTACATGGGAGAAGGATGGATTTTGCACGCCTCCTTCCACTTAACACAATGTCCTCAAGAGCCACCCTTTCAGAATGTCCCTATTTTGAAGGTAAATGGTTTTCTGGTGTACGTAAATAAAATAGTCCCTTTATGAACAGTTAGGGTTGCTTATTCTCACACCTTGCATTTTCTGAGTAGTGCTGCAATCAATATAGGAGTGGAGATATGCCAATGGCACACTGATGTCATCACTTTGGAATAAATATTCAGACATAAACATCTGGATTGTGTGGTTATTTTATTTTAATTTTTGGAAGAACCTCTCCATACTGTCTTCCACGAATGTTCCCACCAACTCTGCAAGTATTCTGCTTTTTCCTCAAACTAGCTGAAACCTATTACCTTTTATTTTATTTATTTATTATTATTATCATCTGGTTTTAAAGGCATGCACCAGCATGCCCAGCTTACCTTTTGTTTTGTTTTGTTTTGTTTTTTTGAGATAGGGTCTCACTCTAGCTCAGGCTGACCTGGAATTCACTACGTAGTCTCAAGGTGGCCTCGAACTCACAGAGATCCTCCTACCTCAGCCTCCCAAGTGCTGCCCAGCTTACCTTTTGTCATGTTTTTTTTTTAGACTGGCTTTTTTTTTTTTTTTTTTTTTTTGAGGTAGGGTCTTGCTCTAACATAGGCTGGCATGGAATTCACTATGTAGACTCTGGATGGTCTCAAACTCATGGCAATCCTCCTACCTCTGCCTCCCAAGTGCTGGAATTAAAGGCATTCACCACCACACGGGTGTTCCTTAACTTAGAATTATGTCCTGATGAACTTATTGTGCGGTGAAAATGTGTTTCCTATACCTAACCCATTTATCACCACACTGACCGACCTTGACTTTTTCTCCTCATGATCAAGAGGCTCACTGGACTTGTGGCTGGCCTCAAGAGAGGATAAACAACATTTCACTGGTTTGAAAGAGATTCAAACTCAAAATTCCAAATAAATTTTCTACTGAAAGCCTATTGTTTTCACAGCACCATAAAGTTAAAAATATATATGTAGGGTCAAGCTTATGTTAAGTTGTGATCATGTGCATGATGAGATGAAATTTACAACTTAAGAATGACCAAAATATGTTCCATCTAAATATTTTACTTCTCCATTTCTATTCGTGTTATTTTCCAGATCATTTAATTAGAAGAAAACTCACTGAGAGCATCATAAATGGAAGAAAAATTAAATAACAAAGACCTTAGGTACCTTCCAAAAAATATGCTAACAAATATTTTATAATGGAATGTTATAGACACTGTGAATTATGTGTGCCATCAACTGGCTTTAGTCCAGTCACAAAGGGGGAAAAAGAGAAATTAGAGGAACAAGGGATAAAGAGGCAGGTAGCATCTCTTGACATTTCTCTAAAATGCATGAGGTGCAGAGAGTCATTTCAGCATGACAAGGGACATTCATGTTTCTATAAAGTCACCATTCGTACTCTACAATTCCTTATAAACACCACAAAGAATCCAGAGTGTCCTAAGATTTCATTTTCCACATCACCTGAGCTAATATGCCAGAGTAATATGAAATAGTATAGATTCTATAAATTTGACTTTCAAAGGGTGTGTTTCAACCTGCACTTTAAAATGTAGAAATTAATGGAATTCTTTTGAATTGATACCTTGTAGGAAATAACGCCATGGGGAATAAGACCTATTTTCTAATCCTCAATGCTGTTCTCAAAGAGAATATGTTTGTGGTGCCTTTTGGGAAGTGATGATCTAGGGCTGTCACTTTTTAAAATAATCCAATGTTGCATTTAGTTATATATATGACTGTTTTGCTGATATTGTGCCCAATTTTAATCCTGGTTCAAGGTGGATTCTTGTGGCCTTTTATTCGCTTCATATTTGTTAGCTAGAGAAATGATAATAGGAACTTGAACTGTCCTGTATGAGTGGGAATAATGTGCAGATGGAACAAATATTTATTAAGTTAAAAAAGAGGGCAAGTTAGAACTAAGTTAAGGAATCACCACTTTGTTCATAATTTTATTTTACTCCTTGATAAATTCATCCCATAGCTACCCCATAGCTGTGTAGCCTTGGGGTGGGGACATCTGGAATCTGCTGTTTATACACCAGCATTTTAAATCAATGCCTGCAAGACAGTTTTTCCAAGGAAGAATAAAAACAAGCGAATGACCTGGTGAGAGGAGAACATATGAATTATTTTTCCCAAGAAGCAAGACGGTTTTGTGTGACCTTTGCAGAAGCAGAAAACAAATAATCTTTGTATCTCCTACCTCACCCTTCTGCGGATGGCACCTACAGCACATTGTCATGAGAAAACTTGCCCCGTGGCCCCGCCCAGTCCCCTTTTCCATTTCTTCCTCCAGCCAGGGACATTGTTTTAATCACCTGCAAGGAGGCTTTCAGCAAGAGAAGGGTAGAAGGAGGGGAGGGGAGAGGAGGAGACAGTGCCATCATTGTTCTTAGACAAAGAAGGATGAGCTAGAAGGGAGAGTCACAGCGAGGACAGGACACAGCCTCATCGGTAATGCAGGGCCTGCCATCCCCATATGTTCCCAAAGCATCGTCGTCCCTCTCTGCAAGAAAAATTGGATTAGTCCCTGGCTTGCCTGCTAATGGACACACTCTGTGCTTTTTAGAGCTTCATTTGCTGGGTTAATAGTGCTTTGCCTGAGTTCCTTTGCTATGGGAAAAAAAAAAAAAAAAAACCTGTAAGAAGAAATATTCTGGGTGCAGTACGCAACCGCTGACACGAGTAATATCGTATTCATCACAGACAGAACTCGTATCTCATTACTACTGAAGAGCGGGCCCTGAGGCATCGGAGCCTGGCCAGACCAGGCCTCTCATGTGGAACCGTTCAGGTATATTGTGAAATGATTTAATGCGATAATAATGTCCACTTTGCGAGATAGATTATGTTTTTTATAGTGGCTGATGGTTAATGAATGATATATTAGCAAACATCACTAAAACATTATGGGGAAGTGCAGATGCTGACACGGGGTGCTTTGCCTGGCTACTTCCCCGCTTTCTCCCCAAGCGGTCCATCACCACCTTCCCCCACTCCCATGCCTAAAGATGGAAAGCAGAACTTGCAAGAATCCGAAAACTTAATTTATTTAAAAGCAGAAGAATCCCAGCTGCGTATCCCTGCCGCTCCGCCTCTCCTAAGCAGAAGGCGGGATGAATATGAAAGCATTCAAACATGACCTGAAATATCTCTTCTTAAATCAAATGAGAATCAATGAAAGTGTGAACCTGAACAAATACATTATATGTTGACCCAGTTTATTAGATGAAGCCGTTTACCCTGATTTGATTTATCTGCCAACACACAGCTCAGCTGTGAAATGAGATAAGCCGAGCCCATTCACCTTATTTACCGAATCTAGCACAGCACAGCCTAGGACTGGCAGTGTTTCCATTACAAATCTCTTTTCAGCCGCTTCTCATTGACAAGGACAACCCCAACTCAGGTGCACCACCTTTGGCGTAGGTGGCTGTAACAGCATGGTTTTGTCACCAACCATGTGAGTGGTCCTATGTTGGTAGGCTTGCTTTCTTCTCCGTCCCTAAGTAGATGTTTCCAAATGATCTCTTCATATCTTACATTTTGGAATACAAAAGCCTGTCCATTTCCCAGTACCCACTCAGCCCTCTGCAAATCCTCCAGGAGAGAGTGGGGCAATGACAACACACAAAGCATGAAATTCACAGAGGACCAGCCAGGTGGCCGGAGGACAGACCCTGCTACTCAGGTTTTCCATACACAGCCACAATCCAAACGCCCAGATCCAATGAGCTTGTTACAGACCTACAGTGAGAAAGAGAGGTCAGGATGGAGGGGGCTTTGTTTGTAAAGTTTTATATAAAAAGAAATACAGTCATTCTATTATCAACCCGTCACCCGACTGTTCCAGCTCCCGTGAAGCGCACAACCCATGAAACCAGGTGAGGGCAAGACCCTTCTGTGTGAGTCTAAACACATCTCCAGACTTCATTTAGGGGCACACTGGTGCCAGGCAAAGACCAGGTGGCTGGGAAGACACAGGAGTCAGGAAGTGGCCCACGGCCCCATCTCCTTCCCTGTGAGGTCCTCACTGGACTTCAGAAGCAGCCATCGGACAGAGAAGCGCTCAACCTCAACCTGCAGGGGATGGACTTCAAGATGTGGCAGTCTAGCCCCAAGGCTTACGCTGTCCTTCTGTGACATGCCACTAAATCAAATAATCCCATAGTGACGAAGAAAATAGAGATGAACAAGGTGACCCCTTTGGAGAATCTAGTAAGAGTGCCCGGCAAGCCACCAACATGGCCCTCCTATGGGCAGTGCGTCCTGCATCTAAAAGTTTTCAGTCTATTTTATCATTCCACTTGATTGGTGATAAGACTCAAATACCATTGAGGCAGTTAGGGTGACTGAACCTCTGAAAGTAAAGGCAGGAATATCCTTAAGTCTCTGCCCTTGCAATCTCCACTTACTAAAGATCAGAGAAGCTGGCTTCCCCTTACCTCTTGCCTAAAGGAGTTCCCTAGAGCTGATTTTCCATCAACAGCCTGAGCCCCTACCAGGGAGGAAGTTTCCCCTTTCCTAGAACTGAAATCTGATCCTGACATTGTGGCTGGTTAAGCTCAGCCCCAGAACTTGGCATCATGGCTGGCCCCCAGCCCAGACCAGACAGCTATCATTCTGGCTCACCTGAGCCAGAAGGTGAGGCCCACCACAATAAGGGAATACATGGACCCTTACCAGGGAACAGAGGAGAGAAACCCCCACCCCTACTCCCATATTGACCAGCCTCCCTCCTGCCCTCCACATGGCAGGACTCTCTGCATTTTCTTCTCTTCCCTTCTCTTAATCTAATAAAGTCTCTAAACCACACTCTCTTGTCTATGGATGTTCATTCTTTAAATTCATAAGACAAGAATCTGGGGTACCCTAAATTTATCAATGTGTAGGCATATTGGTATATTGGCAAGGAACCCCAAAATTCCCGTTTCACCATTATGCCTATCCAAGTCCATTTACCACATCTTTATAAAGCTGGTAATGTCAAAGTTTAAATTTTAGTAGCAATGGAGTCACTTCCGGAGTTTAAAATTGATTTAGAAACTGTAAGAATAGCTCCATCCCTATGTCATATTTACAAACTTTCTCTGATTTTCTTGTTTTCAGTACCCAGCAGCCCTCTGTAATGGGGGTCACTAGGTAAGAGAAATTTGAGATACCTTGAAAAAGGAATTGGAGGAAATATATCTTCTAAGCAAATAATAGCAACAGCAATAATAATCAATACTATAAACACAGGGCCTAGTACAATACCTGGCTTATAATCAGCTCCTAATGAAAAGCAGAAGTGGGTGGCGACAATAAGAACTCAACCAAGACCTGGAAATTTTCTCCACTACAAAAGAAGCTTAAACTCAGCAATGAGTACACGCTGGATGTCCAACCACTACTGCTGTGTAAGACAGTCTCACAAATTTGTCATAAGAAAAGAGTCCCTGACCCCAGCAGTTTCTAGTAGTGGTCTGAAGAGGTTTGTCCTTTCTTACTTCTTCAAAGCCTGAAGGTCGCTCAGAGCAAAGCTAATTGCCCACTTTCTGTAGGCTGAAATGCACACCCAAACTCATATCTTGGAGCAACAAGAAGGCAGCTGAGGTGCTCCCAACATGGGGAGTGCAGCCAATTTGTTTCAATGACCAAGGTGGAGGTCTCTATTGTTCTGTCTATATTCTTCAGACAGCACGTAAGGATCCTCTAAAGAGCTTCAAGACACCTGGCACTTATGCTGCATGGAGCTGATGCAATGGCTCCACGCAGACGTGTGTCAAATGCAGATACCTAGAGATACAGTAACGTATGTAAGTCAGTCTATTGTACAAACCAGCGTGAGTGTGCAGTGATGAGACAATGGCAAGAGCAGCACGTGGGTGGGTGGCCTGCTTCTTTATGTCTTCACGTGTCTCTCCCCCAGAAATATTTTCTCAGCTGAAAAGGAGCAAGGCTACTTGACTCAATCATTGATGTTTGGCAAGGCAATCTTTTTTCAGACTCCATGTCCTGTTATTAAAAATGATCAGCTGAGGACTGGAGAGATGGCTTAGCGGTTAAGGCGCCTGCCCGCTAAGCCTAAGAACATCAGTTCCAATCTCCAGGTCCCACTTTTAGCCAGATGCAAAGTGACGCAAGGGCGCAATGCCGCACTTGACCAGAGGGGGGCACATGCATCTGGATTTCATTCGCAGAGGCTGAGAGGCTGCTGGTGCGCCCATTCTCTATCTGTCTTCCTCTCCCTCTCTCTCTGTGTCTCTCTCCAAAAATAAAAATAAAATAAAAAAAAGATCAGCCGAGCTATTGGATGCTATGGGAGTCAAAAGTAATCGTATGTGGAGCACGTGAGTGGCTCCGAATGTCCATTCACCCTTGCAAATCGGGTTAGAAGTGGACGTGAGAGCAAGATTCTCTGAGAAGCTGCAGTCTGTTCTGTCTCGCTCGTGGTGGTCATTGTGCTCAGATGAAAGAGAGAAATGCAAGTTCCATTGTTAGGAAACTAGACTGTCAATGAAAACTTGTCAGTGTTACCACTATGTCTTTCCATTGCTGGTCACAGTTACAGACACAAGGTCCATCTTCTAACAACTCCTCAGAAAGATTGTGACTGACTGAATTAATGACTGACTGAATGAATGTCCTGTGGAAAGCTCCCTTATTTTCTTGGCCATCTCTAGGATGACTTGGGTCCATGTAATTTTGGATTCCATCAAGAATCTGCATCACTTTGTTTTTGATGTGAGAATGGTTTTAAATGAGAATTTTAATACGTAAACATACTACAATTTGAATGTAATCTCCCATTACCTTGATGAGTCTCCACCTTCCTACCTCCATTCCAGTGAATGAATCCTCTGCTCCATATGGTCCTTCTTCTACTTTTATATCTCATTCTTTCCTCCCCCTCCTCCATCATCTATGTTAAAATGTTGGTGATCTCAGTATTGTACAAGTGTGATGGAGGCAGCTGTATCCAGTGAGCGGTCATGAATGCACCAGCCCCTTGCGGTGAGAGGACAGTGTCCCAAAGTCCTCTTTGCACCCCTTCTCCCACAATGTTCTCTGAACCTTGGA
Organism: Orientallactaga sibirica; assembly: GCA_036365145.1. NCBI lineage: Eukaryota > Metazoa > Chordata > Mammalia > Rodentia > Dipodidae > Orientallactaga > Orientallactaga sibirica. The sequence continues at coordinate 3,029,827 of JAEOAD010000463.1, read as the reverse complement.
GGGTGTGATAGAGACGTCACATGTAGTGCTAACTCTCAAAAGCCTCTTGTCTCCTCACTTCAATGAATTTTGAGACTCCCCAGTATCCATAGCCATCTCCATAAAGAAGTTTTTCTAGAGGACAGTGAAAGCAGTACTAATGTTCATTTTTCTGCCACCTCCTCCACGGTGTTCCCTGAGCCCTTCTGGATGGGATAGAGATGTCTGCTCCAGCACTGAGCTCTCGTGTGCCACTTCCTCTCATCTCATTGATGAGACTTGGATCCTCCCTTATCACAGCCTTCTGCATAAATCAATGGACTTAAACATTTAGAAGACAATGTGATGACACAATGTTTAAGGCTCCTCCCCCAGGACCTATGACCTTCCAAGCCACAGGCTTCTGACTCGGTTTTCAGTTCTGAGTATGAATTACCCTCACAGAACACACCTCAAATCCAGTCAGAGACAGCTGGTTACTCCCATAATGTAGGTGCTGCTATTGCACCAGCACATTTTCCCTGTCTGATTGACGGTGAAGCGGGAAGGATGCACTGGGTGGATCTATTCCACTTCCTGTCATCTTACCATGATCTATGCCCTGGCCCTTGAGTCAGTGACCCCGTCCAGAAAACTTGAGTCGGTGGCTGTTCTGGGTCCTCCATGGGCACTGCTCGAGAGGAAGACTGAAGAAAGGACTCACTGCTCTTGTCTTTGAGTAGAACTAGGTCTAAAGCAGAGAAACATTGTTGAATGGGTTCCCCATTTCCTTCCTCTCCAAACCTTTCCCCCTATATTTTCCATTGGCTCTTCAGCATCTGAAATAGGACCATGCTTTCAGAGTGGGACAGGAATCATGGGTCTGACAAGAAGCATTGCAACTCCCCTCTCCACTCTGGGCAGGAATAAATGGACCATGTGCCTGCATGGCAGATGCACCATCAGGGCTTCTTCCCACTCGCAGCCCCAGCAGGTCCTTCACTGGATGGGGAGCACCTATGAGGTACGTTTGAAATTAAAGGAGATCCTAATAGCCTTTGCCCTTCCTTGGTTACCATGGGAACAAGATGAGCATTCCAATTTTCTTGTTTGGAATGCTGAAAACCTCAATGCTGATTCTGAGACATGCTGTGTTAATAAACACTCCTAAACAATGTGAGAGACTCGTCTGTTTAAAATCACAAAGGATTGTTCACATGAACTATAGAACTTGCTTACTGGAGCCTGAATCAGTACATTTTAATTCTTGAAACACACTCCATTTCTTCATGGGCACTGTCAGGCATTTCTTTAGAGAGATAATTCTATACCCAGGAGTGTGGAAGAAGAAGGGACATTAGAAGGAAATAGGACATCATCACAGCCTAATCCAAGACACTGGAGGAATCCAAATGCCAGCAGCCCTCTGCCCAGGAGCCCCGGCTCATCCTCCAGCCCCCTTCAGACTCTCAGCTGATCTTGTTGAAGGTCAATGCCTACCAGAGTGTTTGCATTTCATTAGGTAATTTTAGAAAACTCTCAAGAAAGTGAACACACAAAAGTACTATTTGATGGATGAACAAATGGGAGCCTCCTCCAGCCCAGCCCCAGCCCGACAGCTTATATCCTGTCTAGTGAATATCAATGCTTGTGGGAACCTCCTTCCCCCCAGGCTTAGCAGGACAGCTTACACACTATCTTGTATGTATCTGCATTGACTTCAAATCCACCTGCTGGCTTTCAAAGTGAAAGGTCAGAATCAGACTTCAAAATCATTTTGGGTAGCAGCTGTCAGCCATCATTTCAAGTAATGTTTATTGAGGTCACAGGGATGGAGTGAGAGAGAATTTCTCTTCTGTCTCCTTTAAACATGCCTCAATTCTGCCTAGTGCATATATTTCAAGCATGTCCGGATGTACCAGTCAGAGTTCCAGACCTGGGTGGATGGTTGTGGACAAGGCTAGGAGGGCCATCATCCTGCTTTGCCTGAGGCTGGGGGACTCCCGGGTGACTGAGAGTTGTAAGATGGAAAGTTCCAGCAAACTAGGGCAAGTTGGTGGTCCTTTGCCATTGTAGCAAAGGGCAAGCAATGGGAAATGAATGGATGCAAGCATGAAATTACAAGTGTGAAATCTGTGCAAAACAAAACAATAACAACAAAATCAAACAAGCGCTAGGTGCTCTGGTTTGAACAGCTAAGAAAGTTTTCTCAAAGAGACCCTGGCTGAGGTTGATACTGGGGGAGTCGGTAGAGTTCATGAGTAATACCAGAGGGAAAAGAGTCCTGTGAAAATTCGTGGACACGTACAAGGATGTAGGACATGTGTTTTTTGACTAGAAGCCAGAGAGGACACGAATAAATAAATAAGTAAATAAATAAATGAGGTCCTGTGCTCTCCTGGAGCTTTGTTACATATTGCCCACCACCAGAAGGGCCATCCACTCTGGGGAAGATCTTTCTCACCCCACCCATCCTTCCTGAAAACATCCTCACAGACCCACCCAAGAGGAATGTGTCTTTCCTGAGTCCTAATCTGATCAAGTTGACGACAGAATTTACCTGTCACACACATCAACTGAATGGAGACTTCAGGGGTGGAGTCGCAACCCCCATGTGATCCTGTCACATACCAGTGTTTGAGAAACACTGTCCCAACAGAGCATTCCCTCCAATACCACATTCTTCTCTCTCCATGCCTCACATGCTATGCCAGCTCCCTCCACCTCCCTGTTTCTGACCCTCCCTTGCCTTGTGCTCAGCTTGCCATGGGCCTCACACAGTTCCAGGTCAGCCTACTCCTCTCAGCCAGCCTGCCTCCCTGTTTGGCCAAGATTCGGCTCGTAACCTCTCTCATCAATGGGAGAATTCCCTCTACCCCTCGACACTTCATTCTCTCTGCCTCTCATATTATTATTTCAGGTCAATGTGATCACTTCCTCCAACTCATGCTCAGTTGCTAAGCTGGGTTTCCACAAATCATATGACCAGCATTAATCAGGAGCTGGCCCTCCCCACCCAGAGCGTCCATGCCTCTCTTCCGCCTCACTCCTCACCTCCTCCTTCCCCTTGTCCATCCCATCCTTCCTGTCTCCTCTCCTCTCTCCTTCCTTTCATCCCTTCTTTCCTCCTTACTGTCTTTGCTCTTCCTCCCTCTCTCCTTTCTTTCACCTCTTTCCTTCCCTCAATCCCTCTTTCTTTCCTCTTTCCCCTTTATCCCTTCTTTCCTTCCTTCCTTCCTTCTTTCCTTCCTTCCTTCCTTCCTTCTATTCTGCTCCCCTCCTTCCCTCCCTCCTTCCCTGCCTTCCTTTCTTCTTTCCCCTTCTTCCTTTATTTATTTTTTTTTGTCTCTCCCTGTTGAATTCTCCCAAAAGCCTTTTGCCTTCAGGCACAGAACATTCTAGGAACAGCTACATGAAGCCCTGACACAAACAGGAATGTTCCCTGTTTTCCCAGACCACCACCCATTTGGCACAGACTCACTGAGGACCTTGCTAAGATGCAGGTCCCCAAACAAAGCAGAGCTACTTCAATTTCTTCTCAAGAGTCTTAAATATCGGAAGACCATTTCCACCTCTTCCAAAGGCCTCTCTTCACCAAGTCATGCTTAAAAACTTGGTGTTCCCCAGAGGCAGCTGTCTCACACCGATGAAACTTCTGCTGGGTTCTTTTAAAAAATTGTTTATTTATTTATTTATTTGAGAGAGAGAAAGAGAGAGAGAGAGAGAGAATAGGCACTCCAGGGCCTCTAGCCACTGCAAACGGAACTAGAGATGCATGCACTCCCTTGTATATCTGGATTACGTGGGTCCTGGAGAATTGAACGGGGATCCTTTGGCTTTGCAGACAAGCGCCTTAACCTCTAAGCCATCTCTCCAGCCCCTCCTGCTGGGTTCTTTGGCAGCGTTGAGTGCCTTGCTCTCTACTTTCAAGTTGCTGGCCCAAACCACTGACACGGTTATCTGGGTCTCTTCTGGCTTTCCTCACGCACCATGTTACTCTGAGTAAAGGGCCTGCTCTTTCTAGGGTCATCCACACTTTGTAGATGTGTTGGTTTCTTGATTGAACATAGTTACCATTGTAGATGTTTAAGGAACCTTAGAAAACAGATACACACAGAGGACTCGCACCAAATAATCAGAATTTTCAGAGAGTGAGAGCCAGGAGTTGGGGACTTCATGAAGCCCTCTTGGCAATTCTACTGATGAGCCAGTTACGATGTACCATTGATAAACTTACGAAAAACTTTGGGCACTGAACTGTGAGAACCCCCCTCTGTCTCACATAATCACTCACAAGGACACAAGCGAATGGGTGCTAAATGAAAAAGGAAACTTTCTTTCATATATAAGCAAAAAGAATAAAATTATAATATTTTCCATCTTCCCAGGCCCCCATGGTATTTAATGCATAATTTCAAATAGAAATACAATTAGGCAAACAATAATCACATATTTTATCTCATTCAAGTAGAAGCATAGGAAAATATTTTATTTTCATTTTTTTATTTAATTGTGTGTGCACATTCATGTTTGTGAGTGTGGGTCAGGCATGAGTATGGAGTTCAGAGGACAACTTCGGGGTGGTCTTCGCCTATCCACCTCACTTGAGGCAGGACTCCTCTCTTGGGATTCTAGCTCTGCTGTTCTTGGCTTCACTCACCACAAGCTTCCAGGAAATTCTCCTATCTCCACCTCACGTGTGACCATCAGGGTAAGCATGCCGGGATTACAGAAGCCCACCACAGATTCCAGCTTTGTGCTTTTAATGTGGGGTCTGAGGATTGAACCTTGGCTTTGTGTGCCTTCCCTGGGCCCTGAGTTCACATGATCATCAATTTCCCAAGGAGATACTGATGCAGCCAGTTTGTGGCTTAATTTATAAAAACCAAACTTAAGAATCCATCACTCTTGGCTGTTAACTGCCTGTCTTACCCTTGACCCTTTAAACAAAACAACTCCTATGAATCTAAAGAGCAAGATGCCTCCATAATGCTCACTGAAGAGATAAATAATAATAGACAAATGTTTCCAAAAACTAGCAGAAAATAATTGGAATGTTTACAAGATAAGAAATGAAAAATCTTTGAGAGATAGATATATTTACACAATGTATACGATCTATTAAAACACTACATTACCCTCATTAATCTGTACAATTTTACACATTTATCACTTACAAATAAATTCCAAAAGAGAAAGCCTGAATGAATGAAAGAAATCAATAAATCAGCAATATGTATCATTAAATCGTTAAATGCATGAATCCAAAGGAAAGACAGCAATCTCAAAATCATGTTTTCCTCTTGCTTTCCTAAGCGCATCTGTCATCCATCTTCCCACCCCCAATGAGGACTGTTGGAGTGGCATCAGAGGACAGTTGCCACCTCTGTAGTCTCCTTGCTAAACCATTTCTCTTAAAACAGATGCTGATCCAACAGAAATCTAACGATGGAGGCATGTTATACAAGGGAGTTGACAAAGCATGTTTCACATTGAAGAAGTTATGTGCCATGGTTTTCCAGAAATATCCCCTCCAAATTTAATCACACACTCGACATTGTTAAAACTTAGAAGATAAAATGTTCCTCAAATAATGGCTAAAAGTGTTGACAAAATGTCAACTTGACAAGTCACATTTATTCAGCCACATTGTTTAGGGGATAATGGAGTTCTCTAACTGGGCCTTAGTCTTTGCCCAAACAATGACTTCGATTCTTTAAAGCCCTTGACTATGGCTCTATTTAAAGCTCCCCAAAACCACAAGCTGAGATGGTTCTCAGGAAATATATCCATTTTCTTTTTCATTTATTGGTTTTAGTAACAATAAGAGGTGCCATAGAACCACCTTATGGACTCAAAATACAAGCCATCCAACCTTTACCTGTTCTCATTTCTTTTTTACAAATTCTTTTTACCTTTCAAAGAAAAAGCAACAAAAGCATCCTGTTAATAAGCAGGTTTCCAAGGTACATTTTCAGAGCGGGAGGTTCTAAATAACATGTTCCCAGATTTGATCAGCCTTGTTTTGTCTGGCAAATGAATTATGTAAACCTTATCCACCAGAAACTGTTTCAAGTCAATTAATTGTTGTAATTACTTAAGATTTCTTTTTAATGAATATGGCTCTCCGGGGATTCGGTGATATCCTGTCATCTGTAGAGCCTGATAAATGAAATGTGATTTGTGGCTCGCTGCAAACTGAACCCTTGTACTTGGACAATGTCTGCTTCCTGCGTGCTCGTTAAATGGAAGAAATGCCCTTGATGGAGGCAGGGACATTCATTATGAGCAATAGTTCCCAGTTAGCTCTAACGTGACGGGAGGAATGGGCTGCTCTCACTTGTCTTGCTGTCCTTCTCTCCTTCTGTCCCTTTCCAAGGAATTCACCAAGCCCATGACCTCAGCAAAGCTGCACGTCATAACCATTATCTGTCTCATCACTCCATCTCTGTCTCCATTAGATTCAATAAATTGAGGTCTTGAGTAGCTATTTGGGGTTGATATTGAAAGCTAATAGAGAAGAGGAAGGGTAATTTTTCCTCTCTCTCTCTCTCTCTCTTTCACACACACACACACACACACACACACACACACAGAACCATTTCTCTCAGACTTAAGGATTCGTCTCTCTCTTCTTTTTCCTCTTTCATGGATGCAATTTTGAGTGGTTAGTAAACTAGATTATAACTGAAGGTAAAGATGTCTAAAATATCACAACCGAGTTCTTCTAACCCAACCCTCGATTCTCTGAAAAGCAGGCTTTGTCTAGCTGACGAAGCTCTGTAATGAGCAAACATTTTAAATGAACCTTTTGTCCTCTTAGTTTTGCCCAGCAAATCATTCCATCCACCAAATAAAACAATGCTCCTGTGGGACCTTTCATTCCATGAACAATGTGATCACAAAATTTACAGAAAATGTTAAAATTCATGTTAGTGAACCCACAAAAGTATAAAATAATATTTCCATTTTCATTGTCTTGACACAAACATGGGACTCACAAGTGAAACGGCTTTTGTGGGAAATGCTACAAGTACAATATATTTCTTTTGAAATCTATCTTATTTGCTGAAACTTGTTTCACTGGATTATGTGAAACAGGTTACAGTGTGCACCTATACAAGACCCCTCGACCAGATTTCTGCAAAATAATCAGTTACAACTCAAGGAATACTTGTTGATTCAAAGTGAATTCAAAGTTCGTGTCCTTTATTATAAACCACTATAGTCCCTCTGCAAATTTAGCAGCTCCAAGCCTAATTTTAATAGTAAAGGTCATGTCATAAACAGACAGTGGAATATCTTCACATTCTTAAAGTCCTACTCTAGGAAAATATATGAATATCAAAGGTTTTTGGCATCAGAACCATATGACAGAATTTACTCAGTAAATACATGCATGTCAAGCGACTGATGGATCTGGGCACGCAGTCTGACCTTGCGGTCCCATGGTCAACTATAACGCTGATAGCTCCGTTTGCTGTTTATCACACGTCAGGACTGGTCTCACCACTCAAACTCACTGAGCTTGTAGGCTTCCTTTTCTTTGGACAGAACAAGCAGCAAACCAGACCAGCCAGATCTCAATGTGCAGCTGCAACTGAGTGCTTTGGACCAGGAGCTCCCCTCCTCCAGGATCCAAGCTCTTCTAATTCACAAGAGACTTTATTTATCACCCATGTTCTTGTTATTGTCTGTACCAGACAGAAGCCCATTGCTGGACATTCAAGCAAATATGACACTGATGGTGAAGACATGCCCAGTTCTGGTCCTGAGATGCTAATATTAAATAGCTGAGTGGCTTTGGGAAGATTATGGAAGATGTTTTATTTCTATTTCCTCTCCTATAATATGGAAATGGTACCCATGGTGATGATGGTGGTACTTTCATCTTAGGATGTGTGTAAAGAATTAGGTGATGAGCCAGGTGTGGTGGGGCACACCTTTAATCCGAGCACTCGGGAGGCAGAGGTAGGAGGACCACCGTGAGTTTGAGGCCACCCTGAGACTACAGAGTGAATTCCAGATTCCAGGTCAGCCTGAGCTGGAGTGAGATCCTACCAAAAAAAAAAAAAAAAAAAAAAAAAGAATTGGGTGATGAGATGTGTTATAAGCACCTTGTACCTGAAACAGATCAAGTGATCAGGAAGTTGTGTATTACTGTTAAGTTACCATCATCTTCATCATCACAGCCATGGGAGGTAAGCATTACTGTTTGAAGTTTCTGATGGAAAACAACAGCACAAAGACATTAAGGAGCATTCTCAATAATATATGGCTAGAAGTACAACTAAATCTGTAACAGTATTCTTTATCCAAACTGAACATTTCTTCGGGATACTGTTGTGTGAAATTCCACAGCATATCAAGGCAAGAGCTTGTGCTGTGACCAACCTTCTGTTCGCTCCCTTTCCCCAGCGCCCACATGCATCTATTGAAATCTGCGGTGATGAACACACACTAGAAATGTTGGCTTAGTTAGAGCAAATCTTTTACTTGAAGAATTTATACAAAGGTAGAGAAGCGGCACAAACTCCAACCCTTAATAAACCTCTCTTAGGTGTGTATTATTGGTTTAGTTTTACGATAGGATCTATGCTCATATTGATTATGAGCTGGCCTAAAGTCATAGACCTAGGATCTTCTGTATCTCAGAATCTTGTCACCTAAAATTGTTAGAAGGGACATTGGGCTTCCCTTGTTCCAGTTATAAGAAAGGAGGGGCAGGGATGGAGAGAGGGGGGTGATGTGCACTGCAACCCTGACAACATTTACTGTCTTGCCCACCAAAGAAGACAGAAGGCAAAAGACAGCAGGAGCTTGGGCCTCAGAACCAGCACGTGGAGCAGAGAACTTCTAGAATTCTTGACCACTGGTCTCTGGGCTGTTGTGAAAGATGAAAACAAATTTCGATTATGCTCAATCTATTAGATTCAGGGTCTTTGTTGTAATAACTATGAGATAAGCAACCTTGAAGTTTCTCATAGATGGCCATTTCATTTGTAAGCTATAATAGGTTTATTTCTTCTATCAGGAGCAAACATATCATCTCTTCTAGCTTTATTTTAGCCCCATTTTTAATATCAGAACATTATAAGTTGATAGTGGCAATCAAAAACATCCCCTTGTTTTTGATTGCCTAGTAAATCGCTTTTTGCATGAGTGCATGTGTGTGTGTGTGTGTGTGTGTGTGGTATACGTACGTGTGTGTGCATGTGTGTGGTGTACATACGTGTGTGTGCCCTTGCAGGGGTCCATATGCTCAACTGTGGGGGGTGGTTGGGGGAAACTTGCCTGCGGTGGCCAGAGCAGAACATCAGAGAACCCTCTCCATCATTCTACCCCTTCTTATTTTGAGCTGGAGTCTCTTACTGATACCAGAACTTGCTGGTTTGTTGTGAGCTCCTGTCAATTCCCTGGTCTCTGCTCCCACCCAGATGTTTACATGGGATCTGGAGCCTGGAATTCGTGAAGTTTCAAGCCCCCTCAGGACCTCATGCTTGCACAAGAAGTGCACTTTAACCACTGAGCAATCTCTCCAGACCCAATAAACTATCTCTTTAATATTTTAATTTAATTTTATTTTTTTGAGAGAGAGACAGAGACTGAGAGAAAGAGTCAGACAGAAAGAGAGTGAGTATGAGTGCACCAGGGCCTCCAGCCACTGCAAACAAATTCCAGACACCTGCACCACTTTGTACATCTGGCTTTACATGGGTGCTAGGAAATCAAACCTGGACTATTGGGCTTTCAGACGTGGCAGACAAGCAAGTGCTGCTGAGCCATCTCTCTCCATCCCCAAACTACTTTGTATTTTTGTCACTAGCTGAAATACATTGAAAATATTGCTTAGTGGTTTTATTCACCATTTTGTTTAATGTCCTCAAGATTTGGCATCAGTCATTTTATTTTTATGAAAGAAATTGGGATGCTTTTGACCCACGTTTAGAACTCATCTGGGTAGCACAGGAATGAGTGATTTGTGAATTGAAAAAAAATTATGTCAAAATAATCTAGCACTTTATGATTTTCATTTTTTTTCTTCTTAGAGTATCTTAAAAATATTTCTTCAGGGCTGGAGAGATGGCTTAGCGGTTAAACGCTTGCCTATGAAGCCTAAGGACCCCGGTTCGAAGCTCGATTCTCCAGGACCCACATAAGCCAGATACACAAAGTGGCGCATGCATCTGGAGTTCGTTTGCAGTGGCTGGAGGCCCTGGCGCACCCATTCTCTTTCTCTCTCTCTCTCTCTCTCTCTCTCTCTCTCTCTCTCTCTACCTGCCTAGTTCTGTATCTCTCTCTCTCAAATAAATAAATAAAGTAAAATATTTTTTAAAAATATTTCTTCAAAACTTCTTCAAACTTCTTTCAGGACTATATTTTGGAATATATTTCTTGCGATTTTAATCCATATTTACTCATTTTGCCAGACTGTCCAGATTGTTAGCAGAGGCTTAGATACAACATTCTATTTAAAGGATTTGATTTTCTCAATATCTGATGAAATAATCATTATCCTAATTTGGTTCTTTGTCTTATTTTCATCTTGTTTTTGTTTATTCAGAAAAAAAAATAACTGATAAATTGTTGAGTTTTAATTCTCTTTACAAAAAGCATGCTTTTGGATTTACTAGTTAATTTTATTTTGTATTTCCTTTGGAAGACATTTGTTTTGTGTGTGACTATCACTTTCTGATAGCTATCTTTTTAATATATTTTATTTATTTATTTATTTACTGTGGTGGTTTGATTCAGGTGTCCACCATAAACTTAGGTGTTCTGGGGCTGGAGAGATGGCTTAGTAGTTAAAATGTTTGCCTACAAAGCCAAAGGACCCTGGTTTGATTCTCCAGGACCCACGTAAGCCAGATGCACAAAGGGGCGCATGCATCTGGAGTTCATTTGCAGTGGCAGGATGCCCTGGGGTGCCCATTCCCTCTCTCTCTCTCTCTCTCTCTCTCTCTCTTACTCACTCTTTCTCTCTCTCAAATAAATAAATAAAATATATTTTTAAAAAACTTAGGTGTTCTCAATGCTCGGTTCCCAGCTGATGGAAATTGGGAATTAATGCCTCTTGGTGGTAATTGTTAATTGTTATGGGTGTTATAGCCAGCTTCCCCTTGCCAGTGTTTGGCACAATCTCCTGTTGCTATTGTCCACCCTATATTGGCCAGGGGGTGATTTCCACCCTCTGCTCATGCCATCATTTTCCTCTGCCATGATGGAGCTTCCCCTCTAGTCTGTAAGACAAAACTAACCTTTTTTTCCCCACAAACTGGTCTTGGTCGGGTGATTTCTGCCAGCAATGTGAACCTGACTGCAACATTTACAAACAATGGGTGTGCCAGAGCCTCTTGCCACTGCAGATGAACTCCAAATGCGTGTGCCACTTTGTGCATCTGATTTTACATGGGTTCTGGGCAACCAATCCCGTGTCATCATCAGGCTTTGAAGGCAGCACCTTAACCACTGAGCCATCGCTCCAACCCTGATTTCTACTTCTCATTGCATTTTAATGTTGGTTTCTATCTTTGAAGGAGGGGCCTTCAATGCACTCATATAGCCCACCTCCCTGTGTAGCTGAAGATGGCCTGGAACTCCTGGTTCTCCTGCTTCTCAAGTGCTGGGATATTCACCCAGGTATTCACCACCATGCCCAATGGTACTTGGTCTTTGAGCATATTAATTCTTGAATTTGTTCTGATAATTCATATTATATTTTTGCTTTTTGCCATCCTTTAATAATGAAATTTTTAATACTGTAGGCTTGTTTCAGAGCATATCAGTCACATCCTATAAGCTGTGAGACCCAGTGGGCACTTTTATTTTAACATAGCATGGGTTGTGCTTGGGTCTTCCATAGCAAACTGTGCACAAGGACCTGGGTGGAGAGAATTACCTGGGATGTGATCCTGCGCAGTAGTAAAGGGTGAGATAATATGTGGCTTAGTGCTATGGGCAACTGGGCTTTCATCTCTGAGAAATGTTTATAACATGCCCCAGAGATGTCCCTCCCACGGAGGAGAGGGGATGTAGAGATACGGGGTTCTGAACACTCCTGGTGGAATTTAAATCCTAGCTCTTCTCAGCAGTCATGACTCAAGTAATCCCTAAAGCAGCGAAATAGAATCATGGTCATGTGAGAACCCATCGCCATTTTGGATGTCATTCATGAACCTGGACAGCTGTGAGTCTCATGGGCATGAGTGTTGGGGCAGGCACTGCAGGATGGAGTTACAGCTCTGCTTCCCCTGTCCCATAAGAAGTTTCCCAGGCATTCTGCGGGAACTTCATTCTTTAAATTCATATGCTTTTAGATGTTGACAGAAACATGTATTACACTGCCGTAGTCAGCTTCACATTGCCGGGATGAACCTCCAAACCAGACACAGTTTATGGGAGGAAGGGATTTATTGAAGCTTATTGATCCAAAGGAAGTTGCGTCATGGCAAAAAAAAAAAAAAGAGAGAGGGAGAGAAAACCCACCACCAAAGGCAAGAGCAAAAACTGGCAGCCAAAGAGTCGGGAACCCAGGCAGAACGCAGACTTCTCTTTGCGTATTGTAAGCTGGAATTCCAGATCAACCCCAAAACACACCTTAGGGCTCAACCCTGGGACCGGCCCACAGTGACACCTCCTCCAGCCAGGCAGCTGGAAATCCAGGTTATAAGCTTAAATAAAACTCCTGAATCTATTGGGGGAACATCCCTTCAAACTACCACATTCTGCCACTGGACCCCAATAGATTCATAACTATCTTACACTGTATATAGTTTTCAGTCCAAATTCAAAGTTCCCATAATCATTACCAATTTAAAATTGCTCCAAAGTACCAAGTCTCAGCTGAGATTTAAGACTGTCTTTTTTTTTTTTTTTTTTTTTGAGTAGGGTTTCATGCTGACCTAGAATTCACTATGTAGCCTCAGGGTGCCTTGAACTCATGGCAATCCTCCTACCTCTGCCTCCCGAGTGCCCAAGTGCTGGGATTAAAGGCTTGCGCCACCACGCCCAGCAAGACTGTCTCTTAACTATGAGTCCTGTAAAATCAAAACAAGCTACATACTTTTTAACATATGATGGCACAGAGTAAACATTTCCGACTGCTGTAAGGCATAACAAGGAGAGGCTGGACCAATGCAAACTCAATAACCATCAAACAAACGTCAGACATCTGCAGTTCAAGTCCAATACGATAACCAGTGACTGACAGTCTCCAGCTTTTCCAGTTCTGCCCCTCCAGCTGGGCTGAGCAGCCAGGGAAAACTTCCATCCCAAGCCCACAGTGGCCCATGGTAGCCCATGCATATTCCTGTTATATCTAAACATCCTTGGGTCTCCACTGCAAATCACAGTCCATCTTCCAATGGCTTCACTGGTCTATCTTCACCCTGCCTCACTTGCTGCGTCTCAGCAGCAGATCCCCGAACCACGTGCACTTCATGACTCACTCCATGTGTTTTTAAGGTTTCCAAACTCAATACAAGGTGTACAGGACACAGCCATGTTGTCAGTTCAGAAACGAAATAAAGCGTGACCTTGAAGAGCAGGTTCCTTCCTTCCATTCAACTCCTTTCAAAAGAGTTTGCACTCCTACCATCCAGTCTTTGCTCAGGCATCCAGTGTAAAGTAGTTGGATTATCTTCCTTAAGATTGCTAATGTATTTGAGGATAGCAACTTCAGAAACCTAAAACCAGTCTGGAAATTTTTAACTTGTTTGAATTTCTCCAGTTTTAAATCTTACACCTCCATGTCTTTAGACATGCACATCGGTCCATTATAAATGTAATCTTGGGCTGCAGAGATGGCTTAGCTGCTAAGGTGCCTACCTGCTAAGCCTAAGAACGCTGGTTCCAATGTCCAGCGGTTCCAATCTCCAGGTCCCACGTTTAGCCAGATGCAAAGTGACGCAAGGGCGCAATGCCGCACTTGCCCACAAGGGGGCGCACGCATCCCAATTTCGTTCACAGAAGCTGAGAGACTGCTGGCGCGCCCATCTCTTTCTCTCCCTCTGTCTGTCTCTCTCTGTCTCTCTCTCCAAAAATAAATAAAAAAATAAAAATAATTTTTAAAAAAATAATAATAAATAAATAAATAAATAAATAAGTGTAATCTTGATCAACCCCCTCTGGACATGGGCAAGAGAATGCAGCCAGACCTTATGCCAGTAGCCCAGTTCGAACAAAGTTTTCTGCCATCTTTCCTTCCCCTTAGACAGTTCATAAGCAAAGCTTCCAAATACAATTCTCTCCACACTTGGCATTTTAGAACTCTCCCCAGAATGGTCCGTAAAACTTGGCTTGCCATTCTGGAAGGCATCTTCAGTTGCAAGTACTAAGCCATGCCCATTCCTCCAAAACAAGTTCCAAAAGGCCAAAATCCATGTGGTCATATTCATCATGCACCAACACCACACACTCTGGTACCAATTTTTGTCATAGTTTCACGTTGCTGGGATGAACCTCCAAAGCAGACACAGTTTATGGGAGGAATGGGATTTTTTTCTGCTTTACAGATCCATGGCAAGTTTCATAATGGCAAAAAGAAAAAAAAAAAAACCCACCACCAAAAGCAAGAGCAAAAACTGGCAACCAAAAGCAGGGAAGCCAGCAGAATTCGTATTGCTCTGTGTGTGCCTCAGGCTGGAATTCCAGGTCTGTCCCCAAACACACCTTAGGGCCGGAGGCTAGGATCTACCCACAGTGACACATCGTCTAGCCAGGCAGGAAGCTGGAAATCCATGTTACAAGCTTGAATAAAATTCCTGAATCTCCTGAGGGACATCCATTCAAACTACCACATATACATTAAAACATGACCTCTTGGCTATAACCTGTGAGTTTTTCTATGAATGGAAAGAGCATTACAGATTCATCTTGAAGAGCTTTTGAAATTCAGGACAATAAGCACATTTTTTTAGCATAGTGTTTTACAATTTCATCCATTCACTCAATTTCTGTCTACTCAGGTGTGTTATTGGTCAATGCCCTCAGCATTTTTTCTAAAATATTTGTTTATTTGAATGAGAGAGAGAGAGAGAGAGAGAGAGAGAGAAAATGGGTGTTCCAGGCTTCATGCCACTACAAACAAACTCCAGATGCATGCTCCACTTTACCTGGATACTGGGGAATCAAATCCAGGCCATCAGGCTTTGCGAGCAAGTGCATTTAACACTGAGCCATCACTCCAGTCCTGCCCTTAGCATTTTAAAAAATTTTTTTTTATTATTATTTTTTATTTTTGGAGAGAGAGACAGACAGAGAGAGAGGGAGAGGGAGACAGATAGAGATGGACACGCCAGCAGTCTCTCAGCTGCTGTGAACGAAATCCAGATGTGTGCGCCCCCTTGCGGTCAAGTGCAGCATTGAGCCTTTGCGACACCTTGCATCTGGCTAAACGTGGGACCTGGAGATTGGAACCGGGTTCTTAGGCTTAGTAGGCAGGCGCCCTAACCGCTAAGCCATCTCTCCAGGCCCCCCTTAGCATTTTTATATTTCCCTTTAATTTTTTTATTTTGATGTAACTTCAGACACATAGAAAAATTAAAAGAATAGGCCAGAGACCAACCATATAAACTTGACACAGATGCAGGATCTTATGTCAAGACTCTTGTGTCTTCTATGCCACTATGAAGTCCATGTAGTCTTGGTGATTAAAGCTTTATGGTCAGCCTTCATGTCTGAGAGTGCAAGTCTCTGACATGCATGCATGACCCCACAGTGAATAGCAGTAACCCCTCCGAGGAGGGCCTTCAGTGGAATGGGGGTGAGAGGGAGGAGTTAGACAGGATACTCAAGGGTAATAGACCAACATGTGATTTGTTCATACAGTAACGTTCATAATTAATTTAAAATAAGACAAGTCTCTCAATCCTTCGTCTTTTAAAAATGATTATGGCTTTGATCTACTTCAGTTTTCATACTGTTGTTCTTGTGTGTGGGACAGAGTCTCCTGTAGCCCATTCTGGCCACAATGTAGCCAAGGATGACCTTGAACTCCTGATCCTCCTGCCTCCACTTCCCAAGTACTGGGGTTACGTATACACAACACCAAGAACAGTAATTTTCTTCTAACTTACTAAAAACATTCAAAGTTGTACATTTCTGAGCGAATCTTCTTGAATGTCTGAAATTTTAATATGTTGTACTTTTATTATTACACAGCTTAAAATATTTTCTTTTAAAAAAAATATTTATTTGAGAAAGAGAGAGAGAATGAGAGAGAGAGAGAGAGAAAATAGGCTCACCGGGACCTTCAGTGGCTGCAAACTCCAGACACAAGTGCCACCTGTGCATCTGGCTTACGTGGGTCCTGGGGAATTGAACCTGGGTCCTTTGGCTTTGCAGGCAAGCACCCTAACCATGAAGCAATCCTTCCAGCCCTAAAATATTTTCAAATGTCTCTATAACTTTTTTTGTTTGTTTGTTTAACCTTTGGAATATTTATAAGTGTGCTAATTTTCAAATATTTAACATTTTTATTTCAATTTTTTAATATCTACTTGTGGGGGTGCACACATGACACAGAGCACATGTGGACATTAGAGGACAACTTGGAGGTGACTGTACTCCACCTTCTTTGAGACAGGGTCTCTGCAAATGAACTGCCAGGTGACAAATGAACACCACACTTAGCTGGCCCATAGAGCCTTGGGATCATCAATGTATGACCCACTTTACATCTTTATGTGTGTGTTGAGGGACTGAATCCAAGCCAGCAGGCTTTGCAAGCAAGTGCCTTTAACTGCTAAGCCATCTTCTAGGCCAATTTAGATTTTCTTTAAGTACTTATTGTTTTCTATCTTAAAGTAATTTCATTGTAATCAGGGAACATACTAGGAAAATGTATGATTTCAGTCATTTAAATTTATTTAAACTTGTCCTGCACAGTTTATGTTAACATTCACTGAGAATAATATATATTCTGGATTCATTGGGTGTGGTAGTTGACAAACATTTCTTCAAAATGGTTGATAGGTGTTCTGTGGTATACTTATTTTTGTCAATTACATAAGTTACCTATTCAGAGAAGCGTATTATATTCTCAAGCTTTATTGGAGCTAATTCTTTTCCTTCTGTTCACTTTTGGTAATAATTTTGAAACTTTATTGTTCTGCTTAAGCACATGTAGTATTGTTATTATGACAAACTTTTTACCTTTATCAAATAAGTTTGTCTCTAGTGATATTTCTGTTAAGGTCTGTTTATCTCATGTTAATTCTACTCCATTCGTCTTAGGGTTGTTGTTTGCATGCTATATCTTTTTCCATCCATCTCCCTTTGTTCTGCTGTGTTTTATATTGAAAGCACCTTTCTACAGATTATACATATATAGGTTTTGCTTAGTATGCTGTTTGATTATTTTTGCTTTATATGGTTTTAGGCCACTAATATTTAGCATAGTGTTGATATGATTAGAATTAGGCCAATTTTACTTTTGATGCCCCATCCTTTTCTTGTCTTATTTTAGATTCTTTGGATATCTTTTTAAATTTTATTTTAATTTATCAGCATTTTTGCTTTACTTCTTTGCATATATACATATAGCAATTGCAACATAAACCTTAATTTTTCATTACTTCTATAACCAACAATGTAGTTTTTTCTATCTTCCATGTTATGGTTGACATATGCATTACATCTACATAAAATGTATGCCACCAAATAAATATTATGTATTTACTGCTTTAAACAAACAGACCTATATAGTTTAAAATAAAATAAGAAAAAAGCTTTTGTATTTACCTGGATGTTTACCATCTCTAATGTTTTTCATTCTTTTCCCAAAATATAATTTTCCATCTGGCATTCCTTACTTTCAGTCAGAAGAACTTCATTAGTGTTTCTAGAGCAGTTCTCCTGTTGACAAATTCTCTTGATTGTTTTTATTTGAAAATCCTCTAGTTTGTTTTTATTTATATGGAATATATTCAATGAATATAGAATTCAAGATTGACAGTGGGTTGTTTCCCCCCCCCTTTAAAAACTTTAAAAGACATTATTCTATTCCCTTCAGGTTGCTGAAGTTTCTTGTGACAAATCAATGACTATACCAAATGTCGTTCCCTTATATACAAAATGTCTTTCTCAAGCTGGTTTATATATTGTCTTTTCATACCGTGCCTACTTCAAATACCTTCTCTTCCCATTCCTCTCTTTTTTATGAGACTCAAAGTCTATGCTTTGATGTTTTCCATGGTTTCATTTCTCTTGAAATTGCTCTATCTTTGTCCTATGGTTGAATAATTTTGAGGAGGTCACAAATTCCTCTGTCATAACTCGTATGTTGTCAGGTACACTCAGTAATTTTTAAGATGTTTAAACATTATATTTTAGTGATGTGCTGTCTTTGGATTTTTAGTGTTCATAGTTCTCTGCTGAGATTTCCTAAACCCTCATTCATTTTAGGCATCTTTCCTTCTATGCCCTTGAACAATAAATATAGTAGCTATACTGAAATCCTCGTTTGCTGAAATAAACATCTGGATTATTTGGAGGTAGTTAAGGCAGTTGACCATCTAAGTTCTGAAGGTTTAGTTCAGTTCTCTTAAGTTGGGTTGGGCTGATTGATGTCTTCCCGTCAAATGTTCAGGGTTGACTCATGCATTTGGAAAAAAAAATATATATATATATATATGAGAGAGATATCAGATTTGTTATATAGATTTTGAATTGCTCTTCATCCTCAGTTCTACCCTTTCTGAGCCCTTCAATCTCCATTTCCTGCTGCTAAAGACCTGAACTTCTGGTCTATGTCTTCAAAAGACAGAAGAGGATGAATTTCTATCTAAATTTTAGCAAAACCATACAAATAATTGCTGGGATTTTCTCTCAAGATACAAGTTTTAAAAATGTGAAACTCACCAAGTGTGGTGGTGCATGCCTTTAATCCCAGTACTCTGGAGGCAGAGGAAAGAGAACCACAGTGAGTTTGAGGCCAGCCTGAGACTATATAGTGAATTCCAGGTCAGCTTGGGCTACAGCAAGACCTCCCTTGAAAAAAAAAAATGTGTGAAATTCAGGGCTGGAGAGAAGGTTCATGGGTACAGCACTTACTGTGCAAGCCTGAGTACCTGAGTTCAGATCCCCAGAACCCACATAAAGCAGAATACTGTACCTGGGCTTTTATAATCCTGGCACACCTAGAGCAAGATGGGAGGTGGAGACAGGGAATTTCTCAACAGCTCATAGGCCAGCAAGCTTGGGACATGCAGCATGAACAAGAGACCCTGTCTCAGAACAATGAGCAAACGGGAGTGGAAGGCAAGGACCCACAGTTGTCCTCTGACCTCCATGTTTGCACCATGGTTGTACACACACACACACACACACACACACACACACACACACACACACATAGAAAAGGTAAAACTTAGGTCCATTCTCTTGTGTTTTAAATATTTCATTTATTTATTTAGAAGAAGGGAGAGAGAGAGAATTGGCATTCCAGGACCTCCAGCCACTGCAAACATACTCCAGATATGTGCACTACTTTATGCATCTGACTTTATGTGGGTACTGGGGAATTGAACTCTGGTCTTTAGGCTCTTCAGGAAAGTGCCTTAACCATTGAGCTATCACTCCAGCCCAGTTCCATTCTCCCTATTTGGTTTTTAGTAGTGCTCTAGTATCTTGTAGCTTTTATTTGTTTACAAGTTCAAATAGTGAGATATATATATATATATATATAGTGCATCTCCAAAGTTATAGACATCATTTGCGAGAAGAGTGATCTGACAGGAGCTACTCCATCATGTAAATGAGCATTGTTGACCACTGCTTTGTGACTTTTCTAAATTGGAGATAGCATGCAAGTCAATGGTCACAGCAAAAGTGGGCAACTTACAAACTTAAAGACTCTAATAATATCAGAACCCAAGGAAAAATCCATCATGTTACATAAATATTACCCCAAATAACCAAACCACGTGGCTATTGAAGAGTATATATTGCCTTTTAACAATGTAGCTGCTATTTAAAATGAAATGGGATGTCTGTGATTATCAAAGACTTTCAAATTTGAATATAAAATATGAATAAAAGACCTTCATGTTTGCATGGCCCCTTCCAGGGGTGCATGGAATCCTCTTAATTTTTGTGTGTGTGGCTTGAACACTATTCTCTCTACATATTGAACTGCCACAAAATAGCCAATCTAGGCAATTTTAATAAAAATCATACAAGCAATACATAACAGAGATATAACAGGAAAATTAGATTTCCCCATTTTAGCCAGTTATTTCAGGATAGAAATAGTCATTCTGTGTTGGGATCTGAAGTCTCTGTTTGTTTGCAGTGCGGCTGTGTGGCCCTGTCTGTTACACTCTGTAGACGGCCACACTTTATGATGATGACTGTTGTAAAATGCAGTGCTAATATCCACCCTCAAATCTGTCATGGATACTTTAAGGAATCATTCAAGCTGTTCATGTAGAATAAAAGTAATCACGATTGAAAGGAAAACAGGAACGAAAATAAAAACCATTTCCCCAAAGTGCAGAAGCATGTGAAAACTTGTGCGTACTAATCATCAGGAGTGTAAAAATTTTATTTCTCAGTTAATAAGCACCACCTGTGTTTATTAAAAGTCTCTGATGAATTCTTGTTTTGTGTCTCGCAACGAATATAAAACATTCTCAGGAGAGCTTCTATCAAGTACATATGGATTATTAATATACATTAAAATCCCTTCATATGTCTGATGTCATCTTCATTATTCTCTTTTGACTCCCTACTCTACACTTTCTTCTTTAATTTTTTTATTGAAATTATATCATATAAAAAAAACCATCGCCTACATATAAATCAATTGTCTATGACATGTTACAGGGGAAAAGAAAACATCAAGATTGCCAATAACAGGCACTCAGTCTCATAAAACTTGTAATCAACTTCTGAGCCGAGGCGTAAACTGTAATATATTGCTGCAAACCTATAACAATAATAAACTATTTGAATTGCACCTTCACATTCTCAGTCGTTAATATCAAATAAGCATGGGAAACTTTTGACAGTCATTCATTTTAATGGATGTCTGTGAGTTTATCAGGTTGTGTCATCTGGTTTTATGGAATATAACCTTATCATATCCTTGGAAGGGTACAGAGATAGAGAGAAAGAAGGGGGGAGAGAGAGAATGATGAGGAGAGAGACAGAGACAGAGACAAAGATGGAGAGAGATACCTTTGGAAACTATGGACAAGGGGTCATGTTTGGCCCCAAGTAAAAATGCAAAAGTGAGTCCTCGGCTGGACAGATGGCTTAGTGGTTAAGGCGCCTGCCTGCTAAGCCTAAGAATGCTGGTTCCAATCTCCAGGTCCCATGTTTAGCCAGATGCAAAGTGACTCAAGGGCACAATGCCACACTTGCCCACAAGGGGGCGCACACATATGGATTTCGTTCACAGCAGCTGAGAGACTGCTAGCGTGCCCATCTCTATCTGTCTCCCTCTCTCTGTGTCTGTCTCTCTGTGTGTCTCTCTCTAAAAAGAAAAAAAAGAAAAAGTGAGTCCTCAATCAAATAATTTTTGTTATTCAGCCTCCTTTGGATATCTATCTATTGCTACATTGAAAATGATCTCAAAATAGTGGCTTCAAGGGCAAGGAAGATGGCTCAGTGGGCAAAGTGCTTGCCATCCAACCACGAAGACCTGAGTTCAGATCCCCAGGCCCCGCATACAAGTCAGCTATGGAAGCATGTGCTTGTAATCACGGCTCTGGGGAGGACGGGAGAATCCCTGTGGCTTGCCGGCTACTTAGGCCAGCTTAATCAGTGAGCTCGAGGCTCGAGGAAAGGCCCTGTGTCAGAAACCAAGATGAAGAGTGATTAAGCAAGATCCCCATCCGTGACCTCTCGCCTCCACACTCATGTGCACACTCATGCACCTGTGTATAAATGTGTCACACCACATGTATAAAACACCAGCTTGAAATATTCATAGTTACTTATTGTGTTCATAAGTCTGGGGACTAACTGAGCTCAGTGCAATATAGTGTGAGGTCTCTAACAGTGCTACCAGGACTATTGAGGGCTCAGCTGGGAAGATTCAAAAGCTCTCTCTGTCCCTGCCCCCTCCCCTCTCAGGGTAACCTTCTTTCACATGGTGACTGAAAATCCAGAACTGTCCTATGAGAGAGCAGATGTGGACTGGATTTCCCACAAGAGCCTCGCCTCACACTTCACACCCCTGTCTGGTCTTGCCGCCTCTTGCTAAGGAGTCAACAGGATTCCTGTATAGCAGGGATGACTGTTTGCTAGATGTTTTTATAAAACCCAGTGTGTATGCTAGACTACCAGGACACACTTCTACACCACTGTGTGCACACTCGGGCACAGTAAATTGAATTCTTGATGATTAAGAGTGAGAAAGAGGTGGCAAGAGTGGTGCCAGGGGTTGGAGGAGTCTGAGGCCGCTCAAGAAAGCTGACTAGAGTGAAGCACCATACACACTTACTTAGCACTGCTGACACGGGCCTGAATGGATAGGAAGACCTCCCCAGCCAAGGTCTCCTCAGAGGGGAAGAAGGGGAAAGAAGCATTCTAGAAGAAGGAAGACCCATGTGTCTAGGTGATGTCTCACACCAGCATGGTGGAGGAGGCTGAGTCACAGCTCACAAGAGCTGTTCTTGGGAATAACAACCATTTGACACCTTGTAATGCAAGTTCCTGTCTTAAGGATGAGAGATGGCTGGCTGTAGGGCGGGGTTCCATGGGGTAGCAAAGCGAGTAAATTTTATGTCTGCCTCAGTTACATCATGAGACCTTGTCTCAAAAATAAAAAAAGCTAGAGAAATAGTTAAGTGGTACAGCACTTGTTTAACATAGGCCAGGCCATGAGTTCAACCACCAGCACTACAAAAATAAATGAATAAATGAGCCAATACACCAATGCCAGCTGTGGCTCATTTATATATGAGATGGGGGGACGTCAAATTGCAGACCCTTCCATGGGGAGGTGTAGGAAGCAGGAGAAGTTGAAGTGGAGAAGAGAGTGGGTTCTAAACGGGAAAGTAGGAAGGGAATTCATGGGGGCAGAAGAGGTTTAGCCAAATTGGGAAGCTAAATGGGGAGTGAACCTGATCAAAATACATCGTGCCCATAAATGAAATTGTCAATAACAAAACTTTTTAAACCAATAAAGGGTCTGCAGAGATGGTTCAGCAGGTACGAGTGTTTGTGCAGGACCTGAGTTTGATTGCCTACAGCCATATAAAAAGCTGGCCATGTTCATGTTCATGCATGTCCATAACCCAGTACTGAGGGGTGCAGGGACAAGAGAGTCGCTGGGGCTTGGCGGTCAACCAGCCTGACTGAACAATGGCCCCTCTGGGTCCAGTGAGAGGTTTACTCTTAAGGAAATAATGTGAAAGAGTGACAGAGGACATCTAATGTTCTCCTCTGGCCCCTACACACGCATGGGGCACATGCAGCTGGACACATAATGCATACAACACACACACACACACACACACACACTTTGCACAAACTACACACACCCAAAATAAAAATAAAATTTAAAGGCCGGGCATGGTGGTGCACGCCTTTAATCCCAGCACTTGGGAGGCAGAGGTAGGAGGATCACCGTGAGTTCGAGGCCAACCTGAGACTACATAGTGAATTCCAGGTCAGCCTGGACTAGAGTGAGACTCTACCTTGAAAAACCAAAAAATAAAAATAAATAAATAAATAAATAAATAAATAAATAAATAAATAAATAAAATTTAAAAATAAAGAGGATATGGGTTGGAGAGATGGCTTAATGGTTAAGGCACTTGCCTGCAAAGTCAAAGGACCCAGGTTTAATTCCCCAGGACCCATGCAAGCCATATACACAGGTGGTGCATGTATTTGGAGTTTGTTTGCAGTGCTGGAAGCACTCACATGCCCATTCTCTCTCTCTCTCTTTCTCTCTCTCTCTCTCTCCCCCTCCTCTCAAATAAGTAAATTTAAAAAGAAAAAAGAAAAAGGAATTTTTAGATACTAGCGCTAGCTAATTGCACATGGAGTAACCCAATTTGGCTCAATTTATGCCACCCTGCAGCAGAAATTCATGAATCAAATCATCAAGAAACACAAATTTTCCTCATTGAAAAATGTCTTAGGAATACAAGTAATATCAAAGCCCCCATGTTTATCTAAAAGGTCTGATTGTTATACATTTATTTTAAGCTTCATTATAAAATCTGACATGTTGGGCTGGAGAGATGGCTCAGTGGTTAAAGGCACGTGCTTGCAAAGCCTCATGACTTGGGCTCAGTTCCCCAGTATCCACATAAAGCCAGATGCACAAAATGGTTCATGTATCTGGAGTTCATTTGCAGCTACAAGAGAACCTGGCATGTCCATTCTCATTCATTCTCTCTCTCTCTTTCTCTCTCTCAAATAAAAAAATTTAAAAGTAGATTTAATACATGTTTTTATTTTTTGTAAGCAGAGAAAGAGAGAAGAGAGACAGACAGACAGAGAATGGGCACGTCAGGTACTCTAGCCACTGCAAATGAACTCCAAGCACATGTGCCCCTTCGCGTCTGGCCTACGTGGGTCTTGGGGAATTGAACCTGGGTCCTTTGGCTTTGTAGGCAAATGCCTTAACCACTAAGCCATCTCTCCAGCCTTAAAATATTATATGTAAAATCTTAAATGCCACCAAAGTCCTTCTTGTTTATGAAAGCCATGTATGAAAGCATGCATGGTTCTGAGGACTCTTTTGTCTAGATTTCAGTTGAACATGTTCTTTTTTCAACAAGGCAGTCATCTCAGTGGAGTTTGGATTTAGGTTTTATTTTCTCTTTTAAGGCAGTGTCATTAGTCAAGTACTCAGGCTGCATGACCCCTCTTACAACAGACTCAGTCACAACGAACCATACTGGGAAAAGATACACATTGCTACACACCCATGAAAAATTAATTAATTAATTTTTTTAATATATTTTTTTATTTATTTGAGAGAGAGATAGATACAGAAATAGGCAGTTAGAGAGAGAGAGTGGGCACGCCAGGGCCTCCAGCCGCTGCAAACGAACTCCAGATGCGTGCACCCCCTTGTGCATCTGGCTTACGTGGGTCCTGGAGAATCAAGCCTCGAACCAGGGTCCTTAGGCTTCACAGGCAAGCGCTTAACCACTAAGCCATCTCTCCAGCCCCACTTAGGTATGTTTTGAGTCTCTGCAGTACCCACCACATTGGTGCTTTGATTCAGGCGTCCCCCATAAACTTAAGTGTCCTGAATGGTAGTCTCCCAAGCTGATGGCAACTGGAAATTAAAACCTCCTGGAGGTGGTGTATTGTTGGGGGCAGGCTTATGGATATTATAGCCAGCGTCCACTTTCCAGTGTTTGGCATTCTCTCCTGTTGCTATGGTCCACTTTATGTTGGCCAGGGTGTGATGTCCACCCTCTGCTCATGCCATCGTTTTTCCTGCCATCATGGAGCTTCCCCCTCGAGCCTGTAAGCCAAAATAAACCTCTTTTGTCCCACAAGCTGCTCTTCTTGGTCAGGTGATTTCTGCAGCGATGCGAACCCGACTGCAGTAACCCCCTTTTGCAAAAAGAGGCTTCTCGTGTCTGGTGGTGACAGCAGCATTCATGTCTGGACACAACATGATATTAATTTATAGGGAGCAATTTGATGAGCACATCAGATCTATTTAGTCAAACAACAGTAGTAGGCCTACTATTGCAGATGTTGGCTGCTGTTAACTCCACAAGCCCTGCACAACATTTCAACATGGATGATGGAGGGCAAAAACAATACAAATAAAACAGATATTAAAATGGACGAGGGACTCACCAGGAAGAAAGGGTCCAGTGGAATGGGGAGGGGAAGAGGGACAAGGGAAGGCAATGAGATATCAAATCACGGTGTGTTCAGGTGTGAACATTCTCAATAAAAAGTCAAAACGTGGGCCTTGTAAAAGCACCTGGAGATGGGGGCAGGTGGGGCCTCCAACACACATCAAATATTATCAGAGTTGATTTCTGTTCAGCTAAAGCTCTGGACTCACAAATGCAACTGTTTTCTAAAGTCATCAAACACCCTGTTAAAAGGCATAGGGTCATACAATAAAATTCATAATCAATTTAAAATAGTAGAGGGCCAAATTGGAGGGAAGAAGGAGGCAGGGGAAGAAGTGAGGGGTAGTAAAAAGACAAAGGGAAGCGAAGTGACTATGATCAAAGTACGTTTTGTTCATACATAAAAATTGTCAAAAATAGAAGAAGGTGCCGGGCGTGGTGGCACACGCCTTTAATCCAGCACTCGGGAGGCAGAGGTAGGAGGATCGCCGTGAGTTCAAGGCCACCCTGAGACTTAATTCCCTGAGAGTTAATTCCAGGGCAGCCTGGGCCAGAGTGAGACCCTACCTCAAAAAAAAAAAAAAAAAAATAGAAGAAGAATGAGACCAGCAGAAAGAAGGGACTTGGTGGAGGGGGACATATGGGCGGGGAGGGAAGGGAAAGGATGGGAGAGGACAATGATCATGGTGTATTGTATATATGGATAGATGTTAACAGAAAGATGTTTAAAAACCAAGGCAGATGGTTGTTAGCACTCTTTGGCAGGGAAAGTTGTAGAAAATTATCATGTTGAATGCACATCCCTTTCACTGGACAGAACAAGGTACTTTCTATCCAAATACCCCATGCACCTGGAGAAAGATGAAGCCTTTCATGTTGGAAGAAAAATAAACCAATTTTTAGTACTCACGAATGCAATAGCTGTTTCCTTTCTCGACCTGGTGGTTTGTTTGCACTTCAGAGACCATTAGAGATCTCCTGCGAGGCAGACGACATGGATTTCATTTTTGCTCTTATGATCTATAATAGCTGCACCACAAGAAACAATTCCCTTCTATATCGAGTTATGTTAAGTGGGGACAGAAGATGAGTGACTTTACATGAACACAGGAATTATATAAATAGGTTATTTAGCAAAAACCACTGCTGACTTAAGCTACCTGGTTTTTTTTGTTGTTGTTGTTTTGTTTTGTTTTTGTTTTTGTTTGTTTGTTTGTTTGTTTGTTTGTTTGTTTGTTTGTTTGTTTTTCAGGGTAGGGTCTTGCTCTAGCTCAAGCTGACCTAGATTCACTTATAAAGTCTTGGGATGGCCTCCAACTCATGGTGATCCTCCCACCTCTGCATCCCCAGTGCTGGGATTACGGAATTAAAGGTGTGCACCACCACACCCAGTTTACCTGGTTTTTTTGTTTGTTTGTTTGTTTGTTTTTAATTCACAAGGGTTGAAAGCAGTATCAAACTCATTTGCACACATAGGGCAATTTGGTACAAGGTGACCTGTTGCAGCTTTTGCTCAGAAATACATAGATATAAGGTGCAAACAAAATCTCTTTTTAAGAAACCCTTGATTTTGAGAACAGTAATTATACCTAGTAGCTTGTAACATATATTGGAATGAACAAAGTAACTCTTTTTGAGAAAATCAATCAAAATTTGGAAAGATTACTAAAGAACTTGAATTCTAGTACTTAAAACCATCATTGGGGCTGAGGAGATGGCTGTGTGGTTAAGAGTGCTTATGACTTAAACATGAGGGCCTTTTGGACCAGAGACCACTATGTTGGATTCTCCAGAACCCACTTAAAGGTTAGGCATAGCCACACAAATTACTTCCAGTGAGCAGGGAAGTGGGGAAACCAGATATCGCTGGGGCTCACTAGTGAAAGGCAGCCCTGGAGTGAAGGAGAAACCCTAGCTCAAGGAAATGCACGGACGAGCAAAAGGAGGGCACACCTGGCACTCTCTAACTTGCTGAGGAACATGGGTCACCTGCATCTGCACACACCCTTGTGTACACCTCACGCCACACACACACTTTATACATACGCATATGCATGAGCACAAACAACAGCAACAACAAATCTGAGCTGTCACTGCACTGTGCTCCTGATTCATCCCCACACCACACGGAGCCAGCCAGGAGCACTGCTGCAAAAGGAGAGGTTGGATTACTTTTTGGGACATAGCTTTTCTTCTCGCATGATTTTGCACATTTGTTTATATTGAAGCCAAAAGAAATATGTTTCCTTGTACAAATTTTCATGAGGTAAAAGTAATTATAGCACCAAAGCAATTCTGATTTGGAACAAATATGCATGTTGATGAAAATGTTCACACAGGGATGGAGAGATGGCTTAGTGGTTAAGGTGCATGCCTGCAAAGCCTGAGGACCCCGGTTCGATCCTCCAGATCCCACATAAGCCAGGTGCACATGGTGGCGCATGCATCTGGAGTTTGTTTGCAGGGCTAGAGGCCCTGGCACGCCCATTCTTACTCTTTCTCTCTCTCTCCCTTTTGCTCTGTCTCAAATAAATAAATAAATAAATTTCCAAAAATAAGACAAAAATGTTAACATGCTCAAAAACACCACCACCATGAAGGACCTGTAGTAAACTTCCTCTGAAAAGCACAGAAACGAAAGATGTGAGTCAGACACATTCCAGTTTCAATCCCTCCCCATCCTGCAGATCTTGCTCACCCCCCTGACTCTATCTCTAGGTGTGATCTCAGAGTATGTGAACATTGGTCATGCAGGTTTGTTTCCCATACCTGTCACAGTATGAAGCCACCCCACTACTGGCCCTGAGGAGAAGTTCTCTTTTCTTACAGCAAGATAATGTTTTAAAAAGCTGACTTTTAAACCTCTTACTGAATTTTTTAATGGATTAAATTCATCATGTCACCAGCTGCTGTGCGGCTAATAGAGCCATAAAACACTGTATTAAAGGATTACCCATGCAAAATTTCCTCTGGTGCTAATGTGAATTTTAATACTTTTAACATTTAGTTGAGATGGGAATGTCCAAGAACAGCTTGTTCAATAGGTTGTTCTATAAAATTAAGTTCCTCATCTCATCAGAAATGCCAGGACTCCATTAAGTTAAAATTTTACAGAGAGGCTAAGATGATTCACTGTGCAGCATTTGTGAGGACAGACACAACATCTGCTTCCACACTGAGGCTCTTTTCAAAAAGGAAAGGGGAAAAAGCAAAATAATCTTGAATTCCATAAGTTCACGAAAACTGGGCTGAGCAGAGGAAAATTCTAACTTCAAATTTGTAGGTCAATTGACAGCGAGGGGATGCCTGCATGTATGTCTCTTGCATGTCATTTGTCAGAGGTAAAAAGTCTAAAAATACACATGCTGGTAATTACTTACTCAAAATCACATAGATATTACAC
The DNA here is from genome assembly GCA_036365145.1 of Orientallactaga sibirica. Lineage (NCBI taxonomy): Eukaryota > Metazoa > Chordata > Mammalia > Rodentia > Dipodidae > Orientallactaga > Orientallactaga sibirica. The sequence goes on along the minus strand of JAEOAD010000463.1, from coordinate 3,000,676 downwards.
TTTTCATAACAAAAACTTGATATATATCTATGTAGGTGACAGGAAAGAAAACAGAAAAATGTAGCTAGCTGAGTGTGGAAGAATTATGGGAGGAAGAGGGAGATTATGAAGTTCACCTTCTTTGTTCTATAGGGGCAAGGCTGGGACCTTGAGACATTCCAGTTTGCCCAAGGTCACGCAGCTAATGGAAGCATATCAGAGGATAAAACCGAGGTCTCCTGACACCAGCCAAGGGACCACAAGCCTACCTCACCAATACATACATATCGATTTAGTTCATATGAAACAGCTTACATATTAAACAACAATAAGGAATCGATAAGCACACAGTGAAAAGATAAGAATCCTCCTGTGAAAGGTTTTCGAATTAAAAAATGAATCTATATATATGGCCCATTATTTCCAAATCAGTTCTCAACCAGTCCACCTTCTGAATATGCAACTTGAAATATTATGTTCTGTTCTTAGTAAGTCTCCTTCCTGTCTTCTGTTCATGAAGGACCCTGAAAATCCTTCTGCAACCCTCACCTGAGCATCTGAAAGCTGACAGCATTTTTCAAAGAAAATATATCTTAAATAAGGATGCAAATATGATGCAGGCTTCAAAGTCTCCTCACAATTAAAGTGGACTTTAAGATGTGCTCTGTGCTTTATTCGAAAATACAACCCCAAGATGATCGGTTTTAATGGAAATTCTCCAAGGTTCTTTACCCTGCCTGAATTTTTGTCTGCAGCTCTGTATTTTGTACTCTGTATGTATTACTGTTCTGAGAGCCTGTCATTTCTTATCAGAATGAGAACGGCTAAAGAGATAATATTTCAATAACATACTGGCCTGATCATAAAATAACTCAATGGAAATGTGTAACTGCCTCAGGCAGCCCGGCAGGGTACTCAGCTGTCAGATGATTTCTATTCTAGGTCTTTTTTTATGGTTACATTTTCTGTTATATCAGACATCCCCTCAAGTCTTAGTTATGCTTTTATTCAAAAGGGAGAGCCACAGCATAAAGACCTACAAAACTTATTATGATATATTACTGTAAAGAAATAAAAGTAGCTGCTACAGTAGCATATTGATAAGGACAGGCCTGTCACATTAATTGACCTTTTCCCATCTTGCCCACCAGGGCTGAGGCCTGAGTCTCTCGGTTGCTAGGCAACTGGGGTCACAGTTTTCAGGTCTGAAATGCACAACCTCCTCAGAAAGGAGATGTGGTCTTCAGAGAGAACGTAGATGCTTGGCAGCAGCTAGAACGGGCAGTGTGACACAGAATGGGTTCTGATTTGGTTTGGATCATGCTAAAGGCCGACGTGGAGAAACCCTGACTTTTGTGAAAGATGGTGGGAACAGATTTTTAAGTTCTGGTGATCAGAGTCTAGCGTTGAAATGCCCACTCCAGCTTTCCTTTGATAAGCATGCTAACTAACATATGGTTCAGAATCATAGCTGCCGGGGCAGTGATGATCAAACTCTCATTTCAAACATGCCTCACACAGATCTGTCAGACACACAGAGTGATGGGGAGAGTGATTTGGGGCTGAGGGTGGTGGGCGATTGCTGCATTCTGCCATGTTTGATGGTAGTGCTGCTCGGAGCGTGTCAGCCCCTAAAGGTCACTGTAAGAGCGCTCATTCACTACCTTTCCTCCACTGCCAACTCAACACTTCCTTTAAACTTTAATAAAGGGCACCCGAAAGAACTATTTCACAACCCAAAGAAACTCCACAGCCCTACGTAATTGCATCTGACTCTCTGTTCCATACGCATGTATTTAACTTCAGTTACGCAACCCTAATAACCTGTCAATCAAGTCAACTTTTTAAGCCCAAAACTTGCTAGATATAAGTACCTATCAGAAGTCAGGGAGAGCATTTGAATTTCCCATTTCACAATTTATTTGATCTTGATTTTTTTTTTTTTAGCCCTACACAAAGAGCCACCATGTGTATTCCGCTTTATTTTAGACTCACTCTATAAGGATGTTTGAGGAAGAAGATAAGGTTATTGACTCCTAAAGTTTTATTTGGCTTCATGAGATGTTTTGAAGGGGAGAAGATTAAAAATATACGTGTGCTGGGCATGGGGCACACACCCTTAATCCCAGCACTCGGGAGGCAGAGGTAAGTGTATTGCCATGAGTTCAAGGGCACCCTGAGACTACATAGTGAATTCCAGGTCAGCCTGGGCTAGAGTGAAACTAAAAAACAGCAAAAAAAGTATGTGTGTGAGTGTGTGTGTGTGTGTGTGTGTGTGTGTGTGTGTGTGTGTGTGCCTGGCCTGTGTGCGTGTGTGAGTGTGTGTGTGTGTGTTGATAATGAATAATTTGGAAGCCAGACATTAAAGAGACCGATGGATGGAATGTTTCCTGGTTCCTTTCACTCTGGGCCATATGTAAGTTCTTACAGATCCCATGTGATGACAGGCCTGGCCACACGACAGACATCCCGGCTCATATAAATAGCAATGAGATCGCCAGGGGGCGAGTCATGTGCCTGGAGACTGTGGCTGTCAGATAGCTCTAATGATTTCTTCGGCCCTTCAGGGTAAAAAATTTACTTCATACTTTTTTTTGTCTAATATTTGCCATTTTCCTTTCCCTGAAGATAACTGTCATTTTTAGATATGTCCGCTGCCTTTTCCAAGTTGTCAGCCCGAAAGAACATAAAAACGAGGCAGTCAGAAAAGGCAGAGCCCCTGGTGCTTCAGGGTGGAGCAGGGCTCCTTCAGGCTGCCAGTGATGCCTTAGAGCCCTAGCCCAGGGCCACGCGTGCCACTTCCGTCCAGCTCTGTGCTCCACCTGAGGCATCACTTGAGGGCAGGAATGGGAAGTCAGCCTCCTTCACTCACAGGGACAGTGGCATGTGGAGCATTCTGAGCAAGTGTGCACCGTGCCCAGAACTGTGCAAAAACGGGCAGTGTGACACAGAATGGCCAGCTGGTCTCCACGGAGACCAATGTAGAGCAGAGACAAAGATGTTAGAAACTTCGAAATGTTGTGGCTGTATTGAATCTAATTTTTAAAATATGGACCTGTGTTCTGTATGTCTTGTTCTGTTGAGCTTTCCTAGTGATGTTCTCTTTAAAATATTATTTATTTATTTATTTATTTATTTATTTATTTATTTATTTATAAGAGAAAGAGCTGGGCGTGGTGGCGCACGCCTTTAATCCCAGCACTTGGGAGGCAGAGGTAGGAGGATTGCCATGAGTTCAAGGCCACCCTCGGAGTACATAGTGAATTCCAGGTCAGCCTGAGCCAGAGTGAAACCCTACCTCGAAAAACCAAACACAAATAAATAAAAGAGCAAGAGAGAGATTGAGTGCATGGGCCTCTTGCCACTTACAAATAAAGTCCAGATTGCATGTGCCACTTTATGCATCTGGCTTTATGTAGATACTGGGGAATCAAACCCACGCCGTCAGGTTTTGCAAGCAAGAGCCGTTCACTGCTAAGCCATATCCCCAGCCTGTGATTCTCTTTCTTGACAGATTATATCTTATGAGAGCATGGGTCCACAATGGATAGTTCTGTTTTTCATTTTTAAAAACCAGCCTTTAAGAAGGACTGTCCAAAACTAAAGCCATTATAACCACCTTGCTAAGGCTCTGGTTTAAACTGACTGAGTCAAACTTTCATGCAAAGCTCTTGACTGCGGGGGAGGTAGGAAACCACTGAGGGTTCCTTTTTCCTTAAAGAACACAATGCTTGCAATCTGTTGCTCTGCGCTAAGCATTCCTGCTCCATGTCTCTGCTGGCAGACATGGTTACCTGAATGAATTTGCAGTCGGGCAGGTTTTTCTCCGTGTGAAGCAAGAAGGTAGGGACCTGTGCCATACCACTTTGACCTCTCTACCCTAGCTGCCTTCCACGAGGTCGCATTGCTCCACAGTCACTGCAGGAATGATCCTGACGTCCTCAAACAACTCTTCCTCTGACCCAGCTCACCCCAGATTCCCTGGGGAATAGCGGTCACTGTTCTCAGGTCCCCTTCCATCTGCCCACACTTCACTCAGCACCACAGGAATGGTGGCTTCCAAGCTCTCTTGAACTCATGGCTTCCACTAAAGTTTGTTGAGAGAGAGGCATTGTCTGGACTTTGGAAAGCAAGGGAGCTCTTCTTCTCACCCTGATGTTGGTGGGCATCTCCAGCCACAACTGCCTCTGCCCAGGATTCTGGATGCCACCCATCGTTGCCACTGTAGCTCTAGCCCCACCCAGTGAGCCTGCTCCAGAGGCCTGACAACACCATCTTCCCCTGTGTCACTCCACCCCCAGTTAATCTCTGAGGGCCTCCCTGTCCCTCATCTCCTTGGCGCTTGCATCACCTCGGTCACCAGTTCCCTCCATTAATTTCTCTCCGCTTAACATGCCCAATGTGATTGTTATTCTATGTTGCATTGACAAGTACATAAGTAATATCTAGACCAAACTGAGAGTATGTAGATATTATTCATGACCACCAGCTACCCCCGGACCGGAAGCGCTACAGGCATCAAGATTCCATCTTCTTCACTGCTGTGCCCCAAGTGCCTCACACCTCACTGGCACACAGTCAATAGTATTTGATTTTTTGATTTTTTTAAGGCAAGAAAAATGACCACCCAGCTAGCTCAGTCAGTAGAGCATGAGACTCTTAAAAGGCAAGAAAAGGAATATTTAGTTATAAGTATTTATAAAGTATTTATTTTATTTATAAGTATTTATAAATAAATTTTTAAGTATTTATAAATAAAGAAAATGTAACATTTTTAATCATGTTCAACGTGAAGTAAGGCTAAGGGATGTCACCTAATTTTTTCTGTTTTGAAACTTTTTTATTGACAAGTTCCGTAAACAATATACCATGATCATAACTCCTCTGATCATCCTCCCTTTTCCCTCCCCAACCCCCCTCCACGGAACCCCTTCATCTTTCCAATTCCTTTCCTCCTAATATGCAGGTTTTGTGTAGGTAGCAGCAGGCAGTGTGAGGCATGAATGTCAAAGCCACTTGGTGTCTGGGAGACAGTGTTGTCAACACTCCTCCCCTTCCTTTGGTTTTTTCATCCTTTCTGCCACCTCTTCTTCCACAATGGTCTGTGAGCCTTGGAGGATGTGATAGAGATGTCTCGATGCTGAACATTCCACTGTCACATCTTCTCAGCACTTTGTGAGTTTTGAGTCACTCCACTTTCTCTAACCATAAGTGAGAGCAGTGTTAATTAATATATGGGCATAAACATAAGTATTTAAAGGGAAGTTTGGTGGGCATAATATATCCACTTAGCCAGACACCAGTAGTAGTTCCCCCTCTGGAGCTTGTGACCTCCCATGCCATGGACTTTTCATTAGGTTTTTGGCATCTAGCAGGAATCTCCTTCTGTGGAACAAAAATTATTATTTTTGTTTGTTTGTTTGTTTGTGTATGAGGGGTTGAGAGTGGTACAAGCCAAGGCCTCTTGCCACCACAAATGCCAAAAGCTTGCACCACTTTTTGCATCCAGCTTATCCCGTTGCCTTGAAATTGAACCCAAGACCTGTAGGCTTTGCAAGCAAATACCTTTACCCAGTGAGTTTTCTTTCCAGCCCCACACTTAATGTTTTTAAACTTCAATCACTCTGCTTAATGAATAATCACTGGCCCTAACCTTTTCAGAAATGAAAGAAACTCAAAGGAACTTAAATTTCCAATTAGAGAAAGAAAAAAAGAGTCCTCTAAATTTGCTTTCCCACAAAGAAGAAATAGCTTCAGCATTCCTTGCTGAAACCTAAATTTAGCTGGTCAGTTTCTACCTGGGCAAAGTGTACTTACTTGTAAGAGGTAAATTATCACATCATAAAACTGTCTAGTGGGATTCTAGCTGTTTGAGGTGTTAAATACCCATGTCACCTTCAAAGAAAACTACTTTTGACATTTACTTCTCAGAAGAAAGGCAGGTACTAATGCAGACAGGACTGACCTGAGGCGAAATTGGGAAGCTATGAGATTTCTGGTTACCTGCCTCCCTCCTAACACCACAGGTGCCCTGTCACCTCTCTTTGTGACTCCACTGCTCTAGCTCTTCTACCTCAGCCCAGCAGGCCTAAACAGTCCTCATTCTCACTGAGCTACAAATGACCTACATGGCTTACAACTCTGTCCTTCTCTGCAATATCTGCATCACCGCAGAAATCAGTCAAATCTTCAAAAGTACTAGAATCGCCTTGAAGACAATCAAACTCCAGACTGCTTGGTATGACCCAGAATTCTCTTTAAGGAGTTATGGGTAGAGTGTCCTGCCCCCAAATTTCTTTTTCTTTTTTTTTCTTTTTTAAATATTTTATTTGTTTGAGAAAAAAAGCGAGAGGGAGAGAGAATATGGGCAATCCAGGTCCTCCTGCTACTGAAAACAAACTCCAGATTATTGTGCCACTTTGTGCATCTGGCTTTACATGACTATTAGGGAATCAAACCAGGCTCATCTGATTTTGCAAACAGGTGCTTTTAACTGAGCAATTCCTCAGCCCCCTAGTTGCATTTTTAACAAACTCCCAAATGGTGAAGGTAATAATTGTGATTATCCTGACACTGAGCAGGGACCACTGAATTCAGGGTCCTTAACCACCAGGACGCCTGAAGCAAGTTCAGATGGTTCTGCCAAGGGGATCTGCTTGTTTCTACATAAGAGATTAGAGCATCTCAATTTTAAGAACAAACCAGTAGATAATCAAGCACTTAAAAAAATTCTTACATTTACTCATCGACCCTCCCCCCCCCAAAAAATCTTAATTTATCAGGGCTATGGTGGCACTTAGAAAAAAATCTAAATGCATCATAGGATGGTGAGATTGAAGCCTTTGGGGGACCTCTGTAGGGAGGCCAACATACAGGGAAAGAGCTTAGTTAGTGCACAGAGCAGACCCCAGTTCCGATCCCTGCCTCTCTACTTGACCTCTTGGAATTGCGAGGAAATTACAGAACCTTAATAAGCCTCAGTGTACTAGTCTTTATAATGGAATTTTCATAAAAATTACTTCTTGCAAATTCCTATCCTGCCTTCTTACAGGGCCCCCTCTAACTCCACAAGACCCTGCACCTGCCAATGACAAAGCTCTAAGTTTGGGGTTCAGGGCTGTGGACATTCTTCATCATTTTGAGTTGCTAGACAGACACTTTGCTCCTGGGCCTCCTTCCAAGGGGGTTCTGCTTGGCCAGTCTGCGTAAACCACTATGTACTTTCCTTAGTGACAGAAGTCACCTGGACTGATGACATTTGACTATAGACTTCACCGGTCATTTCACTCAGCGGCTCGATAGTTCTGTGGGAGTTTTATTGGGGAATTGAATCCATGAACACGATCATTCTCCCCCCTCGTTACTCTCTTACTCCCCCTGATCCACACCTTTTCCCTCCAGCCCCTTGCTCTTTCCAAGGAGTCATGCTTCTGTTCTGGTGTCTCCTTGGTTTTCTATCCCTCCATCCTCTTTGTCAAAATGTCACCAGGGGGTGGGGGGGGAGGCTGGAGAGATGGCTTAGCAGTTATGGCACTTGCCTGCGAAGCCTGAGGACCCATGTTCAATTCCCCAGGACCCACATAAGCCAGATGCACAAGGTGATGCATCCATCTGGCGTTTCTTTGCAGCAGCTGGAGACTCTAGCATGCCCATTATTCTCCCCCCCCCCTCTCTCTCATAAATAAAATTTAAATAAAATGTCACCAGGCCCCATAATGCTCAGGGCTTAGGAGGGCAATGAGCTCCACTGTGAGACCAGGAGCACTGGTCAGTTTATGTGTGCAGAACTGTGTCCCAGAGAAGTCCCTCCCAGCCTCTGGCTCGTACATTCTCTGTGTCTCTTGTCTGCAGTATTTCCTGCACCTTGGGGACGTGATAGAGTTGTTTCTTTGAGCACTGAACAAGACTTTTGTTTCCAGCGCTTGGATGAGTTTTCAGTCTCCTTGGTCGAGAAGCTTCTCTGGCTGGCTGTGAGGGCAGCACTAATTTTCCTTGTTTCGCCACCTCCTCCACAAGGTTCCCTGAGCCCCTGCTTGGGTGATAGGGACGGTTGGTCCAGTGCTCGCCTATGAACTGTCTCTTTTGCTCATCACCTTAGTGGGTCTTCGAACTCCCCAGGATTCACTGTCACCTGCAAAGAGAAACTTCTCTCACCAAAAGTGAGAATGGCTCTAACCTATGGGTATAAATATAACCATTCAGAAGGCAGTTTGATGGGGACAATGTCTCCTTTTTGACAAAGACCAGAATAGCTTCACCATTATGGCCGAGGACCTCCCAAGCCCTAGACTTCGGACTTGGTTATCGGCACCGTGCCTGGACTTGGCCTCCACCCATGAAGTGGGCTTGGATCCAGTTAAGGAGCAGCTGATACCGCATAGCAGACCTGCCGCTATACCAGAGGGCATGTGTTGCCTGGCTGGGCCATGGTGTAATTTGTAGGATCCTCTGCTGGTTCAGACTGTGGATACAGGTCCTTCCCTGGCAGCCTGCGGAGCACTTTGTAGCACTCTATCAGCTTGTCAGTAGGGAGAAGGCTTCCAGCTCCATTTCTCAGGGTCCTGTGATGGAAGCATGTGGTGTCTTTAGCAGTAAGGCCTCACCATCTAGATCTAGGGACCCTAGAACATTCTCAGTAGCCTGTGATTTTTTTTTAGGGGGCTCATGGGCCTCCCTGACCAATGACTCACTGAGGTGGGGAAGAATTGACCCCTGGCATTGGGACTTACCTCCAACAATCTAAGGCTTTCAAGTACAGCAGTCTCCACCCCAACAGCATACTTCTGCCTACAAGCTCTCTTTTTTTTAAATTGTGTATTTTACCTAAATAATGAGGACGTAGATTTCTTTCTATTTTTTTTTGTGGGGGTGGGGGTTGAGGTAAGGTCTCATGCTAGCCCAGGCTGACCTGGAATTTACTATGTAGTCTCAGGCTGGCCTCAAATTCACAGCAATCCTCCTACATCTGCCTCTCGAATGCTGAGATTAAAGGCATGGGCCACCATACCCTGCAAGAAGTAGATTTCTATATGCCTTAAAAAAATTTTTTTATTGAGCTGGAGAAGTGGCTTAGTGCTTAAGGCGTTTGCCTGCAAAGCCAAAGGACTCAGATTTGATTCCCCAGGACCCATGTAAACCAGATGCACAAGGGGGCACATGCATTTGGGGTTCATTTGCAGCGGCTGGAGGCCCTGGCACGCCCATTCTCTCTCTCTCTCTCTCTCTCTCTCACTGTAATAAATAAGTTAAAATGAAATCTTTTTTAAAAAGATGTTATTTATTTATGAGAGAGAGAGGGAGAGAATGGGCGTACTAGGGCTTCCTGTCTCTGCAAATTGACTCCAGATGCATGCACCACTTTGTGCAGCCAGTTTTACATGGGTGCTAGGGAATTAAACCTAAGCCACAGGCTTTTCAAGCAAGAGCCTTTAATGGCTGAGCGTCTCTCCAGCCCTATATGGGTTTTTTATAACATCTTTATCTTTGTGTGTATCTCTTACCACCCCCTCCACTCTTCCCTTCCTTTCCCCTCACTCTGCTTGGACATTTCTATTCCCTGCATTCTGTCCCTGTACTTAGCATCTACCGCCTCCTCACCTAATCTCTCCCGATGTCTCCTCCTACCTGTTCTCAGTCTAGCTTCCTGGCCTCTATGACTGACTTGCTCCACCTTATACACAGATCTACAAGTTCAAGCTAGTTTCTGCATATGAGAGAACACAGAATTTTTTTTTTCTTTCTGAGCCTGAGTTAACTCAGTAGAATTTTTTCCAGATACATCCACTTTTCCTGAAAATTTCCTCTTTTCATTTTTATTTAGAGCTGAATAAACCTCTATTGTGAACATGTACCATATCTTCATTATCCATTCATCAGTTGATAAGGGTCCAGGCTGATGCCATTTCCTAACTTTTGTGAATACAGGAACATACATGGTTGAACAAGCATCTCTAAAGTATACGCGAGGGAGTGGCATCGTGTGAGAAGCCTCCTTAGTGATTTCCATGATGGTTGTACTAGTTTACACACCCATGAACAGAGCCTAAGTATTCCTCTTTCCATAACACCATTGCTTGTCACCAACATTTGTTGTCATTGGATTTTTTTTATTTTTATTTTTGGAGAGAGACACAGAGAGAGAGAGACAGAGAGGGAGAGGGAGACAGAGATGGGCGTGCCAGCAGTGTCTCAGCTGCTGTGAATGAAATCCAGATGCATGCACCCCCTTGTGGGCAAGTGCAGCATTGCACCCTTGCGTCACTTTGCATCTGGCTAAACATGGGACCTGGAGATTGGAACCAGGTTCTTAGGCTTAGGAGGCAGGCGCCTTAACTGCTAAGCCATCTCTCCAGCCCGTCATTGGATTTTTGACGGTAGCCATTCTGATCAGCATGAGATGAAATCTCAAAGTTGTTTTAACTTGCACTTCCCTGGTGGCTAAAGATGGTGAACATTTTCAGTCCCTTGTATTTCTATTTTGAGACCGCTCTGATCAGTCCCATGGCCCATTTATTTTGAATGAGTTGTTTGATTTTTTTAATTGCTTAATGTTTTGAGTTCTTTATATAGTATAGATACTAACCCTCTCGCAGATGGATAGCTGGGAAAGGTTTTCTCTTTTTCTGTTGTCTCTTGATTCTGTTGACAGATTCTTTACCTGTATAGCAGTGTTTTATTTTCATGAGACCCCATTTGTTGTTTTGCCTTATTTCCTGAGCCACTGGAGTCCCATTCAGAAAGTCCTTCCCATTTGTAGAAAAGGCTGTCTTTTCTCTAGTATGTGCGTTTTGGCCTTTTTGACAATTTCAGCTGGCTGTAGTTACATGAACTTATACCTGGATCTTCTATTCTGTTCTATTCCATTGATCTATGTGCCTGTTTCTGTGACTGTATTTTTATTACTACAACTCTTTAGTATAACTTGAAATCAGGTATAATGAAACTACTAGCAGTATTCATTTTGCTGAAGATATTTTTGGTTATCCAGGGCCTTTTGTGCTTGCATATGAACTTTAGGATTATTTTTTTCTGTTTCTGTGAAGACTGTAGCTTGGATTTTGATTGTCATTGCATTGAATCTATAAATTGATTTTGGCAGGATAGGCATTTCATGATATTAATTCTTCCTATCCATGAGCATGGGAGAGCTTTTCATCCTCCTCAGTTTTTTATTCAGTATTTTAAAGTCTTCCTCATGGATGTCTTTCACTTCCTCAATTACTGGTATTCCACAATTTTTGTGGGATTGTTCCCCTCATTTCTTTCTCAGTATACAGAATCATGTCATCTGCAAATAAGGCTAGTTTGACGTTTTTCTTTCCAGTTTGTATCCCTTTTATTTCTTTCTTTTATCAATCTAGTTAGGACTTCAAGTACTGTGTTAAATAGCAGAGGGGAGAGTGGACACTGTTAAAAATACCCAGCAACAGCAAGTGAGATCCTTTCTCAATCAAGGTGATAGGAGAGGACCAACACCCTACAGTTGTTCTTTCATGGCACAGGCCAACCCCATGCAAAAACATGTACCAAAGAGAGAAAGAGAGAGAAGACCCTGAACACAATGATTGCAAGTGATACAAGTGGAGACTGCTAAAGGTTGCTTCTGGAAAGATTGCTTGGTGGTTAAGGCACTTGCCTGTGAAGGCTAAGAACTCATGTTCACCTCTCCAGGTCCCACATAAGCCAGACAAACAAGGTGATGCAAGCAAGCAAGTCTCACATGCACACAAGGTGGCATGCATGTCTGGGTTTACAGTGGCTGGAGGCCTTGGTGTGCCAATTCTCTCTCTTTCTTTCTCCTCCCCTCCCTCCCTCTCCCTTTTGCATAAAAGGAAAGGTCAGTCTGTTGGGCTTGCCTAAAAAAAAAAAAAAAAAAAAAAAAAACGCTGCTTTGGGCCAGGGAGCTATTTTGTTTGTTTGTTTGTTTGTTTGTTTGTTTGTTTGTTTGTTTGTTTGTTGAGGGAGGGTTTCATTAGCTCAGACTGATCTGGAACTCACTCTGTAGCACAGACTGGCCTCACACTCTTTACAATCCTATCTCAGCCTCCATAGTGCTGGGCTCAGGATTTTTTTAAATGAGTGAATGTATTCATTGCTTATCCTCAAATCAGTAAGACCCTACATACAATAATATCTCCCATTACCTAATCAAGACAAGCCTCTGACAGTACTGTGTTAGAGTCATGTTCCTGGTCCACACTGCCTTAATTCTAATGTTTTCTTTTTTTCCTCAATGTAAAAGCCTTTCATTTGTTTGAAAAAGCTTTTTTCATCCATTCATTCTAAGGTAGTGCCTGTCTTTGACTATTAGGTAAGTTTTTTATGACAGAAAAAGGATGAAACCATTTTCGGATCCAGCCACTTTGTCTATTTCTCCTGATTGGGGAAGTGGAGCCCATTAATATTTAGAGTTATTATTGAAAAGTGTAAGCTAATTGCTGCAATATTGGTGATTTCTAGTCTGGTGTTTTCTTGATTTTCATTTGCTTAATAACTCTTTGAGCTTTGAATATTGTTTTCTTCCCACCTGTAGCCCCTTGGATATGTTTATTCTTTTCTCTGCATTGTGAAGTTTTTGATCCAATATTCTCTGGAAAGCTGGCTTAATGCTCATATATTCTTTTGGCCTCCTTTTATCAAGGAAATTTTTCTTTCTCCTTCTATTATGAGAATAATGTTACTGGGTGGTGGCCTTGTCTTTCAATACTTGAAAAGCTCCATTCCAAGCCTTTCTGTCTTTTAGTTTCCACTGAAAAGTTGCCAGTTATTCTGACCAGTCTGTGATGTATAAATGCAGTACCTCTTTCCTGCAGCTTTCAGTACCATGTCTTTGGTTTGTGTATTTAACTATCATATGATTCACGGTATTTATTTTTGGTCCTGTCCATTTGGGGTTCTATTTCCTCTTGTACCTGGATGAATGTCTCTTTCCCAGTAGTGGAGAATTTTATCATTTCTTGCATTGCTTGTATGCCCATAATTAAAACACTGGGTCTTTTCAAAAGTGTCCCCCACTCCTCACATGCTCTGCTCATACATGGTTTCACAACTTGTTGACTTTGGCATCCTGCCTGTTTCCTCTTTCTTGTCCTCAGGTGCTGATATTCTCTCCTCTACATCGTCTATTCTGTTGGTAAGGCTTCTGGGGAGCTTTTTATTTCAATTGTTATTGTTTTTTATTTTCAGTTATCGCAGTTTTGCATTTTTATTTTAGTGATTGCATTTATTTCAGTTACTGCCTTTTCATTGGTGTCATCTCCATTTTAGTGTCTGTATCTCTGTCTTAGGTTCCATTGTCCTATCTTGGTTTGACTTTCACATTTCATTTCACAAATTGATAGTTTGTATTCTCTTGAGTTCATTTATGTGTTTTTTGTATGCTCTTTGAATTCATTCAGTTGTCTATTGAGTTATTTTAATTGTTCATTTGAACTGTCTTGGGTTTCATTCAGACATCTATTCATGCCTTTTTAAAATTTATTTTATATATTTGTTGTCATTGTGTTTGGGGATTCTTTGCTGGAATTTCCTCTAAGCATTTTTCACTATGTGACTAGACATCCCTGGTGTGGGTCTGTTGCCTTGGTTCCTTGTATTACTTATTTTACATTAGGATTTGACCATCTGGATATATTTCCTCTGTTTTGTCAAAAATGTAGGAACAGTGACAGCACTAGGGACACAGGACTGGGGGGGGGTCAGAGAATAAACAGCTGACCATTCACTCACCATCTTAGCATGAACCACTGGGTGCTCAAGGCAAACATGCAGTTGGGTTTGGGGGGTAGAAGAAGCAATCGTGAACTCATGGGTCTGGGGAGGGGGTTGCTCCACCAGTGGACATATGGCTGGGTTCAAGTGGGGAGAGGGAGAAGACAACTGTGAGCTCACGGGGCCAGGGACGGGGCTACTCCCATACCAATATTTTAATTCTATAAAAGCCTATAATCCATTAATTTTAAAAATGAAAAGAACTGAAATAGACAACATTTCCCAATTAAAAACATGTCTACCATCCAACAACCTGAGAAGTTGATTGCTCATTCTAAACTTGTCAGATGGATTAATATCTTTTACAGCCTCCTCTTGCCATGGAACATGACATGTGACTTAGCAGTTCATTTAATTTGTTCAATAAACAATTTCAAGGTGCTACCTGCTCAGGCTATGTCTGCGGTCAGTGAGACCAGTGGAAATGTGACAGATAACTCTTCAGCTGCCTGAAGAGAGGCATACAGAGGGCTGGTGCGTCACTGCGGAGTGGAGCCTTAAATCTGATGCTTTATATCTGATGAACATGACATTCAAAGTTTAAAAAAAAAAAACAAGCCACCCAGTCTCTCAGTGTCTTCATCTATAATATTAACAGAATAATGCCAAACTCCAAGAGGTTTTACAAAATTAAATATGATGTACATATGCAGAGAAGTTGGTGCCGATGGCTGTACATAGTAGGTCCATGTGCAGCCTCTCTCTCACCTCCCAGAGAAGGGTGAAAGGTGAAGACTGACATTTAGAAAAGTGAATTTTAGGCTGGGGAGGTGGCTTAGCAGTTAAGGTGCTTGCCTGCAAAGCCAAAGGACCCAGGTTTGACTCCTCAAGACACATGTAAGCCAGATGCACAAGGGGGCGCACACATCTGGAGTTTGTTTGCAGTGGCTGGAGGCCCTAGCACACCCATTCTCTCCTTCTCTCTCTCCCTCCCTGCCTATTTATGTATCTCTCTCTCTCTCTCTCTCTCAAATAAATACATAAAAATAAAATATTTTTTAAAAAGAAAAGAAAAGTGGATTTCATGGAGGATGACTGATAACTGCAACACTCATGGTTAGAAGCCAGTTCTGGGACACACAGATTATTCTCAGTAGCTACCTCACCAGAGTACTTTGGAGGTCAAGGGAAATAATGCATCCAAGTCCCCAATCAATACTTATCAGTTCATAAGTGTCCATCGATGTTGATTCCTTTCTCCCTGCCTCCTCGTCATCCTAACTGAGGAAAACCATGTCCTGAGCTAGATATTGCAAGCAGAGAAGAATGCAAATCCTCCGAAGCTGGTCCTGCTTTGGGGGTTGCCTCTGGTGCTATCAGATTGCTCCCCTCAGTGCAACATTCCCAAGCTCCTCCTGTGTCTGGTACCACAGCTAGCAAAGCATTGTCATTCCCCAAAGAATAAATCCACCTGCCAACAAACTCCTTCTGTCCCTGTGTGATGAAAGGCAAAAGGAAACCTGCTGGAGTGTAACATTAGGAACAGAAACTTAGGAAGGCTGTTGGAGAATTCTATCAGAGAGCAGGGGAAAGCCACCGAGTGGAAGCAGGGAGCATGCAAGGAGCTCTTTGAACTTTTTACCTTTGGTGGCGCTTTTGATCTCACAAGATCTTATGAAAAGCATATTATTTAGCTTAAACTTTGAATGCTTACCATTTTTTCCAGTAGCCTGGGGCCTAAGGGCAATGTAAAGCAGTTCATGTAAGCTTTATGTCATGCCTCCATGTCATAAAGTAGCTGCCAGGAGATCGTTGCTGCAAAAGTATGCTGGCGGGCTGTTCTCTGCTCCATCACCTCAGACAGCTTTCTGCAAGGTGAAGTCATGGCTCGCCTGCCCATGAAGTGGATCCCAATTACCCAGGAATGTTCAGCCTGCCCTGGCTCACACCCAAGGCAATCCATCTTAGAAAAGCCAGAGACACCTGGTTTCCAACTCTAGATGCCTTTGCTTAATCCAGTTCAATTAATTGTCTAGTTTCCTGATTTTCATACCATCTTTGCAGAAAAAGCACAATGTAAATTATAGGAGCACCACTGGCTGGCCCCTTCGCTCTCCCAAGTAAATGGAAGGTGGCTGATGTCTTACAAAGTAAAGCAAAGGACTGTTAATGAGACCCTAATGCATAGGTACAATCACATTGATTGTTTTCTTGTATTTGATAGAGCTTACTGCATGTGATTCTGTGCAAGCCACTGTACGATGAGTAGAGTGTTATATTTGATAGAGCTTAGTGTACACAATTCTTAGTGTACACAATTCTTAGTGTACACAATTCTTTTCAGGCCACTATGTGATGAGTAGAGTATGAACAGGATCAGAACCTTCAGGGTACAGACCTGCTCAATTCTGCTTAACAAACACTGCAAACCAGGAAAAAAAAATAAAACACCGAATAATGCTGGTTGGTTTTCAGGGGTGATGTACTTCCCAAGAAATGTCACTTTCTCTCTGCGTGTAAGTCAGCCCCTTTCTATTTCAATAATGCTATTCACTGAGCGATCTATCCCAAAGTCAAGGGCTGAGTAAGACTCAATGTGACAAAGGTTTTGGAGGTTGTTTTGTTTCTTTTCTCTTTAGTTCTCCATGCTCATATTCCCACCATCCCAGTTTCCCACGGACTCTCAGTATGAGACATTCTAGAACTATCCAGAGGAATCATGATCTGGCCTTGTTTTTGAGAACCACTGGCATTGCTACCAACTCCTGTTTTCACACTCATGTGGGTTAAGTTATTTAAGTCTATGAAACAATGTGGCGGATAAGACAAAAGTTCTCGGGGACCACAGTTTGCTTCCTCAATGGATTAACTAAAAATATTTTCAGAACGTCTTCCCACCAGAGGCTCATATGGCCTTTGACCAATAAGATCTCCAAGTTCAATGTTTTCTCCAGTACCACCAGCCCTGAGAGCAACAAAAATCTGGGGGGTGGGAGGGGCGTGTGAAAAACTTCACAGTAAATTAAGTACAATTAGCAGAGCAAACACGAGCATCCCCAGTAAAGAAGCAGTCAGCCTCCGTTCTCAGCATCCATTAGGGCTTGAACCATTTCTCAAGTCAGTGGTCTTTTTAAGTGACCGTCATCATGAGTGCACTCCCAGATTAGGGAATCCTCATTAAGGGTTACTATTATGATGCTAGCTTCAGCCTCTGCTGAGAAGTGGAGACAATAAAGCCAATAAAGCTCTCTGAGAGGCAACAGCTTGTATTTTTGATCTGGACAAGAAAATCAGGTATTTTCAAATGCTCTAATAAGCTAGACTTTTTTTTTTTTTTTTTTTTTTTTTTTTTTTTTTGGTTTTTCGAGGTAGGGTCTTGCTCTAGCCCAGACTCACCTGGAATTAACTATTAACTATGTAGTCTCAGGGTGGCCTTGAACTCATGGCGATCCTCCTATCTCTGCCTCCCGAGTGCTGGGATTAAAGGCGTGTGCCACCACGCCCAGCAAGAGTTTTTCTTTAAGTACTCCTTTGAGAAAGAAGCATTTCTTTGGATGATGGACATAAAGAGCTAGTGGGGACATATCTCTTTGCTCTTTCATCTAGCAGACGAGAAGAATGAGGCTGAGATAACTGGCACAACATCTTATAGCTTGTTACCTGCAGAACAGCCTAGCATATGGCACAGTCACGACTGAAGCTCAGTGAGACATGGCTAAAAGCATCTCCCCATTCTGCACTCGCCAACTCTAGTGGGGACCAGTGAGACCAGAGTCAGGTGCGTGCGCAGAACTACTGCAAGGGACCCAACCTGGCTGACTCCTTGATCTCAAATTCTGGCTTCCAGAACTGTGAGGCAGCAAACTTCTAGTGTCTAAGCTACCCAATTTAGGATGCTTTGTTGTAACTCCAAGTAGGTTTGTCATAGTTAGAAAATAAAAATTAATACACACCATCCAGTTAAATTGGAATTTCAAGTTTACAATGAGTTGTTTTTTTGTATTCGTATGGCCCATGCAATTTTGTTCATTATCTGAAATTCAAATTCAAATGAGCATCTTGTCTGCTACTATCTGACTGTCCTGACTCATGTCCTGGGAAGGTGATCCTGAGAACTGCTAACCCCGCTTTCCCAGGAACAAGGTACCAGCAAGGCGGCTGAGAATCGATTGTCTCACGGTTCTGGGGGCTGGAAGTCTGACCCTCAGAATGTGCCCTTCCTACTACTCATTTGCCCATCACAAGATTGTTGTTGGCTTTTGGTCTCACTCTCTGGGCTTAGGGTCAAGCCTCGGTTTCTGGAGAGGAGTGTGAGTCACTTTAATATGCTCTGCCCCCAAAGAGCTATGCAGTGTGCTGGGGGAGAAAATCATCAATTCTTGACCAGCAGTGGACCCTGCAAGCTCTACAGCTAGCCAACCAGGCCCAATGTACCAACCATGCAATGGTGGCATGCCTATAATGGAGAAACCAACTGCTCTCTGATTGGACTTGAGGCCTGCTCCATGGCAGGAAATTCATGCCTAATACTGAAGACCGACTCAAAAGTGTATGGCTAGAGAGGCATAAGCCTTAGGTGGGAAACTACTATTGTTTGGCAAAATGAATGTATGATGCCCACGAAATGGCCTCTAAATATTTATGTTTAATCCCATATTATTAATGCAATTCTCGCTGTTGGTTAGAGAAGTGTCTCTTTATTTATTTATTTATTCATTTATTTATTCATTGGTTCTTTGAGGTAGGGTCTCACTCTAGCCCAGGCTGACCTGGAATTCACCATGTTGTCTTAGGTTGGCCTCGAACTCATGGTGATCCTCCTACCTCTGCCTCCCAAGTGCTGGGATTAAAGGCGTGCGCCACCACGATGATGACCACTGGGGAGACTCAACGCTCATCAAAGCACTGAGAAGAAGTGACAGTGAAGTGTTCTGCACTGAAACATCTCTATCACACCCTCCATGACTCAGGGACCACTGCAGAAGGGGCATTGAACGACTGTAAGAGCCGAAGGAAGGGGAGGAGTGCTTACAGTACTGACTTCAGACACAGTGTTTGTGGTATTCACGATCTCACAGTGGCTGATACCACTACACAAGACCTGCATAATCGGAGGAGGGGAGCAACAACATCAAAACAGAACAAGGAGAACTTGCACAGAAGAAGGGATTCAGAGGCACGGGGACCACAAAGTGGTGGGAAGGGGTTGTGAGCATGGTCTACTGTGTATATGTATGGAGTCCGCATTGTGTGTAAAGTACCATTTCTAGGGAGTCTTCTTCTGTGCTGCCAATTACAATGCCTCCCACCCAAAGAAACATAGTGGCATGAAAATCTTAAAATCCTATATCCTGTTCAACATAATACAAAAATAGATTCTCGAACTAGAATTTTAGGATGGACGTGTCACAGCACACACAATGGCCATCCCATAGCGTAGAATAAAAATCATATGTAGATTTAAGAAGGGTAAAGTTGACTGCCCAAAGTCATACAGTCACGACTCCTGCAGTCTATGAAGCACATGAAACAGACATGGGAAGGAGAGGACACTGTATGAAACACCTTAAAAATGAACCGGACAGCCAGGCGTGGTGGCGCACGCCTTTAATCCCAGCACTTGGGAGGCAGAGGTAGGAGGATCGCCATGAATTCAAGGCCACCCTGAAAATACATATTGAATTCCAGGT
Source organism: Orientallactaga sibirica (assembly GCA_036365145.1). NCBI lineage: Eukaryota > Metazoa > Chordata > Mammalia > Rodentia > Dipodidae > Orientallactaga > Orientallactaga sibirica. The sequence continues at coordinate 2,981,297 of JAEOAD010000463.1, read as the reverse complement.
CAGCCTGAGCTAGAGAGAAACCCTACCTCGAAACCCACTCTCCCCCCCAAAAAAAAGAACAAAAGAACCGGGAATGGGAATAAGAGATGATGTCATTTCTAGTCTCTTAATGGCAGCTCCTCACAATTCTCCATCTAGAGATGACGTCATTCTCACAGACAGCCCTGAGTGGCATCTGACTGTCATCAGATGTCATTGGCGTGTCTCAATGGCACATGTACATGGATACATCAGAGGACATAACGTATCTAAATTTTAACGTCATTTATTGATCCCCAAAGAGAATAATGGTGCCCCGTGAGTATCTTTACAATAATGAAATAGAAATCTTCCGGAGAGGTTGAGATGCTTTGAATTCAGTTCCAACAGGGTTTGTGGCTGCGTCACACCTATCCATATGGAATCACTAGGTGGCGCACTACTGTTTATTTTGCCACCATTTAATTCCCGAAAAAGGAAAGGACTTTGGAAGATGCTGGGGTTGTTTTATTGTCTGTTTTCATCAACCAATTTATCAACTTAAATATATAAATCTACAGGTAGGTTTTTCTCATCTTTGATATGTTTTCACTATCACCTCTTACTTTGTTTTTTCCTTTAAGTTTTGACCAACAAAGTCTATTAATGAATACAAATGCCAATTTTTTTATCAGCCCATTGATTTCAGAAATAACTTAGGACGTAATCTTACTTCCCACAGTTCTCAAGCAATAATGACTTCTGTTTACGATTCTTCACTTGTGTTTCATATTTATAAGATAGGTTACTACAAATTTATAAGTAATTGACACAGTGAATTTTATATAATCAGTAGCTTTAGAACTAGTCCGGAGTCAAGGGCACTATCCATGACAATGGGGCGCCACACACACACAGCATAGATCTATGGCCCGCTGATGGTGACTGTATTCGTCTAAGTATGCTTTGACACATTTCTCAGAATTATCTCCTCCTGAAATGGTGTGTGGCTCTACTTGCTATTCTAATTTTTTCCTACAACCACTAAACCCCTTGATTTCAGGATGTGCTCTACTACTTAGGAGATGAAAACCTGACTCACCCCTCCATGTTTGGGCAGCATTGTATGTTTTATGCTGAAGTAGCTATGGAAAAATGTCTGAATTCCTCAGATTTAAGAATGAGTCTATGCATGCGTGTCTTTGTGACATGCTTGGAAGAGGTGGAGCTTGGTTTATGCTCTTTTGTTCACTAAAACCAATTTAGCAACATAATTCTACAAGTGGATCTGCCTCACGCTTAATAACTTCATTATTGCTTTAATTTCACTACCTTACTTTGCTTTCGTGAGGGATGGGTCCTTAATTAAAACTTTAAAATGAGAGCAATGAATGTATTTTATTGGTTATAATACCTTTTTATTAGAAGGACAACAGGCTGCTAGTTAGCTGGTCATGAAATATTAATGAGAGAGAAGAATGTAACATAGAAGTCATCTCATGGTTAGTGTGAACTCATTTTTCCATGGGAAGTCGTTTCTGCGTATGCAGGTATATGGACTCGGCACTCATCTTGTAACAACAAGTTATGGGGTCTTTGCTGCATCAACATTTAGACCCTTTAAAGAACATCCCACTTAGACACCTGCAGTCAGAGGGTCCAGGAGTGGCATTCTTGGTAGATCTACCTCAGCTTCCAACAGCAGCCCACCCACAGCAGAATGCCCCAAGCCAGTCTGCTCTGCACAGGAGGACTCCACCCCAATCTCCCTCCGTCCTGCCCTGGCCAAGCAATGTGGGGCTGCAGGCATCTGTCTCTGCTACCTAGAGCCTTCCAGAACTCCTAAATAACTATGGCTCCCGTGTACTTCAGCCTGTTCCCCTAAGCTGCCTAGGAGATGAGTTTAGAATGAAATCTAAGAGAAAAAAAAATGTTTCAGGACAGTGGGGAAAACAAATCTGTACTATTAAAAACGGAATTAAACCTCACGTGCTTGAGGAATTCTAAGGCTGATCTCATTTTGCTGGAAGGTCCCTAAGCAATAGAGTCACAAAAATTCCCCTTGCTCTCCCTTGAAAGGAATAGCAAGGCTGTGTGGGGTGGTCTCCTTCCCAGGAGGAAAGACTTCATCAGATCTCACCTGCCATCGGCAGGACCAGCACAAGTGCATTGCAGTCCCTTCTGGCCATCTTGCTAAGATGCATTTTGTGATGCCAGGGGGAATGGAGTGGACTGGATACTGGGGTTTGCAACTTCACTGCAAGAAACAAGGTCCTCTTCTCTCCCCACCCCACGCCTCATTGAATCCAGTGGCCCATGATCCAGCAAAAGCCAAGGTTGACAGAAGTTTGACTGAAGCCTAAAGGATGTTTTAAAGTGCAAATAGACGATCTAAAACAGCTGGGTGGCCCTTGGTGACTTAAAACTTTTCTTTCACATATATTATTTATGCAATAGCTAAAATTAAAGAAGTTTGAAAAACGTTTGAGACAACTTTTTTTTGTTTATTTTGAGACAGAGGTCTTGAACTCTTCGTCCTTTTGCCTTCTGAATGCTGGGATTTCAGGTCCTTGAAATAACTTTTTTTTTAAATATATATTTTATTTATTTGCGAGACAGAAAGAGGCAGAGGGACAGAGAGAGGGAGAGAGAATGGGCATGCCAGGGCTTCCAGCCACTGCAAACGAACTCCAGACGCATGCGCGCCCTTGTGCATCCAACTTATGTGTGTCCTGGAGAGTCGAACTGGGATCCTTTGGCTTTGTAGGAAAACGCCTTCACCACTAAGCCATCTCTCCAACCTCTTGTTTTTATTTAATATATAGAGGTCCTTGAAATAACTTTTGACATGACTGGTAATTTATGTCCTTGGCCAGAATTTACTTTTAATCTTAAAGAGGATTGGAGCTTGTAATTTTCCAGTAGTCAACAATGTATTTTCTTTTTAAAACTATTCCAGTGAAGTCATTATTTTTCTTTTGCTTTTAATGTGCTGATCTATATCTATGAATTCTCACACATGTACACACTTGTTCAGCTAGCATGGTAATTGGGGTAGACAATAGTTCCATCAGCCCAAGCAAGGTAGTTAGGACTTAGTTCCAAAATTTATGTCTATCTCTCAGTCTCCTCTCTCTCCCTCTCCCTCTCTCTCTCCCCCCCTTCTCTACTTCCTTTTCATGCTCCTTCATTTGCACAAAATAAAACTTTTAAAAATAAAATTAGGAAGACTGGAGAGATTACTCATTGGTAAAGGGACTTTCTTGCCAAGCCTGCCAACATGGGCTCAATTCCTCAGTACCCACGTAAAGACTGATGCACAAACTGGCACATGTGTCTGGAATTTATTTTCAGTGGCCAGAGGCCCTGGAACTCCCTTATACTCACTCTCTTTCTGTCTGACACTCTCTCTCTCTCTCTCTCTCTCTCTCTCTCTCTCTCTCTCTTTCACACACAGAGAAAGAGAGATAAAATTAATAAAATATTAATTTTTAAAAAATAAAGTATGTGTTGAGACATTTTCAAGAAAATGTACATGCTCCTTGAAGTCATGGAAGACTCAAAGAGGTGAGAGTCTTGGATTCAGAATGACTGTGGCAAAACAGGAAGTAAGTCCAGGTTAGGAGTAAAGAAATCTTCTGGCCTCAACTCCCAGGCAAGGACAAGTTTACTCAAGTGCAAGGGATGCCTCTGGATGCTTCTGGAAGTGTTAGTCAACTTTTCTATTACTGTGACAAATCACCTGACACAATCAACTTAAAAGTAAGAAAGGTAGGTAGGGGCCAGTTGATAGTCTACTTGCCTAGCATGAACAAAGTATAGTGTTCAATTCCCAGCACTGCAAAAACAAAACATAGTGGTGCATGCCTGTCAGCCCAGCACTCAGGAGGTGGAAGCAGGAGGATAGAAGTTTAAGGTCATCCTCGGCTACATAACAAGCTTAAGACTAGGCAACATTAACATTTGGAGGTCACGCCAGAACTACAGCCCAGCACTGTGGGCAGGAGACGCTCTTCGATGGTCTCTTGATTGTGCTGTCAGAACCAATGCCAGGAGAGCTCGGCTGTCTTGACAGGGAGCAGGGACCTGTAAGCTCTCACCCCCAAGGTCATAGCAGCATGGGAATTGCATCAGGGAGCCCAGAACAAGCCCTGCAGAAGGCAAAAGCAAGTTGGGTACTTTCTTCTGTTTTGTTTTTCAAGACAGTGAAAAATAAATTGCCAAAATTTCAAATCATAAGAAACCTCTCCATTCTTGAATTATTGATAGTAACAATTAGAAGTGAAAGAGTAAACCTTCAGAAAACGACAGAACTGCTTTAATTTGGAGACTCTTCCAGCCCCTGTATTCTTTTAACTCCATTCATGCCACATAGCTAAATGATTTACTGAAGGGGGAAAAAAGATGACATTACTGAAAAGACCCGTTACTGCTGTGCCTCCTTCGTGTAGCTCAATGTTAAGTACTCTTCAAAACTGAGCCCGTGGTGGAATGCAATCTGTAATTCAATCGAGAGATCTTGCTAATGTCCCAGACTGCACGAACATAGCTTAAGGGTTTTGGTTGAGTAGGAAATCTTGTGAGCCAGAGACGGAATTACAGCCTGTCTCTTCAGCAGCAGGATGAGTGAGTGTTGTTGGCAGTGTGGTATTGAGCACTTATCAATACTTCTAAAAGAAAGTGAATTACACAGTTCAGTCTGTCTCAGTGAGAAGATAAAGGAGGAGGAGACAAGATGTTGACCATTCCTGAACCTGAATGATACGATATGCACAAGCAACCCCATTCTCTCTACTTTCACAGTTTGAAATGTCTGTACTACAAGTTCAAAAAGAAAATACTGCCCAAAGCACTATGATGAGGAAATAAGAATTCTTTAAACTCATGGAATTTATAGATGTTTGCTCCTTGATGTGTTGAAGGTCAGTATTAATACATATCATGTAATAACTTGTGGAGGCTTGTGGGTCAACTAATCGGTATGAATTGACCATCAGTCCTAGAGTCAGCTGCCTTCTCAGTATGTGGAAGGAGTTCTCATATGCAATAATACTGATGGATTTATGTCACTCATATGTCATTTATATGTACTGCACAAAATATAGATATTTACTGAATATTATACATAAATATTATATACTATATCATTATTGTATATAAATATATAAGTTTTAATTATATCATATGTGATGTTAATATATATATTCATTATATGTACACATTTACTGAATATTATATAAAAATATTTGTATTATATAAATAAAAATATTTAGGCTTCTAAATAGAGAAATGCCACAACATTGGAAGTGCTACTTCTCTACATCACAAAAGGGTCATTGTCATATTCCTCTAAATACCAAATGCAAATCAGTAATCTGGCTCAAGAATTTCTATTCATTAACCAATCTATTTCTAAGCTGTAGCTGCAATTGTAGTTACCCAGGGAACATTTGAACACTGCTCATCTGCAAGCCCTAAGACCAGGGAATTAAGCTGCCCAGATGTTTTTAAAATGCATCCAAGTTCCTTCCTTAGATGTCTAAGCAAATGAAAAGGAAAAAAACGCATCCAAGGTTGGGGGACCCTTGGCTACCACCTTCATGAATATTGTGAAGGCTCATGGGCTAGGGAGATGGTTCCGCATTAAAGGCATTTGCTTAAAAGCCTGGTGGCCTAGATTCTATCCTCCGGACCCACATAAAGGCAGATGCACAAAGTGATACATGTGTCTGGAGTTTATTTGCAGTGGCAGAAGCCCCTGATGTTCTCCTTCTCTCTCTCTCTCTCGCTCTCTCTCTCTGTCACACACACACACAAATATATACACAAATAAATAATAAAATATTTTTTCAAAAAAGGAATATTGCTGGGGCTTTAACTGCAGAATTCCATAAGGGCTCGTAGGATCAGGAGAACACATGGTGGAGATAACTGAACAGCAATGATAAGCAAGGAAATGATTGCGGTGGAGAAATGGCGACAAAAGTCACGATGTGCTCAGCGCTTGATGCACTGAGTTCAGTAGGGAGAGAAAAGGCCTGAATCCTTCCCAAAACTGAGGCTAGATCCAGATCTATCAAATTTACAAAATCGTTAAATTTATTTAAATATAGCATTAAGTTATTTCAGTTAAAGAAGTTGTGGCCAGTTAAAACTAGTAGTCATTGTTACTGCAAGGGTCCCTTTCATTTGATCACGACTTGAAGATCCTCCCATCACTGTAACAAAAATGCCGAGATCATCAAGTTGTAAGGAAGAAAGGTTTATTTTGGAGCACAGGTTCAAAGGTTCCAGTACAGGGTCACTTGGCCCCATGGCTTTGGGCTTGTGGCAGAAGAACGGGTGCCAAAGCAAAGCTTCCCCTCTCTTGGTGGTTGGAAAAACAGGAAGGGGCTGGGGTTCCCAAAATCTTCTCCAAGGGTTTACGCCAAGTGAGTTACCCCAAATGACTTACTAGACCCGACTCGCAACATGCTCACCATCTCCTGCTAGTGCCATCAGCAGTAGGCCAAGCCTTCAGTACATGAGCATCCAGTACATGGGATGTTTGGATGCAAGCCACAGCAGATGATTTCCACCAACAGAGAGAAGGCCTTGGCCTCTCTTCCCTCTTGTTGCCAAACCCATAACTTGCTGTCCCCCACAAACTTATGTGTTCTGAATGCTTACGTCCCCAGCTGGTGGCAATTTGGGACTTGAATCCTCCTGGAGGCAGTGTACTACTGGGGGGGGTATGGATGTTATAGCCAGCTTCTCCTGCTGCCATTGTCCACCTGATGTTGGCCAGAAAGTAATGTCATGCCATCTCTTTCCCCTGCCATCATGGAGCTCCCCCTCGAGTCTATAAGCCAAAATGAACCCTTTCCTCCCACAAGCTGCTCTTGGTCAGGTGCTTTTTACCAGCAATGAGAAGCTGACTTCAACAGCAGTAAGCATTTCAGACATATAGCAGGAAGCTGGCTCCCCAGCCCTTCCAATTCTTCTCTCTCTCTCTCTCTCTCTCTCTCTCTCTCTCTCTCTCTGTGTGTGTGTGTGTGTGTGTGTGTGTGTGTGTGTGTGTGTGTGTGTGTACACAAATGTGTATGCCTCGTGCATACATTGCAGAGGCCAGAGGAACACAAGGAATGTCCTCCATATCTCTTCAGCCTTATTCTCTGAAACAGAGTCTCTCGGTGACCCTGGAGCCATCAGCTTTTTGGTCAGACTGTGTAACCAAGAAACCCCAGTGGTCTGCTGGTCTGCATCCACTTCAGTGCCAGCATGTGCAGCCAAGCCGGCTTGTGACATGGGTGCTGGGGATCGAACTCAGGTCCTCTTGGTTATGCTTGCTTAGTAAGGGCTCTCTCCCAGTGACCTGTCCCCACAGCCTTCTAATAGTCTTATGAATCTCATTTCCTTCCGCTCTGCATGGCTTACATTCATGGTTCTGTATGAACTTGGAAAGTCTTTGTCCTCTCACAGCATTCTTCATTAAGTTCTGTCGCCCAGTGCTTGAAGGTCTGAATTACTCTTTTCCCTGTGCGTGTGTCTTAAATGCTGAGTTCTTTGATTACTATGCAAACTTCTGTGCCCCCTTCCATCCCAAGACTGGATCCAATGCACCAGGGAAATCCACAATAGTAGGAAAAAAACACAATATGTTCATGAACCAATTACTTTCATGGATCTTGTATCACCCAGTATTTCTGTGGGTTTGTATGAATCTATTCTCTGCTCAGCTGAGATACTGAAGTCAGCTGCTAGAAAGTGCCAGTCATTAAAGGCATATGTAGAATTGAAGTCCATAAACTTGGAAATAAGGCCACTTAAAGTCCTCCTTTTTCTGCTTATTGATTCTGACATCTTGGCCAGGTTGCCTACCTCTGTGAACTGGATAAGGGACACCTTCCCTCTGAACACTGGGGATGGGGAAGTCAGCCGAGATCAGCATTCCAAGTACTTTCACTAACACAAGCCATCAGATCCTTGCTTGCTGGTATGAAAATGAGCAGAAATGCGACAGGAAGCTTGTCTCTTAAAACTGACGGCTTAGGAACAGGGGACTGAATTGCGATGTGTGAAATGGAACCTCAATGCATTTGTTTATTATTGGATCTGCTTTCACTGCTGCAATAAGAAAATATTATGGACTCCTCTCTGAAAGGTGTGTGTGTGTGTGTGTGTTCTCATGAACTGTGATGAATTTGGGACCCACTGCAAGGAATGAGGAAAAAATTGATAGTCTGGACCAGGCTGCCTTAGTAACATTGGAAAATCCCCCCTGTGAGTACTGGTGAAATTAGACATTTCCAACTGCACGCTCTCCATGCCAGTGGCACGCCTCATGAAACCAACCCCACCAAAAAGAAATCCACCCAGACATTTTCCTCTCTCCTGGGGATCTCATCCTGTACACAGGCGGAGGTGATTCGATTTGCTTGTTAGGGTTTTGGGGGGCGTGGCATAGTCTCATGTGGCACTATCTTTATCTCTGTCCTCCGCATCAGCTCCTATTAAAATGGGAAGGATAATGGGGGAAGGTTCGTGAGCATGAGTGTCTTTCTTCATATGCTCAAATCTGTCCTTGAACCTTCAGCCCCACTGATCACATCATATCAAAGGTAAGCAACTCTGGCTTTGGACTCCAGCAGGAAACAAATTTGAAAGGAATATCCGCCTGCCACCACACTATTGGCAGTTTTGAGAATCCACTGTTCCCAGAGAATGGTCATGCCTCAAGCACAGAAGTCCCAATGGATGCACAGTACTTGAGGTGATTTGAATGTAAATGGCCCCATAGATTCAGGTTTTTTTTTTTATTTCCAAGGAGGGAGGGAGGAAGGGGAGAGAGATTGATTGACTTTATGTGAGTACTGGGGAATTGAAACTGGATCATCAGGCTTTGAAAGCAAGTTTCTTTAACCATTTAGCCACCTCTCCAGCCCCAGACTAAGGTATTTTCTATTAAGCTTTCTACTTAGACTTCAACAGGCAGAGCCCTGCTGGATCAGGTGTGTCACTGGGATGGATCTTGAGTCCAGCCCCAAGAGGTGAGTAGAGAGCCAGGCTGAGCTCGGCCTGTTTGTTCCCTCTCCCTGCTATGGATGTATGATGAAGTGAGCCGGTTTCCTCCACCATAGTGAAGCTTCCCCTGGAACCTGGAGTAAACCTTTTCCTCCCTTAATAAGCGGCTTTGGTTGGGTGTTTCATCCCACCAATGAGAAGGAAACTGCAGCAGTACACAGTACAAATTCACAGCTGAATTTAAAAGGTTCTTGCCAGGGCTAGAGGGATGGCTTACCAGTTAAAGTGTTTGCCTGCAAAGCCAAAGGATGCTGGTTCGATTCCCCAGGACCCACGTAAGCCAGATGCACAAGGTGGCACATGAGTCTGGAGTTCATTTGCAGTGACTGGGGGCCCTGGTGCACCCATTCTCCCTCCCCCCTCTCAAATAAATAAAACTTAACTTTAGTGTGCAGTAACTGATTTGATGCTACCAAATACAACTTATCTGATGCTGTGGTAAAGCTGAGATGTGCATTACCAGCTGTACCTTACTTGTGATCAAACGGAGGCTCAGAGAGATCATGGCATACTCACTCCCCTGCTACTGTTCAGAACACACGCAGATTATTTTCTGATTTTCTCATCAAGTGTCCCTCCTGTCAGGGTAGAGTCACATCCAGCACATACATGTATTGAACAATATGTTGACTCGGATGAGCAGGAGGAGATGAAAACAAAACTTGATAAATTGATAATTTGGCCTAAGTCTATTTCCATACTTTAGTGATAAAATTTGACCTAAAGCTGCATCCATACTTGGTGAACTGCAGCCATTTTAATATGTAAACAAATGGTAAATGAACAGAGATATTCATGTAACAGTATTTGAGCCTGAGCCAATCATAATGTAATCGAGCTATAATATCAGTCATAATTGTTAGAAAATGAATAATGGAAGTTATTCTGTTCAACAAAAGCTGTAGGACCTGAGGACTTGATCTGAATAAAAGGGACCATTTTTCAACTAATATTTCTCTTCTAATATTTATTGAACACATACTATGGCAAACTCATTCTCTGAGATCAGAGAGCTCCATGTCATTGGAGAATATGGGTTACAGAAGTACTGAGGATACACCCCAGTGCCTGGCTAGAGACCAGAAAGCACATACTTGATGGGGCTTCCATCCATAGAAGATGAATGAGGCTCAGAACTGACTGACACATTCACAAATGGCTCTCCCATGCCCCACCCCAACCCTTGTCTTGTCCAGAAATCTGTACCTTGATAAAATACTCATCAGAGATTATGTTTTAAAGTCTATTTAATATACCATGAAATGTCTAGTGTGGTCTCCAGTAAGCAAAGAGGTGTGTTACCCAGCTCTTCTTTGCAGCCTTGTTTTCTATCAGGCTCGGAGCCACTGTCTTCCAGTTTTGATCTCCTCAGAACACAGGGTGGGGGAGAGGGGCTCCCGACTTTCTGCCCAGTTCATGCGCCCACACATGCATTTTTATTTTCCTGTTCTGCTGGGACAGTTTTCCTCACATCCTAGTCAAAGCCTGCTTCCAAATAGCATGAATAACAAGGGGACCCCAGAAAAGGGTGTATCATATGTGTTGACTAGTTTATGGACACACTTGCTTCAGAGAAAGTTACATGCTTGGGGGCTGGAGAGATGGCTTAGTGGTTAAGGCACTTGCCTGCAAAGCCAAAGGATCCTGGTTCGATTCTCCAGGATCCACGTAAGCCAAATGCACAAAGGGACACATGCATCTGGAGTTCGTTTGCAGTGGCTGGAGGCCCTGACGTGCCCATTCTCTCTCTCTCTCTCTCTCTCTCTCTCTCTCTCTCTCTCTCTCTCTTTTTCTCTCTCTCAAATAAAAAAATAAATAAAATATACTTAAAAAAGAAAGTTACATGCTTAACACTGGGTCCTGAGTTAAACAGTTATGGATCTAATTCAAGTAAGTCACATCAAATTTGGCAAATTAATTGACTTAAATGACGGCCTACTATGTGCCAAGAATTGCATGCAGAAAAACAATTGGTCTCATCTACTACACAATATTTTTTCAAGAAAGTTATTGGTAAATCCATTTTTTTTTTTTTTTGGAGAGAGAGGGACAGATAGAGAATGGGTGTGCCAGCAGCCTCTCAGCCACTGTGAAAGAACTCCAGATGTGTGCGCCCCTTGTGGGCAAGTATAGCATTGCGCCTTTGCATCTCTGCGTCTGGCTAAACGTGGGACCTGGAGAATCGAGCAGGTGTTCTTAGGCTTAGGAAGCAGGCGCCTTAACCGCCAAGCCATCTCTCTAGCCCGGTAAATCCATTTTTAAAGATTGGTAAGATTGATGTGTCTGGGAAGATGGTTCAGAGGGTAAAATGCTTGCCATACGAGCATGAAGACCTGAGTTCAAATCCCCCACACCCATGTAAATGCTTGATGCAGTGATGCACACCTGTGATCACACAGCTGGGAAGGCAGAGACAGGAGGATCTCTGAGGCTGGCTGATGGGTTAGTCTTGCCAAGACAGTGGGCTCTAAGTTCAGTGAGAGACCCTATCTCAAATAAGGTGAAGAGTGACTGATGAAGACATCCAACATTGACTTCACACACACACACACACACACACACACACACACACACGTGCCAGAAAAGAGATTAGTAAGATTGAAATAGCTTAAGACATTTGCTTTAGGTAATGGCCCCATTTTATAATTACCTTCCATCACCTGCCCACTGCTCCTCTGTTTGGTCAGGCTGGCCTCCTCATAAACCCACCCCTTCCACAATGCCCTTAGCCTCTGAACCCTGCCCATCCATCATCCTGGATCTTGGGTGACATCTGGAACGTTTGGCATGTTCTCAAAAAAAAAAAAAAAAAAAAACACTAAACATTAGTCCATTCACCCATATAGCCAAGATAGTTCCTGAGTCCAACCAAGCCCTCTCCTCTGATTTCCAACTGGAGCTGTGAATGGTGAGCCTTTGATAATCAGAGCCATATTTCACATGTGTTCTATTCATAGTGCTGTATACATACTAGGAAGTCAATAAATGTTTGACCAAGTAATTGCTTATAAACCTGGGAAGAGAAGGCAGGTCTCACAGATACATGTGTGTTTCAATGATCTATTTTTACTTCTTTACTTTTGGAAAATAGTGAAGAAATCCACCTGCTTTATGCATCTTATCTTTTGACAAATGTGGCAAGTCTCTGTCCCCCTTTGTAACCCTGTCATCAAAACTTGAACCTTTTCATTCCTTGACCCAAATATAAAACCCAAAATTGCTGATTCTAGTTAATTATAAAGGTTCTTAATAACCAAACAAGGGATGTTTTGCTCAGGAAAGGAGGAGGCTGGAGAGAATGTTAAAATGCATAGAATAAATTTTCAACTTCTGCTGTTTCCTGGGTATACCTCTACCACAATCAGAACCTGCCTGTCTTTGTCCACCCCCACCCCTGCCCAGGAATTGTCAGCTGGCACCCACCAGATCTGTGGTTGACCAGGCCCTAGAAAATTTCAGCCCATCATACCATACCTATGTACGGTTTTGTGGATCGTAACCCATCTCTCCTCCCCACCCCCCAGAACTCATCTATATGCTAATTTGTACTTGATAACGCCGCCCCACAATATGGTAATTGCTGTAATGTTTTCCAGGGAGAGGGGGGAAAAAAGTAAAAATTAAGCAGAGGCTCCATTGCTGAAGTCTAGGCATGTGTGAGACTGTCATACAAAAAGCAAGTAAGCCCATGTCCAAGGGCAGGCTACGCTGAGGCAGCACTGGAACAGGAGTGCTCTCCAAGGCTGTGTTCTGAGAGCCCCTCCGAAGTTGGAGGGTCTCAGAAGCTGCCAGCTGCAGATGAATGCAATGCCGCTACATCCCCACCTGCCAGGGCTCCTGATTCCCAAATCTCCAACAGCTGATCCAGCAGGTCACCCTGAGGATGGCCTAGCCTCCTGGGACTTCGGCCTATCCAGGAATAAGGGTCCTTCCTCGCTTGTCTTCCTCCTGTGTGCACACTCTGCCACTATTAAGATATCAAATGTAGGAATGACAACAAGAGTCCTAATTAAACAACAGGCACAGTGTGCATCCTCAAAGGAACAGCCTAGGCCCAAATAAGAGAAGCATAGGACTGGAAAGGGGAAGGAAAGACAATGGGGGCTTTGAAATCAGCAGTGTTCAAGCTGAGCTGTTTTTTATTATTAATTATGAACTTTACTGTGTGAGTATGTCGCGTGTAGGTCATATTCCCATAGGGTTATACTCTTACACCCCCTCTAAGAGTGGCTGTACCCATCAACATGTCTCTTAAATAACTATGCTAATCCCCTTTAATCCGTGCTGCTCTTATTCTTGGTTGGAGAATCTGCTTTTTTTTTTTAACAGACGATAGCAAAAACTGAGGAGTACCAAGATCCATCAATACAACAAACAAGAAAAGATAGTCCCGACTGCCTAGCAGGAGACAAGCCGACATTTGTTGTGTATTTAAAGGGGCTGATGACACAAAGGACTCTGGAGGCTGGAGGCCGGGCTCCAGCTTCCCAGGGCAGAAGGGGAGGAAGTTACTGAGTCCTGTGATCAGAACCCAATTGTAATTGGCCTCTGAGATCACTTACGGCAATCAGGGAAGTAATATGCTTCTGAATAATTATGAATAATTAGGCACATTTATGAATAATTACACTGATAATAACTATCTGACTCATTCCATTTTAAAATTGTAATTCAGTCATTACGGTTCGGGGAGTCATTCCCTTCGTAGTCCTGCCCTCTGCATATTCATGGGTAATCCTCCTGCCAATCTGATTCTGACAGTGCCTGGAATCCCTCTCCAGGACAGCAACACACTGGCCTTGGGGACAAAGGGACATCCTGGTCCTCACAGGACTGGACATCCCCTTGACTGATCTTCAGGTAGCCCGAAAGACACAGAAAGGGACAGACAGGGGTATTTTCCTAAAACACTGCGGCGTTAGCACCTCATAGCTCCTAAATCAACATGCAAATGATATGAAAGTGATGTCTAGGGATTCACTGCTGTTTTCAACTCAGATGGCTAAAGAGAAGCAATTGTCTCCTCCCTCATGTCACTGTAAGAAAACAGTAAAGGGCTGCAGAGATGGCCTAGTGGTTAAGGCGCCTGCCTGCCAAGCCTAAGAACGCCCGTTCCATCTCCAGGTCCCACGTTTAGCCAGATGCAAAGTGACGCAAGCGCGCAATGCCGCATACTGAGAGGCCACTGGTGCGCCTGTTCTCTATCTTTCGCTCCCTCCCTCCCTCCCTCCCTCCCTCTCTCTCTCTCTCTCAAATAAAAAAAAAAAAGAATACAGTAAAGTGTACAAGGGTGTCTCGTCCTGGTGTCTTATGCTCAAGTACTGGCTGCTCGGGCAATTAGAAGCCCCAGTTTGAAGCTATTGCTTTAAAGTAAAGCACCCGAGGCTTGAAACAACAATGCATCTTTTCCTGATCATCCTCCTAGTCTCCTTTTCATTCTCTTTTCACTGCTTCTTGTACCCGCTTTCCCTCTCCCAGACTCTCTCCTCCCTTGCCAACTCCTGTATCATGCTCATGTCTCTTTCGGTTCCAATCCTAGCAAGGTTAGTCACAAATGTAAGTTTATATTTTCCTGATTTCAAAAGTAAAAAGAAATCTGTAAAATATCAAAAGTAGAAAAAAAAAGTAATCATTTAAAAAAATCAATAATCCTAGCACTGGAAAGAACCAATATTAACTTTTTTTTTTTTTTTTTTTTTTTTTTTTTGGTTTTTCAAGGTAGGGTCTCGCTCTAGCTCAGGCTGACCTGGAATTCACTATGTAGTCTCAGGGTGGCCTTGAACTCATGACGATCCACCTACCTCTGCCTCCCTAGTGCTGGGATTAAAGGCATGCACCATCACACCCTGCTAACATAATATTTTAAAATTCTCTTTTTATACATAAATTAGGCAATAGAGATCTTATTACAAGTCATGTTTTAAAGTGGATTTGTTTCATGTTTTAAATTTTATTTGCATGTGCATGGGGGTGAGAGAGTGCTAGGACTTCTTCCTAATACAAACAGCCAGCAGATGCTTGCACCACTATGTGCATTCAGCTTGCGTGGGTACTGGGGAATGGAACCTGGGCCAGCCAGCAGACTTTTCAAGCAAGCATCTTTAACCAATGAGCCATCTTCCCAGCTCTCAGATGTTGGATTTTTGGTCTCATGTAGACAGTGTCTATTTCCTTTTTATCTCATAGCAACATGTAGGATCGCTGAGGATGAATGGTTTGGAAGCTGGGTGCAGAGGCATAGCTGAGGCTGAGGCACGAGCTCAGGCCCAAGGGTTTGAAGCCAGCCTGAGCAACATAGCAAAACCTCATCTCAAAAAAGTTAAATAAAAACTTGCTGGGAGTAGTGATGCACGCCTTTAATCCCAGCACTCAGGAGGCAAAGATAGGAGGATCACTGAGAGTTCAAGGCCACCCTGAGACTTCATAGTGAATTCCAGGTCAGCTTGAGCTACAGTGAGACCCTCCTTCAAAAAAAAAAAAAAAAAAAAACTTGATAAAATTCTAAATGCTAATGGCCAGAACATAGCACATGAAAATGTGTGTGATGAGCAATTCTCCAAATCCTGGCACCTGTTTCAACAATTATTGCCATTCTATCATATCATCTTGAGGAGAAGGTCCCCTTTGGTCTAATATCTTACCACATTATCCTTTTCTTCCGCTTGAATAAAGAAGATAGGAGAGTGATATAGAGGAATAATGGCTTACCATGGACAACAGGAATATGCAACATGAATACACATCACTTTAACTATAGACAAAACCTTGTATTCAGAAGTAGCCATAATGGGATTCCAACTGGATTTCAGACTCAGGGGCCAGTGCTTGAAGCATCTTTTTTTAGAGGTGAGCAAGAAATTTTATTCATGAACAGTTGCAAAGTTTGTAATTAACTTTTGTGTAACTGCCTTAGCAGCAGAAATGTAATTGCCAGTCCAAAAGCAGATTCCAGTCTGTCAGTCTTCACAGTCACCTCACCCATGTTACATCTGGTACAGGAAGAAAAGTGTGGTTGATCCTCATGCCCTCAACAGGTCGCTTCAACAGTTACTGGCATCATCCCCTGACCCAGATACTGAATTATTTCAAAGCAAACCCCAGATAGTGTATCATTTTATCTATGAAAAAACTCAGGATAAATACTTCTTAAAAACGAATCAACAATACCACCAATGTATAACCATAATACCTAAACACTTTTTACAAAAAACAGTAATTTCTTAATATCATATATTCACTGATTATCTTTTCACTTAAATAACTCAAATTCTCTTTTAATTTATAATAGTTATTCTGCTTTTCCTCCCCTTTTCTATGTCCCTTCCCTCCTCTCTCTTCCCTTCCCTTCTCCCCCACTTCCTTTTATATTTTTTATTTTTATTTTTTTTTTTTTGGTTTTGCGAGGTAGGGTCTCACTCTGGTCCAGGCTGACCTGGAATTCACTATGTAGTCTCAGGGTGGCCTCGAACTCTCGGTGATCCTCCTACCTCTGCCTCCCAAGTGCTGGGATTAAAGGTGTGCGCCACCACGCCCAGCTTCCCCACTTCCTTCTTTCAAAAAAATATTTATTTATTTATTTGAGACAGACAGAGAGAGAGAGAGAGAGAGAGAGGGTGCTCCAGGGCTTCTAGCCACTGCAAATAAACTCCAGATCAATGCACCCCCCCCCCGTGCATCTGGCTTATGTGGGTCCTAGAGAATTGAACCGGGATCCTTTGGTTTTGCAGGCAAGTGCCTTAACCACTAAGCCATTTCTCCAGCCCTCGTCACTTTATTTTATCCAAGTGAAATTAGTGGAAGCCTCTTAGCTCCTGGCCACCCCTGCTTCTCCATATGTTCAGTCACACTCCCCCAATGAACAGGCATGAGCCAGGAAAGGTGGCCATGAGTAACAGAAGACACAAAACTTCTGAGCTCCATACAGGGCCAGGCCTAGGCAAGGAGAGGCAAATTAATGACTGAACGCATGGCTGGACCTTTTGTCTGGGATACACGGGCTTCTGGGTGTGATTCGGGTCTCCTGAATTGGAGTGACCTGCAGAATAAAGGCAGGCAAGGGGAACAGGATCTGCTGAGCCTGGAAATGACTGTGGATTCTTCACACTGAACACGAGCCCCCGAGACCTCGTCACCACATCCCAAGAAGAGGCTTTTGCTGCAACTCTGCCTGGGGCCTGCAGCTCACAGACGCTAGAAGAGGGCGCCATGGTGACCTCTGGTTTTAAAGCATCAATATTCCAAACTCAACAGGTTTCTGGAGCTCTTTGTAGGGCAAACCTTTAGAGAGAAATAGCTTTGTGACTGCAAAGAATAAAAATTAGCAGTCCAACCATGGCATTTAACCAACCTGGGACATTATTTCATATAACTAATTACATGAGAATAATTTCATTAGCACCAGCTTTCACTTGAATGTGCTGCAAATGGTCAAGACATTGATCTATCTTTATTGGGGCTCATTCGTAAAGACATCATGTGGCTGAAGATTACTCCATTTGAACACTGCCAGATAGCGCATTTTAAGTTAAATGAACACTGAGCTTCCTGAGGTTTTAATTGCCATTGTTTATAAAGTAAGTCTATAAGCTGTGCCATGAAAGCCCTGAACAGCTTCACAGAGGGTCTAGCACACCTCTGCAGAGATTAGGTCTCACCCCATTCCTGGCTCCTTTTAATCACCCATTTCTCACAGGGTGGAGACATGAGCTGGGATACAGGAGAGCCTAGTGTCCCCTGAACACACATGCATGTACACACACGTGCACACTCACACGGGCTCTCACAGATTCAGCCACAGTGACTTGGATTTCCTGTTCTGCACAGGCTTCAAATACAATATGACCGAGGTTGGAAAACAAAGGTGTATTTCCCTTCCTCCTCCTCGTCCTTTCCTCTTTCTCTTCTTCCTTCCTCCCCCTACACCTTTTTCTCCTTCTTATACATCTTCCTCCCATACATCCCATTTCCTCTTCTCATGATTTTCCTCCCTTCTTTTCTCCTCCTCTTCTTTCTCTGCCATTCATCATTCTCTCTGTCACAGTCTCTCTCTCTCTCTCTCTCTCTCTCTCTCTCTCTCTCTCTCCCCCTCTTCACACCACGAAGGAGTAAATACACAATAAGGAATCTTACTAGCTAATAACAAAAGTGCCCTTGTTTTTATTTTTGCTTTAACCCAGGTCATTCTCAAGACATTCAGCTAAAGTGTAATTTATAGACAGTTACACTATCCCTTGACACCTTTAATATTAACCAATAAATACATCAAAATACAGCTTACAAAACATTGGGCTGCTGGCCTATAAAAGCTGACATTAGCATCATTTTTCATGAGTTTGTATGAGGCCCAAACTTGTCTGCTTCTCCAGACACCTTCTGTGACCACTGCCCCCGAGAGACTGCCCTTCCTCACCAACTTTAGGGAGTACCTCTGTAAATCGCCCCTGGGTACCCTCACTGCTTAATGCATTTCCATCCCCAGTAGCACTGAAATGCCACTCCACTGGAGGCAGCAGGAGCAGGACACTGGCTGCAGACGAAGTCAGGCCACCAGGAAGTGCTTATTAATTCTTGTGGCCGAGGAGAAAGAAGGGGAGCAATGGCCCAAACTCAACAATCTCAGGCAGCCAACGTGACAAAGATAGCCTCCATCCCTTCCAAGACATCCAACCCCAGTCCACCATGAACAGACTTCGGGAGAGAGAGCAAGCACCCGCAAGGAAACCCAAAGGGGAGGAAAGCACCAGACCGCTGCACCTTCCCCATCAGCCTGGCCCTGGGAGCACCTCCTTTCTCTAGCATCGCCCAGACAGCAAGAGCACCCGGGTGAAAGGTTACCTACATTTATAATGTCAGGCGCTGGCTCTGCCAGGTAAAAGGCAAATGGTAATTTTATCATTAGCATGCCTGACCCCTCGGCCCCACCATATCTCACAGGAAATGGTTAAAGGTCATCGCACACAGAAATCTTCCAGAGCGTCGGACTGAATTGCTGACACCTTTTATTCTCGCCGCTTAAATAAATGATTCAAGGGGCAAGACAAGAGAAGACTGGCTTAATGTTGAGATTTACACTTAAGATTCAGGGAGGGGTGCTAAAACAGTTCAAAGAAAATACTTTTTGCCTTATTTTGGGGTTAGAATGCAAACAAAGCCTTAAAATATATAGGCATCCCTGGGCTAGGAAACACACAACAGTTTTCAAGTTTTCAGCGTAATTTTGTGGGGTCATCTCCTCCTGTTTTTCTCTTTATTCCACATGAAGATTATTTCCACATGTTCCTCCTTTTTACTGGGGCCAGAATGGCAGATAGTAAAGAAGCTTTTCATAGCAGCATGTGAACATTAATTTAAAAAGTAAGACAGGTGAATAGAGATTGACTGCTTATTTCTTTACAGCTAAAATTATACTGAAGTATGTAGATTTAAAAGTAAACCCTGGGCTGGAGAGATGGCTTAGCAGTTAAGGTACTTGCCTGAAAAGCCTAAGGACCCAGGTTCAATTCTCCAGGTCCCATGTAAGCCTGATTCACATGGTAGCACATGCACCTGGAGTTCATTTGCAGTGGCTAGAGGAAGCTCTGGCGCACCCATTCTCTCTCTCTCTCTCTCTCTCTCTCTCTCTCTCTCTCTCTCAGTCTCTCTGTCTCTAATAAATAAATAAATAACAATAAATCAGACAAAAAATACATTTTAAAAGTAAACCTGGGCTGGAGGATGGCTCAGCGGTAAAAGGTGTTGCTTGCAGCTGGGCATGGGGGTGCACGCCTTTAATCCCAGCACTTGGGAGGCAGAGATAGGAGCATCACTATGAGTTCAAGGCCACCATGAGACTACAGAGTGAATTCCAGGTCTGCCTAGGCTTGAACCTACCTTGAAAAAACAAAAAGGTGCTGCTTCCAAAGCCTGTATAGGCCTAGGTTTGATTCCCTAATACCCACGTAAGCCAGATGCACAATGTGCATGTATATGGAGTTTGTTTGCAGTGTCAAGAAGCCCTGGCATAACCATTCATATTTCCTCCCTATCTCTCTCTCTCCCTCTCTCTCCCTCTCTCTCTCTCTCTCTCTCTCTCTCTCTCTCTCTTGTGTGTGTGTGTGTGTCCCCTTGCAAATAAATAAAAATATTTTTAAAATAAAAGTAAGCCTGTCTGATCATTTAATGACCAAACCTAGAGTTATCACCTAGTCCAGCAGTTTCACTCTTAGTACATTTCCAAAAGAACTATAGGCAGAGATTCAAACTGATTCCTGCACATATGTGTTCATAGTCACATAATCACAATCAAAAATAATAATACAAGCTGGGTGTGGTGGCGCACGCCTTTAATCCCAGCACTCGGCAGGCAGAGGTAGGAGGATCGCCGTGAGTTCGAGGCTACCCTGAGACTACATAGTTAATTCCAGGTCAGCCTGGACCCAGAGTGAGACCCTACCTTGGAAAACCAAAAATATATATATATATTAAAAATAATAATAATGATACAGTCAGAATGTAGAAGCCACTGAAGTGCTCATCGATAAATAAATGTGATCTATACCCACAATGGAATATTATTCAACCTTGTAAAAGAAAGTAATTCTGACACTCTACCATGTTGAGGTCATTATGCAAAGTGAAATCAGCCAGACAGAAAATGAGAAATACTGCATGATTCCACTCGTATGAAATGTCTGCAGTGACAGAAAGTAAATGAGCGGCTAGTTAGGGAGGTGCATGGGGGAATTAGTGAGAAATGTCCTTGGGTACAGTGTTCTGTCTTGGGTTAGCTGAAACGTTTTAAAATTGACTGACATGATAGGTGAACAACTCTGGCTCTATTAAACACCATTAACTTCAACTGGATATTATGTGACTCATAACTACTTAAGGCTGCTTTTAAAAAGTAAGCATGAGGCTGGCTGTGCTTAGGATAGACATTTTCTCAGAATGGAATCAAACGGTATCTACCATGTGTGCTTCTGTATCATCTATACCACGACTGTTTGCCCCACTTTATGCATGGGTCAAGATTTTCTTCTCTGGACATTAGGCTTTCTTAATGCATTGTTTTTGTTTTTTAAATTTTTGTTTATTTTTATTTATTTATTTATTTGAGAGTGACAGACACAGAGAGAAAGAATTGTGGCTTCAAGCCACTGCAAATGAACTCCAGATACATGCGCCACCTTATGCATCTGGCTTACATGGGACTTAGAGAATCAAACCTGGATCCCTAGGCTTTGCAGGCAAGCACCTTAACTGCTAAGCCACCTCTCCAGCCCCAATGCATTGTTTTTAGAAACCTGAGTCTCTCTGCATCTTGTCTGTGGACACCATCAACCCTCCTATTCAGACAGGAAGATAACGACCCTGCTCTGCACCAGTCCTGCCAACATGCAGGTTCTCCGTGAGGCTTCAAAAGTTGGGCTTCCATCCTTCTGGAACTTTCTGGAAGTTTCAATCACTGTGTCAAAATACCTGAAATAGGACTGGAAAGATGGCTTAGCACTTAAGGAGCTTGCCTACAAAGCCTAAGGACCGAAGTTCAATTCCCCAGTACCCATCTAAAGCCATGTGCACAAGGAGACACATGCATCTAGAGTTCGTTTGCAGTGGCTAGAGGCCCTGGTATGCCCATTCTCTCCCTTCCTCCCTCTCTTTCTCACTCTCTTTCTCTTCCTCTCTCTCTCTCTCTGTGTTTGTAAATAAATAAATAACTGCAACCACCTGAAATAATGAACTTAGAAGCAAAGGCTTTTCATGGCTCATAATTTTAGAGGTTTTAGCGCAATGTCACTTGGCCTGTGATCCTCTGCTCTGGGGCAAGCACATCATGGTGGCTGCAAGAATCAGAGCTGTCCCACTCACTCATGGTAGCCAGAAAGCAAAAGCAATAGGGACAAAGTAGCTGGATCCAGCTGTGCTTTGCAAGGGCATTCTCCCAATGACCTAACTTCCTTCCAACTAGGCACCACCTCCTAAAGGCTCTGCCACTGCTCAGCGGCAAAGAGATGTACAGCTATTTCCACCTGCAGGACATGGACGTTGGTCATCACGAATGGCAAGGAAATAAAAAACCATGCAATTCCGGTTAGATCTACGACAGAGACAAAGAGCCCAGGAGGGTTCACCAGACCCTCACCGGAGATCCCACCCACCACTGTGATGAGCAGCTACATGTGGCTTTAGGGAGTGCTAGAATATAAAAGGCAAGGAAGGTTGACTGAGAATGGAGACCCCTCAATTCTCTTCCTCTTCCATGCTGTGGTGGGAATTGTTTGATGTTGTGGCTGCCTCAGATTCAGTTACCTACGCTCCTGCAAGTGACTCCCTGACACTCCCTGGCTCACCAAGCAGCTCATGGATGCAATCCTTTCTTTGCTCTGCCCGGGCTCTGTGTGGGATGAATAAAGATTTCTTACATCTCCTCAGGAGAAGTCCTCACATGGGTCTCTGGGGGAGCCTGAAGATCAAACAATAGGGGGAAGCGTCGGAAGATTAACCACCTTTCACAGTCCTTACTGGTCAGGAAAATTGGCCATCACTCTTGGAAGAGCTCCCCACTTTCTATTGAAACAAAATCTTCCCCTCTTTCAAGCTACCTTAACACAGCCACTTTTCTCCACCTTTCATGTTATCACATTCTTAGAGCCTCAGGCCATGCTAAGAAAAAGATCACCAGAATGGCAAGGAAAAAGAAAAAATATGAGATTTTTTTTTTTCATTCAGCGGTTTACTTTTTTAGGCTTGCAAAGGACCACAAAAAGAGGCTCAGGGAAAGAAAATATATACAGGAGGGAAATCTGCAAAGAGTCTTAAATATAAAGATATTAAAAATTGATTTTTAAGTATGCCAATTTCATGTTCTGATTTTATCTTGAAAAGTGAACTTAAGTCAAAATAAAATACCAAATGCATACTTTCTACCTGTTTCTGAGGAAACAACCAACCTCCAAGAAAATCTGTACTATTAATAAGACACTGAATGTTCGCCTCCCACCCCACCTATACTCATATGTTGCGATCCCAACTCCTGATGTGATTGGATTAGGTAGTGCATCCTTCACGGATGATTAGGATAAAGCCAGAATCAATGGGAGTAATACCAAGCAGAAGAGGCTCCAGACCTGTCTTACCTGTCCTACCAAGTAAGAACAGATAAGTACCACCTATGACCCAGCGCACAGGCCCTTACCTAACACGTAGTATACGAGGCACCTTGATGTTGGATTTCTAGCTTCTAGAACTCTAAAACATAAGCTTCTGACCAGACCTGGTGGTCCCAGCTTCTCAGGAGGCTAAATCAAGAGGCTTGCAAGTTCAAGGCCTCTCTGGGTAACTTAATAAAACGCTGGATCAAAAGTAATTTTAAAATATTTTATTTTTATTTATTTATTTATTTAAGAGAGACAGAGATACAGAAATAGGCAGGTAGAGAGAGAGAATGGGCATACCAGGGCCTCCAGCCACTGCACACAAACTCCAGATGCATGCGCCCCCCCCCCACCACGCGCATCTGGCTTACATGGGTCCTGGAGAATCAAGCCTCCAACCAGGGTCCTTAGGCTTCACAGGCAAGCATTTAACCACTAAGCCATCTCTCCAGCCCCTCCAAAAGTATTTTTAAGGGACTAAACAGATGGCTCAGAAGTTAAGGTGCTTTCTTGTAAAGCCTACCAGCTCTGGTTCAATTCCCCAGTACCCATGTAAAGCCAAATACATAAAGTGGTGCATGTGACTGGAGTTGGTACACAGTGGCAGGAGGCCCTGGTGCGCCCATTCTCACTTACTTTCTCTCTCTCTCCTCTGCTTGCAAATGGATAAATAAAAATATTTTTGATACAAAAGGGGGCTAGATAGATTGCTTAGTGGTTAAGGCATTTGCCTGCCAAGCCAGAAGATCCAGGTTCAATTCCCCAAGACCCACGTAAGCCAGATGAAAAAGGTGGTGCATGCAACTGGAGTTCATTCACAGTGGCTGGAGGCCCTGCCATGCCCATTCTCTCTCTCCCTCTCTTTCTCTCTCTCTCTGTCAAATAAATAAATAAATAAATAAATAAATAAATAAATAAATAAATAATTTTTTAAAGAAAGAAGGGAGTCAGTGGAGGGGAAATGGGGGATAAGAACAAAAGAGAGTAGTAAGGGAATCATAATTATGGTCTATGTATGGAAGTTGTCAATAAATGTTTTTAAAAACAGCAAAAAAAGCTGGGTGTGGTGGCACACGCCTTTCATCCCCCCACTCAGGAGGCAGAGGAAGGAGGCCATGAGTTCAAAGCCCACCCTGAGACTACATAGCAAATTCCAGGTCAGTCTGGGCTAGAACTAGACTCTACCTTGAAAAACCAAAAAGAAAAGAAAAGAAAAGAAAAGAAAAGAAAAGAAAAGAAAGAAAGAAAGAAAGAAAGAAAGAAAAAAGAAAGAAAGAAAGAAAGGCAAAGAAAAACAGCAAAAGAAAAACCTGAGATTAAAAAAAGTATTGATGGCCAGGCGTGGTGGCGCACGCCTTTAATCCCAGCACTCGGGAGGCAGAGGTAAGAGGATCGCCATGAGTTCGAGGCCACCCTGAGACTACATAGTTAATTCCAGGTCAGCCTGGACCAGAGTGAGATCCTACCTCGAAAACCAAAAAAAAAAAAAAAAAGTATTGATGGGACTGGAAAGATGGTTTAGCAGTTAAAGCGCTTGCCTGCAAAGCTAAAGGACCCAGGTTCGATTCCCCAGTACCCACATAAGCCAGATGCACAAAGTGGTGCACATGTCTGGAGTTCGTTTACAGTGGCTGGAGTCCCTGATGTGCCCATTCTCTCTCTCTGTCTCTCTCTCTCTCTCTCAGATAATTAAATAAAATATTTTTAAAATATTGATAATTGATATCTATTCATATAATCCTAAGATTTTAGAGTCAAATTTTGTGAAATTTATAAAAGCTTTCATGGTTGGGACTTTATTCCTACCACTATACTTATAGTGCTTGTTTGTGGAAATGAAAGCTGAAAGCAAGAGTACAAAAAGTTGATTATTAATCATGTGTTCAGAGCAGTAAGCACTTCTCTGACATCAAGTAAGCCAGAGCTGATGTTTTCCTGAGATACAGTAAACAGATCCAGCTGCTTTGGTGTTTATTAAAATAGCAAAGAGAAAAGTGGAGGTCTCGCTGGATGGTAAATCATATTGGGAACTGAAGTTCCCAGAAAAAAAGCCACACCTGGGTTAAAGATAAAGGGCAACTGACTGGTTAGAACTCTGATGGTGGACGGTTGGAATGTGCCGATACAAATGAGCTTGGGCTATCTTTAGTCCCTCTAACAGCCAGCGCTTGCCTACCTCTATGTTCAAAGAATCTCTAAAAAAAGCCTCCCTTTACCAACTTCAGCTCAAACGGAGAGCTTACTTCTAAGAAGACCTGCAGTGATGTTCCACAGATAATAACTCGGGCTGCACAAGCATGATGACCTGAGCTTGGATCCTCAACACCCACGTGAGAAGCCAGTATGGCCACGTGTGCTTGTGATACCAGCACTGTGGAGGATGGAAACGGGAGAGTCACTGGGGCTCGTCGCTCAGCCAGTCTAACCAAACGACAGTAACGCCCAGGTTTAGTGAGGGACTTGTACTAGGGAAATAAGGAAGAAGAGCAATAAAGACACTCCGCGTCTTCCTTGGGCCTCCACACACACATGCATGTGTGCACACATGCATACACACACATACACACAAAGAAAGAGGAAAGAGAAAGAAAGAAAGAAAGAAAGAAAGAAAGAAAGAAAGAAAGAAAGAAAGAAAGAAAGAAAGAAAGAAAGAAAGGAAGAGAAGGAGGGAGGGAGGGAGGGAGGGAGGGAGGGAGGGAGGGAGGGAGGGAGGAAGGAAGGAAGGAAGGAAGGAAGGAAGGAAGGAAGGAAGGAAGGAAGGAAGGAAGGAAGGAAGGAAGGAAGGAAGGAAGGTGGGAAGGTGGGAAGGAAGGAAGGAAATAAGTAACTTAACAAAGTGAAATGAGCAGAAAATGTTTCTTTCCGTTTGGGCCAGTAGTTAAACTTTCTTATTCACATTTCCTCTCTTCACAGTCTCTGTGGCTATTGTCATCAAAAGCTTGGTAGTGAGCTCTCAAGAATGCTTTTCCTCGGAAGACAGAGTAGGAAATTGAATTTTCCATTTCAGTGTACCACTTGTACCCGTGTCACTCAAGAGCGGCCTGCCATCCTTCACGTGGATAAGAAAACATCATGGCCATAGTTCTCTGTTGTTGAAGAACTAAATTTTAATCATCTTTTAGCTGCTGTGGGTGTCCCTGTAATGAGATGCTGTGTATAATTTTCTAGCACTTTGTTAATTCACAAGAATTTATATCATTAAGGTCATTAAGCTATGTTATTTGCTATGGGCTATTAAAGAGGATACTAATAACGTAAACTGACTCTAATCCTGCAAAGGAAGGTGATCTCATTATATCTTCATTCATGTCTTTTAAAAACCAGACATCTTTATCTTCAATTATATTTTAATTGATACATTTTCCATGTTAAAAAAAAAAAACTTCAATTTGAATGAAAAAGTTACCCAAAACTCTGGTGATATTGTTTTATTTCACCCCAATAGTATCTAAAAAGTGATATTTGTGTGTTCATTCCAACTTCCTGCAGTATTCAAGAGGATGAGGGCTCACAAACACAGTTCACAGAAGCAAATATGTGTAGCTCTGTCAGATTTCTTTGGTTTCAGAGCAATTCAGACAGAATACATTAAAAAGTGTGACTGTTCTGAAAACCACTCAAATTTTATACTTTGGTTGTGACCAAGATTAACACATTTTGGTAAAACTGCCTAAGAAATTTTAGTCATTCTGCTGTGTACCTGTCCCAGTTGTGAAAGTACCCCAACATAACAGATTTCCTCATAAATGGTAAGTGTATCATAAAACCTTTTATAGCTGTTGGAAAAAATATTTTGAGTATTTTGTCCAACCACCTGAGTATGACACCTGATGCCAGTAAAGGCCAAGAGGGAAAATCCCTTTTTCTATCAAGCCTTTCAGAATTGGGGGAAGAGTACAGAAATGAGTTGATTTTCTACTAGGAAGCACGCATCCAAGTCTCTTATAGTGACTCGTCAAGACACTGCATCCTCTCCTTCCTCCCAAGAAGCATCAATGCAGCATCCAGCTTCTGGCTTCCATCCCAGAGAGACCAAGCATTTTATGGACATGGCATTATCAAAAGAAGTCAGCAATAAAGTGAGTCCAAGATAATCCTGGGCTGCATGAAACTCTGTCTATAAACACCAAAACTCGAAACAAAAACAAATAAAACTAGAGACAAAAGGGAGCTGTTTGCAATGGACAACAATTAAAAGAAGATCATTGAGAAATACTTGGAAAACATACTTCCCTGCCAGGGGAGATACCATGATCTGATAAGTTTAAAGGTCACTTTCAAGGGTAGTGTTTATTGACAATTTTTATACATGGACATAATATATTTTGGTGGTGATCCATTCTCCTTACCTTTTGGTCCCCTTTTTCTAATTAGTCACTCTTCTGTTTTGACATCTGTTTCTTTCTTTCTGTCTGTCTCTCTTTTTTTCTTGCTGTTTGCTTGCCTTTTCCCATCATCCATGACGTGTTGATGTGTCCAGTATTGTGCAGGAAACATCTGCTCTAGGAACGTGAATGTAATGGCTACTCTGTGCCCAGAAGACAGTGATCCAGAGCATTCTTCCACACCCTCTGGGTCTCATGCTCTCTCTTCCACAAAGTTCTCTGAGAATGGGCTCATATGATAGACATGTTTCACTTGGTGCCGAGCCCCTAACTTTCCCTCTTAACATTCTGATGAGTCCTGGGTCTCCCCAGTAGTTCCCCCCCCCATCTGCAAAAAGAAGCTTCTTTGACCAAAAGTGAGAGCAGAATGAATCTATGGGCATTAAAAAATATATATTTAGATGGCAATTTGATGGACACAACATATTCATTTAACCAAACGACAGCAGTAGCATCCCCTCTAAGGCCTATGATCTTCTAAGGCTTTTGCTTAGGTTTTCTGAGCAAGCCTCAGAATCAATCAGAGCAGTTGGTTACCTTCATAACAGTCATGCCACTATTGCACCAGTGAGCACCTCTTGCCCACTGCAATAGTATTGTTCATAAGGTCTGCTGCTGGTTCATGCTGCTGATGGTTTTTCTCCTCCAGCAGCCTGCTTAGCAGTTTCCATCACTGTGACAGCCAGCCATCAGGGAGGAGGCTCCCAGCACGGTTCCAGCTTGCTGTTTTGTCCTGAAACAAAAACATATGTTGTCTTCAGAAATAGGGTCTAACCACCTAGTTCTGGTGGGCAACCAAGAACACTGGCAATGGCCTGTATTGTTTGAGGGGCTTCATGAGCCTTCCTGACCAACAACTCACTGAAAGGTATCCTACCCCTAGCATTGGGATTTTCCTGTAACTTATGGCTTCTGGATCTAGCATTCTCTACTCCCACAGGGTACATCTGAAAGATAACATTTTTAGCCTAACAGATAAACCTAAAATTAGTCTAATTTTTTGCAAATCCGTTTTCCCTGTCATCCCGAATCATGGCAATGAAATTGTCCTTAGGAATTTCATTCCCTCATTTAGCCCTGTAAATGTATAAAGAGAACACTGGAGTCCAGTCAGGGGAGATGGTGGACCTGTTGTCCTGAAGCAGTGGGTGGCCAAGCCAGCATGAGGCCTGTGGCTCCTTATTCCCTTTCCAAGGCTCTTTCGACTGAGTCTTGGCTTCAGTGTAAATAAATTTAATGAGGCATTTCCTAGGAGCAGAGAGAGGGAGTTGGTAAGTAAGTGGGTATTGGATTCCTGAGGTAGGTAGAGAGGCACAGGGAGAAAATGAGTAGACCCAATTCACAAATCTTGCCTGGGGCTAGACCATCACACATTTAATATACGATGATAGTAATAATAGATCCACTCAGTTGTTCTTTTCTTTCCAGGGACCAAATTCGCCTGCTCTTTTCGATGGTCAGGTAGGAATGATATGCGAGGGCAATGACATTCCATACACATTGTGCCCTTGATGTCCCAGGGCACGTTCTCCTTGAGGGGTGTAATTCTTTAGCTGACTTCTAGCCTACTCCTGGTTCTCACACCAATGACTTGTACCCAAGAGTGTATATCTATTATAATTGCTACCTAAAGAGAATAAGAATTACAGATAAGTAATTTTCTTTTTCTAATCCAACCCCCTGGAGGCATTTTAGCAGCTAATACGGGTGATGACAGGCATTTCTGCTATAATTTATACAATTTCATTTTTCTTAATCATGGATTTTAGTTCTCTTACGTCACCTGCTTGAAATGGAAACAGAATTTTTGTGTCGCTGCTTTTACATTTAGTCCATCTTGCAAAGTGTTTAAAATGTTCCCAGTTTTAAGAAACTCAGCTTAGGATCTTGTCTGATGTGGCTTTCCTCTAATTGTCAGCATATCCTCTTAAAACAATTTTTTTGTTTTTGTTTTTGTTTTTTCGAGGT
Organism: Orientallactaga sibirica; assembly: GCA_036365145.1. Taxonomy (NCBI): domain Eukaryota; kingdom Metazoa; phylum Chordata; class Mammalia; order Rodentia; family Dipodidae; genus Orientallactaga; species Orientallactaga sibirica. The sequence continues at coordinate 2,951,791 of JAEOAD010000463.1, read as the reverse complement.
AAGGTCTCACGCTAGCCCAGGTTAATCTGGAATTCACTATGTAGTCTCAAGCTAGCCTCAAACTCACAGTGAGCCTCCTACCTCTGCCCCCTGAATGCTGGGATTAAAGGCACGCACCCACCACACCGGGCTTAAAACAATTTTAAAGCATGAATTTAAGTACTTCGGTGAGACACCATAGCTTGAGTACTAAAGAAAATATAAAATGTTAATAAGTGGCTAGAATAGCTACTTGTCTTGACAGAGAACATCCTGATGCAGGTACAGTTAAAACTGTATGACACAATATACAACAGAGTCAGGGAAGCCCTGAGGGTGATGTAATTCATTTTTTCTTGCTGCTATTCTCATCTCTAGAACAATTGCTGATACATGAAAATGTCAGTAAATATTAGTGACTTCCATTAAATATCTTTAGAAGTCATTAAATTAGCATTCTGATCATATCTTAACCTCCATACCTACTTCTTTGAAGGCATTTTAGTGCCTCAGCCCCAAAGACTCCAGGGCAAGCATGTGCCCCTAGTTGCGAGCATCCTGAAGTTCTGACCAAGATCAACCAAGCAGGTCAACAAACAGGGTGTGTTGGAATGCAATCCGGTGATGTGGAATAGACTACAACCAAAAAGAGAAGTGGTTTGTGGCAGGCTTTGTGTTATTGTATACTAATGGGACCAGAGGATATTTGAAATGGATTTAGTCTTCCTGTGATTCACGATGGTAGTTTGATTGGACTCTCCCAAAACAATATACCCACCCTGGATCCTATGAGAACAAACTTACTGGAAAAAGAGACTTTGCCTATGAAACTAAGGAAAGATCTGAAAATGATGAAATATCCTAGACTACCTGGATTTGCCCTAACTCTGAGAACAAATGCCCTCATAAGAGAAAGACAACGGAGATTTGTGACAAACTGAGGAGAAGGTAATGGGACCACAGAGGCAAGAGACTCAGAGTGACATGGCCCCGAGGCAAGAGACACTGGGAGCCAGAACACACAGGGATGACTTGCCCCTAGCCGTCTGGAGGGAAAGTGCCCCTGCAGATATATTGATTTTTGACTTCTGGCCTGCAGAACTATGAAAGGAATAATTATGGTTGTTTTGTTTTTGTTTTTGTTTTATTAATTGTTAAGTTAGATGCACAGTAATCAGTTGATGGCATATATGTAATTACACATCCTCTCCCTCACTGTCCTCCCCTCCCTCTTTTCTTATCCCATTTCTTTTGTTTCAAGCGACACAGTTTATATTAATTTGTTACAGCAGCAATAAGAAAGAAGTCAAGGCCCTGATCTAAAAACATACAAAGTCCTGGATATTCTCAACAACTCCAGGACCAGCTCCAACTCCTCCACATCTTCACATAAATTCCAACGTTCCCCCCAAAGAATGAAAATTATTCTAGCCCAGAATGTCCAAAATTTGGGAAAGTTATAGCTTCCCCATCAGAAACCTAAACATTTGATCTGATACAACCCTGGGGAGGGAAAACACACATTTATTCACTCATTGCCACCAAACCACAACAACAACAACCAGTGTTCAATTGCCGGGTGTGGTGGCGCACACCTTTAATTAATCCCAGCACTCGGGAGGCAGAGGTAGGAGGATTGCCACTGTTCGAGGCCACCCTGAGACTACAGAGTGAATTCCAGGTCAGCCTGGACTAGAGTGAGACGCTACCTCAAAAAAATAATAAATAAAACCTGTGTTCAGTCTGTTCCTTTCTGAAAGAACTTAACAATCTGGTCATATATTTTGTTGAAATTTCTGAATATAAAGAGCTATACTTTTTCATATATATAATGTATATATACATACATATATATGCAGAGAAAGAGAGAGAAAATGGGTACGCTAGGATTCTTGTTACTGCAAATTAATTCCAGACACATGAGCTACTTTGGCTTTAGGTGGGTACCAGGGAATCACATGTCTGGAGTTCGTTTGCAGTGGCTGGAGGCCCTGGCATGCCTATTCTCTCTCTCGCTCGCTCTCTCTTTTTCCCTCCCTCTTTCTCTGTCAAGTAAATAAAAAATACTAAAAAAAATAAATAAATAAAGGGCTGGATAGATGGCTTAGCAGTTAAACTCTTGCCTTGAAGCCTAAGGACCCTGGTTCAAGGCTCAATTCTCCAGGATCCACATAAGCAAGAAGCACAAGAGGGCACATGTATCTGGAGTTCAGATACTGGAGGCCCTGGCACACCTATTCTCGCTCTCTCTCTCTCAAATAAATAAATAAAATTTAAAAAATAAAAGAAAAAGATGATGACATCAAATTAAAAGAGAGACTAATGGAGAGAGGGAGGGGATATGATGGAGACTGGAGTTCTAAAGTGGAATGGGGGGAGGGGAGGGAAATATCAGGTGGGTATTTTTGTATGTAAGTATAAAAGTTGTCAATAAAAAATAATAATTTTTAAAAAATGATGAGAGAGCTGGGAGTGGTGGTGCACACTTGTAATCCCAGCACTCAGAAGGTAGGAGGATTACTGAGTTCAAGGCCAGCCTGAAACTACATAGTGAAGTCCAGGTCAGCCTGGGCTAGACCAAGACCCTACCTCAAAAAAAAAATTGAAACAAAAAGTTGCTATTTGAAAATATAAACAAGATTGACAAACTTTTAGTGAAATTAATGAAAAGAGTGAGAACACCCTAATCAATAAGATTAGAGATGAAAAGGGAGATATTACCAACAAAATAACATATTTAAAACCTATATTTCAGCTGGGCATGGTGGTACATGCTTTTAATACCAGCAATTGGGAAGCAGAGGTAGGGGGATCACTGTGAGTTTGAGGCCAGCCTGGGACTTTAGAACAAGTTCCAGGACAAACTGAACTAGAGTAAGACCCTGCCTCAAAAATAAATAAATAAACAAACAAACAAACAAATAAATAAATAAATAAAAACCTATATTCCACCAAACTGGAAAATTTTAAAGAAGTAGATGAAATTCTTGGCCATATGATCCACCAAAGTTAAACCAAGAGCAATCAAAAATCTCCCAAGCAGGAAAGCTCCAGGCGGAGCTGAGTTCAGTTCAGTGCAGAATTCTACCAGGCCTTTGTAGAAGATCAGAACCATCACATCTCAAGTTATTTCACAAAATTGAAAAGGAGGGAATGGTCCCTACCTCGGTCTATAACACCAGCATTACACTAATAGCAAAACCAAATACATGAAAAAAAAGAAAACTGTAGACAAATATCTCTGATAAACATAGATGCAAAATATCTCAATAAAACACTGAAACTCTAATTCAACTAAATTACAAATGCCATCCACTTCAATCAAGCAGATATTAGCCCAGTGATGCAGGGGTAGGTCAATATTTAGAAATCAAAAATTGTAACATATCATATAAACAGACTCAAGGACAGAAATCACACGATCATCTCAAAAGATGCAGGAAAAGCCTTCAATAAAATGTAACATCACAGCCAGGTGTGGTGGTGCACGCCTTTAATCCTAGCACTCAGGAGGCAGAGGTAGGAGGATCGCCATGAGTTCAAGGCCACCCTGAGACTACATAGTGAATTCCAGGTCAGCCTGGGCTAAAGCAAGACCCTACCTCAAAAAACCAAAAAAAAAAAAAATTAAAAAGCAACATCCCTTCATGAAAAAAATTTGGAGAGCCTAGGGAAGAAGGGTGGGTCTCTCAATGGAACAAAGGGCTACATACCACAAGCTGAAAGCCCATAGCACAGTAAATGGAGAAACTCTTGGAACATTTCCACCAAAACCAGGGGTTTCTACTCTCCTCACTGCTTTTTAACATTGTACTTGAACTCTTAGCTAGAGTGATAAGTCAAGAAAAAGAAATAACTGTCTGAAATTGGCAAGGAAGAAGTCAAACTATCCTTATTTGCAGATGATATGAGTCTGTAAGTAAGAGAGTTTAGAGACTCCATCAGAAATTCCTAGAGCTGATAAACATTTAAAGCAAAGTGGCAGGATTAAAAAATCAACACATAAAAATCAGTAGCCTTCCTATACACTAGTGACAAACATACTGAGAAAGAAATCAAGGAAACACTTCTATTTATAACAGCCACAAAAAATTAAATATATGGTGTAATCCCTAATCAAAGAAGTAAAAAATCTCTAGAATAAAAACCTCAAAACACTAAGTAAAGAAATTGAGGGGGCTGGAGAGATGCCTTAGCAGTTAAGGCACATGCCTGTGAAGCCTAAGGACCCAGGTTCAAGGGTTCATAAGTAAACAAAATAATGCTCAAAAGACAGAGCAAAATGGGAAGTCTCACATTTCCTCATTCCTATGCTTACTACAAAGTTACCACAATCTTCTCTGGACTTTGCACTTATCCAGAGAAGATACACAAACAGCCAATAAGCACATGAAAAGAAGCTCAGCATCACTGGTCCTTAAGGAAATGCAAACCAAAGATACAGGAAGATAACACTTTGGGGGCTGGAGAGAGATGGCTCAGCAATTAAAGGCACTTGTTTACAAATCCTGATGGCCTGGCTGTGATTGCCCAGTATCCACGCAAAGCCAGATGCACAAAGTGGTATATGCAACTGGAGTTCATTTGCAGAGGCAGGAGGTTCTAACACCCCCATATTCTATCTCTCTTTTCTCTTTCTACCGCTCTCTGTCTCTAATAAATAAATACTTTTTTAAAAAGATACAAATTTCTACTGAGTTGGATGCTCATTACCAAAAAAAATAAGAAATAAAAAAATAAAAATACAAGAATAGCAGGTGTTGGTGACAATGTGCAGAAGCTGGAGTCCTGCTGGTGAAAGTGTCAGATGGTATGTGGTAGTGTCAATGGATGGCCCCATAGGTGTCTTTGACTAAGAACTGAACTTGTAACGGGTTTTCAGCTGTGCAGCTGGAGGAGACGTCACTGGTGGTAGATCTTGGAGTCCAGCGATAAGCTGTGTTGGGGGCAGATCTTAAGTCCAGCCCTAAAGTATGAGGAGAACAGTTTTGAGCTCTGGCAGGCTCTGTGGTGCTGGCTGTTGGTGTCTCTCTGCACAGATCTATGGAAGTGAGCCAGCTTCTTTTACGAGCCATGGTGTTTCCCTGGATTTATAAGACCCATAAGCTGCTTCTAGTAGATGTTTGCTGACTGCAATAAGGCCTAACCAATGGTACTCAGAAATCAAAATTCCAATTACCAGATGAGGCGGTGGTCCCTCCTCTGGTCTATAACCTCAAGTGATGGAAAGTAGAATTCAAACAAACATTGTTACATTCCTGTTTCATGGCAGCATTCTCTACAAAAAAGCTAAAGTAACCCATGTCTGTGGCCTAAAACGTGAACCATGCATGCAAAAAAATATATATGATTTTCAGTGAGGCGTCACTTGGATGGAAAGTGGCTGCTTTGCAAGCATAAGGACCTGAGCTGGATTCTCAGTTATCACATAAAAATTCAGAGTGTGGGGCTGGAGGGATGGCTTAGTGGTTAAGTCATTTGCCTGCAAAGCCAAAGAACCCTGGTTCAATTACACAGGACCCACATTAGCCAGATGCACAAGGGGGTGCATGCATCTGGAGTTTATTTGCAGTGGCTGGAGGCCCTGGTGCGCTCATTCTCCCTCTCTCCCTCTCCTTCTTTCTCTGTTAAATAAATAAATATAATATAATATCTTTTATTTAGAGTGTGGCGACATGGGCTTAAAATCCTACTACTATGGAAATAGAAACAAGAGGATCCCTGGGGCTTACAGGCCGGCCAGTATAAACTAATTAGCAAGCACCAGGCCAATGAGAAACCCTGCCTCAAAAAGAGGGGACAGTGTTACTGAGGACGACATCTAAGGTTGTCCTATGGCCTGCACGCATGCCACGCGCGCGCGAGCGCACACACACACACACACACACACACAATTATAATTTAGTGCTGAGAGGAAGGAAATCCTGCCATGAAACATGAATGAAGCTTGCCCACCTTATGAAAGTGAAATTAGCTGTGACAAAAGGACAACTACGTTATGACGACTTAAATGAAGTTTCCAGAACAGGCAAATTCACAAAGAAAGTAGAATAGTGGTGGCCAGAGTTTGGAAAGAGAGAAGAATTGGGAGTCAGTATGTAGTGGGGGCAGAGTTTGATCTAGGAAACACCAAAAACCCCAGAGATGAAGCCAGGTGTGGTGGTGCACGCCTTTAATCCCAGCACTCAGGAGACCGAGGTAGGAGGATTGCTGTGGGTTTGAAGCCAGCCTAGGACTACAGTGTGAATTCCAGGTCATCCTGGGCTAGAGTGAGACCATGCCTCACAAAAAGAGAAAAAAAAAAGTTCTGGGGATCGATAATGGTGATGATTGCACAACAAAGTGAAAATTCTTAGTGTCACTGAATATGCACTAAAATGGCTAAAATGAGGAAAACTATTAAGAAACAACAAATCTGAAATACCTGAACCCCTTTAAGACTATCCATATTATTAAATTCAAAATACTACTGCTGGAAGAAATGTTGTTATCAATATTAAACATTCTTAAGAGATGGATGCACAACATCACTTAGACATGTGTATTCCTATTCCCGGCTGATGGTGATTCACTAACTAACCCAATTTAAACAGTGACCATAGCTCCATAATTCTCTTGTTTTTTTTTAAACATCTTTTATCAAGCCATTAGCCCAAAGGCAGAGTTTCTAAAACTTGAGAGTTAGATAGCTTTGTATTGTGAAAATCAGAATGACCTTGTGGAATATTTACTAGATAGGGGCTGAGGAGATGGTTCAGTGGTTAAGGGTGCTTGTTTGCAAATCCTTTATTCCCCAGATGCCATGTAAAGCCAGATGCACAAAGTGGTGCATGGATCTGGAGTTCCTTTGCCGCAGCAAGAGGCCTTGTCATGCCCATTCTCTCCCTCTCTCTCTCTCTCTCTCTTTCCTATCTCTCTCTCTCTCTTCTCTCTCTCCCTCTCCTTGCAAATAAATAAATAAAGATATTTTAAAGGAATATTTTTAGATGGACTCATATCTTAAAGAACAAGAAATGAGGAAAGTAAGACACCCCCCCCCCAACAATATTAACAGGCCCCTCTTCAGAGAAAAGCTAGCATCCAATCGCATGGAATGTGGCTGTGAAAGAGTTGCAGGTGGGAGTTTGGGGAATTCTGAAACTGTTTTCTCAAAGCCTATGGTAATGGAACACGGATCAAATTCATAGAACTATACACCAGAACAAAAGAGGAAATCAGTGAACGTTTTCAATAGCATAGATCCTCACACTCCATTTAATTTCATCTTTGTTCATTTTTGTATGTACAATTCACATTTTATAATGTCCTCTGTGCCAACTGCTAAAGAAACGCTGGTCTTTTCATAGTGTGAGAGAGAACAGCTGATAGTCGCCTTCAAGTATTAAACACTCCACAATACCTTCAAGCAGCTGAAAGTTGATCTGAATTAAATATGTGTGCATAGATTCTGCTCTTGAACTCTCCCAGCTCCACCACAGATCTCTCCCTGGCCTTGGAAGTGTGCACCCGATAAATATTAACCATACGCCAGCAGCTCTCTGCTGCAGAATATGCCTCATGTCAGCTCTCCCTGGGAAGTAATCAGACCTACGTTTAATATACTTGTAACAATAGCAAAGCGCCTCTGGGTTGTGATGTGAAAAGTGTAAGTCAGAAATCATTTTTGCTACATTTATTATGCTGTCATTTACTGTCATGTGGTAAAGGCCAGCGAATCTAATCCCGTGCCCTACTTGGATTCCAGCAGCTTGTCTTTCATGCAGATGTGAGCAGAGCTTAGCTGGGTTCTGATGTCACTGATCTGGTCTCTTCATCATCCATGTACAGCCTGAGTTCTCACTGGAAGAAAGTGAATTCAGCCCAGGTCATCTTCTTACCATGTCATTTCTTTTGAACGTTGCCTGAGATAAAATCGAGAAATAACATATATCTTCTAGGAATATATTTAAATCTATGTCCCCATGATATGCATTTTAAAACATACTTGGAGGCGGAAGAGATGGCTTAGCAGTTAAGGTGCTTGCCTGCGAACCCAGGACCCAGGTTCAATTCCCCAGTACCCACGTAAAGCCAGATATACAAGGTAATACATGTGTCTGGAGTTCATTTGCACTGGCTAGAGGCCTTGGTTCACCCATTCCCTCCTCCCCCTCTCTCTGCCTGTTTTTCTCAAATAAATAGATAAATAAATAACGTACTTGTGGGCTGGGGAGATTGCTCAGCAATTAAAGGCTATTGCTTGCAATACCTGACAGCCTGGGTTTGATTCCCCAGTACCCATGTAAAGCCAGATGCACATGTGTCACCTTATAAGCCTGGCTTACATGGGATTTGGGGAATCGTACATGCATCCTTAGGCTTTGCAGGCAAGCACCCTAACTATTGAGCCATCTCTCCAGCCCCATTCTTTTCTTAAAAAATATATTTTATTTATTATTTGAGAGATAGGGAGATAGAGAAAGGGGAGAGAGAAGAAGAAAGAAAGAAAGAAAGAAAGAAAGAAAGAAAGAAAGAAAGAAAGAAAGAAGGAAGGAAAAAAAGAGAAAAGAAAGAGGAGAGAGGGAGGGAGGGAGGGAGGGAGGAAGGGAGGGAAGGAGGGAGGGAGGGAGGGAGGGAGGGAGGGAGGGAGGAAGGAAGGAAGGAAAGAAGGAAGAGAAAGGGTGCTTCAGGGCCTCTAGCCGCTGCAAACCTGCACCAATTGTGCATCTGGCTTTATGTGGGTACTGGGGAATAAAACCTGGGCCCTTTGGATTTGTCAGCAAGCACCTTAACCACTAAGCCATCTCTCCAGCCCTTGTTGATCACTTTTATTCAAATGTTAAACTGCTTCAGAGCCAAATTACATGTTGGATTTCAGTGAGAAATGGCCCTGTACAGGTGACAGAGGTCTCTGTCCACTAAATAGCGCACTTCGCTCTTGCTCCTGACCAGCGCCCTCCCCACAGGCCCCTCATAGTCTCTGGATTCCCTTCTTGTTGCCCACTACCGCTTCCCTCATTCACCCCGTGCTTACCCACAACACAGCTGCTTTGGTCCCGCCTTCCCAAGTTTCCTAAGAAGTAGTCATGGGCCGAGATCGTGCACCCTTTGACCAGCACATCCCTGTTCTTGCCCAATCGACCTGAGACTTTGCCCAAGCCTGGCTGAGGTTTGCACATGTCCCACACGGGCTCATGTGTTGTGAGCCTTGTCCGCAGTGTGGTGATGCTGGGAAGCGGTGGAACCTTTAACAGGCGGGGCTGAGCACGAGGAAATAAAGTATTGCACGCATTGGAAGGAGTCGGTGCTTGCCTTGGAATGAGCCTTCTCACAAGAGCAAGTTGTTCCAAAGGGCAAGTCTGAGCCTGGGAACATCTCTGGCTTCCTTTCATGCGAGGTCTGACATGTGCTCGGGCAAAGTTCTAGCTGCAGTGAGGCTGTCAACATGAGCCAAAGAAATGGAGTCTTCTAAGCGTGCAGAACTAGAAGAATAAACATCGTCCAGCAATCCTTGGGCTTTTTTGGTTTTTTGTTTTTGTTTTTCGAGGTAGAATCTCTCTGTAGCCCAGGCTGACCTGGAATTCACTATGTATTCTCAGGGTGGCCTCGAACTCACTGCGATCTTCCTACCTCTGCCTCCCGAGTGCTGGGATTAAAGGCGAGTGCCACCACGCCTGGCTCCTTGGGCATTTTGTTATATATATATTTTTAAAAATGCACCAATACAAGCTTGGTGACACTACCAAAGTGATACACCAGAAACTAAGGGTTCATTCCCACTACTATCAGACTTGAGATTCCACAGGCATAGAAGAAGCCAGAAGAGAGAGGGGGAGATGACAGCAAGTCAAGCCCTTGTCTGTCCTCTGTGCACACTCTTCCACTCTTCCTGGGCGGCCACCACCTCAGAGCCGTGAACCATCGGCTTAATCACTCCGCCTCTCCCCGGCTGCTGGTAATGAAACGCTGTGCTCTCTAAAATAATTTCCTGACTATTTGCTAAGATTCATCTCTGACATTTCATTAAATATGATCATTTAACTGTACAAGTACAAATGCATTTTTAATTTAGCTTACTGCAGATATTACAGATGTGGGGAAATGAATTCATATTGCTCTAGGACAAATATATCATTCACATATGCATGCCACAAAAGAACAAATTATTAAAAATTACTGAAACTTCCACGAAGATTTATATTTAACTTTTGCATTTTCAATCTCTATGTCATTGTGAAAACATATAGCATGTCAGTTTGTCAGCCATGATTGGATGAAGAACGTGTGGGTGGTTCCATAAGGACCTTGATCAAGAGTATTCACCTGTCATTGACAGACTGCTACTAAGTGCAACGTGATTGAGTTTCGACTGTGAAGTGAAGAAGTTAGCAAAAGCTCCGCATGGTGGAACATGCCGGTAATCCAAGCACTCGGGAGACTGAGGTAAGAGGATGGATGTGTGTTCGAAGCCAGCCTGAACTGCGGAATGAGTTCCAAGTCAGCCCGGGCTAGAGAGAGACCCTATCACTATCACCGTCACCCTCCCCCCAGCAAAAAAAAGAAGGGACTCAAGAGATGGCTCAGCTATTAACGGTGCTTACTGCACAAGCCTGAGGGCCCGAGGCTGCTGAGTTCAAATCTCCACTTCCCATGTAAAACAGTGAGGCGTGACCACACACCTCTAACCCCAGACCTGCAGGGGGCAGACACCTGAGAATACATAGAGTCCCAAGCTCCAGAATCAGTCAAAAGAGACTCAGGCTCAACACAAGACTAGGCAGAAGAGTGATGGAGCCAGACAGTGGACGTTCCACTCAGACCACCACAGGCGAGCAACACCCCCCAGGATAGCATATGGGGTGCCACAAGAGCACATTCATGTGCATGCACCACCTACACACAAACATACACACACACACACACCACATTACATGCACATGCAATATTTTTTATCTTATTTATTTATTTATTTATTTATTTATTTTAGTTGTTCGAGGTACAGCCTCACTCTAGCTCAGGCTGACCTGGAATTTACTCTGTATTCTCAGGGTAGCCTCAAACTCATGGTCATCCTCTTACCTCTGCCTCCTGAGTGCTGGGCTTAAAGGCGTGCGCCACCATGCCCAGCTCAAAATATTTTTAAAAAAGAAAAAAAAAAAGTTAACAGACTTACCGCTAAGCCTTCTGTACAAAAGAGGATAGCAATAGAAATGGTGTCTTCTACCCTGCAAATGGTAAACACAACTGTCACTCGCCCGGAAGCCTTAATAGAAGAGGAGTGAAACCAACATTCTTAGTACATTCCATCATCAGATTCAAAACTAACTGAAGAAAGAACAGGCTTGATTTTTAGCCTTGGGATATGAAATCAAGAACTTACATGGCACAAACTAGCAATTACTGTCTCATACGGTGTTGAGTATTTCCACAGAATGTACTTTGATTACATTAGAAAGAGACTAAGTTGTTTTCAAAAACATTTTAAATACACACACACACACACACACACACACACACACACACATATTTGAGGCAGGGTCTCACTCTAATCCAGGCTGACCTGAAACTCACTCTATAGCCCAGGGATCTTCCTTCCTCAGCCTCCCAATTGATTTTACTTTATTTTTAATTTATCTGAAAGAGAGAAAGAGGCAAAGACAGAGAAAGAGAGAATTGGCACACCAGGGCCTCTAGCCACTGCAAACAAGCTCCAGATGCATGCACCACCTTTTGCTTCTGGCTTTATGTGGGTCCTGGGGAATCAAACCTGGATCCTTTGGTTTTGCAGGCAAGCGCCTTAACCACTAAGCCATCTCTCCAACCCTCCAGTGTATTTTATATAGAGGGATGTAGTAAGCTAACAGAGGTTTGAAGGAAATATTTAGAAGAAAATCTATTCCAGATTTGCAAATGACAGGTTCATCACTTCCAAGTAGCCAACCAAAATGAAGGCACCAAGGAAATGAAAAAATGAACAGCAGCCTGGAGAGATTGCCTAGCGGTTAAGGCACCTGCCTGCAAGCCCAAGGACCCAGGTTCAATCTCTCTCCAGATCCCACATAAGCCAGACACACAAAGATAAGGCAAGAGCAAGGTTGCCCATGCCCACCAGGTGGCGCAAGCATCTGGAGTTTGATTTCAGTGGCTGAGGCCCTGGAGCATCAATTCTCTCAGTCTCTCTCTCACTCGCTCTTGCTCTCACTCTCCATTAAAAAAATGAACAGCAATGGGAAACAAAAGCTCTTCTCAGTCTGTTCCTGTCCTTGTGTTCATTTGGGCCCGTGCTTAGACTGGGGAGCAGAGAAAAGAATCCACCTAACTTTTCTGTGTAGTTTCCAACTTGCGTACTTGAGTGAAGACTCAAAATTTAGAAGAGGGGAAGGAAAAAGGAAAGGCTGGGCATGGTGGTATACGCCTTTCGTTAATCCCAACAATGTCGAAGCATAGGTAGAAGGACTGCCATAAGTTCGAGGCTAGCCTGGGACTACATAATAAATTCCAGGCTGAGTCAGCCTTGACTAAAGCAAGATACTATCTTGAAAGAACAAAAAACAATTTAGAAGAGACCTTTGAGATCATGTGTGTATTATGTGGAATGTGAGTATTTTGTCTCTCCCAATGAACGAGATGCCATCCTTCATTCATCAAACTGTGCAGGGTGGGGTTCCAAGGACATGTGGTAAAACAGAATGGGTGCCAAGTACTTACCCCCAAATGGCTTTACTTCTGAGTAGTAAAAGTGACTGCGACAGGCTCGCGTGAATGACAAAGAATGCAGGCAAAGCCAGGCTCTGGGAAAGTTGCATGTTCATGTCCACTCTGTCCTTGCCCTTCGTACGGATTCTGCTAGTCTCAGCCGACACCATCCAGCGGTAGGACAGCCTGTCTTAGCCTGTTTTGCTGCCGTCTGGCACATAGACCAGCTAATTGGCATTTTGCTGCACCATAGAGTTACCCTGGCCAGCATTCGAAGAACACTTCCACTATACTTTCATGTTTCTCGACCATGTCTTGTTTTTTTAATTTATTGAGAGAGAGAAGAGAAAGAGAGAGAGAATAGGCATACCAGGGCCTCCAGCCACTGCAAACAAACTCCAGATGCATGCATCACCTTGTGCATCTGGCTTATGTGGGTTCTGGGTAATCGAACCTGGGTCCTTAGGCTTCTCAGGCAAGCACCTTAACCACTAAGACATCTCTACAGACCTCAACTGTGTCTTGTAGAACAGGAGGTAGAGCTATTTAGACTTCTAACCACCAGAATCACGCCAAACAGATGTCATTTCTGTGAAGAAGACAACATTGTGTATTTCTCTCTCTCTCGATCTCTTTTTTTTTTTTTTTTTTTGAGAGAGAGAGAGAGAATTGGTGTGCCAGGCTGTTCAGCCTGCTGCAAATGAACTCCAGATATGCATGCCCCCTTGTGCACATGTGCTACATTGAACACTTACATCACTGTGTGTCTGGCTATGTGGGACCTGGAGATTTGAACATGAGTTCTTAGGCTTCACAGGCAAAAGCCTTAACTGCTAAGCCATCTCTCTAGGCCTATTTCTCTTTCAGAACAACATAAAACACATGAAGACATGTGAAATGCCATCTTGCCCCCTTAGCCAGTGCAGTTCGGCAGAAGCAAGCCTCATATTAAAGACTGCCTTCACTTTTTTTTGAGCTTTTTTATATATTTTTATATTTTTAAATGACTATGTATTTATTATTACAGACAGAGAGAAGGAGAGAGAGAGAGAGAGAAGCAGTGAGAATGGGTGTGCCAGGCCTCTAGCCACTGCAAACGAACTCCAGACGCATGCACTACCATATGCATCTGGCTAACGTGGGACTTTTAGAATCGAACCAGGGTCCCTAGGTTTGGCAGGCATGTGCCTTAACCACTAAGCCATCTTTCCAGCCTGCCTTCATGTTCCTGATCTTTATGCCATCTGGACCAGAAGTCCACATTTTCACAGTGACGTCCTGTTCCTCATTTTTCCCACAGCAGCTCTGTATGGTGGAACTAGTTCTCTGAGTCTCTAATTCTGGATGGTAAAGAAATGCCAGTGAGTTCTGAGTGAGGTAATACTCATGAAAAGAGAAATCAAGAGGAGCAAAAAAAAAAAAAAGTTCCTTCCCCAGAGGAAGTCAAATGCCTTGTCAGATACCACGTCTACTTCTGCCCACAAATAGGGAACATCTCAATCTTATCATTACTGTTATCCAGGATCAGCCAATGGAATACTGTTATTGTCACAAAAATTACTAAGATAATTACTTTTTTTTTCAAGGTAGGGTCTCACTCTAGCTCAGGCTGACCTGGATCTCACTCTACAGTCTCTGGCTGGCCTCACACTCATGGACATCCTCCTACCTCCTGCCTCCCTAGTGCTGGGATTAAAGATGTGCACCACTAACATAATTACATGTACTAAAGGTGTTATGATGGCTGAAATACCCTATCAAGTAAAATATTGGGTTCTCTCTTATAAAGTAGTTACTATAGTAACATTCCATTTCATCCCCAATTTTCATTCTGAGAAAGTAGAGGGGAGGAAAAAGCATTTCCCTGAACCTGGTGTGTAAGGAATGTACAGCACATGCAGTTTTCTTTCAGTTCTCATACTTTTATTTTGATTTTTTGTGGGGAAGGGGTCAAGCTTTCACACTGTAACCCTGGCTGATTGTAAATTTGTTATGCAGCTCAGGCTGGCCTTGAACTTGTGATCCTCCTGCCTTAGCCTCATGAGTCCTGGGGCTATAGAAATGTGCAGAAAACAACTTACACTTTTTTAAAGGTGCTATGTCTAAAGAAAAAGAGGCTGGGAAATGGCTCAGCAGTTAAAGACACTTACTGGCAAAGCCTGACAGCATGAGTTTAATTCCCCAGGACCCACATAAGGCCAGAGTCACAAAGTGACACATGCATCTGGAGTCTGTTTGCATGGCAAAAGGCCCTAGTGTGCTCTCATGTGCACACACACACACACACACACACACACACTAAATAAAAAGAAAAAAAAAAGAGGAAGGAATGAAAAGGTTTCAATTTTTTTTTGCAAATCTGAACTCTTGTCTAGTCTCTATTCAAAATATATTACAATATAGTTAGTGTATATTTAAATCTATCTCACTTGCCTTGAAACTACACGACTCACTAAGGCAAGACTCTATCTTTGCATTGCATTTTTTGTGGCATTCTGAGTGCTACATGACATGAACACAGTAACCAATTGAAAGGAAACAAAGATAATGCTCATGGTAATGATGTGAACTGAGGATGGTGAGGAAAATGACCCACAGTGACTAAAGTCCTATCTCCAATAACTTCTGCATCAGCCATTTTGATGACTTCCATTTTTTCCCTTCCTTAATGATCTCAGGTTTCACGAACAGGCTTTTATCAGGGCTGGGGACATAGCTCAGAGGCAGAGCAGTGGCCTAGAATGCATGGCTGCATGGAGCCCAGGGTTGAGTCCCCACTATTGAACAGAAAAGATGTAATCTGCTCGGTGGGATGACTGGGCAGGATGAAAGAAAGAAAGAAAGAAAGAAAGAAAGAAAGAAAGAAAGAAAGAAAGAAAGAAAGAAAGAAAGAAAGAAAGAAAGAAAGAAAGGGAGAGAAGGAGAGAGAGAGAAAGAAAGAAAGAAAGAGAAAGAAAGAAAGAAAGAAAGAAAGAAAGAAAGAAAGAAAGAGAAAGGAAGGAAGGAAGGAAGGAAGGGAGGGAGGGAGGGAGGGAGGAAGGAAGGAAGGAAGGAAGGAAGGAAGGAAGGAAGGAAGGAAGGAAGGAAGGAAGGAAGGGAACTTTCCATGACCAAAGAACTCGTGCTTTATATCAAGGGAACTCAGAAAAAAAAAAACGTCAAGTGAGATAAAAAGAGAAATTGCAAAAGAAAATAAATCATAGCAAGCTTCAGATAACCTCCCCTGAGTAGGAGGACTGTTCAGATGGAAGAAACGGATAAATTCAGAAAAGTTGAGTGTGGTCAAAAGATGTCTGAAAGCAAAGATGCCATCCAAGAACAGTTCCGGGCCTGAACAGGCAGGTCTAGGTCACCTCTTCGCATCAGATGAGCCGGGGCTGATTGCTTGTGGCAGGTCGCTCTGAATAATTGTTCTAATCACTCCAGTGAGCCTTTACCTTGTCCTAGCACAAGAGCAATACCTTAGCCAGCTTGAGAGGCCAGGATCCTCCTAAATCTGACATCTCTAAGACACATCTATTCTAATGGAAGAATTATTTGACATTGTTCACTGAAGAGGTTTCTGCAGAGGCTTCAAAGCGATGGGTAGATAAGGGTCTTGTTAAATGATTCTGGAGTTTGTCCTTGTAGGCTGACTTGATGTGACGACCAGTGGGTAGAGACTGACGATGACAACAAAGGCAAAAGGAATGTCAGCCGGCATTGTGTTGAGGCTTCCGCAATTCCAGAGAGTGCAGGGTAATTAGGGCTGTGCGTTATCAGAACTTTTCATATCAACTACAGTGCACACTCTTCCTAAATAAGAACCTGTCAGATTTGCTTAGAGAAAGAGCAACAGGGACTTCTGTACCTTCTCGTTGGATATGCCAACTCGTTTTAGAGGGCTAAGAGGTGAGATGTCTCATTGGGGTGTTTTATGTATTGGCCTGTTTGCTACAAGACCAGTGGAGAAACTTTTTACCGCTTGAGGAAATTGTCTACGGCTTCCTTTAACCCATAAATAAACAGATACTTTTTACAGAAGCCAAAACAAGTCATTCCGAGTCTGAACAACAAATGATGCCAACAGTCCACTGACGAATTGTCAAAGGGAGAAAGTATTGCATGAATCTCTCTAATGTGATGGAGACTGATGAACCAGGTGAAGCTACATCCAAGCCCTTCTTTTATGTAGCAGCGGCACTGATCATCCATCTACCAAAGTGTAACCTTTTCTCTGTACAGAATTTAGCATCTTATCAGAGACACTCACTTTGTGTCTGTCTCCCCAATTAAAATTAAGCTGCCAAAAGGCTGCTTTATTCTCCTTTTCATCCCCAAATCTCGTCCAATAATTCATAGTTGATACTGGATACATGTTAATGTAACATCCCATGATTATTTCAACTCGATGTGTGTTTCTGAACCAATCTCATGTTATGTGGTTGCCATTTCTTTGCTCTTTCTTCCATTTTCATTCATCCTGTCTCATTGATTCATGAGGCTGGTGCAAGGTTTTCCTAAAGTAAAGAATTTTTCAGGGGAGAAAATAGAAAAGGGTGATATTTACTGGGTGTCTTGTGTAAGTTCGCTATAGTGAAGGTTAATTACAGTGAAGGTGAAATTCTACTGTCAGCTTGATCAAGTAAGAGGCACATCTCCTGGGCAGGTCTGTGAGAACATTCTCCAGAAAGGAATAGCTGGGGAGGGCAGACTATCCCTCCAAGAAGTCAGCCTTTCTGGTGGCAGCAGGTCCACAAAGAGCTTACAGGAAAACACAGCCCCAACTCGCCTGGCCATCCTTGCTTCTTGCTGGTGGCCACATCTACCAGATCAATGCCATTCTTCACTGGCATCAGAACATAACTTCCTCAAAGCCAGCTTCTTCAGCCTGTCAATGTGGACTGAAGACCAGCAGCTCCCCAGAAGTCCTCCAGGCCTTCAACGGCGGATTGGGACTGCTGAGGTGTCCAGCCTCGTAACTGAGCAGATACCAGGATCTCAGCATCTCCAACCTGCAGCCTGCCGCTGTTGGATCAGTCTAGTGTGTGTGTGTGTGTGTGTGTGTGTGTGTGTGTGTGTGTGTCTTGTATATTCATTGCATTGGTTCTGTTTCTCTAAAGGACCCTGGCTAATATGAACTGGATGCTCCTTTCCTTGCGTTATCTCACTTAATAATAACTGCATTATCCTCACCAAAACACTGAAAGGCAGTTTCTATTATCTCAAATGAAAAATTGGGCCTCAAAAAAAAGGAAATTTTTACTTATGTCTATCCTAACACCAAATTGCCAAAGCTTTTTCCTATATTAGACTTTGAGGGAAAAAATAGGAAAGTTGCTAACCAAAGAAAGCTGGAAGGTGTCCACTGAAGGGTGAAAGTCTCCAAGGAGTCTTGTACTTTTCGAGTAACAGAGCCGTTGAAAGTTTCTAACCCACTATAAGGAAACCTCCCGGGGCTCTTCCCACCAGCCATGCTGACTGCATGACTGTGCAAGGTCAATGACCACTGTGGGAAAGCACGCTGCAGAACAGAGACTTCTTAAGCCCTGAGTCACCACCCCAGTGGAGCAACTAAGAGTTTCTGAGGGCTGGAGAGGGGCTTAGCAGTTAGGGTGCTTGCCCGCAAAGCCAAGTACTCATGTGCGAATCTCCAGGTTCTACGTAGCCAGACCCACAGTGGCACAAGCGTGCAATGTCGCACATGCGCACAAGAGGACACATGCATCTGGAGTTCATTTGCAGCAGCTGAAGGCCCTGGCATGCCCATTTTCTCTCTCTCTCCTCTCCTTCTCTTTTTTTTTTTCTCTCTCTCTCTCTAAATAAATAAATTTTAATTGTTTTAAGTTTCTGAATGACCAGTGACCAAAATAATGTGAGGTATGCTAGAAGCACTCACATGTGTTGCACAACATGGCCTCACCTCAGCCTTGTCCTG
This sequence comes from Orientallactaga sibirica, assembly GCA_036365145.1. Classification (NCBI taxonomy): domain Eukaryota; kingdom Metazoa; phylum Chordata; class Mammalia; order Rodentia; family Dipodidae; genus Orientallactaga; species Orientallactaga sibirica. Next base: position 2,933,220 of record JAEOAD010000463.1, on the reverse strand, counting down.
AACATACACCATGTGCACTTTGCACACACCGTCACACCACACACCAGTGAGTACCGCCTGGCATACCTCAGCCCAGACAGACTAGCATATGTCAGGAACTGCAGTGTCTTTACAGTACATGCAAACATGTCTGTCCTTATAGAAACATAATGGTTAAATTACAGAAAATAAAGACATTTAGAATTTTCCTACAGCAATTCCTGAGCATGTTTGTATATCCTTGAATTGTATTGTGTGAGACAAACATGCATGTACATCCCATTAGTATGTTAATTTCTTTTCATATTTAATATGTGTAATATGTACACCAAAGAGTTGTTTAAAATAAATTTACTTATGACTCATTGTTGATAATTTTTTTAATTTATATATTTATATTTATATACCTATATATACCTATTTATATACCTATATATCTGGTGTTGCATAAAAACATTTCAGGGGCTGGAGAGATGGTTTGGCAGTTAAGGCATTTGCCTGTAAAGCCTAATGACCCCAGTTTGATTCCCCAGTGACCACATAAAGCCACATGCACAAAGTGGCACATGCATCTGGAGTTGGTTTGCAGTGGCTGGAGGCCCAGTGTGCCCATCCCCCCACTCTCACTCTGTCTCCAAATAAATAAATATTTTTAAAGTCACAAATGAAAAAGGTCATGAGTGAAAAAAAGTTTAATCAGCCCTATTATAGAAATCTTTATATTCACACAGAGACTCTGCATTTTTCTCTGAGGGAAATACAAAGACTATCACTGCTTTTGTGAAGTGAAGGGGTGAAAGATGGAGGACAAGGGGAGGGGGCTCTGTATCTTCCTCCTGACACATCTCTAGCCTCGCACCCTCTGATCTGTCCTCCTCCATCTAGACCAGTCACCCGTCCACAGAACAATCTCTGCTTCCAAACCTTCCGTAGTCTCCTGTGATGGTTAATCTTGGTTGACAACCTCTCTGACTTGAGATACCAGGAAAATTGATTAAGCTCACTCCTGGATGTGTGATGGCATGTGGGTCAGTGAGCTAAGGGGGAAATGAATGGCACCAGCTGTGGCATACATCGCAGAATGGGGAAGCTGGCTGGCACCAGCACGAGCATGACCCTTTGTGCGCTCCCGTGGTTGCCCATCAACATCAGACTGCATACTTTCACACTAGTGACTCTCCAGGACGTTGCCAGGCCTTTAGCTTTTCACTGGGGCTGTGTCATTGGTTCCTCTTGTTCTAAACTTTCCAGCTTCTTTGGACTGAGCAGCTACTAGTTTCCCCAGGTCCCAGCTTGCAGATGGCCACTGTTGGGCTGCCTAGCCTCTATTCACATGAGCCAATCAAACAAACACAGGGCTGAGGGTGTGGATCAGTTAATGGACTGCTTGCCTAGCATGCCCGAGGCCTTGGGTCTGATGCACCAGCACCACACAAACTGGGCAAAGTAGTGCATAGCTGTAATCTCAAGAGTTCAAGGTCATCCTTAACTACACAGAGAGTTCAAGACCAGCCTGGGCTACATGACACCCTCTCTCAAATAATAACAAATACTGCCAGGCGTGGTGGCACACACCTTTAATCCCAGCACTCGGGAGGCAGAGGCAGGAGGATCGCCATGAGTTCAAGGCCACCCTGAGACAACATAGTGAATTCTAGGTCATCCTGGGCTAGAGGGAGACCCTACCTCAAAAAACAGAAAGAATAAAAATTAAAAAATAACAAAGACTGACACATAAAAGACAGGTACTACCTTAAGGTGAAAGGATGGAAGCAAATGGGCCAAGGAGGCAAGCAGGGGTTACTAGTCTATGTCTGACAGAATAGACTTTAAGCCAATATTAGTCCAAAGAGGTAAAGAAGGTCACTTCATACTGACTAAGGGAACAAGCCAACTCAAAGCCAGCCTGGCACTACAGAGTGAGTTCTAGGTAAGTTTGGGCTGGCATAAGACCCTGCCTCAAAAGAACAACAACAACAAAAAAAAAAATAGAGACATCACAAATAAATGATACACCTTAAGGCCTTAGGAAAATAAGAACAAGCCAGATCAAAACTCAGCAGTAGGGCTGGAGAGATGGCTCAGCAGTTAATGCATTTGCCTACAAAGCCTAATGACACAGCTTTGATTCCCCAGTACCCACATAAAGCCAGATGCACAGTGGCACATACATCTTGAGTTCATTTTCAGTGCTGGAGGTCCTGGCACACCTACTCTGTCTTTCTTTCTATCTGCCTCTTTCTCTCTCTCTAATAAGTAAATAAATAAGGAAAATAAACAAAAACATCTACTTCACTAAGTTGAAAAATCTAAAAAAAGAATACATTTCTAGATATAAGGCCTACCAAAATTAAACCAAGATGAGATAAACCATTTAGATAGACTTATAACAAGCAGTGAAACCAAAGCAATTATTTAAAAAAAAATACCAACTAAAAAATGTCCAGACCATAAATAGATTCACTGGTAAATTTTAAAAGACCTTCAAAAAAGATGCTTCTCAAACTATCCACAAAGAAAAGCATGCTACCAAACTTCTTTTACAGAGCCAGTATTACCCTGATACCAAAACCAAATAAAGACACAACAAAAAAAGAGAGAAAATCACAGACCAATCTCCTTCATGAACATAGATACAAAAATTCTCAACAAGCCAGGCATGGTGGCGCACGCCTTTAATCCCAGCACTCGGGAGGCAGAGGTAGGAGGATCGCCGAGAGTTCAAGGCCACTTTGAGACTACATAGTGAATTCCAGGTCAGCCTGGACCAGAGTGAGACCCTACCTCGAAAAACCAAAAAAAAAAAAAAAAAAAAAATTCTCAACAAAATACTTATAAGGAGAATACAGGAACACATCCAAAAGATCATTCACCATGATCAAGTAGGTTTTATTCCAGAGATGCAGGGGTGGTTCAACATACACAAATCAATAAATGTAATGCACCATATAAATTGACTTAAGGACAAAAATCACATGATCATCTCAATAAACGAATAAAATTTATTTGACAAAATCCAATATTCCTTCATGATAAAAGTCATAAAGAAACTGGGAATAGAAGGAACATATCTCAACATAATAAAGGCTGTTTATGACAAACCTGTAGCCGACATTGTACTAAATGAGGAAAAACTCAAAGCATTTCCACTAAAGTCAGGAACAAGTGTGCCCACTTTCTCTACTTTTTTAAATATAGTACTGGACATCTCAGCTATAGAAATAAAACAAGAAACAGATAGGGAAATAAATAGGAAATGAAGAAGTCAAATTATCTTTATTTGCAGATTATATGAGTCGATACATAAGAGATATTAAAGATACCACCAGAAAACTGGCAGAGCTGATAAACACTTTCAGCGGAGTGGCAGGTTACAAAGCTAACACACAAAAGTGAGTAGCCTCAGAGACACAGAGGCTCCCAAAACCTCATCACTGAAATAGAACGAAAATGACCTCAATGTGGCTCAGGGAAACTCGCGGAAGAATGTTAGAGCCGCAAGTTGGAGCATTATGTACAGAGACTTGGCCTGTCCCCCTTAATTCTTGACTACCCCCACAATGCATGACCCACATTCCCCATTGATGAGGGTCCCTTTGGAAGAGGGAGGACAGGGAGGAGGATAAGGGAGCCAACAGTATGAATGTAAAATCAGAATAATATAAATAAAAAATAAATTATGGGAAAAATAAATAAATAAACAAGTTTGCAGCAGCTCGCTTCCAGCTTTCACCTAAAAAAAAAACAAAAATGAGTAGCCTCCCCATATAACAAATGTGCTGAAGATGCAATCAGGGAATCACTCCAATTTGCAACTGCCTCAAAACAATGTCTTGGAAGAAAACTAACCAAGAAAGTGAGAGACCTCTACAATGAAAACTTGAAACCACTCAAGAACGAAACTGAAAACTCTAGGGGATGGAAAGAACATCCCATGCTCATGGATGGGAAGGATCAATGTTGTGAAAATGGCTATCGCACCAAAAGCAATCTACAGACTTTTTTTTTTTTTTTTGATTTTTTATTTATTTATTTGACAGAGGGAAAGAGGCAGAGTAAGAGAGAAAGAGAATGGGTGCACCAGGGCTTTCAGCCACTGCAAACGAACTCCAGATGCATGTGCCCCTTGTGCATCTGGCTTACATGGGTCCTAAGGAATTGAAACTGAGTCCTTTGGCTTCACAGACAAACGCCTTAACCCCTAAGCCATTTCTCCAGCCCCAATCTACAGATTTAATGTGATAACCATCAAAATTCCAATGCCATTCTTTGCTGAAATAGAAAACAATCCCAAAATTCATTTGGAACACCTCAAATAGCCAAAGGCAGCAACAAAAATAATACCATTCCTGATTTCAAGGTATATCACAGAGCAATAGTGACAAAAAGAGCATGGTATGGGCACAAAAACAGACATGCAGATCAATGGAGCAGAATATAGACTCAGCTGTAAACCCATGCAGCCACAGTCATCTAATTTTTTTGACAAAAAGTCCAAAAACACTCACTGGAGAAAAGACAGTTTCACTGACAAGTGGTGCTGGGAAATCTGGATGTCTGTATGTAAATTAACGAAGCTAGATCTTTAGCTCTCTCCATGCCAAGAGTCAACTCCAAATGGGTCAAAGATCTTAACATCAGGCCTGAAACCCTGGGACTGCTGAAGGATAAGTTAGGGGAACACTTTGGTATGTAGGCCTAGGCAGGGAGTTTCTGAATATTAGAACTCCAGTCACTTGGGATATAAGGCCAATAATCAACCTATGGAGCCTTCATGAAATTAAAAAAATTTTATAGCTGGGCGCGGTGGCGCACGCCTTTAATCCCACCACTCAGGAGGCAGAGGTAGGAGACTCACCATGAGTTCGAGGCCACCCTAAGTCTACATAGTGAATTCCAGGTCAGCCTGGATTAGAGTAAAACCCTACCTTGAAAAACCAAAACAAGAAAGGAAAGGAAAGGAAAGGAAAGGAAAGGAAAGGAAAGGAAAGGAAAGGAAAGGAAAGGAAAGGAAAGGAAAGGAAAGGAAAGGAAAGGAAAGGAAAAGAAAAAGAAAAAAAAAGAAAAGAAAAGAAAAGAAAAGAAAAAGGTTTTATACAGTAAAAGGTGCCATCAGTCAAGCAAAGAAGCACTCTACAGAATGGAAGAAAGTATTTTCTGACTATATATCAAAGAATTCATATGTAGAATATTCAAAAGACTAAAAAAAACTAAATAATAAGAACTCAAACAACCCAATCAAAGATGGGCTATAGAACTGAATAGAGTACACACACACACACACACACACACATGCTATGTGTATAGTTCCATTCAAGTCACAGATTCAGGCATCCACGGCGGAGATCTTGGAATTATCCCCTACAGATAAGGAGGCCACTCGCTTCTGCACCTGTGCACCCATTCCTGCACTCCACCCCAGCTCTCAAGAACCACGCTACTCTTGAGCTGACCCAGCGTTTCCTACATATCCTTCCGGTTTCAGCCTGAGCTCATCTCAGGAAGCCTCACTCAGGAACAAGAGTCAGCTCACACTCAGCATCCTCAAACACACAGCAATGCTTCCAAAACACCAGTGTCCCCCAGAAATCACATAGGTACCAGAAACAGCAAAGTAATTAGTATTTTCAGAGCTTCCATCTGCGCAGAAATGGCACTTCCTCTCTCACAGCACTTGTCATACGTGACCTTCACTGCCTCTCCTGTTGTCTGGATTATTCAGCAGACTGTTCAGTGAAAGTGCTGAGGGACCCAATGACCCAAGGAAGCTAGTATTCCAAGACAATCTTAGAGTTCCAGAAGGGTGGAATTACCTAGAAGGTATTGGAAAGATACCAAGAACCCATGCAGGACCTACCATACCTCAGTGCAGGTACGAAGTGACCAGTGAGGCCAGGTCATCTCAGATCCAAAGCGATTCATGGGCTTCTCTTGTGGTCACGTGTTGGGTAAGAGGTGTGGAAGGAGATACAGGAAACTTAAATTTTTTCACCTTCCTCAATTTATCCAAAAGGGAACATTTTGCACAAATAAAAGAGATGATTATCTGAAATTGTTAAAAATAGGTCTTTCTGAAACCAATGGGAATGAGATTTTGAGAGAAAAGCATGTTCTAATCAAAAGCAAAAAGAAAACGTCAAAATGTTGGCCCCTCCTCATCATGGTGTATTAAATTGACCCAGTTTAATCAATGGGACAAATTACCAACCCCATACCTTTACCCAAACTAGCATGTATGGCTATGAGAGATGTTTGGGACTGAATGAAATCACTCTTAAGAACTATTCAACATGGAAAAATAGAAATAATCCAACAAGGAGTGGTGGCCACATAAAACTAAAGACGCATCAATTCTGTCTGTGCTGTTGAGTATCCCAAGAACAAGAAAGGCCACACATCATAGATCTCTCTATTCCTAAGCACCAGGCTGTGGGGCCAGAGAGCCAGCACACACAGTCCCGAACAGGATGGTGCAGCCTAATGAACGCCCTTGCTCCTGCAGATTAAACCCCAGGGAACAGGAAAGTGATTTTATTTGGTCACAGTGCACTGTTGAAAACATCCTTTCCCAACACTTCATGTCAAATTAGGCTGATGGTGATAAAAAAAAAAAAGAGAGAGAGAGAGATTGCGTAGATAAATATGAACCACGCCTGGGCCATCACAAGTACTTGTCGGTGTTCTTCAGGTTGTCAGACATTGGCTGTCGGCTAGAATGCTGTCAGCTGGTGTTAACAGCAAAAGAGAAGAGAGGAGTTCTTTTTAAACTTAACAAAAAAAAGCCACTCATGTTTAACTCAAGAAATCATATTCTTTTCCTTCAAATAAAATGAACCATCAGACATGAGCTGGGGTGCAAGTGTTTTGTTATTTTATATCTATCACTTTAAGGTTTTCTAATATAAGTCATATTCTAACACATAGACACCTTTTCATCTAATATATGTCTTAAAAGTAAAATGAGGAGCCATCCAAAGAAATTAAATGTAAAATATAACTCTCTGAGGTTCCAGTTATAGCCCTTGCTCTTTTAAGAAGCCTGTTTTCCCTAAAAACGGATTTGACTGGGAAAGCTATTTTATAAAAATTGTACTAAGTAATAGAACCACAGTAACAATGGTTGCTAATAAAGGCTACAGAGGTAGCTTGTTGGCAAAGTATTTATCTAGCGTATACAAAGCCCTAGGTTCCATTACCAGCAAAAACAATTAAAATTTTCATGACAAATTCTTAGCAGAGCAAATGGTCATATTTATGATGGTTTTAGTTCTCCTACATGGCACCCAGGCGAAGGTGGGGAGAAAAAACTCCAGATCTTTATTTACTGACTGATCTGAAACCCACTATTAAAAACTTGACGGCTAGAGAAATTGTTCAGTGGTTAAAGGCACTTACTTGCAAAGCCTGACAACCCAGGTTTGATTCCCCAGTACCCATGTAAAGACAGATGAACTAGGTGATATATGCATCTGGAGTTTGTTTGCAGTGGAAGAAAACCCTGGCATGCCCATACTCACTCTCTCTATCTGCCTCTTTCTCTCTCTCATTCTCTCAAATAAATATAAAATATTTTTTAAATTTTATTTATTTTTCTGAAGGCACCAAGCCCTCTTAAAATGGTCACATTTAGGAAGGACTTTGTCACTCAGCATAAATCATCTCCTACAAGAAAAAGTTTTAAATCATAAATATGGAGCAAAAGGCGGGGCAGACACAGAGACTTGATGGGAAATCAAATGTCCAGGATCCCTAGGTGAACTTTGCAACACTAAGAGGCAAGTTTAACCAACTTGAGGCCTGGGGCTCTTTGTCAAGTCCTAGGACGAATGATGAAAGAATCAAACAATTCCTAGGTGACCTTGTCAAGTGGCACCTGAAACCATTTGTTACTGCCCATGTATTTCTTTCAAAAGTTTTTAAACTAGTGATGATAGGGCTCATATGCTTCTGTCATCCTGAATGTTACCTTTTATGAGTTGGACAGGAAAAACAGAAGGAAGCAGACAAAATCCTCCTGGAAGGGAGTGGGGACGTCTAGAGAGGTATGCCATCAAATGTCATGGCCAGAAGGATTGGAAGCGCCCCTGTCTTCTTCATATTCTGTCCCCAACACCAAGCACAGGCCTAGAGAAAAGTCTAAAGTGTCCATTAGCTGCAAAGCCCAGGTAACGATTATTATACTCCTACCCGAGAAGCAGAACAAATATCATTGGGTCAAGGAAGAAATTCAGGCTCGGAGAAGTGGAGGGATTTCTTTAGATTCATATAGGAACTTTTCAGGAGGGTCAAAACAAAAATAATGTGCTCTTTGTTCAATCAATCGACCCAAATCCATGTCACATGATCTTCCTGCAAACCCTTCAAGAATCTCCAGGGTCACTTTCCCTGATGGATTTGAGTCACTTATCTCCACCTGATACATCCCCAGAGTTCACAACATCTAAAACAGCGTCAGCTGCGACACGCACCGCTATTCCATGGATACTAAGAGAGAGCATATTACTAACTCAGCTAGGACACACTGCTGGCTTCCTGTAGACGGGCACTTCACTCTCATTCAAGAGCTACTTAGACATAACCTTTCCCATGGATCACGCTCCCTTGTGCAAGCATTATTGAGGCATGAAGTAAGTGAAGATTGTCCTAAAACTTTTTCACTGAATCCCACTGCATCGTGTGTGTGTGTGTGTGTGTGTGTGTGTGTCTATGTGTGTGTTGTGTGTTCATGTCCGTGTGTGTGAGTGCTGGTTGCACATGCTACAGTGCTACTGTGGAAGTCAGAGGACAACTTCAAGTGCTGGTCCCAGTTTTCCACCTCATTTGAGGCAGGGTGTTCCATTCGCCAGGCGAGCTGGCCCAGGAGTTTACAGCAGGTTGTCTTATCTCTGCTTCCTTCTCACTGTACACATGCAGGGATGCTGAGCGCTCGCTCGCTACTGCTTCTGACTGCATGGGCTCTGAGGATCTGAACTCAGATATGCGTGCTTGACTTATCCACCGAGCTATCTCCCAGCTATGATTCACTTTTTGACTCACAGTTGTATTATGCTTATGATTTTACACACAATGTCATTTTCTGTACCTTAAGGTGATTGCTCCTGCAGCATTCTTAAAAGAAATCCGCGAGATTATAAACACACACACACACACACACACACACACACGGTGTAGAGAAGTCGAATGGATTGCAGCTTGCAGATGGACGCTGCATCTCTCCATCTGTCTTTCTACTGCTTCTGCCGCACAACCATTTGTTCACAGAGATTAAGAGTGTTCCCTACTGTCGCTGGAATTTTCTTTCAAGCATTTGATGACATCCTGAAGTTGTAGATATCGTGTTTTTAGGCAGTGATCAGCATAGATCAACAGAGACTACAAGACACATTCAAAACATCAGGCTTTTCAAGAATGTGCACGCATTTGCAATCAGTGAAAGGCAGTAAACACTGACTCGCCATCTGCCACACGCGTCCCCCACTGTAAAGGTAGTACAAGGACTTTGTCCACTTTAACCATCGCTCTGTCTCCAGCACCGGAACAGAGCTGATGCGCGAGGCTCTCGAGTCATGCTTACTGACTACAGTGCTGGATTAATTCATAAACAAGATTAAGTTGCTAGTTTGAGAGACTTTTGTTGTGAGTTAGTATTTCTCTTTTTCTTAAAAAGCAGTAATCCGGGGTTTGAGATATAGTCCAGTGGTAGGGCATATGCTTAGCTCTAAACTCAATCCCTAGCTTGCGCACACACATACACACACACATGCACACACACATGCACACACACACACAAAGAGAGAACATAAAAGTCAATTTTTAAAGCAGTATTATAACATAATCTTTTTCTTTTGTAAAATGTGTTGTAGCCAGAAATGAATGAAAAGGTAAATACCCTATCATAAGAGTTAGACCTTTGTTTACCTTTAATTTTAACATAAACATTGTGTTCTATAATAAGGTCATGCAATCTACACATTATTTTGATGCATGTGACCCTACCTTGCTGTCAATTATTTTTGCATTAATTTTTTTCAATAAGTTAATTTTTTTTTTTTTGGTTTTTCAGGTAGAGTCTCACTCTAGTCCAGGCTGACCTAGAATTCACTCTGTACTCTCAGGGTAGCCTCGAACTCACGGTGATCCTCCTACCTCTGCCTCCCGAGTGCTGGGATTAAAGGCGTGCACCACCACGCCTGGCTAATAAGTTAATTTTTGAGCATGTTTGTATGAGGGATTCTCTAACGTGCATATCTAATGAAAAGAGACAAAGTGAAGGGACCTTGGGATCAACCCAAAGCTCTTCACAAGCCCCAGTTCAGCTCAGCTCAGCTCCTGGGTGTTTAATCTCCCAGCTCCTGTGATCCGGAGGAAGCTTGAGTGGACATGGAAGAAAAGTTCTCTTTGATCTCACTGACAAGAGGCACCATGAACTGCTGGTGACTCCGTACTCGAATACTCAATATAGCACAATCAAGCCAAGAGAATTGGAAGCCGGCTAGCTAATCAGCATCTCAGACTGGTCAATTTCTCTAGGCCAGGGAAAGGGCTCCATTAATTACCCTTCTTGGCACTCTGACAATACACCCAACAGGAGCAACTTATAAGAGAGAGTTCATTTAGGTTTCAGTCTTTGCAGAGATTTCAAGCCGTCACAGCGAGCAAGGTGGGGTAGCCAGAGCAGATCCATCTACGGGGACAGGAGTGTGTCATGGTGCCTGTTCACACTACGGTGGCCCAAGAAGCAAAGAGCCTAGGGACCAGCCCAGAAGTAGGTGTAACCTTCAAAGGCCCACCTAGAGCAGTTCACTGCTGCCCCCCAGGATCCACCTCCAAAAGGCAGCACAACCTTCAAAATAGTGCCACAAGCTGGGGGCCGAGCACTCCGACCATGAGCCTCCCTGGGGCATTTTACGTTCAATTCATAACAGAAGTGGGATTCTCTGTTTCCCGAAATTACATAGTGAGGTGAAATACCTGATACCTCAGAATGGATTGCATTTGGGGGAGGGGGAATGATGTTGAAAGAGGGAATTACAGTTCTTTGCAATTTTTTTATAATTTATTTTTTATTTATATTATTCTAATTTTACATTCATAATGGTGACTTCCTTATCCTCCTCCCTGTCCTCCCTCTTCCAAAGGGACCCTCCCTCATCAATAGGGAATGTGGGTCGTGCATTGTGGGGGTGCTTAAGAGTTATGGGGGATAGGCCAAGTCTGTGCATAATGCCCTGTATGGCACAAAGCAGGTCAGGCCCTAGCCAGACTGCATGCTAGAAGAAACCAGGAAGTGGCTTCTGTGGACGTGGCATCCTGCACAGGCCTGGCATGACAACAGCTATAGTCCCATGCTCATGAGCAACCTCCTGCGAGATGATCTGCCTGGAGACAGGCTGTCATTGGTCACAAGAAGGGGACCACCCCATACAATGATTGGCCAGCCAAACCCTTTAAACCCCCTACACTTCCTTGAATAAATGAGTTTGCAGCAGCTCGCCCTCTGCCTGCTTCCACCCAGCTCCCGGAGTCTGTGTCGTGACTCCACGCCTCTCACCCCCAACTCGGCACAGACCCTGCCGTCCCTCCTGGGCTGGCCCTAGGGGGAACCCCAACAATGCCCCAACTTGTGGCTCTAACATTCTTTCTGCCCCCTTTTCTGCAAACTTCCATGAGCCACATTGGGGTCATTTTAGCAATCCTGTCTTCCAGACACAAAGTGGTAATGGCATTCATGACCTCACAGTTGGTGATGCTACATACACATGACCTGCTACATACACATGACCCACTACCTACACATCTAGTGCTTAGATGGCAGGCGTGTGCCACCACACCCACTTTAGGCCCTGCCTCTTCAGGGTTCTATCACCCTCTAGCATTTACCACGCGGGCATCTGGGGGAGATTCTCCATCTTCAAACCACAGCAGGCTTGATTATATTCGTTCTAAACTTCTTCTAAGCTCCTACGTTCAAGGTTCTCGCCTGCCAGACCTCCATGATTGTTACGACGTTGTTCCTGGTGACTGATTGGAAATCCCAAGTCCAGCTGGGACTCTTTGGTGATACAGACAGATGAAGCGTGGACAACAGAAAAGGAGAGCAGAAGCCCGGAAGAGACACCACTTTGTTCTTCAGCCCCTTTAGAGATGGTTCTGAGCTCGTGGCACCTAACAAGATGGAAATGAAAGTTTATAGCTTAGGCAAAAAGCAACTGACAAATTATTAACCTGACACTCTCGGTTTGCTACACATAGATAATAGATTCATTACCTCAGCCCCCCTCTCTTAACAGTATGGGTTTGATTGCCCTCTTGCCTACAGGTAATTCTCCATCAAAATTAAATCTGTCAGCCAGTTCTCAATTTTATAAACTATGCAGGCAGGGGGAGAGACAGACGAGGTCGGGCAGTTCTGGGTAGGAGGGAGGTTATCTTTCCCAGGGCGACAACACCAATCCCAAGTTTTTCTGAACCACGCTCCCAGGATGTGCCTGCATTCACGGTCCCATAGCGACATCACCTGGTCAAATTCCAAATGACAGCTTCAGTGGGGAGGACATGGCGGCATGCACCATGTGGGTTCTGCTTTAAATAAAATGTACCATGTAAGGCACAGATATTTCCATACGTTTATAAGTACCCAGCAGATACATAAATGCATAGATGTTTTAGCTCTTAAGGGTTACTCTAGTCCTCTAATACGAGTGACACTACCAATGCTTGATCGTAAACCAACCTTTTCTTCCCTGGACTTGTACACCCAGCTCTCTCAGCTCAACTAGATCCAGAAAGGCCCTCTCCAGTATATCCATGTTAGAAGCTATGAGAAAGACAACAAGCCTGGAGGTTTCTCTTGTGCGTGGTAGATGACGAAAATAGAGGGAGACAGCAGAAAACCTGTCTAGGGCTGTCCGCTAGCTTCTAAACTCGTTGATCTCCAGAACCACTCACTTTCCCCCAAAAAAGAGCCCTAGGGACGCATTTACATGCAGATTCTCTTTCACTCCTAATTTTGTACCCATAACCCCATAGTTTCTTTCTGCATAGAGGATCCTTCAAATTGTATAACTTTAGACTCCAAACAATTCTGAGCGCTATGCCTACAACACGCACTGCTAGTGTACTTATTAGATGCCAACTGTTTACTCAGAACTATACTAGGCGCTAAAACACACACAGGGATGAGACAGGAAGTCTTCCAATAGCTAGAAAGGGGAACCAGCCTAGATGTGCATTAATTGATGAATGGATAAGGAAAATGTTTAGCTATAAATAAAAACAAGTTATGAAGTTTGCAGGAAAATAGATGAAGCAAGAAAATATTTCATCTAATGAGACAATCCACACTCAGAAAGAAAAATGCTACATGTTCTCTCATATGCAGATGCTAGCTCTGAATCTCCAGATGTGTGGTTAACTCGGGATACTGGAGAGATGTGGAAGGTAGAAAGGCTGGGGGAGGAGGGAAAGGTCCCGGGGACATCAAGGTAGCATGTGAGGAATATTGGGGATGGAAGGAGCTAAGCAGGGTTAAGGACGGGGGGGGGATAGGTGTAAGAAGGGAGTCAGGAGAGGATTAACTAAAATTTAGAAGATATAAAGAAGCCATGTGGAAACTAATTTAAAATCTAATAAAAAGTTCACAGAACGAACAGAGGTACCCTGCGTGGATGGACAGTGCTGCTCCCAGTGGTCAAGGGTTATTTTTTTAAATGAAAATAATCGTGCCAGGTGTGGGATACCTCTCTACATATGAAGCTCCAGAGGTCCCCAAAACAATGCAGCCTGCTGCTGTTACTCTTGGTTAGCCATGAGAACTCCACAGCAATAACCTGTGGTTGAAGATTCCACACCCTCTGGTGGCAAGATGTAGAAAGCAAAGCTGGAACTGAATTAGAAGTCTCCCCCTACAGATTAGTCCCACAGGTGCTATGAAAACTGCTGGGAGGAAAAGTCAAAATTGCCTCACTCAGCTGTGGACCCTGAATCCTACCAACTGCTTTCTTTTTCCTTAAATGTTATACATATAAACATGTTTTACTATTTTTTATTTTTTATTTTTTGAGGTAGGGTTTCACTCTAGCCCAGGCCAACCTGGAATTCACTCTGCATTCTCAGGGCGGCTCGAACTCACAGCAATCCTCCTACCTCTGCCTCCGGAGTGCTGGGATTAAAGGCGTGCGCCACCACGCCCGGCTCAGGTTTGACTCCTTTATCCCCTTGCCCCTGCTCCCATTGTCCTGGGGGTCCTCCTCAGTTTGGTTACATATTCACTGTGGGGTCATCAAGGCCTCAGTGAGTCCCTGTGGGACAACGGGGCAGGGGAATGTGTCTCAGAGTATTCCTACCCACTCTGTGTCTCTTACCAATAGCTTTCGGGTCGGTTTGAGAGCAGTGCTATGAGATGGAATCCACGCCTGACACTGTAAGTCAGTACAAAAGGCCAAGGCTGGGGAGGCCATCGATTCTATTAGGGAACCTTCTACTGGTTTGTTTTGTTTTGTTTATTTTATTTATTTGAGAGACAGAAAGAAAGAGGCAGATAGACAGAGAAAGAGAATGGGTGTGCCAAGGTCTCTAGCCACTGCAAACAAACTCCAAACACATGCTTACGTGGGTATTGGGGAATCCAACCTGGGTCCTTAGGCTTTGTAAGCAAGCTCCTTAACCACTAAGCCATCTCTCCAGCCCTGTTTTTCTTTTTATTTTGATAAACAGATGAGATGTTAAACTTCCTTCTAAATACATTTTTTTCCTCACAATTTAGTGTTGTTCTCTGACTTGGGTAGAAAATACTTGCTGTTTGCAGTGGACTATGTTAATGCAGAATCTCATAACTAGTCAAAGGGCTGAAAATAAATGACTGTTGAGTACTTTTGTATGGGACAGCTATACCATGAGGTTCAGGGAACATCACGGAAGTGGAGGTAGAAAGAATGTAAGACCCTACCTCAAAAAACCAAAACAAAAAAACAACAATTAAAAAAAAACCTTTAAGCCAGGTGTGTGGTGGTGCACGCCTTTAGTCCCAGCACTCCAGGAGGCAGAGGTAGGAGGATCGCCATGAGTTCAAGGCCACCCTGAGACTACATAGTTAATTCCAAGTCAGCCGGGGCCAAAGTGAGACCCTACCTCAAAAAACAACAACAATGAAAAGACTGTAAGAGCTGGATGGCAAGAAGAAAGCAACTCTCTCACAGAAGCGATGCTAGCTGCGCAAGACTGGCCCAGTCACCATTCTGTCATGGATGGGGAGGGGCTGTGGAGTCTCTGTCCCTCCCTTAGGGACTCCTGGGACTTGATGGTTGCTGGGGGAGGTGGAGGTATTTCCTCAAGCATGAACCCACTAACACGTCAGGGGAAAGATGTCCAGAGGGAGGGAGAGACAAGAAGCTCATGGGCTGTATTCAATCAAATTAAAATATCGGTATGATGGGGCTGGGGAAATGGCTTAGCAGTTAAGGCATTTGCCTGTGAAGCCTAAGGACCAGGGTTCGATTCCCCAGGACCCACATAAGCCGGATGCACAAGGGGGCACATACATCTGGAGTTCGATCACAGTGGCTGGAGGCCCTGCGCACCCATTTGCTCTTTCTCTCTGCCCCTTCCTCTATCTCTCTCTCAAATAAATAAATAAATAAATAAGTAAATAAATAAAACATCTTTAAAAAATAAAATAAATAAAATAAAATATCAGTATGCAACTTTCAAAGAACAAATAACTTTTTTTAATATCTCATTTTACAAATAAAAAAAAACTAAAATTCAGAGTAACTTGCATCGAGCTACACTCCTGATAAATCATCTACAAAGTTGATGTATGAGAGCCTCATAATCAAGTACAACCACCAAAAAAACTCGTGATGCTTTGATTTAATGTATGATCGTGTGTGTGCACGCAGGTGCATGTGAACAAGTCTCGTGCTGTTCTGAGAGAATGCGTGATCATGTGTTGATGGGCTCAGAATTGTGCAGATGTTGTGGGGGTAGTGACAATCACTGTGTGTCAGCTCATGTCTGGAAGACAGCTCCTACCCTGTTACTCTTACATTCTTTCTGCCCCATCTTCCCCACTGTTCTCTGAGCCTTGGAGGGCATGATAGAAATGTCTCACTTAGCAATGATTCTCAACACCGTCTTATTTCAGCTTTGTTGAATTTTGAGTCTCATCTTTGCCATCTTCATGAAGAAACTTCTCTGGCTGACAATAAGCGCAGAACTTGTATTTTCTGCTGCTTCCTCTGCAATGTTTCCTGAGCCCTGGTGGGTGTGATAGAGATGGCTCATCGGGGCTAGACACTGTGGCTTCTCTTCTTCTTGCCACCTTGATGAGTCTTGAGTCTCCCCAGTATTCACCACCATCTGCAAAAAGAAGCTTCACTAATTAAAAGTGAGAACAGTAATAATCAATTGGCATAATTTGATGGGCTTAACATACCAATTTAACTAATGAACAGTGGCATTTTCCCTCTAGGACCTAGATGGAAGGGGTTACTTTTACAACAATTTCTCTACACTCCAAACAAAACTAGAAAATCAGTTTAAATTCAAAGGTCTTTGATGTTTGTGTTTGTTTTATAACTATTTCCTAGTCCTCATGAATTCCCTATAGAATAGAAACAAATAAATACATTGTCTCAAATTGTCTCCTCGGGTATGTTTAAAAGGAGATTTTTTCTACATGTTCAAAGCTGTGTGTCAAAGGCTTGGGCCCCAATGCAACAGTGTTCACAGGTGGGGTCTGTGGGAGGTGACTGGACACGAGCGCTCTGGACTTATTCATGAGGCTGTTGGAAGTCTTCAAAATTTATGTGGGACCTAGCTGAAGGAAGAAGGTCACTGGAGATGTGTCCTTGAAGGGAATAATTCCTCCCTGGCCTCTTCCTGTCTCTCTGCTTTCTGGCTGCCTTGAGGTAAGCAGCTCTGCCCTACTCCATGCCCAGGGGCCTGTTGTTTTGTTTTATCAGAGTCTGAGAAACAGAGAGACAAGTGATCGTGAGCTGAGACCACAATCCAAAACAAGTCCTTCCTCCTTTGTTTAACTCAGGCTGCTCTCACTCTTGGTTGGAAAATCTGTTTTTTTATTATTATTTTTTTATTTTTATTTTTGGAGAGAGACAGAGAGAGATAGACAGAGAGGGAGACGCAAATGGGCACGCCAGCAGTCTCTCAGCTGCTGTGAACGAAATCCAGATGTGTGCGCCCCCTTGTGGTCAAGTGCGGCACTGCGCCCTTGCCTCACTTTGCATCTGGCTAAACGTGGGACCTGGAGATTGGAACCACTGGAGATTGGAACCAGCATTCTTAGGCTTAGCAGGCAGGCGCCTTAGCCGCTAAGCCATCTCTCCAGCCTGAAAATCTGTTTTATTTTACAGATGGCAGAGGAAAAGGTGGAGAACAAAGATCCATCAAAAAGACAATTAGAGGGGCTAGAGAGATGGCTTAGCAGTGAAGGCGCATGCCTGCAAAGCCTCAGGATCCTGGTTCGATTCTCCAGGTCCCACATAAGCCAGATGCACATTATGACACATGCATCTGGAGTTCATTTGCAGTGGCTAGAGGCCCTGGCGCTCCCATTCTCTTTCTCTCTCTCTCTCTCCCTTTCTCTGTCTCTAATAAATAAATTTTTTTCTTAAAGTAAATTGTGAGCCGGGCGTGGTGGTGCACACCTTTAATCCCAGCACTCAGGAGGCAGAGGTAGGAGGATCACCTTGAGTTCAAGGCCACCTTGAGACTACATAGTGAATTCCAGGTCAGCCTGGGCTAGAGTGAGACCCTACCTTGAAAAACAAAAGACCAAAAAAAAATTTTTTTTTAAAGTGAATTGTGGAGTATTTAAACATCATTCAAGTCAGCAGTTTCTAAATCTATTTTTAGCAGTAGGCACTCTACTCAAAAGAAATTTTATAATGAGTAAAACTGAGAGATTCCCTATAGGATTCATTGTATCATTCCCTTTATTTGTGTGTGTGTAATATTTCACAGTATATGTTTTAAAGAACCATTGAAATTTCCTGTATAAAACAGATCCTACAAAAACAAAACAGATCTGCCAAACAAGTCCTTCAATGGTTTTCATACTTGCTAAGAATCCTTTCGAAGGGGCTCCTGGCAGGTGAGTTGCAATTGCTTGAATGCTTGCCTCACAAAGGGACATACTAACTTTGGAGGGCTCTGTCTGTGAAAACAAGATTGCTCAGATTGGTCCCCAATATGCCGCTTCATAACTTCAAGTGAAACAGACAATCCCTATTTTTATCCTTTTCATTTTATCCAGTGCTTTTGCAAAGGATTCCAAATCAGTATCAAAGTCTGATCTTCCGCATCACACTAACATATGCTACTGAGTGTGCCAGGAGGGTGCTTAGAGCTATGTTTCCATCGGCTGAGTTGAAAAGACATGAGCACAATGTTTAAGTGAAATTAAGATACCTACAGGCGAAGCCTGACAAAGTATTGCACGCTGTGCTACATAATAATAAACTTGGAAATTTTTTTTTAATATCATGACACTCTCCATTTTCACCTACCTGTCAGCTCCACTTCAGTTGTTATTAATTTAACACCAGAGAGCCTGGAAGGGGCCTCAAGCTAGCGAGCAAGTGCACAAATCAGCCACAGAGATGGCCAAACCTCCGTGGGGATTCTTGTTCACAAACTTTACGGAAATCTGAAAAATACCCTCAGTTTGGAGGATGCTTGATGGGAAATCAAATAATGGATGGACACGCACGTTTCAATCACAGAATTTCCAGGCAGAATCTGAGTCAGATATGGAATAGCAGGTCACTTCCAAGCAGCTCTGTGGACACACATACCTGCCCCCTGACTCATTAACATCTCCCTCTTTAATCAAACGAACCCTTCCCGAGCACCAGCTGATGCAAAGACAATGGTCTCCTTGTACATCTCAATGGGGAAGATGGCAGAGGAAGACCTGGTCTTCTCCACAGACTGGCTTTAACTAAGACTACTTTCAACCCTGCTGTGGTTTGAAGATGGAGAATCTCCCCCAAATGCCCGCATGGTAAATGCTAGAGGGTGATAGAACCCTGAAGAGGCAGGGCCTAAAGTGGGTGTGGTGGCACACGCCTGCCATCTAAGCACTAGAAACAAAGAGCAGAGAGTGGATCTGGCCTTCCTAGTGCCTGGGGGTTGGTGGAAGAAAGGAGCTATTTGGGGACTCCGGATGTAAAGTACCACCTGTGATGATGGGCAGGACAAAGGCAGAGACCTAGCAGTTGTAGACATGACACACCTGGGAGGAAGCTATCACCCAGCCAACTCCGGGGCGCCATCAAGGCACCGTGACTCCAGCTCCCATCCTCAGTGTGTGCCTCCCTCAGAGAACCTACCTGGAAGCCAGAGGGTAAAAGATTCCCGGGGATATTGTCCGTGTGTTAAGTCTGGGATAGCGGCAGAGCAAAGGAGAGCAGAGACTGGAGCTGAAGGCCGAGCCAGCAGACACACTGAGCGCATGGCTCAGCCTCCCTTCTACCAGGTGTGGATTCCTGACCAAGTCCTGGCTAATGTGCAACAATTAAAGTTACAGTCGCCTCTATAACAAGTGATTCTTCTATCTCAGGAGCTGAGTGGAGGACAATTTACTCCTCATTTGTGGCCCTGTTCGGGGTGAGTCTCTCACTAACAGCCGTGGGGGAACCCAGGAACTTATATCCTAATTGATCCGTTATCTTCCCTTTAAAGTACCCCTAGGGCCTTCGTTGTTGGGCTTCTGACTATCAGTGATAATTCAAGAAAGTGAAAGCATTAATGGATATAAAGAACCTTCTGGTTTTTTTTGTATGTAAGTATAAAAGTCAATAAAAAACAATAATTTTAAAAAAAAAGAACCTTCTGACTGACTGTTTAAAGTCCAAATGAGGGACTGTTGTGAATGCTACACCTACTGTAAGAATGAAATCTTTGGGCTGGAGAGATGGCTTAGCTGTTAAACGCTTGCCTATGAAGCCTAAGGACCCTGGTTCAAGGCTCGATTCTCCAGGACCCACGTAAGCCAGATGCACAAGGGGGTGCATGCATCTGGAGTTCGTTTGCAGTGGCTGGAGGCCCTGACGCACCCATTCTCCCTCTTTCTCTCTCTCTCGCTCTACCTGGCTATTTCTGTATCTCTCTCTTTCAAATAAATCAATAAAAAATAAAATATTAAAAAAAAAAAAAAGAATGAAATCTTTATGGTCTTTGTCCTGGGCTGGGTAGTGGACTATATCTTATTAGGTTTTGAATCTGTAATGACACATAATAAATGATACATATTAATGACTTAATAAATAAATGGGATATCAAACTATAATGGTTAAAAAAAAAAGAAGAAGAAGAACTTAAGTGAAAGGGAGGGAGAGAATTGAGGGCCATGCCATATGTTGCCCGTCAGGTCTGCAAACCCTGCACATCCTGTTGGCCAGAATGAATCCACGTTTGGCTGAAGGGAGGCTGTGCAGTGTGTTCTGTGTGTCTGCTGCTTGTTCTGAGTCTGTCCCCACTGGCAGCTCTGCGGCGTCACCACCCGGGAGACCAAATCCGTACAAGAAGCTGACGGAACGCACGCCTCCCTCCAACATCTTGCACTGTTCTTCAACAGAAAGGATGAGAAGGTTTCTAGGGGTGGGTGTGTAAGAGTGTGATGTTAGCAGGCTAGCTCATCACCTGAAGGTAGCAGAGGTAAGCTTGAGCCTTCCTCACAGAACATGGGATAGGGCTTCTGCTAAAATATCCCAGAAATATCTGCCAAGGGCTGTGGTACAAGCTGGACCAGTGCCTCCTCCCCAGCGCATCTGCTGGAGCACAGACTTAGGGATGGCTCCACGCACAGCAGCGACCCCTGGCAGGTTCTCTGGCCAGTCTCTGCCTGACATTTTGATGAACTGGCCCTCTAAAAGGAGCCTTAGGCTTCCAATAGGGTCTCCACTGAGTCAGAGTATTGGGGGCTACAAAGAGAATCAGGGCAAACCCCAAAATCTAGAGGATATTTCCTCCTCTCAAGGGACTTCTGTCTGTCTAATGCTTTAGTAATTCATTTTCTTTCTTTCTTTCTCTCTTTCTTTCTTTCTTTCTTTCTTTTTTTGAGGCAAGTCCAACAGACTGGCCTCTTTTTTTTAATGTATGAGAGTGAGAGCGAGAGAGGGAGAAGAGAGAGAGAATTGGCACACCAGGGCCTCCAGCCATTGCAATCAAACTCCAGACGCATGCACCACCTTGTGCACATGGGCAACCATGCACCGTAGTGTCACCTTGTGCGTCTGGCTTACATGGGATCTGAAGAGTCAAACATGGGTCCTTAGGCTTTGCAGGCAAGTGCCTCAACCACGAAGCCATCTCCTTAACTCTCTTCTTTTTCTGTTTTTCTTCTTTTTCATATTTTATTGAGAACTTTGAAACCTGAATATATGTATTCCCATCCCATTTTCCTCTTTTGTCCCCATCTCTGCCATCCCCACTCCACTAAGGACTCACCTTTTTCTAAGTAGTTCTTCCTCTGTTTTGATGTCTCTCCTTTTGTCATCCTCCACCCTCCACGTGGAAATGTTGATATGCTGAGAACTGCACTGTTCTTATAGGGACGCCAGCAACTACTGTGAGGTCATGAATGCACCAGTTGGTTCCTGTCAGAAGGAGAGTGTCCCAAAGAGCCCCTTCCCACCCTGTAGCTCTTACATCCCTCCCTCCCGTCTTCCAGTGTTCCCTGAACCTAGGAGGACGTGTTAGAGGTATCTTATTTAGTGTTGAGCTCTCCATTGCCTTTTTGGTCAACTATCAATAAATGCTTGATAAGAATAAAATGACAATAATCATGGTGATGAGATAGCACATGGCAGCATCAAAAGAAAAGTGGTTTAAGAGCTCAATGGATGATTGCTAGGGGACTGGTGAAAAATGAGTTTCTTTTTGTAAATTGGTTGCCAACTCCTGCTTTGTGGTTTTTAAGGTGACCTCACTTGCACTGGTCTATTCTCCAGATTGGAGCTTTGCATTTTTGGTTTCTAATGTTTTCCCAAAGGCAGGGCTCTATACTACGCTCATAATTAGTCCCTTTGATCCATTGATCTGCGTGACAACATCATCCTGTATGTTTTCAGGTTCATTTATTCATTCAACAAATGCATCCATTGAGTGCCCACTCCACGCTAAGCTTGGTGCCAGGTACTAATGACTCAGTAACAACCAGGACACAGCCTGTGTCCTCTGCACGTTTATAGGCCAAGGGCAGAGAAGTCTTAAGATTGCAGTTATGGTAAGGATCTGGGGATATAGCTCCATGGATGTAAAGGAGGTATGTTGGTCAGCTTTCCAATAGTAGAACAAATTTATAAAGAAAAAAAAGGTTGATTTGGGCTCACAGTTTTAGAGGTTGCAGGCAGTGATTATTGGTGCTTCTGCTTTGGGCCTGTGGTGCGGCAGTGCATTGCGGTGGGACGGCATGGGAAAGAAGGACTGGTCGCATTGTGGCAGGGAATCAAAAGAGGGAAAGGCAAGCGTAGTGGCACATGCCAGTCATGCCAGCACCCAGGCAGCTAAGGCAGGAGGATTGCTAATTCACAGCCAGCCCGAGATACATAGTGAGTCACTGTCAGAGAAAGAGAAAGAGAGAAATGAGAGAGAACAATCCTACAATCCCCTCTGAGGACACATCCCCAAGTTCCCAGTGACCTAGGACCCATTAAGCCTCTTCTCTTAAAGGTTCTACCACTTCCCAATGACACCAAATACAGGATCAATCCTTTAAGAACACGGGCATTGGGCTGGAGAGATGGCTTAGCGGTTAAGGCGCCTGCCTGCGAAGCCTAAGAACCTGGTTCCAATCTCCAGGTCCCACGTTTAGCCAGATGCAAAGTGACGCAAGGGCGCAATGCTGCACTTGACCACAAGGGGGTGCACGCATCTGGATTTTGTTCACAGCAGCTGAAAGCTGCTGGCACACCCATCTCTATCTGTCTTCCTCTTCCTCTCTCTCTCTCTCTGTCTCTCTCAAAAAAAAAAAAAACACGGGCATTTAGGGAACAGTCCTATTTAAATGATTAGGAGGTCAACAGTGAGAAGTCTGGACTCAGACACAAACCCAGCTTTCCACACATCTGAGCTGGATGGAAAGTTGTTCATCCCTGTTCCGCCTGTGCCCCTCACAGTGCCTGGTGTGTAGGAATGGCTCCATGAACAGGAAGAATACATGCAAGATGTGCCCGGGCCTGACAGGTGTCTGTGACAGACATAATGGATGTACAGTGTAGCACCTGTGTCATCACCTTATGACGCCACACATTTCACATCATTTAAACTGTCGCTTACAACCCCAGCATAGCAAACAGAAATAGAAACATTAAAGTCTCCTAAAGTGGAGTGTTTTAGGCTGATGGCATTGCTAAGAGCAGTCAAGTTCAGCAACAGTCTCTAGCATATGTGGCTCACTTTAGCAGATGCCAGGATGACATGCAGAAAGCTGTCAGGTCCGCTCCCAAAATCAAACCATCTAGCTCATGTCCTATGTGCCAAATTAATTTCATCTGACATTTCATTTGTACCCTAAGGTATTGTGGAGTTGAGACTTAACTATGATAACAGCACATTAGAGAAGCATTCTGTTTGATAAAATCAGTCCTTCAAATTATTTTTATGATGAATCAGGCTGCCTTGATACAGACTTCTCCAAATCAAAGAGACAGATCAGCTTAAAAGTACACTTATTTATTCTTCTACATAAACTATAAGCTTTCTCTTAGACTTAATGTTGAGTGAAGCAAAGCATGCATCAGGTTTCCATGACAACAGAGAAAGTACTAAGAGGTCAGTACTCTGAGAGTTTAGATCCAGAAAATGGAGCTGAAACCCCCAGTCTATCACAGAGGATCTCAAGTCTGTCTGCAGGTTAGAATAAGCTGGAGAGTTTTTTCTGAATGGCAATACCTTGTCCCACGTTATAGAAAATAAAGTTGAATCTCCAGGATGGCCTGGCATCTGCAGTTTCTAAAGTCTCCAGGTGACACAGGTCTTATTAGCTATGTAACATTTGGGCAGGTAATTTAGCATCACTGTTACACAAAATGAAGCATAATAGACAATTTCAGTCCTAGTACTACAGTGTGGGTTTGGTTTTTGTTTTAGTTTTTTTCCAGGTAGGGTCTCGCTCTAGCCCAGGCTGACCTGGAATCCACTCTGTAGTCTCAGGGTGGCCTTGAACTCACAGTGATCCTCTTACCTCTGCCTCCCAAGTGCTGGAATTAAAGGTGTATGCCACCATACCCAGCAATTTGGGTGTGGAATGCCCCTCTAAAGTCCCATAGCTCCCCAGGAGGTGCTATTGGAAAGGGGTGGAACCTTTGGGATATGGGGCCTCATTCAGAAAGGGAGTCACTGGGTGAGGTGGTTTAAATTGGGTGTTCCCCATAAACTCATGTGTTGTGAATGCTTGGTCCCCAGCTGATGGCAGTTTGGGAAGTGGAGCCTTGCTGGCAGAGGTGTGTTGTTGGTAGCAGGCTTAGGGGTGTTATAGCCGACTCCCTAGTGCTAGACCCCAACTCTCTCCTGCTGCTGTTGTCCACCTGCTGTGGCAGAAGTGCTGTCCAGCTTCTGCTCTGCCTTCTTTCCCTGCCATCACGGAGCTGGACCGTCAAGACTGTAAGCCAAAATAAACAACTTTTCCCATCTGCTGCTTTTGTTAGGGTGTTTGTCCCAGCAATGAGAAGGTGACTACAACACTGGAAGTGTGCCCTTGAAAGGGACTGAGGGACTCCAGCGTCATTCCTCCTGTTGGTTTGCTGCGCACACACTCCTGTCATGATGCTCTGTTGCAGTCAGGGTCGCATTGCTGGCAGAAATCACCCGACCAAGAGCAGCTTCTGAAAAAAAAAAAAAAAATCACCTCCTGGCCAACATCAGATGGACAATGGTGACAGGAGAGAGTGCCAAACACTGGCAAGGGGAAAATGGCTATAATATCCATAAGCCTGCCCCCAAGAATACACTGCCTCCAGAAGGCATTAATTTAGAACACCTAAGTTTATGGGGGACACCTGAATCAAACCACCACATGCTGTATTACACTAGAAGCCCAAAACGAATGAAGGCACTTGATCATGGACAGGAAGTCGCAAGACTAAACCCAAGCAAAGTTAAATGTCTCAATCATTTCATTATTGTGTTGGAAAACAAACCAATACATGTGGCTATCAATTATCTTTTCAGTTAAGCCATTTGGTAGAATCAGGCTTGAAAATAAGTCAAGCCGGGCTGTAAAAGACCCATACATTGCAAGTGCTCATGTCCTTTTAAGTCTAAAATGTAGTTTTACCTCACTTACTTTTTACTTTAAAATTTCTTAGTTGAAACAATCTGATCACTTCTCTGGTTGTTTTCCAGGCACTAAAATTTGCTGATGGCATCTCCACAGGTCACAGAACACATTCCTCCTTTATGTTATTATTGGCTACAAATTTGTTAGATCAAAAGCTTTGAGGCCCAGCGTTGTGGTGCGTGCCTTTAATCCCACTCGGAAGGCAGAGGTAGGAGGATCGTCGTGAGTTTGAGACTACCCTGATACTACATAGTGAATTCTAGGTCAGCCTGGGCTAGAGTGAAACCCTACCTCAAAAAACAAAACAAAACAAAACAAAAAGCTTTGAACAGATTTAAAATGAGTCAGCCTGGGCGATGGAAAAAAAAATGATACTTCTCTCAGACACACATTATGTCTCCTTTTATGATGTGAAAATCTACTGATAATCATTGCCTAGATCCATTATTTTATTGCTGGGTACAAAACAATAATATTCTATTGTTTTACCTTCACTTATTAGCTAAAATACTTCTACAAAGAGAAACTTTCCCCCTTCAATATTTGTTTTCCCTGAGGTTCAAGCTGTATAGAAAAACCAGGAAAAGGGCCAGTTCCTTCTTGGTTCCTGTTATTATTTTTCAAAGAAAATTAATGAGCTTTCCAGTATCTTCCAAAAGCAACCAGTGAGGATTGTTTGGATCTTTTTTTTTTTTTTCCTTTTTTCGCTATCACTCTAGATTTGTAGGTTTAAACATATTTAAAGTGTTTCAGGGGTTAGAGAGCTGACTCAGGGGGTAAAGTTGTTGTGCAAGCATGAGGACCTGAGTTCAAGTCCCCAGCACCCGCATAAACACTGGGTACAGTCATGGTGCTGTGTGCCTGTGATCCCAGTGCAGGGGAGGCAGACAAGTGGATCCTCAAGCTTTTGCTGGCTAGTCGAGTAGAGTTAGTGAGTCCCGAGTTCGTGAAAAAACACTGTCTCAAAACAAGAAGGTGAGAGTTTGGCTGTGGTTCAATGGGTAAAAGCACTTGCTGTGCAGGCGTGAAGACCTGTGTTTAGACACCCCCCCCCGCCCCGGAGCCCACCTAACCCTATGCACTAATGAGAATCTATCATCC
The DNA here is from genome assembly GCA_036365145.1 of Orientallactaga sibirica. Classification (NCBI taxonomy): domain Eukaryota; kingdom Metazoa; phylum Chordata; class Mammalia; order Rodentia; family Dipodidae; genus Orientallactaga; species Orientallactaga sibirica. The sequence goes on along the minus strand of JAEOAD010000463.1, from coordinate 2,906,837 downwards.
CAGCACTCTTGCAGAGATGGGAGCTGAGACAAGAGAATCCAGGAAGCTTGAAAGCCAGCCAGCCTGGTGTTTGCAGTGGTGAACAAGAAACAGCCTCAGAAAATAAAATCAAAGACAAGGGCCAACTCTTGGGTGACTTCTACGTAGGTACCATGGCACACACGTTTGTACTCTCACACACAAACACATACACACACAAAGATGATAATTTTAAAATAAATAAATAGATAGGGCTGAAGAGATTGCTCAGTGGTTTAAGGAGCTTGCTTGCAAGGCCTGATGCTCCAGGTTCAATTTCCCAGTACCCATGTAAAGCCAGATGCATAGAGTGGCTCATGCATCTGGAATTCATTTCAGTGGCAAGAAGCCCTGGCACACCTATTTCTCTATTCCTCTCTTCTCTTCTTCTCTCTCTCTCTCCCCCTCTCTCTGTCTCCCTTTCTCTCTCTGCTTGCAATAAATAATAAAATAAATAAATAAATAAATAAAAATAACGTGGAAAATCAAATTGAGGAAGACACCTGATATTGAGCTCCAGCCTCCACACTCACCCATGTACATGTGTACCTACACACATACACGCATGCACACGTGCACACACATACACACACATGCATGCAAAAAGGGTTTCAGCCATTGTGATAGCTCTATTTTGAGGGAAGAGGGATTGGAGTGAAGACAGGATCTCACACTGTAACCCAGACTAACCTTGGCCTTGGCAATCTTCCTTCCTCTACCTTCTGAGTTCTTAGGATAACAGACATGTGCCACCACACCCAGCTCATTGTGATTATTCTTACTGATCCTGAAGTTATCTCATTCTACCCTTTGGCACCCTCAATGGATCACTTCGTTGATCACTTCTTCACTTCCTGCTATGACAAGATGGTCCAGGCTTTTCTCATCCATTTCCTGCCAACATCTAGAACTGGCCAGTCTCCAAAGAACTCCAATACATTCCTGTGGAAAATAGTATTTTAATCCAGAATATGGTTGGTTAGGGCACTCTTTCCTACCGAGTTGTCCTTGTTTGAACCCTTTTAAATAAACAAAGCTATGGACTAGTGAGATGGTTCAGTGGTTAAAGGTGCTTGCTTAAATAAACAGGTAGGAAAAACATTTTATTTTCCTTAAAATCCAGTCATCAGGCAGTCACCTGCTTCTCATTTCTGCAATGCAAAATTTCAAGTTCAGGCAACACTGTGTAATTTTTCCTTTGCTTTATTCCACAGCACACACGCGCAATCCCATTAGAATAACACCAACACTGCCAATGTGCTAACCAAATAACAGCAACAGTAGATAAGCATTGAGGCTGGAGAGATGGCTCAGTGGTTAAGGCTCTTGCCAGCAAAGCCTAAAGACCCGGGGTTTGATTTCCTAGTACCCATGTAAAGCCAGATGCACAAAGTGGCACATGCATCTGGAGTTTTTTTTTTTTTTTTAAATATTTATTGACAACAAAACATACTTACATACCAAAGGTGTGTATTTTTCCCTCCCCTCCCCCCTTCCCCTTTAGAACTCCACTCTCCATCATATCCCCTCCCTCTCTCCATTAGTCTCTTTTTTTAATATGATGTCATCCTCTTTTACTTCTACTATGAGGGTCTTGCGGAGGTATTGTTAGGCACAGCAAGGTCATGGATATCAAGGCCAATTTCTGTCTGGGCAGTTGCATTGTAGGGAGTCGTACCCTTCCTTTGGCTCTTCCATTCTATCCGCCCCCTCTTCCGCAATGATCCCTGAGCCTTGGAGGGTGTGACAGAGATGTTTCAGTGCTGGGCACTTCTCCATCCCTTCTTCTCAGCACTATGTTGCCTTTTGGATCATCCCAGTGGTCATCGCCATCTGAAAAGAGAAGCTTCTCTAACCAGAAGTGAGAGTAGCATTAATATGTGAATATGAGCATTAAGTGTAGTATTTTCTGGGCAGCTTGGTGGGAATAGTATATACATTTAGATAAGGGCATGCTTTATACCCCTAAGGCTTATGACCTTACCTACCATAGACTTTACTTAGTTTTTTCAGTACCAGGTATGTATTCCCTCCCGTAGAGAGGGCCTTTAGTCCAATTATAGAGCAGTTGGTTACCCCATGAGTAGACATACCACTATTGCACCCGTTCAGTCTTTGGGCCTGTCTGGCCAAATTTGAATATTCAGCGTCCACTGTATTCACTGCTGATGACTTCTGTCTCCCATACTCTGCATGCAGTGCAGCTTTTTCCAGCTTTCAGTTGGCTGGTCTACAGGGAGAAGGTTTTCTGCTCAGCACCAGCTTGCTTTCTCAGTGACCTTGCCTCTCAGGCAAGAGATGTCTTCAGCAATAGGGTCTTACTATCTGTTTCTCAGGGAAAACCAAGGGCTTTGGCAAAAGCCTTTAATGTTTTGGAGGCTACCGGGACCTCCTTGGCCAACAACTCTCTGGAAGGTATCCCATCCCAGGTACTGAAAATTTTCTAGTAACAGTCTACAGCTTCTAGATGTACCATTATTCAAAAAAGTAGTTTTACATAAGTCTTATTCACAATCTTTTGAAATTAGATTGACCCTCCCCTTGCCCTTCTTTTATGCATTCTCTACCCATGGCCTTGGTTGCATCTGGAGTTTTTTGCAGTGGCTAGGGGCCTTGGCATATCCATTCTCTCTCTCTCTCTCTCTCTCTCTCTCTCTCTCTCTCTCTTTCTCTGTCTCTTTCTGCATGCAAATAAATAAATATATAAAACATTTTTTTAAAGCATTGAATTTCTTTCCTTATAATATCACACTAAGAATATACAATCTGGGCTGGAGAGATGACTTAACGGTTAAGGCTCCTTCCTGCAAAGCCTAAGAATGCCAGTTTGAATCTCCAGGTCCCAGGTTTAGCCAGACGCAAAAGTGATGCAAGCATGCAATGTCTCACATGCACACAAGGGGGCACACGTGTCTAGAGTTTGTTCACAGTAGCTGAGAGGCCCTGGGGCGCCCATTCTCTGTCTCTCTCTCTCTTTCTCTGTCTCTCTCAAATTAAAAAAAAAAGAATATACAATATGCAATTTAATACAATATATTAAATAACAGTGGAGACAGTGGACACCCTTGTTGTGTTCAAGAGTTTAGATGAAACGCTTTCAGGTTTTCCACATTCAGCATCCTGTTGGCTATTGGCTTCTCATACGTAGCCTTTATTATTATTGAGATTTGTTCCATCTCCTCCTAATCTCTCTAGAACTTCTGTCATGAAGACAGATAGAACTTTGTCAAATGCCTTTTCTGTATCCACACATTTTGCCATGCACAAAAATCAAGTTCAAATGGATCAAAGACCTCAATATAAAAACAGATACTCTGCTACCACTGGAAGAAAAGTAGGAGGAACTTTCCATGATACAGGAGTGGGAAAAGACTTCCTGAACAAAACCCCAGTAGCTCAGGAAATTAAACAATCACTCAACCATTGGGATCTCAGGAAGCTGAAAAGCTTTTTCACAAACAAACATACAATAAGCAGAGCTAATAGATTACCCAGAGAATGGGAGAAAAATTTTGCCAGATACACATCAGACAGAGGCCTATTTTCTAAAATCTACAAAGAACTCAAAAACCTAAACAATAAAAAACCAAACAACCCACTCAATATTTATTTTTATTTTATTTATTTGAAAGAGAGAGAAAGAGACTAAGAGGCAGATAGAGAGAGAATGGGCATGCCAGGGCCACCAGCTGCTGCAAACAAACTCCAGACACACGTGCCACCTTGTGCATCCGGCTTACGTGGGTCCTGGGGAATTGAACTTGGGTCCTTTGGCTTTGCAGGCAAATGCCTTAAGCACTAAGCAATCCCTCCAGCCTAGTCTGTAGATTTTTTTATGTTATATATTCATCCAGCTCTGGTATCAGGGTAATACCAGCTTTATAGAATAACTTTGTTGTGTTCCTTCCCTTTCTGTTTTGTGGAACACTTGAGAAGTGCTGGTATTAGCTCAGACTTAAAAGCATGATAGAATCCAGCAGTGAATCATCTAGTCCTGGGCGTCTCTTTCTGGGAGACTTAATTACAGCTTCAACTTCACTGCTTGTTATAGGTCTGTTTAAATTATTTACATTGGGTTGGGGAGATGGCTCAGTGGTTAAAAGCACTTGTTTGCAAAGCCCACGGACCTGGGTTCAGTTCCCCAGTAACCACATCAATCCAGATGCTCAGTGTGACACATGCATCTAGAGTTGGTTTGCAGCAGTAAGGGGTCCCGGAGTGCCCATTCTTTCAATCATTCTCTCTCTCTCTCTCCTCTCCTCTCTTTCTGTCTCTCAAATAAATATTTTTAAAAGATAAGTGACTTATATCATCTAGCTTTAGTTTTGATAAGTTATATGTATTTAGAAATTTATACATTTCATATAAATTTTGTTGCTTTTGGAATATGTTTGCATAGCATTCTCCAATGATCTTCTGGATGTCCCTGGGACCTATTTTTTTAAAAAAAAAAAAAAAAACTTCTTAATTTCTCATTTTATTTACTTGATCTCTCTCATTCTGTCTCTCTCTCCTTCCCTCCCTTCCTCTCTCTTTCATTTGGTTAGTTTAGTTATCAATCTTGTCAATGTTTTCAAAGAACCAACATTTTTCTGACAGATTCTGTGTACCATTCTTTTAGTCTCTATTCCATTGACTTCTGTCCATATCTTTCTTATTTCTTGCAATGTACTGGGTGTGGCTTCTTCTTGTTTTTTTTTTTTTTTCTAGCACTTAAGTTGTTTCATTAGGTTGCTTGAATTTTATTTTATTTTATTTTTTATTTATTTGAGAGAGAGAGAGATGCAGAAATAGGCAGGAAGAGAGAGAGAGAGAATGGGTGCACCAGGGCTTCCAGCCACTGCACACAAACTCCAGATGTGTGTGCCCCCTTGTGCATCTGGCTTATGTGGGTCCTGGAGAATAGAGCCTTGAACCAGGGCCCTTAGGCTTCACAGGCAAGCACTTAACCACTAAACCATCTTTCCAGCCCCCTTTCTGAATTTTTGTTTTGTTTTGTTTTGTTTTTTCGAGGTAGGGTCTCACTCAGGTCCAGGCTGACCTGGAATTAGCTATGTAGTCTCAGGGTGGCCTTGAACTCATGGCGATTCTCCTACCTCTGCCTCCCGAGTGCTGGGATTAAAGGCATACACAACCATGCCTGGCTCCCTTTCTGAATTTTTAATGTAAGCATTTATGGCCATAAACTTTCCTCTCAGGACTGCCTTGAATGTTTCCCATAGGCTCCAGTAGGTTGTGTTATCACTTTCATTACATTCTAGAAATACTTTTATGTCCCCATTGATTTCTTCAGCGACTGTTGATTCCGTAGTGTATTGCTCAGTCTCCAAGTATTTGTGTAGCTACTGAAGTTCCTCTTGCTGTTGATTTCTAATTTTATTCCACCATGGTCTGATAGAATAAATGAAGTTATCTCAATTTTTTTTCATTTAAGCCTGCTTTGTGGCAGGTGATATCTTCTGTCGATCACTGAGAAGAATGTGTCTTTCCTATCTCTTGGATAGAATATTCTGTAGATATCTGTTCATCCCAACTGTATAATTTAGCTCTGAAATAGCTTAGCTGGTTGTTTCGTTTTGAGGACCTGTCTAAATATATAAGTAGGGTATTGAAGTCTCCCACAATTACTGTGTCAGGACCTATATGACTCTTTATGTGCCTTCTAGTGGTAGTTTTATGAAACTGGAAGCCCCAACATTTGCTGAATAAATGTCTGCAACTGTCTTATCATCTTGATGAGTTGTTCCTTTAAGACGTAATGGTCCTCTTTGTCTCTTTGACTAGCTTTGCTTTGAAATCTACTTTTTTAGACATAAGAATAGCTACCCTGCTTGTTTGCAGTTGCTATTTGCTCAATATGTTGGTTTCCATCCATTGATGCTCAGTTTTTGGATGTCTTGGCTAGCTAGGTGTGTTTCTTGGAGACAACAGATGGTAGGATATGGTTTTTTTAATCTAGCCAGACTGTGTCATTTTATTAGTGAGTTCAGGCCACTTGCATTAAAAGTTGTCAGGTGATGTTCTCGTTGGTATTTCTTTTTTACCCCCACCCCACTAGCTTTGGGGTTTTGCTGGATTGCTGTGTTGATTCAGTGCCAATGCTTCTTTGTTCCCTTTTTGCTTCTTGGGTTTGGGCTCCATTATGGGGGAGTTGGGCAGCTGTAAATGGGCCATGGTGGGTTGTTCCTCATATTCTTCAGGTTCCTTTGTTGTGTTTTTGCTTCTGTTCCAGGTTGAACTTCCCCCTTTCCCATTACTTGTCAGAAGTTTGTTATATTTTCTGCGAGAGCATCTCCATGTACTTCACTAGTGATTGTGTTCCGTTCAGCTTAGCCTGAGTCACAGCAAATCTGGTTGTACCTCATGTACAAGACCCTTTTGTATTTCACTTGTGACACTAAGTGAAGCTTACCAGGAAACAATTATTGCCGGTTTGTGTGGACAGAGTCCTGAACTCAGAGTGCCTCCCTGTTCAGGGACATACGGGTGCGTCTCTGGGGCCCGGCTTGATGTCTCCTACCCAGAGTGGGTGAAGTTTCATGCAGCTCCCTTTGGGCACTGGCTGGTGTCTCCCATGAGGACCAGGTGGGTGGGATCAGATCGAGCTCCCTCTAGTCTCTAGGTGCCCTCTCCTGTGTGGCCTGTGTTGGACCCAGCATTGTGCAACTTTTTTTGTGAATTTTCTATCCATATGTCTGCTTATAAGCTACTTTGTGCATGTGGCCTTACATGGGTGGGGCTGGGGAATTAAACTCAGATTGTCAGGATTGGCAAGTGAGCACCTCTAATCACTGAGCCATCTCTCCAGGCCGATATTAAACTTTTATAAAATCATAGGTTGCAGGTATTAATTACCTAGTTTTTCACCTGGGGATGACTTTTTTAAACCTCTCAAAGCTTCCTTATGCACATCTCCATTATGCACATGAATTTGAAATCATGATCAAGAATTTCCCCAAACTATAAAAAAAATTACTCTTGTGTTGCATGGTACTTGTAAACTTTTTTTGCCCAACAGGAAAATCTAATATACCTGGAGTTTATTAGTGCAGAAGCTATTGAAAGCCACTTCTTAAAAGTCTATCTCTGGCTGGGCGTGGTGGTGCACACCTTTAATCCCAGCAATCGGGAGGCAGAGGTAGAAGGATTGCCGTGAGTTCGAGGCTACCCTGAGAGTACAGAGTGATTTCTAGGTCAGCCTGGGCTAGAGTGAGACCCTACCTCGAAAAACAACAACAACCAAAAAAGTCTATTTCTGGCTGGTGAGTTTATGAACATGTTTTCATTATAATTTGGTTGCTTATATAATAATTGAATATAGTAGATAGTACAAATATAAACTAGAATTAAATACATGAATTATATATTGCATACAAAAAAGTCTATCTTGAGGTTTGAGTTGTATCTCAGTGATGGGTCATGTGCTTCTGTCATTTGGTCTCATGTAGATTTTAACTTTATTTTCATTTTTGTTAAGATAAGTACTTCATATTACATCTTTTGCTCATGTAACTGTCTTACATAATGTGCTATTTCATCCAGGATTTCCTTTGCGATTCAAGAATTATTAGATTATTTTAATTTTTCAAGGTAAAAGACATTTTTAAATTTAATTTGGTGCTACTTCAATTTTTGTTGTTGTTTATTTTTATTTGAGAGCAACAGAAAGAGGGAGAAAGAGAGAAAGAATGGGTGCGCCAGGGCCTCCAGCCACTGCAAATCACCTCCAGATGCATGTGCCACCTTTGTGCATCTGGCTTAAGTGGGTTCTGGGGAATCGAGCCTCGAACCGCAGTTCTTAGGCTGCACAGGCAAGCGCTTAACCGCTAAGCCACCTCTCCAGCCCCGCTACTTCAATTTTTATTGAGGGGGTGGGAGGAGAGACCATGGCCTTACAATGAAGGAGGATCTGTGCAAAGTGACCAGGGATTAAGTTTGCAATTAAAATCTCCACTGAAGCACGCTGTTGGAAACAGCGAGCCGACTGCGAATTCTTGACCGCACCTCTCTACCAACTACAAACTCCTGAGTGAAATTTAATTCCCGTCCCCATTCCGCAGAAAGTCCAGCGGGCAACGTGACCTAACGAGCTCACTTCCGCCCCGCTTAAATTCCGAGGCTCCAGAACTGCCTATCACCGCTCCACCTGCCCCACGTCCCTCTGGGCCCCGCCCCTTCCCTGCCCTAGGCCCCTCCCCTTACGCGCCCTCCACGTCAGCCAATCAGCAGCGACGTCCGGACGTCCCCATCCGCCAATGGCGAAGGCCCTTAGCCGTGCGCGAGCTGAGCCGCAAGATGGCGGCGGCAGCGGAGCTGCGGCTTCTGGAGAAGTGGCTGGGGCTGAGCCAGGGGAATAAGTACAGCGCGCAGGGCGAGCGGCAGGTGAGGCTGCGGGGCCGGGCCGGGCGTGAGCTGAGGTCCCCGCTCGCTCGTGTGGGCTTGCACGTGAGCCCCGGGACACTGGCAGCACGCAGCCTGCCGTTCAGGGAGAGGAGAGCCGGGCCCGCGGACTCCCCTCCTTCCCGGGAGCCCGGGCTGGCCGCGGTCACCGCCCCGCTCCTGCCGGTCCCCTCGCCGTCCCGGGATGCTCCTGGCAGTCGTGCTGCGTGCAGGGAAGGGAGAACCCGGAGCGGGGTCTTGCTCCTTCTGGAAGACTCTGGGAAGACTTGCTGAGTGAGGCCGGTGAACCGGCATCGGTGTGCCTGGGCACGTGGGTGAGGGGCAAGGACCTAGATAGCCCGGGGACAGAAGGACATTTGGAGTGTTTTGTTGGTTGGTTGTTGGGCACGATGGCAGTGCTGGGAATGTAGCACAGGAAGAAAGCGATTGTAGAAATAAATTGGATCTGTTCCTTTATCCTCCCTCCCCCGCTCGCCCTTTTGGTTTTTTTTTTTTTTTATTCAGAGAAAAGTGATCTTTTTTTTCTTTGGGCATTAGTTTTCTTTATTTGATCCATGTTAGGATTTTGTCCTGAAAGTAGCAATGCAGTGGGGTTGTACGACTAAACTAGCCTAACCGCTGGAGGGGTGCAATGACTTGCGCCCTGTGATTGGCAGAGTAGGGTAGACGTCGTGTGAAAGTGGGTTGTCGTTTCCTGGCCCCCTGCTGTCTCATCCCCCTCAGCCATTACATTTCTTTGGAAACATTGCCAAGTCGTGAACCTTGCTTTCAAGGAACTTAGCATTCAGTGTGAGGAAGTGACCAGCAATCACGGTACAGCCCAACGGACAGAAGAATGCCTTACTGAGGCCCGTTCCAGAGGAAGTTCATTCTGAGTATAAAGCTGGGCTTTCGAGTTCTGGAAATGGGCTCAGTGGGCCAAGGGCTTGTCTTGCAAGCATGAAGGCCTGAGCTAGCATCCCCAGCACTGGAGTAAAATGCCAGGCGTGGCAGTCTGTGCCTGTAATCCCAACGTGGGAGGCAGAGACAAGCAGATCCTCATGACTTGCTGGCCACTTACTCTCTACAAATTCATGAGCTGCAGGTTCAGCAGCGAACCCCGTCTGAAAGAATCAGGGGGGTGGTCTGCTTCTGCCTTCCACAGGCTTGTGTGCACAGCATGTGCTCGCGTACACACACACACATTGGTTTTTTAAGCTTTGCTGAGAGGCTGGTGTGCGAGGGATTTGACTTGGGAAGATGTAGAAAACCGAGAAATTGTGAGGGACTGGAAAATGTGGTGCAGGCAATAAGTTAAACCGAACAAGGAGGTGGGGCAACTGGAAGGAAACCCAAATATAAGGACTTTGCGGTTCAAAAAGTGGATTTTGTCTGTTAACTTACCAAAACAGTCTAGCAGTGGGCGCAGTTGAAACCCTCTGTTTATGTGGATGTGGAAAGGGACAGAGGTAGGGAACTTAAACCTTCCTTGGTAGACAGCCGGCAGCAGCTCACAAGCAGTGTTCTTTACTGCATCACTGTAGTATTTATGCATTGAGAGTCTTCTAGAGATACGGCTGGAGGAAAATGATCCATTAAATTGTGGTGCGTTGGTTATATATTACTAATAGGCCATTAAAAGTGGCCCATGTCTATAATCCCTTCACTTGGGAGGCTGAGGTAGGAGGATCACAGTAAGTTTCAAGGCCAACCTGGGCCTCAGAGGATGCCCTGCCTCAAATCAAAGGGATGGCTTTGAAGACAGTGGAACCCTAAGACTGGTGTGAAAAGAAGCGTCCCGTGGCTGCAGTTCTTAAGAATTATGTGCCTTAGGTTGTATGAATGAGAGAGAAGTGAGAGAAGGGACTCTTAAGCCAGTAGCACTTTATTCAAACTGGACCCTGCCACTACAAAACAGGAGACCTCGGTCTTTACCTGTAAATGAGGATGGGTGTACTTTGCCTTATCTTAGGAGATGTAATGATAGAAGAGAAGGTCACGGGATGGATTTGTGAGGTAGCACACTGGGACTGTTGATAGCTTGTTTTACAAGTGATCGTCTCTTAGTTGTCTTGCATGTTCACGCACACACATTCAGTAGTTGTGTTGTCTTTATTGTCCCTGAAGTACATTGGGGAAAGTAAGTAGATACACCCAGGCAGCCAGCCATTGAGAAACCAAGCATTGATTACCAGCACCTCCAGAGTGCCGACAAAAAGTAAGTTGCTGGTAATTTTAGAGATGTGGTTTCATTTGCATAAAGTGACAAAAGTGAGAATTCAAGGAGGGAAATTGTGAATCAGATGTGAAACGTGCCTCTGTTTACTCTCTTTAACTTTTAGGGGTAACCTTTGTGTCTGTCTATAAATGACCAAACCCACATGTTCTCTCTGATATGCAGGTCTTAGCTTGCAATGTAAGTATATATTTATAGGGGACAAATACGGATAAAACCTATAAAGATAGAACTGGAACTCAAAGTGAATATAAAAAGATGAGCTGGAAGTGGGGGGGGGTGGATGGGCAAAAGGATGCTGTGACATGTAAATAGGAGGGAAGATGGGCGGTGCAACTGGGATCAAAGGGAAGGAAGATATGGGGCAGAGGCAGTTGGGGGAAAGAGGGAGTGGGGATCAACAAAAACAAATTGTATTTGAAAATGCCGAAGCACAGTTGTACTTCGCTGCAGTGTTGACATAGAGGTCTGAAAAGGCTTCACAAGGTTTAAGTCAGCAAATGCACCAGATACACCTGTGGCTGACAGAGCGGCAGGGCCCGGTCACTGAGGCTGCCTGCTTGCTCGTCCTGGATCTTTCTTACTGGATGATGAATCTTCTCAGTTTCTTTGAAATTTCTCATAATCCTTTCTGTATTATGAAACTTCTGTGTATAAGATTCCTAAGCTGACCCCTCATGTTGCTGCTGTAACATGAGAATAAAAAGGAAGTCAGACTTGTTAAATATCCACCTTTCTAAAATAGGTGTGATCATCTATCTGTTCTTAAACTTTTTCTTATATCTTATTGTCATTTCCTGTTATAAAGTCATACTTAGAGATGTATTTTCAAATTTTAAATGGAAAGTAGACTATGCATAATACTCTTAGGGGAAATTATTATATACTAAAAAAAATCCCCAAATATTCTGCATTCTCGCATAATTATATAAAGGGAGGAAAAAACCTATTTCCTTTGTCCCTTGTGAGAATTCCGTAACTGGTTTAAGTGAGGTATAGTGAGACATGGTGCAACTTTCTTATGTGCATGTCACTTTCTCCAGAGGTGCCTGGGAGGGTTTTATTCCTACAGCCCCGGGATAACAATGGAGACCCTAGAGCACATGTCGAGTCTGGCTAGTGGGATGTGTGGCGGGTGACAAACATCTGATCGCGTAGCTCCTGCTGTTGGTAATGGGAAAGGCATGTATTTGCTTCAAACTAGAAGGGGTCAGAGTCGCCGTGCTACCACCCTCAAACCTCATGAGACTTTGGGCAGCATCTGTGGCTCAGGGGTACAGTACTTCACTAGTATGTGTAAGGTCCTGGGTCCTATCCCCAATCCCACCAAAAAAAACCAGAATAAATATTTTACTAAACCCCTAAGGTTTTTAGTTATTGGTAGTATTGTACAATTTAATGTGTCTACGTATTATTCGGTTTATAGGAAGGGTCAGTCTGTTTTTGTTTTGAGGCAGGGTCTACTATGCCAGGCTGACCTGGAACTTGCAGTCTCTTGCCTCAGCCACCCAAGTTGCTGGAATTACAGGCATGTGCCACCACATCTGGCTCAGTGTGGCAAATTGATTGAAATTAATACAGAATTATGAGGATTTCTCTTTGCTTACATTGTGCATTCATAGTTAAATTATTGTACCGCATTCAGCTGATTTTGCAGTGTTTTTACCAGTTGCATCATCAAGCAGCTAGTATTTAATTGAAAATATAACTACGATTTTCCTAATTTTCATTTGTATATAATGTATAGAACATGTTTTAGAGTAATTAGAAGACAGAAGTAGAGGAATTTAGTGATTACTTCCTTCTTATAATCATGGTGGACCTTGTTTTTTCTTTTTAATTTATCTGAAGAACTTATTTTTCTTTTTAAGGTTCCAGTTCTGCAAACAAACAGCGGTCCCAGTCTAACAGGCCTGACCACAATAGCGGCTCATCTAGTCAGGCAAGCCAACAAGGAGCACCTGCTGGGGAGCACGGCCGAAGAAAAGGCAGTCGTGCAACAGTGGTTAGAATACAGGGTCACTCGAGTAAATGGACACGCCACTAAAGAAGACACCCACACTCTGCTGAAGGTATCGTGGCTGTCTTTCCTAGTAAGCAGAAATCTCTCCCCTCAGGTGTGTACTCCCATCACCACCTCTGCCGAATCAGGCTCTGCTTCTTTCTGCCTTCTTCCTTCAGGTCTTAGCTCAGAGTCTCTGCCTCAGAGGCTCTCCTGTCTGCACTCTGAAGGGATGAAGCACTCCCTTGTTCTCTGTGCAGTCACAGTGCCCCAAGTTCTTATTCTTAAAACTGTTGTGCTTAGTAACTCATTTTGTATGATTTTTTTAATGCTCTAAGAATTTTCCTCAAAGGCATCAAATTAGAGTAATCTATTGATATAAAAGATCAGCTGGGGGCAGGCACTTGCCTGTGAAGCCTAAGGACCCAGGTTCAAAACCTCAGTACCCATGTAAACCAGAAGTACAGGGTGGCGCATGCATCTGGGGTTTGTTTGCAGTAGCTAGAGATGCTGTCGTGCCCACTCACTCCTCCCGCCCCTTTCTGCCTCTCACAAATAAATAAAAATAAATCATTTTAAAGTAAGATCAGCTGGATATGGCTCTGGAGGTACCAGGAATGAGAAATACACCAATATGCTTTTTTAAAAATGTCTTAAAATCTTGCCAGGCATGGTGGTGCACACCTTTAATCCTAGCATTTGGGAGGCAGAGGTATTAGGATCACCGAGAGTTCAAGGCCACTCTGAGACTATATAGTGAATTCCAGGTCAGCTTGGACTAGAGTGAGACCATACCTCGGAAAACCAAAAAAAAAGGTCATAAAATTGGGCTGGAGAGATGGCACAGAGGTGAAGGCACTTGCCTACAAATCTAAAACCCTGGGTTTGATTCCCCAGTACCCACGTAAAAGCAGATACACAAAGTAGTGCGTGCATCTGGAGTTCATTTGAATGGCTAGAGGTCCTGGTGTACCCATTCTCCCTCCCTCTCTCTCCCTCTTTCCCTCTCTCTCCCTTTGTGTGTGTGTGTCTGCTCTGTCTCTCTGCTTGTAAATTAGTAATTTTTTTTAAAAAAAGAAAAAGATGATTGGAGCAAGAGTGGACTCTGACGTCATAGGCGCCACATTGTCACCGTTGCTGGTTTGCTTATTTTAAAGCAGAACAAGACTAATAACATACTTTTTGAATGAAAAATTATTTATTTATGTGAGATAAACAGTGAGTCTGGTTGTGTCGGCCTCTTGCCACTGCAGATGAACTCTAGACACACAGACCACTTGGCGCATCTGGCTTTACATGGGTACTGGAGAATCAAACCCAGTCCATCAGGCTTTGCAAGCAAATGCCTTTGCCCGCTGAGTCATCTGCAGCCCAAGACTAGTAGCACTCTGTTAATGATGTGATTTGATCAAACCTTTGCTGATGTCAAAGTTTTGTTTTGTGGGGGTTTGAGGTTTTATTGTTTGAGACAAGGTCCAAACCAGCCCCACACTGGTTTTAACTCAGCCATCCTCCTGCCTCATCCTCTCAAGTTCTCAAAGATGAAGTTTATTAAATGGCAGTACTCTGCTCTCAGATAGCCTTCCTATGATACAGTAGTTGGTTTTGTCTTTGCTGCTCTCAGATTAACATTTTGTTGTCTTTTCCTAGGATCTGAATTCCTATCTTGAAGACAAAGTCTACCTCGCAGGTCACAACCTCACTTTGGCAGATATCCTGTTGTACTATGGACTTCATCACTTCATTGTGAGTATTTGGGTAGTTTCAGGCCTTTTTCTTCTATAATGTTAATAATGAGTTTTTAAATTTGTTGTGAACTTAAATTTACATCTTCAGTTTATAAAATAATCAAGTGAAAGTTTTCTTTAGACAAAATTCCTTTTACAAAAATTCCTTCAACGATCATTCACCAGAGTTGCTTCCTCCTCTTTGACTTCCTCCAGCCTCAAATTTTGCTGCTTTCCTTACACAACTCCGACTTCTTGAGCCCCCGTGGGCCTTTTCATCTTCATCCCCTCTACCTGTGGGTCTGTTGCCAGTACCCATCTCCTGTGCACATTTGTATCCAGACGAAGTGTCGTAATCTTTCATCCTCTTTTTCCTATATATTTCGCTTGCCATCAGCCTCGCCCCTTCTGCCTGACCTTAGCTACGTCTTCCTGCCTCATCAGCTCTTTTCCCTCTACACCCCAGCTCTTGGCCAGTCCAAGTAGGCACCTAACTTCTTATGTCCAAGTGCAGCTCCTTGTAAGATGCCACAAGCCTCCAGTTCACAGTAAAAAGCTTCCCTATCTGACTGCATCATGGCTTCCTCTCACGGTTATTTCCAGACCTAATTCATCACTGTTCCCAAACTCCGTCCCTCTGCCTGTCCCTTTGCCTTTGGGTCACCATAGAGCCCTTCTCATTCAGTCGGGGATCTTCCTCTTCCAGCTTACCTGCTCACACGCCCTCAACCACCTTTTCTCCCTTTGCTTGTCTCAAAAACAAAGGTCTTTTATTCCAGACTAATCCATTCCTCTGACCACTTACCTCAACCTTCCCTGCATCTCCTGCCCTTCCTGGATCTTGTCACACATTTTCTTTTCTTTCTCACACTCTCCATTTTGCCCTCTATGAACTTGGTCAGTTTCTGTTTTAAACAGTGTGTCATGTAAGCTTTCTTTACACTGACATGGCACTCCCTGTTGTCGAACCTGTTCATTTTGCTCTATGAGTGTTGGTTTATTTACTCCCTACTGTGCCCTGAGATGTAGGGGCTGCTGTTCACAGCCACATCCTGCAATAGAGTAACTGAGACATAGGGAGGTCAAGTGTCTTAGGCCCAGACCCAGCACCCAAGCAGTTGGTTTGCATTGTGCTTTTCAACCTCCATTCCCCCTTCTCTCTCTCTAACAGTTTTCCTCAGCTCTTCTTCATCCCAGCAACACCTCCTCTTGTGGAAAAAAAGACCCTGTAGGTTTGTCTGTGTTTTATACATCATGCATCCATCAGTCAAGTTCTGGTGTTTCCACCTGCTGGGTGCTTCTCACACCTGTTCCTTCCTTCCTGTGATCCCAGGTGACATTGCCCTAGTACCAGAATTCATACTTAAGTCTGTATACCGACCACTAGTCTTGTCTGTGGTCCATATTCAGGAGATCTGGTCTTTCTTATTGTTGCAGTCGGGTTCACACCACTGGCAGAAATCACCCGACCAAGAGCAGCTTGTGGGAAAAAGGTTTGTTTTGGCTTACAGACTCGAGGGGAAGCTCCATGATGACAGGGGAAAATGATGGCATGAGCAGAAGGTGGACATCACCTCCTGGCCAACCTCAGGTGAACAACAGGAACAGGAGAGTGTGCCAAACACTGGCAAGGGGGCACTGGCTGTAATACCCATAAGCCTGCCCCCAACAATACACTATCTCCAGGAAGCGTTAACTCCCAAATCTCTTATCAGCTGGGAACCCAGCATTCAGAACACCTAAGTTTATGGGGGACACCTGAATCAAACCACCACACTTATGACCAGGGTGTTTTCCTTCTTAAAATAATCAGGCAGCTAGATCCTCAGTCCCTGATCTGACAGCTGGAAGACACTTCTTCTAACTCTTGCCTCTTCTGCTAGCCTTGTGCCCATTTTTCTCTGAGCAGTAACATGCCTGGAAGCTGCTGACCATCCGGCTTTTCCTCGCCATTGTCCTTGGCTTGCTCGTCCCTCCTGCATCCTGCTCCCAGCCTCTTTCTTCCTCTTGGGTTGATTTGTATTTCGTCTCTCAGCTCCAGCTCTGATACCTTGATTGAAACCTTCTCGGGCTCTGTGGCCTGTGGACGTACTCCTTCCTAGTTCTGTTTGTCTCTCCTAGAACACAGGCTTGCTTCGCTTACACTGTAACTGTTGTTTGGAAATCACTCAGTCACAAGCTGCTTGAGTCTCAGATTATAGTAATTCATGTTTGTCACAACCCCACCCAGCATAATCTCTGGCATGTGTTAAATATGCTAGAGATGACTTAAGGAAAGATGAGCGAAGGTTCTGGGCTAACACTGCCACTTTATATAAAGGGACTTGCACATCTGCAGGCTTGGAGTCTGCCAGGGCCTTGGAACCAACCGCCTGCAGAAACAAGCCATCAGTCCCTAATTTAAATGACTTTATTAAGAATTCTTCCTCAAACTGAGTATTTATTGAGATTAACAGCCTGTGGCTCTCTGAACCTGTGTATGTTCTGTGTATGAGATCTTTAATTATATTCTTTACTGTGGATAAAGTAGTTTTATTTCAATGTAAAAAGCAAATTTAATTTGAGCAAAAATGTAATGATCACATCAGCCTCTCTTATTCCATTCTAGGTTCAATATATTTTAGTAGCTTTTTGAATTTAGAATGGTGACGTGGCACAACTTACCTCATTTCAAAATGAAAAAAGCCTCCAAGGTAAAGAGGATTTGCTGTTACAGTCTCTAAGCATCTCTGGCCTGGTGGCAAACCTACAATCCTTTCAGCGTGGGGGGCCCTGACTTGACTTGAGTGAGACTGTGCTGCTGTGACATGGCCGCCTTCCCTGGGTGCGTGGACAGTTTAAACAGCAACATGTATTTAACCCTGGCACACACTTTCGCATGATTCACCTTCTAAAGCTAATCTTAGGAGGGATATACAATGGTTCCCAGAAGGCTGGTGGTGGCCAGGACTCGTAGTCTGGCTTCCTGCAGCTTTGAGCCGTCATTATGAATGAGGGTTGCTCCCATCTAATTAAAGAAAAATGATGTAATGAAGTATAAATCTTGCAAACACTCTGCTTGCTTACACAGGCCATGGGCAGGGAAAGGAAAAGGAAAAGCAGGGGCTTTAGTGACATTTCTTTGCCAGCAGAGTGAACACATCTCAATTCCATAATGCAGTTATTCCCAGCCCAGCTGCAAAGCTATTTAACCTTGAGTCAGGTCCCCATAGGGCTTCAGGCAGGTTAGAAGTGTTTCCTTTAGTTCTGAATAGTAAAATAGAGTAACCTTCATTTTAACCATCAGTCTTTGCCTGTATTTCCTCTTCTGGAATGTGTGTCATGTTTATCTGCAGTGACTGCTTGTTTGTGAAGACAGCATTGCTGGGGTCCTGTGTCAGCCATTCTCAACTGTTGCTCTGTGTACCATGAGTCAAAGCCTGTGTCAGGACAAGCAAAATAATCACAAGCATGAAGACCTTCTGAAGAAATAGGCTCAGAAGGAAACCATCACCCAGCTAGGGTTGCATCAGGTCTTAAATGACGTCTGTGAAATCAGGTGTCAGTGTAAGAGAAGTGTTCATTTCAGGTAGGGAAGTGCAGAGTCCAGATTGGCCACGTGCTCGTGTTTATCAGCTTCTGTTTTTATTTACTTGTGGCTGGATATTGATTGTGGCCCTCCTGAATTCCTCCCCTAATGTTTTTATGTCGTTAAATCCTTTGTATCAGTGCAGTGTCAGAAAGCTTCGGTGTCAGGGAATCTTCAAACCCTAAATAACCCCGTGTTCCATTGTGAGCTGAGTTTGTCTGAGATGGAGTCTGTCCTAATCTCTTTGCAGCATACAACGTTGTGCTTGCTTAGTCACAATGCCTGCTAATGTGGCTGCAGGTTATGATGCTGGTGACTCACAGCTTTCTTTTGTAGATAGTCCTTGTGAGCAGACTGTGTCTCGAGATTATTAAAATCCTTTGTAGTGCCATGCACCACTGGCCTGGGAGATTGTTATCAGATGAAATGCATTTGTTCTGAGGTTTGGAGTACCAACCAATGGAATATGGGATTCTTTGAACTACAGTCTAGAAACACTGGGAAAGTCCCAGAGGCCAGTGTCCTTGGCCCCAGTGGCAGGCCAACAAGCCAGCCCTGATACTGATCTGAAAGGCTCAGTTCAAGTTAGTGGAACACTTGTCTTAGTGGAAAGTAAGTGATTCAGAATAGAATCTGTTTGGCTTTAAGGTTCAAAGTAAGTCTCAAGTTCCAGTGTAAACAGAAAGGAGTGGTTGGGAATGGAGTCAAGCTCCACAGGGGACCCACTGGAATGCAGACCAATAAAAAGAAGGAAGGAGTAACCAGAACAATGGTATTGTGTTTCCTGTTGTAAGAAAGGAAAAAAATACATTAGCCAGCTAGACAGTGATGATGGAAAATCAGTGTTACAGTCCAGGAAATTCTACCAAAGCTGCGCTTAAAAATAGTAAGTTTGGTAAAGGGGAAACCCTCTTGCTTCTTCGTTGGCAGTAACTTCATATTCAAAATGTTTAACAGAAAAGTAGCAGAGTTGACAAGTCATAATTTTCTTAGACTCAAAAGAGTCAAATTCCATTGTATAAGTTGTATCCTTTCCGAAACCTTAACATATTTCTAGCAAAACAATTAAGTTTTCATTCCCTAAAATAAATTAGCTGAAAATATTGTACAATAATTGAGCATCTAGCCAAAAGTTATTAGAATAAATTTGGAAATGTTAGGAGGCTTAAAAGCTGTCAGAATAAATTCCAAAGACTTTAGATGTGCTTGTCGTTCTTACACTAGAGACTGCAAATGGGAAGCTTTTAAGTTGGAGAGTAATTTATTTTAGCTGGTGTGGTCGCTGTTGGTGTTGCATGTAACAGGCTTGGAAGCAACGAGCAGTGAGCGCGGCAGCAGATGTCCTACAGTGACATTTCTCAGTGCAGAGTCTCGATGCACAACTTGAGCCAAGATCAGATCCTGTCCGTGCCTCGTTTTCTGCAGAAGCTGTGCTGTGTATTTACTTTACTTGAAAAAATAATAGCCTACAAAGTGTTGTCGCGTTTTTTGTTGTTGTTTTGTTTTTTAAAATGAAAGAGCTCTGAAACTCTTAAGAAAAATGTCGGAATTGAATCATCATTTAGTTATTCTTTCATTCATTAATTTTTCAGTGCATGGGATAAATCCCAGTGCCAGCTACACAGGAATACATTCTACCACTGAGCCATGCCCCCACCCCCAAGCTTATTTAAAACCACATTAAAAAAATTTTATTTTATCTATTTGAGAGACAGGAAGGAAGGAAGGAGGGAGGGGGAGGGAGGGAGGGAGGGAGGGAGGGAGGAAGGAAGGAAGGAAGGAAGGAAGGAAGGAAGGAGAGAGAGAGAGAGGGAAGGAGGAAGGAAGGGAGGGAGGAAGGGAGGGAGAAAGGGGAAGGAAAGAAAGCAGACAGAAAAAAAAATGGGCATGCTAGGGCCTCCAACCACTTCAGACAAACTCCAGACACATGTGCCACCTTGTGCATCTTGCTTATGTGGGTCCTGGGGAGTTGAACCTGGATTCTTTGGCTTTGTAGGCAAGCACTATAACTGCTAAGCCATCTCTCCAGCCCCTAAAAACCACATTTTTAAGGGCCTGGAGGGTGCAACTCTTAGTGATAGAGCACTTACCTAGTATGTATAAGGCCCTGTTTTCACCCCTGGCACTGCAAAAAATAAAAAAGTAAACCTTGCATTTTTGCCAGAAATCCTTGATATTGGTAAAGATTTAGGAAATAAAATTTTAAAAACAAAAAGTTCATTTACAAAATATTTTTTAAAATGCTCTGGAGGATAGACAAAGTTGGTTCTGCAGGTGATTTCATAATGTGTCCTGTGTAAATGCAGTACGCAAGTACTCGCTTACTTGAACCTAAAAATTTGGGGTGTGTGAAACTATGAATTCTCTTGTGATAAAAAGATTAGCTTTTACACTAAGACAAAGACAGATGCATGCTGAATCAGTGACAGGAAGGAAGTGTGCGACCCACGCGGGCTCGTGCCTGCCGTTTATGCCCTGCTGGCTTCCTCTTTGCCAAATGATGGCTCCAAAATTTGTCTCAGAAAAAGTCTAGGAATCGCCAGCTTTGGAATTTGCACCAGGGGAATGGTGGGCCCCTTTACTTTTCCTCGCATCTCTCTGGTCAAATCTGGCCGTTCTTGTGCGCAGCTGAGCTACGGCAGACAAATTTAGAAGGCACATTGTTCTGTATTTCCCCCTCCTCCCTTCCAGGGCATGCACCTCCAGAAAGAGCCCTTGCTTGTATTAGCTGTAATCACTTGGAAATAAATGGGTCATTGTTGTCTTGAATAAGGTTCTCGCTCAGAATTGAGCAAATGATTATATATACATATCAGACGTTTAGAGTGTGTGTGTGTGTGTGTGTGTGTGTTTTTCCTTAACGTTATGTTCTCTTAAGTCTGTCCCATGCCAAAACTCTTTCAGGTTTGCTTGAAAATACTGGGGAAAGAGCTGTATCTTGGTTTTTTTTTTTGAAACTCTCTGTTTCCACCTTCCATCTTTTCTAATGAAGAGAAAAAAATCCTTTGGGTCTCTAAATCCTGTACCAGTGTAAAATAGGTATTTGGAAAATTCAGTATTTCCCTAGAAAACAACCTGGTTTTGAAGTGAACATAAAGGCATTAGCCCAGTGTGTTACTTTCCCACTATCTAAATATATTGGTTTTTGAAAACTGAACTTTTTGTTTTAAAATCTGCCAGACAGCTTCTCATATTGCTAGCTGTGTGAATGTAAGATGAATATTATATATGTGTGTTTTTAATCTCTGTCTAGGTGGACTTGACAGTTCAAGAAAAGGAGAAATATCTTAATGTGTCTCGCTGGTTTTGTCACATTCAGCACTGCCCAGGGATCAGGCAACATCTGTCGAACGTTGTCTTCCTCAAGAACAGACTGTACGCTAACTCCCACTAGAAGCTGCATTGATGTGATGTAAGAAGCTTTAATGGAAAGTGGACTTTGGACCACAGTACTAACGTAAATAATGTAGTCATTGTTTTTGTTAAAGTTGGATTTTTACAGTGTAAATTTGTCTGAATGTTTTGTTTGTTCTTTAGTTGAAATTTTATAGTTTTATGTAAAAATTCACCTATCAAAAAACTAAGGTCACGTTATAGTTTGTTTTACAGATGAAATTTATTTTAATAAAATTGGAAATCAGTGGCTTAATTTTTAAAAGTAGGAAGTTCTTTCAATGGCTGACACATCTGGCTGTTTAGTAACCTTTTTCCTATTTTCAAATCCATTTTCCTCTGATATTTACAGTAGTTTGTTTAATAAATCCCATGGTAAATTATGCTGAAGATACAAAAAAGGAAGACAGATGTATTTGTTAAAATATTTATGTGAACTAGTAAATGTGGTTGACAAAAAACGTTTTTGTTTTTCTTACTTTCCTATAGTCAGTACTTCCTGGGTCATGTAAAACTAACTCCTGAACTGCCCAAGGGAAGCGGAGTAAGATGCATTCCTCGAGTTAATGACTGTCCTCTTCTTGGAGGTGCTGACGCTTGGCAGTGCCCAAGGGCAGCCAGGACTTCACTTTAGCCTACAAACTTGGGCCTTAAATTACTAAATGTTGGCCTGGAGAGAGATGGCTTAGCAGTTAAGGCGCCTTCCTGCCAAGCCCAAGAATGCCCATTCGATTCTCAAGGTCCCACTGTTAGCCAGACACAAGTGATGCAAATGCACAGTGCCATGCTTGCCCACAAGGGGGTGCACACGTCGAGTTCATTCATAGTGGCTGAAATGGCCCTGGCGTGCCCATTCCCTCCCTCTCTGCCTCTTCCTCTCTTCTTTCTCTCTCTCTCTCTCTCTCAAACTCTCAAAAAAAAAAATATTACTAGATTTTTCTAAACTGAAAGCCAGTGCTCTGGGAAAGGATGCTACCCCAGAAACAGACCTATTTATTAACAAATCTGTACACATCATAACAATTACTGGGTGTGGCAGACAGCTTCAGGTTCGCTGAGATGAACTTTCAGACCAGGCACCTTTATGGAGGAAGGGATATTTATTGAAGCTTACAGATCCAGGGGAAGTTCCATAATGGCAGAAGAAGCTGGCCTGCTTTCACAGGCCCAAACACAGAAATGCCAAAAGCAGCCGGGCATGGTGGCACACGCCTTTAATCCCAGCACTCGGGAGGCAGAGGTAGGAGGATCCCCGAGAGTTCAAGGCCACCCTGAGACTACATAGTGAATTCCAGGTCAGCCTGGACCAGAGTGAGACCCTACCTCGCAAAAACCAAAAAAAAAAAAAAAAAAAAAAAGGAAATGCTAAAAGCCCAACAGTACAGCATACCTCAGGAACTCCAGCTAGGCACACTTGCCATCACCACCCCTTAAGAGCCACCCAGTGACACTGCCTCCAGCCAGGTGACTGCAGATGCAAACTACAGACTAATAAAACACTGAATATACTGGGGACATCTATTCAAACTACCACACTGGGGAATAAATAATGCTGTTGAGAGGTAGAGTGTCTATCCTGTTAACAAGAAGAGTAGAGTCCAGCTCGTGTGGTGGTGTGGGTATGATAGTGCACGTTTAAATCCCACCCACAGGGGGACCAAGACCTAAGATCACAAGTTTGAGGCCAGTCTGGTGACTAGTGACTTTATCTCATGGTAAAATAATAAAGATATGACTCAGTGGTAGAGTGCTTACCTGATGTGCACAAACCCTGCATTCAGTCCCCAGTACCAGGAAAGATGAAAGGGAGAGAGGGCTGCGCAGTATGAGTCAAGGTTCTGGGAAAAGAACAGGTAATTATTTGGGAAGTAGCACTTTGATTGAGTCCTGTTGTTAACCACTAGCTAAATGATTTTAAGGCAACCAGTGAATCACGTACTTTGTATGGATACATCATGTGTTGGTACCATCTTTTCCCACCTCCCTGCTCCAGTTCTGCAGAGGCTCTCAGGACCCAGTGGAGTTGTGGGTCATGTGTTGTGTGAGAATCAGTCAGTTATTGGGAGGAGGCAGTGCCTCTGGGCATGACATCCGAACCTATGGCTCTAACCATCTTTCCACCCCGTTCTGCAAAATTCCCGGAGCTGCAGTGGGTGAGTTTTAAGTCTACCTCAGTGATGGGCTCTCGGGAGCCTGTGGATCTCTGCTTTGGTGTGTTGTGTGTTGAGGTTCTTCAGCATCTGTCTTCTTCACCCTGGCGCTGACGGTCAGACTCACCTTGGAAGCAGCACTCTTGCTGGTCTCCTCACTTCCTCTGGTTTCTCCTGGACCTTGGCTGAGATGGGAGGGGTGGTCTTGCTACCTATCTACATACACACCCTCCCGAGAAGGGGAGCTGGGGCCCAAGGGCCAGTCAATCAGGAAGGCCGAGCAAGGGGCCTTCTTCCGCAGCATGCATACGGGGTCCAGGCAGTCCCCCCCCCACACACACACGCAAACACACATATTTTCTTAATCTATAAAAACAGGGCTGTGGTTAAAAGGTGCTTGCTTGCAAAGGTGAATGACCTGGGTTTAATTCCCCAGTACCGACATAAAGTGGCACTTGTGTCTGGAGTTTGTTTATAGCAGCCGGAGGCCCTGACATCTCCATACCTCTCTCCCCACCCCTGCTTATAAATAAATAAAAATATTTAAATTTTTTATTTTTATTTATTTATTTGAACAGAGAAAGACAGCAAGATTGAGCATACTAGGGCCTCTAGCCATTTCAAATGAACCCCAGATACAGGCGTCACCCTGTGCATCTGGCTTTACATGGGTACTAGGAAACTGAACGCAAGTCATTAGGTTTTTCAGGCAAGTGTCTTGATCACTGAGCCATCATCTCCCAGCCCCACAACCTTATTTTTGAAAATATATATTTCATTCATTTATTAGAGAGAATGAGTGCACCAGGGCTTCTAGCCACTGCAAACAAGGGCCACCTTTTGTATCTGGCTTATGTGGATACTGAGGAATTGAACCTGGGTCCTTTGGCTTTGCAGGCAAGCATCTTAACCACTAAGCCATCTCTCCAGCCCATATTTTATTTTTTTAAATATCTTTATTGTACTGGAGAAATGACTCAGCAGTTAAGGTACTAGCCTTCAAAGCCTAATAACCTGGGTTTGATTCCCCAGTACCCATGTAAAGCCAGATGGACAGGGTGGTGCATGCATCTGGAGTTCATTTGCAGTGGCTAGAGGCCCTGGTATCCATTCTCTCTCCCTCTCTCTCTCTCCATATATATATATATATATACACACACACACACACACTCATTCTGAGTGACTGGGCAGGTAGTATATATAATCATAGAGATTCTCCAGGTCCCACACAAGCCAGATGGACATGGTGGCGCATGCGTCTGGAGTTCATTTGCAGTGGCTGGAGTGCCCATTCTCTCTCTCAAAATAAATAAATAAATAAATAAATAATTTTGAAAAAGAACTTGTGTAAGTGGTTAATAGTCCATGAGCCATCAATTTATAAACAACTGGAATCTAATAAAACTAATAATGTATCACTGAACACATTCTGACTCCCATTCAGAAGCTAATTTCAAAATCTACAATACACAGTTACCATGGCAATGTGTTAATGCCCTAGCAATACTGAGAACTCACATTTGCTGAGCATGTTGTGTGTGTCAAGCTGGATTCTGTGCACTCTAGGTTGATTCACTCTTTATCCGTTTCTCAGGTAAGGACCCTGAGGCAGAGATTACAGAACTGCCTGGTTCATACAGCCTGTAGTCAGGAAGTGGTAGTCCAGCACAGGTGGCCAAACTTAAGGCACTGTGCAGGTGTGCCAGTGCACAACCCAAACATACATACACAGCACAAACAAGTAGAAAAAGATAATTTCTTCAGCCAAGGATCTGTGAATTTTTATTAATTAGAATAGTAGGGCTGGAGACATGGCTTAGCGGTTAAGGTGCTTGTCTGCAAAGCCAAAGGACCCAGGTTCGACTCCCAGGACCCACGTAAGCCAGATGCACAAGGGGGTGCATGCATCTGGAGTTGGTTTGCAGTAGCTGCAGGCCCTGGCACACCTATTCCCCCCTACACACCTGCATATTTAATGCATCTTTCTCAAATAAATATTTAGAATAGTACTACTAGCTTTAACACAAATAGGAACAATATTAAAAAGGCCATTTGGGGGCTGGAGAGATGGCTCTGTGGTCAAAGGTGCTTGCTTGTTTGCAAGGCCTGATGACCCAGATCTGATTCCCCAGTCCTTGTGTAAAGCCAGATGCATAAGTGACAATGCCCAAGGAGTTCATTTGTAGTGGCAGGAAGCCCTGACATGCCCATGCTCTCTCGTTCTGCCTCTTTGTGTCTCAAAGATTTTTTTTGGTGTTTCTTTAAAAAGTCCATTTGTTCAGTTAAGCATAGCATTCAGTCATCCATGATCTAATGTCCCAGTTAAACATGTCACCCAGTTCAATAATTATTTCATTAAAGTTTTGAACAGATGTAATAGTTCCCCACCTGTCAGAACCCAAAACTACAGATAGACCAAGCCCTGTTTACACAATGCTTTTCCTATGCATACATACTTGTGATAAAGCTTCCTTATAAATCACATACTGCAAGAGACAAATGATATAATCAAATTAAACAGTTATGACATTGTGTTTATGCTACAACAGACAATCTGAAAACCAGCACTACTACTGAGTGACTATGGGTGGGTGGGTAGCATATACAGCAGAGATATGCCGAGTAACCGTGGGTGGGTAACATACAGCATGGATACACTGGAAAAATGGATAATTGATATCCAGGTCAGAATTTCATATTGCTACTCAGAGCCGTGCACAATTTAACATGAATTATTTCATTTCTTTTTCTTTTTTTTTTTCTTTCTTTCTTTTTTTTTTTTAGAAGTAGGGTCACTGTCTAGCTCAGGCTGACCTGGAATTCACTATGGAGTCTCAGGGTGACCTCAAACTCATGGCAATCCTCCTACCTCTGCCTCCCTAGTGCTGGGATTAAAGGCGTGCGCCACCTCGCCCGGCTTCATTTCTTTTTGACTCCAGTTACTGGGTAACTGAAACCATGGAAAAGAGAAAGTAAAATCTTGGATAACATGAGACTAGGGTATATGGAAATTCTTAGTTTTACTCCCGGATAGATACTGGTTCACAGTTGATTTCACCAATTTATACTTCACTTAGGGTTAAGCACAGCAACAGGAACCTTTGGTCCCTCACAGGGAAGAAGGCAGGAAGGGAGACAAAATGAGAAGAATCAGCCACGTCCTACTCAGTGCCCCTTAAAAGCATATCTGGGGTTGAGGACATGGCTCAACAGTTAAGGACACTTGCAGTCTGCCAGCCCGAGTTCAGTTCTCCAGCCACTCATGTAAAGCCAGATGCAAAGGTGTCAAGTGTCCATATTAGGACTCCTGTGGTGACAAAGATTATGCTCTCTAGTGACAAGCTATAAGAGGCACTACATCCATCAAATTCTCCCTAAATTAGTAATGCTTATCCCATTTAACCTATGCCGACGTCACTTTTCGTTGGAGAATGTGTTTTTCTTTTTCAGAAGGTAGTGAGACCCAAGGAGATAAACCACCCCTCGGAATTTAGCCAAGGCTCAGGTGAAGCCACAGAGGAACTGGGAAGATGAGCAAGAGTGCTGCTTCCATGGTGAGCCTGACAAGCAGCACCAGGGTGAAGGAGACAGACCCTGAGGACACTCAACACCTACCAAAGCAGATATCCAGAGGCTTCTGAGAGCTTATCACTGAAGTAGACTTAAAACTCACCCACCACGGCTCAGGGAATTTTGTGGACGATGGGACGGAGAGATTGTAAGAGCCACAGGTTGTGATGTCATACCTGGAGGCATTGCCCACCTGCTCAATATTGGACTGCTGCTCCCACAACGCATGACTCACCACTCCATGGGGAATACCAGCAACCCCACTGAGAAAGGCCTCCAACAGAATGCGGCAGGGACAAGGGAAAGGTTAGTTCCAACACATGTTGTATCCATACTAAGTAATAAAAAATAAAGTGGCAAGTGCCTAGTATTGTTGACAGTTCCATGAGACTGGTGTGCCCAGACACATCCACACAGTCACAAATAAGTAAAAATTACATATATATTACATATAATAATTTCATATATAGGGCTGGAGAGATGGCTTAGCAGTTAAGGTGCTTGCCCATGAAGCCTAAGGACCCAGGGTTTGATTCCCCAGTACCCATGTAAGCCAGATTCACATGGTGGAGCATGCATCTGGAGTTCATTTGCAGTGGTTGGAAGCCCTGGCGTGCCCATTCTCTCTCAAACAAATAAATAAAGTATTTTAAAAATTGTTCATATATATGTTCATATAAATGAATATATATAGTTCATGAGAGCCTTGCTGAAAGTCTATTCAGAATAGCTTCAAGATGATGAAGCCAGATGTGGTGGCGCACACCTTTAATCCCAGCACTTGGGAGGCAGAGGCAAGAGGGATCACCATGAGTTCAAGGCCACCCTGAGACTACACGGTGAATTCCAGGTAGCCTGGGCTGAAGCAAGACCCTACTTCAAAAAAAAAGGGGGGTGGGGATGATGAAATTTGAGCAGATCTACTTTTGGGAAAGAACAACAGAACTGTCTTGTAATTGTCTACCTGTATGTCACACAAAGATAAAATAGACAAGTGTTTGACAAGTAGTCAAATTAGAAATTTTGTGCACCATAGCTTTTTCATTCCTTTAAAAGAGAAAGTTAAATGTTACAGGGACTTTAATACTAACCCAGCTTTGGCAGAAATGTGGTGATTTAATGGATTCCAGCATTTAGTCTCTCGCTCGCCCTGGAGAGCAGTCTTTCTTCCTTCTCTTCATGATCAGATAGTCTGCTGCTGCCCATTACCAAGGCACTAAATTTCCAATTCTCCACACACCTGAACAGACTGCTCCGTATCTGGCCATCTTAATTTTAGTCTTGATTTATGGGAGCTGAATTACATTCGTTCCTAACTCTTCCTAGAGCTCTGAGTGAATTTTATTGCAAAAGCAATGGGGAGAAAGTTGCTCTCATATATCTCTCTTGCTGGGCAGAGCTTTTCCACACACAAGGGGCTCCGTCTCCCACTGCTCTGTGTCTTGTAGGCTGGATTTATAACCCTGTGAAGCCCAGCTCTAGGGTTACATACAGACATACCACAGAGGAGATGGAGGATTTGATTTTGCAATAATGATTTCTTGTTGGGGCTCACATTCCTGCAGGCTCTGCCTTTACTCCCAATACTACTGGTGAGTAAAACTACTTCTAATGGCTGCCTAAGCTAGCAAAACTCATCTTTCACTTACAAGAGGGAGGCCCAGAGGAGGGGGGTGGAGTCGGGAGGACGTGAGACGGTAGCCATTCTTGCTGTTAGTCTCAGACGTCTCTGCTTCATGATCACAATTCCTTAGGAATATTTTAATGGTTTTAAACTTTACTTTCTTCGGTGGGAGTGAGGATGGGGAAGTTGAAAATGTCGCATTTTGTTTCCTGCCCAGTGAGTTAATGCGACGGCTCTTCCACTTGGCTGAGGTCAGGTCCCTCAGGCTCGCCAGTTGCTCTTGGATCCTGCAGCCTTGGCCTGCCGTTCCTGCTGAGTGTCATCTGTCCTCACAGCGTTGCTGGGACAATATTTGTTCCCCCTCACATCATCGGCTTGAGAAGTCTGTGCCCCACAGGCCTGTCTGTCGAAGTTAAGCTTGAGCTTCAGTCACCATACAATTAACTTGATGAGGCATAGCTTTAAACAGCAAGGCTCCAGGCTTGCTTTGACCAAGATGAGGATCTTCCAAGCAACCCTCCAGGAGGGAGTAAGCAACCCTCCTGATTACAAATCCCAAAACCCCTTTGATACAGTCTACGAATGAGACACTTCGCATAACGTGAGTTGTCCTCTTGCTGTTGCCCATGCAAAACCTGCCCTAGAGATCATTAATTCACAGACTGGCCTGGCTAAGTCTGCAGCTGCTGTTTTCAACACCTGAGCACTGTCACTTGGATGACAGTACCCAATATAACAGCGTGCCTTATCCTCAGGATATGTCACAAAACCCCTAGTTGATGCTGAGAACCCAAGAAGAGTAAAAAGTTATTGTAGCTCACAGTTTTGGAGGTTTTAGTCCAAGGTCCAATGAGCCCATTGCTTTAACACCTGTGGGAAGGCAGCAGATCACAGCTAGGAGCGTGATGTGAGGCAAGATGCTCACCTCATGGTGTCCCAAAATCTCCGCCAAGATTGTGAGATGTCTCCCATAGCCTCATGGGTTTTGAATACTTGGTCTCCAGCCGGTGGCAATTAGAGAGATGGAGCCTTGCTGGAAGAGGTGTGTAGCCAGGAGTGGACTTTGAGGTGTTACAGTCAGAGTGCTCCCCCTCGCCAGAGCTCAGCTCACTCTTGCTGCTTGCTGCCAACTGCTATAGCAAAATGTGGTGCCCAGCCTCTGCTCTACCACCCTTTCCCTGCCATGATGAAACTGCCCCTCGAGACTAAGCTGCAGTAAACCCTTTCCTCCCACCAGCTGCTTTTTGTTGGGGGTTACCCCAGTAGCAAGAAGGTTACTACAACACATGTTCCCCTAGGCACCCCTCTTCAAGTTTGCACCACCTCCCAGTAGCACTTGGACCAGGACCAAACCTTTAACAGATGGGCCTTTAAGAGACATTCCAAACCCCAAACTAAAGCAGAAATTTTTTCCCTCCATATGCATACCTGTTTTTAATTTAATTTTTAAATTAGACTAAGAATTCACAATAATAATAATAGAAATCTATTACGTTAGGATTGGGGGTGGCTCAACTGTTAAAGGTGCTTGCTTGCAAAGCCTATTGCCCACGGTTTGATTTCCCTACACCCATGTAAAAGCAGATGCACAAAGTGCCACATGTGTCTGGAGTTCCTTTGCAGTGGCAAGAGGCTCTGGTATACCCATATTCATTCTCTCTCTCTCTCTCCTCGAAAATAAATAAATAGCTGGGTGTGGTTGTGCACGCCTTAAATCCCAACACTCCGGAGGCAGAGGTAGGAGGAGTTCGAGGCCACCCTGAGACTACATAGTGAATTCCAGGTCAACCTGGGCTAAAGTGAGACCCTACTTCAAGCCCCCCAAATAAATAAATAAAAATTATTTTAAAAAGAAAAATATAACAATATACTGTAATGATTTAAAATATGAATTATTTATTTGTGGGATGTTTCTGTTTAATATTTTTAGATTGTAGTTGACCTCAGCTGAAATAGCAGGAAACAAAACCACAGATAAAGGAGAGGCCTGCAGTCAGCCCTCATGACCTTGTGCCTGGGGAGCAAGTCAAGAACACAGCACTCACAATGGTTCTCAGAGGTTAAACCACCTGGGGCTTCTTCAAACACAACAGGAAGGTATATGTGGTAATAACAATGCACTTTAGGGCTGGAGAGATGGTTTAGTGGCTAAGGCACTTGCCTGCAAAGCCAAAGGACCCAGGTTTGATTCCCCAAGACTCAGGTAAGCCATATGCACAAGGTGACACATACATCTGGAGTTTGTTTGCAGTGGCTGGAGGCCCTGGCATGCCTATTCACTCCCTTTCTCCTTCTCCCACCCCACCCCTTTTTTTTTCCTCAAATGAATAAATAAAAATATTAAAATGCACTTTAGCTAGGTGTGGTGGTGCATATCTGTAATCCCAGCACTCAGGAGGCAGAGGTAGGAGGATCACCATGAGTTCAAGGCCAGCCTGGGACTACATAGTGTATTCCAGGTCAGCCAGGACTAGAGTGAGCCCCTACCTTGAAAAAAAAATGCACTTTAGGGTCAGAGAGATGGCACTGCATTTAAGGCACTTGCTTGTGCATCTGAAAGCCTGGGTTCATTTCCCCAGGACCCACTTAAAGAAGAAAGTGGCACGTGTGTCTGGAGTCCATTTGCAGTGGCAAGAGGCCCTGCATGCCCACACTTCCTCTCAGATAAAGAAATAAAAAATATTTGGGCTGGAGGGATGGCTTAGTGGTTAAGGCGTTTGTCTGCAAAGCCAAAGGACCCAGGTTCAATTCCCCAGGACCCACGTTAGCCAGATGCACAAGGGGGCACACACTTCTTGAATTCATTTGCAGTGTCTGGAGGCCCTGGCGTGCCCATTCTCTCTCTCACACTCTCTCCTTCTCTCCCTTTTTCTCTGTCAAATAAATAAATAAAATATTTAAATATATACACACACACATACATTTTCAGTCCATTGACTGTTGGTGAGTGAATAAATCTCTAGGTGTAATAAAATTGTATAAAGCAT
The DNA here is from genome assembly GCA_036365145.1 of Orientallactaga sibirica. Lineage (NCBI taxonomy): Eukaryota > Metazoa > Chordata > Mammalia > Rodentia > Dipodidae > Orientallactaga > Orientallactaga sibirica. The sequence continues at coordinate 2,875,183 of JAEOAD010000463.1, read as the reverse complement.
ATGCAAAATGAGTACTTAAAAGTCAAATGTAAAATCTGAATATGGTTCGCAGATCAAATTGACGGTGGTATCTTGGTTCCCCTTTAGGGGAAAAGGTGATTATACGAATCTCTGCTCCATGACGGCAGAGCTCGTGTTATACCCAGGAGTAGTTATCCACTTCAGCTACATCTTCAAAACGATGAAAAATCTGACGAACACACCCTTCCTGGTCACAAAACTCTGAGAGTCTATGAATTAGCAAAGACACTCAGCAACTGAGCCCGTGGTGACAGGCAGCAGAGCACTGCCAGTGTCCCTGGATTCTCTCCTAGCTCGATGAACTTCAGCTAAAAGATTTCTTCAGGGACTGGGAAAGTATCTCAGCAGATAAAATGCTTGCTGTACAAGAGTGAGGACTGCAGTTCCTGTCTCCAACATCTACATAAATGCTTAGTGATGCCGGGTGTGGCAGCGCAAGCCTTTAATCCCAGTACTCGGGAGGCAGAGGTAGAAGGATCACTGTGAGTTCAAGGTCAGCCTGAGACTACATAGTGAATTCCAGGTCAGCCTGGACTAGAGTGAGCCCCTACCTCGAAAAACAAAGCTGGGGATTATGACACACGCCTTTAATCCCAGCACTCTGTGAGTTCTAGGTCAGCCTAAGACTACAGTGAGACCCTACCTTGAAAAGTCAAAAATAGAAAAATAAGAATGCCTGCCAGGTGAGCCTGGTTGCAGGAGCATAAGAACAGCTGGTCACGTGGCTTCCACAGGCATGAAGCAGAAGGGTAAATGCTGGTGCTCAGCTCTCTTCCTCAGTTTGAGTCAGTCCTGGAATTCAGCCCACGGAGACTGACTGGTGCACCCTTAGCTAGGGCGGCTCTTTCCATCTCAACTAACCTAACCGAGAAACCCCCTCAGAGACATGTCCAAGATTTATCTCCTAGGGGTTTGAGATCCAATCAAGTTGACATTTAAGATTAAATACCAGGCTGGAGGGATGGCTTAGTAGTTAAGACGTTTGCCTGCAAAGCCAAAGGACCAGGTTTGATTCCCCAGGACCCAAGTAAGCCAGATGTACATGGTGGTGCATGAGTCTTGACTTTTCATAGTCTTTTGATCAGGTTTTTCAGTATTAGGCATGTATTCCCACCCATAGAGTGAGCCTTCAGTCCAATTACAGAGCAGTTGGTTTCCCCCAGAGCAGACATGTCACTATTGCACCTGTTCGGTCATTTGGCCTGTCTGGCCAAACTTGAGGCTTCCAGTATCCACTGTTTTCACCACTGATGTTTTCACCACTCTTTCAAATAAATAAATAAATATAAATAAAATATTTTTTAAAATTTTTAAAAAGAGGCTGGAGAGATGCTTTAGTGATTAAGGTGCTTGTGTGCAAAGCAAAAGTATTGTGTAAGATATCATTGGTAATCTAGAGATGATTTAAAGGTGTGAGTCAGTTTGGAACAAATAATCTTTATATTTTATATTTTAATTTATTTATTTATTTGACAGAGAGAGAGAGAGAAAGGGGCAGATAGAGAGAATGGATGTGCGAGGGCCTCCGGCCACTGCAAACAAACTCTAGATGCACATGCCACCTTATGCATCTGGCTTACATGGGTCCTGGGGGATTGAACCTAGTTTCCTAGGCTTCGTAGGCAAGTGCCTTAGGCTGTAGGCCATCTCTCTAGCTCCAAATATATCTTTTAACACAAGGTATTTGAACATGAGATTCTGGAGCGGATCCTCATCAGATTTAAATGAGACGCATAACAGGATTAACAGATTTGCGATATGTGATAGCATCCTTAGATTTTTTTTTTTTTTTGAGGTAGGGTCTCACTCTAGCCCAGGCCAACCTGAATTCACTCTGTTGTCTAAGGGTGGCCTGGAACTTTGAGCTATCCTTCTACCTCTGCCTCCTGAGTGCTGGGATTAAAGACGTGTGCCACCATGCCTGGCCCGCATCCTTAGATTTTAAAGTGCTAATATGAACAAGAAATTTTAGTGGTAGTGAGAAAGGTGACTAGAAAAGTTGAAGCAGAATATATGCATGTTAAGATACAGGTGTTGGGTGTGGTAGTTTGACCTGCACTCCCAGCACTTGTGAGATAGAAGGGTCAGCAGTTCAAAAATCATCCCCAGCTACAGAACAAATTTGAGACCCAATTTGGGGCTAAAAAGACTAGAGGGTTTTGTAATGAAAATATTGGGGGTGGAGCATTTATTATATGTCAGGCTCTATATTACTTGCTTTGAAAATATTTACTCAAAAGAATTTACTCATCACCAGTCATGACTATTTTGATGCCATTTTAACAGAAAAGTAACTTCAGATAAATGGCAAAGTCAGAACTTGAACCCAATTCTGGCCATTTCCAAAGCCTTAACTACTGTAGCCAGAATTTCTTTTACCACTTGTAATACAACCAGTTGCCAAATGTTGGAAATGAAATTTCGTTTTTTATTTTTTACAATATTTATTTACTCATTTGAGAGAGGAAGAGAGAAAATGGGTGCACCAGGACCTCTTGCCTCTGCAAATGAACTCCAGACACATGCACCACTTTGTGCCTCTGGCTTTAAATGGGTACTGGGGAATTGAACCCAGGATGTCAGGTTTTGCAAGCAGGTGCCTTTAACTATTGAGCAATCTGTCCAGCTCTGATCTTTATTTTGCTTTAAAACATTTTTTATTTTTATTTATTTATTTATTTATTTGAGAGAGAGAGAGAATGGGCATGCCAGGGCCTCCAGCCACTGCTAATGAACTCCAGATGAATGTGCTCCCTCGTGCACCTGGCTTACGTGGGTCCTCGGGAATCGAACTGGGGTCCTTGGGAATCGAACTGGGGTCCTTTGGTTTTGCAGGCAAATGCCTTAACTGCTAAGACATCTCTCCAGCCCCTGATCTTTGTTTTTTAAAGTGACTTTAATGCAGGAGAAGCACTCAACATCGCTGTACTACAATGAACCTGTTATAGTTTTCACAGTTCAAGGCACCAAATCACAGGCTGGGAGGACACTTCGATTAGCAGGGCCAGGAAAAAAAATGGCTTGAGTTAAAAAATTGTCTAGAAAGTAGAGAATAGCAGTGGCTTTAAGAACAGTATCTTTCTAGGTATTGATAAAATGAAAGGAAAAGTGGAAAGGTTGGAAACCAGACAATTCTTGTCATTCATCCAAACTCATTTTATGTATTCATCTGTGGTAGTACTTTGACCTTGGTATATTATTTCATCTGCTGGGAATCTTCAAGTTCCTTTTTTCACTTTCCCATCCTCTCCACATCCCCACACACCTCATCTCAAACCAGAGGAAAACCCTTTGTCTCTTCTGACCTCTCACCCCCTGGTGTCCACACTTTCGCTGTATACTCCTCCATTCTATCATTATAAACCTTTGATTGTATATGTTCATCCTTCAACACCAGACTGAGATACCGTGGATAAGCACTATTCCGGAAAAAAAAGAGGAGGAAGAAAGTGGTCCCAGTTTTAGAAATAACTACTGGATGCACACAGAAGGTAACGAAGGTACAGGGGAGCTGTACATCATCTGTTGAGAGGCATGAAGATTTCAGATGAATGATATGGAATTTATTGAATGGCAGCAGTTAGATACACGGCACCTGGGTGGTTGTCTCTTCATAGCACATCAGTTCGAGGGAGCCTGGCAAACCAGTTTCGTCCTTAATTGCTTGCATTTTGTCTTAGCATTATTAAGGGAAAAACAAACCAGCTCTCCCCTCACAGACACAATTTATCCTAGAACCAAACATGAGTGACCATGGCTGGTCACTCACATTCCATACTCCATCATGTTAACAACTGCATGGATTTTTGAATAGTCACAGAGCAAAAGAAAGCCCACTACCTGAAAACGCAGGTGGGCTGTGCTCCTCTCTCGTGAGTCAGCCCTGGCAGCTCGTGCTTTTCCCGAATAAAAACGTCCATCTTGGCCTCAGACCGGTGGAGTGGTTTGGAGGTCTTGTGGTCTTGGTCCCTCCCAAACCTTACAGGGAGGAATAACAAAGCCATCGCTTGCAGGCAAGTTTATTGCAAGGGGATCTGCCCTCACCCAGCATGGCGTCATCGGCGACAGCGCAAGCACGCTTCCGGTCCTGCGCACTGATCGGCTATGGCGTCCGCGACGCCGGGTGATGACGTAAGCCGCGCGCCGCGACTTTTTTTCCTCCCCCCGCAGGTGGGCGGAGCCGGCGGGGATGAGTGGCGGAGCGAGCGAGGCCCCTGCGGGGAGCGAGGCCGCGCCGGGCGGCGGCAAGAAGAGGGAGTGGCCGGGCGGCGCGGGCTCCGCGGCGCGCCTCATCGTCAAGGGTACGGAGCGGGGCTCGGGCGGGCGGCGGCGGGTCCCGGCTCCTCCCGCGCCCGAGGCCGCCTCCGGTCTCCGCCCCGACCCCCCGAGGAGCGCTGAGCCGCCGGGCACCTGCGCACGCTGTTGCCCCTCGGCCCTGGGCTGCTTTAGAAGGTTGCAAGGTCCCGTCCCATAGCCAAGCTCACCACCCCTCCCTGCCCACGGAAGGGTCGCCCGCTAGATGCCGCATTTTCCGTGGCCAGCCTCCCTTAGCTCCGTGCCAAACCCATCCATCCATCCATCCATCCATCCATCCATCCATCCATCCATCCCTCGTCTTTCAGCGTGGAAGCAGTTCAGTGCCCTGCAGGGAATGGGAGCCTCTGACCGGTGCCCTGTCCATTTTAAACCTTATTCGTCAGGTCCTTAGGTAGCCCCGGCACAGCTGGTTGTGGCCGTGTTTATATTTCAGGTTGTGTCTTGAGTTTAATTCAGAGTTCAAAGAGTTGCATGCTTATTAAGGCTAAATTTGAATTATTGCTAAGCGCAGTCCCAGTGAAGTATTAAGCAGTATGAAATTATTTTACAGTTATGGCTTTTGGCTTATGTGTGTGTGTAGTGTATGCACATGTATGTGCCTTTGTGTGTGTGTAGTGTATGCACATGTATGTGCCCTTCTACCACACCATGCACTCACCTGTAACGGCGTGCACTTGTCTGCAGTGGCTGGCGCAAAAAGCAGAAAGTCGGGAATCCGGCTCCATGGCTCTGCTGTCTGTTATTGTTTGGGCCAGATTCTCTTCCTGATGTAGGAACTTGCTGGTTTTGTTGTTGTTGTTTTGGTGAGCTCCGGTGATTCTTGAGTCTCTGCTATAAATACCTTTAATTACTATGTTAACTGAGAAAGAAAAAGTGTTGTTTTGTTTTGAGATAGGGTCTCACTCTAGCTCAGGGTGACCTCTGGAATTCACCATGGAGTCTCAGGGTGGCCTCGAACTCACGGCAATCCTCCCACTTCTGCCTCCCGAGTGCTGGGATTAAAGGCGTGCGCCACCACGTCCGGCCTAAGAAAAAGGTTTTGAAAGATGGTCCTGTATGTAGTATGGCCCCAAGTGTACTGCAGAAAGGTCGCAGTGCACGTCTGGAGGAAAGCAGCTGTTACAGAAGCTTTGTGTTGTCCTGAGCTGGGGTGCTGACGGCTGAGTTCAGGACTCCTGCATGGACGAGAACGAACTGTGTGCGCAGTCACGCTGGAAAGTGCTGAAGTAATGTTTGCAGCATGTGGTAAACTTGACGCTCTGAAACAGATGGGAACATAGTCGAGTTTGCAGATTTGTAATGTTCACCCACATTTACAGACGCCTTTAAGATTTTTTTCTAGGTTTTATATCAATGCATGAAATTATTACATTAAAGACATATGTGCCTTTAGTTCTATTAGATATTGAGAAATTACCAAATTGTTCTCAAAAGCAGTTCTGTGGAGCTGGGGAGACGGCTCAGTGGGTAAAATGCTTGCTTTGGATGCCTGAGGATCTGAGTTCAGGTCCCTGAGTCCCCAGTATCCACATAAAATCTACGTGTGGTGGTAGGAGCCTGTAATCTCAGTGCTGAGGAGGTGGAGACAGGAGGATCCCTGGAATTTGCTGACTAGCTAGTCTAGTTGGATCAGTGAATTTTAGGTTCAGTGCAAGACCCTGTCTCAGAAAATAAAGTATGGCTGGAGAGATGGCTTAGTTGTTAAGGCACTTGCCTACAAAGCCTAAGTATCTAGGTTCAATTCCCCAGGACCTACATAAGCTAGGTGCATAAGATAGCAGATGCATTTGGAATTCGTTTGCTGGAGGCACTGGCGTGTCCATAGTCTCTATCTGCTCCCCCATAAGTAAGTAAATAAATAAAATATTTTAAGATAAACTAGAGAATGACTGAGGAGTACACCAGTATTGGTCTCTGGCCTTTACATACGTGTGCACTCCTATGATGATTTGAATCAGGTGTCCCCCAAAAACTTAGGTGTTCTGAATGCTAGGTTCCCAGCTGATGGAGATTTGGGAATTAACGCCTCCTGAGGCAGTGTATTGTTGGGGGCAGGCTTATGGGCATTATAGCCAGTTTCCCCCTGCCAGTGTTTGGCATACTCTCCTGTTGCTGTTGTCTACTTGATGTTGGCCAGGGGGTGATGTGTACCCTTTACTCATGCCATCGTTTCCCCTGCCATCATGGAGCTTCTCCTCAAGCCTATAAGCCAAAATAAACCTCTTTTTCCCACAAGCTTCTCTTGGTTGGGTGATTTCTGCCAGCAAGGCAAACCTGACTGCAGCAGTAATGTTGGTACTGAGGAGTGGGGTCATTTGCTATGAGACACCTGACTGAGTGGCTTTGGCCTTTTGGAGCTGATTTTCAAGAGGACTGTGAAAGGGTTTGAAACCTTGGCCTAAGAGACCTTACAATACTGTAAGTACAGCTTGATGGATTATTTTAGCGTTGCAAGACCTGAATGCAGTAAGAACTAAGGACTGAGGATTGGCTTATGAGGGTGAGAAAGAGCTTTGCCTGCATGGTGCTAGAAGCAGTTTGTGTGACAAGCTTGTATGGCCATGTCCTGAGAAGTTGTGCAGAGTTGCTTTGCATAGAAACAGACTGGTGTGAGTAGAGGGATATGGCACAGAAGTGAAATCTTTAGGCTGAAACTTCTGCCTGTTCAGCTGCAGTTGACAGATTACAACCATTGAGATTGGGCCAGCTGACCTGCACTGGGCAACAGGAAGCATGTAGGCTCTTTTGAAGGGGCCTGAATGCTCAAGGAGTATCCTGTTCTTCAAAGTCTGCTTTATTCCCCCCTAGATTAACAAATTGGCACCCTACCTGGTATTGTGGAGCATAAGAAATGCAGGAAACAGAGGGTCATTGAGTTTGCAACGTGGTCTTGGGTTTTGGAAATGGCCATGGGCAGCGTGAAGCAGGTTTGTTGGATGCCTGCATGGGGACTCAATGGAGCTGTGAGGATGGACCGTGGGTTGCAATGGAGACCCAGTGGAGGTGCTGGGACCACAAGATGACTGCTAAGGAGAGCTGCCGGCTCCAAATGAAGTTTTCCAGGACTGTGAGTAGCCTAGCTGGGGGGGGGGGGGGGGGCGGAATTGGAACTCCGGAGGCTTGTTGCTGGTTAGAATTATCGCTCTTGGAGATTTGTCATTGACTAGAGTTGTTGGACTTGGAGCTACAGAGTTTGATGTTTGCCCTGGTTGTTTTAATTCTTGTATTGGTTGAAAATTTCTTTGCTATGCCCAGTGCCACCTTTTGCAGTGTGAGTGTTCTGTGTCATTATGTTTTTTTTGTTGTTGTTTTGTTTTTGTTTGTTTTTTTTTGGGGGGTTTTTTTGGAATTTGTTTGGTATGATGGCTCAGTTAAAAGATCTTGGACTTAGAGCCGGGCGTGGTGGCACACGCCTTTAATCCCAGCACTCGGGAGGCAGAGGTAGGAGGATCGCTGAGAGTTCGAGGCCACCCTGAGACTACATAGTTAATTCCAGGTCAGCCTGGGCCCGAGTGAGACCTTACCTTGCAAAACCAAAAAAGAAAAAAAAAAAAAAGATCTTGGACTATGGGAATGTTTGAACATCATTAGGATTGATAAAAAATATGGGGACTTTTAAAGATGGACTAAATACGTTGCATTTTCATCATGGATGGTTATCAGTTTATGGGGGCCAGGGGTGGAATGTGGTGGTTTGATTCAGGTGTCCCCCATAAACTTAGGTGTTCTGAATGCTAGGTCTCCAGCTGATGGAGATTTGGGAATTAACGCCTCCTGGAGGCAGTGTATTGTTGGGGGTGGGCTTATGGGTATTATAGCCATTTTCCCCCTGCCAGTGTTTGGCACACTCTCCTGTTGCTATTGTCCACCTGATGTTGGCCAGGGGATAATGTCTACCCTCTGCTCATGCCATCTTTTTCCCTGCCATCATGGAGCTTCCCCTCGATTCTGTAAGCAAAATAAGCCTTATTTTTCCCCACAAGCTGCTCTTGGTCAGGTGATTTCTGCCAGCAATACAAACTCAACTGCAACAACTTGCATGCATAGAAACATGCATACACATGCACAACTTTTCTAAATAATAATAATAATAATAATAAAGTTCTACGGGAGCAAACGATGTTGCCCAATTCCTTTAAAGTGCTTGCCTGGCATGCACAAAACCCTGGGTTTGAGCCCCAGTACCACATACAAGTGTGATGGTGCATGACTATAACCCTAATACTCAGGAGATGGAGGTAGGAGAATCAGAAGTGCAAAGTAAGGCTGGAGAGATGGCTCAGTGCCTAAGAGTGCTCGCTGCACAAGCGTAAAGACTTGAGGCTACCTGAGTTCAGCTCCCGCCTATAACCCCTGGGGAGTGGAGACCGAGAATCCCACTGAGAAAATGGCAGCTCCAGGTTCAGTGAGACTCCCTCCAAGGAAATGAGGCCGATGAGCACCGGCACTCTCCTCTGGCCTGTGTCCACTGTCAGTGGGTGAGATTCCCTTAGTCCTACCTTCATCTATGCATGCGGAAGGGGAGTGCATAGGCCAGAGAGCATGAGTTAACCTTGGGTTTCCTGTTGCTTTTATAGATCTTGGAGAAATTCATTCAAGGCTTTTGGATCACAGACCAGTTATTCAAGGTGAAACTCGTTATTTTGTGAAGGAATTTGAAGTAAGTATCAAAAATTTAACTTCATAAAACAGTGCCTTACTTGTTAATTGGCTACTACACAAAAGGCTAATTCCCAAGTTTTAAAATCTGATTTTATTTTATGCAATAGTAAAATGGCCAATGTGAGAATTACAAAGATATAAAAATGCTTATTTTAAAAGGTGAGTGAAGACCTGACAACAGGAAGCTTGGTCCCAGTTCTAGTGCCTGCTGTAGGTGTTTAGTACCTGTGGGTTACAGGTTTAGTCTCGGAAACAGCATAAGCGAGAAAGGACATCTCTGGTTGATAGGTCTGAGTTTTCAGGTGCATCTTCGACCTGTTTTGCTCATCGGTCTGTCAACACTCCCTCAAGCACACCAGTTGAGGCTTGAGAATCATCCTTGCCCATTCTGTCCCCTTGTCCCCATCCCAGCAACTAAGTCTTCCCAATGTGACCTCACCTAGGGATTCCCTTCTGACTGCTGTGCCTGCTTTAACAACCAGTCAGATCCCGTTTTCACTCTGCTGCCAGGGTGAGCTAGTGCGATTTCACTGTGCAAGACCCATAGATGTAATATTGCTGCAGACTGAAGTCCAAGCATCCCTCTGTGACCTGTCCTTCCTCTCTGGTCACCTGCCGCTCTTCTGTGACCTGTCCCTTCCTGTCTGGTCACCTGCCACGCTGCTGTGACCTGTCCCTACCTGTCTCATCACTCTAGCTACCCGTGACTCTTCTCCTTACATGAGACATTTCTGAAGCACAGTTCTGTTTCACATTATTCTAGCTTGCTCAGATATAATTATTTCATTGTGGTCAAACAGCAGCTTCCTAAGCTATTGTTGGGTAGATGGTAAATGGTATTCCACAATCAATTTTGTGAGTCCGTGTATATTGGAATTTTATTTTCAAGTATTTAAAATTTTTTAATCTGTTCATCTGAGAGGGGAGAGAGTGCACCAGAGCCTCCCACCATAAATGAACTCCAGATGTTTGCACCACATTGTGCATCTGCCTTCATGTGAGTAGTGGGAAATTGAGCCCAGCTCGTTAGGCTTTGCAAGCAGGTACCTTTAACCACTGAGCCATCTCCCAAGCCCTGTATTTTGTTTTAAAGAAGATGTTGATCAAGCTGGATGTCTGAGTTTGCCAGAAGAAGGTGACCTCCTTTAAAACCATAGCAGGTGGCACAGAGCTCTCAAGAAAGAGCTGCAGCACTGGACAGCCATTTCCGTGTCCAGTAGACTCTGTAACTCAAAACCACCTCATATTTCACAAGCTGTAGCAGTCATCTTCTTGTCATTGGGACAAAATACCTGACCAGAAGCAGCTACAAAAGGAAAGGGTTTATTTAGGCTTACAGTTTCAAGAGGAAGCTTGAAGGGACTGCATGACAGGAGCAGACAACTAGGTGTCACATGTTGTCACATTAGCAGGATGTAAGAGAGAGAGAGCTCACTAGCACTTGTGGAGGGGTAAACTCTAAAATCCCAAGCTCTGCTCCCATTGACGCACCTCCTCCAGCAAAGCTCCACCTTCTAAGGCTTCACCTGCTGGAGATCAAGTATGAGGCTTAATCACAAGCACATGAGGCTCTGGGGACATTCTACACTCAAAATACCACACAAGGGTCTGAGAGATGGCTTAGTGGTTAAGGCATTTGCCTGTGAAGCCTAAGAACACATTTTTCCCCCCAAGGTAGGGTCTCGCTCTAGCTCAGGCTGACCTGGAATTCACTCTGTAGTCTCAGGGTAGCCTCAAACTCACAATGATCCTCCTACCTCTGCCTCCTGAGTGCTGGGATTGAAGGCGTGTGCCACCATGCCCGGCTCTAAGAACCCATGTTTGATTCTTGAGGTTCCACATAAGCCAGACGCACAGGTGACACAAATGTGCAAGGTCACACATGTGCACAAGGTGGTGCACACATCTGGAGTTTCATTACAGTGGCTGGAGGCCCAGGCATGCCAATTCTCATTCTCTCTCACTTTTGTTCTCTTCCATTTAAACAAACAAACAAAAAAAAACAAGATGAAGATTAAAGATGCGTGTGGACATGTATACACATGTGTGCACCTCAGAATAGTGTATGTTGCCCCAGTATATTACTGTTCTTGTTGCTGTGACTGTCAGGCGTGGTGGTGCACACCTTTAAACCCAGCACTTGGGAGGCAGAGGTATGGAGATTGTCATGAGTTTGAGACCACCCTGAGACTACATAGTGAATTCAGGTCAGCCTGGGCTAGAGCGAGACTCTACCTCAAAAAATCAAAAAAGGAAACAGTCCCTTACTGTGTGATCAAGTAACTGGTAAGAAATAGCCTGAGAGAGGACAGGTTGTCTGGCTCACAGTTTGAGGGAGTCCACTGCACCTTGCTGAGGAAGACATGGTGGCAATGGCTACATGTGGCAGGACTTTGAGGCCGAGGAGCAGGGATGACAGACAGAACAACAGGAAGTGGGATGGACTGTCCACCTCAGGGCTCACTCCCAGTCACCTACTCCACAACCTCTCAGAACTGTGCCACCAGCTAGAGACCCAGTGTCCATTCTCATGAGCCTCTGGGGAACATCTCACAGTCGAACCATAACACTGAGGAGGAGCGAATGTGGTTCTCAGCTTCCTCATCACTCTGTGGGAAAAATGACGTGGGACACCAAAACTCACCCAGGACAGTCCTTTCCATGTGAGGTACAGTTTGTTACCAGTTCCCTTGAGAGAAGAACGCAGAAACAAACTTGCTATGAACCCTTTACAATGTGTGGCTCAACTGTAATTTCAAAATCATATGAAATGTTGCATGTGCATGTAGGGAATTTGGATTTAGATACTTTAAAACGTGGAATTAGAAATCAGTTCTTTTTATTTCATTCTAGCAACTATACTGTCAAGTTCACCTTCAAACCACTTCTTTTTTAAAAAAATATTTTTATTCATTTGCAAGCACAGAGAGACAGAGACAAGAGAGAAACAGAGAATGGGTGTGCCATGGCCTCTAGCCACTGCAAATGAACTCCAGACACATGCACCACTTTATGCATCTGGCTTACATGGGTCCTGGAGAATCAAACTGCAGTCATTAGGTTTTGCAGGCAAGCACCTTACCTGCTGAGCCATCTCTCCAGCCCTCAAACCACTTTCTTTCTTCCTTCCTTCCTTTCTTTCTTTCTTTCTTTCTTTCTTTCTTTCTTTCTTTCTTTCTTTCTCAGAGAGAGAGAGAAAGAGAGGGGAAGGAGAGAGAATGGGCGTGCCAGGGCCTCCAGCCACTGCAAATGAACTCCACATTCATGCACCACCATGTGCATCTGGTTTATGTGTGTTCTGGGGAGTTGAACCTGGGTCTTTAGGCTTCACAGGTACGTGCCTTAACTGTTAATCCATCTCTGCACCCTCAATTCCCTTCTTAAACCTTCCTATTAACCTCCCTGGTGACATCTCTACATTGACCCAGCCCACCATCAGGCGTCCCCTGAACATATGCAGAAGGGGCCCATCTCTGGTGCCCTTGCTCCCAACCTGCCTCCTGCAGACCACTTTCTATTCATTAGCCACTGTGTAGACCAGATTGTCCTTGAACTTGCAGCGATCATCCTGTCTCTGCCTTCTGAATGCTGGGATAACATTTTCACATTGAGCGTGGTAGACACAACCTTAGTATAGAGAGTCAAACCCAGTGTGTTGACACTGTTGGGAACGAGGAATATTTTGGTAACTGAGGGACAGATCTACCCTGTGAAGTGTCAGGAAGTCATTGAGAATGCTCTTGAAAGGGCTCAGAAGTCCTCATCAGCTATGCTTGAGCTGCTTTTCTTGAAAAAAGTACTTGATGAGGGCTGGAGAGCTGGCTTACTGGTTAAGGCACTTGCTTGCTAAGCACCCAGGTTCAATTCCCCAGTATCCACGTAAGACAGATACACAAGGTAGTGCATGTGTCTGGAGTTCATTTGCAGTGGCTGGAGGCCCTGGCATGCCTGATTTCTCTCCCTCTCTCTCTCTCTCTCTCTATCTCTCCCTTCCTCCCTCCCTCCTTCTCTCTCTCCCTCCCTCTCTCTCCCTCTCCCCCTCTTTCCTGCCTTCCCTTCCCCTCTCCCTCTCTCATAAATACATAAATAAATAAATATTAAAATAAAGGACTTGATGAGTCTTTGCACACTGACCCTCTACCACCACCAGACTTCCCAAGGGTTTAGGGTAGCACAGAAATTTCCATAAGCATCAGAATCCACTCCCTTTCCTGTATATTTCCCTCTAGCAGGTGCCCTCAGTTTACAGGGGAAGAGCGAGAGCACGGTGTCCACTTGAGCGTTGCCTCCTTTACAGCGGCTGCTTTGCTCTGACAGAGCCAGGCAGTGCCGTGCTGGGCCCGGTGGCAGTGTTCTCAGCCCAGAGTGCCTGGGGCTGGTGTGAACACACAGCCTCATCTGCGCTCTCATCAAGTGGAGGTCACTTAAAGAACTTTCTTTGCTTATATATTTAGAACAGCCATCAAAGTACCACATGGTGGCAGCATTTCTTAAGTTTCTGTTAGACTGTGCTCTGCTCTCTGTGTTCTCACTGTTATTGAAGGACAGTCAACTGGCTTCCTGTAGTTTTTCCTCTCAATTCCAGTGAAAGTTACAGGCAGAGATTTGGAAGGCTGCGCGACCTCTCCCGACACTTGGAGCGTGAGTCGCTGTGACAATGTTCTGAAGAGAGATGTGGTCCTCTGAGCTATTGTCTTTCTAGCTGTAGGAGGAGCAGAGGGCTATGCTAGCCAGCCAGCTTTCACAAGGTGCCTGCAGAGAGGGTGATGGGATGCAGTTCTCATCAAACGTCAGTCCCCAGTGCTTTGTTGGATAGAATGCCTGGTCATACCAGTGGGAAAGTGTTAAGTTACAAGTAGCAGGTATGGACAACGGAGACCTTAGTGACAGCTTATTTTCCTTGCACAGTCCAGATTTAGACTGCCCAAGGTTGATTGGAGGTCTGACTACAATCTTGCTGCTTCCTCCAACTTTACATATGTCTTCTGGGTCATTGCTCCTCACGTGTACATGTGGCTCTTAGAGCCCAAGTCATTATATATGTACTCTGTGTGGGGGAAAGTGAAGCGGGTGGGAAGGAGCAAGCAGCCTCTGTTAGAGTCTCATTGCCACTCCATCACAGTGTGAGTGTTAATAGCAGGGGAGAAGAAAGTAGGTGAAGAAATATCTGTCTAAACAAATATGGAAAAATGAGTAAGAAACGTCCTTACCACGGGAACGCCTACACTTAAAAACTGATAAAGTTTGCAAGAGGAAAGACTTAGAAATCAAGACTTCTGCTGCTGTGGCTTGTTGGTAAAGTAAGAAGAGATATTCCAGACCACGGAGAGGTGGTTCCAGAGACAGCTCCCTGCCAGGCTCAGCAGGAACTTTTCATAGAGTGATGTTTGAGCTGAGAGCGAAAAGTCTGTTCATCAGCTGCTATATGAATTTCAAAGTTTTTTTTTTTCTATTCATGTAAAGCTATGGCTGGGAGTTTGATTGTAATTACATTGACTCTAAATTGCTTTTGGCCATTTTCATGATATTAATTCTTCCTGTTCATGAGCATGGGAGAGCTTTCTTTCCGTCGTCCTCAGTTGTCTTCTTTGGGTTTTTTTTTTTTTTTTTTTTTTTTTTTTTTTTTTTTGGAGAGACAGAGAGAGGGAGAGGAAGACAGATAGATAGAGATGGGCGTGCCAACAGCCTCTCAACTGCTGCAAACAAAATCCAGATGTGTGTGCACCCTTGTGTCACTTTGCATCTGGCTAAACGTGGGACCTGGAGATTGGAACTGCTGGAGATTGGAACCAGCGTTCTTAGCCATAGGAGGCAGGCAACTTAACCGCTAAGCCATCTCTCCAGCCCTTCTTTGGGGTTTTGATGGTAAAGGTCTTCTACTGTCTTGGTTAAGGATACTCAGAGATATTTGATTTTTTGTGGCTGTTGTGAATAGGACTGTTTCCCTTATTCCTTTCTCAGTATGTTTGTCATGGGTGTGTAGGAAGTCTACTGATTTTTCTGTTATAATTTTGTATCCTGCCACTTTGTTGAAAGTGTTTATCAGGTATGGGAGTTTTCTAGTGATCTCTTTAGATTCTCTTAAATATAAAATCATATCTGCAAATAAGAATAGTTTGACTTCTTCTTTTCCATTTTGTATCCCTTTTTTTTCTTTCTTGTCTTATCACTCTAGCTAAGACTTCAAGTACCATGTTACATAGCAATGGGGAGAGTGGACACCCGTTTCATTCCATATCTTAGTGGGAATGCTTTAGCTTTTCCCCATTTAGCACTGGCTTTTGGTTTGTCCCTATATAGCTTTTATTTTGTTAAGAAATGAGCCCTGTTCTCCAGTCTTTCCAAAGTCTTTGTCATGAAGGGCTATTGTATTTTGTCAAAGGCCTTTTCTGCATCTTCTGAGATGATTATGTGATTTCTATCTCATATGTGATGTATTATGTTTGTTTATTGATTTCCGTATATTGAACCATCTCTGAGAAAAACCTACTTGATTGAGGTAGATGGTATTTTTAATAATTCTTGAATTTGATTTGAATAATGGCTAATGTTATTAGCTGTCTGCTAGGCATCATTTTAAGCAAATCATTTGAGCACTTTTTATTAATTTTATCTCAAGAGAATTCACTGATGTGAGGTTTTATGGAATGTTGCACATCATAACTTCATTAGTGCTGAGCTTGATTCCAAGATTTTCACCCCAGCAATTGAGACTTAAATTTAAAACTTATAAAAAATTATTTATTTACTTCAGAGAATAAAAGAGAGAAAGGAGAGAGAATGAGAGAATGGGCATGCCAGTGCCTCCAGACACACATGCCACCTTGTGTATTTGGCTTTATGTGGGTACTAAGGAATCAACCTCAGGTCCTTAGGCTTTACAGGAAAGCACCTTAACCATATATGATTCTGTAGCCATCTCTCCAGCCCTAGACTTAACTTTATTTTTATTTTTATATATTTTTTGGTTTTTGAGGTTGGGTCTCGCCCTAGCCCAGGCTGACTTGAAATTCACTATGTAGTCTCAGGGTGGCCTCGAACTAACAGCAATCCTCCTACCTCTGCCTCCTGAGTGCTGGGATAAAGGCGTGCGCCACCACGCCTGGCTCTCAACTTAACTTTAATACACAAATGTGCATGTATATTTTTCTCTCTGCAGTAGGTACCAACAGTACTCCTTAGTCAAATATATCTGTGTACATCAAGCACGTACCAGATGGGAAAGTCCAGGGAAGAAACTCTTCTAACCCTTTGTAACAAGGTCTCAGTGAGGACTGTCACAAGCTTCTTCACTAATGGACTGAGCGCTGTGTCTGCTAATTCACTCGCTAAGGATGTAGCACCGTTGGTAGAGTGCTTGCCTAACGTGAAGTCCTGGGTTTGATGTCCAGTATCACACACCGTGCCTCCAGTCCCAGCACTCAGAAGGTAGAAAGTAGAATCAAAAGTTCAAGATCATTCTTAGCTAATAGCAAGTTTGAAGCAAGCGGGTTACATGTGACCCTGTCTCAAATAATGACAATTTGGCTTCCGTGGACTGAAAAGAACTTGTCCCCTCACTGGAGGTTCCCAGCTTTTCTCTGTCCCTAGGTAGTGTTTTGTCTCACTTGAAAGACTACTGTGAGGGGTAAAATATATTCCCTAGTCTGGATTCATCCAAATGCCTGTGCCATCTAGAAGTAGCAGCAGCAGTAGCATGTGTGTGTGTGTGTGTGTGTGTGTGTGTGTGTGTGTGTGTGTATGAATGAATGATTGTGGAGGTCAGAGGACGGCCATGGGTGTTGTGTCTCAGGCACCATCCACCTTTCTTGAGCCAGAGTCGTCTTTTCAGTAGCCTAGAGGCTGTACTGGCTGAAGAGGGTCTCAGGGACCTTTGCCTTTGCTCCCCAGCTCACACCACTATGTTCAGCTATTTTGTAATGCAAGTTTTGGGGATTGAACTCTGGTCCTCATACTTGCACAAATAGTAGTTTATCCAGTAAGCCATCTCTTCAGCCCCCGGCATACTTTTTACAAGGTTAAATTTTTCATCCTCATATCTGTCTGGACAAGCAGACAGGGCAAACCCACATCACAGCAGCATCAGGAAGAAAGCCGGGTTGCAGGGTATCACCAGAAAAGCAAGTGGCCCAGTCACTCGCAGCTAAAAGCCTTCCAAGATTCAGAAACTGCCATGGGAAGGGAGGGAAGACAGGCGCCTGAGAAGCACCAGGGTGCTGCAGACCCTCAGAACCCTGGGCATTCCCACCAGGCCCGTTTGGTGGAGAAGAGCAGCACTCAGCAGACCCTGCCACAAGCTCCATGAGGAGTGAGGGCCGTGGAGATGTCTGTGGGGCTGAAGGAGTCTGGAGGTGCAGGTGGAAGTACATAGTCTTCCAGGACCAGGCTTTGCACTGGGGAGAAACTAGAGGAAATTGATTCTTTGTGAAGCAGAAAAAAGAGGGAGTGCTTCAGCTTTTAAGTTAAAAAGGCTATTCTGAGCCGGGCGTGGTGGCACATGCCTTTAATCTCAGCACTCGGGGGCAGAGGTAGGAGGATTGCCATGAGTTCAAGGCCACCCTGAGACTACATAGTTAATTCCAGGTCAGCCTGCGCTAGAGCAAGACCTTACCTCAAACACCCCCCCACACACACACACAAAAGGCTATTCTGACCCACTCCTTTCTAAAAATAGTAGAAAAAGAATTTCACTTACAATTGACCAGGAGTCAGATTCTGTACAAATTAGAGGGTAAAGATCAGAGTAACATACCCCGAGGAAATGAGTGTGAAGAAGATGAACTTGGACCCACACGGAAGGGAGGGTGTGCTGCTTTCTGAGAAGAGTAACCCAGAATAGCCAACATGGAAACTTTTTCCATGAGACTATTGGACTTTATAAGAAAAAAAAAAATCCTCTGGGCATCCAGGCTAAATGAATAAGTCCTTTGTAAGGGGAAGAAAATCCAATTGTTAGCAGATTTATCTGTGTTATGCTAGAAAACAGAGGATCAATGATAAGGAATTTTATATCTAGCCAATCTGATCTCTAGATTAGAGACTACAGACATATCACTAAGGTTGTGCAGGGACTCGGGGAACACTGCTCAAATGTGCTTTTCATGAGGAACTGGTTTATAACGGATGAATTTCAGACAACCAAAATGTTCCGGAGTAAGTCCTTTCTAATGAGAACTGTAAGCGTTAAATATGTGCATAATTAGAGGATTAAGATTAACAAACTGCATAAGAGAGAAATGACCCACAGTGCCTGTGTTCTGGCAGGGAGTTTAATGTGTCTAACTGAGAATGTGGCGATGCGGAGGTGTGCAAAGTAGACTGTCCTCAGTGACTGCCTCATTAATAGCTATGTGACATTTAAGACACAATTTCAGATCAGATCCAGAGGGAGAAGAAAAGCTTCTAGAAGAAGGCAAGACTGTCACCTAAGACTAATAACCCTTGTGGTGGGACAGTGAACAAGGGAAAGTGGACGTGTTGCACACATGGGTATTATAAAATATTAGTATAAATTTGAGAACTAAAATCCCATTTTTTTGTAACATAGTCTTCAACTAGCAGTAGGTTTTTTTTTGTTGTTGTTGTTGTTGTTTTTGCCTTTGTGGAGGTGTGGAAATGGTACACATTCAGTAGCAGCCATCCTTTGACTCTTTCCCCAGGTTAGTGATAGGTGGTCCAGTCCTCTCTTGCCATGCAGCATGGCAGGAAGCCATAGCTCCCAGTTAGCTCCCGGTCTTTGAGAACAGGACCAAAGCTCCAGGGTGCTTGTTGCTCAGCGGGGATGTTCCAGGAGTCAGGCACACTCAATATTTAAAAGTTTTCAACCTAATAAGGAGTTACCTGGAGCTCACCCCATGCTAAGTTGGAGAGCACATTGATGTTTCAGAAACTACTGGAAAAGATACGCTAAGGAGACAGTTCAGTGGGTAAAGTGCTCGCCTTCAAGCATGAAGAGCCCCAGAACACATGCAAAAAAAAAACCCAGGCTGGGAAGAGGGCTTGGTGGTGAAAGGCACTTGTTTGCAAAGCCAATTGGCCAGAGTTCAATTCCCTGTACCCACACAAAGCCAGATGTATAAAGTGGCGAATGCATATGGAGTTCTTTTACAGTGGCAAGAGGCCCTGGTATACATATATTGCTGTCCCCATTAATTTATTTTATTATTTACTTATTTGAAAGAGAGAGAGAGAATGGGTGCACCAGGGCCTCCAGCCACTGCAAACAAACTCCAGACGCATGCACCCCTTGTACATCTGGCTTACATGGGTCCTGGAGAATCAAACTGGGGTCCTTTGGCTTTGCAGGCAAACGCCTTAACCACTAAGCCATCTCTCCAGCCCCTAATTAAAATTTTTTAAGTCTTAAAAAAATAAAGCTGGGCATGGTAGCACATCCCTGTGCTGGGGAAGTGGAGACAAGTGGAACCCTGAGGCTTGCTGGTCAGGCAGTCTAGCCAACTTGGTTATTATTCCAAGCCAGTGAGAGACCGTCTCCAAGAAAAGGTGGACAGCACCTGAGGAACAGCATGTGTGTGCACGCATACCACTAAAGACGATAGGCCACACAGAAAAGATTGTATACGTGTGAAACGATGAAAGAAACATGCCTATATCCAGACAGGGATGGAAGCTAGACTCCTTTGAATACATTTTGTTTTACAGGTAAACTTCTGAAACCATGTGAATATTTTATATAACTTAAAATGTCCTAAAGTGACATCAGATGTAAAGAAGCAAATCCGTGGCATTACTGAGACTTTGTTGGAGTGGGGGCTGGGGGGGTGGCTCCATGGAGGACGGAGTTCACATGCCAGCATCCGCACAAATGCCAGTGCACATGATGGCCCACCTATCAGCCCAGTACTTGGTCAAGACAGGGGACACCCAGGGCCAGTGACTAGCTAGACCAGCTAAACCAGTGCGTTCTGGGTTCGAGTGAGAGACGCTGTGGTCAATGAAATGGAAAATAATTGAAGACACCCAGCATCTACCTCTGGGCCCCACATACATACAGCACATGTGCCTGCCCCTCCACTCATGCGTACATATGCATGGAAACACACATACATCCATGGACACCACACGTGCTCACACAGAAAATGATTCCAAGTGACATTAAAGTGCCATAGCTTGAGGCTGGGAAGGTGGCTTGGTGGTACAGAGAGCTTCCTGTGTAAGCATGAGGCCCCAGGAGCTGAGACCTCATGAGTTTGATTCCCCAGAACCCATATGCGTATCTGAACATGGCCTTGCATGTCTATAACCCAGCCTTGTAGGGAGCAGAGCCCAGAGCTTCACTGGGACTTATGAAACACCAATGCTCTGGTCAAGATCAGTGAAGTGATTCTGTCTGAAGGAAACAAGCAGCGAGTAATGGAGGACACCCACAGTCTCCTCGGCCTCCACAGGCGTGCGTGCACCAGGAGCCTCACACCACACACACATACACACACACCCCACACAAATACAATGATCTGATTGGGCGTGGTGACACTCATCTACAGTCTCTGCACAAAGCAAGCAGAAGCAGGAGCGTGTGAGTGCCAGGCCAGCCTGAAGCCTTGTCTCAAACAAAGTGCATTTCCTGCCTCACCCCTGAAAGGTTAGGCATCGTGGCCCACGCTGGCCACAGGCAGCCTTCCTGCTCACTATAAATTCCATTTGTGGATACCAGTGAGAGAGATTGGTCTCAAGTCAGGAGAGAAGTTGACTCTGGAACATCAGGTTATCCCAGACAGCCAAGGGGCTGATTAAGAGTACTAGAGTTTTCTCCAAAGCCATCCAGAGCCAGTATGGACAGAGCTTGGGCGGTCTGAGACCAGTAACATGCAGTAATGGACGGAAAGCATGTCAACCCTCTGAGCTCCCGGGGGAGTGTAGAAATACAATTTCTTTCTGATTACCTTCAGAGAATACTAGGGGACTAACTCACTGTTCCCAACATCGTTGTTAGAAACTGGGTCTCACTTAGCCTAGGCTGGCCTCAGACTCACTTGTACCAAGGTTGACCCTGAAGTGGTCTCCTGCACCTACCTCCCGAGAACTGGGATTACAGTGCCACCAGGCCAGCACAGCCGAACTCATTACTTTTTCAAATTGGCAAATAAAGTGAAAAATTTATGTGCTTGCTTTAGCTTTCCACGTATGAGTGTTGCTCAGAGTAAACAAATAGTCTGTGAGAAGCAGTCTTGCAGAAGTCTTCCTGCTAGTGAACAAACAACCCAGCATCCTACTGAGTCTGCGGAATGCACCTGGGAAAATTTCACACAGACAGTCAACAAAATCAAAAACAAAATTCTAGAACTGGCCGTATGGTTAATTCACACTGCTAATGGGAACGGAAGAGACAAGAGTCTGCGAAAGTACTCTGTGGAGATTCATTCATTAAAACAGTCTGCGGGAAACTGCCAAACAAATGACTCACTGTTCAACATATTGCACAGGAAAAATGTGATAGAGAAGAAATCTGTACATTACAAGCATACTGACCAGCTGCAGCATGGGAATCTTGTGTAGATTTTGGTTCAAACGGGGATAAAGAGGAACACTTATGGGACATTTGAGAGAATGGGAATGCTACCTAGATGGATAATGACATTAAACAACTGTTGTGCTCTCAGTAGGGTGCCCTACCTCTGCTTCAGAAGAGGGTGCTTAGAGGCATATATTGATACACTTACAGGAAAATGATATATATACTAGCTACGATTGCTCAGAATGCTGGTGGGGGTTGAGTGGAGTGTTCAGCAGGGAACAAAATCCATCATGAGTGGAGACTGGTGTAAGTTTGGTGATGAGTACCCAAAGGACCATTATATTACTAATTCTCTCAACTTTTCTGTGAGCTGTTCACTTTTCATTATGACAAAAAATTTTAAGAAACTTGCCATAGTTTCTTTTTCTTTTTCTTTTTTTTTTTTTTTTTTTTTTTTTTTTTTTTTTTTTTTTGTTTTTTTGAGTAGGGTCCCACTCTGGTCCAGGCTGACCTGAAATTAACTATGTAGTCTCAGGGTGGCCTCGAACTCTTGGCGATCCTCCTACCTCTGCCTCCCGAGGGCTGGGATTAAAGCGCCACCACGCCCGGCTCTAATCTTTTTTTTTTTTTTTTTTTTTTTTTTGGTTTTTTGGTTTTTTGGCCACAGTTTCTTTATAAGGATTTCTCAAAGCAAAAATCGAACTCAGTTACATAATTAACTTGTTAATTTCTTATAATCAAATTTACCACCCTTTTTTAAAGTTTTTTTTAATTTTTTTTAATTTTATTTATTATTTTTGGAGAGAGACACAGAGAGAAACAGAGAAGGAGAGGAAGACAGATAGAGATAGAGATGGGCGCACCAGCAGTGTCTCAGCTGCTGTGAATGAAATCTAGATGTGTGTTCCCCCTTGTGGGCAAGTGTGGCATTGTGCCCTTGCGTCACTTTGCATCTGGCTAAACGTGGGACCTGGAGATTGGAACTGGGTTCTTAGGCTTAGCAGGCAGGCGCCTTAACTGCTAAGCCATCTCTCCAGCCCCACCCTTCCTTTTAAATTAACTTTTTTTTTATAATTACAGATTCTCAGAAAAAAAATTCAGAGATGGCACAGTTTCTATATGCCCCCAACCTATTTTCTCCCGTTACTGTCTTAGTGTATCACGTTTGTAAAAACTAAGAAAGCAGCATTGACACATTTCTATTAATAAAACACCAGACTTTATTTGGATTTCACCAGTTTTTCCATTACAGTCTCTTCTCTGTTCTGGGATCTAGTCCAGGAAACCACCTTGCACTTAATTATCATGTTTATCTCATCCTTAGTTTGAAACAACTGCTCAGTCTCTCCTTGTCTTTCTTGACCGGAACATTCTTAAGTACTGGCAGGGGTTCTAAAGCGTGCCTCCCAGCCAGGGGTTTTCTGGTGTTTTCCTTGTGACTGGACTGGGTTTCTGGGCTTTAGTGACGAAACCCCACGGGGGAAGTGGCCTTCTCATCCCACGTGGCTTGCTTGAGCCCTGGCTTGACTGAGGCCACACTTGAGGTTCTCACTGTGGGGGGCACTTCTCTCCACCTCATGCTGCTCTTGGGGAGCAGGTCACTAAGTGAAGCCCACCCCTGAGCTGGCTGAGGAAGGTAGCTAGAATATACTTTCTGGAGGGTATGCAATGACCTTGGGCTCAGAGGTTCAGAGCTTGCTCATGGGTCTTGGCATATGCTATACTGTGCAATGACAGAAGGATTCCAAGCAAAAGGAGCAATGAGAAAAGATGTCTGGGGAGCAGTTGGGGGAACTAGATAGAAGCCTGCATGAGTGCTGTCTTGGGGAGCCCCTTAGTATGTGTGCCACTGCCCAGCAGCAAGCTGACAAAATATGCCAAGCATGCATACCCAGAAGCCTGTGTGAACCTGGTTGTCCAGCTTCCCACCCCAGCTTGCCAAAGAGGCCTCCACCATGATCCCATCTTCCCAGGGCGACAAGCATTCAGCTTTAGTGACAGTCGTGGTCCAAGCAGGGTAGGCCCAGTGAGCCATGTTGACCACTTACACAAGGGTTCATACCACAGTAGAAACCCCTTACTGGCGAGGTTTCCAAGCCCCGGCCATGGACAGCCTGGAAGGCCTTTTTAAAGACTTGCAGCCGTCACTGTTCTTTCTCCTCTGTGTGGGGACATAGCTGTTCATTCTTTCTCACCCTGTGTTATTTTGAAGGAGAAAAGGAATCACGGAAATACAGCATGGTCAAACCAAGGTTTCTTTCTCATGAAGTCTGTGCAATATAGGCCTCTTTCTTGTGACTTTACTATGTTTCTTGGCCATTTTTAAGCATTGCTATAAAAACATTACTCATATTTCAACTTTTGAAGCATTTCATAACTTTAAGTAATTCTTCAGGTTTTGACCTCATTTGCTGCCAAGTAATTAAAAGAAGGCTGTGTGAATTTCAGTAGTAAGTAATAACATTACAAGCAAATCCTGGGTGGACCCTCACTACAACATGCACTAGTGATTTATTTGTTTTAATAGGAAAAGCGTGGTCTTCGAGAACTGCGCGTTCTTGAGAATCTGAAGACTATGACCCAGGAGGCCAGTGAGCACACCCTTCCCAAGTGTGGGGAGACGCTGGAGGACAGCCTGAAGGAGGTGCTCCAGAGATGTAAGCCATGCTGCGCTCGTGTTGCCTCTCATTCCAAATGATGCTGTGCCCAAGCATGTGTTCTGGGGTGTTAGGATGGGAGGCAGAGGAGAGAATTCTTAACTGGAAGAGGGGTACAGTGATGGATGTTTCCAGAGGTTCATGTGTGTGACATTGATTTAGCATTGTTTATCTTCATAAAGCAATCATTTTAGAGTGTGAGAAAATTAAGATTTTTGTTTTGCCTTTACAAAAACGTTCATAAGAAAATGTTCAATGACCAGGAATATATAGTGAATTTCTTTATCACAAAAACTACTAGAAGTTTTAGCTCTTTTCAGAAAATTATCCCTTCAGGGCTGGGGAGTTAAAGGTATGGCAGTTAAAGGTAGCTGCTTGTGAGCCTGCCTGCCAGCCCGAGTGTGATCTTCCTCAGTGCCCACAGAGTGACATTGGCACCTGAGATCCCCGTGTGCCTGCGGCAATGGGTGACTGGGCCAGAATAACCCAGAAGCTTGCCAGCAGCAGTGGCAAGAGAAACCTGGTCTGCAAAGGCTAGAAGGAGAGGAGACACTCAGCTTGTCCTCTGACCCCACGCATGTACCACAGCGTGTGCATGTCCATAAACAAACATATCATACACACAAACAAATAAGAAAAATAGAAAAATTAAGCCGGGCATGGTGGTTCACGCCTTTAATCCCAGCACTCAGGAGGCAGAGGTAGGAGGATCGCAGTGAGCTCAAGGCCACCCTGAGACTACATAGTGAATTCTAGGTCAGCCTGAGCTAGAGTGAGACCCTACCTTAGAAAACCAAAAAAAAAAAAAATAAATAAAAAAAACCAAAAAAAAAAAAAGAAAAGTTAATCCCTTAATCCTTTATCACTTCTTTAAGCAAAATATTTTAATGTGAAGACACCACTGGCCAAAAAAATTTGTTATTGCCAGGCATGGTGGCACACACCTTTAATCCCAGTACCTGGGAGGCAGAGGTAGGAGGACTGCTGTGAGTTCAAGGCCACTCTGAAACTACAGAGTGAATTCCAGGTCAGACTGGGCTAGAGTGAGACCCTACCTCAAACCCTCCCCAAAAAATATTGTTATTCACTCATTAATATTGAACCATAATGTGAATTTAAGCTTTATTACTAGTTTTAATTTTTAAAAAATATTTTATTGATTTATTTATTTGAGAGGGGGAGGAAGATAGAAAATGGGGCATGCCAGGGCCTTTACCCATTTCAAACAAACTCCAGATGCATGTGCCACCTTGTGCATCTTGCTTATGTGGGTACCAAGGAATTGGACTTGGGTCTTTACGCTTCGCAGGCAAGTGCCTTAACTGCTAAACCATCTCTCAACCCCATTACTGATTTTAAAATCAGAAGTATGTCAGAAACTCGGCCTCTCCTCAGATACTAAGAGCTCTCAACTAGTCCATGGAGGGACTGGCAACTAGAGCACAGAGGGAAAGCTGTCTGTGGGGAGGGGACAAAGCCCAGCTGTAACAGAACGGCCTGCGCAAGAGAGCAGCGGAGGCCTGTGTTCAAAATGGAGCTTGCTTAGTAAGCTGCGTCAACACCGACCAGAGGTTAAAGAGTCTGAACCTCCCAAGATCCGAGCAAAAGGTCTATAATTGACTAGGGTTTTGCATGCCATTAAAAACATGCTCTTGTTTGTTCATTGTGCTGTATCCCCACTGACAGACGCCCTGGATACTGTGCCCAGTGTGCTTAGAGATTCACTGAGAGGTGCCTGTGGAAAACAGGGATTCAGACGAGCAGCTGCTGGGCTGTTTTCGCGCAGGCTGCATTTCCTGTGACGTGAGCCTTACCTTCTGAAAGTCAGGCTCTAACCCAGCACACTCAGAAAGTATTGCCAGCAGTTTGGAATCTGAACCAAAAAGTGCATTTTCTTTTTAAAAATATTTTATTTGCAAGAAGAGAGAGAAAATGAATGGGCCACAATGGCCATGGGCTCTTTCCACTGCAAACAAACTCCAGATGCATGCACCACTTTGCGCATCAGGTTTTATGTGGTACTGGAGACTTGAACCTGGGCCATCAGGCTTTCAAACAAGTGCCTTTAGCCACTGAGCCATCTCTCCAGCCTCCAAGAAGTATTAAAATGCACAGAATGCAAAGTTAAGGACTAGAGTACTGAACTTGTGAAACTTGTTGGGTCTCATTGTTGGCCCAAGAAGCCAGGCAACCGCGTTGGGGGCAGTTTTCCTCCTAGGGCAGGAAGTGCTTCCTCGTCAGTACACTGCTGTGGGGAAGGGACTTCCTTGTCCCTACTTGCCAAGTATCGAAAGTATTGTAGAAATGGTCATCTGCTTGTGGTGTTATTTAAAAAGTTAGCCTGGACCCAGCTGCCATTTGTAGCAAGTTTCTTTTTAAAAACTTGACATTTTAGGGCTGAAGAGATGGCTTAGCAGTTAAGGCACCTGCCTGCAAAGCCTAAGAATGCTCGTTCGATTCTCCAGGTGACACAAGGGTGCGCACGCGTCTGGAGTCCATTCACAGCGGCTGAGAGGCTACTGGTGCACTCGTTCTCTCTTCTTCCTCTCCCTCCCTCCCTCTCTCTCTTTCTCTCTATCTGACACTGACTCTCTAAAAAAAAAAACATGACATTTTAAGTCATGTGTAGTTTGTTTCACTGCTCATTGATCAGAATTGTGGGATCTTTTCTGCTCTCAGTACTACTTCAGAAGACTAGGGAGGCATTCGTTCTTCAGCTCTGTGCCTGTGGCTGGAGCCACCGTGCTCATCTCTCCATATTCGTGTTCAGAATTGTACTGGGGAGCAGTCAGCCATGCCGCAGAACCCTGACGATGTGCATCTTCCTCCTGTGGTCGAACATCCTGCACAAAGCCAGCAGTCTGTGCACTGTCCCAGTAGAGGCCTGTTACAGGAGGTAGGGGCCGCTGAGACTGTCCCAATGGAGTCCCATTACAGGAAGTGGGGACCAAGGAGAAGTTTAGAATTAAACTCACCTCTGGCTTTTCACAAACCTCAGTAACAGGAGTACCATCTACCAGGGTACAAGAATACAGCCCACAAGGTAACTTGTCACCAAGATCATCTCTTTGTTGGGATGGCATTACTGTCTGTCCTGCTTTCTGACAGTTGTTATATCGTGTGTGTGTGTGTGTGTGTGTGTGTGTGTGTGTGTGTGTGTGTGTGTGTGTGTGTACATCCTTGTTGTTCTATAGGTACTTTCTATCTTTTTTTTTCTTTTTTTTTTTTTTTTGTGTTTTTTCGAGGTAGGGTTTCACTCTAGCTCAGGCTGACCCGGAATTATTCACTATGTAGTCTCACAGTGGCCTGGAACTCACAGCGATCCTCCTACTTCTGCCTCCAGAGTGCTGGGATTAAAGGTGTGTGCCACCACGCCCGGCTCCATCTTTTCTTTTTGAGGAAGGGTCTTTCATTGCCTGGAACTCACCAAGTAGGCTAAACTAGCTAGCTAGTGAGCCCCAGAGATCCACACACCTCCACTTCCTAGCACTGGAATTACAAATCAATACACCACATGAGGATTTTTCACATGGATCCTGGGGCTCAAGTTCAGGTCTCCATGCTTACATAGTAGCAGCTGAGGAATTGAAACCCAGGCTTCAGCCTGGAACTTTAATTTCAGGGTGTCACTTTCTTTTTCTTCCCTTTTTGATGTTTATTTCCTCCTCCCCCCGCCCCCAGTTCTTTGAAGTAGCATTTCAACTCTAGCTCAGGCTGACCCAGAATTCATTATGTACTCTCAGGGTGGCCTCCATCTCATGGCAATCCTCCTACCTCTGCCTCCTGAGTGCTGGGATTAAAGGTGTGCGCTGCCACACCCAGCTTATTTCCTTTCTTTTTTTAAAAAAAAAAGGCAAGATCTCACGTAACCCAGTCTACCTCTAACTTATTATGTGTCAAATGATGGCATTTAACTTCTGATCCTTCTGCCTCCACCTCCTTATTGCTGCAATTGCAGGTGTGCACCCCCACACACAGTTTGTACAGTGCTGAGAATGGAACCCAGGGACTCCTACATGCTAGGCCAGCCCTCACTCTGAACTGAGCTGCGTGCCGAGCCCCTCGAGATTTCACTTTCTGTCTTCAAAGGAAAGCCGTCCTTTTCTTCTAGGACATTGCTCTTGGATTGCCTCCTGCAACACAAGGTGCTTCCTCAATCTATGCGGATAGCTCCGCTCACTGCTTTGACTTTAACACTGGACATTGGGGTGCCCCACACAGGTTATAAAGCAACCAGAAAAACCCACACAATAGGTGACAGTGATTCACCAATGGGTAGTACTTGGCAAAGTGGTAAATGGTCAGACTCTGTCTATACCAGCTTGCTCAGTGGCCCCATATAGAGTCACAGCTTCAGGTATGATCTGCATGCCACTCAGCAACACACATGTGTGTCCAGTCTGGACCTCTCCCTGAATACAGTCCCCCATATCTATGGTCTGCTCTACTCAGTAATGCATATATATGTGTTCAACCTAGACCACTCCCCTTACTACAGACCCTTGCATCTATGGCCTAGTCCACTCAGTGATATAAATGTATGTGTTTGGCCTTGACCACTCCCCTTGAGTGCAGATCCCTGTGTGTACAGCCTAATCCACTCAGCAGTGCACTCGTGTATGTTCTGCCTTGAGTGCCGACCCTGCATCTACAGCTTGGTCTACTCAGGGATCTTGCAAGGCACCACAGTGTAGCATGAGGAGAATCAGCCCGCTATTCCCAGCTCAGCTCTGTCTGCAGAGTTGGTGATGACATCATTGCAGGCTGAGAACCTAAGTCTGTCTCTCTTCCCTCTTGTCCTTCTTTCCATCTCCATCACCTCCCACCTGCCCTCCTTTATCCCTTCTTCCTTTCTGTAGCAGTGACTTCTCATTGCTTGGATAAAGCACCCTGCAAGAAGCAGCTATGGAAGGAGGGGGTGTATTTTCAGCTTGTAGTCTCAAGGGGAAGTTGCGTCATGGAAGGGAAAGTGTGGTGCAAGCAGCTCTCCACAGCAGGCAGGAAGCAGCAAGAGTGAGCTAGCATGCTGGGAGGCCTACTCCCAGAGCCTCCACCTCTTCCAACAAGGCTCCACCTCTTACCAGCTCCACCAGCTGGGGATCAAGTAAGTATAAGGCTTCATTACAAGCACATGGGGCTGTGAGGATCATTTTACATTCAAACCACCACACTCCTCTCTCTCCTGCTTCCTTTTGTTTTCTTCTGCCTGTCTTCTTACTCTCTTCCCTCTGTCTCTCTCCGTCCTTTTCTTTCTCTCCTTCTCTCATGTTCCCTCCCTCCCCTTATATGCACTTTGTTGGTGATCTCATGGAATCACAGCTTTAAACACCGCCCATGTGGCAGTCATAGTGCACATCTGTTTTCAGCCTGGGTGACTCCCAAACTCCAGATGGCCGCATCCACCTGCCTCGCCCACTTAAGTGTTTCTCAGTCCTTATCTCCATGCACCATGTCCGTCACCAACTCCAGAGCTGGTTTAGCCTTGACACTAACTGGAGTCTGACCATTTACCACTTTGCCAAGTACTACCCATCGTGTGGGTTTTTATGGTTGCTTTATAACCTCTGCTTCTTCAACTCCATTCTCATCATTACTGTAGTCAGAATTTCTTCATCTTTTACAGATTAAAAGCCAATATCCTCATAATGGCCTGATAGTTTCTAATTCCATGATTGTTTACACTGTGACTTTTTAAATTTTTGTTTTGATTTGGTTTTTTTTTTGAGGTAGGGTCTTACTCTAGCTGAGGCTGACCTGGAACTTACAATGTGGTCTCAGGCTGGCCTCAAACTCACAGCAGTCCTCCACCCTCTGCCTCCCAAGAGCTGGGATTAAAGTCATGCACCACCATGCCTGGCCTTCACACTGTGGCTTTTATATCTATTACAGTTACTTTCTCACCACTGGGACAAAACACCCAATCAGAAACAGCTGATGAGAGGAAAGGGTTTATTTCAGGCTCACAGCTTCCAGGGCAAGATTCATCATGGAGGGAAAACAAGGCATGAACGGCCTGCAGGGTGCTATATCCTGTCATACTATTGGGGCGGAAGGAGTCTACGTCCTGGGCTTGGAGCTGAGCTAATCAACCTTAAGGTCCATTCTCAGAGGCACACCTCCAGCAAGACTCCCCCAGCTGGGGATTGAGTGCAAGGCTTAATCACAAACACGTGAGGCTATAGGGGACATTTTCTATTCAGACTACCACAATTTCTTCATCTTCCCTCACTTCATTCCAGTTATTCTGCCTTCTTTCTTCTCCTGCAGTGTAACAAGTGTCCTCCTTCACTTGGGCCCTGCTACCTTCTCACTGCTGCAAGTCTCTGCTCAGGTGTAAACTGGCAAACCTTTCTTGACCACTCCATAATGTTCCCCACTCTCTTCCCTTTGGCATTCTTGACCTTTCTATCTTGGTCTTTTATCAGTGACGCCCATCACCACATGACGTGCTTGGTTCTCATCTACAGTAGCCTATCCTCTCTACTAAAGTGAAGTGAGCTCAGGACGACCACACTGCTGACACACCTGCCAAAAACTGTGTCACTGTACAGTTGACACCTGCTCCTGCCTGACAGAACTCAGTTGAGGCTTGCACATTGATCATTTCTGTTGTCACTGTACAGTTGAGGCTTGCACATAGACGGCCTGATGGGATACATTTCTCGTTGTCACTGTACAGTTGATGGGATACATTTCTCGTTGTCACTGTACAGTTGAGGCTTGCACATAGACGGCCTGATGGGATACAGTTCTCGTTGTCACTGTACAGTTGAGGCTTGCACATAGACGGCCTGATGGGATACATTTCTCGTTGTCACTGTACAGTTGAGGCTTGCACATAGACGGCCTGGTGGGATACAGTTCTCGTTGTCACTGTACAGTTGAGGCTTGCTTCATTTCATACTGTACAGTTGAGGCTTGCACTGTACAGTTGAGGCTTGCACATGATGGGGATACATTTCTCGTTGTCACTGTACAGTTGAGGCTTGCACATTTTCTCGTTGTCACTGTACAGTTGAGGCTTGCACATAGACGGCCTGGTGGGATACATTTCTGTACAGTTGAGTTGCACATTTCGTTGACAGTTGAGGCTTGCACATAGACGGCCTGGTTGGATACATTTCTCTTTTGGTTTTTTCTTTCACTGTACAGTTGAGGCTTGATCAGGGAACATTGTTAGCTGTGTACAGTTGAGGCTTGCTCTGGAGGCCTGGGGGATACATAATGTCACTAATCATTGCCTTGGCCTGATGGGATACATTTTTGTCACTGTACAGTTGAGGCTGGCACATAGACGGCCTGGAGGACCATGTCACTGTACAGTTGAGAGAGATAGACGGCCTGATGGGATAATTTCTATGTCACTGTACAGTTGAGGCTTGCACATGTTTGATACATTTTGTCACTGTACAGTTGAGGCTTGCACATAGACGGCCTGATGGGATACATTTCTCACTGTACAGTTGAGGCTTGCACATAGACAGCCTGATGGGATACATTTCTCGTTGTCACTGTACAGTTGAGGCTTGCACATAGACGGCCTGGTGGGATACATTTCTCGTTGTCACTGTACAGTTGAGGCTTGCACATAGACGGCCTGGTGGGATACATTTCTCGACTGTACAGTTGAGGCTTGTAGCGGCCTGATGGGATACATTTCTCCTACTGTAAGTTGAGGCTTGCACAATGGTGCATTTCACTGTACAGTTGGTGTGGGGATACATTTCTCGTGTACAGTTGAGGCTTGCAAGGCGATCCACAAAATACAGGCCTGTACAGTTGAGGCTGAAAAAGGCAGATCAGAACACTGTTAGCTGTGTGGCACAGTAGCTCTGGAGGGGTAATAATCTAATCATCCTTGGCTACATAGTTTGAGGTCAGCCTGGACCGTATGAGACCATGTCAGTACAGAGAGAGAGAAGAGATGCAAGAATATACTTGATAAGTTTTTGACTTTTTCAAAGCCAATACAGCTTCTAACACACCCAGACAGGGAGTGTGCCTCCTACTGAACTTACAATAGCCAGTAAGTGGTGTGGGAGTGAGAGAAAGGCATCTTTTAGAAACTTTTAGAAAAGCAAATTTTAAAAAATGTTTTTATTTGCAAACAGAGAGAATGAATGAATGATAACGGTGCAAATGATAGCCTCTTGATACTACACACAAACTCCAGACACATGTGCCACTTTGTGTGTCTGGCTTTATGTGGGTACTGGAGAATTGAACCCAGGCCAACAGGCTTTTTGCAAGCAAGTGCATTCAAATGCTAAGCCATCTCCCTAGCCCAGATTTTATAAAAGCAAATTTTAGAAGTTCAGAAAATAAGCCTTTTTTCCCTATTTTGTGGGTAAATGGTTCTTTTGTGAATTATTTCACAGGGAATAAACTTTCTGTGGATGGATGTTCTGTCAGACATGGAGACAGTCCTGATGAGGAACAAAAGTGTGGCCTTGTCAGTTGTATCCTAACTAACAAATGGCAAAATGAAACTCTCATATTCACTAAGAATAATCTGATAATGGCAAAGGATCCAAAGACAGCAAGTGGGTTTTCAAGTTAAGTTCACAGAGCCAGGAAAGGGAAAAGAAGTAGGAAACAATAGAACCACCACTGGGAGATGATGTCATACGTCTGTGCCACAGTAAGAAGGCAGATCTAGTCAACTCCCAGTTTATTTTGTTACTGTATTTAAGGAAAGAAATGATTGTGAACCTAATTTTCAATCCTTAGATGTTATCTTTGACATAGCTAAAATAAATGGCCCTGATAAAAACACAGCGTTTGAAAATGATCCTCCTCTTTTACTGTATTCCCAGAGGGAGAGGCCAGCATCCTGAGAGGAATCCCAGCCCCTGTTCTGTTGTGCAGCTTGTGACCGCCTTGGGCTGGGCCTGGGTGGGAAGGAAGGCAGAACTGTCAGACAATTAGGTGACATCCAATTTAAGCAAATGTCAGAGAAGGTGGCAGCACCCTCCCCAGGGGATGCCATCCTCCCAGGAAGTCCTTCCAGGGTTATTGTGAGGGCTGTGTGAAGGCAGTGAGCTTTGAGCTGGGCTTCTAAAACAGCTGAAGTATTTTAACGGGGCGGGGGGGGGGTGCACTAGAGCAACAGTGACAACATTACTGAACATGTGCTGTGTATGAAGAGCTACTCTTTAAAATGTGTCTATGTAGGTGCACAGGTATGTTGGTGCACATGCACGTGGAGGCCAAAGGACAACCTCGGATGGCATCATTCCTTAGGAACACCATCCACATGTGTATTTTTGAGATGGGCCCCTCTCATTGGTCTAGCAATCACCAATTAGGCTAGACTGGCTAGCCAGGGAGTGCTAGAATCCAGCTGTCAACCTCCCCAAATCTGGGGTGACAGGCATCCACCACCACACCCAGCTGGGTGCTGGGGATCAAACTCGGTGCAAAGCAAGTGCTTTATTAACTACTGTGTTTGGGATGTAGAATTTTGTTGTTGTTCTGAGGTTTGGAGACAGTAAGTCTTATCAGGTTGCAAAGGCTGGCCTGGAATTTGCTCAGTAGCCCAGGCTGACCTTGACTCTCAGCCTCTTCAGAGCTACAGTCACGAGCTGCCTCTCCCAGGGAGAAGCTATTCCTAAGTGGTTTTTTTATTAAGTGTCCAAGATTTAAAAGATACCTTCTTAGGCATATCAACGGTGTCATCTCATTGAACAAGCGAGTCCATCCTCATTCGTACCTGCCATTAGTTGTGTGTGAGCAGAACAGGACCTGACCCTGGCAGGGGCTCAGCAGTCATAGGTAGTTGAGCAGCCAGGGACATGGCCAGGGTTGACAGTCCAGCCTGCAGATCAAGTGCCTGTGTGAAGTGAGGACATTTCTAAAAGAAATATCATACACCTGACGGAAAGATGTTAATAACCTGGGAATTAAAATAGGCTTCACTGGTGAAATTAAGGACAAAATGGAATGTCTAGGGTAAGAGCCAAGTGTTAAGCACTAGAAAGATATGACTTGAGGTGCTGTGTCCTTGTCCTGGACTACCAGTTACGTGACAGTTCCACTGTGCCTCAGCTTTGTCTGCAACGTGAGAGCTGTGAGGCTCAGAGGGTAGGAACAGCAAGTTCTCTGCACAGGTCCTGGCACGCATCTATTCACTCCACAAACGACGACAGTCATTAGTCACAGGAGTATCCCGTAATCACAGTGCTTAGAACTGAAAGTATTGTGAATTTTGGCTAGTCTTTAAAAATATTTGCATATGAAAATGAAATTCTTTGGGAATGGGACCTTAGTCCCAGCTCAGAACTCATGTATTGAAGCCAGGTGTGGTGGCCTTGGACTTTAATCCCAGCACTCAGGAGGCTGAGGTAGAAGGATCTCGGTGATTTGGGGGCCAGCCTGGAAGTACACAGTGAATTTCAGGACAGCTTGGGATAGAGTGAGACCCTGCCTGGGAAGACAGCAGTGTGAAAGAGAATAAGGATTGGGGAAGAGAGAGACTCTAACAGTGTAGTGGCATCACTGATCTGAATGTAGAGAAACTTTAGAGAATACGGAGGCTGTTCTTGGCACCTTGTCATTGGTGGTTCTGGCTGTATCATCCGGAATATACTGACAAAACACACTTTTCTTCCAGGCACTCCAACCCCGGAGCTCTAGCAGCTTGTGCGTAGTTTCTCGAGCTCTGAAAGTACTTAAACCCCACCCTGCTCTCTTCCAGTGCGAGCCGCCGACGAGTGCGCGCGCAGGCTGCAGCAGCGGGAGCTCGAGCGCAGACAGGTGAGCGCCACGTCCTTCCTCCCCAGGCGGCCAAAACATCCGCCCGCGTGGCAGCCAGGGCCTTCCTGCGGCCTGTGCGTCACGCCACGTGGTCACGCACGTCACGCGCGTCACGTGGTGACGTCGCGTCACGTGGTGCGCCGCCGCGTCCTAGACAGCGCTGGTGCCGCCCCGCGGCGCTGTGCTGATTTCGATTCCCGTCAGCTAAACACCCGAGATGGAAAAGCAGCCTAGGAAGTTCACTTCCTGTGATAATTCAGTGATACGTTATCGTTTACTATAGTGAACTTGATGACTTCATGTCTATATTGGCAAGCTTTTTTGTTTTCTTGTTTTTTGTTTTTCCGAGGTAAGGGCTTCGCTGTAGTCCCGGCTGACCGGGAATTCACTCTATTCTCAGGGTGGCCTCGAACTCAGGACGATCCTCCTACCTCTGCCTCCCAAGTGCTGGGATTAAAGGCGTGCGCCACCATGCCTGGCTGGCAAGTTGTGTTTTTTTTTTTTTTAATTAATTAATTTGAGAGAGAGGAACAGGCAGATAGAGAATAGCTGCACCAGGGCCTCCAGCCACTGAACGAACTCCAGACACATGCACCATCTTGTGCATCTGGCTTACATGGGTCCTGGGGAATTGAACCTGGGTCCTTAGACTTTGCAGGCAAATGCCTTAACCCTTATGCCATATCTGTAGCCCTCAAGTATTTCGTAACTTAACTCATTGCTCTAAGCTAATCAAAATATATCTTACCATTGATGTTAAGAAAAATGACACCAAGCTACAAGAGTAGTGGGAAAGAAGGGTTCTGGAGGAGGGCAGATTTGGGGGGAGAAAGAGGATGAAGTGGTGGAGTTATCATGCTTTACTGTCTGTCCTTAGGAAGTTGTCAAAGTTAAAAAAAAAAAAAAAAAAAAAAAGTAGGGTCTGGAGAGATGGCAGAGCAGTTAAGGCACTTGCCTGCAAAGCCAAAGGACCCAGGTTCAATTCCCCAGGATGCATATAAGCCAGATGCACGTGGTGGCACATGCATCTGGAGTTCGTTTGTAGCCGCTGAAGGCCCTGGCGCTCATTCTCTCTCTCTCAAATAAAACAAAATGTTTAAAAAAACTAGCAACAACAAGAAAAAGTAGGCCTGGAGAAATGGCTCAGTGTTTGAGGCACTAGTATGTAAAGTTCAATGACCTCAGTTCAATTCCCCAGAACCTACATAAAGCCAGATGTACAGTGGCGTATGTGTCACATGTGTGGAGTTTGCGGTGGCTGGAGGCCCTGGTGCACCCATATTCATTGCCCCCCCCCACTGGGTGTGGTGGTACATGCCTTTAATCCCAGAAGGCTGAGGTAGGAGGATTGCTGTGAGTTTGAGGCCAGCCTGAGACATAATTCCAGGTCAGCCTGGGCTAGAGCAAGACCCTACCTCAAAAAACCAAAAAATAAAAATAAATAAAATAAGTAAAAAATAAGTAAAAAAAAAAAAAAAAAAAAAAAAAGTATTAAGAAGTAATGCTATTTTGCATACGTGTCACCTGCGTTGCTCTCTTGTCTCCTTGGGATGCGTTGTCATTAGATCAGATCTGTCAGCATACGTAGATAATGGGGTTAACTTCTTCAGAGCTTTAATTTTAATTTTTACATCTTATACTCAACTCTAGATGTCAGGATGAAGTTTGAAATTGAACAGTGCGATGATTTACTGAAAGAACTTGACATTTAAGACAGATGGGAAGGCTGCCTCTGGCAGAGGGCTCCCAGCAGGCCCACTCAGGAAGTGGGGCCGTGCTGAGTGTGCAAATGAAATGGCATGGGCAAGCTGTGGTGGGCGAGCTGTGTCAGGGGTTTGCCAGCCTGGAGTATACCAAGAACTGTAAGGCAAGCTTGGTGCTTGAGTGGGCCGTACCAGGCTAGGCAGCAGGTATTTTTTTAACCCTGTATTTTACCAGGCACCACCAGGGATAAAGGCTTTTGATTTGGTTGAAGACACTTAATGAGTCAAAAGTCTAGGAGTCCCAAACCACCAATATTAACATAATGTAAGCGAAGGTAAAAGCTGTGGTTGAGTTGTGTGATCTAACAAAAGGTAAAATTTATTAGAAATTGGTGGCACTCGGGCCAGACCTTGATTGGCAAGTAAGACTTCCATTGTTGAAAGTAAGGTAGAAAGCAGTTGTATGTAATGAGTGTGGTGTGAGCAGAGGTAGGAGATGAGGAACCAGTGTGGAAGAGGCGCTTTGTGACGAGTGTCTGTGCTGGGTCCTGTGGTGCTTGTATCCCAGCACCCGCAAGGCTGGGAGGGGAAGACCCTCCGATGCAAAGGTTCAAGCCAAGAATAGACAACATAACAAGACCCCATCTCTTGCAGTTACCTTACCTTGTGT
The DNA here is from genome assembly GCA_036365145.1 of Orientallactaga sibirica. Taxonomy (NCBI): domain Eukaryota; kingdom Metazoa; phylum Chordata; class Mammalia; order Rodentia; family Dipodidae; genus Orientallactaga; species Orientallactaga sibirica. The sequence continues at coordinate 2,837,923 of JAEOAD010000463.1, read as the reverse complement.
TGCTGTGAGGAAGCACCCAACCAAAAGTAGCTCACGAGGAAAGATTTTATTTTGGCGTATAGACGAGAGGAGGCTTCTTGATGGCAGCGAAAATACTGTAGAGCAGAGGCTGGACGTCACCTCTGCCACAGCAGGTGGGAAACAACAGCAGGAGAGTGAGTTAAACACTAGCCAGTGTCCTGGCAATAACACCCATAAACCCCACCCCCAGCAGCACACCTCCTCCAGCAAGTCTCTACCTCCCAAATTCCCATCAGCTGGGTGCCATGCATTCAAAACATATGTGTTTATAATGGATATCTCATTCAAACCACCACACCAGCTAAAATAAAACCATCAGGCATAGGAATATTTTAATCTATATCCTATTGATATTAAACTAATCTTATGAAGTACTGAAACGAGGGGGGTTGTTTGATTGTTTTGATGTTTTGAGGTGTGGGCTCGTGCACCACTGACTGACCTCAAGTTCACGATGTAGTCAAGGGCAGCCTTGAACTCCTTGACCCAGGAGCTGGGCTACAGATGTATGCTGCCATGCCTGGCTTAAAAGATTCATATTTTGGAATATATGAAAATGCTGATTCACCAAGAGTTAATGTTGAGTTGATGAGCTTATACTTGTAAGAAGCTATGCCAATCTTTTTCCCTCGAGATACTTTAATGAAATATTAAGTTACTAAAGGGATGCATTTTTACAGCCTAACAAAAAGTGAAAATTCCTTACATTCTTACTGGGACAAATCTTTAGTCTTATTTACTTTGTGTTATTCTAATTGTCTGTTCCTTCTCCTGTTGGTTTGTTTTACTGCTGTGCCTGGCCTTTCCTAATATGTTGGCATGCCAGAGGTCTTAGGGTATATGTATGTACACACATGCACACACATCTGTATGTTTCTGGGTGTTTTGTATGTTTGTGTATGTGTGAACATGTTCTTATGTTACATGACCTCTGCTTGCACTTTCCTGCCTGATGTTCATTGTTGCTCTTGGTTACCATGCTGGCCACACTTTGTATATTTTAAAGGCTCTCAGGACAAAAAAAGATGGGAGTAGTAATGGAATAAAATAGACCGTTACCATTAATCAGTAATTCTTTTATTTCAAGACAATTTGTGGAATTCTGTAGGAAGTAAATTGATAAGCATCATTCATCCAAATCACATTTCCCACAATTATATCCAAAAGCACATTTAAAAGAACAATAAATGTGCATTCCACAGTTATTTGCCATGTCTTGAGAACTACCAGTAACACACAGTAGCATTTTGGGTGCTCGCAATAAGAATCGTGAGACCTGAAAATAGAATGGATGTGTGACATTCGCCAGGTCTGAAACCTCGGCCATGGGGAGGGGTGGCTGCAGTGTCGTCAGTGCTGGGCAGTCTCCTGTGCCAGCACAGCTTTTGAGGCCCCGGTGGCGTACACGGCAGGCGGCTCTGGGACGAATGAGAGTACTCTTTTCCTCTTGCCACAGGCAGGTGTTCACTCGGCTCCTGTGTGACGATGTCGTGAGAGCAACGAGATCTCACTAGGCTGTTCTTGATGGTTTGAAAACAACCATAGTTCTTGGCAGGATAAGCAAGTGCAAAGTGACTGATGCCTGCACACGTTGCTGGTCTCTTTAAAGTGACTGATGCCTGCACACGTTGCTGGTCTCTTTAAAGTGACTGATTCCTGCACACGTTGCTGGTCTCTTTAAAGTGATACCTGCACACGTTGCTGGTCTCTTTAAAGCGACTGATACCTGCACACGTTGCTGGTCTCTTTAAAGTGACTGATACCTGCACACGTTGCTGGTCTCTTTAAAGCGACTGATACCTGCACACGTTGCTGGTCTCTTTAAAGTGACTGATGCCTGCACACGTTGCTGGTCTCTTTAAAGCGACTGATACCTGCACACGTTGCTGGTCTCTTTAAAGTGACTGATGCCTGCACACGTTGCTGGTCTCTTTAAAGCGACTGATACCTGCACACGTTGCTGGTCTCTTTAAAGTGACTGATGCCTGCACACGTTGCTGGTCTCTTTAAAGTGCTGATACCTGCACACGTTGCTGGTCTCTTTAAAGTGACGGATGCCTGCACACGTTGCTGGTCTCTTTAAAGCGACTGATACCTGCACACGTTGCTGGTCTCTTTAAAGTGATACCTGCACACGTTGCTGGTCTCTTTAAAGTGACTGATTCCTGCACACGTTGTTGGCCTCTTTAAAGTGACTGATGCCTGCACACGTTGCTGGTCTCTTTAAAGCGACTGATACCTGCACACGTTGCTGGTCTCTTTAAAGCGGCTGATACCTGCACACGTTGCTGGTCTCTTTAAAGCAACTGATACCTGCACACGTTGCTGGTCTCTTTAAAGTGCTGATACCTGCACACGTTGCTGGTCTCTTTAAAGTGACTGATGCCTGCACACGTTGCTGGTCTCTTTAAAGCAACTGATACCTGCACACGTTGCTGGTCTCTTTAAAGTGCTGATACCTGCACACGTTGCTGGTCTCTTTAAAGTGCTGATACCTGCACACGTTGCTGGTCTCTTTAAAGTGACTGATGCCTGCACACGTTGCTGGTCTCTTTAAAGCAACTGATACCTGCACACGTTGCTGGCCTCTTTAAAGTGACGATACCTGCACACGTTGCTGGTCTCTTTAAAGCGATTTTTGCCAGCCTTTTGTACTGACACTTTATACCAAAGTAGTTTTTCTTTATTAAACAAAGATTATTTAGCATATGAAGAGTTGTTAGGTATTATGGTGTTTTCAAGCAACTTTTTTGTTTCCCTTCCCCCCCAAAGTAGTTTTTCTTATGTCTGTGTAAAGCATGTGTTAAATTAACACCAAACATGCTTCTGACAGATGTTCTAAAATAAAACATTTTGTTTTTAGACAGAAGCTTACCAACTAGCCCAACCTGGCCTCAAATCTGTGTCGCTCCTGCCAAAGCCTCCCACGTGCTGGAGTCACAGGGTTTGCACACCCACAGCGTCCACCAGACCCTGTTAGCCTTGTTAGGGCTCCTCAGAATTTTTCCTTAGACTGTGATTTTTGTCCTGAAGCACCATACTTTTTGCCTTTTGCTACTTTGGGTGGCAATCTTTAAAAATATGTTGCATACTCTTTTAAGTGTTTTTGAATTCGTTAAATATTTATTTTGGTTTTTAAAGGTAGGGTCTCGCTCTAGCCCAGGCTGACCTGGAATTCACTATGTAGTCTCAGGGTGGCCTTGAACTCACTGTGATCCTCCTACCTCTGCCTCCCAAGTGCTGGGATTAATGGCATGCGCCACCACGCCCGGCTACAGTTTAATTTTCTATAGAATTAAATATTGTTGAAAATAAATTTCTTTTTTTTTGGAGAGAGAGACAGAGGGAGAGGAAGACAGATAGAGATGGGTGCACCAGCAGTCTCTCAGCTGCTGTGAACGAACTCCAGATGTGTGTGCCCCCTTGTGGTCAAGTGCGGCATTGCGCCCTTGCGTCACTTTGCATCTGGCTAAACGTGGGACCTGGAGATTGGAACCAGCGTTCTTGGGCTTAGGAGGCAGGCGCCTTAACCGCTAAGCCATCTCTCTAGCCCAAAAATAATTTTTTTATTATGATGAATGGAGATAGTGTTTTATTCTCAAGAAGGAGGAGAGGAAGAAAAAAGAAACACAGTTGGGTTGTTTTTAGACAGAATGCTCCCAGATTCTGTTTTAGTTTTTGCCTTGTTTTCTCCGTGCTTGATACCATTTTAAGTTTCATTTATGAACCCTTCCTTCTTCCAATATGGTGTAGTCTTGGAAACCATTTAACTGGTGAGAATGGATGATATATGGCTAAATTTGTTCAGAAACTTGAGTATTTATAATTGGAGTTTGTGGTATCTTTTCTTGATGGCTTAAAGATCGTAGCTGTCTTGGAGCACAGGTTTCTGTACACGTGCAGCCCGCATGCATGCACAGCCAGCCTCCTTCAGTTCTCTTTCCCAGCTGTGAGGAGTCAACAGAAGTGATCAGTGTTAAAGGCAGACGACGCGCAGCGTAGGACGACATCAAGAACCTCCTGAAGAAAGCAGCAGTGCATTGTCATGTGATGGGAGCTGTCTGCTGTCCTCATACTGTCACCTAGACGTTGAGGACAAGGAGTAAGCCTGACATGGAAATGCTGCTTGCTATGTGTATTCACAGCGCCACAGCCACAAGGTAGAAGTCCTGGGCTTGGCTAGCACCTTGACCTGGAGCGTCAAGGGCCATGAACCACATTGCTCTGGTTTGTAATGATGTAAATCATTTAAATTAAATTACTACAAGACAGTTGCTTAAATTCACTTATTAAAACTGAAAACACAAACATCCAGTGCAAGAGCGTCACACACAGTGACCCACTCCCTAGGTGCTCTGCTCACCAGCACCCTGGGCACTGAGCAGGACATCTGACAGCTTCTGGTCCTCCTGGGTACTATGTGTGAGCATAGGAGGAAGTGAAACCAACCTGTAACTTGCTCAGGTTTGTGCAGCTAGTACTCAGTGAGCCCATAGCTGAAGCGAGGCCCATATGCCTTCCAAGCCGCGCTCTTCCCTGTTAGCTGCTCCATCCAGGACTGCCTCTCAGTAGGGGAGTCCAGGCTGTTCCTCTATTCTCCAGTCAAAACGCCGGCTGAGGGGCTGGAAAGATGGCTCAACAGTTAAAGGCACTTGCTTGAAAAGCCTGAGAGCTCAGGTTCAATTCCCCAGTACACACATAAAGCCAGATACACAAAGGGCACATACATCTTGAGTTTGGTTGCAGTGGCAGGAGGCCCTGGTGCACCCACACTCATTCTCTTTCCTTCAAATAAATAAATAAATAAATAATAAATAGGAAAAGGCCAGCCGAGCCAATTATGGCTGTTTAGTTAAAAAGAAAGGAAAGAAATAAAGAATATCTGAGCACGTGTGTTTAGTGTTCTTTTTATTTATTGAAAATAAAGTCAAACCAAATACCATTTTGATGAAGTGTATTTACATTTTTCTTTCTTTTTTAGCTTACAGCTTTTCCATTAGAATATCAGTTTTGTGCTTTTTTTTTTTTTCATTTATTTGCAAGGGGGGGAGAGAGAATTTGCACTTCAGGACCTCCAGCCACTGCAAATGAACTCCAGATGCATGTGCCACTTTGAGCATCTGCCTTAATATGGGTTCTGGGGAATTGAACCAGAATTGTAAGGCTTTGCTGGCAAGTGCCTTAACTCCTGAGCCATCTCTCCAGTCCTGTTTTTTTTGTTTTTTTGTTTTGTTGGTTTTTTTTGTTTGTTTGTTTTGCAGAGGGTGGGGAGGCAAAGGTTCTGAGGCAGGGTCTATAGCCCAGGCTGGCCTTGAACCTAAGATGATCCTCCTACCTCAGCCTCCCAAGTTCTGGCACTAAAGGCATGCATCACCACTCCCAGACTTTTAAAAAAATTATTTCAAAAACGCTATGCTTTGTTCATTTTTGGAGAGTTCCAACCCATAAAGCTAAAGTGTTCAACAGTAATGTGTTGAAATCCAAGCATTTCCAAATGTGTTCGATGAGCAAGCTTCCCCAGCTCTCCTCGCAGCACTCTGGCACCTGCTCAGGTCCCAGCTGTCTGGGCAGCACATGTTAGGAGAAATTTCAGCTAACCTTAATCTTCGGACTCGCCCCACTTCTCAAGTCGCCGTGCTTGAGACCTTTGTGTCTGCTTGGCAGAGAAGCTGCAGCCAGAGCTTTTTTTTTTTTTTTGTCTTGTGAAAGAAACCTTTAGCTGCCTGTGGAAAACTGCCTCTCCGAAACCTGCTCTGTGCCACGTGGAAGAGAAGGCATAGGTGTGGGTGTTAAGCAGACCTGACTCGGCAAGCACCTAGTAGAATAGGCCAATGGAGAAACACAGACGTGTCCTTAAGCCTTCATTTATTTGTGACATGAGAACAGAGTAATGTCACAAGACGGGTTTTTAGATGTGGATGAGCAATGCTAGGCAACCCAGCCTCGTGTGCAGACTGACAGTGTGCCATTGCAGAGTGACAGAAAACACAGCTCCCGGCTTTCCCCTGCTTGCTTGCTTTCCTGGGGCTAGCATGCGGGTCAGCAGTCCCGTCTCCGAGGACACCAGGTGTCCCTTCTTCACAGAGCCTGGAATCAACCGGCAGGCAGCCACAATGACGTCACGTGCTCTGTACTTTCTCATGCTTGCATTTGTCATGGGTCCTGGTGGCCTGTTTCATGGAATCCAGAGTACTTTAAGTCCACTCCCAGTCTTACTCGGTGTGGTGTGCTCCCGAGGTAATAACAGGAAAAGTACTTTAGGAAGAGCAGGTCAATGTGTGTCTTCTTTCTGCAACATGCCATCTGTATTGTTATGCTCCACCTGTGTAGAAAAGTTCAGGCTTGGCACGGATATTTGCGGAGTTAACTCGCTGTGAGGACTAGACTGCCTTGGAGAAGATGTTTTGAATTCTCCTCTAGTGACTAGTAACCTATGGTTCTCTCTAATGTTCCAAAAGATACTTCATGTCACACTGGTTTTAATTTACCATGATTAAAAATCAAGCTAATGGGAACTTGGGGGAAAAGAGAAATAAGCAATTTCACTTGGATGTTTGTCATTTAAACATACCAGATGCCCTGGGGACACAGCTCCGTGGTAGAGGGCAAGCCCTAAGTCCTAGCTAGGTTCACTCTCACTACCAGTTTGACCACTAGCACCACAAAAATAGTAGACACGCGTGTATGTTATTATATAGTAAGAAAAGCATTAAATATTTCTAATATGGCGGATTATTTTGTTTTGTGGGTCTTGGGGGGAGGGGTAGTGAGACAGTCTTACTCTGTAACCCAGACTGGCCACAAACTCATCCCAGTCCTCCCCATCAACCTGCACAGGCACAAGCCCCTGTGCCAGCCCCATACGCCGTATTCACATGGACATTGAAACTGTAATGCAGCTTTGTCCCCATGACTTCCTGGCTGGCTGTTGTAATATCTGAGCATCAGGAGGTGTGTGTTCTGCATAGAGAAATGGTTGTGTGCAAGGTGCTAGACTTTGGCGTTTTCTCTTCTCAGGTGTACAGTGAGCACTTGACAGCGAGTGAGCAGCAGCGCCTGCTCCAGTGGGAGGAGTTCACGAGGGATCAGCCCCGGCAGCGGGCCGCAGTAGATGAGGAGCACGCGAGGGCCGTGCACAGGCTCAAGGAGCAGTATGCCGAGATGGAGAGGGACCTGGCAAAGTTCACCACGTTCTAAGAACTTGATCTCCAGCAAGGACGGACAAGTGAGACAGCATTGACGCTTTCCAGAATGTTCCCACCGGCCACCCCGCCTCTGCTTCGGGCTTAGCAATTTACTCAGGGCACTCTTGGGTCACAAGAGAGGAACTGCTGGAACCCGATCACATGTTGGGGGAAGAATGCGCTAAGTGCCTCGTGTGATCCTGTGGGAGGAGAGGCGGGACGGCCTTTCTTCCCAGTCATTAGCCTAGAGAACCGCAGGTCCTCGCCTCTGGAGAGAGGTGAGTTCACTCCACACAGGGTCCTGTAGCTTCTCAGTGTGGCTTTACAGGCTCGAGCCATGGCTGTCTTCCCCAGCTCCCTGATAAGAGGGGACAATCTCTCCTGTGGCAGAGATGGCTGTGGTAGTCCTTTAACAGCCTGCTGACATGTTGCAGAGCAGTACAGTGCCACGTGGCCTCCAACCTTGAATATTTTTATCTCCAAAACATGCTTAGGAGAAAACTTACCAAAAACATATTGTGACTGTCAGCCTCTCCAGGAACCGTCATCCCTCCTGTAGTATTTGCCTCATTCTTGTGGGTGTTTTGCGTGGGCATGCTTTCTAGGGTAAATAACGTCTGTACATGTTTCAGCTGCTTAACAAGTCATCAGCCCTCTGCCAAGAAGTCCCTCGAGAGCCACATAAAATCTGGCTCTCAATGAACCAGAAGTGTTTGCCCATATGGCAAATGACCCGTGTTCAAGGTAAAGCCTCAGTATTGCCGTCTGTTCTCACAGGTCAGCACATCAGTACCGAGCACACTCCCTCTGTCACCCTGTCATCTTTACAGAACTGCCCTTGACTATTGAATTAAAGAACCAAGCCGATTTTTATTTGCCATAAAGTAAACAAAAATATGTGTATTAATTTGAGGAGAAACGTGGCAAATGAATTTGAGGTGTGGGTTAGCCTTGCTGTGTGCTCTGCTGCCCTTAATAAAGAAAGGCAAGAGAAACACCAGCTCTCTTGTGCTATCTGAGTGTCGCCACCGAGGGAAGCAGACAATGCCTGCCTGTGTAAGTGTGTGGCTCCCTGTCAAGGCTTCGTTCTTGCTGCTTGTTGAAAATGTGATTAAAGTTAATAGAGGAGATGAAATACGTCTTTGAGATTCCTTTCAATAACACTGAACTTGGGCCAGCTTTCTCTGTCTGCTGCTGTCGGCCGGACAGGTCCATCAATCATCCTCGGCTACCTGCACGGAAAGAGCGCTTGCTGACATAAAGGCACGTCGGGATTTTCTTAATTCTCCTTCAGTGGATGGGGAAAAATGCTTCCAAAAATATCCCACACATGAAAAGGGAGGGGAGGGAGCGGTAAATGAAAATTCCCTTTGTATCACAGACACGTTTTGGAATGCCACTAATTGCCACCACACACTGAGCACATACAGTCACCCAGAAGTCAGGGCTCCATGCGCAAGTGGGAATGTGCAGCTCCCCCAGCCAAGGATTCTGATGGCTTGTGCACCACACATGAATAACAAATCCTTCACTTTCGAAGTCTGTAGGGTCGCACCAAAATGAATTGATGGAAGCTTTCAGCATTAAGATGCTCAATTCTTGCTTTTAACATTGTCAAATATCCAATACGCATTAAGAGTCACTTGGTTTACTTTATCCTGACCATTTTAGTGGTGAACACTTCTGTTTCCCAAGTTTCAAAATTGCTTTTGTAGACTAGGGACATGGCTCAGCAGTTAAAGGTGCTTGCTTGCAAAGCCTGCTAACCTGGACCCAAGTCCCTATTTGCACATATAAAGTGACAGGCATTTGTTTGCAGTGGCAAGAGACTCTGATGTGCCCATACACACACACACATATGCAAGTAAATAAATTTTAAATGCTTGTAAAATTGCTTTTGTTACATATTTTATCTTACATAAAAATTAATTTTAAGCTAGGCATGGTAGTGCATGCCTTTAGTCCCAGCACTTGGGAGACAAATATGAGGATCTCCGTGAGTTTAAAGCCAGCCTGGGGCTACAGAGTGAATTCCAGGCCAACCTGGTTGAAAGTAAGATCCTACTTTGAATAAATCAAAGTAATTTCAGTACCACGCAATATCTAATGTCTGTGCTGTGTTGAACAGAGATTCAGTGGGACGTGTGTGGCTCATAGGTTGTTAGGAAGATCACAGTGGTCAGAGACCAGCACACGGTTCACAGTTGCTGAGAACAGAAGCCCTGGCCAGGCAGCAAGAAGAGGAGGTGCTTTTGTGTGCAAAGCCTGTCGGCCCAAGTTAGAGTCCCCAGTACCCAGGTAAAGCCAGATGCACAAAGCCTTGCATGTGTCTGGCATTCATTTGTGTGTCAAGAGGCCCTGGCACACCCATACTCAATTTTTCCGTCACTTTCTTTCACACACACTATGTGTGTGTATGTGTGCGTGTGTGTAATATTTACAAAAGTAAAATAAAAATTCATTTAAAATCTTTGTTTAAAATGACAGTGGTATGTTCAGCACTAAGTGAGACATCTTTGTCACACTCTCCAAGTGTCAGAGACCATTGCAGAAGAGGCAGCAGAAAGAATGTAAGAGCTAAAAGGAGGAGGAGGGGTGCTTTACAACACGGTCTTGGTCTTCCAGACACAAAGTGGCCATGGTAGTCACGGCCTCACTCACATTGCCTGATGCTGCCTGTCCAAGACCTGCGTAACAGAGAAATGATGACATGAAAAGAGAAGAGAGGTTAGTTGGAAAGAGGAGATTGGGTGGAGGGGAACTTGGGAGGGTGAAAGAGTTAGTGGAAGAGGATTATGATCGTATATTGTCTATGTACAAAGGTCAGTAAAGATTTTTTTATATTTTATTTACTTGGAGGGGGGAGAGAAAATGGGTGTGCCAGGGCCTCTGGCCGCTGTAAATGAACTCCAGACACATGTACTACCTTGTGCATCTGGCTTACATGGGTCATACCTGGGTCCTTAGGCTTCACAGGCAAGTGCCTTAACTGCTAAGCCATCTCTGCAGCCCAATAAAAAGTTTAAAAAAAAAAAAAAAAAAGTCATGTTTAGCAGATCTTAAGCAGTATGAAAGTGAAAAGGGTTGGAGTAGGAAGGTGGGAGAGGGGACAAGGAGGTTAACCAAGGGTTAGTGCATATCTTCATGAAAAACAACATGTTCATAACACAAGATGCAACATATGCAGCCTGAAGAGTAAGGCCAGGCCAGCACTGCCTCGACCCAAGGTCTATTTCCACCAACTTAAAAACAACAGTAAACCACATCATTTTATTTTTATTTTATTTATTTATTAGAGACAGAGAAAGGGAGAGTGAGAATGGGTGCGCCAGGGCCTCTAGCCACTGCAAATGAACTCCAGATGCGTGCACCCCCTTGTGCATCTGGCTTACGTGGAACCTAGAGAATAATACTGGGATCTTTTGGCTTCACAGGCATGCACCTTAACTGCTAAGCCAGCTCTCAAGCCCAGAAATGTGTGCTTTTTAAGAAAATAGTTCTTAAATTATAGTAAGACCTTTGTCACAAGAAAATGCTTACATAATAATTTATGTAATATGTGGTATATTAAAGCATTAAAAACTTTAGCTATCATGGGGCTGGAGAGATGGCTCAGTGGTTAAAATACTTGTTTGCAAAGCCTATCTGCCCAGGTTCAATTCCCTAGCACCCACGTACAGCCAGATGCACAAAGGGACACGTGCACCCAGAGTTTGTTTGCAGCAGCAAAAGGCCCTAATGCCCCATTCTCTCTCTTCCTTCCGACCCTTCTCTCTCTTTCATCTCCCTCACAAATAAGTAAATTTTAAAAATTAACTATCAACTAATTCATTAAAGTTGAAAGCATCAATATTTAAGTTAATTCCGGAAAGGTTTATTTGATTCAGACAGGGTGTCATTAGCCCAGGCTGGCCTTAAACTCAACTATGTCGCCAAGGCTGGCTTTGAAGTGCTGATACTCCTGCCTCCAACCCTCAGGTGCTGGTAGTACTGGCTTGTGTGATCACCCTCCTCCAGCCTCCAAAGAAAGTTTTTTTTTTAATTAATTTATTTATTTACTTGAGAGAGAAAGACGCTGATAGAAAATGGGCATGCCAGGGCCTCTAGCCACTGCAAACAAACTCTAGACACATGTACCACCTTGTGCATTTGGCTTTATGTGGGTACTGGGGAATTGAACCTGGATCCTTTGGCATTGCAGGCAAGCATCTTAACTGCCAAGCCATCTCTAGCCCCCAAGGAAAGTTTTGACACTAAAGAATCATCCTTCAGTTATAATCTGAAATTTATAGCTAAACACCAGCAGGTGTCACTGTGATAAAAGATTTTTTTTTTTTTCCTCCTAAGTAGTTTGGAGTAGATGGCCAATAACATCTATTGACAAAGATATGTAAAACTTAAATGAATTCAAGATGCATAGCAGAATAAAAATAATAAAATAGAATCCTACAGAATGGCTAGGAATGCTTTCCAAAATCACATTTTGTCCCCGTTTTCTTCACATCACCACACATCCATGGATTATGGAGTTGATGTTGGATTTTCTTGGAATAAAAACATAGGGGGCAGAATGGAGAGATGGCTCAGCAGTGAAAGCACTTACCTGCAAAGCCTAAAGACTGGGGTTTGATTCTCCCATTCTTATATAAAGCCAGATGCACAAAGTGGCACATCCATCTGGAGTTCTTTTGCAGAGGCAAGAGGCCCTGGCATGCCCATTATCTTTCTCTGTGCCTTTCTCTCTTCTTTTTGTCTTTCCCTGATTGCAAATAAAGAATTTTTTTTAAAAAAATCAGGGAAATCTGGTAGTTTGCTGGGCTTTATATATATATGTATGTATATAAAATGTTAGAAAGTACAAGTCAAGGCCAGGCATGGAGGCCACCCTGAGACTACATAGTGACTTCTAGGTCAGCCTGGGCTAGAGTGAGACCCTACCTTGGAAAACCAAAAAAAAAAAAAAAAAGAAGAAGAAGAAAAAAAAAAAAAAAAAAAAGGATCCTAGTTTGAGCACGTTGAGAAACTCCATTCTCCACAGTGAATGTCGGAAGAGCTTGAGCCCTCGTCCTTCCTCCAAACGCATAAGAATGGTGACCCACGTCACAGCAGCATTTAGACACTGCACGTGGAACTGGTGGAGTTAATTCTAGAGCTGGAAGGGTCCTCCCACCCTGCTGTGGGATGGCACACCCAGTGTTCAGAATGAGGCTCCAGAAACCGACGTCATAAGAGTGCTCTGTCATGAAGGAATTTACAGGTGAACGGTTCCCATGTAATAAAATGGAAAAACTATTATTCATTAAGTAGTTCATGGCTAAAAAAGCCCCGTGTGGGACTTTGTGAGCTCGGACGAGGGAGTTACTAAATATAACACTTGGATCATGAGGATTCAGATGAGAAAAGGCAGCATGGTTCCAGGAGCATTTTATGGATCGCTTATATTCCCAGACTTTTTATTCCTAGGGTTAAAAAAACTGACTAAATTATCAAAACCACAGCTGTGGGCTGGAGAGATGGCTCAGTGGTTTAAGGCACTTGCCTATAAAGCCTTATGACCTGGGTTCAATTCCCCAGCACTCAACGTAAAGCCAGATGCACCAGTGCCCTGGTGTTCCTGTTCTCTCTGTCTTCTATCTCTCTCATCATGTAAATGAATAAATAAATAATAAATAAATGTATTTTTAAAAAGCTCAGCTGAGACTTCACTCTCCATTGGAGAATCTGTTCTTCTTTTTCGGAAGGTTGCAAGACCCGAGGAGATAAACCACCCCTTGCACTGCCGCCAAGCCACAGCTGAATCCACAGAGGAATTGGGAAGACAAGCAAGAGAGTTGCTTCTATGGTGAAACTGACAATCAGTGCCAGGGTGAAGGAGACAGACCCTGAATACTCCACACTTCCCGAAGCAGAGATCCAGAGGCTCCTAAGAGCTCACCACTGACGTAGACTTAAACTCACCTACCATGGCTCAGGGAACTTTGCAGAAGAAGTGGTGGAAAGGTTGTAAGAGCCACATATTGAAACATCATGCCCAGAGGCCTTGCCTCCCAAAAAGCTGCTGCTGCCACAATCCCATGTGGAGTACCTGCAACCCCACTGAGGAGGGTCCCCTTCAGAATGGGGGCAGGGATGAGGGGAAAGAGGGTACCAACACATGATGTATCCATATGAAATATGTTGCTAATAATAATTTTTTTTAAACTCAGCTGAGCCGGGGGTGGTGGCACACACTTTTAATCCCAGCACTTGTGAGGCTGAGGTAGGAGGATCACCATGAGTTCAAGGCCAGCCTGAGACTACATAGTGAATTCCAGGTCAGCCTGGGCTAGAGTGAGACTCTACCTTGAAAAACCAAGAAAAGAAAAAAACAGCTAGAAATACTGGCAAATTAAAACAATAATTTATAGATTTCTTTGATGTTGAAACTATGCCAGATTAGTCTAGAAATGAGAAAGTATGGCCATTGAGAAACAGAAGGCCTACATTTTAGTCACACTCTCAGCTAAATTTATACAGGGACTTTAACACTCCAACTCCAGTAAATTGTGCTGATCCTGTAGGCAATGCAGCTATGAAAGTAAGTAGCAGAATGAAAATATCTCAGAAGGGTTAGTCTGGGCTCTGATGTGTGGTAATGGGTAGAGGAAGTTGCTTACCTGTACATGAAGTTTTCAGAATGTAGCTGAATATGGCAATTCTCAGTGTGAGCAGCTTAGGACTATCTTTAAGATAAGACGAAGATGCCAGTTGGGAAGGTCAGGTGGGACTCTGAGCGTCTGTGATAAGATGTGTCTGTGTGGTGTTTCTGCCTGTTTCACTCTATGTGGACTTGTTAAGCCACACGACTGAACATGCGCCTCTGAGAATGCCATCGCTGTAAATTATACAGGTGAGGAAAGTTATTTAGGGGTCTTCTCTGTGTCTTTGAGAGAAATATTTTACATGTATGTGGGTATGTATGTGTTCCATGAGAAAATATTATGGGATTTTCTAAAGCAGCTCCCCTATTTCAGGATTTTCCCCGACCAGAATATTAAAGTATTCAAAGAACATGTCATATTCTCTAACATGCCCTGCTTCAGGCATGCACTCAGTGTCTATTTGGAAAGAGTTCTCTCCACGTGGTCAGGCTGATTAGGAGTTTGGTTAAGAAAGATCTTTGCCGGGCGTGGTGGAGCACGCCTTTAAGCCCAGCACTAGGGAGACAGAGGTAGGAGGACCGTCATGAGTTCGAGGCTATCCTGAGACTACATAGTGAATTCCAGGTCAGCCTGAGCTAGAGTGAAACCCTACCTCGAAAAATGGCAAACAAAAATAAAACTAAATAAAGAAGATCTTCATTGGCTCAGCTTGTTTTATGTTTTATAAATGATCCCACATGAAGGAATATAGGTATGCATCCCAGTACATGTGGGAAGAAGTTGTGACACTAGAAAGGGACCATGAAGGAGAAAAGGTCTTCAGGAAGGATTGGGGAGAGGGAAAATGGAGAACAAGAAAACATGAGACAGGACAGGAAGGAGACTGGGGTCATTGACTGGGAAAGGGGAGTAAGGCAAGAAAGAGTGTGAGGAGCCCCCAGTGAGACCCACTGCTCTATGCTAGTAGAAAGAAAAAGGAAAAGGTAGGATCAGTAAAATGAAAATTTAAATAGTAAAAGTAGAGTCAACTGAGAAATGCAGCCCACTATTATTTCCAGAAAATTTTACCAAATGTCTTCTTTTTCCCCTTAAGGAAATATAACTTAAAAAGACATAAAAGACTGGATGTGTTTCACGACTTTTAATTTTTGCTGTCAGGAGTCTTGGCAGCCTTTGTCACTGAATTGGTTCCAACCATTTGCTATTTCGGGAAGGATTTTAAGGTAAACTAGGGCTGAGGTACTGAGTGGAAATCTTGCTACTTTGAGGAAAACCACCATTTCTTCCAATTAACAAAATTTTCTACCCTTCTGATAGGTCATCTGTGTGGAACTTAGAAAACCTCTCCCCATAGAAGGAAGGGCACACATGGCAGCCAAGCTGTGAACCCTCCGAGACAATCATCTAAAATCAGTATTGGTCCGTATCTGGGTGCAATGCGCTAAGGGAATAGCCAGCAGCGAGTGAGTCCAACCCTGCAGAAGTTCACTTTCCTTCAGTGTCCCCTCTGAAGAGGCACTGCCAGGAGGAAGCAGGGGACAGAGCCTCTTAGTTCTGGTCTCCCAGGGAGGGTCTCTCTCCACGACTGCCCTTCATTCAGTGAATGCCCTGTTGATCTGCTCACATTCGGAGTGCCACACGTACAAAGAGCTGCAGAGAGTAAGAGCTGTGTCCACTTCACTCTCCCTGTTTCCTTGACCTCCGTCGTTCAGAACCGCTCTTCCCTGAAGCCATCCTCAACATCACCAGCAAGCCCCTTAGAGCCAAATCCGAGTACTGGTCAGTCCTGAGTTTTCATGTCATTCTACCTAGTGGTTGGCGCGACTAATTACTCCCCTTTCTAGAAAAACAGAATTTTGTTTGGCTTTCCGAATGCCAGGTGTTCTTGGTTCACTTTCTTCCCTGAGTGCCTTCTTTCCTTGCTCGATCTGTCTTCAGTGCCGAGGCCTCGCACACACTTACTTACTTTCTCTTTGCTGCGCACAAGTGCCCAGAAGACACAAGGAAGGGTTTGGTTTTGGCTTACAGTTCAAAGTCACAGTCCATCATGGCATGGAAGGTATGGTGGCCAGAGCTCAAGAGAGCTGACCACAGTTAACCCACAGCGAGGAAGCACAGAGCCATGACTGTGGCCACTCACCTAGCTTTCTCCTGGTTATTCAGTCCAGGCTCCCAGTGCACGGGGTAGTGCTGTGCACAATTTAAAGGGGTCTTCTCTGAGAGATGGCTTAGCAGTTAAGGCATTTGCCTGCAAAGCCAAAGGATTCTGGTTGGACTCTCCAGGACCCACATAAGCCAGATGCACAAGCGGGCGCATGCGTCTGGAGTTTGTTTGCAGTGGCTGGAGGCCCTGGTGCATCCATTCTCTCCCTCTCTCTCTATCCCTCTTTCTCTCTCTCAAATAAATAAATAAATTATAAAATGGGTCTTCTCACCTCAACCTAATCTAGAAACTTCCCCGTAGACAGTCCCAGACACCTGTTTCAATGGTGATTCTAAATCCTGTCACATTGACAACCAGTGATTAGCCATCACGCTAGACAGGGGCTCTAAAACTGAGCCACATCCCCAGCATTTAATTCTGTTGGAGAGATGGTCTCACTATGTAGCTTATGCTGGCTTATGCTGCAGTGACTTTCTCCCATACACTGAAACTCAAGCTCCTTATGGTAGCCTCCACAGTGCCAGCCTCTGATTTCTGATCGCCCAGCCCCGGCACTTGCTTAGCTTCATCTAGCCCCAGCGGCTTCTGTCACCATTGCCACCACGGAGTCTCCGCCTCCCACTGTCCTCCCGCTTCCGCTAGCTCTCTTTATCAATGTCACTTCCTCAAAAAGACCTTCCAGGACCCTCACCTCAGTCTGAATGGCACCCCCCCCCCATTTTTCTTTAATTTTTCCCACCACTGGAATATAAGCGCCATGAGAACTTTGTCTAGTCCATCCTGCATTCTCAATGCCTGGAATACGGCACTTCCTGTGTGAGTAGGAGAATGAATGGATGGATGTGCGTGAGTGGGTGGATGGTGGGTAGGTAAGTGGTGAGTGGGCAGATTAGTGCATGTACGTATGGATGGATGGGCAAGTGTGGTGAGTGGGTGGGTGGATGGGTGTGGGCATGGGTAGATGAATGGGTGGGTGGGTGAAAAGCTTGATGAGTGTATGAATGAGTGCATGGTGAGTGGGTGGATGGAAAGGGGGTGCATAGATGGATGGGTGGGTGGATGGGTAGAATATACTCTAGTCTGTCACCTAGATTTCTTCACACCTGCTATCTTTTAGTGTACTATGAAAGAACTGAGGCAGTTCTGACTACATTGGGTAATGGAATTTTAAAAAATATATTTTTAGAGAGAGAGAGAGAGAGAATTGGTGTACCAGGGCTTTTAGCCACTGCAAACGAACTCCAGATGGGTCCTTCGGCTTCGCAGGCAAGCACCTTAACTGCTAAGCCACCTCTGCAGTCGAGGTAATGGATTTTTAAAAGTGCTGGAAGATAGTACATTGAATCATTTAAAGTAAACTGTTGAATGGCAGTTTTAAGTGTAGCTATACTGAAGGGAAGCAGTGTGTTAGAAATATTTATTTATTTATTTATTTATTTAAGCAGAGAGAAAGAAAAAGAATGGGCATTGCCAGGGCCTCTAGCCCCTGCAAGTGAACTCCAGATGCATGCAAAACTTTGTGCATCTGGCTCTACATGGGTCCTGGAGGATTGAACCTGGGTCATCAGGCTTTGCAAGCAAGTGCCTTAACTGCTGAGCATCTCTCCAGCCACCAGAATTTTCTTTAATGAAGCATATCATACTACTCAGAGGAGAAATACTATTCAGCAACTGTTGAAAGCTTATTTGAATATAATATAGTATATATTAATATAATTATATTGGTTTTTTTTGGAGAGAGTCAGAGAGAGAGGGAAAGATAGAGAATTGGCTGCAACCTGTGAACAAACTCCAGAAGACAGTGGGCAAGTGCAGCATTGTGCCCTTGCATCACTATGTCTGGCTAAACGTGGGACCTGGAGAATCAAATGGGCATTCTTAGGCTTAGGAGGCAGGCGCCTTAACCCCTAAGCCATCTCTCCAGCTCTATATTAATTTTATAATACTCATGTGTTTATTTAAAATGTTTAGTCTCTAACTAGAAAAAATTCAGTACTTCTTATCCTCTAACATAGTATCCAGTTAATGCCTTCCATTAAGAGTATATATGACCTACATAGTGAATTCCAGGTCAGCATGGGCTAGAGTGAGACACTATCTCAAAAAACTAAATAAAAGAAAAGAGTGTATATGGCCATCGCATTATAACTGAGTCAAACAAAACTGTCTGGGGATCATGAGAGAGAGTGTAGCAGAGAATAAGAACGCTGGCACGGCATTCAAACCTTAGCTCTAGTCCTGGTTAGTGGGGGACCATGGATGAGCTACTTAACCTCTGGGCCTCAGTTTCCTCATCTGGACACTTGTATTAGCACAAGTACCAATATATACCTCTTAATGTGAAGACTAGATGACTTAATACATGAAAGTTGAAAAGAAACTGTGCTGTGTTTAATATTTGCCTAATAACAACTTTATTATGACCATCCCCATGGCATTGATCCGTCCATTGGAAGTCACTCCAAAAGGTTGATGGGTCATG
Organism: Orientallactaga sibirica; assembly: GCA_036365145.1. Classification (NCBI taxonomy): domain Eukaryota; kingdom Metazoa; phylum Chordata; class Mammalia; order Rodentia; family Dipodidae; genus Orientallactaga; species Orientallactaga sibirica. Next base: position 2,819,431 of record JAEOAD010000463.1, on the reverse strand, counting down.
ATCATATAAGAAGGTTAAGCGTCTTCAATGGAAAGCTGTAACAGTTCCCCTCGGAGCACTTAGCTGGATTAGCTTTCTTTCTGTGGTCTTAAAGTGCACAGTAAAGCCAGAGAAATACTAGTTTTGTAAATCCTTAGGTGGCACACCCTCCCAGCTGGTGCCACAAATGATGTCACATTTCAGGAAGATCAGCTCACATATTCCATGGACTCAAAGGTACGTCTTGGGATAAAATGCGGTTTACTTCTCGTTCCTGGGCTGGATTTTGATTCAGACCCAACTTAGAGAAAAATTTGGCCTTTCCGATGACTTTTTGCAGAACTCATTTTGATAGCGCTTAACTTACCAAAGTTATGTATGATCACATTTAGTAATTCCGGTAAATTTTCTCATTTCTGAAAACAAGCTGTGCTTACACTGTTTCAAAAGAATGTGATTGGTATGTGTTCAGGTTGTCTGGGAGCAAGCAGCCTCTTATCTGGAGACCAGATTCAAAAGTCTAAGTTCAGCGTGGTGACTGAGACCGCATGCCTGGCTTTGTTTTATGTGTGTGTGCATGTGTGGGCCCAGCCCAAGCACATAGCCTCCCCCGTCTGGGAACAATGCGGTACACATCACTTCCTGAAATAGTGGAGTTGGAAGGCAATTATCTGCTCACAAAACAGGCTGAAACAACAGTTCCTGATATTCTCCTCAAATACTTTAACTTCCCAAGGAATCCGGAAAAAATAATTCCATGAGCTGGTGTTATGAATGAAGGTATGGCATTCCAATCTTCCTACCCAGAAGACAGTGGGCAGAGGTCATACACTGCTATCCGCTTGGTGTGAGCTGAGTTTATGAAAAATGGGCTGTCTTATGGGTCCTGTAAGATGAAAGCCTAGGGTTCCTTCTGTCCATTTTTGGGAACTGGCCAGAGATGACTTTCAACATGTTTTCCTTCTGTTTTATACACTCCGGGCGAGGAGTGTCTGCGTTTTGCAAAGCTTGGGGATCCATATCAAGTGCATTGTAAAAAAGTGTGAGAGGATTTGAAGCGTCTTGGCTTTTTAATCTTTCTTTTAATATTTATTTGAAGGGAGGGAAGGAGAGAGACAGAGAGAGAGGGAAAGAAAGAAAGAAAGAAAGAAAGAAAGAAAGAAAGAAAGAAAGAAAGAAAGGAAGGAAGGAAGGAAGGAAGGAGAAAGAAAGAGGAAGGGAGGGAAAAAAGAAAGAAAGAAAGAAAGAAAGAAAGAAAGAAAGAAAGGAGAAAAGAAAAGAAAAAGAAAGAGGGAGGGAGGGGGGAAGGAAGGAAGGAAGGAAGGAAGGAAGGAAGGAAGGAAGGAAGGAAGGAAGGAAGGAAGGAAGGAAAAGAAGAAAGAAAGAAAAAGGAAAGAAAGAGAAGGAAGGAAGGAAGGAAGGAAGAAAAGAAAGGGAAGGAAGGAAGGAAGGAAGGAAGGAAGGAAGGAAGGAAGGAAGGAAGGAAGGAAGGAAGGAAGGAAGGAAGAAAGAAAGGGGTGGGGAGAATGGGCTTCCCAGGGCCTTTTACCACTGCAAACGAACTCCAGACACATGGGCCACTTTATGCATCTGGCTTTACTGGGTAGTGGGAAATCAAACCTGGACCAGCAGGCTTTCCCAGCAAGTGCCTTTAACCACCGAGCCATCTGTCCCCCCAGCCCCCTTGCCTCCTTAATCTTGAAGTGGATGAGGAGGGATCCCCGGGAGCCATCCTCTGTGACCCTTCACAGTCTAAGCAAGGCCAGGCAGCCTTGGGGTAGGGCCGAGCCTGAGAAGATTGAGAACAGGCCACAAAGATTCCTGCTCTTTAGGAATACTTCTTTGAAGGGAAAGCAGCGCAGAACACCAGGGTTTCTTCTCAGCACTTGGAGGAAAAACTGAGGGCAGGAGCCTGTGAATGCCAGGTGCTAATGCTGTATGGAAACGTCCAGAAGATTGATGTCTTGAGTTTCTCTGAACACGTGACTGAGGGTACGGTGGTTCCTCCATCTCCCACTGTGAAACCAAGGTGTAACGTGCAGCGTGTAAGCGGCACACAGAGGGACACTGAGCAGAACGAACAGAACAGGGCGGCTGCGACATCATTTAGGAAGGTGAGGAAGGTTTGGGTTTTCAGACAGAGGCTGTCCTCGGCCTGCGTGTAGTTGTTCACGGATCTCCCTGTCTGGGGCCCAGCTACTGACCAGTGCTTCTCACCCTCCTGCACCAGGCTCGGCTGGTCGGGAGTGGAGTGTGTATAGATGCCATGTGCTGCTGGCATGTCACATCACTTCTTTCTCTCATACCAGAAGGGCCCAATTCCTCATGAATCCTGGAAATAGCTGCTATTGCTTTGGATGAATGGGTCACAAAGACCGGCTGTGAAGGCTTGGTTGCAGGTGGCACTACTAGGAGGAGGTGGGGCCTGGTGAAGCTCCTGAGGTCACTTGGGCATGCTCTCAAGGGGGCTGTGGGATTCTGGTCCTTTCCTCTTTCTTTTGCTTCCCAGCTGTGGGGAGGGGTTTGTTCCAGTGCTTGCCCTGCCATGATGCGCTCCTACACCATAGGCCCCAAGAAACCTCTCTCAATAAACTGATTGTGTCCATTATTTTATTATAGTGATGGAAAGCTAGCAAGGTTCAGCTGAGGTTTGCTTCCGTTAAGATACCTCCAATTACTCTGGCATGACAGCGTGACCTTACAAGATTTTATCCCTTGCCCTAGAGTGAAGGCACCATCCGTGAATAATCAACATGTCTGTGAGTGAGCTGGAGAGATGGCTCAGTGGTTAAAGATGCTTGCTTGCATAGCCTCATGGCCCAGGTTCAATTCCCTAGTACCCACATAAAGCCAGATGTACAACATGTCTATGAAACCCATCTATTTTAGTGTGTGTGTGTGTGTGTGTGTGTACAGGTGTGCACATGCCAGAGCACGTGTGTGGATGTAAGACGTCAACTTCAGGTGTTGGTCCTCACCTTCCCCTTTTTTGAGGCAAGGACTCTCATTTTTCACTGCTGCATTCACCAGGCTAGCTGTCCTGTAAGCTTCCAAAGGATTCTCCTGTCCCTACCTCTCCGTTCACCATCTGTCACCATAAGCGTACTGAAGTGACAACCACCAGCTGCAGCATCCCTCTGTAAGTGAGTTCTGCACGTCTGGACTCAGCTGCTCGTGCTCACACTTTATCTACCAGGCATGTCCCCAGCCCAGTGCCTCTATCTCCATAGGGCATCAATGCCATACCTGCGTTCCAGTATGTGTGTTGTTTGTTGGTAACGCAGTCTGGAAAGATGAAGTTTAAATACACACCATAGCAAATACAGTTAGCCTCCAGCATGCTAGGTACTAGGTTATACACAGGTAGCAAGTTAAGCAGCAGTTTTTTCTTCATCTTTAATTTATACCCTTGCTTGGAAAACAGATTGTGTATCTGTATTTACCATAAGCCAAAACATTGTTGACACAATGAAACTTTTTAATAGCAGGAGCTAACTTCAGTCACATTTGGCGGCGGGGGAGGGAGGCTGCATTACTAAGTCGGTCACCGTGATGGAATAATTACTCACCATGTCCTTTTCTTTTCTTCTCTTCTCTTTCTTTCCTTTTTTTTTTTTTGTTTTTCAAGGAAGGGTCTCGTTCTAGCGCAGGCTGACCTGGAATTTACTATGTAGTATCAGGGTGGCCTGTGCCACCAGGCCTGGCTATATATGCTATTTTTAAAAATATATTTTATTTATTTATTTGAGAGACAGAAAGAGGCAGAGAGAGAGAAAGAGAGAATGGGAACACCAGGGCCTCTAGCCACTGCAAATGAACTCCAGACACATGCGCCCCCTTGTGCATCTGGCTTACATGGGTCCTGGGGAATCAAACCATGGTCCTTAGGCTGCTCAGGCCAATGCCTTAACTGCTTAGCTATTTCCCAAGCCCTTATTTATTTATTTATTTATTTGAGAGATAGAAAGAGGCAGAGAAAGAGAGAGAGGGAATGGGCATGCCAGGGCCTCCAGTCATTGCAAAGCAACTCCAGATGCATGTGCCCCCTTGTGCATCTGGCTTACGTGGGTCCTGGAGAGTCTAACTGGGCTCCTTTGGCTTTGCAGGGAAATGCCTTAACCACTAAGCCATCTCTCCAGCCCTATATGCTATTTAAAAAAAAATACTTATTGAGAGGGCTGGAGAGATGGCTTAGCAGTTAAGGCGCCTGCCTGCTAAGCCTAAGAACGCTGGTTCCAATCTCCAGTGGTTCCAATCTCCACGTCCCACGTTTAGCCAGATGCAGTGATGCAAGGGCGCAATGCCACACTTGACCACAAGGGGGCGCACGCATCTGGATTTCGTTTGCAGCAGCTGAGAGGCTGCTGGCGCACCCATCTCTATCTGTCTTCCTCTCCCTCTCTGTCTCTCTCTGTCTCTCTCTCAAAAAAAAAAAAAACTTACTGAGCAGCTTCCTTATGTCACAAAGTAGACTAAGTTCTTAGTCTCATTAAATGAGCTGATTCATCACATACCCCGTGAGCTTCCGCCTCTTCATTTCTGCCATTACACTGCGTTCATCTTTTCTACCCGGCCTCTTCTGACGCTTCTCTGGAAGATGCAAAAGTCCAGTGTGGGACCAATGATTTCTTCCTCTTGAAAAGACCAAGTTCCACAATATAGTTCCAATTGTTTCTCAACTGTTTGTTTCAGGCCCTTGTGGTTGTGTCCATTAACGTGTGTCTCCGCAAGAGCCACATATTTATATCACTGCCATTAGAAAAAGGACACAATAGCTGGGTGTGGAGGCGCACACCTTTAATCCCAGCACTCGGAGTGCATTCAAGGCTAGCCTGGGCAACTTAGACTCTGTCTCAAAAAGTAAAACGAGGGCTGGGAACGTAGCTCAGTATTAGAGAACTTACCTAACCTACACAAGTTCCCTTAGTATTGAAAAGAAAGCTGAAATATACATATTGTGAAAACATGTATGTGTGCATACTTTTTTAAAATTTTTATTTTAAAGAGAGCAATAGAGATAGAGAGAATTGGTGCACCAGGGCCTCAGCTACTGAAATTGAACTCCAGACACTTGCGCCACTTAGTGGGCATGTGTGACCTTGCACTTGCCCCCACCTTTGTGTGTCTGGCTTATGTGGGATCTGGAAGTCAAACATGTATCCTTAGGCTTTGCAAACAAGTACCTTAACAGCTGAGCCATCTCTCCAGCCCTGTGTGCATACGTTTTATGACTGAAGAGCCAGTCCTCCTCACGTGCGACTCCACAGCCTGTGCTCTCTGTGTTCTATTCTCCTTCAGAGGAGCCGTAGAAGACCCCCAGCAGGATACTAAGAACAGGAGCTCAGTTCTCCCAAGAGAGGCCAAAGCTCCTTTGCACATGAGCACACTGGGTTGTTGAAGACATGGGACGTGCTTGGGTAAAGTTCATGGAGGCTCATGATGTAGGCTTCAAAGTGAGGGCTTCACACAGACTCCCAGGACAGGCAGGCTGGCTACTTCAGAGACCTTCGTTCCTGAGCAAGGAGGCCATGGAACCCCGAGCCCCGTGGTCTTGAAGGCTCTTCAGAAGCGCCGTGTCTGACACATTGAGACTGCTGGTCTTTGGCTGGAACCAGAAATGCATGCGGAGCCTCCATCATCGTGGCAGTGACCGTGCCAGGAGAAAGTGGAGGTTGTGATCATGAGCAGGGGATTGGAGCAGTCACAGCCTCTCTCCCACCCATGTTGTGTCACCCTCTGCAAACCTCAGTTTCCCCATTGGGTTGCTAAGAGGCCTCAAGACGCCATATCATTGGAACAATTGCAGTTTAAAAATGTTCAACAAATGTTCCTTAGCACTTGACTATTAAGCTACACCATGGTTCAGACAGCCTTGCTCATATATTAACATCCTTTGATCCTGCCACGCCTGTGAAGTGGGCGGGAAATGTGCTATTATTCTCATCTGATTTTGACAACTGAAGTTCAAAGGAGGGTTAAATGTCTTGCCCAAAGTGAGTTAGTGGCAGGTTCAAGACCTCAAGATCTAGGGCTCTTTCCTCTGGGTTTCCCAGCTGTCCTTACTGAAACCAGGATGGGGGTGGCAGGGAGCCCTATCTCTCAGGAGCTGACGGGAGGGCTCCTGGCAGCAGAGTTGCCAGGCATGGACCACACACTCATGACCTGATGGAGTCATCCTGTTGGTGTCCTTCAGATTCTCAGGCTGGATGGGACGATGAGGAAACACAGAGCTAGATTTATCTTTTTTTTTTTTTTTTTTTGAAGAAGTAGGGTCTTACTCTAGCCCACACTGACCTGTGCAGTCTTAGGCTGGCCTTGAACTTACAGTGATCCTCCTACCTCTGCCTCCAAAGGGCTGGGATTAAAGGCGTGTGCCACCATACCCTGTTTATCCTTCATAAAGCCTATCTTCTAGTAGATTTTTGTTAAAATCCTTGGATGAAACAATGAAGGATCACAGCTCTTTTTTTTGGTTAGCACTTGATCGGGAGAACTCTAACAAATCTCCGGGGATCACCATTCTGCCCGAGTCACTGTGTAGGTGGATGTTAGGAGTAGAGCCAGGTGTGGTGGTGGGTCCTGTAATCCCAGCACTTAGGAGACAGGCAGGAGGATCACTGTGAGTTCAAGGCCAATCCTTAAAGAGTTAAACAGAAAAAGAGAAACTGAGAGTCACTGGTCTCTCGTAGTTTGCTATTTACGAAGTGATGATTTAAGTGCGCAGTATGACTGGCCGTATTTAAAGTAAGCTGTAAAATCGGGCACAGCTCTCTATTATCATCTGGTTCATTTTTTCTCAGCCTTTGTTGGCAGAAGTCAGATGTATCTGATAATAATTTATGTCTTTTTAAAAATATATATTTTATTTATTTACTTGAGAGAGAAAGAGGCAGAGAGAGAGAAAGAGGGAGAGAGAATGGGCACCAGGGCCTCCAGCCACTGCAAAGGAACTCCAGATGCCTGCACCACTTTGTGCATCTGGCTTATGTGGGTCCTGGAGAGTTGAACTGGGATCCATTGGCTTTGCAGGCAAACGCCTTAACTGCTAAGCCATCTCTCCAGTCCCCTAATAATTAATAACACCAACAGGTTCCTCTCCCTATCTGGCCATCTCTGTGTTAAGACATACTCAGAGCTAGATGTGGTGGCTCATGCTTGTAATCCCAGCGCATGGGTGGCCGGGGCAGGATTGTCAAAAGTTAGAGGTTAGTCTTGGCTAGTTAGTTCAAGGTTGGGGAGATTCTGTCAAAAAAAAAAAAAAAAGGAGAAGGAGGAGGAAAAGAAGATGAGGAGGAAAGAGAGACATGTGGCTGAGCACATTGGCTTACACCTGCAAACCCAGCACTGGGGAGATGGAGACAAGAGAGTCAGGAGTTCAAGGCCAGCCTAAGCTACATAGCAACAAATTTGAGGCCAGCCTGGGCTGCCTGGGGTTCTGTTTTTTTAAAAAACAAAACAAGTAGCTGGGCATGGTAGTGCACGCCTTTAATCCCAGCACTGGGGAGGCAGAGGTAGGAGAATCACTATGAGCTTGAGGCCACCCTGAGACTACCTAGTAAATTCCAGGTCAGCCTGGGCTAGAGTGAGATCCTACCTCAAAAACCCAAATAAATAAATACAAAAGAAATGTGTACAAAAATCGTTGTTATTGCTTTTCACATATTAACAAAATACTGAAGACAACATGAATTTTCATCAGTATGGAACTGATCAAATCAATTGTGGCATATTTAAACCAGAATAGCATCCATCCACAAAGAAGGGCACAGTGGCACTGACAGGTGACGTGTGTCGTGCAGATAGGTTGTCATATGGAAAAAAGATACAGCTTGGATCTATGGATTTGGATACGTCTGGAACATAGACCAGCAACGGGCACTAATGATTGCCTCAGAGTGGGGCTGAGCAGCCAGGAGCATACAATACAGGTCTGTAATAAGAGAGAGATTTGCTTTTTCCATTTCTTATAATGCCTAATTTTTGTAGTCAGGTCCTTGTAAAACTTACCCAAAATTCTAAAAAGCTACTTATGAAATGGAGCAGTTTTGTTCTGAAGCCAGGCATGATGATGCACGCCTTGAATCCCAGAACTCAGGAGGCCAAGGGAGGAGGACCACCATGAGTCTGAGGTCAGCCTGGGGCCATAGAATGCGTTCCAGGTCAGCCCAGGCTAGAGTGAGACCCTGCCTTTAAAAATAAAAGGTTTTTTTAAAAAAATTATTATACCTCAAAAATTATTATTATATAGTATGAGAAAAAGCTTAGAGGATATTTGAATTAAATTCCCAGAAAGGGGATGCTGAACAGCCCCATTGTTATTCCCCTAGCTTCTTTCTTGTGACAATAGGGGTGCCTGGTGAGTTGAGACCTGATAAAGGGATAAATCAGAGGTGACAGCTTTGCTCACAGCGCAAGGCTGGTCCACAGAATATGCCACCGCCTCCCCTCCCCCGGGTAGCCATGGTGTCCAGAGTGTGGCTGGGGTTTTCTTGTGGAAGTTGGTCACTATGGCCAGTCAAAACATGAGTAGAGATAAGGGTTATCAAATCTGCTGGGGCAGGATGTAAGCTGATGATCGCAAAGAGAGGAATTTCTCCCGAGCCTCTCTGCTTTCTGGGCTTCTCCCAGCACCTCGGAATAACATGAGGCAATCGGCGAGGCCTGCTGTAGAGCTGACAGCACTTCCTCTGAGTCACTTGCTCTGATCCTCAGCCAGGGCAAGGACTGCACAGCACCAGGGCCACACAGCTCATACCTTTGTGCACCCAGAGCCGCAGCCCTGCAGTTCCCAGCCTGGCCCAGTGTGGCAGACAGGCCTCTGGCGAGGGCTCCACTGTTCAGCTGGAAGATGACCACGGGCTTCAGCGTTGTTGAGCTGAAATTCCACTTGGCTGTAGACAACCGGCCCTAGGTCTCCAGGACTGCAGGAAAAGTCAGAAAACAACTCGGGCTTCTTTCTCTAGCTTTCTTTCCCTAGGAACTAGTGATGAATCCCTCCACCAGAGGGTGGACAGAAGACACAAAAGAAACCAGTGCGAGCAGACCTCATGTAGCCCCAAGGGCAGGTTTTTTTAAATTATTATTATTTTTATTGACAACTTCTATACTTAACACACAAAAAACACATGATATTTCCCTCCCCTCCCCCATTCCACTTTAGAACTCCACTCTCCATCATATCCCCTCCCTCTCTCCATTAGTCTCTCTTTTAATTTGATGTCATCATCTTTTACTTCTATTTTGAGGGTCTTGAGAAGGTATTGCTAGGCACTGCAAGGTCATGGATATCGAGGCCAATTTCTGTCTGGGCAGTTGCATTGTAAGAAGTCATACCCTTCCTTTGCCTCTTCCATTCTATCCGCCCCCTCTTCCGCAATGGTCCCTGAGCCTTGGAGGGTGTGACAGAGGTGTTTCAGTGCTGGGCACTCCTCCATCCCTTCTTCTCAGCACTATGTTGCCAAGGGCAGTTTTGATGTTGTTTTAGGTTTTATAAACACCATGGCTCAAGAAGGCTTGCACCCAAGTCCTTCTGCCTTATGTTTGAAACGTGAGAAGAGGTCGTTTCAACTAGATTTGTGCTGTGCCAACCTGAGCAAGGAGTGTTGCTTTAACTAAAATGCACGAGGAGGGGTGCTCTCCTGCCCTGCCCAGGACAAGGTCAAGGGGAAATCTGGTGTCCACCTGAGGCAGGACAGAGAGAGAGAAAAATGGGGCACATGGAAAGGGAAAGAAGCCCCCATGCTGAGGTGTGGCTGGGAGCTAGAAACATCAACACACTGATAAACCCACCGTCTTCCAGAGAGAGTGCTTATTCTCCAGAGACACCTCAAGTAAAGATGTTAAAAATAACCAACTGTGCTTGCCCAGGGCCTTGAACTTTACAACGACAGCACTCCTCTGTCATCCTCCAACCCAAACAACGCACCTCATAAAACCACCTTCGAATTTCAGTTGCAAAAGGACGTTTTTATTTTTATTGGTGTGCATGTGAGCGTGCTACATGCATGTGTGTGTGTATGTGTGTGCGCGTGCATAGGTGCACACCCTGTTTTCACATTTGCAGAGGCCAGAGGAAGTTGTTGGCTGTCCTCTGAGATGGCTCTTCTGCCTTATCTCCCTGAGAATGTCTCTCACTGCAGCCGGAGCACCCGTTTTTCAGTTAGACTGGCTGACCAGGACGCCCCAGCGGTCCCCCTGTCTTTGCCCAGCTCAGTGCCCGGGTCACAGGCACGTACAACCATGCTCCACTTTTCTAGATGTTTCCAGAGGATCAAAGTCAAGTCCTCGTGCTTGTGAGGCAAGTGTACTAACCCACCAGCCATCACCCAGCCCCACAAAGTCGTTAAGGTCAGAGAGAAAAGTAAACCACTTTTTTGTACTTAATTTTTATGCTTTGCTTAATCTTTAAATACTGTTCTAGATCAATTATTTGAACAACGAAAATTACAAAGCCACAGAATCTTAAATATATTCTCTCTCTTTCTCTCTCTCTCTCTCTCTCTCTCTCTGTGTGTGTGTGTGTGTGTGTGTGTGTGTGTGTGTGTGTGTGTGTGTGTTGCACCCAGTACCAAATATATATCTTCTCCTCTCCCTTACCTCTATTTAATGCTCTCACTAACCTGGTCTTTTAACTCCTGAAATCCTTTGTGGCACAGTTGAGGACCCAGCTCTGCCTAAGTGGAGATCCTTCGGTGGGGTGAATTCCTCAGGCTGCTGTCTGAGCTTCCTCTCCCCACCACCATTCACACAACCACATGATAAGAAGATGCTGTCTTGGGCTGGAGAGATGGCTGAGTGATTAAGGTATTTTCTTATAAAGCCAAATTCCCTAGTACCCACATAAAGCCAGATGTACAAAGTGGCACATGCATGTGGAGTTCATCATGTGCAGTGGCAGGAGGCCTTGGCATGCTCATCCTTACACATACTCTCTACTCTCTTTCTGAAATATATAAAAACATTTTTAAAATAAAAATTAATACCCTTTATTTCACTTTGTTTTTAATGTTTTTTTGTTTGTTTTTTAGACAGGGTCTCACTATGTAGCCCACGCCGATCCCAAACTCATGATCCTCCTGCCTCAGCCTCCTGTACCCGGCAGAACCTTCTTGTTTGAAATGTTCTCTCTCGCACTAGAACCAGACTTTTTTGGTCAAAAGCCTTGGCTCCAGCAGCCCCAGCTAGCTAGCCTCAGCCACCCATCCCCCATGTGCCAGACACAAGTCATCGTGAGAAGCAGAGAGCCAATTTATTCAACGTGGACACATGGGGAAGAAAAAAGGGATCCAGCAACCTCACGACCATCAACTTCAGGGCACTGACATGAGTGTGAGTTTAGAGGAAGAATTGGGGCAGGGGCACGAGGTATGCGCAATGCAACAGCCCTGGTAAAGGTGCGGTCCCACCCACCTCTGTCTCAGTTTAGGTTCATCTGTTTATTGATGTTGTTCACCCAAGAGGGAGTCCTATAAGGTGACCCGATCCAGGATGCCACTTCTCCATCACAGAGTTCCCAGCCCGGAGTGGTCTGCCCGGCCTACACAGGGGTGTTTGGGGTGTTTCACTCTTCCTCGTAGAGCTGTGTAGTCACCGGTCTTGTTGTTCCTGGAACCCAAGGTGACTCAAAAAGAAAAGAAAGTGTGAGAGCAAGGCTCATCTCTGTCTTCAGTCCGGATGGAGGCTGAGACAGTCTAAGATGACAGACCCTCCTGGAGAGATTAACATGACAAGGCAGAGTCTGAGCCCTTGAAGGCAGAGGTGCCAGGCTAACATCCTGTGCAGAGGGGCCTTGTGGGGCCAGGTGAGGAGTGCTGTTCTGCAGAAGGGCTTCTACATCCCTGTGACAATGTGACAGGGCCACGTGGGCGTGTGGAGCAGCGTCTTGCTCTTTCCTAGTGTTGTGCTCTGCAGAGCCCTTTGCCAGAGTTCAGTCACATTGAGTCTGGGCAGTGAGTGGTCCCAGGCCCCTGGGCGGCTACACACAAGCTCAGCATCTTGCATATCCCACAGATGTGTCACAAAAACAGCGAATCAGCCAAACACCCAAAGTACCCTGAAAAAGTTTGTTTCTATCATTTTTGTTTGGCTTAATTACATATTTTAAGATTTATTGGGGGCTGGAGAGATGGCTTAGTGGTTAAGGCACATGCCTGCAAAGCCTAAGGACCCAAGTTCAATTCTCCAGGTCCCACATAAGCCAGATGCACATGGTGGCACATGCATCTGGAGTTTGTTTGCCATGGCTAAAGGCCCTGGCATGCCCATTCTGACTGTCTCTTTCTCTTCCCCACCCCTCTCTCTGTCTCTGATAAATAAATCTTAAAAAAAACCTTTTTATTGGGCTGGAGAGGTGGCTTAGCAGTTAAGGTGCTTACCTGTGAAGCCTAAGGACTCATGTTTGACTCTCCAAGTCCCACATAAGCCAGATACACAGTGACACAAGTGTGCAAGGTCACACATGTGCACAAGGGGGCACACACATCTGGGGTTCTATTGCAGTGGCTGGAGACCATGATGCACCAAGTCTCTCTCTCTCTCTCTTGTTTGCATAAAAAGGCAATCTGTTGCGCTTGCCTCAAAAAATAAAATCACAACTTTCTATAATTCCTAGATTTTGTTTGTTTGTTTTGCCTTTCAAGCCCATTAGCTCCATTCCCTGTTTAACCAACCATTACCCTCTTTAGGAGACACATTCTGCTTCTGCACTGTCCCGTGGAACTTTCTGCAGTGGTGAAGATGGCATGTGCCCCTGCTGTCCACTATGTTAGCCACTGGCCACCTGTGACTGCTGAGCTGTGGAGTGTGGCTGGCATGACTGGGGAACCGAGTGTCCAGTCTGACTCAGCCCCACTAATTCACAAGCAGTGACACCTTCTGAGCTGCCATGTTGCTTGTCACCGCCTGATGTTTTGGTTTTAGGTTTTTTGAAACAAGGTCTTGAATATCCCTAGCTGGCTTGGAACTCACAATATAACTCAGAGGACCTCAAACACAATATAGTCCTCCTGCCTCAGCTCCCTGAGTGCCGGGATTACTCAGGGGACACCATTGAGACTCCACCACCTGCTTGACTTCAGTATCTAGCAGACGTTCAGAGGCAACATAAGCGTTTTCCTGAACAGAATACTGGCTTTCTTTATTGTCGTGAAAATGGTTGAAAGCAATCCTAAGATGTCTTTTTGCCATTTTTATACATTTATAGCAAAAGTGACAGGCTTGCGCTCTGAAAGGAGGCAGTTAGGGAAAACCTGTCCTGGTCTTGCATTTTATTCTTAACCCGAAGGGGGTCACAGTGAACAACAGCTGGGAGATCTTTCCCTCTTTCAAAGTGATATAACCTATAATTTTTATGTAATAATAAAAAATTTTTAAATCTAATTTGTGCACAGCCAAGAGCAACATGGGGAACTAGGAAATTCCAACAGCGTGCCAAACAACTTCTTGGCATCAGCCATTGTGGCTTTTGTCTGTTTCCTTAGTGCTTAGCTTGAGTTTTAAAGAGTGCTTCTCTGGATGAGTGGATTCAAATGAGAATGGATGGCTCAGTGTGGCTCACAAGCGATGCTAGTCAGACAACCTCAGAGAATGTGAACATGCCAAGCGCCCTAGCAGTTACCTGTAGGAGCAGATATTCAATGGAAACACACAATAACGTACATAAGAGCACCTGGGACCTGTGGAACACTTTGGAGAACAGCCTTGCAGGCTGGAGCAGGGCGTGTCGGTCGGTGGTAGAGCACTTGCTGAGTGTCGTGAGGTCGTCCTGGGTCCCAGCCCCCACTCTGCAAGAATAGAGACAAGGACAAAGCCTGTGAACCCATCCATCACTTGCTGCAGTGACACACACAGTGCTTGTTTCCAAAGTGTGTGGACTCAGAAAAAGAAAGCACGTTCCATTTCACAGAAATCTTTTTCTTTTGTATGTGTGTGTGTGGTGTGTATGGATGTGTTCATATGTGTGTGAGTGTAGGTGTGTGCAGAGGCTGTGTGTGTGGTGTGCTAGTGAATGTGTGTGCAGAGGCTTGTGTGGTGTGCGTGAGTGTATGTGTGTTCATATGTGTGTGCAGAGGCTGTGTGTGTGGTGTGCAGGTGTGTTCATATATGTGTATGAGTGCATGTATATGCAGAAGCTGTGTGTGTGATGTGTGTGTGTATTGTGTTCATATGTGTGTACAGAGGCTGTGTGTGTGTGTGTATAGTGTGTATGTGTTCATATGTGTGTGTCAGAGGCTGTGTGTGTGGTGTGCGTGAGTGTATGCGTGTTCATATGTGTGTACAGAGGCTGTGTGTGTGATGTGTGTGTGTATTGTGTTCATATGTGTGTACAGAGGCTGTGTGTGTGGTGTGCGTGAGTGTATGTGTGTTCATATGTGTGTGCAGAGGCTGTGTGTGTGGTGTGCAGGTGTGTTCATATATGTGTACAGAGGCTGTGTGTGTGATGTGTGTGTGTATT